>JAUMJL010000091.1:0-2798833 GCA_033558185.1 Dromococcyx pavoninus | reverse complement strand
CTTTCTCAATAAAAATTAGAACAATGCAGTAGAATTAGGATGGAAATCTCAAGAGGTCCTGAGTCCTTCAGTCCTCCTAAGGACAGGTAAGATACTTAAGGCAGGAAAGAATGAGAATTACTCTCCTAATTCTCCCAAGTCACGAGCACAGCTGCAGCCTGGTATATCCTGTTATGGAAGCCCATTACAAGGGATGTCTGAAATAGAAAAATAGATGGCCTATACTGCTGCAGTATGTAGCCCATGGGGGATCAAAAGAGACTTCAGGGCCTTCGGATGGCTAGTGAGGAAATCTGGGGCCCAGGTGATTTTTGTCATCCCTCATTCCATTTGCCGGTAGTGACATTGGAAGGAACAGATGGGCCCAGTCTGTTAATTGGAGTTTTGACAATGGGATGGCCTACACGTCACTGGGCTTCCAGGTACTGAATGGAAGCCACTTCTCTCAAAGAGATAGGAGGGTCTTTGCTCAGAAACTTGCAGGGCCTATTGCAGGGCTTTAAACTAGATGTAAAGAGGAAGAGGCATGATATCCGGCTTCCTTGTAACAAGCTGCGGGAAGACACTGTGGTAAGAGAGATGGGGTGCTACTATGGGCCCTCCACCTGTTTCCCCATGGGTGTGCTGGGCAAGCTGCAGCATTTTTAAGTCTTGTGGTGATAAGCTGAATGCTCCTGAGGTAGTAGGAGTCAACAAGGAAAACTCCATGGAACATCTTAGGGGAAATACAGGGTGTTCCACTAAGAAGGTGGTAAGGCCAACAGCCCAGATGAATTGCCTCTAGACAAACACACGCAGCTTGGACAACGAATAGGAAAAGTTTAAAGCTATAGTGCTGCTAAAAAGCTACGATCTGATTTCTGTTACTGAAACTTGATGGGACGAATCCCATGACAGGAGTGTGGGTATCAAAGGCAGAAAGCTGCTCGGAAGGGACAGACAGGGAAGGAGAGGCACAGGCATTGCCCTTTATATCAGGAAAGGGATGGAGTGTGAAGAGCTGTCCCTGAAGAATAGCCACAAACAGGTTGAAATCTTATGGGTGAGAATAAAAGACCGAGGCAACAAAAGGAACCTTAAGGTCAGTGTGTACTACAGGCTGTCTGATCAAGGGCAGCCTACTGATGAAGCCTTCTTGCTCCAGCTACAGGAGGCTTCATGCTCACAAACTCTCATCCTGCTGAAGGACTTCAACCATCCTGAAATGTGCTCTAAAAGTAGCACGGCAAGCAGCAGGCAATCCAGGAGACTCCTGGAGTGCATTGAGGATAACTTCTTAACTCAGGTAATAGACACTCCTGCCTGAGGGGATGCAAACTGGACCTGATGGTCACCAATGCAAGTGAGCTCATCAGTGATGTCAAGATTGGAGGCAACCTAGTCTGCAGTTATCACTCATTGATGGAATTTAAAGTCCTGAGGGATATGGGGCAGGTGAGGAGTATAGTCAGGACACTAAATTTTAGGAAAACAAACTTCCATCTCTAGAACGATTTAGTCAGTATGACCCCCTGGGAAGCAGTCCTCAGGGACATGGGAGAAGATCAGACCTAGTAAACATTTAAGCACACTTTCCATAGAGCACAAGAGTGTTCAGTCCACAGGTGTAGGAAATCAGGTACAGAAGAGAAAAGATCAGCGTGGCCGAGTCATGACCTGCTGGTCAAAATGAAGAGCAAGATGGAACTGCACAGACAATGCAAGCAGGGACAGGTAACTGGGAAGAATACAGGGACACTGCCCGAATGTTCAGGGATGGGGTCAGGAAGGCCAAGGTGCAGCTGGAGCTGAAATTGGCAAAAGAAGCAAAGAATAACAAGAAGGGCTTCTATAGGTACATCAACCAGAAAGAGAAGTTTAAAGAAAGCCTGCCCCACTGATGAACAAAATCGGTCATCTCATATCAACAGACGTACAGAAGGCTCAGGTATTCAATAAATTTTTTGCCTCTGTCTTCACTGGCATTCACTCTCCTCACCTGTCCTGGGTCAATGGACTTGATGGGGACCAGCAGGGTGTAGACCCCGCCACTGTAGGGGAAGATCAAGTTCATGACTACCTGAGGAACCTGAACATATGTAGGTCTACGGGACCCAGGGAGATGCACCCCAGAGTCCTGTGGGAGTTTGCTGATGTGGTTTCCAAGACATTGTCCATATTTGAAAAGTCATGGAAGTCAGTGAAAGTCCCTGGTGACTGGAAGAAGGACAACATTGTGACCATTTACAGAGTTCAAAAAAGGAACCTGGCAACTACCAACCTGTCAGCCTCAACCCTGTACCTGGGAAGACCATGAAACAGATCCTCCCAGAAGCTATGCTTTAGCACATGGAGGACAGAGAGATGATTCAAGACAGCCAGCATGGCTTCACCAAGGGCTAGTTCTGCCTGACCAACCTAGTGGCTTTCTGTGATGGGGTGACCGCATCAGTGGACACAGGAAAAACAATGAATGTAATCTGTCTGGACTTCTGTAAAGCCTTTGACACAGTCCTCCACAACAACCTTCTCTGTAAACTGGAGAGATATAGATTTAATGGGGGGACAGCTCAGTGGATAAGGAATTGGTTGGTTGGTCACACTCAGAGAGTAGTTGTCAACAGCTCAATGTCCAGTTGAAGACATGTGACAAGCAGTGCCTCTCAGAGGTCTCTATTGAGACCAGTGCTCTTTAATATTTTCATTGATGATACAGACAGTAAGATTGAGCGCACCCTCACCAGTTTTGCAGATGACACTAAGTTGCGTGGACTAGCTGTAACATCTGAAGAGCGGGATGTCATCCAGAGAGACCTGAACATGCTGTAGAAGTGGGTCTGTGTGAAACTCACGAGGTTCAACCAGGTCAAGAGCGAAGTCCTACACCTGGGTCAGGGCAATCCACAGTTTCAATACAGGATAGGGATGCAATGTGTTTGAGAGCAGCCCTGTGGGGAAGAACGTGAGGGTGTTGATTGATGTGGTTTGATATGAGCCGCCAATGTGTGCTTCCAGCCCAGAAGGCCATCCATGTCCTGGCCTGTTTCAAAGGAAGCATTGCCAGCAGGGAAAGGGAGGTTATTCTCCCCTCTACTCTGCTCTTGTGAGACCCTACCTGGAATACTCTATCTAGCTCTGGAATCTCCAACATAAGAAGGATATGGAACTGCTGGAACGCGTCTAGAGGAGGACCGTGAAGGTGATCAGAGGGCTGGAGAACCTCTGCTATGAGGACAGGCTGAGAGAGCTGGGGTTGTTCAGCCTGGAGAAGAGAAGGCTCTGAGGAGATCTTGTAGTGGCCTTCCAGTAACTGAAGGAGGGCTACAGGAAAGCTGGGGAGGTACTTTTTACAAGGGCGTGTAGTGATAAGATGAGGAGGAATGGCTTTAAATTAGAAGGGACTTAGATTGGACATTAAAAAGAAATTCTTCACAATGAGTGTGGTGAGACACTGGCACAGGTTGCTCAGGGAAGCTGTGTATGCTCCCTTCCTGGAAGTGTTCAAAGCCAGGCTGGATCAGGTCTTGAGCAGCCTGGTCTAGTGGGAGGTGTCCCTTTCAACCAAAAAGGTTCTATGATTCTATTCCCCAAAGATGACAATTTATGTTCTAAGCAAGTGTATTTGTCCTATTAGCATCTACATTTTTTTGCCAAATGCTTGGTAAGAGTCTTTTAGGAATTCTGGAACAAAACCAGATCTTTTATATTCTTCTATCAAAAGGTCCCAACATAAATTTTAATTCCACTACCATTAACAGAATTCTTAAATAGTCTCAGTATGGTCATGTTTTCACGCAAGATCTTACCAAACTCTACTCAAACAAGTTTCATGATTCTTTTATGTGTTTAAAAAGAAATGAAATATCATTCATTGCTTATGAAACACATTGATATTATCCTATGGAGAGAGTAATTATTATTCTATTCATGCGGAATGCCATCAACAGTGGTTTGATTCATTGTCAACTTGCATCAGAAAAAAAAAGCATCACCTAGAGGCAAAAAATCCTTTGTAGTAAAATGAGTCAGCAAAGCGTTGAGACAATGAATATTCCACAAACTCTAAGCCAAGTGTTGGAGACAGGGCAAAAAGCTGCTTCCAGATTTGCTGAACATTTTAGCCATATTTGTGTTGAATCCTTCAGAGTGTAAATTAAAGTCTGGCAGCTATAGTGAAATCTGCAATGGCTAGCAAGGTCTTTAAGGTCACTACATGTTCAAGATAGAAAGACAGATGCTCAGAGTGAAACTCAGAACAGTAACGAAGAAAATATCTAAGCCAGACAAAAAAAAATAGCTATATATCTAGCTGATATCTACCCTTTATTTGAAATTAGTTGCCTGCCTGCACCCTTGAGTTCAGTGATTCCAGGTGAAATTAGATTTTTTAGCAAGATTTAGATTTTTAGACTTTTGCTTTCATGCTTTACTTTTTATAAAAAAACGGTGAAGGGAGGGTTTTTTAAACTGCTCTGCTACAGTAACATGCGTTCTACCACACATGTAGTTTATTTGCCTAACTTTTTCATTCAACATGGGTCTTTGTCACCACTAGCTCAGAAACAATTATGATAATGCGAACAAATCTGGGAGGTATAGTTCTTCTAACAGGAGAAAAATTAAATGAACTAAGCATCAAATACATCATGTATAGGCAAATATTAGTTACAGCAACAGAATACTGAGGTAGCTAATGGAACTGCACTGATCTGTACCAGATGAAATATATTTCAGTACATTCAGTCTAGTGGTATCATGAGTGACTGCCCATGAGGATTATTTCTTTGACCCTTAGCACTTTTGAGGTGTATGAACTCTTATTATTAGCAACATCTGTTCTTGAAATTGTGTCACTTAGCCCTAAACCCCTGTGCCTAGTAACTGAACTCCACAGGTCACCGGGCAATTCAGTGTCAGGGCCCTTTTACTAAAGATTCTTTGCAATAGTCATTTGCTGTCTTCATCAGCTTCCCCTCCTGTAGGTTTCTTCTTAATGAGGTTTTCTCTTCCTTTTCATAATTATTTCAGTTCCAGTCTTCCTTCCCTCTAACTGTCAAGCCTGATTTAAGTACTCTTAGTGATTACTATGTAATCTTTTCTTTCCATCATTATCATTTAGAACTACTAAACCACTTTTTCTCCTCAAATATCTGTTATCTATGAAAGACAGAGATCATTTCAAGTTTAAGTCACTAGTATCATTGATACGTCTTCAGTTTCACATTCTCAGCATATCATTCACGTAACTAGCTGATACTACTGGAAATGTGATTCTGGCTGGAATATGGACACGTTTCAGCCTGGTTCATCTGCACCTGGTTGAATGTGCTTTGGGATGTTTTCTCCCATTTATAACTGACGAAGGGCAGAAACACAGGCAACATCTTCCCTCTGATGTGTTGCTTTGAACCATTTCCTCTTCTTAGTCATATCAGCATATCTTATTTTTTCAAAAAGAACTTACATGTAGCAATACTCCAGAGTGATATCTGTCTCCTTCTTCTGTGATCATAGTTATATTCTACTGCAAAGTCTGATATTCAGGCCATAACAAATTTCACAGGGTTTAAAGTCAATCTTGATTTTTTCTTAGAAGGTCGAATGAGAATTTGTAAATTGTGTGGGGTTTTAAAAACAGATGAGAATTAAGAATATTTACTGCCCACACCAAAGAAGGAAATATGGTATCGTTTAAAACTGTAATGTTTTCTTAATAATAGTCATGTAAAGTCTTGAATCTTTCATAGCCCAGAAGAGGAAAATAAATAACTTTACATCTAATAATATTTTGGAAAGTTATAAGCAGTTCATTTAGTGCCTGTTACTGTAGTCTGTACTGGGCATGTCTGAAAAAAAAATATTTATCTCAACCTTTTGAAAAAATTTGCTAATCTTATTGTTTCACTGATTTCTCAGAGGTGTTATACACCTAAATAGGACTGACATTAAAAAAGAGCAGGCTTTCCAAATTCATTGGGAAGTTGGTAGGACTTTTAAACAATTTATTTAAAATTTGTCTTACAAAGTTAGTCACATTATTTTTTTTTAAGTGATGTCCCTGTTAAGGGTTTGAAGGAATATATATGAGAGAATGAAAAATTTAAAAAAATCTTAATAACTACAGTTACATTACAGCACAAAGTTCAGTAGGTTTTATATAGCAGAGAATGTCAAATTGAGAAATAATTATTTCAACAAAAATAAAATGAAAATTAAAAAAAAAAGAAAGTAAAATCTGCCAAAGAACACATGATGGACCCATCGCTTTCTACTATTTTTGCAAATGCTCACATCACAATCTATGATAAATTTCACACAGATCTCTCCTGCTGTGAAGTGGTTGCTTTTACAAAAAGATGCAGAAAGACCCTGTACAGGTGAGATATCACCTTCAATTTTATCATGCTCTGAATTACAGAGAACCAAAGAGAAGCATCATTACATTTACAGGGACTCAGGTTTCTGTGGAAAGTAGCACTTGCAAAGAAATAGAATTTTTAACCAAAAGGTCCCATTTCTTCAGTACAGGGGAATCAGCTCCACAGTGCTTCAGTGGTGATGCATTTATTTATCTCTATGATTTCAATAGTATCTTCTGAATCCAGACGTAGATGTATCTGCTTTTTCTTTGTATTTTTTGTACTAAGCTAAATCGAGAATAGTGGTTCAGGACTCTGTAGATAAAATGAAAAGAAAATATAACATCTGCACTTTTCAAAAGAACATTAATTTCTGATGATTTAATCAAGACTCATGCTCCTCTCCCCTATTGAACAAACAATGGTGTGATAACCTCCTAACAGCTGTCTTCAGTCACAGAGATGTAATTACAGAAATAACCAAATCATACCCAGTAGTTTGCTATTTTTTATCATCTGCATAATGTAACTTTCCAGATTATTATAGAACACCTCTAGGTAGTAGGCTTTATATTTCAAAACTAGATTGTGGAAGAAAACTAACATAAATAAAAAGGTATGATTACCTTTAATTCTAGGTATTAAAGTGGTGTGGTTTGAGTTAAAAGAGTCAGCTTCCTGACTTTAACTCAGTCTCATCTAAGTAACTTCATTTTCTGAAAGTTAACTGCATGTTTTTTAGACAGTTTCTCTCCAACAGTGTTAATATGGGGCAGTGGTATGCAGAAAGGCTGATGTTTACATTTCTTCCTATGCTAATGAAGACCATTCTTGAGCTGGCCCTGCATGTGCAGGGAGGCGTGGATAGGACAGGTGACTTCAAACTTACCAACAGAGTATTCCATCTTATATATGTCATACTCAGTACAGAACTGAGAGATCATAAGGATGTTGCCCTTTTCTGTGATGGTTGACGTCCAGTGAGGACCTCGTCTGTCTGGTTGCTCCTGATCCTGGATCCAGGTATTCCTCAATCCAGTTCCTGAGCTCAGCTCCCTCCTAGTCATAGACCCTTGTGTCTGTTCTGTGGAATTTGTGGTTACGCAGAGTCATTGACGGGTGGGGTAGGTGCACAATCTCATATATTTGCTTGTATTTTATTACTTTCTAATTATTTTCATCATCATCATTATTATTATTTCATTAAAGCTGTAGTTCTAGTTTCCAACCCACAAGCGTTTTTCCTCTAAGTTTCCTTTACCCTTTCACTGGGTGGGGCTAGGGAAGGGAACTGGGAACCCAGCTGCACGGTTTTAGCTGCCAAAATTAGCCATGTCAGGGCTATTCATCATAATGGGAGAGTTTTTTCTTCTCTATTTTACTTGAAAGAAGAATCTGGTATATGACCAGCTATTACCTTTTAAGGATGAGGTAGAGAAGAAGAATGAAAATAAATTTCCATTTGGAAGATATTTAAATAGCTTTGTCATGGTCTGTCCAGAGCTGCCATTTCAAAACATATTTGAAGTGACGTATAATATAATTTTCTTGCCATCTAATATTCATCTACTTTCAAACTCATGATGAAACTGATTACAGATCGTACAGGACTCCATCATCCAAAGACACTGGCTAGCATTTAAAAATTCCTAGTCAGTGAGTGTATCTGGCCTAGTACTATGTAGATGCAGCAACCAGAGATTTTATTCTAATCACTGTTTTCGAATAGATTCCATTATAACTTTAGCCTTTAAGCACTGGCTGCTTAAATCATAACATAATCCAGGTTGCTTGGGAGCTATGTTTAAGAACTCTGTTCAGATCTTCTCTCCTGCAAGCACAGGTCAAAATTTCTTCTTGGCATCAAATATTCCCTGCAAGTGTTGTTTAAGAAAGAGAGAAATGGAACATTCACAGTCACTCTCCTCCTTGTAAAATAATTCTAAAGTTGTTACACATTTAGCTCGAACATCTGGATCCATGGAAAAAAGAACACAGCTGTCTTATATGATTTATTACTCCATTTTCCTGTCTTTACCCAGGGCCAATTTCAGTCTTTTTTCACTCTCACCCCCACCCTTTTAAGTCATATAACTTTGTCATTTTTAAAGTATTTTAAGATGGTCTCACTTTCTGGATGTCCCAATAAATCCACTTTGAATTCCTTATTCTTGTCACTGCAATATCTTTTCAACTAGGAGATACATTAGTCTTTGAACAGACACATTCCAAACAGAGCTACTTTTTAATAAAAATAACAAAAGAATGATGCTGGAAATTGAATACAAATTTCCCTTTTTAATTTTGTGATTTTACACTTTAATAAATTTCATGTTTCTGTTAATTCAGCTGAGCAATAATGAAAAGAAAAATCACTGCTATTTTTACAGAGTCATAGAATCAAAGAGTGGATTTTGTTGGAAAGGCCTTTAAAGATCATCTAGTTCCAAGCCTGCTGCCATGGGCAGGGACTCGTCTCACTTAGACCAGGCTACTCAAGACCCCATCCAATCTGGCCTTGAACACTTCCAGGGAGGGGGCATCCACAGCTAACTTTGGGCAACCTGTGTCAGTGTCTCACCACACTCATTGTGAAGAATTTCTTCTTAATGTCTAATCTAAAACTTCCCCCTTCCAATTTATAGCCATTTCCTCTCATCCTGTCACTACATGCCCTTGTAAAAAGTCCCCCCCTTCAGGTACTGGAAGGCCACTATAAGGTCTCCTCAGAGCCTTCTCTTCTCCAGGCTGAACAACCCCAGCTCTCTCAGCCTGCCCTCATAGCAGAGGCGCTCCAGCCTTCTGATCACCTTCATGGTCCTCCTCTGGTCACATTCCAGCAGTTTCATATCCTTCTTATGTTGAGGATTCCAGAACTGGACAGAATACTCCAAGTGGGGTGTCACGAGAACTGAGTATAGGGGGAGAATCAGCTCCCTTGACCTGCTGTCCACACTTCTTTTGATGCAGCCCAGGACACAGTTGGCCTTCTGGGCTGCAAGCACACATTGCCAGCTAATGTTGAGTGTTTCATCATTTGGCACTCCCAAGTTCTTCTCCACAGGGCTGCTCTCAATCATATCATCTCCTATACTTTTTTGAAATAGCAGATTTCCATGACCCAGGTGTAGGACTTTGCACTTGTTCTTGTTGAATCTCATGACGTTCACATTGGCCTACTTCTCCAACTTGGCCAGGTCCCTTTATTGAAACTGTGGATTTTATCCCATCGGAAACTATATCTCCTCTTGATTCATAATATTTAGGTAAATAATACAAAAATATTTTGCCATATTTCCTTTTTTCTTTACAAAAATGTAAACTGATATCATTCAGATTGGAAATTATTTACCATGAGTCTTTCCACATATTAATAGCAAATGTGCCAAAAATAATTCAGATCGCAATTTTCAGACATTTTTTGTCTGAGCTCAGCTACATCATAATTCATGCTATTTTAAGACTATTTTAATTCTGCCTGTGCAATTTTAACAATACAACATCTCTGTTGTGGTAAAACACAGGCTTGAATACAGCTTCTTTGTATAAGGACATTACAAAGCACTTTAAAATCAATGAAATGCCATTTACGTTAGAAGTTACATCAGTGTAACTATGTAGTATCTTTATATAATACTGTAAAAAAAAGGATGTCTAATCTTAAGATGAGATATTGATAATAGGGTAAAGATGGCTTAAATAGTTCCAAATCTTTGAGGTCTGAGCTTAAATCTAGGCTGTTCTTGAAAGGTATTATAAATTATAACAAACTCTGAGGTATTCAGCATCGAGGGATCTGCACAGAATCACTCCTTGTGATGACAGCAGTGATCTTAAATTCACCAAGACATTTCCATTACTTGCAACATGCGTAAGCAGAAATAATTTGTGCTCTCATTATGCTGTAGGAAATGAATAACTGATTTAAGTAAATCGGACCATTCTCAGTCTGTAATTGGGGAAAAACTGAATCCAGAAGTTCCAAAATCTGGAAAAGCTTGGTTAACTTTTAAAAGCATGTAGTTATGAATATATCTATAAACATTTCTTGTTTTCTAGTGTGAGTATTTATTTGTAACTCAGTGTGCCAGTACATCAAAATACCACAGATCTTATAGGTTTATGATTTAAGGAAAATATCCAACCAAACAGAAATTGTAAAAAGATCCTAAAAATACTCCAGTAGATGCTACTTTGTTGATACAAAAACTTGTGCTAAGCTTTTTTAAAAACTTGATTCAAATTTCATTAATTTCACTTAGTACTGACATTCACTTTTAAGTGACCAAATCTCAATCATACCAGTAAAAATTCAGTACTCCGATTAATGTAAATTAAAACTAATTACTTAAAACTGACCAGTTCAGGCCCAGGAAATAGAACAGCTGGATTTAACCTTCTCATCTTATAGGACTGGACAAAACTCTAGATGAAGGAGTAAGCTTGAAGAATTTTCTTCCTTCCCAGTTTTTGAATGAAATTTCAAAATATTTTTATTATTATGTACTTTTTTAACAGAACAAGCAACTCTAGCATTTTTATCAAATGACTGAAAACACATCTTGTGACCCATGTGGAGACAGAAAAAGAAAGGCAGTAAAACAAAGATACATTGGACCTTATTTCACTTAGGAAATGAAAAATTCCTCAAAAAGGTCCAACATGGATGTCTGTCCAACATCTTTGAGGATACAAACATGTCATGATTTCCTTGGGCTGTATGTGGGAGGTGCCTCTGCCCATAGCAGGGGGTTTGTAATTAGATGATGTTTAAGGTCCCTTCTCTATGATTCTATGTACAAGGCAGGGGTAAGCTTGATTGTAAACCATGGTTCATTTTTTTACTGGATGTGCAAGATAGATTATTTTAAATTAAACCCATTCCACTGAAAAACTAATTTCTTTGACCAGAAAACATCAAAAGCACTTATATAAACATGCATACAGATGTATATTATAAAACTATCACTAAAAAGTCCCCTTTTTTATAAAAATATGAATCCTGAATCTGATTAACTGCGCTTGAATGTAATTTTAACAAAATTACTGGGTGTAAATTAAAGTCATCTGTCTCCAGTAAGTCAATAATACTGAACTACTTTATACAAACTGCAAATACGACCTATGCTTGTGGTGTTTAATTTTTATCTTTTTAAAGGGATAGGATATATGCGACATTAGAACATCTTCAAATTACAGCTGTATGGTTCAAAACACAGTAAACAGGTTTCCAAGCAATTAGGGGTAAGAAAAAATATTGCAGTAATGAAACTTGATAGGCTTTTAAAAGGTGATATTTGCCTTCACTGACCTTCTGCACAAATCAGTGGGAACAGCACTTTAAGAAATGGATTGCAGTTCAGAACTTTACCTAGAGGAAATGGTACAAATACTGCAAAGCAGTTACTGGAAAGGCTGAAAAAACAAGTCACTCCTTTCAACTCATATAAAGCATTTAGCCTATAGTGTTGTAGCAGTAATTTTTTAAGCCAGCATGTTTTCAAACTTTTTCGTATTCCCCCTCCCCCTTTTGAAATGTAGAACGGCCTTACCTAATATCTTTTTAAAGGGTGCTTAACACATGCTTTCAGTAAGATACTTTACTGATGTAAAGAGAAACAGATGCAGCATTAGAGATTCTGTCAAAAGAATTTGGCTATGTATATGCAGTTTCTTTAACAAGAGTGATCATTACATAAATAAAATATGACAGTTCTGCACTAGCAAACTTTAACAAGAAATACTTTGGATAGTGTCATATATGATATTATGAACACAACTGAAAAAATCTGCAAGTAGGTAAGACTGAGCTTTACCTGAGATGGCACTAATGACACAGAATTCAAGGCAATCTTTTCACAATTAAATGGTTTAAGTCCTACCTTACTCCTGCTTAGTTCACTAGTAGGGATTTTGAATAAGATTTCATGAGAAACTGGTTGCCTTTTGCTTGGTTTGAAAACAATAGTCAAAAAACAGTAGATGCTGTGAATTCCTTGTTTTAAATAAAAACAGAATATTGCATTAAAATCTGTTTTGCCCAAATAGTTCCAAGACAAGGCTCCACATAACTACTATAGTGTACATAATTAATTACTGCTTCCTCAGTATTTCTTTAAATTTATCAGCTGTTATTTTAACTTTAACTCCCAAAAATACTGAAGAGTTGCAACACCACTATTACTGCTTCTATTACAGCCCTCTTAAAAAAAAAAAACAAACAACACTCAATCTGATTGTTCTATGACATCTGTGCTTTAAGATCCCTCAGCTGAACCACACAATCTCTATGGAAAATGTGCTTTACCCTTGCAGATAAAGCAATTCACATTATATGATGTCAAATGCATGTCTAAATGTGTCCAAGTATCTTTTTTTTCCATCAAAATATGGAGCAAATTCATACTTTTATAACAAAATGATTGAAGTTTATTTAGCAAGATGTATTTTAAAATTGTACGTTGACTAATGGTAATTATTTCTCTCATTTCCTAATTATTTAAGGGAAGAAACCTTTGCGAGCTCTGCATCTATCTAATCAGCCTATAGGTGCTTAGGTCATCTTGACTGCCTCTTTGGAAAACTACTCTAACAAGTATATTTCATATTTCCAGAATGCTATTAGTATTTCAAAACACATTAATTATTATCATCAATGGTCTAGAAATTTAGTCAGCTATTTGTTCACGAAGGTTAACAGTCTACTCAGCTGCTAACAGACTGCAGAGTAGTTCATCACTCACAGAAACATATTAGTTTTATTCTTTCAAAATGCAGATGAGAGATTTATTAAAAGCTAAAATTTTCACTTTTACTAAAAAAGTTTTATCTTTTCCATCTGCTCCTGACTAGCACTGTTATTACTGTTTATCACCTAAAAAATTTTAAAATGTTGTTTTTCTTGGGTGTTGAGCAATGTATTTTTTCCTAACTTCCTTGTTTACTTTTAGGATTTTTTTCACTTCGTTATGTGAAGTGTTATTGATGATTGCCTATTTTATCCATTTATAAACTGTTGGGTTTTAATACCTGAGGTTTTTTGCCTTTGAAATGTCACGCAAATTTAATAAAATCTTTCCAACTTACTAAGCAGAAAGATATCAAAAATTAGTTTAATGTTTCTATGTTGGGTTCATATGGAAAGGTTTCAGTAACAGGGAGACAACAGGGGTGGCTTCTGTGAGAGGCTGCTGGGAGCCTCCCTCATGTCCAATAGAGCTAATGCCAGCAGGCTCTAAGACAGACCAACTACTGTCCAAGGCCAAGTCCATCAGCGATGGTGATATCACCTCTTTGACAACATATTTAAGAAGGGAGGGGGTGGAAATTCCACGAGAGAAAACTTCAGATAGAGAGAGGGATGCAGCTTTGCAGACACCAAAGTCAATGAAGAAGTGGAGGGGGAGGTGCTCCAGGCTCCTGGCAGGCAGGAGCTGTGGCCCTGCAGAGACAGAGGAGCCCTCATTACCCAACTCTGATTTGATAGGTAACAAATTATATTAATTTCCCCAACTAGAGTTTGCTTTGCCCATGATGGTAATTGGTAAATGTCTCTCATTGTCCTTATCACGACCCACGAATCTTTTGTTATATTTTCTCTCCCCTGTCCAGCTGAGAAGGGGAGTGATAGAGTGGCTTTGTTGCGTACCTGATGTCCAGTCAGGGTCTACCTGCTACCATTGCACAAAGTGCAGAACGTAAAACTGTCATTCTATAAGGTAATTTTTGTAAATGTTGTGTTTATGACAAAAGAAAAAGATTCTAGCTTTTGCAAAACCCAACACCTAAGGACACCATTAAGAAGAGCTAAAAATACTCACAGATTTTGCCAACATTATGTCTTTTATAACCACAAAATCTACAAAAGCCACAACCATCTTTTATTAGTTTTACTAAAGGAAATTTTTTTTTTTCCTCACTGGAGGTGAAATCCTGTTTCTAATAAGTCAATGGTGAAACTTCTAGGATTATATCTAAACTATGAGTTTAATTTCTCATATGAATTTTCTACTTTGTAAGAACTGGAAATAAACAGCTGTCTTATTATTATGTTAGATGAGAGGAAACTGTATTTATCTGTTTTCATGTCACAAGGGTTTAGGTTCCTGAACTGGTTAACATTATCAAGGGTCTGCTGCTTTTTATAATGTCAATCTATTTTTTTTTCATGAATTGATTGGCAGAAAGACCCAGATGTTACAAACAGTGTTGAATATGATGCCTTTACCATTGCTTAAGGGAGAGAAGTCAAAAGACAGATGGAAAACTCAAGTGGTGTAGTGCACTTTCTTTTATAATTAAATTTTATGCAGACAAGACTGTTTGTCCGTAATAAGTAACAGCCAGTTGAGACATGTAGCAAATAGCCAAATATGTTCCCTAAAGTGTGATTTTAAAAAAGAATTTTTTTTTTGCTTGCAGCACTTGTGGAAACCATATTTCAACTCATGCTCTATTTAGCATGAAGAAGAAATCATAAGGGATTTTTTTCCCCACAAAAACAAATCAGTTGTAGACTAGATGTACCTAGAAGTACATACATTAGAGGGGCATATATGAGAAGCAATATGGAAATGAAAGAACTTCCTCTGCTTGTAAAGGTACAGAGGAATAATGTTCAAACTGATTGAGAGAAGCCTAACTTCTGCTTCCCTATATATACATTGCCAAGTCCTTCACTATTCACTACTCAATAAGGTAAATCAACATTTTACGAGGTTATAATACACTTACTAAATAATCAATTCCAGTATTTTTAATACTTCCTTCTTCACAACTTCTCTACTTCACTGTGATGGAAATGGCAAGTAATAAAATATAAGGAGAAATATTAGAAATATCGTGAAGGCTCTGTCAGAGGGGGCCAGTAATCACAGTAACAAGTACATATCAGCTGGATACTTGTCATGTTCTAAACGGCTCTGTTTATACACAAGAGTTGTACTGTTATGACTGTATCAAGACTTATATAGTGCAACCCCTTAAGTGTGACTATGGTTGCTGGCATAATGGTATGAAATTTCTTTCACTTCTACAGCTTATTTATTCTTCTCCAGGAACTAGAACTGATAAAAGTAAGCACATAATTGTACATATCTCAGTTTAAAGGGAAAAAAATTCCTATGCAACTGCCTTTTACCAGTTTAAAAATCTATGTTTAGAGTAACAATTTTCACATGAAATTTTCTTTAAGAAAGCACTATTTTGTTTCTGCTTAAACTAGGAACTCTAGTACACATAGACAGTGTGATTCAGACAGCTTTTAGTATCAAAAGCATTGTAGATGAGTATGAAGCCGACCCATCCCTCTCGCTTACACCACAAAAGACAAACACTCTGCTTAGATGGATAAATAAGAAAGTGAAGTCTTTACAGAGAACTTGTATGAATTTCGTTTCACAAAGACATGATAGGTTAGTGATGAGGAAATGACTTCCTTCAACGTCTACCAGTTATACAAATAACAGACTTTGACATGTCTCTTTTATGTGATTATGACTTGTTGCATTGATCAGATTAAGTACTCAAGAAACAATGGAGCATGTTTTGTGCTATTACAGCAGGATTTGTCTGGCCTTCATATTGCTATTGTACCTTTGCCTTTACATCCTTTAGGTGATTCTTACTACCAGTCAGAAAAGGTGCAAAGAAAATTTCTGTCAGGAAACAGGAAGTGAGCTAATGATTTCCTTTACACGTGTTATACATGTGTTAAATTTGTACGTATGCCAAAGTGTAAATGACTGTCTTGTGCTCACAAACACATTTATGTTTCTATGAATAGTTTAATGTGTTTATACTGAAACAGATACATGTGTTATGTCTGTTGTAGAGGAAAGGTATGAGGTTGTGTTCTGAAGTGTTTATAGACATACCTAATAGGAACATTGAGATAATGTATTTTGATTGAACTATTCATTCTCAAAACTAGGATAATTTACTAAAAGTGTTTGAGTTTCAGTGTTCTTTCATGTAGGCAATCTTTCAGAACATATTTTTCTGATTATTTTCTCTGACACAGAGACAGACAAAAAGAGAAAAGCTAAAAACATTGTTATTTTTTCCCCCCTCTTAAAACATGTGTTTTGACACTTTGTTTTTTTTTTAGTTTGAGGAATGTTTTGGTTTAGTTCCTATGCAGAATAAAAACAAATGAGCATTTTCATGCACTGAATAGTTGTTCTCTAGGCAGTTACAGCTATGGTGTGAGTGTGTGTCATGTGTGTAAACAAACCACAAAGGGAATGAGATATCACTTTAAATACCTTCGCCTATGCAAAGACTAAATAAAAAATGAAAAAAGCACACATTGTAAAAATAAGAAAACGGACGAGGACACCCACATTTGACATGAAAAGAGAAAGATAGAAACAGCCCCAAGCCTCCAGGTGCAGGAAATCAAACCAATGTTGTCTTGCATTCCAACCCCATCTTTTATTGCGTATAAAGTATAAAAGACATATCTTTCTAACACCTTGCAGCAAGTGACTGCTCTTTACTAAGTCTTCTGGAATTCATTGTATGATGATAACAATCGTGATGACTTAACTTGGTTTTACATGTGGGATTATTTACTATTCTGGAAAGGGCTGGACACAGGATTCAGGACTATGCAGTAGCATCCTCAATATTATATTCTCTGCTAAAGGGGTTTTGTGGTAACTCAATCACAGAAATGTCCTCTGGCTACTACTTTGCATGGTTGAAGAGCCTTTAGTGGGGTACAAGTGGAGCTTAGGTTTCAGGCTTTTATTTGATTCTCTGAGATTGGCAGAGGCACAAAACCAGGAACTCTGGCCACTTAGGTTTCTGGCAACTGTCTCTGTTGCCTGAGAGAAAGACAGCTCTGGTACTATTTGTACAAAGAACAGAGAGCAGTTACAGAGACTCTGCAGAGTTTATGTCAAGTGTCATTTGAATTGCGCAGGGGCATCCTTGGCACTTCAAGTGTCATTATCCGCTTAATCTTGGAGAGTAGTTATAGATGGTCTTGAGCCATATATATCAGCCCACCGGGTCAACTCTGGTATCCTACCACATCTGAAAATCCAGAGAATACCTGTATTTGTGTAAACTGACCACAGCTTCCAGTGCTCATGTCATTCAGCAACACTTTTATTGCTAAAATTTGTGGTCATTAACCATTCAGAACGCACTGCTCGGTAATACAAAGAGAGTCAGCAGCTATAGCTGCATATTTGCAAACTATAAAGGAAAAAGTCTCTCTATAGTGGCAAATTTTATGATGTTTGAAAAGTCAAAAGAAAGTCATCACTCCTTTGATTATTTTCTAATGCTGCTATCAAAGTAGCTTTAGAAGCTGGAACAAAGAAGCACTGGAAGTTGGACTTTATGTCCTTATGTGCCCCATCCAACTTGAGGTATGCTATTCTATTCTATTTACCATCCCTGGAGGCATTTAAAAGATGTGTAAATGTGGTGCTTGGGGATATGGTCTAGTAGCAGACTTGGCAGTGTTAGGTTTACAGTTAGACTCAATGATCTTAAAGGTCTTTTCCAACCTAAATGACAATGATTCTGTGAAGTATTTATGTGCAATAAGTTTAATATAATACGATGCTCATTTATAAAGGGAGGACAAGAATTATATTTTTTTTTAATCTGAAGTTTGGATGCAACTTGGGTGTATGTGATCCCACAGACATTGAAGTGTAGAACCTCAGATCACAGGACTTGGTGCAAGTATTTGTTGATTTTTGTGAGTCAAGATTCTGCCTGAGGCTTTTTGGTAGTAAAAGACACCAAACCACTTCTGTGCCCTCACTGCTTTATTCCTTTCCTTCCTTCAAGGCTCAAAAAGGACAGAACATCAGAAAACAGCTATAAACTCTCCTCTGAAGTAGCACAATATTGATGTAGTGATGTAACCTAGAACTTTATACCCTGTATAGAGTATTACAACAACATAATATTTCATGCTGTGAGTGCTAAAACAAAATGGCAAGTTGAACAAATTCACAAAAAAACAATGTTTTGGGAGAAGGAGATGTATGAATACCATTTACGACTCACTTCACCATTCTGGCAAAAGTAAATAACTTTTAACAGAGATATCATTACAACTTGCATATTCTTCTAGGATATTTAGGTTATAATTTGTGAAGAACCAATACAGATACTCGAAGAACTTGAGGTCTGATCGTAACTGACAGCCTGGGAGATGACATTCCAAATACCTGAAGTTATCAAAAGGATCAGTGCCCAATAAACACCTGGGTTTCTTAGTGAAACCTCACTGTTTTACTATGGTGTTTTCTGTATACAATGTAATTTTTTGGAACACACGATCAACCTGAGAAATAAACATCTACTTCATGGCTGTATCTGGGTCCACTATGAATGGAAAACTGTAGAACCATATTCTAATACAACTTGTTTATTTATGAAACATTCTGTGACGCAAGATAGTGCACTAGTCAGTGCTAAAGAAGCCCAGTAAAGTCAGTACAAATTCCATAGTCACAATTTAATGAATTTCATAGGATGATTACACAAGACTCTCTCTGAACCCCAGAAGCGGCAACTGTCACGTGGGCCGACCGCGTGGTAGGGGGGGCGGTCCCGGTAGAAGCCGCGGGGCATTTAAACGAGAGCTAATCAGCTCCAAAGCCAGATTCGGCGTGACCGGCGGCAGGAACGGTGAGTACTGCAGCTGGGTGCTCAATCTGGGCGGGTGGAGAGTTCCTAGGGGAAGGCAAAAGCTCAGGAGAGGACCCCGGCAGGGTGACTCTCTCTGAACCCCAGAAGCGGCAACTGTCACGTGGGCCGACCGCGTGGTAGGGGGGCGGTCCCGGAAGAAGCCGCGGGGCATTTAAACATCTCCCTGGGAGCGCCAGCGACCGGAGCGCGGCGAACAGGGTCACAGTACACAGGGTCACGGAATAGGCAGTTCGCGCAGGCAGGACAAGCAGGCACTCTCTGGCAGGTAGTTGGCTTCCCACTCCCCTGCAGCAATGGTGATCAGGCGTGGTAAAGCCTCTGCCACCAGGAGTGTAGGCGTCCAAACAGAACCGCTATTACGGGACGCCGCTGCCCAGACTCGAGACTGCAGGGAGTGTCTCAGCCTACTTGTGGTTCCTGAGGACCATACCAAAAATGTTTGTTTGAGGTGCGAACAGATTCAAGATCTGCTCCATATGGTTGCAGATCTTAAGGACCAGGTGGAGAGGTTGAGGAGTATTCGAGAAAGTGAAAGGGAGATAGACTGGTGGAGTAGAACCCTCTCTCCTCCCAGTAATCCTCCCCAGGAGGCTGAGGAATGCCGTATTCCTCATCAACAGGATAAGGGGAGTGACCTGGTTGGTGAAGAGGACTGGGAGCAGGTCTGCTCTCGTGGGGGTTATAGACCTCCCTTTCAAATGCCACCTTTCCAACTACCCCTACAAAACAGGTTTGGGGTGTTGGAGTTTGATGCTCAGGTGGAGGATAGTGTGACAGAGAACTCACCCGAGGAGGCTCTTAACCACACATTGCCCATCAGACAGGTCAGGACTTCAAGCAAGAAAAAGAAAAGGAGAGTCATTGTAGTGGGAGACTCCCTTCTGAAAGGGACGGAGGGCCCTATTTGTAGGATGGACCCAACTCATAGGGAAGTCTGCTGCCTTCCCCAAGCCTGGGTACAGGACATTGCCAAGAGACTCCCAGACCTAGTTAAACCATCAGATTATTACCCGCTTGTGGTGGTACAAGCTGGTGGTGATAAGCTAGCGAAAAGAGGGTCAAAGGTAGTCAAAAAGGGATTCCAGGAGCTGGGACGGTCACTGGATAGGGCAGGAGCACAGGTGGTGTTCTGCTCGGTTCCTCCGGTGGCAGGGATGTATACAGATATGAACAAGAGAATATATGCTGTTAATAAATGGCTTAGGGGCTGGTGCCGGCAGAGGAATTTTGGGTTCTTTGATCATGGGGAAACCTTTACGGCACCTGGCCTGCTTGACTCAGATGGGTCTCGTCTAACTCCAAAGGGTAGGAGGATCCTAGCTCAGGAGCTGGCAGGACTTGTTGAGAGGGCTTTAAACTAGGCATGAGGGGGGAGTAACTAGGCTCACCAAAGATGTTCCTGTGGAGGATGAGCCATCTCAAAGGGTGTCATCAGTAACCCAGCTGAAATGCATGTACACAAACGCATGCAGTATGGGAAACGAACAGGAGGAGCTTGAAGTCCTGGTCCAGCGGGAGAGCTATGACATAGTTGCTATCACGGAAACGTGGTGGAACGACTCTCATAACTGGAGTGCCGCCATGGAAGGCTACAGGCTCTTCAGGAGAGACAGGCGTGAGAGGAGGGGTGGAGGGGTGGCCCTCTACACTAGGGAAACCCTGGATGCTGTTGAAGTCGAGATCGGTGATGACCAGGTTGAGTGCCTATGGGTAAGGGTCAGAGGGGTGGTCAGGTCTGACCTCCTGGTTGGAGTATGTTACAGACCGCCCGACCAGGAGGAGGAGGTGGATCTTCTATTGTTTAAGCAGCTGGAGGCTGCCTCTAGATCGGCTGCCCTTGTTCTTTTAGGAGACTTTAATCTTCCGGATATCTGCTGGGAACTTAACACTGCCGAGAGGAGGCAGTCCAGGAGGTTCTTAGAGTGTATTGAGGACTGCTTTCTGTCACAGCTGGTGAGTGAGCCCACCAGGGATGAGGCTCTTCTTGACCTGCTGTTTACAAACAAAGAAGGACTGGTGGGTGATGTTGGTGTCGGAGGCTGTCTGGGGTGTAGTGATCATGAGATAATCAGGTTCTCTCTAAACAATGTAAAAAGAAAAGCCAGGAACAGAACATCGATGCTGGACTTTCGGCGGGCAGATTTTGGATTATTTAAGGAACCGGTCAGGAAAGTTCCCTGGGAAATAGTTCTTAGTGGCAAGGGGGTCCAGGAAGGCTGGATACACTTCAAGAATGAAATCTTGAAGGCGCAGGAGCGGGCTGTCCCCATGTGTTGTAAGAAGAGTCGTAGGGGCAGACGGCCGGCCTGGATGAGTAGGGAGCTTCTGAAGGAACTAAGTAACAAAAAGAGGATGTATCGTCATTGGAAAGAAGGGGATGTAAGCCACGTCATGTTCAAAGATGTTGTTAAGTCGTGTAGGAGGAAAATCAGGGAAGCAAAAGCCAAGCTATAGCTCAAATTGGCCACTTCTGTTAAGGATAATAAGAAGAGTTTTTATAAATATATCAATGGTAGAAAGAAGGGCGGCAGCGACTTCCACTCCTTATTGGATGTGGAGGGAAATATAGTAACCACTGATGCAGAGAAGGCCGAGGTACTTAATGCCTTCTTTGCCTCAGTTTTCAACAGCAAGGATGTCAGCGTGCTTGACAGTTGGCCCTCTGAGGTGGCTGATGGGGGCAGGGTTGGCCCTCCTGCAATCCATGAGGAGGAAGTTAGAGACCTGCTGAGCCACTTGGACCCTCATAAGTCTATGGGGCCGGATGGGATCCATCCTAGGGTGTTGAGAGAGCTGGCGGATGAGCTTGCTAAGCCGCTCTCCATCATCTTTCATCAGTTCTGGCTCACCGGAGAGGTCCCAGAAGACTGCAAGTTGGCCAATGTGACGCCCATCCACAAGAAGGGCCGTAAGGATGATCCAGGTAATTACAGACCTGTCAGCCTGACCTCGGTCCCAGGTAAAATCATGGAGCAGATAATCCTGGGTGCAATCATGCGGCACCTGCAGAATGGCCAAGAGATCAGGCCCAGCCAGCATGGGTTTAGGAGGGGCAGGTCCTGCCTGACCAACGTGATCTCCTTTTATGACCATGTGACTCGCCTGGTGGATGAGAGGAAGGCTGTGGATGTGGTATACCTGGACTTTAGCAAGGCCTTTGACACTGTCCCCCACAGTAGACTCCTAAAGAAGCTGTCAGCCTGTGGCTTAGATGGGAGCACTCTGTGCTGGGTTAGGAATTGGCTGGATGGCCGAGCCCAGAGAGTGGTGGTGAATGGTGTCTCATCCAGTTGGCGGCCGGTCACCAGTGGTGTCCCCCAGGGATCGGTGTTGGGTCCGGTCCTGTTTAATATCTTTATAGATGATCTGGATGAGGGGATTGAGTCCATCATCAGCAAGTTTGCAGATGATACCAAACTGGGAAGAAGGGTTGATCTGTTAGAAGGTAGGATGGCCCTGCAGAGGGACCTGGACAGATTGGAGAGATGGGCCGATTCCAATGGGATGATGTTTAATAAGTCCAAATGTCGGGTACTTCATTTTGGACACAACAATCCCATGCAGAGCTACAGATTGGGGACAGAGTGGCTGGAGAGTAGTGAGGCAGAAAAGGACCGGGGAGTGCTGGTTGACAGGAAGCTCAACATGAGCCAGCAGTGTGCCCAGGTGGCCAAGAAGGCCAATGGCATTCTGGCCTGCATCAGGAATAGTGTGGTGAGCAGAACCAGAGAAGTTATCGTCCCCCTGTACTTGGCACTAGTCAGACCTCATCTGGAATACTGTGTACAGTTCTGGGCCCCCCAGTTTGGGAAAGATGTCAGGATACTGGAATGTGTTCAGAGGAGGGCAACGAAGATGGTAAAGGGGCTGGAGCATAAGCCGTATGAGGAGCGACTGAGGGAGTTGGGGCTGTTTAGTCTAAAGAAGAGGAGGCTCAGGGGAGACCTCATTGCTCTCTACAGCTACCTGAAAGGAGGTTGTAGTCGGTCAGGGGTTGGTCCCTTCTCTCAGGTGACCAGTGACAGAACTAGAGGGCATGGACTGAAGCTTCGTCAGGGAAAGTTTAGGCTTGATGTGAGGAAGAAGTTCTTCACTGAAAGGGTGATCGGCCATTGGAATGCGTTGCCCAGGGAGGTGGTGGAGTCGCCGACCCTGGAGGTGTTTAAGGGGAGATTGGATGTGGCACTGAGTGCCATGGTCTAGATGATGGTTGGTGTTAGTGTTGGGTTATAGGTTGGACTTGATGATCTCAGAGGTCCTTTCCAGCCTTGTCATACTGTGATACTGTGATACTGTGAACTTATTTTACAGTATTTTCAAGAGAATTGCATCTCACAGTAATATACATGACTGAAATGAAAAAACTTTGGAGAAAATATACATTTTTGATCATTGGGACTGTACAGCCTGCCTTCTTCAAATAAAATTTCAGTTCTACTAATTAAACGCTTTTATAAAAGGCTTAATATTTGTAAGGCTTTGGAGGGCAACCAATGTTATTTATTGATTATAACTGGCACATAGTTAAATAAGGAAACATTTTTAATGCAAACTGGCAGAAGCACTGTTTGTTTCAGCATTGTAATAAATGCAGTTCAGAAAACCTTGAGGGATTGTGAAGAGTTTTATTTTTCCTTTTCTGGAGTGCAAGCACAGTGGCAGTATTTCATTAATTCAAGCAAAAAAAAGTTTGCCTTGTAGGCTCACAAAGATGGTGATTTGCCTTTGTCTATCAAGAATGCATTCCAAGGCAGACTATTTTCTCTCTGGTAACAGTAAGGATACAGGTACAGTACTTACCTCTAAACCACATATTTCTGCACTAACATTGGCAAGGCTATATTGGAGAGGACTGGGTAAGAAAGAAATGAAAATATTATTTTCATAGAATATAGTTCCATAGAATATCTGCAAAATATTTTTGACAGAATTTTCAAAAAATACAAATGAAACACTATGGAGAAATTTCTGAAAATTATTTCTACAAGGTTTAGAACTTCAATCTGGTGAAGTCAAAGAACCTTCATAATTGGTGAAAGCAGGTGGAGCAAAACTGGAAAATTTTTCTAGGGACTGTAATTGAGATGGTGGCAATCAATGGACTGAGTTACAGTGGCATCTGCTCTTAGTTTTAAACTCTCTCATGCCTGTCTTGATGTCTACATAGTCTACAGAGCAAACTCTCAAGACCAAAAGCTGTAAGAAGATGTTAAGTGGTTTCTGTAACATGAAAATAAACAAAGGCATTTCATGAAATACAAATTAAGCTGTGAATTTCTAACTAAATTTTTATTTGTTATCAACTTCAAAACTAATCCCTTGTTTATATAAATAAAGCAGGCTGTATTTAATATATTACCCATTAAATTTATAAACTGGATGGACTCACCTTCATTAGTTTATCGTTTTTTCTCCTCCTGTCCTATGCTTTGTCACAATTACTTGTTTTACAAATTTATAATTAGGTTTAAACCCTACAGGTATATATATATTAAAGAATCTGAGTGTAGCAATTCGTTTTAGGCAAAAGTTTTCAGGATTCATTATAGTAATCTGTTCAAGGCAAATGTCTACTTTATTATTATTATCGTTATTGTTATTTTTAGTATATTCTGGTAATCTAGAGAACCCGTATTAAGAGATGCTTTTAGATTTTGGTTGCAGAAAGACCAGAGAATAGAGGAATTCTTTCCCAGACTGGAAGTGGACAGATGGCTCGAGCATTCTGATATCACTGGGTTCTTGTTGATTCCAGGCTGGATAGAATAGATAGATAGATAGAACAGTTCCCATGTGTTGAAGATGAACAAATATTGGTACTGAAACTTTTTTCCTAGGGTTCAGTGCTAAAGAGAAAAGTTGAACAAAGTATATTTTAATATTAAAATACAACTTTATGCATTATAGGGGTATTGAAATGTATTTATGTAGATTCCTTACTAACTCTGATTTCATCCAGAAATAGAAAACTGTGCAGAAAAGATACAGCTACTATGAGTGGAAATTAGAACATGCTGGAAAAATTGTGATATTTTATTGAATGATCTTTACACCAGAGATCAGAAGAATGGTCTGAAATTCTGGAAAACTCATGTGAATTTTTAACACTAGCTCTGTGCTTATACATATGTTGTATAAAATCACAGAATGCTCTCTATAACTACCTAAAAGGAGGTTATAGGTAGACAGGGTTTGGTCTCTTCTCTCAGGCAACCAGTGACAGAACAAAGGACATGGTCTCAAGTTTCGCTTGCTATTAAGAAAAAAATGTTCACCAAAAGGGTGATTGGCCATTGGAATGCACTGCCCAGGGACGTGGTGGAG
Organism: Dromococcyx pavoninus; assembly: GCA_033558185.1. Classification (NCBI taxonomy): domain Eukaryota; kingdom Metazoa; phylum Chordata; class Aves; order Cuculiformes; family Neomorphidae; genus Dromococcyx; species Dromococcyx pavoninus. The sequence goes on along the minus strand of JAUMJL010000091.1, from coordinate 2,773,490 downwards.
TCATCATCCCTGGAGGTGTTTAAAAACAGATTGGATTCCAAATTACCAACACAAACTTCTCACTGATTGCAAACATAGTGCTTGATGAATCACTGGCAACATATCTGTGTGCTGTGTCAATTGTTTTAACTCCATGGGTATCAAGTGAACCAGATTACTTCACCTCAGCTGCAAATTTGTACTGTGGTTCATATTTCAGACACTATTTTGCTTCTCAAATATGGAAAGAAACGCATGACACTTTAAGAAAAAGGGAGATGAAAACACCAGGAAGCTTCATGGGCACAATAAAAAGAAAGTTTAGGTAATCAGCAATGGAGCAATTCTTTTCAGAGAGTAAGTTAAAAAATGCAGTCTGTTTCTGGAATTTTGCTTATTTCCTCCACATTAACTTAGCATTGATTGCATAACCCTCACTACATGATGTTGTTAAATACTGTATTCCTTCACTCTTTCTGAGACGTCTGTAGATGTGTGGTTGAAAACACTAACAAAGAAAACAGATTCACACAGAATAGTCCATAGTATTTAGTTGTGTGTGTTATACTTCTAGAGATGAAGTTTACTGAACTCCAAATAACATTATCCAACGGTCAAGCAACCAAGTGAAAAACAAGCAGGTAGTTCATTAAGGATGTTGAATGGTGTACTTCTGTACATTTCTAAATTCATATCATAGATGGTCTCTGCTAATAAAATGAACATGAAGAACATATTGTTTGCTTACCCTCTGCATTCTGAGAAAGTACTTAGGCTGAAGCTACAATTTTTGTCTCCAAATGTATTTCAGGGCTTCATAACACCTTTGTCCATTTACGAACCACATTCTACAAAAAGGGAAAAGGAAAACAATGAATGTCAACCCAAAAGCATGTAAAAAACTTCAACTATACTAAATTTATGCATGTTTGAAGTATTGTAATTGACTATAACTCAAAGGTACATAAGGTTTTTAGATGTTTATTCTGTATTATATGGCTTAATATTGAGCAGAAATATAAATCTGGTAATTCAGAACAATTCCTTATCTGTTGGAAATGTTTTGAAGAAATAATTAAATACTGCTGAGCATTGCATTTTTCAACATCCAATAAGCAAGCCTGTATAAATTTGGTGCATTGGCTTTACTTGGATTAGAGTCTCAACTGAGGAAAATTTAAAATATCAATCAAAATTTACAAAGTTATCACAGGAGATGATGTCCTTACTATTACACTGGCCCTACTTTCAAGCTACTGTTTAGGTTCAAATGAAGTAGCTAATAAGGGAACTAGAACATAAATACTTTTGGGTCATCAACACCCAGGATTTATTTAATAGTTTCTTTCCAGTCAGCTAACTGGGGGACAGATTGTGGCTGATAATGTAATATCTGAAGAGTATTTTAAGAGATAGCATGGAGTTTCAAAAGTTTCTCTTTGGAAAAATGTAACAGTAGCATATTGTCCAACATAGCTGGTGCCATTGTGTGGAAGTCAGCAGCACTTTCTCCTTTCTTCCAAGGCACTGTTTTATGCTTCACTTATCCAAATAGAAGTTTTGAGGGAAAGGCCATAAATTTAATGTGTCAGATGTGACCTTGTAGAAGTAACCCAATTAAATAAATCCAATATTTATTCAGCCTTGGTGCGGTTGTGACATCATTTGTTATGTGAGCCTTTCAGACTTCTCAGCCAACTTAATCCATTTCATGCTAATGCTTTTCTCCTGTCTTTGTTTCCATACATCTTCATTACCAGCACTCCAGTTCAAGCTGCTGCTAAAGGGTTAAGTAGGAGGTATTTATTAAACGTAAACTCGAACAAACCTTAGCACAGAGCAGCTACTGGAATTACAGAGATAAAAGGTCATTTGCTGGCTTAATTAAAATTAATCAGAAATAATGGACTGTATGGAAGAGGAATAATATAAACATGTAACACTAATCTCACAAGCCCAAATTATACAATAATTTGAGACTCCAGGTCTCACTGATTGAATACGGAATTTAGTGATAAAGGAAGGTTTAGAAGAGATCAAAATGAGTTCTCTTACATGATAAAATTTATAACTCTAATTCAAAATTCTACTATAATGTTTTAAAATAATTTATAATGAGAGTTTCCTGCTGACATTGATATCAGTTAGAATGGCTTTAATAATGTGATCTTAATAGGCTACTAATACAACGACAAGATTAAGGGATTTCTTCTATACTTTAGGAGAGCATGTAGCTGCTGCTAAGAACAATGGAAAGTACCTATTCATGTTGATGACTGTATGACCTGATCTTTGATGTTCATGCCCATCTTCCCATACACTGTTGTGAAAAAGCTAACTGCCTAAGACTGACAATTCTTGACTGGTCAAAACCTTTTTTTAATCTTCCTAATAGCTATCTGTTTTTCATTTTACAGCTGTCCTGGAACCTACTGTCCCCTTTTCCCTCTATTTTCTACCTCAGTTTTCAAACACCTATAGTAAAAGAATTAACCGTTCAGGGTTCTTTCTTTTTTTTCTTTTTTCTTTACAAGAATACTGCCCTACTCTATCTTGTCTTCACAGAGATATTGGGTCCTGCGTGCTGAGTACAGTAAATGTGCTTAAATATAATGTTAGCAAGAAAATTTTAATTGTACACATCTTGCAAAACACACTTAGTTCTTAGACTATGCAAGTCAATGCACTTCAGAAAATTAATCCCAATTAATTAGATTACGTTTACCTTCTTATAAGCTGTGTAAACACTTTGATTCAGAATTAAAATAATCTTCATTCCATTTATCTTAATTTATCTTGGAACTAGATTATGTTATATTAGATTTAGGTAATTTTAATTTTGAGGGAGAGTATTCACATAATTGTTTATGTGGTTTAACTAACGCACTTTAAATCATGCTTTTAGACCATTTAAAATACTTCTTATCTTTTTGCGTCTTCATGTAGATGGACCCTTCCTCTTCTTCCAAGGTTGTTCTTTTAAAGCTTCTAGTGTCTCTCATACTCCTGTAGAGTTAGGCAGAATTCATTTCATTCCTGCCAGGCTGTTTCATAGGCCCATCTGTCTCTGTTGTCTCCTTTCTACTGTGCAAAAAGAAAATCGATAGAAGTACGGGATCTTTCTTTCTTCTGGATTATTTCTGTTTCTTTATGAAAACTGTCTTTTTCTACCACATTTGTGAGCAACAGTTACAGCCCTCAGAATATCACATAGTGGCAGAAGGTGTCACGTTCTTGCTGTTTAAGAGTTTGAGCCTCTTTGTCTAGAAGTAAAGTCACTGCTGATACTATAACTTTCCCTTGATGCTCTTGATGAAATTATAACAAAAACATTCGTTGACAGCAGTCATGCTAATTTGTGTACTGTACTTTCTTTGTAAATGCAGGTCAGCTCATTGGTGTATTGGCCAAAGCATGCCCTCTTTAACACAAAATATTTGCAGGGTCCACCCAGATCATCAGGGTTACCCATGGTATCATAGGCACTAAAGCTGGACAAGCTGCTTGTCCCCAATATTCTTAGTTGGAAGCTGTTACAGAAATTCATTTTTGTAATAAATAAAAATTTCTAATATGCTGGTTAAAGATACTACTGAACAAATAACGTGTCTTCTGTTTTGTTCTTTGTTGACTACACATCTGTTTTTATCCCAAGATAATTCATAGAGGTTCATCCCTGATTAACCTACATTTTACTATACTAAGCTAGGATCATAAATTTTCCTTAATATATATTACGATTTCAAAAACCATTATAAACTTATATTCTAGTTTTAATTCACCTTTCTTTTTTCTTTTTTCCATTCATTCAAAATTATATATTTTTAATTAGCTATTTCAAAATCATTGTTACTACCTTATCTTTATTGGTACACAGTATTTTGCTAGTTCTATGATCAGGTATCCTATTTCGTTCATGTTTCTATGGGAACAACCCGCTTCACCAAAGAAAATAAAATTAGCTTTATCTTGCATTCACTAGACTTGTGTTGGCTTAGTTCTTGATTCAGACAAAATCACAAGGAAATCAGGAAACTTCTCTATGTTTGTGTTACAACTCAAATAATGGAATTTATGGGATTGTAACTATTGCTTACTCTTATTGATAACAGTCCTATTTGAAACAGTTCTGAGGTGCAAGACGTAATACTGAAGATTAGTTGAGCAATGAAGCAAAGAAAGAGGATTAGTTAGATCACTTTTTCTCTTGCAATTTTGGCACTGATATGTGAATGTAAAAGTCTGGAAAAATAATACCGTGATTTATCCAAAGAAGAGTTATGGAAAGTATGCACATTAGCTGTTTTTTAAATAAGTATTTATTCTACTGTATAATAAAATAGCACCAGGTTTATATTAATAGCCCATACCGAAAAGTTACCTGCATCATCTTCTAATTTTTTTTAAAGAAATATTGCAAAAGCTGAGAGGTCTAAAAATTTACATACCGTTACTTGCAAACTGCATATAAAACTTTTGCATGTTTGAAACAATTTATATTTGCTGAAAAAATGATTCTGAAATTCTTGCTTGGGAGAAAAATTTAAAATAATATAATTATATAAAATAAAATACAGAAGTCACAATCTTCTCACAGTAATATGGAAGCTTAGCTTAACCTCCACGAGAAACACAGTGTATAAAAACTGTGAAAAGAACTTACTGAGAATTGAAAAAGTTTCATAAGGGATGCAAGTTCAGGTTACCACTGGAAAGTCAAGTTGTGCCACTGGAAAAGGAAATCCTTTCTCTTATAAATATTCCCATCATAACAGTTCAGGTCTCTGTAACAACAGCATTCTACAGCATAACCTATTTTTTCAGACTAATGTCTAATCCTTATGTATAGCATAACACTGTTGTTACTTTGGCTTGTACTAGAAGTGGACTTCAGATCAGAAAAAAATAAACATGCTTTATTCACATTCCTCTATTCCAATTTAGACACTCTGGTTTTATTCCAAGTTACATATGATGAAAAGTTACCTATTTTTGGATTCCTATTTGTAATTTACAAAAGGAATCTCAGACAATTATCTGTTTATACCTGTTGATTGGTATCTACAATGAACTGAATAGTTGGTAAGACTTCTTTTCTCTTAGATTCATAACTGAACCCAGATGAGTTAACCATCTTCAGGTAAAGGACTTAAACTTTTCTGGATAGGACTTTTAACACTGGAGTCCTCATTTATTGTGGAGGGGAAATACCTTCCTAATGTTCTTGCTCTTAATAAGTTTTACTAAACTCTGCACATTTCCTAAAAGTCTTTATGAAATAAACCTGTTTGTTGTTATTTCTATATGACATGTTCTGAACTTTATGTTTTCAGAAAAGTTTCTTTTTTCTTCAGGGGTCATTTAAGCATCTGAACTTACAGTATATGCTAAGCATGATGTCTCAGTATCTCTATGCATACAGTTTTATATTGAAGTATTCATAACAAAAGTATTTCAAAGCCTCAGGAATGTAAGCTATGTGTTTTCCTGTGTGTGGTTGGCATTCTTGTTAAACTGGTAGTTCCTTCCTTAGCCAGCCTTTCTTGGAAGAATAGAGTCAGCATAGCTGTATGGAGTAATGTGATGCAGAGGATAATAAAGAGGTATAGACTTTCAGTACTTTTGAGAGCCAGAAACCTACAGCAATCTTGCACCTAGACGAACTACCACAGGAGAGCCATTTAATGAAAATGCACTCTAATTGTGAAAACAGGAATTGTTCAGCAAAGTTTCATTGCATATTTCCACTATTCTTGGGTTGTCTTTGATTTTAGCTAGAATATTGCACACAGGAATCTATATGCATCTTTCAGAAAGCAAACTGCAAAGCGGATTACCAAGAAAAATAAAAAAAATGCTCTTCAATAATGTAATTTGCAAATTCAGATAGAATCCATCCAAAGTGTTGAGATCAATGCTTGTCCTGAAGAGCAAAGGCATCTGTTCACGCACAAGAAATGCAAGTGCTACGTAAACAGAAAATATTACTAATAATGTGTTTCAGCCCTACTATTACTGTCCCATACCTCCTGCTGCAAGTTCTCAACATTTCTCAGTTTCATAGAATCGTCTGGTTGGAAAAGACCTCTGAGATCATCAAGTCCAGCCATACCTGTCCACCAACTAAATCATGTCCCTGAGAAAATCATCTGCCTGTCTTTTAAACACCTCCAGCGATGGAGACTTAACCACCTCCCCAGGCAGCCTATTCCAGTGTCTGACAACCCTTTCAGTAAAGACATTTTTCCTAATATCTAGTCTAAACCTCCCCTGGCACAACTTGCAGCCATTTCCTCTCATCCTATCACCTGTCACTTGTGAGAAGAGACCAGCTCTCTTCTCTACAGCCTCCTTTCAGGCACTTGCAGACAGTCATGAGGTCTTCCCTCAGCCTCCTCTTCTCCAAGCTAAACAACCCCGGTTCCCTCAGCTGCTCCTCATAGGACTTGTTCTCCAGCCCCTTCACCAGCCTCGTTGTCCTTCTCTGGACACACTCCAACACCTCAAGTCTTTATTGTAGTGAGGAACCAAAAACTGAACACAGAATTTGAGGTGTAGCTTCTCCAGTACCATTCCAGGCGTATAATCCCTTCTCTAGTCCTGCTGAACACACTATTTCTGATAAAATCTCAGATGCTCTTGATCTTCTTGGCCACCTGGGCCACTGCTGGCTCATATTCAACCAGCTGTCAATCAACACCACCAGGTCCTTTTCTGCTGGGCAAATTACCAGTCACTCTTCCCCAAGCCTGAGAATTGCATGGGGTTGTTTTGGCCCAAGTGCAGGACCTGGCACTTAGTCTTATTGAACTCTCACACAATTGGCCAGGGCTCGTTGATTCAGCCTGTCCAGATCCCTCATCCATTAAGTGGATCACCTTGTCATAGAAGGAGACCAGGTTAGTCAAAATGACTTGCCTTTCTTAAACCTGTGCTGACTGAGCCTGGTCACCTGGTTGTTCTGTATGTGCCACACGATTGCACTCAAGATGATCTGCTTCATAACCTTCCCTGGCACTGAGATCAGACTCACAGGCCTGTAGATCTCCTTCTTCTGGCCCTTCTTGTGGATAGGTGTCAAATTTGCTAACCTCCACTCACCTGGGACCTCCCCAGTTAGCCAGAGAAATGGACTTGTACTAGAAATGGACTTCAGAAAAAAAATAAACATTTTTTATTCACGTTCCTCTATTCAAATTTAGACACTCTGGTTTTATTCCAATCTACATATAATGAAAAAATGTTGAGGTGCTTGAGTGTATCCAAAGAAGGACAACGAAGCCAGTGAAAACTGAGATAGAAGTATTTATGAGGAGAAGTTGAGGGAACTGTGATTATTTAGTCTGGAGAAAAAGTGGCTCAGGGGAGGCATTTGGGCTGTTCACAACTTTCTAAAAGGAGGTTGTAGTCAGGTAGGAGTTGGTCTTTTCTCCCAACAAGAGATAGGACAAAAGGAAACTGCCTCAAGATACACCAGAAGAGATTTAAATTGGATATTAGGAAAAATTTCTCTGCTCAGCCTTTATTTACTCTTGAGATTGCCCTGACCCAAATGCAAGACCATGCACTTGGCTGTGCCGTAACTCATGAGATCTGCACAGGTCCACTTCTCGAACCTGTTAGATCTCTTCAATTCAGCATGTTGACGGTGCCACACACCTTGGTGTTGTCGATTTTGTCTGGCATAGAGGTGAGGGTGACTGGCCTATAGTTCCTCAGGTCTTCCTTTTTAAAAATAGTTTATTCACTGGAGTACCATGACTTCTCAAATACAATGAACAGTAGTTTAGCAACTTCATTCATCAGTTTCCTCAGGATCCATGAGTGCTTTTCATCAGGTCCTATGGACTTGTTCTAAGGAACCTTCAGGTTCCTTAGATAGTATCAAACCTCATCTTTCTGCAAAACTTTAAAATGTGAACAACCTCAGTGCTAGTGATTCAGCATATGAATATATTTATTGTGATAACAATAGATTTTCCTCTGATGGTCACACATTTCTAACAGCAGAGAGCTTCTAGTTTTCTGTAATTGAAATAGTCAGGGCCTTGAAAAGTCTGGAAGAATTTTAGAAAAATAGCTTACCCCAAAATCAGAAGTACATATCAGGATACAAGCAGTAGCCAAGCCCAGCTTTTGTCAGTCCAATATTTAATCTTAGTCTCTACTGGCAGCAAGGTGCCTGAAGAATGAGAGTAACATAACTACTACTAAAAACCTTGGTTCAACAGCCCTTTATCTGTAATTCTTTCATATATTGCAATTAAGGCAAAAGACGTTCAGACACAGAAAACTGATATTTTCCTAGGGAGAATGAGAACAGATTTACGTTTTATCTTGGCTTGTATAGCAAGGTTTTTGAAGCAGTCAGTTTATGCACCAAAAACGGATTGAGTTTTCTAGATGCTTATCACTGAGTTCCAGAATCACATCTTCCATTTGCTGATCCAAATTCACTGCATAAGATGTACTTACACTTCCTCCTCCTATACAAAGGTACAGCCTAGTTTCCTTCTCTCACAACTTTTTTTGTGTGGTTTAGAAACAGAACATCTGTGTATTACACTCAGAGTGATAAACACCAAAAGATAATAATGTTTTCAGCAGACTGAACTGTATATAGAAAGTAATACAGTGGAAGCTGAAGATTCAGAGTATTTTTTTGTGTTTTGACAAAAAGAAGGAGGAAAAGTATTCAAAAGCTAGCAGCTGAAACATGGAGTAGCTTATTCACAGTTAAGTGGAATGCAATTAAAGAACAATATGACATCTGTTGACAGGTGAAGGGAATTTAGTTTTAAAGGATGTTAAAAATAAGTAGGAAGAACACTGCTGGGTAAAGAGCCTTGGCAGGTACCTAAAAAAGAAACAGTGTTGATGTGTTCTCAATTGTATGAAGAGAGCCAATTGCTCCTAAAACAGCCATTCATTGTGTGCCACCGAGAAAAGATATATTTGTGTTGAGATTACTTTCAACAACGTGGGCATTACACTATAAACAAAATGTATAAAGGGAGATTTCTCTAGGATTTATTAGGTGTCAACCGAAGTAGGTTGTTAGGATGTGAGGAGAGGTGCAGCAGATTGGAGGTACAGAAGGATCCTGTTCATCACACTATTGAATAGTCACTTGCACTAATTTCTGGGGCAATGGAAAGTATCTGCCTTAAAAGCATGGACTTCGGAGTACAGAGTAAAAGAGCCTACTGTTTTGAAGTCCAGTCCCCAGATCCACTACTTGGAGAGAGAGAAAGCAACTAATTTTCTAGCATAAAAGAGCATCAAATGCCTTTTTTTTTTTTTCATAGTCCAGGAAGAGGAGAACGTAATTCTTGACTACTAACATCCTATATCTGTTCCGAAGATGGCAATGCTGATTTACTCCTCTCTCAGGTCCAATCCCATAGTCACAGAGCAACAATATATTTCCAATTGATGCTGTACTGAGACCTCAGTCCTAGTGAGGAGTACACTTTTCTGATACTTCGTTAATGCATTTAGAGCAAAATAAGAAGGGACTGCAGCTTTTAAAACTACTAAAACACACAATCCTTGACACTGGCCAACATTCAGGCTATATATAATTCCTTGCAGTACCAAGTAGTAGATTGGTTCACATTGAAAGGATCTGGAATGACTTCAAAGAGCCTAAGAGTTCTTAATATGAGTGTCAGAAAATAATAAAAAAAAATCTCAAGTTACAAACAAAAAGAAAAAGTGCAGCAAGCAAAACAGGTTTCAGGAAAGACAGACTTTGCAAAAAGAACCGGTATAATTAAATTTACATGCACAAGTGCATTTAGACTGGATAGCTGAGCTGACCTAACATCTAACTGCTGCCAGAAGGGTCTCCGAGCTCCTGGCCACCAATTCCTACCAGCTCAAGGACTCTTCTGTCTTCTCTTTGAGCAGACACAAGTCACTAATTGGCAAAGAATTAAACAAGTATGAGAAGTTAATATTTTCTGAAAGCTGCATGCAAGAGGTCAGATGACTTTGAGGTTTGAGACTGCCCATCCAAGGTTAAGAAAGGACAGTGAGCAAAGCAGATTGAAGAAGAATGAATGAGACTGCCTCCCTCAGTGGGAATCAGCTTAGCTCTATCAGCCTCATAGTTTTTTATAGCCTAATCCCAGCTTTATATTGAATTTCCAGGAAGACATGCTTATGTGAAAATATTCCTGTTTCAAAGTCAGAGATACAATTATTGGAGGATTTTTTGTGGGTTTTTCATAGGTCTTTTATCATATAGAAAGGTTATTTGATACAGACAGATTCCTGCCTTCTTGGTATGGCACTGACATCAAGGGTCTAATCAGTTTATCCAGAAATATTGGTAACATAAAAAAATCAGTGTTTATGTAGTATTTTAAACTCAATTACAGTGTTCTCTTATGCTCTAGCTTCTCCTAATAGTACAGTTATCTTTCAGCTTTTATTGTCGCATCATGCTCCTACACACAGTTATTTCATGGTTTAAAAAAACATATAAAACCACTCCCAAAAAAAAACCCTAAAACCAGAAACAAACGAAAAACCCACACTACAAAACTTTGCAAATATATTTATATTTAAATAAATAATTAGACACAAATAGAGATGCTTGGACTTCCAGATAATCCAAGTTCCCACACACCAGCACCAATCTGATACAGCCATCATTTTGATACTTATTGTACACAGCGTTTGTAAGGTTGGCTGTATTTTAATCAGTTTAGCTTCTCTCACCATCCTATGCCTATGTTAGACAGAATCTTTTTTCCTCCTTATTATTATGATCTGCAGGTTTACGTTCAAACGTAGAGAAAAAGTCTGAAATATTAGTAGAGTTCTAATAATTCTCAATCAATACCACAGACAAGGAAAAGTAGTATTGTGAGAATTAAGGAGTATCTTGTGCAAGATCCCCGCCTACAACTACATGTATGTCATGTGCAGTGACAAGATTCTCAGAATCTACCATTGCTCTTGGTTCTACATATAGTCTTGTCTTAGTTCGGATAGCCTTGCACTGAGCATCAAAGTTCACATGTTGTTTGCATAGACATTGACTGCGATGTATTTGACTAAGGAATCATGCAGAGAAAAAAAATTAGATTGCTTGCAGTGATACAAGTCCCATAACTTTCTAGTCCTTTCAGTAGATACTTTCTGTTGATAAGCCTCAATCCTCTGAGTATTTTCACCTTAGATCATCATTGATAGACAGCAGTACATTTTATACTTGGAAATAATTTCCATAACTAGTTCCTCAAAGTATTGTTCTTAAATGAAGAGGTTTGCTTGAATGTACTGGTTTCAAAAGTTCTGTTGCATCAAAAATTTTATAGGTTCTTCCACCTAAGACTTCAATAAAACAAACACACAGATGTGGGTTTTTTTGATCTAGATGTCAGGGAAAATATTTCATTATGTGCATAATCTTGACACTATGTTTAAAAATAAAGTTGTTAATTGAAGTTTGTGTTCAGAACTCCCTATCAGCAGCTGGTGAGCAGTGATTTCACTTGTGACACTGATAGTTTGAGGACCTGAACCTGAGAGATGGGAAATTAGTTTACATCCTACTGTATGTAGACTGGTAGGGTAGGGTTTGTTAGAAATGTATAAACACTGTAGTTGGTTCAAAAAGAAAAAGACTTCAAAACTCTATGTTGAGAAGAACATTACTCGTTGACTGGCAGGATAAGAAGTACAAACACAAGTTGAATTCAGCAAAATTCTTTTAATTGCTTTAGACAAGCACCAAAATCAGTTAAAATAGGTGACATTGTAAAGATCCCTCTACAAATATTTCATTGCATAAATTATTCCCTTCAGAATTAGCCCTTATTTTGTTTCAATTTTACACAAGTATTTTACAGCCAGGTTCTACTGGCATGAAATATCAAATGCCAGAAAGAAATAACTTTCAAATTACTCTGCTTAAGTGTCCAAGCTGAAAACCCTACAATGTAGTACCCTTTAGTATTTACTGCAAAGAAATAATGTGAGGTAGTATATATGGCAAAGAGCGCATCTAATACTAAAATTCCAATTTTGTGCTTTTAAACAGAAAGTTTCAACTAACTGCCACTGTCCTTTGCCTGACCCTTCCTACCATTTCCTTGTCCTTCCAAATACTACAGATTCTTCTATAAAAACTTATGTCGAGTTACTATTTCGTATGAATCTAACACCTTCTCCTTGCAGTCAACATAAGACAAACTGCAGCGTATGCATCCTTTGCCAAGTAAAGGGAGGACTAAACAGTCTGCTATCCCATGGAGCCAGCACCTAAGAAACCAAGCCTGCTCCGTGACATAATGCAAAGAAATATATATTAACCATTTAGATCAAAGAATAGTACCTTTGACTGTTCCTTTCTGTTCCTTGTGAAGGCTGCACGAGCCACAGACTTATATGATGCTTAAGGAATGTAAGCCAAGCAGCAAACTTTTCTTCCTACATTCCACACATACACATGCCAGGTTGTGAATTGCTTTCAGTGTGATACTGTGAATTGCTTTCAGTGTGATACTGTCAAGCCACCCATTCAGAACAGCCACTTGAGTTTCAGTAAGATACAATTCACACCTGCCCCCAGGGAGCATGTGAAGTCAGCTTTCTTCCTGCAAAGGCTGTAGCAGCATCTTGTTACAGGAAGTTCCCCGCATCCTTGCAAGGTCAAGACAAGATGATGGATTGGACCTCTCCATGTGGCTCACATACTGAAGAGTCTTCCTTATTTGTGCTAAAGCATTGTTGCTGCACATCCAAATGATGAACTTGAGATGTGCTCAAGTGCACAGTCAAAACACAGTGGCCCATATTTTTCAGGCTTCTAGGGAATAATGCTACAGTATGACTTAGAGATGGAACATTTTATAGAAACAGAAACTGAGGCACAAAAGCACCAATGTTTTTCTTAGCTGTGGTTTTTTTTTGAATAGGGATCTTCACATAGACTGCTGTGCTCTGGCGTTTGGTATCAGCATTGTAGTGTCAGAATCAGACTTCAAAAAAAAAAGTCAAAACCACTCCCTACTCATCTCTTTACAGAACCAACTTCCTCTTCAATTGCAAACAAAAGTAGATCAGTGCCTAAATATTTAGATTGTAGATAAATATTCAGTTGTGATGGAAACCTGAAAACACCTATTAACGTTTTGTAACTTAGGTCCTGGAATTTCAAAACAGTTTATCTTCCATTGAACTCATCCTTCACAGTTAAAACTATGTTGCAGTTTGCCACACCTTTGCACCTTCAACTTGTTGTCTGTATATCTCACCTGAGCCATGAACTTTAGGCTTGTTTTGATCATACGTGTTCATCAGAGCTTCTCTCTGACCTACAGGTGACTACTACTTTAGTTCCCATTACTTTTTCATGAAATGTCATAACTAACATTATGCTGATTGAATACTTACAATAAAGTATTTTTAAAAATGTATATTTAAAAGGACATGCTGCTCCTGTCTTCTTGCATCATATCCATCAGGAGAAGAGCACAGGTCTTGGAAAATAATTCCTTTATAACTTTAAAGTAGTTTGGAAACTGTTGTTTTATTTTGTTGCCACTCTGTATCTCCACTGACTGAAGGCCTTCTGTCTCTCTACCTCCAATTACTTCTTGTGTTCAGATCTAAGACTTTGAAAGAATAAAACCGTGTAATTAGAAAGCAAGGTTCAGGGAACAGCAGGATCTCTAATTGCTATTACTCTGGTAAAAACAAACAAACAAATACACAAAAAACCCCTAAAATCTTGCCTTTGCTCTCTGGACAAGGGAAAATGTTAAACTTAACGAAGACATTAATTAAGGAAATGCCTGGTCTTTCCAGGGCAGATTGTTGTTTCTATTGTGCATTAGAGCAACAGACTGAGGTTTTATGCAGTTTATAGCTAGGATGACAAACCAGACCACCTGACTTTAACAAACTGTGTATGTTAAGTAAGCTTTACAGTATATGGAGGCCAAAGTTGGAGTAAAATATATTTTTCCTCAGCATTTGAGATAGTTTCAGGTCAAAATAGGAGGGCAGGAGAAACTGTGTAACTGAGGACCTCGCAATGTTGAGGAAGTTATTGTGAGGTGGGCTTACGTACCTCAAGTAAATGAAACATAACAAATTTTGAAATAGTGGATGAAAAAGCAACTGCCAATGTGGCTGGGAGAAGGGAGAAGCAGAGCTAGTAGAAAATAAAGGTAGCTGCTCCCGGCTGCTCCCACATCTGACAATCTGCATGATCTTGACCAAAGAGCACTCTTGGAACACCACTGTCTGCTGATCCCTTTCCAGCATGCTTCTGTATCTGGCCTCTGCTATGGGACAAACCATTCAACCCCCAGCAGGCCCAGGCAAGTGACAAACAGATATTCTTTCACTTTGATCTGAGGAACACTCCCAGAGAGCCCAAAAACAAACTTATAATTTCAAACAGATTAATAACAAGAAGTGAAACATTTAAGATCTACAATAGTCTCTAATCAGATCTTGACAAATGAAAGAGCCAACAGCTGATTGTATTGGAAGTGGACAAGTTTATACACGAGGAAATACTGAAGCAAAGATCCTGATATAGAATTAAAATAATTAGAAAATCATTCTAGTTATACAAATATTCCTGATGTATGATAGCACAAGTCAAGTACAAGAATAGCTATCTGAGTCATCTTTTATTAATAATTTTCATGTCAAAAGACATATTTTTGTATGGAGATATTTATAAGTATAAAATATAAGCAAAACCCATTATATTTTCCTAAAGGGTATTTTTTTTTCTACCTCTCAAAGGAAGCCTTTTCTAAGGCATTAAAAATTGATACTTAAGAAACAATGGGATAAGAATAAACACATCCAGGATGGGGATGGGGTGGAGCCGGCTTTTACATGAGTAACTGTTTGGTTGTGGGGTTTGGGTTTGTTTTTTTTGAATGACATCTGTTAGGCAGAGACAGCTCCTGTTATCTCCATTAACATCCAATTAAGTAACTGAAAATAGGAGCTCTGAATTGAGAAACTGACTTCGTATCTAGAAGAGCTGCTTTTGTTGATAGTTGTTGGAAGAGTAAGTATTCAGGGTGAGTGGTAGAAAGTAGTTTGGAACTAGACCAAATGGGCAAGCTTTCTATTAGAGCCTGTGAAAACTCCTGCTCTGCTTTATCTTTTACTCTAATCTCAGTATGCAAGTAGCTCCTTCAAAACACTAAAAGGCTACCCTCTGTGTTCAGATTGCATCTACAAGGTAACTGTCTCTTCCAGGTCTGGATTCTGTTTCAGTGCTCTCAATATAGCTCTAACTACTCCATTATTATGCTTCAAGGTGAAACACGGGCAGCTTTGATGAGTAATTACTACAGTTCAGCATCTGGTGCTATTTCAGCGACATAATTTAAATGGCTAGTAGTCAAGATTGCACAAGGAATCTTCAGACTTTTATTTATTTATTTATTTATTTATTTTGACTAGAACATACATAATAAGAAACCCTAAGGAAAAAAAGAAAGAAGATCCAGTGATAATAAGACAAAGTGTCATTAAAAGTGCTAATTCCATTTGTTTAGATTCAGAAAAGCAATTCCATCAGAACACTGCCAATCTTTTGAACTTATGATAAATCACCTTACATTTTCTCCTTGTCTCCGTCGTTCATTCCTACTGTACCCTTCTAATAATGTAGGGAGCCGTGGATGGATTCCAGCATTAGGAGTTGGTGTCATGTTTGTTCAACGACAATACAAAAGGCTTTGAATCTAAGAATTGTCTAAAATATTAAAATGGACTTACACTTTACAAAAATAATGACTTTACATAGTACTATTTACTATGGGAAGACAGTCTCATCAGACTAATACAACATCAGCACAAATTGCCAGAGAAGCCCACTTTGCACCATTTTTTTATTTTTATATACATACTCTCACACACCTCCAATATATATTTGAGCATTTCTGTGTATGGATTCTATGTGAATACCCTTATTTTAAAGGCCCCATTTTTTATGCTGTGAAGACACCTAAAGCTACAAATATCCCTTTAAAGCGCTCATTGCCAGAGGACCAGCATTTTATTAGTGGTCATACTGCTTCTGAAAGAGCCTAATGCAGGTGCTCCTACTGTCCACTAATGTATTGAGTAACACATTCTAGGAACCAGAAATGTTTCAAGAGTCTGGTCTATTTGGGTGAGTGCCATGGCCCTTAATTTTAACAACCTACCTGAGCTGGGTGGGTGTCAGGTACTTCTTAAATTTCAAGACCCTATTAGACTAATTAAAAATGTTTTGGAGACAGCCCAGTGTTTTTTTAGGTGGATAATGAAGAGGTGTTCAGGTAATGTCAGGGTGGGTTTTTTTCAGTTGGCAGAGAAGTTGATTTTTGGCCCATTATTTTGTGCTGGTTTAGAGAGCTGAAGCACCTGGTCATAATTAAATACATAGATTTTTCCAGTAGGTAGACAGTATAGATTACAACAATAACTCTGGATAGCTCAAGTGTTTTGGATGAAATCATCCTAAGGAGTCATGAGTAGCAATATGAACTTCCACTACAGACACAAAAAATATACTATTTTTCTAGGAGTTATCAAAATTGCCAGGTGGCTGAAGACAGTTTTTGGACTTCACAGTCTCCACTTGTCTTCCAAAAACAAATAATAAATTATGTAAAATGAAGTTGTGTTTTCCAGTAAAAAGCTTTCCATTTTAAAAGGAAAAAAAAGAATGAAATTATGAAATAGTTCAGCAGAATTAATTGCCTGAATTCTGTTCATTCCCTCTCTTCTACTTCTAAAATTTTATGAATATTCAAAAACAATTAAATGAGTTTTCAAAACCATATCACTTCAAGCTATTCTAAGACTGACAGTTGCATTGTTTTTCCACTTCTAGGTGAAAAAGATAAGCTAGTTACCTTTGAAGTGACGGGTCTTTTGGTGCTGGATCTCATTACTATTTGTTTCCATAACTAAATTTTTCTGAAGTTTAGAGGCTATAAACCTCACAGTAAACAAATTTATTAAAAAGACTTTTTCTTAAGGTTCTCAATAGTTATCCGTAAAGAGTGACCCTGACTTTTTATTCAAGATTCATACCATCAAGCTATCTGCTATGACATAACTTAAAATATTTTTTTTCCAGTTTGATCTAGTATTTAAAAGCAAAAAGAATGACAAGGCTTGACCACTATTGATCTCTTTGCTTCATGTTAGTTAGTAACTTTAGACTCATACACTATTTTTCATATGCAATGGGAAACTACGGAAATAAAGGCGAATATTCACACTGTGCAAAGATATGATACCAATTCATCTCTCCAGACCATATGATCTGTTTCTTCTACCCCGTATTTATTATCCGTAAAACATGCAAATGATATTTATCTTACAGCAGGGTTTGAATGATTAGACCTTAAAATTTTAGGACTTCGGTTAAAGCACCGTAGAAGTACAGTACATCACATTTTTCCTCAATGTTGACAGAGACTGGCAACATGATTTGAGATAATTATTTTTATGAAACATGCTAAGGGTTAAAAATCTATTACTTACACAGATGACCTCTTAATGGGTTTTACAGTCTGGGGACCAAAGAACTAACATATTTTGTGTTAAACTGAAATAATCAGGGCTTTATGCAAAGTGAAAAAGAAAAAGTATAAAACTAACAAACACAGATTTCAGATCTCTCACAGAAGATTTATGTTATTCCAAACAAACAAACAAAAAGTTTCAGGTGGAATTTGCTCAACTGAAAATTAAGTCTTTCATTTAATGCAACGTTAACTCAAGTTTTCTTTTAGTTTCCTTTTTAATTTTGATCATACTTGAAATGAAAAGTACATTGATGTAAAAGAAGTTAAAATGCTTCATTTAAAAATTGTCAAAATAATATTTCTGAAATTCCATTTTTTACTTTTCTTCTCCTAACTGAAAAAAATAAAAAAATGCCACTCAAATAATGTTTTTCCCTATCAAATATTATTTTTAGGAAATGTGCTGAACACTAATAAAGATTATTTTGCTCAGTCCAGCAGGGTAAATAAAAGTGTAAATATAATCAGAGAGGCAATACTGATTCAGACTATCTCACTTTTACTTTCAATTCTTGAGGAGAGAGTCAAGCCTTACCCTGTACTCCATATTCCACATTTCTGAATGCCTGCGGCACGGTTTCCATTATCCCTTGGCTACTAAGCAGTGGCCCTCCCTCAATCATGAGGATGATCATGTGTCTGCTCAAAGCAGCTTCAGACCTTTAAAGGGGCCGCAATTATCACACAGTATCACAGTATCACAAGGTCGGAAAGGACCTCTGAGATCATCAAGTCCAACCTATAACCCAACACTAACACCAACGCTAACACCAACCATCATCTAAACCATGACACGCAGTGCCTCATCCAATTTCCCCTTAAACACCTCCAGGGTCGGCGACTCCACCACCTCCCTGGGCAGCACATTCCAATGGCTGATCACCCTTTCAGTGAAGAACTTCTTCCTCACATCAAGCCTAAACTTTCCCTGACGAAGCTTGAGTCTATGCCCTCTAGTTCTGTCACTGGTCACCTGAGAGAAGAGACCAACCCCTGCCCGACTACAACCTCCTTTTAGGTAGTTGTAGAGAGCAATGAGGTCTCCCCTGAGCCTCCTCTTCTTTAGACTAAACAGCCCCAACTCCCTCAGTCGCTCCTCATACGGCTTATGCTCCAGCCCCTTCACCATCTTCGTTGCCCTCCTCTGAACACATTCCAGTATCCTAACATCTTTCCCAAACTGGGGTGCCCAGAACTGTACACAATATTCCAGATGAGGCCTGACTAGTGCCGAGTACAGGGGGACAATAACTTCTCTGGTCCTGCTCACTACACTATTCCTGATGCAGGCCAGAATGCCATTGACCTTCTTGGCCACCTGAGCACACTGCTGGCTCATGTTGAGCTTCCTGTCAGCCAGCACCCCCAGGTCCCTTTCTGCCTGACTACTCTCCAGCCACTCTGTCCCCAGTCCATAGCTATGCATGGGATTGTTGTGTCTAAAATGAAGTACCCGACATTTGGACTTATTAAACATCATCCCATTAGAATCAGCCCATCTCTCCAATCTGTCCGGGTCCCTCTGTAGGGCCATCCTACCCTGTAACAGATCAACCCTTCTTCCCAGCTTGGTATCATCTGCAAACTTGCTGATGATGGACTCAATCCTCTCATCCAGATCATCAATAAAGATATTAAACATGACCAAACCCAACACCAATCCCTGGGGGATACCACTGGTGACCGGCCGCCAACTGGATGAGACACCATTCACCACCACTCTTTGGGCTCGGCCATCCAACCAATTCCTAACCCAGCACAGAGTGATCCCATCTAAGCCACGGGCTGCCAGCTTCTTTAGGAGTCTACTGTGGGGGACAGTGTCAAAGGCCTTGCTAAAGTCCAGGTATACCACATCCACAGCCTTCCTCTCATCCACCAGGCGAGTCACATGGTCATAAAAGGAGATCACGTTGGTCAGGCAGGACCTGCCCCTCCTAAACCCATGCTGGCTGGGCCTGATCTCTTGACCGTTCTGCAGGTGCCGCATGATTTCATCCAGGATTATCTGCTCCATGATTTTACCTGGGACCAAGGTCAGGCTGACAGGTCTGTAATTACCTGGATCATCCTTACGGCCCTTCTTGTGGATGGGCGTCACATTGGCCAACTTCCAGTCTTCCGGGACCTCTCCAGTGAGCCAGGACTGCTGAAAGATGATGGAGAGCGGCTTAGCAAGCTCATCCGTCAGCTCTCTCATCACCCTAGGATGGATCCCATCCAGTCCCATAGACTTATGAGGGTCCAAGTGGCTCAGCAGGTCTCTAACTTCCTCCTCATGGATTGCAGGAGGGCCATATTTCACCCTGCCCCCATCAGCCACCTCAGAGGGCCAACTGTCAAGCGAGCTGACATCCTTGCTGTTGAAAACTGAGGCAAAGAAGGCATTAAGTACCTCAGCCTTCTCTGCATCTTTGGTTACCATATTTCCCTCCACATCCAACAAGGAGTGGAGGTTGCTGCCGCCCTTCTTTCTACCATTGATATATTTATAAAAACTCTTCTTATTATCCTTAACAGAAGTGGCCAATTTGAGCTATAGCTTGGCTTTTGCTTCCCTGATTTTCCTCCTACACGACTTAACAACATCTTTGAACATGAACTGGCTTACGTCCCCTTCTTTCCAATGACGATACATCCTCTTTTTGTTACTTAGTTCCTTCAGAAGCTCCCTACTCATCCAGGCCGGCCATCTGCCCCTACGACTCTTCTTACAACACATGGGGACAGCCCGCTCCTGCGCCTTCAAGATTTCATTCTTGAAGTGCATCCAGCCTTCCTGGACCCCCTTGGCACTAAAAGCTATTTCCCAGGGTACTTTCCTGACCAGTTCCTTAAATAATCCAAAATCTGCCCGCCGAAAGTCCAGCATCGATGTTCTGTTCCTGGCTTTTCTTGTTGCACTGTTTAGAGAGAACTCAATTATCTCATGATCACTACACCCCAGACAGCCTCCTACAACAACATCACCCACCAGCCCTTCTTTGTTTGTAAACAGCAGGTCAAGAAGAGCCTCACCCCTGGTGGGCTCACTCACCAGCTGTGACAGAAAGCAGTCTATACATGTCTTGTTTCTTACCAACTAATTTGTACAGTGGGATATTGATCATTGGCTACATCTAACATCTTAAGTCTGCTCCTTGTGGTCACACTACTTGCTAGAATAAAACAGGTAGTGTCAAGGACCCAGGGTTTTGCTGTGTGCTAGGTTTAGTCTGGTCCCAAAGGACTGAATGGCCATTAGTAGCTGACATGCATTAAGCTTGCTCCCCAAATCCATCTTCCAGTTTAGTTTCACTTTCATAAACCCTATGGGAGTTCTTTGAGATCGTGGTATGTTGTGAACCAAAGCAAAGTCAGTAGATTGATTTTAAAATGTACTCCTGTTCAGAATTAATTACTTAATACAGACATGCTCTACTAGAGAAAGGACAGTAAACCAGACTGTCCAGACTGGTCTAAGGTACTTTTTATGGCAGTCCTTGTAAGAAGTAACAGGAAACATTTTTACCATCTCATTCTCAGACAAAATTCTTGCTTTACAGAGAAATAGGTTTATTTTATCTGTATTGATATGGAAAAGGGTAGCTTATGGAGGTCGGTTTTTTAAGTGATGGTGGTGAAGAAAGAGTTTGTTTGAACATCCCCAAACTAGCTACTAGGTAATGAAAAATGGTTATAAATTACATATCTAGAAACTCACATTTTTATACCCTTACTTTTTTATGAAGGCATATGTTATGACCATTTCATTTTTAATTTTTACAACCAAAACCCCTACCCTGTCCTACCACAGTGTGCTCTTGGAAAAGGCAATATATTCTCCAGATTTCTTTCCCCCATCCTCAAAAAAAAAAACGTCAAACTCAGAACAACCGCATCTGTGTCTGCAATTATTGCCACAGTAAATGGCTATTCTTTTCTCCTCCTCTTGGCTGGCCCCACAGTAGTACTGCTACTTTATATTTGGGCGTAAATACTGGAACCTTGAACCAGTGATACATCTTAAAAGCTAAGAGAATGAGACTGAAGACTCTGTGCATATTATTATTTTAGCATTTTCCAGGATCTCTGAACTGCTCGAACATATCAATATACTGAATTTTACTGAAGGAATATTTTTTTTTGGATGAGTACACTGAGCAACAAAGGAGTAAATAAACTTGTTTTGGTTTTAAGTAGACGTGTTCTCTGCACATTTTAGGTGAGGTCTTGCTCAAACAAATTGGATCTAATCGAAGGTGAGACAGCTGCTACTCATCTTAGTGACATAACTATCCATCTTATCTACTAATCCATATTTCTAGCAGCACAGGCATCTAACGTCGTGGGATGACTCATTAGTTACCATGAAATTTCCTTGGGCGTTTAACCAAATCTGTCATTGTGTACTAAAAGGTGTGAAATATGAAAACATTCTAGAGACATGGATCTAGATGATTGATTCTTGTCCCTCACCAGCAAGTACAAAAGCCAGAAGGAAAGAAACTTATTCTTATTTGCCACCTCTTTCCTATCCCATCACTCCTACATTCTATATCAAAATACATTATGGAAAATGCACTTAACCAAGGCACTGTATGTTTTGGTTATTAGCTTATTTTTCTTTGTTCTGGGGATATAAGGAAAAATTCATAAACTGAACACTTTTTAGGAAGTTCTCTGACTACCACATTGTTGTGTAAACAATTTCTGACTAATTTCACCTAGGAATTATCCAGAATTTGGAGTGACTCAAATAGATAAGCGGAGTGATATGAAGAATTCATAGTCAGAATGCATTATCTATTTTATGTAGAAACAGGTGCTTCTCTGACTCTAAATCAGACATTTCAAATTGTAGATTTGGCCTGAAAAGATTCAAAACTATTTCTTCGTCTTGTCTTTTTCATTCAAAATGCATTATACAGAACGATACATATTGCACTTCACTATACTCACGAAATACCAGCTAATGCCAGTATTAATAATACTTTTCCAGCAGCCACAATCAGCATCTGTGATCAGTATAGTGTAATTTCATTTATTTGCTATAAAAGCAGCTAAATACTTATCGTCTGAGCCATTTCAAATTGCATTGGCAATACAAAATACATTATAAGGAATAATCATACTCTGATGGGGATGGATTACATGGTTTATTGGGTCTATTCCATCTATAATTTTCCTGATGGCTTCTTGAGTGACTTATGCTGCACTAATCTGCTACTCCATAGTAGAAATGGATTAAGAGCAAATCTTTCTCCACAGGTGGCATTTCCAAGTAATGAATTCTGCCATTCAATTATATAATCAGAGTAATTTCTCCAAGTTAAAAAAAGACCCTATCTTGAGTGGCACACAAATTGCCACTGGATTAAATAAATGCTACTGCCAGGGCTGTGAGATTTCTCCAGTTGACAGACAGCACAGTACTGGTAGCAATGATGAGAAGACATGTCATCTCAGATATTTTTCAACTTTATTTTTTCATCTCTTAATACTGGCTTCTTTCTGCTTGCTTTTAAGGTAGTACATGCCTCAAGTATCTTTCAAATTATTACATCCAGAGACACCACAAGAGATTTTCAGTGCAATTAATTTCTGGGTAGAAATGTTATCTTTGCCAAGAATGACCAGTTGAGTCAAATAAGAGAAAAATTATAAAGGGAGAGTGTTATTATTGACACTAATAAAATACATGGTTTCCAAATGGTAATAAATTTTGCTGAGTATAACTGCCAGCTTGATTTACCCTTCTTCATCAAAGCTAGCAGAGTATTAAAGAATTTAAAAAAAAATCAGAGCTCTCTGCTGAATACAGTGACATTATATACAGGCATTGGTCAGAATACTAACAAATATTAATTTGCTAACATTAGACTTAGTCCCATGGTAAGATCTGAAATAAAACAAACACCAGATTTGTGTGCTTCCAGAGTCAACATTACTGAATTCCTAAATACTTTGTACCTGATCTACTAACCTTTCAACAAAAACAAATAATTCAATTTTTTAAAACATGAAAAGTGGAGTCTTTTACTTTCTTAAGTATAGGGGAAGAGACGGAACACAAAATAATGCAAGGAAAAATAGATAATTACAAAGGAGACAAAAGGGCAAATATTAATGGAACCCAAAACCTACCTTGCTATTTTCTAAAGCAATTGTAAATTATATCGTCTTTCAGATGTTACAGGTTACATCAGATTTAACCACGGCAGACTGAAAGTATGTAGGTCGTCTATATAAAGCTATGAAATTTAGTTGTTCTTCCAAAAGCATCCTGAGCTGTATTACCACTCTCGGTAACAGACTAGGACTCTGGTGCCACAGTTCCCTGTGTCTGACCGGGCCACAGCAGTGTGCACCTGTAATAACATGTTGTCTTATCATCAGAACACCACTGTGCAAACTGTTTGCGTCTTTTTCCACCACCTCTTCCCCAGTACATACTTCTAACTTCTGACCTGAAGAAGAAAAATGCTGCAAGTAAGTCTTTCCTTGTGATGTTTCCATCAGGGCTTTCATTTTAAATAGTTTTTAGAGAGCGGAGAGCTGTCTTCTGCACATGTGCACATTACACTAAAAAAGCCATAGAGAGTCTGCTACACTGATCTTCATTACAACTACTTAATTACACAGTGGAGAAAACAAAACATCCGAAACACTGCTCTTCTATTCTTGGCCCTGTAACGCTTTACCAAGTCAATTTAACAAGTCAGTATATATTAGGACCCCTTGGAAACTTCTGAGTGAAACAAAGAACTATTCTTTGAGCCCAAATATTTCCTGTAAGAGCATTTTGCATTTGGCAGCCTTTTTAGGAATCCAAGTCACGTTCGTTGTCCCTAGAGTCAACTCATCAGGAAGGTTGTTTGAGGCATCTTTGACCCTAGTTCTGGGACGTATTCAGCAAGGAACTGTCTAGGGACTGGGACATAATGCTTCACAGATCCTCTGTTATCCAAACTTTTACCCTCCAGGACCCTGCAGTGCCTTTTTAGAAAAGCAGACAGTTTTGAGTCATACCTTTTCTTCAATAACACCGTATAGTCCTGAGAAAGAAACTTCATAGCATAGTTAAAAAATACATTAGTTATACAGAAAATTGCTTCCTGGATTTAGGAAGACTGCCTAAGATCAGAAGGAGGAAGATTGTAAATATAAAATATGAAAAGTTACTATTCAACTTTATCAAAAAGTTAGAAGTTTTTTTTTTTTTAATGATGATTCACTGAACAGAACAAAGAGATAACCAGAGTTTTGTTCCGTTCAGTACTGGACAAATGTTAGGTCATAAAGGGTAAATAAATTTCTGACAATAAGAGCAACCAAGAGTGCACATACAAAACCACACTGTGACAAGGACAAAATTCAAAGAGTATTTTTACAGCCTTATTCTTTTCTTTACATTATTTTCAATAGTTACATACTACGCTTTACAGATATGATGTAAAGGGAAAACTTCAGTGTATTTTTTTTGTTAGAAGAAATTTACTGTTTAAGCTTCTTAGTGAAAGTATTTATGCACCTTTTATGTATATTTCAGCTTGACATGTAAAATTTAGTTATTCTGTTAATAGTTATTACCCATATATTATCGAGCATAAAAAATATTCCCTTTTTTATTCTCCTTCAACATCTAAACAGTGAATAACACTAACTTATACATGGATACCTTTTTTTCGTAAAGCTGAGAATAAGAGGGTATTCAAACATTTTAAAGAGCAAAACAAATTTTATAGAAAAACAATGAACATTGTGGAATCAAACTGCCACTGAGTACAGGATTTACTGTTCATGAGCTCTGGTTCCCACTGAGTTTATTAAACTGTTCTAAATATCTATGCAAATCCAAAGACTTTCTTTGTGTCGAAAAAAAAAAAGGAAGTATTTTTGTCTGTAAAAATCTTTATTTCCTCCCAGGTTTTCAGTCTTACATAGCATACTTTTGCCATTTTTTTTTCCCAACCAGCGCCAGTCATTTGAGGCTGAGCACACACGCAGTATATTTCTCAAACAATTCTCTAATGTTTTAGTATCTTACAGTTTGGATAAGAATTTTCATTAGAAACCAAGAAGTCTAACACATTCACCCAGACCTTGAAATATCCCCTGGCATTTGTTTAAACATAAAATGAACAAAAACATTAAAGTAGTGTTTCAGTTAAATTTATCTTTTTTTTTTTAACTAATTGCACATGTTAGTCTAAATAAATATCCAAATATCAAAATTATGTGAGCACTTGTGAAATGACCCAAAAAATATTTATAAACATTTTCAAATATCTGCTTATCTCTACTGAGTGTCCACTAGCTATGACTTATTCACTCCATTTACTTTTCTTACAACACTAGTAATTGCAGTTCTCATCATATATGTTGTGTCTGGACCTTTGGACTGCCTGACTCAAAGAAGGAAAAGAAAATTGTCAGTATGGTGTGGAAGTATCTTCATATGAATAGAAGGCAAGAATTTTGATGGGAGGGTTGTTTTGTAGTTGTTGGAACTTATGGGTTTTTTGCTTTTTTTTCTTTTGTATTTCTTTTGTATGGTTGGCTGTTTTTTTAAAAAATTTTGGGGTTTTGACACAATGTGTTAGGGAAGAGAAGAAATAACGACACTACAGGCCAGATTTTCTTATAATGAAAATACATCTAGTTAGTTTTGAATTATGCCAGCAGCATTAATTCAGGATTCTGCATGGCATATGATGCAAAAAATCTTGCACTAGATAAATTCTCAAAGGGTAACCAATAACTGAATAAAATAAAGCTGAGGACCGAATGAACTTGTAAAAAAATGAGAATGAAATGTATACAGCAGAAGTAAACTAATGATTAAATTACTCCGAGGAATTATTTTTCTCTCTTTTCCTCTCAAAATTGGTATGGAACGTGGCATTTGTGGATTTGGGCTTCCTAAAGCATGACATAGCAGTTATTCAGTAGGGAAAATATAGTATAAGGTAAGAAAAAAAAAACAGAAAAGCAATAAATATGTGATTAGTAGTTGAGGAAATGGCAACGTTAGTAAGCAAGAAAGAACATTACTTTTTGTACACTCCTAAGACCAGTGGTTTATGAAACCCAGTTCTAGCTATAACCCTGCTTGTTTTCTAAGGAAGTATAATTCTAAATCCAGGTCAGTGTTTTGTTATACCACTGGCTTGGTTTACAGTTTATACTTAGTTAAGTTTTGTCTGGAACCAGCAGAAATTATTTCTATCGATTTAGAGTTGCAATCAGAGTTCTGGATAACTGGTGATTTAATAATAAAAGTCCTGCAAAGCAACCTGTACTAAGGGCTTATATTAAAATTAGCTACTTGAGAAGGGATAAAGGTAGGACTATGAAGAAGCACATGAGAAGAAATGTGAAGCTGGAGTGGAAATATGATTCAAATTTGACACAGGAAAGAACAGTAAGAAATTACTATGGTATAGGTAACACCTCTGCTCCAAAGTTTCTCGTTGTCAGGAAGACAACACTGATCAAGCCTCAGTAACATTAACCAGAACTTTGCCAGCACTAGTATTGTTCTAAGAATAAGTGAATGAAATAAGTGTGTGAGGATCTGAAAACTGAATCTGGTTGAGCTTGTTACAGAAGACCATTTCACATCTTCATTAAAAGATGCATTTAGCTAAGGCTGTGAACAGAGCTTGTAGGGAGATGAGACAGGCTTGGCTAAAGTCCAGACGAGACCATTGAGCTGTCATATCCAGACTAGCTGTGGGTTTTGCAGATGCCATCTAACCAGACATATGATTTAGGAGTTGGATTATCTTGGCTTATCAAGAACTACTAAACTAAGTTCAGGGAAGATATAAAATAAACTTCCTAAACTAGGGTAAATTCTTGTTGCACCTTGCTTGATTTATATTTTTGACAAATATGAGTATGATGACCACATACTTACGAGCTTCCATATAATTCATGATTTTCTTATCACAGTTCAAACTTCTTTTCAACTTCTTTTATTTTAAGGTTATTTTTTATCACATGCCACAAATCAATTACAGTATACTTTTCTAGTAAAATTATTTTATTTTCTGCTTTACCACTAAAATATTTTAAGAAGAAAATAACAGTAGCAAATGGAAAACCTCAGAATCCTGGACCACAATTCCTCATTCAAGTTTCAGCTACAGAATTTCCTTCATATCTATGTTCCAAATACAGTTACAGCAGCTCTGGCACCATGGTCCTCTTTCTATATCAGCAGAGACCATTCACCACCAGTGTAAGCTGATTAACATCAATCTTCAGACTTCTCATTTTTACACACTAACAGAACGTCTTACATTCCCTCACATGAATGCTATACATTTTTCTCTAGCACTAAACATTATATTAAAGTCATCTTCACTGCATGTATTTGAGGTAGCCATCCTGCATACACTTGAGTAGTCCTTACTTGTTTTCAACAACACCTACTCATGCCTGTACTGCCAATGATGTTATCTACCTTAAAAAGATTAGCAGTCACATGTATACATGTATATGGCATCTTGCTGGTACAGTAGACTCAGGAATGTTTTCAGATTTTTACAGCTCTGCAGGCAGGACTGTATATTTTTTTCCATAAATACTGGGGGGGAAAAAAAAAGCAATAACCTTGATATTTGAAAGGTGCAGTACATAAAACAATGAGAAGATGGAATATTAAGGGCTTTTTTATGTCTTAAACTGAAGTAGGTGGCATTTCAAATATTTAGTTTTCAAATATTCTTGACATTACCTGAAAGAAAAGGTCTGTTCAACTGTGTCTTCCCCTATAGACACACCTATTTCCCTATATTTAAAAGTTTGATTTTGCTTCTACTGAAATCAAGGATGTTTCGTTCATCATTTTTTATGGAACAGCACCATGACTGCAGTGAGCCACCACATCTGAAGATGCTCCTTTCTCTCTATTGACTGTTAAGTTACTAGCCACAAATATCTCCCTTAAAATAAATATATTTTCCATGATCTGTAATATGGCCCAAATGAAGGATGGCCTATGTCTGCCTGCATTCCATTTCTACATATTGACCTGAAGAGTCAACCTTAAGAACTACATGAACACATTGTCCTAGTAACTTCTCTGTTCATCCCAGACACTGTCTGTGAAAGACAGAGAGGCTGTAGAGGCTCTCTTGCCTTTATTCTTCCTGTAGAAACTAAGCACTGAACAGGCAATAAAAAAAATCTCGCTGTATTTATGCACAAAACCTACCATCTCAATTCATTGTTCTGAAGACAGGAAACCTCATGAATTTTGCAGCACTCAACACAGAAGAAAGGGTTGAGAGAGTGAAGACATGGATAATGACCAAATTAAAAGTAAATTTAGAGTTCTCTATATAACATATTGCTGTCCTGTGGCTTTCAGGACATCTAATGCCAAAGGATAACTAATCAGCTCACTGATATCATAAAACAAAGTAATAATAAAAGGTTATTCTCTGAAGGCTTGTCTTCCAGATTTGCCAAGGTCTTTTCTCTCCATCTTAGCAATAAACATTATCTTAAGGAGAAAGGAAAAGAGTATCCAGTTCTCTAAAAATCTAGTTTCTCTAATTCCTTCCCACTAATTCCACTGCTAGATCATGTTCTCTCATCCTTCAGAACCACATAATCTGGGGAGGATCTTCAAGGCTCTTTCACAAAAGAGCACGCAGGTTCCTACACAAAGTAAGAAATGTAAGCATTATGCTTGCAAACAGTTCCACAGCCTTTGATTCCAGCTCAGGCAGGTCCCTCTCAACAGTTTCACTTGTCTTTTTACAGCCTCTCTTTTCTCCCAATTATTATACTGGTTTATTAAGCTGTTCTTCTTTCTGGATTCCGTACAGAATACTCAAAACCTTACATTAGCAAGTAATTAAAAATACTCTTAAGATGTCACTCACCATCTACTTCCAAACTAATAAGCAGGCAACTTAATCTGAAATTCTTGCATCTTTTGATCCAGAGAGAGAAGAGCACATTATTATGTGCTCCTCTCCAGTGAAAACTGTTGTCCACACCTAACTCCCTAATTAATGTCTTTAATTGCATTGGAACAAATATTCTATTGCAAGGATGTGTAAACAGCTTCACTTGTTTCATTTTTTTGTGCCTTTGTGGCTTAAATTTTAGCTATACATAAGGTTCTTCTTAAATGTTTGTACTATTGGTCAGGTGTGAGAGAAAAATAAAGAGCTGCATTCTAAAAGATATATCACAATAACAAGTTAATTTCATTCATTAAAAAAAAAAAAGGAAAATTTCCCAGCTCTGATTTCTCAAACTTCCTCATTTAGATTCACAGCCTTTGAGATCTGCTAGGGGGTTGTTGTGGGTTGTTTTGTTGGGTTTTTTTAACTGAAAAGAGCTACATTGTAAGCATATAAAGCAGACATTCATAGGAGGAAGTAGATATCCACATTACACAAACAACCAACTCTCTTGCCTTCAATAGATCTCTGTTAATGCACGTACTGAGATCTGGCTAAATTTTGTTTGATGTATAAACTATACTAACACACATATAAATCTCAGTCTGTTCAAATGTGTTACACTAGTTCTTCCTACCAATCAGTGTAATTTATATATTGACTTATATACTCAGAACCCCTTACACTGTCATTTCTGTATATTATGAGTTATATTCAAATATGTGTTTAAAAAATAGTGTTGTTCCAAAGGAAAGTGTTATTTAAAAATTGAAGCAAGGAATTTTATGACAAATCCACCTTTTTTTTTTTTTGGAGAAACGAAGCACTGGTACAAATATTCTAAAGATGATAAATATGAATTTTTGGCAATAGTTGTGTTATGACTTCTCTATTTCACGTGGAAATGTAAGGCTCCCTGTCCTCAATCAGCAGCAAAATTTCCCGTTATCTCAGTGGCATAATATCAGGACTGTCAAAACCCACAATCCTCCTGCATTATATGACTGTTCCGAGAATATGTCATGGGCCGTAAATCATCCTCAGCATTTCTCTGAGAAACAGCTATGTTAACAACTCTCCTCCATTATCCAAACAACAGGAGGCCCCTGCAAACTCTCTCATCAACAGCCCAGGAGTACATCTACACTGTGGAAGTGGAAAGAGCATCTGATAATGAAGCTGAAACTTGGATCCCTTTAGTGGGACAGGATTTTTTTTCTTTGGCTTTGGACCAATATAATAGATCCTGAATTATCGCCATCGTCATCTTTTATTATTATTATTATTATTATTATTATTATTACTTTTGAAGAAAATAGAGGTTCGTGTCTTTTCATAAAGTGTGTAAGTGCCTCCTTTCAAAATATTTTCGAGTTTGAAAAATAAAAAAAGGTAGACAGTGACTAAAGGAAAGGAAATTTTGTTATACTCTTTTGCAGAGAGAGAAGTGATACTCAAGTAAATAACATTTCTTTCTTAAAGTCACAAAAAGAAGTTTATAGTAAGGAACAAATTAATAGAAATCACCTAAGTTACAGTGGAAGGTCTTTTTCTCTTTACAATAAACATTACATCTACTAAAAAAAAAATAAAAATAACTCTGTTCTATGCACGTACCTGTATCCACTCAAATTCCATTGCCCATATAGCTTTTCCTAGGTGCTGTAACAAGGTAAAATTTCAGCAAAATTAATATTTTAGAAGTTTTCTAATGTTTCTTCACTTAGATTATATAAGTGAAGGACTAAATTATGACTAAAAATATCCTATAGGTTCTTCAGAAAATATATATGTTACTCCAAAAATAGAGACATGCTAAGTTAGCTGTGTGACTTTTACTCTCAAAAGGAGGAAAAATTTTTATTTCCATTTTTTCAGTATTTTCAAGCGGTTTACTTCAAAAAGTTACAGCAAAGACTTGCAAGAACAGCCCAAACTGCAGACAATTGTCTGTGTTTCAGAGCCTTGTGAGCTTGTCAAAAGCCCTTGAAAGGCTGAATGTCCGTTTCTGGCTATTTGAACAAGAAAATTTACAGCACTGTTTTCTCCAGCTCACTGAGTTTCATAGCTGGAGGTGTATGATGAATGTGCATGCGGTAACAGAAGCTCTATATAGATAAGAACATCAGTTCTGGATTTATCTCTATCTTACTCAGAACTTCACTTAGAAATTACTGTGGAACCTCAAATTTCAGGTTTCCCAATATTTTATTTTGGTTTTGTTATTGAGATATGAGATCTCATTCAACTTTGGTGATATTAATCCCTGTTCCAGACACAAGTAAAAAAATTTGAAAAAATAAAAATAAAACAGACAAAACAGTGTATCGAAGTTTTTGTAAACTACACAGGACTCATCTTCACTTTCAGTACATTTGAAGAATTAAGTTTATTGTTATTAATTGCAGACTATTAAAGCATCCATTCATTTTTTATGTTGTACAATACCATAGCTGGTATAGACATACCTTAACTTTGGAAGTCATTGAGGGTGAAAGAGGTCATTTACCAGATGAGTCAAAATTGTTATCCGTATTCAAAAATGACCAAAAGAAGTAATAGCCTTTTGCTTTTACAGCAGTTTATTATTATTATTATTTATTTATTTATTTATCACTGTTACATCTTTATGTCTTTAAACCTTTCCATTCTTTGCTGATAACATGGATAATTAAAAATCAAACAAAAAGTGATGGGATACCATTTACTCGTCCATTCTGTAGTACTCAGCTGGTACGGACTGAACAAAGATATCAATAAAGGTTATTTAGTGCTCTCAGCACCAGATAGCTTTAGCTGTTGAGCACAAGTATGAGGCAGTTCCTGAGGAAGTTCTTCCTTGGACTGACTAGGTGAATACCTTGGCTGGTCCAGCTACAGGATGGAGAAATATTTATAGATTACCAGGATAGAGACAGATGGTTCATAAAACAGGACTGATCATGTTTCTTAGTATCATTCATTTTGCCCTTGATTAACAGGATATAGCTACCATATTTACTCATCCACCTGCTACTGTAAAAAATAACATACCAGGGAGGATTGTTATTTAAAACATAAAAATTCAGTGATCTCAGTACATTCTGGGGATTTGAGTGGTTAGACTTAGGACCAAATTAAATAATGGCACAAATATCCAGTCTTAGAGAGACCTTTTTGAGAAAGCTCTGCTAGGAAATCTTATCAGTGTCCACCCAACCAGCAGACCCAGGAAATTCCTCCTCTCTGGGAACTGAACAGAGAATGTGCTTGGTTTTGCATACATGCTATTCTAATTAGTAAAATTGTCTGTCATATCAATTGCTTGCCAAATGTCTGTGTTGTCCTTTGCTTTCTTACCCTGTGGTAAAATATCTAGAGTTTAGTTTTGATGCTGCAGGACAGTGTGTCATGGATGTAATTTTAAGTACACAAAGGTTTTTGTGGACTTCAATAAAACCTCCTATGCTTGAAATTATTGATATGCACAACCAACTTATTAAAAGATAGCCTTAAAAAATAATTTATTGCATTCTAAGGGAATCCCAAGAATGTTAAATTTAAAATCTTTAGTAGGAAGAATCTTAAACCCTTCATAGTTTTCAAGCCCACCATGCCACCTCAGCAGCCTTTGAGGAAATCCAGCAACCTGAGGTTACTGTTTTTGCTTGAAGAAATATGTCAAGCCCTTGGAAAATTGCCTGAATATTAATTTTTTTAAATGTAATGTAATATTAACAAGGGCTTCCTGCCCACTCATATATATTTAAGTTTTAGGGCATTGAAGCTATTTAAAAACAACAACAACAAAACTTTTGAGCAATGTATGCTTAATTATACATATATTTTGTTGAAAACTCATCTAACGTATGAGTGGGATTATAGAGTTCTAAAAACGCTGGGAGTAGAAATCTGGTTAAAGAATGTGTACTTTTCCTAGACTATTATCATTGAACTGTGACAAAATATAGATGTAGCTAAAGCCTAACATGGCAGGCCTGATTCAAGGTTCTGCTAAACTGAGCTGCTACTCTGAAGGGAATAGGACAGATGTAATCAGATAGCTTCCAGCTCTGCATGGGCTTTCTTTCTCCTCAGGGATATAAGCAATCCTTTTAGTCATAATCCTTAGTGGAAACGTAAAGGCCTGAAGCAATCTTATTGTGAGGAAGCAGGAAACTCAGCTGAATTTAATAAATTAAATTGGTTTACAGCAGGATAGAAGCATCTTTTCTAGAGGGTCTTTCCAAGGATAAACAAAGCAATTCACCTTTGGCTCAATCGCATTCACTTACTCAGCAGGAAAGAATAATTATCCTATTGCAAGAATGAGAAGAGTAATTTAATAATTTAAGTTATTTTGTAGGTCAGATAAGATGGTCATAGTAGTTCTTTTTGACTTTACAATCTATAGATGTGTGCTTTAAACTGTAGAGGCCCTTCTAGATTTTTTTACATGTGGACTAAAAGTTGCATGCTGTTTGGTAAGATTAGAAACATCTTTTTTTCTTCCTCATAAAGACATGATAGAAGGCAGATGATGATTTTCTCCCCCTTTAAAAATCTCTGATTTCATTTCAGACACACTGTCAACAATTTTTTTACCCCCTCAGGCTAGTTGTGATTTTTAATAGGCTTCTACTACCTTTGAACTATTTTTAAGTCACATCTAATGAATACAAGTATGTAACACATCTATCTTTGCAACACATACTGTATGGCTAAAAGTAATGAATACGAGACACTAAACAGTATTTCATAGGTTTGCATCAGATTAGTATGATAATAAAGAAATGTTGAATTACAGTTTGGTTGTCTACCAAATTTAGTGAAAGGAATTACTATAGTTTCCTTGATAACGTTTTACGAGGTAATCATAAATTGGTGAAGAACAGATTGCTGCATTCTTTTGCTCCTGTGAAAATACTTAGTACCTCCCAATTTCTGTGAATAGGAAAGGAAAAAGCAAAGACTGTGGCCATATTGCATTTATTTTTATGTATTAGTTTTCCAGATCAAACCGTCTGCTCTCTTGCAAAAGAATGTAATTTGCTAGAAATATTTCCACAAAATAAAATTACTAAATCCAAAAATAGTGCCATCTAGTTGTCCAGACATACCTTGCTTTTGTGCTCAAATTTCTGGGAAACGCCATACTTCCTTCAACTGGAGTGTGTCCTGTTTCAATGACAGGACTCATCTCTACTTAACCAACATTCTTCACCCATAGGCTTTGTTTTTTCATGCTTAATAATTTTGCCATTGATTTTGCATCAATTTATTTCCATGAACAAAGTGTTTTGGAGCAAGCAATAAAAGTTCTTGGTTGTCTGTAAAGTAATCAATTCTTTTAGAGGACACATATGGGTAAAAGATTGCATATAAAGAAAACCTCAAGTTTTCACTGAAATTTCACATTTTACTATCTTTTGCTAAATTATGAGGTTTGGAAATTTAGAATGATAAATCAAATTATTCAGTTGTTACAATGCTTTAGTATAGCTGTTTTCCCAAACTTCTTCTGTTTTACCAGTGCTTATTTAAACTACGAATCATGTGACATTTTGTGATTCTTTTGATGAAAAATGCTGCAGAATAGTTAAAATCCCGATGGAGCCTTAAGGCGCTTATCACCTTTGGGTAAAGATATACTGACAATTCCTCAGTGTCTTCCAGATTAACTTTTATATAACCAAATAAGTTCTTTCTCCATTCACTGCAAAAGAATTATGCAGCACCTGAGCACAGAGACCCACACAATTATCCTCCCAGAGCATCTGGTGAAACAGCTCACCTGTAGGTGAAATATCAGTCAAACCTGGCGAGTTTATCAAAAGGTCAGAACCAAGTGACAACAACAAAACAGCTTCTCCTTTTTCAGTCTTTTTTTTTCGTTTTATTTGACTGATGCTAAAAATGATAACAACTAATACCTCACAACTTTATGGTAACAACAAAGCCAGAAATCAAAATTTTAGGAGGAAAGGGTGACTCTAGAAAAAGGGATGGCTTCAGAGACTTTGTGTTTCTTTTTAAACACAACTAGGATTTATCCTAATCAATAGTAATGTCTCTATATGACATGTCTTTAAGTGAAACCATTATAGCAGCAATAGGTGCTGTTTTCTTCACTACAATGAAATGGTGGTATATTTTGGCCACATCTTGCCTTTAGGTCAAAACTGTTCTTATTTTTTCAGCATGACAACTGATGTTACAAGTCAAAACTTAAAAAGGCTTCTAAATATATCCTGTAAGATACACCAAATCAGGAAAAAAAGTGAAATAGAAATAATTATTTCCATGAAAATATTGAAAATATTTAACTAAAGTTTTCACATGTCCTGAAATTTTAGGCATTATTTAGATTTTTTAAAGTTTTCATTGTAGATTGCACAAATAGTGAAACA
This sequence comes from Dromococcyx pavoninus, assembly GCA_033558185.1. Taxonomy (NCBI): domain Eukaryota; kingdom Metazoa; phylum Chordata; class Aves; order Cuculiformes; family Neomorphidae; genus Dromococcyx; species Dromococcyx pavoninus. The sequence continues at coordinate 2,737,637 of JAUMJL010000091.1, read as the reverse complement.
AAAGGTCAGGCAAGAAGCAGTTTAATGTACTGTTTGAAATAAAAATACAAAGAATTCCATTTATTTTTAAAAAAATATCTACCAGTAGTAAGTAGTTAAATATTTTGGATTACCCTCCACTGTTGATCATTTTGGTAAACAGTATGTTTAGCAGTTCCTGTTAGTCAAAATGTCAGATAACTCAAATAAAATAAATTTTAAAAAAATAATAAAATAACCAGGGAACTCCAAATTAAACTGAAATTAGATTGAAAAATTATATGGAATCTGAAGATACTTTATATCCATTATTTTCAGGATTAAGGAATATGTAAATAAGGTAGAAGATAAGAGAATTTTCTAAAGCTGTGTTCAGGTTTGGCCCACAAAGCTGTGAAAAAAAATGTATTACAATCATTAGGTCTTTAACTTCATGGAAGAGCTCAGCACTGTTGCAACTGGCTCATGAATGCCTATTCAGTATTTGTAGAATACAAAGAAATTTGCTACGTAGTGCTTTTCTGCTAAAACCTTCTGTTCCATGAGAGCAACAAACTACCTTCTTACCTTTTCAAAGATGATAAACTGCATACTTTTTCAACAATTACAAATTACTGCAAGTGCCTTTTAAATCCTTATTCAGTTCTGTCTTTCAGGCTAATACTATGAACCTATCGCTGAATTAGCTCCTTTCCCTTTCTCTTCTCTTCTCTCACAAGCCAGTGTACCACTCAAAATAGCAAGGACATGTTTTCAAATATCTTCCTTTGTGGATTTGCCTCTTCAAATCAAGCTATTTTATTGCTGCCTAGCATAATTTATAAGCATTTGAGAGAACCTAGATTTCCTTAGTACAAGAAATGGTAAGCAATTTTATTTTGCAAGTAATGATAAAAAGCAATGACCAACAATAAAGTATCATGGAATCATAGAATAGTTTGAATTGGAAGGGATCATGAAGGTCATGTAGTCCGAACCCCCTTCAGTAAGCAGGAACATCTTCAACTAGATCAGGTTGCTCAGAGCGCCATTCAATCAGAGCATCCACTGCCTCTCTGGGCAATCTGTTCCAGTGTTTCACCACCTTCAGAGAAAAAAAAAAAAAAATCCTCCTAATATGCTCCTAATATGTACTCTAAACTTCTCTAGTTTAAAACCATTACCCCAAGTCCTATTGCTACAGACTCTGCTGAAAAGTTTTTCCCTATCTTTCTTATAAGCCTTCCTTAAGTATCGAAAGGATGCAATAAGGTCTCCCTGGAGCCTTCTCCAAGCTGAACAACTCCAGCTCTCTAAGCTTTTGTTCACAGGGGAGGTGTTCCAGGCCTTTGATCATTTTAGTGGCCCTCCTCTGGACCTGATCCAACAGGTCCATGTCTTTCCTGTGCTGAGGTGTCCAGAGCTGGATGCAGTATTCCAGGTGTGGTCTCACCAGAGCAGAGTAGAGGGACAGAATTACCTTCTTTTGATGCAGCTCAGGATACGGCTGGCCTTCTGGGCTGCAAGTCCACATTGCTGGCTCATGTCCTTATGTTCTTATCCACTAGGACCCCTAGATCCTTCTCTACAGGGCTACTTTCAATCTATCCATCTCCCAGCCTTTATCAATACAGAGGGTTGGCCCGACCCAGGTGCAGGACCTTGCAATTAGACTTTTTGAATCTCGTGAGGTTTTCACAAGTCCACTTCTCCAGCTTGTTAAGGTCCCTCTGGATGGCATTCCATCCCTCAGGACTGTCAACATCACCACTCAACTTGGTGTCATCTGCAAATTTGCTGTGTGCACTCGATCCAATCCTCTATGACATTGGTGAAGAGATTAAACAACACTTGTCCCAGAAAAGACCCCTGAGGGACACACTTATCACTGATCTCCACCTGGACCTTGAGCCATTGACCACTACCTCTGGGTGTGACCAAACAATCAATTTCTTATTCATCCAATAGTTATCTATGAAATGACTATGTCTCTAATTTAGAGATAAGGATGTTTTAGAGGACCATTTCAAAGGCCTTAGAGGTGTCCAGATAGATTACACCTGTGGGTCTTTCCTTGTCCATTGATGCGGGACTTGCTCCTGGTGAAGCCATGCTACGTGTCTCAAATCACCTCCCTGTTCTCCATGTGTCACAAAATGCCTCACCACAACATTCTGACGTGCCACACCCTGTTTGCCTGCACCTGTTTGTCACACTACTCCTTGCTGGTGTTCCCTAGAGGCCATTTAAATCTCCTGCGGATGCTTCTGGAAATGTCCCCTCCACATCAGCCTCCCTCATGAGAGCTGCCGCTTCTTCGATTTGTGAATCACCTCTCCCTGCACCCTATCTGGGGTCCCCTAACTCTGGGGACTGTCTGCCTGGATCTAGAGCCCAGCTGCAGATCTTACCATTCCTGATGCTCATCCACACTGAGTATTCTGTTCTCACTGCCCTGTATATGTTTCTGAGATGAACTTAGGTGTCATTTAATTACATTATTCTATGTTTTTGCGTAGAAGCTTATTCTGGAGACAATTTCACTGAAATTAACACCAAAACTTAGCACAACAAGTATTCAAAAATACTGTACAAATCAAGCAGATAAGGAAGTCAAGAAAGAAGTGACATGTAATTAAAGCTGTAAAACAGACTGATTTCAGTGAGCTGAAGTACTTACAATTCTTGGAAGAGTGTAATGGGATTTTAACATGTGTACATTGTTTGTCGTATTCATCACAGCCTACTAAAATATGAGTTTACAAGTTCGTTCTAGTATAAGGCAATTACTTACCAGGAAAATTTCCCTTCTGTTTTTCTTTGGTGATGTTTTTGGGTTTTTTTCTTGTTTCTGCAGAAGGGAAAGCAAGTATTTTCAGGAACACTAGATTTTAAGAAAAATATCCCAATTTTAAATTAATATCTTACATTGAAATATAATACGCTCAACACAATTATGCACCTATAATTGATGCTTATTCATGTCATGAATCTTGCTATTGAAATGACATTTTGAACACGAATCATTGATAAAAATATAGAATTTCTATTTCAAAGATCTGTGTCTTCATGGTTTTCAGAGTTTGTGGATAAAAGTGTTAGAGAGTGAAATAGTATTTTGTGAATATAATAGTATTTTTTCTGGAACATGTCTCACTAGAGTTAAGATTCCTAACCAAACAGACCCATTCACAGTCTTTCTTGCTTAGCTGGGTATTCAGTGATAGCATACTTCATAAAATTACAATAAAAAGAAATGCAAATTAAATATGAACAGGAAAGAGTGCACCAAATATATATTGGACTGCTCTGAGAATGCGAGTTCAAGCAAAGTTCAGTGACTTACTGCTTCAGTGAAGAAAAATACAGGCATGGAATCAAGCCTACATAAGCAAAAACCTATCAGAGGCATCTTCTGGCTTCTAAAATAATGTGATTTAGTACATGTACCATACTAAAAACACGGGCAGTGGATATGAGTTCTATATCTTGCTGAGTGTATTCAGCTCCTCCATAGTAATTTAAGACACCTGAAGATAATTCTCAGAAGAAAGATTTTCAGACCATAATATGTTCAAGAATGAAGAGAAAAAATCTTTTGTTTGTAGACTAAATAGTATTTTAGAGTTCATATAATCAAAATCCACACTGTACACTAAGCTGAAATGACTGTGGTTATATAGTAATTATGTTTTAGAAAATGTTTAGAGGAAACTCAAAGTAGTTCCAAGTAGTATATTTAAATATTGGTTTGGGAGTCGTTTTTTGATCTGTTTGACTGGAGATTTTCATCTGCATCTTACATAAAAAGAGAGAATAAGTATTACTTAACAGGCAAAAAGTTTTATAAACTAGTTTTACCTCACTTTGAGGAATTAACCTTCAATGTCTCAAGTTTCTAACAGTGCAAAGACCTATTCTGCACCTCAGAAAAATCTGAGAACCACCTTCAAGTCTATGACTGAGGTGTTGCTGCAAATGTTTCAATGATAGACTGCCATGCATTTGGTATTTGCAATCATAATTAGATTTTGAAAGTACCTCAAAGCTTGTTCTCATTTAAAACAGACTCTGCTTCATTTCTTCACCAGTTATGACTGATGAATCCAAATTCCCTGCTGTAGCTTTAGGGGGAGGAATCAAAGCCTTATCTGAATGGTGTAGAATTGCCCTTCACTAAAGTAGGAAATAATCTTTTATGCTAATTAATGAACATTCTCCTCATCCAGGGCTGCCAGAGGGAATCATTTATAGGAAAAAAAAAAGAAAAATTGCACTCTTCTTCCTCCCTTCTGACTGCCAATTCCTCCTCTTAGGCACGTTCAGCAGTCCCTGATTCACTTTCTTTTAATTGTTCTGTGAATATATTGATGATGTCTGTAAGAGTAGCCTTTGAGACGAAGATTAATCACAGTTTCTATCCCTTTTGAGTGTGTTAGTAGGCCTAACCATAAGATGAAATCAAGCAGGTAAGGACCAGTAGGAATAAACTGAAAGGAATCTGTTGGTGAGAAAAATCGGTAACAGGGAATGGCAGTTGAGTGGGGTGAGAAAGGACCTCAAGGAACTTGTAAGGAAAAAGCAATTGTGCTCTGATAGAGTAAATCAAGTGGTAGAACTCTATTGAATGGTAGTTGTGACTCCTGGTAAAACATCCAATGACAAATATATTCCAGACAATATAAGAATGGTTGAAATTTCCACATAATGTAGACATAGCTATACAGCCATGAAAAATGATTTAATGCATTTTTCTTGAACCATTTACCTGCTGTATGCATGTGCATACCCTAGGCATATATTTAGCACTTGAGGCCTATTTTTACATTTTTTACTACAATTTTTCTTTAAAGACAACTATTTGCAGAATTTTATATTTGTAATGTTCCAGTATTCAAGTTGTGTAAGTCCAGATCGTGTTCTATCCACATGGCTGCAACCAGTTAAATTCAGAAAGGAATTTTGAGAAAAAAAAAAGACTAAGGTGAGAAAAAGTATAATGTTGACTTTTTACCTGAAATATTATTTGAAATTTTGACTTTGTTTCAGAATGAATCTAATTCTCAAAAAGGTAAAAAAAAAGTAAAGTAGCTTGTTAAAGAAAAAAATGTGTTAGCTATTTTATTCCTTTATTTTGGAAAGAAAAAGCAAAGAGCCAAATGGGCTATCAGTGAAAGAATAAATTAAATCTTATTTTCTAAGAATTTATGTCTGTTATCATAAATCCCTGTTAAAATAATCTTAGCAGTTTACTTGACGTTTTCTTTGCCTTCAACTGTTCTACAGTAATTTCTCTTATTCTTTCCATCACAGGTGCATTAAATCTTCCAACAAAATCCAAAGTTACCCTTTGCATCATGAAATCATCATCTGGGAAAGAGGTGATCCTGCTAGCATTCCAAGCAAAACTTTTGACCTCGGATTACTTTTTTCTCAAGTAATAGAGTTAACTTTATATACTCATCTAGAATTTTCTCATAGACTAAAAAGGAACAGAATATTCATGAGGTTGGAATCATATCCGTTTTGTTAAGGACTGAATACAGGTTTCAAAAGTTGTTAAGATGGAACTGATAGATGGAAAAACAGACTCTGGAATGAGCAAAAACTTTTCTTTAAGAAACCAACTTCAAATAATGTCTTCCCTACAGACTGGATTTTTCACTAAAAATACAAATCTTTGTGTTTCTAATGAAAAACTCTTTTCGCCAAACTGATTATATTTCTGAAAGAAAGAAACACAAGTATTTCAAAACTACATTTGAAAGAAAACTAATTTAAGAGGAGATATATGTTTGAATATTACTTGATATGAAAGTTTTCATTTAAAAAAAATGAGTATTTATTAATGCATATTTAAACAAAATGCATATTAAGGCAAAAAAAAGGAAACAATATTTGCAAAAACACTTACATGATTTCCATTCTATTCACATTATCTTTCCTCAGTGGAGAGAAACATTGAGATTATACGAAAAAATAATCCTGAGGACCTTCAATTTAAACTGGCTTATTCCCCATTTTCTTTTGCAAGCTGGGTCAATATAGTTATGCTTGAGAACTGTGTTCTGCTGTTTGAGGACAGGTCATTCTTTTGTGGTAAAACCACCTGGCCATCCATCATTATGTCAGTCCTTGGCTTTACTCAGCTGGTGACTATTTTCTTGCCTTTTTCAGGAGAGTGCGTTAACCCGTTCTGATATGATTCCAAGGGAATCCATCAACGTTTTTCTCTATTGTATTATTAACCGGGTCTGTAAAAGATTTTTTTACTGAAAAGCTGAGTCTTCACCTACTAAATAGTTAGACATTCATTGGTTTTGATGGATACAATTTTGCTTAGCTGTATTTTTATTATCCTTTCACAATCCTCTTTATCGTAACACTAACTTAACAAAATGTGCTCATAATGGAGAATTCTGCTTGAAATGACAAAAGATTTTTTGTTATTTTCAATTGTTGAGCTCAGTATCAGTTTTATTCATGACTTCAAATACTTTAAACTGTTTTTAATTGCTTTAAGTTAAGCCAAAAAGAAGTGATACATTCATTGCTATTACAGAATTGCTTACAGGGAAATGTTATCAGAAATCTAATCATCAAATTCTACCTTTTCAAAATTATCATTTGAAAGAGAATAATACTACCTGCACATGCCTTGGGCTGATTCAGTATCTAGCACCTTAATTTTGTCATTCTTCTGAATTTTTCTATCTACTCTCAGTTTACAGTACAAATGAAAAAAAAGACATTAAGGCCTTGTAATTATATCTCACCAAAAAGCCAACATTTTTATTCTAGAGGCATGAAAACTCCTCTTAGTTTTGATTTATGTATTTCCTACCTTGGAGTTTCGCTTAAACAAACTCAAAAGTGGCATATGAAATTCCATGCAAGTCATCAATTTTTGCTTCTGTAAAAGTAAAAATATTAAGCTTACTGTTTCTCTTTTGGGAGAGAGTATTTATATTCTTATAGCATAAACCAGTTATGTTAACTTCATTGTTAACGTTGAAATGAAAATTTCTACTTGACTCGGTCTCAAGCAAGGGAAGTAGATACAGGGATGTAAATAATATTCAGACAAAATATTGAGTCTGAATTTTACTTGTACTTTATGTAATGTCTCATACTACATGACTAAATTTAAATATCCCAGATTTGGAAGGAATGTAATTTAAGTCCAGCCTAGCATTTTGTATTTTTAACCTATTTTAAAACCAGATTGTGCACCAGGTACTAATGAAAATGGATACTGAAACGTACTATATATTGCATACTTTGGCGTTTATTTTCAAAACACTTCCACACAGTTTTACTGAAAGTTAAATTGAAATTTTGCATAGGAAGAAGAAAGTAAGTGATTGCTTCTGCAATGAAAATGCTGGGAAGGGTGAAAGGGAAAATATTCTGTCACTGAAAGTGAAGGAAAGCATAGTGACCTACACTATGTAATTATATTGTGTGTGCATGGTATCTAGATCCTTAGTGCATACCAAACTGCTTTTTAATAATGAAACATGCAACTCTACTAGTTGCTCTTTATCACTGTCATTTCACAGTTGAATCTTTGACTATATGTGTCTACTGGTATAATTGACAATTATGACATTCAAAGACTGCTGCAAAGACAATTATTTTGGCAATTATCTTTTAACTATGTCACTTCTTGTTTTCTGTAAATCTTCGCCATGGTTTTGCTACCACATCTAATACAGACAGTTTTGTTTCTTGCTTTTCGAAATACTTAATGATCAATTCTCTGTATCAAGTCCTGTTCAGTATTAGGTCACCTGCTTCTGTGTGTTTCTATTAGGATTCCAACATAATTATGGAGCAAAGATTTGGACTTTCACTCCTGATGTTCCTTTATAAACCTATCTCATTATCTGTTGAGCCCTTCCAGAAAACTGACCCAGGGCTTGGTATGCTAAGACAATGATTTGTCAGAATGACTAACATCTTTCACTTGGGCCATCTCTTTGTAATCACCTTAGTGGCACACTTTGGCGACAAAAGATCAAGAATTTTTTATTAATGACATAGTTTATACAGGTACTTCAATGGAGCTTCTAAGCCTATATAGGGGCTACCATGATACAGATATATGAATGATAATACTCACTTTAGAATCAATTACTCAGTGATTATCCAGTCAATAATAAATCTGCTAATTCTCTGACCACTAATTTGCAACCTTGAAGATATTTATGTGATGGTAGTTTAACTTAGTAAATTTCAGCTTTACGGTCTAACAACAAGAAATTTTATTTTGAACCAGAATGATTTTTTGTTGTTTGGTTGTTTTATTATTTGCAAGAAATAATGACAACACTTGTTAAGGAAAAGATTATAGTTTGTTTTATATCATTCTTTAGTGAGTGTCCTTGGGCAAATGTGCATGAGACTTACAGTTTCTTTTAAACCAGTTTGAAGCTTCTGCACTGTGACAGGAAATGTAACTCCAAGTTTAGCTTCAAAAATTAAATGAAAAATATTTACAGGCTGATTGTGTTCTGAATTCTGGTGTAAATTTCACTTACATGAACTGAGATATTTAGAAAATACTGAAAACTTCTCAGTTACTATCCACTATACCATAAAGCAGAATTCTGGTACACTCAAAACTCTTAAAAAAACATCTGGGATCATCAATTCCTGTGAATAATGTCTCATTTCATAGCCATCATCTTTATGTAAGAATATGTTCACCTTTCCTATCCAACTGGAATAAAAATTTTAGGCACTGCAAATATTTCAAGCCATGGACTATTACTTAAAGCATAGGACTGAGATAGGTTATTTCCAGTTTTGAGTTTGTCACTAGCTTGTTTTACTAGGTGCACAATCCATGTGACTTCTTGACATGTCTACTTGCCACTGGGGAAAAGAATATGTAACAGAAAATTTTTGGAATTTAACAAATTTAACAGAAACAAATTTTAAATCATGGCAAAAATCTCATCTATTATTCCATGAAATTGTTTTCTCTTTCTCTCTCTCTTCCTCCAAAAGATATCATACATTCTTAGAAAATAAAATATTAATAACAGAATATGTTGTCAACTCTCAGTTCTGGAATACTAATCACAAATTAAGGATAAGGATAAGGATAAGGATAAGGATAAGGATAAGGATAAGGATAAGGATAAGGATAAGGATAAGGATAAGGATAAGGATAAGGATAAGGATAAGGATAAGGATAAGGATAAGGATCATCTGGGAAACTGACACGCTGAAGCAAAGAGGAGATATTAGCCTCTGTCTTTCATGTCTTGAATCGACTTTTGGACAGAAAAAGATCTCATTCCTCCAGCTGGTACAATAACATTGTTTTTACTTGTCCCCGTGTGTCTTTACAAGACTTTAAAAACATAATGTCTCAAAAATGCCAGTAAACTTTCTTGAGTAAATGTCAAAATGAACTGTTTTCACATTTCTGTAAAAAAATATTTTGATTCAGCTAAAAGCAATTGTAAATTCAATCCAAATTTATGACTGGCTTTATGAAACTGCTGATTTGCTAGAGATAGGTTGCTTAGTTCCACTTGTGACTCTCAGGTCATAGATTTTTTTTAAAATTTCTTTCAGAAATCTGGATGAAGCATCCAGTAATATAGAATGTAAGTTTTCGTTTTAATTCTAAACACCTAGACTTAAAGTTGTACTTTTGTGAAATACATCAGCAGTTCAGATTGTTGAGTGTATTAGTGGAGATAATTATTAAATGAAGAATTTAAGTTGTTTACTTTTTTCCTAAAATAATTCTGTAAGTGCATCTAGATTAGTTTTGTTTAAAAATCTGTGTTTCTAGTTTTATTGACTTTAATATGAATCAGACTAGTATATATCTATATATAGGTATACCTATATGAATAGGTATACATTTATGCATTATTATGGAGATTTACATAATGCATAAGAAAAAACACACTAAATCTCATGCAGCCCTGACTGTAGAAAACTTGGGTTTGAACCATATTGTTAAAGTTTTGGTGATATGTCTTTCAAATTGCAGTCAGACACTCCTTTGTAGGAAAATTTTCATAATGGCATCTCAGAGAAGAGTTGAGGCAATTCTACAGTTGTTCCTCTGATGATGTGTAACAATTATGTTCCTTTACGCGACTGCAATGAATACTAAAGTATTAATCACTCATTATATACTGTCTAAGAATCTACCACATCCTCGTTGACATACTATGAATTAAGAGTACAGGAAGACAAGATGCTCTATTCCTCAGAACCTACATACCTTGATAAGAGGAAAAAGATTATGATGTTAACTTTTATTTTAATCAAAAATGAAGATGGAAGGTGGAGAAGAAAATAAAGTTATCCTAAATGACTTTAGTAAAATAAAGTTATCCTAAATGACTTTAGTATCTGTGAGAAACATATAACTCAAATATGGAATATTTAATGAGATGAATGATGAACAACAACATATGAAATAGTTACATCGCTATTTATGTTGCTGTCATCTTAATTCTCAATACCATTCATCAGTTTATTTAACCCAGAATGTGAAAGAAATGGTATTAAAATGCAGGACAGATCTTCAAGTCAGTGATGGAATCCATAAAGTGTTACAGTTTTGTCTTCAAAGTTAAGAACAAATGACAACAGAATATATGCCATCAGAGCTTTGAAACTGAAAACTGTTAACTACGGATGGACATTTAACTTGCCCAGCCACTACAGTAGAGAAATCAGATAGAAACAAGCAGAATAACCCAGCAATATGCTCTGAGAAACTAATAATTTTCATTAATATACCTCCATCAATATCACTAGATGGTTTTAGTTCTGTACCTATATACACAATTACTTTACAAAAGGAAATGTGTATAATATCAAGAGTGGGTTTTGCATTAAATGAAAAGGAGATTCATCCAGATAACAGTATCAGCCTATGTGGAATCACAGCATAAACAGGCCTGTGGCCTTGATCGCAGGCCATCCAAAATGCACTCACAACTTTCTCCTGTATTTGGTGATTTTAGATGAGTCTTAGATATTTGTATGTATGTTCAGGGGCAATAAGAGGAAACAAATCGCATATGGTACTTTAGGGGACATTTTGAGATCAAGTAAAACATCAGACAAGGTTTTACAGAATTTGAAATTAAATTATTTCAGTTGCTTTAATTTATCAACTCTAATGGGAAAAAAGGTAAATATGTCTCTATAGCATGTTGCAATCCAAATGAGGCAGTCCCAGGCCAACTCAATCTGAAGGTGAAACTATAAACAGACTGGAAGAAGTCAAATACACAAAGAAGAAATATGTAATGATAATTTTAAAAGACAGAAAAAAACCCCACAAAAACTTTCTTGACGCTTAACCATATTTTGAAAAAGCTTTTAGTTTTATTTAAACTGATTTACCTAATTATTTATCGTTTCTTTTTCAAAAAAAATGTGATTTTGTAGTTTTCACTTCTGTAAACTTGTATTAGAAAGCAAGTATTAGTTAAGAAAGATAACAAGGAAAAGAATGAATAACAAAGTAAAAGAAAATGAAATAAATAAAAGCACTTTCCTTCCAAAGGGTTTGTACTAAACTAAAAATGCTGCCGATCATTGTTTGGCTGATTACCTCAAAATGCTATAGATCAGTGTTTGGATGATTACTTCAAAATGCTATGTGCCTTTTGCCTTGCATAGGAAGTTTGATGGTGGTTCTGTCTGTCTAGTCTCTTGATTTTTGTCACTAACATTTTAGATTTTAGTGCAATGTTCATCTAATCTGCCATTTTTTTTAAGAGCATCTGGGAACAGAAGAGAAAATCACCACATGTTAATTATGTAACTGTAAATGTCTACATAATATGTATTTCCAGTGTTATACAAGCACACCACGTTTTTTAAAAAAATCTCTATTTTTCTATACCAATGAAAAAATGGGATTGTGTGATTTGTCCCTTCTCCATAGTGTGCCAAACAGAATGTCTAACTTTAATATTAATTTCCCTCCTCATTTTACCACCATGGGAAACAGACCTTAGAGCTGAGCTCACAGAGAGATAAGTAAATGGGATTTCCTCATTTTTTTTCCTATACAAAGTGGGATCATCCTGTCATATGTTAATTCTTTCTTAGCTGTTGATCTTCTGTATTTCATGGAACTACCTGAGCTACCTAGGGAGCTTTAATTTTCAAGACATGGACAGCCTGCCTACCTTTTCACATACTTAATATAACCAGACAGAAAAAATTACAGACTTAAAAGGGAAAAGAAGAAAAAATACTTACGGAAAAAGTAACAGAAGGTTGTTATTCAAAAAAGAAGATTCACATTTGTTTCCAATATGAACCTTGAATAAAGCATGGAAACCTGAAATAGTATTTTTCTTTGAGGGCTGTACCTACACAAAAATGAATGGAAAGTGTGACTCAGGATTGCAGAGAATACCCAGCACACAAAAATTTCATTATGAGTAATTTCTAAGCAATTAATTCTCTCTACTTGGTTTCATTTTCTTGGGGTAAAATAATTGCCTCAGCATCATTTGCCTCTTTTTTTTTTTCTAGTTATAGCATGGGGTGTTTTTGTCCCAGTGTAAAAGGGATACCACTTCTGTTTTATAAACTACAAGGTCATAAACGTTACCCAAAGGGTTGGAGTCATTACTAATGACAAGTGATAATTGAGAAATAAAACTTCTTTCATTCAGGGTGAGACAAAACTCTATGAAACAAGCCCTCCAAAGACTTTGGGATTTCTATTTGTTTATTTTCACTCAGATCTGTATGAGCATGGCACAATAACATGCATATTTAGCTATACACCAGATGCAAAATAGGAGCCAAACCCATCCCTGTCAAAAACTATATTATAACTTCCGTTATTTCAGTACTTAACATGCAATGACTTCAGCTTTGTCTTATGTTTCTTACTCTCTCTTGGATACTGCACATCAAAATAGTTAGCTCCTTGATGCTGCACCCCTGCAATTTGCAAAATTTGCACCCATGTTTAAAATTTGTTTCTTAAGACTTTCTTGGAAGTCCTTTCTTTTAATAACTGTCATAGGAGCAATAAAAAAGCCTCATATGATATCACTGAGAAATTAGACCTAACGATTTCTTCACCAACCAATGTGACTGGATGGCAAGTCAGAGACCTTATGTTCAAGGAAACCATGTCCACATATTGGGTAACAAACAGAAATGTAGATTGCTTAACTGCATGTCACAAGTAAAAATGAGTTTTGAATTTTGTTTTCTTTTGTTCTCAATTCACTACCGTATACAATTTTTGTTCTTATTTTTTAAAATATTTTATGACACAGAAAAGGGAATTTTAAGATGACCAATCCTACTTAAATTCATAATCATACTATTTTCTAGCAAGATCAATTTGGACTTTTTTGCATGTTCTAGATGTTGATCATTAAGAAGATGCATCTAGTTCTACTGAAAAGAAAAGACAATTCCTCAACACAAATGAAATATCTCCTGATGTTTCTGGAAGCTCCTATGTTCTTCAGTCCTCGTTCAGAGGACTGTTGTGTATGGGTATAGGGTATTTAAGTCACTTGGATCATTATGATACACATATATACCAACTTTTCTTGAAATAGTAAAAGACAAAACATCAAAAGATTCTCACTGAGCTGCTGAAATGAAGATGATCATTTCAGATCTCTTATGAATCTGCAGAATTTTTTGTCTGGAAAGGAGAAAGGATGCTTCTCCAAATTTATGGTAGTTTGACAGCCCATACAATCTAAAACCATAGTGGAAGAAACGCTTACAGGAGAGAAAACACCTTTAAAAATGCTGATATAGCTAGAAAAAAAAGTGGATAGTCTTTCTTCAGCAAGATATTGATCTTTAAAGTTTGTCCACTTTTCCTTACTGTATCATTTGTCCACCAAAAAGAAAAATTGTCTTTTTCTACAAATCTTAACCTTCTTCCCTTTAAACCATCACAACTGTAATAACACCACGAGACCAAAATACTAACATATGGCTATAAGTCCTTCTTAATAGGTATAATTTAATTTAAAACACTCATTCCCATTGATACGAATGAAGGGCAGTCCAGGTCATTTCATATTGGAGAAAGTTGGAAAAAGATTTCTCCCTGTCATAAAAGAGAACTGGAAATTTACTTGCAACAGCAGTAGTTAATAGCAATGACAGCTTAATAAGTGATTTTTCCTAAATATGTTCAAAGTGCTTTTAAATTTCTCTTTTTCTGTTTTTGATTTAGTTAACAATATACAATGATTTTTCAAATTTATTTGATATTTAAATTATTCTGATGATTAGTTCATGAGAATAACAGGTTGTCTGTAGTTTGTCTGCAAACAGTTTATGGAACTATTTTTGAATATATGTCATTTTGTTTAAGTATTTTCATTGTTTTGGTCTACTGTCTGAACATTTATACATTTCTCGTATTTCTAAATATGTATTTTTTTTCTATATTTAATTCACTACATATTGGTTTTGCCAGGATTTTATTCAGCATTTTTTTCCCACTGTTAAATCAGACACAGGTGTTTTGTATATGTCAACCATTTTTTATGCTGCTGAACTAACCCACCCTTGCAGATTTAATGAACTTGAACTTCTTTTCTTAGATATGGACAAATGAGAGAAAGTTTACTCTTGGTGAAAGTTTGTACGCTTGTTTAGAGATGGAAAAAATTATTAGTAGAAATGTGTCTGTAATGTACTTATGGTCAGGTTGGCATCACTTCAGAGATATTTGTGGCATACTCTAGTATGCATTCCTGTGATAGGAAAGTGGTCATTTTCTTTCAATGTTCTAATGGACAGCAATATTTGAGTTTATAGCTACCTCCCCCCTCTTTCTCATCAATTTATGTAAAATTTTCTTGACTTTTTTTAGGATTTAATGACCCCTGATCAATTTCGTTGTGTGGCCTAGGTGAACAAGAGGGTAAGCAACAACGCTAGGGAGAAATTCTCGGACTTGTTCTATGCAGAAAATCTTATGCCACCTGTACATATGTTTTTGAATAAGGGAGCTATCTAGCATGTTTATGTACAGAAAATTCAAAGACGTAGATTATTTCTCCCTCTCTTTCAGGCAAAGATCCTAATTCTCAAATTCTGGAACGTGTTTTGAAAAGTTACCTCATTTTGTCTCATAAGAATCAGCCCCCGACTGGCACCAAAAGTTAGGTACTGAAAACTAAACAATATAAATAAACTTTTATATCAAAACTGTATAACAACACCTCCCATGTTAGAACATAACAGATGCTCCTCTCATCCTTCTTCTTTACAAACAGAAAAAGTTATTCATGATAGTAAACATCAAGTACAATCCTGGAATAAAAAGAGTTGATTGTACTTTTAACATGTCAGCAAGTCGAGATAAACCTACTGGTATCTTCTTTATATCAACCTAGAAATTCATCTATAAGTAATTTTTCTTTATGTAAACTTTTGTCAGATTAACTTTTTTTAGACTCGTACTTTCTTCTCAGTTATAAAACTGTGGGGGAAAATACCTGTTCATCATAAGGCACGTTGAGTCATCATGCCACTGGCAGACTAAAACAAAGTAATTTTATTTGTTACAAGCATGTAAATCATAATGTGAACTATCAAGAATGTGAAAAAGACATCTACTTTCTGTAAATAATTTGCAATTTCTGATGAACTTAAGCTATTTTTAGCAAAACATTCTTACTAGAATATTTATGGCAAATGAGTGAAAAAAGGATCATAACCACAGGAAAAATAATTTATTTTAAATATAGAGTATGGATTTTGCCTTGCCAATTGCTTAGCCAATAGCAACTGAGCTCTTCCCCTTGTACCCCAAATCTTTCCTCACTTATAAATTTGGAAGAACTTATCTTTACATCACTGATGTTCAAAGAGAAATAGAACTGACTCCTATGTTGTTAAAGTAAACGGCAATTTTGATTTATATGTAGTGGACACAGGACTATGTTCATCACATTTTGCTGTCAGCAACAATTTTTTCACATTCACAACAGTTTACAAGCATTTGACACAGTTTCCCAGCATGCTTTGGTCTATGTAGTGTCAATTTCACATCTTCCTCTCTGATAAAAAACTCCTTTCAGTAAGGAATTTGAATCATTAGTTGAATAGTGGGTAATTTTGTGAGAAAGGATGTCCTAGGACTGTTACATAGAAAGGAACTGAAATGAAAAAAAAAAAGCAAAAGTGTTTTTTTTCCAAGATAAGAGAAGTTAACACAGGAGAAGGGATGTGAAGAATTCTGTAAATAAGGTGCCTAACAGTCTGATATTATGAGGGGGTAGTAATAATTTTTCTTCTTGTGATTCAGAGGCTCTACTCACTGCCCTTCTAGAAAAGTCAAAATAATTTTCTACCCCTCTACTTAGGTCTATTAGTGTTAAAATAAGAAGTGAGTAAAAGATAGCTGGGGGATCCTAAGGGATTATCTCTTGCAGATGTTCCTTGAGCATAGCTGGACTATTTTAAGATTCAGAGTTTTAAAATTTTGGATATAATTCTCCAGCTGACCTCCTGTCATGAAAAGCAACAACAACAACAAAACACAACAAAAAACCCCAATCAGAAACCACAACCAAAACCCCTGAACAGCTGGGCTTGTCTCAGGCTGACTTCTTACTGCAGACATTATAGAATAATCTGGTTTGTAGATTGTAGGGATTCAACTCCTCAGACTCTCATTGTTTCATTACGATATACTAGCAGCGATGTTCCTTATCTATTTCCCTCTGTGTCAAACCAGCACTGGCTACAGGTGATGCAGTTGGCTTCCTACCATGCAATGAATGTATTTTCCCTTTAGTAAGGGCACTGTAGCCATAGTGGTGAGGATGATGCAGGCAGAAACAACTCTCAGTCAGACAAGCTTGTTCAAGAGCCCATGGAGGCTTATCACTGTCATGTTCAGAGTGCATTACTACGGCTTATTTACTCAGGAATATGTGTGAATCTTCACCTTCTGACTTGACCTTTCAGTTCAAACTTCACTTTAGAAATCAGATTTCTTTTTTCTTCATGAACTCATCATTTTCTATATAAATCTTCTTCCCCATATATCCTTGCAACAATTGAATGTGTTATTTTTTGTCCTGCCTCTGAACCATGTCCGTAATAATAATTATTTTATCTTGACCCTAGCATGGCACAAGGCTGACTCATTTAGTACATGTAATAAAATCTTCAAGATATTTGTAAAAGCTTTCCCAGTTTTTCCCTACCTGTTTAGCAAAGCAACAGTGTCTTTATTTGTACCTGACATCACAGACATATTTATCTGAGAGAATCTTCTGAATGCTATGTCTACAGTCTGTTTTCATGGTTTGAGTTGGCTGACCTGAGGTAAGGGAGGAGTATGAGAGATTTGCTTTCACCTACCTCTGAACAAGGAACTTGCTGGGAAAGAGGAAAAAGCTCTTCAGAACATCATCTCTCTATTCGTTTCTTTACTTGTATTGAGACTTCTGTAACTGTTTTCAATGGCTTCTTACCATAGATACAAAAGAAATTACAAATCCATCTCAACGGGGAATGTAACAGTTGCAAAGACATGTGGAAGAGCTGAAGGGAACTTAAATTTTAGCTCTATCTGAGGGCACAGAAAAAAACAAAAACGTGAATATTCTTCCAAACATGAAACTATCAATTTCAACCTAAAATAATTTGAAAATAATTTCCAAGACTGAGTTTCAAAAAAAAATTAATGATGATAATAGGAGTGCTATGCAAAGCAAAATAGATAGATAGATAGGTAGAGAGAGAAAGAGAAAGATAGATAAATTAGATAGATAAATTTCCGTCACCTGAGAGATCCCAATGTATGAAGCAGTGAAACGATAATGTATGAATATTTTCAGGAGACTGCAACCAAAGAGACATTATTCCATAACATCTGGGGAATTTATATTTTGCTGGCAGAAGTTGATCTTAATCAAGTTTTTCATTAAATATCACAGAAGAGGAAACTTTTACATCAGTTTAAAAGAGAACAAGGTCGTTCATAGGCATATAGTAAGAGAACCATCACAAGAAATGAGAAAAGAAAAGGAGAGAACAGAATTGCATTTAAACTTTTTACTAGAAGATGGGAGAAAATAGCTAAAGCTGCTGAAGAGGAATCATCTCTATTCCCTCTCCTGAGGGCATTGTGCTGATAGACTGATACTGAATATAATAAAGACAAGTAAATATGGTCAAATCCTGGAGTAGATCATTCAAATAATGAAAGAATGTACAGTACTGAAAGGGAGCCATTTTTACTGCCTCATTTCAGAAAGCCATTGGAATGTGGAAGGCAGTAGTAGTGCTCTATGGAGGTGCTGGGTGAAAATAACGCAAACTTTTAACAGAGATGTTGAAAGGCAAGGTGTAAGGGGATAAATAGTTACCGTATTCTCATGTGAATAATCCACTTTCATACAGCCTGCATTCTTTTAAAGGAGCTGTTCCTTGAAAATAAGTAAATGGATTACACACAGGTCTGATAAGGCACGTGAAAACAGAAAGAGAACAGATCAAAGACAGGGACACATGTTGGTAGAAACATATCTGACAGTAGTGCATAACATAGAGGGGGAATGGGCTTAGAGGCAGGGAAGCAAACAGTGAAATAACCTGAGATGCTGTACACACATAGAATTCACATTGCTACTTAGGATCAAGGTTGGGTTTTGTCTATCCATTTTTTAAACAGAACTATGTTACACACATGAAAATGTGGCAAATGACACCGATAATATATTTCTGTAATGCCTAAAAATATCTTTGAAAATATTCATAATTTTCATGTCAACATCCTGTATACCATGGGAATAGTATGGAAATAGTAACGCAATAAAAACTTTCTGAATATTTCTATTTTACTTTTGAGATATATTTGTAGTTATGCATATACATATACACTGTTATTCATTTCATTATGTAAGGAAACTTGTCATGAGTTATGTTTTCCTGTTAAGAATGCAGACCCTTATTCAAAACACTAGACATCATGTTTACAGGTGCATAGCAAGAAATTTAAGGAGAAATAGGGAACTGCTTTAAAAAAATGAGATGTAGACCTTGAAGCAAAAATGGCTATTTTATGATCTGTCATGTACCAAGTGAATGTTGAAATGAAACTATATTCTCCACTGCAAACAGGAAGACAAGGGAGCACGTCAAACACAGATTAGCCACCAAGACTGAAAGGGGAACAGACAACCTTTTCAATACTTATCTGAGCTGGAATATAAACTAGGCTCCTTGTAAACTCCTATACCAAATGATACATAGATTAAAGTGAAATGAGTTGGCAATTTACATGCACGCATTTATGGCTATGGGCCTGGAAAACCAATTCTGACTTTGTAATTGGTGTTGCTTACTTCCACATTAAGACAGTAAATTCAAGCAGTAAGGGTGTTTGGCCTATCCACATATTTATACATAGTCCTCTCTGAACAAATTATAGAAAAATTTGAATGCAACGTAATGACAGTATGCATGGATTTGTCACTTGTTCCACTTTGTGTCAAAACATAAGTAAGCGGCTGAATGTTTTCTATCATACAGCTACTGCATCCAGCATTAATCAAATCTAGAAGCCAAAAAAGAGAAGAAACTTTATAAGAAAGTTATTAAACAGTGGAAATTATCTCAAAATAAATGTTTTATCTACTTCACAGGACCAAATATTTTGACCTTATATATGAAACAGAAAATATTAACAGTAGTTCATAAGTTAGATATATTTTACATTAATTGATCTCCTCATTTGTTTCATTTACATATATGTACAGATGTTCCCAGAGAAGAATGAGATTGCGAGCCGTCACCTTTCTTATCATATTCTGGTTAATGTCCATGCATGATCCCCAGATTGCATGTGTCTCAAAGAGGAACTTTGAGCAAAGCCCATAGCAGGAAGAAAGGAACCCTGCTACACAGAACACTGTCTGACTAAAACTAACAAATTAGTATTGTAAAAAGTGACACATTAGCACTTCATCTATTACAGGAATGACAGGTTAACTCTTGATTGTTTCTGTTGTCAGCTCAATGTAAGAGCTCCTCCTGCTGACCTCAACCATCATGATAATATCCTAGCCATGAGGAATCTTAAGCAGTAAAAGTAGTGGTTTGACAAATAGCAGTGAGTCAGGATAAAGAGTTCAAAAACAGAGTCACATATGAAGATTGCTTGAAATAGGCACAAAATTATAAACAGAATGGAAGAAAAATTCCTAATAGATATTTAAACAAATATTCTTAACATTGATGCCTGTGTAACAAATTACCTGCATAGGTGTGAAATCTTGAGGCTTTCCTTATTTGATGAAATAAATGGACACGTAACTGAAGAGGATTTGCTACTTTGGGAGACAATAATTTTTTCTTTGATCACTAAAACTGCAAATAGCAAATGAGATTTGCTATCTAAGAAATACCAAGATGTAAACAGCGTAGGAGCGTAAATTGCATCACAATAGTCTCTTTATAATTTAGTATAAATACTGTTGTTGCTTGTGCTATATTAAAATGGAAATTAGCACTACAGTGCCTTTGGTTACTGATATATCATAGCAGTCATAGCAGTTTAGACATTCTTCTTTTCTAAGTCATGTTTTTGTGCCATTGCTTAGAAACAGGTCTGCCCTCTGCTTCCCTGGTCTGCAGCCTAAACAGCCCCATGCAGTCAGGTGATGACCATTTTGTTAATGCACTTTAGCAGCTACACACCATTACAGCACTTTAGCTCTGCTCCAGTTATTAGATTGAACAATGAGTAATCACATGAAGAGCAAAAAATTTAGAGGCACCAAAATAGCACCATTTTACCTTCTGCTTTCTTGACAATTTTAAAGACATCCATTGCTAGTGTAATTTAGCAATCATGTTATGAAGTAAGTCATTGTGTTTTTTTTTAAAAACCAAAAATGCCTAAACCAAAAATTACTTTTGGCATCTCTTTCAGACTGAATGTAAACTTCAAGCAGGTATTTCCTTCAATTTTTTTTTTTTTAAAGAAATCTTGTTGAAAACACAGGGCTGATGACAGGATCTTGAGAGTAAACCTCTGAGTTATGATGAGAAGAGCCATTCTGAAGCGTTTTAATGGTGAACCACCCGAGGGGGAAAAAGAAAGATTACGACCTTGCTTCTCTAGTGAATACTTCAATTCACATCTGACCTACTGGATACTGGTAAATGTAGGTTATCATTGTTTAGAATGTTGGCCAAACTCTCTCAAAAGAATTGAGATATCATTAGTGGGATATGATATTATGAGCTGGGAACAATCCTAGGAAAACCTGCTCTTTGAGGAAGAGAAAGATTTATTCCTTTTTGTGTTGCCTTTTTTATCTTTTCTTTATAAGCAATTTTAAAGATGGATGATATAATTATTGCCCCAACAACATAGCACTAAGAGAAGTCATCTGACAAAACGTTGCAGTAAGATTGCAAAGCTGCAGTTTGAAATGTAATATCAAACATTTAATACTTAAAGAAATATATAAAGTATCCAGGTGAGTGTCAGCAGCTTAAAGTCTTGGCAGAAGAATAATGAAATGATCGGCTGAGGAGATGAGTAGGTAGCAGTCATATAAACCTTTGTATTGCATCTTGTATCTCTCCCTATGTCTGGCTAAATTAATTTTTTTTCCCTTCTACATTGCTATTTAACGTTGATTTTGGCCCATGTACACCAAGTCTGAAGGAAGTACACTTGCTCCTAGAGAATGATTAGGAAAAAAATTAAAGGAGAAAAAGTTCCTTGTGCACTGACTATGTAAATTAGGCTTCTCCAAAGATGAAATCTCTTTCTAAACATCAGTCCCACCTAAAGTAGCTGACATTTGTATTGTACATTTAGATTACAATGTAGACATCTCGAAAAATTTATCTCCAAACTATGCACAAAGTTGGTTTCACCCATTGTATCTACAATCATAAACTTTCAGAAGTATCCACTGCTACTAACTGAACTGTCAAAGAACTTTCATCTGTAGTAGTCCGCAGTGACAGTCCATCATACTTGGTCTAGGAACAGCCATAGCTGAAGAGTTAAATATAAAACAATGGGTGGGCTATACATATGAAATTGTAAAATAAAATGTGAAAATAAAACAAAGCCCACAAAAATATATGTGTCATGGTGAGGCCTGATCTGTTCAGTAACTGCAATATAACTCTCCACAAACAATTAGAGGAAACTCCAGGAAGCATGTTCTTCTCTTAAGCAAGGCAGTTTCAGGAGACAGAATCTAGCACAAAAACTTTCCTATGACTCTCCATCCCTTGAAATGATGCCACCACTAAATGCATGCCAAGTTGTTAGTGAAACTGTTTTGTAACAGACTTAGTGTACATTGGAAACATGAGAATCATGTCAGCCAACCTGGTTCTGGCTGGGCTTTTGTCCAGAAAGGATATCTATTTTGATTCCCTGTATCAGAACACAATAGCCTGGAAAATAGCTTATGGGAAGATGGAGAAGGAAGTGCCTGGATCTTAAATTCACAGCTGTCCAGTTACTTCTCTTATGTACTGAACAGAAAATGCGAAAAGTGTGGTAAAAGTTTGGATTCAGAGTTGTCCATTGAAATTAGGAATATTTTACCTTATCATTTCATTAGTGGATGATAATATAGAAAGTCTCTGGGAAACAGACATGGTCCAGGTGATGCTTTTGTTTTTCAGTTCAGTTAAAACTTAAAATATAAACACTTTGGTAAACTTGTTCCCTCCTCTAATCTAAATCAAGAAATTTTAGCTGTTTTAAGCTAAAACATTTAGGATTTTTAATATTGTATCTTGGCTTTAAAGACTATGTTAAAAGTGGCTAAAACATATTCTGTGGAAAGTAGAAACCTTCTTCAAAACAGTTAACAAAGTTGATCATACCTTCAGTTTTATATGCTGAGATAGTTATGGCAGATAATTTCAAATGCATGGGAAGGAAATAAGCCCTTTAATGCAGCTGGATTTGTTCTTGTGGATTGTGCAAGCTGGACTGTGTTGTCCAGAAGGCTGTCAAGATGGGCAGTCATCTTCAAGTATAGAATCATGAAGCTGTTGTAGAAGAAAATTGTTACGTATTAAAACTACTTGGGTTATGAATTTAAAAAATACACAGTGTATGGAAGCAGAAAAAGGTGGATTTTTAAAATTTCTTCTGGGACTTCCAGCATACCTCAATCACCATCTTCTTCACTTGTAAGATGAAAGTGACCTTCAAGATGTAAGTTCTTCGTATAATAGCTCTAAACTCATCACTCTGGCAGCTGAAAGACTCTGAGATTTAAGTGGCTACATTCAGAGCTGTGCTCAGACAGTCTTCCTACATGCTGCTGTTCTGCAGATTAGTGAATCACTTTATTTTTCCATACAGCTCCCTCTTTCTGCTAGTACTGTTTAGTTTGCCAGGTTCAAACTACATCTGTACATATTTAAATGCCAGTCCTAAGCTTCCAGTAGACACAGCAAGCCTCTCTGTGGTGAAAGCTTAAAGTGCCCCAGCAATTTCATCTTTATGTGGAATGGCCTGAATCAGGTAGCCATGTGACTGGCAGCACTCTACAGAAACCACAGGAGTGCTGACCTATCTTAGGAATCAAAGCCTTAAAATATATTTGCAAGAAAATGAGAATATTCTTGGCAGCAAAGTCTGTGGACATGCAGTCCCACTGTTCCAGACAGCCATGGTGCAGGGATTCATTCTAAACCTTTATACCATAGGTGTGCGTGAGAGGCATGCGTTATGAACTCTGTACAGTAGCTATGAAACACAGCTCCTGCTTAGAGCTTACTCAGACAAAAGCACCCTGGAGGCCATTAAGAATGTTTAGTACATTTTAACTTCTACATCCAACACAGACTTTCTGGACTGGAATATTGGCATTATTAGCCTTCTCTCCTTCATGTCTGTTTCTGAACTACCCTATTGCAGCATCCATAGGAAATCAGTTAATGAATGACTACCACTCTAAAAACCCCACTTTATTATATAAAATAATACTTATGCTAAATAACAGCTATACCTCTGTAGAAACTCTAAGTCCTGAAAAAAATCAAATCTATTACATAATGCACCTCAAAGTGAAAACTAGTCTAAGAAGCATATATCCTGTATCACCCCATTTGTGTAGTCATTTTTCTTTTTGCATGAAAAAATGAGCAAAATATGCATATTTTGTGTGCATGTGTATAAATATATATATTTAGATATATCTGAAGTTCACAAACATTCCTTTTTGTGTACTGGATGTTATAAAATCCAATTTCTTCTTGGCAGGAGAGCTGAATGGAGGGCAAGTGTTCAGAGACTGGCAGAGTTTTATGAAACCTGGCAAACATAGGTGTAATAAGAACAGATGCGTCAACACCCAAATGTCAACATTGAAAGTTTTCTGGCCAGACATTTAATCTTTTATGACCTGGAGATACTTGCTAGTCTTTAAAAAGGTTCCTTAATGACTATTAAGAGATGTGTTGTATTTACATTTATTTACCTAGAGCTATAGAAGTGAATGACACCATTTGAAAATAAATCAATATTGCAAAGAAGATGTATAATATATTGAAAAAAAATAGAACAGACAAAGAAAATCTCTTTTACAGGAAAAGACCTTCCTATGAAATAAAATACTTCTTGCAGTTGTTTCTATTCACATCATAGCTGCATTCCTTCTTCCACAACAGTCTGCAGTCAGACTGAACCAATGACATCATTGTCTTATTATGAACACAGATTCTGGGCTGAAGTTCGTTATCCTGTCAATAGCAAGTGAGACCATTCAGAGGGCAAGGACACATCAGGACACCTGGGACACATCTGGATATAGATCTTTTTCCTGCTGTCTGTCTGCTTGCTGCTTAAACTCAATCCCAATCATATTCCATTTGAAGTCCACAGTGGGAGAAAGATGAAAGAAAGGAGAGGAAGGATGTAGGGGTGGGGAGAAGAGGGAAAAGTGTTGATAAGAGAGTACAATGACTGGAATGCATAAACGATGGGGACACGTGTTTGTTCTGTGAGGAGGCTGCTTCTTAGGGAAGCAGGAGAAGATAGCAGTCAAAGACAGGAGGAACTGCTTGAAAGAAGTTAAGACATTATTTATTGAGCAATCTGGACTTTACCTCTGATTCTTAGTTATTTCACATTTTAGTATTTAAAATATTGCAAGCATTTTATGTATTATTTATCTCTATATTGCTATATCTTCACATATACATATAGGTATATATGCAAAGATACATGTATATAGACCTGGAAATGGTTAAAAATATTTCCAACCTATAACCCAACACTAACACCAAAGCGTCATCTAAACCATGGCACTCAGTGCCTCATCCAGTCTCCCCTTAAACACCTCCAGGGTTGGCGACTCCACCACCTCCCTGGCCAGTGCATTTCAATGACCAGTCACCCTTTCAGTGAAGAACTTTTTCCTAACATCAAGCCTAAACCTCCCCTGACGAAGCCTGAGTCCATGTCCTCTAGTTCTGTCACTGGTCACCTGAGAGAAGAGACCAACCCCTGCCTGACTACAGGTAGTTGTAGAGAGCAATTAGGTCTCCCCTGAGCCTCCTCTTCTTCAGACTAAACAGCCCCAACTCCCTCAGTCGCTCCTCATAGGGCTTGTGCTCCAGCCCCTTCACCATCTTCGTTGCCCTCCTCTGGACACACGCCAGCATCCTGACATCTTTCCCAAACTGAGGGGCCCAGAACTGTACACAGTATTCAAGGTGAGGCCTGACCAGTGCCGAGTACAGGGGGACAATAACTTCTCTGGTCCTGCTCGCCACACTATTCCTGATGCAGGCCAGAATGCCATTGGCCTTCTTGGCCACCTGGGCACACTGGTGGCTCATATCAACCAGCACTCCCAGGTCCCTTTCTGCCTGACTACTCTCCAGCCACTCTGTCCCCAGTCTGTAGCTATGCCTGGGATTGTTGTGTCCAAAATGAAGTACCCGACATTTGGACTTATTAAACATCATCCCATTAGAATCAGCCCATCTCTCCAGTCTGTCCAGGTCCCTCTGTAGGGCCATCCTACCCTGTAACAGATCAACCCTTCCTCCCAGCTTGGTATCGTCTACAAACTTGCTGATGATGGACTCAATCCCCTCATCCAGATCATCAATAAAGATATTAAACAAGACTGGACCCATGCATTGTACATTTCATTTCTTGTACATTGGCAATAGATGTAACATAATAGTTGACTTTCAGTTTTCATGAACTGTCAGAAGCTTGGACTGATGTCTCTTTAAAAGTGCCTTCTGTGGGGTCAATGCTTCAAAACCATACAGTGCAATACCAGCTTCAGATT
Source organism: Dromococcyx pavoninus (assembly GCA_033558185.1). Taxonomy (NCBI): domain Eukaryota; kingdom Metazoa; phylum Chordata; class Aves; order Cuculiformes; family Neomorphidae; genus Dromococcyx; species Dromococcyx pavoninus. The sequence goes on along the minus strand of JAUMJL010000091.1, from coordinate 2,711,364 downwards.
CAAGATATCAGTTTAGCATTACTAATACTAATTTAGCGTTACTAATACTAATTTAGCATTACTAATTCTTTCAGATTCAGGGTCTTTCTTTATGAACCTTCATTCAAAACTGACCCTTTAACGTGTGAATTCTAGCACCTCTAAGGCAGAAAATAATGTGATGTGTATTAGAAAATGGTATTTCCCAAAATAGTTTATTTCAATCTAGCCTAGTAGTAAAGACGGCAGAAAATTAAAAAAAGACCTTGCGAGTGTGACAAGATTTGGTATAAATAATATGTTATGTATAGGAATGGAGAATATCAGATCAAAATTGGAGTAATTGCTTTTATTTATGAATAAGCCACTCATCTAATTTCTATACTCTGTGGAGTAACTGTAGGTGCCTAATTGACTGCAAGTAATCAAACCATTACAACTCCATCAGCTGCAGGAAGGAGGCAGTGGGAAAAAAGAACTTGTTAAGTAGTTTTCACATCCCTGTCTCATGGCGAACTCCTCAGCTGTTTTTCACATTCTAAATCCAGAATGCGTCTCTTCTCACAAACTCTATGTGCTGGCATACACAGCATGCTCTGCTATGGTAATTGTGCCAGATAACTAGAAACAAATTTAGCCCCAGTACAAGCATGCACACAGTTCTCAGCCAAACCACTGCCTTTATTAAGAAAAATGTCACAGTAAGAAAGAAGATCTTTGACACTTATATAAGTGTGAATGTGTCATCATACAGCTCTTCTTGCTTATCTTCACTTTGTCTCTCTCTAGAAGTAGCGTTAGAGAGATGACTGATACAGAAGGTGGAAAAAAATGGAAAGCAATAAGGTGGGAGCAATTAAATATATTATTTTCACAGAATCATAAAATGTTTTGGGTTGGAAGTAACCACTGAAGCTTGCTCAGAGTCCCATCCAATCTGACTTTGAATGTTTCCAGGGATGGAGCTTCTACCACCATTATGGGCAACTTGTTGCTATGTCATCACCTTCATCATAAAAAATTTCTTCCTTGTATCTGATTGAAATGTGCCCTCCTTTAATTTAAAACCATTACCCCTTGTCCCATTGCTAAATATCTTGCTAAAAAGTTTGTTCCCATCATTCTTATAGACCCCCTTTAAGTTGAAAGGCCATAGTATGGTCTCCCTGGTGCCTTCTCTTCTCCAAGCTGAACAACCACAGCGCTCTCAACCTTTCTTCACAGGAGAAGTGTTTCAACCTTCCGGTCATTTTTGCGGCCCTCACCTGGATCCACCTCAATGAGTCCGTGTTTTTCCTCTACAGAAAACTCTAGAACTGGACGCAGAACTCCGAGTGGTGTGTCACTAGAGCAGAGGGGCTGAATCACTTCATTGACCTGGTGCCCACACTTCCTTTGACATAGCCCAGAACACAGTAAGTCATCTGGGCTGTAATGTATTTGTATTGGCAATGAAAATTTTGTGGATCTAAATGATACACATGATTGTCTATTTCATTTTAAGAAATATGAGAGCGAAAGCATAAATAAAATCCCCTTAGAAGGATCACTATATTAACATAAACATTTATACTGCTTGCTTCAGGTTTTCTCAGCTTAGCTGCCGACTTCTAGTTTCAGGCTGCAGAAATGGATAATACATAGTACAAAAGAAAACAAAAAATACTTTACTTGTATCTTCTACTCTGTTGGATATCTAAAAAGATCTCTAAAGTACAGTCAATATAAAGACTACTGATAATCTGTGCAGAAAGAGCAGTTCATTGTGAGGAATGCACCCCTGTGACTGAAGCTGTACTCCAGAGACACAGAGGATCACAATGGAGTATCTCAGGAAATCTCAGTGACTGCAGACTTTTCAGAAAAGTTTATGAAATTTTCTTCTTCTGTTCAGATAAGATATACCAAAAGAAAGGCCAGTTGAATTAAAAGATGCAAAACTAAAAGTGAATATGAATATGAATTTATGCATATGAATATAAATATCTATATAATTTCTTAACTGTTAAACACTGTCTTAAAAACTCTAGGAAAATTTGGAACTGGCTTCAATTCAAGTTGAGGAAGTTTAAATAATATTTTCAGGAAGAAATTCAACAGGAGTCTATCTACCACACCCATCTCTGTAGACTAACTGATGGTTGCCCATAATCTATAAATTTGACCAGAAATCAACAGTGGTGCAAAGAAGAACCACACCTTAAGAAAGGGTAACGTTTGATCCTTGTACTTATGATGTATTGTATCTTATGAAAAATAACAAATAAGGGAGACAAATCTTCTACTCAGCAGCCTTTTTTAATCCTCATATATCTGCATACTTCGTATTAATTTACATTATGAAGAAGGTAAAAAAATCATTAGTGCTTGTGGGAACTTATTAGGGAGAAGTTAAACATGGATAACATAATTGCTTGCAATCACTTGTTACGACCATTATTTGTCTCAGCATCTGCTGTATTCTGCCTGCTGGACACCATCCCTAGAGAGAGAGACAGAGGAGAACTGAGAGAACTGAGGTCTTTGACATCTGAACACATCATGTTCCTTATAGCGAACAATTCAAGATACTCCAGTTGAATTTAATGACACTGCATGTCTCCACCTTAGTCTTCAAAAGCAGACAAAGGAAAATCAGGAAAAAAAAGAAATTGAAAAATAGACCGAGATTTTATGTCTTAAACGAAGATGTTCAACGTTACGCAGAAGAAATTTCACTGAGGAAACCTGGCAGTGGAGAGAATTAGTTATTTCTTTTCCTGGGAAAGAGATTTAAAGGTGTGTTTGACTCTTTTTTAACTACCCAGATATCCATCTTTTTAACTTTAAGGATTTACTATTTGTGCTTATAGATTTCTTAAAAGTTATAATGATATTCATAAGAGTGTCTGGTTTATGTAAGACCATTCTTAAGACATGGGGGAAAGCAGAAATATTTCTATATTTTTCCATACACTATATTCCCTCTTACAGTCTTCCTTCTTGTCAATATATTTTCTTGATGTATCTCAGAACAACACAATTCTGTTTACCTGCTTAGACAGTGATGCCTGCTAAGAGAACAATGTAGAGCACTTGAAAGAAAAACAAACAATGAAATAACAAACAAAAAATCCACAAGTTGAATGTACAGAAACATCTCAAAATTAAAGAGGCACAACTGTTAGATCTCAAGGTCTAGAAAAAGTTTTGGGTAAAATGTATTAGAGTAAGATCTAAGCTTATTTAAATTCTTTATCAACTTCCAAAACACAGAGCAAAAATAATTTTCTCAGATAAAGATTTTAGTGCTTCTCAGTTATACCTGAATGCTAGTTAGAAGATTAATAAGTAAAATTACCAAAACTCTTATGCAGCAGCAATGTCTAAAACAACCCAAAGTGAGATCGAAAACACCCATCATAAAATTAAAGTGTAATTTGGAGACTTAGAGCCAGAAGAATGATCTAAAAGACTCACATATCTGCAAGTACATAGTAATTTCAGTATTCTAACTGACTGTGTCACTGCACACATCCAAATATGTCATCCTAAATGAAAAATATAAAAGCACAGCTTCTCCACCCAGTCCACCTGGAATGCAAAACAGCATGTCCTTGCGCTAAGTCCACCCAGTGGCTGAGTTCTGTATGTGTGCTTTGAGCTCAATTCATGTATAATGACAGCATCAACTTCATCACTTTGCATAGCTCTCACAGATACTTTCATTTGAAAATAGGTCAGGAGAAGATGGCAAGTACTTTCATAGTGAAACTATTATGCAAAATGTGTTTAGTAATATCACCTCCTCCTCCTCCTCCTCCTCCTTGCTGGCTATCTTCTGAAAGTGAAGCAAGAGACAGTTGGCTTTGCTCACACTTCTTAAAACTTACATAGACAAGTGCAGGCAAAGTGTTTTGGTTGTAAATCTTAGTTCCACAGAACCTAATCTGGTCTATAAATAAGAGTCTAAATTCAGGAGAAAGACAAAATATTAGATACTTCCCTCTCTTTGACATTTTCAAACGTGTAGCTTAGACATCCACCATCCAACCATATTGGTTGATCTGAATCATTGTTGAGGGTTGTACTGAAAAGTCTAGATGTCCCATGCTGCACTATAAATTCCACTCCTCAAACTTGCACCAAATTTTGAGGCATTGAGTCATTGAGAAGTCTTTATTTATTTTTTCTTTTTAATTTGGACCCTTAATCAGATTTTTGGAAGTTCAGAATAAAGCCTATTGAAACTTTTTCCCCATCGGTCTGTGAGTGTCCCATGCTTTTCTCTTCTGAATATCTAAATGAAGCAAGTTAAGTCTTAGCGTTCTCAAATGGGCAACAAATAGCTTGAAAACTGAAGAAACTGAATTCCCATGGTTATTTTAAAGAACTCACAGTCAATGCCAGAAATTGAAGAACATTGCTAGCCCCAGAAAAAATTCTATTTAGTAGATGAAACATAAAAAGAGAGGATCAGTCCTCTTCTACTTTAAAATCCATGAACCATCTTTGCCTCTACCAGCTTCAGCATGGAAAGTAAAGTCAAAGCAGCACAGATACTTTGTTTAGTTCATTTTATTCAAAAAGATGACAATGAACTTGACATCTCTAAGCAAGTTGTCTGTTTCACCAACCTACCTGCAAATGAAACAAAGGATGCAGTGACAAGACAAATAAAGAATAGTCATTTTGTTTGACACAGTTAAGAACAGAGAATACATAAACTTCCTAACACTCAAGACGCTGTCTGCTCTCTCTCACTTCCTTAAACCCCTGCAGGTTTACAATCATGTTGCAACTGATATTACAGTCTAATGTGGACAATCACAGTCACAGATCTGTGTTCTTTGGAATACTGTTTCTGAAATGCAGACAGTAAGAGTATTGGGAATTTTTGGGAAAAGGGTGAATGAATTTAAATTTATCCATGAAGTATAAATCCTTCCACCTTTCTCTCTCAGATATTCCCCGTCAATTACCTGTCAGATGGTTACCATAGCCGGAATTACTGGACTGTAAAGACACAGATTGTAATCTGCTCATCCTACACAGCTCCCTTTGAAATACCATGTGTAATTTTCTCATTTTAACTCCTCTTCAGAAATGAGATATTCAATTTTTTAAAAATTAAAATTTTTGATAAAGATTCATTCACACCATCTAATTTTATTAACCTCATGTTAAAGGTGCTGGAACAGAGAGGTGGGATAAATAGTCTTATGGTAACTGAGCGAATTAGAAATTAAATCCAACATGAACATGAACTTTACTGCTATGCCCATCAAACAACGTTTTCTCCCTCCCAAAGCTGACCTGCTTTTCCAAAATTTATTCTTGTAGCGCTCAAGGGGACAGACTTAACTGCTTTATTTTTAATGAAAATCCTATGTGGACAGTGGGTATTAAGTTATGCTGAAATGTTTGCCAAGGTCCATGCTAAAAGCTCATTGACACTGTCAAAGATGCAAGAAGCATGCTGATCTGTGTTTTCATTTTATTTTTGTTTTTTGATATCCAGATCTGCTCCTGCACCTCAGAACATTGAGAAGTGTAGATGGATGCATAATATGCAAGTGCTGATAAAAGAAGCTGAGTATATTTTAATAACCTTCAACGTGGAAGGTATTTGTGCACCTCACACACAGTTAGTCACTGTATATTTTGGCAAAGTAATATCCATTTCTGAGGAAAGAGAACTATTTCCATCCTTAATAAGTCATTCCAAGTTTCCTGTGATGTTATAAATAACCGGGCAAGCAGCCGGCTTTATTCTCCCTAATTTGATATCGCACACTTGGAGAGCAGAAACGTTTTGTTTCGACATAAGCTCTAGAGTTGGGCTTTGACCAAGATTTCCCCCTTCCCTCTACTAATGAGATAAAGTTTATCATAAAATATGCTTATTAAGACAGCTGAGACAGGGCCAAAGCTTCACATCTCTTCCCTAGGAGCCCCCAGCTCATAGTCAGTCCTGCATGCTGCATGCATGAGGTCACAGTACACTGGGTTTGCTGTGGGGAGTTAGCAGCTATGCTGACGGTCTTAGCTAATACACTTGTCATTTGGGAAAATAAAAAAGTGCTTGCAAAAACCAGCTTAAATTCATTTGTGAGTAATTGGAAAAGGAAATATAAAGTCACACTGTTTTATGTGCATGTCTGGAAGGCAGTGGGGTGTTGCATTGAGTACCTGGGTTACTGGAAAAGGTCAAACATCCTCATGACAGGCTGAAAGTTTTTCAAACCTTTGAGGAGATACAGAGATCTTCACAGAACTTTAAAGAGCTGCATAATGCACAGACATGAGGAAATCACAGAGCTTATTTCCACGCACAAAAGAAGGTTATTTGAAAGGACACATCCTTTCATAATTGTAAGAGAGATGAGGAATTTATGATCATATTAGAACCAGAGAAAACATTTTTTAAGTCTGCCTCTGCAAATGATGCTTTGTACCTTTTTCAGAAAGTCATTCAAGATATTTCTAATTCTCAATCAATTGTAAAATAAGTAAAATAAATATCTCTCTTACCTATATTTGGAAATTCAGGAAAATGAATTAGATAATGTTATTGGAATTGCATATCAATGTTTTATAATACTAATGCAGGCCAAGGTAATGCACATTACTTTGAAATACCACGGAAAGTTTTTTTTCTTATTCAAATGCCTCAAGTCATATTTTCAGACCAGCTTCATTTCCAGAACGCAACCCAGATGTATTGTTACGGATTTTAAAATAAAATTATTGCTTAAAGGTAAAATATGATAATAGGAAAATTAACTTGTTCTGATGAGTCATAACATAAAATAATTTCCCTTTAAAAACAAAACTAAAACCTCACTTGGCTCCCTTAACCCAGATGGTATTCTTTCAGAAGAGGTAACATATCCAACTTAGATCTATTACACTTCCTAAAACACTCTACATTCTTAAAAAAATATTAAATGGGAGTTAAGGATGTTTTCCTAAAGAAGTCTGCTCCCAATTTTAGATTCTGTATTAAGAAAATTAATATACTGTTAGTTGAATTATACTTTCCTATAATTTGTGCAGCTTCTTGAGAAATAGTACTCAAATACCTCTTCTAGTCCCTTCTCTCTTTTTTATCTCTGCCTTTCTATTGATCATAATCAAAAGATCTCTCTCAAAGACTGAAAAGGTTTTCCTGGATAGTGATGTAATATTATCAGATAGAATGGAGGCTGGAAAGATGCAAAGAGACTTAACAGTTTGTTTGCGTAGTGAGGCAGCCCCGTTGCCTGGAGCAGAACAGTTTCTGCTTCTGCAGCCACAGGTCTGGGCAGCACAACATGGCTGTTTTCTGGAAACTGTAGACCCGAATTAGATTTCCACAAAAGTTGTTTCACACCACTCAGGTGGTGGAAAGAATTCTTAAAACAAAAATAAAAATCTATATATCTCTTTATATGACTAACCCAGTGGAAAGTTGCTGTGATGTAAAGGCGCTTTATACCCTCATATTTTTAATTTGGCATTAAAAAAGGAAAGAATAAAGAGAAAGAAAACCCCTTCAATGCTGCAAATTAAGGTTGGATAATAGCCATACTGTAACATAAGCTGGTATTCCAAAGGTGTCTCAGAAAAGCGGTCTCCAGCTTCCATTCACTTTTCAAGGAGACTGAGTGAGTCACTTCCTTAGACCTGTTTGAAACCCTATCCAGACCGATTACTCTGTCTGCATATGACTAGATGATTGTTTTCTAATAACTGGCTGCAGTCTGGCAGATCCACTATCACAAAGAGTCTACTTCGGGTTAAGCAATGGAGCTCTTTGTTTTCAGCATTGGGAGTCTTACCTAGCACTACATAGGTTCAAGCTGTAACTGGCAAAGGTATTCATTTTGCCTATGGTGTCACTGTACTGCCACCTCAAAGAAGTTAATCGGGATGAGATTTGGCCTGTGCTTGAATGTTTATGTGGCACGTTCCCAAGCAAAACACCAGGTGTTAGTAATTCTATAGGCCTTACTGCTCCCTTTGAATCAACGGTGAACCATTGCCCCAGAATTTAAAAAACAGCCAGCAGCAGAATTACACTGTGACAAACCATTGACTGCAGGGTTAAGGGTTTTTGGTCTGCACCTATCAACATCGTTTTCCAGAAATGCCAGAGGAACTCAGGAAAGTTAGATTCCTTTCTTTTAGATGTACATAAATGCATGTGAAAAGACTGCCCATGCTTCCATTCTGAGTAAATAGGCTGAGGAGTTAGATGCGGACAATTCAAAATAAAAAAAAATCAAGGCAAAGAGGTTTGGAGTTGGAATAATTTCTGCAACAGTTAAGAATCTAGTACAACCTCAGCTGATATAAGTTCAGGTAACCATCTATCTTCCTCTTAGCGTCAGTGGAGTGAGACAGGTGCCTGCAGAAGTTGTTCCCTCTCCTCCTTGACATTATGAAACCAGTAAGAATTACTCATCCTCTGGAGATAGCTTTCTCTGTTCATTGACAAAATACGTGTCTTAAAGGATGATTTTATACTAAGGTACTTCAGTCTCCTTGGGCTTATGGCTTAAATTGCATATCATCAAGTTTATACATACTCTAAATACAGAGTAGACTGAATGGTTTACCAGCTGGTATTAAGTGTATACCTTTACAAATCTTATTATTTCGTGATAGAGAGAATAAAGTGTGTGATTAATATGCAGAGAGATACAGGCACACACACACAGCACGTAGATGCATATCTATTGTATATCAATCAATATCTGAAACTGTCTCCTATGTAAAAAAACGAAAGGTCCTTGCTGGAAAGCAGAAAGCCGAAAGTACACAGCGATTAATAATGATGGATTTTTTTATTTTGTTAGCAAACAAGCCCTCAAAAGATTTTTCTTTCTTCTACAGAGGCAAAATTTCCAGCGCACTGTATATTTGCTGATTTATAATGTGTGAAGCAAGGCCACTGAATGCATTTTATTTCTTACCTCTCAATAAGTAATACTAGAAAATATCTGAAGTTTTAGCTCCTACAGGAGTTTTACAATCATTTATGTTAAACACTTGACATGAGTAGATTGACTCCGAACACCTAAACTGCAATTCACCCACTTGATTTTTAATTATTAATTTGAAACCAACCGATAATGGTACTAAAATACAGGCTTTTTCCAAGCTGACTGTATGATACTAATGATCTATGTGTTTATTTAGCCGTCAAGGTATCGATTCAAATTTAATCTAACCTTTGTAAATTACAAACCTCTAATACGTAAGTCACTCAGTATAGATATCCTGGGAGGATCTCTTGGACAGATGCACATCTTCTTACTTACCTGTGACCACTTATGCATTAATGATCTAGATAATATGGTATAAGCCGCCTGCTCTGGATCTCTCTGTACTGACTAAACCTCACAGGCTCCTGAGAAGGTGATTAATTTATCTTAGGTTAGTCAGGACATTAAGAAAAAAGAGTCAGAGTGAGTCTAGACATGTCTACCTTTATTCAGTGACTATGAACAGAGTGTTTTTGAAAAGGTTATACCTTTAAACAAGTCACAAGTAAAGATTTTGTACCTTAAAACAGGAGATAAAAGTCTGCAATATAATTTTTCCTATATATATATATACACACGCATATTTTCCTCTAACTTGGAAAAGATTATAAAGATTAAGATGATTGTACCAAGGAGTGTCCCTTCCACTCATGCTTAAATATGATAGAAGCATAGTTTGCACTACATTCTTTTCGGTGTGAATGTCACTACTTTTTAAATCAAAATTATTGTAGTGCAAGAGTTGTATTCCAGAGATTCTCAATCTAAATGGTTTTATTATCTCCAAATTTAATTTTTAATGACTCCAGAAATATGTTGAACAAAAATAAGGTTCAAATACATAATCTTGACTTAAATGACAAATCACTCTTTAAGACAGCTTACGTCATTAGAATTTTAAGTCTTTTGTTGGCAATATATTCCTAAAATGAAATAAATGTCCCAAGACAAAACTCTGTTACTTTGAGATTAATTGAACATCTCATTCTTTGTATCATGGACATGTAAATTACTAGCCTTTTCAAGCACGAATCTTAATTTTATTTCTGTGGCCATTAATTACCATAGTGTTGATGGTTAACTACAAAGGGAATCTGACCCTCCACTGCTTTGCCAGTAATATGTGGTAGTAAATTTGGCAACTAGAAACAGGAATTCATTTGAAAGAGTGGTTTTTAATCTGCCACATGAGTAGTCTGAACTCCTGAACTCTCCTGATCTCTATTGAGATACAAATAAAACCCATGAAAAAAAACCATGGATGAGTTGCACCACTACTCTGGCAAGAGTTCCACTCTGTGGGACTTTGTGCTGCTCTTGTAATATTTGCTTTTTAAAGCTTTCACATCATTGAAAAACAGCTAAACCCTAAACAAATAAACAAAGAAAATCTATCCTAAGGAGTGGACCTAATTACAGTGCCTGGAGCAGTAACCATACCCACAGTTTTTCAAAGTTAGAGGCCGTGTCCCATGATTTGAGATCAAGTTCCACCTGTGTTAAGAACACAAACCAGAAGACTCTTTTAAATGTCCCCAGATATAATGTAGACAGCACAGCACTCAACCAACAGTCAGGCACGTGGCTCCAGCAGACAGGTCTAATGAACAAGATTAGTACCTGGTTTATAAATTAAAATTTGAAGTAAAAAAATAGTGTTTCATTTTCTCAGCAACCTCAATCTAATTATTACCAGCAGGTTCAGTTGGCAAATTTCAGTATTTTTCCTCCTTTCACTTTTAACTGAAAGACTTCAGCCTCTTTTTTTTCCTTTTCCACTAATGCTGTTGTAGTTCTGTGCCAGCTAGTTCTACTAGTTTCTTTTTTTGTCCTCCTTATAAGATTTCATTTTCCTGTAAAATAAATATATGGCGTATGAATTACTATAAAACTTCACAGTTTTGCATTTGTTTCTCCCATTGTTAGCAATCCAAACTAGTCACATGTTCAAAGTGTGTCATGTCTGGCAGGAGCACCTGTTGCTTTATTTTGTACCAGCCATCACCCTCAAAAATCCTGGTAGGCTCTGGCCAGCCAAAAGCATATGGTTTTCCTGATTTCTTGATGACATTTTCCGAAACCCTTTTCATTGAGAATGAGTGATCACAGAAGTCCTCTCCAGACATAAGAAAAACTGATAGTGAGCAGGATGAAGGATGTCAAAAGTATTGTTGCAAGACTGTATGGAACTTGAAGATGTCTTATTATTAACTGTTATTTATTTATGTTATTAATCTGAATTTTTTTTTGTCCATGAATTCTCAAAGACACTATTATTCTCAAAAGTGAGACCTGAATCTCAAAAGACATTCAACTGTCAGCGGTTTTGGGGATCACTGAGTTAGTGAGGGAATAAAGACCAGAAGAGTAAGTCTACACAGTCATTATTTGAAAATTACAATTGCTAAGACACAGGAAACAGAATACATTCAGAATTCAACAATACCCATAATGTAATAAAACATTACTAAAAATATCATGAAGACAACATCTTCAGGGAAACTCAGAGTATTTCCTCCTATTTCATATTCTCCCTCTCCACGTTCAATAGGAATCTTTATGGAAGAACGGAGTCAATTAGTATTACTGCAGAGACAACTATCAGTCCTTTTCTAGGAATACTCTACCCATATTGTCACCATACAATTTTATAACTGAATACCTTAAGCATTGCCAGTTCAGCAAAAGACACTAGATGCCTCTGTTTACCTCACTGTTAATAGCTCACGCAACTAGGTGGGAGACCTGTAAATGTGTAGTGCTGTAGATTCAGTTGTGTTTTGATACACAGATTGTTTCATTTCGGTGCAAGGTTTCATTTGTCTGTTGCAGAATTGTTTCATAAAGGGAGATTTAGATGGTGTAAAAAAGAAGACAGGATCAAACCTATTCCTTCCAGCAGTGACAGATTTTATCTTGTCTTAAACAAAGCTATCCCCCTCTGGATAAATGCACTACCCTAGGAATGCCAAAAGGGAATTAATCAATATTCCAGAAGTCACAATTTTGTTTTGCTCTTTATTTACCAATGGATACCTAAACTGTGCATAAACTTTCTACTTTATTTTCCAATGTGTTTTGATGGGTAGGACAGAATGAAATGAACATTTTTGCCTCATATCTTAATCTTCTTACACGAATACTAAACATATATTTCTAGGCAAGAAAAGAAGCAAGGAAAGAGTTAATCATGCCTCCTCTTTCTGCACAATAATATCCTACAAGTAGAATCCAACCTTCAGTCTGTAAATCTCTCTTATGATTTGAGAGTGTTCCTGTTATGCTTTTCTAGTTATGATTCTGTCAGCAGTGTGTGAGGTATGTAATGTACCTTCTGTCTATCACAGCAAAAATTTGGGTACCTGTAAATGTAAAATTCCTTAACTGATTTGATATGAATAAGCTTAGTATCAAATGGTGTAACTACAGTCAGAATATCCAACTACAGAAACAAAGCATTCTTATAAAATTATTAGGTGACAATTTAAATGTGTTTTTTAAAAGAAAAAGGAAAAAAGGAAAAAAACTAGCAATAAAATACATACTTAAATGATGTGTTATTAGTGGTCTAATCCCGTTTATGATGTTATCCTGAGGAAACAACTCATTGTTTCATAAACTTTCTTCATTTCATTTGAAGAATTGAGCAATTCTTAGTTTTTACTTGTAGTTGTAGTTTGAGTGCTTTGTGATTTCAAAAGGCATAGACAAAAGAAACTAAACTTTAGTTTTGGTTTTACCATCAAAGAAACTTAATGTCAGCAAAGAAAATAGGTGCATGTGGCATTATATCTATGTGGCAAAAGTCCAAGCAAAGGTGCAGTCACTGAGATACTTCATTGTAGGTTAACACATGAATAACTTGTGTATTTTGAAAATATTTTTCTCAAATTAATTTTCATAGCATACTTTTGTATAGATGACCTTGCATCAAAAAATTTTTCCTACCTACCTGCCGATAAATAAAAAAGAAAGAATAGATCAAACCAATAAAAATGCTAATAGTGACTTTTCTGAGTGATTGTTCCATGTGTAACCAAGCAAATCAGCTTACATATTAGCATTATTACAGTAATAATCAAAAGCCTCACAGTTTCAGTTGCTGCTGCGCTTCACCCTTGAAAGATACCCAAAAGGAGGTTACTTTGGCTATGAAAAGTTCAGAATGGAAAAGGGAAGACACATATGAAACAAGAGGAAGAATGACTTTTTCTATCAGCTTTGGTGATTTGCATTATTTCTTTTTTTTTCCCCTCAGAAAAAGTAAAATATTGTATTTTGAAAATTGTAGGGCAGATGCTTGTTATCAAAATATGCATGTTGCTTATAAATACTTTCTTATTTGCTCAGCAGATTTGTCTGAACTCCACCACAAAGTGAATTTAATTGAAAATCGTGCTCATTTATGGTACCTGGGCACAGGCAAAAACTGGCTTAAAAGTATGGTGATATTAAACATATGGAAATTGATTTTATCTACTTCTACTTCATGTTATTACGCTTTCATTCATGTCTAAAATCTTCATTTCTGCACTTTGATATTTACCATTAAACGACTCTATCATGGCAACATTTTCCTCTCTGGGCTATCATACACCGTATGATCTCCAAACTTGGACTCAAACAGCTTAAACTACTCCCTCCCACATCCTCATTTTATATCACCTAATGCAAACTTTTTGACAGTTACCCAAATCAGATACAAAATATTTGTACAGTAACAAATAGAGAGACATATGAAGTTGTATATTATGGGGTTTATTGCTGAACTTGAAATTACTTAAAATTTTGCTTATCACGAAAATACACACAGTCATCTGACACAAACGGAGTCATGACTTAAGCTTAAATAGTAAGTTAGTATGACCTAGCACTGATGACCTATTTATAGGGACAGTCATGCTTGTTAAAGAGAAGGATGTCTAACCTGAATAACAGCTCTTCCACTACATTATCTCTGCTGTTAATAAAATTATGTGCAGCGGCAGGGTTGCTTTACAGTGTTCCTGTTGTCCCTATGCATCAAATGTTACACAAGAGAAACAACGTAAGTCTCTTAATTCTGACTGCATGGAGGAACATGGAGGACTTCTCTGGATATGACAGTTCATACTTTACTTCAGTTATCTTTCAGTCACTGGTTATTTAAAATTATATTAGAAAATTTTATAGACTTTTGATCTCAGACAGAGCTGAAGATACAAGTCACTTTAAACGTTATCTATGAAGTTCCTTGCTCAGACTCACATTACCATACAAAAATTGATTATTAAAGTGAACAAGAAAATAAATAGATAAAACATAGTAAAAAGTATTGTTTGGATGATAATTGATTACATCTTGGGCTAATATTGTGTACTTTTTAAGTCCTAAATACACATTCCAATACTCTTTTCTATTAATTTAAATTTAATTTCTCAGATATATTAATATTTTTTAGGTATGAGTTTTGGCTGGGTGTGTTCAGAGGTTTTGTTTACAAACATGAGTCTTTTACTGAAACTTCATGTTTTATTATTGCTGCTAAAATGTCAAGAGACTCGGAGTCTGGACACCTATAAAGTATAATTTATTATTCTAAAAATATTGTGGTTAGCCCCTTGGATCATGGTTGCAATACAGAGTTTTAGTAGAAAGGAAATCAATCTCTTATACTGCTATCATTGCAATGTAACAGATATGAGCAGACCTTTTTATGTTCAGGAACAATAACAGTTTGCACTTAACTTTTTCAATTTGATTATCTCAAAACGCATCACTATCAGAATAAATAACTTAGGGACGTTTATCAAGTCTCTGTCAGGATCAGAAGTAGATTCTACAGTCAAATTTTTGCTTATGTGGTAAGAGGCATTAAAAATTTAAGATTTTATGACATTTAATTCCTGGTTTATTAGCTTCTATATTTTTCTACTCTCTTATAGTAAACAACTGTCCCCTTTTTCCACTTAGACAAAACAGCAGGAAACCTTGGAAATCAAAAAACCTGTAAAGGATATAATTACGAATAATCACAAGAGAGACTAAAGTGCTTTTTGAAAGGAAGTAGTGTATATTTTGTCAAGTTTTGTCAAAATTTTTCTCATTAAGTTTTGCTAACTTACGTAATTATTATGATTTGTAACGCATGGTATTCACAGATCAATTCAGTCTTGAAAACGTGTTTTACCAGTGGGTGGCTATTTTTTGTGCATATGGGAAGGATTTTATTTTTAATAGTATTCAAAAGCCAGTCTGTGATACAGCTGGGCTTTTCCTATTGTTCTCAGGAACCATATCCTTAGCTTCAGTAAATTTTTTATTGCTCCATGGACTTTAGTAGGGCCATGCCACATTACTCCAGATGAGCCCATGGACACTAATAGCGAAAGGAAGGCAATGCCATTGCAGATCTGTAGTCTCAAAATTAAGGAATATTTCACATTCATTTTGGTTTTAGATTAAGACTAAATATCTACACACATTTTTACAAAAGCATTATCACCTGGGAAAAATATCTTGTAATATATCTGTCTGGTGATTTAAGTTTAATAATCATTCTAGAATGATTAATGTTGTATAAAGTTTATTGTTAAGAAATAAGAATGTCCTATTGATTTAACTCAGCACATTTACAGGATTGGTGCCAAAAACTGCCTATGCTCAACAGGCTTGAATCATTGCAATTCATTTCTGAATGAGTTTGCTACTGTTACAGTAGGAATACAAATTTATTACTGGAGAACAAAGTTGTGTATTTGACAATTAGTCCAAATTATCTAGCTCAAGTCAAATTCATGTTTACTTCTCATGGACACTTTGAAACACAACACAAACAGGAACAAGACCTGGTGATCTAACCAGTGGGACCTTACATAAAAATAAATATTATTATCAACTTACAATAAGTAAATAAAGGTCACAAATGTATTTGTGGGAAGTCTAATCTCATGATTATACATAGGATATATCTGAATACTCCCTAACAGACTTTGCCCTCTCTATTTATGTAGGAGGATAAGTCAGGTGTGGTTGCAAATAGCTGTTGTATGCTGAACTGGAGTGAGCTAGTCTGAAAATATCTGCAACATCTAACAGTCTGTTTCCTTCTTAATTCACCGTTTCATTGCAGATGCCTGAACTTCTAGCCTTTTAATCCTCTCAACTTCCTTACATGTAAAATAGAATGGATATTCACTCCTAATCCACAATAATATTTTTCTTTGTTCATTGTCTTAATGTATCTTTTATGGCTGACAGCAGTCAGGCTGAGATACACCTTGCAAACCTGTGCATATTCAAGTCAGCTCAGACAATATAGCAACCATGAAACAAATCCATTTTATTAAAGTTTAAATAAAAGCGAACGGACTTTTCAAAGTTTTAGTGTAAAAGTGTAGAGTGTTTCCCTTGTCCACTTCCACTATTTTGAACTGAGGATTGTTGAGACTAGCAGAAGAAAGTGTGTCAAAAATATTCTAAGAGTATATAAAAGTGTATAAATGGACTAGTAATGAATCAAAAGGCATTATCTGAACTAATCAGCATGTCCTTCAGCCTATTTCAGTCTTATTGTTCAGAAAATACTTCAGTAAAATGGAGTTTTAACTTTATGTGTCAAGCTAACCTGATACAATTTTAATTCATCCAGGCCTCCGTTCAGAATAATTATGGTAGAATCATTATACCTAAATCATAGGATAATTCAGGTCAGAAGAGACTTCAGGACATCTCTAGTCCAACCTACTGCTCAGAGCAGGATCAGCTATTAGGTCAGAGCAAGTTTCCAGGGTTTTGTCCAGTTGAGTCTTGAAAACTTATGGGGAAAGAGATCAGACCGCTTCCCTGGGCAACCTGCTCCACAGTCTGACAGTCCTCACTCTGAAACAGATTTTTTGTTACTGTTAAGGGAACTGAATGTGTTGGATGTTGAGACTCACAGGATTTCTTCTTCACAGCTTGTTTGGTGTTTCCACTTCTAGGTGTATCCAGTAGCAAGGCTGAGTATGTTTCCAAAATAACTGTAGACGTATGAACGCAGACAGCAAAACAGAGTGTACACATGGCCAGCCCTAGGACCAACACACACACACAGAGAACCCTCATCCAGGAAAGTACTTTGGTATAGAGATTCATAAGAAGACAGGACAAATGGTGGTGATCTTGTACAGGGCTTCGCCAGACGAAGGTATTCATCAGCAGCCTGTTTACATATGGTTGCCTCCTTTCCCCCATCTTTTCATTTGCCCAGTCTTCTTCCTTTCTGATACATCTGGATCCCACCATTTTCCTGGTCTTGGCCCGTTCTGTAAACATCCAATATGTTTTTCACAATTCCACAAGACCCCTCAAATATTCCGTAAGTAGTTTGTCATATGTCATGAGAGCTACAGTTATCCCGTTTCCATTCTTTTTTCCAGTAATAAAGTTCTTTATGAATCTCCCCAAGGCTTTCAGAAGTTATTTCAGTGGCCTGAAAGCTCTGTGGCCTGTTGCTGGTTTTATATCTGCTGTTCCTTAGGATCTGGATGTTTAATGAGTTACTTTCTCAGTCTGTAGTCCCAAATAAAATGTCCTTATATTCCACGTATGCTTACACATCTATCCAGGCACAAACTCTCCTTTTTCAATTTATGCTGTTACATCTTTCTGCCTCACACAATTGTGTGTCTCCATCTTCTTGATATATTCCTCACAGATACTGGGCATCTGCTTTTAAGTCTCATCAAAGCCAGCTTCTCCTTGAGGCTGAGCCCTGGATATTCAACATCTTTTCACGGGGTAAGTCCTCCAGCATTTGAACATCTGTTTCGCTTGTGCTGCATTTTCTGAAGTTTATCAATTATTTGCTTGTGTCTGGGGAACACAAAAATGCATACAGTATTCTCAACGTGGTCTTACAAGTGCTGAGTAGATGAGGATAAACCCTGTAACTTCATGACAAACTTGGAGAGATAATGCTTAGCACATTTTAATTTGATGGAAAAGTTCAAACAGAAAACATGTTTAAAAGTACTGTATGGGTTGGTATGAAAAACAGGGCTATTAATCACAGAAAAGCGAGGTTCAGAGAGTACAACCGTTACATGCTCCTAAAATATACAACCGTAGTATAAATACAAAGTTATATTTAGAAAAAAAATGAGTACTGAATATGCAATAAACATGCCTCCAGAGAGATTACCATGTAAGATGAGAAGTTAAATATTATTAACTGTTTCTGTCTCTTGGGATCATAGTAATAGTAACATGGATTCATGTCATCTGTGTGGATATTTTCAGGAATTTAGCCAACTATTTGAGACAATCATTTAAACATAATAGTTTCAACTAGCTAATATATTCAGCCAAATGAGAAAATAATCATAAAGTGGATGTTCCTGAATACTGCTGCTAACTCTCTGAGTTATGGGAGGTGTAATGAGTGAGAATTTAGTAAGGGTTACTCTCGAATTTAGAAAATCCTTTGGTTAACTTAATGTTATCTCAGGAACTTGAGATAATAGATAGTAATTTGCTGGATATCTTGGAAGACAAATTCTCATCTTCCTAAGCAGTTAGTCAACTGATAGAGAATATAAAAGCCAAACAGTCCTTGGATTAAAGAGTTCATGGACTACTGTCTACATCCGAGGATTAAGAAAATGGTTTAGCTCTGCACGAAAGGGTGTACACTCTATAACACACCACTGCGCCAGGAGGATTTCCCCAGTGTATAATAGGGCTTTCCACTGAGAGTAATCTTTCATGGTTTCGTAGATAGATGAAGGTTATACCTGGCATCTACTCCGCATTAGTGAGGACACATCTGGAGTACTGTGTCCAGTTCTGGGCTCCCCATTTCAAGAAAGACAATGAACTACTGGACAGAGTCCAACAGAGAGCCGTAAAGATGATCAGGAGACTGGAACATCTGTCTTATGAGAGGCTGAGTGTGAGTGAAGTTAATCTGTTCAGCCTGGAAAAGAGAAGACTGAGAGCGGATCTCAGCAATGCATTTAAGAATCTAAGGGGCACGTTTCAAGAGGATGGACACTCTTCTTGACGGTGTCCAGTAACAGGACAGGGGGCAAGGAGTACAAACTGGAACACAGGAAGTTCCACCTGAACATGAGATAAAACTTATTTACTGTGAGGGTGACAGAGGACTGGAACAGGCTATCCAAGGAGGTTGTGGAGTCTCCTTTTCTGGAGATATTCAAAACCCACCTGGACACATTCCTGTTGAACCTACTCTAGGTGAACCTGTTTTCCATGTGGCATTAGACTAGATGATCTCTAGAGGTTCCTTCCAATCTCTACCATTCTGTGACTTAGTGAAATCTCATCTAAATTTTCAGAATTAAAATAAACTTGACGGCTTTCAGTCACATTCCCAGTTCGGTAGGAAACATCTCCAGGTTCTACAGGACATTGGATTAAAAAACAAACAAAAAAGGAAGATGGAGATATTTAGAAGAGAAATTTCATTAATTCTTATGTCTTTTGTAGTGACCTGGTATGCAGTATGCACTGAATTACTTGCTTTTTTTTTTCTTACTTTCTGTATATGTAAAAGTGAGAACAAATCTCCCTTAATACTGTTTTGCATGTGTGTAAAGATTTATTGGCTTACAAATAAATACATCTTTGAAGCATTTACACTGCATAGTTACTATGTATTACTTTTTGGTTTTGTTTTTGTAAAGAACAGGCTTGTCTTTGCAGCTGTGCACCATGGTTTTCTGTGTCCTGCAGAAACAATATGCACTTTCCTTTTGACATTCTCTATCAGTACAGCAAATTGTTTCATTAAGTGCCACTTGTTCATTAAGTGTAACAAAATTAAAACTGAAGAAGATGAATCATATATGAGGACAAGTGTCAAGGACCTGTTTATTTTAAAAATAAGCACTGGGTTTGGGAGGCATAATTTCAGATTTTTGCCAACAGAAAAACTGTAGTTTTGGGGAAGGGAGTAAATGATGTCTGCAAAAGATCTTCTTTCCAAGCAGATGTCAGCAATAAAAGTGAAAAAAAGAGAAAATCTCTGAGGCAGAGGTAAGCAGGTGTTACCAAATTCATTTTTTTAAAAGCTTTTCAATACAACTACATTTCAAAGGGCCATCAGACTGTACCCTGAAAGTCTGTGAGGTCTGTAGAATCGACTCAGTTTATTGAAATTGAAAGTGATGACCTCTGTTAAAATAAAACAACAAAAAGAAAAAAAAGGAAAAAAATTAAAAAGAAACAATAATGAGGAAGATCCAGCACCTCAGGAAAACAAAATGAACAGGAAGGCAAAAGGGAATCTGTTATACTGCTCAGGCAGACAAACAGGCGGATGAACTCTGGCCCAATGAAGGTGCAAGTCAGAAAGCTGTCATGCATATTTCCTGCTTTGCATTGTTTCATGAATCCCAAAGCAGTTGCTGTGCCGCTGAAGTCAGGAAAAGCCTCACCCAGCTCATTGTTTTGGATGGTATGACAATAAATAATAATGATGTAAAATAAGAATTCTTCATGCCAGGGTTATCAGTCTGTCCCATGGACTGTACCATTGTCAGGAATTTATGCTGAACTTCGAATTCCACTTTACAGATTTAACCTTTAAGTTTCCAGAGAAATTTTTTATTAATTACTTATCTTTATTTATTTATTTATTATGTCTTATTATATTATATAATGTAATGTATTACAGTGGAAAGTACTGTAATGTAATGTAACTGTAACATAATAGAACAAGGCTGTTTGAATTTCTATAATCTAAAGGGGCATTAGGACAGAAACACAAAACTAGGCAGAAAGAACATTTAGTTTCTTGTACAGGAAGCTTTGAAAGAAAACTAAGCAATCTCTCTGAAAATCTAGGGCCACCGCAGAGTTTTAAAATAATTTAGTTCCTTTTTCTCTCAGTATAGTTATGTAGAATTTTTATTAAGATTTGTAGACATTTTCTAGGAAAAAGGTCTTAGATCCTACTCCAGATTTAACTCTCCTTCTGTTGAATTAAGATAGACATTCCCACTGATCTTAAAAGAACCTGCATTAAATTCTGTCTTTATTTGAATGAAGTGATTAAAGATTTTACTGAAATCTTACATACATTTTGATTTTTGAGCAAAACAAAATTCCGGCATATGGACCCTTGTTTTCATGGAATCACAGAACAGTTGAAGATGTAAGGGATTTCTGGAGCCTTACATAATGCTGGCTTATCACAGAAGGATTTAAAGATAAATTATTTATCCCTCAACATACACAACTACGTCACTTGAAAAAGTTCTTTTGAGAAAAGGCATCTGGAAGCATACTTTAAAAACAGATGTCGTCTAAGGATCATGTAATGTACACTACATATCTATTTACAAATGTGATTTTCTCAGAAGTAGTCTAAGATAAAATTAATATATAAATTTGTTTATTTATGTATGTATATATATAAAAACTCCTCTTCTCCAAGAGAAAAAATATAGTTATCAGAACTAATGAGAATGTTTCTCTGACCAGTATGAAGCAGAAAATATTAAAATACTATGTAAATAAGTATCAGTTTGTAATACTTTAGAAATTGTCATGAAATATGAAAATATTTCTTGCCCAGAAGAATATAATCCAAATATATTCTTTGTTTTATTCATCAATTTTGAGACTTTTCTCATTATGAAGTTTATGTTATTCTTGTCCATATGGTAGACTGTCAGGAAGGAGACAATACTATTAATAGCAAAAGTTACAACAAAAGATCAAACAGGAATGAATCCTTTAATAAGCTGAGACTACTGTATAATTAGATGAAAATGTTTCAGAAGAACTAATACCAGTGAAGGACTGTCTATTACATCTTTGATGGGTACATGGAAATAACCAAAGGAAAGAGAAAATGAGGAACAGGGGAGCTGGAAACAGAATGTTGTTTCTGAGATGGTGGACATCAGGTTTTCAAGGTATACAGTATCACTTTTCATAAGAGGGCACAGAACTGTTAGAGATTCAAGCACCTGCATCTACTGTAAAGAATCAGATTTTATATTTTTCAGGCATGACCGTGTGGAAGGGAAACAACAGTCAGCAAAAGATGTCCAAATCAAACCATAAGTAAAAGATATCAGCAGATCTTCTGAAGAACTTATTTAAATACTAAATGCAATAAGCAGTGAAGGGTATACCCTGGGAATTTTTCAATCAACGTATTTTGACCTTATCAGAAACCGCCAATCCACGCAAGAATAAAATGAACTAGAGGCCAGCTCTCCTATAAGACCTTCAGCATTTCCTGATGGACCAAGCACCACAAAATATCTAACTTCTTTCCTGAATTTATCCTGATTATTTTTACAAAGTTGTCATCAAAATGCAGACTTGGATTTGCCTTACAGGTAGAAATTGCAAGACAAGGCTGAAATAAAGTACAGCCATTTTAGAGTAATCATTTAGCAACTACAACCCTATAGATGAGTTAGATAGATATATTTATGACTTATTTTATGTGAGGGTTCAGTCAAAACAATCATTCTGCATGTTTTAAGATCTATTCTTCTACTTAATCTCCTTTTTTCATTTGTTGCTTTAAAATGATCTTGAAACCTCATCATAGAATCTCCATTTCTTAAGGTTTTGTGGTTGTGGACCTGGAACTGACTGAGAGTCACTAAGGTAAAATCTTTTACATGGCATTCTGATTTTAACGGTGAGTCTCATTTGCACACCAAGGAAGTGCTAGCTAATTAGATCTTTGAAGAGTATATAGTCTTGAAGTAACAGAATGTGACACAAAAGTTTTCTTTCATGAACTTCTCATATCATGCTCTTCATTATTCTTGCTGCTTGGAATTATTGTTCAGTCCCTTAAAGCCCCAGTGACATTTAATTGTTTTCTCTTAGTTTTATTCTGGCTTTTTTTTCGTTAAATAGGAAGACGGTGCAACAATATCCTTCCATTGAGCCATCTACATTCTATAGCCAAAAGAATGAAATTATTTTCCTCCTAAACTACTGTGGAAAATTTCTCTAGGTTTGAAATTTTAAATAGTGGTGTACATAAGATAATCATAGATTATCTGATCATAATCAGACTATTTCAACTATTTCAACCAGTGACTTCTAGAATAGTTGGGACTAGGCAAAGTTTTTTATGTTATGCAGTTAATATATGGAGATTTTCAAACAAATGGGAGGCAAGGCCATGGTGGATGTAACAACTCTACCTAACATTCACAGCAGTAAAGGTAAAAGGAGAAACTTGATTTACATATAGTACAGTTTCAATTAAAGTCAGAGTTCATTCAAAGGTAAAATTCACTGCTGTAGGTAGGCTTGCAAATTCCTAATGACTGAAACTGCCAAGATCCATCAGACAGTGTTCTTATTTTACTACAGTAGCTTTATGCTTTAGGTATATACGGTTGGACTTTGGTCATGCAGTATTCAAAGTTTTCTAGTGTGAAACTGACATCGTACTCTGTTGCAGATCCAGTATCATTGCATTCTAATTATTTTTTCTATATCAGTGAGTGAGTTTGAGGGGCCCTTCCAAAAAGGAACGTCTGGTTTTGCCTCAAGTTGATCCTTCCCTTTTATCTTTCCTCTCTTTGACAGTACCAGCAGTCTCACAGTTGCCTAACTGGACCTTTGACCTATCTACTTTTAAAAACAAAAGTAGATATTTCCTCTAAGGCAGATATCAACCGCTGCATATAAATCAGTCTGCCAGATTCAAGGCTATTCAGGGAATGTTTGAGCAGGCAGCTTTCCCTCTGAGGCAGATAGTCATTCTCTTAGCAATGTGACTCAAGGAAAAAAGGATGAGGCAAATGAGATAACTTTAAATGTAATCTATCAGCAGTCTAAAACCTTTTAATAGTTGGAAGCTACTACTTGTCCTGAAACAGTTTTATCTCTTTTTCTACTTGGTAAAATCTGTTGATAAGGCAGACAGTTTTGTTATCACAATTTCAAGCTAACTAAGAAATTTGTAATAAAAGGGAATGTTAACATATTTTCTTGGACTTATGCGATTATGTGTGATTGTGGTTAGTGCATCATGATATGGGTCCTTTCTTCCATCCCCTGAAGGGAGAAGAAGTAAGTTTTCCATTCAGATACATCACTGAGTAATGTTCATGGCTCTCAGCATTCGCTGGCTTCATGAGTTTTTTATTGAAAATATGTAGCTGAGTCTCAAAGCCAACAAAATCCCCCCAGGGCGCCCATTAGGCAAAAGGGCAGCACAGATCTATTTTGTCAAGTCAAAGAATTTTATGGAAAAGACTTCTAAGTAATATTTGGTAAATATTTTATATTTTACAACACACAGCTTACAGGGAGAAAGAAGAAAGAGAAAGACAATAATTTTAAACATTACTCAAGCATAAGAAAATCTCTATTAAATAATCTAATAATGTGTTTTTATAATGTGGATGCACCATAAAAGTCTTGTCTGTGCCAGTTCATGTGAGTGGATTCCAAAGGTCTGGGTGGAGAATATCTACCAGATAAAAGTTGGTCAAAAAAAGGAAAAGTGTGTACTGGGAAGGTAGTGTGAGAACTTCCCAATGAGGAATACAACTCTGGAGATGGAGATGATTTTTTGTGCTGCATCAACAAGTACTGGTAAAGTCGGGATTTGAAGAACCTGATGCATCTGTAGAAGGCCACACAGATATATATATGGACGCCCACTGCGGCTTTGTACTATATGGTCAGTGACTGCTATATGTCATCGAAGAGTAAAGGCTTGATTATGCACTCAGTGACAAAACAGACCCCCGAGGGTCTCTCCTAACATTTCCCTAGAAGCCCTGGTTCATCACAGCCAGCCTCACCCCTTTGGAGGAGCCTTCACTGGGGATCACACCATTGGGTCTGCCTTCCTTTCTACTTCTTCAGCCTGGTGGCTATGGATAAGCATGTGAGGGTGTGTGTTGGATGCACTTGACCCTTCCTTAACCAAATCAACAGCAGTTTGGTAGAGGCTGTGAGGAGGAAAAGACCTGAACTGTGGCTGGGCCAAGAACACCTCTACAAAACCCACAAAGATCAGAGCAACACAGTGAACGCTGATAAATTTCAGGTATAAGGAGCCTCATTCATAATTCAATTGTATGCAATTTCAATACAAGGCAGCCACTTTTATCCCATAAATATGACAGCATAGGTGAGCCTCTGAGCTGTTTCCATGGGGCATTGTGGATGCATGGTGATGATTTCCCCTTGCACTGGGATGTCTCTCAAGAGTGCTCCTTGAAGCAATGAGATTTTTTACAAACAGCAGATCACTCGTGAGCCCCATTTGAATCCTCCCTGGATGGCAACAGGACTGAATGACCAGACAATTCTCTTTAACAAAGATTACTTGTTTAGCCTAAATAAGTAATATTTTAAATAGAATAAAGCACTTAGAGTTATGATATTGTGTGATTTAGTATGCTGTTTTCCTAGGTTTACTTAGCCTGAGTAGTCAGACTTGATGTAGCATTAGGCCACCAGTTGGGAATTTCCACTTAACTTACTGAACATGTACCTGCTTAGTCAAAACATGGCCTGCAGAGTCAAGAAAAAAGAGAAAATAAAGAAGTTTCAAGGATACAGACCATCAACGCCAGCTACAACTGAGACAACATAATAAAGTGTCTGAAAGATAGCAAAGAAATCCAGTGATGAATGAGAAGACCTCAGGCCCAAATATTACTACTGAACTGAACCGCCATGTGAGGGGCAAGTAAATTGTCTGTAAGGGTATAATTACCCAGGGATTTATTTGTTCATGTCAGCCCTCTCTCTGGAGGTGGCCATGTTTTTGTACCACTTTATGAAATTCTTTATTTCATAAAATTGCATTCAGAAAAACTCAGACTGGAACTTCAGAGAAAAGTAACATCAGACGCCTAGAGAGAAGGTAAAAGAATTCAGGATAAGCATGATGAAACTTTGAAATCTTAGCTAAATGACATGGAGAACTGAGCATGCACTTATAATCTTTTACCCATGAACACATGAAATCCTTTAAATATCAACACATACAATTCTTTAAATATAAGCACATATAATCTTTACCCTCTGTGTCCCTTAGCCATAAATCATTGACCAAGGCTGGGACTAAGATTAAATCCAGCTGCACCTAGACTCCTCTCTGAAAAGGAATTTAGAAAGCAAGGGTGTCCAGTCTGAACCTCTTGACACAATGGGACAGTCTATATCACAGTTTTGTATCTCTAGTCCCTGTGTAAATCATTGAAAAAAGGATTCTAACTCAATTTTCCCACTGTGTATTTCAACCCTATAGTAAGTAAAAGAGTTACTTTTCCATCGAACTCTGTTAAGTTGCACTATTACCTGAAAAACTCTTTCATAATAAAGTGCAAATGAGCTATGTTCCTAAGCGTACTGTGTAATCAACTGTTAAGAATAACAGCTTGTTTCTATTATTAATAATACTTTAACAAATAAAAGATGTTCTAAGAAATATTGCCTGTGATCGGTGCCTCCTTTCCCTTCCAATCTCCTAATAGACAAGGAAATTTATAACCAATATGTGCTCAAAAGAAATACAACGAAGATGAAATTAGGGCATTTAAAGGTGCTACGTGGTCCAATGAGCAAACTATGGGCTTCCTGAAACTGGTGTATTTTTCCTAAAATGTGTAAAATATTTAATTTCCTAAAACATTTATTCTTGCTAAAATGTGTCTTTCTGTTTCATCCTTTGTATATCATTCTCTTTGAAAATTCTGCAGCAGAAATATTTATCTCCACAAATTGAAATCAGTTCAATTATTGAATTAATTGAATTTATAATAATATTTAATTGAAATAAAACTGGAAGTTTTAAACAGGAAAACATAGGCATCCGGCCTCAATTTTACCTAAACATAAAGGATTAAAATTGAATTTTATAAAATCTGTATTTCTTCTGTTAGTTATATCAGTCTTTGTCATACATAAAACTCATCAAAGTACATTAAATATTCATTATGGAGAAAAATTTGTGGTAAATACCTGTAGATTTAAAAATAGAAAAAGAATAGTAACTATATCACAGAGATATAACTTGGTTGTCTATTTATTTTTATATGCATCAGTGACCAATTCTGATTTGGTGAAACACACCAAGATGAAAAACTCTTATTTTGTTTGTAGTATGATTGATTTTTAGTTGTTGTTGTTCCATATCATGCTGTTTCTAAGCAGAAAAACAATGAATTAATTCTGTAAAAATATTAGCACATCTTTAAGGTTATAATAACATATTAGTAAACTTTCAACATCAAGAACAATATTTGTATTCATGATTAGAGCTGTACAATTAATCTGAATCTACTTACTTGAGCTTTGTATTATGGTTTGTTAAAAGGTACATGGAAATTTCCTTTTGCTTTCATGTTCTATTTGCAAAGCTCTAACAAGCTTTACTTGCTTTGTCCTCAAGTTACAAAAAACCCCAAACGTAAGCCACACAACAAATCCTCATCCTCCCCTTATCATAGAACATAGAATCTTCCGGTTGGAAAAGGCCTTTGAGACCATCGAGTCCAACCTCACCCATCATCCGCTAAACCGTGTCCCTTAAAAACTCATCTACCCTCATCTACCCATCTGCTTAGCTGCAGCCAAAGCTCTGTCAATGTTATATAAATTAATTGTCAAAGATATTAAACTCTCGGATAATGAGTTTAATTTCAATTTTAGAATGAAATCCAAAATCAGTGTAATTTTTTAGAGTCTCATTGTAAATTCTTGATATCTTAGAATCATAGAATCACAAAATGCTTTCATTTAGAAGAGAACTTTAAAGGTCATCTAGTCCAACCCCTCCAGGGGAAGCAGGGGTATCTTTAACTAAATGAGGTTGCTCAGAGCCCCATCCAACCTGACCTTGAATGTTTCAAGGGATGGGGCCTCCACTATCTCCCTGGGCAATGCGTTCCAGTGTTTTATCAACCTCATTGTGAAAATTTCTTTCTTATATCCAATCTGAATCTGTCGTTAGTTTAAAACCATTATTGCTTCTCCCATATTAATAGACCTTGTTAAAAAGTCTGTCCCTGTATTTCCTATAGGCCCCCTTTAAGTACTGGAAGGCTGCAATAAGGTCTCCCTGCAACCTTTTCCTCTCCAGGTTATCTTCATACCAGAGATGCTCCAGCCCTCGGATCATTTTCATGGCCCTTATGGGGACCAGCATCAATGAGTCCATGTCATTCTTGTGCCAAGGACTCCTAAGATGGACATAGTACTCCAGGTTAGGTCTCACCAGTGCAGAGTAGAGTGGTTGGATAACCTCCTTCAACCTGCTGACCATGCTTCTTTTGATGCAGCCCAGGAATCAGTTGGCCTTCTGGCCTGTGAGTACACACCGCTAGCTCATGTTTAGCTTCCCATCAACCAGCACCCTCAATTTCTTCTCCATAGGGCTGCTCTCAATCACATTATCCCTCAGCTGGTGTTGAAACTGTGGATTGCCCTGACCCAGATACAAGAGCTTGCACTTGACCTTGTTGAATCTCGTGATTCATGTAGGCCCACTTCTCCAGCTTGTCTAGGTCCCTCTGAATTAAATCCCATCGTTCTGGTGTGGCACCTGCCCCACTCAGGTTTGTGTCATCTGCAAAATTTCCAAGGGTGCAATTGATCTCACTTTCTGTATCAGCAATAAAAATATTAAGCAGCACTGGTCGCAATACAGAATTCTGAGGGACACTGCTTGTCACAGGTCTCCAACAGGACATCAAGCCATTGACCATTACTCTCTGAATGTGGCCATCCAACCAATTCCTTACTCACCCGGCAGCTCCAGCTGTGCTTTGGCCCTTCTCATCACATCAGTAGGCAACCAGACAGTGTCCCTATACTCTTCCCAGGCTACCTGTCCCTGCTTGCACTGCTTGTGTGGTTCCATCTTGCTCTTCAGTTTGACCAGCATGTACCAACTCAACAACACTGGTCTCTTCCCTTCCCTGCCTGATTTCCTACAGCTGGTGACTGAGTGCTCTCATGCTCTACAGAAAGTGTCCTTAAAAATTTACCAGGTCTGTTCTGCTCCCTCATCCCTGAAGACCACTTTTCAGGGAGTCCTACTGACTAACTCTTTGAAGATCTGGAATTTTGATTTTCTAAAATGTAGGGTCCTGACTGCACTCCTCCTCTGTCCCATATCCATCAGGATCTTGAACTCCACCAATGAGTGATAACTGCAGACCAGGTTGGCTCCAATCTTGACATCACTGATGAACTCACATTGGTGACCATCAGATCCAGTATTGCATCCCCTCGGGCAGAAGTGTCTATTATATGGGTTAAGAAGTTATCATCTAACCACTCTAGGAATCTTCTGGATTGCCTACTGCTTGCCTTGCTACTTTTACAGCTGATGTCAGGATGGTTGAAGTTCCCCAGTGGGATTAGAATTTGCGAGCATGAAGCCTCCTGTAGCTGGAAGAAGAAAGGTAGGCTTCCCTTGATCAGACAGCCTCCAGCAGAGACCAGCCACAAGGTTCCTTTTGTTGCCTCAGTCTTCTGTTCTCACCCATAAGCTTTTGATCTGTTTGTGCCTATTCTTCAGGGACAGCTCTTCACATTTTATCCATTTCCTGATATAGAGGGTAATGCCTCCACCCTTCCTTCCCAGTCTCTCCCTTCCAAACAGCCTGTAGCTATTGATACCCACACTCCTGTCACGAGATTCATCCCACCAAGTGTCATTAACAGCAATCAGATCGTAGCTCTATAGCAGCACAGTAGCTTCCACTCCTCCTGTTTGTTACTTGTGTATTTTGCATATTTGTATAGAGACAATTCATCTGGGCTGTTGGCCATGTCACCTTCTGAGTGGAACACTCCCTATTTCCCTTAAGGTGTTCCATGGAAGATTCTTTGTTGTTTTCTACTACTTCAGGAACCCCCAGCTAATCTTCACAAGACTTTGAGAGTGCTACAACATCCCCAGCACACCTCTGGGCAACAAGTTGAGGGTCCATACTAGCACCTTGTCCTAAGCATTGTGTGTCATCCTGCAGCTTGTTGTAAAGAAGTCTGCTTTATTCTCCCTCCCCCTTCACATCTAGTGCAAAGGCCTATCAATGAGCCTCACGAGCTCCTGAGGTAAGACCCCCTTTCTGCTTCGAGAAAGGTGGCTCCCATTTGACTCCAGCAAACCTGGTGACATGTAGGCCATTCCATTTTCAAAAAGTCCAAAGTTGTGATGATGACACCAGCCACAGAGCCATGCATTAATAAACTGAGTCTGCTTGTTCCTTCCAATGTCACTACCCACAACTGCAAGGAGGTAGGAAATAATCACCTGTGCCCTAGATTCCCTCTTTAGCTGTCTGAAGGCCCTGAAGTTTCTTTTAATCATCCGTGGGCTACATACTGCGACTTCATTTCCCACTTGGAAGAGTAGTAGTGGGTAGTAGTCTAGAGGTCCATACAGCCTAAGAAGTTTCCTAGTGATATCTCTAACCCAGGTTCCTATGAGGCAGAAGACAGCTCTATGAACAGGGTCTGCCCAGCTTATTTGACCGTCTGTTCCCCTCAGCAAGGGGTCTCCTACAACTATAACCTGTCTTTTCAGGACCTTGTGGAGGTTGTAGCAGCATGATGATCAAGGAAGACGCTTGGTTCCTTGTTTGTGGACTTGCTTCCACTCATTACTTCCCTTTAAGTCTCTGCCTACCTCCTGATGGTGGAAGATACTAACTCCTTTGATCAGGGACTTTTTCTGGTGGCTGTTCGCATTTCAGGGAGCTCAGAGTATATCTCAAAATATAAAGTATAATATATTAAGAATTGACAGTTATTGTTAGTGTTCTATTACACATGAATGTTGTATCTGAAATTTGGACACAACTCCTAGAGATAGAACACTTAGATACAACTCTTCAGATTTTTACTCTAACAATTGATATTAGAATAGCAGCTTGTAGAGAATTCTGGTGAAGAAAAGAAGTATCAATCACTAGCCAATCACTGCTTGTAGGGAAGTCACTCAACAAATAACACAAATTGGCTGAAGGAGGGACATGAGCTTTACATATTCCAAATGTGTGCCAAATATGGTCTGGACTTGGTCTCAGGTTAGAATTTTCATCCTGTACATGAGACTGGGGTTTTTTTTTTTTGCAGTCATAACATTCAGATCTCAGTGTTGCTGCATAATCCTAGGCTCTCTCTACTAATGAAACAAGGGTCAAGACTTAGGTTCAGACATTGACACATATGTCTTGCTGATTGTTAGACTACTCTTTTGCATGCCAACCAACACAATACTAGCAAATGCCTGGACACCAGAAACTATTCCCATAGAAAATACAGATGAGTTAAGAGAGTACAAAAGAATGTCATCTGTGATATACACTTTCTAGGAGTGACAAAGAACAAGCCCTGGAGCATTTTATCCGCTGCCATAGTGACCTACGTGATACAAATTTGGTCCAGATCACTATGGCATTTCTTGAAAATTACTAAGAGTGTGTTGAACAGAGTTTATGTCAGGTTTCTGAATTTATGCCATATTCCTAACAGCTGGACGAGGAGACTTGGTACCTAATCCCATACAGGCTCTATAAGAAAAGTATCCTCAAAAACTGTTTGAAACGCAATAAATACCTCCAGTTTGTACCAGTAAATACTCTGTCATGTGCGAGGATCTCTTCTTATCCAATACAAAATGTCCTAGAACTCTGTGTGTGTGTTTTGTAAACACATAGAGTAATCAAATTTTCTGAGTGAAATTTTGGGTTCCTTCTGATCTCCTGCAGTCCTATTTTCCAGTTATATTTTTACAACCATTTCAGACAACTCTAAAGATGTACACAATAGCAAACATACTGCTTTCTTCTGAGCAGTCCCAAGAATTTTCCACCTTATACAGTTAGAAAATTGTGGTAAACTAGGGAATTAGGAGTATTTTTATAAATTGAATTTCTCTGAAAATACAGATCTATTCTAACTACATCATTATTCAGAAAACCACTCCCTATCTTACACAGATGGAATTAGATTATATTTTCTCATTCCAACTAACTCTCAGATAAATAACCACGCATAAAGGGAGAAGGCTTGAAGACTGTTCACCATTTCAAGTCAGTCATTGACATCTTTTAATCTCTAAACACGAATTTTATTAGAATACTCAATTTTTAACCTTAGAGTGAAATAATTTTTTCAGCAGAGAAAAATCAGCAATATTAAGCAACAGAGACTGAGATTTATCTGCAAAAATCACTCCTGTCCATCTGCCTCTTCAAAATAAGTACCCTTTCAACAAAACTCAGTAAGTTATCTAGAGTTAAGACGATGTGTTGCTCAAGGAAGAAAGAAAGTACAGAGTATTTGGGTTTTCATATGACGATTTACTCGAGTTTTCAAGTGAATTCCTAAACAGACCATTTACAATCCATTTTTAAGGTAGCAATGCAATAAACAAATGTGATAATGACACCTTTCGAGTAATTTTTTTTCATAAATTCATGATTCGCAAAGGCATGAAATGTGAAAACACTTCTTAGGTGACAATAGGTGGTAATTTATGTTTAGAAGTCGGAAATGCTTTAATCTACTGATACATAAGTTTCAAATAGAAAGTACATAACAGATTTGTTATAGTAATTGCTATTTAATTAAAAATTACTTCAGCTTTCAATTTGGATTGCTCCATCCAAGATAAAATACCTTTTTTTGATTAGATTAAAATCCACACTGGAAGAGATATTAATAAATTAAATATTGTTTTTGTACATGGAATTAATTTAATCAGATACGACATAAGACAAAAAGGAATTATTAGAAGCCTTTATCTAGGAAGGAGTTACCACAGAAACTTTATTGCAAGGTGCAGTACAGATAAAAAGTACTTGCCAATACATTTAAACCTGTGAATCATGGTCAGACTGATCTTGCCACTTTCTATGAGAATCTGGTTATATTTTCTGCTGCTTTTCAAAGAGTACAAGGAGCATCTTTGGCCTCATCTCTGGTGCTTATTGACTTAGGCATCAGTGTTCCATGAAAAGATACAGTTGATGTGAAACGTTTGTCCTTTTCTACTTTGATTTGACATTCCTACTGATCTCGTGTGTGCTTCATAAAGCAACTAGAAATCTAAAATATCTA
This sequence comes from Dromococcyx pavoninus, assembly GCA_033558185.1. Lineage (NCBI taxonomy): Eukaryota > Metazoa > Chordata > Aves > Cuculiformes > Neomorphidae > Dromococcyx > Dromococcyx pavoninus. The sequence continues at coordinate 2,678,305 of JAUMJL010000091.1, read as the reverse complement.
TAAGAGATACATGAAGGAGTGGCAGCTACGACAAATTATACTCTGGTTCACGTATACTGAATATGCTTCTTTCCACCAGCCGGTAAAGAAAGCTGTGTTTAATTCACCCAGCAGTTACATCCTGTTCAAATGCACGTTGAGGTCAGCTGAGAGACAAAAAAGACGACAACTATTCTACCAACATACTTAAGGTGACAGAAGACTCAATGTATTTAATGGTTTTGTTTTGTTTTATTTTTTTTGAAACACAGTGTATTAGAATAGGTGATTAATTGGGAAAGATCAGTTTTAACTTATTGTTTCAATTAAATTCAGATTAATTTTTTGCTAATTTATTGTTTAAAATTTTCATTTACTCCATCTATGTAGAAAGAAATAAAGGCTAGAAAATAAGAGAGAGGAGTGAAGGGAACACTGAGGACAGTAATTTTAAGACAGCCTTTTGGGATCAGAAGATTTTTTTGAGCACTTGAGGTTGTAATTATGAAGTATATATTTAAGGAAAACTGTACGTACACTTTTTGTTCCTTCTCAGTTTCAATAACATGTGTAGAGTTTGATGCCGTTGTTATTTAAAGACTGATTTACTCAGTGACAACTGGCTCAGTATCTCCTTTCCAATTAGATGAATGAAACAGTTTCCTGTCTTGAAGACATTTAGTATAATATGTTAATTTGTTAAGTGCAGTGTAAACACTAAATAAGCTAACTTAGGTAAGAAATGTGAGATTTTTGCAGGATATTTGACTTAGTGGAAGCCATTGTTACAGTATGACAACTTTAGGACACATAGTTTGTTTGGATAAAAGAGACGTTTTAATTATCTGTGAAAACCACTGTTGGTAGCCAAGTCCCAGGTATAATGGGAGCTGATGGACATGTTGCTGATGATTCGGCACATGCAAGGGAGGATGACCAAGACCCTCAAATATGAAGATAAGGGATGTCTTATGTGGATATTTTGGTAAGCATTAAGAAATTTTTATGCAAGTTTGATTAATTCAAGCATATAAACTGTGAGTCATTTACATTACATGACTAGATCATGACACCCAAATGTCCCTGAGTTGATAATAACTGGTTGCCAGTAATGTCAGTCTGGGACACCAACTGACCCTGAGAGGAATTGCTATCTATCTTCTGCATTCCTGCATGAACTTTCCTGAGAGCTCACAGCAGCAAGTCATTCTACTAAAATTCAATGTATTTTTTCTCTACAGAAAGAAGTTTCAGGAAGTACATGTGTTCGTGAATGTTGAGCAAGACTGCAAAAAAAAAAAGGTATGTGCTTTCTTTACATGAAAATATTCAAATTTCTGTTGGTGTCTCTTCACAGAAGCCATCTGAATTATGTTACGGATTAAATTTGTTTAGTAATTGTTCAGTTCTAGTAAATCCAGTGTAAGTTCATATTTTAAAATGAATCAACAGAGTTAAGGAATTGGTTGCTGTAGCAGAAAGAATGTAATTAGAGACATCATTTAAATTGCACAAGTCTAAGATAACCACATCATATTTCCCTGATGTTAAACATGCAGTTCTACTACAGATTAATTCAATCAAATGGAATAAAAATCATTGACATATAAATACCAACTTCAAACACATGGCTTGTAGGGGAGAGAAGGAAAGTTATGGTGCTTAATCTGGAATAAGTAATGTTGTATGTATTATTAAAATCAATAAAGGTAATATTTAAAGGCCAAACCAAGTCTTAGGTAACGCCAAAATATAAAGTAGTATTTATGGATTAATATAAACATGGGGTTCATCTTGAAGAATTCTTTTTCATGACATACAGAATGGTACCCAATTACTGTTTTTCTCCTGTGTCCACTTACCATCATAAGCTTTGCAGAGGCATTGTTTGTTAAAACTATTACTGCTGAGCTTTGCTGAGAATTCTTAAGAATCAAGTAGGGTTAAGGTACTCAAAATTTTAAAATATTGTTCCTGATTGTTATTTTTAGCTAGGTTTAACTTCAGGTTTTTTTGTTGTCTCCTTGACATCTTTTTAATTAAGAATAACTATCTCCCAGTTAATTTTCCTAGTAAAACTTAACCTTTTACAAACTATACTCTATCTTCAAACTGTTATTAAAGCACTCTGACCAAAATTAATAAGCAGGAGTTGTTTTATCATCTCTGTTGGAACATTTTTTTTTTACTTTGTCTACATAAGATAAAGGGGGAAAATATTTTAAATAAGAATTTGAATAGCTGTACTACTGCAGGGTATGTTTTAATGATGTTGTTCATCATATTCATGTTTTATTTGCAATAAAAATTTTAAAATTTACAATATTACCTGCACAATGATTTATGAAATTGTATTCAAGTTCACCCTTTATTACTCTATGTTAACAGCTAGTGTAAATTATTGGAGGCTCAGCCTGGACTAACCACCCATACACCATATTTATGAAATATATAATCTAAATTAAAATATCTGAGGGGAAAATAAAATATTTAGAAGTGAAAATCACATATGTTTTGATGTGAACTTAATTTTCAAAACAAAATACTTAAACATTGTATGGAAATTTTGAAATGAGACAATTTTATTTTTTGGTAATAATTTCATAATTTATTTGAAAACAAAATGATTAATTCAGTGCAAATTCACAATTATATTTTCAACCTATATGTTAACATTCAATGAAAACTATTATTACTTAAAAAAAGGCACTTCTGTATACTAGTGACTTATTTTCTCATTTTCATTTCTGTATTGATATGTTGTATTTTGTAACTGACTTTATAAGTAGAATAGGACAATGAACATAAATTATGTAGCATATTTTCCACTTGGAAATATTGGACTGTTATCAGTTCATGTTTACTGTGAGCTTTGATTTTTTTTAAAAAATATTACAAAGAGGAGAGTAGTTAGTATCTCAGTGAACAATGGAGGATTCAAACTTCCTCCTAAACACATTGAGATAATACATTGTCATATGTCGGAGCACTCTATGCTGGCTGTGACCTAGATGATGACACATTGAACAGATTTTGAGAATAGTTATGTGAGAGGTCAGGGTGGGGATAAAATGCCCATAATTACAAGTATGTTTGTTCAATGATAGGGAATGGTTCATGTTATTACTTAAGTAGGAATATATCTACCATATGTATAGATGTTTGTTGTTCTCGTCAATCTCTACACTTTTAATACAGCAAATGTAATATTAATGAAAAGACTTGCTATCAGTAATTTGGATTGCTTAGTTTCATCTGATTTAACTTCATATCATTCAATAGTATTTTATTGCATATTTTTCCTTCTGGATTTATTCAGTATATTACTCATTAATTCTCTCTATGAAAAAAATCTTGCAAAGCTATGTAGTTGTAAACATGGCAAATGTGTTTTAATTATCTTTCTGGTTTACTGTTCATAACATAATACTTATAAGAAATCATAGGAAACAGCTACATAAAAGTTGCTCTTAAAAGTACAGAGATCCAAGGGGAAATGGTTAGTGACCTGCTACAGATGTATAGGGCCAGATGGGATCCACCCAAGAATAGTGAGGGAGCTGGTAGAAGTTCTCACTTCCCATCAGTTATCAGCAGTTTTGGCTAACCTAGGAAGTGCCATGTGCCTATTTTGAGGAAGTGAAGAGAACAAGATGTTGCCTTCATGCTTTGAAGACAAATAGTGCATTCTACTAGATTTAAGGAAAAGACATGTTTGATGGAAATAAGAATCAACAAGGAAGTTCTGAGATTTCCCTACGTCAAGAGATACTACTCCAAATAGGGCATATGAACTATGGAACGAAGCTGAGTAAATTAAAGGTTTTATTTTTTAATTGTGGGCTAGTCAACCGAATATAACATCTAGTATAAAACATAAATCATCAGGGAATAAGATGAACCCAAGTATAACCACAGGTTGAATCCTTGACCAGAGAAGCATTGCTTTGAATGCTACAAAGCTAAGGGGAAAGGAAGAAAAAGAAAATTTTTGAGACTCTGAGTATTCAAAAGCCGAGACAAAATAAAAACAGATAATTATTTTTTCTCTTCTGTGCTCTTACTGATATTTTCTTTAATTTGCTTGTAACAAAAAGAAATGTTCTATCATTTAATTGTCATATCTCCAAAATAAGTAGCACAGTGAGAATAATCATTCTGCCTTCCATGTTTCCAGGTCCCTTCTTCCCTCCCCTTTCTTATTCACCTTTAAAGTGACTAACTACTGTCCTATTCAATATGAGTTCCAGTGGTTTAGGGATTCCACTGTGTTTTCAAAAATGTTTGAAATCACGTGAGTGACAAAAAGTAATGTCTGTGAACATGTCATTCCTGTCCTCCCCACCTGGGAGGGTGAAAGAAAAATATTTTTTTGATTTTATCTCTGAATATTTTCACTAATAATTGACTGAGTTAATTTTGCCTGTAAAAGTCTATAAACTGAGTCCGGATTCTCCACTTTTTGATAATTGTATTTACTCCCTGCTTCCCCACTTGTAACACTGTATCTGTCAGCCACAAACAGACATTTCTGCAGTTTACATATAAAGTTATTTGTTATGATTTTGGAATTGAAACAGAAGGTGAAATATCACATCATTGAGGCTATGATAGTGAGAAGAGCTTAGTCTTTTTGGTGGGGACTCACCTCAGACCAAATGCTGCAGCTCAGGCTGGAGGGTCTGAACCATCTACCCCAGCAACAGTCGATGCCTCCAAACACACCAAGTTGCTGAAGGGAGTGGCTGCGGTGCAGGCTTCAGGCTGTAGAAAGTATCTAGACCTTTCTCCTGGGGCAGGATGTACTGATGTGGAGGAGCTCCTGCAGGAAGTGGCTGAGCTGCAGGAGGCAGAGAGAAGGCTGCATTGCATGAGGGAGACTGAGAAGGAGTTAAAGAGCTGGTTCCAAGTGCAGTCAGTAGTGGACCCACAACCCACAGCCAAACAACCAAAAACTTATGTATCAGAAAACATAGAAGAATAGGGGACAACAATTAAGAAGAATGTAAGTTTGCAAGGACAACGACCTCCTCCAAGATCAGGAGCAATGTATCCCAACAAAGGGGAAGTCAGGTAAAAATGCCAGAGGCCTGCATGGATAAAAAAGAAACTCTTAGACAAACTTTAAATCAAAAAAGAAACCTACAGAAGGTGGAAGCAAGGGCAGGTAGCCTGAGAGGAGTACAGAGAATTTGTACAAGCAGCAAGGGATCAGGTTAGGAAAGCTAAAAGCCCAGATAGAATTGAAGCTGACCAAGGATGTCAAAGACAACAAGAAAAGATTCTATAGGTATGTCGGTGATAAAAGGAAGGCCAAGGAGAATGTGGGTCCTCTTCAGCAGAAAAGAGGAGACCTGATTCCCCAGGATGTGGAGAAGGCTCAGGTACTCAACAAGTTTTTGCCTCAGTTTTCACCTGCAAAGGCTCAAGCCACAACGCTCAAATCACAAAATGCAAAGGAAGAGACTGGGAAAATGAAGAACTGCGTTCTATAGGAGAAGATCATGTGCTAGATCATCTAACGAACCTGAAGATGCACAAATCCGTGGAACCTGATGAGATGCATCCGCAGTTCCTGAGGTACCTGGCAGATGAAGTTGTTAAGGCACAGGAACTATCCGTCATATCTGAGAAGTCATGGCTGTCCGGTGATATTTCCACTGACTGGTCAAAGGGAAACGTAACTCCCATGTGTTAAAAAAAGAAGAAAAAAAAGAAGACACAGGAAACTACAAATTGGTCAGACTTACCTCTGTGCCTGAGGAGATCATGGAGCACTGTCTCTTGGAAACTCTGTTGAGAAACGTGGAAAATAAGGAGGCAACTGGTGACAACCAACATGGTTTCTCTAAGGGCAAATGATTCCTGACTAATTTGGTGGCCTTCTAAGATGGGACTACAGAGTTGAGGAAGAGTAATTGACCTCATCTACCTGGACTTGTTTAAGGCACTGAACACTGTCCAACATGACAGTGCAGGCTCTGCATCTGGGTTGGTACAATCCTAAGCACAAAGAAAGGCTGGAATTCTGAAGAAAAGAACTTGGGGGTGCTGGTGGATGGGAAGGTCAACATGAGCTGCGAATGTGCACCTGCAGCCCAGAAAGCCAACCATATGCTGGACTGTGTCAAAATAAATGAGACCAGCAGGTCAAGGGTGGTGATTCTTTCCCTCTATTCTGCTCTTATGAGACTTCTGGTTCTATGATTCTATCTTTCACAAGGTTTCAGACCAGGCAAAATAAATCAAGTCAGAGTCAATATTCTTGCTTGAAGATTGACCATTTCTTTGGTCTTCTGTCTTACTCTGCCCCTTTGCTTGATCTCTTGAAAAACCCTCCTTTTATGGCAGGACTAAAGTGATGAAGCACTGAAGACTACACTGTGATGATTACCCTATAGCAGCAGGCTAACCAGATTGTGTCTCTGTCAAGTCACAGTTAAAGGAGTGGACAGAAGGAAAAGATAAGTACAGGTGCAGAGAAGGTGACTAGGTCCAACGATCTAATGAAGCCTTAGTCCCTGAAACTAGCTGAAGGAATTTATTCCTGGAAAAACAAATCTTCCTGCCAGTGTTGCTGCATCAGACAAAAATTCAATCAGCACCTGGAGAAAATTACAGAAAAAGCCCTTTTTATCTCTGACGTAGAGATTTGACTTCCCCACAACTTTGCCATCCTATGGTGCTGTCTGTTTTGCATGTACTAGTGCTGACATTGACTCTTACACATCTTGAGGCTCTATGGAAAGGACTTTGCTCTATTCTTATATTACAGATATACTAATGTGTAACTTCCCTCAGCATTGATAATGGCTTCCTAAGCGCAGATACAATCAAGAATTTCATTAGCTGGGAAGCATGAAAGACATTAGTGGACAAGTGGGAAGAGTTACGACGACATTTTTCAACTAGCTACATTAACTTCAGTTTCCTGGTTTTGTTCGTTCATAATTTATAACTATAACTCATTTAACTATCCCTAGTTCTGAGATAAAAGCAGACCTCAATTACAAGCTCATTCATAAAGTACTTAACATTTATCTTTTTAAATAATAATTAGAACAGTAATTTTAAAACTTCCTGTTTTCTGTTTCATTTAATATGAATTCATAGTTTTTCATGACTACCTGTGCATGAAGTTTCACTAGTATTTGTGCTAGTCAAGTTGGATCAAAGGCTGAATACCAAAGGAGAAGAAAAATTTGAAAAACATGGGAAGATAGTTATTCTAGGACATAAGCTATGAAAAGTAATAAAGTCATCATGATACTAAGATTCTGAGATCTTAATTTCTAGAAGAGAAACTGTGGTCTTAGGTCTCTAATTCATTAAACAGTATCTACATTTTCAAAACATGGATGTGCCTATCACTAAGTGCATGTTTGTCAGTGTTCTCAGGACTCTTAAATGTTTCTCTCCAGGAACTCTTTACAAAAAGTTCAAAATTAATAATAGAAGATTTGGTAACTTACTGAGGTCAAGCAACTGTACCTTGGAAAGAAGAGCACTGAATCTTAAAAAGCAGAAAAACAATTAAGACAGTAAAACCCACTTAACTGATTATGCAGAGGTTTCAAGTAAGAATATGTGTGAAAAACTGTGTTTGCATCTAACCTGTAAGTGGAATGATAAGAGAACTACTCCACAGTCACCTAGAGACTTTGGTAACATCCTGAAGCATGTCTTCATTACAAGACTTTGCTGTCAATCCTCTACATGGTCTTTTGTTTTCAAAAGAAATAGAGGCAGAATGGTAGAACTCTGCTTCCGGAATTAATGGAACTTACTTCCACTCAAAGATATGCTTAAAATATCTTGATATTTTCCACTTGATGACCAATATTATGCTCTACAATACAAATACAGAATTTTGCACATACAGAAAAGTTGTTATCAAATTAAGACACGTATATAAAGCAAAATAGAAAACACAACGTATAAAAATTGATGCTCAACAGTTTCCTCAGAAGATAAACAATAAAACCCAAATAGACCATGTCAGTACTCAAGATTAAGAGAGTGGAACACTTAGCAGGTACTACACCATTTGAAAGCCAGTATCAATACAAAATGCTGACATCTTCTGGCAATAATAACTTGCCAGATTCTCGACATACAAAGGTGAACTTTGGATAAATGAAAACATTTAGAACTGCACTAAAAAAGCCAAAGTAAACATCAGTTTATCAACAACACCCGTAGAAAAGGAGTGATAAATCTGTTTAAAACAAAGGACAAAAAAGTAAAAATCTGCATTACAAGAGAAAAGAGGGAATATGTGAGTAATAACATCAGAGAGACAGAAAGAGTTGATGTGAGAAATGATAGTAGAGCACTTTATCAAGTAGTAAATTTCCCTTAGTTAAAGGATGTATTAGTAAAAAATACAGGAAGAACACAAAAACTTTTTACCATATCATCCATCTACATTCTTGATTTTCTAAACTTCCTCTTTTTTATATTAAGTCCAAGTTTCTTGACTTCTTTTTCAGAGCTGTTTTCACAGCCTAATCTCCTCATTTCTGACTTTTCATCTATAGAGTAAATAACTCTCTTTCTAATATTTCCACAGACCCTGTTTCTCATGCCTACACGTGAGACAATTGAAAAATTGCTTGCAGCCCTATTCATTGTTCAAATACAGAGGAGGTCTGTGTAAGTGCTGTAAAAAAAAATCCCTGCCATTCTTTTCCTTCCTTATTGTTCAGGATGGTATCAAGCTGTATCAGCAACATTTCACACTATTTTTTAAGAACTCTGATGATGTAATATAAACAATATCCCCACATAATCATTTCAAACCTTTTGATTTACTAATTTGTTGCAGAAGTAGAGAATGAGCTTATCATATTTGTTTACACTTTTGTGTCTAATACTTTTATTATTAGCTGTTTTTCTTGAAACAAATGAAAACATTTTTTCAATACTTCAACAACTGCCGTGTTTTCTAAGCTTCTCAATTTCTGTTGTTTGCCCCTGTATTAACTCAAGTCGGTTCATATCTTCCTTGTAATGCAGTGCCCAGAAGTGGACATAATAACAATGTTGAACAATGTGGTGTTTGCACCTGTTCTTCTTCTTATACAGAGTTTTGCCTCTATGCCCCTTTTTGTGCATTCCAGTGTGATGTTTACTTGCTTCACAACAACATGGGCTTCACTGATTCTTCTTCAGTTCATAATCTAGTTCATAATCTAACAAATGGAAGTACTTCTTCCTTCATTTTACAGATGGCTATTCCTCCCAAACCATTTGATCTGAATGTTACTCATTTTTTGAGCCATTTCCAAAACACTTCTGTATTTATAGATTGAATTCTAATCCCACTCTTTGTTGATTTTACTTTCCATCACAGTTTATCTGCAAAGGTAACAAGCCTAGCTTCTATTTCATCTTCTAATTTATCTAATTGAAACTATTGAGTACAACTAGATCTAAAACTGACTTTGTAGCACCCCTATATATAACCATGCAGGAACATATTATTTTCTTACCTCTTCTGTTTCTTTCTTGTTGATTTCGCTAGAGAACTACAATATAGGCACCATACGGCTTACCAACAATAAACTAGATAGATAGATTTTTCTGACAAAAGAGCTTCAAATAAGAGTTCAGGAAAACAAAGACAGAAATAAAATACCCAACAGTCTGGTCAACAAGATAGAAGGCTGATAATAAAGTGTATAAATGGCTGTGTAAATAGATGGCCCCTAGAAAAGATATTAAAATAAATTAATTAATAACAGCTTCTGAGATATGTCAAATATGCAATCCTTCTCTTTACTATTGTCCAGAATAAGTAATGGAAATGTTTAGACTGTGTATTAGGAATAAATTTACGGAGTCTATTATAGCAGGTGTAACATTGGTCTGCTGGAGGAAGAAATAAAACTGACATTTTAATGACTACTTTATTATAATTTGGTCTTTCAGTGATAGCATTTTCTTTATTCAGTGTTTCTTACGAACAATAGATTTTTACTCACTGGCCTCAGAATATTTTTGGCATGCATCTGTAGCACCTGGCCAGATTATTCCAGGAGAGCTTTGCTCTGTGCATCTGTGTCTGGATTGCATTGAACTAGTCATGGCACCTAGTGTGCCAGCATTGAAGAAGCATTTGGACAATGCCCTTGGTTACATGATGTGAAAGTTGGGAGTGCCTGTTAGGAATAGGAGTTGGACTCGATGATCCTTTTGTGTCCCTTCCAGCTCGGGTGATTCTATGAACTAGCTTTATCTTACAGCTGAACTTCAGTTAGCTATTGATGTAATAGTTGCAAATATGACATTGAACTACTAGAAGCTCAATTCTGCAGTGCAGAACTTTGAAGAGATTTGACTTTACTAAAAAAGTTTTCCTCTTCTTAAGAGTTTTCAGCATTATTCTCAATATCCTGTTTCTTAGTTAGAAGTCTTTGGGTTTCAAGATCCTGTGTATTGATACTGGTTTTCATTTGCCACCTTCAAATTAGGACTTGATTATATTGCCCAAATAATTTATAAAACTGCTTATGAACTAGGTGAACCTCATTTTTCCTTTCCTGTAGTTTCCTGATGATATTTACTATTTGTGGAATCTGGTAAATGCTATTAAGTCTTCTTCTTCTTTCCTAAATCTGTTTTGTCTTGTGGTTTGGACTTTCTTAATGTAATCGTGTACTTTGCTGAACACTGCTTTGAGCACTTCTCTGTACTTTCCAGCCATTTTTGCTGTTCAAAGACATTCCTGTGGAGATCTGTGTTGGAACAATCTATCTTGAAGGCTTTAATCACGTGTCCCACAAATAAGCCCGGCTATAGTTAGCAAGCCTTTTGTGATTCCAGTGCTGCGTGTGGATGCTAGAATGCCTCAGATGTGTAGAGTTAGTATTTGTTTGGAATGTAAAAACATGCTATCATATTCCAGTTTCATTTGTTTGCACCTCTATCTGCTGCTCAAGTGTTTCAGGCAATATTCTTATATACAGTACCTCAATCAGCTACTCATTCTTTTCCCTGTCCAATGGGCTGCTAAGGAGTTTGTTTACATTTTCCTTTAGCCTTAATTTTAATGGTCACCTTTCCACATGGGATCAGTTTTTGCTTCAAACTGACAGCTCTTTATTTGTAGTAGTCATTTGTTATTTATTGTAGCAGTCATGGTTTGTGTTCGTTCTGACCATTTTGTTTTCAGTCATGCTTTACATGTGACTTTGGCTCTCACAGTCATAAAAGAAACATCTACTTTTCCTCAGACATATTCTGTTTTTTTGAGGTGGATTTTGGCTTCTCTTTGTCCATTTGCCCTAAAGGGTGGGAACCTCCTACACAGATACTGAACATTCAGCTGTCTGGTAAAAGCCAGTCTATGTACACTGTACTGCCAGTATACACACAGTGAATTCAATATTATTTGAGGATAAACAAAAGTACCATGCTGTGAGTATTCTCTGGATGCTTCTGACACCTCCTGGAAGTAGAAAATGTGCTTCTCTTGCCCACCTTCTTTCAAGAGCTGTAAAAACTATTTCATGTATTCTCTGCAATTATTCAGTGCATACAGAGCAAACTTTATGCAAAATGGAAGTGTTGGTACTGAATAATTCTGTGGTGAATGCACACTTACTCATGTCTTGTAAAAATTATATACTTTATTAAGAAAAACATTTAGAGGTATTACACTGAAACTGGATTCCAAGCATTTTTTGTATTACAGCCTTCTCCAAAGTCCTTCCTAGTATAAACTGGGTTTTCTCAAAGGTTCAATGTATATTATTACTTGAAAGTCAGGAAGAGCTGTTAGTTTTACTCGTGCTTGTTTAAACCAGTTTCATGTCAAGTAGCTGTACTGTATAAGCAATGATTTACTAAATTTCCTTTTAATCGGCAAACTACATTTTGATATATGTATGCTAATGATTCAGAAAGGTTGTTATAATCTTAAATCTGAGCAAAATCAGAATAAGGGAAAATAAAAAGTAAAAACTTATAGTTGGCTAAGAGCTATAAAAAATTATTTCCAAGAAAGTGTCAATTGAGTGTTGAAAACTCCCTGGCACATCAACTCATTAAGTTTATTTGTAAAATGATGTTTGCTTTGAAGTGGCTCTTGTTATGCAAGGTGTTCCTGTTGCCTCTGACTGTTTTCTGCTGGGTCTGTCGTTTCACAGCCTGCCTCAGAACTTTAACAGGAGTTAATAAATGAAACTAAAGATCTCCTAGGAACAAATGCCTACACAAGAAAACAATCTCTTGTTTTGACTCGCTCTTACAAACTGTCATACCCTACAACTCAGCAAATCGGTCTCCCACTGTGTGTTGAAAGCTTTGTTAAAATAGATTTCTCTAAGATGTGAACATTTTTTCAAGTACAACACTCAGACATACATAAAATTGCTGCCTTGAAGATAGGAAGTTCACTAGGAGGAGTTACATCTCAGCTTATCCTGATTTCAAGATAGCAGCCCGGATGTGCAGGGTTAGATTCTAATAGAAATTGTATTCCAAATCTAAGCCCTGATTAAATGATTAGGTGGAAGGTAGGCAAAACCAGTTTTGTTCAAGGTCGCGAAACTCAGTGGGTGTGGGTTTTTTTCTTAAAATATCTTCAACGAACACTCAGGTTTGCTTTAATGGAAAATATCAGTTTTCTCCACGCAGAAAAATACTGAAGGACAAAAAAGAAACAAACAAAAAGAATCCCCTGATGTTTTAAATTTTTGTTTTCTTTTTTATATGAAGGAGTACATTCAAATACCAACAAAATTATTAGCAATGAAGTGGTCCCAAATATTTGTTTTGACATGCTCTTATTTGCTGCATATGCTATGAAAAGATCTTACTACTTGATTTCAGGTAAGAATTTGGACTCAGTCTGTGGGTTGCTTGTCTTTAAATCCAGTTGTGACAACAGTGTGAATGCTGAGAACAACATCAAGAAGAAAAACAAAGACAGACTTGTTTTCCTCTTAGTAAAGTTACACTTCATTGCAATGAGAGATTATGCTTACATAAAAGCTTTCATTTCTAAGATGCTTCTCGTGCTTGACAAACTGCATGCATGTATGAGTCATTTCACAGAACTAGAACTATTTTCACTCAACACTGAAATGAAATCAACATGGCAGGTGCTTCAACAGTACGGCATAATAACTTTGGAAAGGAAGAAGGATAGAAAGTGCTAAAATAAAGCTTTACAAAGGAAGAGTGTTATCAGCCATTCAAATTAGAACATAGAGATGCTTGACCTGTTTTTTGTTTTTAAATTAGTCTTTGTTAAAAAAGCCACACAAAAAGAAACCAAACAATTTTCTGAAAATCTTTTGATTTACATATTTTGAATCTTCCATGCTATCAATCAAAGTGATTCTTTTAGCAGCTAGACTAAAAGAGGTAACACATATAAAAAGATAAGTTTTATAAGCAGATAAAACCAAATTATTTTGAAGCACTCTGTCAGCTATTTGAAATGAGAAAGTTGCCAAAAGTGTTTTAAGAAGAAATACATTTCCCCAGGATTTCTGCATGTAGATCTCCTGGTCAAATATTATGGCATAAATACTTGACAGCTTGATCAAAAGAGATTGTACGTGGTATTTTCCATGTCTGAAGCAAAAGAAACACTGTAAACAAGCCTTTCAGTTTATACGATTTTGCATCATGGTATTTAATAAAGTTTCAGAACATTTTCTTTTGAGTTGTCACTGCAAATTCTCCTGTCTCCAGAGTGTGATATTCTGTATGTGTGAACACCAGTGGCAAGGCTCCTTATCTATCTGGCCTCAGATCAGGAGACCCTCCTACGCCCAGCAGTGCTTAACTTTCATTAGTCATGTGTTTGCTACTGAGTGAATAAATATATGCAGATCAGCCAATGGAGAAAATCTCTTTTGCAAACCTTAATTCTCATAATACACTTGAGAGTTAAGGAAGTTTTTATTATACTGATTTCACACACAGGCAACATTTGAGACATAAAAGTGAAATTAGGCTACAAAGGAAGGACTTGCCACTGAGAATGAAATCAAGGAATACTGTTGACTTAAAATTCCCTATTGCAGCTTTCAGGCAAATTACTTTCTTAGAGCTACTTAACATTGAAGTAACTAGATTTAAAAGTTTTCAGGGCAATTCTATGCCAATGAAAGCTACAATATTTCTTTTATAATTCCCTTAGACCTTAACTGTAGTACACATCTAGCATTAGTCAGTTTAAGGAATCTTTATTTCTTTAAAAGAATGTGAAGTATTATAATTGCGCACACCACAGCTTGATTAATAATAGATATCTCTTATGCTTAAAAGTCATACTAATAATTTATGGATGTAGTTGGAGGTTCAGCTTCTGCAAAGTAAGGAGTGAAGTGCTGATCAGAAAACTATGCTGAAAATAGGATCTTGATATTATGGAGGTTGAAGAAAAATATTTACAGCATTTTTGTTTTTCTTCTGGAGGTTCTTAGTCTTCTTTTTAGTGACAGTAGGTAACCACAAAAAAAAAAAAGATAGCATTGCTAGAAATTTCAGTCTTGTCATTACTTACCTACCTGAAAATAGAGTCATAGAATAATAGAATGGTTTGGGTTGGAGAGAGATTATAACATTGGTCTGGTAAACTGAAGGTGCCAATTGTTAATATATATGATCAAGAAAGATGATATAATAATTGTTTCTACTTTGTAACTAGATTATATGGTTTTATGTATTTCAAACCCAGACTCAGTTCTCATTGCTGAAGTGGAAATGAGAACTGCAGCATCAGTTTTAACTGCAAATCTAGAGAAAAATATTTATAGTTGACTACATATCCACTCAGATGAACAAGATGACTGTCTTAGAAGTCTAGGGAAAAACAACTTTTGGATTCACATGGAACAAAGATGGGGGCCTGAGGGTTTGCTAGGACCAAGGTGCTTTTGCAACTGGAGAGACAGGCTCAACCTCATGTAACATTGTAGATAGATCTACTGGCACTGAAGGACCAAAATAAGAATATCTATAATTCTAAAATAGTAAGGACTCATTTTCCAGCCCCAAATATTTGTTGACAAGGAAGAGGCTAATTTAGTTTGCAACAAAACTAGCTTTGGATAGAAATAAGCCCTACAAAGGGCTACCTAGAAAAAGAGGAAAAGGGTCATTATCCAATAGTATTTTTTGATAAAAACTTAAGTAACCATTTTCCAAGGGTGACTAAAGAATTTTTAATTCTTTTCTTTCTCTTAGAAAAAGTTGGGTAAAATTCAGCATTAGGGTTCTTTTTATTTTGTTCTCCTATTTTTTAATGGTAACTTTCTTGGTGTCATTTATTCAGGTGAATCAGTGCAGTCTATGACTCATGTTTTAACTTCACTTAACTGAAAAAGAGTGCTTAAAACTATAGGTCTTGCTAGTAGTCTGAGGCATAGATGAAGTAGAACGGAAACAAAGGGAAATGGTACCCTCAGGTTCTGGTCTTTGTCTCTACTGGAGCACTACGTGTTTTCCACTGAGACCCTTAAGAACTTCATCCCAAAGACATGAATGCAACACAATTGAAGACAGTTCAGCGGACCTATATCATAAAACAGACACATGGCTTTCTGGAAAAATGGAGAGTAAATGGAGATTTGCCCAACGTTGATGTTAGAGTATCCTCTTTCATGACATTACTTGGCAATATTTTTGGCTTATATAAAGTGCATTTTCTTTAAACACCAGCAAACTAAGTCTCTGGGGACAGGATATGAGTCAACAACCAGCAGTCTTTTTCAGTAACTGAGTTCAAGTCATACTTTCTGAAAAAGTCACCAAGAACCATGATTTTATAAAAGCAATTATTCTCTGTTAGACTTTCTGCTCACATTCAAGTAGCATAAGTAGAACTCTGGGGTTTACACAAGACCATTAATTTTAAAAGGTTGATCCACAATTTTGATTCTTTCTTTTAAACTTGGCGAGAAACAAAAATGGCTATGAAAGTGACAGAAAAACACTGATTTGTTAAGCATAATGCAGATAGGTGCGATATGGGTTACTTCAGGGTTTGACACCAGTTCACTTCATTAATGACGTTTGTTTCAGGAATGTATCACTGAAAGCCTCATAAAACATCATAAAAAAAGCTGCAAACAAATTGGATGGCTTAAAATCATGCTTTAGAAGATGCTACATGATGATAAGTGGTGTCTAATTTTGGACCTATTTTTTCTTTTAAAACTGCATGCAAAAATATAACTCAGAATTTCATGTTGTTCTAAAGATTCAAATGTATATTAAAATTGTGCATAACAAAGAGTTCTCCTGCTAGGACTTGTGAAATCTGCCTGGAAGCAAACCCACTGATATCCTGCCAGCCAGTGCACAGTGCTCTGGGCTGATACATTGCCCCAGATTATTTTGCAAGCCCAGAAAAAGAAATGTTACATGAACAGTACCAGCACTTCCCAGGGATATGGTAAGAGTGAGGCCTCGGTGGCACTTCCAGAAAGATTATGATTGTATTGTCTATTTCCAGGGATATTATAAAACCTGGGCAGATATCACCCTGTGTGAAAACAAAGATTCTTCCTTTGTAAGTGTCCTCATACCCAGACAATTCATTATATGAGATGATAAAAGAAACTGACAAACTCCCTGATATCAGGGCTGTCATGGTTACATGTTGAAGAAGGTTGTTTGTATTTCACAGTTATAGCCAATTCTGAAGTAAAATGAAACCGAGTGATGGCATAGAACACGGGTGGCAAATATACGATTGAATCTGGCCCTCTACCTTGTTTTATCTGGCCCAACTCCTTTCCCCTGTGCTCTTGGGAGCGCACTGGTCATGTGTGCAGCGTGTGTGACCCGTGTTACCCTGCAGGAGCAGGGTGATGTGGCCCCAGTGAAAATGAGCTTGACACCCCTGGTCTAGAATAACTTACATCAAGCTTAAGAAGTGCTTAAGCAAAAAATTTTAACCAACCGAAACCAGATCATTCCATGCAATTAATCAATATATCTGCCTGCTAAGAATAATTCTGTTAAGTGTTTGTTCATCTCTTCACACCCAGTCTGTCTTCATGACCCATGACTATTCATGCATTTGAGTTTCCAAACTCAAACTCACAGGAACAGTGAACCACTGCCACTGAAGTCAATGGAAAAAGAGTCTCACTGATTTCCATTGGATAAGGTCCAAAACATGCACTTGAAGTTTTTTTCTGTATTCTCACACATTGAGCACTAAATACTTGCACAGGGGAGCAGTTGCACTCAGATTAAGTCATCACAGGACATTGCTCAAAATACAAAGTTACAGATGTCTCAGAGCTTTATTAAAAAAGTCAGGAAACAGAAAGAATATGATGCAATTTATAAGACATAATCATGACATAGCAAGACAGAAATATCAAAATATCAAAAAACATTTTTTTACAGTCCCTGAAAAATTGCAATCACCTTGTATATTTAAAAACAAAATAATGCAAAATAAATCAATTTCAAAACAAAAAATGCCTCTGTTTTGGTTCATTGTGAGAAAGGAAAGCAATTAACTTGCCAAATAAATTATATGCTGCAAATCACTTGCTTAGGTCTGTTCATTAAAACAAGCCTTTTACAAAAATACATTTTTATATGAAAAATTATTTTCCTGTTTCTTTTCAGGTGCATGAAAGTCTTCCATCCAAAATTCCCATATTCTGCTAATTAATCACACGTGCCTCTGCAAATCTAACTTTAAAAAGTTATTTGAACAAGAACACACTTTTGAATCAACACCAATCACATTGTTTTATCATCTCAAGGGTAAAGACAATGCTCAAAGGAAATTAATGTTCTGTCTACACTAACTTGTTTCCATATGGAAAGTGCTTCTGGCCTTTGGAAAGTCTGCAGCATTGTTCACATTGTTCACTCTCTCTGTAATGAATTTTCAAAATGACTTCTGTGGGTTTCTTCCATTGCTTTTTTTTGAAGAAAGAAGTAATGCAGAGTGTTGTCCTTATAATCATGGGACTGGTTTTGTGAGTTTACTTTTCTTTGTCCCTGGCATATAATTCTTGATTACCCATATTGCTTTTAGCACAACAAGGTAGGACATGGTAGAGTTCTCTAGTATGTGACAAACAGTGGGAAAGACCAACACTGATGCTTCTGCCTCATATTGTCCTCTCCATATTGCTTCCTTCAAGAAAAAAAATGTTCTACAGCAAAGCATTTTATAAATATGAGGCTTAAGTATACCAGCTAAAGAAGTACCAAAGTGCTTCCGTTGAGATTTCCTCCTATATAGGCCTCTATACTGCTAATTCCCCAAAATGTGATGTTATCATATTATTTTTTCAAAGACCACAAAATCAGTCTTTACTTTTCACATTTCAGAGATGGTTCATATCTTTGGGACAAGGTGAAAGCAAGAAGAAATAGTCTGATTTTTATCCAATATATCTACATACTGGTAATATTGATAAATTTACACCGTATTCTAGTTTATATATTCTATCTTATTAAAATTATTTTATATAGCAAATCCAGTAGAGACTACTACATTGCAGCTGTTATAAAAAAATTTTTGGGAACTACTACAACAAGTACATTACAAAGCAAGTATTGATAGCCTCATAAAGAAATCTTCAGGCTTGGAAAGGCGGAACACTTTGTCCCATATAAACA
This sequence comes from Dromococcyx pavoninus, assembly GCA_033558185.1. Taxonomy (NCBI): domain Eukaryota; kingdom Metazoa; phylum Chordata; class Aves; order Cuculiformes; family Neomorphidae; genus Dromococcyx; species Dromococcyx pavoninus. The sequence goes on along the minus strand of JAUMJL010000091.1, from coordinate 2,659,708 downwards.
GTAAAACTTTGAGCAGTTAAGATGACAGTCTAAGCTCAACCCCAAAGTTCTGTCTCTCGCCCGGGATTTCACAGGTAAACATGCCATTTCCAATTTTACTTTTGACTTTTTTTTCTTTCTTATTTCCACTATTTAATGCTATTTCCTATAAACTTGAGAAATATTTGATAACAAGAAGAGTAGCATACCACAAAGTAAATTTTATTAAATGTTAGAAAAATCATATATATCATAGAATAGGAGCATTCATTTGAATTCTTGAACTTCAGATTCTTCACAGTATTGTTCCCCCGAATCTATCAAAGTAATGTGGTCTCATCTCAACAGAGGAGAGAAGACTAAATTCTGTTAGGTCCCTTGGTTAGAAGTGTGGTGGAAAACCACAAAAGTTACATAATGACAAAAGAGTCTATTGCTGATATATGCCCACACTACTTAATCACACATATAAAATATGCAGCTTTAAACATGCTACAACCATATATATGTAATATTTATGTGTCTCCAAAGACCGTACTATGATAGGCCATGCAGTAGTCAATGAAGATAAAAAGAGAGGACTGTCATTTTGACTGTATTCTAAGTCCAGGAGCGTATGAGACAGCTAAGACCAAGAGATCCCCTGTTCTTTGTCTTTATTTTTGACTGCAAAGTACTCCCACAGGACTCATCCTGTCCACTTAACCAATCCTTTTTCTCAGGGGATTAAAGGCAGATAAGGCCTCCAAAGTCCCTGTTCTGTCCTTGGTCTCCTACAAATGTATACTACTGCTGTGGAGAGGATCTTATTCTTGATGTAGTTTACTTGGTATCTTTTTGGAGAAGAAAGTCAGAATCCTTTGAAGTTCATTCTGTTCAGAAGGACCTCCTTTATTATTGTACTGGTTTTATTCACTCTGTTCTTCTTTGTGGCTAAAACTACTGCAAGAAAATAGCCTTAGCAGTTGGCTGTTTAGCATTTCATCTGTTCTTGCTGTTTATTCATCCCTTGAAGTCACAGTCCTGTGTTAAAGATACTGAACTTGTCCCTGTAACCATCGGTTCTTATGCAATAAAGCCACACACCACACACATCAGATGCAATTAGACTGTGGATCAAACAAGCAGGGGGAATACCAAAAAGTGGAACCATCATCTCTTCAGGCTCAGCAACACAAGACTTAGTAAGTCAAATAAGTCAAAATAAACCTTAATAAGTCAAACCCTAATATGAACTGTTAGTTTTTCACTTGCTTCCATGATCTTATAGCTACCTGTGTACAAATATTAATACCAATGATAATACTGCTATTAATCGTAACAAAATCATCATACACATTCAGGTAAACTGTCAGTATATCTTGGAGATTCCTCATTCACTTCCGAAGACGGATGTCAGCAATCTTCTCTTTCCCTGTTTCCTCAGGAGATTCTTATGTTCTTAAGAAACCATCCAGAGCCAGAGACACATGAGCCTGACTGACCCAGAGCTTAAGCCTTAATATTAGCTGCTCACCATCAATCAGTTACAGACAGCTTGTGGGAGAAAATGCTAAAAGTGCAGCTCTACACATTTCCGTCTCTGTCAAATACACCAGCCCTAAAAAGTAAGTTTATACAAATTTATACAAGAATTTAGGATTTTAAAATATTATAGCTAACCCATTATGGAAAACAATCAAAACCACTCCGTTTGTCTCAGACATTTTCTGTGCTGTCAGGGTGACCCACTTGCGTCTTTAATACAAACCAGACTAGAGGTGTTTGACTTCACTAAGTCCATTTATTCTGTCTATATTAATAAGACTCTGTGTGCTTACTAGATTTTAATGACTGTATTCAAGGACACTTCTTCAATCTTCGATACGCCAGTTTGTCTCTGCTTTTCATGTATCTTTTAGTAAAAGTTTACCTTTATTTTATCTTTATGTTCAATGCAGTCTTTTACCAAGTTTAGTAATAAAAGCTTTTAACAAACTTGTCATGATTGATTTAACAGGAACATTTATTCGTAGTACTACACATGGTTCAAAAATAAGAGTTATCTTAGAGACATCTGCTCTGTTCAGTATCTGAGATATATTCAATCTATGGTTCATAGAATAAGCCCTTAGAATAAGCACATAGCTAGTGCCGCAGAGACAGCTTAAAAATTAAGTAGTTGACCACAACTCTGTCTCATTTACATATAGAATAATTTAGTCTAAATTTGCTGAAGTACTTTTCTGAACTATAATATTAAAATATCCCTATATCTTGACTTTGTTAATTACAAAACTTCAAGAATTATAGCATCATCTAGGTTGTCTCAGCAATGTATGAATTTCAGCAATACATGCTTTAAACAAACCATCTGTACTGAACTTACTTTTCATGCTCCGCACAGGTTTATTATAAGAAATTCAAACTATTTCTGGCCTGAATACAGAATATCTAAAAGATTGTCTGCATTCATGAGAAGAAGACTGAGGCCAACAGTTCTGCTATTGTGCCACAATGAAATACTTCGCCAGAAAGAAGTATTTCATCTGATCAGAAAAAAATGTTTTCTCCTGGATACACTGAAGAATACATATTGAATCACCATGACTGTGAATAAAACAGGAACTAAGATATTTCATGGCATGCTTTGCACTCCAGATAAATGCAAGCCTGTTTTTTGGCTGACGACCCCATTCCTCTTCCCCCCACCTCATACACTGTCAGGAACAAAATGTTTCAGAAATAAGTTTTGCCTAAGGGATTAGATTCTAACTTTAATTTCACTACTAGCATAAATCCTTTCAGATTCAGAGGTATGTACACTCTTTATTTCCAGTATATTCAGAATACCTATAGCTTTCAACAAGATAGAAAAACTAAATGAACTAGAAAGAACGGTAAGAAATTCCTTGGCTCTGTACTGAGAAACAGCCACTGTTATAAAGATGGAAAATGTGTTATGGAGACAAAAAGAGCAGTGAAGCCAAGCCACCAGTGTTATATAATATGAGAAAAAGAAGAATGCGATTTATAAATTTTCATCATGCCAACCATCATGTAAGTTCAGGGAAAGTTTCCACTGTGCGTCTTAATAGCCAAAGTCAATTGGAAATAGCATGAAGTGCTGGAATGACAGGCCAGTGATGACATTTACACATTTATATGCAACCAAAACAAACATCTATATTTTGTATTGCAATGAATGGTGTCTCTGTATGCCCAGTATGATCAACTATTTTTACGAGAATGTTGGATTTTATAGTCTTCTTCTATGGTTTTCTCTTTGTATTTATCTCACTTCAGTTTTCTTCTTAGATTAAATGACACCGTGATAGGTTACGGTTTAATGATAAGTTCAGAAGAAAATTATCTTTGAATCCTGACCAATATTTCATTTGAAAAAATTAAAACAAAGGCTGTTAGCAGAATTTTCTCACTGTTTTGTGATATAAAGAACAAAACTTGGTTATGCATAATTAATGCAAAATAAGAGTTGAGATATGTAGTATAAGGAAGGTGCTACCTTAAATATATATTTAACCTTCTGACATATAAGTTTTAAACAATTTAGCAAGCATATATCTTATTTGTGTGTCTAATTACAGTGATTATATATGCAGGTAGGATAATTGAATTTGCTAATGACAATTAGACATTTGCACATACAATTATCTAAATAATGTGCGCAAATTTAGATGTAAAATGGCATCCTTTACAGGTTCTAAATGCAACTTTTTGTATTCTGGAAACTGGAATTAGTGATAGCAGTTTACTTTGCTACCTTACACTGATCTTTTCTATAATACAGTCTTTAATCAGATAAGTATACTCTTCCGTAACTGTATAGCACATGTACCTAGAACATCAATGTGCACCGTGTCTTTACCTCATGAGCTAAAAAGAGCGAAAAGGAAGATTTTCTGCAATTTTGTTGTTTAAGTACTTCTAAGTGGAATGTTAATCACACTTGAATAATGGAATAGGGGAGACTCTTGCCATGCTCGCATTTGTGGTGACATCTCAAAATTGTGAATGTCTTCTTGATTTTGATCAGTTTAAGCTGTAGAAATTCAGGAGGCATTCTTCATTCCATAACATCACAGGGTCTTGCAAGAAAGACAGTAGTAATGACGCAAAACAGTTATCCCCCAAACAGCTCATCAGCCCCTTCTAGCTGTAATTTTTGTTTCTGTCTATCTGATCATACGATAACAGTCAATAATCTGTATAATTATTACAAACAGTTCAAAGGAACACATAAGTTAGTTAGCAGAATATGTCAGATAACAAAATTAGTTGATACTGCTAAATATCAGTATCAAATTTTCTATTGCAAAAAGTATTAAACACTTAAATACAGAGATCCCCAAGCACTTTTCCAAATTAGTAAAATTCATAAACTCATATAATTGAATATAATAATAGATGGAATCACCACGCAAACTTCCTCCTCTGAGTGGAAAGATAGTTGAACACTACAACGAGTTGTCCAAAGAAGCTGTGAAGTCTCCGTGGTTGGAGATATTCAAAACCAAACAGGATATGATCTGCTGTAGCAGATCTGGCTTTGAGCAGGGGTTGGACTAAACAATCTCCACAGGCTCTTTCCCATCTCAGCTACTCTATGATTCTGTTACAAATGTTAGAACACTGAAGGCACCATGTCACAGACTTGGTGTGGTTAAAAGTTGTCAGAAAAGAAGCACTGTCATTTCACTGTGAATACAGTGCAGAATAGTTATTTGAAGAGAACTTTCAAAATTAATTAATCTTTTCTCCCATACTTCCAGTTCATGACACAATGAGTCATGAAAGACCACCAAACAACATGGACTATTCTACTTTAATAAAAAAAAGCCAGGGAAGACTCAGTTCAGAAAATTGATGAATATTCTACCATGATGCACTCTTCCAAGGGTGACAGTATGCCTTCAGATTTTGTTACTATAGTGGTTTATTCCCCTGCTGGAGTAAATTCTCACCTCTCTGGAGTGTGTGGTGTTATCATATTACAGAAAAGCCTTGAGTATCAAATATATAAGGTCCTATTCCATCCTAATGAGAATGTTTCATTTTAAATAGTTCGTTGAAGTTTTACTGGATTAATTATAAAATTATTAAGAAAGAACCAAAGAAGAATATATTCAAACAGCTCTACCTGTAGGAGCTGAAAGTGACCTAAGTGTTGGATCAGTTACTAGATGAGTGCGCAATTCAGAAGTTTGCTTGAAATCCCATACCTAAATCATGTGTAAATGGATGTGAACATAGATACCCTATCTTGCAGGTGAACAAACAATTCACTACAATTCACCTTCCATTAGCACCTGAGAGATGATTGAGAGTATGATACAATATCCTCAGTTGTCATAAGGTGCTGCTGTTTTTCTTGTAGTCTTCTTTTAGATTCTAAATTCATATTATAAAGATGAACAGGCTTACAATGATGCTTCTCTTTGACAGGGTGATTTGAGGCTTTGAGCTTCTTTCAGTTCTTGCTCTGTGGTAATGTACACTTAATGGGCAATTTTCCTGAAATTATAGCTTCCTAACAACAGAAACAATCTAATTGCACTAACAAAACAACTTCAGAATTATTTCTCTTTCGAATTCAGAATTATTTCTCCTTCTAGTTACAAACTATGATTTTGTTAAAAGATAATAAAAAACATAATCTGTTTTTGTTATTAATCTGAAATCATGGCACATATACTATGTATAACAGACCGAACATATATTTTTTTTCAAATGGGTTCTGTTTGTCTGGAAAAATACCTTAAAATCGACAAATTTAGTGCTATGGGACTAAAAAACTTGTCAATACAGAGAAAGTATCTGTAGGTTTTGTCAATGGCTACCTGTAAAATTCCAATTCTCGTAAGCAGCAAATGCCCCAACTTTAGAATACACGATAGGAGCCCCAGGTGCATCATGCTCTGCCAAATTACTGTGTTCAAATTGACAAACTACTTTAGGAAAGGATAGTAATTATCTTTAGATACACTGCAACATGGGAGAAGCTTGATTTAATTTAATCAGTAGCACTGTAATTTAAGTTATGATGCATGATTTAATTATTCAAAGCACAAACGCTCTTCTCAGAAAACTTTCATTAGGAATCCAGTCATTAGGAAAACCTAGTCATATATGAGGTTTTTTGCCTCAGACACTGTTAATATTTGTTTTTCACTTTTTTCCTCTGAGAATTTTAACTAATTCTGTTTTGCTAATGATTATGTCCAGCTATGTTAGAATTTGTGATTGATAGAATTATCATATAGTTTACTTACAGTTAGCTCTGCATTAATTTTATGAATCTGTACAATTAAGTGATTACAGTTTTTGCAAATACTTTAGCCCAGTCCTGTTATTGACTGCTTTACTCCTTCCTGTCCTAATCACAGAATTTCATAGTAATATAGGACTCTTATTTGTGACACTGATTAAATAAGTTAATCACTGGTTAATCTCTGCCTCTTGTAAAGTCACATTGCGTAAATGGTTCTCATAAACCTGTAACAACAAACCCAAAAAGTAAAAGCACAATTTTTGAAGTCATTCCTAAAACCAGGCAAGATAAGCAAGCTAACAGCACTAGATTATTGATCATTACAGTGCTACACATTTACATAACACTTCTAAGTTTTTAATGATATATACATGACTAAATTAAACCTTAAATGCTTGCAAGACACAAAAGAATAAATCACATTCACCTTGGAACTGCACATTCTAAGACAAAGAAATCTTAAATCACTGAGTGAAGCTAATCTTTAAACCAGGGATGGGGAATTTGAGAAGTCTTGAGGCTTGATCAATCTAGTGGTACTGCTAGACCAGTACTAAAACATACCAATTAAAAGCCAGAGTTTCTGGTTGATTTTGTGTTCCATCTATTACTGGAACTGTCCTTAATTTCTGGTAATCCTTAATTTCTGGTAATCCTTCTCCTGGTAAATAAATTCTCCTGTGCTCCCACCCCCCGATGTAAAATATTGATCTACGTGCACAACTGTAGCTTACAATATATGCACATCTGTTTCTTTACATAATAGGCTACAGTTTGATACACTTTAAGAAGAATTGAGTCATCTTCTCATGCTGTTTCTTTTTTGTGCAGAAAAGCTAACTTACTTACAAGTAATTTTTTTCCCCATTCCCCATGCTCCTTGCCCCAAAAATCAAGGCAAAATGTAGGATTTCTTTTTTAGCACCTGTAGAATTTTAACATGTGAGTGATCCTATGGTATTAGTTAGACATTTTTCATTAAAACCAGTGAGAGTCTCAGCCATTCAGAATGTCTGGTTTTAAACAAGATCTAATATAACTTTAACAATTAAAAATATCCTGAAAAGCTTATTGTAGTGATCAATGCAGTGTCTTTGCTGCTCAGTATTTGATCTCCTCTCTGCAGTTATTGAACATGACATTTCTTCCTCAAGGCAATTAGAAAGACAATATTTAAAAGCCATTTCAAGATGCTGTCCATTTGACTTGTTTCCCTTTGGATTTCACAGACAAAACCAGACACTATTTAGATTGCATGTGGCCTGATTATACCTAGGGAAAATCATGTCTATTTTAAGAAACAGTCATGGTAAATGCACTTAATCTGAATCATTGAAAAATTAATGTCCGTGCATGCTGTTACAAAGCCCCAGTGCTGAAATGACATTGCCTCCTGGTAGGACATAAGGACTAACTTCTAGCTACTGGCTATGTAGAAAAGGATTCAACATCTCCACGTGTAAGACTGTAATAGTGGGAGAATGAAGAAGTTATCTCAGGTGGCCTGGATAAGCATTATATTACGTTCTATCTTCCACATGTAAAGTCTTCTCTGGTTCTCATGTGTGAAGCACCTTGGTACAGAGTGTTGCCACAAAAAAAAATTTTCTATTCACAGCCCAGTAAGTGAAATGTTCTCTTTTTCTGTAGAATGCGTCAGTTTCTTTGAATGAAAGACAGATCATAAGTATTCCCTCCAACTCTATTTCTGAGTGCTGGATAAAGAGGGGACATATTTATATTCCTCTTAGCACTTTCTTGCAATCAAACTCTCCTGCACTGCATATTCTGTCATCACCTTTTAATGACTGAAAATGTATAATCAGGCCTCATAAGCAAGACATACTACTGCATCATCTATAATGATTTATATTCTGTCTTATAGCAAAGGAAGGTGCATCTGGCTCCTGCGATTTTAGCAACAGCATCAATCCTGCTAGTGCACAGGCAGTCTTTGCTGATGGACATCACTGTTAAGCAACATTTCTTCTAATTCTGGTGCAAATGATGACTAAATGAACTCAATTCATCTGCAAATCATTTCAATGTGTTGTTGAAGAAAGATGTAGAACATTATATTGGCTAGAGGAGACATCATCTACTATGGGATGCTGCTGTGTAAAGTTTATTTAGTGGGTGCTTGATGATCACATCAGCCAGGATATAATAATGTTTGAAGCAATTGTTAATTATAGTACATAAGATTCAAAAGTAAAAGCATTTGAACTGCACAGAGGAGGATAAAACCAGCTCATACACAAAAATCTTTCCTAAAATATCCTGATGTGAATTATGGTGTGTCTTTTGTCCTCCTCTACTCCAAATACGTAATTTTTCTGTTCATGAAGGACATTAAAAGTCACAAAAAAAGTTGGTATTAGAAATAGATTAGAGAGACCAGGATACAAAGAAAGCATATAAATGATATTATTGGTTTGATTATTGCAATCTAACAATTTGTGACACACTGGATCTGCAAATATTTTGGGTACAGGCTTATAAAGACATCTATAGCCTCTTTAGATCACAGAATCATAGAACCATAGAATTACCCAAGTTGGAAGGGACCCAAAAGGACCATCAAGTCCAGTTCCTATGCCTACATAGGACACTCCCAACATTCAAACCATCTGACTGAGGACATTGTCCATAGAACGATTTGTGTTGGAAGGGACCTTTAAGTTCATCTAGTCCACCCCCCTACAGTGAGCAGGGGCATCTTCAACTCAATCCAGAGCACCATCCAATATAACCTTGAAGGTTTCCAAGGATGAGGCTTCCGATACCTTTCTTGACAACTTGATGATGTCTGGTTTTGCCCTAAGCACATGCAAGCAAAGTGGAGGCTATAAAGACTGTGCAAGGTCGTAAAAATCCTAATCTCCTTGGAAAGTTAACATCTTTTAATTTAAAATAAATAAATAATTTTGCTTATTTTCCTTTTTAATTTGACTTCTTAGTATGTTGACATCTGATCAGTTTCGAGCTATTTGGACTTAATATCCAAGTCTTAACTACTCTATACACTTTTAAGATATAACACAAATTGAATGTAAAATGAAGAGCTCTATAAAGCATCTTTCTCAAGGAAGGTTCTACTTGGTCAGAAGCTTATTATTGTATTAAATATTCCAATATTTTTTAATTTAAACAATGCAAATATTTTAAAGAGAGATAATGTGTATTTTTAATGTACAGCACATGCATTGTTTTCAAATACATGAAATCCTTTCATACGAAAACATTGGACCATATTAAAAAGGTTTAATTTTGCAACAAATTATACAGAAGTAACATTTCAACATCCTAAACATTTTCAACACCTTACCCTGGTTTTATTTCAAAAATTCAACCCACTTTTACAAATAATTTTTAAATTTATAAGATCAAGTATGCAACAGGTATCTCACATCTGACTTACAGTAAAAAAAACCTGTTAGGTAAAACAAACTATTATTACCAACCTTTCTATTGGCCTAAGAAAATATAAACTTTGGATTATAATGAATGTATTCAGTTTGATGTAAGTGGAACTTGTCATGTCACCAGAAAATCTGGCAAGAATTTCAGAACTGTTGGAAAGAAACTTTCAAAGCCTCACAGAAAAGCCTCAACAAGAGCACATCTAAATGAGTTGTCATGGAATTTAAATTCTAAAAGTTCTCTTACATCAGAGATTATTTTTCCATATTCTGAGAAGGTGTAGGTTCTGTACAAAACCTGGGATATCACCTCAGCCTTCAGGTTGATGGAATATTTCTACTGAGCTTGGAGTTGCCGCTGGCCTCTCTCTTGATTCAGCTGATCTGAAAGCATCTGACTTAAAATATATACCTCATCTCCATTGACTTCACTATTACCACATAAAAAAATTTAAACAAATGTAAGATGCATATTTTGCATCTTTCTGCTTTGTCTTTAGGGTAAATGAAACAGAAAAAAATCTACATTTTTCTGTTTCATTTTTGGACAAAAAAAAAAGCAAGAGTCTTTAGTTGTCAAGAATGCTCAAAGTTAAGTTTTAGTGTTGCTCAAATCAAGTATCCTTTAATTTTGTCCCCTGATAGGGGTTATTGCTGAAGAAGTAACAATTATGAGGGCAAACATTACAAGAATAGAAAACTCAAATTATAAGTCAAAGAAGAGATATTTAGGGAAAAAAATACAGGTTGTTTTTCAATCAGAATTACATAAACGTCTAGAAATAAATGAATACTGAAATAGATGCTTTTCTGAGAGCAATAACAGCAGAATAACATCATTTTCTGCCCTGTAGATAATATACTGAGAACATTCTGGTTGCTATTTTATCAGCAACCTTTGGCTACCTTTCTGAATATACTTAAGTAGGATGATTTCTCATTTGCACTCCCACCCAAGGTCAACAGTACATGCATGTGTTCCAGACTGTTAAAATTGTCTTCTGAATTTGAGCTTCATTCGCTTTGATATTCAAACAAGATAAACATATTAAGAATCAATAAACACTTTAATAAAATCTGGATCAATATTAAAAAAGTCATGCCATTACACCAATGTATGTAACTTTACATTTTTTGTCCTTTTGTGCTTCTAGACATGCTTCCTCTTTTATTTAATAATATAAACAAGTAGATACAACCCATTTGTGGTAAGACTCACCTAGCGGCTGTGTTTTGACAGGTAGTGGACTAGAGTTCGACCCCTAATTATTTTTTTCTCTTTCACTAAGTGCTATTGTTATACAATTTTGTATTCTTGTAGCAGATTCTAGAATTATAGGCTATCAAATGAGACAATTTCTGCATAGTGACAGTTAGGCCTTCTAGCCAGAGAAACAGAAAGGCATCGAAATTTATTAAAGTTTCTTGTCCTCTAATTAAATGCTCTTCTGAAAAAAAATTGCATGACGTTGTTGTAAAAGGTGATTTGCATATATTTTCAGTTGACTAGGTAGAGGCCTAGGAAAAACAAATACAAACCCAAATTCAGTCATTTTCTTTATTTATTTTCGTCTTCACACAATTTAAGATAACTTGAAAAATAATGCAAATTATGTTTGCAGTGTTATGGAGAGCACAGACAGAAGTGGTTGCAAAAATCCAATAGAGACGCAAAAGGAACACCTCCAAGTGCCCACACTAGACCCAAAATTTAATATTGATTCCATTGTGCACACTATGTCCAAAGTGAATAGTCAAAATAGCTGTAAATTAGATTCGTGGGAGAACAAAGAAAAAGGTATTATATGAATGAAATAACTCTAGAACTAAACAAATGCTAAAGAAATTTATACCTTCTGTGGATCTTTATTGAACTCTTTGCTGATGATTTCCTAGTTAGTATCATAGTTCTTATATAGTATTATACTATATAGTATTATAATCAGTATCATAGTATATATTATTATGGTTAGTATTATAGTTCTTTTTCTTAATTTTGACTCATTTATCTACAGCTGGGCTAATTCATGGATTTAAACATGAGAGAATTCCAGCCCTCCCTCAGACTTGATTAAATGTAATAAATGTTTCACCGCAGTGAATTTGTTTGATGCACTTTTTCACAGTCAATTGTCTTCACTTTGCAATGCAACATTCTTACATTAAACATAGCATGGATCATATGCTCTGCCTCCTCTTTGGAAAAAGTGTATAACAGTGACTTTAGTACATTTAAAACCATACCATATCACAGTATCACAGTATCACAGTATCACAGTATCACAAGGTTGGAAAAGACCTTTGAGATCATCAAGTCCAACCTATGACCCAACACCAACACCTATTCATCATCTAAACCATGGCCAGTGTACCTGTTCTGAGTACGGAGTTGGGAATAAAACAAGGAAAACCTCAGCATTTTTTTCTGATAGCTTCATCTGTTGAATGACTTGTATGTAATTTGCGTCCTATCATGTAGATACGAAACTCCGGCATTATTTCAAATAAATCCATAAAAGCACATTTAGATTTCTAATATAAAGACTCAAGAGAACTGACAAACATGGAGACTGTAAACCCTAGGTCACCTGGCTTAAATCCCACTTACAGGCTGGTGGTAAGTGAAAGTCATCACTACTCAATGGCAGTTTAACCCCCCTCACAGGGATGGTGATCTCTGTCCAGTCACAGGTGGATATGCAGCTCATTGCATTCCAGCACTCATTTCTGTCATATAAAGGAAAAAACAAAACCTCCAGTGTGAAAGCTAAGGTGTAAACACATGCTAGTGAGTTATTGTTTACTCCTCAGATGATTTCTATAGGATACTACAAAGTTATACCACTGATGAAGGAGTTTTCACTTAGTTAGAAGTAAATGGAGATTAGAAAAATCCCTATCCAGAATTATCTTTCAAGTATTTCTCCCTCCTATTCAAAGTCTTAAAGCACATACCTTTTCAAAATTAATTCAACCAGTGTTACTAAATAGTGTCTATGCACAGATTATAAAAGTGTCTATGAGCAGATTATAAAAATGCCCATCAGTTTGTACACAAATATATGCTAATGTCAGTTAAAAAAAAAAGAAATATGGACACCTATCTTCTATCATTCCATGCTTGAATTTCTCTAAGCAAATATACAGTTGAATGTCATTGGAATCAAGGAGCTGCATGACCACAAAATGTATGCAGTTATTTGGCAATTCATTAGCATAAACTAATGCAGATGTGATTAATTCAACAAGTATAATCATTTTGTACAGGTACAGGCTTTGAAAATTGGAACTGCAGTCAGTGAGACGTCAGATTTGATAAGCTGTATGTCTAGGGAAAAGAGACTACTCTTGCAAACAACCCAAGGGCATATGTCACACCATGAGATTAAAACAGTTACTACAAAATAATAAATCAACAAGATCATCTAAATTTCTGAAGCAAACATCCATCGACAGAATATTCTGGGTTTTCCTTTTAAGAAAATGCCAAATGTAAATACAATTGTGTATCAGCTAGATTTAAAAGGAGCCAATGAAAAGTCAAGGCAGAAGTTTAACCCACTGACTAAAACACGTTCCATTGTGTCATTGTCTGCCACTTGTAAATCTGAGCTGTGTTTCCAGATCTGTTTACCTACAGGGTGATTGCAAGAATAGTTAAAATGGTGTCTTAACAAAATTGTGTATTTATAAAGAACTGTGGAAGAAACATTAGAAAAGTCAACCAAGACATAGTAGGAATAACAGAGACAATCAGAGAAAATATTGGGAATCTGTTCCAAAAGCAAAGGCTGATAAGTAAACCTTCCAGGTATGAAACACAAAGAGAAAGGACCAGAAACAAATACATTTAAAAAACCTTGTACTATTAGATTTTTGTTGCACTGAAATTTGACCTATTGTCTCAAAATATCTCCCTACTTCAATCATAAATCTGAACTGTGTATCCAATAAGCTTAACTCAACTGTGACCATAAACATTTGTACCTGGTTCTTTCCAGAACCTGGTAATGAGCACTGTATGCTTAGGTAGATTTTGTATATGAAGTATTTCAGGATACTTCAGCTTTCTGAAACAGCTTATGAGTTATCTTCTGTTCTATGCAAAGAAGAATACTTTGTGTTTTTTCATCAATGCTTTACAACAGGAAAGAACAAAACCAATCCAAATCTAGATTTAGACAATTTGGATTGTAAAGATCCATTAGCAATTTCTAATGAAAAATACAAAACACACTCCCTCTTTATGCTCTTAAAAATATACAGTGTTAAAAAATGTAGAGTAATTTAATTGTAGATTCAAACCTGTATTTGCAAAATGAATTGAAATTTAAAGAATCCATTATCCTCTAACAATTTTGTAACAGTTTCTTTTTTTAAAAAGAAATTACATGGGAGATTTAATTCAGGATGTTTCATTGCATAAAAGATCAGAAAGCATAATTTGGCTAATTTATACCTGAGAATATTAATATTTTGTAAAATAAATTTAAAAGAAATTTCTTTGTCTTTTCTGTCACTCTTTGGTTATTTTGTAATCTGAGTGGTTAGTAATGTCTCTCACTTTTAGTTTAGTTACTTTTATTTACTCAGCATAATAAATACAGGAATATTGACCAATTCTCTTGACCAATCCTTTGACTTTCTTTCATTTTCTCCTCTAGCGGAATTTTAACTTCCAGTTTCTGTAACTTCAGTTTTATCTCCTAGCAACTGCTATTACAATTATCTGACTTTATAACTATATGAAGATGTAGTATGAAACTATGGAAAAAAAAAATAGGAAGCGGAGATGTGTATGTTTTTAGACAATGATAAACTTGGGGGGAGGCAGGCAATAAATTGGCAGATTGTTTCCTCTGGTTATTCATAACCTTAAAATGTTTTATTTCTGGCATCAGGAAAAACTCTATCAGGTCAAATTATGAATGAGTTCTGCATAAAACATGATCACACCCCTTAAAGTATCGGAAAAAATTCACACATACTTTTGCATATAGTATTCACTGATAAAAATAAAATACTATGATAAATGACAAAATATTATCACATATCTTTACATTGTGTCTGTCCTTTTCTTTCTGTATCAATTTATTACTTTTTTTCCTTCCTTGTATTCATTTCCAGAGACAGATTTTCCTAGATTCATATTCTTTCCCCAACCAATATGGTGAAGTTTCATTGCCTCCTCAGCTGTCTTCAAGTCTGACTGCAAATCGTAACAGAGAGAAGATTTGCATTGGTTTGGCTTCAAGTTGAGCTTGAGAGAGAGACAATAAGACAACAATCATTAAAAATACCATGGGATACACTGGTGTCAGACCATCACAACGCTTCAAAACTCTTGCTTAGTTCTTGATCTAACTGTCCCTTAAAACATTAAGCATTTATGAAATATATTTTAAGAATCTGATCTACCCTCTTCTGAAAGTTTCCTGATCTTCATCCGTTCTGTAGATTTATGATTTATAATGGTACAGTGCCAGCATGGTCTACACTTTATGAAAAAAATAGGATTCATTTGTTGCCACTTTTGATGGACAGCTCCTTGTGCACAATGTTTGTCTTTGCTCTTTAAACAGAGTTAATTTCAAGGAACAAGAGGAATTATATTACAGAGGCTAAAGCCTGTATTTAATTTATGGTGAATTGTCCATGCAGAGAAATGGATTTTACAATGAAATGAGAAATTCCAAACCTTTCAGCTGTTTAATAAACCATATAACTAGAAGAGAGGGGTTGGGATTGAACTTCTTCGCCCACCTGCCTACTTGCACATATGGCTGGAATACTCTTGGGTAATGGAGAATAAAATAATTTCTTCCCTATTCCTATGATCCAAGACACTCATGGACAGGACTGATAGACAGGCTAATCAACCAGACAAATGAACACTGGTGGTGGTGGGATATTTCAGGAGAAACACTTTTGTATTTTCCAG
Source organism: Dromococcyx pavoninus (assembly GCA_033558185.1). NCBI lineage: Eukaryota > Metazoa > Chordata > Aves > Cuculiformes > Neomorphidae > Dromococcyx > Dromococcyx pavoninus. The sequence goes on along the minus strand of JAUMJL010000091.1, from coordinate 2,644,095 downwards.
TTCAAGTAAAAATTTTTCTGAGACAAAGAACACGTGATTTATGATTTAATATTTATGGATTTTTATTCCTAATTATGACCATAATTTTCTATGGTTTTACTCCAATATTTAACCTATATTTGGTCTTCCATGAATGAAAAAATGCTATGATAGTCAAATTTAGGAATGAAGTGTGTGACAGCTATCATTGCAACATATATTCCCACCATGTCAGTATGTTTCTTCCCACCTCAGGACAAAAAAAAATGGTTTGTATGATGACAAAGCCAAGTTTAACTGCAGCCATTTCATTTTTCAGTCTTTGTACTGGTGAATCCAATGGCTTCAACTATTAGGTGACTTTAGTGAATCTTGTCCATTAGTAAACTGCCCACTTAACCCATACTCTTCTGAAAATTAAAGTGTAAACATAGGTCTGAAAACAATATTTTGAAAGGATTTATTAGTTTACTTTTGTCCTCTTCTGGACTGTTAAATTCTGTTCACAACCTTTTCAACTTTTCATTTTACAGTATTAAGCTAACAAAATCAGACTCAATAGGGAGTACTTTTAAAATATGAGGGATTTTCTTTCCTCTTGCATAGGATTATTTACTCCAAATCTTTTAAAAGTATCTGGAATTTTCAGCAATATAACACTATTTGGAACTATCCTGGGTGATTGTCTATTGTGAACACTAAATATAATAATTGTTATTATGAAAATACTATCAGTTGTTTTCTTTGTTAGCAGTATACTTGTTTTCTGATTATCTTACACTCATGCTAGGGATTTGATATTGAGTAGAAACTTGAAAATGGAATTCCTGAAATTATGGAAACTGTTGATTTAGTAGTTCAGGATCTTTGCTTTTCCTACAATCTTATTATAATAAAGGAAAAAATAGACAGTTTCCAAGAAGCAAAAGTACTTTAGTTTGTATGTTCAGAATGTGCTCATCAAATTTTCAAGGAAAACAACTTAAGTATAAATGAACATAAACACAGTTGGGCTTTTCCCTTTGACTCTTTAGCTATGCTACTGACTGATATGAACTACAACTAATTTTTCATGTGAAACAAACCCACTCATTCCTTTTCATGATTAAAAAAATAGTAATTTAAATTACTTCATATTTGTGTAATTTCTAATCTACATATTCTTAGATCTTAGCTTATACTATGTTATAAACAGCAAGGTAACCCCACTGGTGTTTGAATATTAAGGTTAATTAATTCTAATTGTATATTTTCAAAAGATTGTGATGAAATCCTATAGCTTAAAAATAAAGTTGTATTTATGTATATTTTTAATACATTATATATAAAAAATCATGACTTGAGGAAAGTTTTGGATCTTTTTCATCCAGCTTTGGAAAGAGGCATTGTCGTGGTTTAGCCCCAGCCAGCAGCTAAGTATCAAGCAGCTGTTTGCTCACTCTTCACCCTCACTGCCCAGTGGGATGGAGAAGAGAATCTGGAAGAAAAGTTATCTTTGTGGATTGAGATAAAGACGGTTCAATAGGAAGAGACAATGACATTGTTGATGATGATGATGATAATTATAAATACACAAAACAAGTGATGCACAACTCAATGGAATTTGTCACCACCCAAAGACCTGATGATAATTGTGCAGCCCATCCTGAGAAGGTATCAGGAATCAGTGAGATCTGCCTCCTGCCAACTTCTCCTTTGCATGATGCTGTATGGTGTCGAATATGTCTTTGGCCATCTTGGGTCACCTGCTTGGCTATGCAATTCCCAGTTTCTTGCACACTCATACATTCACAAAAGATGGGGAACTGGAAAAAAAGTCCTTGATTTTTTTAGCAAAAACTAAAAGCATAATGGTATTATCGACACTTTACTCGTATTAAATCTAAAACCGAGCAGCTGATGGTAAGAAAATTAATTCTATTCTAGCTGAGCGGTATTTTTTCCAGGACAAGTAAAATCTTCACAGCAAAGCAAGACAATCAGGAGCGCATAAAGTTGAAGGTAAAGAAAGAATATGGAAAGTAAGTAAATAGCATAAATGGTGATGAAAATGTTACAGAACATGTCAAACTAAAATGGAAAGTAGACTATACACTAAAGAAATTAGGAAGTGTACATGAATACATCCTTACACAAATTATTAAAGCTACAGCATCCAATTCTGCATGTCTGAATTATTTATTTACATATATGACTTGTTACTTTATGATAGAAAGCTATTTATTTTTGTTAAAATGCTCACATTGGGTACATTGGCTCTATTTTTTCATCCCTCCAAAAGACAATAAACAGTCATTCTGTAAATCTTTTCAGTAGGTTTTCTTCTATGCTCATCATTAACAAGAAAAAAAGTTCTGCAAAAATACATGAAAATAATACAGATTTATGCTGGAGGAAAGCGTTGTCTTTCTTAAGAAACATCTTTGTCTTTCATTTCATTGAATTAAATGCAACTGAGACTGGGGTTTTACCATTTGCTTCTTAATTGGAATGAAAGTTGAACATAATAAGAAGGTCAAATTAAAATGTAGCAACAGAACAGCTCTTAATGCACTTTTTTGAAAATTGTGGGGTTACTTTTGGGCCAAAAAAAAGATTAAAAAACCCCACAAAAATTAATTCACTGTTGTGCTGAAACACACACACAAATATTGAATAAAATGGGTATAGAATTCTAATCAGACATCTATTACAAAATTTTCACTTTCTACAAGGTGTTGCTAACCATAAATAAAAAAAGGTAAAAATCCCAAATGGTACTAAGGTGGTTAAATTGTCTTTCGTATTGTGAATATTATTTGAGCAGCAGAAATTCTGAATGAATTTATTTATTACTGAGAAAGAGTTCTATAAATATCTAGGTTAATAGGTTAATATCTAGTGAGTGATATTAATTTTTCCCTGTCATTCTTGACCTGAAGGAAAAGAAAACTTCAAGAGACATCAGTGTAAGGGGAAAAATCATGAAGATTTGTAGTAAAAAACAAAAATGAAAAAAACCTTTAAGAAGACCTCTGATTGAAGAGTAAAATGAGAAGATACGTCTATGAAGATTGTATTGTGTTGGCTTCTAAGTTAAGTATGATAAATAGTGATACATGCCAGACACTTAAATCTATTCACAAGTGACCAGTTCGAAACGGATGTTTAAATCAGGACTATGCTGGCTGAGTCAGTTGCAATACAAAGTTCCTAACAGATAATCCATATGAGGAGAAATGAGGGCTGTCTGGGATTTCCTAGAAACTAAGATGATTGCACAGCTACTTGTGTGCAGCACATTCCCTGATATCTGAAAGCACTAGATATGCTGTACACATTCATCACAACTGGTCTATGCCTGTGCCATAAAATCACTCTCTTCACAACACACTGAGTTTATGAAGTACGTGATGTACCAGGGCATCACACATGCACAAAATTCTATCCGATACTTCCCCAGCTGTCAGGCATGTTGGAACAGGCATATAGAAACTACACAGCTTGCCTTATTAATCAATACATTCAAGAAGTAGTATATTGCCTATATGCAATGTGGTGTTATCTATTCACACCATCAAAACTTGGTCAGGATTTCCAGGTTCTGGAGTGTGCATGACAGACCTGCTGCTTGATAGGTGTGACTTGGTTTTTGTATTTCTGTTTCAAAAAAAATTGTCAGAAGTCTCCATGAATTCCCTAATTTGCCTTTACAAATGGAAAAAAAGGACATGACCAGAAAAGAGAGGTTGAGGTTTGTCAGCTCCATAGTAAATTGTGAGTTTATTAATGAAATATGATGAGGAAAATCTTTCACCCTACAAACAGAAATTTTTGGACAGGGAAGTCAGCCAATTGCTTTACTCCTCCCTTGCTCTGGACATCATAGGGAAGTCTCTGCATTTCAGTTCCAAGACAATAATGGAAGTAAGAAAGGCACAAGAAGAATGCAGGGGTGTCCAAAAACAACCTTCACCGCCATCTTTCTCAAAGTATTATACAACAGAACTCCCTTCCAAGCAGCACAGACAATCAAGCGCTGGATCTTTTGAGGTTTTTGGAGTTTGTTATATTCTTTTTCCTCTCAGGAATCCATGAAATTGAACTAACTTATGGGAAGACCTCTCTTGCATTGATAAAGGTCTTTTTATGCCAATACCTGATACAAATCAACTGTTTTAGCGTATGTAACAACTATATTTGTTAGCAATAATCTGTTTACAGCACCATGAACTTAAATCTTGACATGTGTCTTTTCAAGTTGGTATCTTTGGAAATATTCCTATTTCTTGAAGTTACTTTTGTGTTTATTATAATTACTGATGATTTTGTAGTGATACAAAATGGTTGTGTAAGATAAATAAAATGTTTGTCACTAGTAGTGATGGAGGCCATACAAGTAGAATGATACAATGTTGCTGCAGAAAATGTTCAACAGTCTTTCCAAAACAGTTAATTTTGGAAAGAATAGATGCTTTGTCTGTATATACTGGTCTGCAAAAACATGATCATGTCTCTCAGACCCGTGGAAAAAGGTAACTGGACTGATTTTGTAGTAATAGAGATCATATGCTAGAGATCCTTCATGACATGAGTGAAGGACTGGTTCTAAGTTACTAAACACAAACATTTCTACCGTAAGAAGAAAATGTGTACAAGTTCTGCATATCATCAGTATATATGCAGGTGGGAGACAGAACCCCCGAAGCAGAAAGGGTTGTATTTTCTGTGTGAATTGAAGGCATCCTATTTACAGTTGATTATGTTCTATATGAAGGTTGGGTATTCCATTCTCTTGATACCAGGGGGCAGTTTCAGTGTTATGGAAATGCTCACTGAATGCATTGTGGTATTTAAAACAGATAGTGTAGAGAAGGAAAGGAATTAATGTTTTAGGGAAAGCTTTTTCTTTCCTTTTTCTTTTTTTTTTTTTAAATGTAGTATTCCTTTTATGCTATTTTTTCCAGCTTTGGGACCAAGATGGATAAAATAGAAAGATCAAGTCCATCATGTAAAAACCCAGAAAAGCTGTTTGCATTGTTCCTGTTGCTATTTTCAAGATTTATGCTTCTAAATATAAGTTGGCTAATATTTTCCTCCTCAAATGGAAACTCCACAGCCTGCTTGGCATGAGTACAATTATTTACAGCTGTATGCAAGATGTTGTTAAACGCAGAACAGCGTCTCTAGCTGCCTCCTGCATACTGTCAACAAAAAATATTCAGCTAATGCTTCTCTCTAAACAGTTCCTCTAGGTGACAAAACCGTCTAGGTGACAAAACAATGTATTAAAGACAACCTGGTCCCATTTTTGCTTCAGGATACCAGCAATAAGGGGCTTCTGTCCCCGAGTTGTAATTGGTGCAAAGTTCCACTATCATATCAATCTTCACATAGATTCAAGTGAGTATAACCTAGAAACATTATGTATATTGAGATGGGTTTAACAGTCATCATCACAAAATAACATTTGTTTAGTCAGTCAATTCCCTCTTCACTTTCTTTTCTATCTCTTCTAATTTATACAGGTCTCTCTGTATGTGCATCTCTCATATAAAAAACAACACTGCATCCAAGATTTTAAAGAACTTCTGTACAAACACCATTAAAAATAAAAGTAGTGAAAACTTAAAAACTTAAACTTACCGTTGCTTTGTGCTCAGTTATCACTCCAAGTGTGTATTTCAATACTGTTACTATTCTAACGTCCACATCCCTTTCAAATCTATTCTAGACTGAATATTTCATTGAGAGAAGTATCAAAACTGTAGAATGCTTTTCTAGTTCAGAACTGTAAATCTTCCGAAATCTTTCTTTTCAGAGTGACACATAGGAGTTATTTTTCTTTCTCTAAAGACAGAACAAATTGATGAGGAAAATGAGGACCAAGATGATATATGTACAGTTATATAAGGTATTTATATTAATTACCCTACTAAAGGAATGACTGTAATGGAAATTTTCCCTAAATAAACTTGCTATTGAGTAACTTTCATCTCTGTAATGCAGTACTAAGTTAAAAAACAATGACAACAGGAAAACAAAACAAACCAACCAAACAAAAAAAACCAAACACAAACCCTCAGAAACTACTTCTCTCTAAGAAGTTATGTGTTGTTTATGTTTTTTTTTTCCTAAAAACACCCCCCAAACACAGATCCTTTAATGCAAACAACAAAGGCAATAACAAGTATTTATTGTAAAAGCAAGCGTGGTTTTAGGACTAATGTTTTCCATGGGTTTGGGGGAAATTCTTTATCAAGTAGATATCTGAATGGGAAAGATGGATACTGGCAAACAGCATAGAAGTATAAAACCCATCATCTTTTAATTTGAGAGCTCAGAAGAAAATGCGTTGTGAAAGTTGAAGAGTTCTTCCTTTTAAGACAGCACTTGAACTGAAAACATTCTTTTAAAGTCATACTTAAATAAAATTATATTCCTGACTCTCGTGATCCAACACAGATCACTTCATTGCAGTTAGTAGATATTTTTTCTATATACTATGAATATTTTCCTTTCTGGGATTTAAGGATTTCAACACTAACTTTAGTTTCTGTCTAGAAGTTGGACTAACTTAGTGAATTTTGTTAATGCCATAAAATAAGGCATTTTACCTAGAAGTCACAAAGCTTTGCAGGATATTCCTTCCATTACAACTGCTTATAGATATTCTCAATTATAGCTCTTCATTTGTATGTGAAAAGGAAGTAACTGCTTCAAAAATAGTACCTTTTCCTAAAGAAAAATGGTTAAATAGGGATAGTTTAAACAAAGGGAAGAATTTGTGCTGAAGAGGGAGATATTTTTGTCTTCCAGTTGCCTTGAGCAAACTGTGAGGTTAAAATAAAATTTTCTTTCAGAAGCTCGAACTGTCACCATACATCAGCATGAGGCCACTTGTATTGTATTCAGTGAAGCATTTAAATAAAACAGTTAATTTCCTAAAAAAAAAAAATTTGGGGATTTAATAACTATTATTGTGCAGTGGATCTGTTGTGTCTGTAACTGTACCAGCATTGCTTTGTCTAACCCATTGACGCTGATGAATGTTTTTGAACATCGGAGCACATCCATTTCCACACAATTGCCAGAAGAGCTAAAACATTAGCTTTGGAGATGGCAAAAAATACTAATTTTATTTTAAGTGATAACATTAATTTAATGCCTTTGGAGCCAGCTTTTCAAATGTCTACACCATCAACTAGTTTCAGAAGAATCCATCTCAGAGTTAGGCATGAGAATTGAGAATTTTAAAAATGGCAACAGCTCAGAAAATTAAACTTTTTCCAACACTTCAGTAAGATTTCACCAAGTATTACGCACATGAAAAACCTTAACACAAAGTTAAGAGTGCCAGAAAATTAGATATTTGAAATTATTAACATTTTTTGGATGATTGTGCAAATATCTCCTAGCCACTTATTTTATCTATTTTATACCACAATGCATAATATAATTAGTTCATTCCTGACTAATTTCTCTGTTGTCGTGCTAGTCAACACCTGCTTGCTAAGTTGTTGCTATCCCCATGTCTAGGTCTTCAATAAAAGGACTTTAGAACTCATTGGGTTTTGTGAGGGGGTTGTTTTGTTTTGTTTTGTTTGAAAGGAAAAGAAATTACACAATATTTCTCAGTCAAGAACAAGAATGTAAACATATAAGTGAATTTTATTTCCATTACCATAAAAAGAGATTTTAAATTTGAAGCACCATTCTACAGATGGTGAAAGTTAAAAGACAAATCGCCACAGCTGTGTGTAATGTTGTTCTCCACTTCTATGGACTACACCTTCTTGAGTATATGCCAATTTAATAATACTACACTATTTTAAAGTCTTTTAACAGTCTCTAAAGAAGTGAACGCTATATATTATGCCTTTTAATACAATTTCTTTACTGAATACAGATGGAGACTAAATTATTGTTCAACTGTGTGATGATTAGAACAGAAAATACCTCATATTTTTTTTCCTCAGTCTATCTCTGGAGAGGCACAATGGAGCCTGAACACCCTGGTACTTTTTTGACAGAAAATCAAAACAACCAGAACGAAACTATGGCCCTACCAGATCAAAAAAAAAGAAAGGAAAATTTTAGTAAAATAAGCAGACCAGATCCAAAGGCTACTGAATTTGAAAGTAACTTTGCAGGATGTTGGTCTTATTTAATTTGTGTGTGGAACAGAATAGCTCAAATAAAAATACTTTCCATCATAAATCAAAGGTACCAAAATGTGTATAGCTCTCAATATAGCGAGAATGTCAAGTACAGTTTAATAACTTCTTAACATATTGATGAGGGCCATTTACTTAAGAAAGAATTTCCTAAGTGGCTCTACAGATCCTGTATTGGTAAACTCTTATTCACAATAGCTGTTGAATAGTTTTTAGAGGTATTATTTATTAGCCACAAATATAAGATTGTAGTTAAGGCTCGCAACAACTGCTATACTTTGTAGACCAGCCAGAGTAGAATTTATTTGCATTTTTGGGTTGATTACTTATGTTTCCACACATGTATAAAGGAGTCCTAAGACATAGATTTCACATTGTCTCTCCAAGTCCAAATATGGTGTACCTCCTATCTCGATGGCTTTAGCTTAGGAAAACTACCAATATTTTGAGAAAAAAAATAACATCTCTATCTAAATACAGACCTTTCTCCTCTGTAACAATCTGCAATGAGTTCAAATCTGTTTTCAACTATGCAGGTTCATAAAAGACTTAAAAGTGCAACACACAGGAAGTTGAGATGGTTATAAAGTAAGTGCACTCAAGTATGTACTCAAGATATGTGAGTCCCATTGCAATTACGAGTGAAAATGTCATCTTTCATTTCTATGTACTCTGGCATCGGTAGAAAATATAACATGGTGTATGCTTTGTTGAATATAATGCAACGTTATTTCTTTACACACTCAATCATGTTTGAGCTTTTTACATAAAGAGTCACTCTGCATACATTGTAGTTTAATGCACCACTAATGCTGAAATCACATTATTTCAATAACATACCTCATCCAAGTTTTTCAAAGCATGTTCAGTATTATAATAAAAACTCTATTAGCAAAAGAAGATACTTGATTGGCATGGAAATCATGATAAGGAATTAGCCCTCAAGATCAGCTAAAACATAAATTAGTGTAAATGAACAAAAGTGATAAAACTATGATTTTCTGAAAATACTTGACTAAACTGAAGTATGTATATGAATGCCTCAACACTTTTGGTTAGTGTTGTGGTTTCAGCTCTTATACTGTTAACTCATTTTGACCTTGAACAAGATGTTTCATCAAGCCATTTTGAAACTCAGGAATTTTTTTTCAGTCCTAAAATGCTGACCCTTTTCTTTCTCTATATACAATGGCAACTTTGAACTAGTAGATTTTCCTACAGACAAGAATTGAAACCAGTGTTCTCACCATTGTTTACTCTGCAGTAAAATCTTAAAATTAGTATAGTTTGAGACATCTGGTGAGCTCAACACTAAAAGGTACAACTCAAAAATGCAAAACTTCTGCCACTGAACATTTAATATCTAAACAGGAATAAAATCCTTGAAATACAATTTCTCTAATTATATTCACTTATTTCGCCAGTGATCACTTTTGTAGTTTTTTGCTGTGACACTTTCAAAGTATGACAGGTACAGCAGATTTTCAATTTTACATAATTTTTGAGACTACGGTTTGGATTCTACAATCGAAAATTACATTTCAATGGCAGTTTTAACAGAGCAGGGGAGCTACATATGACTGTCTGAAATGTAAAATATAAATTAAAGCCCTAGAGCTAGCACTTCATAGAACCACAGTAGTATCTGTGCCTCCTACCTTCCCCCTATCCAGTGTTGAATAACACACGTGTACAGTCTCAGAAAAACTTGAAACTCAAAAGAGTTCAGCAGCAGAGAACCAATAGTTGAACTGCTACAGTGCCCTAGTTGTCTCCTGGGATTCAAAGCTAACATTTTCTGAGACATTTAAGAGCCACTAATGTGTGTTTTAAGACTATCAATCACATCCCTAAAGATTCATAGAGCATATGTATTTAACCATGCGGAAAAGTACTGAAGTGTTATGACTTCTGTAATACCCCTTTTCTTCCTATGTCAAGAGCTCCCAAAGTGGAAGCAGCCCTGCTCCCTTCAGCCTGGGTTGTCACTGCTCTCTGCTTTATGTCACCAACCAGATTTCACTATACAAGACACCAAGGAGGTTGAAAATGAATGAATATTAACAGCCTATCTGAGGAAATAAATCTTCTAAATGAATGAACATTTGCCAACACCTGATTTATACAAATCCACTCCAAATCTTTGAAGTCCATTAGAACTAATGTCCAGTGTTAGACAAGGCACATTTGCAAGTTCATTGGGTTTTAGAGTGGGTATATGCAAATATGTATCAATTATGTAAGGACAAGACACTGTTTGTAGACTAATCTGATGAAAAAATAAAGCGTTGAAAGTCTGCAGACTCAGAATACCAAATAATAAGATAAAATTATTATCTAACCCACGCAGTAAGTAAACTTTATCCTCATGTATTTGTCAAAAAATAGGAATATGTGTCATTGCCGGTTTATCTCTATCAGTTTGTAAGAACACTCAAATTAATAGCTAATGAAGAAATGAATGGCCTACTGAGAGAGTAGGACTACATATGATGGCTTTAAATAGGAATGGCGTTATAATATTTTCCACTTGGGATGACAAATTCAAAGATAGTACACAGCTTGTAAGTAGGTGGGTAGATTAAAATCAAAAACTAAAATTAAAACCGTTAAAAGGTCTACACGTTGTGTTTCATTGGAGACTTAAAGAAACCTAGCTTTGAATTACAAGTTTGAAAGCCTTATTAGAATATATTTTTTGTGAGCTTTTGAGACCTCTGTCGTTTGATTCCAGCAGAGCAGACACAGAAAAAAAAGCTAGTGTCATAGATTTTGTTGGGATTTTTGGAATGACGGTTTGAAAAATATAATCTGCCAAAAATTACTTTATGATTTTTTCTGTATCCAAACCTTTTACTAAGCTGTTCTTTTTATATTCAATATTAGAAAAGAATAAATAGACAAAATTCAGTATATCAGAAGGAACTACTTTTATTATATATTTGTGAGCTAATTAACTATTTCAAAATAGAAGAAAAGATAACACTGGACGAACATTTAACATCTTTAATATCATTAACTGCCAGGTTAAATGAGTCATCTAAGTATTGAGTGACTGAACATCTGAAATACTGATTTTATTACTGAAATCCATTACTCAAGCACAGTTAAACTCTCTCATATTGTGAATTGTTTTTAATGTTTTTTTGTGAGATATCTCTAAGGTTCAGAACTGGTGGTAAAACCAGGGCTTGACAGCTGAGGGAGAAGACTAAATTTAACATATAACTGTTTTGAACAATTTTGTCCCTGTTTCAGAAAACAGTGAAGATGATAGAAAACTGAAGGAAAAACTTCTCACAAAATGGAATTTTCAAATTATTCAAATATACACCAAATCTCTTTTAGTTTTGTCTTGCTCCACAAACGTTCAGTTTAATAGGATAGTTCTTGCAAGGTTAATGGCATATATTTTAAAAGTCATGTAATGAAACTTTTTAACAATTAGACTATTTTAAAATCTCATAACTTGATTGCAGAAAAAGTTATCCTCCATTTAACTGTACATGGAAACAATATGGAGTTTAAAAAGAATCCAGACTTTAATTAATTTAATATATAAATATATCTTTATATTTATGAATAGATACAAAAAAATCTTTAGAGTAATAAACTATATCGATCAACTCAATGCCAAAGGTATCCAAAAAAAACCCCACATGATCTTCCTTTCTTTTCTGAGTACAAATAAGAAATTTGTTGATTGGATGAAAAGATTTATTCATCTTCATTTGAGATTCTAACTCCTTCCTCTACCTTAGGTCTATTTTTCTCTTATTATAGATTTTGTGATGGGATGAAGATGAACTTCCAATAAAGTTTGCAGTGTTGAATAAAACGATGAGTCAGGTATCTGAGAAGTGCCTTGTGTTCAAGTTCATACTGGATAGGCAGCAAGATAAATCATGAGATAAAATGTGGGTACCTAGAATGTAGCTTTCTGGATTAACATATTTAACATTACTACTTGCAATGTTCCTAAAACTTACTATGATAAGGGATACAACTTGGTTACATTTTGTAGAACATAAGACTTAGAGTTAGAGACTCTTGGAAAGCTATTTCTGTACTAGGAAGTAGTCAATGAATACTAGAAGATCTAATTTCATTTATTCAGGTCTCTAGAATGGTTGAAATAGCTTTGGAAGCATAATCTCTTACAAATTGGATAATTATTGCATTGGAAAGTAATGACTGAACTTTTTATATATATATATTTACATACACACATGAATCGTTTCATTAGTAACCTGCACACTATTGATCTAGTATAGAACTTTGATGAATTTTAGTTTATTTGGCATCGTGACCTTCAGAACAGCAATTAAAAAAAACAGCAGCAACAACAAAAAAAACCTCCACCACAGTAAAATTAGGCAAGAACAGTTTTAAGTATAAAGCAGTTTCTCAGACTCCTTCTCAGAATTAGAACATCCCTCATTATTAGTAGGTCTCAGGAATTTGTCTTTGTCTAGACACCACAGCCAGAGGATTCTTCCTGTATACAACTTCACAGTGGTGTAGTGTACGTAGTGGAGCTTTCAAACACTCTTAAGTTTGATTATGTCGATTTTTACCAGAGCTTAAATCGTATTTATAAGTGCAGGTGAAGAAAATATACCCTTTATTATGAATGATGTTCCTAGGCAAACAAAAAGAAAAGGAAATAAAAATTTTTCAGAATCGAGTGGAACTACTCTGTTGGTATCTGAAGACCAAGACTCTATAAATCCAAAAGCAGTGTTGTTTGTGTGTTACCTATTTGTATCAATAGTGTTCATGAAAAAGAGTGTTTATGAAATGGGTGACATTAAATATTTAAGTTACTTCTCCATGATATTCCCTATCACTATTAATAAATTGGAAATATATTACTATCTGTTCTAACACTTTAAGTGAGGTTAACAAATTATGAGAAAACCTCATTTTTCATTTCTGTGCTTATCCATTGACTCTCAAATAAAAAGGTTTTCAGAGAAAAAATATTAAAATTTTAATTTTAAATTATATGAAAGCCAGAAGTAAAATAAAATTATACTTCAAAAATCTTGGGATTTTTTTAGGTAATATTACCACATTCAATGCTTTGAATTTGTATTTTTCATAGCAGTTGTCAAGTTCGGTACTAGCTGAAACCACACATGATTTTCTACTTTTAGTTATGCACTTATGTATACCTGTCAACTTTCTAGGACATTTCCACTTTTCTGTTGCTATTTATACAATGTTATTGGAAAAAAAACAGTACAGGAAAATGATAGGACCACAGTGATACATTAAAGAAGCTGTCACTGGTAGTGACACTGAAATGAGGCGCAAAATTAACTTGTTCATTAGGATTCTGAGGATTCTGGGTGGGAAAGGAGGATTCTAAATGGGTTTCTTTCCAGTATAGACCTTACTACGTGGATGAAAGGGTGAACAGGAAACAACATACAAGGAAGTATGCAGTTTAATAAGAAAGAGCCAGAGCCCATTCATCCTCCATAAGCAATTGCTTTCACCTGTGACTTGGTGCTCAAACTTGCAGCAATACTTGCACTAAGATGGATTATCACACATCGGGTATATTTGTATGGTCAGCAATATTGAGGTACAGCAATTTCTACAGACTTGGTGCTCTAAGCAAGATATACTTACTTTTAAATACACCTTTTTTCATCTTTTTTTTCAGAGACTATAACTTTAAATAGGTTTCTTTAGATATTGATAGGTTATCTGACTAAAAGGTAATCACATTAAAGTCACAAAGCCTAGTGAGAATAATAATAATAATAATAATAATAATAATAAAAATAAATAAAACAATGGTAGATGTGGGAATGAGTGAAATGGAGAAGGCTGAACCATCTACTCAAAGATGGTTGTCAAAAGAGACCCATTGTCCCTAGTGTGAAATCCATTAAGATACATGAATGAGAGAAACTTGAGTCAGAAGATCAGGCAAACCAAAGCAGGATTATTGCCTAAATAAGTGTAGAATTTATTATGGGACCCAAAACCAGAATTTTTTGACTGATAATACAGTGGATGGAGGAGGTCAAGGTGGACCAGCGAGGAATAAATTTAGAAAAACTAAGGGAAAAGGGTATAAAAAGGGCCAGTGGTGTGTAATTAAGTTGCTGGTCAGTATCCTTGTTTGAATGATCCCTTGTCCTGATCACCTCAATCTGTCCTATCTTCTTATTAGACTCGATTACTCATGATTTTCAAATGAAGGTCCTTTCTTTTCCATGTAAGTGTGTGTTTAATGACCTGCTAGAGAATTTCAGGCCAATTTGGGCCTGTTTTCTCTGGTTCCTTTTTTTTTTATATCTGTCTATTTTCCAGCTATTGAATGGAGTGTCTAAAACCACCTACCGGAGAGACACATATTGTGTGTGTTCTTGTGTCAACAGAGTCCAAAGAAATAGTTGCTGAGGTGCCTTATTGTCTTAGCCTCACTGATGTTAAGGGCATGTTATTTGCAGTTCTTTAACCTTTCATCTAAGGCACTGTAGAAGTTTTTTCCTACATTCCCTTGCCATTATTCTGGGGCTGTTGGCCTCAGGGCCTTGCACCTGCAGAACTCTAAAATTGTGGTTATAGTAAGTTCTCATGGTTTGATGACTACCACTGAAATCAGAATCACATCTCTTTCCAACTTTTCTTCATTTATTGTTCTGCCAAATTTCATTTTACAGTAGACAAAATCAAGCATGGTGCATATCAAAGTAGTTAATAGTAATTCAAATGGTTGATAAATAGTAATCAACAATACAATTGTGCAAACACTTAACTGCAAATTAATGTGCAACAATAATTATAATCTTGGAACTAGTTTCAGAAACAGGACAAAGCAATAGGGAATTTGAGCAGGTTTTCAGTGGGAACTATAAAGTACTACTGGAAAATCATGGAGAAAATAACAATTGTCATCTTCACTGCTATGATTTGGTAGAGTGCAGACAAACACTGACAAAGGAAAACATGTCTGAGACTCCTGTCTAGCAAAATGGAGAATTTTCCCATTCTTTCCTTCCTTCTGTCTTTCTGTCTCTTCTTCTTATTTCGTTTTAAGTTTTTTTTTTTCACAATCATAACTTCTACATTAGAGTGTATGAGACCAGTTACGTTGATTTTTCTAATCAGTTTAGCATCTGGAGGAAACCAAGGTCTATTGAACCAGCTACAGAACAGACAGTTGTCATTTATGTATGTATGTTCCACTTATTCTTAATCCTGACCAGCTGGAGATGAAGAACAGGATTGGGCCATCTGTGTTCTGCATGTTTATTTGAGTGCTGTTTGTGCTCGTATGGGACAGGCACAAGTCTTCCTCTGGGTGGATCTGTGTGGCTGGCTGTGAGTACACTGTGTGTGTGTGTGTGTGTGTGTGTGTGTGTGCATGCATTTGTGCAAGCATATGTGACTGTGTGCATATGGAGAGTAGCTTCTCAATATCGCTGCTGGATGGACCTGAGGAAGTAGAACTGAAGCAGTGTCCCATATATCGGAACGAGGAGGAATGACTGGGTCTTAGGGTACACCAAAGTCAGCAGAAGCAGGTGGGGAAGGAAAAATTTCTTGTGTCCTGAAGTCTACTAGAAGCAGCAACATGTAACGTGGTTTATATTTGCTATAAAAACCATCTCCATCATCTAGTCCAAATTTTCTTTATCTATAAAATATTCATTATGAAGCTTGCACAAATTATTAAAACAAAATTCTGTGGTACAGGGCAGATTAACAATTTAATTGCAGCAATAAATGAAGAAAAAGGCAAGTGACATGGACTTATCCTTGCATTAAAGATAAGATTGAAATGAATGTTGCATATTCTAATAAGTAAATTCATGAACTAGCTACTCAGCTTATAACCTTGCGTAGCTAAAATAATTTTTGTTCTATTTCCACTTTCTGTGCCATTTGGCTCTCTTAATTTGAATAAGTGGTCAAGAATGATATAAGCATTTGCTTGGTAAACTTCTGAAGCCAAATATTTTTCATTTTCCTTTCTCAGAAGGACTATCCACCTGAGTGGGAATTATAAGGAATTACATAGATGATCTGGAATTAGTGACCCTCAAGTGGTATAGTCTGAAAAAATGATTCAGGAGAGTTGAGCAGCTACACAGGATGCTCTGTTTGGACCTACGTAACACAAGTTCCACCAGGAAACAGTAAAATATTGATTTGGTAGCATTCCTCACTGTGCAACTATAATATTGTAATTAAATGAAAGCCTATTCAGAAAAAAATCAATTTAAAGGCCACAAAGCAATGAAATCCAGCAGCAATATGAATAAATACTTGTTTGAACAATATGTTCTTCCCTCTTCCGAGGCAACTTCAGTACAATATAAAACATCACAAAAACTGTCACAGGCCTCATATTTCTACAGTTAGAGACCTCTATGGTCATCTATTACTTCTTTTAAAATATGTGATTATGATAGGCAACAAAATTATACATTTTTCCATCTTCAAGCTAGCTGATGGCTAATTATATTTTATAATTGAACATTATCATATTTGATAGTTAATATAACTCTGCTTCAGAAATAATCAAATTATAATGATTCAAGTAAGAAAGCAGAAAGAACAAAACATCATGAAGTGTAAAACAGTAATTTCATGTGTAATAACAATCATAAAAATATCCCTCTGGCTGTAGTTTCTATACAAGCAAAGCTGATTCCAGTTTTCCTTTAAAAAGTAATTAGAATATTGAAAAACATTTTATAAGTGTTAGTGCTAAATTGCTCAGACCTTGGAAAATATAACTGGCAGGCTCCATTTATCTCAGTTTCTATGTCCCATATATTTGAAGTTCAGCTTCTTCTCAATGATTATAAGGATCATTTGCTCTCTGTCACTGCTGTATACCAGACTGTCACTGCTCAAATTGAAACCTCAAAATGAACCTCAAATTTCATTTGGGGTAAAATAAACTTCTTGTTGCTTACATTAATCTCCTGTCTGAAGGCTCATCATTGCTCCATGTGAGATGTGAGGTATTTCCTGATCTCTGACCAGATATGAAATATAGTAGGACTGGTGTCACCAGTATTTTGATAATAAACAACTGAAACAGGAAAGGTTGTTACTCAGAAAAAAAGTACCCTGGGCCTTTTGAGGTCTTAAGACATTCAGCTGGGTCCAAAGTTTGGTTCTGTTGTTGCTTCAAAACTCCCTATCATAGTGCAAACAAAATGTGAGTTATCCCAGGCTGACACAATATTTGATGTCAGGAACTAGTGAAAACGTGACAAATGCTATCTATAAGCTTTTTGTAGCTAAATTTTAGGATGGAAAGAGACAAACATGCACCAGTGCCTATAGATACCCAGAAATTTTCTCCTGTTTACAAATTCCAAAGTATTTCTTAGTGCAAATAATATCCATCCATAGGAGTCCCCATCTAAAGTAGAACAGGAAAATGAAGGGAGTCTATGTTGACACTACAGACTATTGGTCTTAGATTTCATGCATTTTATTTTGATCAGAGGAAGTTTGATACCTATATAAACATTTCTTTCTTGACCAAGTATTCAGATGAAACTGCCGAACAGGCTGCCACTGTTACCTCTAACTTTGACTGCATTTTTTTCTTTTCTGTCAAGTGATGCTTTGCCCCAGTACCTTGGTGGCATTATTTTTCCTTTGTGATCTAACAGGCTGAAAAAAACATGGCAACCTGTACAATGATGTCCACAAGGCTAATTCAGCACTCTAGTAGTGTATAAAAATACCTAACATTTATGTATCCTTCTAGTACTTCAGAATGTTTTGCTAATATTATTTAACTGCTTTTCCACTTTCCTACAGTATATCACAAGTACCCTGTATTTTGGCTATCTAAACAAAGAAAATAAACTTTCATCTTTTATCTAAGGACTTCATGCTAGGCAATTATGAATAGTGGGTTTAATAATGAAGTCTTAAAAGTAAGATAAACAGTCCCTTGATTTGAGGTGAACTGAAGATTTTTAACTGTATATCTCTTCAAGTAAAAGATGGAGCTTCAATAGCCCAAGAGCTAAGCTAGTTACAAATGCTGTCAAACATCAGAAGTCTTCAAAAATGTTTATTATGAAGTTGGCTAGGAAATCAGTTCAAATTTTGAGCAGTAGAAGAGGACTTTATCTCCACTCTACATAAAGCAGGTTCACTGCAGGAAAGGATGATTTAAAACAAAATTATCCAAAGTAAGATACACTTCAACTATCAAACAAACTTTTTTACACTAGTAGTACCAGTGTAATAGTGGTTAGTAATACTCTTAGTCTCCTTAGCTCATCCACAAAGATTCAAGTAAGGTTTACTGGCCAAGCTGGCCAAAGACATATTCAGTACCTTATGATGTCATGCTCAGTATATAAATGGGAAGTTGACTGGGGGGGCAGAGCTGGCTGATCCACAATAGCTGCTTGGGATGAACTGGGTTATCAGTCATTGGGTCATTGGGTGGTGAGGAATTACAGTGAATTGCGAATCACTCGCTTTGTATCTTCTTTTTTTATTATTATTATTACTGTTATTGCTATTATTCTCTTTTCCTTTGTTGCCCCATTAATCTGTCTGTCTTTATCTCAACTCACAAGTTTTACTTTACTTCCCAATTTTCCTCCTTGCCTCACCAGGAGGAAGATGTGAGTAACCAGTTGCACGATACTTAGCTGCTGGCTGGTGTTAAACCATGAGAGAAAGAAAGAAAAGGTATTTCTGTATCTCATCAGTTAAAACACTTTTTTAAGGGAAGAAATGCTTTTTAAAAAGTAATTATGGGAGAGTAACACAAAGATATTAAAATTCTCAGAGTACTGAAATATCTTTTAGATCAACTAACATTACACACTGATTTCAAATCTTTTAGTCTGAAGCAGTGATATAGTTCCCTAACTTTTCTCCCTTGTAAGTGTAACCAAAAAAATAAATCTAGTTATCAGCCTCAATAGAAAACAAAAGTTATTTTAAAATACGAAAAAATAGATAGGAAAAAATTATTAATGAGAAACAATATTTCTTTTTCAAGGCAAACAAATGAGATGCAAACATACTAGTCATTGCCTGTAAGAAGCAAAAGGAAAATTGTTTCACAGTCAAAGTGTGCTGAAGATAATTAATACAGAAATAAGTCTACTAAAAGGGACTTTTGCAATAAAACTACCAATTGGGTTATGAAAATTCACAGTAATTTGTCTGAATAGGGGAAAAGTGCATTAAAATATCTGTGCTATTATTTCTTTCCATTAAAGGAAATGATCACACTTTAACGTACGTAGGATGTACAAAAGTTGCTGGGAGAAAATTAACACTCTTCCTAAAGATTTTTTAGGGAAAACCCCATATTTTTTATTACAACAGAACCAGTCTTTATAGACGGAAGTAGGAGATATTTTAGAATTTTGTGGAACTGGTAAGGGACAGTAAAATTATTGTATATTGGTCATGTTTAAATTTTCTCAGTGTTTGACATGATTTTGCTGCAAATTTGTATAATCCTGATTTCAAAGCATATTAAACATCTACTTACCAATCAGGAAAGTAGCAATTTTTCAGCTTTGTTTTCCTCAGTCAATGCATTACCCCATTTTGTAAATACACTTTTTTAAAAAAATTACATATATTTATTACGTTAAAAAATCCTAGACTGTACATTAAACATTTAAAAATTAGAAATTGTCAAATATGTATATACATTTCTTCCACTTCAGCATACACTTTACAGAGAGGGCAAAAGAAGGAATCAGGAAAATAAGAGCGCGTGTTCCTGCAACTAGCAGGTGCCGTGATGTGCAGGGAGATCAGAACTACTGTTATATCATGAATGTACTTATTCCTATAATTTCATTCCTTAAATTTTAGATGGTATTAGTATTTTACTGTAATATTTGCTTATAATATCCAGGAACTAGTTGCAGAGAAATTATGTATAAACCAATAGATGATTATAAAATATAAAATATTCTTCTTAAAAAGCATTGATTAAACCCAGGATTTTATCTCTAAACCATCACTGGTTTATGGTGGGAAGATTGAGGTCTGCAACTCTATATGTAAGGATAGAGCTTGCGGGTGTTTATTTTTGTGTATTGCCATGTTCTTCCCTCATGCCCTAAGATTTTGAAGTATTTCTATAGAGCAATTTTATGTTGCTTTCTTGAACACGTAAAACAAATCTTTTTAATTTTTATGCTGTTGTTAGTTTTGCCTCTCATCAAAGTGTTATCTTTTTTATAAGTGGCAGTGGGAAAAAAAAAATAAAAGGCTTCCGGATTTTTAATTTGGTCTCACATATGAAGACTATAATAAGAAAGTGCACTTCAAAAAGTTGTTCCTATGTTTTCTTTTCGGAGTTACATGCACTAATATAATAGATTAATTTTGCTGACAATTGTAAAAGAAGGTATATACATCTATGGAAATTAACATTAACAAAAATGATGTAATAGTAAGCACTTAATGCTTTTTAGAAGTCTCTTGTTTTCAAAGAATTTACCACTTTTCAAAGTGCTTTGTGCAGCTTTATCTAGAACAAAGGTGTCAAACTCCTGGCCCACAGGCCGAATCTGGCCCTCCACCTTGTTTTATCTTGCCTGGCATCTTGCTTATACCAGCAGCAGCACCGAGCTTCCTTGCCCCTGCGCTCCTGCCAGTGCAATGGTCACGTGTGCAGCCTGTGTGACACAAGTTACGCTGCAGGAGCAGGAGCTGGAGAATGGGAGGAGCCATGAGTTTGACCCCTCTGATTTAGAAAGTCTAATTTCAAACAGAGATAGACTTTAAATTCTAAAATAAAGTCTAAATTCTAAAGGAGCATAATTTCTACTAAAGTACGATCCCAAGGATTTCTCAGTATATTTTTTATTTTGTAACCCTAGATCTTATTCTGCATCTGAATGATTAGACCCTTTCCCTTCGCTTCCTCAGTGAGGCTCAGTGAGAAAGGTACCAACTAGCACCTTTCCAAAATTCATAAATTAGCCACCACAGTTAAGACATTTACTGGCAGATTAACATATACTCACATGAGATGGGAATCTGATCTTACCATTTATAGATCAGGAACTTGTGACTCTTTTAGTGAGTACAGAAACAACTTATCCTTATTTCCCAAAGTGCAAGATGTACCTCATAATTTGAAGGACTTCAGGAATTAAGAGGCAGTTCTTTCGGGAAGGTAAATACTTTCCACTGCATGTTTTGCAGCAATGCCACTATTGTGAGCAAGAAGAATGGACATTTGTGAGTGTATCAAATATTTTTGCACATTGACAGAATGAGCAAGTACATTATTATTGACCACAGGAAATGGTGGTATTTCATTTATTAAGGCATTGAAACTGATGGGTGCATTATTTTAGAAGGATTTCACTACTAATGCAGATATTCTGGCTGTTTCCAGTGCTGTTTGTGTATCATCTGTCTTGAACAGTGCTCTTCATAGATGAAATATGACCTGAAGAAATCTTACTTGAACAAATAAACACATAAATCTGCTTGATTTGGGGATTTAGGAGCCCTTGCAATAGCTTTTAACACATTTGAATTTCACCACCCCTAAACCAAAAGAGGAAAAGTCTAAACCCAAAATTATTGAGATCTATTTTTTTCACAAGAATCTGCCAGTATAACATCTCTATGCTGCATATAATTTTACTTTTTCACAGGCAGTTTATCTTGTACTTTATTCAGCTGCCTCAGACTGCTGAAAATTATACTGCATGTTGGAATTTGTTGCCCTGCTATTGTAGATTATTGATACGTACACATGCGCTACAGCAGCCTGCCTAATGTATGAATACTACAAAAAAAAAGTGCCACCTGAATTCTTTTGTCCGTTTTGTTGTTGCTCTTCTTTCTGTTCATCAAGGGTCTTATCCCGTGATATTCACTGCAGGAGTTTTTAGGATATTTTACTCTCATTGGTTTCAACCACAAGAAAATTATTCCATCCCAGAAGAGAGGTAAGCAGTTGTGGAAGGCGTGTGCATTTCACTGCTTTATTTGCTTCATTTACTGGAAGGTAAATGCCTACACTAAAGCAGTACCATGATTCACGATGCATTGTATTCTAACAAAAAATGTTGTCTTAAAACTACTCCAGACATTAATCCAGACTGGATTTCACTACTTCAGTTACTTTTAAGAAAAAAATACACTCTATAGAACCTGAAATATTCACGCAAAAAAAAATCCCTTGTGTATGTGTTTCTGTGTGTAAGTGTGTGTCCATGCATGTATTTTATATTTCATGCAATTAAAGACAATTAAAGATACCTTATTTAAGAAAATTTAGTATGAAAAATATGTCAGGACTGGTGTGTGTTGAATAGAAATGCTACAAAACCAGTACTAGTGTTTTTAGAAATGTGGATGAACTGTGACAGGCAAATTCTCAGCTGTGATAGAAAAAGTTCTAAATTGTTAGAACTACGTGTCATGGAAGGATAAGAGGGAGATGTGTTTTATTATGAGTAACACAGGAAAATAATATCCCTTATTAATAATATCCCAATAATATCCCTTATTAATAATATCCCTTATAAATAATATCCCAATAAGAGATGTTTCTTCAAGTATATTAACAACAACAGGAGGACCAAGGAGAATCTCCCTCATTTACTGGATGCAAGGAGAATAGTAGTAACAAAGGATGAGGACAAGGCAGAGGTACTTAATACATTCTTTATCTCAGTCTGATAGATGCTCTTTGGGCTCTTTGTAAGACGCTCTCTGGGTTCCAAGCCTCTTGAGCCAGAAGACTGTGAAGACTAACACTCAATGTTCCAAGAAGACTTGGTTAGAGATCTGCTCGGCCAATTAGACATCCACAAGTCTACAGAGCCGGATGGGATACACTCAAAGATATTAAGGGAGCTGGCAGAAATCTTTGCCAATCAATGGGCTGAGACCAGCAGGATCAATGGGCTGAGACCAATGGGATGAGGTTTAACAAGACCAAATAACTGAGTCCTGCACTTGGGATACCACAACCTCATGCTACATTACAGGCTTTGGAAAGAATGGCTGGAAAGCTGCCTGGATGAGACAGACCTGGGGGTGTTGGTTGACAGCTGACTGAATATGAGCCAGCAGTGTGCCCAGTTGGCCAAGAAGGCCAATGGCATTTTGGCCTGTATCAAATACAGTGTGGCCAGCAGGACAAGGGAAGAGATTGTGCCCCTGTACTCAGCACTGGTGAGGCCACACCTCAACTACTGCGTTCAGTCCTGGACCCTTCAGTATAAGAAGGACATTGAGGTGTTGGAACACATCCAGAGAAGGGTTACAAGGCTGGTGAAGGGCTTGAAGAACAGGTCCTATGAGGAACAACTGAGAGAACTGGGGTTGTTTAGTTTGGAGAAGAGGAGGCTGAGGGGAGACCTCATAGCTGTCTATGATTGCCTGAAAGGGTGCTGTGGGAGAGCGAGTGTTGATGTCTTCTCACAAGTGGCAGGTGATAGGACAAGGGGAAACGGCCATAAGTTGATCCAAGGGAGGTTCAGACTGGATATTAGGAAGAATTTCTTTACCGAAAGGATGGTCACGCACTGGAACAGCTGCCCAGGGATGTGGTTGAGTCACCATCCCTAGAGGTGTTTAAAAAAATCGGTAGATGAGTTTTTGAGGGACATGGTCTTGCAGAAGATGGGTACGGTTGGACTCAATGATCTCAAAGGTCTTTTCCAACTCGAAGTTTCTATGATTCTATGATTCTACTGTTTGATACCTAGAGTATACCATACATTAATGCTTGAACATTAAACTGTGCATTGAGTAATGAAAATAAAGGAGGACACCAAATAAGGCTTCCATGTCCTTAATAAAAACAACTGACTGGATCTATCTCAACTTCCAGGAAAGCTATGATCTTGTCTAGGTTGCACTCTATAGAGACATCTCCCAAGGAGCAAGAAGGGTTTGACTATCTGTCTCAGGAATCACAATGCCTCCATTCAGTTCATTACTTATAAATCACCTCTAAGATAGGAACAACATAGTACTGCCTGAGTATGAAAGTTACATGAGAAAAAAATTTTCATAGCAGAAGTGGAGAAAAAAAAGTATTTGAAAGGTATGAAATCTAAGAAATTCTTCTAAATTGTGTGAAGTGTAATGTATGAGGAAAACTATTCTTTAGAATTCATATCTACTTTAATATTCCATAGTGTAGTTGCATGTAGAAACAGTCAAGATCTAAGCAGAATGCAAGAAACAAACTCTCACAGATGCTTGATGACCAAGCCATTTCTGTTAATTATAAAACATAACCTAAAATGCAGTAACATTTTAAAAGTAAGCTATAGATAGCCCTGAAACCCACACTTGTGCAGCATCTGCATTTTCTTGACCTCCTTAGAGAATTACGGAGTGGATTCACAAAAAATGTCAGGGAAAAGAATAGCTGTGATACTTGGAATCATTTAGAGTCATAGACACAGTTCACACCTGTGTTACTCTTCATCAGTTTTGGATTATTTACTACCAGACAAATGGACTTTCAATAGTAGGACAACAAAATACACTAAAAGAATTTCCCATCTAATGTGTACAAATCAGCACTTAGGTCTCCAACTTGAATGCATTTCAGAAATATAATTCTTTATGAAATGTTATGTAGCACTAGAGGTGGCTTTATGGTTGACAAGCCTCACAAATATGTAAATTCTGAAAAATTTTGTGTAGTCTGCTGTGGGTAAATAAAGTACTAACTCCTTGTAGGTAGTTTTGTATTTCCGGTCAGAGATCAAAACCAATGTCTGTTTGACATCTCAAGTCTTGATTAATTCTATGTTAAGAGAAATGCGGTAACAAGGTGTTGGGATACAGGAAATTGTGTGACTACAGATTGAAAGATGCAGAAAGCCTTACTTGGATTCCCACTACTTGTGAATAAAGTCCAGGTGTTGTGCAATCAGCTGTATACTACTTCAAAATCTTAAAAGCAAGTAATAAAAGATCTTTATTTGGTTTATTATTATTAAAAGTGTAACTTAATAATTCAGCTGAACTTTGAAATAGCTGATATCAGTGCCATACTATATTTCTATATGAGTTTGTTTAGGTTACGGATTTTGTGTCCTGAATATTAGAAATTACACATGCAAAGAGTTTCAGACATACTTGGATACTTCACGTCTCCATTGCTCATTTTACTGCTCTAATAGAAACAAACACTTACATCGTAAATTGCAAACTTGACTTCTGATATTTTTTACTTGGGATTGCATAGCAACCAGAGCCTGAGATTCTGTCCTGTTATCAACAGTGTAATGTTTCTATTGAATGCAAGCATCAGGTCTTTCTTGAAAGGTTTTAATATTGTAGATTTGATTATCAACTAGTGCAAATCTAACTCAACAAGAAAAAAAATGAATCCAGTTTATGACTGGATGTTTCATTGAGCAGATGGGTATTCTGAAGAATCTGAAATGATAGAAAAGCTAGAATTTCATAGAAATTAACTCAGCATTTGTTCCAAAAATCATCTGTGTCATGATAGAAGGTACAAAATCTGGACTGGGTGAAGGTTTCAAATGAAAGAGCCAGGATGGAAAGAACAAAGATGGTAGAAAGACTTACAAGAGAGTCACTTTTTTTTACCAAGGCCTGTAGTGTCAGGACAAGCAGTAATGGTTTTAAACTGAAAGAGGGTAGATTCATACTAGCTCTAAGGAAGGGGTTTTTTTGTGGTGGAAGTGATGAAACACTGGAACATGTTACCCAGAGAGGTGATAGATGCCCCATCCCTGGAAGCATTTGAGGTCAGGTTGGACAAGGCACTGAGAAACCTGATTTAGCTGAAGATGTCCCTGCTTATTGCAGAGGGGTTTGACTAAATGACTTTTAAGGGTCCCTTCCAACCCAAACTCTTCTATGATTCTATGACTTGGTCTGTAATTTAAAAGTTAACATAAAGTAAAAATTAAAAGGCATGAAGAAGGCTTCCGTTATCTTATTTACTTCTAAAATAGAGGGAGCTTAGAGGCACTTTTATACAGAATAAATGGTATGCATGAGACAGGTGTCTGTGACAGGCAACAAGGTACTAGTTCAATAACCATTGTGCTTGATCGGAAAGCAGGAAGAGATGAACTGGAAGTTTGCACTAACAGATAAGTATAGCCCAACAAAGTAAGAAAAAATAAATATTTAAATAAAGAGGAAAAAAGAGGGAACTGATGATTCATTACTTGAAAAGCTCACAAATATCACTACTAAAGTAAAGCACATTTTACTGAACTGAGCTTTCTCTACAGGGCTACATTAATGGTTTGTATATCTGGGTAAAAGAAATATGACATTATCAGTTCTCAATTCTATGGATAAATGTTGTTGACATTTGCCAGACAAATTTTTGAGACAGAAGCTTACAATTCCATGTTTCTTTGCTTGATATTAACAAGGACAGAGTAGCATTTTAGAAAAAAAGGAAACATCTTTAAAAAGTAAAATAAAAAATAAAAACTAATAAACTGCCCTGTATGAGACATGCATAATTTTTATTAATATAATTATTGCCTGAACAATAACATTTTATAGTCACGATTTGTTGTTAAGTAGTGATTTTCACTAATCTGATATTTTTAAGCTGTCATAGTTTTCTATTAAAAATGTTATTGTTTGCAGTATTTTTATTTTTGTATTGGTTATGATTGTATTGTCTTTGTTCTGTAAACAACGAGAAGTTTGAACCAAAATCAGTCAAGGAACACTAGGTTCATTATGATCTGGATACTCATAAAATGCTTACTTCTTTTGAACTCAGTCTAAATTTTAAGGATGTGAATGGATTATATTCCTATCTCAGAAGTCATATTCTTCAATTGAAGATAAACAGGGTTTTGAAATTCATATAAACAAGGTATTGCATAGCTGGTAATTTATACTTAGTTCTTCTGAATCCGAATTCACAGAATCGTAGAATCATCAGGTTGGAAAAGACCTCTGAGATCATCAAGTCCAAACTGTACCTGTCCCCTTCCTAAACCATATCCCTAAGAAACTCATCTCAGTGCCTTAAACTTAAGAACATCCTCCTCTTCAGGACTAGAACAGTTCAAATATTGCTGGTAGCACCATTAATGCATATTAAATATCCACATTATATCAGACTATGAATATGGTCATAGTATCATGGAATATTAAAATGATTTGGGTTGGAAGGGGATTTAAAGTTCACCTAAATCCATCCCTCATGCTAACTCAAGATTATTTGCTGGTTGGACCACTTGAAACGTTTAAATAGAAATGCAAGTAAATGAAAAATAGAATAAACAGCACATGAGAAGTGCTCCTATTCACCTAATTTAGGCTGTTTAGCCTGATACAGTCACTCAGGCTACTTCTATGGTCAATAAAAAAAATAGAAATGGATCTCAAAGGGAAATTCAGTCAAGCCTAAAGTATGAGTTAGGTTTATCTTGAATTAACTCCAACACAGACCTACTCCAATTGCCTCTTGAAAATACCCTCAATTTACTAGAAAGTCACTTGCTTGCTGTGGTTAGTTTAGAACAGAAAAGTACTTGAAGACTTCTTTTATAAATCCACTTTTAGATAGTTCTTGATCAGAACCCACTGCTACACAGTCCAACTGTACATCAGATATCATTATAAATCATTGATTTGGAATACACAATTAAGTATAAACTTGACACTTTAAGCTTGACTTTTTAGTGATGACTTAGTGATTTTTGGTTTGTTTTCCTCCCAAATAAAGATTTATAATACAGGTTGTTTTTATTTTTCCCCGTTAAATCAAAATCTGAAAAGGGATGCTCTTATTTAAAGTTTCCATCCTTAAAGTAAAATATTTTTTTATTATGATTTGTAGAGAAAAAAGTGTATAAAGTTTTAAAGCTGTGTTCTGATATTTACTGTTAATATGGAAAGACTTATAATTCCTAACAGTGTCAGAACTGAGAAGGTTTGCATGTTAATAGTACCAAGAATATTTTCTTTTCAAACCACAGAACATGGGAACAGGCAGTTATATTGAGTAAACTTTTCAAATTCCACTTCATTCAATTAATTTTTCAATTTCTGTTTCTATGAAAACAATTTTCTATACATTCTTAGCTCCAGAAATAATTACTGGACTCTCGAAACCTGGAATGTAGACAATTTCTTTAAAAATAAAACAAATTAAAGCATTCTGATTGGGTATTTTCAATTTCTTGTTATGACATTGAACTACAAAGCCAATAGTGTAATAAGCTAAGGAAAGCATCTGAGACTGTTTTCTGGTCTCTCCCTAAAGAGGCTGCTGAACCCTTATGACGTACCAGCATAAAATATAAAGGTAGTCATTTATGAACTGTCGTAACTCAAATTCTGTTTCAGACTAGTGCTGAAAATGAGACCTTATGTTTTTCTCATACTGTTTCGTAACACATGAGCAAAATATGACTAAATTGCAAAGAAAATAAAAAAGAAGAAAAACATAATGGAGCTATTTGTAACAGTTATATTAAAATACAAAATCATTCTGAATATCTTTCCTTTCAAGCAACCTATGGTTGTTTACAGTAACTACATAATATAAAAGTGCAAATTGTGCTCTCTCAGAGAAAACAGCCTGAGTTTAGATTAGATCCATCGTGAATGCTACAGATTATGGATATTGAATTTTTTTCAGAAATATTTCTATTGACGTGCAGAAGAGCAAAAGGGGGTAGATGTACCTTTTTCTAAACCATATACCAAAAAGCAGAAAGTCAGAATCATGACATAATTCCTCATTTCAAGATGAAACCGAATAGGTTTCAAATTAAGGAATAGTCTTGCTATTCAGAACTGTATTTAAGCAAGATACTTAACATTGTAGTTCTTATTTTAACTTGTATTGAAAGCAATATCTACTTCTGAAAAGATAAGAGCCCTGTAAGAGCAAAACATCCTTTATTTTGGTTTTTTTTTCCTTTATTTTATTTATATTGACCGTAGGTGTGCAGGTAGCCTTTGACATTACACAGTCTATTTACTAATAACATGACAGCATAAAACACTGGGTATTTTTTTAATTTAATTGTCATTATCCTCAAAAAGAATAAGTCTTGCATTTCATCTGCTTGTGAACACCATTTTAAGAAGAATGAGAATGGAAGGGAGTCCTTGAATAGTGGAATTATGGTCCGGTTTAAGCTGGACCTTTAGTAGGTTGAATATTCATTTGAATGTTTAGCTAAGTTGAATAGTCATTTGAATTTAGATCAGATTGCATGGAGTCTTTTCAAGTAAAGTTGTCAAGACCTCCCTGAGCAACCTGTTCCACTGGTTTTTGACTCTGTCATGTAGGAAATGTTTCTATTATCTAATCTTAATTTCCTTTATTGTATTGTGTGGTCATTGCTTACTGCCTTTTTGATGTGTACCACCAAGGATAGACTTTTCTTTCTACTCTAATTTGTCAGGGGAAGACAGATATTAGATTCCCATTTAATCTTCTCTTTTTCAGCCCAAACAAACTCAACTTATATATCAGGTACTCCGGCTCACTTAATATCTTGATGACCTTCCACTGACTCGTTTCAGTTTGTTCAGTCTTATTCATAGACAACCCTGAAATTCTATACAGTAGTCTGAATTTGATCTTTAAGTGCAGAAGGAGGAGAAATAATTGCTCCTCTTGACCAACTGTCTGCAGTCTTGAGGTTAGCCTTCACTGATGCAAGCATGCATTACTGATTTGTGCACAATTTTTGTCCACCAGAACTGCTATGTCTTTTATGGAAAGCTACTTTCCCATCAGTCAACCCCAAGTCTGTACCACTGAGGAGTCACTTTGCCTCTGGTGTATGTGCATGTTTTTACTGAACTCTGTAATGTTTCTGTTAGTCCATTTTTCCAGGCTATCTTCTGAATGCTATTTAACATCACTGATGAACTTACTGAGGATGCAGTCTATCCTACTGTCTAGGCTGCTAGTGTTTTTAATTAGTGTTTCCTCCATGGGAAATGTCCTTGTAACTGGCCACCTGTCCAGATTTGAATTCTTAACCCCTTTCTTTGACCCTGATGGTGCAGACATTCCCTCCTGCAACTTGTAGTCTAACCATCCAGATCATGTCTCATCAGTTTGTGCATGTTATGTCTCGTAACGTGCAGTCTTTCGAATTTATTTTCTTATCCATGACAATTCACACAGAAGAAACAGTTGGTTTTTAGTTGAGAGGAATATTTGGTCAGTCACTGAATGACTTAGAAAACACTCTTGCCATAATGCAGTCTTGTGAACATACAATGCATAAAGGCAGAACAGTTTCCCTTGTGATAGTACTAGATTTCTATTTTTTTCTCTGTCGATCCATTTGGCTTTCAAAATAAAAAACATGAAGCATACTTAAAGCAAATGGGCACCATGATTAATAAGAACATCACACTGAGACACATAAAACTGCCCTGTCTCCTTCATCTGAGCTTTTGGTGCAGTGATTAACCTTTGAGTTTATGAGTATTTTTGCACTTGCCTCAGATACAATATTTTATGATTTCTTGCCTCCCAGGCAACTTGGATTAAAATTATCAGATCTGGGAAGATAGCAGCCCATAATGACTGTTCCCTTAGAAACCATATCTACCTCCTTACCACATTATCAGAACATTCTTTGCACAAAACAGATGGAAATATCAAGACAAGGGACAAGACAACTTGTTAAGGTCACATTCTACCTTCCTATACATCATTCATGCTTAATTGATTCCTCTCCTAGAGACAGATTGCCATACATTATGAGAACTGAGAAAATGAAAAGATCGTTTTCCTTTCCCCATTAATTCCCATTTGGAAAGGCTTCTGCTTTTGCTAAAGTTGTTTTGGCAGTCTGCTTGCTAATGTCTGATCACTGTCTTTCAAGTAGATTTATCTTTTGGCAAAAGTATCCCTCTCTGATACAGTGCTACAGGTATTCCGCTCTCAGTGTCTGAGAGAACAATAAAACGAAAGAACCCAAAGAGATTCCAAAGAAGTCACAAGACAGATCCCTGGAGATTGTGCAGGTGAGTAGTTTAAAATGACACCTTTTTATGTACTTAGAAACTGTCTCATCACCGTTTGAGGAAAGCTGTTTAGCTTCCCTCTCACACACACCTGACATCTTTTTCTACACTGTACAAAAAAGGAGTCAATCATTTTGATGCATGTCTCCTGAGTAGGGTGGGTGAATAATTATCAAATCTGAATTGAAGTTGCAGTAGACCTCCTAATCACTGAAGTAACATTAGAGAAGAAAAAAAAAGCAAGATGTTTCTTTCATTTCTTTCATTTCTGAATATGCTTCCTCTTGTTAATTTGAAAAAATTAAATGTTCAGGACTTGCAATCTATAAAACTACTAATATAGTGATATAGGAACAGCCATATCAGGGTGAAATGCCACATTCAGTCTGAACACAGGATTAAAAAATATATTCAAGGAACAATAATTCTAAGACTCCTCTGGCTGTTGTATTTCAAAAAAATAGATATAAAGCCTAAAATAGCAAGTAGCAGCACAGGTGGAGAATATCTAGTTTGGTATCCCTGCCATTGTAATAAAACTGCCTGTATGCAATTCTTGGAGGTTGAAAACTTGTTTCTGGAGGGGAATTATTCACTGCTGCTCTGCTCAAACTATGTGAAAAGAAGTGAAGAGAAATCTCTTCTAGTTCTATTGTACTTCACTTAAAACAGAAAAAAAAAGAGATCTACAAAGCACTGAAAGTACTACTGGCCTTTAAAATGTTGTCAGGTTCTATTCAGTTGAAGTCATGAATATGCATCCCAATTTACCATCAAGAACATTTTGTATTGCTGGGCCTTTTCAACTATTGTGTTAAAGATGTGTAAGAATATACCAAAGACCCTTTTAGATCACACAGAAGGATCACTCCCTATTTCCCCTTTTAGAATAACCACAAGATGTTCCTTGGTGGGGTAATTTGGAAGTAGACTGAAGTGAAGACAAGGAATTTTTTTTGTGACTGTTACTAACATCTGTTTCATTTCCTTCAGCACTCTCAGGACCCTTTCATGTGCCTTGAAAAGAAGAGAAGAGGAGAGGAGAGGAGAGGAAAGAAAACCAGAGGCTTTGTTTGCCCTACCCATTTCAGAGAGCTGCTTCATGTATCGGTTTGCTGTATAGAGAAGTATAATATCTGTACTGCTGTTTCTGGCAGAAATATAAAGTATAAGCTGTAAAAAGCCTTCTTTTATTTTCCCTAGAGTACAGACATTTAGATGTAAACTCTTACAGCTTCATTGCAAGACACTCTTCGTGCAGAGTAACTGTCAGGTCAGAAGAGGAGAAAAGAAGGAAACAGATGAGTTTCCTTTGCAGTTTCCCAGTGGGAGAGCTCTGCTGAAATGCTAGTCCAGCTCCACTGGTTTCTGCATCAACAGATGGCAGACAGCATTCCTTGTGTTTGCATCCCATTTGGTAAATCACAGGTCACATCTGGTCTGGTCTCTGTTCTCTCTGAACAGATGGGAGCACATGTTTGTTATCAATTGCAGCAAGGAGATGGGGAGAAGATGATGATGATAATTCACAAGAGGGGGGGAGGGAAGGTGAGAGGGAGTTAGAAATAGAAAAGACAAAGCCAAAGAAACTTTAAAAAAGGAGAGAAAAAAAAGTTAAAATTACCACTATCAGCAAAATAGTATCATTGGTGTTACTAAATATGGCAAAGCAATATACAAATGGCTATTAAAAATTATTTCAAGATGTAATGCACAATTTTGAGCATTTACATAGAGAATAAGATGAAAGCACACAGGTTAAATGTTAATGTAGTCTCCCATCCAAAGATATTTTATGGGAAAATATAAACTTGTTTTCAGTCCTAATCACTTTCCACACAAGGTATGAAATATAAAAACAAAAAACACACAGAGAAATGTTCTCAGTAACTGTCAATCATAATCTTTGTTTTAGATAGAGAAAACAAAAAATAAAATCCCTTTTTGTGATTCACTTGTCACCTCATAGAAAAGTATATCAAGCCTTTTTAAATGTTTTTCATCTTTCTAGTAGAAAATGGGATGGTATTTCTGACTTTATATATATTTTCTTTAAATTGGTTTCTGGAATTGTGTATATTTTTCTTCTTCTGATGGTATTCAAAATTGTGCAAAATTAAAGATTTTTAATGATTTTAAACAAGTATTTTAAAATATTGGTTTTTGTTAGTATTTGAGTTTTAAATTTAAAAAAATGAACAATCTAATTTAAATATTCTAATATATTCTACTTTCAGAAAGCATAAACAGCCTAAAGCTTGTAAGTGAATTTCCTATTGTAGCTTCAAAAGCACATAACTCAAACTGCTTTAATAGAGCAAATTCTTGTTGTCAGTAGGGAAATGTACACATGCAGCATACATTTGTGAATACACATAAGCCACAAGCATTGTTAATCCTTAGGCCAGAAGTAAACACATTTCACACTTGCAAGTTAATACTGTACTAAAATAAATGTACATTTTTGGTGTTAGGAAGCATGGTAAGCTTGAATAACTTGACACTCTCTGACTGGAGTTACATATGAAGATATTTGTCTTCCTGGAATGCAACAATTTTAATTTAGTTCACTTCATTTTAACAGGTTTTTCGACTCTGACTTCTTGGTGTTTTACACATTTCTACTGTTTTAAGGTATAGTTGCATAAGTCGCATTAACTGGTCACACTAATACTACCACTACTCTTAATAATATAGTTATTTTGAAAAAAACCCATGTTCAACAGTTTTCCCAATTGACCATTCAGGTGGGTCTGATTTTCTTCAGCTCAGATAAATCATGATTTAGGGTGTGTTTATAAAGTATAGTGTGTTTATAAAGTATAAGACTATTAACAATGTTAAAAAGATAGAACAGATATGCAAGTAGGTTTTTTTTTCTCTTTTTCTTTCTCACTAATCTGAAAATCAGCATGGACATTTGTAACTAAAGATCATCTTTGCATCAATTCCAAGTAAAGGAAAACTTTTCTAATCATGCGTCATATCGCATTTAACACATACTAGCTCTATCACCCTAGGATTTCATGGAATCAGACAATCATAGAACAGTTTGAATTGGAAGGGACCACGAAGGCCATCTAGTCCAACCCCCCTGCAATGAGTAGGAACATCTTCAACTAGATCAGGTCGCTCAGAGCCCCATCCAACCTGACCTTGAATGTTTCCAGGGAGGGGGCATCCACTGCCTCTCTGGGCAACCTATTTCAGTGCTTCACCAACCTCAGAGAAAAAAAAAATCTTTCTAATATCTAGTCTAAACTTATCTTCTTTTAGTCTAAAACCATTACTCCTTGTCGTGTTGCTACAGCCCTGCTAAAAAATTTTCCCCCATATTTCTTATAAGCCCCCTTTAAATATTGAAAGGCAACAATAAGATTTCCTCAGAGTTAAGATTTCCTTAGAGTCTTTTCTTCACCAAGGTGAACAGTCCTAACAGTCTCAGCCTCTCTTCATAAGGGCGCTGTTCCAGGCCTTTGTCATTTTAGTGGTCCTCTTCTGCACCTGCTCCAACAGGTCCATGTCTTTCCTGTGCTGAGGGGTCCTGAGCCAGATAGAGTATTCCAAGTGTAGTCTCACCAGAGAAGAGTAGAGGGACACAATCATTTCCCATTACGTGTTTGGCCTTCTGGGCTGCAAGCACGCATTGTTGGCTCACATTCAGCTTTTCATATATCAGTACCCCCAGGTCCTCTTCTGCAGGGCTGTTGTCACTCTCTTCATCTTCCAGCCCGTATTGATACTGAGGATTGCCCTGATCCAGGTGCAGGACCTTGCAGTTGGCCTTGGCCTTCCTGACTCCATCCCTACACAACCAGGAAACATACCCAGTGTCTTCCCAGGACACCTGATCCTGCTTCCATTGCCCGTACATTTCCTTCTTGCCCTTTAGTTTGAGCCATAGGTCAGGACTCCACAATGACTATCTCTTGTTTTTCCTGTTACACTTTTTGCACCTGGGAATGGACGTTCTATGGAAAGCATCCTTAAAGGTAATCAGCTCTACTCTGCTCCCTTGTCCTTGAGGGCAGTTTCCCAGGGGGTCTTATTGACTAACTCTTTGAAGAGCTGGAAGTTTTCTTTCCTGAAATTCAGAATCTTGACTCGAGGCTTTACTTGACCCACATCCCTCAGGACCACAAACTCCACCAGTGTGTGATTGCTACACTCCAGGTAGCCTCCCACCTTGATGTCCCTGATTATCTTGCTCACATTTCTGACCACTGTGTCAAGTATTCCACCTCCCCTGGTAAGGGTGTCTATTACTTGGCTTAAAATGTTGTCTTCAATGCATTCCAGGAGTTTCCTGGATTGCCTACCCTTCCAGCAGAGGTCCAGGTGTTTTAAGTCCCCCAGCGGGATAAGAATCTGTGAGTGCAATGCCCCTGAAGCTGGAGTAAGAAGGCTTCATCAATCACCTCCTCTTGATCAGGTGGCCTGTAGTAACTACAACCACTAGGTTCCATTTGTTGCCTTGGTCACTGACTCTTAACCACAGGCTTTGAACCTGCTCTTGGCTACGCTTCAGAGACAGCTCTTCACATTCTATCCATTTCTTGACGCAGAGGGCAACTCCTCTGTCCCTCCTTCCTTGTCTGTCACTTCTGAATAGCTTGTAGCCATCGATAGCTGCACTCCAGTTGTGGGATTCATCCCACCAAGTTTCAGTAATGGCAACCAGGTCATAGCTTTCCAGCAGCACAGTGGCTTCGAGCTCCTCTTGTTTTTTTGCTCAGGCTGCATGCATTTGTGTAGAGGCACTTCAGCTGGGCTATCGTGGGCTGTGTATCCTTCTTAGAGGAGCAATTCTTTGTTTCTTTGAAGTATTTCCCCATTGTTTCTCTGTTGACTAGTGTACCAGCATCCCTTCTCTTTGACTGTTTGGTGATGACATCAAACTGAGTGGAGCAGTTGTCTCACAGAAAAACAGGATGTCATCCAGAGGGACCTGGACAAGGTGGAGAAGTGGGCCTATTTGAACATCATGAGGTTCAACAAGGCCAAGTGCAAGGTCCTACACCTGGGTCAGGGCAATCTGCAGTTTCATATCAAGATGGGGGACAAAATGATTGAAAGCAACCCTGTGGAGAAGGACCTGGGGGTGATGATTGATGAGAAGCTTGGCATGAGCTGGCAATGTACACTCACAGCCCAGAAGGCCAACCATATCTTGGGCTGCACCAAAAGAAGTGTAGACAGCAGGTTGAGGGAGGTGATTCTCCCCCTCTTCTCTGCTCTTATGAGACTCCACCTGGACTACTGCATTCGCTTCTGGAATCCCCAACATAAGAAGGATATGGAACTGTTTGAATGGGTCCGGAGGAGGGCTATGAAGATCATCAGAGATCTGGACCACCTCTGCTACGAGGATAGTTGGGATTGTTCAGCTGGGAGAAGAGAATGCTCTGGGGACACTTTATAGAGGTCTTTCAGTATCTGAAAGGGGCCTACAAGAAAGCTAGGAAGGGACCTTTTAGAAGGACAAGTAGTGATAGGACAAGGGGAAATGGCTTTATATTAGAAGGCGGAAGATATAGATTAGACATTAGGAATAAAATTTTCACCATGAGGGATGTGAGACACTGGCACAGGTTGCCCAGGGAAACTGTGGATGTCCCCTCCCTGGACGTGCTCAAGGCCAGGTTGGATGGGGTCTTGAGCAGCCTGATCTGGTGGGAGTAGTGACAGGGAGGTTGGAACTAGGTGATCTTTAAGGTCCCTTCCAACCCAAATCATTCCATAATTCTATGACTGTTTTGCAGTGCGCTCTGTACATTTCTGAGCAACAGGCTGAGGGCTGTCACGAGGAGAGAAAGAAAGGAAAGGAAAGAAAGGACAAGTGTACCCCATCGTTTGCCAGCAGGCCTGGCATGAGGGCCAACCCATTGTCGAAGAACGCAAAGTTTTATTCTTCTTACCAGGTTCGGAGCCTGGCATTTAATGCCTGGCTCCTACCACTCCTTCCCTCACCATTCCCTATGATGGAAGAAGAAACTATGTGTGCACCTGAACCCTTTACTATTCATCCTAAAGCCCTAAAGTCCTTTTTAATTGCTCTAAGGTTTCTAGTCAGTTTTTCATTTTTTGCCTACCTGAAATAGCAGTTGTGGATAATGATCTGTGGGGTTAAATCCTATCCCAAAAAGGAACCCGCAAGTGTGACTGTCAGACATAAAGAATACCAAACACATTTTCCTAAATAGGACATTTTCTTGGAAGTTGGCAGGGCTAATTAACAAAGCTGTAAACTAGATTGGAAGGGGGAGGGGAGCAATACTGAGTTTGATGGGATAAAGCTTGGGAATGGCACTCCGGGTTCTGAGGGATGGTTTACTAGTGAGGGCCCCTGGTTTGCCACCTCAGTGGAAGTAGGATATAGCGCTCCAGCTGGCAGCCAGAATTGAAAGGGAATTGGTGAGTTACAAACCACAGCTAGAAGACACTTAGGATTTAAGACTATTCCACTCAGGAAAGGGGTAGAAACAATAGCGCAACTGAGTACATTTATTCTCTTCAGTGGTTCAAGTGAATGGTCATGCCTTTGTAAGACAGTGCCACAGTTTCACAGGATTCAAAATCAAAGGAGGAAATGCAACCCTAACCTTCATTCCTACACCTATCCCCCTGATTTTGGTTAAAATTTTCCTTTGATAAATTCAATCTGTTTACACTCCCTGTTGTGCTGACTCGAACAACTCCTGCCTCACACTGTGAAATTTGAGACAAAACATTATTTTCTCCACTAAGATCAGTGGTGACTAACAGTATTTCTTCTCTGTTTCTATTCTACCTACAATCAGCTCCTTAGTATCCTCATGGGTTTATATGAAGTCTATTTCTATATTAATTGCTTAAGACGCTGTATAACATTGTCTCTGTAATTTATGTCGCATTTAAGAATAGCAATACTTATTTGAATTTTAAATCATAATATATAGAAGAGTCAGGATTTGTTTCCAACATAGAAATTAATGTTTTACTTTTGACACCAAAGAATTCTCAATTAACTAGAAAGACTGTCCTCAGAAAAAACAGTTCATTAATGCAAAGAGACATACTAAGGACAATGAACTTCTGCAGATGTATTATACTAGCCACATATACCAGTTTGTGAATTGGAAATAGGTAGCAGTCTTTCATTTACAGTTACGGTTCAAATTTGTATCAGTTTAATATATAAGCTTAATATCAAGTTTAGTTATGTCGTTACCTGACTGTCACATTCGAGTGTAGTTTGTATATCAGTGAAGATGGTAGCAATAAGTAATACAAAAAACTAGCCGAATCACCTCCATCAAGCTGCTGTTCACACAATCACACCTCTTAAACACACATGTTAATACTGCTTAACACTGTTCCTTTCCAGCAAGTCTATAGTCTGTCCCAGTTAAATAATCTCTATTCAAACAGGTTTTAATGAATTTAAAACGCAAAATTATATAAAGTTCATGTGGAAAACAGACTGACAACACTAGTGTGCAGTGATGAAGTAAGAAAACAAATGTAATAACAACAACAAGCAGTAAATATGGAATGTGTGGTCCCAGCAAGAAAATCCAGATGGAGAATGCAGTGAGTGCTTCAGTTCTATCAAATGTGGGGACAGAGCTCACACATTGCAGAACACTAGAAACAAGACACCCAGAACTGGAATGCTGAGGGCAAAGGATGGCTAAGAGCAGGCAGAAGAGAAAGAAGGCTGGGTCTAGAAAACGTCCCACTTATAAATGCAAAAACCATAATGATCACGGTATGGAAAATCAAGGATCTGCATTATTTCTGATGTTTGCCCTTACTTCATATTCTACCTGTGTTATCCTCTCCTTACTAATACGTAACTCACATTCTCTTCTACGTTTAATTTCTTACTTCCTTGTATTCCTCCATCTTATTCACACTGACCTGCAGTATGAAGTGCATTGAGGCTTTTTAAGTAGGGCTTTTCCAGCAAGAGTTTTGTTTGAAAGAAATCCCCACGACTTGTGAACCTGGGCTGGAGAAAAAGTTAAATTATTTGTAAGGTTATTACTGTTGAGAAGACCATAGAAATAAGTCACAGCTGCTGAAGAAATCATTGCAGTGCCTTTAAAATACTTATACAGTAGCCCATTTCAGAAAAATCGTTATCACATCTCTCAACTGTGTAGTCTATTTCAGAATCTCAGGTGTCTTTAAAAAGAAGTGTTGCTTACACTTTAAAGATGGACTTTCCCTCTCTTTTTCTTTTATATGGATAAGGGTCTCCAGGACAACAACCTGGCCTTTCAGGCCAGGTCTGTGGGTGAAAGGAAGCATGCTGGACTGCTGATTACATTCTACATATTAGGTGAATGAATAGACACTGTTGGTGCCCAAGGGTGTTATTTTGGCACCTTTCACCAGTGGTAGAGTTAGCTGAGAAAATACACGTGTGTGAACAACTGAAGCTCTCCTTTGAATATTTGAAAAGAAGCACTGTATTGGAAAGTATTTAAAAATTAGACTGAGTAAAGCTTTTACATAAACTGTATTTCAGAAAATAATTTCTTCTTGTAAGGCAGAACTGTTGGTTCTCATGTTTTGGAGTGGTGCTGCTGCTTGTCTACAGTTTTCTTGTCAGAAAATCTTTCTGCCAGCATTGAAATCCAGCTAGAACCATTCCTTTTAATGTGTAAAAATCAGCTGCCTCTTTTAAAGTGTATGTTACAAATATTTTAAAGTTAAATCATGTTGCTTTTGTCCCTGAGGGCCTTTGTATCCTTTCTGTATTATCTTCCCACACCATACCACAATCCCTTCTATTGTAAGTCTGCCCACAGCACCATAGGCTTTGTCCTGATCATGCTGATAATATGCAAGCTTCCCTGTTGCTAATTCTGATTTCAATTAAGTGATACAGAAGGAGACTCCAGGGCCTCAGACAAAAGTCTCCTAAGAGTAGTCTTTAGCACAGAGACTTTATCCCACCGAGGTATTTTATTATTTTTGCGATGGACCTGTCTAGACCCAGTTGCTTTTCATCTTTGTCTTTTCCTCTCCCCTCCTGGAATTTCTAACAGTTCATAGAAAGGCCAGGAAAAAAAAAAACCAAAAATAGGAAAGTAGGGAAGTTAGAAAGCTTAGTAGTTCATACAAAAATTCTGTGATGAGATTAGAAGCAACAATCAAGGTAATGTCATGACCATTGATGACATTCACATAAACTCAGTTAAGGAAAATCAGCCTTATATTAAGGCACACAATATGATTAGATGAAAAATTGGAATATAAAGTTTTCTCAACCCAGCTCACAGCAACAGAGAAAGAGCCAAATATGAGCTTCAACTTAAGCTAATTTTCCTTCACAGGAATTGCAATGGACAAGAAAAATACCATTATAAACAAATTACAGAATAAACCCTACATAGTCAGGAATAATGATTGCTGATTTGGCATAAGACATTATTATGTCAAGTGCTTTTAACTTGAAGATTTTTAAAAACTTATTGTTGATAAATTTCATTATGTCCATTGTTCAGATCAATAAATTGACTGTTAGAGTACGCAATAACCCAGGAAACCAAAAAGTTGAGACCAGAACACAGTCCTTCTCAATTGTAGCCCTTTTTACGGTCTCAGCCTGTTTTCCCTTTCTGTTATGGAATCAGTGTTCATTTTGTACACCAATATTTTGGGTACAACCAGGTGTGGTCTTGCTGAGAAAGTTCTCGAATTAGTGCATGTGCAGAAGCTTTTTGGGAAGGTTCTGGAATTGAATCTGCGGGCTCCAGGGTCACTGGCTGTTCAACAGACCCTTGTCAGAATAACCTCTGCCTGAACCCTCTAGATCCCCAAGAGTATTCGGGGGGGGGGGGGGGGGGGGGGGGGCACCTGCTGCTGCACCTCCTCCCCGTCCTCTGCAGCAGCACAGCCAGCCCAGCAGGAGCCACATCACTCAAAAGGATGTTAAAGACAATACAAGTAGAATCAGTCGATGTTTAAGACAACAATAGAAGTGGAGTCTGTGTTGATAAACTTGTAGTCCTGTTGGCTTAGCCTTAGAATATTAACCATCATTAAAGAAAATCCTGATAAGAATCAGATACCTGAGTCAAACTTCTGTTTGTGAATATTGTACAGTCAGTCTGTGTACAGTCAGTCTATAGTGTTACTTTGCCATCTGATTACTAAAACCTAGAACATACACACAGTCACAGAAAGCCAAAAGAACAATTTCTCTTTCCTATTTAAAGAAAAATGAGACTTCCATCACATACCTCAAGACAATTTCCTTCTACATTTTTATGAAAGTACAATTAAATAAATTTTTATTTATACTTTTAACACTCTCTATGGAAGAATATTAATCATAGCTAAATGAAGACTTTCTTCCCACTGCCTGCAGAAAGTGGGAAAAAAGTCAAGAAAAATGGAGCTATATAATTGCTGACAGAGAGTGGTTCTTTCACTGCAGTCAACTTAAACTTATTCACAATGAAGAAATATTCCTTTGATTTCTTTCCTTTTGTCCACATTTTTCTAATACTCTTTTTCTTCTATTCTTTTTCCTTTTACCTCATATTCTTCTAAATTCTTTGGAACTTAACTGTATGGACCAATATGTCTCAAACAAATTGCAACAAACTAATGGACTATGAGTCTTTGCCTTCATGTTTTAGAAGATAAGGTATTAAAAGTTGTTAGAATGTGTCAGTTCTTTGGGTTTTCCTGAGGAGCACAAAATCAGCTTTCTATACTGATAAACTAAAAATTTAATATTATGTATTACTACAGTAGTAAAAATTCATGTGACATTCACTTGAGCTGAATGAGGTCCATTCGTGTGTATAGAATTTTCAGCCAAAAATAAGTTTTGAAAATCTGATGCGTGTACTTACTGATAATGGCATTATCTTTGAAATACTTTTCTAACAATATGTCATTTTTTTTTCAAATTCTCTCTTCTGGATCATTTCCTTGAATCCTTTTAAAACAGAAATTGGGAATTTTCAGGGTTTTGAAAATATATATTGAAATACCACCAATTTAAACAAACAAGCAAGAAAAAAACCCCAAAAATCCAAAATAAAAAAAATAAAAAAATAAACACAGAACAGTAAAACACTCCAAAAAACCACAATCCCAGACTACTTGGTGGGTTGAAAATATCATTATGTATAGTCAAGAGAAGTTCTGAATTGGATAAGTGGAAGCACGAAATATCAAAGGATGTTTTATATTGTTTACACAGAATATGGTACTGCAGTAAGAAGACTAAATTTGATGCTACTTCTATTCACATCAAAGACAAAATATTTTTTCGACTGCAGTTGTGTAGGATCAAGACCAGAGAAACATACATAAGGTAAGACTCTGATAAACTGTGGAGCCAATTGTTAAATTCTGTTTACTCTGAACTTGTGACAATCTCCACTGCACTCTGCCCACTGATCCACCTCCTTTAGGGCTCTTTTGGACATTACAAACTGTGGGAGACTGAACTATGGTATTGTTTATTGAGATTTATCATTGCCTAATGTAATCACTTGGTGTAGAACAAAAGTTAAGCTTTATGTAAACGTTAAACCACAAACTGCTTCTGCAAACTCAGGAACTGATAAAGACACGACAAACAACCCCAGATAAGGAGTTGACCATAAGAATGAATGGTCAATCACAGGACAGGGGAGGAAGACGTCTTACTTCAGCCCCGACGACTATCAGGAGGCAGGAAAAGACCCCTTGATAACAACCAAAGCATGCGCAGAGTGCTTCCACTATACCACGATTGCGAAAGAAAAAGCGTATAAAAGGAACTGTATGAAGTGCCTATTTACGGCAGTTGGCGGAGCGCAGACTCCCCTGCCGTCCAGCGCTGCTTTTGCTCATATTCTACTTGCTATAATTAATAAATTTTAATTGGATTTTGATCCGTTGTGGTCTCAATTTATAACACAAACCATGAACAACTTCAAAGATATTCCAATTTTCTTTTGTAAAGCAACATGTCCTTCTTCCTTTCCCACCCCCCCTCCCCCAAATAATCCTAACCTAAAGTTTAAGGCAAAAAAAAGTTTCAGTGCTTTACTAAATGCAGGTTTGAAGATCAATATTTTATCACTGGTTCTGGACAACAGCTGTGGATGAATATGTACAAATCATTCAGTTCTGGAATTTTAATAGGAATTAGTCTAATCATAATACAAATTTTATAGAATGGGAAACATTATTTTTCAGGAATTTAGAAATTTCTCAGAATATTACTCAAGGTTAAAAAAGTAAACACACTAAATAAAGTGCTTTTATCAAGCAGAATGAACATCCTTTGTTAGCTGGTGGAATAATAAAATGAAAATGATATTATAATCAAAACAGTTTGCTTTCCCTTTGTTTTGACTGAAAAAATATGCTTTAGTTTGTTTTCCTTGCTGTGGTTCACAGACAGAAATCTTGACTATTCATGTCACTATGAATAATTCTATAAAGGCACTTAGAGGAGCTTTACATTAGTTGAAATTGGAGATTTCCAACTTTCAGATCAGCATATGCATATACATTTGGGCTTACAAACTTCTGTGATAATTATGTAGTTGGAAATTTAGGAACTTGTGTGCTCTCTGGAGAGTTCCTTTGTGGTTTAGTTTGATTACCTGTTTCAAAGTCCAGATAAACAAGACTTTCGAAACATTTTGCAAAACCCTTCCTGAATTTCATGGGATGTTATATCAACTACAGAAGAGTGCATTTTTATGTTGAACATTGACAGGTGTTCATTTCAGAGTGTAGACCTCATGAATGTTTGTAAGTAAACCGTCACTTAGTAAATAACATGTTGTCTTTTATTGTTAACTTTATTAATAAACTTTGTAACATAATGTTAATGTGAACTTCTAATACCTTTTCATACTGGATAAACCCTGTATGTTACATGTCTGATTTGTTCCACAGTGGGCTTAGATGGTTTTAACTGGTTTCAGGTACCTAAGCAGCTTTTCATCTAGGAGAGAGAAAGTGTGAGCTTTATATCTGTTGTTGTTCAGAGGAACTGAAGGACTGGAATATGCAACACCAAAACAGCTGTGGATTTTCTATCTCAGCAAAGGTATACAGCACTGTACGCGATGTAATACTTTATTTCTACCTATGATTCCTTCCTACTTCAAGAATGTAGAATA
Organism: Dromococcyx pavoninus; assembly: GCA_033558185.1. NCBI lineage: Eukaryota > Metazoa > Chordata > Aves > Cuculiformes > Neomorphidae > Dromococcyx > Dromococcyx pavoninus. The sequence goes on along the minus strand of JAUMJL010000091.1, from coordinate 2,599,838 downwards.
TTTTACAAAGGTGAGTATAGTTAGATTTTATAGCATTATTTGATTCTCAGGGATACCACTAAAGCAAGTTATACCTGTACATAAGTCCATACATTATATCTGTACATAAAAGTATGCTTCGAATATGTCTGTTTTGAAATCTATTCTTTCTTTACTCCTTTTTTTCTCTATCCAGATAAACTGGTCTTCTTGTAGCAGGGAATGTATGGTTTCCCAGAAATAGTAATTGCTGATAATAGTTAACCAAAGATAACCTGAAAATTAAATTTTAATCCTTTAATTTCAAATTCCGTCAATTTAAGACTGGGATAGTGTATAACTCTCCATCCATGACTTTGTTGTTCAGATTCCTTCTCAAATTCTTTTCAGGTATTCTCTGCACTTACATCAAAGTTCAACTGAAGTTCATTCTATGCAACATTCAAGAGAATTTCAATAGCTCAAATTCCTAACTAAGCTGTAAGCGACTGCACAGCATTTTCTAGAGTTTTGGTCTGCTGTACAGGATAAATAATAGTGGAAAAAACCCAATATCCTTCTTCCAAATCTATAGTAGCTGTCCTATATGTAATTTTATTTAAATTAGTGTTCATACAAGAAATATGTACTCAGATCTTATGAACCAGTTCTGCTCTTTCAAAGTTCCAGTAAATGAGAAGCTAGTAAAGGTCATTGTGTGGTTTGTGCCATTGTAGCATTTTATGGCTTTAGAAACAGATACTATTAAATCATTTCACTTAAGAAAGCAAACTTCTGCTAGAGCAACTAGAAATCTAGCAAAAGGGTGTTTTCACACTTTCACAGTTCACTTTGGTGAATGAAGTACTTCTCTTTCTTGACGTTATACTGATACAAGAGTACTTGACCACATTCATCACTTAATAAGGTTTTGTTAAGGACCTGATGAATTGTTGCTTCTAAAAACAAAAGAGAATTAAAAATAAAATTAATGATGTGCTATGTCACTGAGAATGCTACCAAATAGGTTTACGGTCTTGAAGGAGAGTCTTGCATGCCTGGAAACTCAAAAAATATACAATCAGTATGTAAACATTATATATGCAAAATATACAAATATTTACAAGCATTAAAAGTTTGTTGATGTGTTTAATAACCTGTATTTTTTTTCCTCGCAAGTCCTTTTCACAATGAGAAAGTATCCTCTAAAGATAATGAATTATGATATGCAAAGTTACTATGTGTAGTGAAGGCTACATTCATTTTTTTCACAGAGAACTTCAACATCTGATCTGACAAAGTCTAGGCAATTAAAGAGTTTAACAGAAACAAGCCAGACTTGTGAGCAATTAGTACAAACATTTATATTAGATAATGTATGATTAACCTTCTGAAATATTTTCTACCAACCCCCAACAGCATCACCAGAAATAAATGTTTGAATGACAAACTATTCCATAAAAGCCTGCAACTAAGCTTACAATCCCTGGTACCAACCATAAATTCAAAGTGTGAAATGGGATTATTTCATTCCCAGTGTATCAGTATCTGTGTTTGTAGAGTTCTAAATATACAAACATATAAAAGCCAGAAAGTAAAATCTTAAACAGTCTTTTACTGTGTAGCTATTACCAATGTAGACCTGGGAAACCAGCCAGGTCCACTCACCTTTGGGAGCAATGCTTCAGATTTCTCCACAGTTGTTGGCCTTTCTGACTAACATTCCACAAAGAAAAAAAAGGCAAGTCATGGGTTTTATCAAACTTTGTCAGGTTTCTAAAGCATCATGACTTCCTCCATTTTGTATAGTATAGTGACGATATCAAAGAGAGGGTCTTCAGGGGGTGTTTAATCTGGACCACAGCCATCTTCTCAAACTACTTAGTACAACATCTCATCTAGAGAATGATAGTCCTCTACAGGTTGGGAAAACAAGTTTCAACATTCTTGGTTTCTTGAACTTAAGTCAGATCTGTCTGTGAATATCTTGTTCAGCAGAGTACAGATTTATTTTAAAAAAACACTTTAGAAAATCACAGACCTTGATTTTTGGTATGGGTTTTTTGGGGCTGAGGAGAGCTTGAAACCACTGTTGAAAAACTATCTGAGATCATAACTTGTCAGCCTATATGAGATAGTTAGTTGAGCTCTTTTGAACTGATTGAAGTAAAAATGTACATTAAACTCTGAAATGCTTATTTAAAAATCTTTAAGCATCTGATTTCAGGCCTGAAATGCACCACAGTTAAGAGAAGTTAATATTTTCTCTACTCCTTCTTCTTTGTAGTTACACATAATCTCATCTATAGATATGTATAAATATACTCATCTATATTTATAAATTTAACTCCACATTAGAAGGCATAAAGAAAGGAAATTATAAATTAATTACTATTAATTACATGATTAGAAGTAGTGGAGAAAGCATCCATGTTACATATATATATATGTCTTGGAATGAAAATGTAGTTGTAAAGAGCTATCTGAAGTAACACCTGATTTTTATTTCTGTTTCAACTTGTGAATTATGTCTTTGTGAATCAAATATTTTATTGTACATTAAGCAAGAGAAATAGATGATTTGAGTTTTGGGGGGAAAATCCTAACTAGTAGAGGAACAAGTGAAATGACGCATACTCCTTATTCAAAGCTGGAGTGATAAACTAGTCCACAGAATTTTCTAGTTAAATTTTCTGAAAATTTTATATACACATGATTGAGCTCTGTTTCTGTGTTATTTTAATTTTCTATATGGATATTTAAACACATATTGATGTCAGGAAAAATACAGTAATGAGAAAAAACATAAATTAATACTATTAGGTCTACAATAAGACAATTATAAATTACTAAGTACTTATTCCCTTTGAATTTCAGCATCTTGTCCAATGTTTCTTCTTACGAAAAAGTCTCAACACAATAATTTAACTACAGAATTCTGAGTGAAGATAATTTTCTTGATAGCCATACTGAGAATTTTACTTACGAAGAATATTAAAGGCTGATGGCCAAGCCTCCCAAATGATTTGAGATTCAAGACATAAATCTCTGAATAGATAAATTCTTACTAGCTTTGGATCTGGTTCTATATATTGTTCTGTGAATTTTATTATTCTTTTCTTAAAAAAAAAACAACAAACCTTGAACTGCAAATCAAATATCTCCCAGCTCTTCTGATCTCTTGGAAGCAAGCAGTCACAGCTATCCGGGACAAAATTATCTGACTGAGAATAAAATGTTATTTCTCAGGTTATTCCTTTAGAGTGAATTAAGAAAACCTGACATATCTAGATGCAGTTCCTCTCCTCATAAAAAAAAATCCTAAGATAATGCTCAGAAATTACACTCAAAAACTGTCTGGTTTTCTCCTTTGACTGTAAAGAGTTTAGACTGTGTGTATAGTCCATTTTTGCAGATGAAATTCTGGGTCTCAATCTGTCCTAGTAAGTACTTCATTTTGATGAAGATATAATTTAGCGCGTTTCTCAATGGAATAATCTTTAATTATTATGAATTCTACTGTTAATCAAAATATTCAATGTCAGCATTATTTCTTTTAGACATTTGGTGATTCAATCTGCTCTGGATACTTTCTGCTGTAATTTTCTGGATTCCTACTTTCCTCTAGCTCTTGTTACAGCTCATATGCAAGAAGTGACAGCTGAATAAAATTACACTTTGTCTTTATTCCACAATACCTCTTGATTCAGAAACAAATTTCCAGGTTCAAGTCAAGGTCTTTCACAGTATGGTATAGAATTTTTAGAAGCAAAATCACCACGTGGTATGCCCCAAACCAAACAGCTCTGTTGAGAAATCTGCATGGTTGAATATAGTTCCATATAACTGTCCTCGCTGAGGAATAGAAGCAGGTAAAATTTAATTACACAGATTTCATGTTCTGTTATGTTCCGATGAACTCAACTGGAGTATTAGTCTGAGGGGTATTAAAGACAAAATCCATTAGTCTGAGGGACTCTACAGAGTTCTCTCAGTTATGTGTCTAACAGAGTGACGTAGAGGTCAGTTAGTAAAGGAGAGGAACGTTTGGGCAAAATACATAATTCAAGCCCTCTGATCTCTCTAGGGAGAGTGTAAAGTTCTGTGTAATCTTCCAAAACCGAAAATCAACGCTGAAGCACAAAAGATAATGACAGCTAACATGAATGTAGGAGTGAAAGCACTGATTGGTAGCACTTATGGGCACAGATAAATTGACAGTTTTTCTAGCTAAAGCACAAAAACATTACTCCAGAATCTACTGCTGTTTTATAATTAGGGAATTTTAAGTTGTGTAAGGAAGAACTTTAGACATATATATGTAGCTTGTGTATATATTTTGCCATTTTTTTCCTACTGAATTTCTTTGTATTGACCGGATTCAGCAATTAAGAAAAGACATTAGTTTGGTTAGGGGTTTTTCTATGGTTCAAAACAAGTTTAAAAAACCCAGTAAGAACAACAAAGAACACACAATTTCATGCCTCTATACAGTTTTAACTAGATAGGAAAATTCCTATGGACACGTCCTACCAGGTCAGCTTTGATTTGTCTTTCCTTTCTCTTCATAACCCTCTTTAGTGCCTGAGAATATGTTTAAGTTGTAGTATTTCAACATCCCCCTTCTTGTCCACTTAACTCAATAATATTCAGGTGAATAGCTTGTACTCAGCCAAAGGACACACTTTATGCCCTAATTTGTTCCCCAAAACTGGGGTTTTTGACATTCAAAGAGAGAATTGGAGGCAGATTGTTTAGAGAGAGAACAAAATTTTGTAGGTAGACCTGTGTCTTGATGCTGAAAAACAGCTTTCTAATCGCTGCACCATCCAAATTGTTAGTTCTTGTACATTGCTACTTTTCATTTAAATACGGTACTTTAAACAATATTCTAGTAACTTTGTTCTCTTCTTGCCTTTTGTAAAAAAACAACAGTGGGGATCCGTTATGGTTTGAGTTAACTGGGGTGCTTCTGACTCTGGCTTGACCTTAGCCTAAAGTAGCTGCATTTTCTTAAAAACTAACTGCATGTTTTTCAGACAGTTTTTCTCTCTAGCCATGATAACACAGAGCACTGGTATGTAGAGAGGCCAATGCTGATGCTTCTTTCTTTGGTAACCAAGGCCATCCTCCAGTTAGTGAAAAAGAGATGCCCCCACGGGGAGGGGCGGATAGGACAGGTGATCCCAAACTGACCAACAAGAGTATTCCATCTCATATACATCATGCTTGGTATAAAATTGAGAGATCTTGAGGGTCTCGCTCTCTTCTGTGATGGCCGACGTCCAATGAGGACTTTGTTTGTCTAAATGTTTCTGATCCCAGATCCGTGTGTCCCCGAATCCAGTTCCTGAATTCAGCGCCCTCCTAGATGTGGACCCATTCCCCTGTGTCTCTTCCACAGCAGTTGTGGTGATGTACAGTCATCGAGGGGTGGAGTGAGGATGCCATCTTGAATATTTGTACATATTTTCATTATTTTCTGATTATTTTAATCATTGTTAATATTATTATTATCATTTCATTGAAGCAGTAGCTTTAGTTTCCAATCCACAAGGCTCTTCTCTTTTTCCTCTTCTTTCCCATGGGAGTGGAAGGGTGAAATTTGGGAGTCCAACTCCATGAGTTTAGAATAAAGTTTAGCCAGGTCAAGGCTAAACTGTGACAACATCACACTGAAATATTATCCTGATGCTGTTTGTTGTGAAATATTCCTGTGGTGTGCCATCAGATTATTAAATAAATAGGTAGAACTACAAAAATCAAGATATAACACCATACTAATTAAAATTCAACACCTGCTAAATCTGTTCCCCACTCTGAAGTTTACTTAGTTCAGTGTTCCTACAGCAGATGTAGTACTAGATGATTAATACATAAACCTCAAAGTATGAGATTTAATTTAGCTGTGAAATATATGAAAATTATACAAATGTTTCTGCTTTAACCTCTTCATTTAACATTCCTCCATATGGCAGATGAACCACAGAATCTGGTATAAAGATACTGAATTATTGATATAATACATTCCACAAATGGAATTTGTAACAGGTGTCTTGAAAGTCAGGGAAACATGAGAACAGCAACTTAAATCTATTCTATACATACCATAAAATGCCAGTTTCCAGCACTGGAAAGCAGAGTTCATAAATATATGTCAGACAATGATCAATAAAATCATAGAAAAATCCCTAAACTCACCTTTTAAACGGAAAGCTTGTGGACAATGTATATTTCAAAAAAACATGGCAGTTAATGTATTCTTTCTGATAAAATACAAGTGGAGACACTAAACATAGGCGAAAAGCTATCATAAGGCTAATTTACAGCTTTCATCTTGTTGGCATCACACACCAAGATCAATCTCAACAGCCCTTAGATGAGATATTCATGGCACCCAAGTTAGGTTCTTGCTCTTATTTGCCATCTTGAGCAAACTTTTATCTGATTATTCATGCAGCCTTCAAAAATTAGCAAGCCTAGAGCTCCCATCTGGATATCTTAAGTGTGCAGTACTTATCATTGCAGTACCCAAAGATAGGTTTGAGTGAGAAAGCAAGTCAGCACTCATAGCTTCATTATCACTCCAGAATGCTTTGCCATCTTCAAATTTAATTTCACACAAAGAAAAATAGTTATAGGCATTAATCTCATACACAAATCGTGATTGCAAAAATGTGCTTTCAAAGGGAAATTCAAGATTCAACATGGAGTGAAACTTCATGCTGAAGTAATTCTTTTTTAGATATTGTAGCTGGAGTCAGCTTTGCATGAGAAGGCAAGCTGATCGTGTGGCAGTCAGTCCTAAAATAAAATAGACATTTGCATATGACAATCTGTGTATCAGAGACAAAAAGCAGCATAACCAAGTTGCAAAAATGGGGGACCAAGTTATGAGAGAACTTTTCATTGCATCCAGCCTTCTGCTGCTCCTTAGTGTCCTAACTGACCCCTGATAGCTTCATTGATGTAGCTTGTAGCTTCTCTCAGAAGTTTCGCGATTTGCTCCATACAGTTCAAAATCTTTTCTTAATATCTAGCCTAAACCTTTCCTTCCTTATCCGACATCTTCTGAGACTCTGAATAATTCCCTGCTTTCAGTTTCCACTGCTCTATTGAGGGCACGAGACTGAGAAAAAAAAAAGAGAGAAAAAGAAGGTCTCCTTAGTCAAAAAAAATCCTCAGCTCTCCCACAGACTGTGAGTTACAACAGGATTATCAAGGTTTTTAACCTTCCAGTTGAGTCAGAAATTTATGAAGTATGACATATTGTATAGTACTATTACAGTAACACTACCCTGGATTAAACAAAAATAATCAATAGACTAGGCCAGTCAAGCACTGACAAGGAGTGTTTTCTTCTCTCTTTCTGATCATTGGAGGGGAGCCAGCCAGCCCAATATACTATAGCCTAAAAATGTTTTAATGAAAAAATCTTGCAATGTAAGCTTGATCACTGTTGTTAAAATTAAAAAAAAAAGGTATTAAAATACTCTGTCATAAATTTATGTGAGGCAATTAAAATGCATTTCCACATTGTATAAACAGATGACAAACTGCTTGTTTCAAAAAATAACACAGGGATGAATTGAACTACAGATTTGAAAGAATTAACCATTTGCATAAAGATGCCAAGGGCTATGGAAATTTGAGTTAGATCATGGAAGTAATGAACCTCTAACCCTACTTCATTATATGTAACACTGGATATACAGTTGTGTAAATGCTGTTAGGCATAGATAACTCGTACCTGACTTATTGCTAACACCCTCGACTCCCCTCCCTCCAAAAAGATCTAAACTAAAATCACACACAGTTGGTTGCAATTAATGAATATTGGTTACTAGAAAATTTCTATCTATTGCAAAATGCTACCAAGTGTTTGAAACAACAAAGAAATCCACCCCCATCTGAAAATATATCCCAAAGAAACTGAGGAGTACATAAGAAGAAATTCTGATATTTTTGATAAATCTCTTTATTTATCTAGTCTCTTCGGAGACAGTTGTGTTTGTGGTTTTCATGAGCTATCTCCTTAGCTTATCACATGTAGCAACAATATGTCAGCATACAGTTGTTTTAATTTTTAAAAAAGTATGAAAATTTTGGTTTATATTCACTGTATTCTGGAGTTGTGGTAAAACTACATGTTGTGTTGCTAAGGTTTATTATGGTAAGCAGAGAGTAGAGCTGAATGGGGCATGACACATCAAAAGTTTGTATTCTCATGAAATGCAGCAGCATTTCATTGGACTTCATGTCCAATTCTTAAGTTGACTTGAAAGAGACACAGATTTCCTCCATGATGATCCAATTCAGATCCTTTGTATAAGATCCAACTCAGATATTTCAACTAGTTTTCTCGCCCATTTCCATCAAGATCTATGGCACGAGTTCACTTCAAGCTATTCAAAGTGTTAACTGCATCACATGTGGCCATGTACTCCAGGAGAAAAATCTCATGGAATTAGTTAGGTTATGGTGATTAGGTAGTTATTGAAAACCTTTTATCTCCCATTCTCTAATTTCATTAATTTTAAAGGACAGTGCTCATTATTTTTTTAAAAAACACCGAACTTACTCCCTGAGTAAACTTAAAGTTTGAAAGAAAAGAAGTTCACACTGAAAAATCACAAATCATTTTGAGCCCAAATCCTGCATTAACAATTTCACAGGTTTAGATGTATAACTATTTCAGTGAAACAGGAAAATCTAAACAACAAGCACATAAGAAAAACCCCATGTTTTGTCCTCACTGGAAGGGAAGATTGAGGTATTTGAAGCAGCGTTTCAATATTGAACAAAGTTATATCTTTCAGAACATCTAGGTTCTTCAATTTAATAAACTTGATAGGCTCTCATGACACTTGACACCTTATCAGGCATGAGTTGAACTTAAATGAACTGAGACTGGTTTGAATCTTACATAAGAGGTTTCCTATTTTAATATGGATCCTATCCACCTCCATATATAACACTAACACCAAAGAGAAAAACAACGTGATAAATTAACCATAATGAATCTGCTTTATGACGGGTTCTCAGTTAAGCTATGAGTACGAGAGATCCTGTAGTGCTCAAGTTAAACCTATATTTTAAAGATTATCTTTCCTCTAGATATGCAGAGACAAGTTTATTTTGGTTTGTTTGTTGTTGCTTTTTTGTGAGTACTTAAGTTCTAGTTTTGAGAAATACGACATTTTGAAATAACCCCACATATTATACTGAGCTCGTAGGAGTTTCCAGATTTCCTCATGCACCTCTACCACAAACCAATAACAAGTACCAGAGATGGCTAAATGTAGTTCACTGTTTTCTCCAGTGAGAAAGATAGAAGTAACATTATTTGAAAACTTTCTTCTGATGATTGAAAAGCAAAGAGAAAACCTTACACTGCTATGTGATATGAAAGTCTGACCGCAAGTGAACAGTTATCAGAAATTTCCTTCCCCTCCTGTTACACCCCACCTGTAGTAGCTGACCACAATGACACTATCAGTAGAGGGAATGATGAAGCTGCTAACAAAATGCTCCCTAAATCAGTGTAAAAATGCTCGAAAGGATGTTTTCCATTTGCTAGCCTGAGATCTGTTTCATTACACTGACAATGATGACCTTTAAAATAAAACATTACTCATAAAAAAATGGGAAGGAAAGTCTTTATAACCTGAATTTATTGCCTATAAAATCACTTCCCAGCAAAAAGCCTGTTTGCAATCAAAATAAACCACCAAAATGAAACAGTTTACCTGTGATCAATTTAATTTAGTAGTAAATCCTAATTATGGTCACAAACAGATTCAAGGTTTGTGGTATTGTGTAGAAAAACTGCATGGAAGCTAACGTTTAGTGATGTGTAGCACATAAGGGTAAGCAGATGGCTAAGAGATTATTTTAAAAATTAGGACTTTTGCTGACAAAATATAGAATTGATAGGATATGATCAGAAAGCTAAGGAGTTGTTATTTATGAGATGGTAAGCACGTGCAGTAGGTGGATTCTTCATTACTAAACAGAAGATAAAACAGACCACTGTGCATAGAGTAAATAGAGTCAATGTTTTCTAGCAACTACACCTTCCAGTATGATGACAAGTTCAGTTTGGGAAGCACATTGGTTTTAAATGTTTTTTGACTGATTTTTAAAAATGAAATATTTCTAGATTGGGACACCTAAAATCCTGAGTTAACACAAATCTGCTCTTTCGATAATTTCTAGTCTGAACTAAAAGGTAAAAGAAGTAAAATTTCAGACAGTACTCTGTTTAAAGTAGGATTTTATTAATTAATTTGAAGAAAAAATAATATTAACTTTTATCTTAAAGTAGAGCTTTTTAAGACTTTGGATTTTTATCCGTGTGTTCCTGCTGTTTCCCTCTCCCTTAAGATGTCTGCTTTTTTTTGAGCACAGTCCTGAATTCTGTAAGAAAGCTTAGATATCTGACAGGACCTGCCTTTCATAAACCCATGTTGACTGGACCTGATCACCTGATTGTCCTGCATGTGCTGTGTGATAGCACTCAAAATGATCTGCTCCATGACCCTCCCTGGTACTGAGGTCAGACTGACAGGCCTGTAGCTCCCCAGATCCTCCCTCTGACTCTTCTTGTAAATAGGTGTAACATTTGCCAGTCTTCAGTCAAGTGACCCTTCCCCAGTCAGCCAGGGCTGCTGGTGGATGAGGGAAAGGGTTTTGGTGAGGACCTCTGCCACCTCCCTTAACACCTCTTCTTTCCAGTTCTCCAGCGTAACACCAGCATCCTGTCTCCTATTTGTCACCTGTGAGCAGGCTCAGAAGGAGGCACTTGACCGCTTCAGTGGTGTTTGCTGCCCAAATAAGTGTTTCTGCCCTAGAGAGGAGGTTGGCTGGAAGCATTTCACAAACCAGGTCCACAGCTAGAAGCTGAAGAAGGTTTCCCCTAATAGCCAACTATTTATGATACTTAGGATATTGAATGAAGAAAAATAGAACAGGTGCCGAGTTCATATAAAGCAAGAGAATCTACCTCATCCCTCTCTGCCTTTTTGAAAATCTTCCTTCCTTTCTCCTATTTATTTTGTATCATAGCTAAGTGTAAAACTGCACTGCTGAGCACATTACAGATAAGTGATGACTATTCATGGAATGAGCAGAGGAGCAAGCTCTAAAAGGGAGTGTGTTTGCAGTATATGTGTATATGTGAGCTAGTTAAAAAAGGAGCACTTAATTTGTTTAGTCAGATCTAACTTTGCTTCCCTTTAACAAGCAACATCTTCATATTTCAAACCCTCATATTTTTCAGATTTTTAAAAGATTATATTCTGACAGTTAATTACTATATTATGTGTCATTGGGGGATAATAAGCACAGATTTTTAGTACAATATTAGGTCTAAATTTCATTGGAAACTTTAGTTTATTAAAGTATAAATGAAATGAGTCATGTTTAGTACAGAGGTTCCTAGCTGCATTATTAAATTAATTTACACTACTAAGGTTAGGAAATTTTATTTATTTAAAACAGAAGGAATAATAATAAAAATCCTCTAACCTCAAAGAACTAAATAAAAATCTATACTAAGTTATTGATCATTAGCAAAAAAACATGTCATTTACCTTTACTGCGCATTTCAAGCACTTTGTTCTCATTCTTCATGTTGCTTCCATTTGAGAACCACAATTTCCAAACACTGTAATAATTAATAAGTACAAAATGAAAGTAATTTATTCCAAAACCTGATCAAATGATAAACAGGAACTTAGTTTTTTTGCTTTTCATGATGCAAGCATAACTTTATAGACATGCAGTGCTCTTGGTAACCATACCTGTGCAAGAGGGACCTGGATAGCTGCCACTCAATTCAGATGATTCAGGTCAGCTCAGGTCCCTTTTAAGCACAATACATCTTTGCAGCCAAATCTGTATACAGTACAGTGCACTTATACACATTACAGATGTGCAGCTCATGATGGAAAAAATATCTTGAATAACAAGAAACTAAGCTGGAAATATAATATCCATAAACCATGCCCTATCTGGGATGTTTTAGGCCAAACAAAAAGTTTCATTCTCTACCATGTCACTGTGTGTACCTCCACAGTTTTTGTATGCTGTCTGCCAACAACCTGACTTTTTGTGTGTGGTACAGTAACAGTATCAGAGACATCTGGTATTTCCTAAATTGCCCAATACAGGATCTGCTTCTTTTCATACATACTACGGAAATATCAGTTACCTTGTTTATGTTCCTATGTTTTCTGGTTTATAGCACTTTCTGCTCCTTAAATGTAAGTTAGAGTTTTACCTAGACTCCCAGAACTCCTGTTGAATGATTTAGTGGAGTGGTACAGAGAGCAATAAGGTAATCCAGTGGATACTGGAACAAGAAACATCTTCAGGCTGGTCTTAGTTATGCAAAGAAACAAAGGGGAAAATATGCTGAAATCCAAAGTGTTCATATCTATCATTCCTACAGCCAGGCTTCTAAAGAACAGGGAACTGAGTACATCTCAAAGCAATTGCCTGCTAGCGTGGCTGCCCACTGTGTTTCCTAAACCTCCATGCATTTGAAATAAATTAGTCTTTATAATTCTAGAATATTTTTGTTATGAATTACAGTACTATATATAGCAGCCCTGAGCAAGATCATGGATTAGCACATTTTAAGAAACAATAATTATGAGTAATAGTAACAGAGAGGAGATAGGTGAAATAGTAGTAATGTGTACCTAGGGGAGGATTGGTTTGACTTCATTTTGACCCTGCGTTTGGAATTTATGAAATGAATGGGTATCAATTTTTGAAGTCAGCTAAAAAACACTTAACCTTTATTTCATTTTAAAGGTTCATTTAAGAAAAAAAAGGAATGTTCTCATTTGAAGGAAACTTGAGATTCAAGGTGAGAAAAGAGCTTAATCACCAAGAAAGTATGGCTTTAAAGAATTCAGTTACATACGCATTATTCACAGAGACATAGTCAGTGATTTCATAAGGAACCAGACAATTAAGGGAATTCAACAAAAACTCAATAGGGACCCTTAGCAGAGGCAAAGACTGAATTTCTAAAAAGATTCTGAGTCACCAGTTCCCCATCTGGTTTCTTCATGGGAAAGAAAGGGAGGGGAAGAAGGAGCGGCTGGGAAGGGAAGAATTAAGAAAGGGAGAGAGAGAGGGAGGAAGGAAGGAAGGATTGAGAAAAAAAACATTATAGCAAAATTTCCTTACTGGAAGATCTGTATAATGGAAACAAAAATAATTGTCTTAATATGAGATTAAATGTGATATTCTGCACCTTTAGTTATATAGCAGCACAAACTAGAAAATCTAAATATTTCATAAATTTAAATAATTGACTAGCTGCTCAGAAACAATTCAAATATTAAAAAGAAAACCAAAAAAAGGAGACAGAAGTTGCAGGTGCTGTTCAGAAGATACTCTGGAATATTCCCTTCCTTTCAGACCTTCTGCAGTCTATCACACTCTATTGGGGGGGGGGGGGGGGGGGGGGGCAGAATTTCACTTTTAAAAGGCCAATTTCAATGATCTCCTATCATTATGACTGAGGCATCTTATTCTGATGGACAGCCTGAAGTTTTCCATGTGGACTTCTGGATAATGTTGGGGTTTTTTTTAGGATATTCTGCCTATTGTGCATGACTTCATTGTTCTTTTGCCAGAATATGTACAGTTAACTCAGAAGCCCACCAGGAAAACTTTTGACTTTATTACACTACTTATCTAACACTGACAGTAGAAGCAACTTTAGTTTTGGCTATGGGATGTAGGTCAATATCAATGTGTCACTAGCTGGTTAATATTTCTAGTTTTGAGTAATGATTGTTAGATCTTCTGTCAAAGGATATTACTTTTCTATCAAGACCATTTTGTCTAATGATATTCCTGTAAAAGGAAAATCTGAAGCCTTTAACAGGACAGCTAAAAAGGCACCTCTAAATGCTCAGCTAGTGCAAACCATGAGATGCAGAGTTTATCTCATGTCACATGTTATTAATTAAAAATATTTTTGGTAACCATGTCATATTTCTATCTCACATCTATAGGAGACCCTTCTTTTACAGAGAGACACCACTACTGTCAAATTCCAGGGTCTCATAAGCTGAGTATAACTGATGGGAAGTCAGTAAGATGTACTTAGTAGTGGTGGTAGGATAAGTAGGAAAAAAAAGGAAACACTACCATGCCCCCTCTACACCCCTCCATCCCTTTCTTTAACCATAGCCTAATTCACCCTTAATGTGGGATCAGTTGCATTGTGGGCGTGCTACTTACGACATCTCACATACATACAGACATCTGTAACGTGTTATAATGCCTAGTATCTTCATAGATGAAAAGGAGAATACCAGACACGAGGGAATGACTTTGTGTCTGCCTCTATGAGTGGATGTGTTTCCTAATTTTTGCCAAGTAGTCATTGTTAATACAAATGTTTGCTGCCATTTATCTAGGTTCAGAAAATATCGTTCCATATCATGTTCTCTCCATCGCTTCACAAAATCAGTCTGGCGTGTGAAATGGTTTAGCTCGCTATTGGTTTTGATGCTCAGGCCTGTGTCAGTATTTCATTGTGAGTTTGTGAAGGTGAGTTGAGCGGATAGACGGGGAGTTGCCTCTCCATAAACTCATTTATGGTCTCTCCATAAACTCATTGTTTAAGTATTTTCACAAGGGCCTGACTGGCTTTAGCAGCCCAGTCTGAGTTCTGTACTGCCACAGAAATACTATCAGTGTTCAAAAGAGTTTGATGCTTGTTTGCATAGCTGTGATCAAACCCTGTCTCTGTCATTAACTATCATAACTTTGAACGTAACATTCCTGCCCCATAGTGCTAAACAAAGGTCTGACACTACTGGGTCAGGAAAATTCAACACTATTCTCTGTTTAGAGTATTCAAGGCATGGCAACATAAAATTAAAGTGCAAAGAACTGCATGGATGCTTTGTTGAGCATGGTTATTCTGAAAGTTAAGAAAGTGCACATCACAGCACTGTCAATGTAGTTAATGTCACAGACTTTGCCTGTGGCTGAACTTGACTATATGAAATTATTATATAATAGCTGAGACCTGTTCCAATTATTACACCTGTATTAGTAGCATGTTTTGTTAATTCAGCTTAATATTTCCATTTCTCTCCCAGTTCGGAATATTTCATATAGGTTGATGAACAAATTGTTCATTCAGATAAGCCAAATAATAGACTTATAGGACCAGTCACAAGAGTATGATACTGACAGATGAACAGAACAATATTGTGGATGTATGGAAAGGTTCACATGTTGTCTTTCCTTATGGAAAAGCATACCTAGCTCTCCCCAGGGAAAAATATATGTAGTCTTTTGTATTATATTCTTCACTAAAATCTGGCTAAGACCTGCATATGAAAAAACAGTTCAGAAGTTAAAAGGTAAAAACATCTACACTTTGTACAAGGCTTTTAGTGAAAGTATGAAATGCTAAAAACAATGATTTTTTTGTTCAGTGTCCCTTCACAATGGCTTTAATGTAGGTTTTGATATAACAACTCTCTTTAATGTCATTCAGTGGCAATTAAGGGCACCTTACTAACAAAAAAACAAGTAAAGAAAACCACCCATATTACTATGGCTCGCAAGGAAACATTTCTTGGCAAATTCAGAACCAGAAGCAAGTACATCCCACAAGCAGAACTCAGTCTTTTAAGTGCTTACTTGGATCTCCTTCCAAACAGCGTAAATAGTTCACTTTCCGAAGTTCTTAACTGCAGAGATGAAAAGGAAAAAATAAAAATCGAACCCAAAAATAATCTAACAATGCCTTAAGAACCTGGAGCAGCCACCAAAAAGGGCAACAGAGCTCTAAATAAACAGCTACACAGGGCCAGTTTTAAGTGCCAGGCTGTAATGACAGCTCAGCATACTATTCATTCAATTAATTTCCTCTCATTGGATTGGTAGGACAGAATCTGTCTGAACTACTGGAGATTTTCTTGTATGATGTTACTCATCCATAACTTCTAAGCAACTAACTTAAAAAGTTAGTTAAAGAAAAAAGTTGAACTTCCAACAGTAATGGGTGTAAACATGTTCTAAAGCTAGGAGGATAAGAAATGCATGTATGCATATAAATGTAATGTGTATAAGGTAATGGATATTGATATGCAGACAATATCACTGAGGCAGTATATTAATTCACTCAAACACATGCAATGTTCACTTACGCAGAATAATTGAATTCAGAAATGTATGGATGCAATATTAAGAAGGCAAATAGCACCACAATTTTCAAAAAGGGGAAGAATGATCTGTGGAACTACAGGCTGGTCTGCCTCGTCTCAGTCTGATGCAAGTTGATGAAGAAACAAGTCTTGGAAACCATTTCCAGGTACATGAAAGTCAATAAGATAAGCAGGAGTAGTCAGCATGGTTTAACAAAGGGAAAGTCATGCTTAATTAACCTGATAACCCTTCTAAAATGAGATGACTAGGATGGTGCATGAAAGAAGAAGAGTTGATTGTGTTTACTTTGGGTGCTGGTTCAAGCTAAAGCAGAATCAGTTTTCTGACTTCAGCTCAGTCTTGTCTAAGTGGCTTTATTTTCTGAAAGTTAACTTCCTGTTTTTCAACAGTTTTTCTCTCTAGAAGTGACAACATGGGGCACTGGTATGCAGAAAGGCCAGTGCTTATACTTATTCCTACAGTAACCAAGGCCATTCTCAAGCTGATAGAACATCGTAAGTCAAAGATGAAAAAGGGCCAAGCCTGCAGGGAGGAGCAGACAAGACAGGTGTTCCCAAACTGACCAACAGAGTATCCCATTCTGTATATGTCATACGCGGTATTAAACTTAGGGATCACAGGGTATCACACTCTTCTTCGATGGCCGACATCCAGTGGGGACCTTGTCTGTCTGTTTGTCCATGATTCCTGTGCATCCCTGAATCCAGTTCCTGAGTCCAGCTCCCTCCTGCCGCTAACCTCTTCCTCGTGCCTGCTCTGCAGCATTTGTTGTGACACATAGCCATCAGGGGCGCGGGGGTGAAATTTTATATATTTGCATATGTTATATTATTTTCTTATTAATAGTTATTTTCTTCATTATTATAATTATTATGTCAATAAAACTGTTTTAGTTTTAGTTTCCAACCCACAAGTCTTTTTCATCTCATTTCCCTTTCCCTGGGGGCGAAGAGATCCCAACTGCTTCATTTTAGCTGCCAAATTGGGTTGGGCCAGAGCTAAACCACGACACCTTGACATTAGTAATGCTTTTGATATTGTTTTCCATAACATCCACCTAGGCAAGCTGACAAAGGATGGATTTAGTAAATGGACAGTGAAGTGTACTGAGACCTGAATAAACAGCCGGATCAGACAATTATGATGAGTTGCACAAATTCCAGTTTGAAGACAGTCACTAGTGATAAACTCCAGGCATCAAAACTGAAGCAAATAATGTTTAACATCCTCATTAATGATCTGAACTACAGGGCAAGTTGGCAGATGTTACAAACTAGAAGGAATGGCTAATACACCAGAGGGTTGTGCAGCTATTTAGAGGGACTTGAACAAACTGGAGAACTGGCAGAGAGGAACCTCTTGGAGTTCAATAAAGGAGAATGTCAAATCCTGCACCTGGAGAGAAAAAATCTCATGTCCTAGTAAAGCTTGGAGACTGACTGTCTGGAAAATAACTTTGCTTAGAAGGACCTGGAGTGGCAGTGGACAACAAGCTAAAGATGATCTAGAATGTACACTTCCAGCAAAGAAGGCAGTCTCCTAGTCAATATGAAGGTGAGCATTGACGTCAGGCTGGTGGAGGTTATCTTTCCTCTCTACTCAGCACTGGTGAGCCCAGATTTGGAGCTATGTGTAGAGTTCTGAGCACCTAAATATAAGATGAATTTATTGCAGTAAGTCCAACATGCATCCTTGAAGACAATTGAGAGACTATAGCATCTTTCGTATGAGAGGCTGAGAAAGCAAGTCTGTTCAACTTGAGTAAGGGAAGGGTTGGGGAGCATCTTATTGATACGTATAAATACCTGATGGAAGGCAATGAAGAAGGGGGATACTCTTCTCAGTAGTGTCTAGTGAAAGGAAAAGAGACAGTAGGCACAAACTAAGATACATGAGATTTCATCTGAATACGTGAAAACTTTTTTTTTTCTGTGAAGGTGATTGAACACTAGAACAGGTTGCCCTGCTGGGCTGTGGAATCTCCATCTGCGGAGATATTAAAAAGCACAACCGAGTCCTGTACTGGGCAGCCTATTCTTCCAGATTCTGCTTTAATGTAATCTCAAGTGATCCCTTCCAACCTCATAATTTCTGTGATTTCTGTGTTTCTTCAATATATTTACCAAAATACACGTATTCACACAACATATGATTTTTTCATACATGAATATTTCAGAATGCATTAAACAGAGAAGATGCAGAAAAATGCACTTCAATTCATACTTTCCACAAAACCATTGATCTTCTAAGAGATATTCAAGGTTGAGATATCTCCAGTGTCTATATCCTGATGACTCAGGAAGACTAGTGTTAATTTTGCCTTTCCCCTCAATAGGTGTAATAGGCGATAAAATTTGTTTGGGGTGTGAGGAACAAAACCAAAACAACAGAAATATGGAAAAACAACTAGTAAATAAAAACCAAGCTATTTTTTAAAATATTAGTATTTCTGGTGTAGAAATAGCGTTATACTAATCTGAATTTCACTAGAAATGCTATTTATAGAATAACATTTTACATGGATGCACACATACAGAAAACCAAACATATATAAATATCAGAGTAAATATCTGTATGGTTTGACCAGGGAGAGTAAAAGGAAAAACAATTAATATGGGACACAGTCAAAAGTTACAAAGATCTTCAATGAAGAACTTAAAAAACAGTTGGCAAGGAAAATTTACCACAGAGAAGTTAAAAATTAGTTCTTGAATTTACTGCATGTTTTACTATTTCTATCACCATGAGAAAACAGAAGGCTAATGGAAGTTTGGGCTGAGAATCAACAGTTTTGGTGGTGTAATATGTAGGTTTTCTGAGACCTGATTTTGATTTTTCCTGGGTAATATTTAAGAGCAGATATGGGCCAACACATTCCTATCACCATCTTCTCAACACATAAATACAGACTATTCCATATTACGTAATTATGTATTTTTATGCTATTTAAAAGTACTCTAGATTTAGTATGCTTTAAATTTAAAATTACTTATTATAAATTCTAAAATACGCATATTGCTTTTGATCGAAAATATTATTACTCTGTCTCTATACTTTTAATTTTTAAATGAATTAAATTAATTTCTTAAATACATGGGGTTTTTTACAGGTGAGATTATTTTTATGAGTTATAAAACCTACATTTTAAGACTGTTTCAGTAAGGTATTTTCCCATGGTCCTACTTGACTCCTAACATGTTAGAAGTCCTGTGATATTAATATTAACTGTTCAAGAAAATGCTTCAGATATTTCTCATTTAAAGCAATAGTAAGATATTTGACAACAAATTTATCAGCTTTACAATTACAGGCTTTCACAATAATCGTTAAATAGTGAAAATGTATTTCAATGTAATTAAAGTACTTCAATATCAAGTCTTCCAACATCAAACATTTCATCACATCATCCATAAAGCAATGTTTTATATGACAGTTTTGAAAATGTTACAGAAGGAGTATTTACAATTAATCATATAGCAAGAATATTCACAGAAAAAAATCTTATTGTAGAAAATTGTTTAACGTAAAATTTATTTAACATTTCTAACAGCAGTATTGTGGACAATCTTGAATCAGGTATAAGCCAAGATGTTAAATTTTAATAAATCAGTACTTGGGGATTTTAAGTCTCACATAGTATCAGTTTCTGGAAGGAAACTTTAAAGTGGGAAAGATGGTGGGAAATATGATTGGGTAGTTCCAATTATTTTTTGTTTTATTCCCAGTCCTCTCATAATTTTAAACAGCCTTCTGGTGGTTATAAGATGCCCAAGAATATCTACATCCCCATAATGTATTTATCCTTAACAATTCCCAGAAAGCTTACTAAACTAAGTAAATCTAACAAACGTGAAAGACCAAGTGTGATAGTTTTATGGTACCACGAAAGACAGCAGAAGTTTTTAAGGCTATCATGCCTACATCCATCAGCAGCAGAGATTTTGTTAAACAAGAACAAAATATTATCTTCGTATGAGATAAATATAGGACAAAGCACAAAGAGTGATCCTGTCTCCTTTGTATCTTTAACATGAACCTGCAGAACACTAATATTGTGTATTAAGTGACAATGAACTAAAATTTAGTTGAATCTTAAAAACCTTGCCTCTGCTGCCAAGTTTGAAAGATCTTTTCAGTTTCACCTGGTTACAAATCTTCTACTTTCATTTTCTAGGTTTATTCCTGAGCTTCTCATATACTTTTATTTGATAGGTTATCCATACTGACTTTTAGGTTTAAACAGTTCCTTTTCTTCCTTCACATCAACCCCCAAATGCATCACCCTGCCTCAAATTCCTTCTCATTTTTTTCTAGCTTAGGTTGAATAAGTCAAGTTCTAAATCTCTCTTGCTGAGATAAATATTACATTCTCCCAATCACCATAATAGCTATTTTCTATACCTGCTCCTTTATTTTTTTCAACTTTCTTTAAAACAGGTGACAAAAATTGTATGCCGTATTCTGAACAAGGTCTTAATCAGCGCCTTGTAAAATCAAATCAGTATTAATCTGGTTCTGCTTAAAAAACATGTTTTAATCTTATACAGAATTTCAAAATCCTTTTTTTTAGTACTTAAGCACAGTAACCATCCAGTCACTTGGTAGATCCTCAGTTTAAAAACATATTTCTTTTTGTTCTTAAATTACATTTTATGCAATCTCATTGAATTGCCCTTACTTCAGCTGCCAGTGACAAACAAGACATTTCAATCTTTCTTCATATTGATAATATCTCCCTGTGTAGTCTTTTACAAATTCCATTAACAGATACCTAAAACTTTTCTGTACTGTACTGGTCCAAAAACAGGTTCCTATATATCTGGAGGATTGTCTCCATTCTAATAAATGACTCTTCTATATGACTTGTTGTTATCTTCCTCTAGCTAAATTCTTGCCCACTTTGTAAGTCCAGCATTAATTTTCATCACCCGCACAATATTTTTTAATGAGACATAAAGTTCACAACTTTACTTAAGCCAAAGTAAACTACATCTTTGTCACTGTCATTTTAGGAATAAAAAGAAAAAAATCTGACATTCATCAATAAAACCTGTGAAAAAAATTGTTCATTTTCCATGGTTTCTATAAACTTAATTATTATTTCAGTAAAACTCCAACTTTTCTAATATTGTTGAAACTAACTCTAAAGTTTAAAATTACTTTGGCTACCTTAATGAGAAGAAATATTGAATTTATTTGTCTAGTCAAAAGGTCAAGCCATTAACGGATACAGGTTTTACAGATCCATAAAAAATCACGAAGCCCTTTTAAATCTCATTTCTTTGAGCAATATCCCCAAACCCTCATAACCAATCTGAGGTTATCATATAGGTATACCAGATTATATTCTGAGTATGTTAGTGAGCATATTTTTGTCTCAGAATGAATAAAAAGTCAATGAAAGTTAATGTGAAGACTCTTTCTGATTTGCTCATAGAAGTATGTTACTATAGGCTTCCCTCAGTTGCTATGGTTTTCTGATCATCCACCTTTTTTTGTCACTAAGTAGCCTTGATTCTTCTCCTCTACCAAATGATCTACTTTGCTTGGGTTTTAGACCCAGTTGTGTAAGATTTCATTATTTATCATTTTTCAGTTTTCTGCTTTATCAGCCTCCAGATTGCTCTCAGAAATCTCCTCTTTAAGACATCTTTATTTTTTGACACAAAATGTCTTTCTGCTTAATGTTTTTTACAAGTATCTACAAATATTCAGTTTTATGGTCAGTTTCATCCCTTCTTTTCCTCTCTACCATGTCTTCCAAATCACACCTGAAATGCTTTATTATCTTCAGGCATTGAATCTTCACATCTAGGTGTTTTAATGTATCTTACTCTATACAAGGAATTTGCCTCTGATCAACCTAGTCTATAAGGATATCTATTCCATGTTTAATCTACCTTGTTCCCTGCATCTAATTTGATATCTGTCTTACTTATCCATTCTACAGGGGGAACACTGGCACTGAACCATCTGTATTATCTGCCATACAAACTGACTGCTAAGGCTCAGGTGGTTTACTTTTAAAATCCAGTAGCTAAAGAGTTCTTTCCTTCTAACAGTCCTCAGGAATAAAATTAATCCCACAAATTTGAATTGAATAAATTTTCTCAATTTTCTGAACCACACCTTCCCAAAACTCTTCACAAATTGCTGTTAGGAATATTATTAGGGGATGGATAGATACACTGGAACAGGTTGCCCAGGGATGTCGTGGGAGCCCCATCTCAGGAGATATTCAAGGCTAGATTGGATGGGACTTTGAGTAACATGATCTAGTGGAAGGTGTCCATACTCATGACAGGGGGGTGGAATTGGATGGGATTTAAGGTCCCTTCCAACACAAACCATTCCATAATTCTATGATTCTATGATACAAATGCAGTAATACCAATGACACAGGGCTTTTAAAGCCTTAATTTGGCCAAGAGCTTGAGATCAGTGCATGTGGCCTCTGAGCATGATCAGCTGTGACAAACAAGAAAATGCAAATAAGATCTGGATATAGTTAGCAATGACACAAGAGTAGTACCTGAAACTAATGGAAAGAAATACCAAGATGTCATTGTGTGCAGGTCTGATTGACAGCCCATTCCAACATCAGGTTAGTTAGACAAAAAGTACAGATCAGAAGAATATCAGTGTGCTGATGTCCAGCTGCATGTAGAGGCAGAGTGCAGGTGGAAGCATTACATGTCAAAGGCAAGCCACTGCTGAAGAACCTGATATTGAGTACAACTTTCCCTGGGATAAACTAAACTCTCACTGGATCAGAGTTTAGTCACTGAGTGAGCAGTCTCAGCTGATAGTATGCATGTGTGCATGTGAGCATATGGGTGAATGAGTTTTTCCTATCATAGCCCACCCCTTGCTTCATCTACTTAACAAATTAAGCTTGGCAGTATTTGTTGTGGGACAACCCTTTTCTCTGTGAAAATTGCCAATGAAACAACAGTGATTTTTAACCGCTTCAGTTTGTAGATTTTAAAGTAGTGCTTGACAGCTTTTTCATCTACTAAAGTTGATTCTGATAGGTTCACAAAAGGAATAACTCATGCAGAATTCTACATGATTTCCTCAATATAGATTTGCAGAGTTGTCATGAAGATAAATTAAAAATAAAATTTGGAGAGATCATAATGTATTCTTTCCCCAGAAGTCACTCATACTTATTCAACCAAGTTTCACATTTTATGAAACTATTTAATTGTTTTTAGAAATTACTCCCTTACTGCCCAGTCTCATGGTCGGCTGTACAAGATGATGAGTCTTCAAAAAAATGCTGTAAAATAGTCGATTTTTCTGTGATAAACTTTAGAGTACATTATGCAAAGAAGTAATTTGATGAAGAATTGATTAGAAGAAAAATACTATTCATGCTTTTCCATAAGACATTATTTGCCCTTACCTTACTATTCCGTCAAAGAGAACTTATAGCAGAATTGTTGTTCAAAAGCAAGGAATAAACATTTGGCACATTTTGAGTCATAACTTGTTAAAATTCAGGAAAAAAATACTATCGTGCAGCTGCTTAAAGAAGAATAAATGGCAAAGAGCTGTTTTAGGGGATGATTTTGAGATTTAGAAAAAAAGTTCTGTGTTTGTCAGAAATCGTATTCCTCAAATTGCATTGATAAGTGTCAGGGTCTATGTCCTCTCAGTTGGAGTTTTACACACAGTCCTAAAGGATCCTATAATCTTCACTTTTAAAAAACTTTTTTCTCTCATCTTGTGGTGTATTGAACTTCTGCTTGAGTGCTAGCAATTACTCCTTGCCGCGAACATATTTGTAGACAGTTTTGCTCAAAGAATTGTTAATGTATAATAGTCTTTTTCTGGTTTTCTTTTTTCAAACTTGCTTATAAACTCTGCAAATAGAAACAGCTGTTCTGAAAAAATACCAGGGAAACAGTGTTTTGAAGAGATTCCAGTCCACTTCCTAATGAACAAATACTTACCACAACACATCCACTGTAACAGAACAAGCTGGTTTTAAGAAGAAAAAGGGAAGGAAAAAAAGTCCATAATTTCAAATTAATGGTCAAATAATAAGCTATTCAATATGCCATGAAACTCCTAATATATTCCTATACTGCCTAGGGGAATTAATGGGAAGTTGGTTTAGTAAAACATTTTGTTCAGCTCTTTGTTTTACAATTTACTGTATTATTCACTGAGCGAGTGAAAGTGATTCTAATGCATCAAATCATTTGCAGGAAGTGTATGTCCCTTTTCTAGGGATAGGATAACCACCTTGCTCTGTTAAGTGTTGATGAGTATGAAAACGAACAGCTGCAGGAAGACTGACTGTAAAAGGTTCTATCTTAAACTGGATGGTGCACAGACTTATGAGATGAGAACAAACTGGGGCATGAAGTGCCACTTCAGAGATGTGCTCTCAATCCAGTGGAGAAAAGAGTTTCAAATATTCCATCAAATGTCCTATCTATATGCTTGTTAGGTTTGGTCTTTTTCAGTGAATGATAAATATACATACTCTCCTGAATCTGCCTCTAAAATCATGTTTTTCATTCCAGAAAATGTATAAATAATTATTTTTAGATTAAGAAAACCCAAAACATTTCTACAGCATTTTATAATAATAATAACAATAGTAATAATAACAAAAATATAATAACAATAATAATAATATTTCCATTTAAGCTTTTTTTTGACAAATAGTTCATTTTATGGAATAATATTTCTTAATATTATCAAAAATATATTCACTTTTTAGATCTCAGTTGCCTTTTGAGACATAGAACTGGTACAGTTCAAGGTGACCTTAAAGTGACTGCAAATATTGTACTACTATATGTAAAGTATGGATGGCTTCATTGCCTAAGGGTTCTGAAATTCTGACAAAAGCTGGTGACATCCTAGCAATGACCTTTCTGCCTTCCAGAAACCATAGAAGACAGATACAGCTTGTTCTGCATAAAAAAGGACAGAAGGGGTAAAAACTTCTGAGGTAGAGTATCTGCCAGCTAGCTGCTCTATTCAATTACTGGCATGACACTAATGAGTCAAAAGAAACACATGATTAGTTAAAAGTCAGTGCACATTAAAACACGGCAAGATTTAACCTTAGAAAATAAACTGTTAGAGAATATTTCAAACTGGTCCAAGAAAGCTTTCATTTTTCTTCTCTCAAGCTTTCTTTTTTCTTCTCTTTGCCAGAAGGTTTTTTATTTTTTTTTTCTTTCCTCCATAGAAACAAATTGAATTGCACTGTGTAGGACCTATAAATCACATACATTCGTATCTTCCCTTCCTAGATACTCTTCCTCAGTGTGTTGGAAAACACACGTACTATTGAAAAGTTTTTCTATGGTATATGTAGATCTACATGGATGATCTACATACTCTGCAGAACAAAATGAAAAGCCAAAGAGGAAGCTGCTACGTTAGTACTATAGGTGATTGTTCTATCCATGGCTGCACCTAGAAATCATCCATTTTGTAAGTCTGCAACGCATGTTACAAGACTGTAAGAAACTTTGTCCTTTCTGGTTCACATTAAATGTTGACAGATCTTGCTTTCTGCTCTGTCTTGTTTCTTACAAGGTGATGAAGACTATGCTTTTCAGGTCAGTAAGTTATATTTAAACTTGCTTCCATTTTAGGATATATAGCCACATTATATCCTTACAAACACATTAGATTGGTGCTGGGTTACTTACTTTTCCCTTGTACTTTGTTAGTGCTTTGCAAGTGGCACGTGGCTGTGTTAGCTAGAAACTCATCGTACAGTAATTCTGACAGAACATAACCAAACCCAATGTCTTGACAAGAAATAGAAGCACACTCAGGAGTAGGAGCAGTTGTGAAGATTTTAACTCTCCTTTTTCTTTTATTCATTTGTTTTCCTACTTGCTCAAGATAATCTATATCATCCTTCTAATGTCATCTTCCAGTATTTGGAACATAAATAACTATATTTGAAGTTATAAATCTGAATGAGAAAACTCCGAATAATGTCTTTCAGTAAAAGATAATTGTAATCCATTGTCAATCCATGTAAAGCTTACGATACCCTCAAGCTATTTCTTACTCCCAGATACAGTCAGGGAAATAAAAACATGCATCATTCTGAAACTATTTTCATTCCTCTGTTATTTTCCTAAAAAAACCTAATGATTTGTCATAATAGCTACCTAAACAGTCTCTGCTTATTCTTGAAGAAAGATAAAAAGTTATCACTCAGTTCAAAATAAAGTAAAGCTGTCATGAAATGGATTCAAACACTTCCATTTATCTTGTGTAGCTCTACTATATAGTTCTGCTATGGAAAATATTAACATCAATCAAAAGTCCAGTTTCTGAAGTAATTTTTTAGCACAGAAAGATATAGAGAAAAGAAAGAATGAATTTATTTCAATTTATTTCAAGAATGAATTTTCTTGAAAGTCTCCAGAATTTCCTCTTCTTTTCCTTCCTTCCTTCCTTCCTTCCTTCCTTCCTTCCTTCCTTCCTTCCTTCCTTCCTTCCTTCCTTCCTTCCTTCCTTCCTTCCTTCCTTCCTTCCTTCCTTCCTTCCTTCCTTATTTAGATTCAGACTCGAGTAGTTATTTGTCAATAGATAGATAGATAAACATAATAACATTTTTCATCTTTTCTGCCAGTTATTCCATTGGTTTAAAATTTTGTAGTACAGTGCAATGTCTTAACAATTGAACAGTGCTGACATATGCTGACTGATAATCTTGTCTATTAGATAAATAGCTGTAAAATGTTTTTGGGTGGTTACAGAGCTGCCATTTTTCACTCCAGATTAGGCTGCATTCCTGTGATGAGAACTCCTTCTATGCATAAAGTTTGATGCTGCCCTTAAACTCAACATGAAATGTATTAACTCAACACAACCACTGACTGACATAGGTTTTCTCCCAGAATACAAACTCTAGCTCTAAACGCATTCATTTTATTATTTTCATGATGTTTCCAGCATGGTTTTACTAGCATACTTTTGCAAGTCATTAATTGTGCATTCTGTAACTCCAGCTTTAATGACATTGTAATTTATTCCCAGACTGATAGAGAAATGAACTATAAAGTTTTCATTAAATGGCCTGAAAAATGTAATGAACACACAAATAAATACTAATAAATGGATTATTCACAATCATTTCAAAACTCCGGGTATATCTATAAAGATGTAAAAGAAAATGCAGAATACAAGTGGAAGTGTGAAGTCCAAATTGTCATCAAGGGCAAACTAAACCATACTGAATCCTGCCAAGGATTTCCATCAAATTATTTTTGTCTGACTTCAAATCTACATTGCCATTAGAAAACTGAATTTCCCTTTATTTTGGTTTATTTCTTCATAATATTACCTGGGCTTATATATACTAAAAAACATTGAAAACATCTTATGTGTGCTTCTAATTTGTTTTCTTTCTCATTACCTCCAAGATATTAAATAACGATAATAAAAATAGAAATATTTTATTTTGAGTGTAGAAGTTTACCTTGGGCAACAACATTCAAAGACAATTGAAGTCTTGCAGTATGAAAGCAAATTTTCAATGGGACATGGAATAGCCCAGCAATACCTAGTCAGTTACATAGCAAAACTTAGTAAAAATGAAAAAAATTGGGAAAAAAAAACCAAAACAAAAGAGATGTTTCTGGTTATACTGTCTGGTTATACTGAAAGCAAATTGAAGATCTGAATTGGGAGAAATAAATTTACATTTAGCAGAATGAATAACTTCAATAAAGCATTTGCATGCTAGCATTTAAAAGAATGGAAACGGTAGAAACAAAATTAAAGGATTTAAATCCTGAAAAGCACTTAAATATTTAAAGGACTTAAAATGAAAATTTTACTTCAAAATATTGATTTGATTAGTGTTTTATTATTTTTTAAAAAAAATTATGTTCCCACCCTCCCTCTTTTCCTTCCTTTTTTCCTACCTTAATCCCATCCTTCCTTTATTCTTTTCTTCTTTCCTTTGATAAGGCAGTCATCTGGAAATAGTTCCTCTTGGTTTAAGGTGTGTTTTCCCAACATTGACTCATATCTCAATGAAATTAAACAGGGCAAAATTATGGTGATTGTGCGGTCTAAGCAAATGCAATGTAACTGAAATGACTGTGCATGCCATCAAAGTGGATTTTCCAGAGACATTGCAGCAACGCAATTACGTGTCTTTTGCCCTCTCTGAATCCATTTAGTCCTCCACAGAACTCCGAACACCTTTAGGGACAACAAAGCAGAAGTTCCAGGCTTTTAAATAATGCAGCTTTTAAATAAGGCAGTGGAAAAATTGATGGAAATTCATATTAAGTCCATGCTATCTTGTTTCTCCTGATGATAGGTTGTTCATTTATATGCTTTTCGTACACATTTAAAATAAATAAATAAATAGTATTGCCCTGAAGTGTGAAATTTGCATGCATCTCTAGCATCTTGCAAGCTTCCAAATGTCAGTATTCTGCCTGCATTTGAAATTGGGCTGTACTGGGTTTGTAGGCTACCCATCACTACACGTTTACAACATTAAGTTAATATTACCTGCCCTCTCAATCCTGCTATCATTTTCATAAGTGACATGTGACCCAGATGGGTGTTCCTGGCTACCCCAAAATCTTATAACAGAATATTTCAAAGCAACCTTAATAGCATGTTTCTGTGAAAGAATTTTTAATTACATATTATTGACACCATTGTAACTCTTCGCAAGAAACTTGATTTTCACTACCCTGATATATAATGTGGAAAAGACTTTTATTTCTTCCAAGTCTAAAACGTTTTTTATCAAATTCATCAGCTTATATGACACATTTCTACCTTCAATTTTATTCCAAGTTTAGTGCCTGAAAACCTTTTTTTGCAAACAACATTCCAAACCTCTCCCGTCTAGCTATAATAACATATTATATAATTTTCTCTTGATGCAATACACTATATCCCACTATATTATATCTTTATTTCTGTTTCTTTTCTTCCAATAATATATTAAAGGTTTTTCAAAGAGGATATTTCCTTACTCCTATCATTAATGCATTTGCAGTTAGCACTCTCTTTTGTACCATCCAAGCTCTGATGTTTATCTTATAAATTCTATGTTTATAGGGATGATTTTATTTTTTGTTTTAGGAGCATTTTCTCACTTTTAAGAAGAAAATGGAATATATCTAAGAATTTTCTCATCACAGCGCATCTTTCTTTCTTTAGTTCATATTTGCTACTTGTGCTTCCAGAAAGTAAACCATTACCAGACTTTTCAGAATTAAAAGATCATTTTTTTTAAGTGATTGCCAAAGTGCTTTTCAGCCATCAGATTTTGTCTTCATAAAAGTCTTGGTGGTTTACTGAAAAATTAAGATTTCACAGCATTCATTGAAGTGTTTTTGAAAAGGACAATATCTTGAAGATATAAATCCAATTATTTAGTTTCCATGAAATCTGCATAAGTCATTTTTACTTCATTACAACAAATTTATTGATGCATTTGATAGCAAGTAGACCTAATAATATACTACTCCAATGTAAAATTTTCTAAAAATTAAGGAAAAATAAAAAGCAGAAGTGGTCAGTTATAAGAGATCAAATGAATGGTTCTGATCTAAACAGAAGTTCATGAAGCCTTCCAAGATTCAAACATATATCCAGGCTGAACTAGTTGTCTTTTTTATAGGTTTTTCCTTTAATTTTATCTGGAAGGCCAGATATTGACATCCTATTGAAAGATATGCAAAAAAACTTGAAAGGAGTCTTAAAAAACCCAATGAAAAGTGAAATTGATCTCTGACCCATTTTTAACAAACGTCAAAATTCAACACTTCTTCCAAATTTAAAAAAGATTATGTATTACGAGAAAAGAAGAACCTTCTAGATTTCACCCATATAAAGGATAATTAATGAAAATTTTCACAGAAATGCAGAACAAACCCCAACAATTCAACTGGAAGACAAGAACAATATATTTAAATACAAAGTAATTAAATGTAAGAGCTGAAAACAAATAACACAATTCACAGACTAAAGGACAATGAGATTAATGCAAAATAACTTTATCTGCAATGCAAATTTCAAAATCTAATCTAGCTATTCTTCATTACTTTTAAATCGAATAAAGTGAAATAGGTCTTGTCAAGATTCATTCAATCAATCTTGCCTGAGGTATTTTTCTTTAGATAAAGTACATTGTTCCTAAAGGAAATTATAGTTCACGTGGTGGCTGATTATGATTATTATATGAGACAGTACACTTGACCATTGTCCAAAATGCTTTAGGAAAGGGTCTATTCCATAGTAATCTGTGTGTGAAAGTACATTTATTCCACACAATAAATTCTTTGAAGTTTTGTATAGGCACGTGCGGTAAGTATATCGGTTTAGAACTAGACTAAAGTAATTTCTGAAACTATGTGGAAAATATGATATCAGTCATGGAAAAAATGTAGATCTTGTGCATGTACAAACAATTCATTGTTACAGTTCTTTAGCAAATACATTTGGATTTGGATCTGAATCTCATTTTGGTTTAACTTTAACTCCATGCTTTTTACAGAGTGATGGTTACTATGCACTGAAATGGATCATTTTTGGTTGCGTTTTTCTGGTCTACAAAAGGGGAAAACAAGAAAGAAAGAAGAATACTTATGTGCAGTATCTGATCCACTCAAGAAGAATGTTATTAGATTAAAACAATTTAATGATTTTTTTTCCAAAATTTAATACTTAAAATTGTGGCAGAACAGAAATAGGTTCTGTTTCATCCTAAAAAGTACTGACATTTTAAACATTAAGAACACATATTGGTCATTTTGATTCATTTTAAGGTTTTTCTTTGTGAGCTGAAGTTCAGTTTTTTTCTTTCGTGCCAGTTTATTAAGCCATTAGTCAATTCTTCAGCCACTGATTTTGAGTTTAGTCCACTGAGGGAAAAAAGCGCCATACAATTCTAAAAAGCATGATGCATATAGCTATGTTACCTACATATTAGGACAGAAATTACTGCCTCCATGATGCAACTTCAAACAAACATGATCAAATGCAGTTATCAGAGGAAAGGAGAAAAGCCCTCAACTGATCTAAAGATATTTAAACTCCAGATCTATGGGTAAATCCATTGAGTGAAGATCATCACAGATCCAAACTTCTCCAATCAGCGCATAAAATTACTCTTATTTATTTATAAGCATATCTATTTCAGCTCTCTTAAGTATAACCTGCATTTTCTATAGCTACTTTTTAAGGGATAATCTGTATTTTTGGGAACCTTTCTGAATCATAGGGGTGGATGCAACTTGTTAATGACACAACGGTTTTCAAAGAAATTCAGTGCTCTACCTAGAAAAAATATTAATGGCAACATTTAAATCAGAATCTTTCTCAAAATGCCTGTAGAAGAAACAAGAATTCTAATTCTCTGTTTTATCAGACATGATATAGAAGTATAGAAATCAATAATTTAGGAAGCCAGGAAAAAATTATTTTGTTACAGTGCCCATTGCCCTGCTTTTTCAAGCAATCCATAAGCATGCTTTCCTTTTCACAAACTAATGAAAATCCATATTGAAGTAAGCTTTCCTGTTAGAAGACTGCTTCAAAATCTCCCTTTTCTGATCACTGAAAGCTTCTAATCAGTTTCCAATCTGAACTGATTCGTGTAATATACACACGTTTAATCTATGTGTAGACAAAATAGGCAGGTACTTTGGCCAGTAGATTCTCTAGGGCAATAAAATGTCAGACAATTCTGTCTGTATCAAAGTCTTAGACAGTCTTTTTTCAGTTGTATTTTTGCTGCTGCAGGATATGCGTGCAGAAAAAATATCCAGTTAGTATACATATTTCTAACTGTACAGCATTTTCATATCGGTCTCATTTTCTTGTACCATTTACAGTAAGACACTAAGACGAGAGAACGTTAAGTGTAACCATTGTGTCCACCTTTTGTTAATAGTTGAATCTTGCTGCAGAAAATGCTGCCAGCATAGGATAAAATGTGTTTGAATAGTGGCTATTAAGATTATTATTTATTTTAAATAATGACAGCCATATTCAGGAGAAAAAGAAATAAGAGGTAACTTCTATTACCTTTCCATAGTTCACTTGTATGTGTAGTTAACTAATCATGTGTCACAAAATACTGTTGTCCATATCAGGCTCAATCTAATGAAGTTAATTGATACAGTATTATGTTTGCCTTTATAGTGCTGTTCTTCTTCTTTTCTATATCTCAAAGAATCTCTTTTAAAATTGAGATTTTGCAACTCCAAAGAGCCTTACTCCTCATGAAATCATTTTCCAAATTAATAAATCATTCAGTGGTAATTAATCTCTTTATATTGGTCTTTCTTCAAAACAGACAGAAGAAATTTATTTGAAAATATTGAGTGTGAGTCTCAGGAATACTAACATCTAAATTTTTCGGAAATTTCTGCATCTCAAATTTAATGAGAATAGAACTGGTTCATTACAGTCAAAACTATCTTCCTTAGAGAAAAGGTGTTTAAAAGTTCATCTAGTTGAACATATATTTTTATAGAGTGAAGGTAAGTAACTTGAGGAAAGTATGATGGCTTTTATAACCTGCTATTTACTTTAGTTTCCCAAATGAACAGGAACAGTGGCCAATTAGAAATGTAGTTGCCCTGTGCTAGATACAATATTCTATAAACAATATCAGATTAACATTAGAGATATTCTGAACCACCAATACTTAAGTTCATATCCCAGTGAATATGCAATGAGAGGGAGTCTGGAGTGAAAATTTCATACCAATTTTAAAGTTAAATCACAGAATATTAAAAGCAACATAAATCGAAAGAAGAAAATTATTTTGTTTGTCGCTTTTGTTGAAAGTTTTCCAGTTGCGCCCTGGTTTGTCAACTCCAAACCTTTCTTAACATAGTAGAAAGAAACAAAGTGGAGACCACCCCAACTGCTCCCAAACTATGAATCTAGGCTTCAGAGACAACATAAGTTTTAGAGGCCAAATCGTAACCTTTCCGGAGTCAAGGAAAAAGTAGGGGAATATACAACATACACCTCAAGGGAACAGAAGAACAATGTCATCTGAGGACTGGTGAAAAAAAAATAATTAAAAGAATAAATTCTTTAACTCAGAGTGGAGTTTAATTTTAATAGATTTGAAGCACTAAAATCTCGTAACACTATAAAAGTGAAATATGACAAAGGTTTTCTCACTGGGACTATAGGCCAATGCTGAAAACATCAGTTCTCAAAGATCACTGGAATGTAAGCAGTCAATACTGTACTGGGTGCTTTTTTTTTTTGTTGAGGTGGAGGAGAGAATAAACAAAATCAACATTTTTAGTGATTTAAAGGATAAATGGCATAAGAAAAAGAAACAGCTCTAAATGGAAATACTTTTTGCAGACACTAAAATCACTGAATAAAAAAAAGTACTTAAGGGAAACCTCTTGATAACAAGTTTTCCAGCCTCAAATCTAATGAAGATATTCTAGAATTATTATCCTTGAAAGGAGGAATTGACAGTGAATATGAGTTCTGATTCGTGCAATAGAGGTCCAATACTCAGTGTTTTGTAGTAGAACTATTGTGAGAGCATACTTCTTTCCCACCTCCGAGTCTGACCTTTTTGCATAATGATGCTCAGGTAATAACCAGCCCTGGTAATTGTGACGGATGCATTTTATCTGATGGCTGCATCCAGCTCAAGGTGGATTCAGGGAAGATAAGCAGCAAAATAGCCAAGGGCTAATCAATAGTAATGCATCCTGTCTACAGTGCTGGTTGGTGTCCAACTCAAGCCAAATTTGGAAGAAACTGGCATTTGCAATCAGTATGAAAATATGACTATGAGTCAATCATCTTACTCTGTAAAAAGTGAGCAGCCCAAGAACCCTTTGTGAGATCTCTTGCAGGGCAGAGAGATGAAAGCTGGTATCTCCCCTTAAGCAGGGATGACTCTGAAGGTTACTTCTCAAGGCTGATAGAATGGTTATCATGTCAGATACTCAGGAAGTCAATTGGGTGTAAGTGCACTGAAAGTCTGAAATCTTAGTTAAGTGATATAAAGGACTGCTTGTGCATAAATAATCCTTAAGACATAAGCAGTTTACCAAATTGGTGACTAAGTCTGGATTTAGCCACAGTTAGACTCCCATCTGAGGAGTTTAGAAAGCAAGGGGGTCCTTTCTGAAACTTATGACTCAATGGAAGGGTTACCCTAACAGTCTTGTCTGACCCTACCCTCTACGCAGTTAATAAGCAAATGTACCATGCCATTAAATCATGTTAAGCCACTGTTGCATTTACTTTCAAATTGTATAAAATTACTGTCTTATATCATTAAATTTATTGCTGCTTCTCTCTTATGAATGATGTGTACGATTCCATCCATGAAAGCACATGTAAATTTGGTGTCATAAGAAAAGATTGACCCAGTCACACAGGAAAGATAGACAGGTCTTCCTTCTGTTAATCTTATAGTTATTCCACTAGACTGTAACTCCTCAGCAAAACAAAACAAAATTTAAAAAAACATGAAATTGATATAGTTTATGTGTAATCAGTTGCAAATAGATAATATTTTGTTACAAAATTAATTTCTTGGGACCCTAACATTTTCCTACTGTGAAATATTTAAAGTGTTTATAAAATTAAATAATCTGATTAGAATAATAGAAGTGTATGAGGGAATGTAAGCTCCATTAAAACACCCAAGAGCAAGAACTGGACAAAAACTTCCAGTGGGTCTGGAATTAAACCTTCTTACAGTTTAAAAAAATAGGAAAAAATAATATAATGAGAAATACTTATGAAGCGAGGTCAGTGATCCCTGCTAGGGTTGTTCATTTTTAATTTCCAAAAAGGTCATGTTGGCATATGTTGTATTTTGGAACATAAGGACTCTTACCTGAATGAACTTATTTGTTTGCACTGCATTTATTTTGGTTAAGACCAGTTCGGTGCATGGTTCTTCTAAAGCTTCATTAAAAAGAAGAACAGGTTAAAGATTCACCTGTTACAAATATCTCAGTTAATAAAACTGTCTGTCTTATAAATGGATTATTAGTTTTGAATAGACATAATATCATGTTCACCTTGACGGGAACTGACTTCAGTTCAGTTCCGGAGGGATTAGGACTAGCAATTTAAATTAAACATGACTGTGAGTATTATGATAAATATTTACCTTTTATATGCCTGGTGGTTTGGGGTTTCTTATAACATTCTAATCATACCTGGCTACTTATACCACTGTTGAAACTATTTTCCTTGTTTGATATGTTATTGGTTACTAGACTTACTAATGCCACGTTAATCTTTATCCATAGCAGTAAACCTGAACATGACAGCAATGAATAAATGTCAGAAGGCAAAACTGCTTCACATTTTCAAGTAAATATAATTGCTACTAACATTTGGAAAACATTGAGGACACAAATATTTCTCAAAATCAATCAAAAATTTTATTTTCAAACCATTTATAATGTAATATATTAGAAAGAAACGAAAAGTAGATTTTCCATGGATACTTGTACAAATATGTTTGAAATTTTCTTTCTTTAGTCTACAACTTTTAATCAGGGCTGAAGATAGCAGAGTGCACGGGACTCTTTTGCACTAATACTCTGCTAGGTAAAGAGTTTGCTCCTGGTAGTAATTCAAATATTTTTAAATCTGAATTGAAGGTAAGATTATTTAACCAACGTAAAGTGAAAAGTTTTTATCTCGTTAGCACCGCATGATGGGATGTCTTTCTCCACTATGAGAGTCTTTTCTTTCATCAGAACTGTGAGCACAGAGCCATAATGAAAAGAAGAGGTTGTGCAGCAGCACTAGCCAATGAGATTAACTTTACTGCTTTTAACATAGCTTTTGTACTCAGAATAAATGTTTATGCTGATTGATACAACAATCTACGTAAGTTTTATCACTGTATACCAGGTAGACCATAAAAGTTGCAAGTAGATAGGATGACCCAAAGAGCTGACTAGACTTTAAGAGGTGGCCATAGCTGATTGGCTACAAGTGCCTGAAAGATATTTTGGGCACAAGACCACTGCTGTTGATATTTAAGATGTCCAATCTGTTTGTGTATCTGTGATACTGGCTATGTTTCCCTACCACCTTCCAAAACAGAGAAGGAAAAGAGAAGGAAGCTGAATAGAATTGACAGAAACTAAAATTAGAAACTTTTATGAACCAGCATGTCTAAGACAAAATCCATTTATATGCAAGGCACTTTATTTGTTTTAATTGGCCCTTGTTATACATAATTGAATATACAAACATACAGAGGTGTAACAGTTGCATCTTCTGAGCTTATGAAGGGCTGAAATGGTTTATGGGGTCAATGCATCTCATTTCCAGGAGGGTTCTTCAGTTTGTGCATAATGTTTAAGGATCCATTTTCTCCAAGGTATTAGAAATCATCAGGGAGAGGGATATGCAGTGTTATTCTTATGTTATAGTGGTCTTTGCAAGTTAAACTCCAAAAGAATTTGCTGTAATACCATCTCCTTACTGACCCTAAGTTTTCAAATACATTTATGTCTGGTATGTGAGAACTATCTTGCTAGCTTTCTTTTCTGTCTTTCTTTTTTCTTTTTTTTTTTTCTCCCCATTGGCACATTTATTTAGCACTTAGTCCGCTGGACCCTCATAAATGTATATAGAATTCCAATGGAAAATAAATTAAGAACAGTATTATTACCAACTATAACAAGCAACTCATTAGTATCTGCAGTTCTTGTTATGCCCCATAGTGTTATCAGCACAAAACCATATGACCTATAATTTAGAACAACTTTTACCCTATTCTTCATAATACTGCAGTAAATTAAATAAAAGGGAAACATAATAAACATACCAGCATTTCAAAAAGTAATACCACTTTGTTCATTAATGATCTGGTTGCTTACTGTAATGATAGGTACTCATGTGAATATAAATAAACTAGTAAAGAATATTTTCATACTAAGAGGTATTCAAAAGTGGAATCAGAACATTGCTTGTGAGCCTCTGTATATAGTAATACTTTCCATAAGGGTGGGAAAACAGTCTTTCTAAATGCTCTTGGGATTTGATTTTTTGCAAATAAAGCACAAATGGTCTGGATGGTGCCTCTCAGTATAGTTATAACTGAAAGGCCAATTAGCTGGTACTTTAGAGATGCTTTCAAGATGTTTTGATTTTTGTTAACTATCAAAGGCTGTATCTGCAAAGCAACCTAATTGCACTTCCGACTAAGATTGATAGAGACGATTTCTTCAAATATTTTTGACAGATATTGTAAAGCAGAGATCTTCCATACTCATACATTTTTCTTGTTGATTTATCACTGTACCTAAACACTGATTAATCTGAAGATTAGCCACCTACAGGTGACCAAGTCAGTTCCCCGTGAGAGTTTTCATTCAGAAGCTTCTGTATAGTAACTAAATCGCATCTGTTTCAAAGCTAAAAACCTGTGACATGAGAGCTGTTTTGACACCCTTTGTAATTTCTGGATATCAATATACTCATTACTATCAGCAGCCTCTGCCTCTCTGTGGTTTTGTGTGCCTGGCACAGCTCATCCCTTTCTTTCTCCCAAACTAGGGGCCAGATTCTTTATCAGATTGTTTTCCTTGGAAATACAGGGTTTTATTTCGTACTCATGGCCCTGCCAGAAAAGCTAGAGGTGAGGAGACATAAATCCAGTTATTCCTGCCTTTTACTTAATATGAGGAGGGTTGCTTACTTGTTCATTTTTTTTTCACAGTTTTATGGAATAATTTAACTTGGAAGTGGCCTCAAAAAGTAACTGATCCATGCTTAACATTCTCTGCTTTGGTCTGAAGCCACCCAGATGTCTCAGCCTCTCTTTGTAAGTCATATATTCCAGGTCCCTGATCATCCTGGTGGTTGTCTGCTAGTCTCATTCCTTTTTTGTTGGTGTCTATCTTATACTGTAGGATCCAAACGCAGTCACAGTATTCCAGATGTGATCGCACAAGTGCTGAATAAAGAAGAATAATAACTTCCCTCAACCTGCTGGCTGATCTCTTGCTACCATGACCGACTATGCAGTGGGCTTTCATCCATACACATTGCTGACTCGTATTCAACTTCTTGTCACCCAGGACACTTGGGTCCATTGTGCAAATATGTCCTCCCGTCAGTCTGCCCCTGCCTTCTACTACTGCGTGGAGTCCTTTGAATTAGTTGGACTTCATGAGTTTTTTTTCAGGACACCTTTCCAGTCTATTGAGCTCCCTCCGATTGGCAGCCCTCTACAACATACTGGCCGTTCTCGCCTAACTAGGGTGCCACTTGCGAACTTGCTGAAATTCCACTGTGTTTTGACACCCACTGTAATAATGAATATACGAAGCAGCATTGACCTTTGAGGAACTTCATTCATAACTGACTGCCAGGTACACTTTGAACTTTCAATCACTACTCTTTGGCCTTGTGTTCGTTTTAATAATGAAAAGAAGAAACTCTCTGCAATCTCAGAGGAATACTAAAAACCTACTTTGGCTTTGCTTTTCCACTTGCTTTTCTTCAAAAAAAAGTAATTTACAACAAAGGGTATGCCAGATTTACTCCCTTTATACATAATACGAACACTGGACAGGGAACTTCCACAAAGAGTAGGAAAGGCCTACTGTGTAATTAATCAGGGTTTGCATGACCTTCCATTCTTGGGTAGATTCTACTCTGTACAATAAAATGAAGCATTCTAGAGACTTATTAGTTCTTCTTAGTACTATTAAGTTCTGAAAAAAATAACTGTAACTGCAGTGTTCCCTCCTTACTTTAGAAAGTTGTCTCAGAAGCAAAGAAATTTTAATATACTCTAATATTCTTGCTGTTTCTTCACAGAAAGTAATTTTTTTTAAGTCAGTTATATTTTCTGACCAGTTCTTATAGTGTTTTTATAAGATTTGAGTGTCAGCTTTCACTAATATTCCCAGCAAGGTTTTAACTGTTTATATATTTAAGATCACTATAAAAAAAAGGGATTTTTCTTTATCACATTCCCTATGTAATCTAATACCCTGTTGGAGAAAACTTTTCCTGTTACTGTCATATCAAGTCTTGCTTCTCAGTAGTTTGTTGAAAAAAATCTTTCATTTTTGTAAGTCTGTCACCTAATAATGGAGAAAATGGAAGTTCCTAGTGATTAAAATATACAGCTGATGACAGATTCCTGAATCCTGATCTGGATGAGAAATCAAGTCGCTCAAAAGTAGTGGTACCTCTGACAGCAAATCAAAACCAAACATCAACAATCAAGAAAACTATAAGTTTTGAAATATGGTTGTAACTATTCCATACAGATACACCATTTATTACATACCCTGCATTAGGAGTGTACTTCCACCGCACTTAGACGATGCTCAGCAGGAGAGGATCTTTTTCACTCTAAGTCAGGAAAAATTCCTTAGCATTCCTCCCTTCTAAGGTCAA
This sequence comes from Dromococcyx pavoninus, assembly GCA_033558185.1. Taxonomy (NCBI): domain Eukaryota; kingdom Metazoa; phylum Chordata; class Aves; order Cuculiformes; family Neomorphidae; genus Dromococcyx; species Dromococcyx pavoninus. The sequence goes on along the minus strand of JAUMJL010000091.1, from coordinate 2,560,253 downwards.
CATGGGGAAAACTATGAAAGATAAAATGAAATATGCCTGCTTCACCTGAATATCACAGGGGTTAGGAAATGACTGGGACTAATTTAAGAAGATTTCTTGGAAAGTTATTCTTTCAAGCACATAGTCTCCTGTATTTTCAGTATAATTTTCTTTAGGAACCTGGTTTCAGTTGTAGAGCAGTTTAACTATTTTTTTACTAAGCATAAGAGGACATAAATCGTGCTTTTCACCCTGTGCCTATTTTCTTTCTGAGGGTTTGTGCTGTCTTCACTATCACAGTGTCCATTCACTTGGAATTTTGGAAAAGTAAGAATTACTGCTAATCAAATGGGTTTGTTTTATCTAGGCAAGAATTAAACTTAAGTAGAATATTAGGCTATCATAGCGTAATTTATAATTTTTTTCCCTCTACTGTAAATGATGAATCAAAATTATACATTTGAATTTAAACTCTACAACCGTAGAACCATAGAATCATAGAATGGTTTAGGTTGGGAGGAACATTAAAGATCATTTAGTTCCAACCCCGCTGCTATGGGCAGGGACACCTCCACTAGACCAGACTGCTCAAGGTCCCATCCAGCCTGACTTTGAACACTTCCAGGGAGGAGGCATCCACAACTTCTCTGGGCAACCTGTGCCATGTCTCACCATCCTCATTTTGAAGAATTTCTTCTTAATGTCTAATCTAAATCTTAGCCCTCCCAATTTAAAACCATTCTCCCTCATCCTATCACTACTTGTCCTTGTAAAAAGTGCCTCCTCAGCTTGCTTGTAGACCTCCTTCAGGTACTGGAAGGCTGCTATAAGGTGTCCTCAAAGTCTTTTCTCCTCCAGGCTGAACCACCCCAACTCTCTCAGCCTATCGTCATAGCAGAGGTGCTCCAGCCCTCTGATCATCTCCATAGTCCTCCTCTGGACTCGTTCCAACAGTTCCATACCCTTCTTGTGTTGAGAATTCCAGAAGTGGACACACTAGTCCAGGTGGGGTCTCACAAGAGCGGAGTAGAAGGGAAGAATCACTTCCCTTGACCTGCTGGTCACGCTTCTTTTGATGCAGCCCAGGACACGGTTGGTCTTCTGGGCTGTGAGCACACATTGCGGTTCATGTCAGGCTTCTCATCTGCCAGCAACCCCAAGTCCTTGTCCGCGGGGCTGCTCTCAATCGCATCGCCCCTCATCCTGTATTGAAACCGCGGATTGCCCTGACCCAGGTGTAGGACCTTGCACTTGGTCTTCTTGAACCTCATCATGTTCACACAGGCCCACTTCTCCAGCTTTTCCAGGTTCCTCTGGATGACATCCCATCCTCTGGTGTGACTAGTGCCCACTTAGCTTGGTGTCATCTGTAAATTTTTTGAGGGTGCATTTGATCTCACTGTCTATATAATCAATGAAATTCTTTAAAATTAAAGCAATTCATATTTGAAGAAACATCTGTGTAGGGTTGCAAAAGACTTTTTTTTCTCTACTGGAAGCCCAAGACTTACAGATGAAAAAAAAAAAGAAGAGAGATTTAGAAAAGATTATTAGTGGAAGGTATGCATTCTTCTATATGGGAAGAGGGAAAAATAGTATCAGTACAACTTCAATCAGTTTATAAAGGCAAGAAAACCCAACAACTATACATGCCGTGACCACAGTCAAAGCAGTAGATCTACTACGAGAAAGGAAAGTGAAAGTAAACACAAGTACTATAAGGGATTATTGTGTTTGTGCAATTCTAAATGGGTTTAGAACTGCTTCAGATACAAGCTTAATGGATAAAGACTTTCCTGTAAAGGCATCATAAAATAGTAATCGTGCCTTCTCATAAAGATGCAATGTAAAACTACAGTGAGGTATTATAGTGAAGTATGCTAGGACATAACATAAATAATGGAACAGGTAAAGCTAACCACTCATCTCTTTATAACAAGCAAATATAAGTGATCAGTGGACTAAAAATGCAACATTATTCATGAAATAATAAGACCCTAAGAGCTGGTCATTGAATCATAACGTCATAGAATGGGTTTGGGTTGGAAGGGACCTTAAAGATCATCTAGTTCCAACCACCCTGCTATGGGTAAGGACAACTTCCACTAGGTAACATTGCTCAAAGTCTTATCCAGCCTGGCCTTGAACGCCTCCAGGAATGAGGCATCCACAAGTTCTCTGGACGAACTGTGTCTCATCACCATCCCCACAGTATAAAATTTCTTCCTAATATGTAATCTAAAACTGCCCTCTTTCAGCTTAGTGCTGCTCCCCCTTGTCCTATCACTATGCTCCCTGGTAAAGAGCCCCTCCTCAGCTTTCCTATAGACTCTCTTTAAGTAATGGAAGGCTGCTATAAGGTCTCCCCAGAGCCTTTTCTTTTCTAGCCTGAACTATCCCAACCCTCTCAGCCTGTCCTCATGTGGGAGGTGCACCAGTCCTCTGATCATATTCGTGGCCCTCTATTGGATTTATGTCTTTCCTGTGTTGTGGACTCCAGATACTGAATGTAGTACTTCAATTAAGTACTCCGATTAAGGCAAATCTCTGATTCACATTAAGTGGCTGTTGAGAATCCAGGCAAGGTCTGTACTCAGAATATCAGAAAGGGAAAATGTAAAGTATTGACAAAACATGCAGCCAGATATCAACTAAGAAGTGTCATTCTCAGACATCTAAAATACCTACATATGTATTGTTAAATTACTGCTTCACTTGTTTTCTTAGATTCTTAATGTTGCACCAGATACTCAGATACACCTACTCACTTCACCTACATTAATAATATTGGTTTCTTTTTATGGGACTTCTACTTTTATGAAGAGCATTCATGTCCTATGGTTACTTTGTTCCTTAAGAATGCTTACATGATTTGGAGTTGCAGCAGCTTGTCCCTCAATAAGTGGCTGTAAACCAGCCACATGATTAACATTGACAGATGCTAAAAAGGCAAATACACCATGAGGTCTGTGATAGCTTTAGTACCTGCCCAAATTAATGTTTAGTTTAAAGGAGATCTGTCAATTTTTATGCTTTTTTAGTTAGGCAATAGGGAGTTATTAGTGGATGTAGTGTCATATACCGTGATTAACAACTGGAGAATTGAAAGTCTTTTGTCTGCTTACTTGCTAAAATGTTTGCCTATGTTTCACTTGACTAAGTTTTCTACACAGCAATACAAATATTATTTCTGAGAGGCAGGCAGTACCTCAGGAGCCTATAAAATGCATTTTCTGTAATTCTTCCCCAAACCCTTAAACGTATGGATATTTTGATAGTGTTGATTGCTTCAGCTGCATTTAAACCAAAAAAGCCTACAACCTAGAAATGAAAGGTATCTGCTTTTCATGTTACTCAACCACTTGCGGGGGAATAAGTTTCTTTTTTTTCCTCACATTGCTTTGAGCAGCAACATTCCAGTCAAAATTATAATTGTGAAAAAGCCTGTCGTCACTGTCTGCAGTACCCTCTGAGCTCTCTTCTGAAGACTCTCCTAGTTCAAGATTCCTGTAGGTAACTTGTAAGATACCTTTACCTGGACAACTGCAAACATTTAAGAAATGTCGATATATTTATTTAATTTATAGATATCACTTTTAGAAAGGTTAGAAATGGTTCCCTGAAAACAAAGGCAGAATATCTATCAACACCAGTTAGTTGATAAACCCTTTGAAGGAAGAGAAGTATTCAAAGGTCTTCCAACCTGGAGATGTCAAACTATGTCCATGTCAGCAAAATAGGATAAATTCTTACAGGAATCTCACTCATTCAATTAATAGCTATTAATAGCTTTCTCTGAGTAGCAAAATACTTGTTCTTTGAAATAGAATGTGTTTTACTTTGATGATAATATCCTTTGTATCACTAAAATAAAAGTGCATCAGTGTATAAAGACATTAAAATATGCTCTAAAAGTCACCTTCTCGATCATTATCCTGGGAAACAGAGCACGTAGTTTCAAAGAAAAGCTAAAAATAAGAGATAGAAGGCAGAGGGTGTTCTTCTTCCAGATTTAGGGAGGAGTGAGCCCAGAGGCAATCTTCCCATGGAAGACAGGTTCATGTAAAAATGGGAACTAAGTCAGTGCCATGGAAGTGATCCATTTCTACCTTACAAGTAGTCTATATGATGGGAAATATTCTTTTTTTTTATGTTGTGAAGCATAGTTCAGTTATTCTATGCAAAATTTTATACCCCATTGAGACACAAATCATTGTTTTATCATTGTTTTATTGTGCTAGACAAACGACATGAAGCAGTAAACTTTTTCTCTTGGTGAATATCTGTATGTAGTCCTCCCTTACGCATTATTTAACATTGATCAAGTAATTGTGAGCATCATACTCCCTTTGTCGCCACTGTTGCTCCTGTGTATATGTTGCTTTCTTTAGAGTGGAATATTCACTAAAAATTACCTCTCAGTGTCAAAAAATACCTCCAAACAGTTGATTGAAATCCACTTAGCTCATGCCCTGAAACTGATAAGGATACATAAACTCCAATGAGAATAAAAGTTTTTGGTAATGTATGAAAACAACAGAATAGGAACAGGCACACATTAGCCTTTTTGTACTGATTGAGACCATGGTAGCTTATTATGTAATTACTGTAAATGCAGGTAAACAATCAAACATTGGGAACAAATGTAAAAAGACAAAGCAAGAAAACTGATAAGAAAAAACTTCTGAAAATAATCCCAAAGAAGCTCAAAAGCAGGAAGAAACCTCCACTATGAAGAACATATCCTGCCCAGAAGAGAAATCAGTATACCAGGATACTCATGATTGGTCACAAACTCCCTTTATATTCTTGAAATAAATTGAAAGGATTTAATGCTGGATTGAAAAGAGTAGAAAGAGCAGTGTAATTCCAGAGGAAACATTATTTTGATTAGATTCTTAAAAATTAAATTAGCTTAACAATAAAGATCCATGTTAAAGACATGGTCTCTTTGCTCATGGTAAGATTCTGAGTATAAATCTGTTTCAGGGTGAAGAGTTTGGAAATGATGATTAGCATAAACATCTCAAAATGTTTACTCTCCTCAAAAAAAAAAAACGAACAGAAAAAGGTATGATGACCTTATGACCTTTAAAATATCTCCAGCGTTCAGCTCAATTTTACCTCTATCCTTGATATTTATGGGCAATATTGATGTATGATCAAATGGATATAAATGGCTCCGAAATAAAATTAAGCTACAAAGTGGGAAAAGATATCAAATTGTAACACTCAAGTCCATATCAATGCTTAAGTAGGATAGTTAGGACAAGGATCTAAAACTTCTTAAGATTGTTCCCAATAAACTCATCAATTGTATTGTTTGTCAGTACAGAAGTGATAAAGTAGGTAGTATTTTCAGCCTGTAATTATTCCTTAGATGTACGTTTCTATTTCTGAACTTATGCTTTAATACCTCCAAAACTAACTGCCAGGAAAATAAGGATTCGCCCATGCACAGTTTCTGTGGGGAAAATAAAAAGAGAAAAATTGTCTTTTAAAACATTACAGCTTTCTATTGCTGAAGAAAAGTGAAGCTGTGTTAATTATCCCAGAGAAATTACCCTTCTCCTGTTCTTTTATTAGGAGAGCTTTCCTTATTTATCTTTAAACAAGATTACCAGAAATGCAATAAGGGAAATAAGATATGCATTTCAAGTTGTCTAGAAAAAATAACAGCGTTTTCACTTTGTGCTTTGCCTTTCTCTGTATGATAAAACATAATCGAATTCCAAGGATCTTTTGGGAACTTGTAAGAACAAAAAAAAAAGGAAGATATTTTTACTGTCTTCTAGGTTTTCCTATAAAACTGCGATTTTTGCCTAAAGAATTAAGAAAGTTCTTGTTGGCTTCAAGGAGATAATTTTCTGTCAACCTGAATAGCAACCCCTGGCGGTTCTTTACTGATATGCATTCTTGGTGTTTCATTAGCAAATGTGGTTACTAAAATAGTACACTGAGTAAGGCAAATTATTTGTGTAAAGTAACAATCAGTGGCAAACACTTATTCAGCATTTTAAAATATTTTATGAATACAAAAAGGAGCTAAAATTGTCTGGAATTATCCTTTGTGCTCCAGAGTGAGGGTTTACCTCTTTCTAGGTGAGGTGGTAGCAAGCATCATCCCATTTCTTGAATATTATTTAAATAGCTGGGTGCAAGAATGACGTTATTTCTGTTTCATTCTGTGGTTTATCCACTAGAATCAAGTAGCAGAGGAAAGGAGATCGTATAAATAAACCATTCCTCTCCCAACATGATCTTAGAAACCATTTTCAGCAGAAATTTTTTTGGAAGGGTCAGTTACTGCTTCAGTCAAATGAGTGCCTGAGCTGGTTTGAGCTAGCTTTCCCAAGCTCTCCAACCGCTCAGTCTGCCTCTCTCCCAAACATTTCCCCCTTTCAAAGGAAAAAAAAAAATATGGAAGAACTGAAATCACACTCTTTATATATATATTTCTATATTTTCTAAATACAAAGAACTACACCGCAAGGATATCATGCAAAACTCCCAAGAAAGGGAAGAGGGAAAAGGGGAAAGGAAAAATGGGAAAAAGGACAAAAAGCAACTATAACCAAACAGGTATGCACACTTGTAAGACTCGGTAATTTACAAAGTAAAGAAATAGCAAAATCTCTCCACTTCCCTTGAGGAAAGCAGAACAGCTAAATCCGACCCAGGACTCTCCCCTCACGCGTGGGCAGACAACGGCAGCTGCTGCAGGCCTCCGCTCCAGACAGGACCAACAGCAAGGAGCCTCCTGCTCTCCAGCTTGCTGGAAGAAGAAGAGAGCGTACTCTCTTATCTACACCTTATTTATATGTCATGTTATGTTAAAGAAAGATATGGAATACTTCAGTGGATCCTGAACTCTGCTGTTACGTGTTAAGTGTTAAGTGTTAAGTGTTAAGTGTTAAGTGTTAAGTGTTAAGGAAGATCTGTAAAGGCCATTTTTTTAAGGAAGATCTGAAAAATCCAGAAATCAATCCACTACAGTGCCTAACAGCACAAACGTATCAATGATTTGTATTCTTTAAAATATGTACCAAGAAGTTCATTCTTCTAATTGTAGTGAGACTCTTAGAAAAAAAAGCTCTCTAAAGTTTTGAACTGAAACCCCAGAAATGAATACTGCAGGGTGTGATAGAATATTTGGATTTAGCTATCAATCTAGTGCTGCATTTGTCATTGGTATTGTAATGGTGTTACATACCTATACTTATATTAGAACACTTTCATTCTCTCAAAGAGTTGTTTAAATAGCTTCTGTCCATTCACACGAAAGGGGCAGTCAGTGATTATTACAATTAAGCCTGTTGTAGTACCACAAAGATATTTGTGGTAAAGCCTATATAAAAATGCACATTAAAAATCAGACTGAGATGAATACATTTAATCTCAGTTTGAATCCAAACAGCTACTAAAAGTCCTGTAGACTGCTATTATTTACCCACAAGCTGTCCTGGTAGTTTCCAAGTGTGTGTGTTTTCCAGCTGTGTTTTCTAATGTGGAAAATAATGAAGTCCAGTGAACTTGCTACCTTTTTAAAATATCAATACCTTTTTGCTACCCTATTGCCACACCTAGAAGCCGTATGGCTATGTAATTGTATCTTTCACTACACTTCAATTTTCATGCCAAGGCTCATTCGTGAATCTTGAAATACATTGATGTAAACTCTCCTTCTAATATTTTAGTGCCTCAAATTTCCATATTCAGAATGTATCTTCCCAGTTCCTAGTTTTGCATTTATTGCTACTTTATCTCTGTGTAGACTTCTACAAATCCTCAGTCACAGAATCATGTTCACTTTATATGTATGGCAAGTGGCTTTACATGACAGTCAGAGGAACCAAAACGAATAAAAGCAGGGCAAAAAAAATCTTTCAAGAAGTTAATGTATTTTTTTTTAATTTGAATTCAGTTGGTATGAGTTTATGTCCGTGCCTCAACTTTGTCTTTGTCTGCAATCTGAAAATAAACCTCTTTATAAAATTTCTGGTCTTGTATGGTGCTGTTTCCAATCTGAAAATAAAAACTTCTTGTGAAATAGTTAAAAGTTTAATGTCTGGAGAAATGGTGGATAAGCGTTCATGAAAGGTAACTAGCCATCAAAAGTGTATTGTCAGTACATTTTTATTTTATTCACAAATCTCTGCAAGATATCCCAGTTCTGCATTTGTGAACCATGGAATCATAGACTCTTCCGGTTGGAAAATCCTCTGAGATCATTGAGTCCAACCGCACCCATCATCTGCAACATCCATGAAACCACTTGTATTTTTTATAGTTTTGATTTACAGTATCATCATTTTAATGGTCTTATTAGGAACAATCATATAAGGGAAAACATGCATTAGGTACTAAATTCAAAGACAAGCGTGTTTCCATAAAGAAAAAATTTTTGCCTGACAAACTTTCTCATTTCTGTGTCAATTTAGTGTATTCATTGTGAAGAAAATTCCGTTTTTCTCCCTCTCTTTGCTAAACTGAGCAAAATATATGGCTCTAATTAATTTCTCCAGTCAAATACTTATCTCCATTTCTTTAGTATTAGCACAGTACCTACCCAGGAAAATACCGCCCCAAATCCATTTCATGCAGCAAACTAAGAAAAAAGAGAAAGAATTGCAAATGAATAATTTGATGCTCCTTTTTTTTCAGCTGTGGTATAGAACATAAAAAGAAGAGATCTTTGGATTGTGATTATAGACTAAAATGTCTATCATTTATGAAAACCTACTATAACTAACAATTATAATTAGAATAACTGGAGTGCTGCCATGGAAGGCTACAAGCTCTTCAGGAGAGACAGGCGTGAGAGGAGGGGTGGAGGGGTAGCCCTCTATACTAAGGAAACCCTGGATGCTGTTGAAGTCGATATCGGTGATGACTAGATTGAGTGCCTATTGGTAAGGGACAGAGGGGCAGTCAAGTCTGACCTCCTGGTTGGAGTATGTCTGGGGTGTAGTGATTGTGAGATAATTGAGTTTTCTGTAAACAATATAACAAGAAAAGCCAGGAACAGAACATCGATGCTGGACTTTCGGCGGGCAGATTTTGGATTATTTAAGGAACTGGTCAGGAAAGTACCCTGGGAAATACTTCTTAGTGGCAAGAGGGTCCAGGAAGGCTGGATGCACTTCAAGAATGAAATCTTGAAGACGCAGGAGCGGGCTGTCCCCATGTGTTGTAAGAAGAGTCGTAGGGGCAGATGGCCAGCCTGGATGAGTAAGGAGTTTATGAAGGAACTAAGTAAGAAAAAGAGGATGTATCACCATTGGAAAGAAGGGGATGTAAGCCAGGTGATGTTCAAAGATGTTGTTAAGGCATGTAGGAAAAAAATCAGGGAAGCAAAAGCCCAGCTGGAGCTCAAACTGACCACTTCTGTTAAGGACAATAAGAAGAGTTTTTATAAATATATCAATGGTAGAAAGAAGGGCGGCAGCGACCTCCACTCCTTGTTGGATGTGGAGGGAAATATAGTAACCAAAGATGCAGAGAAGGCTGAGGTACTTAATGCCTTCTTTGCCTCAGTTTTCAACAGTAAGGAAGTCTGTTTGCTTGACAGATGGTCCTCTGAAGTGGTTGATGGGGACAGGGTGAAATATGGCCCTCCTGCAATCCATGAGGAGGAAGTTAGAGATCTGCTGAGCCACTTGGATCCTCATAAGTCTGTGGGGCCAGATGGGATCCATCCTAGGGTGTTGAGAGAGCTGGCGGATGAGCTTGCTAAGCCGCTCTCCATCATCTTTCAAGAGTCCTGGCTCACTGGAGAGGTCCAGAAAGACTGGAAGTTGGCCAATGTGACGCCCATCTATAAGAAGGGCCGTAAGGATGATCCAGGTAATTACAGACCTGTCAGCCTGACCTTGGTCCCAGGTAAAATTATGGAGCAGATAATCCTGGGTGCAATCATGCGGCACCTGCAGAACGGCCAAGAGATCAGGCTCAGCCAGCATGGGTTTAGGAGGGGTAGGTCCTGCCTGACCAACCTGATCTCCTTTTATGACCATGTGACTCACCTGGTGGATGAGAGGAAGGCTGTGGATGTGGTACACCTGGACTTCAGCAAGGCCTTTGACACTGTCTCCCACAGTAGACTCCTAGAGAAGCTGGCAGCCCGTGGCTTAGACTGGAGCACTCTGTGCTGGGTTAGGAATTGGTTGGATGGCCGAGCCCAGAGACTGGTGGTGAATGGTGTCTCATCCAGTTGGTGGACGGTCACCTTATGATACTGTGATACTGTGAATATTGAAATGTTATAGCCCACAAAAGAAACTTAATAACACGAAGAAATCCAAGTGATATGACTAGGACTCTTATGTAAGATAAGTTCCTCAGGAGCACCATCTTCCATCAGGGTTGGTTTTTTCCTTAGAGATAAAAAGCATATCACTGAGAGTGTTTCATGAATGCATCAAATAAATTTTCCACCTCTATTGAGTAACTTTATAGAATGGGAATTACTGAAAATATCATAAATTATTCTAATTCTCGTTTGAAATTTAAACTAGACATAGGTCAATGAGTTCAAACTGTCAGTGAGAAACAATAATCCTTATTTTAACATTTATAGCCATTATAATATGTTATGGTTTGAATTAACTGGGGTGCTTCTGACTCTGGCTTGGCCGTAGCCTAAAGTAACTGCATTTTCTGAAAAACTAACATGTTTTTCAGATTGTTTTTCTCTCTAGCAGTGATAACATGGAACACTGGCATGTAGAGAAGCCAATGTTTATACTTATTCCTCTAGTAACCAAGGCCACCCTGGATCCAGTGAACCTGTAGGGAGGAGCAGACAGGACAGGTGATCCCAAACTGACCAACAAGAGTATTCCATACCATATGCATCATACTTGCTATAAAATTGAGAGATCTCGAGGGTTTCGCTCTCTTCTGCAATGGCCAATGTCCAATGAGGGCTTTGTTTGTGTAATTGTTTCTGACCCCATATCTGTGTGTCCCTGAATCCACTTCCTGAGTTCAACACCCTGCTAGATGTGGACCTGTTCCCCTGTGTCTGCTTCATAGCATTTGCGGTGATGTACAGTCGTCGAGGGGATGGGGTGGGGATGACATCTCAGATATTTGCATGTATTTTCATTACCTTCTGATTATTTTAATCATTATTACTATTATTGTCATCATGTCATTAAAGATGTAGCTTTAGTTTTCCAATACATAAGCCTCTTTCTTCTCATTTTTCTCTCCCTTCCCCTGAGGGTGTGTGGATGGGTGCAATTTGGGAGTCCGGCTGCATGAGTTTAGACGAAAATTTAGCCGGGTCAAGGCTAAACTGTGACAAATAGCTCTTACAATATTCCAGATAAATGAGAAATTTCTTATCTTTTTCCAGTTTTTAATACTCTATTTTCCTGATTAACAATTGAGAATTTTCATCTAGGTACATTATTCAAGAAAAATGTTCTTTTTTTTCTCATGTACCCAGCATAAATTTGGAGTAAATTTGTTTCCTTTATTTTAAGAGTTCCCCAAATTATTAACAAACTTTCATCATATATTGAAAGTGCTGCATTTAAATAGTTAGCTACAACCAATCTAAAGTATCTAACTATGCAATTACCAGCCAGTTATCACTAAAATATCAGCCAAAACACTTAAAACCTAGAACTCATTATACAGTAACATTAGCTATCTAAAAATCAGGCATTTTACTTCAAGCAGTTTTCTAAACTCCCTAATCATAAAAGTATGGACAGATAACAACCTAGGTCAAGACTGAGATGTTTGTGTCTCTCCAGAGCTTATAAAAGAAAATAAACAGGCAAAACAGATAAAATGCGATGTTAGAATTTTGACAGTTAATGCTAGGTAAGGTGAATCCTTTTTGCATTCTCTGTTATTTTTTTCAGAAATATCTTTCTAAGAATCTTACTACATTGGATTTGATTTTGTGGTTTCTATGTACACAGGGAATTGTACATTGATTTAAAACTGATTTAAAGGTAACTAGCATTTCCATATGGTCTTCTGCCTGCCTATACCAACGTATAAATTACTTCATGTAACAATATAAAATGAGATAAAAGATGCCAGAACAGCTATTTCCAATAGAGTTACACCTGCTTCAAATATCAATCCACAGGGTTACTGGGGTTTTTTGGTTGGTTTTTTTTTAGCTTATTTGGAAACTTATTAACCATTTTAGAGTAAACCTGGCAGCATGGTAAAAATTTCTTGGAGCCCAATAGGTTAATGTCTAAATTGAGAGTTATACAACTCTCTCAGTGGGGTACTCATTAGTACTGCCAAAAGAGTAATCCGTTTACATGTATTGTAATTTTGCCTGGTCCTATACTGCCTCGTAAGAGTTACGATTCTTTCATAACTTCTTAAATAATGTCTATCCTGCATACAGCAGAACAGAAATGCCCACAGGCACATAGCAGAACTGAAATGCCCACAGGCACATGCAGAATTAAAAAAAATAAAGAATCTAGACTGAAACCATTAGAGGGGTGAGCTCAGAAGCCTTCAAAAGAACTGAACAAATCCATTCAGTTTCTGTTCTAAAAGGCTGTGCAGTCTTGCTAAGCTGTTCTGTTCCTTAAGGATCCTTCTGTGTGGAAAACACTATTTACATTTAAGTCATTATTTTCACTTCCAGAGTATTTCTCAGTCAAAGATACTGCAATACTTCAGATCCTTCAGGGATCTTCATATCTAATTATTTTCGTGATTGAGTTTTTAAGACACTAAGAAAGATTTTACATGTCTAAAATAAGTATATTGCAAAGTTCTAAAATGCAATTCTGAGATAATTCAAAAGAATTCCCACAAAGAGAGACTTGGCAATTCTAAGTCAGTCAAATAAAACAGGTGAAAGCTAGAATTTGAACTTTAAATCTAGGTGTTCTTGCTTTTGTCTGTTTTCCTCAGATCTTTACTTTGTTTTCATCCTGTAATTTAGTATTTCTTTTAGTATTCTCTTCTGCTAGACTCCAGGCAAATGAAAAATTTTTGGACCTGAAAACTTATCAAGAGTAAAATAAAATGGTATTAAATTCTGCATATTTAAAATATTTAATAGTTCAAGCGATTTTTCTACCTTTAAATATTTAAGTATAAATAGATAAAAAATTACTTTCAAAGTTTAAGGCAAGCTTTAAGACAACAGAATTATTTTCCCATTTTAAACTACTACTCTACCTGGTCTTTCTGTGTAAAACGTGTTTTCACCATTGCCTACTTATTAAAGTACACTTCTGAACTTTCCTGAGAAACTGATTTTGTTTATTAATCTTCTTTGTGGTGGGATAACCATGAGATAAACCATATACAATTTTTCTAAACTGCATTTAATTTTAAGAGATGAAAATAACCCCCAGGAACTCTAAGGAAATCTGTACAAGTTGAATCCACTGTAAAATCACTAAAGTCTCTAATGTTACTGGAATGATGACCAAATATATGAATTCAACTCAACTGAGTACACTTCCTCTAACTCAGAGTTAAAAAATACATAAAAGTATTGTTAGGACTTTTAAAGTCCATGAACGATTACAGTGGACAAATATGGTGGAATAATTTAATGATTACTCACAATACTAAGAGATCTAACATGGCTTTCTCTAATATGCTGTGTAAGAAATACATAGGTGCTTCATTTTACTTATCTTAAAATAGTATGCATTATTAATCCTGATTCTCAGGGAAGTATGGTAAAGGTCATTTAATGATGTTGTCATGTTATGCATTGTAATTAGTGCTGTGCCAAATAACTGTTCTAAATTCAACACGGACAAAACAATTAATTTTTATTTATGTTCAGAACCTTCTCATTGTCTCTACTAAATACTGTTCCAGAAAGTTTCTTTATACCCGAGCAGACTGATATTCCTTGAAATGAAATTGATGCTGGATGTTCAGACGAAACTTTTCAAAGATCATTGGCACCCATCAGATAATTACCTTTACCCTCACATATTTAATGACACCATATATTCATGAAATTACAGACAAGAGGGAAATCTTCCAAAAAAGAACAGGATTTGTGTTATGCTCCCCTTCCACTGCCCATTGTAGAAATTACTGTAATTTTTTTTTAATGTAATTTTCCTCTCCTAGTTTGTTAGATATCCTATGTTAAATACTTTACATCCTGTTTCTTTACACTGGAAAGAATTTTTCCACAATAGACCAGGGGCAAAAAAACAGATCTCCATTCATTGCTGCACCTAAATATTTTTTACTTAAGTAACAAGAGGAAGGCAATAAGATTTTTTCAAAAGAGGGTAGTACTACCACCATATTTAGTGTGAATGTTCCCACAGACATCAAAGCTGGGGGTGGGTAACCCACGCTGAAGTGACTCATTCCCTTCCCATGACTGCACAACATTGATAAATCATAGCCATTCAGAGGTCAGGAATATTTTATATAGGGTTCTGTCATTTGCAGATGGTAAGCCTTCAAGTTTTATTTAGTCCTGAAAACACTATGATGCATATTTTAGTTTCTCATTTTTCTTCGTACTGTATTTAAGACACCTACCTTTTCCTTAAAAGAGATCCTACACTTTCAAAACAGCGACAACGCCTACGAACATGTATTTTCAGTATTTTTCCATCACTTTCTGATTTCTACACAAAAATCTTTACTTTTATGCTCTATGTCTGTCTCTATTAATAGAAATTATATATATAAGGTCACAGAAGAGACGACAGCCAGAAGTTTTAATACTGTCCAATATAACATACCACTCTGAGTCATGTAATGAAACAGTAGCCATGTGGAAACTCACAGTATCACAGTATCACAGTATCATAAGGTTGGAAAGGACCTCTGAGATCATAGAGTCCAACCTATATCCCAACACTAACACCAACACTAACACCATCATCTAAACCGTGGCACTCAGTGCCTCATCCAGTCTCCCCTTAAACACCTCCAGGGTCGGCGACTCCACCACCTCACTGGGCAGCGCATTCCAATGGCCAATCAACCTTTCAGTGAAGAACTTTTTCCTAACATCAAGTCTAAACTTTCCCTGACGAAGCTTGAGTCCATGCCCTCTAGTTCTATCACTGGTTACCTGAGAGAAGAGACCAACCCCTGCCTGAATACAACCTCCTTTTAGGTAGTTGTAGAGAGTAATGAGGTCTCCCCTGAGCCTCCTCTTCTTCAGACTAAACAGCCCCAACTCCCTCAGTCGCTCCTCATAGGGCTTGTGCTCCAGCCCCTTCACCATCTTCATTGCCCTCCTCTGGACGGCCGTATTCACTCCTCTTTATATTCTGGTGTAAAATTTTAGGTTCTGCAGTGACAACAGTTACTTCTATTTAGTATCGTTATAGAACCAAGTGGGTAAAATTTTAATGTAAGGAAGATGTATTTATATTTCATTGAAGAAAAAAATTCAATACCTTTAAATGTGATGGTAATTCTCTAACTATGACACAATAGAAATGCCATTCCATAAAGGCAACAATACAGCTTAATCTGATTAAAAAGTTTATATAACAGGCTATTCAACTCACCATTCAGATTCTATAATCTTACTGCTATGCAAACAAATCTTACCTTTCAGTCCATAAACTAGTTAGGGTTTTGTAATGCAGATGAAGTTTTACAGACTTTCTGTAGAACCTTTTTCAAGCAAGTTTCTCATTCTTGTTTTCTCTTCCCGTCAGATTTGAGTACCTATAGATGAAATTTCAGATTTCTTACAGGCTTTGAGAACATGAGGTAGGAGAAATTGAGATTCACCTTTTTCATGTTTGATACCTAGAAGTGAGGTACCTGTTCTAACCTTAGTAATATAACCTCCCTCTGCAATCAGTGGAAGCCAGTAGACTTTTCCATGGTCTTATCTATTATATTCAAAGAAAGAATTCTACAGAAGTCTTTGAGTTTCTCTTATAAAGCCATGCCAAAATCTTAGATCAAATCTGCTTGAAGTGTAAATGTGTCTGTGTCCCATCTTTATTCATCTTTAATTACATTTAAGCAACATCATGTCCTTATTAATGTTCCTGAACAGGAAACAGAACCTTCTTTTGCCAGTGATTTCTCTAAAAAAAAATTTAAATGCTGTGCATAAATACAGTAGTAATAATCTCCCAACATGCTGCTCTCTCTTTATACACAGTAACATACACATTACCATTCATGTTCTCCAAAAAAGCTGAACAGGAATATTATTTTGTTCTTTTCTTCTGAAAACTGCTTTTAATAAAATGTAAATTCTTATGGTCTGTTTTCAGAACATGCATTTTAGGCCACATTCAAAACAAGTTATTCCAGGCGGACAGATCTCATACTTGCACCAAACTTTCCTTATGACAACAACACTAAATAATAGCTACAGACTGTCATTAGTGGCTCAAATGACACCAATGAGCTCACTGCCTTTTCTACATTTAACACAGAAATAACAGCACTGAGAATTGATTTGACTAAGGCTAATCTATTTAGTGACAGAAAAAGGAAACGTATCTTCCCTATATCTCATGCCAAATCTCTGAGCCAGACAGTTTCTATTCCAATAATTTAAAATCTGAAGGTCCACATAAGAGATTCACAAACATCATTAGATTGTATACGTTACTGATTAAAAATTGCTTTGTAAAATAGTGCTCACTTTTCATTGAAAATTGTTCATAATTCATAATTAATTGACCAACATTAAAAAATGTGTAAATAATATTTCACAAATTACATTTATTTCAAAGTATTTATTTTTAAGTATTGCTCTTTTTATGTGAGTAATTTTCCTCATTTGACCAATTTTCTGATGCTTATATTCTGAAAGGATATCTGAGATTTCAAAATGGTTTTTTTTTAAAATCAAAATTAACTCTAAACTTTTCCCTGAATATGGATATGAATGGGTATGGGTATTCTTGACTGAATTTTATGTTCAATGACAAAATATACCCAAATCGTACCAGAAACTTTCACCCCAGACCTGTCCAAATCAGATAGATCTCAGATCTGGACTATCGCTTTATGTTCATGTCCAGATATTGAACCTAACAATAAAAAAACCCTAAAAAGAAAAAAAATTCCATTGAAGTCCTGGGAATCTGTATCTAGTAATATATATTCATTAAGAAAGATAAGATAAGAATCCCGCATTTCACATTTGTGTTTTTAAAAATATTTCTGGAGGATCTGACCTTTCTAAACATCTAAACACTTTCCAACACCAATGACTTGTTGTAAATAAATTAATCTATCTTTTACTCTTCCACTTCAACCCCGTTCAAATGCAGGAATGCATCTTATATTACCCAAGACTGGTAGGATTTCTGCATCATTCAAAATCAGAAAATTTTGTCTTGAGGTGGGTTGACTATGGCTGGATGCCAGGTGCCCACCAAACCGCTCTATCTCTCCTCTCCTCAGCAGGTTGAGGGGCGAGAAAATAAGATGGAAAAAACCTCATGGGTCAAGATTAAAAAGGTATGTTTTATTGTTGGACACCGGCTCGGTTTGGGTCATCACCAAACTTGTTTGGCTCCTTGCGAAACTCACCCTTTATTGATTCATGTCCTTCCTGCTACGCTATTTCCTGCAACATACAACTAACACCACACATTATTTCCCCGCAATGGTTAAACCTCCCTGAGGCATATATTGGGTTTTTCCATCCTTCTACATTATTCATCAGGTGCACGCAGGTCCTTAAGCAATCCCGTGAATGGATATGCCTTTTCCCATGGGAGGAACAAACCACACTGCCTTCCCCAGTCACTTCCCTATGTGCACTATGGGTGCGGCATGCGTAGGTTTTGTTTGGACATGACCAGTACAGTTAGCAAATCCTCTGGTCTTAATCAGTCAAATGGCTTTCATGTCCCATTGCCCAGCACTCTCAGCAGAGTTTTTACAGTCCATTATATGTCTCAGTCTTTTCAGAGGGAAGTGGCTGATAGGGGATGTGATACAACCACTCAATGTCCTGTTTCTTTACATGGGAATTTATGAAGATATTTCAGAAATTAGTCCTGTTGTTTGATTCAGTTCTTTCTGGGGTGCCATATTTAAACAAAATTTCCCTTCCAAGGCCTAAGATGGTGTTTAAGGCAATGGCATGGTTTACAGGTTGTTTCTAGCCAATCAGTAGTTGATTTCACCAGTATGTAGTTCTTGCCTTGCCATGTTCGTGGTAGTGGTCCAATACAATTATTTTGCCAGGATTTGCCATATTGAAACCCAGCCACTGCCCTTTGTTCTAGGGCAATTTCACTTGTGTCTAGGTTGATTGCAGCATGTTTCACATTAATGAGTGATCTGTGTGATGGTCTCCATGGCCAGATCCACCCTTCGAACACAAGCCCATCTGTGTGTTGCAACATCTGCATAGTTGCCCCAATGCTCGATAAGACCCCAGTACTATGTTACAAGGCATCTTCCTATCAATCAGGTTGTGTGTCAATTTTTCAAGGTGTAAAGTGTGAAGTTTTTGGTTATGAGAGTTGATAACCACCCTAGGAACTTGCCCAAAATCTTTCCACACATCTTGCCACCCAAGGACGAGCTGCCTCAGGATGTATTTCAATATCACTGGACACATTTCAGTATCAACTCACCCAGTATCAACTCACCAACTCACCTCACTCTCTTGCACCAAGATGACACCAAATTCCACCAAACCTGTTATATGCTAACTACATTAATTAGCAGTATTAAAGATCTCATGCAAGGTTGATCTCAGGATCCTGAGTAATAAAATCATCCTCATCAATGGCAGGAAGGAAAAGGTCCCACAGAATAGGTCCCACAGTACAGCAAAGCCACCAAAGGTAGGCCAAAGGACATAACCATTATTTGTATTAATATGTTTTCAAGCTCAGCAGAATAAAGAGATAAGTAAGAAGTGCGGCCAACAGACTTCATGGAACATGCAGGAGCTTGCCACTTATTAACCACTATAGTTATAGCACACTTAATACAACACCACCATTGTCTTATGCTCCAAATTGGGCACCAAAAAGAACTGTGATGGCTTGTCCTTGGTTGGATTCCAGGTGCCCAGCAAGCCACTCTATCACTCCTCTCCTCATCAGGACATGAGGGGAGAAAATAAGATGCAAAAAAACTCATTACTGAAGATAAAGGAAGCTTAATAAAGCAAAAGCAAAGGCTATGTGTAGAAGCAAAGAAAAACCAAAGATTTATTCTCTACTTTCCCTCCACAGGTGTTGTCCAGCCACTTCCTGAGCAGGAGGACTTCAGTACACATAGCAGTTGTTCCAGATAACGAATGTTGTAATAACAAATGCCCCATCTTGTCCTACTTTCTGTTAACTTTTATTGCTGAGCTGATGTCATATGGTATGGAATATCCCTCTGGTCAGCTTGAGTCAGCTGTCCTGGTTAGGTTCTCTCCCAAGATCTTGCCCACCCCCAGCCTACTGGTGAGGGAGATGTGTTGGAGAGAGCCTTGATGCTGTGCGAGCACTGCCCAGCAGTAGCCAAAACACTGGTGTGTTATCAACACCTTGCTAGCTAACAATAGAATGCACAGCACTATGAGGGCTGCTATGGGAAAATTGACTCCATCTGAGCCAGATCCCGAAAACTCAGGTGCAAATCAGACGTACCGGATCTACTAACCTTCAAACCTTATACAGTAAATGTATAAGGCTCCAAATCTCCTTTCAGGTACAGATTATATTCCCTTAGGTATAAACCAGTTCACCCTGCTTTGTTTAGTTTTTGTTACATTTCTTTTTGTTCTTTTCCATTTGATAGTATCTACCCAGTAAAAAGGCAACAAGATTTCAATATAATATTCCAGGTGAAAATTCACCAGATATGAATACAGAAGTATTTGCTTATCAGAAAAAGATGGAGAAAGTTCCTCATTCAGGTTATATATTTCCCATCATTGAAGTCATCTTGATTTTTCTGTGTTTAAAGCCAATCTGGTGTGGTATACTTTGTTGAATAGATTTTTTTGTCACAAATGGCAGCAAAGGTGCTTTACTTCTTCATCCATAAACAAGTAGCTTTTGCTATCATAATGACTGGTTTTGCTCTGCTTTTCTTTATTGATTTCACAACCTGTAACTCAAGGTTGTTTTCATAGATGGCAGCTGGTGGAGCCTAAGTTGATTCTTTCCATGCGTCAATTCTCTCCACAGTTCTGTCTTTGTTTATCAAAGCCATTTTGTTTTTCAGATTGTTATATGTTTTTTCACAACCAGGTTCTCATGTGTCCCCTATGAGTTTATTACCAAGAGCAGACAGATAAACAGTGTTGTTTGAGAGGATTATTGTACAGTAAATAAAACACCTGAGAGTCTCCAGGAAACAGGTTAGGGCTAGAAAAGTTCTTTCAGGTGTTAGTGAGATGACAGAATGCACTGAGAATATGTTCAGAAAGGCAGAATATGGGGAGTTTAGTCAACCTCCCACTGCTGCTTGTTAAAAGGACTTGAGGACAAGTGGGGCAACAACAAAACTATCAAGCGAGAGTTAGTGTCTTGGAATCTTTTAACAATTCTGATCAATAAATCACACTGAGAATGAGATTTTCAGAAACTACTCTTTTCCAGATCTCCATTCTTGCTGCTGGCATGTGCCATTTGTTTATACAATACAACTTAATATCAAATTCTGAATTAATAAACAGTTATTTACTCTCAAATGAGATGAGAGAGGATGTAGTAGAATCCTTCTGAATTCTCTCTGGGTTTCTACAGAGGTAGGTTTATTTTATACGAAGAGAAGAGTTGGCATGTGAATCAGAGGAGCTCTTCAAATCTGTATGAAGGGAAAAGGTAACTAATAGTAACTCATTTATTCTACTACATGAAATGCTTTAATTTGTGCTGATAATTGCTCTAATAACTGTTGTTGCTTCATCTAGCAGATTGTCAGTCATTTTGCTCAATAAAATTCATTCTGATCTTAAACTTTTTAGAACTGACTAAATAGGCCTTTCTATTTTTGTACAAGTGCTATATTGCTAGCAGGCTAGCATCAATAGGAACCAAGGAAAATCTAAAAAAATCCATGAAGGATAAATTCATTTCTGGATCAAAAACTCACCACCAATACTCACTGAAAAGATGTTGTTAAACATCGGCATTTGAGTTAATTAAAGGCCTAATTTTCAAGAACTTTTAATATTACTAATTTACATATAAAGACATACATCTAATGAAAGATGCTAGAAGAATGATGGATTTGGGCAACTAATACCAAAAAAACAGACTAAAAATGTTTAGTTGGCAGATATCTCTTTAGGAGGGGGAAATATTAATTTTAAAATGCTTTAAGTGTATGACACTGTCACTCCATGCTTCTTTAGATCCGTCTTAGTTTTCTAAACATGTAGGTCTGCTCAAAGGTAACCTGAAAATAATATATTTCTCTGCCTAAATCGTTTGAGGGATCCTTTCATCAAACCTTCTTCATCCACATTCATGAAATTTTTCACGGATGGAGATTGCATATCATTAAATGGTGTCTGTAGTTATCATTATATAAATAACTTATTCTTAGAATTTACTAAAGAACTGGAAAATCTGATTCACTTTTCTAAAGATAATCAGAGTTTTATCTCTCTCACAGCATGTTCTAACCATCAGCTGTCTCGTATGCATCTATGATATTTTTCCATTTCATACTCTGATCTAATTGCAGCTTCATAATCCATTCTCTAAACTCAGAGAAGTCAGATTATAAATATTCTTAATGTCTTTTAGGCAGCTAAGAGAGGCAGTCCTTACTCCTTATTTAGTCCAGGTCCCTAGGACAAAAAAACTTGTATATCTTTTGTAGCTTTGAGAGATAAAAGAATAGAGGAGATCAGAAGTCAGACATTGGCATAATTTGGTATTTATCTTTCATCCTAGCTGCACTTGCTCAGTAATGCCTGTCTGTCAGTAAAAATAGATAACTATGTGTCTTGGCTCCAGCCAATGATCAAATGCTCACCCAGCCTCTCACTCATTTGTCTCTCCCATGGGATGGGGAGAAAACAGAAGGAAAGACAGAAGACTCATAAACTAAGATAAAGACAGCTTAATCGGGAAAATAAAAACAACTTTTGGAAGAGAAATCAAAAGAGAAATTAATTCACTGCTTCACTACATACTGGACAGATGTCTAGCCATGTAATGGAAAGCAGGGCTTCAGCATGCCTAATATTTACTTGAGAAGACAAATGTCATAACTGTGAATGTCCCTCCTTCCTGCTCCTTTTCCTAAGCTTTTATTGCCGAACATTGCTAGTGGGAAAGGCTAGTGCGGAATGTGAAGCTCAAAGGAAGCCTTGGGTGCAGTGACCATGAAATTGTGGAGTTAAGATTCCTTAGGGTAGTGAGGAGGGCAGCAAGCTCACTTACCTGAACTACAGGAGAGCAGACTTTGGCCTCTTCAAGGGTTTGCTCAGCAGGGTACCATTGGATGAAGCCCTGGAGGACAGAGGGGTCCTGGTTAATATTCAAGGATCACCTCCTCCAAGCTCAGGAGCAATGCGTCTCAACAAAGAGGAAGTCAGGCAAAATGCCAGGAGACCTGCATGGATAAACAAGGAACTGCTGGACAAATTTAAACTCAAAAAGGAAGCCTACATAGGGTGAAAACAAGGACAGGTACCCTGGGAGGAATAAAGAAAAATTATCCAAGCATCCAGAGATTAGATTAGGAAAGTTAAAGTCCAGATAGAATTATATCTGGCCAAGATAAGATTCCATAGGTATGTCAGTGAAAAAAGTATGACTAGGGGAAATTAGGGCCCTCTCCAAAAGGAAATGGGAGACCTGGATGCCCAGGATATGGAACTGGCTGAGATACTTAACAAGGTTTTTGCATCAGTCTTCACTGGTAAGGGCTCAAACCACATTACCCAAGTAGCAGAAGGTACAGGGAGGGACTGGGAGGTTGAAGATCGTCCCACTGTAAAAGAGGATCAAGTTCGAAACAATCAGAGACCTGAAGATGCACAAGTCAGAGAATCATATATTCATAGAATGGTTTGGGTTGGAAGGGACATCAAAGATCATTTAGTTCCAACCCCCGTGCAATGGGCAGGGACACCTCCCACTGGACTTGGCTACTCAAGACCCAATCCAATCTGGCTTTGAACACTTCCAAGGAGGAGGCATCCACAACTTCCCTGAGCAACCTCTGCCATGTCACAACACCCTCATTTTGAAGAATTTCTTCCTAGTGTTTAATCTAAATCTTCTCCCTTCCAAATTAAAACCATTCCCCCTCATCTTATCACTACTTGCCCTTGTAAAAAGTGCCTCCCCAGCTTTCCTGTAGATCCCCTTCATGTGCTGGAAGGCTGCTATAAGGTGTCCTCTAAGTCTGTTCTTCTCCACGCTGAACAACCCCAACTGTCTGAGCCTGTCCTCATAGCAGAGGTGCTCCAGCCCTCTGATCATCTCCATAGTCCTCCTCTGGACTCGTTCCAACAGTTCCATATCCTTCTTTTGATGAGGATTCCAGAAGTGAACACAGTACTCCAGATCGGAGCTCATGCGAGTGGAGTAGAGGGGGAGAACCACCTCCCTCAACCTGCTGGCCATGCTTCTTTTGATGTAGCCCAGGACACAGTTGGCCTTATGGGCTGCAAGCACACATTGCCGGTCCATTCAAGCTTCTCATCAATCAGCAACCCCAAATCCTTCTCCGCAGGGCTTTTCTCAAACACATCATCTCCCATCCTGTATTGAAACTGCAAATTGCCCCAGTCTAGGTGTAGGACCTTGCACCTAGCCTTGTTGAACCTCATCATGTTCACACAGGCCCACTTCTCCAGCTTCTCTAGGTCTCTCTGGAAGACATTCTGTCCTTCTGGTGTGACAACTGCCCCACTCAGCTTGGAGTCATTTGCAAACTTGTGGAGGGTGCATTCGATCTCACTCTTTATCAGAGTGTGTAGTGAGAGGATGAGGTGGAACAGATTTAATCTGAAAGAGGGGAGATTTAGATTACGTATCAGGAAGAAATATTTTACTGTAAGGTTGGTGAGACACGGGCACAGTTTGCCCAGAGAAGTTGTGGATGCCCCATCCCTGGAGGTGTTCAAGGCCAGGCTGGATGAAGCTGTGAGCAGCCTAGTCTAGTGGGAGGTATCTCTGCCTATGGCAGGGGCGTTGGAACTAGGTGGTCTTTAAGGTCCCCTCAACCCAAAACATTCTACGATTCTATGATTCTGTGAACACAAAGTCATACAGCATGAAAAGTGCCTTTGACAAGTTTGAGTCAGTATGTTCCCACATAACTGTTTGCTCACTGTCAACTTACACCCTGGGGGATGATGGGGAGGGTCTGGTAGAGAGGGAAAGAGAAAGTTTTCATACTGTGCAAGCACTGTTCAGTAATAGACAAAACATTGCTTCAGCCAAAAATGCAAAGCAAGACACAAAATGGGCTGCTAGGAGGAAGATTTACTCCATCCCAGCCAGACCCAATATAAGAATAGTGGATCATTCTGAGGCAAAAATTCAGTCATATGCAGACATCAGTACTTACAAGAGAGTTCTGAATGCTGCTCTGGAGACTCTTAGAATAGACACAGAAGAGAATGTATTTTGTGTTCTTAAGATCTCCATTTTCTCTATCTGAAATTGTTTTACGATAAAATAAAATATAATTGCAAAGTAATTTCTGTTAAAATTTAATGAAGTCTTTAATTCTAGGTTTTTCTTTTGGTTCCATTTTGCGGCTTGTTGTTTCTTTAAAATCAACAAGATTTTTTTATAACAAATTTTGATGCACAAAGCTATTTTTGATCTCATAAAATTTAAAAAAGTCACTCTGTTCTTGTTCTTTCACTTCCAATGTAATATTTTGTTTTAATTCTCCTTTCTGTTTCTTGGTTTCAAGCTCACAGACTTTTAATGATTTAATTTTACTGTTGTATATACTAGGCAATGACTTCTCATGATATAACCTGTTAACAAGATATAGATGAACTCAATAATCCTGCTACCATTGTAACTGTGCTTCATCTCATGGTTGTTAACAATCTTTCATTATTTCCTTTTACTAAAAGTATTGATCAACCACAAAAAAAAAAGAACTCAAGGATGGAAATTATACTATCTAACAAGAATGTTTTACCTTGATTAAGTCATCAGACAATATTACTCATGATCATAATCTGAATACTTTTCACTGGATGAAAGTGAGCTGTTGCGGC
Organism: Dromococcyx pavoninus; assembly: GCA_033558185.1. Lineage (NCBI taxonomy): Eukaryota > Metazoa > Chordata > Aves > Cuculiformes > Neomorphidae > Dromococcyx > Dromococcyx pavoninus. The sequence continues at coordinate 2,535,133 of JAUMJL010000091.1, read as the reverse complement.
AAAATGAGTAAAGACCCTACTAAAAAAGTAGTGTAGTATTACCAACTTTAAGAACAAGGCATTTAAATCAAATGATAAATAAAAAAAGGCCCTCTATTCCAAAGTAAAATAAAAGCTAGAGCTGCTTAACATATTAATATTTCTTCCTTACTGGAAAGAAACAGACATCTCTACCTGTAAACAATAACATTACATAAAATAGATGTATTAAGTCTAGAGAAAATAATTTAGGATGAACAGACTGAGGATTTAATTGATAAAGTCAATATTATGAAAATAATTTTTGCAGCTATGAATAGTCCTGTCATTATAGGATATGAATTAGCCATAGAAGCTCAGAAATGGACCTTAATAATACGGTGCACAACTCAATGATGATTTCTTCAAATATATTTGAAGGTAATAAATCAAGCATCATCATGCATAAAGGACTAAGTGGTAAATCTTCTCTAGATTATATTATTCTATAATGTCATACATATGCCTGATTGATCTATCATAAAGATTTTCAGTTTCAGAGAAGAAAATGAGACTGAGTAGGATCTCAAGAAAATTCATCAACCTGTATAGGAATATGACAATTCCTTCTGTTAGAAAGAGGAAACTAGTACGTGATAAAAACATATAACAGATATGTGGGATAAGGCAATGAGGATCTTCTGTTCTCCCCATTTCATAACACAAGTGTCATTAAGTGAAAATGAAAATTGAAAATTGATGAAAAGAAAATATTTTTATGTTCAATATGTAACTAATCCAGAGGCATCATTGGAAGCAGAGTTTAAGCTCTTTCAGAATTTGAAGATCGGAGTTGAAACAAAAAATACTTAAAGAAGAGGTTTGAAAGTTACTTTTAATGATGTTTCAGGTCTTAAACCTGTATTTTACTTGGAACAATCCTTCCCAAAAGGCAAACCTTGAATGAATTCCAGACATTTCACAATCTGAAGGTTTGGGGTTTTTTTGAGATAGAGGCATTATGAAAACAAATGGACATAACTATAATTCAGGAGTAAACTGTTGTGTTCTAGTATGCATATACACATACACATAGAGAAACTTTTGAAGAGTTGAAGGAAAATTCTTTCTTATGGAAGACTGTAACAAATAGAGCCAGAAAACAAACCTAATAGCATTTCGCCAGTGGAAGGTGAAGAGTGAGTGGGTATAAATGAGTCAGTGGGAGACCATAGCTCAGATCTACAGTTCCACATACTGTGTTGATGAAATATGTGATTTCATACAGTTTCCTTACAAGATAAACAGAAGAGCCATTCCCTATATTTAACCACGGGATACATGTGGTATTTCCTGAGATCAAAAGATTTCAAACTTAACATGTCTCCTAGGAGCCCTCAGACTTCCTATATTTCTATAGGTACACATCTGCCTTTGCATCTATTGTCACTATGAGGATTATAATTTTAATATTTGTGACTATTTATTTGGTTTGGTATGTTGCCAACATTTTCTAAGAATTAAGAAACCTAAGATATTTGGTTATACAGGTGGTTTATTATAAAACTGAAGAACAAATTGAAAGAAAAGGAAATATTCTAATCTGATGATTCTCATTGTAAAATTTTTGAGGTGTGGGGTTACTAACTGAGATGTTACCACTTCTCAAAGAATCCCACAAATCTTTTATGATTAAAAGTTTTGCGAAGTTAAATGCAGTTGTTTCTTTCATCTGTTTCTATAATAATTCTCTTTACCTCAAAGTGCTGCAGAAACTGATATTACTTCCGTCATCACAAAATAGGGGTCCTCCAGTTTAGAAAAAAACAACAGCTATTTAAAACAGAACAGGAATATCAGACATACTTAAAGACAGAACATGAAATAATTTCTGTTTAAAAGGACAGAAGGAATTTGTAGGATTGTTTTGCAACACATAAAGGATCTACATTTGTAAAATCATCACAGATGAAAAATGAGGTCAATCTCAGGATTTTTCAAATATTTTCTGTAGTCTACTGTGACATACCTTCTCCGTCATTCATCGCTTTTTTGGATTTGTAGTATGATAACGAAGCTGCAGTTTGGATAAGCTCTATTAGTCTATTTTTATGGATTAAAGTGCAACACTGCAAAATGACCATCCAAGAGAACAAATGAAAGTTTCTGAGCTCAAGAGTTCAGCAAGTTTCAAGGATTTCTGCCTCCTTCATCTATGTATGAGGAGAGAGAGTACTAATCTCCTTCCAGTTCCAGCTATAAAAGAGGAGATAGTATGTCAGGAAGGTAATAAATGTGTGTAAACATTCCCAAAAGTTGTTATGTTAAGAGAAAATAAATTCTAAGCCTGCCGTTATATCCAAGATTTCAGGGTGGTATTTAACTGCACTGTAGCAGGTCAGAAAGTAGCGGGTAAGTTGTTCAATAGGATAGAAGAATGGGACTTAATGAACTCCTCAGGCACACATAGAGAATAGAATAAGGCACACATGCCACCAGCAGTGAGAATTAACATTTTGTGTTTCCTTCTAGCCTTACCGAACAGCAGATTTCCTGTAATGTCTGCTGTTGCAACAATGTTCCTTTCTTGTGAGTGACAAGGCAATAAAATTAAGTAAAACCAAGAGTGATGGAGATTTTTATTTGTTGCTATTCTTCATATTTTTTAAAATATTTTTTAAAAACTACTGTCATGTTTATCATAAACAATCACACCAAGACTATCATAAAACTTTTAACAAACTTAGATGAACTTGTGTTTGACAGACTCTTAATCATGTCATCTTAGTTACTTGAAATAAACAAAAGGAATAAACTAAAGAATATGTTGTTAAAAATATAACCGATCTGAGACCAAAAGCACCTTTCCCTACTCCTGAAAACTTGCAATTATTTAAGGGAATTACAATAAAAGACATTCAGTTTCCTAAAGACTTCTCTCTGTTCCTGTTTTCTGTTATTTAAAGCATTCAGGTGTCTTTTAAATAAACTTTTGCTCCAAACTGTCTAGTTTTGCCGTACTTATTTGAGAGATGATTTACTGTAAAGATTGATATAGATTTTAATCTTAGGTTTTTTTTTGCCCTGCCTCTGTTTCGCATATATGGATACAGATCCTTGTCTAAACCAATATCCAATATTGTGAATTCTGGAAGTTACTTGCTGTGTAAAATTGATTTGCTCAATGTATATTTAAGTGAAGAATTTAGTTAATGACTGAAAAAGATTGTCTGGGATTTTTTAAATGTCAATTTGTTGCATTTTGTACTTACAGAAAGTTCTTTCATCATTTACTTCACTGTAGTTCCCATGGAAACTCTGTTGCATTTTTGTGCGTGTCTGTTTTGGCTTTTGATTTGATGCAGTAACAGCTGGTCATCCTGTAATATAAATTAAATAAAAAGTTCATTGGTTTTACTGCCCTCATAGTCTCCTTCTGTCTCAGACATTGACCTCCTCCTCATATATTTGTTAAGCAGCACATCATGCTGAAGGACGTCTGTATATTCCATATTTATTCACTTATGTTAGATAAACAAAATATACAACAGGATATTCAATTATGTGTGACACTAAGTGAAATTAGCCAAACACTACAAGTGGCATTATGTGAGCAATCATCTAGTAAATGAGCAGAAGGTGTGAAATCTGCATAGTTCCAAGCACAGGTTAATAAGTTTGGGTAGAATATGAACTTCAGCAAACCCTTAGATAAAAATTAGTTTGGTTCAAATAATATAATGAACTAGTTTTTCAGTTGTCATGGGAAAAACTGTCTTGATTCCAGGAATACCACTTAATTTCATTTATTACCAACTAACATATCTTTTTAGTTATGGTCGCAGACATTAAAAAAAAGCAAAGAAGACAATCAGCTAAAAAAATACCTTTTCTCCTTGTTCTCTGGTTTTAATCTAGTCCAATACTGCTACTTCTCCCCTTCTTAGTCTCAACTACACTTGCTTTCTCAACACACTATGGTCCCCTTGAAACCCTTTGGAGAAGTGATGGGCAGTGCAAGATGTTGAGATCTTTGCTTCTTACTCTTATCCTCCACTGCTCCTCACTTCTTGATTATTTCCTATTCTGCATTGTGGATTATTCATGGGCTGCTGTCCCTGCCTTGGCTTGTGTCCCTTCCTGGCCCCTGATCCCTCTGGGTCTGCCTTTACTCCAGTTCCTCCACAGGCTATGTTCCTTTTAGGGCTGTACCCAGCATAGGTTCCTCCATGGGCCGCAGACCCTCAGGGGTATCTCTGCTCCAGTGCGAGCCACCCACAGGTCACAGTACTTCCTCTGGCACAGACCACCTTCTTCCAAGAGTACATTTCCAGCACATCTCCAGCAATGTCTCCTTCCACGTGCCTCTTGATTTCATTTCCGCAGACAGGTCTCTTCATGTTTCTCCTCACTTGTCCCCTTTTTTTGTGTGTCTTCCCGTGCCTTCTCTCACATGTCTCTTTCAGTTTTCCTCTTTGTGTGGTGTCATGGTCACCCTGTCCCACTGCCTATCAGTCCTTCCTAAACATGTCTAAGCCACGGCACCATGTAATTCACTGACAGGTTGATATTTTTGCTGGGTCAGCCTTTGTCACTGCGGCTCCCTTGTTTTCTAAATTAATTTCTGATAATACTGTTGTCCCTGTGGGGATGCTCCCTTAGAAATTAGAAACTCAAATGGCAAAGCAGATAAAAATCTTGGGATGTGCAAGCCAACAATTCCAGGCATCTCTAATTCATAACTATGCCAGACTCAATTACACTTTAGTGATGCCACTTATACAACATCTCGCAGTACTCTCTACTCAAACCCTGCCCTCGCCTTCTCCTCTCAACTCAGAGGTAGAGCCAAGAGGTAGGCAGAGCAGGCTGCAACGATCATGGATCCTTACTTTGAATATTTATGAGTTCATTTATTTATGATCCAGACTCCGTGTCTCTTATTTATGACACATAAATATGCACATGGATTGGCATGAAGTGTGATGCGATAAGAAGTGCCTACAATAACCCTGTGAAGCTGAAAAATAAATGCTGTGTAGTTCTATTTCAGGAAGTGCACATCTTCTCCCACACTACAAGCAATAGAAATTTTTTCTTTATGTAAAATTATATCAATTTTCACATACCAATCCCCCATTTTCTAGCAATCACACAAATAATGGTTACAGGAACTTTTTTCTTTTTTTCTTGTTGCATATCTCTCTCTCTACCTTTCCTACTCCCTCCTTTCCTTCAGATCAACACTGAAGTAAGAAATGTGTGGGAATAAGGATAGCCAGGAGTATATGTTTGTTACCTAGGTAATAACTTTTTTCCCTACAGGCATCATGATCCTCAAGAGGAATGAACTCATTACTTTTTTCTCTGGTTATTAAAGGAACATCTTTATTAGTGGCTATAATATGAGATAGCAAAATGAAGATATAAATATTTAACACAGATAGATATTATCAAGTCTTATGTATATATTCACCAAAGACTAGATAAAGTTGAGAGGAATACTAGTTACACACACTAGAGTATGTCTGAAATTTTCTTGCAGCAAAAACTCATACTTTTTCCAGGTAGTTTAACTTTCTGAACAAATATTCTACTACAGCTGGAAATTACTGGTGGCTTTTATTTGCATATCTATGCTTTATTAGCTACTATGCCTTTGAAGCCTTTGAAAATGCAGGTAAAATGTCTAACACAAAAAAACCCCAAACAACAACCAACTAAACAAAAAAAACCCCAGAACTGTGTGTTTAACTTTTTATTTAACAAATTAAGGAGACTAATTATAATCACCTTCAAAATAGTTCCCTTCTAGGTTGAAACATGGTTGTATACAATGCTGCCAATATCCAAAGCAATTCTGCAGATCATTTTCTGAAAGACTGCTGAGGGCATCTGTCATTTTTGCTTTCACATCTTCTACTCTCAAAAAGTTAGAGTTCTTTGAGCACTGTCTTGAAAGGGGAAGAAGTCACAGGGAGTCATGTCTTGCAAACAGGATGAGTGCTCAAGCACAGTGATGTAGTTATTAGCTAAAACCAGCTTCATAAAGCGGTGTGCAGTGGCCCATTGTCTCAATGTTGACTCATTGTTCACTCATTCAAACACACACTTTCTAACTGAGGGTAAGAAAACGTTTGTATTTGAACAAGTTTTCACTTCTAGTAAGTGAAGCCACTGAGTTGAGCCTTATATTGCTGTGACAGATTAGAACATGTTCTATAACCGTACCTTGTCTCTCCTCTCTCGCTCTTGGTTCCCAAGCTATAAGGTTAGTCTCACTTTTTTTGTGTCAGACACATATTACTAAAATAACAGTAGTTGAGCAGATTTTTTAAAAAGGTGTATTTATTTTATTTAAGAAACAAACAGAAAAGATGATTTTGTCCTGTCTAAATTTTATTTTGTTGGTAAAAATATATTAGAATTACATGGATGTCAAATATTATGAAAATAAAATTCAAAAAATAGATACGTAATCTGAAACAAAACCTAAGTTTTACTTGTTGCTAAAGAAGTTTTATTCTTTTAAGCTAATCCTTCTCTATGAAAGGGCAATTTTCAAAGCAAATTTGAGTTTTTGGAGAAAAATAATATTTTTTCCATTTTATTATGGCGATTGGACAAAAAAATAGGCCACAAACATGCTAATTATATAAAACATTTTTTACCCTGAAAATTAGGGCATTTTTATTAATATTATTCACATTCAAAAAGCTGAGGTAGTTTTTAAATTAAAGAGTTATTCTTCTGTAGACATCTCTGTGATATTACTTTGAAATAGAAGTAATTTTAGAAACAGAGCAACAGCTAATATAAGGTTTCTATTCTGAATTCGTTGCTTCAAAGATTTTTCTCTTTAAAGCAGAGAGTTTATACACCTGTCCAAGTATCAGTGGAGTGATAAGAGACGACATCCTTTGGATGATGATGATGATAATAATGATGATGACTGGATAACAGTTAAATGAATGTATGTGACAATGATGGCATGTTACTTGTGCAGTAAATGCAGATGAATGCATACTATGGTAAAATCAAGAATCAAGTATGTCAGTATTAAAAACACAAAAGCCTTAAACCTATTATCTTCATTGTTTCTTCCCTTGGTACCTACAGCCATAGCAACCAAACTTATTTTCCATACTGTCACAAATTTATCAGAAATATTTTTCTTCTGTTTCAATTATTTTTTATTCCAAAACAATTTAAATGAAAGGAAAATTACTATGAAAGTATTTTTTTTAATTCATTGTTACATGTGGTGGAAAGATTGTCACTCACAAAATATTTAGAATCCTGGACTATAATTCTTAGTGAGGATGTAGTGTAGTGCTACAGAAAAGGTGCTTATAATTTCAACTTTTCTCCATAATGGTAGATTTCTCCACTAGAATGCTTAAAAGATAATTTCTGAAGTTACAGTTTCAGCAGTCTACACACGCAAATCACAAAAAAAAAGGGTTGGGTGATTTAGACTGCTTCAGTAGAGTTTCCGAACTACATTTTTTAGGATAACTTAGATTATGTGGTTAGATCAATCACAAGTCCTCTTCAGAAGGGATTTCCACACTAGTTTTCATAGTTACAGATACTCTTTTAGATGCACAGATGCTCAAGCTGCTAGGTGTCTAGTAAGCAGTTAGTAGACACCCACAGATAAACTGGAGATGAGCACTTGATTCTTTTGAAATATTGGCCTTTCTGCACCCATACAGAGAAATTCTACATCATGAAAACTTTTAGCCTGACATTAAAATCTTGTCATATGTAAGGTGTTGGGTAGTTTTTAATCTGTTTAATACTGTCCTAGTTCTTCATATTTAAAATTTGACAAACCTAGTTGAGTAAGAGAACCTACGAGAAAGGAGAGAATCTTCCATGGAATGTTCTCTTATTGTTTTATGCAAAATCTACCCACAAAATATTATGTATACAAACACACTCTGCCATTTTCAAGTATGATAAACTGAAATCCAGTATCTGATTCTATATTTGGCCCTATTCTTACTACACATCTTTTCTCATGGAATAATTTTCCTTTAATTTCACAGAATTATAGAATGTTCCAGTTGGAAAAAACCTTTGAGATTGAGTCCAACCGTACCCATTATCCACTAAACCGTGTACCTCAAAAACTCATCTATCATTTTTTTAAACACCTCCAGGGATGGTGACTCAGCCACCTCCCTGGGCAGCTGTTCCAGTGCCTGACCACCCTTTTGGTAAAGAAATTCTTCCTAATATCAAGTCTGAACCTTCCCTGACGCAATTTACGGCCATTTCCCCTTGTCCTATCACCTGTCACTTGAGAGAAGAGATCAACACTCACTCTCCCACAGCCCTCTTTCAGGCAACCGTAGACAGTGATAAAGTCTCCCCTAAGCCTCCTCTTCTCCAAACTAAACAACCCCAGTTCCCTCAGCCATTCCTTGTAGGAACTTCCTCGCCTTCCAAAAGAATCCACCCCTCAACATGATTTCTTTCTCTGTAAACACTAGTGTTTTTACAGTTCCTCACCCTTAGCCATTCATGACCACAGCTCAAAAGCATGTCTTGGGTCATCAGTTAATTTATTGCTCTTGCAGTGGTGTAATGCGGGATTCAACTGTGTCAGCATGATCCTGTTCACTGGAAGTTGGACAGGAGTTTTGTGTCTTTCTTTATTAGCTGCATCTTTACAACTTGTGCTTACCTTGATCTATGTGAATATTTTTTAAATATCTATAGTCTGCAGTTGTATAAACTACACAGCAGCAAGCTTTAAAAAGATCATGACATGCTCTTCCATGATTACTGCCATTGTGCTCCAAAAATGTCAAAATGTCACAGACCAAGACTGATAGATACTGTGCAGTTATTCTTCTCATTTGAAAAAAAACCCCCTATATTGTAATAGTTTTTACACTGTAATACGGTTTACATCTATTAAAAAGCATGGAGACAGAAAAAAAGAATTTATCCCTGTACCAAGGAAAGTTTAAGAAAATAAATAAACAAAAGGTGAGAAAGGACTGTTAAATAATAAAAATACTTATTTACTCTAAATATTATATCAGCAATTTGGGTGTTTGTGAATCTCTCTTCAAACATTGGATAAATTAAATATATCTTTCTGTTGAATAGGTATGAGATTATTTGCTCTATCTTTTAACCAAGATAATGATTTATTGATAATAGACAAGGTTTAACAGCTGAAAATCCTGACTGGGGTCACCCATTCACAATTTATAGTAAATTTTAACTAGTATTATAAATTATAATGTTAGATCATTGCTAGGGATATGAAGAGATATACATAGAATGAGAGGACGAAATGTTCTCACTCTATTAAAAAAGGGAAAATAACTGCTTCCTTAAACACTACTTAGAATTTTGTATATTTTATGAATGCTGTAATGCTATCCACAGACATGAACTTTCAAATACTTGTGGAATCATTAATAACAAGTGATCCCACAAAGATTTACAGGTTTCAAACCAGAATTGGAGTAATACTTCCCTTTGTATGTTGTATTCCTTTCTGAAAATCAGTACATCCACAATGTACAAACTGTGCTTTAAAATGTGTTAATAGAAATCCATAGTCCGAACTCCAGAGACTAAAAACTGCTGCAGAAAGTATTTATCTAGGAGTTAATGATGTGGTAAGGTAATTAAGCAAAACAGTCTTAAAATATAAAGCTTCAGAGAGGGTGTGAAATAAATGCACAGGTGATTATTATATGTAGATCACAAATCTTTTTGACAGTGAATGACAGGAGACCAGAACCTCACAGCCCACAACAGAAGAAAGAGACAGTGGGAACAGACAGTAACACAGGAGGCACTGAGATGAATGGAAGAATATTAGGAAATTAGATAAAATATGGTAAAATTAAGTGTTTGCATCTTTTTATTTTGCAGACAGTATGTGGAAATAGCCTTAAGCCATTCTATAAATATTCATCAAGACTGGATTTGACTCAGATATTGTCTTTTGGAATTATATAGAAATAACAGTTTTTCATTACTTGCGTTTCCATCTTTCTTTATTTATGCTGATATATCAGTGTATTTCCAAGGATTTCTGCCTGCTCTGTTTAAACAGAAATGCATAAGGAAATTTGACCAGGAGCTAACTCTCTTTTATATCTTGGAGCTTTACATTTTGACCAGACTTTCTCTTTAAACTGCCTTAAAAGATTTAATTCCAGATCTGCAGTGTTTTGAATTCCCAAATCTAGTTATGTTCTATGACTAATTAGACTCTCATTTTCATAATTCACCCAATTAGATTACTTAATAAAATTCTGTCAAATTGATATCCTTTCAGTAGCTTTACTGGTGCTAAGCTATAGAATAAATATAACTGGAGGAATCTTGCTGTGGCCTTTATTGTAGATGTTGGAATCTGTAGTATTAGTTGCCTCAATATGCTCTCATTGTCTTTCTGGTAAGGTTCCCATCATTACCCCTGCAAAAGGAACCCTCTACACAAACATAAAGACACTTTTTCACATGCCTGAGTTTTCTTGAAAATCTGTTGTAAATTCACTTTAAAAAAAAAAGAGGCTGAGCAGTATCATGTTAAATTTTCATGTTGCATTTACATTAAAACTTTGACAGATATCCTTCATATATAGTCCAAAAAATAATCCCTCTACTAAAGTACTAGAAACTCTGCTAGAAAATTTACACTGAGAGCATTTAGATTACTTTTTGACCACATATTTTGTGGCAAACATAAATTTAAAGAAAGTGCATTTACAAATTGAATTTTGGGATGAAAAAGAAAAAAAACTATACTTCTAAGGGAAATAATACTCCTTATAAAAACTGAAATAATACTCCTTACAAAACATGTAACTGTTGTTCGAAGTTAGCATATATTACAGACATCAGATCTTCAGAGGTCCTGACTGGAAAATCAAAACTTCATGCTGCCTTTTCAAATTTTATGTACCAATTGTCTGTGCAGGAGACAATGAATTCATGATTTTGCAGAGAACTTTAGAACATTTATTATGAAGTAACACTTTTTACCAACAATTTAATGTATTACCCTATATACTCCTCGCAAATAGTCTGAAGCACTTTACATGCTACTCATCATTTTCAGAAATCTCTGCCATGACTTTGTATTTCTTCAGTACTGCAAAGATATATGGCATAAACAAGAGTATTGGCCTTGTTGCTAAATAGTAGTCATCATTCACCACAACAGTGCAGCTGAAACAGAGAACCAAGACTCTGTTAACACATCTACATCTTAAGGAAGCTGTGCCGCTTAGTAGGAAGATCACACATCTTACATTATATTTACACAATTGAGAACAGCACCTTTTGTTACATTTCTTCAAATTGTGAGCACAAGCTGTCTACCTACCTTAGATTTTACAGAAAAGTCCCACAGAAGATGAAAGTGTTAGAACGGAAATGCAGTGGAAGTGAAAGTAGAGTAGATCATTGCAATGAAGTGAATAAAGGAGTAAGGCAGGGGTATTTCTATCATAACCTAGCTGTTTAGGGATAAACCTCTCCATGGCATTCATCGTACATACATCTGTTCTACTGTCACTACCCACTTATATCTGCAGACTGTAGGTGTCTACATTGAGCTGACAATTGCAGAAGGCACTTGGCACATGCACAATACTGCAATTCAGGTTTCTAAAATACATCTACGTATCATGGTGAAATAACTCCCACGTCCCAGATGTCTAATTCCCCCTTTCATCATAGAGCTTACTTTTAGTTTGTATCCAGACTCATGGAAAGTTTTCTTGTCTTTTGAAAGTAAGGCTTGTAAATCATCAAAGCCAAGATTAGTGATGCAAACTCTTTGATCCCTTAACCTTTGTGGACTACATGAGTTGAGAAAAACAGGAGGCACCAAGAATGCAGATTTTTTTGTGATTTCTAGCTGGTTTCCTGGATGTCTTGTATTCATGCTGGACTGCATTTGGCTTTCGTCTTCCCTCCTTTCATGCTCCTTTTGTTTTTCTCTTCTACAACAAAATTCCATTTAGTTTGGTGCTCAGAGAAATCTACTTAGTAGCACAAATATGTTTATATCTCTTTACAAAAATAACAATAAGATTTGAAGTTATTTTTCTAACCTGAAAATTATGATCTTTTCCCTGTGTGGGAACAAATAGAAGCAATTGATTTCTTTCTTCTTATGTGTGTTCTAGAGCAACGGTATCTGCAGAAGAAATGGTCTCTCTGAGTCCAAGACTTTGGCCATAGTTTACATAAAATACTACTACTAACGATGCAAAGGTTCAAGTGATCTGAAAGTACCTTGTGGATGTTAGGATGAATAGGTGTTTGACAAAATGTTGTAAAGGCCTTCAGCCTTTCTTACTGAACTGTACTTACAGGAAAGTTTGATATTCAAAATAACTGTCTTGGAATATCTTGATATATACCAAGACGTATCAAGAGGTATCTGAATGTAAATTGAGATTACCAGTTCACTGTTTTATCCCCAGTTTGTACAACAGTACAGAGAAATTATTTCGATGAACCATACTTGTGGAGATCTTTTTGCTGGTTTTTAAAGATAGGCATTTATTTTTCTTGTCCTGAATTCAAAATTCTTGAATTTAGAGTAATTTCATAGATAAATTATGTAAATACCTCAGTAACTGATATTGATGTCCTACCGTTAGACCTAGGGTGCAAATTTTCAGAACAGGGAGGAAGAATACATTGGCCCTCTGTCTACAAAATAACACCAATTTGTAGGCAAGGAAAAGCGAAGTAGTAGCAGAACAAGGGGGAACAATTTTAAACTAAAAAAGAGTAGATTTACATTGGAAAATAAGAAACTTTTCACAGTGAAAGTTGTCAGATGCTGGAACAAGTTACCCAGAGAAGTTGTGGAAATTCCATCATTTGGAGTTTTCAAGGTCAAGTTGGATGGAACTTTGACCAACCTGATATAGCGAAAGATATCCCTGCTCATGGAATAGGGGTTGGAGTAGATAATCTTTAAAGGTACCTTAAACCTAATCCCACAATTCTTTAATCAAACATTTTCTCTATCTGTTTAAGAGCTGCAACCAAAGAATATTCCAGTGGCAACTCTGCAGTTTCCTCATGTCTTGAATTGAAAGAAAAGGCTCTTTTCCTCTTGCATTATCCATTCACCTGCTCAGAGCCCCGTAAATACTGGGCCTCAGTGTTGGCATGAGATTTTGTCTTTGTGTGGTTTTATCTCTTAAAGAAAGAAGTAATAAGAGATGCTTACTAATCATCTCATCTAGTGACAACATCTAGCCTAACTGTGTGAAAATCCAGGCATAATTAAGTTCTCTGTTCTTTTTAGCCTAGTTACAAGTCTAGTAACTAAGATGTACTGATTCATTGAAATACATTATGTACTGATTAATTTCATATTGGCACTAGTATGTATAACTAGCATGTAGTCATTTATTGAAGAATATTAATTCAAATAACATTATTCCTGTTTGAAGATATTTTCATAGAATCATAGAATAGTTTGAGTTGAAGGGACCTTTAGAAGTCATCTAGTCCAACCCTGCTGCAATGAGCAGGGTCATCTGTAACATGAACATGTTACTCAAAGCCCCTTCCAGCCTGACTTTGGATGTTTCCAGGCACAGGACACCTACCATCTCTCTGGCAACTTGTTCCAGTGTTTCACTCTTCCCAAAATACCTGTCCCTGCTTCCATTGCCTGTGCATTTCCTTCTTGCCCTTTAGTTTGACCAGCAGGGCTTGATTGAGCCATCTTGATATCTTCCGTGCCTTTCCTGATTTCTTACACCTGGAGACTGAGAGTTCTTTCACTCCATGGAAAACACCCTTTCCATAGAAAGGATTTTCCATAGAAGGAATTTCTTCCTCTCTTTCTTTATTTTCTTCATGTTTTTCTTGATCAATGAAGTTTTCTCTGGATTGATTTCATCATTCATCATCTCTTCTACAATTTGAGCAAGTTAATTGCAAAAGAAAGCAAAAATCTTAGAAATAGCAGGAGAAAGGTGTTCCAAACAGGAAATACATCTTATCTCTTTGATTTATCTTTGTACTTCTGTAACATGTAATTCTTACAACTTTAGATTGCAGACACTGTTTCCTGTATCTGATTTCTAAATTCAGTAACGCAAATATCTACAGGATACTACTTTTTGCTGTAGAAAGGTTGCCCGGTGCACACCAAAGGTTGCACATAGCACATTATTGCCTTGATCAGGTGGAGAGCTGTAGACGACTTGTTGACACTTAGAATCCAGCTAGGCTACAGAGTTAGTAACTGCAGATATGAAGCCAGATTTATAGATTTTATTCTCTTTACTTGAGAGATTGTATTTATTATTTTCATACATGATGGAATTGCCTAATTTTCATTGATAAAACTTCTAGTATTTACCCTTTTTAAAAAAACCACAGTTGTAAAGGAAGCATAATGTGAATGAACAGACAGATATATAATGAATTCAATCTAAAACCCAAACACCTTAAAAAAGGTAGGAAGTAAAGATGGTTTAAGAACAAAACTCCAAATTTATATAGATCTTAGTTTTTGAGAGAGAGACCAAAACTTAGTGAAAGGCAAGACCAGTTTCTAGAAGTTCTGTCTAAATGTATGTCTGCTGCTATCATTTACATCTAATTCCTAAATAGCAATATTTAGTTAGTAATAGTAATCAGGACAAGCTAGAATCTGCCCGTTGGCTTTGCCATGCATGATGATGTTTTATTAGTTGCAGTGACTTAAAGTGCATTATATGTTAAACTCATAAGATTAATGTTAGATGATTTCTACCAATGAGAACTGTCTTACCATTTGATTGGACAAATTATGAAGGTTTTGGGGGCTTCTTGGATCCTCTCAAGAATGCTTTGGAGGTAGAAAGTAAGTAGTCTAACCTCATTCTTTCTTCTTTAATATAGTCTTTTAAGCAGTAAAATATTTTCCCTTTATTCTTATTCAGTAGGTTTCATGCCAATGCCAGTAGTTTGCCCAAAGGATTCACATAACATCTTTGGTTATTAAAACATTCTAGATGAAAAATGAGCTTGGTAGTTTGTTTATATTTTCATGTCTGTAATGAAAATGTAGCAGCAAATGCCAAATATATGTGGGATGGAGGTTGTAAAAGAGTTGTGGATTTTTCTTTAAAAATCAGTCCATCTAATGAAAAGGATTGTTTGGGTGATGACCTGCAATTTCTAGATATTGCAACAACAATTTTTTCACACTTAAACCCTGTTTCAGAAATTCATTCAAGCAGTTCTTTTAAAGTGGAAGCAATAAAGGCTTTGAAAGATATTTACTAAACATTCCTCTGCAACAAGAATGATTTATGACTTGTTCACACATATTTTTCCGAGGCAGCTGTGTCAGCTGAAGATGTTACCACCTCACCCACTGCTGATTGTTACTGCCTCCTGCCAGAGGTTACCATGCCCTCAGATCTGCCTGGGTTCTGCTGCTCTTGTTCTTTTCTACCCCACTGCAGTCAGAATAAGGCAGCAACAATTCACTATTTAAGCTGTGTATTGTAATCTGTGTGGCACACTTTTTGTCTTGAAAATCCTGTGCAATGCAACTTGAAGGCTTTAGACTGTGAGGTGGTGCTTCACGGTACTCATCAGTTGTAACAGGCAAATGACACCTGTTAATGTAAGAACATGTCTCTTCAAGCTTTATCTTCTACAGTCATGTCATTCTGAGATGCAATGACACAGAGAAGGCTTTACGAGTTCTGTTAATAAATATAGAGTGTAAAATAATACTGCTGATCACTTCTAAAAATTGCTTAGCATTCTACTAAATGGATTGTGTCATTTTTTTCTGTGTAAGAATATCTTGGAAATAAAGGAGTATTGTCTAAAACAATGAAAAATTTCTGTAAATAATTGTATACATTTTTCAGACTTTACTGCTGCAGGTAGTATGCAAGTGGTTGTGTGCATATGAGTGAATATGCGCTGTTCACATGCCAATTGCTACAACTCTGTGAAAAAAATTTGATTATCTGCACTTAAAGAAATGAAAAACTGCAATGAGCAAATGTAAAAATGTGCTCAAATGCTCTCTATATGGGTAAAATTAATGAAACATATTCTTACTGCTAGAAAAATAGACATTCTTTTTTTAAGAAAGGAACTTTTGTTTCATTCTCTTTTCATTTTATATGTAGCATTCTAAACTATCCATATTGTTTTTTTAGAAAAGTATATACTATTCACTTTATTTTGAGATAAAAATGGACAAACTAAGCCAGGGAACATTAAGGTTTGATTAAATTGAATGATTTAATTAATATTATTTGAGATATTCCACTAATGTGGAGCGTGAAACTGAATATTAATCTACATAATTTTCAGATGACAGCAAAAGCTTTCACAAAAACTCTGAGAACTGGGATTAGAATCCAAACTGATTCTGATAAATGAAGAAATGATGCAAAATTAACCAGAAAAACTCTATTAGAAAGAAGTACAAAGAACTACACCCAGGAAACTCAGATGCATAAATACAAAACAGTGAATAACTAGAAAGCCAGGTTGTTCCAGGCAAAGATGTAGGTATTACAGTGAAGAAGGGCCAAGGGCAAAACACTGGTGTAGGTGGGAGAAGCATCTTTTTGGAATGAATTGGGAAGGTAAAGGGCATCCTGTTCTGCTTAGCAGTGTGGAGAGCTCAGTAAGATCTTTGAAGTCTTGTATGACAGAGGCTATTCTGAAATATTTCATCGTGATCATACAGAAAGTCATGTAGAGTTTGTAAACTAAGCTTTCTCTTAACTGTCTTTTAGGAGAGATTCTCTAGAATAAAAGACTGAAGAAATACTTGATAACGTTTCTTAAAGATTTAAGAGATTAGTATAAAACACAATAATTTACTAAGCTCTCTGCCTAATGAGGTAAGAAAAATAAATATGGGGGTTTTTGCAAAAAATAAAATTTAAGATATAAAAGAACTTTTACCAAAAAAAGAAAAAAAGTATGGAAATGGACTAGCAAGAATTTCCTTTATGTTTTCGATTGCATATCAAAAAATATCTACCTCAGGTATATAAATTCATTAATTCATTATATATATAATTCATCATACATATATAATTCATCATATATATAATATAAATTCATTATAATGACCCAAAAGAGAAAGAGATTCAAATATTTCAAAGTTTACCACAATTTTAATGCGTTTATGTGACTACAACTTCAGAATTGCCCAGGGTTCATTTTAGATCATTACAGGCAGAACTACTCTTTAGCCTCAGAAATGAAAATTATAAGTGAGGCTCTTGAGTGGAAATGTTAGTGATTTTTCCCTTTAGTGGTACCTAGAAAAGCAAAGAAAATTAAATTAAAAAAAGATCAGAAGTAGGCAAATTCTTTAGAAATTCAAACAGAAAAGTAACAACATTTTAGCACATTTCAAGTCATTTTGTATTATACAAACACTTATAAAATTGATGTAATATTTAGAAAGCAAGGATCTGTTATAAAAATCAGCAGTTAATCCAAAGGAATGGCAAAATAAGGTAAGTATTTTATGAAAGAACTGACATATATATTGTGTACTATGATATAGTGCTATGGCACAGTAACAGAAACCATAAAATGTCAGGGAAAAAAATACTGTTTCCATGCTTGCTGTAAAAAAACCTTTGACCAAAATATAACGGTAATCCAGATGCTAAACTAATGCTTTGTGGAGTTTATGGATTACTCATAGTGTGTGGATCTCTACCTGTTCATTGACAATGAAGTGCAAGTAGTAAAGGAAGTATTTTTCATTCAATATGTTTAAAAAAAATGAATTCAATGCCTATGGCAAAAGAGATAATAGATTAAGCTTACCAGGAAGCAAAAGTAAAATAGTGTAATTATAGAGAATCTATCTGGTGGTTATTTTTCCACTTCCTTTTCTCCCCCTACTGCCCCACAACATGTAATCAACACAGAATTACTAGAGGCTCACTTTATTCTTGAAGCTGGTAGGCATCAACTACTGTTTGTGTGATTCTATCTGTAGCTTTATACAACTGCCTCAGAAAGTGCTAATTTTTCATTTTCCTTGCAGAATTGCTATTTTATTTCTGTTGTTTTGCAGCAAAAGCTAACATAACCATATCTAAATGAAGTGTAAGATTTTCTAAGAAAAAAGCATACAAAGTCAGATGAAGGAAGAACACAAAACATAGAAAGCAGACTGGAGGAGAAAATTCTATGCAATCCTCCAAAACAAAGGATTTTTCTTACTACAGAAACCCCATTTCACTCTGTCATTCTGCTGGAGGTGTACAACTTATGAACTGGTAGAAAGCATGCTCGTGAAGGGTTGGTGATGGATTCTTATTTATAATTTATGAATCTCAAGGTGCAGTAGTGCATCAGTTATTAATAGCATTTAAAACAACAGTTATAATCTAAATGTCTGACAGCATTCCTTTTATAAACATATTTTAAAACTCAACTATACAAATTCAATTCAGACTGAAATTTAGTACAGAGATGCAAAGCTCCACCTTTGTCTTCAGACTATGACCAGACAACAGAATGAACTTTACCAATTAATTGAACTAAACCCATCTACTGGGGTTTCTCGTGCACAATTATCAAGAACACCAAAAAAAGAGATGTGCTCCTTCGGGTGAAGAATTTCAGATCAGCTATAAGCTCTTGATACAACTAGATTTTTTCTTTTGGGATAAAAGAAAATTTGGAGTTCTCAGACGTGAACTGCATTTTGAGGAAGGGTTTGCATGTTCTACACTTTTTTTTAATTTTATTCTTCTAACTTTTAAGAATGATGGTTTCATTTATTGACAAACTGTTAGGTCTAATTGCATTTAGTATTTAGAAAAGAAATATAAAACCCAGAGTGAAGTTATAATTGATTTTTAAAAATATTGCATACTACGTCTTTTCTTTTTTTTACATTTCAGAGTACATTAGTTCACATGTTTCCCTTAACAAGTAGCAAGCAGATTGACTAATAAGTCACTACCTGTACTCCGCTTTTCAAAAGACACTTTTTTAACAGCTGTTAAATTTCAAAGACTAGGACTTCATCTCTTCTTAAGATAACGGTACGGAGATAAGAAAATAATTTGACATTTGGCATCCACTCCCTAGTCCCTGTAATTAATAAGAGTAAGATCATATCCTCTTCTGAGGGGAAAAAAGAAGAGTAGTGTCAGGGATTGGTTATACTTTTTCAAAGAAAAAAAAGTACTTTGATTTTTTTTTTAATTCTGACATATATAGCTCAACAGAAACTCAGAAGTAATCCTAGTCCACTCAAGTTATCTGTATTCAGATAAAATCTTCTTTTGTGTCTTTTTGAACTTTATAAAGAGATTAGTAATCTGAGCAAGTCACTCAGCATGAAAGCACTATTTTTTTTAATCAGTGAGGACTTAATTTTAATCAATGCAACTGTATAAGACTTACATTATCTGAGAAGATAACTCATTATCCTTTGATGACTAAAAATCCCAAATGAGACTTTGAGGGGCTGGGGAATCCTATTAATGATAATTATTTAATTTATTAATGAAAGGTGTCCAAATTTAGGATAGATTGTGGTAACATATGGCAGATCTACTACCGCCATATAGTTTCTAGATGAAAAAAAGGAAAATTAACGTAAGCAGAGCAATTTATTGCAAGCTGTAAATGATGGAAATGTCCTACACGCATTCCACACTCTTTCACAAATTGATTTGTAATATATATTGATCCATAAATAACATGAGCTACAATTAAATCAAAAGCATCACCTGGTTCTCCTTGCAAGTTTGCAAAGCTTATTGCATCTTTCTATATTGTTTCTTAATGCTTTCTTTCACCTCCTTCCTATGGTAAAATATTCGATATTTCAAGACAGAATCTCAAAATTGCAGCTTTCCAGAAACAGGTTTATCACTACCAACAATAATTTTAATACAATCACAACCTTTTCTTAAAACTGATGTGTTGTTTGATAACTAGTAAGGTTATGAATAAGTGGAAGCTGGATTCTGTATTAGCGGTGGGAAGTGGATCAAATGACTGCATAAACATACGTAGACATATATTTCTATACACTAAAGATACTATAATACTAACTGCAAAAAATAACATAAATATAAATAATATTAAAATTCTATATTCACAGATTTTTTTTGAATGAGCTTGCACTGATACCTATGTAGTTCTTCAGAATCAGAAGTCAGAAAACTATACAGGAGTATAAAGAAAACACCACCAAAATATGCACACAACTGTAGTCATAGCAAAAAAGGCTACAGCTATGATTGACTAAGTCACTCAATCTAGCCATACTTAATATCTCCAGAGTCCATTCTTTTCAAATTAAGATTTGTAACAGGAGGTAGAAAAGCTGCATGCAGAAAGGTCAATAGTTATACTTATTTCTCTGGTAAAAAAAGCCATGCCCAAGTTGGTGAGCAAAACACTGCTCCTGCAGGGAGGGGCAGACAGGACAGATGACCCCAAACTGACCAATAGAGTATTCCATCCCATATACATCATACTTGGTATAAATTTGAGGGATCACGAAGGTCTCACTTTTGCAACGGCCAACATCCAGTGAGGACCTCGTCTATCTGTTTGCTCCTGATTCCGGATCCATGCATTCCTGAATTGAGTTCCTGAGCCCAGCTCCCTCCTAGCTGTGAACTCATTTCCTTATGTCCGCTCTACAGCTTTTTTGTACAGTCATCGAGATATGGGGTGAGTACATGACCTCATATATTTGTAAGTATTTTATTACTTTCTAATGATTTTCATCATCGTTGTTATTACTGTTATTTCACTAAAGCTGTAGGTTTAGTTTCCAACACACGAGTCTTTTTTTCTCTAATTTCTCTATCCCCTTTCCTTGGGGGTGGGAGGGGAGGGAACTGGGAGCCCAACTGCACGTTTTAGATGCCAAAATTATTCGAGTCAGGGCTAAATCATGCTGGGGAGGTTATAAAGTCAGTAAGAACAAACTTCATAGCTAACAGGACAGTTTTTCCCCAATCAATATCTATATCATTAATGAAAGAAGAGAAGATTTTCACCATGATTTTCACTATATTCTCTGACAAAATTCAGTGTACCATGCTTTTCATGGTGTACTTCACTACCGACTAATTCCATGCTGTCTTTGTCATGATCTTCAATGCATTTGTAACCAGTACAAATAAAATATTTGCCCCTCCATTCGTTACAGCAGTTATCTTACTAAAGGGAAGTAAAATGACCCTAAAGGAAAGTCAATGCAGAAAGAGTGTTAAACATCTGTGTACAGTATGCTTGTGTTATTCTTCATACTAGAGTCCCATTTTATACAGACAGCATCTTGAAAACATCCGTTTCAGTTCCTTAAACCAAAAGTGTAAGCAATAAATCAAGAATATTTCAAACAGAGAAAGACTGTGCTTTATAGCATGTTAGAGAATTTTGCAGTGTGGAAGATTAACAGCGTGTTATGTCATGATGTAAGTGCCATAAATTAGTTTAGATTCTGCATTGTAAATACTCAGCAGAACTGAACAAAAAAACCCCAAGATTGTAAATGAGTATTTGGACCAAATCCAGTATGCTTTCCAATTACTTATTTTGTTTTGTTTTATTTTGATGAGTAAGACTGAAAATAATTTTTGCGTATATATATAATGAGATAAAATAAAATACGTGCATTTATTACATATATAATCTTTTTTTAGTCCAGGTCTCTCACTCTCCTTGCAATGTTCCTCTCCTTTTCTGCAGATGAATAAAAATTTATAATCATTTTTACCATTTTCTAAGCCCTGAAAAGTAATTTTGATTAAATTCTACTGGTTTGTCTTTATAATTTGAATAATTAGAGAAGAAAAATGTAAGATATGTAAATGGTTTTTGTTAACATAAGTTCATAATCTATTGACTATTCTGAAACCAAGGATTGGATATTTCAAGTGATAATGAGAAGGTTCACAGGAAAATAGCATAAATAGGATATATTAAAAACTTGAAAAAATCTGCTTTCTCACAGTTCCATTCATAATTCATATATTGTTTAATAGATGTTAGGAGGAAATTTCCATAATTGTTCACTTTGATGGTTTTGGAAATTTTTTTTAGCTGAATAAGAGTAGAGAATTGTTATAGACTCTATTCAGGACTAGATGTACTTCTGGTGTAAAGCACCAGTCTTACATTTCTCTTCCAATCTAATCTTTTAAATATATATCTAAAAGGGTGGTAGGTTTTTTTGTGCAATTGCAATGTACATGAGGAACAGTATGGCAGACTGAGAAATACGGTACCAATGTGCAATGGCAATCAATGTGCAACTAGGGAAATTTTCTAGTTATGGCACTGTGGCTGATGAGTTAATTCTTTGGTGGTTCTATTGTATTATTCTGCTGTGACAAATTCATATAAAAAAAGTTAGTGATCCAATGTTCTAATCTCTTGAAACGATATGCCTCCAGAAACATGTAAATTCATTCCAGTTCTGTAAACACTGATCCTAATCCTGGAACTATGAATTATCTTACAGTTAGCAAGAAAAAAATATTGATTATAAGCATCATAAATGATTTCAGTAACTCAAATATACATTAAAAAATAAAGAACGTATCTATCTGAAAAACAAAGATAACCTCGGGTACAAGAACCGTTAGTTTCATAATGACACATTTTTTCTCAGCATACTGGGATTCTTTTTTTAAATATACATCTCTTCATTGAAATATGTTGTTGTAGGAAAAATGAACTATGGTGCTACTTCATATTTTATTCTATCCTCTACACATGCAACAGCTTTATTAGTAAAACCATCTAAGAAAAAATATAAAAATGGAGGCAATTCTATTTTTCTTTGGATACAATTCCAGTCTATCATTCAAACACATGAAATATCCACAATTTGTGTTAAATTTAACTGGAAGTATAGAAATAGGTTAAGTAAAAAACATTCAATAACCATATGACATTTATACTAATAGAAGAAGTGAACTGTTACAGCAGGAGACAATCTGCATTACAATGAGAAAAACTCAAATGTACAACAAAAAACATATATTCATGTGACGGAAGCCCAACTGAAACAATGGAACAGGGGTTGAATAGGTCAGCAGTGACATCCTATTTAGGGAAAACAGAAGCCTGCCTGTGATAAAAAAAAACCCTGAATACTGTCAACATAGCTAAGCACTCCTGCTAAAGATAAATTATCCACATGATCCATTTTGCAAAGTGGCTAAGAAAACAACCATTTCTGCTTTCAGCTTTAGTCATCTTCACTTTGGAGTTCATTCAGAGTCACATTTGGGCCCCTTTAGCTGAGAATGCATCAACAGGTCGATCTTGATTTTTTATTTTGTCAGTTGCTATGCGGTTCCAGAAAAGAAGAGAAAGAGATTTTTCAAGAAAAGAAAAGTCCCAAGAATTCTCATGTAAAAAGAATAAATTAATGGATGAAAATAAGACACCAAATATTCAGAGTAACTGGAGAAATCCAATACTATATTTTTAAAAAATTCACTAAAAGTAACTTATTGTACACTTGGTGTTTCCAATTACAATTATTTTCCATGTGTTTTAATCAAGGAACAAAGTTCTTTTTCCTTACTCTCTTCCATCTCTTCTTCACTATGCTCTTTTTATCTGCTATCTAGTTTATAAATTAGGACATTTTTCTTTTTTCTTCTCTTATGTTTTAATATTTTTCAAGTTAGAGAATTCTGTAACATGTTATTGGTTCTTCCTGAATTAAGCTCTGTGTTCTTGTCCTTCTGCTAGAATATGAGGAATTCATCCTTAATAATGAAAGGGAAGAAATTAATAAAAGTTAATATCAGACTTCTAATAGTCTGTTTTGGTATCATAAATAGAAAACCTTTACTACGACAGTGGAAGAAAGAGTTTATTTAAATGTTACATAGCTTACATTTGCACTGCAAATATTAATACTTCAGCATACACTAAGGTCCATTACTTACATTCCTGACTAAACACACCAGATGATCTGATTCAAAATCATATAGAAGAGGCAAGGAAAGATTAAAAGAAATATATAAGTAAATTCGCCATGCATCAATGAAGCAAAGTCTACATGTTAATTTGTTTATAGAATCCAAGTTTTACCTAGAGGCAAATTTCAGTTTGTGTCTTTTTTCATTGCATACTTGTGGTTTTGAGTTACAAATATTATAAACTACTGTATATTTGATGCTTGCTTATGGTTATCAAGAGGTCTGTACTAAAAGAAAGCTGAGCAGCCTTAGGACCACATTAGAAATGACATGTTTTATTTAAGGATTCAATTGATAACTTACTATCACATTTCCCTTTGCAATTGCTTGCCCAATTGTCCAAACATGTCCTTCCCATCCAAAAATGCAGCTGTTAAAAAAGCCTACAGATGAGGCAGAATGAGCTCTACTAGTAACAAGACAGCTTCATTGTCAAGTCATTGACAATGTTTCAACTTTTTATAATATGATCCAATACATTTCTTTGGTCTCAAAACTTTCAAAATGTCAACTGTATGACTATATGAGTGGTTTGTAGGCAAAATATTCTGAAACAAACAGAATTCCTTAGATCTCTTCATTTCAATAGCTGATGAAATTCAAACGACAAGGATACAAGTAAATATTTTGAAAATGTTGACTTCTTATGTGATCTACGTGAGACCAAGGTACAGGACTCAAAAAAAGAACACAATTTCTGAAATTCAAAATGCCTTCATTTTTTAATTACAAAAAGCTTCATTTGAGCTCAGAACCACTATATTAACTACTATCTGACACAGTTACTGGGATTAAACATTTATCCTTCAGAAGACACTCTAATTCAAGTGAATATAAGCCTGAATGCTCTACCTTGCAGTCATAGGAGTGGACTTTATTCATTTTGACAATATATCCATTCTGATTTATCCATTTTGACGTTGGTTCTAGTGATTTTCAAGCTGACAACATATGAATGTTATAACAAACCAAGCTTTTAAATTTGAAAGATTCTTGGCAAATGGTTGAATAGCCATTGTCGGAAACTTTACTGATGCATTGATATCAGTCTTGTTACAGAGTGACTTCTTAAGGAAAAAAAATAAATGCAGTTTTGCCTGAACAGCAAGAAGATAAACTGAATAAGCCTATGAACTCATTAGAGAGAGAGATACCCTTTAACATGGCTTGAGATCCATAGCATGATGCAGAGGAATCTCAGGAAGTATTTCTTAATTAGAGACTATTGACTACTTTAAAATTGCTGAAACTTCCTCTTGCTTACAGGATTTAAAAATGGAATATACAAATCTCTATAAACTATATTTTTTGGAACAATCCAGTATATTCTAAACAGAAAAAGCAAGGCTTGATAAAATAATTATATGATACAAAAACATCACATAATTTGGCCAGAAATGGAAAAAAACCTCCAAAACAAATTTTAAAAAACCCTGTCATTCAGGCTAGAAAACATTCATACACTTGAAACTATTTATGTGGTTTTTAGGAATAACTTCCCTGCAATGCCTCTGAAGAACAAAAGAAAGAAATTATTATGGATCTTATTTCCGAGTTTTTGTCTTTTTCTCCCACCAAACATGTTAGTAAAGAAGTGAAACTGACAGATTTATTCTATGAAGATCTATGATCTTTGAAGATTATTCTGATATTTTTATGGGAATAAGCAAATGAAAAATATAATGCTACCACCAACATTAAGTCTAGAGGAAGAGCCACAAAATCCCCAGCCATGAGATCCAAGTATTGTTACAAAATACAAAGGATCAAAATTTCTACCAATTTTTATTTATTCTCCATAATTAGTACCTACCTAACCCTCCTTACTAGCCAAGACAACACCTTCATTTCCTTTCTTGCTTTTAAATTGCAGATGCATCTCCAGCACTGGTCAATATATTATATTTAATTTGAAAGAGGAAGGAACACATAATCCAGATCGATTTGTCCTTAATTAACTATATGCTCCATATTCATAGGTGTAACTTAGTTTTTCATTCATTAAAAAAAAGTAGCATATTAGCATCTAGCATGGGTGATATTTCATCAGTCCTCTGACTTAAAGCAGTTGTCTTTCAGAGTGGCTGAAAGGAAGGAAAAATTTGAGACTGTACAGAAACTTCTAAAAAGATTTCCAAAAGATGGGCAAACTAGTACAAAACTATTCTTACATTCTGTAAACTGAACCTTGTGTATGACAATAGCAATGTATGTACTTTGCTGTTTCCCACTCAAAGATATTAAGGGAGCTGGAAGGTCCTCTCCAAACCCCTTTCCCTCATCTACTGTCAGTCTTGCCTGACTGGGGAAGTGCCACTTGACTGAAGACTGGTAAATGTTGCACCCATTTACAAGAAGGATAGGAGAGAGGATCCACAGAACTACAGACGTGTCAGCTTGACCTTGGTACTAGGGAAGGTCATGGAGCAGATCATACTGAATGCTATCACACAGCACATGCAGGACAATCAGGTGATCAGGCCCGGTCAACATGGGTTTATGAAAGGCAGGTCCTATCAGACCAATCTAATCTCCTTCTATGACAAGGTTATCCAGTTAATGGACGAGGGAAAGGCTGTGGATGTGGTCTACTTGGACTTACACCTTTTCTCACAGTATTCTGATTGAGAAACTGGCTGCCTGGACAGGCACACCCTCTGTTGGATAAAAAACTATCTGGATGACTGGGCACAAAGAGTTGTGGTAAATGGAGTTAAATCCTGTTGGAAACCAGTCAGGAGTGGTGTTGCCCAGAATGCAGTGCTGGGTCCAGTCCTGTTCAATATCTTTATCAATGATCTGGACAAAGGGATTGAGTGTGCCCTTAGTAAGCTTGAAAATGACACTAAGCTGGGTGGAAGTGTTGATCTGCTTGAAGGAAGAGAGGCCTCTGCAGAGGAATCTGGACAGGCTGGATCGATGGGCTGGATGAGGTTCAACAAGACCAAGTGTTGATTCTGTGATTCTATGCATATTGTTTTGTAACGTTAAAATACTAGAATTTTTTTTTACATTATGGAATTCAGAGTCATTTTAGAAGATATGATCCATGACTGACAACAGTTCAATTACTATACACTTTGAAAAATCTCTGTGCAAAAAGACAAACCATTGCTTGGAGGAAAAAAAAAGGTCATGCTTTTATATATAGTATTTCAAGGAAGTGAGATGTTTAGAAGGAACTCAATTATATGAATGTCACAATATTAACCACATAAAAGTCCCAGATGGATGATAAAGCATTTTAAATGCACCTATGATTTAATAATTTTGGACATGTGTAATAGTCATTATTGGAGTTGAATTGGTGAAATATATCAAAATCATAGTATAAAATGGAGAATATGAAGTTAAAATATTTTTATGCTATATAAATATGAAAGTCCTAGACAACTGAATGACACAGCATGCAAGACAGTCTGGTGCATGTGGCAATCTTTTTAAGCAAATCCTTGTTTCCATTTTTGACACCGTTTTGTTAGGAAAGAATGCATAGATAAACCCAAATAATTCAAATTTTTGCACTTAAAATAAATATAAATGATAGAAACTGTGATTCTTCTTTGTTAAAATATCTGATTTTCAGTTTTGCCTCAGCTTCCCAACTATCACCAATGTGAAACTTTAGTATGCAATGGAAGTCCAGCACTATCAGATAATTATCAGCCTGAAATGACCATCTGCTGGAATATGCTGCTATGGTGTACCTTTAAAATCAATAGCTGCCAGCAAGAATTTTCTGCACATTAAGGTTATGATCTACTGGTATAAGCTCTGCAGCATATATCAGGGTGTTCTATCAAAGATAAAATTGAACTCAGGCTACAAAGACACAAGTAACTTCCATAAAGCAAGGACACTGATTCAGTTGGCAGAGGGTATAGATTTCTGTTCTCATACCAGGCTAATACTGATACTATGTTGTCTTTACAACTGCGTCAGTTTTAATCCATCCCAAAAATGGTAATATACCATCTGAATGAAGAGATCAGTGTACAACCAGAGCCCACAAAGAAGATGGACTATTTCAACCGGTTACCTGCTATGTATTCAACTGTTGCCACATAAATCAAAGAAATAATAAACTAGGTGATGTAGGCATTGGTTTTTTACAGTAAAGAACATTAAGGTGCAAGTAAGGATGTCTTTTTTCCAAATTATGAAGCAAGAAAAAAGACAATATGGAATCTCACCAAGGTAAAGGTATTTATTTATATACTTTTCTAAATGCATAAAATATATGTACTTACAATACTTTTAAATGGATATGAGAATTAATTATGTGCAGCAGAGGTACCCTTTAACCTGACAACTTTAGAAAGAAAACCCTTATTGTAAGTGATATTTTAGTCAGCATTGCTGACTGCACTTCTGAGGAGTTAAGGGGCTAGACAAATATGTACTGGGCCAATATACAAGCTCCAAAGCTCCAATACAGCTCCTATACAGTGGACTTGATATTAAAAAAGAGGAAATATTGTTGTCAAAAAAGTAGCTCAAGGAACTTAACCTCAGGTTACCTGTATATTTAGACTGCCTCAAAGACAAACGGTGTGGCCTTAGACAAGACAATGCGAGAGCCGTACATCAAACAAGAACAAGTATCAGCAACCCAGGTGCAAGTCACCTGCTAAATGACACTAAGAATTTTGCAAGGTATAAGCACAAATTCTACCTCACTTGAAGGGCAGAGCTCTGGCTTGAACTCAGGAATCAAAAAGGAGATTTTATGGCCTTTGGAAGAAGGGGCAGACCAACTCAGGAAGGACTCTTGTGATGTTCTGAGATTGTGCAGGAAGAAAGTTAGAAGGGTCAAAGCCCAACCAGAACTTAATCTGGTTACTGCTGTTAAAGACAATAAAAAAGTTTTGATAAATATGTCAGCAGAAAAGGAGTGTTAAGGAGAATTTCCAGCATTTAGTTTATGTTGGGGGAAACTAGTGACATAGGATGACAAAAAGGCTAAGGTATTTATTGCCTTCAGTCTCTAATAGTGCGGTTCTCTGTGCACCTGACCCCATGAGCTGGATGACAGTTTTGGTTGCAGAATGGAGCCCCCACAATCCAAGAGGAAATGATCAGCAACCTGCTAGTCCATCTAAACAGACACAAGTCTATGGGGCAAGTGAGATCCACCCAAGAGTACTGAAGAAAGTGGCGAAAGTGCTCACCAAGTCACTCTCAATAATTCATCAGCAGTCCTGGCTAACTAAGCCTGTCCCTGTTAGCAAATGTGATGTCCAGCTGCAAGAACGGTCAGAAGGAGGATCTGGGGAACTCTAGGCCTGTCAGCATGACCTTGGTGTTGGGGAAGGTTATGGAGCAAATAATCTTGAATAACATCACATGGCATGTACAGGATAACCATGTGATAAGGCCCAGTAATTGCGTGTTAAAGAAAACAGGTCCTGTCTGACTAATCTGATCTCCTTCTATGACAAGATGACTGGTTTAGTGGATGAGGGAAATGCTGTGGATGTTACCTATCTGGACTTCATTAAAGACCACTTCCCAGAGCATTCTCTTGAAAAAATTGGCTGCTTATATCTTGGATGGATGTAATCGTTGCTGAGTGAAAAACTGGCAGGCTGGCTGTGCCCAAAAGATTATGGTGAATGGAGTTAAATGCAGTAGGTAGTCAGTCAAAAATGGTGTACCCCAGGGATCAGTGTTGGGGCCAATTCTGTTTTGTATCCTTAATAATGATCTGCACGAGGGGATCACATGCACCTTCAGTAAGTTTGCAGAGGATACCAAGTTGTGTAGGAGTGTTGATCAGCTTGGGGAAAACAAGGCTCTACAGAGGGAACTGAACCAGATGAACTGGTGGGTCAAGACCAGCTGTATGGGGTACAACAAGGCAAAATGCTGGGTCCTGTGCTTGGGCAACAACAACCCCATGCAAGGCTACAGGCTTGGGGAAGAGTAGTTGGAAAGATGTCCAATAGACAAGAACCTGTGGGTGTTGGTTGATAGCCAACCAAATACCAAGCAGCCAAGCAGACCAATAGCATCTTGGCTTTTATCAGAAATGGTGTGGCCAGCAGGATTAGGGAAGTGATCGTCTCCCTTTACTCGGCACTGGTGAATCCACATCTTGAATACTGTGTTCATTTTTGGGCCCCTCACTACAAGAAAAACATTGAGGTATTAGAATGTGTCCAAAGAAGGGCAACAAAGCCGGTGAAGGGTCTGGAGCACAAGTCTTATGAGGAGTGGCAGGGAGAATCGGGGCTATTTAGTCTGGGGAACAGAAGGGTGAAGGGAGATCTTATTGCTCTCTACAACTATGAAAGATGGTTGTAGTGAGGTGGGTGTTGATATCTTTTCCCAAGTAACAAGTTATAGGACAAAAGGAAATGGCCTCAAGTTGTGCCAGTGGAGTTTTAGACTAGATATTAGGAAATAACTCTTCACGGGAAGGGTTGTCATGCATTGGAACAGCCAGCCGAAGGCAGTGGTGGAGTCACCATCTCTGGAAGTATTTAAAAGACATGTAGACATGGCACTAAGGGACATGGTTTAGTGGTGGACTTAACAGTGTTAGGTTTACAGTTGGACTATATGATCTTAAAGGCCTTTTCCAACCTGAATGTATGCATTAAAAAAATAAGATATTAAATGAGTCAATGTGTTTCTGAGTAATAGGCAAGATAATTTTCCTTATTTAGATGTCTCTTTCTTCTCTTGAATTGTGCTTTAAAGAATCAGTAGAAAGCACCTTTGCAGTCTTGCTTAAAGAAGAACAGCTTACTGCAAAAATATACTTGTGTAAATACATATATACATGTGCGTATAAGAATAAAATAAAGGCAATGCGGTGTAAGTTTCATGAATAAATTTGCTTTGAAACTGAAAGTCAAACCATAAATGCACAGGTGTTTCAAAGTTTACATCTGAAAATCCTGAAAGATAAACGATTTGTGTATTTTCATTTTATAACCCGCTTTATAATGGGAACAGAGTGAACTGAGTTGTTCTGTAACTTATAAGTTATGAGATGTTGAAACATATGTTGAAAGACTCAGTGTCTTGAATTCCAGACTCAGTTGATCTGACTTATTCTTTACATCTGGACACGTAACTTCTATTTAATATATTTTACACTATTAAATATTATTATTAATACCTTAAGAAGATATTCAGAACCAAAATTTTACACATCTTCTCTACAAAGAAACAAAGCTGCATGATCTTTTATTAACTGTATTTCAAGTAAACCTGGTGACATGAGGAAATATTAAGTGCTAGTGGTAAGCAAGAACTGGTTCAGAATTTATTTCATAAAAATATGTAGAAGTCCAGACACATGCAAAATCTTCAGAACTAAAAAGACTTCACATGAATAGACTTTACATTACACAAGGTGCAAAATGAGGTTGTTACAGTAACAAAAGGGTTTCCAGTAGCATTAGAACATTTTCATTTACTGGTAACCAAGAAGTTGGCACAAGATAAGAAAATTAAGAAACTTGTGTCATTAGTTTGATGTAAAAACAACAATAAATTATATACCCTGTTTCATTAGAAAGACCAGCTGTTCCTGCCGTCTGTTTATGAATATGAACTTCTCATTTCCCTTTATTTTATTCTTTTTCTAGTAATTTTTTTTCTTTTTCTTTTCTTTGCCCTATCAAATCACACTATTTTGGTATTGAACATTTTTCCCTGGAAATCAAGAATAAGTTTTTTCAATTTTTTTTAATATTTTAAAATTTTTTTCATAAATTCATGGAAATAATTATTTCTTTTCCCAATGGATTAATATATCTAGCAACAGAATAATCACCATGTCAAAAATACACTAGGGTAATCAGTAGGAAAACCCCCAAACCATTCATATCTGTGCTGCCACCATTACCCAGATCTTGTCCTACTGGGGGACTTCAAGCACCTTGACATCTACTGTAAAAGTAGCATGGCAACTATAGGTCACAGGTGTCAAATTCATGGCCCGTAGACAGAATCCGGCCCTCCACCTTGTTTTATCTGGTCCAGCACCTTTTTTCTACCTGGTAACAGTGGTGAGCTCCTTGCCCCTACACTCCTGCCAGTAGTGGTCATGTGTGCAGAGTGTCTGACACACGTTACACTGCAGGAAGAGGATCAGGAGAACGGTGGGAGCCATGAGTTTGACATCCATGCTGTAGGCAATCCAGGAGACTCCTAGACTGCATTGAAGATAACTTCTTTACCCAGGTAACAGACACCAATATCTAAGGGGGTGCAATACTGGACCTGATGGTCACAAAAGCAAGTTACATCAAGGTCGGAGGCAGCCTGGGCTGCAGTGATCACATACTGATGGAGTTGAAGGGGCTGAGGGATATAGAACAGGTGAGGGGTGTAGTCAAACTCTAAAATTCAGGAAAGAAAAATTTCAGCTCTTCAAGGACTTAGTCTGTAGTATCCCCTGGGAAATGGTCACTGGAGGTGAGGGAGCAGAACAGAGCTGGTAAGTAATAAAGGTTGCTTTCCATAAAACGCAAGAACGTTCAGCCCCCAGATGTAGAAAATCAGGCAGGGAAGGGAAGAGATCAGTGTTGTTGACTTGAGACCTGTTGATCAAACTGAAGAGCAAGAGGGAACTGCACAGGCAATACAAACAGGGACAGATAACCTGGGAAGAGCATAGGGGCATACCTGGAGCTGAAATTGCAAGGGAAGCAAAGAATAACAAGAAGGGCTTCTACAGGTATGTCAACCAGAAAAGGATCGTTAAAGAAAGCATAGCCCCAATGATGAATGAAAATGGTAGCCATGTATCAACAGGTGAGGAGAAGGTTGAGGTACTCAAAAATTTTTTGCCTCAGTCTTCACTGGCAACCGCTCTCCTCTTCCCTCCTGGGTCAATGTAAAACAAGACAGGGTTCAGGGAGTAAATCCCCTCCCACTGTAGAGGAAGGTCAGGTTCATGACCACATGAAGATCCTGAACATATTAGGTCTACGGGATTTGATGAGATACATCACAGAGTCCTAAGGGAATTGGTTGATGTGGTTGCCAAGACACTCTTTGTGATATTTAAAAAGTCATGGCAGTCAGGGGAAGTCTCTGGTGAGAGGAAGAAGGGCAATATTGTGCCCATTTTTAAAAAGTGTACAAAGGAGGGCCCTAGGAACTACCAGCCAGTCAGCCTCACTGCTATGCCTGGAAAGATCATGCAACAGATCCTCCCAGAAGCTATACTAAAGCACAAGGATGCCAGGGAGGTGATTCAAGACAGTCAACATGGTTTCTCCAAAGGCAAGTCCTGCCTGACCAATCTATTGGCTTTCTATGATAGGGTGACCACATCAATGGACACAGGAAAAGCAATGGATGTAAACTGTATGGACATATTTAAAGCCTTCAACACAGTATCCCACAACATCCTTCTCTCTAAACTGGAGAGATATGGATTTGATGGGTGGACTGTTCAGTGGATAAGGAATTGGTTGGATGGTCACATTCAGAGAGTAGTGGACAACTGTTTAATATCCAGATGGAGATCTGTGACAAGAGGTGTTTTTCAGAGGTCTGTATCAAGACCAGTGTTGTTTAATATTTTCATTAATGATACAGACAGATACAGATCGAGCACACCCTCAGAAAGTTTGCAGATGACACCAAGCTGAGCGGGGCAGTTGTCACACAAGAAGGTTGGGATGTCATCCAGAGGGATCTTGATAGGCTGGAGAAGTGGGTGTGTGTGAGCCTCACAAGGTTCAACAAGGCCAAGTGCAAGGTCCTACACCCTGGTCAGGGCAATCCACGGTTTCAATACAGGATGGGGGGTAAAGTGATTGAGGGCAGCCCTGCAGAGAAGGACTTGGGGGTGTTGATTGATGAGAAGCCTGACTTGAGCTGGCAAAGTGCACTCTCAGCCCAGAAGGCCAACCATATCCTGGGTTGTATCAAAAGAAATGTTGCCGACTGGTTGAGGGAGGTGATTCTCCCCTTCTACTCTGCTCTCTTGAGACGCCACCTGGAGTTCTGTGTCCAGTTCTGGAATTCTCAAAACAAGAAGGGTGTGGCATTTTTAGCATGTAGAGATAGAACAAGAGGGAAAGGCTTTAAATTGGAAGCGGGAAGGTTTAGATTAGACATCAAGAAGAAATTCTTCATGATGAATGATGTGAGACACTGGAACTAGTTACCCAGGTAAGCGGTGGGTGCCACCTCCCTGGAAGTATTGAAGGCCAGGATGGATGGAGCCTTGAGCAGTCTGGTCTAGTGGGAGGTGTCCCTACCCATGGCAGGAGGTTTGGAACTAGATGGTCTTTAAGTTACCTTCCAACCCAAACCATCCTATGATTCTATGATTCTATGATCCGACTACAGCATCCCTTTAATTTCTTGAAGAAAAGTGAATATAAGATAAAAAAGTAGCTCTGAGGGATATTCCAGGTATTCTTTGGGAGACTCAGCAACAGATATCAATATGGCTTTGACAAACCCTTTCAAGAAAATTATGAAAGATATGCAGAAGAAAGCCCTATGCCGTAGACAGAAACAATGAGAAGAAAATTGCTATTAATTGTTTTACACATGTAAATGGGGTTTTGGAATCAGGTTCTGTGTGACAGATAAATATGCTAAGCTAAAAATAAAAAAAACCAAGCTCTTCAAAAGAAAAAGGAATTAAGTGATACATGTGAAGAGAAAGCCTCAAGATTAAGGGTTATTATATTTGTCATAGTGATGAAATAGCATAGTTGGATTCATGGTAGTTTCTAATGCTAATTCCTCTGCTAGTCTTAGCATTTAAACAAAAAAAGGAAAAAGAAGAACTGAAAAGAGTGGAATCAATGTCATAAAATGTAAAAGAAAATATTTTATTTTTCTGTAGAAAATTTCCTGAAAGAGTTTTTTAGTGTCTAAATTTAGATTCCATGCCTTTTGTGGAAGAGAGCCTTTTATTCGGTATACTTTATAATAAGTGTTGAAATGCCATAAATATTGGCAGTGCTTTGTAACTAAAATAATGTTCATAAAGCCATCATTTAAAACCCAAAATTCTTTTTTAAGTTGTTACAAATACAGTGACTTGGTAGCCCTCCTCATTTTCAATATAAACCAATTGCTCCTTTTAGTTAGTGAAAGCCTAACTAAGCTATACAATGGACTGTGTGTTTATATCACACCTGGAAAAACCAACTGAAGAAATTCTACTGAATATACGCGGTTCAAGGCCTTATGCTTAAATGAAATACATTTTAAATCTTCTGTCTATAGAAAGACAAACTAGACATTTTGCTAAGTACTATCCTGCATATTACACATTATATAATTTAAATGTTACTTACTGTATATAGCAAAAATTATTTGTTTCTATTTTTATTTAACTTTATTTACATAGTTCTTAACATTCTCACTCTTTTGAGGAAATGAAAACCTTTTTTTCTCCAAACAAGAATTTCCTGATAATCTTGCTCTAGTGAAAACTTTCAAAATCCTAACATTTTCATGAACTGAAATTTAGAGCGAGAATCAACTTATGTTAGTGAAAAAATATTAATTTCATTATTTTGCTCTATTAACTGGTATTTTTGACCAAATGTAATATTGAATTAATTAATATACTTCATTTTTAAAGTCACGGCAATATGTTTTGACAACTTCTGGTTGCTTCAGTATGTTTTGTAGCTGTAAAATTCAGAGAGTGCTGTCTTTATTCTTGCAAAGATGAAGAGACTGAGGAAATTCTCACAATCACGAAACTTTCACTATTCGTGTGAGATGGAATTCTACTTAAGGAAAAA
The DNA here is from genome assembly GCA_033558185.1 of Dromococcyx pavoninus. Lineage (NCBI taxonomy): Eukaryota > Metazoa > Chordata > Aves > Cuculiformes > Neomorphidae > Dromococcyx > Dromococcyx pavoninus. The sequence continues at coordinate 2,499,441 of JAUMJL010000091.1, read as the reverse complement.
GTGTGAAAATTGACAATTCCCTTTGTGTAATTGAAGAACACTATGAACTAAGAAGAAGTTATTCCAGCCTCACCTAGTCGACATTTAGCAGTATGCATTTTGGAGGTTAAACAAAGCTAAAAGATCCTTGGTGCTAGTGGGAAATAATTTTAAAAATCTTCTTGAATTTTCTCATAATAAAAACAATAAAAGTTCCCTGTCTCTGGTCTCTGAAAGAGTTTAGTGGAAAAGGAGAGGCATTATTGAGCTTTTTTCTAAGTAGTCAACTCTGTGTGTGTTTGTGAGTGTGTTCACATGCATAAGCACACCTGTGCGTGCCAAATCCAAGCCTGGAAATTAAAGACAAGAGAGTAAGCCTCCAAATCTACAGACCCTTAAACCAGCACAACCATTTTCACCCAAGCACTATACTCTCCTCTTTCTAATCCATCCCAAATCCATGATAATTTTTGAGTTAGATTTTAATTTTGGTTTATGTCACTTTCATTTTGGTTTACAACACTAAACTAAGGCAAAGATTACAATTTGATAGCGAAGTGTGAAAAGATTTTTGTTTAAAAAGGGATTAAGAAAGGTTTTGTTTAAAAAAATCTGAGAATGCTTCACAGGTGACAGAACACATATGAAGCTTCAGCTGCTCCCTCTTGCCAATGTTGTCTGTCTTACCACCTCATCATCTACTTGCCTCATTATAAGACAAAAGCCTTGCATTGTATCTGATGGGTCTGACAAGAGATCTTGTTTAATTGCATAACGATACAAATTTAGACTCACTAATGCACCTGGAAGTGTGAAAATCTTATTACTCCACCTAACAAAATGAGCTCTAATGAACATATAACATTGTCCCAGCATAACAGTATCATAGACACACAGAGAATCATAGAATTACCTAAGTTGGAAACAACCCAAAAGGATCATCATCTCTACATAGGACACTCCCAAAGTTCACACCATGTGACTAAGGTCATTGTCCAAATGCTTCTTGAATGCTGGCAGACTCGATGCCATGACTATTTTCCTGGGGAGCTGTTCCAGTGCTTCACCACCTGCATGGTGAAGAACCTTTTCCTAACACCTAATCTAAACCTCCCCTGGCTCATGTTCCTGCCATTCCCTCTAGTCCTATCACGGTTTGCAAGAGAGAAGAGATCAGTACCTGTTTCACCTCTCTCCAGCTGAAAAGACCAAGTGACTTCAGCCGTTCCTCATAGAACTTCCCCTCTAGACCCTTCACCAGCCTTGTTGCCTCCTCTGGACACTCTCCAATGGTTTGATGTCCTTTTTATACTGTGGCACCCAAAACTGCACACAATACTTGAGGTGGGGCCTCACCAGTGCAGAGCAGGGTGGGACAAAAGTCACAGTCACAGAATCTCAAAATGTCTGAGGTTGGAAACGACCTATGGAGATCATCTAATCCAATTCCCCTGTTCAAGCAGGGCTACCTAGAGCAGGTCACCCAAGACCATGACCAGACCGCTTTTTAATATCTCATATGATGTAGATTCCACAACCTTTCTAAGCAACATATGCTAGGGTTTGATTACCCTCATAGTGAAAAACTGTTTCCTGATGTCCACACAGAACCTCCCATGTTTCAGTTTGCACCCATTGTCGCTGGGAGCCTCTGATAAGACTCTTGACTCCATCTACTTCACATCCTCCTTTCAGGTATTTATACACGTTGGTAAGGTCCTGCTTGAGCTTTCTTGTCTCTAGGTTGAACAGTTCCTTTCCTCATAGGAGAGATGCTCAAGACCTTTAATCATCAGTTTCTTTAGAACGATCTATGTGAAGCAGTGTCAAAAGCCTTACTGAAGTCTAAGTAGATCTTAATATCCACTGCTCTCTCCTCAACTGTTATTGTGGGTCAGCCCCACAGCTTGGTCCCACACAGCTCCTCGCTCACTCTCCTACATTGGGATGAGGGAAAGATTTGGAATGGTAAAAGTGAGAAAACTGGCAGATTGAGATAAAGACAGTGCAATAAATAAAGCAAAAGACATATGCATAAACAGAGCAAAATAAGAAACTCTCTCAGTACATCCCATTGGCAAGCAGACTTTTAGCCTTTTCCAGGAAAGCAGGACTTCATCAATGCTTGCTTGGGCAGAGAACTATCATAACTCAAATGTTGTCCCTTTCCTCCTTCTTTTCCCAGGTTTTATTGCTGATCATGACATTATATCATATGAAATATCCCTCTGGTCAGTTTGGGTTAGCTGTTCCAGCTGGGCTGTTTTGTCTTCCAAACTGAGAGGATAACAATGGGAAATGTCAAGTTCCACACCTAGGTAAGATTAACCCCAACTACCAGTACAGAATGGGGACCAAATAGCCAGAAAGCAACTTGGTAAAATAGGAATAAGGCAGGAGTAATTTGTCCAGTTATGGACTCCCTAGTCCACAAGATAGAGATTGTTGGAGTAAGTCCATCAAAGGGCCCTGAAGATGATTAAGGGATTGGAGCGTCTCATACACAAAAAGAGGCTGTGAGAAAAAGGAATGTTCAGTCTGGAGAACAGAAGGTAGACAATGGATCTTATCCGTGTGTATAAATATCTGATGAGGGAGATGGGGAGTTAAGGAAGAGAAGGCCAGACTTCTCCGTGGTGCCCAGAGGAAGGACAAGAAGCAATGGGCACAATCTGAAATACAAGAAATTAAATTTAGGCATAAGGTTTATTTATTTATTTTTTTAACTGTGTCACTAAGCAATGGAACAGATTGCCCAAACAGGTTATAATCTCCATCCTAAGTGATAACAAAAAATTCATGCTATGCAGTCTCTTCTGTTGAATATTCTTGAGCTTATCTTTAATGATTGGAACACAGAAACTCCCAGAACACCTTCAGCAGAGACATAAATCCTACCATGGTTTCTAGGACATGGTAAGGAATATGGCACCAATAACAGACCATAGAAGCTACTATGCCATTCAGAAAAAAAAAAAAAAGTAGAATTTAGAGTTATCTATTGCAATATAGATACACGTAATTTTTAAACAATTAACTAAAAGTCTTTGACTGTAGTAATAATGTGGTTCTGATTCATTTGCACTTGGAATGAAAGTATGCTTATTATTACCTTAACTACTTCACACTTTTCTAATAAAACCCCATAATAACATTCAAATACACATCCTCCAGCTCAACAATCTCACCACAACTTGACGATCTGCAATTCTCAAGTCACTCAGGATTTTGAACTTTGTCCCCTTTATTCTGTCAATGTGAGTGTGTCTTTTCAAAACCTCACACTTCATGGACCAGTTCATATCTATGAAAATTCTGTTTCTTGATAATGTATTGACTGGAAACTAAATCACAGATATTAGGGCCATTAAGTGAGGTTATGTTCAAAGACAGGAGTACTTGGAAAGATCTATATGGGATCCTGTACTCAGAATAACCTTGGAGTAAAGAATATTCTGTGTTAGCAGAGATAGACCAATAGGCCCAGAGGTCGATCTGTGTTTGTATATGACGGGGAAATGTACATTGTCTGAAGACTGTCTTTAATAAGAGCCATTATCCCCTCACCTTTATAACTGTTATATTCACGAGTGCACTTAGCTCTGACAGCACTCATCATCCTTTCAAGAAACTTGTATTCAGAAAGGAAATTTGTTTGCAATGCATGTTAAGTATAAAATGATAAAATAATCTCTGCAGTTCATGGTTCTTGAATCACTTAAAGATTTAATTGATCCTTAATGCTGAGATGAATGCAGGGCAATGAACAACAAAGCAGAAGGATTAACCTTATTGAAATACTTGATCTCTGCACTTAATTGCTGTGCTGTGCACTGTCAGGGCATTGTATAAACACTCTTGAGTATCACAAGCTCACTCAAAAACACTAGCAAATGATAGAATCCTAGAATAGTGTTGTGTTGAAAGGGACCTTAAAGATCATCCAACTCCACCCCTCCTGCCATGGGCAGGGATGCCGCCCACTAGACCAGACTGCTCAAGGTCCTATCCAACCTCACCTTGAACACTTCCAGGGAGGGGGCATCCACAACTTCCCTGGGCAGTCTGTGCCAGCACCTCACCACCCTTATCCTGAAGAATTTCTTCTCAATGTCCAGTCTAAATCTTCCCCCCTTTGAGTTTAAAGCCATTCCCCCTCATCCTATCACTACTTGCCTTTGTAAAAAGTCCCTCCTCAGCTTTCCTGTAGCCCATTCAGGTACAGGAAGGCTGCTACAAGGTGTCCCGAGAGTCTTCTCTTCTCCAGGTTGAACAACCCCAACTCTCCCAGCCTTTCCTCATAGAAGAGTTGTTTCAGCCCTCAGACCATCTTTGTGGCCTCCTCTGGACCCGTTCAAACTGTTCCATATCCTTATGTTGGGGATTCCAGATCTGGACACAATATTCAAGGTGGGTTGAAAAGAAAAAAAGCTCCTGAAAAAAGTGATTATTTCTCTCTCTTTATTTATTTTATTATCTTTTATACTAATGACACTAACATCATAAAAACAAAAGGAACTTTGTCATCATCTTAACAAATATTCAAATGTATTCCTCCTTTGAAGAATACACAAAACTTCCATAAATGTTAATGGGAGATACATACACAAGCTGAGGGTAGAATATAGCCTGGCTTACAACACATAAAAAACCAGTTCCTTTTGGCTGATCTCTTGGCTGTTTTCATGCTCCCTCTTAAAATCATTAGAACTAGCACAGATTTTGATGCATTGCAGGATCCCTTAAGGAGCCCCAATTATCTCCTCTTTTTTTTAACCACGTAATAGAATAATTGGAAGTACTGTACACAGATGACACTGAGGAAAGACAACTTGCCTTGGAATTTTTCGACTGGTAAACTTGTTTTCTATAGTGCTTAGTAGTGAATCACTCTTAAGTGTTGGACCATTCACTAGCGTATGTATTTTGTGTCAAATGTGACCAGATTGCAAGTGTTCTCATCTCAGAAAGGACCCATCATTCACCATCATTTTATTTTAACAGAACAGAAAAAAATATTTCCATCTAAAAGGAATAGGAAGTGGGGGAGAAGGACAGAGAGAAACCTATTTTTAGCAAAGCAACAAATTTTCTCAGGGAAAATCACAGACTATTAAATGATCCTGGAAAAGTTATATCTCCACATTTTGGGATGAGATCTTCCTGATTATTTCAATTCTTGTAAGTCTGTAAGATGGACTTCCAATTTTCCCGAAACATGAGAAATAAAGAAAACCAAAATGGATCCTTAGCATAGAAAAGTAGGCATGCTGCCTTTTTCCGGTTTCTCTAACTACTAGACGAGACAATACCATAGAGGCAGCTACTTGAGGAGGGAACTCCCCTCTCCAACACGGCCCTTCGACTCATTCCAGAGCAAACCACTGTTTTGCATTCCATCTGCATTTGTGTCACTGTTAAACTGATCCAGATAGAACAATTTCAAAACCATAGCTAGCATTTATAAAGAAAAAAGGGGATGTCAATGCTGCAAAAATTAGTTACTGTACTTGCTATGTTCGAAAACAAAAGACTAATAGAAAAAACAATAATGTGACCTTCAGTAGATATATGTAGGCTCAGGACCAAAAAATATACTTCATTGTTGGAGATCAATTACCAAAAATCAATTGGCTAGATTCATTACAAATGTGAAATATCTGGCTCCTACACTCATAATTTTAAATGCAAACTTGAAAAATATTATTAGAAAGCTTCAAATGCAATATTGATATTTTATGGCCAAACAAGAATTATGTGTAAAATACAGAATAAAACACATATTCCTGTACTCAGGAACTTTATATTTGTTACTACTCTCATATCCCCTAGAAAGTAATCCTTATGGGTGTGCTCTTGCTCTATAATGTCTGTAAATTCAATCCAAAGCAGAAAGAAAAAATAATAAAGGTAAGAAACCACAGAAGAAATTAATCTTGGACAATTTCTAAGCCCATTTTAAGTTTAACCCTAAAAGTATGCCTATTTCAGTATGCCTCTGGTTCAGAGTGAATGCAGTTACTAAGACAGAACCTGTTGTGGGCATGGCTGATCAAATAGTCTCCTGCTGAAACAGAATGTTGAGCAGAATTTCAGGCTCTTGTTTGTTCAGGAATATGGATGACAGGTTCTTCCGGATTTGGAATGAAGGTAACTAGGGAAACACAACAGCTCCTGTTAAGGTTATCAGCAGGGTTTCTTAGTCTATCTTTTGCCTTTCCTTATCTTCTTGCAGCTTAGTTGCAGGGCAAAACAGCATCACCAGAATACCCCTTGCTGTTTTGTTAAACCCAATTATATTTGAGTGGCTGGCCAAGTGCTCTGTAAAAGTATTTACCTGAAGTAAATATATCTTAACTTACTCCTTATCCAGAAGGGCCTATCTCAGTCATATTGTCGTGAGAATCTATTTTTAACCCATTCACAACGTTTTCAGTTGTTCCACAGATTTTTAGCCTCTATGATCATTTTCTGCCTTTTTTTTTTCCTTTCTTTTCCTAACTAGTGATCATGGCGATTGGTACAGGGAAAGATACCTCTCTTCAAGAAAATGTGATGGATAGGAGCCACGGGGATAGAGCTAAGCATGCATTACATAAAAAGAGGGAGATTTGTTAAGTAGATTACGAAGGTAAACAAGATACAAAACAGTACAACTGTTCAGAGAGAAGAAGTAACTCCTACACTGTATTCCCATAGTAGGTAGGGGGCTTGGGTAGGATAACATATCTTTAGATCTCTATCGAAGATAACATATTCTTAGATAGGAGAACAGCAGTCAGACTAATAGTTCCAGTTTCTTCTGTCAGTTCAGTGACTAGGATTAATCTATATAGGTAACAATGAGCATGTTCTTGGATCATATTTAAACTCTCCAGAAGTTTATGTTGGAGGAAAGTTGTGATTGTCTCTTTCTTCATACTAGAAGCAGCTGCAAAATTCGACTCTGACATGAGCAGACGCTTCTAATCATCACATAGAACAGAGCCGTACAGATATGAAGATTTATATACAGAGATATTTTTCAGGCTCTTCTCAGAGCAAAATGATGTTTCAAATCCGCTTTTATCATCAGGAGTTTTGAGATATTTTTTCACATAGTTGTTCTGCTCTGACCATAATCTTCTTGTCTGATGATGAGTATTGCTGAAATTCTAGTATTTTTTCTCCATGTGGTATAGCCTGTGGAAAGAACGACTTTCTTTCAGGGAACAAAGTTTATTGTTTGGGCATTTGTTTCCTTAATACTGGATTGGATTAAGTCCAGAGGCCTTTGACTGTGGAAATTCAGCTTTAACCTTACAATCAAAATCAATTTTGGCTAGTGTTTTATTATCATTAATATTTACTTCTATGGCAGTAAAGCCAAAGCCTGAAACTGAGCTTCTTTCTAATTGGAAAAAAGAATAAAAGTATAAACACAAATTTAATCGTAATCCCACCAACAACCCACAGAAATAGATGTCTTTCATGAAATATTTCTCTCAAACCTTTGGGCAAGAAATGATGTCCTCACTGTCCTTAAGTGAGTGGCCAAAAACTTTATTCAGGTAAAATGTTAATTTTTAGTACTTACCAAGAAAGTCTTGAGCAAACTTAATTCCTAAGAGTACTACTATTCCATACATTAGCAATTGGAATACATTAGTAATTGGAATAGTATTCTATACATTAGTAAGTGGAAGCACTCATTTAGAAGTTAAACATTTTACATAATAATAAATAAAGCATAGGTGCATTAGGTGTTTCCTAAGGTCTTCCTATCTCAGACTATAGGCATATTATCCATAGGAATTTTTTTTCTTATTTGTATGAGAAGGACAAGAAACTCTGGAAGAAAAGAAACTAGTAGGAACACTTTGTTGTTAAGAAAAAAAGAGAGAAAATACCCATTGTTTGAAACTTCTATTGATTTAAAATGCAAGTAAAGAAAGACTTTTCAAACCTGATTATAAACAACTCAGATTTCATGTTATTATTGCTCTAAAGAAAAATTAAAACAATATTTAAGCACAGAAATGAAGTAAAATATTAAGCGTTCTTCCATGCTTTCAATTATTATTTTTTGAAAGTGGTGAACGTTGATAACTGTGCTTGCTGTGCTTATCAGTAGTTTGTTTTTCAGGGTTGATTGAAGTGGTTTGCATAAACCAAAAACCAATCCAAGCAATCGATGGAGACAGTTATATACTTTTAAATAGTTATTCATCCCATCCATGAGAGTAAGATAATTGTGAATGTCTCTCTCTTATTGATTACAAAATGGAGTCTACACAAAATATGATTTGGTTTATAGTTTTATAAAAATAAACTAAAGGAATATCACCGTTACTATCTCAGATATCATAAGAAAATATGCCATTTTTTAACAACCAGATTTGTCTCATATAATATATTTTAAATTTGGGTAAAATGATTGCTATGTAACTATGCAATAAAAAAGGGAGATGGAAAGGGAAGAGGCAAAAGTTCAGAAGCCTCCATTTTTAGAAGATGCATGTTGAAAGCAAAATGTGACACACCTAAACACTAGAAGTAATAAAGGAATTGTTCATCTATTAAAAAAGCTTACATTCAGATCAGATAGAAATGTTATCCTCAGTGACAGTCAACTGAAAAGAACCACCTGAGAAAATGCATCATTCCATCAATCTCTAGTTTACAAACTCCTAATTCCAACCTTCTTAAATTTTTATCTTTACTTCCTAGTGATCTTTATTAACTGAAAATATGAAAATGGCAACAGTGTCACCACAACCTGGTTGCCTAAGTTTATTTATCATACTTATTAAAAAAAACAGTAGAAAAAAAATCCCCAGCTTTATTTGAAAGATATTTTCCTCAGTATTAACAAAAATAAAACTACTCTAGATAACTTCCGGTTTGAGTTGAAAGACAAAATGTGAGTTTAAAACAAAATATGACTTAAACTGTCTAAGTGTGGGGATTTTTCTTAACCAAATACAGATTTGAACATAAAGATATAAGGTAGAAACTCTGCCCCAAAGAATGTTTTAAACATGTGGGGTGGAGTAAGGGACAAAGAAATGCTTTAATGTGTACTGCTGCTGGGAAGAGGACAAAAAGGTCAACATCTGAAGAGAGAAAAGAGCACACACGGTGAAACAAGGGTCTATGAGATTGTTTTACTAATCCACATGAGCAGAGTAAGACCTAGGGAGAATCAGTCATCTCCAGACTGCATGGACTAAAACTTCTGTGCTTTTCTCAGTTCTTGAAAAAACTGAGGAATAAAAAGTGCCACTGAAGAAAAAAGATAATTATTATGAACAGTAATCAAGAACAAATATAGCTTTTTGGCCAATTTCATCAATGTGAGAAGCTATTTTTATAACTGAATTTATTTGTACATGGCTCAAGGACTATTTCTTGTTCACCTAATATTAATGTCATTTGACTTTAAAAAAAGACTAGTAGATTAAATGAAATATGACTTCCATTACAAAAGTAAATGTAAATAACAGTGAGTTTTTACTCCCATAGAAGACTGAAAAGAATCATGAGTTGCTCATAAAAACAATAATTTCCATTCTGAAATGTCCTAATGACAAATGAAAAAAGTTCTACTTCGTACATCTGTTGACAACAACTTCATTTCCAATACAAACCTCTCTCTCATTTCCCTAAAATCTTAATATTATTTTTGGGAGTCATCAGTCCCAGGTGATTGTTTCTCTTTGTATCAGTATATTCTGTTTTCACTAGGATTGAAGATATCTGGTAATGCTTTGGCAAAATCCTTCTCAATTGAGCCAGCTACCGTCAACATTTTGGTCCAATATCTACATATATTCTTAAGCTACAATTCTAAGTGAGCTAGCTTTTTGTATTTTTCTAGCAGAAAGACTAAAGAAGGAGAGATGAACATTAACGTTAACTTTACCTGTTGCTTTGTTTTTACAAAAATATTGAGGAGAAAAAAAATCTGCGCAAGATAAGCCTGAAGTGAAAGTTTAGGCACATGGGAAATATTCACAGAGCTGGAGAAATGGCAGAGGAAAATCAAAGTTATACAGACAACAGGTTGGAGAAAGAGAATTAGCAAGTTGCCCTAATACTAGCTGGAAACCATCTAAGCTTCTTGGCTCATGTTAGAAACTATGTGGCCACCAGCACTAGGAAAGTGACAGTCTCCCTATACTCGGCACTGGTGAACCTGTGTTTTGAATACTGTGTTAATTTTTGGGACTTTCACTACAAGAAAGACATTGAGGTGCTGGGGTGTGTCAACAAAGCTGATGAAGTGTTTGGAGCACAAGTCTGGAGGAGCTGAGGGAACCACAACTTTTTAGTCTGGAGAAGAGGAGGCTGAAGGGAGATCTTATCAGTCTCTACAACTACCTGAAAGGAGGTTGTAACAAGGTGGCTGCTGATCTCTTCAAAGAAGTGACAAGTGATAGGACAAGAGGAAACGACTTCAAATTGTACCAGGGGAGGTTTAGATTGGATGTTAGGAAACCTGTCTTTACTGAAAGAGTGGTGAAGTACTGGAATAAGATGTCCAGCGAAATGGTGGATTCACCACCTCTGGAGGTATTAAAAAAACCTGTTGAAGGGGCACTTCAGGAATTGGTTTAGTGGTGGTGGGCTGACAGTTGGACGTCATGATCTTAGAGGGTTTTTCTAACCTTAATTATTCTATGATTTTTGCTGATTCTGACCAGGCTGACTACTTTAAGAAATTGATTTCCTGCTGCCACATAAACTTGAGTAAACAGACCGAAACACAAATAAGTAGTCATGCCTCATGCTTCTTGCCTAAGAGGGTCTCCCTAGGGGAAGACAGCTGGGAAATTGTGGAGCAGATCAGTGCTAAACAGTCTAATTTCATTATAGAATTTACCAAAAGTGTGTTGACCACACTACCATAGTGTCTCATAACCACAGTGTCTCTCTTTAATCTAGATGATTTTATTTCATGTCAAGTTTAACTTTTCCTAGAAAACTAAAAAGAAACGTTATTTTCTACCTTGGGAGCTACAAATGTATGCCAGCTAAGATTTTTTTTATCTTGTATTGCAGATCATCTTGAATCTTAAATGAAAACTAAAAAATTCAGATTCTAATTCCATCTGTTGCCTGGAATAGTGCTATTATCATCTGAACTGTACTACTTGAGAAGAAAAAGAATATGATTTTTTTAAAAGAATATTTTTTTATTTACATAAAAGGCTCCTTTTTGATTGGGATAGAAATAATAATAAAAACCCCACTTCTTCATGAGGGAACATCTCCCTCTATATAACAACTGCTTAGTGCTTTGTGAACATTAAAATTCACAGCCACAACTTCCCTTTTCAAGCTACTAACTCTAATTATCTTATTTTTCAGATGATAAGTCTAGAAACGATACAGTTTCCTAACTACAAGGATATCTACTGGCATGTTTCTGTTGATTAGAATTTAAGACAAGAAGCACCAGGGTAAATTTAAGAGAAAGAAGGGGAAGAATTATCCCACAGAAAGTCAGGAAGAACAGCGTTCTGCCGCAAAACTTACTCTTCCAGGTCAATCTTATCTTCCAAGGTTCATATATGCTGGGTGCATTTATTTGGAAGCATAGATATATACACTGTGCACACGATTTAGATTTAACATGCCTATAGCTTAGCAAATATATTTAGAACATAAAACATGCTATTAAACAATATCATGATCTTACATAACCAAACAAAAATATTGAGATTAAGGTGGTAATGTAAACTTCAATACTAAAAAAAAAACAAAACCAAAACAAATAAAAAAAACCCCCAAAATAAAATAAAAAAAAAACCAAGAAAACAAGCGAAAAAAAAATCAAGAAATTTAGAGTTTAAGGTGAGCTTTATTTTTCTGCTTTAATATAAAAGCAGGTTGAACTGATTTTGTTGAATACGGTCTTGCTTGTTTATTTAATGATAAAAACCCCACGGAATCAGCAGCCCTACAATCTAGCACTTTCTCTTGTCTTTTCTGAATTTTTCCTGGAGTGCCAACAAGAACAAAGACAGCATGGACTTAGCCTTAATATTGAGAACAGCTGAATCTGAAGCATTCAGGGATAATTTTTCTCCAGTGTTTTGAGCTAACTAGGACACTAAGAAAAGAAGAAGCGCTTAACATAAACTGAAAAAGTTAAAGGTATTTTTCCTGTCATACGCAAAGAGATGCTGGAGAGACATAAACGTTGATGGCAAATCTAAGGTCAGTCTCAGATTGGGAGGTAGAAGAAGAAGAAAATGTCCAGTTTCAAAATAGGGAATGGAAGTCTGTTCTTCTGGTATGTAGGACTTCTGGTAACCCTATATCGATGTTCCCAAATGAATCACTGATGAGCCATTCATTTCTTCCTAATTCTAGCTTATAGAAGTCTGCCCCTTGTCAGTCTTTCTGGGTACACTATATAATCCAAACCATTATAAGAAAATTGTCCTAAGCAGAGTATTATTATGGACTAGTCCCAGATCCTCTCGACCAAGACAATAAAAGCCAGAGCAGCACCAGGAAAAAAAGGAATTTCCTGATCCATGTTGTAATTCCAATATAACAAAATAATAAAACAACAGCATACCAACAGAAAATGGCATGGCTTGCCCTGTGCTGAAAGGCACTACACACACACACACACACACATAAAATGTGCGGGAGGGCTGGGAAAGACTTGCAGCCAGATGTAGAAGAAACCTTTCTGGCTACAAATTAGAGAAAGTTGAAATACCATATAGCAGGTTTTTTTCTACAGGAAACCAATTCAAACTTCGAGAAGAAAAAGATTTCTAGGTATATCCACAACCTCGAACTTTGAAATCAGATATGATTTTACAGTCTAGTGTTTGCTGAAAAATGGCTGTCAACTAATTTACATGTGTCTGCTACAAAGTTTGCTATTGATTAAATGCTTTGAATAATTCAGTGGTGATATTTTGCCACCCACTTTCCCCTCTCCCTCCCCCCAAACTGCAAGGGTTCAGGAATGGAGAAAGATTATCTCCAGATGCCCATGTAACTGTTATTTACATCAAAGGTTGTGATGTACACTTCTAAGTAGCTTAGACACCATGGTATGCATAATATAGCATGCAAGTCTTACTAGATGCACTAATATGCACTTTAAGAAGCATCAGATGCCTAAGGTAAAATCTTGACCAAAGATGTAATGTCACTTTAAATGTATCTCAGTGCTAAAAAGTGATTTCCATCAGTATGTTAATCACAGTGTAGTTGATTCTCAGAATAAACCTTTTGATGAACCTCTTAGTGAAGGTTTAGGTAACATTATATGATATACTTCTACTCTCTTAATTTATCACAGTAGATCAAATTTAGAAATGAAGCTGCTACTACTAAGAGATCAAGAATTACGACTTCCCGAAAAAGATTTTATACAAATATCTTGCAAAAGTAAATAAAAAAAAATGCACTCCATCTTTTTCTGACTTATTTTAGAACAAAACATCTTCAGAAGATCCTTGATATGATTAAATTAAGTGAATGGTAATTGCTGTGGAAATCTGCAACATCAAGTAACACCAAAAAACCTGCTGTGGATTATTACCTGTTCACAAGTAATTTCTAATTTATGGCATGACTTCCAATGAGGAGACTGTGAAACTGGACATATTGAATTTTAGCACAGGTATCAAGAAACACATCTAACAGCAAGATCTGTTAGAAAAGACATTAATTATAATTTTGAAGGACAGAAGGACAAAACCCTGATATGATATGAGAATCATTTAGTGTACAAAATGACCTTCATTTTTTTTAAATGACAGGGGAAGGGACAAACTCTGCCAATATACCTTTTGCTATCACAGCACACAGTCAAATTGTTGCAAATGCAACATTTGTAAAAATAATGCTGAAGAAAATAGAAAGTAAAAATATATTAACTTTTTCCCTATTTTATTTAGTCATCCTTAGACACATCTGAAGTGGCAATAACCTTGTAAGGTAAATGTTAATTTTTACCTGTATTTCTGTTTTTTTTTTTTTGGCACAAATTTCTCTCTTTGGCTCTTTGTATTATCCTAAATATTTCCCAAAAAGTTTGTTTAGGAAGTTGATTGCATAATTTTCAAGAAAGTTTTGATTCACTGCATTTCCCTTAACAATCTTCTGAATGAGTTACATAGTTTACATGGATTATTAATATTAAAATAATAGCTTTTAGTCAAATGTATAACAGGAAATGTGGTGTAAAGAACTTTGGAAGATAAACCCTTATGCTTAAGTATTTTCATTATTAAAAGCAATCAAGTACTTCAATATTTATAGAAAATAAAAAATGGTAAATTAATAGTTGCTTTCAAAGGTAAATAATTATAATTATTTATTAATAATTTATTAATTTACTAATTAGGTTATTTACGTAGTTCTGCTGTAATTCTACAGGATGATTTTGTATCAATTTACAGATGACAAAAAGAATTTTTAGTAGAATTTTATATGATTTACTGGGGAATAAATATTTGGAGAAATAAACAGCCAGCACACTTGGCTTGATTGTAAAAGGATTAAAATATCTTTAAACACACAAGTCTGAGGGACCTAATTTTTTAAACTGCCCATAGTATAGTGAGAAATGGTCTATACTTAAAAATATCACAATACTTTTAAAAAAGGATTTTGCAATTGTCACTTAAAAGTATTTAGTTTAAAGTTATTTGCTGTCATCTCCTGTATTATGTTCCAACTGGAATATATGTTGTAACAACACTTAGAGAAGTCAATAAAGTCTTTTTCAATACACATAGCAAAAATTTTTTCTCTATGTTTTGCCCTAAGGTCTTTAACCTGGACATAATAATATAGCTGGCATTCTGATCCAAGGACCCAGTTTCTGTTAAGTGGGTACAATCAAGTCTTTTGTCTTGATTAGCCTAAATGATTTTTTACAAGAGCTGAGTATCACAGATGTAAAAGACTTTTATGCAGTCATAATCTGTACTGAAGAACAGGTCACACAAAAAGCTTTAGATCTGTTCTGGTGTTATTGGTAGAGTTTCCTAAACTATTAGGAAGGGAGTCACTCAAACAGAGTTTGGGTAGATCAAAACTGCTTTAGTGGCTGTTCCAATGAATTGTAAATGATTAAAACCAGGAAACTAAAGTCAGGAGTTGAGGATTAAATTTCTTCAAAAAAATGGGAACATCAGATGCAAAGTTGCAGAAATTATTCAACGCAACTTCAACAGCTTTGAATACAGGCTCATGAACAAGGTTTTCTCTATGAGGCTGAGAAGCTGAATCGAGGTAGGTCAAAACTCCTTATCTGAGGTAAAGACAGAGTAGTGAGAGGAGTTATATTGGCATCTGGAGTCGATCTTTCTCCATTTATGAATCCCAGGAGTTAGTGGCAGGGGGGAACAGTACTAACTAGCAGTTTACGTAACATATTCAGACAGAATTCTGCTCAAAGATGTCTTCAAATTAAGATATATCTCAGCAAATCTGCAGAAAACCTTGGCATGGTACCCAGTCCTGAAATTTTACAGGTTGAGGGGTTCATATTAGAAATACCACGTTGGGTTGAATATATGCTGCACTAATGCTTCTGACTTGAAAACTGAAGTGAGTCTAAAAGGACTAAAGTAGGTCTAGGACAATGAAGCTGCAAAATTTCCATTTAGACTCACTGATGCAATTTTATTTCAGATCAAGGAAAATCTTCACAGCCGATTGAGTATTTTTGTGAGTGGAGTGTATTTGACATATAACAGAAATAGTGTCTGGCTGGTGGGATGCTAAAGTCATTATCACCTCTTTCTCTTATTCTTATCTCTAAGCTTTCTGCTATTCTTCCTGTTAAACCTGGAACATATACCTTAACCTAGCATGTTCTTTTCTCTTTCAAATTCCTCCTATCAGATACAATTAACTAGAATGCAAGTATTTGAGATGAAAAACACTGGAAAATTAAAGTCTCAGATATGAAAATCATGTATTAGCTTTCTAAACTGTTCTCTCCGAAAAGTATTTTTAATAATAATAAGCGCTATCCACAGTAGTAACAACACAGATTCCACTGTACATTTAATTTAAGAGTGAAACCAACTGTAAGTTGGAAACATAATGAGAAATGTAAAGCCACATTTTCTCTGAGCGTCTCTGAATTTCAGGCTAAGTACATTTTAAATGGAGAAAATAATCTTTTATTTCCTAACCTGAATAATTTTAAAGACAGTTTTTGCAGCCATTTATGTCTTTCAATCAAAAGCTGATTTTTGTTACAAAAGCTTTAATAAAAAAAAACCTGTTGATGCTGCAGACACATTGCTTAATAAATGAGCCACATTCAGACAGCATGTTGAAAAGGAAACTTCCTTCTGCAGGTAGGTTCTCGCACTAGCAGATGCCTGTAAATTGCTAGTCTACCTCCATGTCTCAGTACAAATGATAATCATCCAGAGTACTGCACACTCAACTTCCTCCATTACATAGTGTGACATTTCGAAAACTGGTTGAAATCTCCTACTGGGAGAAAGTTTTTCAGACAACTTCCATTAAATTCTTGCTTACTAGATGGTCATTGCACCTAGATGGCAAGTACCTGATTGGGAGTAGTAATACCTTGTTTCATAAAAGGCCATTCGTTCCTTTGAGCCATTTCTGTTGTAGAATTAAGTTAAAAGGCAATTAATTTTGTTGAAAACTTATCTAGTCAGCTTTTATAATGAAGGATATGCCAACAGAGTTCCCCACAACCTTGACTGCAAATGACTTCTGTCTTATTGGTTACAATAATGTGATTTTATTTTTGTCTAGAATTGCTGCCATACCTGAAATGCTGTGTTGTTGGAAGATTACTATCCTATGTGTTAGAAGAATAAAAAAACTCTAAGTACCCATTAATTATGGTGTTTGGATAAAAAACAGGGGGAATTCCATAACCAAATCTACAACAAGTAATAACGGAAAAATGACATGTTCAGGAGTTTTCAGGAACATTGCCAATTGAACGACGCAGTATAGGATTTTACTCAGTGTTGCTTAACTCTTTACAACAATGAAATAATTATCAATAACACAGCTAACCTTCTGTCCTCTGAAATTCCCTCTGCAAATAGCTTTTGTGTAATGTTGCCAGTGATGCCTAACAGAAAGAAAAAAATCTAAATAATTTAATGCTTTTCTTGATCTGCCAATTGATGTTATCAATGACAAGAAGTTGAACAAATGCCTGTCAGATCAATAAAGTAGGACCAATGTAGATGACATTTTCTGAGGAATAGTGATAGTGACTCTTGCAGATTCTTATTGTCTTCTGTTGAGGGTGTAAGTTGCTGAATCTTAAATAGACGTCTGGGTTTATTACAGACAGAAGAAAATACAGGCATTTAGATCTATGAAATTAGAAAGATCTCAAACATCAAATGAAACCAATTACGCTGAAGTATTAAACTTCTCATGTTTGGAGTCTAGATTTCCACATGAATTTTATCCCTAAGTTCTTGCTAAACATTTGAACAGATTTAAACTACTAACACTGGTATAATTACACTAAAGAAATATTTTTGATAAAAATATTAGTTTTCATGGAGTAATAATTAAGTTTTTAGAATTGTCTTTCATATATTGTGAAGGAAACATTAGAAATTAAACAGTGTGATGGATACTGTTTAATGTGTAAATATCTACATAGTGCCTCATCCAAGAAGATAATATCTGAATGGTATTACAAACTGTCATTGAGAAAATGAATGATAGCAGCTATTTATCTTCCTAAAAGTATTTAAATAGAAACAAATCCCTATTTCTCACAGTGTCTCAGCTAAACCTTATAGATTTGTTGTCAAAGTAATGCTTTGTGCACAGTTTTAATTTGATCAAGAAGGGTCTGTAATGATGTTTTTTATTTAATCGTTAATGAATAAAGCTTTTCATTATGGATTTATTTCATAAATAAAATATTTATGACTGTAGTAAAAATTTTGAATCTATGCCTTTCCTTTTAATTTTAAAGATATCTTGCCACTGCATAAAACATATATGAAAATGTCACAGATATCTCTGCTTTCAATCAGCTATGATTTCAGGAACATTAAAAGATGCAGTCAAATGCACTTAAAAAAAAATCTGTTCATAACTGATTATCTGAACCTTTGTTGTGTATGCCAGAGGAAGCTAGTTTGTAAATGAGTAAATATAATGTTAGCAGCTGTGAATTATGAAACATTCTGGTCCTAAGTTAAAGGTCTAATGACTAGAAATCAAATGCATTCAGGTTTTACATAAGAAAAAATAATTACTATAGGCTTATTTTAGGTATATTCATTGAGATCAACCATTAAATATTCGACAAGGAGTGTTCAGTTTATTTTCTTCTTAATTCAAAATTCCTTACATTTTGTATGTGCCCACCTATGTGTTTTTCAGAATCATTCTATTTCTTAGAAAGATGTTAGGTCAAGCATATTTCTGCAAAGCAAGGACATTGATAAAACCGCCAATGGCCAGCAAATATTTTGACCAAAAAAAGAGTTCCATTCCTATCACCACCACATCAATCTGTCACAACTGTTCTTCTGGTAACACAGTGTCAAAGTTGAAAACAGCCTATTGTCCTAATAACTAGTTTCCTTTATGTATTCGGATGACATTTAATTAGGAATTCTATTTAAGCTGTGCCTTTGCTATTATATTTACATTACTGTCTCCAAAAGGTACCACACTTATCCTTTGAATGGATTTGAAGAGTTTCAAAGAAGCATTTAATTGCAGCTGAAAGTGTAGAGAGAAAACTACACATCATCTCTAAGCACCAGCGTGTTTACAGTGGCTTTTCTGTTGCAAAAGTGATTTTTGTTTTCCTTTTTAGAAAGGCTACACTTAGCAGCAGAAGCACTTAAGCCTTAGTGGATCTATTGAGTGCCACAGAATATACTGTCTGGGCCTGAATTTGGCATGTTTTAGAAGATGCACTAATGGGCAGGAGGCTACTTGGGGCATTGCTGTCAACTTATATTGCAGAGTGCATCTACCACAGGAAGCACAGGAAAAACAGGGTAAAGGAAAACAGGGCAGGTGCTATAGCAGTAGTTCATTGCCATGCTCATTTCTGGGGTCAGGGATGTCTGAGGAATATTAAAGTGGTTATTTAGCTTTTCAGAGCAATAAAAGGAAATTTATAATGCAGTAAATTCTACTTGGCTTGAAATATGGAATTAACTGTGCCATGATGCATATACTTATGCATTCTGTTTTACCAGTGTGTCATTAGAAGAAAAAAAATAAACCCATTAAACTCCAATCTTTAACAGTTTACTGATATTGCAGGAAGAGAAGAACATAGCAAAAATATTCTTGTATGTCTATTGTTGAAATTTTTACCAGAGATAGATTGAGTAAGAGATCTGGATCCAGCCCATGATTTACGGGTTCACAGAAAGATAACCCTGATTTTTGTTATATTTTGATTAGGTCATAAACAGGATTGTATAAGGAGAAAAACATAAAAGCAGAGATAGAATATAGGTTGGGACTGATATTTCTAGAGCTAGCATAGACATAAAACAGTCAGGGAGCATATCAACTTTATCTCCCCTCAGTGCTGGACATCTTTACGGTCAAAATACAAAAGTAGTTTTCATGCAGCTTTTGCATTCCTGAAAATCACTGGTTCCCAGGCTGTTCCTCAAGAAACTGAATCCAAATCAAGTAAGTGATGACCAAATCAGAAAAAAGCAACAGAACTACGAGCACTCAGGCATGTCTTAAGCCAACTGCTCTTGTATTAATTTTTCTTTGTTGCATGGAGAAGTTCCACTAATATAAAGGAAAAACTATGGCTTGGAGTTGTTACAAAAGCAAGATGGACAAATTCCTATATATTCAGTATGAGATTAACTTCAACACATAGAGCTAATACAGTCAGTAGTAATTGTATAGATGGTGTAACATTATACAGTGTATACAGTTAAAATAAGTAATAATCATTATCTTTATCACCTCATGTCATCTTCAGCAAATGTTAACACCTGTTCGATTATACCAGACATTAGTTTCTTCCTTCAATTCTCTGTGAAAACAGAAAAAGTTATTCTGAGGAACTCAGAGCACCCTGATGCAAATGTTCATTATTTGAGCCCATGAAATGTATTGTATTGATGTTCCTGCATTTTCCAGTTGACTTAAGGGTAACTGTTCAATGTTGTAAAACAACATTGTCAATCTGAGATAAGATGCATGAAAGATAATGGATTTTAAAAGCATTAAGAGTGAACGTGGTCAAATAACAGCTGAGATTAGTATTTAGTGTTGAGTGAATATTTAATTTGACTGCAAAGTGAAGGATGCTATGTTGGATGCCACTGAGAGATCTCACTATCAAAATTAGATGAACAGACAAACTGAATATGAATGAATTAATAATTTTTCATAGATGGAAATACTCTGTGTTACAAGTACTCCTTATCATTATATTGTCTATTGTTATTTAAAATTCATATACACTTAATTAATGAGAAATTATTATATATAACATGTTTTTATATGAGGATTTTCAGAGTAATTTGAAAAACTCATGTGTTTCTTTGATTCTAAAAATGTAATGAATTAAAAGAGAGGAGTATAAGACCTTTACCCAGCCAGAAACAATCTGACCTGTTACAGTTTAGCTTGTAATATGGCATATATAAGACAGTACTCGTAGTGTTTCTATTCTCATGAGAAACCATGACTCGGTTTAGATGAAGTTACCTCTCACCTTGCATTCGATGAACTTGTTTTTTCTACTTTTAAAAATAAAACAAAGCAAAAAAAACCACCACTAACACCAACAAGAAAAGTGGTAAAAATTCAAGTCTGAAGTCATTAATAGTGACTCCTTTTCCAGTTTTTTATATAAATGCCAATATAAATATTGGCTATAGATATTCTTATCATGTTTCTTTGAAGAAATCACACAGATAAATTTGTGAGAATTTACTGTGGTGCTGCTGCCCACAGGTGTACCCTACGGATAGGGTTATGTTGTTCGTGCTCCTGTATGTTGCTCCGTTTGGGATGACAAACCATAGAACATCCATTAGTTGTTCTCACAGTCTCTTATATAGTCTCTCCATCTGGGAACTCTGTTGGTTAAGCTTAAGCAGGCAGGAAAAGGAGGTGGAGTGTGGTAGACGGATTTCACCTCCCTATCCCCCCTCACCCTAACCTCACCAGCAACAGTTTGGTTTCAGACTCAGAGGAGACATAGATCTGCTGGCAGTCAGGTAACACAGTGAACAATAGTGACCTCATATGCAATTTGACCATGAGTCAAAAGTTTTTATTCCATAAACATGGCTGGCTAAGTGAGTTTCTTTGACTTGTTCCTGAAAACCACTGTGGCTGTGGGGAGATGATCACCCCTTGAACTGAATGCCTCTCAAGGCTGTTCCTTGAAACAATGAGATCTTTAACCAATGACAGATCACTGGTGAGCTCCATTGGAGTCCTCCCTGGACAACAACTGGACTGCATGTGAGACAACTCTCCTTTTTAACAAAGATCAATTGTTTAGCCTAAATAAGTAGCATTTTAAATAGAATAAATATTATAGACTTACAATATCCTATGATTTATTATGTTCTTTGCTTAGCTTTCTTGGCATAAGTAGCAAAACTTGCTCTGAAGCGCTAGGCTGCAAGCTGGGAATTTCCAGTTGAAAACTTTCCCAGCTCATACAACTTGCTCAGTCAAGCAATGGTCTCCAGAATCAGCAAAAACCAGGAAAATACAGAGGCTTCAAGGATAGAGAACTTTAAGACCAATTGCACAAAGACAAGATAATGACTTGCCTGAAAGACAATTATGTAATCCAATGAGGAATGAGAAGATCACAGACCCAAAAATTACTACAGGTCTGAACAACATGTGAGGGGTGAGTAAATAGTCTGTAAGGGTATAATAATAACCCATGGATTTCTTTGTTTGTGTTGGTCCCTCTCTGTGGAGTCAATTTCTCTGCAGTCAGTCTCTCTCCCTGGAGCTGACCGTCTTGCTATATCCCTCTTAAATTATTTACTTCATAAATCTGATGCGTAAGAAGCTGCTTTGTGAAACCTTGGATTCTAACTTTGGCATGAATGAATAATTAGACATCCAGACGAATTAGGATTGAATCCTAATGTCTTAGCTTAATCTCAGAATTGAACTCTGGAGTGAACGCACACCAGAAGGCCACACAACCAGATGGAAAAGTAAGTGAATTGGGGATAAACATTATAAAACTTTGAAATCTTAGCTAAATGGCATAAGGAACTGGGAGTACACATATAGTCCTTTGGCTATAAGCATGTATAATCTGATTTTCCACCATATGATTCCTCTATGCAGTAAGTAATTGTGTGAACTTATCATCAAACTCTATTAAGTTGCACTTTTATTTAAATAGGAGTTTTGTCTTGTTTGTGACATGGAGAAGGAGGAACCATCTACACAGCTGAGGAACCAAGGGGAAGTTCTGTGGTGGCAGTTTTGTCTGCTGCCCTTCACCCTCAGACTCTCGTGGCGAAATCCCCACCCCTGCGCTGAGCTGGAAAAACAATAGTATGGAGATGACAGAGGAGGACCGGGGAGTTTGTTGAACACAGGGCTGTAGAGTGGTGGTGTGCTGGTGACCTTGGTACTAGGTGTCACAGGACAGGCTCTCCAGACCACACCCATAGGTTTAGTCATCTCTCCATATGGACCAAGAGACAGATTAGCCAGTTATTCCTTGTTTTGTATGTCTCTGGATGACCAAACACTGGATAAAGACATAATAACTTTTTCTGTATATGAAAATCATAGAATCATAGAATGGTTTGGGTTGGAAGGGACCTTAAAGATCATCTAGTTCCAAACCCCTGTCATGGGCAGGGACAACTTCTACTAGATCAGGTTGCTCAACGCCTCATTAGCCTGGCCTTGAACACCTCCAGGAATGGGAGATCAGTAACAGGCAACTCATTCTAGTGCCTCACCACTTTTACAGCAAAAGAATTCTTCTTAATATCTAAGCTAAATTTACACTCTTTCAACTTAAAACTGTTACCCCTTGTCCTATCACTGCTCTCAATGATAGAAAGCCCCTTCCCAGCTTTCTTGTAGGCTTCCTTAAAGTTCTGGCAGGCTACTATAAGCAGAGGTACCCAGGGGTATTCGAAAGTTGAGTAGATGTGGTCCTCAGGAACAAGCATTAGTGGTAGTCTTGGCAGTGCTATGTTAATGGTCGGACTCAACGACCCTAAAGATCTTTTCCAATCTAAATTAATCTATGTTTCTATGGTTAAATGATTTCACAAAATCTCAACCAAACAAACTAAATTATTTCATACGCTTTAAATGAGAAGTGCATGTTTTATTAGCAATTACATCATAGTACAGAAGAAAAATTGTGAATCACTTCTACAATATTAGACTCTTTAGTTTGGGAGAAAGGTAGAGAATTTTTTTCAAATCTTAAAGTACAAAAGTTTTTTGACTTTAAAGCAATAAGTGACTATTCCTTCTCAGAAACATTTTGTGTTCAATAGAATTCTAAAAATGCTACAAAGGAATATATTTAAGTCTAGCTTAAAGACATGCTTTTAAGTTAGTTGGATTTTTAATAGAGCAGGGTCTGAAATAAAACCTCAGCGCTGTACAGGCTGGCCTCAGGAATTCCCAAACCTGGCTCCTTGGCTTACCAGAAACTTTGTAAAAACTTCGATCAAAGCCATAATCTTAACTTTTCCAAATGTTTAAACCTTTGGGGAAGTTCATATTTGAATTCATATTCATATTTGAAACATAGCTCTATTATCTTGGACTGATTTTTCACTTTTAAGGGTTACCGTAAGGAAAAATATCAGAACCATATGTTCTAAGAAAAATTTCATTTAAGATATTAAATGAAGTTCATGGTGTAAGAAAAGCCATTTTCTGTGTTGAAGGACTTAAAATCACAGTGTTCTGTTGCCATATTGCAACCATGTTTTGTGACAATGTTTTTTAGCAATCAGTATAAATTGACTGTAGAAGTGACTTATAGCTCCTTATCCAAAAATCCATCTCTTTTAGCAATATAAATATAGATATTTTTATATAATATTTATATCATCCCTTTTGAAAGAATAGAGTTGTCCTGAGGAAAAAAAAGAGATGTATAGTATAGTAAGAAAATGAGAGGGATTTGGGGAACAGGATTGAAGTATTGGTTGTGGTTTAGCCACATTTGTTGTTGAAAAGATGCAGAAGGAATGGCTTAGTGTCTTCACAGAATTTTGCATTCTAGAAAAGTAAGACAAGAGAGGACATGTGTGTAAAATTGTGAAAATAGGATCATTTAGTGGCACAGCAATGCAGATCCCTAACATTAAGTCTGGTCCTAGACTGGATAGTGGCATCGTGCATACATAAAACCAAGACATAGTCAGTGCTCTTGCTGCTAGCTGGAAAAGTCTAACTCCATTGCTCCTGGCAATGCCTTGCTGCTGCCACCGCTGTGTACCAAACCACTAGAAAGAGAGCAGACATAGCAATCATGTACTCATCAGCTAAATTTAGAAGCATTAATTTATGTGTGTTCTGTCTTGGACTAGGAAAAAGGAACTTTTCTTAGTGGACACGGTTAATGCTCACATGTTAACGTTACACATTGGAGTAGCAAAATGTCAATACCTAATGTGGGAAAAAATTAAATTGGACTAAAACTGCTAAGGAAGAACAAACAAGAAACAAACAAAAAAGTTGAAGCGTTTTTATTTGATTGGTTTTGTTTATTTCTTCTGTTTTGTCTACTTTATTGAAATTAGAAAAAAATCTCTATGAATTACATTCTTAGTCCTTTAACTGAGCAGCATTGCTTTTATTACTTAAAAGCACATTCCAACAAATGCAGAACTTGCTGTCAAGAAAAATCAAAGTTTTTTGAAACACTACTCTATTCCATATTGTTTGTCAACAATTCCATTTTTCAAGAAGTTCTGTGTGTTAAGTAGGGTTTAGTAAATCTTTCTTTCTTTACATACACACAGACACTTTATTAAATAGCAAGCACAGGTAAAAAAATATAAAAATACAGACTCACAAACAGCATGCAAAAAACCCACAAGTTCAGAAAAATCGTAACTGAAATTATTCCAAAGTTTCTGCTGATGAAATAATACTAATGTTAGTGGCAACAAGAAGAATCAAATCGATAATAATTTTACACAGCTCAGACATAAAATCAATCTTTTTTTCACTCATTCATCGCCTTTTGTCCTTACTATTCTTGTTTTAGTTCTTAATGTGGAATTGATGAATTACTGATTGCTTGAGCAGTTTATTTGCATAGAAAGACTGAGCAGTAGTCAGACAACAGGTTGATAAACCTTAATAGGAAAATACTGTTCAGCTTCCAGTAATCAAGCTGAAATTGAGCCAATGGGTGGTTAACAGAAACTGGCATTATGGTAATTCTCTTCTTGGTGTAGGTACTATTTAATTATTCTTACAATATAAATATCAAGATCCAATACATTTTTCAAAATAATGAGTTCCTCCTAAAAGGCAGACTATTACCCTGACACCAATTCTGCTAAATCATCAAGGTAAGGTTGTGATCTCATACACCAACAGCCATACCAGGTAACATGAGTTTGAGTAGCAAAGTTATAGAGTATTTCCTTACAACAAAAGGCAAGTAACTTCCATGTGCCTCTGGGAAGTTTATGAGACTTTTTATAGACTAAGACAAAGAAAGACAGATAAAACATTTTAGTTAGCATAGGCTACAATTACCTAGTTCTACTTCTAGTAATAATAATAAAGGTTATTCTTATTATGCAGGTATCAAAGAAGAGAATATGCACCTAAGCTCTGGTTCGTTCTCCCCCTGCATGAACTGGACTGGGAACTGCTGATCAGGAACACAAGTGAATGCTTACTTCATCATTCCTTGAGCACGTGCTTCTTAAAGCAAATTTTGCAGCATACATTAGATTCATGGTTTGTGAAATTATCCTTATTATTTCCTACATAGCTAAGCATAACCAAAGTTTTCTGTAAAGTTGCATGCTAAGGAAGAATTTTGGAAAACACCAGAAAAAAGCCTAAGCATAGAGAATCAAAGTCATCCCAAACTTCAGCTTTCTCTATCCACCACAAGACATTTACATTGATGAAAGTATATTACTAACTAGCTCTTTCTTGCAATAACAGGAACAAATGTGCAGATAAATCCTTTTATAAATGAAGCTGCTTTCATAGCATTTTTTGATTGGTTAGTCAGTCATCTTATTTTACCTTAACTTTCATCCTTTTCACTGAGCACCTGTTAACTAAAATGTGGCCTATAATAAACATTTATGTCCCTCTTTATGCTGATTGTTGTTTACACCTATGTTGCAAGGCTATAGGATTATACTGAATATTTATGTAGCAAGAAATTGCACCTCCAGCCTATTAAACACTGAGTGCAGCAGCTGAGATTCCCTAAATGCATTCAGACCACTAGCTGCATCCATCATTTATCTATATTACTAGCTGTATTTGCAAAGTTTGTTCACTCTTTCTTTCTAAAACCTGATGACAGCTGAATGGGAGCATATTTTTTTTAACCCCCTCAGCTTCCTCATCCATTTTGACTTACATTCTGGTTTGCAGTCTTATTACGAAGAAGTAGCAATTTGAGGAAGTCAAAAGCCTCTACATGCTTTTTAAGAGAAAAAAGCTATTACAGAACCTACTGGCTACTCAATAATTACATGCATCCCAAATCCACTGGTCAGGAAAAATTTTGTTAAGTAACCTATAATGGACTTCAGTTATTCTAATCAATATATCAGGTCCTTGTCCCCAGAAAGTCACTATCCAATTTAAGATAGAAATTAGAAGTATGGCATCAGAGAGGAGGAGGAAAAGGACAAAAAAGTGCAACACCTTTTGGTGGCGTGAATTTACTTCAGGAATAACTTATGAATCTATTGCCTGGTAGTTGTATTGAAATGATTTATTAGAATGATATTTTTACTCTCTTTAAAAAGTTCTATCTATGCAAAAGTATTTATACTAATAATTTTTTTCCTACGTGTAAATTTGTTTCTGTCATTGATATTCCCAATGGTGAGTGGAAGTACTCAGCATGAAAAGGTACAAATAGGGAAAAAGACTGGATTCTTTGAAGTCCATAAGACTAGCTGTGAGATGAAGAGCAGTCTTCAAAGTCAGCTACAGCTCCTTGATTCTGATTCCTTAATTTCTAAGATGAAGTAAGATCAGAAAACCTGATTACAGACTCATACTGTTGCAGTCCAAGTTTTAGTTTTAGGGAATGAAGATGACTGTAGAGATTAAAGGCAAGGACGCTAGAAATCTCTGTTAGTAAACCTATGTTGTATACATGTATAGCAAATGGTTGTAATCTGTAACATATTTGACGTTTCACTTCAGTGATTAATGTACCTGTTTGCTGATTTGTCCAATTGAACAGAGCAATATTATTTTTTTCAGTGTAAGTTACCAAAAAACCCCGAAGACTAAAAGGTTGGGTACTTGTACAGAGTTAGAGATTATGTCAGTGTAAAGAAACAGAAGAGGAAAATAGGGTCAGGAGTATATCCCATTGTTCTGTTCTACCCAACAACTCATTCTTTAATAATGGGACCTCACACTGTCCCATACTTAAAGGGTATGAATAATATTGTTATTGATATTGCTCAGTATTGCCTAGAAGAGCAGCTGTGTCTACTTGGATACTATCTTCTGTTTCTTGCTTTTTCCTTCTCACAAAATCATTACGAGAATTGTTTCCACTTCTATTGTAAAGGATGTCACCAAATAAAATTTTTTGAAAAACATTTCTGTCCTCATGAAAAACCCAATTTCTAGGACAGATAGTTTGAAAGCATGTTCTCATACTTACAAAGAAAAAATGATCCATAATGTGATTAGGTACTGTACATTATTATGAGTGTTTAGTGAAATGTTATGATTAGCTGGAGTAGGACAGTACCAGATCTTTCTCCCAGGCAAAGTCAAAAGAAAATCACATATCCAGAGCAAGAGAATAGTCTATTCTGAAAATATCTCTGAAACTTTAAGTTAGCTTTAATTTTGGACTAAATTAAATGTTTAATAACGAGTGTGATCTCATTAAAATATTAAAATATTTACCTTAGAATTATCTCTTTCAGTAGGTTCCTTGCATCAGTGAATAATTCATAGTTTCTTAGTGTTTATTTCACAGTCACTTACAATTTCATAATCTAAAACATCAACAAAAAAGTCACTTCATTGCATCAGAAACTGTGGTCCGAAAATTTCAAGCACACCAGACAAAATGTTGACGGGAGTTTGGTCACTTTCAACAATAGAGCTAAGATTTTGTTGTAACAGTCAGGCATAACTGACCATAACTCAAAAACTAGATCAAATCTATTAGTGGCCATACAAAACCAATGATTCTTCTCATGTCTTAGTCAAATCTCAGTGTGCATTCAATTTATAGCAAAGTATATCAAGAAGGATGTTTGAGGTGTTGTCTAGAGTATTCTTTTTCCTCAGCCACGTGTGTAATTGCTGACAGGTGCACTTTCTAAGTGGAATGTAGCATTTTAGGCCACATAGGGTGTTGTTCAGATGTGCTTATGCACTGCTGTCTTCTAAAGGTATGAGATTATAAACAGATAGTATAAACAAGTGTAATGAACTGTCCTGTACTTTGACACTGACAGACAGCAGAACCCTTCTTTTAGTTTCCACTCAGTTTGAATGGAAATTTCCTTCACCTGCTTACAGCAGTTTCTCACAGAGTCAACAGTCAGTTTGCATGGACAGTACATATGCATATATTTATAGAGGAAGTCTTTAAACTTAGATTAAATTATTTGATGTAAGGCACATTTTATTACATGAAATTAGCAGGATGAATATCTTAAAGAATAGTCTATCTCATACTTCCCCGATATCTAGAAGATATTCATAGAAACATTAACTCTAGTCCATTTTTTTTCATTCTTATTAACCTTAGAAACAGGTTATAGAATTGTATTAGCTTTTTCATTTTTTTCATATATAAAATTTATTAGTAGACATTAGATTTCCACTGTGTTTGGGTTTTGTACTTGTCTCCTTTGTTGCACCTATTATCTAATCATAGTTAAAATCCAAAAATTTTAGGTGATGCCCTGTTTTTCTAGTAAGAAGTGTTAAATGAAATTTCTTTCATTATATAGTGATTCCACACCTTTATTTATGGAACTCTAGTGTACTTGCCCTGGTTCAATTAAAATGATAATAGCATGTCAGTTCAGTTTAACAACTGATTCTCTGCATTTAGAATGCAGTTTGTATTCTTTGCTGGTCTTAGTTTCTTATGTGATTTTTACAAAAGCTCAATATAAAAGCATCTGCAGTCCTCCACAGAAGTTTAAAACGTCATGCTTTTATTGCTGTTGTTGTGTGTTTATTTAGATATGGTATGTTGTTTGTGGTATGTTATGTATTTATTGGTTTTAGTCCTGATAGTGCTAGAGAAGGAATGGATTCTTATGATAATGTATTCTAGGAAGGCATTCTAAAGACATGTCAAGTTCTGCATAAATGCCATCACATTAGAAAGAATTAAAAAAAAGAATAAAAATTGCGACACCAAAGCAAATCATTGATTTTTCTGAGACAATGCAAACAGTAGACAAATAAAATGTTTGTCTTTCCTAATGAACCTCTCCAAGGACTTCTCAAAACTCTCAGAAATTCTGGCAATAACAAAGGATAAAACCAAGTAATAACTATTAGTTGAAACCTGATCTTCATGACACTAGTTGAATAAAACTCTTACTAATTTTGATGAACTCTGGATTTTGCCAGATGTCCAGCTTTTCAATTCTGTAAGAACCAATTCTCAAAGCTAGCCAGCATATGACAAGATCACACTGACAGAGAGAAAAGTCCTGTTATGTGCAGCTCACTTTTGCTTACAGGACATAAATGATCACAAAGGAATAGTCTTCTCAGCCTTAGCATAATTATTCAGATCTCAGGTTTGTACTCAAAATGAAAGGTAGATTTAGTGCTTCTAAACTTTCTTCTAGGTGTATCAACATCAGCTTCTGATATCTACGCATGTAGCATTTTTTCAGCCCACGGTGACTTCCAGAATTTTTAACTGAATAATTCCAAATAAGAACTTTAAAGCACTCATTTAAGAAAATAATGAAATGCTAATAACGTCAAGCATAAACCGTACTTTAGCGCCCTGTGATATCCTGGGAAAACTGCATGAGATAATTAGCAAAGAATACTTCTTTAAACATGGATAATTTTTTTTTTAATAACAAAGCCATCTTGTTCTTATGCTGTTCATAAGCCAAAATACTCTAAGAATATAAATGAATCAATTTAAAAAGAGTTCCATCAGACGTTTGTAAGTTGAGTTTTCTTATTAACTGAGATGAACACAAGACTACAAGATTCAGGATTAACAATAAAATGATACAGCACTTTGAGTACTCAGAAAGTGTGAGAGAGGAAAGAACTAGTAAACAAAATAAGTGGATGAATGTAAAGTGATAGACTTCTTTCTCACAAAGTAAAAAATATGTCATTTTTCATTTTGATCAGTACTGAACTCACTTGTATTGATCTTGGAGAATAGCTGCTGTGTTTTCAGAACTTTCAATATTGAAAATAATTAAAAGAAATCACTGATATTACAAACAGAACTATACCTCTTCCAAGCAGATGCAATGCCAAATTTCTCCATTTATTTTTGGGGCTAACATATCTCCAGTGTTCACCTGGAAATCTCGTAAAGGATGTTAGATCATCACAATCAAATATAAAAGAGTGCCCAGTACAGAATACCTGATATGCTGTTTTCTAACAAAATAAATAGACTATGTCACAGACATAAACATTTGAATTGCAGTATGTACTACATTAAATAAAGATTTGCCTTTATAGCTATTTCTTGGTTTAGCATTTTATGCAAGGAAGCATAAACTAAATAATTTTTCTCCGTGGTAATATATAAATCTACTCTTTGAAAGCAACAAGTTGCAAAGGTGCAGGAAGCAACACTTACTCCACCTGTTCTGGTGCCAAATAAGAAACATGATTTTTCCATCAGCCATTAACATAATTCAATAAGTTCAAGATGAGTCTAACAGATACATGTTTCTTGAATCTCAGTCAGAAAGAATGAGAATATTAGGAAGCCATGAATTCAGATCCCTACATCATTTCCAGGTTAAAAGGACATTCACCTCCCAGTTTCCGTTACATCTTGAGGTAGAGCTCAGGGAGTTTCAAGCCTTTAACTAACTTGTTTAAGCATATTCCCAAGAAGCCCCATTGTGTTATCCATTAATATATATCCTCGTTGCTCCTCAGAGCAATCATTTTTTAATGTCATTAAACCAAAACGCTTGTTAGACACAGTGAGATAGATGTAACGTTTGTTGTGTACCAGTGTGGTTCATCAAATACGTTTTTTGCCAGTACGGATAATGGTCAAAGTCTTGTACTCAACTGACAATGTAAAGTTTCGGGATTTGCCTGAGCTTGCCTTTATCTGAGATGGTTAGCTTTTTAGCTTTTGCAAATACACATAGATTCTGCATAACAAACTATAGTCCTTGAAGATAACTCAGGATGCTGACAACTCACAGTGGCATCCCACCAACTCCAGAAACGCCCGAATTGTCAGCCTAAGACATTAGGCTGATTTTAGAAGAGGTATAGGTATTGATAAGTTTTTTTCATAACAGTCCTTAAAATGTTATTATTGAGGATGTTTATCTGTTTTAATTTGGACTGCTATTATCATTGCAACCAGATTAGTAATAGCGCTTGTTGTGTTTCAATAAGATTATCGGGATTTTAATTAGGATGATAAATTATTTGCTCTACATCTAAGATGTGTTGTATTTTTGATGCTCTGAGTGAAACATTGAATGCATATATACTAGGAGACTTGAAAACTTAAATTTCACATGCAGTTGAATGCATGTGCATCAATAAAACCCTAAAGGATGTGTAGTCTTCTGAGAAATAGTGTACCCTAAATAATATGCATGGTGGAATGTTCTAATAAGGAATTCTTTAACACATCAATGTTCTTCATTAGAAGTCTGCAATGCCTCTAAATCAAACAAATTAATAGAGAAATTTAGTTTCGGAACATTTTTACTAGAACAAAGGAGAAAGAGGTTACAATCTTTTTGTGACCTCTTTTTTTAGCACATTTAAAATATAATTTATTGTACTACTGTTGTATTCTTCTCCTCAAGGTGCTAGCCTTAAATTTCCAAGCAACCAGCTCTCAGAATTTTGTCACGATTACTACATGCTTCCATAAAATCTGAACAGTTGAAGTATTTTTTCATGAGAATCATAGCATTACCACTTTCAAGTCTTTTCTACACATGTAGGATTTAAAAAAAGGCTTAGAGAAGAAACCAATAATGTTATTTCTTCTACATAAGCTTATGCACAGAGAGCTACAAGTATATGAGTTTGTTCCAAGTAGAGCCCAGCCTGATGTTTACTGAAGCCTCTGAATCTACTCTTGACAACCTCAGCCACAGTTGCTCTAAAAACATATAGACAGACCCAGATTGTTCATGTGTCTTATGATTACCTACCCATCAATCCTTAATATCCTGTCCCAAATATTAAACATAGGAAAGCAAATAGTGCTTTTGACTCTGATAATACAATGACTATTGCAGAGGTCTGATCTAAGAGGTACTCTATGAGACTTTCTTTCTGTTGTTATTCAGAAAGAGAATTAGCATAGAAGTCCTATTATTATTTTCATTCTTTATACATGTTTTGATATTGCCCAGAACTCAATTAAAATCAGGTCCTTTTATATTG
The DNA here is from genome assembly GCA_033558185.1 of Dromococcyx pavoninus. NCBI lineage: Eukaryota > Metazoa > Chordata > Aves > Cuculiformes > Neomorphidae > Dromococcyx > Dromococcyx pavoninus. The sequence continues at coordinate 2,466,651 of JAUMJL010000091.1, read as the reverse complement.
AGCACAATCAAAACCATATATCAGAAGAAATTTTATGCCATATGAATGAAAAAGTCTTTAATTGTGCTTTTCAGTGCTGCAAACATAGCCTTGCAATCATTTCTACTGAGATTATTTTTATTCATAAATGGTCAAGCCAGTAATATTTTTAAAAGGGAAGGATTTATTATGGAAGAATAAATGCCATTCTGTTGCTTAAAAAAAGCAGCACAGAAAACCAGGACAAGCAATGCCAGTTTTGAGAATTGTCATTCTAACATGATTACTTTGATTATCCGTAATCAAAAATACAGCTTTAATTATCTGTAATCAGAGCTGTTCAAAATGTTTGTGATAAAATCTTAAGGTCTGTTGGACCTGGGAACATTTTAGTATTTCATGTCCTCTGTGTTAGTGACTCTGGGGACATGATGGTATAAATTATGCAGTATCCTAATAGGCATTACATAGAGTATGCATTACCTCATTTACATTTTGTTTCATTTTTAATTCACTTTCTGACATATAACCCTCCTTCTTGATAAATATGCTCAGTGTCTTTTCTAAATCTCTTCCTTTTCTGCCTTCACAGACACTCCTGATTTTCCCTCCAACAATTTTATGCCATTCTCTCTCAGGCTTCCTCCACCTTCTAAACTCTGTCTCTGGTCCTCACATGAACATAGGAATAAGTTCAAATGAATCTTCTGCTTCATCTGATCCAGTTTACCTTTCCATCTTCATTTGACTCTCTTGTGATTACTGAAGATGTGATAAAATGCAGGGTAAAGATCTTATTTAATCTTATTTGATTTTAAACAAAGGATCATCATGCTCTGGATTTTTTGTCAAGAGATCAGAATAAACTTTTAAAATGCTAAAATATAAGTGTGCAATAGATAAGAAGGTTTGGCTATAATCAAATGGGTATTTCACATGCTGCCTATATGTTTGTATGAGTCCAGAGAAGATCTGTCTCTTGGGATAGTTTTATGAGGGAAAGAGGAGGATTGAAAAAGCTCACAATGCGATAGAGTACACAGTTTATGTTGTACGACCAAGGAAACACTGAACACTTCCCACCTCTTCTGTCACTAGCATATCTACACATAGTTTCACCTTACATAATGGTCTACTTGAATATTGCTGGAGGTGAAGCAGGATACTCATGCCAGCCCAACGAAAGCCAAGAAACAGAAGCATCTTAGAATATTTCTTTTTTCATGTTTATGATTGCAATGAATTTGAGAAAATCTTCTTTGGGAAGGAAAGAGAAAAGGAGGAAGAAGAAACCTAAATAAAAAGATACTTATTTTTCTGAAGAAATACAAACTATGTTCATCAAATGGTAGATCCACTGTAGATTACTGAGCTAATTATATTTTTTCAGCTTTCAGTATAGACTTACATGGCATAGGAATAGATGCATTAAAACCGCATTTATAGAGGAGTTCTTTGGGTAGCTATCCTAAAAATCATTAGTTGGAAATCCATATACTCTTTACACTAGGAAGGATCATACATGCTTCCCATGGTCTTGCAAACTCAAAAATTTCCAATGTATCTCATTCTCATTTTCAGTCTTCAGATCACCAATTTGAACTATCCAAATTTAGTTATGTGCAGCATGATTTCTACATCCACCACTAACAATGCTTATTATTTAATCCAGCTCTCAAATTGTATTTAGTGGAGAATTAACACAGTGGTTACAACTGTCAGCAACGTGTCCATTCGTTACATATTTCACACGCAGAGAGAATTTTGTTTAATCACCAAAATTTTTCTCTACCAGTTCAATCTGCATAAGCACTAGGCAAGTGAGCAGGATGAAAAACTGAATCCAGCTAATGTTATTGATTAGAAAGTTCTGACAACCAAACTAAGCTTCATTAATTATCCTGGTTGCTACTTTAGAAAGCAGAAATATGGAAATTTTCATTACATTATTTCATTGCATGAAGCATCAATATAATTTATGATGTCTATATCATTACAGACTCATGAAATGCGTGTAGTCTTTAATGTGACAAGTACTGTGTCATCAGCTTATATATGCTGTTACAATTTGGGAGAAAATACGATACCCGAAGTGTCTAAGTCTTAGAACTACTAAAACTGTACAGTGATGTCTGAAATGCTAATCCAAAGGAAGAAGAGAACTGCTTAAGTGCTCTGCTTTAAGATTTACATCACTTGTAAACCAATTTTGAGAGAAGCCAACAAGTCGTAATGATTTCATCTACTAGATGCAGACATGTGGAGTGTCAATCATTAATTTCCAGTGGATTTTCCACACCAGAAAAATGTGCTAGTTAATGGGTTTTTTAAACTTTTTAAATAAACGATATTTTAGGTTTTCACTTGACACAGGAAGAAGAAAGATTGACTATGTGACTCAATCGTACTCTCAAAACTGAGAAAACTACATGAGGGGATAAATATAATTTTTAATTTAAATATGTCTTAATTCTGAAAGATATACTTTCATCACTAATTGCAGGGAAAAAAAACAACCCAGAATCCATTTGCTTCCCTCCTAACTTTCTTTCAATGATTAGTGCGGCCACTTTAAGGCAGAAATAATAAAAATAGAAAGTGTAGTACTTATTTAATCTTTTGAGACATTTTGATTCAAAGGAAATTCTTTTTTCCCCTTTTAAATCTTGGATAAAATCTGGAATTTTAAAGATTCTTTTGAGATTTCATTTTTGGTTTAATGGATTTCAATTAATTTTAAACTGGGCTTGGAAAAGGGTGTGGATATTCCAGGGACAGTTCCTCCAGCAAGAAGTGTGCTTCAACAGGAAGTAATAATAGAAAATGTAAAATTTAACTAAATCTAAGGATGCCCTGCTGTTAGAAGGCCTAAAGGGCAGAGATGCCAGCTCTACCTATTCTTGTAAATTCCACATTCTGCAATCTTCAGTAGAAATTTTCACGTCCTCTGTGTGTGAATAGTAGGTGGTTACTGATTATATAATCAGGAAAACTTCGAAGCATATGCTGTGGAGGAAATGTACCTCTCTGAACAGATGTGAATTCTTGTTTGACTGTTGAATCTAAATTTGTTGAGATAGGTTGAACAGCTCTGTGCCTAAAGAAACAGCTCTGACCTCAGAAACTGGAATATTGGCTAATTGCATGTTTTGCTTTGGCTTTGACCCTAGAGAACCAGGACTTAGCACAGGCTGATCTCAAGAAAGAGGAATTCATATTGAACCCGAGTGAACTGCTCACATCAACACTAAATGTTTACAGGTTTAGCTTCAAAGTCACTTGCGGTATAACAGGTCCAACTGGACATTTTTCCAGACAAGTACAAACCTAATTCCACAGATAGATTCAGGTAGCTTGGTGGTGGTCAAATTGATGCATCTCTCAGCTGTAGAAAAATAACTCCTCACTGAAACAGTGTCTGGTGTTTTTTATTTATCCAGACTGGAGCAGACATGATACAACTTCCCTGACCATTAGAGTATTGTCCTTTGTGAAAAACAATATCTCAACAAGCCTTATACTTTGTGATTGGCCTTCAGAGATAACAAACACCCTCAAGCTCTGATACTCTTTTGCTTTTTCTGTGGTATGCAAATAAATACATAGTTATCCCTCTTCTTTTGACAGTGTCCCACTCTTTCCTCCATTCTTTATCTATGTCTCCTGAACAACAAGGGTCTATATGGCCAAGAGTTTCTTAATGGCTTTATGTGAGGAAAACACACCTGGAAAAATAACTAAAGAAGTTGCATTTGAAATAGCACAGTGAGAAATTCAGCCTAAATGTGAGGGTGTGAACCACAGATTTTGTTTAGTTTTTTTAAAAATAGATCTTAAGAGAATTTCCTTGTAGCCATATGGGCATGTGGAAGGAATATTTGTGTTTTATCAAGTCCTAAGTGGAAACCAAATGAAATAACACTTTATAATTATCATAAAGAACATTTACTTCTCATTCCAGTATAAAATTTAGTAATCTTACAGGACTTTTTTTTCTCTTGTAATATTTTAATTTTAGGAAAATAACATTATAGTACAAGAAATAAAATTTCCAGGAAAATGGGAAGACGTGCCAGCATAAATGTGTGGGTTTAACTCCAAGTCCATAAATTACAACATTGAAAAATAATTCCCTGACTCCTTGTACAAAACACAGGATAGTTAAAGATCATAGAATACAGAAGTTAAAACTTCAATTTAACTCTAGCATATACAAATTTCTAATTCTCTTCTTTTTAAAGAATAATCAGGTGATTTCAATAGCTACTGGTTACACTACACTGTGTTGTCTCTCCTTACCTGATAGGTAAATACATCTTCTCATTCTGCTCTCCAACAGACAGTTACTTACATCTCACCATCTACAAAGAGAGCAAGAGAAAACAAATTCTTCACAGGAGACTGGCTGAGAATTCAGATGGAGAGTCTGGAGGGAGAGGGATTTGCTGGAACTGTTGTTGCAGACTTGCTGTGCTCGCAATGCTTTATAGGGATAAGTGGAACAGGCAGAGTTATTATATCCAGCACTGACAGATACGTGTGGGGTCTCAAAGACAGGAAAAGCAGACTGTACTGTAACAGAAAAGTGAGGTGAATTTGAGCAAAACCAATTGCTTGCTAACATTCTCAATTACTTACTTCAGAAAGATCAGATTAACGCATTTTATAAAAAAGAGAAGGAAATGCTTTAAGTACATCCATTGAACTTGGTGTATGGTTAAGTTTGCTCTAAGGCTTGAGCCTCAGAAGAAGTGAGAATTCTTTGAAATCTAAGAGAACATCTTTGTTTTCTTTATGTTTCCTCTGCCAAGAGTCAACAAAAGCTCAGCTAAAAAGAACCAGCCAAAATGTCGTTCTCTGTGTAACATTGAGAGGTGAGAAGTTTTGCATTTTGAGTAATGATAAGCTACAGAGTCCATTCCGGATTGAGGGCTTCATTCTCTCCCAAGATGGATTTTTGTGGTCATTATGCACCAAAAGATTCTGTACCTTTATATTAGCGTGTTTCAGAAGAAAGAGATCAATCAAGACAAAGGATATATAAGATGTACAAATATTTTATACCAAAGAGCTTTTAAAATCATCCAAATATTTCCTGTTTATTTCTTGATGAATCTGAGACCATGTTATTCCTTATGCATTGGCATTGTTTTTTGATTAAATTGACAGGATTGTGGATAACAACATTTAACAACAAATTCCAATATTTTAGTTAGATCAGTCAATTGGATTCTCAGGGCCAAATTTATATCAGACTTCTTCAATACAATTTCTCTCAGGTAGCATTTTCTCAGCTGTTGTATAGTAATGTCAAATTTTAATTTAGTCTACAATGGATTACTTCCAGTTTTATTCAACTGCTGAAATCCATCCAGAACTTTCCCCTGCTAAATAATGATAGAAAAGGTCATGTCAGGTATAACCGTGTTTCCATTGATTGATGGATATATGGGATATGCTTTTGCTCATAGTTTAACCATTCTGCTTTTGCACAATATCTATAATAAATTCAATTCATGTTATATGCAGCCCTACTCAAGGTTTTACAGAAGGGATATTACCTCTCTTATAAAATCCAGCATTAATTCAAATCAGTGATTACAAGGAATGGCATTAAACTTAAAGAGGCAAGCGAGAGAAATGATAGGTCAGATCCCTTAGTTATATCTTTAATTCATAAACTCTATATTAGGCTCCTCTGTGCAAAATATCTACTCAAGGCACCCTTTTATCCTGATCTTGAAATCTACCTGTAAAATCAAATACCTAATTTCCCATGGGAACTGGCTGAAGGCCTCTCATTCCTTGACCTTAATATACTGCAGGGATCTGATAAAACAACTGAGGACTGACTTGTCAGGAGGGGTTTGTCAGATAAAGCCATCTTCCTTCTGCCATGTCAATAAAAAGGTTAGTCTGCTTCAACACTTCCACAAACTGAACTGGACAATCTCTGTTTGCACCTGCAGTGGTTTAGTCTTCTGTCTTAGGAGACTTTTTGAGACTAAAATATGTAAAATTACATGTCTGGATGCAAGTTTTTCCACATGCTGTGGATATCTTGTGTCACGTTAATGTCAGTGGATACTTACTTAGTGTAGTCTATGGAACCGTAAGAGTAATGGCATTGCATGGAAGATAGTAATTGAATTACTGTCTAAATCATCCTCACAGAGGCACATACCTTTTCCTTTGGGTTTGTTGGCTTGTTTAATGCTTCAGTGTCCAATGTGAATACAAGCAAGGAAGCAAATTAAATGTCTATCCTTCTGCAAATCACCACTGGGTATTCACAGAGAATTGGAGAGGGAAACCATAGCCAAAATAAAATATAGTTTAAAGGAGTGAAGTATCTACCTAGTAGAGGCAGTGTTAAGACCTGATTTTCACATTTGAACACAGTCAAAATACAGTCAACGAGTGTAGAATTGTGTATTACAACTTAAAAATTGCCTTCATAAAGCAAATTTTCCACTGATCCTTCTATAGGTCTATTTCAGAGTCAGTTCATGCTAGCCTTTTAGCATTCTTTTCCATTCACATAATGCAACTACTTGTAGCTGCATTTATTGTGTGTTTTAGCATTCAAATTTTATTTCTCTACTCTTTTTAGAAGTTTCTTTCAAAGGTTAGATATAGTAACAAAGCTGGGTTTCTCCACACCAATTCAAAATATATTTCCACAGACTCCTCCTTGTCTCCTTTTTTAGCTTTTACTGCTTAGATTATAAAGCTCGTTGTGCTGAGATTTTTATAACAAAGTTCAAATGGATAGAAACCAGAATTGAACTCCAGTTGTTGCCATTAATTTGATTCTGTTCCAGTCTACTTTTAAGAGAGATAAGTACATCAAAATACTGCTACTGCCGCCTTCCAGCTGCATTGAATAAAACAGAAAATTGGACTGGAGAAGTTCTCCGATAGTTGTTTTTTTCAGGCACATATTTTCAACATTTCAGGCCCGCTCAGACACCCTAATAAAAACCCAAAGGCATAAACTGTTGGTAGCTGAAAATAAAAGAAAGCATTTGCTAAATAACAAGAAAACATTTCTTACAGTTGGGTGCAGTGAAATGCCACTGGAATTAGTTCATTCATTAATGTGTAAATTTTGTTTCCTTCGTAAAGAGAGATTGATACATGTGAAAATTTATAAAAGGGCTTGCCTCTAAATTTTACGCTTATATTGATTGTCTTCATATTTCATTATGCAATATCTGAATGTGACTGTCTGGTTACATAATGGTGAGAGTGCACTTATACCACTGAAAGATAAAAATCAGTTAAAGGCAAAACCAACTCAAATAATCTCAAAATCATTATATTTAAATAGTTTTTTATTTAGAAATACCATCATTATAAACACAACAAGAAACTTAACACAATTCATAGATCAGCTTGCAACTAATTTGTTTGCCTTTAAGGCAGATTTCTTGGAGCATCAACTCAACCATTGCACCTGCAAATACATAAATCTGAGACTGCAAACTGCTGAGAGGGAAGCCCCTGCATAGGATTCTTTTTTACAAAGACCTCTTGCAAATGTTTGAGCAGCCCCCTTGGGTTTTGCCGTACACGACTGCCAGCACAAAAGCAAAAGCCCGCACATTCCTAACATTCACAAAACAAAACTCCTCAGAGACGTATCGGGCATTGTGCACAAGGATCTCTTTCTAATTGACAACACTAACGGCCCTGTGTTAAAATTTAATTTCATCTTTCCTATAACAGGGTCAAATAGAGTAATTCTTTCCCATACTTGGGTATAAAATATTTCCCAACTAACCAAATTCCATGAACTATATCAATAGAGCCTAATTTTGCACGTGTACACTGCACTGCAAATCAGAAACAATCACTGGCTCTACCCTAAGTAAGCCCAGTCAGGACTGGGCACAGAAGTATGAACCACCTGTTCCTATTTCTAGATCTCCTTCCATTTTGATCTGTTACCTGGGACTGCTAGATCCTATATTGCAGATAACCAAACTGCTAATATTTAAGCTTCTGAGCATACATCTCAAACTGTATTTTATGTGATGTCAGGGTAGGAAGAGGCAGAAGTATCTTACCATACCATCAGCAATCTAACAGACATCTAGTGAATACCTAGCTGTTTTAAGTTCTCACATGGTTATGGTAGAAAAAAGTGTAAGCATGCTGTTCTTGTTCCTGCCCTTATCATATCTTGTTTAACACAGTGCTGTTACTGTGAAACCACCAGACACTCTCATATCTGCTGGCCTTCCTCCTCAACCAAAGAATGGGGGAAGAAAAAGGGAATTAAACATTGGAGTTACTTAAAGGTTAAAGCTGAAGAAGGTTCTCTGGAGAAACAGGTTTCAATCAGAAAAAAGAATTATTTTAGAGTGAAAAAATACTGGCCCATGACTGCAGAACCAGTGTGGATATGACATGATTAATGTGCTGGTTCTATGTAAGTTAGCAATGTCTGGGCTTCTTGTGCTGACCCAGCCCATCAGAGCTAAAATATCTGCTTGGAACTGCTAAAAATATTTCAACATCTCTGGATAGAATCAGTGAAATGTGAATGCCATATGAGACATTAAGCCAGATCACATCTCCTGATCTTCAGACTAAAACACTGTCAGATGTAATTCTCATGGAAGGTTTTGGTCCTGTTTATTTTATGGAAGATAAATGTCACTTTCCGTGGTACGGGGAAACTACTTTGGACTTCTGGTAGTTCCCACTATGTCTTGAAAAGAACATAATTCTGAAATACCCTCATTAAACTTCAGATCCTCACAGCTACTTATGGTTTATATGAAGTGTTAGGATGGTCCCTGTAACTGCATCCATATGTAAAAAACCAGAAAAAAATATCCTCTCTACAGTCATAAATATTGACCAGTTATATTATCAAAAACTCCACCTGTCATGCTGGGACTCATTTCACATGCCTAATGCTACTGAGAGAATGGCAGGCTATTTTCTTTTGCCCATGAAGTCTTATTGCTTGCTATTTTTAAATAAAGTACTTATTATCTTCCTTAATTTGAAACAAAAATCGTTCCATTGAAAATATTCGTGTTTGATGTTTTGAGATAGAGTAATTGATAATTCTATGTGAGGAAACCAACAGTCAACAGACAGGGAACAAGACAATTCTAAAATTGTGCTGTCAAAAAGAAGTGATATTTGATAATTCTGTAGAACTCAAGACTATACAAATGCTCTAGAATGTACTGTACAAATAAGATTTGATAAATTATATTTTCATTTCTGTGACACTCATTTTTACCTGAAATTTTTATGGAAGGATTAAGAATTGCTTAAATTTATTTATTTGAAATAAAGCTCTCCTATAATTTCTGTAGTTTATTGTTATATAGATTGAACTTAGGTTTGCCTTGCAAGTATTCAAAAATTATAAAAACAAGCGCACTTACACTTCGCATTTGATCAGTTGTGCATATCTGTCTCTGATTATGTATGCAATAGGTATTATTTAAATGAATTTGAATCCTAATGACTTTTCAAAAGATACAAACACACCAAGATGTGTGTCAGTTTCAAAGGAAAATTGTTTTCAGTTTTGAAAATCATTTGGTCTACTTTTTAACATGTAAAAATATTGCAATATATATTTTTCCAGTAATACTGAAGACTTATGAGTTGCTACTGACATTAAATATAGTCTCTCTTTCTCTGTGTAAGGATCTGTGCATTGTCCTAATCAAATTTAGTTTGAGAGATTATACATCCCTTAATTTTCCACTACTGTTACAAAGTGTTTTTATACCACTTCAATTCTTACTTTCTGAAGACCTTCACTGTTGAGAAAAGTTATTTCTGAACTGCTTTGAAATGTTTAACAAGCAAACACTTATAAACAAAATATGTTATTAAACATGAGAGAATGTCTTACTTGTTATATGATGTCTAAAAATACTCGGTACAAACCCTCCACAATAAGCAGATTATTTTAAAATCAGTTATTTATGAATTGGTTTTTAGATTAAAATACAATAAAGTAAAATAACCCCCAATTTTACATGTCAGTCACTGTTTTGCCATGAGTTTCTTCACACTAATTAAACTCATAGCAGATGGATCAAGGTCTGTTGGGTACTAACCGAAGCAAAACAAGTGTATCAGTGAATGAAATGGTAAAAGAGGATACAACATGTGCCAAATTCAACCTCAATTCTGCAATCATCTGTATCTCATTTAAAGCAGATCAAACTGTTGCCTAGGATTTTGACAACATAAATTAGAACAGGTTCCTAGCTGATAGGATGCCTGTTTTGTAAACTAGACATCAAAGGCTTCTTTGTTTGCAAAATAAATATATCCGACTCTTTTCAGATCATTCTGCAGTAACTCAGGATTCATATAGAGAGTTTCTTAGACTGCGGCTTACTGTTCCCTCAACTGTACATCCTGAACAGCTTTGTATTATTTAATAAGTTAGTATTTACTCTCTTTTCTTTCAAAATGTAGAAGAAGAAGTGATTGTAGGATGGCTCATAGGCAGCTAGACATAAAACATACCCATCAATTTCAAAACAGAAATACAGATATACAATATGTATGTTACATACATTGGGACACCACTGTGTTCTATCTTCTTTGTCATTTAAATATAATTCTTGAGAATGATCCTGTATCACTGCTCCTTAGGAATGCAGCTGGGATTAGTACAGTACGATACACAGAGTGCCCTGGGGAAGACCATTTGCTCTGATACCAAATGCTAGCTTACTGTGGTATTGTTGCAGGAACTGGCATTTTTGTGCTGGACTCATTCTCGAGCAGGCAACTTATCTTCTAGTAATATCCAGAAAGGACTGTTACATTACACACCAATTGTCCATATGAAAGTCATACAGGTAACTTCTTTGCAGACTATTGATCTGTCTTTCATCAGGACAATCAGACACAAGACCCAGGGTCCAGAAGCAGCCCAGGTTCAGGGCTACTTGCTGGAACAGTTTGCTTAAGAGCAGACACAGGATTGTTTCTGATTCTGCTTATGGAGGTCAGAAACACAACTCCCATCTGAAAGAGGAAAACAAAAAATGTTGCTGGGAAACAACAAGGTAAGATTTCTTGGTAAGAAAAACCCAGTTGTGATTGATTGTTTATATTAGGATATGAATCTGTTCACGTAAGATCTTTATTCTATATTTTTAAAAAATAAAAGGATAAACTTTCCCCATAAAAATATCACATGTGAAAAGGGCCTGAAGTCTGTAAGAGAATGTTAGAAAATGAGTCAGAAGAGCTTTTAAATTAGCCTGTGAAATAATGTAATTTCTTATCTGTATGTGATTTTAAACATTCTCTCATAGTGTTTACACTTAGGATATTTTCTGGGGAACTTTAACATTGCCCACAAATTATCCTATTCATTTTGTAAGCTCTGGACAAGTCAGGTCACATGTTACATATGCCTACTGTAATCACTGTGGCACTTATGCTGTGCAGATGAGTACTATTTCCTGTCTTATGGATGTGTCACTGACTGTGTCTTGCCCTGATCTTACATTGAAAAGAGTCTGGAGTAAGGTCTGCAGAACCGCACAGTACAATGGTTCTTTTTTTTTTTTTAACGTCTTAAGTCAGTCTAGGATCATGATAAAGTTCACATTTTCTTTGAGGAATGGAGAAGAAAATAAAACAAAAGAGTTGAAGAAGAAAAAGAAAATGCACTCTTTGACTACTTTCTGTGACAAAAAACTCATGCTTGGTTTAGATGTTCAGCACACAGGACCAAGCTGCTGGCTATACATATGTGTATGCTCATACTTATGAACAAAGTTGTCTTGCTTTGCTGGATGCCTTTAGCTTCTTCATACAGATGGATGTGCTTTACCATGATCATTCCTGTGTTTAGAGGCATCCCTCCCTATTACTCTTATTCTGGCCACCTGTACGATTCACCCGTGTGGTGGACTTACAGGCTGTTGAAAACTACAAGAATGACTAATGATGAAGTACCAAAGCAACAGCTCTAATCACAGCTGGACTAAGTGACTGTTGCTGTCACCCTCTCGTGTGCTGAGGGACTGTCAAGAAGTCAATGATGATTTAGCGAGATAAAAGGGAGCCATGTAAAGAAAGGAAAACACTGGAGGAGTTGACTGCATAAAGCTCAATTCTGGAGGCAGCTGGGCTTGCTGCAAGTGATTATGAATTGCAAGTGATGAATGCACATTTTCCACTGATGATGGACTGATGTAAGACCATATGGCAGTTATTTTACACTCTCCCTATCCCTTCTGGAGGATGGTGTTGCAATGCCCTGGTACAGACGTGTTACAGGCCCCTTATTCCATGCATGGGACGGGAGAAGTGTTTTAACACTGCATAGTTTTCTTTCAGCTGGAAAGGTTCATGCATTTTTCTGTAAGTATCCATGGTAACCGATGTCATCCAACATGGAAGATATCACTCTTCTGTGAAAGGAAGGTTATCACAAGAACTCTACACCTCTTATGTCCTAACTACTTAGTGAAATATCCTTCATTTTAGAGGAGGAAATATAACCATTCAAAGAACTATATACGTATATGATGCAGGGATGTTTGGATACACAGATCTGATGTATTTTAGTAAAAAGATCTATCAGTTTTTGCAGGACACACAAGTAAGAGTATAATCATAGGGGTCAATTATACCTCTTTTAAGTGAAAAAATAATTGAACAATTCAATGATTTTGTGTCTCAGCTCTGAACCATCATTTTTCACAACAGTAAAAATCTTTTAAAAGACAACAGAGCAACAAAACTAAGCACTCATGGTTTTGTGAAGAGAATATAAACTTCCTGCTTAACTTATGGAACTCTCCTCCCTTACACTTGTCCACATTCAAATCTTTGAGTACTCATTTTAGAAGTGAAAGGCCACATTAAGATACAAAGGTCTGACTTTATGTCTCATAGTTTTTTAGTCTAGGACAGATGTTAAAGCCTATTAGCTCCAATAACATAAACCCAACATTTTAATCAAAGTCACTATCTTGTATCTATAAGATACTTCAGCAGACCACTAGAAAAGTCTCAGAAGCTTCAGAATCTCCAGAAGTTCATATTGAGAAGCTTATGTATAGTGTGAAATTAATCAAGACCAAAGAATAGAGGTCATATTCTAACTGTATGTTACAAAATTATCTCTAGTGCTAATCTTTTTGCAGCAGATTATAACCTATTTTATGGGCTAGTATGATAGGAAGCTTGTTCCCCTTTCAAGCAGGTGGTGACATGAAGTCATAAATGCAAAAAAAAATAAAAATCTTTGTAAAGCAGTGAGCAGAAAAGGAAAAAAACACAAATCTCTAAGTTTTTTTCATGGTACAATAATGTCTGTCTCTTCAGATCTCAAAGCACTTTAGAAGTACTGTAATTAAGCTTACATCTCGCCATGTGCTATAAAAGATTTTTAATGATTTTTTAAAAGAGAGAGAAAAAAGGTGAACAGGAGATAAAATGGTGTTTGCTCATTTAATGCTTATTGAGAAGAAAAATATGCACAGTTTAATAATTGTTTTTATTTTAATCATTCATAAAGAGCAATCTTTCTCCTTCCCACCCTAATTAGCAGGTAGATACATAAAAAAAGTGTGAAAAGCTGTAGAGCTCTGGACCACCCATAGCATGGTAGGCTAATTCTATAAATGTTCCTTTCCCCACACCTTTTCCGGCATCTTACAGAAAGCGTTTAAGTTCTCTTTTCATCTACTGTTCTCTCCTGATTTAGAGCTTCAATTTACCTTCCTTGACATACTTTTAGTCTCTCAAGCTTGTGCTGATTTCTTTTTGTTCTTGTTGTTGTTATGATTATGTGAACCAGAGAGGAGAAAAAAAGAGAGATGAGAGTAAAAGTAAGGAATTTCATGTGAGATACCTTTCATATCAGACAAAATCTAATCAGTGAACTAGATGAAAGGAATCTGAGAAATAACAATATTTGACATGGTAATGAATTACTTGAAATTAAAGCATAAACCAAATTTATTTTGTTGTCTTAAAGAACAGTTTGTCCCTTCCTCTCCTCTATTATCTCAATAGTCTACTCTGAAATATGCTCAGAAGGGAACGTTTTCATATCAGAATACTGTATTTTTAGATGATCCATTGGTTCTTTACCAGAGCAAAGGGATAACTGCGTTTCAAACTGGAAGAGATGTCTACAACCAAAAAAAGATTCCCTCCATTTGTATTAGGGAAGACAGAAGTGATAGTATCTATCTTTGTGCTCCATGAGTTCAATGACTGTCAGCAGGGGTCAGGAGGTATTATCTCCCACCAAGCAGCACAGAAGTTCAGATGAAAATTATCCTACAGTTATTTAAGAAGAGTTTATGGATAATCTTTACTGTTCTGCCTCTGTTTCTAAAGCATCTTAAGTTCTATGTGGTTGATTCTGGAGTTTTGCATTATTTTATGTGTGTGCTGGCCATTTAAGTTTCAAGACTGAAGGAGAGGAACTGTGCCTATGCTATGAGTTTGAGCATCATTGGGTATACTGGAAAATTGGTGGAGTTCTCTTACAGTGAAATAATTATTTCAAAATAATAAGAACAAAAGTATAAAATTGTCTTAATTCACTTCAATACCTAAAAACTTCCTCAGAAACATGACTATCAATAACAGAGGGTTCTCAACAGCTTGAAAAGAAACATCTCTCCTAGACATACAACTCTTCTTCGGCAATATGTTGCAACTGTCTGTGAAATGACGCAGAAAATCTTAAAGATCCAAGCATGCTTTATTTTCTATAGTTGCCTTATCATATCTTCAGCAAATACACTATTTTGAGACAGCAGGTGAATTAACGGTTTTGGTTTGTTTTTTTTTCCTTCCATTCTCATTAGTAACAATACATTTTGTGGTTGATGAACACACAAAATCAGTTTATTCAGATAGCATCAGTGGTTGTTAAAAAAAAGTTCATGCCCTAAGTTCTGCCACAGAGTTTGTTTATTACAGTTCAAGTTGGCTGCTTGTGAAGGGGCATACGCTGATGTAATCCCTGGACAGTTATATCCTTACAATTTAGGATCCACCTACGCACCACATGCTTTTCATGTGTTCTTCAGGCTCTGTCCACGCAGCAGCTGGTCTAATGATATTTTGAAGGCTAGGATTTCCCTGCTCCTTGTGTGTTTTTTTCCCTGCGTCCAGACATGTCCTCTTTTTCTTACATTTAAGATCTGCAATTTCTGTAGCTTCCTTATCTTCCAGCTTAGATTTGGCCCTGGGTCCCTTACAGTTACAACTGTATTAGACATATTTTATATTTTACTTATGATGTAAAATAAGTGGACTTGCAACTATCACTGAAAGATTAAATACTTTAACTAATTTCACAAATTAGCCCCTTCCAGTCTCTCTCTCATCTGAACACACAGACTTGCTGGTTACAGTTTCCTCTGCATTGATGTCAATGTCAGTATTTCACCACAATTAACCTGCAAAGCCTGAGAGAAAAACAGCAGCATTTTATGGTGAACAGAACCAAACCCAGCTGAAGTCAAACCACAAGTGTTGTTCCCCAGGGCTCAGTGTTGGGACCAGTCTTGTTTAATATCTTCATCAGATGAGGGGACTAAGTTCTTCCTCAGTAATTTTGCAGAAGACACCAAATTGGGCAGGAATGTTGGTCTGCTTGAAAGTAGGGAAGCTCTACAGAGGGACCTGGACAGGCTGGATCAATGGGCAGAGGCCAATTGTAACTGATTCAATAGGGCCAAGTACCTGGTTTTGCACTTTGGTCACACTAATGCTGTGTAATGCAACAGGATTGGGGAAGTGTAGTTGAATAGTTGCCCGGCAGAAAAGGACTGGGAGGGGAGTGCTGGTTGACAGCTGGATGAACATGAGCCAGCAGTGTGCCCAGGTGGCCAAGAAAGCCAACAGCATCCTGGCTTGGATCAGAAATGTACATGGGCCAGCAGGAGCAGGGAACAGATCATACCCCTATAGTCAGCACTTATGAAGCCACACGTTGAATACTGTATTTAGTTTCGGGCCTCTCAATACAAGATATACATTGAACTGGTGTGTCCATGGGAGGGCAACAAGGCTGTTGAAGTCTCTGGAACACAAGTCTTAATGAGGAGTGACTGAGGGAACTGGGATTGTTTAGCCTTTAGAGGCGGCTGAGGAGCAACCTTATTTCTCTCTACAACTACCTCACAGGAGGTTGTAGCAAGAGGAATGCTGGTCCCTTCTACCAATTAACAAGTGATAGGATGAGAGGAAATGGCCTTAAGTTGCATCAAGGGAGGTTTAGCTTGGATATGAGGAAAAATTTCTTTACTAAAAGAGTTTTGAAACATTGGGACACACTTGCCGGGGAAGTGGTGGAATCACCATCCCAAGAAGTGTTCAGAAAATGTGTAGATGTGGTGTTTCAGGATATGGTTTATAGACATGCTGGTATTCTGTTGATGTTTGGACTTGATGACCTTAGAGGTCTTTTCCTACCTTGACGATTCTATGATTTACTCATTGTGTAAAGAAAAAGGGTCAACATTGCAACTGTTTTTTTCTCTTCACAAAATATATCCCTCCAAATCTGTTAAATATATCCAGAGCATACTCCTCCTGTCACTGATGTCATGGTAAACCACGAGTCATCAGTGAAATCTCTAGGGCTATAGCAGAGTCAGAATGGTTTCCTAGTCCCCCCTTCTATTCTCATTTTGACAAGATTGATATTGGTGTATGCCACTACAAAGTTAAATGAATTCGCTCCTTATTTTCATTCATGTAACTGAGATCCCCATCTTGCTTTCAGGGCGAAGTATTAAAGATAACTAAAATAACATATCAGTCCTAGCTAACAGAGATATCCTTGTGGGTAGGAAAGATAAAGTTGCTCTGCTGCCAAGCTGTTTTCTCTCTGTGCCTCTTTTTTCCTTTTATCTTTTTTCTGGGAGGAGGGTAGACTTCTCATTTGCAACTCCATCATCTCCTCAACACTCTAGCATTTTCTCTGCAAATAGAGAGGAAAACCAGCACATCAGTAATAAAGAAATGCTCATTTGCATGAAGAATGACAACCTTATCCAGTTCTTTAAAACCCTATCTGATCCATTCAAGCACAGTCTCTGCATCTGAAGTAGCATCCAGGTGCCTGTAGAAAAGAAGGCCTGAAACTGTCAGATCACTCACTGCGGTAAAAATAGATGAAGAAGAAAACTAAATACAGTTGCTTACTAAATTTATCTTAGTCTAAACGCAGCTGGGATGTGGATGAAGGACAGAAGTGTGAAAAGGAATGGAAGCAACTCTAGCATCTCCCAATGAGAATGAAATTAACAGAGGGCTGCAGAACCAAACCTAAAAAGCCTTCCAGTGTGAAACAACTGAAACTATATCTTCTGCCTGAATTCTACTTTTTTTTTTGTTCTTTAAGTAGATAGGTCTCTATGCTGCAGAAGCAATAACTGAGATGACGTTGAAACTCAAAGTTATTTTACTAAATGTGGGAATTCTACTCTAAGTTGGACAACAGCAGATGGCTTTACACCTTTCTGTCCCTCAGTTTCCTTCAAGATGTAAATAATGAGACATAGACATGTTCTGTCTCTGCTATAAGTATAATAACCTGAATGCAGGAGATCCTTGATCTGAGAGAGGTCAATACACAATCCTGCTTTGGTTAATGTTGAATTTGCAAGATCATATATTGAGTGCTGTAAAAAGGACATGCATGTTTTATAACATAAAATATACAGGCATTTTCATTCACAAATGAGCTGTTGTCTGCTCCCCCCAGTTTGCTGTTAGAAGCAGTGAATACAGGACTGCTGGAGCTCTAGTTCAGACAGCAGATGGATTAATTTTACAAAAAAAATCAAAGCAGTGTTATGTTGTACTCACTAAAAATGTAAACAAAGCAAAATCTTGGGGCATAGAAATCTCACATTTATAAAAAGATGTTATTCAGCGAAATGACTGTTTTTTAAAAAAAAGGTCACCCTTCTTGGTATTTAAAAGAGTTAGGTTTTAGGCAGCAATAACTTCCTCAAGTCCGTATTCTGCTGCATTCTTTTTTCCTCCCGTAGCATATCAAGAGTCAGAAGGAAGAACGAGTATTTTCTTAAAATAAAATGAAATGCGAAGTAGTAAGTTTAACTCTCTGGCAGACTACAAGATAAAATGTAGAACTCCTATGTTACTGAATGAGTGTTCACAAAAGTGAAAGTGACTAATTTAATTGTGTAAACTCAGTGAAAGAGATAACTGAGAACCAAAAGCATAAAAGCACAGAGATAAAGTATCTTTACATATACATATACATATACATATACATATACATATACATATACATATACATATACATATACATATACATATACATATACATATACATATACATATACATATACATATACATATACATATACATATACATATACATATACATCTCTGTATGTGGAAAGAAACACGTCGATATGCGCAAGTAAATATGTAGGTCTATGTATTCACAAAGAGAAAGAAATAAGATAAAGGAAAGGATGTTTATAATTCTATGTTGGTTTTCCTTGATATAGAAAACCCTAAATATTTAGCTGTGAGTTACAAACCAAGTACTGACAGCAGAAATCCTTCCACTATTCAGGCAGGCTCCTGCAGCAGAAAGATATCAGTCCTACTTTCTTTGCCAGAAGTGGTTCTGAAGAGCTGTGACATTCTGGAATACAGAGACTCTGAATCAACCACTGGAATTACACCGAGGTGTCTCTTACCCCAATTTCTTGTCAAGCATTGCAGAACATACCAGAAAAAGAGGAAAAAAGGAACTGGAAAAGAAGGAAAGTTAGTGATATTCTATGTTTCAGGTTTGTTTTCCGCATTGGTATGAGTATTTCAAATGAGTGAGAAAAGGAGCTCTGTAGTCCATCAAAAGAAATACAGTGTCTGTTTTTATTGATGCAGACCTGTCATCTATTGGGGAAGATATCTGTAATGTTATTTGTGGATATAGTTCAATCAATAAATGCATGAATGGTTACAGTCCTGTTAGTCATGTTGTGCTGCTTCACAATCTTCTCCAGAAAGTTCTTCTACTTTTACAGGCCATAATAGTTTGGTGTGTCATGTTTTCTAGTCTGCACTGCAGTGATATTGCCTCCCACCTTCATCTTACCTCTTCCACCCTTACCCCCCTCCAAGCCATTTCCCTTTGGCTCTCACAGAAGTTATTCATTGTATCAGCAGCTCACCTTTAATCAGAACACTGCTTCCATCTGAACTAGCTGGTTAAATGACTGAGGGTCCATTAAGTGAATTATTTCAAGCTCTTGTCCCTTTCACAAATCTGCCCCTAAAGCAGTAGAGTAAGTAATAAATTTGAAGCGCCTCTCGGCATGGTGAGGGAAGCAGACTGCACTTTACAACTAGCAATTAGCCTTAGGGCTTCAGGCATTTTCCTTTTCTCACCACAAATGAACTTGTCTCTTTTTTTTTTTAAAAAAAAAAGAAATATCCAAGCCTTGCCCAGAGTTTAGTGCCTGACATTGCTATATTGTCTTCAGATTCTGTCCCCTGGTTTATACCATCTTAATATATGGTGACATTCTATAATATTTTCTATCGATTCAGTGGTGGGCCGATCTGGGTAATTATGACCAAGCATGACCAAATATCAGAGAGATTCAGTACCTTCCCTACAAATCTGTTATCTTCTTCCCTCTACTGAGGTTCACATAGCTTTGAGAAATGTGGGGGAGCATAAAACAAAAATGTACAAGGTGCATTTTGATGACTAAATAACAGAATTTCTGCATGGTGGCTACACACCTAGGAGTATGTGAAAAAATATTTCTTTTAGTTATATTATGTCATACAGCTAAGACATTCGGTCTCAAACCGTAGAATGCAGAAAGAATTATAGACCAGTTACTTGTTTACTCAGAGTATTGCGTGCTGTGTGCAAAATTTAGATTATTTCACTGATTTCCTTCTCAGTATTTTAATTTATCTATCTTTTTTTTTTTCTTTTCCATTCTCTTCCTTTCCACCAGAATTTATTTTGTAATTTTCATTATCCAGCTCACCAAGCCTCTATCAGCCTTCTCCTTTGCCCTTGACCAAGTATTTTTATTTCTTTTGGCCCCCCGGGACTATGCAGGTGGGAATAATTCTTTTATCTCTCTTTTGGTTACATCTTGTAGTACCTTGTTCTTCTCTGTTTCTTTTTCCAGCTCAATTCATATGCTTTTATCAGTTTCACAAGTGCTGTTGCTATTGCTAGTTCCTGATCATCAGTTTGTATGTCATCAAGTACAACAAGTGCTCTTGGCAGAACATCTGCAATTACTAGATTGTTTCTCATCTGAAAATGTAGGGTGTTACCAACACTGATGTAATTGAACTGAGCTATGTCTATGGACTGTAATTAGGTCTTTTCCCTGTGACAAAAGCTATAAGGAAATCAGGAAACATGGCCCAGTACAAGTTTCTGAAAAGGCAGGTGAAGGTTTCTTAGCAAGGCTCAGCCAAGTACAGACCAGGCAAAATATACCAGAGCCTTTTAATTTTGTCATCGTCAAAGAGGAAGCTGTCCATATAAATGAAACAGAGAGGAGTTTGATTTGGCATCATGATTAGTGGTTTTTGTGCTAGAAATGTGAAGAGAAAAATGACTGTTAATATAGGAGATATTTTTCACAGTTACCAGTGACTTATTTCAAGGAATATTACGCAATCCCAAATAAAGGTATAGTTAAGGCAATATAAAAATGCTTCTCTCTACTCATGTTGGAAGTCAGTAGGAATAGCTTCTTAAATTTATAAATGGGACTACTATTTATTGACAGACTGTGATCTTCCTGTTTTCCTTTTCTAGACAATAGGAAGTGGGATACAGTAATTAGTAAAAGCCTCTTAACTGAGAGCTGTAGATACCATGTTGTTTTTACACATACTAAAGATACATAGCAGCTATGTAAAGATCAATCCCAAAGTGCTCAACAACAAAGCAGTTTTTGATTTCAGAGGTAGCGTTCTCCCATTAAGAGCATTTAGCAAGTCAGCCTTTCTTGCAACTGAAAAAGATGAGCAGACCAAAATGTGTCCAAAAATGTTACGGAGGTCTGAGTTGCTGTTGATCAGTAGCACAGGTGGATTCAATGAAAACAGTGCTGCCATTATAAGTTTCAGTGCATGCAAGAATAGTTCGTACTTAATTGCATATACATGTCTATGCCTAAAATACATGAGTCACTGCTTCAACTAAAGTGACTGCACAATGATGTTCTTACATTTGTTTGGCAGTGGAGACCATATACATCATATAGTTTTATCTCTCTGAAATATTTTTAAGAGCTGAAAAAAATTTGAAGACAGTGGTAACTGGGAAAACTTTGTATTTTGTACAAAAACGTATTCCTTTTCATTAGCTATCACTTAAAATATTGCTGAACCAACTTCCCTATCGTCTGCCATGCCGTGGTTCATTTAAACTGGTGAAATTCTTAATTAATAGCTGCTGCATCTGTCAAAACAACCATTGGTTTCATCTTGGGTTACATCCTCCAAAAATACCAGACAAGGGTGAGGTAATAGAGAGCCTTCACTTGCATGACAGAGGAAATGTGCTGGGAGGAGAGAAGCAAAGGAGGGCTCACAGAATTGCACTGAAAGGTTGATTCACTTTTTGAAAAGTGTTTTTCCATCCTTCTTTGAGTCTAGCAATGGCACAGGGCACACAAGTAGTCATTTAACAATGTTATATTTAATTTTTAATGTATGTTGATCTACAAGACTGCCGATGTGCAGCAGACTCTTCTACATTCTTTGCACTTGTCAGTATTTATGATTTAGCCTAATCCAGCCCACGGAACTGCAGTAAGTTTTCTTTCATGGCTGTCTGGATGGAAGTTCTTTGTTTCTGATGCTTTCAGCCTGGATGGAAGTTCTTTGTTTCTGATGCTTTCAGCCCTGGTGGCTTTAAAGCTTTTGTATCTCCCTGTCATTAATTGTATCGATTAACTTTCTTCTTCTGACATGTTCCTTGTTGGCTCTAGCACATCTTTCATTCTCTCATGCAAATACGTTTTTCCCTTGTGTCTGTTAGAAATCACAAGTGGCAAGTGTGGGAGTAGAGAGTTACCTTGATGAACTCTCAAGATTTTCTATTACAACCTCAAGAATCTGGCCTTTTAAAAATCTTGCTTTCTATCTTTCCATCTCCTTTTTCTCACCAGTCTGCTCCTTACGACCCCAATATGGTTCTATTATTTACACTAGAATTGATAAGCACACTTCTAGTGTTTATCATCACCTCTTCACAGTCCTCTTTTCACTAGCTCCATTTGCTCTCTGCAATTACAGTGTTTGCGGGTTTGCCTTGTTTCAGGGCAATGGTTTGGTAATATTCCAGACACTCAAGGCATCATCAAAAAGCTAACCTCGTAGTTTTCATTTAATTGTTGGGAAGGCATTTCTGTGTTCAACCACTGAAAATTCCATTTTATAAATATCACAATGGTAAGAGGACCTGGATTCTACTCAAATTGGAATAATTAGGTTTTGCCTATTAAAAATCACTCATTTGAGTTCCCAGTGGATAAAGCAAATCCTCATGCCTTGTTCTGAAGAATGGCCGTTAACAATCAACCTGTATAGAATAGCTACTCACTTAGAACACTACTGAAAATCTGGAACATTTTATGTTGTATTTGTGTGAGTAATGGCTAATTTCAGACTCAGCAAAGACTATAATTCATAGAGAAATGAACAGTTGCTCATATTCTGCACACTAAAAACCAGTTACATTGTAATTGTCTCCTCTCTAATGCTTTTATACAGGAAATAACCCCAGTGGGGCTGCTCACAAAAGAAGTGTTCCTCAGGCGCAGAAGGGAGAGAAGAGTCAGACCTTTCATTAGGCAGCAGTGTAGATGTACCTAAGATAGTTTCTAAAGATGAGAAGTTCTAGACAGATGTCAATAGTAAATATAATAACTGTTGACAATTTAGTTGCTCATGCTAATGATATGTTCAAGCAGAGAGTGCCAATTATTATCAGAGTTTAAATTAATGACAAAATCACAATGATTCCCTTGTTCTCTCCTTCTTTTGATTTTAAATACCATTCAAGAGAAGCATAAAGGGCTTTGTTAGAGGAGAAAAAGTTTAAAGTGTTCAAAGCAATTACAAAGAGCTCTGTTCCTCCTAGGATTTTTGTTTGTTAGCTCTAAACTTAAATCAAGCAAAACACTGCAGTCAAAGACAATTTTGCCTTTTCACTCTGCATTTTGACACTTCAGGGTCCCAAGCCTGATTAGTTCCCCAGCACATTGCATACATAAGACACTCACTCTGAGAGCTTTCATTCAATGTACCTTGCTCTACGGCAAGCCCTTTAGCATTTATAGAAATGTCCTGATTGAGCATCTCGACTAAGTCAGAATAACAGATCCTAGATTTTTAACCCCAGAAACCCGTGTGAACAGCGTGAATATAAGGAAGCCAGATGCCAGAAAGCCCAGAACTTCCCCTCCTTGCTCTTAAAAGGAGAGACTGCTAGATCAATTATATTCAGGCAACCCTAATATAAAAACAAAGAACCAGATTCATATCTTTCTCATTATTAGAAACAATTAAGCTTAACTACAAGAAAACCATTGCTTTGTTGAGAGTCAAAGGACAGCAAACAGCAAGGGTAGACACTATGCACAAACAAAAAACTGTCATATTGGCAAAAGCCCCTCACCACCTTCACTCGAGTACATTTCTGATTCATGCCAGATTATTGATCTCTAAACTGTAATGGAAATTAAGATCTTAAGTTCTACTGTCACTCTGCTTTCTCTCTTCTGGGGTACTCATGTCCTTTTAAAGAAAGTAGGAAAGAAGAAAGGAATATCAAAGATTTTAATATTTGTTAGCATGACCTTACATTGTCCCCCTGAAAAACATAAGATTTGGTTTGCTGTGCACTGCAGGGCTTCTGTGTCCCCAGAATCCTGGGGCAATGGCAGTACCAAGCTGACACACTGTAGCAGAAATGTCATTTTTTAATGACTTTATGTGGTTCTGACGGGAATCTGTTATCTATTGCTGAGATGCTGAAACCCGATTATTTATCTCCAAGGTAAATCTGTCTATGATCTAGAATTTATATGTCTTGTCACTTCAGGAAACAGAACAAATGAAATGTTTTTATTTCTGGTGCCTTATGTTTATAAATTTATTCTTTCGAGCTTTGCAAGCAGATTTCTGGGAGCAGGGTGCTGAGGACCAGGGTAGAGACAAGTCAAGTTCTCTTGCTTCTCCAGGTTCTCTTGGTCTCCCTAGTAGATTGCCCAAGGTCAGAATGGATCTTGCTGCCCTTCAGTCACACACGTCCTTAAGAGCTCATGTGCCAACTGTAACGAGCTTAGGTTTTAGTCATTGCTCTGAGGACTCCAAGCATTTAAGTGCTGAGAATACTTTAAAAGTGAACAGCATCAACAAATTGGCCAGGCAGCATGTTTACCTTAATTAACATAAATACTAACCTCTGCTTGACATTTCAGGCTAGGAGCCTACAACATTTTGAAAGTATCTTTATTTTTCTGACACTATTTTATTTTAATTTAAATGTAAACTAATACACCTACCAGCTTATTCACAATGATTCTCAATTATTTCTGTTTCCTCCCCAATGTATCGCAGCAAATGAAAGAGTTTAACACATGTTCTTTTTTATCTACAAAATTCATTACCAAGCCACTCCATGAAGCAGGATCAGAACTGCCAGCAATTTGTCTCTATTAAGAAACAGGTTTGCTCCAAGTGCTTTTAAAATAATCTTTCTCAGGTATGTTCTAAATCAATATGTTCTTTCTGTATCTTATACAACTTTACAGAAACATTGCGGGGGAGGGCAGAGGGAAAGAAATACCAGAATATCCTGTCAAAACTGTAATTCTTGCATTGCCCTCTAGTGCATGCATGACTATATGACACTTTTATTTAACTTCACGCTATAAATTACTAAAATGAAACCTTTAATGTCATTTGATGGTTTGCTGCATTTAATTTTGAGGCAAAAATTATAGATAGATTGTTTGAAATACATAATTAATTCTTGCTTTCCCCAATCCCTTCTGGCAAATCTGAGAAACATTAGTTTGCTTTGTGTTGCTCGCAGAAATGCAGGCTGTGTCTTTTCAAAAGAAAATAAGTATAATTCAGAACAATCCAGACCAAAACCCATCATTTCTTCAAAACCACCTGTATAAATTTATAGGGTACCTAAATTCTTTACTATATGAAGGCCAAAAAAAATTCTTCAGGACTGTGATGTTAATCTGCATACACTTGCTTGTAATAGTCAGCTGTCTTCCCCACATATAGAAAGCTTAGTATAAAGACAAACACAGGAACATGCAGAATAGTTAAAGTAGGCATAAAATTTACATACCAAAATGGAAGCTATTGTAAAACATTGTATAGATAAACTTTTGAGGAGTTATGGTTTCAAACAAAGTCCTGGTTACTTAAATGCTTATATGTAAGAATTCCTAAATTTCTGGACAAAAAATTGTGACTGTGTAAGTAAACCTAGGAATATACTAATTATTATATTAGTATATCTACATTAATTACAAATTTCCACCCGTATCACATAAATTAACACAGAAAAAACCCACTTCTATCTGTAATAAGAGTCCTAGTAAAAGACAACATTTTATAAAATAATTAAGAAAAATAAATCACCAGGTTACAAAGAGGAATATTGTAGAAATGCATTCGTACATTTGTACCTGAAAAATATGCTACTTTCTTTACCGCAGTATAGAAAATGTTTTTCCATTGGATATGTTTGATTATATTATATCACCACTTCTTCTGAAATGTTCCTTAAAAAAAGAGTATTTGTATTTTTTGTGCTGTGGTCTGCACGATACCACTGTCAACCCTCCACAAAGCACATGGAGAGAAATTACAGAAGCTCAGTCCCTTGTCAGAATTTCATGGTTTTTGCTTTCAATGCCAAAGCCACACAATAAACTCCATAAGATGTGTCATCATTTTTCAGATGAGGAATTGCAGCTTACACTCTTGGATCAGTAAAACAGTCATGTGCTTGAGCAGTTACAATAGTCTCCCATGCAACTCTAGAATGTATATGATTATATATAGGAGATGTAGTTGCATCTGTACAAGCAAGAACAATTGCAGGACATGAAGGGCCTGGGTAGACTAAAGATTTGAATAACAAATGGAAAGAAGAGGTTTGCTCTGAAGACAGGTGACTGTAGCTGCATTGTGTAAGTGGGAAAGCATCTACCAGGCTTGTAGATGATGTCCACTACCAAAGTCAGATAAAAAATGAAAACCTATTTTAAAAATCCCAGATTATATTATTGGAGTATGGTGTGACATTATGCAATGCTGGCAATCTTAATTCTGTATTTGTGTGATCAACCTTATTGAAGACAATTTCGGGACATCTTTTGATGAGTGATTTTGGTTTTACATTTCCATGTAATCTCGTGATTCGGATGTACCTAGGTTTACCTCACTCTTTCATATGAAGTTGACCCTGGAGTACTAACAGCTCCTACTTCCTAGGTTTTATCTGTCCTGATTCTGGACAAGTGTCTCTAATCCTTCAAAAGCCTTTTCTGGACTCCATATCCAAATAATTCCAAAATAAACATAGCAAAGTAGCATAGTATTAGTTCACAATAGGATAGTAACAGTTCATTTTAACTTAATGTTTGAGAATATTCTGGCATGCAGCTGTTATGGATCATGTTAAATAATGGAGATTTTGATCAATCAACAACTCTGGAACATCTGATTGTCCTGCCTGTCAGGCACAGTCTTTCAAACATTGCTTCCTAGTTTGTGCTTTTCTCTCCAAAAATCTTTTCACAAATCATGTGAAAGACAAAATTTTCATCAAACAAACTTGGGAGGGGCAAGTTTTTTTCTTTTCATATAAAAATGCAGAGGAGCGATCTGTGAACAATCTTCATATTTGGTTATTACAGAATTAATTCCTCATGTTGACAGATACATAACTTCTTGGTTTAGAATCTCACATTCTTTCGGCTTGTAATCTCATGCTCACAAAATGAGATTCTAAACACTCTAGATTGCTAGCAGACATATACCCTGCTTTTCTCAGTGTCATTTTGAAGTTTGCCTCTGTTGTCTCAGAAAAGCAAGGTAAAAATGGAGAAGTACCATGGCTGGAAAATAAGCATAGCTGTAGAGCTAGTTTTTGTGTGAAAGGGATGCTTAGTTTCATACCATGTTTATGTGGATTCAGATCCTGTTCTGTGTAACATACCAATAGCAGAAAACATGTCACTGATTCAAGATCTAGCTACTTGTTATCTTCTACAGCAATTTTTCCTGTCTCCTTCCAAGCCCAGTATATTGCATCATCACTGGGGAAAATCTGTTCTTGATCTTTTTTCTGAATATTTACAGAACTGTAGGCTTCCAAATTCAGACCATGTACACCTTGTGGCTCTATTAAAATCCTTTAAAGGTGAGAGTTCTTATGTCATTGAAGTGGAAAAAGAGCAACCAAGAAACCTGATGAAAAGTTCTCTAAGAACCTGTTTAAAATATAAAATGTCATAGTTTAATAATCTGATATCAAGATGTTTTGTCTTCAGAACGTTCTGAATGTTCTAAGGCCTTACGTGACTCATTATGAATGCATTGAGAACTAAGGTGTGACAAAAGACTTGTAGGTTTCGGTTACTTATTTTTGTATTCTTTTGCATATTTTTCTCTCTCTTTTTTTTTGTGTACTACTTTTCAGAATATAAAAGTTTTTTTCCTTCTCTCCCAAACTGGTGAAAAGATTTGAAATACTGTTTGGGATTTTTTCCTATGAATCAAAAAACCAACAATAAACTTTCAGCCAGATAAGGGCAAATTTTGTGTCTAAATCAAGTATTTAACTGTTACCTAAATTAGACCACTGGCCACTCCATCTAGAAAACACAAGCACTTTCAATGAGTAAGCCAGACTTTCCACATACTGGAGAGATTTTAAGGGGAGCATCAAGTTCCCTTTCCTGCCCCCTAATCTCTTTCCCTATTAACGTTTTCTTTCCCTGTTTAATTTCAGCTTGGGATATTCATGGACACTAACCCAATTTCCAAACTTTATCTGTGAGAAGTTCAAAGCCCATAACTTTATGATCTCTTACATTTTTTACTGAAATCCTCACCCTTTGCTTTTTCTCCCCAAAAAAGTAAAATATTGGCATAACACTAATGAGAACCAAAATAATAATAAAGATATTTTTTGAATCATTGTGTTTCCCTCTAAATCACCATTTTTACTCCTTCATTTCTACTGATGCTTTTTTTTTTTACCACAAATAAACTCTTGCCAAACTCTGATTTTGGTAATATGCCTCTCATCAGTGGCAAAATGTACTTTGCTATAGCACATTCTGGGAAAGTAGCTTAAAAATTTTCTTGTAAGTGACCAGCCTACTTTTGCAAAATAATGAGTCTGTAGGAAAGATTGGTTGTTAAAGGACTAAATATATTCACCCATTCTCACCACTCTGTCATCAGAAATAAGCATGCTGACCCTAAGCTAAGGACACAAAATAAGAACATTGTTGTCTTCATCAGTTTACACTATTTAACCAACGGTCAGCAGTAAATGCTTGTCATACCTCAATCCCTTTCCTACAAGGACCCACCAACAAAGAATTTCTTCCAGCTCTGAGGAAACTCTTAGGTTAAATATCCTTGCTGGTGCAGATCAGCAGTCATGGTTCATGGATTACAGAAATATTATTCAAAAAAAACCCAGAAAGCAGGATGCTTTTCACTGATCTCCTCAGCAGTGTGTACAATTATAAAGGGATGATATGATGCAGCAATTTCATTTATTAGCCCATTTCTAGACCATAAGGCCCATATGAGATTATTCCCATGCAGGGCAGGACTCTGCGCTCTGATACTAAAACTAATCCTTGATCTATAGTGTGTGTACAGTGGTGCAATATAGCACTGGTTAATGTACTATCACATGCAATACTGCTGCCAAATTTTGTTAGTCC
The DNA here is from genome assembly GCA_033558185.1 of Dromococcyx pavoninus. Classification (NCBI taxonomy): domain Eukaryota; kingdom Metazoa; phylum Chordata; class Aves; order Cuculiformes; family Neomorphidae; genus Dromococcyx; species Dromococcyx pavoninus. Next base: position 2,437,648 of record JAUMJL010000091.1, on the reverse strand, counting down.
ACTCAGGAAATGCAGAGTTGTACCAATCAATCCCACCTTAATAAATTTCACCCTAAAATCTGCCTAAGTGTTTCTACTCAGAAATTAGAGAGCAGGTATTGCTACGTGCTTATATGTAAAAGAGACTCTGAAGTTTTGCCTCCTTAATGCAATGTGAACAACTAGAAGAAAAAGAACGAATGTGATATACATTTTTCATGACTTAGTGCTCTGCTTCTTCTTCACTAAATCTGTTCTGTACCAAATGTTTAGTCCAGTCAGTAGTAAGTGGAACAGCAGAAAGAAAAAAAATGCAAACTGGAAGTTTTACTGCAGTGATTCATACCAGCTTTGCCAAACTAAAACAAATGGGCTTAGTATGAAATTGACCTTAGGCTAGGATTTCCCTTTTATTCTGTTATACTTATCTTGGAACACATCAAAGATTCCCAAAATGCTCAATTGAACTCATGTTGCAAAATAGGTTCCTGGTGAGATCATGCTTGACAAAAGCTAATGAAAAGGCAAAAAAGGTGAGAAATATAGATACTGTGCACAGAAGGTCATACAATAAAAAAAGGTACATGATACAGCTGCTATATTTTGCTTATACTTTCTGGGTGTTGGTATCTGAATCTAAGATACTAAGAAGAAAAGCTGACTATACATGGATTAAAACTCGCAAAAAAAGGGCTGCTTGCTGTGTTTACAGTGAGAGTTAGGTCCTCATGAACATCAGGAAGAGTCACAGGCATTGTACCAACTGAAAATCTGATCCTAATCTAATCCTAGGTGTTTACAAATCAGACTCTGTGGATATAAGGAAGACATAAACCCTGAAAACAAATATCAGTTAACCGATATCTGTGAAGTTGTTCATGATTTGCACCAGAGCATGGAAACCAGAAAATTGTAACATAGTCTTTGATTATTATGCACTCTTTTTTTTTGTGTAAGATTCCAGTCAAAATTTTCTTCTAGTCTTGGACAAACTCACCTTCTCAAGTAACCTATTTCATCTGTCAAACTCCTACACACTCTCAGTGACATCAAATTATTCCAATCTTGCAAAAAGGATGACAAAACAAAAGAGAGCATGGGTTATATAGGAAGGATTTAATTGGGTTTGAGATCTTCTTTCATTCTATTTCTGTTGTTCTAAGAACCTGACAATTACACACAGTATATAGAGGTATCACAGAGCTATCACACAGTCCTGACAGCACGTTCCTGCCAGGACAAAGCTTTAGAGTGGAATGTTGTATTATTTGTTTGACCCTAAAAGACATCGGCAGTTTATTTTATCATTTTTCTTTGGTTTTGTTTGGTTATGGTTGGTTTATTTTTAATATTTGTTTTGTTTTTCCTTCCCCTAGCTTTTTTTGCACTTAAACAAAGCAGAAAATACTTGAAAGATTATACCATAGGGATAAAACCCTGGTCCAGTTGCACTTATATGTATTTCTTTACACTAGCCTTTCCTCTAGATAATTTCTAAAACAGCTTCCAAGTGGCATAAAAATACATTTAAATGTTTTTGTGAGTATATTAATATTAAAATTAAGCCTAAACATTTTCTCCACTCAACAGAGAAGAAAGGGGTTTTCTTCACAGGGAAGAAATTTCTGCAGAAGGTTGTTTTGCATGCGACAATACAAACTGCACATGTTCATTTTTCAGCTTCAGCCTTCACTTGTGAGTATCAAAAGGGATCAAACTGTTAACATAACTGAAAGTAGGAACAAATAATTAGAAATTCAGGTTGAAATAGAGGCAACATTATTCTAACTTATGGCAACTACAATCACATATGAGACAAATTGCTTAAAGCTATTTAGTATTATTCCTAGGCATGGTACCTACCTTTATAAAAAAGTTGGAAAATTGGATTCTGAAGTTGTACAGACCAGTTGGATTCTCGGAATACTGGAACAAATCACATTATTTCTTGTAAACTGAAAAAAAGATAAGATATTAATAATAATTTGTGTGAATTTATCAGGAATACAAACCTACTGTAAATACAGAGGAAACAAAAGTTGGTATACACTTGCATTTCAATAACCCTCTGCCATTGTTTCACATAGCATTTCCAAAAGCTGGCTGAGAAAGCTGTGCAAATGAAATTATTAGGCAGATCCCACATGCCCTGGAAAACCACTGTTGCATGGGAGCTAACAGTTGTCAAGCAACATCAAACTAGAAGAGGTCTCAAAAAAAGTCCTGGGTGTGTCTGTTCAGAGCTAAGTTAATTTTGTCTTTAATGACTTGAATGATTGAATAGATAGGCCTCTGATTACATTTACAGGAAATGCACAAGTCAAGTGGAAGGTAAGGAATTTGAGAACTGAATGTTTCATCTCAAAAAGTCTTGAAAAACTACAGAAGAACAAAAAATGTATACACTAATGGGAACAAAGAACAAGCTATTTTTTTAAAAGTTCACCAATAAGAATGTTACTGCTTTCTTTCCTTATTTTTTTTCTTGAATTGCCACTTACTTCTCATCCAGAAGAGTCTCTGCTGTTCAAAATCTTGTCTTCAAAAATCAAACTAGTCAAACTGGTTTCTTATTTTTATTTATTATCTTTAATATATATTAATTATTAATAATAATTACCTTTATTATGTTGTAATGTACTTACTTGAGTCATTACCATTAATTAATTTCCACTTGTGTGTAAGGGACAGAGGTCACAGTCATAAGGTGTTTTTCCCTTTTTTCCTGTCAGCAGAAAAGATGGTCTAAAATATTCTTCCTTGTCTGGCGTTTGACTGGGTGAGTTTATTATTATTATTATTATTATTATTATTATTACTACTTTATTTTTGAGTAGTCATTCAATAAACTCCAAAATGAAAGATGAAGTAAAAAAGAATGATGCTAAGATATTAGTTCAATTACTGTACATTAAAGGAAAAGTCCTCAGCAAAAATAAATTATAGAAACTCATTACCAAGAATAGGAGTAAATAGGTTTGGCACTTGACAAAACAGTAGCATCAACTTGCTCTGCTGTCATACAAACCGTTGTCAATTCTAAGACAGATGTACATTTGAAACTCAGTGTAAGTTATCGTGAACTTATAGGGGTCAATTTAAATGCAACATACTATGTAAATGCCCCTAAATTTGAAGGAAAGCCTTGCAAAATTTGTCCTCATTTGCGTTCCCATTAAGCAAAACCAACTTGTGTGGGTATTTAGAAGGTCATGGAGTGTTTGATTGTAGGTTCTTTTAACCCAGAATATATTGTGATGTTTCTATTAAAAAGCCAAGACCAGCTTTACCTCAGTTGTTTCTCAAACACATTTGTCCGAGCTTTTTACAGAAGTCTCCAAGAGAGGTTTCACATCCTTTACAGATGATATGTCTCAATGTGTCAATATATATATATGCCCTCTCTGAACTTCAAGTTTATTATCTGACATCTATTCTCTTATTTATTGCAATTATTTCTACTTTTCATGCATACTTAATACATACATTTTTCTATCTCACCATGAATACTCTATTCTTAGCTCAAACTAACCCACATCCTCTGTTTTCAGTGTAGGACACATTTTTTAACTTCTAATTCTTAGTGTTTTTACTCATGATTCTCTCCTGATCCACAGCATAGTGTCCTGCACTCCAACTGCATCCTGAGGAGGGACTAGTAGCGTAGCTAGTAGTAGTATGTATACTGAGAGGTAAATGGTTGCTCTCCAAGTTTACACAGAGTATATTCAGCCTGAAGAATCCATCTGTGCACAGAGGCTCAGGCAAAAGCCATTCACTAGAAGAAAATTCACAATTCCATCTCTGCACATATGCCTCTGCATGTCGCATCCCGGGCTGTTTCTTTAGTGACATGCTATGTAAACAAGAGCTTTGGAGACTTCAAATTATTCTGAGCCAAACTAGAGTACTGGTTCATGTAAAGAACTCCAAACACATGGCTGAGTCACATTAGTGACGAGCTCATCCTAAGGAGGTTTGACCAAGAAGTCCTTGCCAGGAGATGTCATCAAGGGCAGGAACTAGGCAATTCCTCAAGAGATGGCCCAGCAATTTGTCACTGCAAGGCACGCCCACTCTATTAAAAAGAAATGAAGAAGTTTGAGACTGATTACACCAGTGTTAAGAAACAAGACTCCTCATTACAATAACTACTCAGACACGGCACCATTTTTGAAAATGTTACCACTGTCTCTGTCAGTTTAAAAAAAACCCAACCATCCCTTCCTGGTAAAGCATAGTTCACAGAATCAAACTCTTTCATATCATAAAATATTCCCTGGTAAATTTTCAGTTCCATTGCTTCCTCAGCCTTATCCTCAGCAAATCATTTGCATCACCTTCTTGATGCTGTAGCCTCAGCCTCAACAACTTGAACCTAACCCTGCACCCAATGATAGTTTTCTTTTTTCCTTCCTCCCACTCATGCCTGACATATACCTCAGATGGTCCACAGTGATCATGCCTCTGCTGTTCATGGTCAGTCTACTAAATTTTGGGAGAATCTGTGTGAGAAAATCCAAACATACATGATCCATCATGACAGAACAAGATGACTGCAAGAATTCCAGCTGCACGCCAAGACAGGCAGACTGTATACTCTTTGTCATCCTGGTAGGTCACTCTGCCAGTACAGGATTTGTTCTGACTTTGTAGGTAAACTAGATGTAGATCAACCTCCTTAACATGTTGTACTGTTGTCTCTGCATCCAGCAGCTAGAGGATGTCCACAGGAATTTTCAGAATTATATTTCTATGTTTTTTCTCCAATGTTTTCCAAAAGCCTATCTGAAATGCCATTATCTTCTTTTTCTTTTCTTTCAGTCACTGGTTCTCTTCTGCTGACAAATCTTTATTGCTTCTTACTGTTTGAAATATGTCCCCAAGAATTTTATTTTTTTAGTATATAATAGCAGCTTCTGATTTTTTTCACAAGCTTTTTATTTGAATTTTATCTCCATGTGGTTCTTGGACGGCAAATCTTTCACCACTAGATAGTTTTGCTTAGTACGTAGATGTAGTCAAAACTTCTAAAAATGTTAAAGATCAGAAATCAGATTGTTAGATGGTTAGACGGTGACATGATTCCAGAAAGAATTAAAGAATGGAAAAACCTGGAGGGAGTGGGACAGGAAAAGATGGAAAAAAGGAAAAGAGTCAGACATAAGAAGAAGGACAAATTTTCTATAAGAATGAAGAATAAGAAACCAGGTGCATCTTCAAAACACCTGTCTGGGAGAGCAAAGTTGGAAGAAGAGAAAGATTTTGAAAAGTTGAAAATAAAATGGAGGGGGAAAAGAAAACAAAATATTGTGATAGCAGATTATGGGAATAAATAAAGGAGACGAGTTTAGAGTGAGACATATGTAGATAAACTGTAGTTAAGAAAAACAAATCTGATAAGTAAGGAGGGAATTGTTTCCTGCACTCTTGTATTACCAACAAAGGAGAATGTAGCAAGTTCCATAAGAGATGTCCCCTACTCTGTATGAGAGTATGCTATAATTTTGCTGGGCAGAAAATTAAAAGTCGGAGACTTAAGGTGCAACAGTTTAAACAGAAATCCTACTTGCCTTGGAACAGAAATAAATAAAATACTATCTCAGTTTTGCACATGAAAGTCCTTTCTGCTAAAGTTTTTTTGAAGGTGCATTGCAAAGTCAGTGCAATCAGTATTCTCTCAAATGTACCATCAATATTTATTTTTAATCTGGGACTGGTGAATAAAGCTTTAATGTGATTTTAATGGCATGTTGGACACACTTCAGTGTCCAGAGATGTGGCATCGTATCCAGGAGTGTCATTATCTGGATTAATTATCAATAGCAGACAGATATCATTAGGGAGATATGAAAATGAGAGAGGTAGTAAATGAAATTTACTGGGCAGAGATTCTGAGAAATAAATAAATAAATAGCAGGATTTGCAAAATCACCAATTGGTACTTCAAAGCCTGGTTCAGTTTGATATTTTGCATCACCAATGTCACTTTGTCCACTGCACTAGAATATGTCATGACTGAAGGTTTTCCCTAGTCAGCTGGTACAAGATAAAGTCCTTCCTCGTAGTTCCACCTATACTTTATATACAAAATTCATGACCAAATTTACTTTTTGATGTGCATAATGGGAAAATTTGAAACCTTAAGAAGACACTACATTTAAATAATCAGCAAACATTTTATAATGTAATAAATGACCCTTGTTAGTAAATTTCTAACAAGTGACAGTTAATGCTTTAGAGTCTTATGTCAAGACATGACTCATAAATTGTAGTGTAAAGTTGCTCTATCTTGACTGATACTGTGCATCATAAATGTGACCTAAAAAAGTCTTAAGGGTAGTTGCATTGAGGTAAATTATACGCAAACAACAGTACTAATCTTGTTCTATGAACAGTTCCTATCTTTATAAAAATCTGAAACAGCGTAGTAGATCTGCTGTCTCTTACAATGCTATATTTTTGACATCTATTCTACTTTTTTGTTACCAAACCCTTCTAAGAATCTGTCCCATTTAGTGTTTAACAAAACAAAAAAAAAGAGAAAATAAACTCTGTGACTTATCTCTCCTTTGCTGGGAGATGAAGATGCTTGACATCCCAAAGATTCTATATATATGCTGATTTTATCTAGCAGAAGGTCCTTGATTTTGGTGAGGCTGACGATTACTCTGATTAAATGGGTGAAGAAGGCTGACAGACAACGGATTTTGTTCACCAGAGGTCAATAGGTCATCAAAAATGAGACACCTAAATGAACTATGCTAAGTTCTGAATTTAAATAAAAAGGAAACACAGATCTAAGAATGAACAATTTAGATTAATAAAGTGAGGATACTTCCCCTTCTGCTTGTCTGCTTGTCTCCAAGAGTTTAGGATCGTACCTCTCCAGCTCACTTCAGTTTTGATTATAAATAACGTTATTTTATCACATAAAATTCAAGGTAACAGTAATTACATATATTCATGAATGTTTGTTTTTAGAAACATAATTCTTTTTACTTATATGGCTTGTTGAATTTACTTTTTGAGAAATAAATTATTAATTTATAGTCATATTTACAGTCTTTTTTTAGTGTCTGATTCTCAGTAGGGTTTTTTTTGTATAATTAAGAATTATTTGTGCTGTGGACACTTAAGAGAAATTTTTGAACTAAAAATCACCTTGAAAACTTAGAAAAACAATTATATAAATACAGTAATGAAGTGTAGTTTTCAATTAATCATGTTTTTATGGAGTTTATATATTTGAGTTATGTTAGCCAGTGTCCACATAAATTAGAATATTGTCCTGTCATTGCACCAACCAATATGAAATGGGTTTTTTTACTTAAAATCACTGATGGGTGTTTACTAACAGAAGCAAAAGCAAACTGCATTTTAGCTTTTCAGTATCACCAAGTCTACAGCAACGCTGAGTCTACTACAGAGTAGACTCTGGAGAATAGTCCAGGAGGACAAGCAGGGTAAATTCATCCTCTCTAAATTCACTCCTTACTGCATACTGCATTTATTAAACCATATCTATGCTGAGAGTCTAAAGGAGGAGTCATTATATAATTACACAAAAAAGCACAGGGACTGTGAGAACATACATAGATGGAAAGTGAGTTGGTGAACACATTGTGCTTATAACTCCTCCTGTAGCTCCTCATCAAATTCAATTAGAGACTTAGTATACTGTTTTCTGACCACACCTTCCAGCTTCAGCAAATCCATTTAACAGCATAGAAAGCATTTTTCATAGACTGGACACTACAAATAGAAGAGACAGCAACCCACATTTGTATTTGTATTTGACCATGGAGTTAGGATTCTAGACAGACTAAAAAATATTCATCCCCTTATGTCTCATTGATATTTCAGTGTCCGTGAAATGTCTTCCCTATTTTACTAAATAACTGCATGAATATTTTCTATAGGCACAGATGGCCCTTAGTATGTGTGTGAGAGAGAAGCTTGTGAAGAAACCAACTGCTTTTGATGAGTGAGAGAGGAAAAATAATTCTAAGGAATTAAAGCAAAAAATATAAACAGGGTTGAATATGTCCTGAACTCAAAATATACATAATGTAATAACAGGAAAGTGAAAATTTCTTTAATTTCCTGTACTTTACAAGGATCTTTGAACTCAATCCAGTAAGAATACATACGTTAAAATATATTTTGAAATAGTAGGGCAAGAATAGTTTAGGAGTTCGCAGCTAATTAGCAAAGGATATGGAATCACAATGGATTAAACATATACATGCATCCACTGGACACCGCTTCACTTGTTCAGTCCTTGCTTGCTTTGTCAAGGTGCTTGTGGAGACATATTGACTGTCCTCTACTGCTGCTACCCACACATAAGAATTACAGAGCTGAAGGACGAGTCACTGATAGCAAATATAGTTTTTCTGATTTCATTGGATTTCAAACCCTTGTTTATAGCTTGTAAAGTACATTGCGCCTGCAGTTTGCAAGCTTCAGCCATTGAGTAACTTTTGGACTGAATAAGTGAGGTGTAGGTGAATTAAATGAATTAAATAAAGCCACACTGCAGTTGTGTAGAAAGTCACACTCCAGCTAATAAGCTCAGATAAGATTCAGGCTTTGAATTTACAGTCTGGATTTCTTCCTCTCATTTCCCAAAATCTGCAGAGTAAATGACAGTTGTCTTCAGGCCTGAGAAACATCCCATTAACTAATATTCACTGAAGGTCGTGTAAAATATATACAAACCTACTTAAAAATTATGGTCCATGTTCACACTAGCCACAATTTACATCAAGAACTGACGTATTCAAATCATTCCTTCTTTGTTCCAGCAGCAAATTTCCGATGTACATTAAGCAGAGTTTCAAAAACTGCAGGTAATTTTAATTACCCATGGACAGATTAAGTCTATGGCTGATTTATTACTGGTTCTCCTGCTCATTTTTGATCCAGAAGGCTACCTGAAGCAGCTTCCTATAACACTGATATTCTTTGAGAAAAGAACTGTACAGAAACCTCCCCAGCATTTTTTTCTACTTGGGATTTTGCTTTTTTGATTTATCATGGTCTGGTCCAACATGTAATGTTACTGATGCTCATCTGCCTTAGTAAAAGGCTATTTGAAAGACTATAAAGTTAATTTATTGAAATGTAATTAGCACCACTATTAATTTTTGCCATGCTTAGTATCATCAATGTTAATGCCACAAATTTCATTTACAATGATGAGAACAACATTGTCAGACATTAGTATTCATTTATCTAGTGTTCTCTCCCACAATAAATCGTACTGTAATGCCCTGAATGCTGAGAGAGAGAAAGAGAAAGCATGAAGATTATTTAAAACATATACCTGTATGTCCTTGATCTTACTCAGCTCATTTACTTTGGCAAAGACTGCCAATTTCAGGGCCTAGGAGTTTAAATCTGCTTAAACAGAGAATGAATGCAGTGGGTACCGTGGCAATTCAGGCATGCCTCTCCAATTAGTGTCTCAGAACCTAACTGGAAGGATTACTCAGTTAATCCAGGTATTCCCTAATGACTTTCTGAAGCATCTCTAACTATTCCTACTAGCCTGCGGAAGTTTAGTTCATTGAAAATAGTGAAAACACTCTACAAACTGAAGCTTTCAGACTAGAGGTTATACAGTGTTTTGGTGATAACTTAGCAATAAAATACCCTGTAACACTCAATAGATTATTTGTCTTCAAAGTCTGACTTACTTGACTGGTTTTTTCCTTCATAATAGCCAAAAAAACAGCATCAATATTTTTTTTTAATTTTCTGAATTGTTCAAGGAAAAAATGAATATAGTATCAAGAATACCTCTGTTTTATTTCAAGAATAGAGTTATTTCTAGTGGGAAAAAAAAAGTCTTTATTTTACAGGAACTGAGCACAGGGAGCATATAAAAATCCACAGAAATACCTAGATGTTTAATTGCTATGGTAGAATCGTACCTATTTGTTAAGTACAGTGTATTAAGCAGTGAAAATACTAGACTTTAAAATCTCACTCTGGGAGTCAAAAAAGCAAATGAAACATGAGTAGGCAACAATCTAATGGGTGTCAAGGAAACATAACCTAGTCCTCAGAACCTAAAACCCTATCCAGCTACATTCAGCCCTCCACAGTTGCAAATCACAGGAAGAACTATCCTGCGTATTATCCACCTGAGGAACAACTGAGGCGTCTGCAAATGCTTTGTGACTATGCACTTAGACAATCTCTGAGTAGATGTTTAAAAGGCTCTAGGTCTGTAATCAGCCCCCAAACATTACAAAAGGTTAAACTTAGAACTAGGCTTAAGGAGTGCCTCAAGATCACACAGGAAGGCTAGATTATAGACTAACACCTTTTAAATTGTGAGATATTCCACCATTAATTTAAAAGGGAAAAAAGAGATATACAGGAGACAACTGTTCTACAAATTAGATGTCTCAGATAGATAGTGCAGCCAGTGGGAGTGCTCTCCTCCATTATGCAGATTCTGAATACAAAGAAGCAACAAAGTGAGGGATGGTGATTGTGAAAAATTTAGTAATGATCTGTACCATCCATGTGTGTTTCTGACTTCCATCATTCTCTCTTACATGATCTGTCTGCCATCATTTGAAAGAACCTTTTCTGTTCCTGGTTCTAACATCTGGAATTATGTTGTTCTCTTTCCCTGCCTCACTAACATTTAATTCATTTTCTGAATTTATGCTATCAAATCTTTTTCCATTGTATTTTCCCCCCTCTGTTTTTTTCTATCTTGTTCTTACCTTGCTTCATTCAGTACCTACAGAGCAGTCACTAGATGAAAAAGCACTGTTACAGCTTAAAAGTAGCAAATGTTTCTTTTAGTTTTTTTCACTAGCTTTCACATGCATGTATACCAAGATGCATTTATTCATTTACCTGTACTTGAAAACACATTCTGATAAATCAACACCTGTGAGTGGAAAAAAATTTTAAAAAAATAGCCTTCTTTACTCAGATGACAACTCATATCTATATTTTCTCCCACTACTAAATATGTACCTACAGACATCAAAAAGTCAAAGCTGTCATGATTAACTTACTGTGTACTTTACTTACTGATATACCTATCATTGAAGTACGTGTTGAATGCAGATGTAAAAGCTTCTTCAGAAAATAAATATCCAGGAACTTATAAGAAAGATAGTGTTCTAACTAAAATAATAAAATATAATCCCTTTCCAGATGACTGTTGTGAATTTGAGCTCCCAGCTGGCAACAAAAAGCCACATGGCCACTAGCCCCAGCGGTCAACAATGAACTACATAAGTGTTTGCTCACCCCTCCTCTTTCCGAGGACAACAATCAAAAGAAACAAAGGCAAAACTTGTGAGTTGAAATAAAGAAAATAAGAGATTGTTCACCAATTACCGTCATGGGCAAAAAACCCCTTGACTTAGGGTAAAAAAAAATCTATCTAATTTATTACCAATTGTACTAGAGTCAAATACTGAGAAACAAAACTAAATCCCCGAAAGAACACCTTTCCCTCATCCTTCCCTTCTTCCTGGGATTTTACTCCCAATTTTCTCTACATTTTCCCCTCGTGGAATGGAAATTGCCATCAGTTTATCACACATTAGTTCTGTTGCTCCTCCTGGAGGGAGAAGACTCCTTACACCATTCCCAAGCTCCAGAATGAGGTACCTCCCATGGGAGACAGTCCTCCATGAACTTCTCCAACATGAGACCTTCCTGCAGGCTGCAGTCCTCCACAACCTGCTCCAGTGGGGGTTTCTACAGGGTCATAGGCTCCTTCAGGCACTTCCATCTGCTGCAGCATGGGGTTCTCCACAGGCTGCAGGTGGATATCTACCAGGATTCTTCATGGGCTTCAGGGGGATGGCCTGACCAACTGTAGTTTCCTCCACCACCTGCAAGGGAATCTCTGCTCCAGTTGCTGGAGTCTTCTCCTGCCTTCTTCAATGATCTTGGTGTCCTCTGCAGCTCTGGTTTTTTTCCCATCTGATGTCTACAGCATTTTTTCTCTTGTGTTCAGTGTCTGCAGGGTTGCAGCAGCCTTGAGCAACCTCTAGAATCCTCTAGCAGCTTCCAGCAGCCTCTAGCAGAAGATAGCCCTTTGACACCTCTATTGCCAAAACCCATGCCGTGGAAATCCAACAGAACCATTCATGACAATACAGAAACTGGACTGTTTGTAGAATTCTTCATTCAGGTACAATATCAGTGCTACCTAAGTGCAAACATATTTGGTTGAAACTGGAAACAAACAAAGTGCAAACATTTTGGTTGTCCGAAAATTATTCTTTCTCTTTGCAGCTAGCGTGATAGAGAGTTGAAATGAGAGGTGATTACTGGTTTGGGGGGATATACATTGTTTAAAACCTGTTCTATCAATATATCTCAATATGTGCTTAGACCTATTTGAGGTGATTTTTTTCATTTCAATGGTGCATTAAGCTTATTCATAGTGTTGGGTTGCATCTGGGATTTGCATAGTTATGCATATACTCATGAGATATTAACTTTTTTTGAGTCATTCTTCCCAAAAACTTTCCTGAAAATACATGAAAATTCAACCCAGGTATTAAATATTACTCACGCATTGCCTTTTTATGAAATTCCTTGGTTTGATAAATGGAGAATATTTGGACTTATACAGACTGCACTACCTCACACCAGGCTTGCTTATATTTTTAGTGTCAAATTTTGTTTTTGGAACACAGTACATAAGTCACTATGATCCTTTTCTAAATGAGATTTTTATAGTTTAAAAAGATCATTTCATCGGGAGAAATGCAAGTGAAAGAAAAGCAGCAATAAATAAATATTGAGCAATAGAGAAACACAAGATTTTATATGTGGATATTCAGAAAAAAATTCATTAGTCAGTGACAAATATATATTGAAGCTAAAAGGATCTATTTCAGAATGCATAAGAATGCAATATAAAATTTGAGGGGCCAAAATAACTCATTTACCTGGTTAATGAATGACCCCAGCCAGCATTGGTTTTCACCAATACAAAAAACTCGTAACTAGATGCAGTATAGCAGCTTGTTTTCTGCACTGTCAGTTCTACTCCTTCCTGGTTGAGTGCTTGACAACAGAGAGATGTAGTAATACACCATCTGAATTGCTGACATGCAAGAAATTCACCTTCTTTCAGCAAGTGAATTCATTTTAGTCCACAAAACTATCAACTTGAAGAATGCTTATCTAACACAAGACTATATCCTGAAGATATACATCTAAGTTTCAGGTCATTATATCGAGTTTGCATATTTTCTGACTCAACATGAAAAATCTCAGAAACAGAGGAGACTAACAATAATTGCACAAAAATTATTAGTATTGTCTTGCCTATGCAAATTTATTTTAGTTTCTAATTTTAACAAAAGAGCTCATTCTGATCTATTCTTTGAGGCATTTTCTTCTCCACAACAAGAAAACTGCAGCCGCAGTTTTACTTAACATTTCTGTTGCAGGTATATCCTACATAGCAAAAAGGACGCATGGTATTCCCTCTTCTCCAAACACTGAATACGGAAGAACAAAAGCAGTCAAGTTTTTACTGAGTTTGTCTTAAGATCATGTTCAATCACTTACAGCTATAATTATTATTTTTTAACGTTCAGGGTACACTTGATAAAAGTACATTTTGAAGAGATGGATTAGCCAACACAGAGAAATGTAAGACCTTGTTGTATTTCTGAATTTCTAGTGCCAGTTCTGATATAATACAACATTGAAACTCTTTGATCACAATGTAAGAGAAAGTTCTGATTTGTATACTGTTGAACAGAAGTACATATATTGTTAAGTAGGTCATATTTAGATCATATTTATATTAGATCATTTTTAAATTATAAATGACAATATATGACAGCCAGCAACACAAAACTACTACAGATTATTCCTTTACTTGTACAAAGAAAATGAAGTATAGTAATTTTGGAAGCAACAAAATAGAAACAGTTTGCAAAACACTCAAACTTTACTGTCAAAATATTAAAAAAAAATTATAAATTAAAAATCCAGAAGTTTCCCTCATACGTTTTTCAGTTATCCTGTATACATGAAATGGTTTTATTGTCCAAGAGCAGTCCAGTACAGGCAAAGGCAACTACTTAGGGAAAAACTCAATTTGTGACTGAGTTCAGTTTGTTTCTGTTTGTATCTCTGGATGTTTTAAATGGAGGTGTTTTACAGTCATTTGATCCAAGTTAAAATTCAAACCTGAAAATTTCAAATAATCCTGCCCCTTCCAGGTTGATTTGGTTGGTTGTTTTTTCCAAAAATTTTTATTTATTTATTTATCTTCAAAAAATTGAACTCCAAAAGTGTAATTAAATTATATTTTCTAGTAGTTAAAGAGCCAGGAAATATACTTCATAAGCTAAAGACCTATCATGTTATGCCCCCCATCCCAAGTCTTTACCATTAATGGACTAAACAAGCAACAATAGATGCAGGCAGGAAACAGAGTTCAAAGATGAGTCAAGACTGATTAGCCCCAACAGCACATGTTTTAGTTTATTTATGGCCTCATAAATGTCAGACTGTTGGACACTACAGTGAGGGGACCTCTAGTGTTAACATACTGAGACATGACTTTTGGACTGTTGTTTTGTGTCAGCTAACCCGTCTGTAATGCAAAGTGAGTCGTGGTTAGGAAGCCCAAGCATATCAGAAAGCGACAAAATACCAGCTTCCATCAGACAATTTATATAGGCTGTGTTTACCTGTGGAGCTCAAAGAGAGCAGATCATGTATAATGGCTTTCCAGACTGAAAAGTCCAACAGAAATTTGTAAATTGAAAGGTCATTCTTGGTGGGGTACAAGGATTGAGAGAAGGTCAGCCACCCCTAACTAAAAGATCATGTTGACTCCAAATTATTTGGGATTTATGTGTTTCAATCAAATACTCAGAGCTTGTTTCAACTTTGCGCAAAAGGCATGAAAAATTTATGAGAGGAAAGGTATGAATGTGAACTGTTACGTTAGCTTGGACAAAAACGTATGAAATACGAACTTAAACACAGATGCAGGCATAAAAACAGAGAGTGAAGAGAAATGACACTCCAATTTGTAATAACAGTTTGGAATACTTAGCTAGTTTTTCTGAAGTTTGCTTCTTTCTCTGAATATTTGGCACCAGCTACTATTAGAGGTAAAACATTGGTTTATGCAGCCTTTTGTTTTCATGTGGTTTATACCGGAATTAAAAAATCCACAGATAGCCTTGAAAATCTTGGTCAACTTGCTCAAGATAAGACACTAAACTTGCACTAATATATGATCAGTGTTACTCCATGAAAGTCAATAGACTATATTTTTTGCCTTGTTACAGTAGTACAGTGCAATTAACTACAGAAATCATTAATCAAAAAGCAATACTGAGCTCTGTGATGCTGGGTAGAACATAAATTACACTAGAATTTGGCCTCTTAGCCACTTTCTTCCCTGATTTGACAAAGGCAGGAAATCTCTTGTTTCGTTTTGCCTAAAAATTTGGTCAAGCCTGTTGTTAATAGCATTGCACAACAAAGCTATATTCTAACATACAATCATAAGCATGAATCAAAATTAATGCATAAATAAATATTTAGAATCTTGGCCATAAC
The DNA here is from genome assembly GCA_033558185.1 of Dromococcyx pavoninus. NCBI lineage: Eukaryota > Metazoa > Chordata > Aves > Cuculiformes > Neomorphidae > Dromococcyx > Dromococcyx pavoninus. Next base: position 2,422,075 of record JAUMJL010000091.1, on the reverse strand, counting down.
TGACTGATTGATCTCTTATAACATTTTGTATGTTCTCAAGCTTTTTTGTCTCCCCTCTCCCATTTTCTAATCTGTAAAATGAACAAAGACATCCTTCTCTACTAAGAAAAATTAAAGATAAATATTAATAATGTTAAAGTACTTCAAAGCCTCTGATGTAGCTGTAAGTTACATTTTCACACCAACTAAATGGGGCTTTTTTTTTTTTCTTTTGGAATCTCTCACAAAGTAAGGACAAAGTTAAGAAAATTACTTCCTCCTCCCATTCCTAATAAATAATCTGGCAAAATTAAGGTCACAATAGTTAGAAACACTAAATAATTAAAGAGATTACAAACTGGAGCACATTCTTCTCGGCTGACCGAGACTCAAGTAAAGTGATACTGCGAAAATACTCCTCCATTACCAGAAAAGCTATAGTGCTATCAGGTTGGGGTTTACATAAATAAATCTTTTAACTGCAGCAGTATTTACTGTTGTGTAGCTGAGGACCTCCAAACTCAAGCCATGAGCACCTGTAAAATATTGACTTTTAAAATCCAGCCTTCACAGAAACGTTATTTACGGTATGATCATGAGACAGCAACTTGTCCTTGGTAAGTGAGAAATAGCCATCAATCAAGATGTTGCTTTCTCTGTCACCTATCTGCCTAGATCTTAGACAGAGGAAATCAAGGGAAGAAGTCATTCTATTGGTGTCTCTAGTCAAGAAACAATGCAAACTAGTTTCATATAAAATTGGCAGCTTTGCTCTGAAACCATGACACCTCCAGACTGACATAATTCATAAAGCTGACAGTACAGTACTTACTATTGCCACTAATTTACCTATAACTGTAAGCAGAGAAGCAATCAATACAGACTAAAATTACACCAGTTATTCAGCCTTGTGACGTGAACTCCAAACAAGTTAAATATAACTACCTTTAGATTTTTTTTGTGCACCATTTCTTATTCCTAATTTGGTGCTGATGCACTTTAAAGAGATTCAAAAATAATAAGAAGCAATCTTGTCATGCTCTCAGTGTTTATGTAGAAGGATAGGAACACAGGCTCTTGGAAGTTACTTGGTACCTGTTTGTTTCAATTACATCAATGAATTGATGTAGAGGTGCATCAGCTATTGTATATTGCTGAAGCAGTAGTAATTCTTCAAGCAGATTTACTGACGTTTAAGGACAGTATATTTTATATGCAGTCGTTGTTACACCTCATTAAATGGGCTGCTAATGATCCATTACTATTTAATTAACATGCAATGAGTGTGATATTAAATCTAACATGTAAATTAAAACTCAATTTGAGTCACCTAATTTTAAAGCATTATGAAAAATGTGTTTGGACCTGGATGGCCTGTGTTTCTTTTACTTGACTCCTGCTGTTCAGATGATGTTGAGAAGATTCTAGAAAGACAAAAAAGAAAGTTTTATGACAAGAAATTTCAGCACAGCAAATCAAAACCAGCACCACTCTTGGCATTAAGTGATGGGCAGAATTTTGGCCAAGTCCCAGACTTCCTAATATTTCAGTGTTCGCACTCATGATTCAATCTTTTCCCAAAATCAGAAAGAACTAACAAGAGCAATGTATGATCAAATGTGGCAGAATATTGGAAATAAAATAACCAAATGCTGAGTCCTTTTCATTGCCTTTTTTTTCCCTAGTGATCCAAAATTTGAGCAAAAAAAAAATTTGAATTGAATAAGATTAAAAAGGATACCACTCATAAGCTCTTTCAACTAAAACCTGTTCAGTTCTACTTTTCATGGCAATATTTATTTTTTTGAAAAATAACATAAACAGAAGAATTCGTATTATGGATGCTATCACAATTACATCATTGCAATCCATGTATGCAAATAAAACTGACACAAATCATAAGATGTGCTCATGGTTAAATAAACTGAAAAATTTGGGAATTAAATAAGAGAATGGATTAAACTTCTTTATAACCTTAATTGGATCTATGTAGCTGCTGAATACAACCCAAAATGCCTTTGCACTAAATCTCTTAAACCGCATTGATAGGGGATTAATTTGTGAAGAGATTATGTATGATCTGATAGCTTTTAAAACATTTTAATTTAAATTTCATTACAAAATTAAGTCCTTTGGCCTGTTCTGTAGGTAGCTCATTTATCTCAGATGTTTCTTCTGCGGAAAGCCAGATTTGCCATGCAGTCATACACAATGATATAAGAAACTAGCAATGCCAGATATAATAGAAGATGGAAATCCTAGTCTATATCCTTTCTTGGTAGTACTGAATCCAAATTGTTTTGCTAGAATTCAACTACTGTTACTATGGATCCTACTTCTTATTCCCAAGCAAAAGAACTTTTAAGTTAGAAAAACAAACAACCTAATTTTAGTCAGATTTAATAAGTTCTACTGTTTTAGCATAGAATATTTTGACAATGACTAAACTGTCAGAATACAATGTCTTATTATAAGTTTAATTTAGGTCCAAATATCTATGCCCTGTGTGGAGGGTATGAGGGCTGTAAGGCAAAATCTGTTGCAAAAGCTTGGTGGAGTTTTGTGGTATAACCTGTAAAAATCATGGAAGTGCTAATCAGAAGTCTTCTATCCTGGCACTCTAAATAATGATCATACTGTAAAATGACAGTCATAAAAAGGGAAATAGAAGATATTTTTTTCATTTGTCTCGTAGTAGATAATCTGATTTGCTAATAATCTTGTTTTAGTGTGTAAATTTGTCAAGGAAACCTGACACATCTCTTTCAAATGGAAACAACTGCCTTCCAGAGTTAAAAAGTAAACATTAAACTCTATTCACCGGAGCCACAGAGTACACTTTTAAAAGGCATTCATTGTAAACTTTTTTCTCAAGCAAAATAGTCTTTAAAATCATTTGCCTGAACTGTTAAAAAGAAGCAGAATTTACTCTTACAGTGCATTTTTTCTCTCAATTTTCACTTTGACATCTTAATCAACTTCGTTATCTAAATAAGTTTCATTTGTAGTGCAATTTGTTAGCAAATCAGTTCAAAGATAGACTTATTTGTGAACTTTCTTTCAAATGAGAGAAGGACATTTCTAAGAATCATTAAGCTTTCCTCAGGGCTCAGCTGCCACATCATAAAGAAAATGCTGAATTTACTAGTTGCTCTGATAGACAGACAACCTTTGAGCAAAACCTCCACAATTTTCTAGTACCTGATGACCTATCTACTTCTCTGTATCACGGTAAATAAAAGAAACAAACTTTTTGATGGAATAAATATTTTAGAACAATTAATTGTAATATATTCTATACAAAATAAAGCTTTTTCTAGTATTTGAAAGACATGAATGATTATCATCATTTTGCAGAAGAGAAAGTTGAATCACAGAGAGTTTTACAATGAATGTTAAGCAGCGAGTAAGACATAAAATGGTATCAAACTCCATACCTGTCAAAGTTCCACTGTAAACACTGGCCTCTTAACCTATTAGATAATTTTAGTGTTTCCTATGAGCTGTACGAAATTGTTAATGTAAGCATCTTGGCACCAGAAGCAGTGCCTGGCACCAGAACCCGTACACATGTCAAAGCTGGTGGGTGCAGACAGTGCACACATGATCTGGTGTGGTGTGGCCACACATGAAGCAGACCCAGCTAGGAAGCCACACTAGTTGAGGCAAAGGACCAGGTGTCTATGCCTTTGCACCTCAGCTGTAAGACAGGCTCTGACTGGCCTTAGTTGGAAATTCTGCATCAGCAATATTCAGCAAAATGTTGTTTCTTGAGTAATATTCTGGTTTGCATTTGTTTTTTGAGAGTACAAGGAAAACATGTTGTTTGATTCATTATTTAAAACACTTATCTAAACCAGAGATTAAACTTTTCAGCTAGTTCTATTACTGAAGTAAATTTAGAAAATTTTATTTTTTTCACTTCTCCTTTGGATCATTTGCAGCATTGTATTTCTCTATTTCTGTGTCTTCCTTTGTTGCATCATAGTAGGCTCCCATGTCTTATTATTCTTCTCCAGAACTTCTTAAGATGAGGATAATTCAGAAGAAAAATGAAAATTATTCAAGAAAAAAAAAACTAACATAAATAATTCAATAAACTTTTCCTTTCTTAGAAGTATTTTTTGGGGTCTTGTTCCTACTCTGTGTCAAGAAAAGCAAACCTTAAGAGACAGCAACTGTCTGTAACTTCTATGAGGTTCATTAGGATTTTCAGTCAGAAGATAATGTTTAACAATCATCTGTTGAATGAAGTATTTAGACTTCAACTACCTCAAATCTGGTATGAGTCAAGAAAATTCACTGTTACATGAAGAAGCCACTCTAATTCATTCTAGCTGCTTAATTCAGTTATCCTCCTGAATCAAAGAAATTGGAGAGGTTAAGTAATAGAAAGTCTTAGTCTTGAGAGATTCACAAACTGCCCTTCTACACTTCATTAGAAAGAAAGGAGGAAGTAAAAAAAAAATTAATCTATTCAGTTCTTTATATATGAAGAATAATTAACCCAACTGTTTCCTCTACTCCTTACTTTCCTCACATCTCAAGTGTGTTCCCTATGCATACAAGGCAAAGGGAATCAGTATTTGCAGATTTACATTTCTGTTTTTCAGATGGAAGCCAGTTTGGAAAAAAGTTCTACTACAAATATTCTAAACCATATGCTTTACGTATCTCTTTAGTTATTGCTGTTTGTAACAGCATTGAAAACTCATTCAAACCAATCTATTAAAGTTTTCATTTCAGTATAGCTAGATGTTTCTAAAGTAATGAACCTGCACAGTCTATTGTTTTTGAATGAATTTTTTCTGCTTCTATCCTTAATCATGAGGAAATATTTGGTCTCCATTTATTACTTCTATTGCCCTTCTCCTTATAAAACTTCTTCCCTCCCCCTTCTTCTTCCTCTCTCTCTCCACACAGATGCCCCAATATTCATGTCAGTTACCCCTAAAATATTCTGTAATGCACAGAACAAAATCACAATCGTCTCTTGATTTTCATCTTGAGATAAAAAGGAAAAATAGTGCACCAAAGTCAGAATAAGCAATTGAGATGAAGCTTGCAAATTGATGACAGATCATTTTTCATTTTTCAGAATGTAAATCAATTATTTAAGTAAAAGTGTCTAATTGTTTCATTGCCCTTCACTATCAACTGTCATTATTAGCCTCTCAAAGCTAGTGAAAAGTTGCCAAAGCAAACTAAGAGCATTTCTTATATTTAATACCCACCTTGCACAGAATGGATAATGACACTCAGTGCAGGACAAAAGAAATTCAAATCCACACAATGCTTCCTTTCTGTCTCTCATAGTGTTCTGTTCTGTTCTGCTCTTTTAAAAAATCTCCTATTTGAGCTATTTTAGTGGTTAATTTTTTAATTATTTTCCTCCCTGGAACTTCCAACTCAGGGATTCAGATATTTGGCAGTGTACAGTGTTTAAGCTAGCAGTGAAAACATAGGTATTTTTCCATGTTTATACCCCATGAGTTGTCCCTACATTAAAATCACTACAGGGTGTTTAAAAGACAGGTTGATGAGTTTCTTAGGGATACAGTTTAGTAGGGAGACAGGCATGGCTGGACTCGATGATCTCAGAGGTCTCTTCCAACCTTACGAGTCTATGATTCTATGATTTGAAAGAGATATGGGACAGTTTAGGATCTCAAACATCTGAAATTAAGAAAAGCCTTGCAGAAGGCTGCCCTAACAAACTCAACTTTTGGCTGTTTTATATATGGACTAAATGCAGTCAGCTGGTATAAGATTATTTTACAGTATTTTTTTAGTCTGTTAGGTACTGGACCATAGAAGTAACCCAAATATTTATATAACCAGAAAAAAATAATAAAAAATTAGCCATCTACTCTTACAAAGTGAATAAATTTATGCAAGAGAGACATTTTCCATTAAACAACAAATTTCAAGGCACTTATGAAAGAACAATTCCATAATTAATGGAAACACACTAAAAAAAACCTGTATGAATTAATAGTGTCTTGAGCTATATGAAGAAATCAAAGCTTATTTATGTAGGCCAAGTATGAAACATAATATCAATTTCAAAAGGTAGTTATATATGGAATGGGACATATGTTTTGATTAATGACATAGCCATAAATTGAATGTTGCATGTGTCTGATACTGATAAAAAGTAATACATGTCAACAATAGATTGAAAGAATACCACATACAAGAAATAGATGTCTGAGCAGTACTTATTTTGTTATTTTAATACATACTTACTTATAACCGATCTTTGTCCTGCCTCTCAGAGAGGTTTGAAGAAAGGGTTAATAACTTTTTCGTGCTGACACATGAAGAAAATATTTAATTGTTAACCATTGCATTCCAAATTATTTCTTCATGCTATTGCATGTGGAATTGTGTACCTTAGCTGAGATTTGCAGTTAGTGGTGTTCATTTTGGACGTGGCAAGTCTATTTACTCAGCTGAGCTTCTGTATTTTTAAGTATCAAAAAATATGCTAACATTAATAATGAGTAGGTCTACCATTATCAAATAGCAATGTGGCTGGCATCTAGAAGGTCTGTGATACTGATGTCTTGTGAGAGTTTGAGATTAATTGCACCTCTCTGTGCACTAATATCTCTGTCTGATAAAGGGAGGAATAATTTTCATGTTTGGAAGGTCATTTAAAACCTACAGATAAGGAATTATGCAGAAATTCAAAAAGAATTTAAAAAGGCCTTCAGAATTTCCACTGACACATATTTTACTTAATCCACAGAATGATAAAATATACATTTGAGATACATGAGGACAGTATATGAAAATTCTGAGCTTGTCAAATCAGTATCAAAATCGTCAACACAGTATCAAAGCTGCTTTACTTAGAGGACTCTCTCATTAGATGTTCTGGTAAAGAACAGTCAGTTATGGAAATAATCATGAAAATATATTTCTTTTCAGGGTTTTATCCAACTCAAATCAAAGATTTTGATGTAACTGAAAATCACTTTTACTGCTGCACTATAACAGGATATCATTGTCTGTAGAAATTTTTCAAAACTATCATGAAATCAATTTTGTATGAGTTGTCTTCTCAGTCCTGTTAGATGATTGCCTCTGTCCACACTGTACCTACTTACTGGATAAAACGATATTTTTCCTGAGTTGTGTGGCAATAGAGAAATTTCACTGGGACTGCTTTAAATTCACCCTGCTTTAGGATTTTCACTTTTCTAAACGTGACTTTTTCAAACAATCGTGTAACCATGATATTTTTTGTTTGTTCGTATTTTTTTAAATTAGAAATGTCAGCTAGCTAAACCCTAGAGATTTGCAGCCTTACCTACAGGAATTTGTTTATAAATACCTTAATCTTTAAAGTCAGAAATATAGTGATATCAATAATTAAAGAAGAGCAAGACCTAGTTTGTTCTAAATTTTAACCTTTTCTCTCTGATCATATTTTTAGCAAAATGACCATTGTTTAAGAGGGAATTTTTCAATCAGTGTTCATTAGTTAATAAGGAAAGGTGTCTTATTCCCATTACTTCTCTCCTTTTCTCTTTTTTTTTTATAATTCTGCATTAATGCGTACATAAGCTTACAGAACACAAAGCTTAAGATACTAATCAGAAGTGTTCACGTTTGTAACTTTCACATTGTTTCAGCTTTTTTGTAAGGCTTTCTTGAGCACACAGATCAACAATAGCCCAGTAATTCCAGCTTTGTTGTAGCTTCAATGACGGAACTTTTGAAATGGTTCTGGTTTATGTTTTCTGTTATGTGTAAAAGCCAGCCTGTATCCTTAGCTCTTCATGAAGTACAAGAAAAAATGAAAACGTTTGTGCAGTAGGGAAGAGCAAGACAAACAATTTCCAGGAAAAAGAAGAAAGAGGCAAATTGCCCAGGTGAAAAAGTGGATATTGGATATGGCTATTTCCAAATAAAGAAGTTGGGTTTTGACTGCTTTCCATGAAATACTCTTAAGAATAATAATGCCATAACAAACATTAAATATGTTGTGGAAAAGAAGCCTCTATTTTGCCCTTACCATGAGACCTAGATTCAGCGATTTGCTCCGTGGCAATAACTTGTGACATCTTTCTTTCTTCTTACCAGAGAGAGTACATGAATCTACTCATGATATCAGTATTCATGGTGTCATGAACTGTCACAACAGGGTATCTCGAAACTGAATTCTAGCAAGAAAATAATGGAAGAAATAAAACGTGTTACTAGAATGATGAGAGCTACAGAAAGGGCTGCAAGGAAGAGTTTCTTTACTACAGTAATACTTATGGGCCCCTACTGAGCTAAGTTCTACAAGAGTGCACAGCTATAGCCACGCATCTTCCTCATCCAGTCTTCATAATTAAGACAGACAAAAAGTAAGAAGTGTGTGTTATTATGAACTTTATTTTAAAGGTGGGAGCTGAAAATCAGAGGGAGTATGACCTACCCAGTGAAATCTGTGACACAAGCAAGAGCTGAAATGGCATCTGCAGAGGCTTGTGCAACTGCTTCAGTTTCAGCTTCATTTGCACCCTCTAAGAATTGCATTTATCAGTATATGCCATACTCCGACATACAGACAGAAAGAACTTTGTTGGTATGGAGGAGAAAGTGATTCTGCAATCAAACTGCACCTTTCACTTGAACTAACACAGTAGATAGACTATTTCAGTGACAAATCAGTATTGCTCAGACTTTCTGAATTCCTAAATGATTTGGAGTGCTTAGATTCCTTCTTAACAGTACTGTGAAGTCATCAGAAAGCTGCTTTGAGCACTGCCTCAAGACGAACAGCTGTGGGATTTACAGCTATGAGGCAGTGAACAATTTTCAATCTCAATGAGTCAAAACACAAAAATGGGAAGCTCAATGAGGTTTCCTCGGCCTTATCTGATACTAGAGGTATCTGGAATTCTTCTTAAGGGAGAAATTGGGAGGATGGAAATGCTGTGGGTTCAGTGAGGAGCTGAAGGATGGATCCCAGCTCAAAAAGCCAGTAAGGGTACCATATTATTCAGTCAGGCACTCTTTTGGCCTTTCACAACGTAGCTTGGCATGCTGCAGCTGGAAGCCTCAGGGTAGAACCAGTCTACAAGAGGTTACCACCAAGTTTGAATCAGATAATATTTGTTCAGGTAACGTGCATCAATAGTCAACTCTCTCCTTCTGTGCCTCTTCCTGTCACAGTCTGTCTTGTTACAGAGTGAATTACCACTCTAAATTTTAGTGATGAAAAGTTGAAACTGAAGAATACCTCCTTCTCCTGCAACTGTGAGCAGGCTGATGCTTCTGTCTGCTTCTACTGATACACCAATAATGCCCAAGAGAGAGGTGCAAGTTCCAAAACTGTGATTCAATACCTCTAATTAGCTCCCAAGCTGTGATTCAATCCTTTTAATTTTTTAGGACTAATGTGAGACAGATTCTTTTTCCACTTCATTTTTTTTTAATTTTTCTTTTTACCCTTCAGATAACAGTGGCTTATAAAGAGTTACATATGGGTTATTTTTTCCAAAGGAGATAACACCAAGCGATGCATAAACACATAATCATTCCTCAATACTAAGGAAGAGAAAGCTAAACAAATTATAAAATTATAAAATTATAAATTAAAGAAATCAAAAATTATAAAAAAATGTAAAAACTACAACCTAGAGAGCTGAAAGACAAGGGAGATCACTTTAGAACTCCCTATTGTTTAATGAGTAACCTAATTGACTGAGACTGTCTCTGGTAGAAAGAAGGTGTCTCAAGCATCTGTGAGTTAATGAAGGGAATTTCTCTGTGGGCCATCTCATACGCTTTACCAATTAATATGTCGAGTTAAAATATTTCAAAGTTTTAATGCTGAAGCAGGTGTCTGACACTGTGGCAAGTGTGTGTCCTCTGAAAATGCGATCTCAAATTTCTGTGACACAAGCATATTCAGATTCTCTATAGAGAGCTCACACTCTTGAGCCATCAGCTTAACCATTCTGAGACAAGTCATCGGGCATCAATAAAATATCACCTCACACAGTGGAGAAGCTGTCGTATCTGAGATTCTTCAGCTCACAGGAGTTCAACACTTTGAGGACCACAGTTTTTCGTATTTGAGGTGGATATGGTGAGAGATCAGTGTCTGGTGTGCCTGGCATTAAAACCCAAGTTACTGTACTCTGGATTTAAGAAGCCCTGTGGAGTTAAGAAGCACTAATAAAGGCAGTGTTGAAAGGGACTGTGCCCATATTCAATGGAGTTCCGTAATACAGAATAACTTAAATTCATGAATGATGCTGATTTCTCTCTATGGAAATAATATAATATGTGGAAAAGGCTTCCTCAAGAAAATCAGCAGGTCTTGGTTGGAATTAGAAAGAGAGGTATGTGTAAAATTGAATCTAGGGACTGTCTCCTTGAGGTGAAGACACCAAACACTGAAACCTATATGTTATGTTAGTATGTGTTAAGATTATATGTTAGGCCTTCCTTCTGGAAAGAGACCTCTTCAACAAATTAACACAGTAGAATAGGTCCTCCCCAAACACACCTGTAAGACATTGATAGATTTCACTGCACAATGAGGGTGGAGCAAAACAAAAAGAAGACAGCAGAAAGGCACACCATTGGACTCACAGGTAGATCAGTGAAATGACTGAGTTTGGGAATGCTGGCAAACTAAGCCTGCTGCTGTAATCACACCTCTTGCTCATATTTTATTTAGTTTTCCCAAGTTGATGTTTCATTGTATTTTCTCAATAGCATTCTCTCTAACTTTAAAGCTTTTAACTCATAGCTGATGAGTGGAGAAATATTGCTCACCAATACACCTGCAATAAATAATCTGATTGCTCTGGGTTCTGCAAGTTCTTGAGCCAACATAAATTTTCCATTAAATACTCTAATAAATTAAAATCTTCTCTTTATACAGTCTTACAGTGCCTGGAAGAAATTTTACATATGTAAAATATCATCCAAAAGTGCAGAAAACAGCATATTTGAATATGTAAAAGTTAGAGTTGATGATTGACGGTCACATTTGTTTAGGAGGATTTTTTCCTTCATAATTATATTTCACATTTTTCTTTCATCACTGACCTTTCTTTCTTCCCAGTCTTTTTTAAGATGTCATTAATAAAAGCAGAAGTTGTCCAAGCTAGGTCTTTGAAGCCATTTCTGGAAAACAGTCTAAAGATCAAGTTAATGTTTTCCTACAGAAGGAACTTCAAAACAGAGCTCCTATTTCAGGAAATGGAAGTGGTCAAGAATTAACAAACAAGTAGTGCCTTTAAGCAGCAAACCTGTACTGTCAGACTCTACCTTTGCAAAGCAAACAAAGAGGTTTAAATCTGCACAACTCAGCCATGTGGATCTAACTACTATGTTCTTATGTGAGTTGTTAAGGGCTGTGCAGAGTTCTCTTTACCTTAAGCAGTTTAGATGCATTACTCTAAATTGAAAAAGGCTGATTAGGGAGGTAAGTATGAATAGGGGAATTAATTTGGGAAATGCACTCAAAGAAACATGCCTTGAAAAGAACTAATATAGTAATAGAGGCACAATTGAGTAACTACAGACTGTGGAAGGTCTGCTATTGCATCTCTTCAGGTCCTCAACTGATTAGGCCACCTTTAATTACATTCTGTGTTTTTCAGTTCATTACCACCTTATATGACTTACTTCCAGTGCAGGAAATACAGCCATTTTTTCCACAATTTCTATCTAAGTCATCTTTTGTTTATAATAGAGTCCCTGCTAAATTAGATGCAACATGTCCAAATGCTTGAAAACAATGACTTGGATATTATCTGGTCAGCAATAAATACAAATGTTATGAGCAATACCTTCACTACAGTGTTGATATTAGATTTTATTTCCCTGGAGAGGGAGTACAGATCCATAAGCAGGAATTAATACCTATTCTTTATAAAAAGTTTCACTAGATTATTTCTTCTATCTATAAGCTACTCATCAGAGATATACTTTGTTTTGCTTTGCTTTCCAACATCTTAAAATACACAAAAATATACATGATTGGAAAATGTTGGATGGGACAGTCTTATTCTGCGTAGAAGGTATGGTTTCAGAAACTGAAAGAATTTACAAGCAGAAATCTGGTTTAAAAATAATCATACAGGGTCTTCAGATAAAAAATTATTCTCTCAGTGGCTGACTGAGAGAACAAATTACCTCAAGGTCAATTCTTCCAGATGAACATGAGTTTAAGTGTCTCTGTAACCTGATTTGCACTAGTGACTAATAATTACTTACGTAACATTTGAAGTGACAGACTAAATCACTTAGAGTGAAAGACAGTTTGGCCTGGTGAATGTTTAAACTCCTCATGAAGTAAAACTGTTTCAATAGCATACTTTTCTTCAACACAGCTTAAGGACACTGCTGGAGAAAATCTAGTCTAATTTTCTTCCTTGGACGTTGCAGAACAGCAATTTGAATTTTGATCTTTCTCTGGAACACCCTGGATAATGTTGTATACAATAATCTTAGCCCTTTGTTATTCTGGACTCTTTGTTTTGTTGAGTTTTGGGTTTTTTTTTTAGCAGGCAGGGTATTCAGAAGATATCATTTTAATTTAAACTTTAACTAGAAGAAAGGAAAAAAATCGCTACTCTTCATCCGAGTAGAATTTGAAAAAAGCCCCTTCCTTTATGTGAAAAGAAGTTTTTTCTAGCAATTACTCTTGATTCTGCATCTGAATACCCTCTATCTGTTTTGTGCTTTTGATACTTTTGATATCTTTTTAGCTCTCTTGCTTTTTTGACAGGAAGCATGAGCAACAATAACAGACTCACAAGCATTAGTGACAGCTACCAAGAAATTCCTGTGTTGTTACTAAATCTACTATGTCTAACTTGGGCGTGTTTGTTTCTGGTAAAAAAAGCAGATTTTGAGAAATGCGTGTGGCTTGATCAGCATGAAATCTACAATTTCCAGGTCAGAATGTGGTTTGATATCCTAATTAATTTTCATGAAGAAATTACTAACTAAATAATTTGCTGTAACTAAAATTTCAGATTAATCACTAATTTTAAAAGACTTTAGGCAAAATATTATTTGTTTGGTGGGGGGTTATGACAGTCTGCATAAAACAATGGCCTATTTATCTGACCTATTAATTAGTGTACTTTTTCCGTACTTTTCACATGCATGAGGATACTGCATCATGTCCCTAATCTGCTACATCCAACTAGTGAAATTTAAAGGAAAACTCTTAATCCATTAGGACTGGTAGTTTTGGGGGTTGTTTTTTTTTAAAAAAACGCAAGGTCAAATCTTATTGCATTTTTTCTTTCTTTTCACTATGCCACTTATAAAGCTTAGGACAGACTACTAATTCTCGTTCTGCATTGTTGAACTTGCCTATAAAAGGAGAGGATGTTGAATTTATCACAGTAGTTTTCATGATCACAGGCAGCTCTGAAGATTATAAAACTAAAGAAACTCTATGCTAGTTGTGGTTTTTTTGTTGGAAAATCTCTTATTTCATGGCTTTAATCAGTTTGGAATTCCCATTAGTGAGGAAGGCATCTCAAGTTCTCTAATAATGAATCCACGGAAGGGAGAAAGTGTGAATGTGGGATGTTTTGTAAGAGATGGGTGTAATAAATGTACATTTTTTTTTCCTTCAGATGCTACCCTACACTGGAAGTTCAGCTAAATTTAATTAGGCTTCCTGACATGGTGATTTGCATTGTTACCCACGATGCTTTTCTGCTCTTTAGAAAGCATTTCTTTTTGAAATTACCATGACCTATATAAGCATATAATTTTGTCCCATGGCTAGTACTTGGTTAAGTAATAGATTCAGTGTGAAATTCCTGCAATTACTATTTCATTCTTATCTAGTTGAATATAGAAGCAGTTTTAAGGCCCTTTTTTAAGTATATCATTGATTGTATTAGTTTTGATGATATCTCAAGACTGCTTATCTATAATGACTTACAAATTGTCAGCTTAAACTAGCACTCCTTTTTTCTGTGTTATGTATCTTTGATGTCCAGCTGCTCTCATGGGTGAAAGCAGAGCAGTTACAGCAACAACATTTGCAGAAAAAAAAATGAGCTGTGATAATACTGATTTTCTGAATACTTGACCTACAGGAGAAATTCTGATCCTCCACATGGATTAGCAAAGGAACATGATTTAGAAAGAGGCTGACAAGGAGAGAAGGTCAAAAAGTCGCAACAAAAACCTGTTAGGTTTTACACCATCTAGATGAAGTTACAGTTGCCTTATCTCAGATGTTTTGTCTTCAAACTATAAAAAAAATAAAAAAGTGTTGCAAACACAAATGCCTGGGTTTGAAAGCTCCATTATCCGTGGCATGAACATTTGGTAAAGGCAGACTAATTGCAATTTATTTATTAGTGGCATTCCATGCTTCAAATCTTGACTCAGTATATTGGAACATAGCCCAAAATTTTTGCATTGGCTGCAATTTTTTTTCAGTTTAAATGAATGCAAAATTCTGTGTTGGCCTTACATGAAAAAAATAAACGCATCAAAATATAACTTGAACAACACTATGGACTAAGACATTTTTCACATTTCAAAAAGATGACTCAGTGAAAGCTCAATTTAATATTTAAGTATTAATCTTATGCAAGGTTTTAGCCTTTTATCTTTATATTATTACTAGAAATTTGATACAAGTTGGATCTGAACTGACAGCTTCCCTACAGCTTCACATCACAGAATCACAGTATGGTTGGGGTTGGAAAGACCTCTGGAGATCATCTGGCCCAAAAGTCCCTGCTCAAGCAGTGTTAGCTGGGGTAGGTTACCCAGGACCATATCCAGATGGCTTTTGAATGTCTCCAAGGATGGAAACCCCAAAATCTCCCTGGATAACCTATGCTGGAAGAGATGCTCAAGTCACTTCACCAACTTTTAGAGACTTTTTGCTGGACCATCTCTAGTAGCTCTGTATCTCCCTTGTACAGGGGAGCCCAGAACTGGACACAGTACTCCAGGTGTGAACTAACCAGTGTTGAGCAGAGAGGAAGCATCACCTCCCTCAACTTGCTGGCAATGCTCTTCCCAGTGAAGCCAAGGATACCATTAGTCTCCTTCGCCACACTTTGTCCCACATCTCCTTACAGTCTAAAAGGAGATCCATTTCTATCCCACAGTTCCAACAGTCTATATGGATTGGCATTCTTTATACAGTTTCAGTGAGAGGGCAGGGATTGAATGGCAGTGCCAGTTAATTCCATTTTGATAAAAAGCACATCTATTTGTTTTCTGCACAAATACAATGTTTGAGTTTTCTTGTGTGCAGACTGATATTAGGGTAGTTTAGTGATATCAAGGAGCTGTATACAATACTATCTCATTCTGAAAATAACATTTAAGTGAATGTGAGAATAATGCTTGCTGTCAGGAAGGCAGAAGTAAAATCACTTAATTTGAGCAGAGATAAATTCTCTCAAAGCATACCTGTGTCTTTAAAAGAAACAGGCCTTTGATAGCCATTGTATTTGGTAGTAAAAATAGAAACCTGTTTACTTTGGCTAATATCGCTGCTTATTCTTTCAAGTGATTTGATTTTTGTTGTGTGGAATGAGCAATTTCACTCCTCTGTTCTAAGAGTGTCACACCACCAGTTCCATACAGAGAGGCTAGTTCTGACTCACACCATTTAGAAGAACTGAACAAAGCAAGAAGACAATTTCTCTGAAAGAACTGTTTTGCAAATGGGAAAAGTGGACAGGTAGAATTGCTTTGAGTAAACCTTTTCTTTTGCTCTACCTGACTGGTATGCTTACATAAACATTATGTGCATGCAGATGCCTAGTATTTGATCATTGCCCAAAGCCATGGGACTAAAAATGGCAGTATTAAAAAGTGTGCAATGAGAATGAAGAACATGCATAGCATTTATTGCTTATGCATCCATAAGTGGTTTTCACTGGTGGATTTACTTTAGGATTTTCCAGTGCTTTTCACTGAGACAGAACCGATATATGCTGACTATATAATTGGTATTTTCTATCCAGCACTGGAAGTACACAAATTTTCAGATTTTTCTAATTTTTGGAATGTGACACCTGACCATTTTGCCACTGGCTAAAACCAGAAGGTTTGTATTCAGGTCAGTATTTTCCTCATTTCAAAGGACCTAATGTGTAGATGTTCTAGAATTACTTGTGTTTTACCCTCAGAGTCTTATAGATCTAATGAGCATCACTGGGGTTAATTAACATTAACATTTTAGCCCTGCGGAAGAACTCCAGGGTTAAAAATTTTTTGGGCAGTGTTTGTGACTTAAAATTGTCTTGGAAAGTAATATCTGCAAAGTATTTACAAGAAGACAACAATATATAATATTAACTTTGCTTTCTGCAGAAGAAATATGAAAGGAAGGAATGAGTAAATTCTATTATTACTGTCATTAGTTACTGAAAAAACAAACTGTTTCTTCTAAGTGTTTTGTTTTTCACAGATCTCTGCACACAAAGAGATAGATTTGGAGCTTAAATGTTGTAAACCTGTGTGGCAGCAGCAGTATAAAATTGGTCCATGAGGAAAAATACCTCAGAATACTATAGCAAACTTCATCCTCACTAGTTCAAGCTAAATGAAATGAATAGAGGGGAGGCTGGTTTGTTTTGTGTTTAGTTTGTTTACATATGCATATATGAAGGTCATCCACAAAGATTTAGAGGTACAACTTTGCGGACTCCTACTTCTCCATGTGAGCTAGGTATTTAAATTCTCTGCACAGACAGTAGATAAAATCTCAATCAACACAGAAATTATCAATTTCACCTATCAAATTTGGTCTGGAATAATTCTTAGAAAGTGCTCTTTTGTCTTCATTGTATACAAATAATTCTATGCATCTTGCTCAAATGCAGATATCTACATTCTGTTAGATAAACTATACAGTTTCTTTTAAACTTGAAATACCTAAAGCTGAGTGGCTGAGAAAAGATGTCTTGACAAGGGCAATATACTATAGAAGAGAGAATAACTGTGCCATGTGAATAAACAAGCTTGTTATAGGAGTAACTCAGCAACAAGGTCTGTAACCAAAATAGACGTATGAAAATTGTGCTTATCAACATTTAGTAAGGTGAATATTATTGGGTTATCACATTGGGCCCAATTCAATTTTCCAGTCCAATTCTTCTAAAAAAACTTTTGTAAGTACGAAATTATGTCACTAACTAAGAAATTCAGTCACTTACACCTGGATAGTTAAGAAAATAATTTAAAGTATGGATAAGCCTGACTGGGCCAACTGTCTGGATTGCAGGGCTCAGAGGGTTGTCACTGATAGTGCAGTCTAGCTGGAAGCCTGTGGCCAGTGGTGTTCCCAAGAGGTGGCACTGGGCCCAGTCTTGCTCAACATGTTCATCAGTGACCTGGATGACGGGACAGAGTGAACCCTCAGCGAGTTTGCTGATGGCTCAAAACTAGGAGTTGCTGCTGATACACCAGAAGGCTGTACTTCCATTCAGCAAGACCTGGACAGGCTGGATGGGTGAGTGGAAAGGAACCTAATGAACTTCAACAAAGACAGGTGTAGGGTTCTGCACCTTGAGAGGAATAATTCCAT
Organism: Dromococcyx pavoninus; assembly: GCA_033558185.1. Taxonomy (NCBI): domain Eukaryota; kingdom Metazoa; phylum Chordata; class Aves; order Cuculiformes; family Neomorphidae; genus Dromococcyx; species Dromococcyx pavoninus. The sequence continues at coordinate 2,404,545 of JAUMJL010000091.1, read as the reverse complement.
GCTCTAGTAGAGGTTAAGGGCTGACCTGCTGGAATGCAGCACTGTACAGAAGGACCTGGAAATCTTGGTAGACAACAAGTTGATCATGAGCCAGCAACGTGCCCTCCTGGTCAAGAAGACCAATGGTAGCCTGGGATGAATTAAGAAGAGTGTGGGTAGCAGGTCAATGGAGGTTATCTTCCCACTTTACTCTGCCCTAATGAGGCCACATCTGGAGTACTGTATCCATTTTTGGGCTCAAGAAAGACAAGGAACTACTGGAAAGAGTCCAGCAGAAGATTGCAAAGATGATTAGGACACTGGAACATCTTTCTTATGAGGAGATGCTGAGATATCTGTGTCTGTTTAACATGGAGAAGGCTGAGAGGGGGCCTTATCAATGCTATAAATATGTAAAGGGTGGGTGTCAAAAGGATGAATAGTACCTAGTAAAAGGACAAGGGGCAAGGGTACAAACTGGAACACAGGAAGGTCCATCTAAACATGAGGAAAAACTTTACTGTGAGGATGACAGAGCGCTGGATGCGTTCCTGTGCAACCTGCTCTAGGTAAACCTGCTTTAGCAGGGGGTTGAACTGGATGATCTCCAGAGCTCCCTTCCAACCCTGACTATTCTGTGATTCTGTGTAATTCTGTGATACTACATATGCAGAAGGCTGGCATAAAAACCACATCCTTCTTAAAAATACTTAAAAGCACATTCTTCTTGTGTTGTTTTTTTTCTGTAGATAGAAAAAATAAATATTATATATTTTGTGCTGATTGACTGAGATGCAACGAGAATCCAAAGCTTGTTCTCGTCATGCTTGGAGGAATTGAAAGTTTTGTTTATTTGGCGTTTTACATTCTATTTCATTCCACCTAAATATTAGTATAGAATAGAAAGCAGAGTTAAAATAACATGGGTATCATGTGGAACAGCCCCATGAAGTCACACAGATAGAGCTAGGCAGAAGCCCTGCAGAAAAGGACAGAGGGTTCTGGTAGACAATAAGCTGAGCATGAGTAAATGATATACCTTGGAGTGATTAAAGCTAAAGTACAAAGGGCTTTTTCAGTGGCACACAGAGAATGGACAGGAGGAAACAGTCACATGTTGCAACGTGGAAAATTCCAGCTGGACATTGGGAAAAGTCATTTTCCCCATAAGTTTGGTCAAATACATTTCAGCATCCAAGGAGGCTGTGAAATCTCAATCTTTGGAGCAGACAGAAAAGGACACAACCATGAGAAATCCACTATAATTTCAACAACAGTCTTGCTTTCTACAGGAGTCTGAATTAAGTGACCTCATGAGTTTTCTTCTCACACAATATTTTTCATGATTCAAATTTGAACTCTGATCCTTAAAAAAGTGTAGATAAAATAACTACATATGTAAAAGAAAAGTGATAACGGCAGCAAAGGCAACTAAAATAATTATTATATTCACAGTTCTACTTAGCAAAACACAAAACTGCCTGATAGAATGTACTTAAGAATAAGAAAAATCACATTTAAAATCTATCACATATTTCCCTCACACGTATCCTCTCTCCTTCTCCCTCAGTAGTATAATTCAATCCAGTTGCTTTTGACAGGAACCTTTAAGGTGGTGATACTTTGGAGGAATTAACTTTGAAAAAATAATTTTATACTTCACATATCCTGTCTTAAAGCATTTGTCATCATTTAGTAAAGCAGTTGAAATATTACCAGAGGATGGGGACCATAAGAGACCGAATGAATGCTAAATTTGCTCTGAATCTGTTCTTACCCCATCATAAACAGATCTTTAGATCTTTCCTATTCGACATAGCTACATTCCACATTTGTCCATTAATACACGAACAACTCAATTAGTGGCTCTTTAGGGATTAGAGCATACCCCTACTATCCACAATTTAATAGCTACCATAGATCATCAGGATCTAATTCCCAGGCTGAGTAGGATGTAAATAGCAGTAGACCACAGACACATTTTTAAAAAACTTGAAATCTTTGTGGTTTAATACTCTTCCCCAAGCCCATTCATATTGTGCATCCTGCAAATTTTCCTGAAATTTACACCTGGAATCCTGCAGATTAATATTACTGACTGTTTTGTGGTTACATTATTTGGTTTCTTGATACATCATCATCACGACAGGGAATTATTTATCAACAAGAATTTGTCTGCATTATGAGAGTTTCATTTTCCTTGAAAAGTAGTAGTCTGAGACTTAGAAGGCTCTGTGCTTTGTGCTCTCAGTTGTCTTCAATAGTATTGCTTCCTCTGTTACCTCATATTTATTTCAGAGAAGGTTACTGGCAACTCACTAAAGTTCAAGGTCAAGTAGTGTTCTTATTTAATCCCTTCAATCTGGAATCTAGAATTCACCATTTTATTTTTTTCCTTAGTTCAGAAGAAAACTTAAAATATGCTCCATTATGTACTGGAAAGACAGGAATTTCTAAACCCATTCAAAAACCTAGACCAGAAGCTGCAATCCTGTTTATCCTGATTTAGGCTTGACGGCAAACATAATGATCAGATCATAAGCAACTGAATGATTTGGAAATGGAAGACTTACCCCATATATCCTAACTAAATTCTATTCAATACATCATGTACAGGTTTAAGCAAAGCAGGAAGGAGAAACAACAGTTACAATCTGAAATTTTGGTTTAGATTTTGACGGTGATTTAAATGTCAGTGATGTTTATTCATTGAGGGAGATGTCAAAACATTAATAGGCAAGTGCAGATGTATTGCATATGTCTCTATCAGACTCTAAAACCTCATTTTGACAAAAGACTTTTTAAAAGGGGGGAGGGGGGGGAGCTTGTTGAGGAAACAGGAGAGAGGCCAAAAGACTATATATCTTGATCTTAAAAGTCACAGTCTTTAGTATATCCTGGGTCCACATCTCTTTGATGTTTGCATTGATGACCGGAGTGGGCAGAATTGAGAGTAACTTAAATAAAAAAAAAAAATTGCACATTATATGAAGCCATGTAAATTGAAAATACATTGGATCATGATTTGGAATTTAAAGCAACCTTACAAAATTATCTGAAATAACTGAGTTTAGTTTAAGAAGTATTACAGAATTCAATATTTAGTAGATATAGTTAACTGCACAATATATGATGGAAACAAATGGCAAGGAATAAATTATACATAAAATAGTTCTGAAGACTGTGCTTATAATGCACTAAACATGAATCAATAAACTCACACTTAGGCAACAAAAAATAGAAAAGAAAATCGACCCACTCAGACTGTACACAGCAGTATTGTGTATGGGATACATGAAATGCTACCGCTATCCTATTTCTCTTGCAAGTCAACTTTTTGTTAAAGAGTTCAGTTCAAATGCTGTAGCCAGTTTGTGTCTCAGAATAACTCATAAGAATCTTTTGGAGTGTTACCTTCTCATGGTTACCATGGGAAACAGGAAATATTCAAAGACCATGACATATGAAGAAAGAGTTAACAAATTGAACAAAAAAAATAAATAAGGAGAATATGACAGACCTTTAAAAAAGTTATGATTGCTGTAGAAATAAAGACAATTTTTCTTGTTCACTGTGGATAGGGTAAGAAGGACAATAGGTACTATCTCCTCTCTGAAGGAATCCAGGGATTATTACAGCACAGATATTTATGAAAAAAAATCTAAAGATTTCCATTGTTGGAGGATTTTAATGAAAAATAACTGCTCAGAATGGCTTAAATGCAGCTAAATCTCTGTTATTCTCCAAATACAGATCTGACTTTTGTTATAAGCTTTGGAAATGGATAAGGATTCTGATTTCTCCACCAAATTCCTTTGGCTAGACCTCAACAATAGGGGTGTTTTTTTTCCCCTTCCCATAAAGTTTCCATCTTTTATTTTTAGTTTCTGCTTCTGCACTGGAAACTTTGGCTTGGAGCAGAATCATAAGTGTTAAAAAACTCCAAGCAAAGTAGATTTCTCTGTACTTACAGGTGACTTTCGTATAATAACCAACTTGATCAGAGTGGAAGGTATTAGAAAGCTCAATAATAAGCCCATTCTTCATTTTTCCATTCTCTTTTTGGTCTCAGTAGATTTTAATAGGCTCTAGATAAACGTGATTGAACTGCTCAGGTCCAGTTTTTGGAGTTTACTCATCTTCTGTGTTCAAGGTAATAGTGTTTTTACTTCTATTTTATTTGTAATGTGCTTAGCCATGCCCTAAGCACATTAGAAGGAAAATAGGGAGTGTGTTATATAAATAAAACTGATGTAACAAGCCTTTTTTGAACATTAGGCTTTAAAATCTTCTGCTAATAGCCATAACCACATCAAGGACAGTTCATTTTCTGGTAAATTATATCCTGAAAATAGAAAAATAAAAAAGGCAGAAATTCTCAAAATATAGAATGGCTGTTGTTTAAGAGTAGCAGAGATTTTTCAAACACCACCAATTACACTTCCTAGCCATGATTTGGAACCAACTGAAAACAAAGATGATAGTAGTTGTCTTCAAACTCCCCTTAGTGCAGTTAATGGTGAATCTTTTTTCTGCTGGTTTGTTCCTACATTTTTTCTCTGTTGTTTTCTAAGACCTTCAGGAGGAAGGAATCTAGACTGGCATTCTGCTTTGTGAGATGTATGACTCCAGTTTGTCCAACTACAACATTCAGAGATTGTCTCCTAACAGGAAAATTTTATGAGTCCATGTCAGCCTCCTTCCTCCTGAAAATTCACAGCTTATCTTCCATCTTCCTGTGGGCATCTTCACATAAAAGGGCGAGGTGGAAGAAGTCTTAGAGACGATTATGAGATCATCCTGAAGCCTTCTGGCTATTTACTGCTCAGGTTTTGGGACCTGTAGTAAATGGTCTTTACAGAAACCAGGGTGGTAACTGTTCATACTGCTTTTTATTCCACAGGCAGCTGTGAGTTCCAAAATAGGAAAATACTGCATGTTTATTTGAGTATGTGAAACAAGTCTAACACTTCCATGTACTGTTCAACCTGCTGCCCATAATCAGTTTCCATAAAACCAACCTGGTTGTGCTCAATATGCACAGTGACCCCAGCTGTGTGACAAAAGGGGATGGTATAGGGATATACTTTAACACAGAAAGAATGACTATGCTTGAACATCTCATAAACCTGGGTGTCATCGTAGATATTCATCAAAAACTATTTAAGTGGATCCTTTTGTACTCATATTCCCCAAATATCTGGAGAATATTTACCTGTAAGTTCCCATTCTTTTCACATTAACCTTTCCCTTTTTTTGTTTCTTTGATTCACAAATTAAGAAATGCACAGAGCATCCCCTCCATTCATGAATACAGATTTCAAGTACTATCAAACCAAAAATAATGAATAATAGTAGATGCCCTTGCCAGAGAGAAAATATCAGGTTATTCTATTGAAATTTCAAAATCTTTGCAAGAATATAAAAATTTATAATAAAACTGGGGAAACAAAACTTTCGTATGATATAAACCAGTAGTATGACCTACAGTTTTGTCTCCAATTCTTTGACTCAATATAGAGTGTGGAACCTTCTTTCAGTACAAGAATTTTACTTCCATTTGGAGCAAGTGCCTATATGTCCACTTATCTCATTCCAGATTCAATTCTACTTTAACGTTTATTGCTCTGACTTTTCAACGTACTTTGATTAGTTACATAAGTTTCCCACTTAAAATTTACACAGTTAGTCCTGCTGATAGGTACAAAGCAAGCTGCAAGTTCTGCAATACTGAGTTTGTCACATATTGACATTTCATGGAACATAGTAATATTTTTCTCCTTTGTATTACTTGAATTTGAGTTATAATATGTTCTCTGGACAATAACTTGTAGCCAGCTTAAAATTTGATCAATTTTAATTTAAAATTATATTTATTTTTTTTACAAGTTAAAAATAGCAATAAAATATATGAGCAAGAAACATAAGTGGAAAATTCCCTTTATTCTCCACTGTCAATCAAGATTTCTGTGGACAGAAATCTTTCTTTGCATTCACAGCCTTATCCACAGTTTTCTTTCTTACTGTTCTTTAATTATGTGTAAGGGTTTTCTCTGTAGGAAAAGTCTGTGACTTGGTATGTTTCTGTTAAAGATTCAATGAATATTTAATGCTTGGAAGTTGTGTTTCGTAAATATTTAGTAATAATTATATATTACCAGTGCTGCTGCCAAATGAGTTCCAAAATACACCCTAAAGGTATTGCTATGAATGATGTGAGTTATCACAGTACACCTAAAGTATGATATGCAAATTGAGGGTTGAAAAATCATGGAACAAGTGCACACATACCTGCAAGGCAACATAAAACACTGGAAATGCAAAGTATAAGAAGTCAAGCATGAAAACTTAGTCCCATTGAAGAACACTGCAAAACAACAATTAGTTTCAGAAGGGACCAGGCTGGTACTCCAAGCACAGATGGAAAAAGAATGCTTTCCAGCTCCCCAAAGCCATTTGTCTAGGTGATGCCATTTGTGCACAGTGCCAACTAATTTTCCTTACTAAAATTAATGATCTGTAATTCCTTCTGGATTAGCAGACCACAATATGGATTGTAGTGAACACATCTTAAAAAGACTGGTTCAGTTTTGTGTCCAAATTGAGGCTCAGATAATACTTATCTCTATAAGGTTAAAAATAACTCAAGTGTTAAATATGGGTTTTTGTAGATATGTATGTTTGAGTAGGTTATTTAATGCCTCAAGGAGTTACTTCTGACTGTATCTATGCAGCAGGATGTGAGTGCTCTTCCATCTGCAGGAGTCATGTATATTCCTTTGAAGTGTCCTAATTCCCTGTAAAAGTGACACCCCAACATGTGCTACACTCTGTCTGCTACATGATAGAGACTAGATATATGGGTAAGGGAAAGGTATTGCACCTTCTGGTCAGGCCGATGTATTACAGAGAAACATTCTGAAGCTGAAATATGACCACTCAGCTCAAAAGTACATAGAATATGAGAAGAGATTTCCGCAGATAAATTGTGGTTTTGCTCTTCTTTAAAATTTGTTTTCCAACCCAGATATCCAAGAATTTTTGTAGTATTTCTCAAAAGGTAGTGAAGAGTATAAAAAGAAGTTTACATCCAAAATATGAATACTTTTATCTTTTCCCCCAAAACCATCTTCATGCATTTTGATACCACTGGGTTCTGTTTCCAACAGAGAATTTATTGGCTGGTTCAGTTTTCATCATTAGTATCTTAATTGACATATCAACTGGAAAATGGTCCTTTGAGTTTACAAATAATAATAATAACAACAGTAATAGTAATTATAACAAGAATGGTATGAATCCTAATCTTCCAATCTATTTAAATGAGCTCCCTTATCGACATCATAAGGGAGAAAAATTATGCATCTTTTATGTTCTTTAAATAGACTGCATTCATATATGAAAAGTATAGTTTTTGTTGTGATCATTTAATGAAAATGCACAAAAGTCATTTTCCTATGAAAAAAGACCCATAGAGGACTGAACTGTACAAGTATATTTTTTTCCCAGTTTCACAATTTTTTTAAATTCAGGGCACAAAAACCCAAACATTCATCACATTTTAAGGGATAATTGCTACCAAATAATTCATGACTACAGAATGCTACACATAGCAGAGACACTACATCTACTTATAACCTAGTAAATTAAAACTAAACCTTCTGTGTGCTGAGTATCTTGCATAAGATTAATTGGATAATAAAACGCCGCTCACATTGCAAAGATCAAATGCAAGGAGAAAAGAGATAAACTTTACACATGTATCAACGCAACCTCAACTCAGCAGTTGCTCATTATTTTTTGGATATATAAACAGATGCACCATATCCTGTTGTAAGAGCTATTCAGGAAGATAGAGAGATAAAAAAAGAATCCAACTGTGAATATAATATTTTGGCCCATATTCAGTAGTAGAAGATAGAAGTGTATGGAAAGCTTGGGGTAATACTATGTATTAGTGTCCACTGGCTGTTGTTGTGTATGTAGATAAATCTAAATGCTTCCAATCACCAAGGAATTTCTTATGGAAGGCAGCACATCTGTCAACTGAACCACAGGCCTATGCAACTCCATGCCTATAACAACAGCTACCTTGAAATTCAGATTCATAACAGTAAGAGAAATCAGTTAATTGTAGTGGACAGGGTGGCAAATTCTGTCTACATATTGTTAAAAGAAAATATAAACAGAAAATTCTACCTCACAGAACTTTTAGGAAGCTGCTTTCAACTAATCCTAATTAGCTGTAAGTCTTGCTTTTGTATATCTGGTTTTCTGTAGGGTGTGATCTGTAAATAAACATGAAGTCAACAGGATCATGAAAGAGTAGAATTAACTTACCATGACAAAATCCAGTTAGTGTTCTCAATAGAGGCAGGAGTCTAAATGGTAGATAAAAAGTGCTATACTTTCCTAAGAAAATATTGAAATGGTTTTACCATTCATTTTGAGCCATAAAAATAGGTTAATAGCAGTGGATGGACAACTTTACATGTGAAAAAAAGAAAACGTTTAAAAGAACCTAGCCTACCTTAACTAGAAGCTTTTTTTCTGTTTCAGAACGAGATTTTCCCTAATTTATGTTGTAATGAAGCACAGCTTTAGAGTTTTTAACCCAGGTGGTTTTTTTTCATGTGCTCTGTTTGAAAAAAACCCAACATTTCAAGGTAAGTCTCCTCAAGAATTTAGGTCCAACTAGACTCAGTCGACATACAGAAGGCTGGCAGAGCAGGGTTGGAGAATAACCTCTGTGGAGGTCTGGTAGTTACCTGGGAATTCCCATTACCTGGGAATCTCAAGCAGAGGACAGCTCAGCCAAGTTACCACACTTTCTCTCATTCACCTCTATACTTGTCTAATAGGAAGGGTTTCTGTAAAATGATTTTTAAAAAAAGGGAGAGAAAAGGAAAGGCAGAAATAAAGCAATATCAAATGCCAAAAATTTTAGAGAACTACTTGGAAGATACGTATTAGGTTGATATGACCTGAAAACACACCAAAGATGAAATTTTCTGCCATCTCAAGTCTGCATATAAGTGCACAGACTTCTACAATAATAGAACAACTTACCCAATGCAGGGCATTAAATTCTGAGTCACTGTCATCAGCTACATTTTCAGATTTATTCCCAAACATGGATTCAGTTTGCAAATGTGTTTAGCTCTCTCCTAACTGTAAGATCATGAGATTTCTCTAATTCTTATTTCTGTTTTTTTTTGTTATGGGAATTTATATGCTAATGAAAATGCCTTTTCAAATCTATTTTCTGTCCTAGCCATAAAAAGGTGGGTTCTTTTCAATATAAATACATTTTTGCCAGGAGAAAGGAGGAGGATGGAAAGATGAGTCATAGCAATGAAAGAGGTGGGTTTGGTTATGTTTATAGATTTCTGATTTCATGGTTTATTTTGCTAGCTCAAATAGGAGTTAAAGTAACAAAAGCACTGTTCACAATTCAACATTAGAATGAAGCTTCTAAGAAATCTTATGACAGTAAAAGCCTCAAATTAACCCACTAAATTAGTAAGGTCTCTGATCTGTCTTGATCAGAGGTGTATGAACTCTCCTCAGACCAAGAACAATACTCATAAATGGTTTGGCTCTGCCATTTTAAGACAGCAAAGTGTCTTTTTTTTTTTCCTGGGAGAATAATAAGGTAGAAAATTAAGGTCAGAATCTAGAAACTAGAGAGAGCAGCCAAAAGGATAAAATACACAAGAGTCTGTCACTGTAGGGATGAAAACTGCTGTGAAAATGAGAAGTTACAAAATGTTTACCCCAACTTTTCTAAATTTTATTTTGGGCAAATGTTAAGGTATTGCAGAGCTTTATAGTAAGAAGGACCTAAAAAATGGACATTCTGAATGTCCAGTTGGATGGAGAGTTTGGTAGGAAATGAAAAGTTCTGCACAATGCATGTAATCTGCAGTTAAGCTAAAAATGTTGGTTTAGGAAATGAGCTAGATTTTGTAAACACACAGATATCAAAACCTCTTAGCATTTCCCAGTAATGGAAACTTTCACTACCTCCATATAAAGGCAGGTAACCCTTGCAAATAACATCTTTAACTAAGGATGATGCCATGATCCAGGGTAACGCAGGTAAATCACAGAAAACTGAACAAGGAAGATATTAGGTCACGATATATTCAAACAGGATAAAAAAGCACATTGATAGATATTATATAAATTATCTTAAAAGGGCACATAAGTAAAGCTGTTACAAACTTTTTCCAGGTCTAATTCCTAATTACATAGGCAAACAGAACATTACTATAAAAAAGGTAGAGTAGAATTGAACTTACTTAAATACTTATAATAAACTCTACAAAACAGAGGTATCCATCTATGAGTTTCCTTTTTCTACTAAAAGTGTACATATTATGTTTTTTTAAATAGTCTTCTCTATAGACAATTATTTTATGTTTCAAAGTCTTCTCTACAGAAAATTATCTTATATTCTGTTTTGCAATAATTTTATTGTGATAAACCAATGCCAAGAAACATGAGTTTATTTTTCATTTTGTCTTACTGATGTGCAAGTTCATTGTCATTCTGTGTTCCAGGTACAGAGTATAGCTTTATAAAAATATCAGCGTATACTTGATCATAAATTCTTGCAAGTGTGAAATTTTAATTTCCATAACTTTCTTTTCTTCTGCTTGAATTTTTATTAAATATGGAAAGAAAAACATATTTGATGTACCACAGTTCTCCTAATAGAAGCTATTTATATTAACCCATGTAAAGTCCTGACTTTACGTGACATAAAGTCATGTAAAGTTCTGATTTTATTTGCAATAATGAACTTGAATATTCTGCTTCCAGAATTTATTCTGACCTTTTCCCAATGGAATCATATCGCAGAAAATAGTATCAATCATTATCCACTACATTTGGATGACAAGATGTAGATAAAGATATAGAAAGTTAAAAATTAGAGCAGTTTTGTAGAAAACGTCAAATAATAAATTACTTATTTTTACAGTGAAAAATGAAAGCAGATATTGCCATTTCGAACGCAAAATGTACTTTTACTTGTAATACCATATGGCATTATCTTAATGTATCTTAATGTAGATGTCCACAGAAAGTTATTGTGTGTATACGTACATATCTATAGACAGTAGTGAGTTCATGTCTGTAGTTATTAAAACTTCTACCAATTTTAAACTGTTTTAATAGCTGCAATAATTTCTAGCTGAATATATTTATTAACTGTTTTTTCAAAAATTTTCTATCTTTATGCAGTGTACTGGTTTGGGCTGAGATACAGTTAATTTTCTTCATAGTAGCTAATATGGGTTATGTTTTGGATTTGTGTTGGAAACAGTAACACAAGGACGTTTTAGTTTTTGCTGAGCAGAGCTTACACAGAGTCAAGACCTTTGCTGCTTCTCACATCGTCCCACCAGCGAGCAGGCTTGGGGTGCACAAGAATTAGAGAGGGGACACAGCTGGGACAGCTGACTTCAACTGACCAAACAGATATTCCATACCATGTGACATCATGCTCAGCATATAAAACTGGGAGAAGAAGAGGGGAGGAAGGAATTTTTGGAGTTACATCATTTTATGTTTCCCAAGTAACTATTATGTGTGAGGGAGCTCTGCTTTCCAGGAGATGGCTGAGTACCTGTCTGCCAATGGAAAGCAGTGAATGAGTTCCTTGTTTTGCTTTGCTTGCATGTGCAGCTTTTTCTTTCCCTATGAAACTGTCTTTATGTTAGCCCACAAGTTTTTCTCATTTTTACACTTCCATTCCCTGCCCCGTCCCACCAAGACGAAACAAGCAAGTGGTTGAGTGATGTTTTATTTCTGGTTAGGTCTAAACTATGACACATAATTACATTATGGTACAGGTTTTGCCACTGTCTTTAAAAGGACGAATGTCTTTCAGAGTCCCTCCAGAAACTTGCTTACTCAAAACCTAACAATACTAGATAGGGTTGCTATATTTCTGACTATATTTCTGTATTTTCATCCTTTTCTATTATTTCTGTCCCATAAGGCACAAACTGCCCTTGCGGCTGCAGTAGAGAACCAGACCTGAATAAAAACAAGAGACGACTGAACATTTCAAAATAATCTGTTCTTGAAGAAAACACTATGCAGAAAAAGTACCATTTATTCCCTGTCACTCAAAAAAAATATTATTCTATGTGAGTCACTTCAATTTGTCACAATATCTCTCACATTCTGCTCTGCTTCCACTGACGTCATGAACTCACGTTTGCTTCATGGCAATGTCAAGTCAGCTTTTCACTTCTCCTGGTCCAGTAGTACATCACAGTGCAGTCAGATGCACACCTTCACTGCTACAAGGGCAGGTTGATCCTGCTCTGTACATTCACTCACATCAATTGAAACATCTGAAAATGGGCAGCCAAAACTGGAGACTTCTACCTACTTCTCTGTTTAACCCTTGCGTTACTGTTTTTTTCAAAGTTCATGTCATCTATCTCCAGAAAACTCTCCTCAGTCTTGAAGAGATTTTGCAGGGTTCACGTTCCTTGTCCTTACTATTAGTTCACCAATTAATAGTCATGAAATGTAGTTCAGAAACTGGTAGAATTACAGACAGAAACTCTTCTTACATAACTGTCAGAGGACCACTCATTCTATTCAAGGACATATAGATGGGTAGAACACTGACCTGGTGATCACTGTGGGAGAAATTGCTCTTACAGCTGCACCTCATAGCTCTCCTCTGAGCTGATAGAAGTTGCTCAACTCTTTATAATCAACTAAAAAGTACTAAGAGCTAGTGAAGAGTGACACAACACAAAAAGGTCTGTACGTTTGTTTTGGAAGGCTCTGTTGTAAGCTTTATGTATCAAAGGACCGTAACCTGACATATAATAGGAAACTGAAACTCCTTGACAGCAGGAAGCGTGTTACAGCACTGTAAATGAAAGTTTTTATAGATATATACATTCTGTGGAGTCAGGGGAGGAAATATACCCCGTTATCAATAGAGCTGTCATTACATCAAAGGGCGGCTTACCTATTTTATGTTAATTCAACATGTAAACGGTATTTCCTATAAATACATATTCTTTAAATAAAACTGGTTAGACCCTCTGTATTTTAAGCTCTAGGTAACACTGGTAAATATCATTACTTCGCATTATTAGGAAAAAAGGAGACAAACAGCCCTTATCAGGCAAAAAAGAGCAACTCTCAGTTTACATGTGCAGCAAAATCTTAATACACCAATACTACATGCCAGAATGAAATACATAACTTAATATAAAATATATTGTATTTGTTTAAAAATGCAGAATATTTTTTTTTGTTTCCCTAGTTAATCTGTAACCATGTAATTAATCTGAAACCATGTATTTTGAAAATTTATTTTGCAGAATTTTATTGTGCCAATCCTAGTATCTGGAAAAGTACTTAAACAAGTTTTTCCATTCCGCACACAGCTCAATTGAGCAGGACCTACAATTCCATTCAGGTTTTAGAGTTGCATGGAGAACTTACTAATAATAAATCCATGGCAAATCATTTTTCATTCTTTTGAAAAATTGGCCGTAAATAACTCACTGCTGTCTGAAATGGAATTTTTCTAGAGAGATGAATCATCAGATCACTTCTGTCAGTAATTATTGGTACATAGATTGTCCACATGTAATCCACTGCAAACATCTGGTTGATAGTCAAATTTTGACCTGTAAACAGCAGTGTTTTGAACCACAGTTTTCACTGGTTTACTTGTTCCTAGACATTAGAGGTGGAGTTATCTCAGTGTAACTTTCAGGTTTCAGGATCAGAAAATTCCAGTTATAAATGCAATTTAAATTTTTCTCTTCCTTTGAAATTGTCTAGAAAGACTTAGTATTTTTGCATCTGTAAGGGCTCCTGCTGGTAAATTTATTGACTAAAATTGTCATTAGTATATTCAAAATCAAAATCATTGTCATGATTTAGTCCGGCTCCTGGCCTAGTTGGCAGCTAAATGTGAGAAGTTCTATTCTAGTTGTCCCAAGTTCCCCTCAAGAAAAAAAGGGGGAAGGGAAAATGAGAGGCAGAGTGATTTTTATGTTGGAAACTAAAACTGAGACAGCTGTAATTAAAAATTAATAATAAAATGGAAAATAATATTAATTTTTAAAAAAGTACAAATACACAAAACCGAAGAAGCCCCTAGCAATGCCTCTGTGTCACCACCTACACTGCAGGGCAAGCATGGGAAAAAGTCCTGGGATGAACTCTGTGATTCAAGGTGGGAGTTGGACTCAAGAACTGCATTCAGGAATGCACAGATTGGGATCAGGGGACAGAAATATAGATAAGTTCCTTACTACGTGCTGGTCATAGAAGAAGAGGGCTTGACCATCATGATCTCTCGATTTTATAGTGAGTATGACGTATATGGAACAGTATAATCTGTTGGTCAGTTTTGTGTCGCCTATTCTGTCTGCCCCTCCCTTCAGGTGTGACCCTTTTTCACTCTTTTGACTTATGGCATTCCACCAAGTTGAGGGTGGTTTTGGTTTCTATAGGAATAAGTACAAGCAATGGCCTTTCTGGATACCATTGCCCCATTACTTTGGTGATAGCTATAAACATGAAGCATCAATGCTTCTGGAGACAAACACTGTCTGAAAAACTCATAGCTAACTTTCAGAAAATGAAATGGCTTAGATGAGGCTTAGATTAAAAGTTAGAAATAGGTTCTGCTTTAGCTCAAAGCAGATCAATAATAAAGGTTATTAATAATCTCATGCTAAAGTTGTAAGAAAAGAAAATTTATTTAACAATATAAACAAGTTGGATTATTGCTCATCTTTAACTGGGATGTAGCTAGGACACTTAGGTTTAGAAATGCTAGACATATCAAGCCATGATTTCCTGGTAATAGTAACAAGTGCATCATTCATCTGCCTTCAGGAATCAGGCTTCTTTCATACAATAAACCATAGTTTTTATTCTAGGCTGAAATAGTGAAACTATTAGTTTTGCAATAGTGACTCAGGCATGAATTTTTTTAAGTCTAGCATATTTTCTGTCACTTTCTGGAGCTGTATATTTATACTCATCTTTGGTTTTGGGCCCATTTAAAAAATAAACATCATTAATAAAAAAACAAGTACTTTATTCCCGAAATATGAAATTAGTATATGAACTGACATAATATGATCTGGCAAAGATAGAAAAATTCCAAAAATTCTCCTTACTGCTTATGTCTCTGTGACGGCTTACTTTCAAAATCTTTTTAATGCTTAATATGCATTGAAAGTGAGGAAAAATGTTGTCCTAATTCATTCTTTGTTATCAGCTTAATTAAAATGGTGCTTTTCTTTTCATATCATTCCAAAATAAATTAGGATGATTATGGTTATTTGTGGGAAGTGAGGTGTTGGTCTAAAATGTATTTCTATATTTCAGTGTGAACGAACTGATTTGTTAATAAAATCTGCAAACAAAACATAAATGTAGAGGAGCTGTAAAAAGAGGTAATCTAATCAATAAATAAAGTACATGTTTTGGTTTTAGACAGATTAGAACAATCCATGGTGTATTCTATAGCTTTACTTTTACAGTAGGACAATGTCTTTTAATATCTGTAAATACATTTTAAGATAAAAAGCTTCATTTACCAAATAATAATTAAAACCAGAACACAGTTCAATTCACGATCTGAAGAATGACTACTGAATGCATGTGGTTAAAATTTTGCAACCCTTACTGAAAGAAAAATTAAAACCCCAAATATTACAAAATATTCAATTATTAAGTATGAAATCATATTTTAGACTTGATTCAGAACAGTTTAAGTTAAAAGAAGGATAAAAATAAAATAAACCAATTTATGAATGAAAGTTTGAGAGATTTTTGAACATTGATGTTGTTCTATTAATTGAAAAAACAAAACGTTTTATATCATGCTGTTCCATTCTCCTCATTTTTTTATTAAGCCTTTGATTTGCCTGTATCTAAAATTTTTGGTGGTCGAACTACTGATAAAACTGTCAAACCGAATTCTGACTCCGTTGCATAGAGTTTCACTGCAGAACTACCCATTGACAACAGATACTTTAGGGTGATGCTTTCTGCATTAAATTATAAAAAAAAAAAGTGCTAATTGGCTTATTGTACTGCTTTGGTGAAAGGAATTGCCCTCTTTGATCTGCAGCATAATGAGATTAATTTTGAACATCAAAGTAATCTATAAAAACTGAAGAAGGAGATGAGTAGTTACGTACTTTCATGTCCTCTGAGGAGCAGGGTAAGAATTAGCAATGCAAATGCCATAGGATGAAGGGACAGTCTGAAAACACATGAATCCTTAAAGAAAGTAACATTCTGTTACAGTGCACCAAAAGACCTCTAACCATATATTTTTTTCTCTCATGCTGCTACAAATCTGATGAAAATCCATTGACTGCTCTGAACTTGCTCTGAATTCATGTTGGTGAACATTGGGTCAGAATCTAGTTCCTGATCTTAGGGGTTTTTTCTGGTTATATGACAGATAATTTGAACAGCTACAACGGGATCCACAGAACAGACTCTTAATGCTCTTTACATACCTATAACAAAAGACCTCAACATTTCTGAGGCTCTCACTGTTCTTGGTCATGGTATGCAGCTCTCTACACAGCATTGTAATTGACTCTTTACAAAGACCATCCACTTAGACGCCTTTAGGTACGAAATATTTCAAACCAAGAATTGTAAGTGGCTCATAGGTAAAATACTGCAGTGAAAATTATTTCAGCAGCAGTGTTATTTGACACCAAGAATAAACAGGGCATTCATGGCATTTATTTGTTCTGCCCGTAAGAGACATCAGGAAAGGAATAACTGAAAGATACAGTAATCCTTTCTTCCAACACTGGAGAGATTTATTTTCTTCAAACACAGAGAAAAATATTTGATTGTTTTAAACATAAAAAAATTGAGGTTTTAGGATATATTTCTAAATTATGCAGTTATGACCTAGTCTTCAATTTCAACAGAATAACACAATACATCACTATTTCAGGGAATAGTTTCTAAAGGAAAGAATGTTCCTTCCTTTAGATTCAGATGTTCAAATCAACATTATTTAACTTAATTCATGCACTCTTATTTTGCATGGAAAATGGAGAAATGTGTTATGTGGCACAGCGGAACTGGCAATAATGCAGATAAGCTTATCACAAGGGCATGATGTTCACATAGGAACATCCCGTGTTTTCTTCCTCTTAAGAGTTACTTTTCAATGAATCCTCTTGTGATTTCCGAAAAGCGCCAAGTACCCAATTCCCATAGATAGCTAATGCTGAGTGTGCAGCACTTGTGCAAATCAAGCTATTCATATGGATCCCTAAAAATAAAATACTGCATGATGGAAATGCTTTCGATTTGTTTTTTGGGAAGGGGAAGTAATTTGATTTTTTTTATCTCTCTAAAATACCACAGAAAAATGTCTTTGAGGTAGGAATACTTCAAAAGTTATGACTAAGGTCACTCACAAAAGTATGCTAATTATGAATAAATCCCTGGGGGGGTAGCAGGGTAGGGAGATACATGGCACGTTGCAAATACATCATACTAAATATTATGTTGAAAAATTCCATGTGGAAGGTTTTAGGAAAATAATTTTCTAATAGCCATACTGATATAGCTCTTTTCCAGTTTATATTAAAAAAATTTAACATAAATATCAAAATTAATTTCTACTGAAAGAAAACATTTGAAATATAAATTTTGAAATATTTTCATCTCAAATGAAGTATTTGTGTTCCTGTCCTTCCCTTCCTTTTCCTTTCCTTCCCTTGCCTTGCCTTCCCTTCCATTCACAAGAAAAAAACAAATAAGCTCAGTACTTTTTCACAGAAAAGGGCAACCTTGTTCCCTCTCAGATCTGTTATGAACCAAATTTTAAAATCCAAATGAAAGAATGCATGTATGCAAACACAGTGTAGAAGGACTACAAAGCATATTTTGACAGCATTTTGCTGAAATATGGTAAGGTGTTTTTTTTGCTAAGAGGGTACAATCTGAGTAAACTTGTTTATCTTCTCATATTTGATTTGTCATTAGCTCTCATTAACACAGAAACTCAGTAAAAATTTATTTACTACGTTGAAAACATCTTGCATAATTAACCATGTTAAATCATTTATATAATAAAAGTGAGATTCAGAACTGAGAAAAGTGGAATGGAGGCAGCTCACAGGACTAGCTTATCTATATCTGTGTTTATATCTCGTTCAGTTCTGGAACACTTATTTTGAATGCGATACTGTTCTTTCTAAAGATTGGAGTTAAGAACAGTTATTAGTCATGATTACCCTGGTGGAACTACCCAAAAATACTCATCTAAATATCTTACTTAATCAAGAACTTAACAACAGCTTCAAAATCCAGCGCAAGTCTCAACTGAAATAATAGATAGATATGTCAAAATCCATACATGAATTTAATTCTGATTTTTAAAATAATTTTGATTAAAGTACGTGCTTTAATTAATTTAATGATGGTTAGACGTCGCTCTAAAATACTGGCACTATATGACAACCAATAGATCTTATACCTAGAATTAGTGATTATAATAGGATGACTGGTTTTAGTTGCCTTATTTTAACCCATGGCTCTCAAAATCTATCACTTCATGACCCAACAGTGAGATGTTTAATGTTATTTAGAAGTCACTGTTGTGCATCTTGATAAAAATTCCATTTCTTTGCACATCCGTAATGATCCTCCTCTAAATATTTTGACTAATATCTAACTATTCTTGACTGCTTAATGAGGTTGCTTTGTTTCAGTTTGTTGCCTCATTTTCTTAAATCCAAAAGACATGTATCAGTGAAAGGTTAGTTGGAGGAAACCAAAACATTGTTCCATTATAGCTGATAGTTCAAATACACAGAATATTTGAATTCTGTCCTGGGTCCTGCAGTTGATGCATACATGTTGCCAGAGAATTCACTCAGTTACTAAGACTGACTTCCTTGCAAATGTCTTCATCATAATGATGACCGAAGGTAACAGAAAATTTGCCATGAAGAAATGAAAATAATAAAAATTTGTGACAATATTGTGTCTTGAGGAAGACAGCTAAAATTATAAGAACTTCTGAAGTCACTAAGACTGTAAAAAAATTTCATATATTGTTATGATTTAGCCTAGTCCAAAGATTCACATACGCATTTTTGATAGCTGCAAAATGATGTTTTCTCCATATATGATTTTTGAACTAGATCCTTCTGAAGAATTTTCTAGTAACGGTAGTTCTTATTTTTGTTTAAAGTACTCTCACAACAGATAACTTTTATTCTTCTAAATGACTCTTTTCGCAGAAGTAGGCGTTAGGGATGATCAGAAAAATTAGATTGACAGGACGACTTCAGTAAATGTAATGGCCTTCATTTTTTGCCTAGAGGAACAGTGTCTGAGTGGGGCAGTGGTCACACCAGGAGGACGGGATGTCATCCAGAGGGACCTGAATGAGCTGAAGAAGTGGGCCTGTGTGGACCTTATGATATTCAACAAGGCCAAGGGCAAGTCCTACATCTTGGTCGAGGCCACCCTTGGTATCAATAGAGGATGAGGAACAGTGCGATTGAGAGCAGCCCTAAGGAGAAGGACTTCAGGGTGCTGATTGATGAGAAGTTCAACACGAGCCAGAAATGTGTTGTCGCAGCCCAGGAGGCCAACCTTGACCTGGGCTACATCAAAAGAAGCATTGCCAGCAGGTCAAGGGAGGTCATTCTCCCCTTCTAATCCGCTCTTGTGAAATACCACCTGGACTATTGTGTCCACTTCTGGAATCCCCAACATAAGAAGGGTATGGAATTATTGGAACCAGTCCAGAGGGGGGCTACAAAGATGGTCAGAAGGCTGGAGTACCTCTGCTATGAGGAAAGGTTGAGAGACTTGAGCTTGTTCAGCCTGGAGAAAAGAAGGCTCTAGGGAGACCTCATAGTGGCCTTCCAGTTCATGAAGGGGCTACAGGAAAGTTCCAGAGGGACTTTCTACAAGGGCCTGTAGCGACAGGATGAGGGATAAGAGCTTTAAACCAAAATGGGGAAGATTTACATTGGACATTAGGAAGAAATTCCTCACAATAAGGGTGGTGAGACACTGGCACAGGTTGCCCAGAGAAGCTGTGGATGCCCCCTCCCTGGAAGTGTTCAAGACCAGGTTGGATGGGGCCTTGAGCAGCCTGGTCCAGTGGGTGGTGTCCCTGCCCATTGCAGTGAGATTGGATTTGAGTTATCTTTAAGGTCCTTTCCAACCCAAACCATTCTATGATTCTATCTTTAATACAAAAACTCTGAGTTTGCCAAAATATTTGCTTTCTAGGCTTTGTTTTGAGTCTCGGAACATGAATCTACATAAAAATTCCAGCACTGAAATACTAATTAAAATTTCATGGCAATAACTTATTCCTAAAAGGAAAGTATGGTAAAATCAATGTTATAATCAGTTTCTGCTCATTGTTTGCAAGTGAAAGATCAGGCGATAAAACAGCTTTCAGAAAAAAGATTAAGGAGAAAAGGATTAAGGGTTTTTTTACTGTGGGAACTTTGTATAGAAAATGGACCGATTATTTTTTTTTTAATATAAACTCTATTTATTTAAAATATATTATTCTTTTTAAATTAAATGCTTCTGAATAATTGTAGATTATGTTTACATTATAAATCTCAGAGCAATATATTCCTGATATAGCAAGAAATTCACTTCAATAACGGTTGCATACAGAAGAACAGTTTCTATTGAATTCATACAGTGTAAAATCAGGCAACGGGTTTTTATTATATAGCATTTTAATATCATCTTCTCTGCCATGAGATTGGGAGCTGCTAATAGTGGATGACTATATATCAACTTAGATCCAAAGAGGCAAAGTATGTCCAAAGGAAATACTGAAAGAAATTCGTTTAAAAAAATAAATGCAGATATGAATATACACATAGGCAAATATTTGTTAATTTCTTTGAAATATTGAATATTTTTCTCAGTTAAAATCATTTTGTATCTGAGGCATGAGAAATTTCATACTGTGCATGTATTCACTATTTGAATATTCACTTAAATTTATTTTTTATCTATTTATACATTCATTATTTTATACTCCTCTAACTTTTTTTCTTACATCCATCTGGGAAAATAAGCAAAGACATTTCATAGGTCTCCTGGATCTGGCTGGGATGGAGTGAAATTTATGTGTAACATCCTGTATGGTGCTGTGATTTGGATTTGGACTAAAATATTATTGACCACATACCAGCATTTTTACTGTCGCTCAGTAGTGCTCACACAGTATCAAGACTTTCTCTTTTTCCCACTCTTTTTCATCCAAAGAGTAGACCAGGGTGGGGAGTAAGACGTTGGGAGAGGATATAATCTTGACAAGTGACCCAAAATTGATCAAAGGGATATTCCATGCCATATGACCTCATGCTCAGCAATAGAAATTAAGGGGAATTAGTTTTAGGGGAGGAAGACATTAGAGACTGGTCTCCTTGTGGGAACTGGTGAGTGGTTGCCTTTACATCACCTGGATTTTGTGGATTTTTTTGTCTTCTCTTCACTTCCACTTATTAAACTGCCTTTGTCTCAACTACAGGTTTTCACACTTTTGCGCTTTCTATTCTCTCCCCCATCCTGCTCATGTAGGGAGAGGGATGATAAATGAGCAGCTGTACGGTGCTTAGTGGCTACCTGGTGTCAACCCAACACAACAGGCAATATTTCTAAACAACTTTATAAATTTTTAGGATAGTTTGATCAACTTGTGTAGTCTCCATATTGAAGGAAATTGAGTATTAAAACCTCATCCAGTGTCTGAGTCATTATCCATTGAACTCCATGATGAAAATCCCACTGACTTAAGATGAAACACTTCTTGAAGAAGGAAACTTAGTCTTGGAGGAAATATGTCTCTTTTTTTCCTCTCTGGAGAGCAACTAGAAGGAAGTGTCTGTAAGTTAAGTATTTTCTCTTTGACAGTTCTCTAGATTAGTGCCCCTGAGAAGCCAGATATCTGTAGACCCAGAGGACAATTTGTCCTATCCCAAAACAAATGTCAGTCTCAAAGGCTTAAAGTAAACTTCAAAGCTAAGTTAAGCTGGTATCTAGCTCGTCAAAAGCTAATGTTAACAGACAGGTACTCCAGCTGAAAAAGTTGCATATAATAAAATATTAAGCAAAATTCAAAAATTGAGACCCACTTTCAATTCTTGTTGAATGCAATGGGAGTTCCACAATCTACACTGGCATTAGAGGTGTTAGGTTCAATGTGAGGGCAAAGGAAGTCACAAGAAGAGTCTAATTTAGATATGTCACTCACGTGGTGGAGGTTCTCGAAGTACATGCCAGGACTTATACACTGTGATACCCCAGCAATCCCATCCTGGTCTTCTGCACCACACTCCCTCCCTTCCCATCTCAGGGCTCCATTTCATCCCAGGTCTGGTCTGAACTATGACATGAACTAATATGGGGCACAACTGGTGCCAAATTAAAACCTGAGGTAAGTAGCTGCAAATCCGTTACTTGTGATTTTTTTTGTGTTAACCTCAATTTAAAGGTGAATTTGGGAAAACAAAGTGAGAAGAAGACTCAGCAAACAGAAGAAGGAGTAGAATGTAGTAGATGTTTTGGCAAATATGAACAGCTGAGAAAGGAAAAGCAACTGGGAATTAAATGTGTGTTAAAAGGATGTGAGGAAAAGCATTTTATATAGTTATATGTTTAACTGTGCTCTTGTTGTTCACTTGTAGTTTTATGAAACATCCCCAAAAATGTTCTTAAATCAAGTAAAATATTTACACAGGATTTATAAACATCTAAAATAAGAAACAACTTTAATTCTTTTTCTCTCATTGTTAGCACTTATTACAAAAAAATCACATCAAACCTCTCAAGAGGTATTTCTTTTCTTAATGTGGAATGAGTATTGCATCCCATTAGAAATGTGTCTCTAGCCAGAATGTCACAATGGACATTGCAGACATTTTCTAGCTGCCAAGGTATTGATGTCCTCATAAGTGTGGGCAAATATCTGGGAATTATATTTGGCAAAGAGTTGCTGTAATAGAAACACAAGCATAATTGAGACATTTAAGTTGCCCCAGTACAAAAAAAAATCCTTCTCTGCACATCTGTGCTTCCTGGAACCTTAAACACCAGGACCTTCACTTTAATCTACCTAATACCATGTTCCTGTCAGTAATGATGTCTAAGAATTATCCTTTAATCTTTCTAATGGTAATGTCACAGAGTGTGTTCATCAAAGCTTTATTAAATTTCTACAGGTAAATTCACTTTGCAGGAAGATCCTACATCAAATAGAAGCAGATAAGAAACTCTTTTGGGGCAAGTGCCACAGCATCTCCCCTACAACTGTGTTCCTCTGTCACACAGACACATGAATCAACCAAAAGACCTGAGTTTACTCTTTCTTTACTCTTTCTGAGTCAAAGTCACACTGAAGCAAGTTATGCTATAGGACTACAGTTGTCTGACCCAGTTGGATTCTGTGGCCAACATAATCAACTCTGGTTCTGAAAACTAAACCTAGGAAATCCAAGGAGACCAATGTGGTTATATTAAAGAGATAGGACTACCTTCCTGATACCTCAGAGGCAACATTTGTTTCTAGCAGTGATTATGCAATCCCAAAAAGGAGCAAATAATTACCCTGTTGACAGTAACAAAGTTGCTTGTTAGTATTACAACACATGAGCTGCAGGTATGTTCTACACAAATTTTCTGGTTTCATAGAAATTAAAAAGACAAACTTCTTGCTCTCTGATAAGCATCATATAGAGAGCATAAACCTTTCCAGCCATGAAATAGGAGCAGTCATCAGAAAAGCTCAAAAATTTTGATTAAAGAGTGTTTTCCAGTCTTCAGAGTTGTGAGTGCTTTACACTTTTCCATTTCAAGAGAAATACGAATTATTCTATTCCTAATAAACTTTTCTGAACAATTGATTTTTTTTTTCTTATTTTATCTTCTTTAACTCCTTCAAAATACTTTCCTTATTTTGCTTGCGGGATGTACTAGTGATGCAATGTCAGAACCATCATTTCACTGGATGATTCAAAACTGCCCTTTTCATTAACTATTATTTTATGTCTTTACGTGTTCATTTGGGCTCCAAATGTGTATCAGAAGGACAGGACAGGTCTTTAACTGTGACACTTAAAAATGGATAATTTAATAACATATGAAATCTAATAACAGCATAATACTCTGTAAAAATATATATGTTGGCCTTAAGTACAATTTGGAAGTTCCTCTGTTATTTAAACCATACAATTGCAGGTAATTTCTCACTTCCTTACAGCAAAATTAGCACAGTTAATTTCATTTTGCTGGGCATAGAACTTAAAGAAAGGAGTGGAATTATTTTCCTATTTTTAAGAAGTTAAAAATATCCTTAATTTTCACAATTTTTTTTTCAAAACATGTCTCTGTGAGAGGATGGAAAACAAAATGATATTTAATTTAAAATATAGTTTTTAGCTAAATTAAAAATAAGGCATTGAAAATTGCAGGCAGGCTCAAGGCAGTAGTAATTAGAAAACAGTCTTTGATAGCACGAAAATCCTGTAATTAAATAATTCGGTAAAGGAACAAATGCTGAAGAAGGGATAATTAAATCATTGAAGAAGTTTTGGATTTCTGTATGTTGCTGTAACTGCTTGAAGTGACTGAACTTCTGTGTTTGTCATCTGAATCCTGAAAGGAAATGAAAAATTTGAGGAACACGTATTTAGTATTGATTATTCTCTTCTGCATGTCATGATTGTACACCTAGAGGATTCACTCTTTAAAAAAGGAGCAGTGCATACAAGAAGATTTTCCAGAAAGTATTATGTCAACAGTTTTTAGAGAGGTGAGAAATTGGCCTGCAGGGCTTTTGAGAAAAAGTGATTGGCATAGCTAATATATAAAATTGCTCAAAGTGCTGTGGATAATTGCAGACAATTCCTCCATTTTAATTGAATCTGTGTTTTGACAGCAGCCACAATTATCAGAAAAAAAAAAAGCACTGATACAAAATTACAAATTCTGGAGTCACTAGCTATTGTGAGGGAAAACTCTAAATTTTTGCAACAGAGAAACAGGCACTTGACCTTCTGTCTAGCTACTGGAGTTCAACAGCAAATGAGGTTCCTACGTGACTCACATATGGTTGCAGATCTTAAGGACCAGGTGGAGAGGTTGAGGAGTATTCGAGAAAGTGAACGGGAGATAGACTGGTGGAGTAGAACCCTCTCTCCTCCCAGTAATCCTCCCCAGGAGGCTGAGGAATGCCATATTCCTCATCAACAGGATAAGGGGAGTGACCTGGTTGGCGAGGAGGACTGGGAGCAGGTCTGCTCTCATGGGGGTTATAGACCTCCCTTTCAAATGCCACCTTTCCAACTGCCCCTACAAAACAGGTTTGGGGTGTTGGAATTTGATGCTTAGGTGGAGGATAGTGTGACAGAGAACTCACCCGAGGAGGCTCTTAACCACACATTGCCCATCAGACAAGTCAGGACTTCAAGTAAGAAAAAGAAAAGGAGGGTCATTGTAGTGGGAGACTCCCTTCTGAAAGGGACGGAGGGCCCTATTTGTAGGATGGACCCAACTCATAGGGAAGTCTGCTGCCTTCCCCAAGCCCGGGTACACGACATCGCCAAGAGACTCACAGACCTAGTTAAATCCTCAGATTATTACCCGCTTGTGGTGGTACAAGCTGGTGGTGATGAGCTAGGGAAAAGAGGGTCAAGGGTAGTTAAAAAGGAATTCCAGGAGCTGGGACAGTCAATAGATAGGGCAGGAGCACAGGTGGTGTTCCGCTCGGTTCCTCCAGTGGCAGGGATGTATACAGATAGGAACAAGAGAATATATGCTGTTAATAAATGGCTTAGGGGCTGGTACCGGCAGAGGAATTTTGGGTTCTTTGATCATGGGGAAACCTTTACGGCACCTGGCCTGCTTGACTCAGATGGGTCTCATCTAACTCCAAAGGGTAAGAGAATTCTAGCTCAGGAGCTGGCAGGACTTGTTGAGAGGGCTTTAAACTAGGCATGAGGGGGGAGGGGGGAGTTACTAGGCTCACCAAAGATGTTCCTGTGGAGGATGAGCCATCTCAAAGGGTGTCGTCAGTAACCCAACTGAAGTGCATGTACACAAACGCATGCAGTATGGGGAACAAACAGGAGGAGCTAGAAGTCCTGGTCCAGCAGGAGAGCTATGATATAGTTGCTATCACGGAAATGTGGTGGAATGACTGTCATAACTGGAGTGCTGCCATGGAAGGCTACAGGCTCTTCAGGAGAGACAGACGTGAGAGGAGGGGTGGAGGGGTGGCCCTCTACACTAGGGAAACCCTGGATGCTGTTGAAGTCAAGATCGGTGACGACCAGGTTGAGTGCCTATGGGTAAGGGTCAGAGGGGCAGTCAGGTCTGACCTCCTGTTTGGAGTATGTTACAGACCGCCCGACCAGGAGGAGGAGATGGATCTTCTATTGTTTAAGCAGCTGGAAGTTGCCTCTAGATCGGCTGCCCTTGTTCTTTTAGGAGACTTTAACCTTCCGGATATCTGCTGGGAACTTAACACTGCTGAGAGGAGGCAGTCCAGGAGGTTCTTAGAGTGTACTGAGGACTGCTTTCTGTCACAGCTGGTGAGTGAGCCCACCAGGGGTGAGGCTCTTCTTGACCTGCTGTTTACAAACAAAGAAGGGCTGGTGGGTGATGTTGTTGTCGGAGGCTGTCTGGGGTGTAGTGATCATGAGATAACTGAGTTCTCTCTAAACAATGTAACAAGAAAAGCCAGGAACAGAACATCGATGCTGGACTTTCGGCGGGCAGATTTTGGATTATTTAAGGAACTGGTCAGGAAAGTACCCTGGGAAATAGTTCTTAGTGGCAAGGGAGTCCAGGAAGGCTGGATGCACTTCAAGAATGAAATCTTGAAGGCGCAGGAGCGGGCTGTCCCCATGTGTTGTAAAAAGAGTCGTAGGGGCAGACGTCCGGCCTGGATTAGTAGGGAGCTTCTGAAGGAACTAAGTAAGAAAAAGAGGATGTATTGCCGTTGGAAAGAAGGGGACGTAAGCCACGTCATGGTCAAAGATGTTGTTAAGTCATGTAGGAGGAAAATCAGGGAAGCAAAAGCCCAGCTGGAGCTCAAATTGGCCACTTCTGTTAAGGATAATAAGAAGAGTTTTTATAAATATATCAATGGTAGAAAGAAGGGCGGCAGTGACCTCCACTCCTTGTTGGATGTGGGGGGAAATATAGTAACCAAAGATACAGAGAAGGTTGAGGTACTTAATGCCTTCTTTGCCTCAGTTTTCAACAGCAAGGATGTCAGGTCGCTTGACAGTTGGTCCTCTGAAGTGGTTGATGGGGGCAGGGTGAAATATGGCCCTCCTGCAATCCATGAGGAGGAAGTTAGAGACCTGCTGAGTCACTTGGATCCTCATAAGTATATGGGGCCGGATGGGATCCATCCTAGGGTGTTGAGAGAGCTGGCGGATGAGCTTGCTAAGCCGCTCTCCATCATCTTTCAGCAGTCTTGGCTCACTGGAGAGGTCCCGGAAGACTGGAAGTTGGCCAATGTGACGCCCATTCATAAGAAGGGCCGTAAGGATGATCCAGGTAATTACAGACCTTTCAGTCTGACCTCGGTCCCAGGTAAAATTATGGAGCAGATAATCCTGGGTGAAATCATGCGGCACCTGCAGAATGGCCAAGAGATCAGGCCCAGCCAGCATGGGTTTAGGAGGGGTAGGTCCTTCCTGACCAACCTGATCTCCTTTTATGACCATGTGATTCGCCTGGTGGATGAGAGGAAGGCTGTGGATGTGGTATACCTGGACTTTAGCAAGGCCTTTGACACTGTCACCCACAGTAGACTCCTAGGGAAGATGGCAGCCTGTGGCTTAGATGGGAGCACTCTGTGCTGGGTTAGGAATTGGCTGGATGGCCGAGCCCAAAGAGTGGTGGTGAATGGTGTCTCATCCAGTTGACGGCCGGTCACCAGTGGTGTCCCCCAGGGATCGGTGTTGGGTCCGGTCCTGTTTAATATCTTTATTGATGATCTGAATGAGGGGATTGACTCCATCATCAGCAAGTTTGCAGATGATACCAAGCTGGGAGGAAGGGTTGATCTGTTAGAGGGTAGGATGGCCCTGCAGAGGGACCTGGACAGATTGGAGAGATGGGCTGATTCTAATGGGATGATGTTTAATAAGTCCAAATGTCGGGTACTTCATTTTGGACACAACAATCCCATGCAGAGCTACAGACTGGGGACAGAGTGGCTGGAGAGTAGTCAGGCAGAAAAGGACCTGGGAGTGCTGGTTGACAGGAAGCTCAACATGAGCCAGCAGCGTGCCCAGGTGGCCAAGAAGGCCAATGGCATTCTGGCCTGCATCAGGAATAGTGTAGTCAGCAGAACCAGAGAAGTTATCATCCC
The DNA here is from genome assembly GCA_033558185.1 of Dromococcyx pavoninus. Lineage (NCBI taxonomy): Eukaryota > Metazoa > Chordata > Aves > Cuculiformes > Neomorphidae > Dromococcyx > Dromococcyx pavoninus. The sequence continues at coordinate 2,376,134 of JAUMJL010000091.1, read as the reverse complement.
CCTGTACTCGGCACTAGTCAGGCCTCATCTGGAATATTGTGTACAGTTCTGGATCCCCCAGTTTGGGAAAGATGTTAGGATACTGGAATGTGTTCAGAGGAGGGCAACGAAGATGGTGAAGGGGCTGGAGCATAAGCCCTACGAGGAGCGACTGAGGGAGTTGGGGCTGTTTAGTCTAAAGAAGAGGAGGCTCAGGGGAGACCTTATTGCTCTCTACAGCTACCTAAAAGGAGGCTGTAGTCAGTCAGGGGTTGGTCTCTTCTCTCAGGTGACCAGTGACAGAACTAGAGGGCATGGACTCAAGCTTCGTCAGGGAAAGTTTAGGCTTGATGTGAGGAAGAAGTTCTTCACTGAAAGGGTGATTGGCCATTGGAATGCGTTGCCCAGGGAGGCGGTGAAGTCGCCGACCCTGGAGGTGTTTAAGGGGAGATTGGATGAGGCACTGAGTGCCATGGTTTAGATGATGGTTGGTGTAAGTGTTGGGTTATAGGTTGGACTTGATGATCTCAGAGGTCCTTTCCAACCTTGTGATACTGTGATACTGTGATACTGTGATACTGTGATACTGCCATCGGCAGTGGAAGTACTGTCCTGCCTCAGTTAAGACTCAGTGATCTGGGTTTGTAGACTTAATGGTGCAAATCATCTAGGCACATGCCTGATTTCAAATGCAATGAGCTTAACAGAACCACTAATTCACATCATATGGGATCTGATGATAACAAACTGGCATTGTAATTATTATTTTATCCTTGAATATTAATATGACTGAGAACTTTTTTTGAGGGTGTTGGTCTTTTTTTTAAAGCAAAGGTGTTACTTTCCATTTTTCTGGTCAGATTCTAGATTGTTTCATTAGAATTTCCCCTGCAATATCATTGTATGCAATGCTTTAATTTATTTTGCACTGAATTGTGACATAGAGTGTGTTCCACTAAATCACTGTTATTCGTTACCCACAGGGGATATATTTCTGGTGGAGGGATGTGAGATGAGATCACAGTCACCACAATGGGTTTGCTTTGTCAGATAGAGTTCTTTGGCTATAATTTTCTTTGTGTTTCCATCATCAGTTGTCATTACAGTTCATTTTAAAGGAGTGAGGATTTTTTTAGATTTAGTCTGCTCTTTAAAAATATTATAAGTGATTAAATGTGTGTGTGTACATGTATATCTGACAAATGTGACAGAAAACCACTCAACACAAGTGTGCCTGTTTATTTTCTGTCTTATTTCAGTGACATATCATAACAAAGTTCTCTTTGTTATACAGGAAATCTTTAGAGAAATACAAAATGGAAATGTGTGGAAGAAATTAATTGGCTGACATGAACCCTGGCAATGAGCAAGCATCACCTACATAGTACCAGCATGACTACTTTGCTGTCAGTCACATAAATAAACTGAAATGTTATTGCACTCGTATTTGCAGAGATACATTTTTATGAATGCTGCTAGCCAGGCTTCTGCTTGGTGTCTGAAAGACAGCATGGTGCAGGGACACGTGATATCTCCATCTCACGTGAACCAATTGGCAGCAAACTCAGCTCCAGCTACTGTAGGAAAGATGATGGATGGGTAGTTCATGAGGTCGCATATTCTATTTTTTCCACTAAACTGATGAATGAATGCCTGGTTACAGGCCATTCCCTGGGTATTACTTAGCTCTGTCTGCCCAGAATTACATTGTTTTTAATAAGATTTGGATTCTCCAAACAATGTTCATTCAGGATACCTTCCAGTTTCCCCACTGGAGGAGTGAACATCTGCCTATAGCTCAACTCTTTCTCCATTTAAACTATAATGCTGAAGCACAGAGAGCAGTTATGTAGATACTAAGCAAGGTGCTCTGATGGACTTCTTAAAACAAAAATACTGTTTGGTGCACACATAGCTGCATCACTGTATTTGTGGCCCTCAAACTAAGTGCAAAGCTTTATCATAAATTGTTCAGTAATTTTACATGTGGTGAAAGTATGCAAATACTGATTTAATTTTCTTATGGACATACGTGTTTGCAAAGTCTTTTTCTGTGAAGTCCTTTCAAGTTAGCACTACCCAATACCAAAATAAATCAAAATCCTAATTCCTGTTTTTTATTCAGCGAGAACATGGCTATCTTCCCAGCTTCTTCACAGCCTTTCTTGCTGTGAGCCAGGTTTGTTACAAACTGTCTGCCTTGCATGAAAACTCCTAGACCTAGACTGTAAAATATTTAGTTATTTTCCACTGAGAAACATTGTATTTGTAGCTCTCTGCTTGTTACAAGGGAGTAAACAGTTGAATATTTCACGTCTCTGAAGACTTAAAATTCAGTTTTGTCTTCCAGAATCTTCTGTATTTTGAAGAGCACACAACTTAACCGTCATTCAGACCACTGGTTACAAGACTTGTATGAAGTGATGATCTACAATTATCTATCAAAATACAATTTCAGTTTCAAGCAGCAACAATCTTCATAGTCTTAGCCAAGGATAACATCAGCCTAAAATTAGTCTCTTGAGATTTTTAAATAATTTAAATTATTTTAATTATTTAAAAAATACAACTAACCTTGTACAATATTTTGATTTAAAATCTAGGAGACTACTCTTCTCCAAGAAAAGAAATGTAGATTATTAGTAACTATCAAACTGGTTAGTTAGTATTATTTAGAATTTATACTCAGCTGCATTTCTTCACATTTTTATCAGTACCTTGTGACAATTTTTTTTTCTATAGAAAGGATGTTACTCAACAAAAATGAGATGTGGCTTATAAAAACAGTACATGAACTGATTTTGATTCCATGGAAAACAGTATAGACAACATCTGTTTTGAGGCAGCAAATGTGAGGTGAGAATGTAGGAATGACGATCATAAGTACACAGGACAGAAAGTTCCATTCCTTGAAGGAATAGGTCTGAAAAATTATGAAATTATATAAAGGCTTTTTATATCTGAAAACCTGTGAAGACAAAAAAGTAGTCTGAAGGTGATAGATTACATGATATATATGCAAAATCTGATTAATTTCCTCTTTTTCTTCTATCTTCCACCACAGCTAGGTGTTTTGACTAGCTGTGCTAACTTTCCTTCCAGACTATACAGCAAAATCAGAGATATTCCATAGAAGAGAGCCAGAAGAGTTAAAAATAAAATCACACCCTCCCCCCCCCCAATTTGTTATCAAAAACAATGCCAGAGATTTCTTTTTTTCAAAGAAAGGTTAACTTCTTATTTAACAGCTAGGAAATTAATATTGAAAAGAGTGATTTTTTTCAGCTTAATAGACAAGTGTAAAAAGATCCAAAAAGTGAAAGTTATAGCTAGACAAATACAGATGAGACGTTAGATTCACATGTAGGAAGAAATAAATTGAGTTGCCAATACAATCTGACAGGTTTATAGTGAATTTTGTTACAATTAATACTTTTCATAGCAAGTGAATATTTTTTCTGAAAGGAAATAGCTGTAGGTATTTTCTCCATCTATTAGGCTTACAGCAAGTATCAGTCTGTTTATTAGTTTCCTTGATTATATTTCAAGTAAATCAAATTATAATGAGTCTAGTCATCTCATTTAATATTTTAATTCTGACAAAATATTGAATTTCTTCCTTGGCTTTGCAATTTCTCCATTTTTTCCAGCTTTTTATTCAAATTATTATCCATGATATGGTAACATTCCTAGGAAATGTATTATTTTTAATGAGGTGAAACTATTTTAAAGTATTTAATCTCATTTAATTATCAATGTTATGACTGTTTTTGTACTACTTTTAGTAAAGAACTAGTAATAACTGTCAACAGATACGAAGGGACTGTGTCTCGATACTCTTTATAATAAAGATGGACCGCTGCTATAAATTTTTAGAATAGAGTGAAAACTTGTGTTTCTGATATATTAAAAGTAGTATTCAATATAGGTTACATACTTTTATCAATTAGTAGCTTTTCTCAAGTTCTAGTTATACAACTTCACTCCTACAACAACTGTTCTTTTTTCCATGAATAATATTAGTTATTATTTATATTATCTCTACACTGCCAAAGCTCAACAAAAACATTCCAATCAACTATATTTTTTCTTTTTGCTATGACAAGGCAAAAGATACTTGAAATATATCTCATGGAAAAGATGTGGACACTATTGTTAACTCCTGTTTTTCAAATGCATCAGTTCAGTGGATAGCTGCTACCAGATAAGACCAAACAAAAATAGTTTGGTGCTAATAATGTTAAATTTCATAGCAAAGCCTCTTTATATAAAGTTTAAGGAGTAGGCATGAAGTTACCTCAGTGTAGACCAATGACTCATCATTTGTTTTTCACTATGAGCAGATCAATAATTCAAGTCAAATATCCATCCATCCATCTATAGCAACAGAGAAACTTAAAGTAAAACAGGACACTAGTTATACAGTAATTAAAGAACACTGAGGTATTCTCTGACAGTTTAATTAACATCAAGAGATGACATTTGGGACAGAAGAAAATGCACTAGTGTATCAGTGTAAGTGAAATCTCCTCTTCAGTTAACAGGGAATTACTCTGATTTGTTCTAATTACGAATCAAAATGTAGTTTTCTCCAGATTACTGAAAAAAATTCTTGCTTAGAACTTTAACGTACGTGAAGCTAAAATTGTCAAGTGTGCACAAAGAGTGCATGCTTAGATGGTGAGAATTACTTTTTTGTTGGTTGTGCGGTTGTCTGTTTCTTTTATGAGAATAATATGTGTCAAAGAAGTATTTGATTCTAGCTGTCATCTGATCGAATGTAATTTCTTAGAAAGGAGCTGGTACCTATCAAATCTGCTCTCAATGACAGGAACAGAACAGAGACATAAATAGTGGCAAAAACTTTTCCAATCACTTTGTTTCCCCCACCTGTCTTGTGCAGGCTATTCAGGTTTCTAGGGTTCACTGACAGAAGTAAGGTGGGTATGTGTAGGGGGAGTCCCGGAGATTATCATGTCACTGATCTGAATTCACAAGGTCTAGACAAGGTTTTGTTGCTCCTCAAATTGAGTTTGATGTGCTGCACATAACTAATCAACCCCCTGTCCTGGTTCCTCTTTTTATTCTTACATCTTTCTAGCCAGAGGAGCTATTTGCTATATTAAAAAGTACTCTATCTTTTAAATAATCTTTGTGGCAGAATACAAAATCATATGAAATGATTTCTAAAACTGCTGCAATTTATAGGGCTTGTTTCTTATATTATCAAGAAAGTTAATGTTTATCTAAGTCAATTTTAAAATTATTCAAATATGTTTTTCAACAGAAATTGCATGTGTTGGGAAAAGAATAAGTAGTCTGGACACATAAATTTACAATGAAAGCAAGAATCAAATGAAGCAGTTCACGTATTGAAAGTATCCTGTGGTGCAGACTGTGAAAGACTAGTATTGCCTCAAAGTCCAATCTCAGAAATTGTTCAACGTCTGATCCTTGTGCATTTCTGTTTCTTAGAAAGGTTTTATTTAACATCTTTGATCCAGTATATCAAGGAAAAAGTCTTATTCCTCATTTTTGTTTGGGTTTTATATTTTAGAAATTTCCTTCTGTTTTAATCAAAATATTGAAATCCTTCAGCCAAATAGCTTCTAAATGTGAAGTAGAAGACAATGAATGGAATGGGGAGTTGGATATTTTAGCTTACAAGGAATGACCCAATGTAAGATCTTTATTTCAGGCAAAGTCAGGTCAGAAGTCACCCACTTAGTCCTCTTCTGCTGAGATCAGGTACTGGGAAAATCAACAAGAAAAAACCCAATTTTCTGAATATTATGTTAGATTACGTGTCTCCATCAGGTTGATAAGGCTTAATTGTATGTTTTTGTTTCAGCAGCAGCAGCAAGACTGAGGTGTTTACCAGAGAAGTGACTTTTACTACTATAAAAGCTGTATTTTCAGAAACATAAATGTCTTCAATTGTTAGATATCCTCAAGTTAAACTAGCCAAGCTCTGAAGGATCTAAACCTTGGATTTAGGCAGCTAGGTAAGTTAAGCCTGCTTGCTTTCAGCAATGTATCTCTTCATCTCTTTGAGATGGCTATAATTTTATTTCTAAGGGATATTGCAATGGAAACTATCTAGAAGACTAAAAGTATGTTATATAAATAATTAAAGAATAAATAGCTTTTGCTATTTTTAACTCCATGGATTGCCCAGTTCCCTAAAACTGCTAGTACTTTGCTTTCAGTCTATTGGAAACAGTCTCCCAGAAAAAAAACTCAAGGTACCATGTACAAGAGTATACCCATGACTGCCCTGTTCTCTCTGCAGTCTTGAAGGTACATGGTTTCTAAAGGATTGTTATTGCAGTTAAAAGGATTATAAATTTCATAAATTCTGATTATAGACTTGCATTTCTTTTTATTGATCCTTTTGGAGAGACTGATTTAATAACCTGGATGAGAATGTACCCGCATTTGATGGGTAAATTTGTTCAGAGCTATGAAAATGACATTGTGAAATTGCTTTACTGGTTCTTTGCCAACATACTTCCCATAAGGACATAAGAAGCAGCAAAAGACCACAGAACTGTTCCACAATGACAAAATAACAGGTAATTGTGCTGCATATTGTTACCCTTTAAAAGACTGACAATATACAATAAACTTTTTTTCTAATGCTGTCATATTTATATACTATAGAGATAATGGTGTAGGACTTTAGTTTCAAGAGGATTTCAGTATCCAAGGAGTATTGACTTCCTTGCTGCTTATGTTGAGTTTTATGCATTACAGCACATGAGAGGATATATTGCCAGAGTACAAAAGAGTTTTGGAACCAAGTATCTTTGGGAGAGAGCATGCACTGCTGAAATCTGGCTTTTGTTCCCTGTTTTCTCATTTGAGCTCCGTCTGACCTTTGGCAAGTCCCTTAAGGCAAAACCACAAATTATTTAGCTGTTTAAATCCAAAACCTATACTCTCAAAGCCCTCAGCCAGGGCTCTTTGTAATGTTAATATTTCCAAAGATCCCTCAGTCCCTCCCTCTGGACAAGCCTAGCAACACAACAGTTGTGCCACAGTTGAGCAGCTAAAGCCTGTAATTTCTCCTTCTCCAAAGAAAATGCAGGAAGCTCCCTTGAAACCAATCTGAAATAAGAGCAGGAAAGATTGAAACACTACAGTTTCTATCCAGTATAAATCTGTCTGGAATCAAGAAAAGAGGAAAACTTAATCCAGGTATGGATTATTTGCAAGAACTATCCAACAGTAAGGCTACTTCAGAAGAAAAAACAAAGCTGCTGTCTCTGCTGACAGTACCTGCCCAGTGTTCCAGACTGGAAAGGTTTAGGAACCTCGTAAGTAGGTGTAACCATCAGTCCCCGAGCACAAGACTGCAAGATGCCCTATGAAATACAAAGTCTACAAGTCAGGTTCACATTTTCCTCCTTGATTATCTAGCTTACTAAACCAAAGAACCACCTCAAATTGTAAATTCCCATAGATCACAAATAAAGTAATTTAAAGCATTCACCTTTCTCTAGTATAACATTTTTTTCTCTTCCAACACATGCATTTAGAATTATACAAATTACAGAAACTGGAATTTTTGGTTCAGTATAATGAACTACTTATCCTAGAGTATTCACAGTCTCATGAGGTAATGCATTTCAGCTATTCTTGTTAATAGTCCCACCAGGCACAAGTGTCTCTCATTAAGCCCTGCATTGTCTTTAGTACTCAATGGGAATATTTCCTAGGTAATTGTTGGTTAGAGATATATCTATAATGTAAATGGCTAAGTTGACATGCTACATTCCTCATTTCCTCAAAACCACTTTAATGTGGACCAACTTTGAGGGTATATAAACGTTCTTTTATGCGTGGAATTTTCATAGAGCTATTCAAACAACTCCTCCTCCCTGAAAACTTCTCGCAGAGAATTTGTTTCTAATCACTTTTGAATATTTTCCTTTTCGGCCGAATGTTAAATTCATAAAGGTGAGTCAATATATGCAATAAAGACGTTAAGGGGTCTAAAGAAGCCTTAGGAAAAACTGAGATATTTACAAGCAAAATTTTACTGCATAAATCCAGCTGCAACTTGAAACTCATCTTGCTTCTGACTTTAACATTCTAGAAGTGCTTAGAGTTATGTATCTTTACAGACCCAAACATGCCTCATTCTCAGGAGCTACTAAGCTCCCTGCTAAATTCACACTTAAATCATTTAGGGCTTGGAAGTCCCTTATTCTTACCTCTAGATTCCAAAGTGGCCCAAAACTGATAATTAAAAAAAAAAAAATTTGGACATTTGTCCAATGATTCTTAGCACTCCCAGCAGGCTGAATTGCCTTAAGGGACCTTCCTTGGGAATGGAAAAAAGGCAGCATTGTGCTCAATTTTAAAAAGGGTACAAAGGAGGACCCTGAGAACTACCAACCTGTCAGCCTCAAATCTGTGCTTGAGAAGATCATGGAAAAGATTCTCCTAGAAGCCATGCTAAAACACATGGAGGACAGGGAGGTGATTCGATACAGCCAACATGTTTTTTCCAAGGGCAAATCCTGCCTGACCAACCCAGTGACTTTCTATAATGGGGTGACCACCTCAGTGGACACAAGAAAAGCAATGAATGTAGTAACCTGTCTGGACATCAGTAGAACCTTTGATATGGTCCCCCACAACACAACTCTGTAAAATGGAGGGATATGGATTTGACGGGTGGACTGTTCAGTGAAAAAGGAATTGGTTGGATGGTCACGTTCAGACAGAAGTGGTCAATGGCTCGATGTCCAGATGGAGACCCCTGACAAGCAGTGTCCCTTAGGGGTCTGTACTGGGACCAGTGTTGTTTAACATTTTCACTGATGATATAGACAGTAAGATCAAATATGCCTTCAGCAAGTTTGCTGATGACACTGAGTTGAGTGGGGCAGTGGTCACACCAGGAGGACAAGATGTCATCCAGAGGGACCTGAATGAGCTGAAGAAGTGGGCCTGTGTGAACGTCATGATACTCAACAAGGCCAAGGGTAAGTCCTACATCTTGGTCAGGGCAACCCCTGATATCAATAGAAGATGGGGGATGCATTGAGAGCACCCCTGTGGAGAAGGACTTCAGGGTGCTGATTGGTGAGAAATTCAACATAAGCTGGCAATGTGTCATCGCAACCCAGGAGGCCAACCTTGACCTGGGCTGCATCAAAAGAAGCGTTGCCAGCAGGTCAAGGGAGGTGATTCTCCCCCTCTAATCCACTCTTGTGAAATACCACCTGGACTACTGTGTCCACTTCTGGAATCCCCAACATAAGAAGGGTATGGAATTATTGGAACCAGTCCAGAGGGGCGCTACAAAGATGATCAGAAGGCTGGAGTACCTCTGCTATGAGGAAAGACTGAGAGACTTGAGCTTGTTCAGCCTGGAGAAGAGGAGGCTCTAGGGAGACCTCATAGGGGCCTTCCAGTTCATGAAGGGGCTACAGGAAAGCTCGGGAGGGGGTTTTTACAAGGGCCTGTAGTGATGGGATGAAGGGGAATGGCTTTAAACAGGAAGGGGAAGATTTACATTGGACATTAGGAAGAAATTCCTCACAATAAGGGTGGTGAGACACTGGCACAGGTTGCCCAGAGAAGCTGTGGATGCCCCCTCCCTGGAAGTGTTCAAGACCAGATTGTATGGGGCCTTGAGCAGCTTGGTCTAGTGGGTGGTGTCCCTGCCCATGTCAGAGGGAGTGGAGCTGGATGATCTTTAAGGTCATTTTTAACCCAAACCATTCTATGATTCTATGAAAAATGGTTGTCATCAGTGAAAGAGGTTTTTAGAGTAGTTCTGTTTGTAACGAGTATTAGTGATACCTCTTTTTATATAAACTTGACTAGAATTAATGTTTCCACCTAAGAAGGAGATTTATTCCTTCTCTGAGCTTGATAGATCAAAACCTGTGTTTCTCACTTTGTACAGATTTATAGATTCTTTCACTGAAACATTTCCAAAATTAACTAATAGTTTCAATAGGTGTTTTAAGATTTACTAAACTCTAAGATCTACTAAATTATGCTTATTATTACGGATTCTTTTATAACTGTTGTCTTTTTCCTACAGTAGCAAAATCAAGTGTGAAGCCATTATTTCCCTTTCCCCAACTCCGTCACCCTCTTTAAATATACACATATACACATATTTCAGGAACAGAAAACATTTTCTCCCTTACCTTTACATTCTTCTTTCATGATGCACTTCCAGAATTTTTAAAGTACAGCACCTTTTGATACATATATAAATTATTGTGCACATACATACGTAAAAAGTCACCTTGGATTTCTGGAAGTCAGACTTCGGTGTATTTAGGAACCTGGTTGACAGAGAACCCTTGGGAGGCAGTCTTGAAGGGCAAAGGAGTCTAGAAAGTCCGGTTATTCTTCAAGAAGGAAACGTTACAGGTGCAAGAGCAGGCCATCCCCATGTGCCGACAGACAAGCTGGCAGGAAAGAAAACCATCCTGTCTGAACAGAGAACTTCAGTTGGAACACAGAAAAAAAAAAAAAAAGAAGAATTTATGACCTTTGGAAACTCAGGAAGACTGCAAGGACATTGTGAGTTTATGCAGGTAAAAAAATTAGAAAGGTCGAAGCCCAACTAAAACTTCAGAAAATAAACATTTCTATAAATTAAGAACAGAAAGAAGGCTAAGGAGAATCTCCATCCTTTATTAAATGTGGGCAGAACCATAGTGACAAAGGCCAAGGAAAAGGCTGATGTACTTAACATATTCTTCACCTCAATCTTTAATAATAAGACTCTTTTTTTTCTCAGGGTACCCAGCATCCTGACCTGTAAGAGAGAGATGGGGAGCAGAATGAAGCCCCCATAATCCAAAGAGAAATGGTTAGCAACCTCCTGCACCACTTAGATATACACAAGTCTATGGGCCAAGGGTGCTGAGGGAGCTGAAGAAAGTGCTGACCAAGCCACCTTCTATCATTTATCAGCAGTTCTGGTTGATCAGGGAGGTCCCAGATGACTAGAAATAAGCAAATGATTCGGGCTGGAAAGAGGATCCACGGAATTACAGGCCTTTCAGTCTGCCCTTGGTGCTGGAGAAAGTTATAGAGCAGTGCTCCCAGGGCTCAGTGTTCAGGTTGGTTCTGTTTTATATCTTCATCAATTATCTGAATGAAGGGGATCGAGTGCACCCTCAATAAACTTGCAGAACATGCCAATTTGGCTGGCAGTGTCGATCTGCTAGATTAGGAAGGCTCTGCAGAGGGACCTACAGAGCTGGTGTGATAGACTGAGGCTAACTGTATGAGATTCCACAAGACTAAGTGTCAGGTTCCACATCTGGCCCACAACCGCCTTGTGCAATGCTACAGACCTGGGGAAGAGTGGCTGGAAGCTGTCTGACAGAAAAGGACCTAGGCATACTGTTCAACACCCAGCCGAATATGAGTCGGCAGCATGCCTAGGGAGCCAAGAAGGCCAATAGCATCCTGGTTTGTATGAGTAATAATGTGGCCAGAAGGACTGGCGAATAGATCATTCCCCTCTACCTGGTGCTGGTGAGGCCACACATCAAATACTATATTCACTTTTCAGGCCCTCACTACAAGAAAGTCACTCAACTTCAGCTGCTGCAGCATGTCCAAAGAATGGCGATGAATCAGTTGAAGGGTATGGAGAACAAGTCTTAAGAGGAGAAGCTGAGGGACCTGAGGTTGTTTAGTCTGGAAAAGAGGAGAATGAAGTACGAAAGTGAGACCCTATCACTCTTTACCTGAGAGGAGGTCATGGTGAGGTGAGTGTAGGTCTCTTCTCCCAATTAACAAATGATAGGACAAGAGGAAATGGCCTCTAGTTTTGCCAGGGGAGGTTTACATTAGGTATTAGGAAATATTACTTCACAGAAAACACTGTCGAGCATTGAAACAGGCTGCCCAGGGAAGTGGTGGAGTCATCATCCCTGGAGGTATTTAAAAGATATGTGGATGTGTTGCCTAGGTACATGGTTTAGCAGGATGTGACAGTGTAAGATTTATAGTTGGACTCGATTTTAAAGTCTTTTCCAACCTAAATGATTCTACGATTCTATGAATAAGATGAGCTATGCAGAAGAATTTCTTAGATTTTGCCCAGAGAAATGTTAATTTTCTCCCGAGCTCGAGTAATATTTATTTAGGAGGGCAGAGGAGCTCAGTGATTTAATTTTATGAGAAATATGCTCTGTGTCTGCTGCAGAAAGGCTTTGCTTTGAACCTACGTCCTTTTTCTAGCTTTCAGTCAGCTGCTTGGCCCATACTTTACATGGATTAAAAATTAGCTTAGTCACAGCTGTCAGACATGTAAAACGTCAGAGAGGGATGTATGTTAAAAATCCAGTGGTTTAAGTGTAAGTGCACTTAGTCCTTGAAATGAATGAGGTCACATGGTTAATACTACATATTAGGTTGCATTTTTGATTCCAGACTTAAATGAAATCTATCAATTTCACAGCAATATGAAACTCTATATGTCAGCATTTCCAATGTTTACATTCATTCTATTCCTCAAAACCTTCTTTGGAGTAAAGAAATCTTCATTGCATTCCAAATTTTAATGGTGAATACCTATAAGCTGTGACATTCACAGTGGATTTTCTTAGTTGTCTTTATTGGCATCATTATATCAGACCAATCCACAGAACCGACTATATCCCCAAGAATTCAATACTGCCTTTACACAGTTAATGGGGTGGAAATAACCAAAGCACGGGTTTCATAAAGAAACAGACAACTGATTTGGTCACTCTCAATGATAAAACTATGGCTCAACTCAAAATGAATGAAAAACCTAAGCATCTGTATTCTTTCTAAAAAGTGGCTTAACATTACCTAAGTCCTTTACGCATTTCAAAAAGCTTTATTCTTTGCCTACATAAATGCAACATATTTTATAAGCATTCCACAACAACAAGAAAGATATTAAAAAATAACAAAATTACTTCCTCATTTGTTGTTTCTATGATGATATAGTTATGTATTAGAGTAAATTAATAAATACATACCAGTATGCAAGTCCCTTGATGCACACATATCATCTCAATTACTGTCAATGAAAGTTTCTCCTCTACCCAGTGCTAAAAGAAAAAACACTCTTCTGATTCTGAAACATTTTAATCCTCAGTAAACCCTGTTATATTTACACACACAAACAGGCTCAGGCTTCACTAGAGAGCTGACCAGAAGCAATTCTTAAATACAACAGGCAAACAGTTTGTTGATAGCACTAGTTAGTTCAGAAACACTGTGCAATTTCAAAATAAGATTGTGATTACTCAGTGCTTTACAAAATTTAAAATAAACAGTTACAGAGTGATTAAATCACATTTTAATACCTCTCTAGTAAGGACATTATATTGCCTTATTTAATTAAATTTTTCTGAATGCATCATTTGTACTTTGAATACAACACACTGTCTTGTTCTTTATGAAAGCAATCCAATCAAACCTAATCACTATATACAAGGTGTGGTATCGATAATAACATTAGGTCTGAAGGTTTTGTTACAATTATTGCATTCAAGCTGAAATCAAAAGTTTAAGTCTCAATGTGTTCCACTGTTGTTCACAATTTCAGCCTATTGACTGAGTTATAGATCAAGATAGCAGTTTCCCTATGGCAAAAAAAAGAAAAAAGGGTGTATTACTTATTTCTCCATCATTACCAATCCTGGGTGTTATTAGCTGCATTGTTCCAGTACATGTACATTTTGACATTCTTGTTAAAATAAACAAGTACTTCAATGGTGGTATGAATATCATCTACTTAAAGAATCTTCTGGTATTTAGGAGAAAATGTGTTTCTCTAACAAACGATTGTTTTTTGACCCTTACAAAAACAGTCTTTGTGCCTAGGCAAGTACAGGTTTACTCATAAAGCATTTAGAAATTTCCATTGGTACACCAGGAGGAAAAAATACCAGTTCTAAATACCGAAAAATAAGAAAATAATTATAATAATAACAATGATAATAATAATGATTTTTTTATACTAGCACAAATTTAATTACTGATGCATTCTCAAACCATAAGCAGGTGCAAATTTAAACAAAAGTAAATAAATGACCTTCAGCATCTGCCTTTATTGTGCAGTATGACATAAATATTAAGAATTAGGATTGCTCTTCAGCAGCTGGACCCATCACTTCCTCAAGGGTTTGATGTAAACAAGCACAATTTCTCACAGGCAGGACTGTGATGCTAATCTGTCTCGTGCTGCCAATGAGAGACTGCCCTTGGTTGGGAGTGAAAGAATTATGTGCAATGAGGTTGGAACTTATCTAAAGACATATGAAACACCATAATTTTGAATGACTTTAGGCACAAAACTCGAAATATCTGAGAAGACAACAGTGAGGCAGCCTGTACTGTACCATTTACAGTAAGAACAATCTCCTTCTTAATCACATATCAGACCAGTCTTCCAGACAGTGCAACATGCAGAGCAAAATACACCAAAACCTGTGGTGGTCTAAAACAGGCTCTATCCATTCCTGAAATTATTATTCCAGCTAAGAAGAAACCTGTCTTCATGTCTGTTCAGTTAGCCCAATATTGCAAGCACAGGTGGCAGCTGGAACCAAAGTTGAATAAAATACAGTGATGAATCTGTTTCCCTGCAAAGCACTGGACTAAGCTTACCAGCACATTTTATAACTCTCCCTAACTGCCATTGCTCCCTCTACAAGCTCAGAAGCAGTCACTTTGGGTGGAAATGGGAACAGTTAACACTACAGAGCTCCCAGCCCCACAGCTGGCACAGCATGATGGAACACAATTCCAAGCCAGCAGAAATGCAGGTTAATTTTTTGGGTCTGAGTTATGCAGTTCCCTCTGACTTACAGGCACTGGGAAATAACCAACACAAATGGTTTCAGAAAATAATTAGGACAAGTGTTACCTCTGAATTTACACCCAGACCTGTTTCAAGAGGTTCAGTCATAAAAATGCATCATCAAAATGTTTTCCTTTTGTGAATGATATGTGGTTTATATACTTTTATTCCTGAAGTATCACCACTTATAGGAGATAATTGTTATTGTTCCCATATTACAGCTGGAAAATGATGCATAGATACTGTGATTAACTTTGTCAAGGTCAGGAAATGATTTAGTGGTACAACTCAAAATAGCAAATTCCAAATCCTCTGTTGTAACTACTAGTTTCCATTTCTTCCATCAGGCAACTTCCTCTGGGAGAAGAGAAGATTTTAGGATGTGGTAAGAGGAGATATACACACTTTCTAATCAATACTGATGAAATCAGGTAAAATTCTTTACTCACACTGCTCTACATCGGTTAGAAAACCGTCATGCTTATCTAGATGAAATCATCTAACAGTTATTTCTGAGCGTATCTTACAGTATCTTCTCTCACCTTTCTACTGACAAAGCCTTTATTTCTTATCATTACCTTACTTATAATGTGTGTTGCCAGCCCATTCAGCATGCTTCTTGATTCATTACAAGCTGCAATGCGTTTCTGGGAGCAGAGACAAAACTCTTCTGCTATTAGCGGGAGATTACCAATCTCCTTCCTTAGCAATTGTAAAGAATATTCTATTATTATTAATTCCATATTTACTACTGTTGCTATTATTTAACAGCAAGCTATGCGCATCAGCACATTTGAGACAGCAGGGCTTCCATTTTCTTAACAAATCTTGCCATAAGAGCGTTGCAAAGGTAAGTGAACATACCCGTATATAATTTTATCGATTTAGATACTTAGAGGTCTCAGGACCTCTTCACAGGACTCTTCAAGCACTTAACAACCACATACTCTGTGCAGATTCCCCTATCATATCCAGAAAGAAGGTACAGTTATATATCCCTTATTTTGGTTGGTTGGTTGGTTGGGTTGGTTTGGTTTTACTGTTGTTTGTTTGTTATATTACCAAACAAATATATTCTTTGGCAAATTCTAATGAAGACATGACTTTTCACTTTCCCTTAAAGTTTTTTTTTAACCCTTGGGGCCTGGTAAAGGAGAGGCTGGACTATAGAAGAGTTTGTGGAAGAGAGATTGCTTGGCCTTCCACTGTTATCACACACCATCATCACTAAGGGCATTTCTTTCAGTGACAGAAGGTTATTTAGATCCCAGTTAGTTCTGATTCCCCATACAGTTTCCAGGCATAATGAAAGGAATGACATGGAGGTAGGAAAAAGGGGCTGGGGTGGAATTATAGTGGCATAAACTAGTTCTACCAGTGAAAGAAGTGGTGTGAAAGTGCTTTTTCCTTTGAGAATGGTAGCCTGCCTAAGTTGCTTCAAAAGGCTGAGATATTTTTAGATACCATCCTTTTGGCTTCAGTACATTTTCAAATGTTTTTATATGCAATGGAACAAGTAAATAATTTTAAAGTATCTGATTTCTGTGGCCAAAACAATATTTAAGCTATCATCTTCTGCTACCTTCCCCTCGTTCTGCCATGAGAAGTGACTCACACTTGCAGGAAGATCACACTAGAATGACTGAGGTGGTTACTGTGTTCTGTTGTCTGCCCCAACCTTTTTACTAACATTTACTAGGGCTGAAAGAGGGTCCACTGGGCAGTTTAGCTAACATTTTAGGATGCCAGATATTGGCATTATCTGAAATCACCCAGACCTACGTTGTTTAAAAACATCCATAAATCACATTGGTTTGTCTCTTCCGACAGGTTTATAAGCTATGGTTGAGGTCTGAGGCAGGCAGCAAGTCGGTAATCATTTAATTCAGCCTGGCTAAGTCTGCTGGCATGAGTTAGAAGTGTATGATGTCATAAAAAATCCCTTAAAGCACAGAAGTGTACTGTTGATGCAACTTATAGAAGTAAAATAGCTGCCTTTCTTAGTCGGGATGACAACTGGTAGTAATCACCCACAGAGCCTGTACACAATTGTAATTCACTCTCAGGGCTGATCACAGCCATTTCTGAACTGAGAACTGTCATTGAACATCTCTGCCTGGGGAAAGAATTGCAACCTTGTGCGTACAGTAAGTGGTCATCTGTTATTTCAGTGTCATGGGTTTCCCAGAGCTCTGCTTCAGCTGCCAAATTTTTTTCCACTTCTCAACAAAGACAGAACACGGCATAGCTGTTTAGTATCGTGTGACACTGGATCCCATGAGCTGTCACCACAATTAGGCCACATTTTCACAAATCCCCCTACTGAACCCTAAAGCAACAGGCTTTATTAGAAATAAGAGACAGGTTTGCAGAGCTAGATACTGATACAACTGGGGTCCTCTATATAAAGAGCTGCCTGGTGACAACATTTCTGATCTAGAAACTATCTGTACGTTCACCTATAGGAACAGTGATACAGGCTACATCTACATCTAGAAAGAAACATGAAGCTCAGAATAGGAAAATATTCAGTGTCACTATTGCTGTTTTCATCCATTCTATAGTAGATGATGATAGAAATTTCAAGCTGAATTTCCAGGAAAAATCAGAAAATACAGATGCAATTATACAGAGCGAAAACTCATCTAGATTATAACATACTGTGTTGATTGCAATGTCCAAGAAAACTGAATTCAAACTAATAGAGATTGTGCAAGCTTTCTATCATAATATATACAACCCAGGCTTTTGAAATAGGAAATATTGAGGGTGGCAGATCCACTGCTGCTCTCCTACATATTTGAATGGCTATGGCATCCAGCAAACTGGCTATTACAATGTTTCTAGATAGCCTTATATTTGGCATAGTAATGGTCTAATAATATGTAGATTTTTGTCCCTATTTTATTTTGGGTTTTGCTTCCAGTAGGGTGAATCTTGACTAAATAAATTTCAAAATTCTTTTGATTCTGAGCTTAGGGTAACTGAAGCATCTCTCAGTGAAGGGACATCACTGTTATGTAAGACAGAAATTCCCATTTTTACACACCTGTCACCTGTACTTGAAAGCATGAGTCTTACTTCTTCACCTGACAGGGGTAAAAAAGCAATTACACTTTCAGTAGCATTCTCCCTTAAGACTTTCAGAAGTATTACGTACCAAGATGATAACTCTCATACTTCCTAGAAAAGGACATTTGATCGATTATCAAAAAATAGCTTCACAAGTTGAAATGTATATATATATTTTCATTATTCAGTTGGAGAAACGGAACAAAATACTGCAATGTCTTGCTCAAGGACAGAAAGAATGTTCAAGGGATCAGAAGAACCTGTAATCCAGTTTCTAAATTTACAGCTTTAGTATCAGCAACTTCACTAATTGTCAATAATGTCACCAATACACTATGGAATTTTGCCACTTAATAAAATAGATTCAAGACAGAGACTGCTTTAATTGACAAAGATGTAACAGGCATCTTGAGGATCTTGAGGATCCTCTCACTGCTACTAATGGGAGCTCATTTTTGATGGTGGTGATTATAGCTCCCAGAGCTGTGGTCGAAGTGATCAGAATGTCTATTCAAAGTAGGATGGGATCTGAGATAAAGATCCCAAAAAGACACTCAGCAAAGAGCTTGGGAACAATGTGATAAAAAACCTGTAAATAAGAGATACATAAACTATACTGAATCACATCTAATCCCAGAGAAACTGTCTTTGGAAAGGATTGTTCATTTGTTTATTTGCAACATTTTGATTTATTTATCAATCTTTGGTTAATATTATGGCAGCAAACACATGAGAGCAAACCCTGTGATACTGCACAGAGCTGACAGCTATGCAGAAATCTGTATTAATTCAACTTATTAATTTTTACTATATACAAAGCACTTGGGAAAGGACAGCATGTAATGTCTACAAAATCAATGAAGGCACGTCCAACCCATCTCATTACTGCTCTTTGTTAAGGGCAACTCATGCAAAACTAACAAGTCAGTCTAGCACCCACGAGTCTCTTATTGAGGATCCAGGCATAAGAGGCAGTAAGAGACTTAAGGGAATTTCTGCAAGAGAGGCTGTCAGATTTTCGAGACTGCTCCACAGAAATAGCATTTTCCAGTGTTTTAAGGGAGGAAAGGAGGAAGAAAAGAGCAATTAAAAAACCTCAGCTGTGTCTTAACATACGTGGAAAAATGTAGTTGCTTATCAGTTTAATTCTCTGTATCAAAATGTACTATTTCTCTGGTATTTTATGCAGCTTTTCAAGTGCAGTCTCATCTATCTGTTGCACAAATGGAAATGTATGAACGGAAATCATTCTCACTTCCTGTTTTATCTGAACAAAATCATTAATTTGTATGTAGTAATAACTCTCTGAACAGTTTGCTAAAAAAGGAAACTGTGGCTTTGGAGAGACTCAAGAAGCTAATAGGAAAAGAGAATATGAGATGGTTTCTTTTCATAGTACAAGCCCAAGGCAACTTGAACTGTTTATAGAAAGCTGCTTCCAAACAGAATTACAGTTAGAAAAGTTTTAGAGCTAGAAAATAGTTAGATAATCCCCTTCTTCCTAAAATGTTCAATGTAGTCAAGAGCTTTTTGACTACTTTAAGGAGGCCCCATACATGCACTAGTAAGGCAAGAAGAGCTAAGGGAAAATAACCAGCATCTTGGGTTAGGACAAGCACCTCCCAAAATATTGCAGGAGTTCCAGATGACAGCAGTCACAGCATTCAGTCTCCTATAGGAACAATTCCACCTGGTGAGCAGACTGGTCTCAGGTAAGTCATCATTAAGTGTCTCCTCAGTTTTCCCATCACCTGCAAAAAGGGAGTGGTAACACCTGCTCACCACATACTGTGTGTTTGCTTCTCTTTAGGATTTCATTAGTTAATGGCTACAAAGAATGCAAGAAGTTGTTAATGAGTATTCACAGCAATTCAGAGGTGTAAATTGGTGTTTGTTAATAGAATTTTCTCACTGAGCAACACTTTGCTTACCAAAGCCTGTCACCTGATGCTATTACAGCTGATAATTGAGTCAGTCTCACCAGGAGTGTTTGAGTATTTTGGACAGACTTCCCAGGAGAGTCTTTTCATGCTGAAATATGTTATTTTGAATGCTGATGCTGAGGTATTTTTTAATCTTTTGTATTTCCTAGGTCATCCTCAAATCACTCTGCAGAGTCTGCTTTGAACTTGAAGGAGACTCTTGCCCAGGCCTTAGATTTTCTGTTATTAAGTTTTCCTGGCAATAGGAACATAAATCACATAATACTTTGTCACATACAGAATTTCCTGCTCCTGCTTCCTTAGCATCAGCAAGCAAAAAACCCCAGATTACTGTTGTTATTATTTTTCGTAAATTCCTTTTACATTCTTTGATGGATACATTGGACCCCTTCTTGCCACAAGCTCAGCACACTGATTTTTTAATCATTCCAGCTTTCTGTGTTATCCAGGGAAACAATTAGTCCTGAACAAGTAGCAGCAGCAGCTTCATCAGGGAAGAATTATTAAGCCCATTTCAAAATTACCTTGAACTTTTGCGGAAAAATAGGACTGAGTATCCAGAAATCTTTTACAAAGGAAAGAAACCAAACTTCAGTCTAAATGCAGGTTCAGAGACACTTTTTTATCATTCTGTTTTTGCTTTGCATGTGCTTAGAAAACATCTCCTAGATTAGGAATGCACAATTCATGAATATTTTGAATGCTTACATGGTAAACTCTCAAGTTCTTATCAAGACTTACAGTTCATTAAAGTAGTGAAATGAACAACTTAAAAAGGGTTCTAAAAACTTTAATTAGTTAAGTAAAATCATATTCTCATAATGCAAAGTGTTTTGTGACAGTACAAGCTTAAGATGCTATTGGTCTCTTGCTAAAGCTCATCTTCTTGTCAGTTGAGTTGACATAGGTTTTAAGAGACCTCAGTGTGAATTAGAGAATGGAACTTATCTGTCTCTCTCCTGAAAAAATATGAAACAAGTTACATTTTTTCATAAGTCAGATGAATTTCCCAATCTTTTTCATTACATTGCCCTTCAAACAGGTATTTTACACAATAGTAAGCGAAGAACAGACAGTACTGTTCACAGAATCACAGAATGGTAGAAGTTTGAAGGGACCTCTGGAGATCACCTAGTCCAACTTCCATGCTAAAGCAGCTTCTAGAGCAGCTTGCACAGGAATGTGTTGAGCCAGGTTTTGGATACCTCCAGAGAAAAAGACTCCACTACTTCCTGGGGCAGCCTGTTTCAGTGCTGTGTCACCATTACATACAGAATTTTATCCTCGTGTTTAGATGTAACTTCCTGCATTCCAGTTTGTAGCCATTGCCCGTTGTCCTGTTGCTTGACATTAGTAAGAAGAGTCTGGCCCCATCCTCTTCACACCTGCCCCTCAGATATTTATAATCATTGATAAGATCCCCTATCAGCCTTCTCTTCTCCACAGTAAACAAACCCAGGTCTCTCAACACCTCCTCATAAGAGAGATGCTCCAGTTCTGAAATCATCTTGGCCCTACACTGGACTCTCTCCAGTAGTTCCTTGTCTTTCTTGACCTAGGGAGCCCAGAATTAGATACAGTACTCCATATGTGGCCTCAGTAGGGCTGAGTAGAGTGGGAGAATAACCTCTCCTGACCTGCTTGCTACACTCTATTTGATGTACCCCAAGATACCACTAGTGTTCTTGATCATGAAGGCACATTGTTGGTTCATTGTCAACTTGTCTACCCACACTCCCATCGTAGAAGGCTATCAGATTGGTCAAGCATGACTTCCTCTTGGTCAATCCATGTTTACCACTCCCAAAAACTTTCTTTTCTTCCAGATGCTTGGAGACTACACCCAGGATGAGCTGTTCCACCACCTTTGCAGGGATGGAGGTGAGACTGACTGGCTTGTAGTTTCGCGAGTCCTCCTTCATGCCCTTTCTGAAAGTTGGAGTGATAGTAATTTTTCTCCACTCCTCTACTACCTCTCCTGTTCTCCATGACCTTTCAAAGATAATGGAGAACAGTTTAGCAATAATATCTGCCAGCTCGATCAGTACTCATGGATGCATCCCATCAGAAGCCATGGATTTTTGAGTGTCCAGTCTGCCTAGAGGATCTCTAACTCAATCCTCCTCAACCAAGAGACAGTCTTCTTTTCTCCAGACCTTCTCTCTTTCCTCCAGGGTCTGGGATTCCCAGGGGCTGGCTTTAGCAATATAGACTAAAGCAAAGAAGGCATTCCTTTTGCTTCTGATATACTTGAAGAAAATATTCTTGTTATCCTTGATGGTTTTTAACAGTTTTAATTCCAAGGGGGGCTGTGGGCATTGCATCTCTAATACTCTGACAGCATTCCTAGATTCCTGCCAAGTGGTAAATCCATTTTTCTACCATCCATACACTTCTTTATTCCAGGTGAGATTTTTACTAGAAGCTCCTTACTCGCCCATGCAGGCCTCCTATCTTGATCCTGGAGGAAGAAGTGTCTGAATATTGCCCAGCTTTCTTGGATCTCTCTACCTTCTAGAGCCTTATCCTTCAGGATTCCTCCAAGTAAGTCTTTGAAGATGATAAATTTAGCTCTCCTAAAGTCCAGTTTTGTAATCCTACTTATTGTCCTCTTCTTCCATTCAGGATCCTGAACTTCACCATCTTGTGGTCGCTGCAGCCAAGGCTGCCCCTAAATTTCACATCACCAAGAAGAGCTTCTTTCTTTGTTAGTACAACGTCCAGCAGAACACCTCTTCTCATTGACTCCACTCCACCACCACTTGTGTCAAGAAGTAATCATCCATGCTCTGTAGGATTTTCTTGGACTGCGTGTGCGTAGCTGTACTATCTTTCCAGCAAATACGTAAGTGATTAAAATCCCCTGTTAGAACCAGGCTTTGTGATTGTGATGCTACTTCCAGCTGCCTGTGGAAGGCCTTGTGGACCTTCTCTTCCTGGTCAGATAGCTTGTAGTAGACACTGACAACTGTGTCCCTCACACTAGCCTGCCCTTTGATTCTTATCGATGAGCCCTTGACTCATTCCTCATCCACACCTAGGCCAAGCTCAATACATTCTAGTTGCTCCCTCACATAAAGAGCAACTCCACTATCTTACCTTGCTGGCCTGTCTTTTCTGAAAAGCATGTAGACATCCATGACAGTGTTCCAGTTAGGCAAGCCATCCCACCATGTGTCTGCGATCATAATAACATTGTAATCCTGTAAAGGCACACAGATCCCTAGTTCTTCTTGTTTCAGATCCCTAGTTCTTCCTGTTTATTCCCTATGCTGCATGCATTTGTGTACAAACATTTCAGAGAAGTACTTGAACATGCAGGTTTCCCTGGAGGGGTTGAGGAGGATCCAACACAGGCGTACATGACCTTGAGGCAGTTTGCGTTTTGGTTCTTGTCATGGGAAGCAGGCAAGAGACATTTTTCACTGCTCTGGTTGGCCTGTCTTATTTCCCGGCTGGATGTGATGGTATGAGCAATTTTGGATCCCACCCCCTAGGTCCTTGTTGCTAAATAATATTGTATATTGATGTTGATGAGTACTACTTTCAATGAATACTATTGTATATTGTTGATGAATACTTCGTCACACTATCGTCTAAATTATGGTCTAAACCTTTTTGCTGAATCCAGCTTTATAAAACTTTCCTAACATAACTCAAATCCTTTTCATAGACTCCAAGAGTGAGAACAGAGTCCTACTGAGTCAAATGTCAAACTATGTTCTAGTAATTGATCTAGTTTTCCCCACATAAAACTGTTTATAATATTTTTACTCCCCATCCTACCATTAAATATTTCATCCTTTTGTTCATAGAATCTTCTGTTCTTTTTTTTATAAATATTTTCCTTCTCTTTATTATGAATTATATGTGTCCTTCTGGCAGTAAAAATCCCTTTCCTCCAGTTGCATGACTATGGCCATTAAAAATCATATGTTCCTGAGGAGACAATGTACTTACATTGTTTTAGTGTGAAACTATCAATTCTACTTCAGGTACACAATGCAATCTGCTCAATAGTTTGAAGCCAGAAGACCTTGTTTTCAGGTATTCAGTGCTATTACACTGATTGCCTTCTGCTTCTGTTGTTGTTTATGTTGATTGCCCTCATCTGTTTAAAGTTCCTAGGAAAGCCTGTCCAGATCCCAGCACAGAATTTACTAACAGCTGTGAAAAAGACACTTCCTAGGTAATCTGAGGATATAGGTATGAGTTGAATGAGTCTGTACAGTACGCACATCTTCAACACGTTCAGTGTTCAGGACCCCCCCCAAAGATCTTCAGTGATTTAGAGATATAGAATGTTGTCTGTTACTGGGGATATGACAGTAAACAGAGAGGCTGTATAGTGCTGTATTTTTGGATTTGTGACTGAAATAGTGTTGATAACACACATGAATGTTTTGATTATTGCCAATCAGTACTTGTTCTCAGGACTTCTCTTTTTCCCACTCTGCTACCCTTATAGCAAGTAGGCAAAGGGTAGGAAAAAGGTAGGAGAGGACGCAGATTGGGCAGCTCACCAAAACTGACCAAAGGGATATTCCTCGCCAGGTAATGTAATGCTCAACAATAAAAAGGATGGGGGAGACGAGAGGGGGGGTTTGTTTGATAGGTCTCCGTTGTCAGAGAATAGCTGGGCATTGGTCTTCTTGTGATAGGTAGCAAGTGATTTCTTTGCATCACTTCCCTCCCCCTCCTTTCCTTCATTTATTAAACTGTTTTTATCTTGATCCATGAGTTTTCTCACTTTCATTCTTCCTATTCACTCCCCCACTCCAGGAAGTATGCAAGCAGCTGTGTGGTGTTTAACTGCTTGCCATGGTCAGCCCACCACAGTAATATTTAAGAGGTCAGGAAAAAAAACCAATAATGTAGAATCCAAGCCATTTGCAACCTTCACAAAAATATACTTTCTCCATACCCTTAATTGTTCACAAATATCCATATTTTCCCTCAGCAATGTCCAGTGCTGAAATCACATATAACACATCTCTGAAAAGTGACAGTCCGAGATTTTACTTCCACACATAAGGCAGTTCAAGCAAAAAAAATGTCATTCATCTGAAAGGGAAGAAAGAGTTCCTCCTGTGCTTCTGTCCCTGCTGATAAATGCTGATAGTCTGAGTTAATCTTCCTTTTTCATGTTACTCAATCATGATATCAAAGAATGAAAATTGTCATCATCTTTCCCAGCCCACCTTGGACAAACCAGCATCCTCCTATTGCCCAGACCCTCATAGTAATCACGAGGTAGTCTGTCATGAATGAGTCTTCTCTGATAGCTTGAAATACATTACTGTATTATCTTGTCTTCTTTTATTTTTATATGCTGTGACTGATCTACTTCAGCAGTATTCAGAGTGCTATAGAAAATGAGCAGCTTTTTTAACCCTGAGAACTGTTCTTTTCTGTGGCTTTGGAAATCATTTGCAACTCAGACAGGTTGTTTAATATCTGAACAGTCTATTCAGCTGTGTTTGTAACACTCACGGAGCCACCAAATGTCTCCAGAGAGAAGCCAGAAGACGCAAAATGAAACAGCAGGAGATAAGCAGACCCAGAAGCTTAGATGTCTTTTATGTTCTCTTTTACCAAAGAAAGAGTACTCCTAGAATTGCAAGGACTCAGAAGTATATATTTTTCTTTTCTTGTGTGAAACATGGGGAATTGAATAATCCAGAATTATTAATTACAAGAGAGATTTTTATTCAAGTCTCTGTTGTCTCATGGAATTCCACACTGGAATTCGTAGATGACTAGTTATGTGGTAGGATATATACCATAGTATGCACACATCAACATCTAAATGGATCCAATAACAGTTTTATTGCTAAATACTTATTTGCATAAGATGGTGATTCGTGGATACATAAATGTATGTAAGCTTTTCTAAAAGCATATAACATTGTTTTGCATAGCAGAATTGACTTCAGATTCTGATGTGGCAAGAATAATCATCAGTATACATAAGCAAAACTGGAAACTTGATCCACAGAAAAAGACATCAACACGTCAGTATGTACAAAGTTGAATTGAATAGTAGTGAAGGTCTGAGAGTTTGCTTATTTGCAGGCTCGCCTACAGAGCTTCCTGAGTTTTACTTAATGCACCCAAGACTGATTTAGACCTGTCACTCTACCGTCATCACATTACTCTTCTTTGACCTTAGCAACCCCTCACAACTGTGAGACAATCACAACTCAGCATTGCATCCTGACATGTAGAATAAGATGTGAAAGCATTTATTCATATGACCCTCTGAATATTTTCATATCTTAGAAGTTAAAACAGCACCTAAAATGATATTAGCGTGTTTTGTCCTATAAGAACACTCAAAGTCAAATTTTATACTTCTGAATTTTACTTCCAAAGTCTCTGGGAGTTTTCAGAAGCTTTGCTTACCCAATGAAATAAAACAACCCAAGGACTGATTCCCAAATCTTGAGGCCACATGCCTAGGCTCAGTACTACATGCTTCCATTTTCCACTCCCAGAACTAGGTGGTCACATTCAAACTTTGCTATACTAGCAAGCGACACACACTATCCCATGAAATTAACCTGGTCATGGTCTATAAAGGCAATAATTAACACAAATCAAAACAATCCCAGAGAATCTGCTTAGGCAGAGCTTAGGCATTATGCACAGCTGTTGTATCATGGCTTTGCTTAAGGGAGTCTATTGTAGGACTTGAGGCCATTTCGGTTCTTATTTCAAACACTCTGAAAGCCAAGATACCTGAATAAGAGATTTCAAATTTCTAGAGGACATACAATTAAAATACAAAAGTGCTGTTATCTAGAAGATATTATAATGTTCTTGAGCAAAATACTACAGGTGCTGAGGAAGTGAATTTCATAAACAGTTTCATTCCTTGTAAGTACTGTCTATTGAGACTTTGTGTTATCATGTGGACATATAATTTTGTGAGACTTGGGAGAACTGTGCTCTTATTCTACCTTCTTTTCAACAGTCTACTGTGCCTTTGGGGTTTTTCCCTCTCTTTTCTTGCTACTGGTTTTATTTTGGATTATTTTTTAAAAATCCTCTTTGTCCAAAAAACCCCAAGACCAAACTCAAAAATGAAAACTTATGTTTGTGCCAGAAAAAATTTACAGCAGTGTATATGCAGTAATCTGAGTGGAGGTAGGTAAGAATCAAACCCATGCAGTGTTCTATTTTCTAAATCACCCTGCCTGTTGTGGTACTGTAAGCTTTATTTTTTTTTCTTATTTATGTGACATTCTTTATCTTTCCAGAATACTGAGAAATTTCTTATTGTCTGCAACTCACTAACATGTTAAAATATTTTTTCCTAAAAAGGAAGTATGTGACTGATTCATTGAGGGTGCTGTAATACTGTGAAATTAGGTTGGGTATTAGCACAAGAATGTAGCAAGGACAGTGTAATAACTATGTCACACACAAAAGTTTCATACACATATGACTATCACCAGAGCAAAGAATAAACAGGAAAAATGCAGCTCCATAGTTAAACACTGAGATCAGACACTCCCTTCTGTATGGAGGCCTGCTCACCAAAGATCTGTGGTATACATACAAGCCTTCTCAAGGTGTTTCCACTGTGTTCCTCAAAAGAGTTCTACCAGCCTTATTGATGCCAAAGGCATGTGATGCAGTGCAGTCATTCAGTCTAACGTTCTAATTCGGTAGTCCTTACCTTTTTGTAAATAACCTGTGTTTTCTCTGGGACAAATGTATCCAGAATTTGCTCTTCACACTTATATTTAATGAAAAGACAAGAAATATGCCTTTGGTAATTGTAAAGTGTGACATTAAATTATACAAAAAAATCCGTCTGTTGAGGATTCATATATTAATTTGACCATAACTCTACACAAATCGCTTGACTTATCCTTCATGCTTTCTCCTTATTTAAGTTTTTATTTCCTTAATATATATTAATTTTTACTTGTTTACTTTACAAATGTTCCCTCTTCATTCATTTGATAAATATCTGCCGGTGACAGCAGAACAAAACAAAGCTGAGGAAGTTACAAAGTCAAATGTTTTTGATTCATCCCCAGATCTAGCAAGAAGGTGCTTCATTTAATGAGAATGAATCTCATTACAAAGAGACAGGAGGACAAGTTGCAACATCAGGAGGGAAAGAGCTGTAAGTTATAGTGCAGGAGGTAAATGAAATGTTTCTTTTGTCTACTGATAAGACAACCTGCATGTATGGTTCTAGGATGAATAGTGCCTAATTGCAGGAAAATTTGTTCTTACTATGCCTCTAAATCCACCCCGGTTCTGGAGATTCTGCTCTGGTGACACCCAGTTCTTCAAAATGCTTGAAAGTAAGGGATTCAGACAGAATTCTTCTGCTAAGGGTATAGGTATACCTTAGGAATTTTTTCTAAATGTGTGTAGGAGTCTATATACATTGTATATGCCTATTTAAGTCTACAAGTATTTGTGCATGTACATATATGTTCAAGAAGTTGGAAGATACTTCGAGTATTTGTACGCATACTCCATAAGCTTACATCCTATTACTATTCAAAGAGAAAAGGCAACAATGTTCCAAATTTGTTCTATTTTTATAGACTCTGTGAGTTGAAAATTAAGGATAAGTTATTGAAGTGCTTAGAAACCAATTTTATATTCAGAAAATGGATTTCACATAATGATTTTTCCATCCAGTTTATATATTCTGAATCCAATAGTCATTAATACACTCTAAACTTCAGAGAACTGGAGGCACAAATGTAGAGTTATTTTCTGTCATACTTTAAGCCCAGCTGGTGACCAAGTACCACTTGGCTGATCCCTCACTCCTTGCCACCTGCCCTGATGAGACAGGAGAGAATAATAAAAAAAAGTTAAAACTCATGGGTTGAGATGAAGACAGTTTAATAGGACAGCAAATTAAGAGAAAATAATACCAATACTAATACTGTTAATAACAACAGTAATAATAATAATAGAAGAATACACAAAACAAGTGATGCACAATGTAATTGCTTACCACCCAGTTACTAATGCCCAGTCCACCAAGAAGCAGTGATCCCCCTGCTCCAGACAGCTGTCCAGTTTATATACTGAGCATCATGTTGGGTCAGCTGTTCTGGCTATACTCCATCGCAGGTTCTCGCGCAGCTCCCCACTGGCACAGCATAAGAAGCTGAGAAATTCTTGACTTAATATACGCATTACCTGGCAACAACTGAAAAGATGAGTGTGTTATCAACATTATTCTCACACTAAATCCAAAACATAGCATTATATCAGCTAGTAAGAAGAAAATTAACTCTATCCCAGCTGAAACCAGGATATTTTTATTATATTGTTTGCAAGAAAAACCTAAATTTCATATCCTCAGAAAGCAGCATAATTAGTTATGGTAGGACTGCTTCTTCACATAGCCTTGGTGCATTGTATGCCTGCAGGCCCAGCACTGAATGAGGGTCTGCTTGCAGGAAGCACCACTGGGAAACATCATTTCTGGTAGGCAAATCTACTCCTCAAGTGCTTCACAACTCAGAAGATGGCTCTGAAAGCCCAGAACCCATGAGGACTGCAGTCCTGCTCTATGACTGGCAATGTTCCACTACTCAGCCCCCACCAGTAAACCCACATAAGTGATAAAAAAAAAAAAGGACTGTGAGTTTAGGGACTGAGGAAAGGGGTTAATTTGACTATTTTAAGAAAAGGATTACTTTTTGAACAAAGAAACTGAAAAGAAAAATTAACACTTTTTGTTTTTACTCCATCTTTCTCAAATTAAATTTTTCAGGCAAGATTAAATTCCTTCCACATTAGACATTAAAAGATATGCGAATCTCAAGCTTATAAACATCCCTCCTGGGATGAGGAAGATTTATGAATAAAGCAAGTACTATCTGAAAAAAACCAAAAATATCTTTGTAAATGTCATAGGGCTGGACTCATCTAAGTTGAAGTTAGTTTAGAGAAATAGACACTTTACACATTTAATTTAGTAGGTAATGGTTTATTTCCTGGAGTTTATTATTTCTTTTTTTCTGTTTCTGTAAAGGGACCCTAGACTGACTTTCAAAGGTAGAGCCTTAACACCTCTATGTGAGGATAAGTGTTTTCCACTCCTCAAGATTTCAATCCTCTTTTCTTCTTTTTTTAAGACATACATTAGTCGCAGAATCTAAAGATAACTTTGCTCCCCCAAATCCCATTTGTATTATGTTTCATTTCAGTCAAAACATTTCCACTTCTGATTTCATGTTCTCATCTATGTAGTGAAGTATTAAGCACCTACTTAAGTCAAGCCTTGTAAATATTTCCAAGGCCAACAACTGTGTTACATAAAGTTTGTTACATTGTAAGTTCTTTGCTGAATGATGTTCATAACATGGATCTAATTAAGAAACCTGTAATGTAGGGTTTATTCAGCTCTTGCTCTTATATTCTTTATTAATAACCTAACATGCGTAGTTTATGTATGTGCACTGCTCTTTCCCATAGGGGATATATATCCATTAAGTGCCCTGAAGCAGGGTGAAGAGTCAGTTTGAGAATGAATCACTCAGGCATGAGTTTTGTAAAAAAATATCTTATTAACATTATCTGAAACTGGTTTTATTTCACTCTCTCTGCATGTGATAATCTTACTTCCAGTAGTCTTAGTTCTGAGGTGTATGAAAGTGAGAATTATACAAATAACATGTAAAATATTGTTTGCCAGTATAGTAACTGAACTAATGTTTCATCATAAAATAATCTCCTCCAATCATTCAAAACTGTTCATTATATATATTCCTTCAGCAATTTTTCAGTCCGTTTACAAGAAATAGCCAACATTACAGAATTATACCTAATCCTTGGGAAGTTGCTGTTTCCATAGCAGTACATGCCACAGCCCCACCTCTGTTCTACATTTTATTTTAGTGTCATAATAGAAGCTATCTTGATAAAGGTAAAGAATTGTACAGAGAAAGATTAGATAATGTAGAGAATCCATATAATACCAGTTTGATTTTTCAAAAGAACATAGACCAAGGTTGAATAATTACTCAAAAGATAATTTACATAGCTATGTAATTAAGTCAGAATTATAATGACAGTAAAGGTACAGTTAAATTCTTATTGATACATTAAAATTGTTTGAAATGTTAACATATTTAATTGGCATTTAACAAGATAGCTGTAGACAGTTAATTAGATATCAATTTACATCTTCATGAATGTTAGCATTTTTAACGATTAAGTCAACATTTAGAATACAGTTCAGCCATTGGTATTTCTGGATATAATAGGTATGACTGTTAGCACTAACTTTATTTCCCTTCAGATCCTTACATCATGGTAAGGATTAAATTGGTTAGAATCAAGTTCCTTTTCCTGTTCCCCTTCCCCTTCCCTTCCTTTTTCACATTAACTATCAGTATTTAATAAATATAAAGCACTTGGTCCTCAGATCTGACAAACCAGACACTGACAGCTACTGTACAATTTTAAGGTTACAATCTCAGTTCCTCACCTTCACATCTCTAAAATACTGACAACAGTCAAGCTGATGGTTTATGAATGAAATAGGCCTATAAACACCATAATTATAATTTGCTTGGTAAATTTGTTAAAGGATGATGCCACAAAGTGCAAAGCCTGGAAATTGAACCCAGAGCCACACAATTACCACACACAGAAAAGCAACAACTTAATAAGTTATGCATAGCAACTTAACAGTTACTTTAAGTCGATTGCAAGCAGAAAATGTCAAAATAGTTAACCAAGTAAGTTCATAACAGTTACTCATTTTCAAAAGTTTCTTAACCATAAGGGTGCATAAAAATGGCTACAAAGATAAGTGGATGAGCTTTTCTTCCACCCCTTATTTTTCCTTTTTCTCCTAGACACTAAGAGAAAAGACTAACAAGATTTTTCAAGATATCATTAAATGAAGAGTGGTGATGGTTCTCTTAGATTTACAGATGGTTCTCTTAGAATTACAGACCTGTCAGCCTGACCTCGGTCCCAGGTAAAATCATGGAGTAGATAATACTGGGTGCAATCATGCGGCACCTGCAGAACGGCCAAGAGATCAGGCCCAACCAGAATGGGTTTAGAAGGGGCAGGTCCTGCCTGACCAGCCTGATCTCCTTTTATGACCATTTGACTCGCCTGGTGGATGAGAGGAAGGCTGTGGATGTGGTATACCTGGACTTCAGCAAGGCCTTTAACGCTGTCTTCCACAGTAGACTCCTAGAGAAGCTGGCAGCCTGTGGCTTAGACAGGAGCACTCTGTGCTGGGTTAGGAATTGGCTGGATGGCCAAGCCCAGAGAGTGATGGTGAATGGTGTCTCATCCAGTTGGCGGCCGGTCACCAGTGGTGTCCCCCAGGGATCGGTATTGGGTCCCGTCCTGTTTAATATCTTTATTGATGATCTGGATGAGGGGATTGAGTCCATCATCAGCAAGTTTGCAGATGATACCAAGCTGGGAGGAAGGGTTGATCTGTTAGAGGGTAGGATGGCCCTACAGAGGGACCTGGACAGATTGGAGAGATGGGCTGATTCTAATGGGATGATGTTTAATAAGTCCAAATGTTGGGTACTTCATTTTGGACACAACAATCCCATGCATAGCTATAGACTGGGGACAGAGTGGCTGGAGAGTAGTCAGGCAGAAAGGGACCTGGGAGTGCTGGTTGACAGGAAGCTCAACATGAGCCAGCAATGTGCCCAGGTGGCCAAGAAGGCCAATGGCATTCTGGACTGCATCAGGAATAGTGTGGCGAGCAGGACCAGAGAAGTTATCGTCCCCCTGTACTCAGCACTGGTCAGACCTCACCTTGAATACTGTGTACAGTTCTGGGCCTCTCAGTTTGGGAAAGATGTCAGGATGCTGGCGTGTGTCCAGAGGAGGGCAACGAAGATGGTGAAGGGGCTGGAGCACAAGCCCTACGAGGAGCGACTGAGGGAGTTGGGGCTGTTTAGTCTGAAGAAGAGGAGGCTCAGGGGAGACCTAATTGCTCTCTACAGCTACCTAAAAGGAGGTTGTAGTCAGGCAGGGACTGGTCTCCAGTGACAGAACTAGAGGGCATGGACTCAAGCTTCGTCAGGGAAGGTTTAGGCTTGATGTAAGGAAAAAGTTCTTCACTGAAAGGGCGATTGGTCATTGGAACGTGCTGCCCAGGGAGGTGGTGGAGTCGCTGACCCTGGAGGTGTTTAAGGGGAGACTGGATGAGGCACTGAGTGTCATGGTTTAGATGATGGGTTGGTGTTGTGTTGGGTTATAGGTTGGACTTGATGATCTCAGAGGTCCTTTCCAACCTTATGATACTGTGATACTTTGAAGAACATGTTATATAACACCTGGAACTGTAGTGAGAGAGATACGGCCACTTGGACTAGAATAGTGGTAGAGGTAATGGGAGACAAGGAATGGAGGAAGCTTAAGATGGGTGAAAATTCTCCATTATTCCCATGCATTTTCATCTGATTTATTCTCATGTTCCCTATTTGGATACTGTTTTCTATCAGAGGTATTCAATGTTATGGTCAGGATTTCCAGAGGTTTAAGTAGCCAGATCTATTTGAGATTTTAGTGGAGAGAAAACTACAAACAGTATCACAAAAACATGCAAAGAAATGGTCTGCATGTTTTTAGAAAGAATACTTTTTTATTTATTTTGCTATGTTATCTAACGCAGAGTATGGTTTCACTATATTTACCTAGTCTGTTTCTGGGAAGACAGTGCTTTTCTACCCACTACAGTGCACTGGGCTCCTCTATAGAGTTTCCAGGAGCTGGCCTCTTGGAATCATTGTCCTACTCGGCTAGGAGCCAATGTTGAGGAGTCCACGGGTGCAGGGGATTAAATTGATTTCTTTTGGGATGCAGGTGACTCACTAAAAATCTGCAATGGACCCCACATTTTTTCTAGTAAGAATTTCAGTGGTTTCCACTGGTTTTAGCACATAGACTACCTCGCATCTTTTGGCAACCAAAAGCAAGAGTACGCAATTTATGAGACTAGCAAGACAAAACACCACAGACTTAAACCAAACAGACAATCATATAATTATATGTATTCATCTCAGTGGCACTTCTAAAGGCAAAGAAAATAACAACATTCTACTGAAAGTTTCCAGAAGTTGTTTCAGTTTTGCAGGTATTTCTAAGCTCAGATAAACAAAATTCAACCACAGTAATACACTGACAGTTAGTATGCTGACTATGTTCTTATTTTCTACTTCTTTCTCAGTCAGGTTTTATTCCGTAGTGACTTAATGACTATCTCACCATTTACTTTTAGAAAGCACTCATCATAGCTATAGATTCCAGGTGCGAGAAATTTTATCTATTTCTTGTACATTTTCCCACTATTAAGTTTACTCATATTAAAGTCATGACCCACTTTCTATCTGGAATATTTACTACATCCTGCTTCTACTAAACATTTAGAGAGCAAAAATTTTAGCATATAAGCATCATCTTTTCCAGCATCTGGGTTTGTAGTAACACCAAACTTTATGTTAAAATTTTTTTTGTTAAACTTTTTTTTGTTAAATTTTCTTCAGTGTTTCCATCAGGTTCATAATATTTTTTTATTTCCTTTCCCAAATTTCCCTCATTTTTCTGCATCATTTGGATACCAAATAAATTGTAGAATTATTATTAGTGTTTTAGAAAGTAAACCAAGTTCTATTTCTATCTGTAAATCTATAAATATGAACACTGAGAAATTTACTATTTGGCTACAGCCATGTATGAATTTAGCCCAAACTAAATCCAGTGTAATTGAGTACAGAACTGTTTGTTAAAAAATAACCTCAGTAGTCAAGGAGTAAATGTACTATATTTAGATTATTTTTGTCAACTCCTTGCGGGTCCCTTCCAACTCAAGTAATTCTGTGATCAATAGTATTTTTGTCAAACTCAAAACCAGTAAAATCAGTAAAACTTAAATATGTAATTTTTTTTTCATTAGAGACACCTAAAAATGTCTAGAATAAAAAGAATTGTGTAGGTCATTAAACATTGTTCATATATATTTACAAAAAAAGTAGTATAGGCACTGCACTTAATTCATATAAGTTACATATACATATACATATATATTTGACCTTTCTAATCTGTAGTCACACTTCAAAGGATGTGTGATCAGTGCAGATATCAAGTCGATAATAATCTGCATAGAGAAAGGATCTTTTCAGTCCTCAATTTTTCAGGTAGGCATGCTCATGTGCTATGACTCTGTCACTTAAATATTTAACACTTGTTGGAGGGAAAGAACTGGAACTTGAATGCACAAATGAGTCAGCTGATTCTGGTGCATTTTTGGATTATTTCATAAGTCATTGCCATAGAAAACTACGCAACACAGCATCTATGGACTTGTATATATATTTGACCTTTTTTTAAAAAAGAACTTCATGATATTGTCACTGGATTTTGTGTTTGGTTTAGCATTCCCCTGTACTTTAGGAACTATAGGTATTTATAATTGCAGGAGTTTCTGTAAATTCAGATGACAATAACAAAACAGTAAAAAAAACCTAATCTGGAGAGAGAGTAAAATTTGTGATTGCATCTTGAGTTTATCTGTCATGAGAACTAAAATATCTTCTGAAATAAGTCTCGGGATGATAGAATTTATTAAGACTCTTTCTATTCATTATGTTGGACTCATGGGTTGATGGCACTCTGATCAGTAAGAGTGTTTATAAGTGTACTGATTTGCTGCACAGGAAGAAAAATTGTAGTATTCTGACTCTTCCTTCTGTGTGACTTCCTGGCTGTCTAATAATACAGCTTAACATTTGACTACTGCCTTCCAATCATGAGTTTTGGTTGACTATCTTGACGATCTTATAGCTGAAGTCCAACACATTCAAAAGTCATTAAGCCAGGGAAGAATCTGGCAGGTGTGTATACAGGAGGATGATTTCAAAGCTTTCCTCTGCTTGGAGATATGAAGACCCAATATTTTTGTTCCTGGTCAGGTGTAAAAGAGCAGAAAAGGTACTTTTCTGGTGTACTTATTTAGGGTATTCACTGAATCTAAATATTTCACCAGATCACATTGACTTTGAGGAAATTCTTCCTTAAAAATATAGCTTGTTTACTTATTTTTCTATTGACATGTGTGACAGAGAAAAGAAATCTGCATTACAGCACGGTGTTGTAGGCTTTCTCTCTAGTTAATGGAGAAAGTTCAGCATCTTAAGAGAGTGAGTAATATCTTGGGCAAGCAGTAGTTAGGGAGATCCACTCTGTGAAAAGTACAGCGAGCTAATAAGAAACGAACAATCTAATTAAGTTTTTTCAGCTAAGAGACTAAAGTGTAAAGGGATGAGCCCAGACCAGAAAGCCTAGAAACCACAAGAATTATGGCTTCTCAAGAACTTATGCAGCAAAATTCCTGGCTCCACTTTAATTTTCCAGGTTTGTGGAACACAGGTTTAAGCAAAAAGTAACCATCCCACTTTGCATTAATTCTTTTAGTTTTCTTTCTAAAGCAGAATGATTAAATCTCTTCAGAATTCTCTCAGACAATAAATTGCCAGTCATCATCCAGCAGATACACCTTAGTCAGCTTGTGATAGTGGTCAGGATTCAGAAAGGTCATTTTTAAGAGTTGGTTGAAAGAAGAATTAAAAATTCTGGGAGTTTTCAGAGACTGTGAGGATCTGACGTGATAAAAACTTTTCCCTGGTACACTTATCCTAGCAGATAGCAAGAAATAACTGCACAGAAATACTGAGAAAGCTTCATTTGAACATAATAATACAGAGAACATCTTTTTTTTTTTTATTTGGTGACTAGTTTGGTGGAGAAATGATTTTTTCTCCAACAAGTTTCCTAAATCCCTCTTACACAATTGCTGTGTTTAGTTCAGAAAAGGTACTCTTGTGAGAGAGGGCAAAAAAGAACTGTTACCCTTGTTCAACTCATTTCTTACGTTTTTATTAAATTTATTGATTTTTATAATTTGTTTCTAGATTTTTATTTACCATTGTTCTATTCTCAATATATTACTAAGCAGAGAGAATCAACATCATTCCAACCCTAACTTGTGAGTGGAGTTTTTGATCTGGTGCTATCAGCATAGTTTGAAACCAGGTGGTATTAAACCAATTAGATTTTTTTAATTGATTTTTGCATTTTATGCAGTCAGGGAAATTCATAGATGTTCACTTTGGAAATGAGGCAACAATGACTTCTGAAACACTGCCAACTCACAAAATGTAAAGTCAATATCAATTCATTAGTAAATTAATGGGACTGATTTTATTGTAAATTGCTAACAAATATGCAGCTGGCAGTTCTGAGTTAGTACTCATTCAAAGAACATCAGATGTAAGTTCTGGAAGTAATGGAAAAGTTCAGAAATAAACAGACTTTTTAATGAAGGGTTTTATACTGTCTGTGCAAATTAATTTTTCACCTTAAAAAAAATTTTGTTACAGTGACCTTATTCTGTAAATACAAAAGAATTTATAGTAGGCCCGGTCGTTGTCTTGACACACAGGCCTAAATACAGTTGAGTGAGCAACCGTATTTTAAATTGCACAAACCAAAATGGAAAACATTTCAAGTTGATGTCAAATAAATTTGATTTTCTTTTTTTCATATAGAAGGAAAAAATTTTGAAATAAAATGTTCAAATGAACTGGTTTTTTCAAGCAGATAAAGAATGGTTTAGTTTGTTGTCTTTTTCAAACAAAAACTTGTTCTCTGTATTAAAATTGAGGTTCATTTTGAAATAAATTATCATTTTTAAATGGTTAGTGGAAACTCCTGGCATTTTTCTGGGTTTCCACCCATTTTTCTAGCTAGAACACTATGAAAAATTCAAAATGAATTTGTAAATTGTTTCAGGCAGATGTATTTTTCACTGAGAAAATCTTTTTCCTTAAGAGTTTCTCCGAGGTACAGCTCTGAATAAAACATTGCAAATAGCTTTGCCCGGGAGAGCACAGTGGCAATTGTATATTTCACAGATGTTCCTCAGGATATGGTCCCTCCAGAGCTCTTTTCAGAAGGAAATCCCACTTTGGTCCTTAGAAATCTCGGTACATTCTGTTTCATTATTGTGTTCAGCTCCTACGCTAGGGAATAACTGAAAAAAAAGTTCCATCTTATTCCCTAGTGCTTTTTACCCTCTTTTCAGTGCAACACATGAGCTTGAACAAAATGCAACAAAGATATTTGGCTTCCAATTCTAAACTAACTCTTATTCATCCAGCATGATATATTGTAAGAACCTGAATCTGTTTAAGTTCTCCCATATAACCACTGAAAAGTAGTTGAAGGGGAGAAAATCTATGTCAGGACTATGAAGCAGAGCCCAACTTACTGCATTTGTTTTAATGTGGTCACCTGTGGAGTCTCTAAAACACTCTCCCATCCAAGCCTGACCACTCTCATAACATCCATTACCATAATCTAAGGTAGTCCAGCCATTATTTTTGAAATTTTACTTGAGTTTGTTCCCCATGTAACCTGTATTTCTTTTTTTTTTTAATTTCAGATAATGTACACAAATGAAAACACAATTTAGCGTTTTAAATTTTATATCACATTTCACATGCTAGATTCTCTTCTGCAGCATTTCTCTAATTCTAAAGAAAATACAAAACTTCTGGAAAATCTAAATGCATAAGGATTAGGTTTTGAATTATTCCATATGTGAGTAGAATTGCGTTAGTCCAAAGTAATGTTGAAATGCTGGCTGGACAAATATATTTTTGCTTTATTAGGACCTGGAAAATGACTAAGTTGCCATCAATATTTTGCATTCTTCCATTTCTCAGTTTTCAGTTCTTATATATGAAAATGTATAGTACATCTAGATATCTAAACAGTGCCTAGTACCAAACCTTCCTACTTGGAGAAGCTTTACTATTACAACCATAAAAAACTATTTTTTTTGCCTAAATTTTATTTAGGAGATTCATAAAGTCTACTAGGTCAACTTAACCTTAAAATCAAACATACAACCCAGATTCTCAGAACCATTTAGGTTCCTATCTTAGATCAATATTGAAATATTTTCAAGGATATTAAGCCTATACACACAGTATTTTGACTACTTCTTAATAAAGCAGAACTTGAAAAACACTCTGCTTTATTTAGAAAGGGTGTTGTAGAGCTGCATTGAAAGAGTTACTGTTGAAAGCTGATGGTTGACAGGCAACTCAAGATTTTCCAGGCACACCAAGAATATTGACTTTCTGAAGCTGACGAGATGATGTGAACTATTTCCAACAATTCAATCTACTCCATTCAGAACATAGTCAGTTTATAACCACATGCAATCTGTAGAGGACTGTTTCAGGGTCACTGTGCTACAGCCCTCTTGACACAGCCAAAAGAAAGTCCTGAATAGAGGATGAGAATTCTGATTACTGATTAGCTTCAGTGTAATTTCAATCAGTTCCCAGAAGGAAGCTAGCAATCTGCCCAGCATCCAACAAAAGATTGCTATCAAAGGGCTATTATAATGGGAACACTCAACTTAGAGAGGTTTTGGGTTTTTTAGTTCTTGATAAATCTGGGTTTTGAGGAGGGTTTTTGGTTTTTTTTTTAATCATCTCAAGTTTTATTTAAGGGCTTCTTGATTGTAAGACTCTTTTACTGAATTTATGCCTGCAAAGTACCTTTGGTTCATTTACGTTTACTGTGGCCAAACTGCGCGAATTATTTAAATCTTTACACTCAAAGGAATTTTCTCAAAGAAAGTCCTCCTCCTGCAGATCAAGTGCTTCTAAATTCAATTAATTAATGAAAACGTTAGTGATTTCTTTTTAAGCTAAAAAGATGAAAGTAGTATTTTGTCTATTTTCGTAATATCATAAAACATCTTTAAGTGGACCTTCCCATAACAGTCCAGGTGTTCCTCACCACCTAATACACAAATGCACAAAACCTAGCTTCACCATGATTCAAAATTAAAACCTTTTATAAAAACATGAAAGAAGGATTTAAAGAAGGATGGGATAAAAATAAGACTATTAATATGGAACATGGGAGAGGAAGCAAGCATTCTGCAACATATTTTGTGTTTATCCTCAAGGGAAATATTTGATATTTCAGTCGGTTTTATTTCCACAGAATAGCAAAGAACTATTACTTTCCTTCCCAGGAGTGTGAGGAAAATTAACACATTGATATATCAATACACTGAAGAATTCAGATGCTGGGCTAATATAAGAAATATAAATACCTTACGTGATAACAAAGGTTTACAACTTCAATGGTATAAAGAATTCTACTAAAAATGCAGATGCATTCAGTGTGTGTAGTCTTAAATGTGTTAATTTTTCCAGTTCAATATTCAGTTTCTTCTCGTTGTTATTGGATCAGATTCACACTTTTCAAAAATAAAATACTGATCTTAATTAACAGTGTTGAAGGGCTGGCCTGATGACATTTGAGTATCTATCACACTGGTGATGAGTCTAAAATCACCATTGGTAATGTAGAACCCCCACATGAAACACAGCAAATTTTTTCATCAATAATGTCTACTGTGACTTCAACAGGTGTAAGGGCACTGAGCTACAAAAAAAAAAATCTGAAATAAGTTTTGAGAGTACAGCAAGTAACTCCAACTTGAAAATACAGAAACAAATTATATAGACCTAACAGCTGGTTTTTTTCTGTTATTTCTTTGTTACAATTTTTATTGCATTTAGCAGAAAATAAAAATATGTGGTCAGAAGGAAAAGGCAGGGTCTGAGCGAATGAAGAACTGCCCATGCATGAGAAAATCATGTGCGAGACCATCTAAGGAACTGGAAGTTGTGCAAGTCCATGGGATGCATCTGCAGGTCCTGACAGATGTAGTTGATAAGCTATCATTTGCCGTATTTGAGAAGTCATGGCAGTCTGGTTCCCACTGAAGGGAAATGAGGAAACATAACTCCCATTTTCAAAAGTGAAAAACAAAGGAAGACTCCAGGAACTACTCCAGGACTCAATCAACCTTACTTCTGTGCCTGGCATGATCATGGAACAGATCGTCCTGGGAACTATGCTAAGATACATGAAAAAAAAGGAAGTGACTGGTGAGAAAAAGCTTCACAAAGGGCAGAATATGCCTCACAAATCTGGTGGCCTTACATGACAGGGTTATGGCATTAGTGTATAAGGGAAGAGCAACTGGAGTTATCTACCTGGACTTGTGCAAAGCATTGTCCTGCACAACATCCTTGCCTCTAAATTGGAGAAACATTGATTAGACAAATGGACCACTCAGTGGATAAGGAATTAACTGGATGGTCACACTGAAAGAATTGTAGTGAACAGCCCCATATCTGAGCGACAAGTGGTGTTCCTAAGAGGCTGGGATTTAGTTGCACCCTCAGCAAGTTTGCTGACAACGTCAAGCTGTATGGTGCAGTCAATATGCTGGAGGGAAGCAACACCATCCAGAGGGACTTTGACAGGTTTGAGAGATGGGCCTGTGCTAATCTCATGGACTTCAACAAGACCAAGTGCAAGGACCTGCACGTGAGTCAGGGCAATCCCAAGCATAAACACAGGCTAGGTGGAGAATAAATTGAGAGACGCCCTGAGGAGAAGGACTTGGGAGTGCTGGTGGATGAGAAGCTC
The DNA here is from genome assembly GCA_033558185.1 of Dromococcyx pavoninus. Taxonomy (NCBI): domain Eukaryota; kingdom Metazoa; phylum Chordata; class Aves; order Cuculiformes; family Neomorphidae; genus Dromococcyx; species Dromococcyx pavoninus. The sequence continues at coordinate 2,334,740 of JAUMJL010000091.1, read as the reverse complement.
AACACGAGCCAGCAATGTTCACTTTCAGCCCAGAAAGCCAACTGTGTCCTGAGCTGCACCAAAAGAAGTGCAACCAGTAGGTCGAGGGAGTTGATTCTCTCCCTCTTCTGTACTCTTGTGAGATCCCGACTGGAGTATGATGGTCAACTTTGGAGCCCCCAACATAAGAAGGACATGAAACTGTTGGAGTGAATCCAGAGGTGAGCCATGAATATCATCAGTGGGCTGGAGCTCCCTATGAACCTGTCCTATGAGGAAAACCTCAGAGAGCTGGGTTTGTTCAGGCTGGAGAGACCTGGTGAGACCTTATAGGAACTTCACAGTACCTAAAGGAGGTTTACAAGAAAGAAGGAGAGGAACTTTTTACAAGGACATGTAGTGATAGTATAGGGGGTAGTGGCTTCAAAATTAGAGTGTAGATTTAGATTACATATAATGAAGAAGTTATTCAACTTGAGAGTTGTGAGGAACTGGAATAGACTGCCTAGAGAGGTTGTGGATGCCTCATCCCTGAAGGTGTTCAAGGCCGGGCTGGATGAAGCGGCAGTGGGATTGGAACAAGGTGAGATTTAAGGTTCCTTCCCATCCAAACCATTCTACAATTCTATGAAACAAGGAGAGTCAACAGCACACTGTATGGGGAAAAGGGAGTTCAAGAGGAGTTGCAGTATAAAAGTTAATATGATACAGAAGAGTTACATTCATAATTAAGTATCATCAGGTATAAATAAACACCGTCAGTGAGCCTCAGTGCCTGTTGAAGCTACCAGTCTGAGAAGATTACCGTCTGGCTGCAGGCTCTGCAGAGGCTCAGCCATCTCTAAGTAAGGTCAGAAGCAACATTTGAGTGCCAAGATAGCTTTTCTGCTGGAAAGGTAAGCATGATGATATCTTAAGCACATTTAACATTATGCAAGAGTTTTGAGGATCTAAATTACAAACTAAAGAGTCCAGATGGCTGATAAACTCCAAGCATAGCCTCTGCTTCTGTTCATGCAGTACGTGTTATGTTACACCTAAATTCAATCCGGAGATTTCTGGGGGGAAAACTGAGGTACAATTGCAATAAGTCTCACTGCTACTGCACCCTATTGACAATAAATTCATTTCTTTGTCAATCTAACTCCAAAAATCTTTCTGTTTCAGTCTTTTCCCTGCCATATAAGTAAAAAAAAAAAAATGTATTATTCTAAGACAACAAAGAAATTTGAGTCAATAATATCTGCATCATCTGGTTAGATGCTAAGACTAAAAGCACTAAAAATGTTGCAAAAATTTAGAGTGCATATAAAAATATTTTACTCCAGACCTTTTACAAATAGGCTTCCATATTTTTATCATAAAAGTATGATTTAACAGCTAAATGTGAGCTACACAGAAGAATGTCTCCTTTCAGGCATGTGATACTCGGGTTTGTGAGAAACTAACGCAAAATGCAGATATCAAAATTGTGGGATGTCTGGTTGCAGATGTGTGTATGTATGTGTCTAGAGATATTTTCCATTCTAGAGCTTTGCATTTTTAATATTTATTCATCAGTAATTGCCAGAATTCTACATATCGGGGGTGTTACGAGAAAGTCAGCAAATCAGCAGACAAAAGCTTTTCTTGTAAATAGTTCAAATGAGTTAGTCCACTACAAACGGCAAAGGATTTGGGGAGATATTGAAGGTTAATTCTCAATTATGCAAAAATTATCTTAAAACAAGAATAAAACTACAATTGAAAGTACAACTCATCAGTATATTTGAACTGTTTGTGTATCACAGAGTTGGTTTATTTACTGTCATTAGTGTTTAAATATAGCATGGTTTATGAACCAGGAAACTGTTACAGTGGTTTTGGACTTTATACTAGGATTTTTTAAAAGTTGCAATCAGGGGAGAGGGAGAGCTGTATCTTCTGTATCTTGCTGTTTTTAAATAAACTTATAGTTATGTCATTGCAGAATTTAACTGCTCAGACTCTTATAATTAACATATGGCTCTGGTGTGTGACAATCCTTTCCTCAGGGAGGACTTTTGAAACGGGAGTTTCACACTTGGGAAAACGAACTACTGTATTGCCATCTAGAATTGAGTGCGGTGTAGCAAATGGAGAGAATAATTCTCTCAGTGCCTCAAAAGATCTCAGATGATACTTCTCCTTTAAGAAAGCATCAGATCAAATCTTTTGTAAAGCTACTCAGTCATTCATCTGGAAAAAAGGTCACACTTGTTATCCAACCCTGGCAGACTTCAAGTAAGCTTTTTCTGTCCATGTCCATCCTGAAATACATCACAGCATACTAAGTAAGGAGCTCCACTACAGATCTCAAAGCATCTCTGCAAACATATTCTATTGCCTCATAACAAATCTTTCTGGGATATTAAAAGTCAAATAGAATTTCAAACTGCCATTATGCATTCCAGGGTACCGTGGGGGATTGAGTCTCCCCAACATATCCCATCACTTTAATGTATTTATTTGACAACAAAATTCTTAATGAGAAGAAATATTTCTGAACGACTCTAACAAGCCAAGAACTGTCTCTGCACTTGTTTATGAGGCAGCTTTCATTCAGGTAGAATACAGCGAAGGGATATTAGATCTTGATCAAAATGAAAATTTGCCGACTTTCCAAATTACAGTTTTTGTCTTCCAAAACTTAGTGGAAAAAATCAAAGGTTACTTCTGTGGAAGAAGATTCAAATATGTAAATAAGCACTTTTTAATTTATGGCTTAGCATTGCTAAATTTTCAACAAGAAATTATCACTAATACAAAGAGCTGCAAGTTCATAGCTGCAAGATGCTCAGAGCAAGATTTGGTATCTAATGGAACTTATTCTTAGACCTTAAGATTTTACTCCATACAATTTAATTTTTCAAATGTTTGATATACAAAATTGATCTTGATATCTCAATCAAAAGGTATTGAAAGTAGAAAAAAATGAATAAAATATTTCATGTGAAGTACTAAGATGTTCAGTGTTTTCTTTTCAGTTGATTTTGTGTTTATTGAAAATTTTAGTGCTCTTCGATTTAGAAACATGACTATTTTTTGAAACAGAAACCAGAAAGCTGAAACATTTGATTTTGAAGTACATTTGGTTCATCATAACTGAGAAACTGAATCATGTCTATAATGAAAAACAACTGAGTAAAATTTTAGGAAGTGTTATCAGATCTAGTGACATTTCCTCATGAGATTGTAAGGAAAACACAAGAAAATATCTCTTAAGAACAAAGATGCTTTAAACTTCATTTAAGAAGCTGGTAACAGTTCACTATTTAGAACAACAAAACAGTAATTTAATGTTTTGGGGGAAAAACTTGTCAAAACAAAGATTTGTCTAAACCAGATTTCTACATTGGTCAACAACGTTTTAAAGTTGTTGGAAGTGGTACTTTATATAGGGAGTGTACACTATTTCATAGAAATATAACTGCAAGCAGTAGTATGCAGAAGAGAGAAAAAAGGCAAAATGACAATCTAAAAGATAAAGGTGAAAGAAAGTAGACAATGTTACTTGTCTGAGCTGACATCTAGCAGGAGCTGTGGGGAAAGTACTTCAATCCTAATCATTTATTTTTTTCTGTTTTTATGAAAACTGTATTTTATAAATTCTTTGAAAATAAATAGGATTATATTAGATATATCTCTGCCTCTATCATCACTTTATTCTCCTGAAATAACTAGTCTGCAAAATGCCTGCTCTTATTTATCCGTTACAATCAAAAGGGTAAACAAATTTTGAATGGATTGCTAATCTGTCATAAATGTTTCATGCTCTAGCTTAATCCATGCATATGACAAGATTTCAAACATTTTAAAAGTGATTTTAATGTAAACATTTTACATAAATATATTATCATATATAAATATATATTTATGTTTTTATATATTATATATTTATATATTTTATATATTTATATATTATATACATATATAGTCATATTTTGCTATAAATTGACAAGTATATCAGCTATTTTTCCACATTTATCTAGTGGAACTTCTGTAACAAAGCCAATTCCTTAACATTATATATTAAGAAACTATCACATTTGACAGAAAGTCAATATATAGATGACCAGATGCATTTCTTTATCTAACACTTGCAAGTGTGTCCTGACACTTCTGTTTAAGGGATAACTTAATGTGTTCAGAAGCATTTCCCTAGTATTCTTGTTGAGAAACCATTATGTCTGTCAGTGTTTCCTTCATTGCTGAAAACAGAGATGTGAGCATTGAGTTGTCTTCATTAATATATCAATATCTTTCCCAGTTCCTTTTTGTTTGTTTCTCCATCTTAAATCAGATGGGCTTCATCTGTCTAAGCAGGGCAAAAGGGTTGTTGCCCGTAAGTTAGTGGGGCTCATCAGGAGAGCTTTAAACTAGGTCTGAAGGGGGATGGGGACTGATTTCAGGCTCTCCAAAGTTCCACCCAGGGGTGATAAGACTGAATTAAAAGTAAAATCAGCAGCCCAGCTGAAGTGCATGTACACTAATGCACGCAGTTTGGGCAATAAACAGGAGAAGCTGGAAGCCATAATGCAGCAGGAAAGCTATGATGTGGTTGCCATTACAGAAACGTGGTGGGACGACTCACATGACTGGAGTGCTGTCATAAGTGGCTACAAGCTCTTCAGAAAGGACAGGCAGGTTAGGAGAGGTGGAGGGGTGGCTTTGTATGTTAGAGAGTCTCTTGACTCTGTAGAACTTGAGGTCACCAACGATAGGGTTGAGTGCTTGTGGATCCGAATCAGGGGGAAGGATAACAAGACTGACATCCTGGTAGGAGTCTGTTATAGACCACCCAACCAGGATGATGAAGGGGACGAGTTATTCTACAAGCAGCTGGCAGATGTCTCAAATTCGTCAGCCCTTGTTCTTGTGGGTGACTTCAACCTGCCGGATATCTGCTGGGAGCTCAACACAGCAGAGAAGAGGCAGTCTAGGAGATTCTTAGAGTGTATGGAGGATAATTTCCTGCTCCAGCGGGTAAATTAACCTACCAGAAATGGGGCCCCACTAGATCTGCTGTTTACAAACAGAGAGGGACTGGTGGGAGATGTAGTGGTCGGAGGCCAACTGAGGCACAGTGACCATGAAATAATATAGTTTTCAATACTCAGGGATGTAAGAAGGACCACCAATAAAACCTCTATGCTGGACTTCCGGAGGGCAGATTTTGACCTGTTCAGAAGACTGGTCCAGAACACACCCTGGGACACACTCCTCAAAAACAGAGGCATACAAGAGAGATGGATGTGTTTCAAGGAAAAAGTCTTGAGTGCACAGGAACAGGCTATACCAGTTAGCCAAAAGGCAAGCTGATGGGGAAGACGACCACCTTGGTTGAATAGGGAGATACTGAAGGAAATCAGCAATAAAAAGAGAGGCTACCAACTGTGGAAGGCAGGGCTGACTGCTCAGGAAGAGTATAGGACTATAGTTAGAACATGCAGAAGGAAAACCAGAGAAACAAAAGCGCAATTTGAAATTAATTTGGCTACTTCTGTTAAGGATAAAAAAAAGCACTTCTATAAATACATTAAAAACAAAAGGAGGGGTAAGGAAAACCTCCATTCTTTGTTAGACCTGGGGGGAACGTAGTTACCAGGGATGAGGAGAAGGCTGAGGTACTCAACACCTACTTTGCCTCAGTCTTCACCAGTAGGAGTGGTGGCCTTCAGGATAACTGGCCTCCAGAACTCACAGATAGAGACAGGAAAGAAATGGCTCCCCTGTGTTCCAGGCGGAAAGAGTCTATGAATTACTGAGCCAGCTGGATCCACACAAATCAATGGGACCTGACGGATTCCATCCTAGGGTGATGAGGGAGTTGGCAGAAGAGCTTGCCGAGCCACTCTCCATCATATACCAACAGTCCTGGCTCTCTGGGGAGGTTCCAGATGATTGGAAGTTGGCAAATCACAGTATCACAGTATCATAAGGTTGGGAAGGACCTCTGAGATCATCAAGTCCAACCTATAACCCAACACTAACACCAACCATCATCTAAACCATGGCACTCAGTGCCTCATCCAGTCTCCCCTTAAACACCTCCAGGGTCGGCGACTCCACCACCTCACTGGGCAGCGCATTCCAATGGCCAATCACCCTTTCAGTGAAGAACTTTTTCCTTACATCAAGCCTAAACTTCCCCTGACGAAGCTTGAGTCCATGCCCTCTAGTTCTGTCACTGGTCACCTGAGAGAAGAGACCAATCCCTGCCCGACTACAACCTCCTTTTAGGTAGTTGTAGAGAGCAATGAGGTTTCCCCTGAGCCTCCTCTTCTTCAGACTAAACAGCCCCAACTCCCTCAGTCGCTCCTCGTAGGGCTTGTGCTCCAGCCCCCTCAGCATCTTCATTGCCCTCCTCTGAACACATTCCAGTATCCTAACATCTTTCCCAAACTGGGGGGCCCAGAACTGTACACAATATTCAAGATGAGGCCTGACTAGTGCCGAGTACAGGGGGACGATAACTTCTCTGGTCCTGCTCGCCACACTATTCCTGATGCAGGCCAGAATGCCATTGGCCTTCTTGGCCACCTGGGCACATTGCTGGCTCATGTTGAGCTTCCTGTCAACCAGCACTCCCAGGTCCCTTTCTGCCTGACTACTCTCCAGTCACTCTGTCCCCAGTCTATAGCTATGCATGGGATTGTTGTGTCCAAAATGAAGTACCCAACATTTGGACTTATTAAACATCATCCCATTAGAATCAGCCCATCTCTCCAATCTGTCCAGGTTCCTCTGTAGGGCCATCCTACCCTCTAGCAGAGCAACCCTTCCTCCCAGCTTGGTATCATCTGCAAACTTGCTGATGATGGACTCAATCCCCTCATTCAGATCATCAATAAAGATATTAAACAGGACCGGACCCAACACCGATCCCTGGGGAACACCACTGGTGACCGGCCGCCAACTGGATGAGACACCATTCACCACCACTCTTTGGGCTCGGCCATCCAACCAATTCCTAACCCTGCACAGAGTGCTCCCGTCTAAGCCACGGGCTGCCATCTTCCCTAGGAATCTACTGTGGGAGACAGTGTCAAAGGCCTTGCTGAAGTCCAGGTATACCACATCCACAGTCTTCCTCTCATCCACCAGGCGAGTCACATGGTCATAAAAGGAGATCAGGTTGGTCAGGAAGGACCTACCCCTCCTAAACCCATGCTGGCTGGGCCTGATCTCTTGGCCGATCTGCAGGTGCCGCATGATTTCACCCAGTATTATCTACTCCATGATTTTACCTGGGACCGAGGTCAGGCTGACAGGTCTGTAATTACCTGGATCATCCTTACGGCCCTTCTTGTGGATGGGCGTCACATTGGCCAACTTCCAGTCTTCCGGGACCTCTCCAGTGAACCAGGACTGCTGAAAGATGATGGAGAGCGGCTTAGCAAGCTCATCTGCCAGCTCTCTCATCAGAGGGCCAACTGTCAAGCGAGCTGACATCCTTACTGTTGAAAACTGAGGCAAAGAAGGCATTAAGTACCTCAGCCTTCTCTGCATCTTTGGTTGCTATATTTCCCCCCACATCCAACAAGGAGTGGAGGTCGCTGTCGCCCTTCTTTCTACCATTGATATATTTATAAAAACTCTTCTTATTATCCTTAACAGAAGTGGCCAATTTGAGCTCCAGCTGGGCTTTTGCTTCCCTGATTTTCCTCCTACATGACTTAACAACATCTTTGAACATGACGTGGCTTACGTCCCCTTCTTTCCAACGGCAGTACATCCTCTTTTTTTTACTTAGTTCCTTCAGAAGCTCCTTACTCATCCAGGCTGGCCGTCTGCCCCTACGACTCTTCTTACAACACATGGGGACAGCCCGCTCCTGCGCCTTCAAGATTTCATTCTTGAAGTGCATCCAGCCTTCCTGGACCCCCTTGCCACTAAGAACTATTTCCCAGGGTACTTTCCTGACCAGTTCCTTAAATAATCCAAAATCTGCCCGCTGAAAGTCCAGCATCGATGTTCTGTTCCTGGCTTTTCTTGTTACATTGTTTAGAGAGAACTCAGTTATCTCATGATCACTACACCCCAGACAGCCTCCGACAACAACATCACCCACCAGCCCTTCTTTGTTTGTAAACAGCAGGTCAAGAAGAGCCTCACCCCTGGTGGGCTCACTCACCAGCTGTGACAGAAAGCAGTCCTCAATACTCTAAGAACCTCCTGGACTGCCTCCTCTCAGCAGTGTTAAGTTCCCAGCAGATATCCGGAAGATTAAAGTCTCCTAAAAGAACAAGGGCAGCTGATCTAGAGGCAGCCTCTGGCTGTTTAAACAATAGAAGATCCTTCTCCTCCTCCTGGTCGGGCGGTCTGTAACATACTCCAACCAGGAGGTCAGACTTGACTGCCCCTCTGACCCTTACCCATAGGCACTCAACCTGGTCATCACCGATCTCGACTTCAACAGCATCCAGGGTTTCCCTAGTATAGAGGGCCACCCCTCCACCCCTCCTCTTGTGCCTGTCTCTCCTGAAGAGCCTGTAGCCTTCCATGGCAGCACTCCAGTTATGACAGTCATTCCACCACGTTTCCGTGATAGCAACTATATCATAGCTCTCCCGCTGGACCAGGACTTCTAGCTCCTCCTGTTTGTTCCCCATACTGCATGCGTTTGTGTACATGCACTTCAGTTGGGTTACTGACGACACCCTTTGAGATGGCTCATCCTCCACAGCAACATATTTGGTGAGCCTCGTAACTCCCCCCTCCCCCTTCATGCCTAGTTTAAAGCCCTCTCTACAAGCCCTGTCAGCTCCTGAGCTAGAATCCTCTTACCCTTTGGAGTTAGACGAGACCCATCTGGGTCAAGCAGGCCGGGTGTTGTAAAGGTTTCCCCATGATCATAGAACCCAAAATTCCTCTGCCGGCACCAGCCCCTAAGCCATTTATTAAGTGCATATATTCTCTTGTTCCTATCTCTATACATCCCTGCCACTGGAGGAACCGAGCAGAACACTACCAGTGCTCATGCCCTATCTATTGACTGTCCCAGCTCCTGGAATTCCTTTTTAACTACCCTTGACCCTCTTTTCCCTAGCTCATCACCACCAGCCTGGACCACCAGAAGCGGGTAATAATCTGAGGGTTTAATTAGGTCCGGGAGTCTCTTGGTGATGTTGCCTACCCGGGCTTGGGGAAGGCAGCAGACTTCCCTATGAGTTGAATCCATCCTACAAATAGGGCCCTCCATCCCTTTCAGAAGGGAGTCTCCCACTACAGTGACCCTCCTTTTCTTTTTCTTACTTGAAGTCCTGACCTGTCTGACGGGCAATGTGAGGTTAACAACCTCCTTGGGTGAGTTCTCTGTAATGCTATCCTCCACCTGAGCATCCCCCACCTGAGCATCAAATTCCAGTACCCCAAACCTGTTTTGTAGGGGCAGCTGGAAAGGTGGCATTTGAAAGGGAGGATAACCCCCATGAGAGCAGACCTGCTCCCAGTCCTCCTCACCAACCAGGTCACTCCCCTGATCCTGTTGATGAGGAATATGGCATTCCTCAGCCTCCTGGGGAGGATTACTGGGAGGAGAGAGGGTTCTACTCCACCAGTCTATCTTCCTTTCACTTCCACGAATACTCCTCAACCTCTCTACCTGGTCCTTAAGATCTGCAACCATAAGGAGCAGATCTCGAATCTGTTCACACCTCAGACAGGCATTTTTTGTATGGCCCTCAGGAACCACAAGCAAGCTGAGACACTCCCTGCAGTCCCGAGTCTGGGCAGCTGCGTCCCGTAGTAGTGGCTCAGTTTGGATGCCTACACTCCTGGTGGCAGAGGTTTTACCATGCCTGGTCACCATTGCTGTAGGGGATGTCACACTAATCCACAAAACGGGCTGCAAGGAGGACTCAGGCAACTATAGGCCTGTCAGCCTGACCTCAGTGCCTGGCAAGGTTATGGAGCAGATCATCCTGAGTGCAATCACACAGCACCTTCAGGATGGACATGGGATCCGATGCAGCCAGCATGGATTTATGAGGGGTAGGTCCTGTCTGGCCAACCTGATTTCCTTTTATGATGAGGTAACCCGCCTGGTGGATGAAGGAAAGCCTGTGGATGCAGTCTATCTGGACTTGAGCAAAGCCTTTGATACTGTCTCCCATGGCATACTCCTGGATAAACTGGTAGCCCATGGCTTGGACAGGTGCACTCTGTGCTGGGTTAAGAACTGGCTGGATGGCCGGGCCCAGAGAGTGCTGGTGAATGGGGCTGCATCCAGCTGGTGGTCGGTCACCAGTGGTATCCCTCAGGGATCAGTGTTGGGTTCAGTTCTGTTTAACATCTTGAGGGGATTGAGTCCATCATAAGTAAATTTGCAGATGACACCAAGTTGGGAGGGAGTGTTGACCTGTCAGAAGGCAGGAGGGCTCTGCAGAGGGACCTAGATAGGCCGGAGAGATGGGCTGAGTCCAATGGGATGAAGTTCAACAAGGCCAAGTGCCGGGTGCTGCACTTTGGCCACAACAACTCCATGCAGTGCTACAGGCTGGGGACAGAGTGGCTGGAGAGCAGTCAGGCAGAAAAGGACCTGGGGGTACTGATTGACAGGAGGCTAAACATGAGCCAGCAGTGCCCAGGTGGCCAAGAAGGCCAATGGCATCCTGACCTGTATCAGGAATAGTGTGGCCAGCAGGACGAGGGAAGTGATCCTTCCCCTGTACTCGGCGTTGGTGAGGCCACACCTTGAGTATTGTGTTCAGCTCTGGGCCCCTCAGTTCAAGAAAGATATTGAGGTTCTGGAGCAGATCCAAAGAAGAGCAACAAAACTGGTGAAGGGATTTGAGCACAAGTCCTATGAAGAGAGGCTGAGGGAGCAGGGGTTGTTTAGCCTGGAGAAGAGGAGGCTCAGTTTTCTCATCGCTCTCTACAACTATCTGAAAGGAGGTTGTAGACAGGTAAGGGTCGGACTCTTCTCTCAGGCAACCAGCAATAGAACAAGAGGGCACGAGCTTAGGCTCTGCCAGGGAAGGTTTAGGCTCGATATCAGAAAAAAGTTCTTCACAGAACGAGTAACCAGGCATTGGAATGGCCTGCCCAGAGAGGTGGTGAATTCACGATCCCTGGAGGTTTTTGAAATAAGACTGGATGTGGCACTTAGTGCCATGATCTAGTAATCATGATAGTGTTGGATTAAGGGTTGGACTTGATGATCTTGGAGGTCTCTTTCAACCCAGATAATTCTATGATATGGTGTAACTAGAAAATGTCTATTCAGACTTGGACACATCATTCTCAGTAATAAGTGGAGCCCTTTTCTGAGACAGTAACTTCATTATAACAGCTTTGTGACCTATAAGATATGTGAAAAATGATGTACATTCAATTATTTACAGAGATAGAACACGTTATTAAAATATAATCTATATAATATATAACTTAGTTCACTGTCTGGATAGTGTTTGTATTCTTATGCATAGCCTTTTAGCTTAAGTCCAGTGACAAAGGAAAAAATATTTGGGGTTTTTTGTTTTTATTTAAGAATAGACTGAGATTTTGGGATCATTTATTTTTTTCAAAGATTCATTAGTCAACAATTCTTAAGACTAATTACGAGGATTCAGAATTTCATAAGGTGTTTTATATGTTCTTCTAATCTCATTAAGATAAACAGAAATAATAGTATAATCACAGAATCGTAGAATGGTTTGGGTTGGAAGGGACCTTAAAATCATCTAGTTCCAAACACTCTGCCATGGACAGGGACACCTCCCACCAGACCAGGCTGCTCAAGGTCTTAGACACTTCCAGGGAGGGGGCATCCACAACTTCCCTGGGCAACCTGTGCCATTGTCTCACTACTCGCATCATGAAGAATTTCTTCCTAGTGTCCAATCTAAATCTTCCCACTTCCAATTTAAAGCCATTCCCCCTTGTCCTATTGCAACTTGCCCTTGTAAAAAGTCCCTCCCCAGCTTTCTTGTAGGCCCCCTTCAAGTACTGGAAGGCTGCTTCAAAGGTGCCCCCAGAGCCTTCTCTTCTCCAGGCTGAACAAGCACAACTGCCTCAGCCTGTCTTCATAGCAGAGGTGCTCTGGCCCTCTGATCATCACCATGACCCTCCTCTGAATTGTTTCAACAGCTCCATATCCTTCTTATGTTTGGTTATTCCTTCGCATAATTTGTGTTTCAGTCATTAAAAAGTTAAATTAATCTTACAAAAAAGTAAGAGCACATTCCTTGTGATTTAAATTACAAATTGTACAGATTACTTACATCTAAAGCACATATTTAATGAATAACTGTCAATGCAATACTCAGTGAATATTCAGGAATTAAAAATACATATAAATTTAGACTCATTTATGAATAATTCATAAATAAAAAGTGATAAAAACAGAAAAAGTATGTGATTTATGTTAGTTCAAACAGATTGATCTGCTAAATGGAGAAAAAGTGATTAGAAAGAAAGATTTGGAAACTGCCAGAAGACTATAACAGGACTCAATATCAACAAGTTGCTCTACTACAACAACTGTTATCTAGTTAAATTACACTGTTAAGCAGTGATAGGAGAGATACAGGTGATATTCCTGGATATGGATATCAAGTTTCCTTCAAGTGAGGAAAAGTCTGGTTTACATACAAATAATTTCTGAAGTATCAATGCAATATTACATATCCAGTTGTTCATGAACACCTAGTATAAGGGAGTACTTGCATCCTTAGGTGAGGATATACTAGCCAGTCATTACCAGTCATTCCAAATAATTGTTCATAAAGCCTGCTCAGAAGATTGTCTACGCTGATAGACTGCTGTGCAAGGACAACACCAACACATACTCTTCAGATCTGTGGTGTCTCCCTCTCACAGGTAAAATGAAAAATTTTGAAACAGCTTTATCTTACTACGGAAAAACAGAAGTGTTAATTCTCATACATGCTACTCTAATAAAATAAAAATAAATATTCTCATCACTATTTAAGTATTCAAAAGCAAATTGCTGTAGCAGTTCTGCCTATTCCCACATGTATTTCAATATTTAACATGTACAAATAAAATAAAACTAAGCGATGTTATAATAATTATTATCTCTGATAACTGAGTCCTTGAATTAAAGGAATTTCTACAAACTTTTCTCCTTTTTTTGCCTATCCGATATATCAAGCCTATCACAAGAGTTCACATTCTTTTTCTGCTTTCCCAGCATTTCATTTCATTTCATTTCATTTCATTTCATTTCATTTCATTTCATTTGCATTATATTAATTATATCACATCACATCACATCACATCACATCACATCACATCACATCACATCACATCACATCACATCACATCATATGTAATATCAGTGTGTAACTTTCAGTTCTATTTACAATATGCTATTAACACCCCGGTCTGATGACAGAAATTTTAATCCCTTCATTGATTTATTTACAGTTCTCTCTGGAATCTTTATAATTTTAGCTGATCTCCAGCAACTCTGGAAGGTAGTATGAGATTGTGTCCCTTTGTATCTTCATGCACTGTGTGAAGCTTGGATTTATTTCCTGGCCTTTGTTTGGTCAGTATAATGATTCATTGATGACACGTATTTACATCTGATGATAACCTCAGTTTGATTATGACTTTCTTCTCATTTTCTCTGTCCCTGAATCTACATCAGTCAAATAGAGGTCTAAAACCAGAACTGAGGAATCATAGAATCATTAAGACTGGAAAGACTTCTAAGATCATCGAGTCCAATCATCAGCTCAACACCACTATGCCTAATAAACCATGTCCCAATGTGCCACATCTGCATGTTTTTTGAAGCCCTCCAGGGATAACAACTCCACCACTTCCCTGGGCAGCCTGTTCAGATGTTTAATCACTTTTTCAGTAAAGATTTTTTTCCTAATATGCAACCTAAACCTTCCCTGACACAGCTTGAGGCCATTTCTTCTTCTACACTTGCCAGAAGAGACCAGCAGCCACCTCACTATAACCTCCTTTTAGATATTTGAATAGAATGATAAGGTTTCCCCTCAGCCTCCTCTTTTCCATACTAAACAGCCACAGTTCACTCAGCTGCTCCTCCTAAGCCTTGTGCTCCAGACACTTCACCAGCCCTTCTTTGGACATACTCCAATGTCTTTCTTGTACTGAAGGGCCCAAAATTGAACACAATATTCATCAGTGCCAAGTACAGGGGCACGATCAGTTCCCTATTCCTACTAGCCAGGATGTTGTTGGACTTCTTGACCACCTGGGCACACTGCTGGTTCACGTTCAACTGGCTGTCAATCACCACCTCCAGGTCCTTTGTTGCCAGGCAGCTTTCTAGCCACTCTTCTCCAAGCCTGTAACACTGCATGGAGTTGTTGTGGCCCAAGTGGAAGACACAATACTTGGTCTTGTTAAATCTCATACTATTTTGAAATACCTGATATGTTTTGAACCTTGTTTTATGGTGTACACAACAATACATGTCACTTTATTTTGAAAAATACTATTTATTTTGGGGTATATTTCTGACATTTCAGCTCTAAATCTCCATTTGAACTCCCAGAATTTTTACTGTGCTATAGGAGACCCCTGAATCAAAAAGATTTTGATTTAAGAAACCTTCATAGTTGCAGGACATCTGAGGCAGAACAGTCCTCTGCTGCTTTCACTGTGGGATGTTCTTTGCAATCTCTTGTCTCCATGTCACCAAAGCAGGCAGCAAGCAGCTGCAGACCAGTTATCTACTGAATGTGTAAGGAGTCTTGGGAAAACAAAAATGTTTTGGTGCTTTTTTAAAGGGAATGATGTTAGATGCAGATTTTTGGGCTTGGGGAAGAAGAAATTTAGGCATATTTCATCGTTTAAAAAAGAATAAATGGGAAAAATAATCAGGTTTTGGCATCAGACTGGGACTTATACAAATCAGCAGTCAAAACAAAAAAAAAGCGATAAAAATCAGAGAACTCATAAAGGCATTCCATTCTGAGTTGGAAATACCTTAAATCTTTCTCACAGGTATTCAGAATAATACACAAGGATGTAGATTCATTCATAAGTTGGCATCATCCACTCTTAGCCTTTAGTCTGACTTTTCACCTATCTTACAACCTATTCAGATTATGAACTGGATGTCCTGAGTAGCATTTCTTCCAAAGAGGAAAAAATATCAACAAAATACAACCATCTGATTCAGCGTTTTGGTTTTTCTGTCCATAACTCCCCAGGAATGGCAAATAGATGGGTTACTATGTTCATAGACACCCACAGCCTCACTTCCTCAGCTGTCTGCTTTGCACATACTAAAACCCAAACGTTAGCATAACAATGGAAAACCTGCAATAATCCATTCCTTTCCCTTCCAAATCTGATGTGCTCAACATCTGCTGCACTCTTGGTTCTGGTATAATATTTTTACATTATAAAGCACTTGCAAAGTGGAAAATTAAACGCTGCTCTTATAAGCATCCTCACAGGTAGTTCTGCAGATAGCAGAAGACTTCACTTAAAGATGTTTCAAGGAGCAACTGTTAAGAGAAGAACATCATGTGTTATTCAAACCTAAGGAAGGATTAGGGAGTCAATATGTAACTGCCTGTATGATAACCTAAGAGTTAACTTGTTACTATTGAGGCAAATATCTTAGGATCTTCTAAAATGGTACACTGGGTCATCTTTTCTTTTCTTCCTAAGCTACAGAAGACAACTCTGCATAGGAAAATGCAGACAAAATTTGCTCTGCAGAGGAAACATGGAACCATGGAAGGAAAATAAGGAACACTCACATTAAACCAGAATTAAATAAATATAACTAAATACTTTACCTAATAACTCCTTTGCTCCTATTTCCTATTTGTGATGTCATTCAGGTATTTGCCATGTTTAACCTGTGTGCCTTTTGATGTCAGAAAGACCAAACAACTTTGACAAGTTGGCAAATTTAGAAAACACTAATACACTTAAAATTGTATAGAGGTTGTTTTCTACTTCTTTCTCGGGATGTTCAAACTGTCTTTTCTATCATTTATTATTATACTTTTAAGTGATACTTGAGAAATAATAGAGAATATTTAATGTTTTATCTAGGAAATGTTTACATAGCTTTACTGAGTGACTCTGTCAAATGAAGAGAAGTATTAAAAGGTTTCCTTTTGTATGACCTTTTCATATTCAGAAACCTCAATCCATTTTTTGTGTAAAACATGACAACTCAGGTCAGCTTTAATGCATTTCATAGGACTTGCAGTTTTGAATTATTTTAGTCAGTGTACTCTTTCCTGGCAGCTAAAGGAAATGGCCAGGGATGAACTTCAGTGCAAATAGTATGTAGTATTATTTTAATTCTCACCACAGGCGTGATAAAGAGTAATCAGAAAGCACAGAGCAGACCATCTCTACTTGAGCAGTGACATTGTCTTTTAGTACGTCAAATGCTTTTCCCAGCACTATTGTATGCCTTTATGACTTCACAGGTTTGCTGGAACTTAAGTTAAACTGTTCTGTTCCAGTCAAAAAAGTTTCAGAATGTGAACAATTTGATGCAATGAAGAGATTGCTTTGCTAAACTGCTGTTCTCAATTTTTGTTCTTTCCTTCCTTTTAAAATAGTTTGCCTATAACTGACTATTAACATTCAAATTCCCTCTGTGCTGACATCTTCTGTCCAATGGCATTATCTCTGAAAGGGTTATAGACAACCACTTCCTTCTGATGTTAGAACTTGAGTAATGTAAATGCTGTTCTGATCTCCCTCTGCTTTTAGTGTATCAATGCTGGTAGTCAGATGAAAGCAAACTAGCTGAGAGGTACCTGGAAAACCTGTCTCAAGGAAGCACAGCCATTTTCTCTTGAAAAATTCCATCTATTTCAGTAACCTGGCATTTGTCAAGGAGTCACGCTAATAGAGGTGGGCCTCAAAAAATAATCTGACTTGTGCTCCAATGACCATCCAAGTGTTAAAATCTGCACTGGTAAAATCTTTATTTATTTGCCATATATATGTATTTCTGCGTAATTTCTAAAACCTTTACTCATATTCTGCCACTTTTTTCCTCAAGAGCCTTAGTCTTGCTTTTGCCTTCTCAGAAGTACTTCAAGACACAGGACAGGACAACTCAAAAAGGATCAAGAAGGGCTGGTGCTTGCCAGTTACTTTGACCAATGAAGTTCAATACCGTTTCACAAAAGAAGCGGTATATGAAAATTGTTTATGACTTCAGGGAAGAATTACGTGAAACAGGAAAAAGTCTTTGTTCCTTGATTTTTTTAACCATCTATTCAGAAAAACAAAGAATGCTTAGTCATTACTTGCCAGAATAGTCTTGGATTGACAATATTCCAATATTGAATGGAAATCTGGAAACCTTTACAGAAAACCATGTTTTCCAGTCTTCAGTGTTAGCAGAAAGCAAAACTCTGCCTACCACTGCTGGGAATTTGTTGTCAGCACACACAAACAGACCATGTGCACATATGTGTATAAGAACTATCACAGAATAAGAAACAGAGAAAACAGATGTCTGCAACTTAAAAAACAAGGGTAAGGAACATAGAGTGGAGAAATGAGTTAATAATGATAAAATGGATAAAAATTGCAACTTGATCTACTTTGAAATTAATTATCTAAAACTTTATGGAAGTCCACAAGCTAGATATACTTTCAAGATTTGCTGTAGGAACAACTATAAGCACATTACCTCCTACAAACAGGACAAAATGTAAAAACTCTCCTATCATTTGGTTTCTATTTACGTCCATGCTAGGAAAAGGCAAGAGAGAATAATTCAGCTTACCACATTTTCTTTTTATGTTCTTCCTCTCTTTTTTCTCCCTGTTATAAGAACCACAAAATATATGACATGTATTAGAAATGCTAACATGATACTCTGCAATGATTAGGCTTACTTTTAAAGGAGTTGAATTCTAAGAAGACTGTTTTTTTTTTCCTGAGAATATTGGTTTGGGAAAAATCTTCAAGTTTTAAAACTGAATATTATATTTTCCCCTCTGTGCCCTTTACTTATTCATGTATACAAAGTCACTGGGAAAAATATACAGCATATGTTCAGTCAAGGAAGAGTACAAGAATGGAATATTTGTCTATTAAAAATGATTACACGCAAAAATAATAAAAAATATATTGTACTTTCACTTTCTACCTATGAAACTCTTGAGGTCTAGAACCACAAGAGGGATTTTCAGATATCAAAATCCACTTTTCAGATACTAGTCATATTTTGAATAGCCTGCCTGGTGGGTGCATCCCCGTGTGCCATAACTAGAATCATCAATATAGCAGGGGAACAGAAAGGTAGCGGAATGCCCAGCATTGTTAAACCTCTTGTCCCTTATA
Source organism: Dromococcyx pavoninus (assembly GCA_033558185.1). NCBI lineage: Eukaryota > Metazoa > Chordata > Aves > Cuculiformes > Neomorphidae > Dromococcyx > Dromococcyx pavoninus. The sequence goes on along the minus strand of JAUMJL010000091.1, from coordinate 2,316,452 downwards.
GTTCTTATTCATATCAAAGAGGACAGTGGGTGGCAATGTGACTCACATTACTTAGGTGGTAACAGAACATACACAATATGAAAGGAGTTTGTAGACTATTTTACAAGTTTACTCTGATGTCTTCAACTGTCATTTTAGCTGAATAAATATCTAATATTGCAAACATGAAAGAGACAGAAGACTGATAACTTTATATGAGCAACCTGCTTCAATATGAATGTTTATTTATATATAAAATAAAATACATACACATATGGATATATATTCATATATTATAAATATTCTTTAAATATTCAATTTATATATTGAATACTTAATATTTATTTACATTTTCTTTTTTTCCCTTTTCTTCACTTTATTAAATAAAGTTACAATTCTTGAAGATCCCACAGCTACTGGAGAGACATTGTAGTCACTGAATACTGGGATCTCACGATACTATATGAGACTTTTGGCATGCTAACTAGCAGACGATTACTACAAAAATTTAATTTTGAATGTAACTTCTTCCTAGATTTAATTCTGAGCAGATTAGGAACTTATTGAAATAAAGAACTTGTAGTATGAAGAAAGTGAAGTAAAATAAGAAATTCTAGGTCTCTACTACTTCCTAACTGCTGTTTTGCCTTTCAACGCCTTTCTAATAAATAGAAGTAATTGACAGTTTCTATTGTTGTTATTTATCTGCTAAAATGAATGCTTAGAAGGAGTGATGAAGAAACGATAATGAAATATAACACAAAATCACAGTGTGCTTTCATGAAGAGGTCACATTTTTCAGAGAGAAACTAGTTGCTATGCTGATACTTATTCACCTTCTTGTATTTTTGAAACTCTCTTCCTACAGGTTAGGCAAACTTATGTGAAAGAATGCAAAGACTCCCATGGGGACATCAAAGAACTTGAAGGTGCTGGAACACATGTGAAATAAAAAACAGGCTATAGAAATTCAACAGCTTCAAATCCACGTAGAGGAGCTCTACAGGGAACAGCTACTATCTGTTTTGAAGTGATGTGCCACATTCTTCCTCTGTACTATTTTGTGTATGTAAGAGTCGGCACATGTACATAAACCTGAATGTGTTCAAATCAAGCGCAATTACTCATCAATAAATCTTTTAAGGTATTAATTTGTTAAATTATTCAAAACTAATGTCTTGATATTGCCCTTCAGTTCAGCATTTTCTAACCATTTATTAAAATTTGGCTTTTTTTCCAGACGAATTTCAATGCTACGCTGCTCAACCTTCTTAAAAAATAAACTGCAGTATTTAATCTATCAGCTTGTCCATCCCTACACATTATCCCTGCATGAGTGAGTGGATGCATAACCCGGCCTGTTAGTATCAATCACTTGGTAGTACCTCCAGCACTCTGTTTCAATAAAACACATGCTGATACTTTGAGCCAAGCTGTATCAAAATCATATAGGCTACATCTCTACAGAGTCTACAATAAAACTGCATGTTAATAATGCGCTATTAAATGTCACATTTATTCAAGGACACACTTTGAAGGAATCCTGTGGTATACAAAAAAGTAGCAGCATACTGAACTGTAGTATTATAAAATACTTTTGATTGTGATAATAGGCTGCCTCCACAGAGATCTGAAATATGCATAGAGAAATATCTGTGAAGGTAGAGGCACCTTCTGTCATAGCACAGCAAAAGTGGAGCTGTTCTGCAAATTAAGAGGAGGAGTCGAGGGAGGTCACAACACTGGTTGGGCAGCCTTCTCTCCAGCAAGGGTGCAGCCTCACAACACTTCAGGCAGGGTTAGCAAAGTAGTGGCAGTGAGGACAGCAGGATGAACTGGCAAGTCTATCAATAACCACATATGAGCAAGGGGACGAGTCATATCCAGGATCACTCCAAGAATTTTCATCAGCAAGTCAGGAACAGCAAGGAGTATTGGGCTCATCTTTACTTACAACAGAGCTCAAGCAAGGACTGGGTGCTCAAGCCTATGTTTAAATGAGTACTTAGGTTTGTGGGGGAGCGGGAGTGTGAGGTGAAGCTTGTTGGGGCAATTACTGTCTGTTGGTATACACAGATTTCTAACAATTCATGCGTTATTAGATTGAGAAGACAAATCCTCTCCATCTCTTCCCTTTGATAAAGATGCATTATATTTTATGAAGAAACTTTCATTCGATAATCCTATTTTGTATCTTTGTGTTTCTCTTAGATTATACTATAACATCAGAAAAGTAGACTGCATTTTATGGCTACAGAGCACATTTGCAAATACGCTATTTTCAAAAACTTTACATAACACCTGTGTTTTAAATATGTGTGTATATAAGTAAAAAAATATATTAATATATATACTCATATATTGCTTGCCAGTGAATGTGGAATATCTTATTCTGTGATATAGTTAAAATTTCTGCTCCATCCATCTATTTTACTAAGCTCTGGTAAGATGTGTATCTTAAAATTATTTTGCTGTAATATAAATGGAAACTGATAGCCCTTTGGGACAGGAAAGCCCTTGGAACTTTTTTTCTTCTACAGCTCGGAAGAGAGTGAGCTTGCTTAATCCCCATTCACCTTTTCTTACTTTTCTACTGTTTCAAACTACTACTTAAAGTAGAATCATAGAATCATAGAATGCTTTGGATTGGAAAGCAAATTTAAAGGTCATCTAGTCCAACCTCACTGCAGGAGCAGGAACATCTTTAGCTAGATCAGGTTGCTCAGAACTCTATCCATCCTACCTTGAATGTTTCCATGCAAGGGGCCTCCACTACCTCACTGGGACAACTATTGCAGTGTTTCACCACCCTCATTGTAGAAAATATCTTTCTTATTTCCAGTTTACTGTCCTTTAGTTAAAATCACTACTCTTTGCCCTGTTACAAAATGCCTTGTTAGAAAGTCTGCCCCCATCTTTCCTACAGGCCTCCATTTAAGTACTAGAAGGCCTTCTTCTCTCTAGGCTGAACAACCCTATCTCTCTCAGCCTGTCCTTGTAGGTGAAGTACTTCAGCCCTCTGATCATTTCATGGCCCTCCTCTGGACCCGCTCCAACAATTTCATGTCCTTCTTGGGCTGAGGGCTCCAGAGCTGGATGCAGTATTCCAGGTGAGGTCTCACCAGAAATGAGTGGTAGAATCCCCTCCCTTGACCTATTGGCCGCAATTCTTTTCACGCAGCCCAGGACACGATTGGCCTTCTGGGCTGCGAGCACACATTGTTGGCTTATACTCAGCTTTTCATCCATCAGCACCCCCAAGCCCTTCTCTGTAGGGCTGCTCTCAATCACATCACCCCCCAGCCTATACTGAAACTAGGAATTCCCCCAGTGTGTAGGACCTTGCACTTGGCCTTGCTGAATCTCATGGAGTTCACATAAGCCCACTTCTCCAGCTTGTCCAAGTGCCCCAGGATGACATCCTGGCCTTCAGGTGTGGCTAATGCCCCATTCATCTTGGTGTCATCTGCAAACTTTCTGAGGGTGCACTTAATCTCTCTGTCTGTGTTGTTGACGAAAATATTAAACAGCACTGGTCCCAGTGTGGACCCCTGAGAGACAGCAGTCCTGAGGGACACCGCTCACTACCAATCTCCATCCAGACATCAAGCTGTTGATTGCTATCCTCTGGTTGTGACTATCTACCCAATTTATTATCCCCTGTTAAGTGGAAAAAGTAGGAACCAGAGTAGCTGTTTATAAATTCAATTACATCAGACCAGAACTTGGAAACAGTACAAAAATCATCAGATTTCTTCAACAAAACTCTTACTCAAGACATTCCTGCTGTTTGAACTTACCTTTAAAATGTCTCTCTTTTATTATCAACATGCAGATGTTGCTTTCCTGTATTCAAATTGTCCTTTCAACTCTGTTATAAGAAGTCAATTGAAAAATAACATAAACACCCATAATTCTTTAAGCATTCATGTTTTTATAACTTCTTATCTGTCTTCTCTCTCAGATGATCAAAACAAATAAAACAAGTAATTTAAAAGCTTAATCTTACATTTCTTCATTAGAAAATACTACTTTGCAACAGAGTCCTTGTTGTGTTCCTTAGTTTTCTCCTGTAAACTAACAATTTCAGTTTTGTAACATTTTGTTCTTACCTCAAATTTACACTGATGATTAGCAAACACTTTTCTCCACATTTCTTTTGAATAACTTCAAAATGTTTTTAGCTGAAACATTGTTGGAGGATCCAAAAATATTTCTGGATTTTTCAAGGAAAAATTTAAAATTCCATGTTGAGAGGACTTTTTTTTTCTGAAAAGTAATGCTATTTCAGTTTTTAAACAGTTTCAATATAAAATCTCTCTTTTTTCACTTAGTCAACAAGAACTCTTAGCCAGTAGAATTTAAACTAAAAAAGCCAGTGGAGTTTAAACTGCTTAACACTGGTGAAATTATATAATAGCTTAGATCAACTGATACAAAATCACTTTTGTTTAACACAGTTAATGGCTTTAATTGCCTTTCTTATATTTCAATAAATCTTGTTAAAGTAGGCATTTATGCTAGACGTGCATAAATAAAGTCTACTTAAATTTATGCCAAAGACAAATAAATTAAAAGGTGTTAAATTTTGTCTGTCAATTAAAAAGAAGTTCAAGAGATACATAGCTTCTTTAGAGACTCCTCGTAAGAGATTAATAAAAACATCATTGTCTCTTTTTATAGAACAAGTCACATCTGCAGAAGAGTGAAAGGTCTGAGCTTGTTATTTTGGAAAGACCATAAAGAAGAAAACTCTTTCTTAGTCAGTGCCAGACAACCGCTAAATCTCCTAGCTGTACTGTGGAGAAAATCCCTAAGTCCTTGTTAAAGTCAATGGGCCTTTGCTGTTATGACTACATAAATTCGACAGCTATTTCACTCTTTGACAGTAAATTTATTATAAGGTTTAAAGAACCTGTACCAACTCCTCCTGTCCCCCAGATAGAACAACTAATGCATCAGATGTTCATCAGCTACTGTGAAACTAATGACATTCATCATGATAACACTTAAGATTTCATCTTTTCCCTTATTATACTCACAAAAGATTACACAGATTCAGAGAAAGTAGTATGCCATATCCTTACCATATTTCATCTAAAGTAAGTGTTGTTACACTGAATTGCATCAGCTGAGAGCAATGAACTTTGACTTTAAACAAAGTTGCAGGGCAGTGCCTTCCTGAGGAGATTTTTCTGTTGTTACTGGGATCTAGGTTCATTTGTTTGGCTTTTTTTCCTAATGATTGAATTAGGTCATTCACCTCATTTACTTAGGTTTTAAATCTCTTTCTGAAAAGCCTGAAAACATCTGAAACTCCTTAAGTCAAATGCTAAGTATTAATTTAGATTTCAAAGTCTTCTTTCATTTCCAGAAAAGGGATTTTTGGAATTTGTAAGAGTTTTCCACATTGTTTTTTATTCCACTGCAGTCCTGTCACATGGTCATTCATTAACACTGCAGTCCTATGAATAAACAGAAAACGTGCACAGTTCAGTAATATTTTGAAAGGCGTGAAGGAAGGGTGGTTTGCTCCAAATCATTAATGACCATCTCAGGTGATTAGATTAATCTACAGCTCACAAGCCAGTGTTCTGCTTAACACCTAAACAACTGCTTAAAACCTAGCCCAAGTTAAAAGACAGTGATGTCTTAAGCTATTCATTATGACTAATGAACCACTAACCAATAAAATGTGAACAAGTTTCTCTCTTATAAACCTGCCCTAATTAATTATTACCAGTCATCTTTATTCTAGGAGAAAGAGCAGAAACTTTGTAGACAAGGAGTCACAACAAACCAAACTATGAAGAGCAGTAATATTGCATCAATCCGGACAAATACACAAGGGAAGGTGGCATTTTAACCACACAGTTTTTGTCCCCAAGGCAGCCAGTTGTTAACTTTTCAAAAGTAAAATGGTCTTGAAAGCTGTTGAGTTCCTACAAGTCCTGCCAAATTCAGCTCTGACACCTTTAGAACTGGGAAACAAATGCAATATAAAATATGCTCAGCTATTCAAGCTAGATAATATTCTTATTATATAGCTGCAAAATCCTTTTTACTGACCTTTTAGAAAATATTTCATTTGACATTTCAAGTTATCTTTCCACGTACAACAAAAACTATTGTGAAAATTAGAGTTTCACATTTCATCTAACAAAATTGACAGGATTCCTTACCACCTCCTTGACATTGTGAATGAAATGATTATGCAGAAAATCCTCACTTGAACAAAGCCATTAAATGATGATAGTTAAATTCCTTATAATCCCTAAATTTTGAAACGGTGATTTTAGAAAATGATTGCATAATCATGATTATAGATACAATAATGCTCTCAGTAGTCATTTTTGATTCATACATTTCAAAGTAAATTAAAAAATAACATGCATTAAGGCAGGCACTAAGAAGACAGGAGTAAAATTCAGGTCACCCGGGCAATAGTCTAGCACGCTCATCCGCTAAGCCATCCTTCGTCTTTCTTCCATGCACATATGCCAGCATTAGTTGTTATGAAAGAAAACCAGGTTTCATAAAGTCTTGAATGTCCTTTAATGTCATTAAATGTCTTTGTTTTGCTGCCATTGAGACGAGTAATAATCCTATTAGAAATAACAGAATTTAAAGAGCAGTTGTGAAGGCATATGAAATCCTTGTGAAGGACATTTGTAAACCTTTTCTGTCATCCTCTTTTAGTCCTGTTCATCCAACAGAACAAGACACCATTTGGGGTTTAGAAGAGGATAATCATGAAACTAGCAAAAAGCGTGTTTCACTTGACATAGTAAAAGCCTTTGTAGTTTAGTACTGCAGTAGTCTTTCAAGATGGGTAATATGGCTATCTTTGAAAATGCAGGAGTTAATTTAACAAATTTATCAAATTTTTATGAAAAAAAAGAGACAGTGTAACTAAGGATCCATTTCAGCAAAGTTTATGGACTGGCATGAATATGACTCAGATCAGAGCTCATCATGTAGGTTAAAATTTCTTGATTCAGGACTAGTTCTAGCTGGAGCAATACAAAGAAATACCTAGAATGGAATATTACCCAAAATGGAGGATACCATTATTTGTAAAAGGAAGTTTTTCACCTTCCTCTGAAACACCAAACAAAAGTCACTGTTGTAGGCAGAATTCCTGATGTAAAATTGTTTCAATCACATTTTCTTCATTCGTAGCAGAAAAAAGTTGTTGAGGCCTCAGGAAGTGAGTTAAACCCATTCAAGTTAACCCAGTTAATGCATGTTGGACAGCCTCAGGTTATTAAGAAGTGCTACTGTATTGTCTATTCTCTCTTGGCTGATGAGATTCCATAAAACTTAGGTTAAGGGCATTCTCAATTTGTCAAATTTACAAAACATCATGTAGGCATAAGCTATCATGCAAAAAAAATGAACTGTTGTGAAAAGGCAGGAAACATGAGTCTGTTATTTCCTTACTGGGAAATATTATGACAGTTCTTTTGTAAGCATGTTTTTGCATATTGAAGTTGTCCTTTCTGAGGAGGTATGTTGCAAAAAAATAATCATGCGTCTCATATTTTACGTATGTTCAATATTTGTTGTTGCATCTAAACGATCTGTCAGTGGCAAGTATGAATGTATGCTGATCTGCTTAGCACTTGGAGAAAATTTAAAAGAAAAACTTGCATGGGAATTATTGTGGATAACAGTGGAAATAACTACTCAAGGTGAAGTATGGAAAAAAGTTAACAGAATATGAAATAAAGAGAGGCATGAAAGAGCAGGCACAATACTCTAATTGGACATCTTGGATAACAAGGCCCTTAGTCATGTCACCTTTAAAATAAATGGAATAGAATTAGAAATGAAACAAGTAATAAAGATGTCTAGAGACATTAAAATTTACATGTATAAATTTTCCTGTGACATGATTTTGAACTCTGGAAAATGCTTAGTGTTTTTACATAACCTCAGGAATAAATCATAGAATCACAAAATCATAGAATCATAGAATGATTTGGGTTGGACAGGACCTTAAAGATCATCTGGTTCCAAACCCTATGCCATGGACAGGGACAGATTCCACTAGATCAGGTTGCTCAAAGCCTCATTCAACCTGGTCTTGAACACATCCACAGATGGGGCAACATATTTCAGTGCCTCACTATCCTCACAGAAATATTTTTTTCCTAATATCTAACCTAAGTCTACACTTTTCAGCTTAAAACTGTTACCACTCTTCACTACAGTCCCTCATAAAAAAGTCCCTCCCCAGCAGGTCTCATTTAAGTACTGGAAGGTTGCTTTAAGGTCTCCCTGGAGCCTTCTCTTTTATAGCCTGAAGAAACCCAACTCTCAGCCTGTCCTTGTAGGTGAGGTGCTCCAGCCCTCTGATCATCTTCATGGACTCACTCTAACAAATCGATGTCCTTCATGTGCTGAGGACGCCAGAGCTGAACACAGTACTCTGGGTGAGGCCTCAAGGGAGCAGAGCAGAGGGGCAGAACTACCTCCCTTGACCTGCTGGTTGCACTTCTTTAGATGCAGCCCAGGATATGGTTGGCTTTCTGGGCTGCAAGGGCACAGTAACCAGCTCATGTTGAGCTTCTCATTCACCAACACCCTCAAGTACTTCTTGGCACTGCTACTTTCTGTACATTCTCCGCCCAGCCTGTAGTTGTAGTTGGGATTGTCCCGATCCAGGTGTAGGACCTTGCAGTTGGCCTTGCTGAACTTCATGAAGTTGGCACAGGCCCACCTCTCAAGCCTGTTCATGTTCCTCTAGACGGCATCCTTTCCTTCCAGTTAACTGAAAATTGCAGTTCCCTTGCTCCTGAAGTTAAATACTCTTCTTCACACCCAAGACAATAGTCCATATTTCATTTCTTGCATTGTTGAGACCCTTCCATCCTTCCAGTCTACCTTTAAGGCTGGCTTGCTAGAGTAAAGGGAATCAAAGTGCAATGCTTTCCATGCATTCTTGCAATTGTCCATGTGTCTGCTGAAGACAGAAAGGAACAGTGATCTTCCAAATCCCAAAGAAAACAATAAGTTTGAAAGGACACAAAGAGGTATGATTAATCTTTTAGTCCCCTTCACCAACTTATAGGTCTACCTAAAGTTAATCAAAAAGGGCCATTCTTCAATCAAAGTCAAATGGAATGGTTTTCAGTGAAACTTCTTTCTCTCCTTCCTCAGGTTCACTGGCATGGGTGTGTGCAAAATGTCTTCTTTGGTGTTTCTTGGTTTTGTTTCACCATGTTCTCTGACCATTTCTTTTTGTCTAAGCCTTTAGCAATAGATCTGAAACATACAGGCAGGCGCATCCCAAAGTACCAGCTAGTGCAAAGGGAGTACATGTATATTGCTTTATGAGCTTTCCCAGACAATTATTTATTTCAGAAAAAAAAGGAAAGAAAATTACTTCACAGTCTTTAAATCATCCTTCCAGTCACCAGTACTGCAAGTTCTATGATTCTGTACCTCACTCTTCAGAATACATTATTAAGCATGGAGTAATTCTTAACTTTACCTATTCTGAAATATTCTCTCCTTTCTTTCTTGAAGCTCTAGATATCATCACAGAAAAACACTCTCACCTTAGATTAACAAAGAGAAATTACTACATTCTTTGTCAATCACTATTTCCACTTCAAAATTCGTAAAAATGTGGGGTGATTAAAAAAAAAGTCACTTTTTGAATGGTGGTCACAGCATTAATCTAGCTTATCACAAAGTTTTCATTCAAAAAACATTCATATACGGAATAGTCAAGATGAAAGAAATGTATGTATGTGACAACATTCTAAAGTATTAACCGTTCAGTCCATTGTAACTTACTGAACAATAATTCAAATAAAATAGTAAATATTGAAATGCAGAAGAGTAGCAATTTTCTATCATTTGTTTAAACATCATAGCTCTTGTCTTTAAAATATTAAACACATTCTCCTTAAAAATACTGTCAGAGATTTGAGCACACAGTCTTTAATCATTCAAAAATTATCAGAACTACTGAGAGTATCTCTGAAAACTGCCTGACTTTTTCCACAAGTTCTGAGGAACTTGCTCTGGGAGGAAGAGGATTGTTTAAATACCGTGTCTCTAGTAACAGGAATTTCTTGAAAAAATTGCCTGGAACAGTTTGTGTCTCACTGTTTATTGTGCTACAGTAGGATTATAGGAGCTTTGTTCAAGACCTGTCTCTACTAGTGACTTTTCATGTTTTCTGGTAAAACTGTTTTACCTTTACTGTCCCTTTATAAGTAAAGCTAGTTATCCCATGGGAGTTATTAATTATTTTTATCCTCATGGAAAATGTCATTATAATAGTGATCACACATGTTTATTTTCGTTTGGGGCAAAAATATTTGCAGAGTATTCTGACTTTCATTCAAAATTAAATATTTTTCAGATTAAATATTCCAAACAAAAAAAAATTGAAATTAATCACTTGCATGTGAACATTTATAAGGCACATCATTACTTTGTGCAGTGGTAATGATTTAGCTAGAAGTACCTTTCACTTCAACAAAAATAAAATCTTAATGGAAATTTTTAAATGATCTCTTTATATTTCTTTTTCATTTAAAACTTTAAGTTGTTTGGAGCATAGGCTTTCTCCCACCTTGTGTTTGCACTGCACTAAACACATTGACATTGAAATCTTGTTTTGAAATTCTTGATGAAATCTAATTTAAAATATTTACATAAAATTCTCCCAAGTGACAGCATTTGACGTTTTCTTAAGACAAGGTTTAAACCAGGAAATTGTTGTTTGGGTTACTTTACATTTTAACAGTGGAATGGAAGGTAAATTGTTCATCTCATTGTCACAAAAACAGTGAATTCGAAGGTGAGCAAGGGAATAACATTTGCAATTTTTTCATGTAGTACTCTAAAATTAAAGCTATGAAGAGAAAAGACCTGAATGATATTTATTATCACTTATCAATCTTTACAGCCTTCAAGAAAGGAAGTACGAAGTAATCTCTCTTGCTTCCCATCTCTTCAGCAGTAGGGTTGCATTGCTGGGACATTATAGACTTTCCTTAATGTCTGACCCCATCTATACGCAAGCATTGAGTGACAAAGTCATATGGTGCAGTAGCAAGTTAATGGATTTCTTTTATAAAAACAGAAGAGTTCATTTGTTTATCTTCCTGGCCAGCTTGGTCACTTCCTAAAACAAAAACGTCTCAGCACAAAATAACATTTTGTTTTGCTAAAATTGTAAGTGTCCAAACTTAAGACAAAAATAGTGTGAATATTTCATGCTGAGTGTACATAAGAAATGAACAAATATCACATATTGTAAATTCACTACCATAGCATAATTGTAAATTGGCCTTGCTAAATGAGATGGCAGAATATTTCATGACTATGCTTCCATATCTTCAGTTTCAGGTCAAACTATTGTAAGATTCATTGAATGCACTCATTTAAGGACACAGTTAAAGAACTGCATAAAAAGTAAAACTCCAATTACCCAGAGGAAAGAAGGCCAAAATTAAATCTACAGACATCTCCATATAAGTATGATAAAACAAAACATAAGGCTTTCCAACGATGGTGCTGTTGAGGATAAGCAGTAGTTGGCTGTTCCACAAGGGAAGGGGACCTGAGGGTGACAGCAAGGAAGTGGTCCTACAGTACTCCAGCAAGGGAAGAAGAGTCAGACTGCTTTCAGCCACAGTCCACCAGGCAAGACCAAAGGAAAGTTCAAGGTCAAGCTAGAAAGTCAGTAAAGGCAAGAAAATCATCTAGCAAACTATATATACCTAAGAAAAGTAAAAAAAAAAAAAGCTGTCAAGAAGTCTAATAACATAAAAATATTTTTTAATTAATTTAGAGCCATTATTCAATAAGCATAAAGGCTAGGCTGATACAGTTTGGGTTTTCTAAAAACCCTAACAATTTCTGCAGCCAAGAATTCCTAAAGAATTTGCAGGTGATGCGATATGAGAGAAGGTCTACCAATAGGTACATCGCTGAATAAAAAACAGTGATAAGATTTTAATGGCTTTAAATTGGAAGGGGGGAGGTTTATATTAGATATTAGGAAGACATTCTTCACAATGAGGATGGCGAGATACTGGAACAGGTTGACCAGGGAAGCTGTGACTACCCTCTCCCTGGACGTGTTCAAGACCAGGTTGGATGGGCCCTTGAACAGCCTGGGTTAGTGGGAGGTGTCCCTGCCCATGGCAAGGTGGTTGGAATTAGAATTAGAATAGCCCCTTCCATCCCAAAACATTCTATGATTCTATAAGACTAAATGGAGAGTTTCACACAGCCTGATAAATAATATGGATTTCCTACAGAACAATTCAACATTTTAAAAATTTTTGAGAAAAGTATTTAAGAACTAAAAGATCATAATATGTAGACAATAAAAAAATATTCAGAATAGTTAAAACTGTAACTGTCAAATAGCTGGACAGTCAAATTGCTGAACTGTCAAATGCTAAGGGACAGTTCAATAAAATGTCAAATAAAATTAAAAGTTAATAAACTCTGAGTATATTGGAAAAATAACTGCAAATATGCAACCCTAGTCTTCAAAACAGCTATTATAATTGGAAAAAATACATTAAATTTAATAATGACAGATCTAATCTCTCCATTTTACAAGGGAGTCCATAAACACAAAATAGTGGACAGTTTTGGCCCTGAAGTGCATACTTTTCTCCACAACAGTGGTCAGTTCAATACAAACCAAAATAAGTCAGTTGGTAAAACAACATAATTTATAATTGGCAGTGAGAAAAATCTTGATTACAATGCTGAGGGGGTTAAACCTCACCAGATTGCCTACTATATAAGAGTCTACTGTCTGTTACTATGCAGGAGTAATAATAAAGGCAAATAAAATAATTTTACAGAACCCCAGCCACTAGACAACTCTCAGAAGACAGCATCATTGAGATTTATTTGAAAACTGGATGCCTTCTAGAATGGTAAGTTTCTTCAGTCAGAAAATGACGATAGGAGGAGGAAGGGAAAGTAATCTGCAAAGCATGCATATGAAAGTAAAAGATCTGCATGAGGAAAAGCTTTATAGGAATCCATAGGCAGACCACATGCATTCTTCAGAATTAGATGCAATTTATAAATATATTTTTCAATAAATAATCTAATTAACTGTACAAAGTTGTAGTTTTATACATTTTTTTAAATTTGGAATTGCCCCAATAATAAAGCAAAATATTCTTCAAATATATTTTTTGTCTAATGGGGGAAAGTTTATTTTGAATTATAAAGGAAAAAACCCTAGGAAAAATTACATAATTCATAAATACCTTGCATTATTAAAAAGGTATATTTGAAAATATGTAGATCATAGTGTTTTATACCCTGGGTTCTGAAAAGCACTTACAAGCATTAATTAAATATTTTTGATGTAAACTGAAAATTCTCTTCCTCAGTAACTTTTAAATAGAAAGAAAAAACCGGATCACAATATTTTCTTCCTGAGCTGCAACACAGATAGAGCTGCCTCTTCTTTAAATAGCCTTCTTGAACAGCATCTTAATTTCAGAAGTTAGGAAGAAGAGAAGCAGGATAACCTAAAAAAACAGTCCATATTCCAAGGACAGTATAGGGGTTTTGACTCTCCTGCACTTGAAGTTTTAAAATAAGAAAGGCAGCTTGGCAGCATAATGGAATGTGCTACTTCTTAAATGGCAGTGAGTTTTAATCTCACCTGTTGTCCGTTAAAGTGAACAAAAATAAATATTTTAGTGTTTGACAACAGAATGAAGATTCACAGGCAGTGAAAAACAAAAGGCAGTTATAAAGAACATTAACTGCCAAAAAGAATCAGTACAAGGCAGATGAATGGAATTTCGCAGGAGACCAGGTATCATATATTTAAGCAATATTAACTCTCTTCACTCTCACATTAAGGTGATTTTTATTTTTTCAAAAGTGGCAGAATGTTATTTGGGATGGTGGACAAATAAAAGGAGTCTTGCCTATAATAAAAGTTTTGCTCCAGTCGCTTTATATTTTAGACCTTTTCAGAATTAATGCACAAGTATTCACATTACTGCTTAGAAGCAAACAATAACACATTATGAAAATGGACTATTGGCCTGAAACCTAAATAAAGAAAGCAAAACTGCAGCTTTTACGGAGAAAGGGATTTTACTACTTGTCAAACAAAAGAATAAGTCAATACACACCAACAGACAATTTAAAAAGAAAAAGTATCTCACTGTTGGGTCATTCCTCACACATTGTTACCACCTGATTCCCAGGCTTGGAGCTCTGACAGTGTAGAAGAACTCTGTGAGATAAAATCAATTGCTTTTGTTAAGCCTCCATATGAAGGGGATTTCTTTGTTTTTTTAATTCTAATCTAGTTGGGTGTGTTTCTTAAGAAATTTGATCATAATTGAAATTTACTCCATTGATTTACAGACTGGAAAATTATTTGGGAATAGAAACAGATTTCTGTACCGTGAAAATTATTTTCCCATCCTTCATCAGAATTAACTTGAAGTGGGTCAATTCCTCTTGCGAAAAAGCAAACAAAATTTCCGTTCTAGTCACTACTCAGACAGTCTCTGGCATACTACAGAAGAACTCAGACATTCTCTTTTTATGATGAAAAACATTTCATATGTCTTTACATAAAACTGGAGGAGAAAATAAAATATTTTCAGATAATTTCTAACCATTTTTTATCTGAAACTGCCTTTTGATTGTCTGCAAACTTCCTCATTTGGTCTGTTGCACTCTACCCTATACACAACCAGTTTGATCTAGACTCATTCAAAAACCATTTACTTCAAAAATCAGCCTAGATAGCAGACTAGAAAATCAGCTCCAGGCTGATTGAAGATCAAAACCAAGATTTAGGAAAAATCCACTAAGATTCTACCAGAATATTTTTTATGTTTTCTTCCAGTTCTGATTAGATTTGACCTGATCAGAGGTCAATCAATTCAGTTCAGACCAAAGCATTAGTAATACCTTTTCAAAGACTGTTAGAAGGTATTTAAGAAAAAGATAGAAGAAGGAGAATTAAACACTACTGATGCATCTCAAGTAGATACACAGAAATGTTGTCCTCCTCTCATGGAACATTGAAAGATCCTGTTGCCTATACATTATGCAAATGTGTGCTCACTGTTTAAATTACCTATGGCAATCTTCAACCAACAGTGAATCAAACCTGGTAATTATATCATATTGATATGCACACTCAAAGAGCAAGAGTTATTTTCAAAGGTTAATTATTTATATAACCTCTGTCTCTTAATCTTTCATAGTCATTCAAACTCAGTCTCTGGAAAAGACACACAGAATAAGTTTTTATTATTTCTATTAGTAAAGTTATTCCACGAAAAATATGAGGGATGCATTCCACAAAATAGGCATCAAAAGTCTAAGGATGACTGCTGAATAGTCACGAAATATACCCAAAACAAAGAAGGCATAAACAGCAGCCCAATCTGCACATAACCTAGTAACACAAGATATTAAAATTATCTGATGTTTTAAACTATGAAGTAACGTAACTGTGAATGCATGTCCAGTTATGCATGCACTTTTCTGACACTATTCTGAAACAGTACTTAGAAAAGTGATGACAGGAAAGCTGCTGTTTAGGAAAGTGGAATTCATAATTTATTTAAGTAAGACAAGTACCAGAATTTTATTTCCACAAACAAAGGTTTAATATTCCCTATTTCCAGTCAAGACTGTACTTAGTCTTATCAATTATAGTTTTTGTGAGGTTTCTGTTTCTTAGCAGATAGAATCATTGAATGCTTTGTGTTGGAAGGGACCATTGAAGATCATTTAGTCCATCCTCCCCCCGCCTGCAGTGAGCAGGGACTTCTTCAACTAGATCAGTTTGCTCAAAGCCCCATCCAATCCGACTTTGAATATTTCCAGGGACAGGACATACCATCTCTAGAGGCAATCTCTTTCAGTATTTCACCATGCTCACAGTAAAAGATTTCTTCCTTATATCTAGTCAAAATCTATCTTCTTTTAGTTTAAAACCATTACATCTTGTCCTACTGCAACAGGCCCTGCTAATACGTTTGTCTACATCTTTTTTTAAGTTCCATTTAAGTAGTGAAAGGCCTCAACAAGGTCTCACCGGAGCCTTCTCTTCTCCAGGCTGAACAACCCTAGCTTTCTCAGTCTGTCCTCACAGGAGTGCTGTTCCATCCCTCTTGTTTTTGTGGCCCTCCTCTGGATCCACTCCAACAGGTCCATGTCTTTCCTGTGATGAGGCAATGCTCTGGGTGGGCTCTCACCAGAGTGGAGCTGACAGGTAGAATCACCTCCTTTAACCTACTGGTTACACAGGTTGATCTTTTGATGCAGCCCAGGACTTCTGGACTGTGAGTGAACATTCTTGGCTCATGCCCAGCTTTTCATCCACCAGTACTTTGAATTCCTTCTTGTCAGGGCAACTCTCAGTCCCTTCATCCCTGAGCCGGTATTTTTTCTAGGGGTTACCCTGACTCAGGTGCAGGACCTTGCAATAGAGTTACATAAGGATCACAGAAGTGAATGTAGTATGAAAGACAGTTTGAAGACTATGAGGGAGGAAGTTTTGAAAGATTTTAGCCCTTTTTTTTTGATATCCAGAGAATGGATGTACAAGAAATTTCTTTCTCATTGGAAGGGTGAACATGAAAATTGTATATACCTTCCTCAAGTTTCAGGGAAGGTGTAAAAAAAAAGGGTTTTAATTCCTAGAACCTAAGAAGCAGCTTACATCATTCATAATATTTTTTACTTCTACTTCCAGAGGCTTAAGCCAGTGAATCTTACAGTAGTTTCAAGGGAAATAAATATTTTTTCTCTTTTGAGGTCAGCAGGTGGAAAGTCAAAGTTTCATTTCTATCACTCTCTATATTTTCCAATCTATTTGGGGGGAGTTAAAAGAGTAGCTCTTCAGGACTCATAGCTCTCAGCAAGGTTCCATTGTTCTTTAATATCTTTTTATAGTTACTTTCCAACAGACAATAAATTTAAAATACATTCTTTGCCTTACAAGTTTGTTGACAAAATGAGAGATCATGAAACTGAACCCCATGATGGAATTTCAAAGGCAGGAGTAACATTTAGACACTTTAGTTGACAGTCAATAGGAGTTAGTGATCTAGGTGCCATTTGAATGCTTATCCTGATATTTTAGGAGAAAGATATTCCAGCATGCAACTTGTCACCTTTTTCGGATCACATAGATCATTTTTTCCAGGTTATTAATTTTAAACCTTGGAAGTACTACAGATGGAATATACATTTGTAGACAAAAAATGTGTCTTTGTTAATTTTGAGGCTGGATTTTGAAATGTTTTAATAATTTTTAATAATTAAGTATGTAAGTACTGGAAAATGCAAATAAATGCATTGAGATTTTATGATATTTTTCTGAATAATCTCTTGATTATTGTAAGACCAATAGAAATGAACTGACTTGCTTTTTTAGAGGTCATTTAGTGTAGCTTACATGTTACACATTTTAAAATGAGCATTTCTCAAAAGATAAATTATCTGATCAAACAACAGAATCATAGAAATGCCGACTGGAATGGACCTGTAAAGCTCTCACTTAACCTTCCACTCAAAGTATAGCTACTGACTGTCAACATTAGAACACATTGGCTATGGCTTTGTCTATCAGGTTTGAGGACATAAGCTTCACCATGTTCTTTCAGGAACCTGTTCCAGTCCTGCACTACTTTGTTTGACTCTACTTAAAGAATTTGGCTCCATCAGATTTGTAATGTACATTCAGATACTTATAGATTCTCTAGACCTCTCTTTGCCTGATGAAACAAAACAGATTGCCTCCTGATTTGTCAGCTCACATCATTCTTGTCTTAGTAAGCTTCCGGTGAACCCTGTTCAGTTTCTCAATAGTTTTCTTGAACTAAGGAACAATTACTGGCTAAGCTGTCCTGGATGTGACCACATTACCGCTAAGGAAAGGGAAATAATATATTACCTTGTTCTGCTGGTCACATCTCCCCTAGCATTTCCGTAGTTGTAGTTCCCTTAGTTCACAGTGGTTTATATTCAACTTAGTATTCACGTTAACATCTGGGTCTTTTTCTGTGGGCTGCTACTCAGACAGTTGCATCCCAATTGGAATCATTAGTGATTTTTACCTGCCTCATGTACAGGGCTTTTCACTTTTCTTTTGAACTTCATGGATTTGCTGCCAGCCTAATCATTTTGTGTCTCAAGATCCCTCTGTTCTGAAGATCTGTCATTTATTGAGTCAGCAGCTTCCCCTAATTTGGTATGATTAGTTATTATATGTCTTGGAAAACTTGTCAAATATCTTCCTTCTGTTATTTTTCCCTTATTTTTAAAGCTGGTGGATATCATCTAGACTTCTGGCAGAAAGATTATGGGTAATATTTAAATTTCTGGGAGGAATCCCTTATTCCTTCTGAATAAATGTTTCTGGATTTCTAGTTATGTTTATGAAGGTTAGCAAGTAATACTCTTCTTAAGAAATTTCATTTGTTTTGTATTTTTTAAGGAGATTAGTTAGGTAGAAACTAAATAGACCATCCAGGACAACGTGAGCCCTCTCATATAATCAGCACTTGTTTTGACCAGCACAAAATACAAAAGTTTGAGAATTTCTGAACATCTTAAAGCTGGATAAATACATTGAAGAAATAAAATGCTGAATGTCATAATTTCCAGAAACCTGAGCTGCATCAATTCAATCTAATTTGTTAGAGAAAGAAACTTTTGGATAGGTGAAAAGCCTTCAGAATAACTGATTTTAAGAGTAACTAGTTATGTCTTTGGTCATGTAGCTGTGAGTTATATGGCTCATAAAGAAACATGGTAGTAAATAGTTCTTAAAAATTCCTTTTGTTTCCTGAGTAGTTTTATAGGTGAGACCTCAAATTGTGAACAGAATGCATGTTCCAAGTGAGAATATAAAAAAGCAGTCTAGGCCAGCACTAGTTCATTTTCCTTAAATAGACAGGGCACAGATTATGCAGAGTCTTGCCAGAAGATAGTTACAGAAACTACAAAACTGGACTATAATAGTTCTGATTTTCATCATGTAGTGTCTTAGGACCAAAGCCAGAATTAGAAGGGCACTGAATTCACCCTATGATGACACCTGCAAATAATAGGGAAACCCCTATTACCAAGACAGTTCCTGGGCCCAGAGGACTAACTGAGAACAACTGTTTCTGAATTTCAGTAATAACTGTAGAAGTGTATAAAAACTTCTTTAAGAAGTCTTTGGCCCAAAGAAGTAGAAGAATATGTTTTTGAAAAACCTTTTATGCTGATGGATTCTTGAAATATTGCTAGCTCTGTATTTGCAAACCAGAGGGCAGCTACTAGAATAGTTTACTAAAAATCAGCTTCTACAGAATGAAATTAGAGAACTATTTAAAGTATGTTCTGTTATCATTACATTTAAAGTTCAAAGATTCAAGCTTTTAATCATAAAAATGAAAGAGAGAAACTTAATTGGTTAAATTTAAGGTTAATTATGTAAGCATCTAATCTAAGCCTCAGGAATTTGAGAATCAAGATCACAACATTATATTAGGGTTGTATCTGCACAAGTAAACCCGTGTTTAAGGTCCTGGGCTTAACTTGACTTGAATCAAATACTAATCTCTGTAATCAAGATGTACAAATACTCATGAATGTATGTTAAGTCCACTGACACTGCAAGTGACCTCCACTGTTTTAATAACACTCTTCCACTTTCACCAACCCTCACAGTAATCTGCCAACAATTTTGTATTTTGAGATTTTAAAACTGGGGCAAGTTGAGTACATTCGGTATAGAGCTATTGCTTTAAAACAAACATATGCAACTCACAGAAAGTAAGCTCACAAAACTTATGCAGGAATTGGGCTACATTAGAGAGTCATGACATTGGCAAGCACAATCAGGCACTGTCTGTCACAAGCACGTAACCCAAGACACTTGCAAGCAATCTGACATTTTCTTTTTTAGAAATGGAGTGGTAGCAGTCTGATTGATTTTATATGAATAAAACACAGGCAGGGATGATGATACTTCTGACTTAAGTCTTACTTTATATTAACATGACACTATATTTCAGATCTTATCTGATCTGGACTAAAGTTCCTGGAAGAACAGAGCTCAAGAACAAGATGTAACTGAACTGGTGGTAGAAAGACCAGGAAAATATGAAGTACAACTACTGTAACTATGTAACAAGTAATATCGATTGGCCAGATAATAAAGTATTAAGTAAGATAGCTGCAGTCTTACAGTAGAATAACGTGATTTCATAAGACATCTGTGAGATTGTATGGAGAGAAGGAAAACATCCAAAGTTGCTCTGAAAGCCGCTTCACTTTAACCAAATAGAGTTATGTTCATGGCCAAAACTTGCACACATGGTTGATAAAAGGACAAAGAGAATGAATGAAATAAAAATGTATCGTTGGCAAATGGTATTTGTCACGAGAATGCATGATACAATAGATAGAGAACAGATGGGCAACTACAGTAAAGAGTAAGACTGCAGAACAGATGCAGGCACAGAGGTAACTGTTACACTCTGATTCACTTGATACCTATTTGAGGAACAGAACAAAGAAATGTGGTGACAAATTCTGAATAAAAACAAGAGAACAGTTAGAAATGATGACTGAGACTTATTTCTGAAAGTCATGAACGCTGTCTATGGAGTAGTGAGCAAGGAGACAAAGTCTACAGATGCAAGTGAACGTGAGGGGTAAAGGGCCAAAAAAAAGAGAGAGTGGGCTGCATCAAATTTTTTTTTATGACATCGGCTTTCTCAAGGGTATGGAAAAGCTTCTCAGACTAGGTTTCACCCTACCCTGAGACTTAGGGTTAGGATTAGTCCTAGGGGACAGAACCTAGAGCACCAAGTACAGCGTGACTGAAAAAAGGGATACCAGAAGAAGGGTGAGCCCTACCAAGAATTCTCCCTGACAACTTTTTCTTCAGGGTTATAGAAGAGGGGTTTTGACTACACCTCAGCTCACCTGAAGCCTTGCAGTCAGCATTAACATTAGTAGAGAAATAAAGCCAGAAGTTGTAGATGAGGGTAAGTCTGCAAGGCAGCTGATAAAGGAAGGATTAAAAAGTCCAAGACCAAAAACAGAATCACAGAATCATAAAAATGTTTAGGTTGGAAAAGACCTTTAAGGTCAGTAAGCCAAACTACAAGCTTAACATTACTAAGTCCACCACTAAACCATACCCCTAACTTCATCTACACATCTTTTAAATACCTCCAGTGTTGGTAACTCCACTGCTTCCCTGGGGAGCCTATGTGAATAACTGACAGCACTTTTGGTAATGTTTCCTAATATCCAGCCTAAACCTCAACTGGCACAATTTGAGGCCATTTGCTCTTCTTCTATCACTTTTTACTTGGGAGAAGAAACCGATAAACACCTCACTACAATCTCCTTTCAGGTAGTTGTAGATAGTCATAAGGTCTCCTGTCAGCCTTCTATTCTCCAGGCTAAACAACTCCAGTTCCCTCAGCTGCCTCTCATAAGGCTTGTTCTCCATACCTTTCACCAGCTTCTCTGTACACGCTCTAGCACCTATAAGTTTTTCTTTTTCTGAGGGACCCAAAATTTAATGCAGTATTTGAGGTGCAGCCTCACCAGCTGTGGGAGTAAAGCTAAATGTGAGGATAAGGCTAAACATGGGGAGGAATGGGAACCCTAAAATTTCCTGAGTACGAGGCAGTTTTCCTTTAAAAGCAAATTTATTGGAGAAGCAACAATTACGGGGGCAGCACAATTTTCATCAGAAAGGAATGCAGCAAGGATTCACAATTGCCTTGTCAATTGTGTCCGGGATGGGGGGATGAAGGGGTAGGAGTGGGGTAGGATGAGGGACGCGAGACACAGGACATTTGGAAACAGACATGGCCAGCCTCAGTTATCAGCAAGGATCGTCAAGGAGCCTGATACCACTGCCCAATTATTTTCCAAGAAGATTAATTGCAGCTGCTACTCTGATATCCCTGTCCTCTAGCTGACACGTTCTCATTATATCATTATAATACTAAAACACACCTTCGCACCTAAGGCTACCAGTCTCCTCCCTGCTTCTGAAGCAAAAAACTTCCATAACCACTCTTACTCCACCGATCAGCAAGGTCTGATATAATGACTTCAGTCACTCAACTCCACCTAAACCCCTGCCTCAAAGTTGCAAGTTATTACAAAAATTTAAACAAAAAGAGAAGCTGTGAGGGGAAAATTTCATTGAAACTTTCAGGATAAGCCAACAGGCTGGACAATCTCCCCTCCCATCCAAACATCTTACCTCCAGAATGCCATCTGGGGTAAGACACTTGCGTTATGCATGCTAAATATATACCTTAACATCAAGCTAATCACTAATATCTCTCTATACTTTGACTTTAACTTCATATTTCTTACCCACATATCACTCCTATTTGTGCTTGGGTACTTGAGTTTCAATGTATTTTTGCAAACAGTATCTTATTTGCAGCAACCTTACTTAGTCACGAGTTGTTATAATCAATTATTCTTAATAAAATCAACTTGTTTATACGTATACAAGTCTCAGGAATCCTAATTACTGTTAAGGGGGATTTAAAGGTACTTTAGATTTAAACTCAGCAAGCTAGACAAGATTGATTGTGTTTGTGAAATTGCTGGTAGAAGCCTAAGTGCACTTGTGCAAGCTGGACAATATTAATTGTCCTTGCATAATTGCTCAGTATTTGCTGCAACCCAGCAAGCTGGAGGGTACATTTTCATTCTTGTGAGATTGTCAGGGAAAGAAAGAGGTGTACAGAAAGCTGGATAATATTAATTTTTCTTGCATAATTGCTCAGTGTTTACAGTACTCTGGCAAGCTGAGCTGTTTATTTCCATTCTTGTAAGATTGTTGGATAAAGGGTTAAGAAGCATAGTAATGTGTCCCTCTGATGTTGCTCGTATCTTAACTTAAAAAATCACACCAGAGCCTATTAACCGGCACCTCCAGGTAATTTTCTGCTGGGCAACTTTCCAGCCTCTCTTCCCCAAGCCTGTAGCCACTGTATCGGATTCTTGTGTCCTAAATGCAGGACCCAGCAGTTGGCTTTGTTGAAATCCATACATTTAGCCTACACTCATTGATCCAGCCTGACCAGATCCCTCTCTAAAGCCTGACTACTTTCAAGCAGATAAACACTCCCATCCAACCTGGTGTCTTCTTCACACTTACTGAGGGGGCACTCGATCCCTTCATCCAGATCATTGATAAAGATATGAAACAGAACCAGCCCCAACACTGAGTCCTGGGGAGCGCTACTTGTGACTGGCTGCCAGCTGGATTTAACTCCATTCACCACAACTCTCTGGGCCCGACCATAGAGACAGTTTTTACCCAGCAAAGTGTACATCCATCCCAAACATGAGCAGCCATTTTTTCCAGAATGCTGTGGCAGGTGGTGTCAAAGGCTTTACTAAAATCTAGGTAGACAACATCCACAGCCTTTCGCTTGTCATCCAAATGGATCACCTTTTCATAGAAGGAGATCAAGTTAGTCAGATAGGACCTGCCTTTCCTAAACCCATGTTGATTGGGCCTTGTCACCTGGTTATCCTGTAAGTGCTATGTGATGGTATTCAAGTTATTTTGCTCCATAATATTCCCAGGCACTGGAGTCAGGCTGATAGGCCTGTAGTTCCCAGGATGCTTCTTCTGGCCCTTCTTGTAGATGGGCATAGCTTTAGCAAGCATCCAGTAATCTGGGACCTCCCCTATAAACGAGCACTACTGATAAATAACGGAAAGTGGCTTGGGGAACACTTCTGCCAGTTCCTTCAGTACTCTCAGGTGGATCACATCTGGCCTCATAGACTTGTACATGTCTAGGTTGAGTAACAGGTTGTTAACAATTTCCTCTTGGATTATGGGGACTCCATTCTATTCTTCCTTCCTGTCCTCCAGCTCAGGAGAACAACTGGTCTTACTATTACAGGCTGAGAGGAAGAAGTCTTTAAGTACCTCAGTCTTTTCCTTGTCCTTTGTCCCTACGTTTCCCCCAGCATCCGTTAAAGGACTGAGATTTTCCTTAGCCGTTCTTTCATTGCTGATATATTTACAGAAATATTTTCTACTGTCCTTTACCTCAGTTGCCAAATTAAGTTCTAGTTGGGCTTTAGTGCTTCTAATTTTCTCCGTGCATAATCTCACGAGATCCTTGTAGTCCTCCTAAGTTACCCACCCCTTCTTCCAAAGGCCATAAAGAACACTTTTTTTTTTTTTGTTTGAGTTCCAGTCAGAGCTCTGTTCAACCAGGGTGGTCTTCTTTCCCACTGGCTTGTCTGCCAGCACATGAGGACAGCCTGCTCTTGCACATATATGATGAACAAGTATTTTTCAAACACATTTTTTAGCATTCATTGTGGAGCCTATTCTCTCCTTTAGAAGTTCTTTTGTATCCTGACTCCACCTGGAGCAAAAGACTTCTTTTCTGTCTCCCAGTGTTGACCTCAGGAGTGCAGATACAGCCTCAAGTTCCAATAATGGCTGTTGGACCATACATGGGGAATATGCTACTAGGACCAAAACATAGTTTAGACACATTAATCCACTTCCTAGATCTTTAATGCATACTACCCAGATCTATCCTACTCATGGCTGAAAATATTGGCTTCCTGCAAAGAGGTGTAGACAAGTAACAAACCAAACACTGAGAACTCCTGAAACATGCTGAAGTGTTACAAGACTCACTGAAAGAAGCAGCAGTCTCATTTGTCCTTTTTTTCTCTTCATCCTTATGAAGATCTAAGAAGTAGAACAGCAATGGAAGGTTCACACAGTGTACTCAGCTAAGCTTAAAAATGGAACAGGGAAAACTGAGGGGAAAATCAAGAAATAAGTGAGTTTACCTGAGGTGACCAGTGGTAAATGGGAGGTTTACGCATATCAGGGTAGGGCAGGCCTTGTGTCCTGACTATCAGTTCCAGCTTGCTTGAGGATTAAGAGTGCTATAAATCCACAGCTTCTCTTCCATCTGCAAGATGAAAGACATACATTGAAGAGAGAATGAGAGAGTGCACAGGATAAAACGAAGCTTAGAAAGAGGATGAAGCATTTGAATTGAAAGAATTGCTTGGAAATAATTTCAAGCAACTTCTCCATCCTCCCTTCTAAACATTGTAAGTGTATTAACACAGTAACTAACAGCAGGGAAAGAGCAAAATGTTCCCAAAGCACATAAGGCAAACCATTCACATTACAGAAAAGACAAGGGAAGAAAAAGTGCTGTACCATGCATTTAAATGGCCTTTCTGTTGCTGTTTGCTGTTCACTTATGCTCTAATTCTTTCTTTTATTTTTTCCTCTCCCTAGCCTCCCAACTATCTAAAGAAGATGTCTTTCAAACCAATATTTATTTTAAAAGAATGCCTTTTTAGATGTTAGTTTTGGTCTCCCTTTGCAAATGATTTTTGTTAGGAGAAGTTTTATTTCAATGTGAGGAACTGCTGTGTATTTCTGTCTTCAAGGAAAGGCAATATATATGTGAAATTATTAGACTTCTGAGCAGTCTATGACATGATATTATCTATGCTATAGGTATCTGTGTGTTTGTATTTGCCATTGAACTGTTACAATCAAATAGCCAAAAGAGAACATCTTAATACTGAAGACTGTTCACAAGAAAGTAACCCGCATTTAAGGGTTAGAGGGATATTTTTGTATCTGAATAAGCAAAATATTTAATATTGAGTGTCATATCCAAACCATGATAAGCTAAAAAAAGAAACACACACAAAACAAAAAAAAAAAACCCAACAAAAATAAAACAATAAAATCCCACACACACCCCAAGAAAACAAACAAAACAACAACAAAAACCCAAACCACAATAGGAGTGGTTTGGGTGTAATCAGACTTCCAATCCACAGTCAATGGAAGAGAAAGCTGCCCAATACTTCTGTTTCCTATGGCACCTCACTTCTGCCTCTCTTAAAATATTTCAAATAAAGGGCTGGTGAAAGCATTCTTACCCTGCCTTTAGTCCCAATGTGCTGGATTGTCACAGACCTCTTACAATTAAAGCTAAACAATACTGCGAGTAATTGAAGTTCATTCACAGGTTCATGTCTGGCACTGCAGCACCATGCTTTTGCAGGGGCAGACAGATCAGTCAATGAACCAGTGCTGGGATGGCAAATTTCATGCAGGGACAGTAACATTTTACAGCTTCTAGCATTGTTCTTTATAAAGAATAATGCCGGCTCCAGGATTAATTTAATCACAGACATAATTTAACCTACTGAATCTACATCTCAACTCCCTTTCATGATTAAATTTTACTGCAAGTCTCAGGCAGTCAAATTTAATAGACAAACCACAAGGAACAAATCAAATAGTCTCTCTCTTCTCTCTCTGACTTAGTTTCAAAGACACAAACAGATGATTTTTTAGGAGACGTACAAGTATTCTTTCTCATCATTTGTAAGCGCCTGACTTCCAGACCATAATCATTCTGACATTTTCTAAAGAAAGCACTTTGATTTTCAAGATTCTTTAAACATAGCGTTTCATTCAGAGTACTAAATGTGTAACACGAAACAAAACCAAAAGCCAGAACATCATTTCCAAACTGCATGCACATACTAAAAAAAATGAGGAACAGAGGGGAGAGGAAAGAAAGAAAGTAGTAATTTTGGGTGGTAAATTGAAAGAACCCTTATACATTGAGTAAGCATGATAAGTTGGATAAGCAAAGTTACTGCAAATTCTTGGTAGTCCAAAAAATTTTTCGAGAAAAATGCAGATGCTAATAAATTTAATGTTGAAGAAAACCAAGAAATCCAGCTGCTACAGTGTCCCAATCATGAAATAAAAATTTTAACATCTTCTAGAGAAAGAGCGCAAAGATCTGACTTTGCTTGTTAAAGTACTCCATAATTAAAGGCTGAAATCCTAGGACAATGTTTTCAAATCTTTCATAAGTTGAGCTAGAGGAAGTATTTCCTTGACATTAAAACCATGCTGTTTTCCAGAAGTATTTCCAAATTCCCATTTCTGTTTCAGATTCAAAGAGTTCTTCCTATCAGTCAATATCAGAAGCTAATCACAGCTTTTCTAATGCAGTAAGAGTTGAGTTATACTAAGACACTCTTTAGAGAGAACATAGAAGTGAAAAGGCAATAGTTTTCATTTCTAAAACACCAGAGACTGGCAGACATTCACAGATTTTATTTATTTATTTATTGTGACAGCACTTTATATATTCATTGGTTGGTTGGTTGAAAATCCTCCAGGCCCCTGTACTTTTAAGAGATGTTTCTTGTTATTGATTTCCTGCAGTCAGCTATAAGACAAATTCTGCAATTCCTAATAATATACACACTGGAAAACGTGGGCAATAAAAGTGTTTTTTGTGTGGTAGCATGAGGAACGAGAGTAAAAAGATCACAATTCAATCTCAAGTTTATTCCTAATACAACAGCCATGGTAAATCCACAGTTGAAATGAAAGATTAATTCATGTTTAGAGACTGCAGTTTGGCAGCAGCAGGTTACGGTCAAATGGTTATTTTTGCAATACTATTTTTCTTTATGCTTCTGCACAGAGGTTAGCATTGGCATAATGTTTCTGCATGACCAATGGACTCCTTGTTCTTCTATCTATGTTTTCACCAGAGATTTTCTCTCATACAAGATTAATAATGGCAATAATAATAACGGAAACAGTAATCATAACAACTTAATATTTATTACTACCAGTGCAGAATGGTTTAGAAAATTAACATGTTGGAAGGGGCCTTTGGAGGTCACCTGGTCTGACTCTCTGTCCAGTCAAATGCTGAACATCTGCAAGATCAGAAAGTTCACAATATTTCTGGGCAATTTTTGTTCTAGTATAGCCAGCCTCCTCAGGAGTCACCAGCTTCCAGTTTTCCTCACTGCAGCAGCCACCCTACACTGCTCATGTGACTAGAACCTCCAGCATCCCCAGACTGAGGTACCTGTGAGCCTCGGGCATGGGATCAGAACTTGTCAGTGCCCTGAGACTGTGAAAACTATCTCTGGGTGGCTCTGTGCATCCCTGCACAGAGAAGATGGTCTCATGGGGCTCTCCTTGCCACCAAGAGATCTGAGGTTCAAGACAGTACTCTTGAGCAGAGCCTTGCTTCCAAGCACCAGATTTAATCTGTTACATATCAGAAGTCTGTGCCTGCCAGGCATCATTGTACAATGTCCTACATTCTCCAGAAAATCTTCCTGTGAGGCAGCTCGAGCTCAGCACTCACACAGCAGGTTTCATAGCTGCATGTGGATTCTCCACAGGGTTTAGTGAAAAGCTAGTCTAGTCTGTCAGCCTTAGCTTGTTGTTTTGACTTTATGACTTTACCATGTACAGGGGCTGTCAAACTTCACACTTGTCTGTGGCTCTGCTCAGCACAGCTCATGAGCAAGGAGCTGGGAAGCAGACCAGGAGTTCAGGTATGACTGCTTGAACAGGTCAGGAGCACATTAGGCCTTGGAAAAGTGAATGAGTGGCAGAACAAGTTACGATAATGTACTCCTGACCTTCACGTACTCCTACTCACTTCCATTCCTATTTCTTATGCAGCTCAGTCATGTTATGTTCTAGGTAGCTGAAGTGAGCTTCCAAACAGTAGGAATAAATGGTGGAAATTAAAATAGGGTAGGGATTATCCAAACCGTAGTGTGTGTTTGTGTACAGAAGGGCAAGAGAACTGCACAGAGGCCTTGATTGTGGCAATAATCCATGGGGCACCATGGAAGATGGAAAAATTGCAGACTGGGAATTTTAAACAAAAATACATCCCGAGAGTTAACGTCATTAACTCTTTCCCTGACACATGAAAAGAACTGGGAAAAACTGCTGCTCCTCAATGAATTCCTCCAATTGTACTCATCTGTCAT
Source organism: Dromococcyx pavoninus (assembly GCA_033558185.1). Lineage (NCBI taxonomy): Eukaryota > Metazoa > Chordata > Aves > Cuculiformes > Neomorphidae > Dromococcyx > Dromococcyx pavoninus. The sequence goes on along the minus strand of JAUMJL010000091.1, from coordinate 2,287,592 downwards.
TACAGAGATAAAGCAGGAATTGGGGGATCATAAGTGTAGGACAGCAGGGATGGATGGTGCAAGGAAACACCTCCCCACATTCATCCATTTGCAGATGGAAGAAATATGTGAGTAGGGACAGAAAGATGAGTGGAGCAAAGGCACAGATGAGCACTGCCACTGATGGGGAAATTTCAAGCAGAGCAAAGACGTCATCAGGAGTACCATTCTGACTCTGGGATGAGAGGATGAGAGAAGAGAAAGACAATAATAAAAAAGCAGAGAAGTACTGCTTTCCGCTCCACACACAGAGCTGTGGAGAGCAACTAGGGAGTGTTAGAAACCAAAAGAAGGGCTGATCCTGTGAGCTGTGCTGTCATGAATGAAGGAGTAGAGTTTGAGAGTTACACACAGTAAATTATATGCCATTAATCCTCTACACACTATAGTCTATGACAAGACATCCTTGCAAAGAGAAATTTATACATTCTAAGCTAGAAAATCTTGAATCTGGTCTCAAATGTTTGGTTTTTTTTTTTGCTATTGTATCAGGAGGAGAGTCAGAAAGCAATCCTTAGTTTCCTCAGTCTGATGCAAGGCTTGCTACTCAACATGCTTAAGAGGAGTGTTAGTAACTTTCTGGTCTCAACATTTCTTTAGCATTGCAAAGTGTTGGAGCTTTTCGTAGAGAAGACACAATGTGATTCATCCTGTCTAAAACTTGGAGGAGCCTCCTTGCTTATTAGTCGAATGGCTAAGTCAGCAAGAACACTTGCTGTGTGATAGGCTCGTGAAATAAACAGAGACGGACAGACCTCTCTAACAGTCACAAAATGTACTTTCCCAAAGTGGCTCTGCAAACCTCCAGGAATGTTAGTCTTTATCAGGGAATATGTATATATGATAAATAGCCAGAGGTAAAAGCATAATTAACAGATTCAACGTTAAAGGTTACAGATATTCAATTTTGAATTCCTGCTGGTTGATGGAGATTACTGACATCATGTATAACGTTTCAGAATTATTTCTGAAGTAGAAGATTAGTGGAGGTATTAATTTTCTTTCTTTTAAATTATTTAGCTGCATGAAAAGAGCAATTCTGTTTCTTTAGATAGTACTGTAGTTGCTACTGTCAGGAACTCCAGGTTCAAAACAGCAATAACTAGTCCCTGGATTTCGCAATAACGAACATCATTTGTAGGAAGTATTTTAGAAGAATCAGGGCATTTTGTGATCCTTGAGGCCTGTATGCACAACTCTGCCTATGTACAGTGACCTTAGCATGTTGTGAGAAAGAGGAATGTTAGCAGATAGATAAGAAAGAGAATGTGAAACACGAGGTTTCAGTTGCAGGAGAAGGGGGGCTGCAGGGTATCAGGTAACAGCACACTAACAGCCCTCATTGACCAATGATGATGTGACAAATGGTACCGTAAAAGCATATATATTCACTGTAAAGAAGGCAATAAAAGTCTGCTTCAGCTAGCTTATATTGAGTCTTCTGATGATTTCCGCAAGCCCGTCTCCTGCAATCATTCATTCTTTTTGATTTTAACCATTTTTCTTTGTTTCCTCATCATGACTCTGAGCTTAATTACATATTTCTTTTAAGCCTTCTCTCTTCCAGGAAGAAACACAGAGTGGAACTGTATGCAAATATATTTCTTCAGTTTGGAAATTTTCTTTATGGTCTCTACACATTAGACAAAGATGACTACTCAAGATAAGGCTTCATAATGCCCCTCTTATTAACTAAAAGCTAATTTTGTCTGATATGGATAAACGGGGGTTCTGGATTTGGGCCTATTTGAACCTGTAACAGCAAAAATCTCTGCATTTTTTGAGTTTTAAAATAGATATATTTCAGGAAGTCAAGTGAGACTTCCAGGTATTACAGACCTGTTTAACTTTCCTTGTTTTTTTTGTTCATTATACAGTCAAAGGCATCGCAGCAAAGTTATCTGACCATATTGAAGTAGAAACACCTCTGCTGTCCTTTACATGTCTATGAATGATGCCTGAGCTCTCTTTGCCAAGAAGTACGTTTTGCTGAGGGAATATTTTGAAGAACCTGGATATTTAATTTTATGTCCAGCACTCATTGACAAATCTGGTTAGAACAAGACATATGTGAAACATTGAGATAACCTTCAGGAAAAGACTATTGATGTCAACACACTCAATAACATTGTTAGTAGCAATAACAACGTAACTAACAAGCCAATTTTAAAACAAGTTGTATCAAAAAGAATTCTATACAATTAGTGCTTTAGCACAGGGGATAGAAAGGACTGTATTGCTGGAAGAGTAGAGTATGAATTGTCAGTTATCTTGCTGATATCGTAAGGATAATCAGCAATATAATGGCTATCTTCTGTTTCCTTGAGAGTCTCAACATTTCAGTATATTCTAAAGACATTTGACTAATGTTTTAACATCCAATAGGTGTTTCTCTAATTTCATAATTTCATGATAACTTGGATATCAATAATCACTAAATATTTGACCTGTCTTTCATTACATCACTTACTTGAAAATATGTGACATGTCTGGCTCAGGGGTAGGGAGACAACTGCATTGCTTTTGAATCAGTAACAATCAAGGTATTTTATGCTGATTATGCAATGGCTATATGAAGTCAGATGATACCTTATGCAGGTTCACTTTAATCTGGCACTATGAAGGTTAAAATCTGGATTTATTGTACCAATAGTTACAGCCTAGGATTCACGGAAAAAAGAAACTCTTAACTGAGAGAGCGATGATGCAGAATTGTTAATAGTGACTATACCACTTAGTTTAGCGCAAATTCTATCTCTATTACTGGTATGGAACAAGCTTACAGTCCTCATTTTCACTCAAACAAGATAAATACATTACCTACAAACACATTTGTTAATATGATGAAGGTTTTTTCAATCGCTTCTGCTAGAGTTGTCCTGTTTGTATAAATATTAATTAATTGAGTCCAAGAGAGTAAGAAATGCAGGGTTGCAGGGTGTAAGATTGCCTATATATTCTAGTGATTATAGTACCAAGAATTATAGAAAGTCATGGTTCAAGATTTTCTTCAGAAGACACTTAATTATTCAATGTGAATTGAAAACATATCAGTACTTGCTGGAAATTTTCAACCAATTCTCATTTACATTACAATTCCTGTTAGTATAACAGTACTCTGCAAGTTTAAAAAGCATGCATAGTTTTTTAAAACAACACCCTTATCTACATTGCTTTTCATAGGGTGGATTAGTAACACATAATAAGCTGTTAAAAATCTATTTTCTCTTATGTTATTAGTGGTTATACTGCTAAAGGGTCTATGAGAGGGAAGGCGTTTGTTTTGCAAGCCTGAAACAGGATTTTGGAGATGCATATTCATCTCCCACTACTGTCAAGACCCTGCCCCAATCTGGTCATGTTCTGGACCTCAAAAGTGAAGTCATAAAATCTTGTTGATCACTTAGAAAGTGTGCAGGTACATCATGATAAAATCCAGCCAAACAAGTATATCATGGAAATAATCCCAGCTTACCTAGCAGCTCAGATTCAAATGTGTGTGAAATCTTGTTTCTCAGAAGGATTAAGAGATATAATCTCTAACCTTCTTCAATAGCAGTAGGTTCCTACAGTAATTCTTTCATATGAAAATGCCTTCCCTCATAGCCCAGGGAGTGAGGGACTGGCTTCAGATTTATCCTGAAAGATGTTAAGCCTATAGAAAATTCATGTTCATGTATTTGCTCCCAAAACTCAGTGTTAAGCAGGTGAAGAAAGGGTACAGGTATGCAATCCACTCAACTTTCCTACCATGAGTGCTATTCACAAGACGCCATTATCTGAGTCATTCGTCCTCATTCAAACTTCCAGCTAAGGTGTTCCACATCTCCCTCCTGAGCTTTCCTCTCTTTCTGACCTAGAACCTCCACACTTTTTTCTGAGTTGAGATTAATTTCGCAGATTACAACCTTTGACATCCTATAAATCGATCTTCTTTCCACAGCTAAATAAAATTAAATTTATTAATGCATTATGGTAAAGAGCTAGGAGGAACACTACTGCATGCCTACAGTCACAAAAAATACATCTTTCTGCTGTCCCAGAAATCCCATAATCAACACACTTCCTGCTTCTAGAGTCAGGATGCCTCACTTCCTCAGTGCACAACTCTAAGTCCAAGATTTTTAACTGTTTTTTACTGAGTATTCTACAAGGGAATTCAAAATTATAGGCAGCATTAGAAAAAATTAGTTTCCACAGAATTCTAATAGCAATGGAAGGAATATATTTCCCCCAACAATATGTCCTGAAAATAATAAACACAAGGCTGCCCTATTCAGAGCTATTCAGGTTATATCTGTTTTGGACATCTACAGCAACGTAATTCCAGGTTTATAAGGCTTTCAGATAGTGCTTCTTGAGTTTATGCTTCCTGACTTAGGGGGTCAATGAGTGGAGAAAAGGGACTGCAGCTTTAGATAGCTACTTAAATATCAGAAACCTTATTGGATTTAAGGTCTTAAGATCTTCCTCTGTGTCTCAAGTCAACCTCAATAAGAACAAAGACGTAATAATAAAATATAGTTGGAACAAAATATTTTTCTGGTCTTACAACTATTGTGGAGCTCACAATATATGAAATTTGGGGCCTTTCTGTATGTAAACACACAAGTAACAATGCCATTATCTGCTCCACAGTAATGTTTGACCAGGAAAAAGAAGGATCCAGTAAAGAAAGATATACAGAGAAAGATAAAGAAAGATCAGGTTTTTGAGTCCTTAGCCATGATCACATTGTTGTTAAGCATTGCAGATACAGCAAGTCAAGTATGGTCTACCATAGTGCACCAGGATACATGTAATTCAGTGACATAGAAGATATTGGAGAAGGAGTTGTTATTCCACTGTTCATGCACCTGCAAGTGAGTGCTGTATTAAGCAACGTTAATTGTGAGATTACCCTGTCTTGGTAAATACTCAAGACTGGATAACTACACATCATCCCCTTCCTTTCCTTAAAGCTAGAGGCTTATATTTTAAACTTTTTCCACCCAATAAAATGAAATAGAATCTTTGTTTAGAACTACATGTCATTTCCCAGGGACTAGATTAGTATTATAGCATATTTGTGACCTGCAAACATTCTGAGACCTTTCTCTTTCTTATTTTTAAAGCATAAAATAGTTATACTTTTGATGGGATTTGTGTGACAGAGAAACATTTTCAATTGGTCTGAGGTCTGTAAACATGTGTTTATACAGCACACACGCCTCAGGCTAAATTTGCTCTTCTCACAGAAATCACTATTTTTAATCCCTCAGCTTTGAATTCATTGCTGGTTTCCATCCAGGATTGCATTCTTCCATTATAGACTGGTAATAACAATGCTTAGTATTTATGGAGCACTTTATACTCTCAAATGTCTATGTAAGCATTCATTATTTCATCACTATAGATTTAAAATAATTCAGTCCTGTTTTAGAGGATAGAAATGGAAGGCATTGAAACATGGAGGGTTTTAGTCTCAAACCAAGTCAGTGATGGAAACAGAGTAAAAATCAGAAACCTCTGACTTTTGGGCTCCTGGTACCTACTAATTTGTAGCAATTATCAAAAGAGTTACTAAAATTAATCAAATGAACAAACCCTAAATAGCAAGCAACATACAAAGGCCAACATGTGTCACAGACTAAACACCATTATTGTAGAAGGCCCAGCACGATCATGGACTTAGAATGGTGGTAAAATTTATTTTGGATAAAGGTGAAAATAAAAGTTGTAATTCTAAAAAATACTCATGCAACACTAGCTTGAGTCACATTTTTGAGAAATAATTTCATCAAATAATTTCATCACTTTTTTGAAGGACTAGGGATATTTATTACACACAAATCAAATTTATTTAGTTTTTCTCTCTTCTCCCCTTCTCCCCCCCCCCAGGTTTAGATAAAATATTCTTTCACGTGGGAACAAAAAACTAAAATAATTCTTATCCAGTCTGTAGCCTGAAGTTGTAATAGTTAGTGCATGAAAAATTGTAAAGATATACAATACAGCCAGCTAAATTTGAATTGTTTTCCAAGAAAGATGTACTTCTGCAGAGGTCCTTTCTAATAGCAGATTTTAATGAAATAAAATCAATCATCTGTTGACATTTTATTGTCTTGGGGAACTGAGTTGAATATGAACATTACAAAACACTCAGAAAATTAAGTAATAAATCTGGAAATTTAAACACTGACCCCTTCTCCCTATCTTCCTCATTAGAAGACGATGAGACTCTAGAAGGTGGTTTAAACTCTGAAAGTCAAAAATCTTTAGGAAAGACATCAACAGTTACAAATTAGCAGGTTATCGTATCCTAGCAAATTACCTTTCTGAGCTGAATCTTCCTAATTGATTCCTTACACATCCCTCCACCTCAATCGCAAAGTAATTTACTTCACATTTGCAGTGGGCTGGAAGCAGATAAAATATTTTAGCTGGAGTGTTGAATACTTCACAATGGTAACTTGTTTATACTCTAGGAACTATGCTGCAAGAACCTTGAGCACATCCTCTCCCATGATAAGGGATTGCCTGCCAGACCCTCTTCCTTCTGGTGGCATGGGGAGAGACTCCCAGACAGCTGTACTGGGCAGCTTTAGCAAGGACTGACCCAGTCCTGGGACCTGATTTCAGACAAATTCTTGCACTTGGTCCCTGCCTGAGGTACAGCTCCCACCACAACAATGCCTGTACCCCGCCATAGACTCCTCTGATCTGGGCCCCAACCCACAGACAGACTTCCCAGCTGGGGAAGTTGCGCCTCATCATCATGAACTTGCCTGATGCCCTGGGCTAGGGTGATTTTTCTGTTTGCACACTAAGTAGTACAATATGCAAACATTTTTCAGCACTGCAACAGAGAAAGAACTCAACTAATTCCAAGTCTCCATTCAGTCTAGAGTCATTAATTATCAGGTTTCACCTTGACTTTCAGCTGTTGTTCTGGAAAGGCATATGTTGCTCTGTCACAACTGCCATATTATTACATTGGCTACATGAATGTTGCAAGTTCCTTGAATGTCCCTAGAGGGCTGCATGTGCCCTTTGAATGCCTGAAATACGCGTAGAAGTCTATATGTAGACAACTAAAAGGAACCTCTATAAAACAAAACACGCTAGACTACTTTCATTGAATGGCTTCATTTCAGTATCAATTTTTTCACTTAATTGCAGTTCAGTGCCAGTGTGGATACAAGAGAACATGATCCATATTGACAGCAGCTCTGATTTTCATTTCAACTGTGTGAACATATTTAAGAAAATGGTACATGGTACCATTCACTCTACCACTTTCAAAAAAATCTTCATGTCCACATGTTTACAATCAATTACCTTTTAACATTCTCTATACTTTATACACTGTGAGCCACATGGTCACCTAAGTCACGTGGTCTTGTTTCTATTCCTCTATTAGATGATTAAAGTAACAAAATGGCAAATAATATATATTCAGGTTTACTGGTGCATGCAGAATTAGTATTACTTTCCATACATCAGAGCAAACAAATATCCACTTGATGAATGTTTCTAATCATCACCAGAAAATGGATGTGAATATAGCCAAACTGAATAGTAGTTCAGACTGAAAAAGAGTTTAGAGTAGCTTGCATTGTCTATTCGAGAGTTTTCCTCCCCTGTTCTGAAAACAATCCATACAAAGTTTCAGATGGTCTGTTGTGGAATCTGTGGAGGAAACCCTGAAATTGTAAGGTATATTATTATCAGTATCTGAAATTTTCAGATCAGTTCTGTATTCACAGCATCCACATAAACATCTGTCTCTCCTGTATTATCATATATAGTAGTCCCCTAGGTGTTTTAACTTTGAAGACAATTTCAAGCAAAATAAAAAGCACAATAGCAGAGGAGGTGGACAGTTTTAAAGGTAAAGACTGTCTTGCAATTTGAAGGCCTCTGTGGAGTTCCAGATCACAGACATTGGTCAGGTGTTAGTCTCAGCTTAGGTTCTTGACGGGCTGCAGTGCAAGATGGTTGCTTATGCTATTTGACATGCATCTGGGACTTTCTGCAAAAAAAAAAAAAATAAGGAGAGGATTGAAAACTGAAATTAGCTTTCTACACCAGAGAAATCTGTCAATACAGAAAATAGCTGTCTCTCTGCCTGTGTCCCTGACTTTGTTGGAAGTCTCCCACAGGATTTGTCAGTACCATAAGGCTCTCTGAGAAGCCTGTGTATTACGAGAACTCACAAATGTGGCTGAATGTTCAGTATGGAACTAGACAAAAACTGATTTATTACCTTTGTAGAAACTAGCACCACACAGGAACTTTAAACAAGTACTGTGGTTACAGTACTGAGGAGCTTCAGTTTCTGGTGTCTGCTCCCCTGCAATTAAGATGGGTGTTTGCAGTGACAGATTGAAACTAATATCTGTCTTTTCAAGTGTTCCTCATTCAACATCTTTCATCTGTGGTTCTCCCTGGAGACTGACAGATGAGTTCTCAGGGGGAATATCCCCAGAGACACTAACCTCAGCACAGATAACAAAGCATTGGTTAACTTTAGCACTAACATCATCAGCTAAGAATTAATGCCTTGCTATTTGATCTCAACAAAGACCCAGCATTTAGTAACTGAAAAAGTGGCTGAAGCATCTTCTGAATTCTGTCTCTTGGCTGTAAATGGTTTGATGAGTACTTTCTGTCTGTTACATTGACAAGCAGATGAGATTAAGCCATTCCCAGCTCTACCATTTCGGTTTTGCACACTGCCATACTAGGATTGTTCACACAATTGAGAACAGCCGAGAGGAGCAGCTGCTTGGGGTCCTGCCAAAGGCTGAAACCTTGGTCCTCTCACTTTGCATCCACACATCTTAATGAAAAAATTCAATTTCATGATGTGAGCTCTTGCCCAGGCCATCTTTTATACTACATGCTTTATTTTGATTTGAATAAGTTTGAAAACACACATGAAAGGAAGATTTCTTGGCTGCTAACACTATCTCAGCATCAGAATAAATTGCCTATACAGATATTTTTTTGGAGAGTACATGTAAAACAAGTCATTTTCATCCCGTGATCTTTTAACAAACTGACTTGCCCTGTATCATTAGGTAGCTTTCAGAGTCTGTGGCTGCGCCAAGTGGAAGATTATTCTGAAGAGTGTGTTTTTTCTCTTGGGAAAAGGGGAGAAATTCTTCCAGCTATAGGAGGTGAAACGTCATGCTCTTTTCCACTAAAACACGGAAAACTTCTGGTCTTAAGTAAGTGTTGCCAGGAGATTATGAATGGCTACAACAGAGTATCAGCAAAATGTTACAAGAGGTCACATAGCAAACGTTTTTAACAAGTTCCACAAAAAAGGTTTGTACACTCACAAACCTTTTCACATATGTGTACTCAAGGAAGAACAACTCCACTAAGTAAAATTTTGTTTTTAACCAAATCTACCATTGTTTAAAAAAACCCAAACAAGCAAACTCCAAGCTGCTTTGTTCTCGCTCATTCCCTAACAGTATGTTTCACATAATACAATCATAATCGTCTTTCTTGGTGATGAAAAACTCCACACCAGGATTCCATATTATATTTGTGCAAAACCTACTTCTTGAAGTAAGGATGCAAAAAACCCAACTCTCTAGTTAACATTTAATAACTACTCATCATTTCAGGACAAGCAGTGAACAGCTGAAAGAATGTTGAGATATCTCTCGACCCATATGCTCAAGCCAAACATGCTAAAAGAACGCAAAATCTGTATGGTTTCCTATTTATTAATTTCCTTCACTGAATAAAAATTAAGAGAAAGTAGCTGAAATGTCCTGCTGTAGATACATAGCCCTGCAGTTCAAGGCTTCAAATAGCTGTATAATTCTGTCAATCTCTTGCTTGTATTCTGCCTCATTTTCTTTCCCTCATTTTGACCTTTCCCTAGGAAATATCAAAGAACATAAAGAGCCTCAAACTTTTCCAATATTGAAAGCAAACTTAATGTGAAACCCTTTGTATTAAAATGTTGTGACTACTTCTGAATTTTACCACAAGAAGGGAACAAGTAATGAGATTCTTAGGGAAACCTGCTTTCATTTTATCTTCCTGGAAGTGGAAGAACTCAGTACCTTGTAATGCATGTCTTCTTAAGGAGTTATCAAACCAAGTGGGTTGACCAAAATTACTTAAATAGTTACAGCACTGTTTTGTTAATTTTGAGGAAAATCTTTATACTGGACCATGTCACAGAAATAAAGCCTTTATGAGAATTTTTGTACAGACTTCTGTTTGGGGGCATCAGTTAACAAAACAAGTACCAGTTCTAAAAAGATCTGATTTAACTTTTCCAGTCCAATTGGTGGAAAATTATCTCGCTGTAGAAGTTTTATGCCTTCTTAAACTGAGCCTCGAGTGTTTCCTGCGAATGATCTAGTACTTTGAAACCATGTAGAGTTGTGGATGTTTAAAAACCCTGTTGCATTAGACCTTCATTTATCACTGATTCCATCTTAATGATCTGTAATCTGAGATGCAAATGGCAAAGTGACTTCTCTGCAAACGTCAACAACAGATACTGAAATCCTGGTCTACAGATTAATTAGACTATACTTGTTTTTTGCTTGTGTAAGTTGAGGTCACAGATGAAACACAAATAAAGCACAACTGCAGCATGTTCCCTTGTACTGTGGTAAGTCTTATGCTATTCAGTATTCCCAATTAGATAGCTCTCTTCAGATTTAATAACTCTCCTTCCTCCTTAATTATTTTTGATCAGCATGATCTTCCCAAGCAGATATGAATCAATTCTATCTAGTACAAGAAAGAGGTCCTCTCTGGCATCAGTAACCCCGTTACTGGCATATGTGCTAATTAAAAATAAATAAATAAATAAACCCAAGCCTGTTAATTATGAGTGATTTGTTTTCTCATCCCAAGTTGATGAAGAAATAATTTTGATGAAGGATTCAAAGTCAGAGATCATCAAGTGAATTCACTCCAGATTAATTTCACTTTTCAGATGTACAAAATGGTTACTGCCAGAGTATGGAGCTGCATCTTATCTGTCCCATTGAGGATGGGATGAGTAGGCTGCATCTTTGTCAGCCATTTAACGCGATCAATGCAATTTAACTACGTTTCCATACAAAACCACCTGTGACCTTCCATCTGCTAATATAATTCATTCATCCCTGCACATATACATACAGTCTTCAAACAAAAGAAGAGTGTATCCTGGACATATAAAGGAAATAAGGTTTCTGACTATTGCACCTCAAAACAGCTGTTCGTACTGTCTTTTCAGAGAGTTGGCAGACAGAATCTTGCCACCTGGGTTTCCTTTGAAGGAATGGACTTGAGAAACACATTAAAAGTGCCTAGAAGAGCTGGCAGAACCTGAAATTATATATATCAGTTAGTCCTGTACAGAAGCTGAAACATATTAAATGTGTTTTCAGGAGTGTGCCACTTATTGTCTATTAGAAGCTTGACAAAATATTAAGTAAAAAAATCTTGTATGCGTTTGGTGGGTTTTTATCTGAAAAAATAATGGAAGGAATCAAGTTGTGTCAGATATTTGGGGGGAAAGAGGTTGGTACAAATTTCTGGCTGTATGAAATTGGGCATAAGATTTATGCTACAAGAGAGTAAAGTCACTTTCTGGTTTTCTGTGCCATATCTACCTGCAGAGTAACTTCCTGCTAAACCAAAGGATACAATGATTGCTATCAGGCCACACCAGACAGACAAAACATGAAACAGACAATCTGATCTCTCTTTAGTCCACATTGAAACTGGATTCTCAAGTGCCTTGTCAGGTTTTTCTTTCACTATGAAAAATGGTCCCTCGTAATAATTAGAAATAGTATTTGGAGATATATAGTATAGAACTTAATTTCTGCAGAAAATGTCGAGATTTCAAAGCCATTTTCTGTTCCAATCCAAACAAGAGTCAAAATAGGGAGAATGTGGATGGAATAGAAAGTGATGACTATGTCGTATTGGCAATCATCAAAGTAAAATATTGCTGTTTGTAATATCAGTAAATGTTTTAACTGTTTTAGAAAACATTTTTCATCAGTCTGCTAAGTTACAGAGTTCTTTGTAACTAGTATTTTCTGATATTAAATAATTATTTTATTAAAAATATTTCCTAACTTACTTACCTTCTTTTGGTAACATTATTCTTCCAAGAATTTCAAAGTAATGGAGTAGTTTGGTAACTGTCGTGATGTCATTTTTGTTAGAAGATTGCAATATAAGGAAGTAACTAAGATCTCAGAGAAAAGTCTGTGATCAAGATGAGAAGAAAATCTTGTGAGCCAGTCCTTGTACATTCAGTCAATGAGATAAAATGAGGGCTGGGATCTCAAAAAATATTATGTTCCCCAGTATTAAATAGGAAGGAAGTCCAGGTTCCTCTTGGTGTAGACTGAAAGGGTTTTTTTATTGCTGAAACAGGATTGTGCTAGACTGTAGTTTCTTTTCAACAAGGTGTATGCAGAACTCTGCCAATTAAAGGAAGTCTTTTCTTATTTCCAAGTTGGTGTCATAGTTACTACATTTTTCTTCAACAAATAAAAGTGAAAGTTGCCTGTTCCTATTGTATATCCCCCCAGGCATAAGATTACCTCTTTCAACTAGAGAACCTGATAGTTCTTTCAAAAGTATGTGTAACTCACAGGGTGAAATAAAAGGAAAAAAAGAAATCTCCACGTCTTTCAGCAAAGAGGTTTATAAGTATCAGTTTCTCCTTATAAAAAGTAATGGAGCTTTGGAATTGACTGAGGGTCTGAAACCAAATGATGGTTTGTGCTTTTTCTCTCTCTCTCACTTGTTCATTTCTGTTTAGGTTTTTTTCAGGTTTTTTCACGCTTTTAGAAAGAACCCATTAGTAAGAAATGAGAAAAAAAAATTTTAAGCTTATCTAGATGAATGAGAAAAGATCAAATAAAAATGTTTAAAAGGCATTTTAGTGACAAAACCCGAGATGGAGTGCTATATCAGCTTTTTTACTTTTTTGAATACTTTCTATTTCTAGGTTTTGTGTTGGTTAAAGAATGTTTTATTTATGAGATAAAAAGGACAAATTCATCTGGAACTGTGTACCCCTGCTGTTTATATATTTTCATATACTGGTGTAATTTGGAGTTACAGTCTAACCATAATTCAGTTCCTGCCTTTAGTAAAAGCATGTGCCTCTTATTTGCAATCAATTTCTGCACTTGACATGTGATGAATATCCTTACCTACAGCTGGAGACAGAGGGAGACAGGAGTGTGCAGCACTTTACAAGCTGGACCCTTTGGATATTTCATTCCCCTAGACTTTGGAGCCTGGGCATCCAATCATGCTAAAATTGTGCTATAATCATTGCGGGAATAAAGCTTTCTGTATTTAAATTTTTCCCTCACCTCCTTTGAATGTATATCTTAAATAATTGCATAATGTGAGAATTTGATGGTACCACCTCCTGATATGAGGTCTGACAAAGTAAAAAGTATAAAAGTTTTACCTCAGAGGGTACTTTAATGAAATGTGCTGCTTCCAGAATCTGATATTTGTGGATACGTTGATCTCCACATGTTATTATTATTTTTTTCTCTCATAGCTGTCTTCTCTTTTGTTGAACAAAAGCTTATAAAAGTATCTGGAAACATCCATTTTTAAGAATAAATATGTAGTTTTGAATCCCTTTTCAAGAACTCTCATGTCTGATTTTCAATACATAGCTGTAAAATTAATCGCCCAGAGAACAGATATTTTGATTAATATTTTCTGTGCTAAACTGCTGAATTTAAGAAGGCTACATGATACTGTATCATAAAGAAGTCATATTAGGTTTGTGTTCCACTTTTTAAAAAGAAAACAAACTCCACAATTTTAGATAGAATGAGACTTCCTTAAGTATCTGCTGTGTTTTTTTAAAAACTATTTTATTGTGATAGAGCCTGAGACCTTCAGACATCATCTGGATCTCCTTCTGCTAAACAAAGTATAAACACAGAACACAATGATGGTCTTCCCTTTTTAAAAGTCTTTTACCTAAATACATCAGGAAAATAAAAAAGCGAGAGGGGAAACAGATGAACAGAGCACAATGCAACAGCAACAATTCTATAGCAGAAATTACTACTGATAAAAAACCATCTGCAGTTCTGGTACAAGAGGATCTGTTTTCTCACAGTTGTGAAGATTTAACGAGCTGCTGAGAAGAAAGACATTGATAGTACTTATTGATCATTTCACCTCTCACTAATGGAAACACTGCGAGGTTGAGTCATGGAACCTGCTTGACTGCAACACCAGATGATAGCGAGGAAAAAGAGAAGAGAAATACCGAAAGGCACTGAAGAGAAATACCGAAAGGCACTGACACTGTAAATATACTTTGATTTAAAAAAATACATGTAGTTTCACTAAAATTTGACCAGCTCACCTCAGCTGACATTTCTATACATGTGGGTTTAGGATTTCCTCTAATATCTAATCATTATGCTGGTACAACAGTACTTACATTAATGGTACACATTAAGAATATTCTGTAGTCAAAGAATTGGTCAACAGCAAGGGTATAAAAAAGAATACTTCACAGCTTGCACAACATTATGAAAATTTAGACTTCAACAAAGATAATTTAAAACTGTAACGAATATTTTAAAAGTATTTAGTAAGAAGAATCCTTAGGCTTTTCATCATTTTTCCTATTGCGATATAAATAATCCGATAAATATTCCCCCTATGAAATATTGGTATGTTAATTAAACAAAAGTTTACAGCTCACTATATATGCATTTTTTTTCTTAATAAGAAAGATTAGAGTCTGGGGTTGATTTCTATGGGAATTAATTAGCAGTCATAGAAGCTACTTCCAACAAAAATCTGGTGAGAGAAAGGAAGCATAACTGCTCATAAAGGTGATGTATTGCAACATTAATCAAGCAAATAGATGCTATATAAAATCAAAAGGTCAGCTACTGTAAAATATAGGAAAATAGAGTGTATATAGGAGGTTAGCATTTAAGACATTTTGACAGCACACTACCTTTCACGCTACCTGAAATCTTTATGTAAAATGTGGTTAACATCACTCACCCAATTCAGTAACGTAGTCAGTTCTGGAATGAAACAAGACAGACATATTGTACCAGCAATAAGAAAAAGTGGATCCCTTTTACTAATCTTATGCTTGAAGGGAGTATTTTATTAGTATCAAGTAAGCAATTTTAAATGACATGTAAGTAAAGAATATATACTGTTTGGGACTTTTTTCACAAATACTTCCATTACACGGGAATTGGGCCTTTTTTCTTCAAAGAACCTGTTAGAAAAGGTAGCATTAATGGCATAGGACAAGAACTGAAAATCAGAGAGAAGCTGGGTTTGTAATCATATACTCAAAATCACTGGTTTGCAGCCACTGCTAACTATTTATGAGATAGAAGGAATGCAGTATGAAAACCCTGTTCCTTCTGTCTTCTGTTTCAGATGGCTTACAAACATGTATTACTGTGTTTGAGCACAATACTGGGAAGATGAGAGGTCTCCAACACAGGTGATTATAGGCAATGCTTCAACATAAAAAAATCAAGTCC
The DNA here is from genome assembly GCA_033558185.1 of Dromococcyx pavoninus. NCBI lineage: Eukaryota > Metazoa > Chordata > Aves > Cuculiformes > Neomorphidae > Dromococcyx > Dromococcyx pavoninus. Next base: position 2,272,017 of record JAUMJL010000091.1, on the reverse strand, counting down.
TGGTTATGTCAACTAATTCCATACTTCTCAGTCACAATATCTTGTAATTTACCGACCTCATTTTGAAGCTTGAACTCTGGGAAAAAAAATGTTTCATCATGCCTTCATGCATTGTCTCTCCTGCTCTCCTCTATCTTAGACTTCCTATTATCCGCATGCCTATTCTGATTCCTCCTCTCAGCTTCTGTCTCTGGATCCATATTTAGCTTGGTGCTTCCACAATCTTCTCTTTATCCCACTGTCTTTATCCCACTAATCTGCTGATGCATATCCCTCACGACAAACCCAATTTCACTTCTAAGACACTTGCTTCCATCTTCTTCTTGGCTTACCTACTGCAAACTACTCCAACTGGTTTCTGCCTCATACATTTTGTGTCAGTCACGACTTTTGAAGGTAATAGTAATAATTCAAATGGAAATTTATGAGATGCTTCTGCAATGTCAGCCAGTGAGAAATCTCCCCCTGACTATGGAACACTGGTGAAAATCCCTCATTGTTCTACTTTATTACCTTTCTGTCCCACAAAATTCTTGAAACATAGTATTATCAGGTATTTTCTTCCTTGTTTATCTCCTGGTGTTTCCTTATTCATTTACTTATTTACAGGCACCAAGTAATTGCACCTAATCTTCAAGGATTTTTTATTTGCTATCACTTCAGAGGAGTGGGAGGAGGGGAAAGACAAATTTAAAAATGCATATGTTGTCCTTGCTGTGCTGTAGCAAGTTTGGCATGCTACCAGTGCTGTTCGAATTTTTCTCTTAGGAAGACTAAGATAGTTCAACCAGCTGCACTGAAATTGCTTTGAAAATGGATACTTGCAAATTCTCCCCATAAATGAAAGTTTAAATTACAAAAAGCCTTCTGACCGGTTATCTCTTGGTAAAGTGCTTTAGAATTTGCATATAAACTTCATTTCTTTTTCTAATTACACAGAGTAAAATGCATTCATTTTGCTTTTGATTACAAGCTGGTCTTGCCAAACACCTGTGACTGCCACAAATTCTAATTTGTTATTTATTTACTTCAAAGCAATCTTATTATCTAAATGATTCAAAACATCAAGGACCTTAATTATTGATAGTCAATTCAGTAGGGTTACATGATACACGTCCTTAGATTGAAGGCACTTCTCTGCTTTCTTCTGCTCAAGTACACACTTGGCTGAGTAAGAGGACATATGATTCTACGATTAAGTCTATTGGAAATCAAATTCTTCCTGAATTGCAACTAGTTTTAGACAATACCAAAGAGCCAAAACTGACAGCTACAATCTGCTGGCTAACGGAACTACAAAAAAAAGAAAATACCCTTCTTGCTACTTTGATGGTCAAAAAAAGATATGCACATGTAGCACATGTATTCTGTAAGTCTGATCCTTGTCTCCACAACAGGAACGCTGCATGAGTGCATTTCATTTATTCCTGCTGGTAGTAACCCAAATTTACAGTAAAGCAATAAACGTGCATATGGCATGTTCTATGGTTGTGGTGAAACTTTCACGCTTTCTGACAACTTAATTAGAACTTTTAGGTGGGTTGCAAATGATCTTATATGTGTAAGAAATGAAAGGATGAAAAAGATCCTAAAAAAAAAAGACATTTTTACTTAATGTGCATGTTTTAGGTTGCATATGCGCATATCCCTAGTATAGGCATGTGCATGGATATCACAATGTAAACTTTCAGGCACAAAACCCCTGCAAAAATCTGCCTCTGTCTGCAAACTATAACTTGTCAGTGTTTTGGATGATCAGAGGTACTGTACTCTCATAATGCCTTGATGTTGTATTATGTTGGACTCATTTCTGGGAGTTCAGAATACTCAGATTCTCATTCAGATAATTTGTAATCATACCATTCTTCACCAGTCTTTACAATTTTTTCCTTTCAACATTTAAGATCTGCAGATATAAGAAGTTCAATCTGAGTTGAATTCAGTCTGAAGCTTTCATAAAACTGATCATGCAGCCTAGAGAATGCATGTCCCATCTTAGAGTCTATTTTAACTATGTATTTCTCAGGGATGGTACAGTTTTCTGGTGTCACTGTTCTTCTAACGATATTCATAGGTTGTCTTGTAATCTGACTGCAAGTATACCTTTATCCAATCTCTTTCCTTTAAGATTGGGCTGGTATCTGCTATCTCATTGTTTGACTGGCAAAGCAGAAGTTTTTTACGCTTGAATGTGTGTCATCCTATATTCTTCACTTTTAGGCACACTAGGCCTGGTGCTGCATGATGCAATAAAGGTCTGTAGAGAATCTTGCTCCATAGAGGTCAAGGATTAAATTATGGAGGAAATGCACAATATCCCATGCAATACAAATGCAAGGATACAGTGCATGTAAACTCCATATAGATATACACAGTACATGAACCCACACTGTGGGTTAGACTTTTAGCTGTGTAAACCAGGTCAGTTCCATTGGCTGAGAAGAGAAGAAAATCTGTGAATGGATTATATGTCTCCCAGCCATACTGTGGTATCTCTTCAGGATCTGCTCTTCTCTATGTGCAATGTTGATGTGTTAATAGACTTTTTACATACTCCTTAAAAGACTTGTTAATCCTTGAATTCAAGGAATATCTCTTCTGCATTATGAGATGCCAGTGGAAACCCTTTCACATCTAGACTTCTATGGTATTATTCTTTTTTTGTTTGTTTGTTTATGATATCATTGCCTACTGTAAAAGAATGACCAAACCATCTGTTCTGCTCTTGGAAAATTAAAGGGAACTGCTTTTCAAGAATTTTGTTACAGTCAATAAACACGCAATATCTTAAATTAAATAACTTAATAGTATTTTCATATTTGCAATTAGTATGTTCTAGATTTCTTTTAAAAAAATGCAACAAAACCAAACCCAAAGCATTCAATGTTAAGAAAACAGAACTAAGACATACATACCAACATTTTACACAACTAGGAAGATGCTAAACAATAATCATCTGCCTGGAGACAAAAAAATATTACAAATACATATGTGAATATATCCAGCCTAAAATGGAAGAGACTAAAAATGACTAAGAAACCATAACCTATGTCATTGTTTCACTAGCTCTTCACCTGCAAAGCAGCACCATCACTGGATGATAACATTTTAATGTTATTGATGTCTTACAAGGGCAAAGAGCATATGACAAACATAATCATGCGGTGACGTCACAGAAAGATATAGATCCTCTTATTACATAATGTTTTTTTAAAATTTGGATATCCCATAAACAATAGAACATAGCAGCAAATAAATTGTGAGTTCAAGGCTCAAATTATGGAAGAAAGTTGTGCTTTCTTTTTTTAGGGTTTTATCAGGAGAAACATGTGGAATTCTGGAGGGAATACTTGAATTTTCTAGCTAAATAAAATGCATCAGAGGCAAATATGGACCAGGACAGCTAACATTTTCATTTAAGAACCTAAATTTACATTTTTATTCAGTCAATAAAATATAATTTTGCAATTCTATTAAGAATTAAAAATTTTTCAAGATTTAAAATATATACATACAAAATTCATCTTTTAAAAAACAATCCTTTCAACATTTTGAAATATACAAATCTGCAACTTTGAGCTGAGAAAAGGAAAACTGACTGGTCAGTTTTCCTTGCTGAAGATAATGTGTACAATCCAACAGCATGATAATGAAAAGTGTTTTAGATTCTTAAATGATTTTCATCTTAACAACTTAATATGTTAACATTAACTGAAGGAAATAAAATTATTTAACTCCACTGCTTTCCACTTCTTTAAATCACTGGTTAATTGGATTTTCTACGTAAATTGTAAAAGGATAGTTGCACTGCTTTTCTTTCTTTCTCTCATTATCCTATCTATGGCTTTCCAAGTACTGCAACAGTACTGCATTGCCTGAAATTCAACATCTGATGCAAAGCTCCCTGAAGTCAGTGTAAAGATTTCCACTAAATTTAGTGGAATTTGAATCAAGCCCCAAGTAGGCTGCAAAAATCTCTACCTTTTTAACCGAGCACTGCAAGCTAGTGAAATTGATGGATGACCAGAGATTAGGATTTCTATCCAATCTGAAACCAGTTTGTTTTCTTAACTGACCTCTACAGGCTCTACTATTAATTTTTTATTATTATTTCTATTGTGCTCTGTGACTCTCTGTTTTTAAGTCTTTATGCATTGCCAACTTTACTTCCACGGCTTTCATTTTATAGTAGCATCCAGCAACCCCAAGAAGAATTGTACTACCTGAACACAAATTCCAGTACACCACTTTTCCTTTATTGGAAATATACCATGCAATTGAGTCTACTCCATGTTACTGAACTATTATTATGTTATTGGTGACTTTCCATTCTGATTAGCATGATCCAAATCCACCCCACAATATATCTCTGAAGAGTAACAAGGACTGTCTATGAAAATACAAAATTATAGACAGGCATGTGGGCACCCTGGTTTAATTCAGAGTGTACCACCAAAAATTCCATACTTAATTCATTTCAAATGGGGAGCTCACATTGGAAAACAACTGAGTGGGTACCTGGCAATATCATGGAGCTGCTCCTCTTGGAAACTCTGCTGAGGCACACGGAAAATAAGGAGGTGAGTGGTGACAGCCAAAATGGTTCCACGAAGGACAAATCATGCCTGATGAATTTGGTGGCCTTCTACAATGGGGCTACAGCAGCTGTGGATAATGGGAAGAGCAAATCATCTACCTAGATTTTGCAAAGTTTTCGACACTCTCCCGCACAACACTCTGGTCTTTAAATTGGAGAGACGTGGATTTGACAGGTGGACCACTCAGCGGATAAGAAATTGACTGGAAATCACACTGAAAAAGTTGTGGTCAACGGCTCAATGTCCAAGTGAAGACCTGTAATGAGTGGCATCCTTCAAGGGTCAATACTGGGACCAATATTGTTTAAAATCTTAGTCAGATATATGGACAGTGAGTTTGAGTGCACCTTCAGCAAGTTTGATGATGACCCTAAGCTGTGTGGCATGGTTGACATGTTGGAAGGTGAGGATGTCATCTTGAGGGACCTGGACAGGCTTGAGAGGTGGGCCTGTGCTAACCTCATGAAGTTCAATAAGGCCAAGTATAAGGTCCTGCACCTGGGGCAAGACAATCCCAAGGACAAATAGAGTCTAGGGGTTGAATAGGTTGAGTAGCCCTGAAAAGAAGGACTTGGGAATGCTGGTAGATAACCAGCTCAACATAAGATGCCTATGTGCCCTTGCAGCCCAGAAAGTCAACCATATTCTGGGCTGCATCAAAAGAAGTGTGAGCAGCAGGTCAAGGGAAGTGATTCTGCCTTTCTACTCTGCTCTCATAAGTGCTGCGTTCAATTCTGGAGTCCTCAGCACAGGAAAGACATGAATCTGCTGGAACAAGTCCAGAGGAAGGTCACAAAGATGATCTGAGGCCTGGAACACCTCTCATACAAGGACAGGCTGAGACAGTTGGGGTTGTTCAGCTTGGAGAGGAGAAGGCTCCAGTGAGACCTTATAGTAGCCTTCTAGTACTTAAATGGGGCCTAAGGAAAGATGGGGAGGGGCTCTTTATCAGGGAATGCAGTAATAGGTCAAGGGGTAATAGTTTTAAGCTGAAAGAGGGGAGATATAGGTTAGCTATTAGGATGAATTTTTTTGCTATGAGGGTGGTGAGGGACTGGAACAGATTGCCCAGAGATGTTGTGAATGTTCCATCCCTGGAGGTGTTTAAGGGCAGGTTGGATGAGGCTTTGAGCAACCTAATCAAGTGGAATGTGACCCTGCTTATGGCATAGGGGTTGGAACTAAAAGATTTTTAAGGTCCCTTCCAAACCAAACCATTCTATGATTCTATGTTTCTATGACAGTCCAGTTCTGAAAGACAAAGGAGTATAATTGGGAGAGGTCCTAGTGAAGTGGCACTCTTTTTCCCTGTTAGACTTAGTACTGTTCTACATTTAAAAAAATAAAAAGGCTTTCTTTTTTAAATTATGATATATCTGTGGATCTTGAACCATGGAGAGGACATTACACAGATTGTCTGACTACAAGGATTGCTTGGTGTCACTGTATCAGGTTTCCTCTAGAGGCAATTGTCAGAGTGCATTCTGTTCTACATTCACCTACTTATTTGTGAAATCCCTTTAAGATACAGCAGTGTTCACAGAAAATCTCTGAGGGGACAGCCCTCCAAGCAAAATAATCAGCATAGCAGTTCAAATTTCAGCATTTTTCTATCCCAATAAGGAAAGAGAAAGAGTTCACTGCCAGCACAGTAACAGAGTGAAGGAGGCTTGCCTTTACCCTGCAGAAACAGCCTGCAGCTTCCTCAGTTGATCTGTTAAAGCACATGAATGGTAAAATCATTCTGGAAGGGACTTTGATTGGCAGAGAAATGGATTGCACTACTGTTTATACACAGTGGCTTGCAGATGATCTGCCACAGGTCCACCCACAGTCATTGTGTGATCAGTGCAATACTTCTTTTATCCTCAGAGCTATTGCTTGTTAATGGTGAGCTCCCTGTGTGCCTCAGAATGCAGATAACATGAACACAATATGGCACTCAAGTCAATCATGACACATCAGTGGAGATCTCTTTGTCAGCTACATTGCTCTCTGCCCTAGGTAGGCCCTTTTCTCTAAAGCTGTTTATTGTATGTTTGCACATTCTATACATCCTTTGGACTGGCTTTGTCGTCAAAAACAAAGGCAACAAGAAGAGAATATAGAAGTTTCATTTTCCCATACGTGCCTGAAAGGCTTTATATTTTTCAGGTTCTTTTTTTGTTGCCAGAATATCTCACCAAACACTTGGAAACATGAGGGTTTTCAGTCCTCTGTCTTAGAGTGAGCACAAATTCCTTTCCTCATCCCTTCCCTTCCTACTTCCAGTCTTTGTTGTTGGTCTTAGCAGGAAAGTGAGAGAATGATAGGCTGAGACATTGCCAACTGAGTATTATGAAGAAAGCTTCCTCTCCAAAAGCCTCTACCATGTCTCTTCGTTGGCCGCTCTGAGGATTTCAGTCTTTACCACCATGCAACACTTTTCAGTCTAATTGTTTTCATGAAAAGTTCCAAGGAAAATATTCCATTTTTGCACTTCACATTTTCTACTTGGCGGAGGATTAACATCAGTCTTTGGCTACATTAAAAACAACCATGAAACTCTCCTCAGGATATGAAGTAACATGTGGGCAGCTGGGGACATAGCAATATCAAGATGTAACTCAAATGACATGATACAATTCAAACTCAAAAATAAGGTTTCAATTTGCTGCAAAATTTAACACTATTAAACAGGAATTAAGATTGAAGCAATCAAAGTGCAGTCAGAAAAGCTTGTAAAGCTCCTGCTTATGAGGTGGAAAGGGATGAATTAACTTTACGTAAACACCGGGAAGCTTTGAGACAATAAAAGAAAACAGCAGCACAGGAAAGAACATAAAGTTGCAAAATCTCTTCTTGTACAGGTAAAACCTCTTGGCCACACAAACCTCAGAGAAACATTTTGGAAATCATTCTATGCAAATACAGTAATACTGAAACTCTGCTAGCCTAAGAGTCAGAAGCAAAGGAGTAAATTTTTGCGTATCTGCTAAAGCTGGAACTTGAAACATTCTCCTCCTTCACCTTAAAGCCCATTTACACACATAACCAGCAAAATAGCTTTTAAAGGTCTGGATTTTTGTCTGAAAGACTACTTTCAAAAACCCGCCAACACTTGTCTGCATTAAGGTATTAGCATTCTTGTGAGAAGGTATTGAAGCATTTTGTTCAACTGCCTTTTAAACCTTTTGTGTCTTGCAGACGGTAGCTCCTTAGTATCCATCTTAACTTCTGGATTTCCTTCCTTAAATTTCCCTGCACTTTTGGTTTTCTATATTCTGTTAGATTCCATTTCTAGCCACTGTGTTTATTGTCTTCCACAAATCCTAGATTTTTCTCCTCCTTTTTCTATCATGTTCTTACACTCTTATCACTGATCTTGCACTTCTTCTGCATTTCCTCATCTTTTACATCTAGGTGATGACTCTATACATAAGTAACAGATGGTTTTCATCTTTGGTTTGCTATTTCTTTTTCACGAATTTCTTTAGTTGTATTTAATTTTTCAGCTGTGGGAAGATCATTCCATGGTTGGTTATGGCAACGATTCTAAACGTTCTTGCAGATGATCACATGTATCCTACTCTGGTGAAAAATTAATAGCTTTCCTATCCTATCCTGTCAGTATGCATTCTACATGTAGTTTATTTGTACACCTGTGTGAAAACAAAGATCCATAGGAATACTACTGGCAAATAGTAGGCCTCTAAAAAAGTGGAGAAGTCAGGGGAGAGAAAGACCTTCAGAAGGCATTGCCAAAGATCTGAATTTACATAGAAGGATTCAGAAGAAATGTGCAAGACCACTTTTAACTTACTCAGATTTTCAGGGATGAATTCCAACAACCAGGTTGGCAATGTCCAGTCACTGAATCAGACACACTCCATGTTTACATTCTTTCTTCTCTAGCCTTTTGTCCCAAAGGTATTCCTGAAGTATATCTGTTTTATCCTAAGAGGTGTTTTGGCTTCTGTGTTAACATCAAAATACTCAGCACTATACTTTGTCCAAGAAAACTTTCCCAGCTAATCTCATTCTTCATATTTTCTGCTGAAAAAGTAAGGAGGAAAGGAGGATCTCACTGAAAAGTGCAAAACTAACGACCATAAAAAGTTTAAAGTACTCTTCAGAAGGAAAGAGCTATTACTGAGAGTTGCTGAAAGGAGTATAGGTAAGGAGGGAAAAACATGATGACTCATAGGCTCTGCATTATTAAAAGGACAGTTTCAGTAAAGGAACATAAAGTAGGGGACTGGGAGCCAGGACTAAGCCTCCATTTAAAATTAAAGTAGTGCAGAAGTCGCTTGCTTTGTGGCAAGGGAGTTTCAGGGCCAGGAGACCATTTTCCTCTCCTAGGTGTTCAGCTGCCTGAGCTCAAGGTTAGCTCTCTGGTCTGGGACAGTTGCCCAATCTCAGTTCAGATCGTTATGAAGAAGGAACTGTGAAAGAGCTATAAGAAGTTTCTGCAGGTTTATAACAATATTTTGCTCAGGATTTACATTTAAGTTGACACTTAGGGCCTTGCTTCCTGCCTGTTTGTATCCCAAGACAGTACCCTTACTGACCTCCAGGCTTTGTTTCTGTCCCTGGCAGAAATCACATGGCTCCATTTCTTTGATCATGGACATTGCTGCTAATCAATTAGTCTAATTCTACCAATGCTCTAGCAGAAATTGAACCCTTTGCTTTCCATTGGACTTACAGTGAGAGTGCAGGTTAAAGGAGAACTAGTGAAAATGGAATACAGTTCAGAATGGCCAGCTTTTCTATTCCTGTTGAATCAACTCCCATTTTCTCTTTGCAAAACAATCTAAAATTCTTCAGCAAAACCTGAAATATAATTAATTTCCTTTATGGAATGCTAGCCCTTCTCTGGCTGAAAGGGGTTTCAGGCTAATAGATGGAGAATGCATTTCTCAGGCTGCAGTGATAGTGGCAGGCAGGTACGGTGACAGCAGAATTCACTTAAAGGAACAATACAGAGATATATTTTGTCCTGTTTTATTTTGTGCAGCCTGTAGTACTTGTTTGGAAATCACCCAGGAACTGATTTTTCACTAAGATTTCACAAATTAAAAATATCTGAATATTTTTTATGATTACATTTCATAATTAAAATATTTTGCAAAGAGTGTTGTGACCAGCATCACAGAAATAGATGAGTTAACTGATGAACAGCTGCTCTCCATTTGCAGCCCTTCCCTCTGGGTAGGACTAGAGGCAGGAAAACCTGTCCAAGTCCCAACTCAAATATAAAATTGTGTCTTGCCTCAGTAACGCTGATAGTAACACCAACAGAAATAAGTGTTCCATAATCAAACTCAGAAGATACAATATGAAGCAGATGAGGAGCTGTCCTGGCTTTCTTTTATTTAAAAACAGAAAGTATTTCTTAAGGCAATACACCTTGATTGTCCACACCCTGTGACTGGTATTCCTTACAATGACTGTGTTTCTGTGGACACATATGGGTTAAGCCTATAGATAGTATAATTACCTCAGTATGAGCCCTGGGAGCTTTTTTCAGAATCTATAGACTCTCTATGATATTCCAGATTTAAACCCCCTCCTGTCACTTTCAAGTCACAAAGAGCAGTTACGGATATGCCCCTGGATTCCTTCAAATGAAGTTTCCTGGTCAAGAACAGAAGTTATAGGGGTAGCAGAGAGGAAATTATTGTGCTATAGTTTCACAAGAAAACACCCCAACATTTCAGAATGTCAAAAATTTTCCCTTCACAAAGTAGGATGAACGACAAAAATGTTCATATCTGAAAAAGTATGTCTTCAAACGCTTTGGGGCTGTGAAAGAAAACTTATACTGAAAATCTCAAAATGGATAATTTTAATCACAAGAATTTTAAAACATGCAAATTTTTATTCATTTTCTTAACCAAAGTAATTTTAAACTGCAAAATTTTGTTTATCAAAAAAAAAAATCTAAACAAGATACTGACCTTAGTTTTGAAATCTTTCAAAAAAATTTTGGGTTAAAAAATTCACTGATACCAGTATTTTAGCCCAATAAACATTGCTTCTATAAATCAATAGTTTTAGAGGGAAAAAAGGAAGTTTACAAAAATCTAACCATCTATCTTCCCTATGCATTCTGAAATGCCACGTAATTTGCCTTTTACTTTCCACTCTTAACCTCTTTGAACTTACCTTCATTTTGAAAACCATAATCATTGACCTTTGTATACGAATAGTTTCCTTTCCCTTTTCTTCTTTCTCTACGATACATCCAGCACCTTTTCTGCATCCCAAATTTATACTGGAAAAGGCATCCATATATATAAAAATATAAATTCTCCAGTACTTACTAAAAGGAAACTTTCTTCCTATTTCTTTCTTATTATGTAGCAAGTATAAAAATTCAAAGCTGCAGTTGCTCTTTCCCCTGAGGATTTTCATCCTATATAATTTAAATTTTCCTGACATCTTTCTTCCCTCACTTTTATATTACAAATTCCCCTTAAGCAATGCGAACATTTATTTGCATCTTTGACAGCAAAGGGGAGATTGACGGATGGAAGCAATGCTCTCTTTGAATAATGCAAGATGTTGTGAGACTGACAGTAAGAAGGAGTCCTAAATAATAGGTCCTTCTTGATACAATTTAAAAATATGCAGCCTATTGTCTCAGCCACCAGCAAACCAGTTCATAACTAGAGCCTCAACAATAAGGCTGTGTTCCATCCATCTCAATGACAGCTAACAACAGGAGACTAATCTCTCTTAAAAATACTTCCCAATCACTTTTTGCTGTAATTAAATCAACACAGTGTTCAACCACACAGAAGCACAGGAAAGAAGCTTTCTGTTTTATGGCATTTCAGAGTGAGAAATGGTCTCAAGTTTTACTCATCACTGCCTTGGGAGAAGCTGGTGACAATTAGAGTTGTCTGCACCACTTAATCCCAGTCAAGACCCTGTTGTCTTTTATATATTCATTATTTTTTCCAGTGCTGCCCACAGATGTTAAAAAACAAACAGACAAACAAACGAAAAACCCCACACGAAAGAAATTGTGACAGAATGATAAACTTTACAGGCTTATACCACCCACAGTCATAAAACTAACTGAATTCTATAGCATTAACATCACTGTCTGAGGATCTCATCCTCAGGATTATATCTCTATGTCTTCCTCAGTGTCTATACTTTTATTCAGGACTTTATTTGCCACATTAAAGGGAATCAGAAGGGACTTGGAAGATGTTCAAAAGGTGAAAAATTTGTTAGTCCCAGCTGCACTTTTAATTATACTTATAAATTGATACAACTCATACCATTAGAGAGGTTTTATTAACTTGTATAGATTTTGAACTACAGTTTCAGTGATATAATTTGGTAATTAGTGAGTTCATTAATCGAATTTCTGGTCAATGCTGTCAGAATTATAAAGGAAGAGGGAAAGATAGAATCATAGAATCACAGAATCACAGAATCATCTGCTTGGAAAAGCCCTCTGAGATCATCAAGTCCAACAGTACCTGTCTACTTACTAAACCATGTCCCTAAGAAACTCATCTACCCATCTTTTAAGCACCTCCAGGGATGGTAACTCAACCACCTCCCTGGGAAGCCTGTTCAAGCAAACTCCTGGAGAATACGATTAATTCATATAGGCACTTAGACCCTGTAACAGCCAGTACTATTATGTACTAATAATTAAGTATGCTCAAGTTCAAAGTTGCACGGAAATTCTTTGTATAATAAGAGTTTAAAACAATAGCAAAGCCACCTACAGTTATCACAAGAAAAAAAAGCAATCTAATCAAGAGTGAAATTCTGCCACCTACCCAAGGTACTTTGCAGAATTACAGCCAGGGAGAATGCCCTATGTGATTTCGCATATCTTTAGTGCAGTGTGGTTCTGGAATATCGGAGACAGTTTTTCCAGTATGCCTACATGTCAGATTTAAGTACATTATAGGCACCCATACAAAGTGGTACCAGTTACCATGCAGACGTGGCAAAATGGAATTCAGTATGAGATTTGCTAAACCCTATATTCACTGTGCTACTGAGGAACAGACTACAGCCTGCTTTCACGTCTGTCTATAACATTACCATTGACAGTGCAGTCAGGTCTTAAGCTACAGTTGCATTTCTGATCTTGTTTATTTCTTTGTTCCTGAGTTGTTACCATAGATGTTAAAATTAACTGCTTCATGGCCAGTGTGTCCAAGGCAGCCTACAATCTCCACTTCACTCACGAGACCCTCTCTGTTAACAAGCAACAAGCTGGGGAAGAGTTTGTCTGGGATAGAGTCAATTTTATCCCTAGTAGCTGGTATAGCTCTGTGTTTTGTATTCAGTCTGAGAATAATGTCGATAACATACTGATGTATTTAATTGTTGCTAAATATTGCCTATACTAAGGACTTCTCAGCTTCCTATGGACTATTAGTGAGCAGGTGCGCAAGAAGCTGGAAGGGAGCATAGCCAGGACCCAAATTGACCAAACTGATGTTCCATATCATTTGACATTATGCTCCGTATATGAACCAGGGGACTGGTTGAGAGCCCGAGATTGCTGCTGGGGGTGGGCTGGGCATTGGTAATTGGGTGTTGGGCAATTGTATTGTCATCATTTGTTTTGCGTACTTTATTACTATTATTATTAACATCTCCCCCTTTTGCTGTCCTATTACATTGTCTTTATCTCAGCCTACAAGTTATATGCTTTTTCATTGTCCTCCCCATGCCACTGAAGAGGAAAAGGTAAGCTAATTTGCCAGCTGAGGTTAAACCATGACAAGGACTTCTTTCAAATCTTAAGAGTTTACCAAAATTATCCCAAACTGAACCTTATTAATTTTAAAACGATGACTGCATGTGTATTTACTGTATAATCTTGTGAATACATGTGGGGAAAATTCTTAGAATGATAGGCCAGAAAAAGGCAAATAGAGGCAAAATAAAATCTCATACAATTGCACTATAAGATATGGGGAGTATCTATGGACCTGTGGTGCAGGAATTTGCATGCCTTCACCTGAAACTGCAGAGAAGAAAAGTTCAGAAATAACCTTACAGCTGTTTTCTACCATCTCTGTGGTGCTTATATGTTGCAAAGATACAGTTTAGTATAAAGGTGTTCTCTTAAGAGGAGTCTGGACTTCTGACTTCCATTAGTTATCTGTGTTGTGCCTGCAGATACCAACTCAGACAAATTCTCCACGGGTCTTAAAAGATTTTTCAAGGCAAAGTGGAGATCAAAGCCACTCTTGGTATTGTTTGAAAGCCTCATTCCAAGGTCAAAGGAGAGCTGAAAATGCACCCCTCTCTAACATGACGCAGTAGATCACCACCTCCTTCCTACCCTCACCTTTCAGCAGCACTGAAGACGAGTGACCTTGTATGTCTCAAGTCGTTCTAACTTTCCTATATTCATATGGTATCTCAACAAATTCTTCTACTCAAGTCGAATAGACTTATGAAACTACTTTAGGAAACAAGGTAAAGGAAAAGCTTAAAGTTTCCCTTTATACCACACACACACATCACAGTTGAACTTATGAAAAGTCTTTTATCTGCCTGTCAAAGGGTAGCTAAATCAGTAGTAAAAATAATAAGGAACATCATAAAAACAAGCAAAAAAAAATCTATAAAAATCCCAGCTCTGACAGGGTGAAAAGAAACATACCAAAGTGATAGAATGTTGCATTTAAGAAAAATATAAAACTTTGATTTCCATTAAAACAAAAACCCAGACAAAAGACCTGTTTGTGCATCTGCCTCATTTTCCAATGCTTTTTTTATCCTAATACTCACATTATACTCAAAGTGACTGACAGATATTTGATAATGAATCTGCTTTGAAACTTGTCCAGAGAAGCAAAATCTGTTCAGGGAACCCAGCGCTCTAGCTCAAAGGGAATAACTTCAGCTTGAAGTCAATTAATACTATTATACTTGTACAGTTCTTTACTTGGAATGTTTACTAAAAGTCACAGGGCAATAAATGAACAAGAGCTGGCTAAACGTAAGTTTAAATCCCTCTACTGCCTGTCTGTGAGGTAGAGTATAACATGATTTGCCTCTTCTGAGGAGAGTGGAGATTCGTGACTGTAGATTTGTAACTTTAAAGGCATTCTCTTTTGACCTAAATTTGAATTTAAAATAGTCGCAGCTGCCTGTGACTGAAAACTCCTTTTAATTCATCCACTGAGACTCTTCTATTTCTTTTCTATATCCATTCCTACAAATATCTCCCACTTTTGTGCAAGCTTCATTCATCCCCCCCAACAGATACAGGAAAGCTACTATAGCTCCATGTGTTTTTTCCCACTTGCAATCATTGAAGCTAAATGCTACAGGGGTTTAAGAGGAATCTTATCTTCGCCTTTTTGAGGCATCATGTAAAGACTGACTCTACTTGTATTGTCTTAAACATTGACTTCAGTGCTGTGGCTCCTAATTAAGGGATGGGCTGACTGTGCTGCTGTAGAGGAGGAGGTGCAGCAGCAGGTGCTGCCCCACACACACACCTGACTGCCCACGCAGACCCAAAAGTTCAGGTAGAGGTTATTCTTGCAAGGGTCTGTTGAACTGCCCGTGGCTTTGGAGCTCCCAACCCCAATTCCAGAACTTCTGCACATGCACCAATAGGAGAACTTTCACAGTAAGACCACTCCTCATATGGTAATAGGGCATGGACTTGCCCGATATATAGATATCTGCCAAGAAGACAGGCGTGCACACCCACTAACCCATGGAATCCACCTGAAGACATGCGGCAGAAGAACTACAGGACTACTTGCTCCTGAAGACCACGTTTCCAGAGGCCCATGCAGTGGATACTTCTCTGGTTTTCTCTGATGCAACTCGGAGTGCATCAGAGTGTGTGATTTGTTATTTTGACTATGCCCAAAATAAATGCTGTTTTGAATTTACCCTGGAAGATTTGTCAGTCTCCAATTTGCCATGCAGACACCAAAAGACCCTCCCTCTCTGTGCACATCGGGGTGACCTGGTATCGGGCGCAGGACTTGACACACAATACTATCATCCTATCATGGAACTGTCTGAACAAGCAGCAAACTAGCAAACAACAACAACAAAAAATAACCCTTAAAGTGCATGGGCAGAAGATACAATCTTTTATATTTCTGGAACTCCCTATTTATATCAGAACATTCATAGAGAAGAAACTTTCTGGTATGCTTTTGTCCCACAGGAGAGGGAGGGAGAACTCTGCTTTACCAGTCTTTATTTTTGTTATAATTCCCTATTCTAATTGGGCTGCAATTGCAACTGGTAGGGGTTTAACCAAAAGCAATGAGAAGCACTTGTCACTATGGCACTATTCAGGCTACTGAAATGTCCAGACAGATTTTGCATACAAACTTCCCCACCTTATTTATGAGCATGACAAAATCCTTCTCATCTGATATGGCAGCCAAAACCCATTACTTGACATTTCACATCAAAGAAAAAGCAATGTGCAATTAAAGGTGGCTGCTGAGCTGGCTGGTCTTTATAAGAACAGAGACACTCTTCCTTTGAGAGCTCCAATGGAAAAGACAGAAGGAATTTAATCAGGTTTTCCATATATACTTCTGAAGTAACAGGACAAATTCCTGATAATTTTATTTATAAAGACAGTACAGTTTGCCATGTTGGTTTAGTATAAAACATTCCAGCTCAACTCTAGTAATGAGGTTCGTCAGGGATTAAGCAAGCAGCATATACAATCCACGGTACAGCAAGCAGGCTGGAATTGGAGTAAAGCTCTTTGGAGGAGCTATCGGATCTATTTTGGCAGCTGGTAAGTGCCTACCAGTGTGTTGTGTGCTTTTCTGACTACCTGTGTTCGGAGCTTGAAAACCTGAGAGTAGCAAGCACTTAGGGCAATACATAGCTACAGAAGAACAGATTTTACAGAGCAATTTGCACATCAGGAAATAGTTTTTTAACCAGTCATACATAGTACTTTCCTAAAGAGTCATCTTTGTCATACTATTTTGTTATCCATATATCAACCTCTCAGCAATTTTCTGGTGCCCTGGAATTCAAGTAGACTGTCAGAGTAATGATGACAAACTGGGAAGAAGGTTACTTTGGAAGACTGAAGGCCATGGATCTATCCTATGATGAAGGCTAGAGTAGGTGATGCTTGTCTGGTAGAGAACAAAATTCTTGTGAAGAATAGAAAGCATATTCTTAATCAGGAAGAGTTTACAGTGGTAGGATCCATTGGTTGTATTGTTTAGAATAATTTCAAACATTTTGTGTTATCTCATACCTGATCAGACAAAGTGACTGTATGATGGGCTGGTTTTACCCATCTTTTG
The DNA here is from genome assembly GCA_033558185.1 of Dromococcyx pavoninus. Taxonomy (NCBI): domain Eukaryota; kingdom Metazoa; phylum Chordata; class Aves; order Cuculiformes; family Neomorphidae; genus Dromococcyx; species Dromococcyx pavoninus. The sequence continues at coordinate 2,255,129 of JAUMJL010000091.1, read as the reverse complement.
GAACAATTGATCAGGTGGTTATATCAAAACCATATAACACAGCAAAAATAAACAACACAAATTTTATCTCAAATATATAACACTTCCACAGCAGGAAGGCTGTTACATTATACTCCAGACATTATGCATGAAGTACCCTACTTTATTATGATATTCATGCTTTTATTTCATATTTTTTATTCAGAATATAAATATGTATATTACATGAAATGGGTGATAAAGCCAGTACACTATGAAAAAACCCAACAAAAAATCAAGTTGCAGTCAGGCAATCTACCCCTCTTTCATAAAAGCTGTAAAATTAATAAATTGTTCTAATTAAAGAGTGCTTAAAAAAAAGGAAAAGGAACAGATAAATGGAAATAGTGATATAAAAATGGTAAAACAAAAGATAAAAATTTTCATTATATATCCAGTTAAACATCTTGTAATAATAATAACAATGATAAAATAATAATAATAACAACACTTTTATTCCAAGATTAAAGAAGAGAAAATAAATATAAGTGATTTAAAAATTATGCAATTTTTTCTAAAAACATTTAAATATACTGAAATTACCACTACTTTTTTGTTCTGTCTTGTATGATAAAATCAGAAGTTATAAAAAATGCACAAAACTTCATATATTTCATGCTTTTAGGGAAACAAACAAAAAATGATTTTTACTCTACTTTGGATCATGTCTGAAAAATGCAGACAGAACTTGAAAAAAAGAAAAAATAATCAAGAATGAAATAAAATAATAACTTACAGACAAGAAAACATTGCCCTATGTCATAGGCATTGAAAAAAATAACTACTCTGGATAGAGATGAGAGGGTTATTTTTTGTCAGCAAGATTCTGATTATTTCATACAATATTTTGAAGAGTTTTAGATAGAACCATAATTCAAAGGAGTCTATATGTCGTGATTTTTTCATGGAAAAGGCGTTGATTTCCACTGAAAGATTTATAGTATTTGTTGTACCTATCAAGAGCCATCAGGCTGTTGACCTAAAGTTTCCTTACTTTCTAAAACAGAAGGCACATCTAAAGCTGGATCCTTAGGGTCAAAGTGGTCTAACTGTTCAGCCCATTAGTATTTTGTCCTAAACTTACGAGCAGTCTCTGAAAACAGTATTACCAAGACCACCAAAAAGAGATAATCCTCATTTATAGGGCAAACCTACTGGCATTTCCACTCAGCATTATTGTTCCGATAGCCACACTAAGTGTCACTTTCATTTTGTATTTGCAGTTCATTAGTGGTCAACACTCTTTGTCATAACTCACTCCAGTCAGCCGGTGGAAGAGACTTGTCCTTCAGCAGCTTCAAGGGAAAAACAATGTTCTATGAAATTCTAGGTTGCTCTCACCAGAACAAAAAAAATGGGCCTAAACTCAGTTTTAAATCTTAACTTTTAAAAGAAGAAAAGCTCTAATTGTGTTACAACATGCTTATAAATCTGGCTGTTCAGCTTTTCTTCGTTTCCCACTGAATTGAAGACAGTAAACCAAAGTTGTGGATCTAACCATGTCACACAAGTCAGACCTGCTTCCATGGACAGAAGGAGCTGGGGGAGAAGCTTGCTTTTTGGGCTGGCGGGCAACATCCAATATGGGTGGACAGAGTATCCCAATATCACTGTGCCCATGCCTGTTCCAGGCTTGACAGCGTCAGCTTCTGCCCTCTAACACTATCTAGCTCTGACCATAGGCAGATCTGTAAACATTTCTCCAGTTATGGGATGATGATACCTTATCCTATAGTAGAGCTATATTGTTGATTGAGTCTATATATTTGAAGAGGCACAGAAAAAAATTCTGACAAAACCATAGTACTGTAAATACATGACCACTGCCAGAGAACAAGGATCCCTCTCTTAGGGAATATTTTCAAAGAAAGATTCAGAAAAGTCAATCAGCTTTGTCTGAGAAACAGTGTGGGATAGACATCAGTATGAGAAAGTATGGTGGATGTCCTTCCTTTAAGAGGTGGTATCCCAATATTTTTCACTGATTCTGTAAATATCTTTCTATTCCCTATTTTAAGAGACTTCTATTATTTCATTTACTGCATGAGAAATAGGAAAGTTGAATCAGTCAAACAAGTGATGTAATTGGTGATTAAATCTTGTTCTCAGTGTACATTTCAGCTAAGAGAATCCATTTGTCATTTAAAAAAATAAATAGCACTAGTTCGCATTTATACAACAGCTTTAAAACCAAAATCTCTTAATCATTTTACAAACTCCAGAAGACATGGCTAAAACCAATTAAAAAATGCAAAAAGAATCACTCTATCCTTCCCAAATGAATTGAAACTAGGATTACCCTGTATCTGGTTATAATCTATACAAAGAGTTTCTTAATGTCCAAAGGCAATTTCACCCCTTGTATTTATCAAGAAATAAATATCAGCTATATTGGCTGTAACACTAGTATCTATTGGTTTGCTGTGAGTACAGAAGAGATAGTGCCATCCTGATCTAAGCTGGATTCTTGACTGATGAAGTCTGAATTGGTTTAGATATATCCAAAAAATAGCTAGTGGTTGGTTTTATGGCAAAACTTCAAGTCCAGCTCACTTCTGAAAACAAAGAAAGAAATTTTCACATTGGTAGTTTCAAAAATGGTAATGGATTACTAAGGACAGCAACTGTTACAGAAGATTTACTCTGTGTAAAAGGAGTTTATCTGTTTCTAATGTTAGTTTTTCAGGGATAAGAAACACACAAAATAGTTCTACTGTAAACAGAACAAGAACCTTGAAACTTCATGACTAAGAAACATGAGCATATAGATTATTCTCTATAGCTAGTGATTACAGCAGAAACAGCAAAAGTGTGACACTTTATGTACAGTCATTCATATAACTCTCTTGGTTGCAACAGAAGAACTTAGGAAAAAGTTCTTCACTGAAAGGGTGATTGGCCATTGGAATGCGCTGTCCAGGGAGGTGGTGGAGTCGCCGACCCTGGAGGTGTTTAAGGGGAGACTGTATGAGGCACTGAGTGCCATGGTTTAGATGATGGCTTGGTGTTAGTGTTGGGTTATAGGTTGGACTTGATGATCTCAGAGGTCCTTTCCAACCTCGTGATACTGTGATACTGTGATAGAAGATAAAACAGTATTGTATTTGTTATTTCCACAGATCTAAAATCATAGTACATAAAAGTTTTGTGCTTTGTAATTAATATATTAGCTTCTTTTTTGAGTCAGAAAATAATTAGCAAGGAAGTAAGCCTTCTCAATTTCTCTCTATTCTTCTCTTTTCTGTAGACCTTTGCAAGCAATGTTACTACAGCTTCCACCATGATAGGAAAGAGCTTAGGGCTTCTGCTGTAGCAAAAGCTGATGCACAAGTTTTACAGCTGTATATTCTGTTTGACCATTTAGCTAATTAAGCAAAATTTGCATTGCAATACATGTCAGGCCATCAACACAAATGCAAGTAAAAAATAAAGGGTGTTTTTTCCCTAATGCTTGTACCTTCCTATCTAAATTTTGAAACCACTGGGAAAGGGACAAGGAAGAAACTGAGAGCCTTGTGATGAGGGGATGTGTAGGGGCATAAAACACAAATCCTTCTGAATATCAACTTTATTAATTTTACTGTTGATAGAACAACTTGTTCTCTGCAGCCACTAATATAAAACTTTGTAAAAATCAATATTTTGCTTGTTATCTGATTGAATCGATTTCAGCTTGATTTTGTTCAAAGAAGAACTGTGAGTTTATAGGAATGAAACATAAAAATTATACTAGTCTCAAACAGTTTAAACTTTGGTAATCAGTCATTATCTGCAGCAAATATTCATTTTCAATTTGGAATACATTTTTCTATGTACAAATGAATGAAATGTGGCAAGAAAAAGGTAACTAACCTCATTCAAATACTGCATAACACAGAAACATGTAATTTAGAAAGGTCATCATTTGATTTTGAAGGCTGTGACAGAAATTTATCCCAGCACTTTTCTTCATTTGCCAAAATAGTTTCAAATTTACAAGAATTTCATTATTTTAGCACTTAATTTATGAAAATTTCAACATGTATCTGTACAGGATAATTCTATGTTGATCTTGTTTCTAGACTATCTTGATACGTTCACTAGATAACAGAAACTATTTTTACAGTAATGTTTTACTTTTTTAAGTGTGAAAATGATATACTGACATTTTTAGCAACTGTGATTTTTCTTGCACAACGCTTATTTTCTTTTTCTGAAACACAGAGTTGCAAAATCTGATCTTGACACAGATTGCAAAAGCCTGCCAAATATGGAGTGTCTTCAGACTAAACATGAAATTGTTACTAATTTAGAGTGTATACATAGGAGTTTTGTGGACATGTTAAAAGAAAAAATATCTTGCAATTGAATGAAAGTGATAATAGGAGTCTTTAAAAGATTTAACTGCAATTCATCACAAACATCCATTTGAGAGGAACTTGACAATGTATAACAACAAAACACATGCTAAAGTGGAGGTAGTTATTTTTTTGGTTTTTTGATTCCATCTGAGAGTTGTTCACTACATGAACAGCAGAAGGGGAGCTGCAGCGCTATGTTGAAGATACATGCTGTACTCTTCATTTTCATTTGTGTAATCTTTTTGGACAATTTGACTGCTTGTGCTGGAACTCCCAAGGAAAAAACACCCTCTGATTTCAACTGCACACTGCTGACTCTTCCAAAATAGTAGTAGTAGCGGTAGTAGTAGTCCTAGTAGCAACATTATTAGCAAAGGCAATCTGGGATTGGGTAATAGGATGCTAAACAAGGCTGTTCAAAGTCATAGTAGGCAACACATTTAATAAACAACATAAGACAAGGTTTGTGATTCTAGACATTAGGTTGCTGAACCGATATCTCATCTGATGTGTAAACTCATAAAATTTTAAAGTATGAGCATATTCAACTTTATATTTTCCCTGTATAAGAAGAGCCAAATCTAAAGTTACTTCTACTTTAGAGTTTAAAAACACTAAAACAAAACACAACAACGAGCAAGGATAAGAACTCTCATACCTTTTTCTGAACTTGCAGGTTTTATCTACAAACAACATGAACTATCCTGGAAAAAACAATAGTCCTCGTGAAAACTTCAGTAAGTGTAAGAAGGAAAGCCCTACCTTTGCAAATGTAATATTTAATAGATTTTATCCAGAACACAAATTTCAGTGATACTTTCAATATCACAACATCTCAGCTCAGGAAGCTTTGGTGGATATGAAATTCCTTCAAGCAAATATCTCCGGTGTTTGGTTGTTTTGCAAAGCCACTTGAGAAATTTCAACAATAGAAATACTTTTATGAACTTTGAAAATGCTTCTGTCTTTAAAAAAAACCCTCATATTTTGATTTTTTATGTTAAATATTAAAAACAATCTTCAAAATATGTGTACAAAACATTTCTAGGTTTGCAACAGTAAAATGTTGTTTTAATGATATGAAGACCTTATGGATACCTCTCTTTTGGGGAAAACGTTCTCAAAGACAAATTCCAGCAAAATATTGAATCGCGTGTTGCTGTCCACAAATTCACTTGAGTGGGCATGCCAGATCAATACTCGCTGTCCCATTTAGATCATACTGCAATATGATTTGATGGGTCATTGAAGGTCCCTGGTTAACCTCTCTCGTATCTTACAGCAGCATACAGCAGTTACTTGTGTAGCAATATGGCTGCCCTAGAAACTTTTCCAGTTTACACCTTTTACTCCTAAAACTTAACAGACATATCAATGCTGCAAACTCCTACTGGCAACAAGACTTTGGGTTTGAAACTTAAGAGTTTTGTTCTATCCTTTCTCATTTCAGGTACAACCTGAATATTCAGATTTTCCTCTCAGAACATTTTTTCTGTGTACCACCACCCTGAAACTGGCCTGCATTGGCTGAACACGCTTAAAGAAATTCCTTCAGTATACTTCTGTATTAACTTGCTATGCTGTTTCAATATGCCAGTCTGTACATGGAAATGATTAATGGAAAAAGACTGGAATTTCCAAGTTCATTCTTTGTGACTAGATTTTCAGCAGTGAACGTCCCGTGTATCCTCAACTGGCCACTGTCACCTAAAGTGTGAAAAAAACCCACTGAATATGTCTGATTTGCAAACTGAAAACACTATCATTCATGAATGAACACTGAGGTCTATATGTAAAGTTGTACATTTAGCATTTTTAGGGGCTTTAGTGATGCAATGAGAGGTCTGGAGGCTGCGGATTATCTCCTCCTAGTACCCCAACTATATGTCTAGTGGTACTGCATCTTAGAACAGATTGGTCATTCATTATGTGGGTTTTCAGACTATGGTAATTTGACTAAGACTGCCAAAAGGAAGCTCAGTTATTAACACCAAGAACATCATGTTTCCTCTACCAGAGAAGTACTGATATCCTGATTGATAGCAGTGCTGAGGAACCACTTTGTCCATCAGCAGAGAACATATTGCCAAAAAGTTGTTGGATTTATTTAAGCCTCAGGATCCAGGAGATGTCCTGAGCAGATAAATCCTTAGAACATCTGCTTTTTCCTTCCCAGAAGATGGGGAAAATGATAAAGAGTCATTTGAGCAACTGTGTTATTGCACAACAGTGAACAAACTTGCAAAGCATAAAAAGAAATATTGTCTTTAAAGAAACATAGATTGAATTGAATTGAATTGAAAAAATTAGAGCCAGACACAGTCTGTGTGTGAAGCTGGAAGGTACAGAGTGTAGGGGAGGGAGGGAAACAAAAAGCAGAAAAAAATGCTTTGTGAAATAAACAATTTCCCATGGTCATATATACCATCTCAAGTTTTTGTTTTTCTTGCTCCACTGCACTGATGCATTTTGACAGGATATTTTATTCTCCCTCCAGAGTTTTTAGGGAAAAGGGACTCATGGGTTATTACTGTTACAGCGAAGAATTTTGACTGAAATGTTTTGGCTCATTTCCTTGAGCTATGCATTAGCCAGATGGTTTGATGCATGTACTATGCCACCCTGTCTGATCCTGCTGTTGGACTTTAGCTCCTGTTCCACTGTCAAAGGAAAGGATTATTATGAATGTTCTCATTAATATTCATGCTGAAGTGTGATCTGACTGCCACTTCACTTGTCCTGCAGGTTAGGTGAGGGTGCCCTGTCAAAACAGAGAAAAGTCTTCAGCTCTTCTAAGGCAAACCAGTCTGAAAGAGAGTTTCAAGCAGAAAATAGGATTCCAATGCTCAGGGTTTCTGTCTTCTCTGATGCTAATTAATATGTCAAAATCTCATATTTATTATTAAATAAATAAGAAAAGATATATTTTATTTTTTTGTGATAAAATACTTGCATAAACTGTTACAAAATCATGAACTTGTTAGCAAAATCACTATCTTTGACGCAGTATTTAAGATCGCTACTTGTAGACAGGATCTCACCGTAGAATATATCATAAAAACCAAAAATTCCCTCTGGACGGCTCTAGCACACCAGCACCCTGCAAGAACAAATGAAAGGTGCAGAGGAGGCTGGAGCCCTCTGCTCACCCAGTCTTGAAAGGAGGGAACAGCCCACAGAGTTGGAGGCAGACACTACGTGATAGGGCAGAGAGTTCTCCATAAGGCTGTTCTCCAGACATACTAGGCAAGATCCAGGAATGAGATCTGCCAAGTATCACCCACTTGAGAAAAAGCATATACCCTGGTACCAACCCTTTTAGAACATAGGTCTAAACACAGTGGAAATGTAGTCCTTATGCAAGCAACTTAAGTATCAGCTGTACTTCTTAACAGCTCATTCCTGTTACCCAGTGATTAATAATGTCAGCCTACACTAACTCAAAACTGATCATATATTAGTATCTTTTTTTAGAATTACCAAAATTATGTTCCATCCTCAAATTAACTTTCCAGGATGACTTATTTCTGCTTTAGAACAGATTGAGTAATTGAGAATATGCTATTACTGGTCTCAGTGCAGTGTGTTACTGGTGTGTGAAGCCACTGAGGAAGGTGATCGGCTTTGTCAGCCCACAGAGTGAAACATGTAAAAATACACCCATTGTGATAGATTTGCTGAATTCCTTTGACACAGAATTCTAGAAGTTGTTTACAAACCCAGGAAAAGAACTGATGTGAAGAGAGTTCAAACTCTAAGAAATTATCCTACCATGACTGAAAAATAAAAGTTTTATGAATTTAATAAAGGATCTATAACTTGCATAACATTTATTTGGCTTCTGTACAGGAATGATCTCCTTCTTACCTTTTCATAGTTAATCTCAGAAGAAAAACTACTCTTTTGTGCTGTGTGAGACAGTAAGCCAAATTCCTACTAATGGCATAGTCCTCAAGTTCAATATAAATTAACTTTTTGGTTTTGTCATGCAACTATGTGCAATATATCCAGAGTGTATTACCTTCTGTTTGTTCTAGACACAGCTACAACAATGGAACAGATCCATGAACCTGCTTACATGCCAACAGATACAGAAAAAGCATTGTCAGTTTGAGAAATTATCAACAAATTTGCGTTTATGCCAAGATCAACAAAAATCCATTTGGTAGAATACTTGTTGTCTTATCAGATGGAAGTTGCTGCAGCAAAGTTAGTTTGTGTTTGAAGTAACAACTCCCCTAAGTACCTAGTAAAGACCCAGGAAGTTAATATCCTGAAAAGGATTTAGTTCTGGACAACAACTTAAGCATGCAAGTGTAAATACCATATAAATGCCTAAATTCAAAATATACATTGAAAAACTCAGATCAGTTGCAGCCTGACAGAATAAATGATTGTTACAAATAGGCCAAGAACTTTTTAGTAAGTGGTCTGCCCTATCTCCGTGTCAGTATTGCCATAGCTTCTCAAGGCTGACAGAACAAAATATGTCCCAGATCCTCCGCCATTGTTATTTGTAGGGTAATACACAATTACAAGACCATTTCCATTGCCCTAAACTAATACACTGAACTGTCAGATGCACAAATTAGACTGACACACATTTATTCTCCTGCCCCATTTTTCTCCGGCCAGGGCAGATTGAAAGCTGAAGTCTTTGTCCATACCAGTTTATCAGATTGAGTCTTGGTCAACTCCATAGTCCATACAGTCTTGGACAGATTGATGCTGAGCCCCACTTTAAGCCTCTTTGGGAGCTGCAAATTAAACATTTCCTTGATTCTCCTTCCTAACAAGAGTCCTCCACAATTTATTTTTTGCTGATTTCTGTCTCTAGTCCACCTTCCACAAAGCAGTGGTCAAATCAGATCCTGTGCAGGAGTCTGTGGAAAAAAACGGGGGTGTGAGGACTGCAGTTGAGTGAGATGTCTTCTCAAATGCATGGGACCCAAGATTCTTTCCTGTCTTTTTTATTTCTTGTTGGCTGGTCTAGGAAGCCTTCCACCTTCACACACAGACTATGCCTTGATGTTTCTTTAGCTATTTTTCCATGTGTGTTATAAAAGAAACTGATTTAGTGCTGAAAAGTCATGACTTTGAGGTTTGGATACTTAGAATTCTGCCTGTCCTGAGGAATTAATTTCTCTGAGTAATGAAAGTGTTTTTAAAAATAAGTACTTCCACCATTAAAGCATATAGAATTTTAAAACTTCAGAGATGTTATGAGCAATCCTGAATTCTGAGAGAGTCTAAATTTGCTTCTGTCTTTAAAATGAAAAATAAAATATGCAGTTATTTTCATAATAAAATATAAAGTGGACCCTTTTTTTAGTTTACAGGTATTTGTGTGGTGGGTTTTGTTGGTTTGGGTTTTGGGCTTTGTTCATTTTGGGGATTTTTTTGGTAAAAGAGATAGTGTTGGATTTTAGTTAGAGAAGAACAGCAGACAGAGAAGACTCCTCCCGAGGCATAGTTACAGTCAAGAACATGCTACAGAAAGTCATCTTTATTCATATAGTTTATGGGTGTAGGCCTTGCTTCAAAGGGTGGTATTGCTACTTTAATTCAAGCCTTAGATATTTTGGAACACGTCTACAGTTTGTGTCAGCAGATTGTTTCAGACACAGACTGGTAAAAACACTTATTTTCAAAAATATTATCTTGAAAACAAGTCAAAATTTTCCTATAGTTTCTGCCTATTATTCTTTGATGATTACTTCCTTCAAAATTATGTTAAGTGATAAAGTTACATCAGCTAAGAAAGGCAGACACAGTTTTTAAAAAGTCTCGTTCCCAGAGCAAGATAAGAAAACAGCATGAAGCTCTCCTAGGTCTACCTCTGCTGGACACACAGTCAGCACAAAGTCAGCAGCAAAGAGCCTCACTGAAAAAGTTGCAATGAGAGGTGAATTCAATGTTAATAGCTCATTCTGTCTTTTTGCCTCTCTGCTAATGCTTCCAGCAAATACCCAATTAGTAATGACAGCGGTGTTGTGTTTATGAGAAACTAGTCTGAGACTGTCATTTCTTTAAATTTAAAACTGCAGAGCAGACACAGGGTGGTAAAGCTTTTAAGTCCCTATTGATATGCACCAGAATCTGACCCTGAACTCATGACTTAGAGGTGAAGTCTTTATTTGCTAAGTCTGTTTGAACATGGCATGAACTTGCAACACTTCTCATTCCAGCCTACTATATTTCTCTCGAGAAAAAAGAAGCCCTCCCTTGTGCAACAGCTAGAATACCCCCCCAGTTCTCTCCCCTCACCAAAGAAAATCGGGTTTTGTAGTCACTCAGATCTATGGTGATCAAGTGGGTTGGTTCATTCAGCACTGGCGAGTGAACAGTATGAGGACTGCCACAAATACAAAAAATGCAAAGTCCTAGGTTATAAACACAACAGACTGTCACAGGAGGAATTATAGAGAGGTGATAATGGATATGGTATTTCAGGAAATTGTATTCAAAAGTTACCAAAAGGGATAAGAATTAGAGAGGAGGAAAGGAGGTATATGCATGGAAGACGTTATAAAGGCTGAAGCATACATAAAAATCAGAAATTACTGGAAATTTCCCCTAAGAGTCTGACTGCTAATTCATTGGCATGTCCTGTCTGTTGCAAATGCCTGCATATGCTAATGGGATATTCTGCATAACACAGTGCACATTAATTTTAAGCACATAGGCTAAACTGCAGCCATAGTTCTTGGTTCTCTTACAGTGCTCTGGGGTGCATTTCAAAGTCTGAAACCCACTGCCTTTGAATTTGAAAAAAAAAATCTGACTCCTCTTTAGGGTCTGACTGCCCAGCACGGAAGTTTTCGGTTTACCTCAATATGAGAATTAAGTGGGCAATGTTTGTGGCTTTGAACATCAGGCAGATTATTGCTATTTTCCTTTCCATTCTCTGTTTTCCTTTCTAATGTTTCTACTGTTGCCCACTGTAATGGAATGAATCCAGGATTAGACTATTTTTGACCTGACCTGGTAAAGTCCTTCTTCTCTAAGACAGTGTAGAGAGCCATCCCCTTTTGTTATTAAAGGAATACAGACTTCTGATCCAACATTATGGCTGCTTCGCAATCTCCTTCCACAGACGTAAAAGATAAAGCAGGTTACAAAACATCAGGGAACAGAACATGCACACTGTGCCTGAATTGTGGACCCAAAATTAGTTCTTTGTTATTCTTTTCCTTCTCATAGCTGAGCTGTATAGCACGCAACCACTTAGCCATCTACAACAGGGGTTTCAAATTCACAGCTCCCATCGTGCTCCTGCAGTGTAATGTACATCACACACTGCACATGTGACGGGCGCTGGCAGGAGCGCAGGGGCAAGGAACTCAGTGCTGAAGCTGAATAGAAACAAGGTGTCGGGCTGGATAAAAGAAGGTGGAGGACTGGATTTGGCCAGCGAGTTTGACAGCCCTGATCTATAAAGCATTCCTTTTCAGCTCCTGATCTCCTGATAATAAAAAGCATGTTGAGAGTGATATGGCTAAGCTCCTCTCTGCCAGAGCTGGCATGAAGGTGCCTTTCCCAGCTTACATGAATCAAAGCAAACCACAGAGATGATATGAATTTTTCTGGGACTAAGATGTTCTCGGAGATTAGATAATGATAAAGTTATTCTATAAACATTTTTGACAGCTCTCCTGCTGTTGAAAATTCTGTGTTGAACTGAAAGCAAAGCTGCAAATCTTAGCAAGCCTGAAGACTTGAATCTTGCTCTTGGAGACCTGTGAAAAATTGATTTAAGTAAATTAAACACCAACAATACCATTGCCCTTATTTGTTTTTTAACGATGACCAATCCAGTAGCCTTTTGTGATGGAGTGAGTATATCAGTGTAGAAGGGAAGAGCTAAAGCTGTCATCTATCCAGACTTATGTAAGGCCTTTGACACAGACCACCACAACATCTTTCTCCCTAAATTGCAGAGATATGGATTCGATGGATGGACTGTTTGGTGGATAAGGAATTGGTTGGACGTTCACATCTAGAGAATAGCTGTCAGGGGCTCAATGTCTGGGTGGAGATCAGAGCAAGTTTGCAGCTGATGCCAAGCGGTTGACAAGCCTGAGGGATGGGATGCCATCAAGAGGGAGCCTAGACAGGATTGAGAGGTGGACCCACATGAACTTCATGAGGTTCAACAAGGCCAAGTGCAAGGTCCTGCACCTGGGTCAGGGAAACGTCTGGTATCAAAACAGGCTGGTGGATGAAGGAATTGAAAACAACTCTGCCAAGAACGACTAGTGGAAAAGCCAGATGTGAGCCAGCAACCTGTTCTTGCAGCCCAGAGGGCCAACTGTATCCTGGGCTGCATCAAAAGTGTGGCCAGCAGGTTGAGGGAGGTGATCCTACCCCTCTACTCTGCTCTGATGAGATCCTACCTGGAGCACTGTGTCCAGTTCTGGAACCCTCAGCACAAGACAGACATGGACCAGTTGGATCATGTCCAGAGGAGAATCATGAAAATGACCATAGGAATGGAACGTTTCTCCTGTGAGGAAAGGCTGAGAATTGGGGTTGTTTAGTGTGAAGAGAAGACTCAGGGGAAATCTTATTTGTGGCTTTTCACTACTTAAAGGGGGCTTATAAGAAAGGTGGGGACAGGATTTTTAACAGGGCCTGTTGCAACAGGAGAAGGGGTAATGCCTTTAAAATAAAGCAGGTAGATTTATGGTAGATAAGGGAAGACGTATTTAACAATGAGTGGTGCAATACTGGCACAGGTTGCCCAAACATGTCAGATGTACCATCCCTGGAAATATTTAAGGTCAGGTTGGATGTGGCTTTAAGCAACCCGGTCTAGTGGAAAATGTTTCTGCTTATTGCAGTGAAGATGCTTTGAAGGTCCATTCTATGGTTCTGTGATTCTATGTTCAGTACCTTGATGTCATCCTTGAGGCAGTGAGGCCTTAGTTCCCACTATATATTTCATTGAAAGGTCCAGCTGTGTTTGATTCTTGTCAGAGACTCAGTCACATACCCAATCTAAGAACAATGCTAAAAAAATATTTCTTAATAGTCATCTTTAGCTGTTTCCTTCAACTAATTCACCCTGCTATATTTACAAATACTACATAAAAAAATATCTCTTTTGCATACACTAAACTTCCAGATTATTACAAAAGTCTAAGTTATTTGCTTTAATGTGTCTTTCTACTCAAGTACAACATTTGTGGAAGGCAGATCACTGCTGCGTATATTTCTGCCTTTCTTCACAATGAAAAATCCAGTGGTTTTACATTTAACTACACTGGAGTAAAGTGATTCCTGGGATATTTCTTCTTGTTGTCACAATACTTTGAAATTTAATAATCATATTCAAAACAAAATTCTTGTTCTGAATTTTAAGTATATATGTATCTTCAGTTATTTAAGTATATATGTATCTCCAGCTAATTAATCATGAATATTTGAATAGACCCTATGTTATCATTAGCAAAAATCCCAACCTATCTCAGCGAGCATAATTGAGGGGAAAAAAAAAGAGACACTCACAGCACTGGTACGTATTTGACCTAATTATAGTGATTTCGCAAACTTAAAGCCCTGTTTTTACTATTTGGGTTTAGCAGTTACTTTGTTACTTAATAGACTTCCAGGGAGGCTGGAGAATGCTTTTTCTGTCCTTGCTGAAAATAATTATTTAAAGTTGATTTGATAAAGTATAATTTTCCTTGATACTTAATCATGAGAGTAACTTTGTAGGGGTTTGGATTTTTTTTTTGACACTATGAGAAGAAATACAAACTGAAAGCAAATGTGACTGAGTTTCCTTCTTTATTTTTTTGTTTGTTTGAGATGGGCAAGATTTGCATAAGCCAGTGCAGGCTGCAGAAAAGAATGCAAATAGGTTGTAAAGAAAAAATTCTTTATACAGTTCCTATGCTTAGGGGGCTTTTAGTGCTGTATTCATTAGAAATGATAGAATCTGCAATGAACTTCCTGCAGTGAAGTGTAAATATCAAAAATATTACAATGTAGGTATCTGAAATAGGTGAAATAGGAACCAAAAAGCATCAATTTATTTTTTTTGGAAAAGGAATCTGACGTGACTAAATCCAACAGACAGGAAATTACCTGTAGTTAGCTGATGTAAACTGTGCTCCTAGCACCTAAAGTTTGGAGACTGGCATTAAACTATTTGATAAATTAATTTATAAAGTAAGGCCCAACAAAGTAAGGCTCCATCTTTTCTGAGAGCAAAATAACATTTACTCTATGTATTATATCCCAATAGAAAATTGGTGCTTCACCCTTCAGAAGAAGTGCCAGATCATCTTTTCCTGCTTCTGAATGTAAGGTGCTAAGCTCCTAACCAAAGGAATTTCCTTGGGAGTTTTTTTAAATATGTTTTTTTGGTTGCTTGGTTGATTTAATAACTTAGTTTGCTCTGAGATCTCTGTTTTTAAGAGCTGGCTGCATAAATAAAACAACCACAAATTCCAATAGTGGATTACATGCCACGGTCTCCTGCAAGGAGAGACTGTGCATATAGCTTGTGCTCTGACTAGCTTCTTATCAGCCCATTCAGAAGTCCAATGGCAGCCTGTGGCCAGGGAGACTGAACATGCTCATATGAAGCCAGCTGCCATTAAACTATAGAATCATAGAACCATCTGGTTGGAAAAGACAGCTGAGATCATCAAGTCCCACCGTATTTGTCCCCTTACTAAACCATGTCCCCAAGAAACTCATCTACTCGCCCTTTAAACACCTCCAGGGATGGCAACTCAATCACCTCCCTGGGCAGCCTGTTATAATGCCTGTTCTTACTTAGCTATCATCGGTCCCACGAGACTCTGAAGTCTTCAAAAGAAGCCTCTGATGTAGCCAACGCAGTATTTGCATCTTCCCTTGCTGAATGAAAACTGAATCTAGACCTATGGGCAGCTTTAGGACATCTAAAAATAGCATATGTATTTAGTGACAGTTGATTTTCACTTTTCGAGGCTCACATGCTTCTCCCTACCATCTTTTCAAACCACTAAGTCACCAATTACATAACTTACCATCTATGTTCCTCCACTTAATCTCATTTATGGGATATTTTTTGATATACAAACCCAATTCTTTGTCTGTATTCCACCATGACTCAGAATTTCCGGTCCCCTAATATACCTGAGGCTTACAAAGGGATGTGCAGATCAGTTTTAGAAGAACTCTTCTAGGGATGACAGATGCTTTAACCTCAACCACTTACAGCTTTAAAGTTGATTTATAGAAGTCAAAATGACCACGTTACCCAAATGCCGTACAAAGGGGCATTTGACTATAAAGTGTGACTGCTTGAAAGGGTCAGATCTTTATGAATTGCCTTTCCAAGGCTTCCATATCATCTCAAATTAAAGCCTTTCCAAGACTCTCAGTACAGCAGCTACTGCCTGACAGACTGGTAGGGCACAAATAAATTCTAAAAATGTTATAAAAAGAAACCAAGGGTATGATACCATTAACTAAATGGGACTCAAGAAATGGTGACCATCACTCATTATTATTGCTCTGTTGAAAGAATGGAAGACTAATTGTGAATGGATTTGTTTATGTCTATAATCCTTTCATTTACAGACTTTGGCCTCTAAAAGAATAATTTCAAATTCAAAGTAGGTCGTACTGAAATACATTACTCACAAGGACAAAATCATTCCAGAATTCCAGCTATTGACAAAATGTTCCTCAAAATTAAAAATTGAGTTAATAGTCTCACAGTTATTTGTCTTGGATTATTGATTAATATTACATTTGGGTTTACCTCCCTTGGTGAAATCTCTTCAAACTAGATGTCTTACACTTTGTCAATTCAATGCAACAAAATTGACTACTAGATTCTGCACATTCTGTCCTGATATAATTATTGCTTGCACTTTGTCGGGAGGCTCAGGACTTGGGAAGGCAGTGACACTTGGAGGGAGGCAGTGGCCCTACAACTAACTTTCTTTAACAAAGCAAACCATTGAGCAAGGGAATCCTTATTAATGTGACGGACTTTTCAAAAACAGCAGTAAGAACAAAGCTGTATTGGTGGCTTCTAACCGACAGCCTACTCTGAGGTATATGAACATGCTGCAATAGGCACTAATTTTACTCTCGTGCATCTGGGCCAGAAAGCCTCTCTTTGCTATTTTGAGAAGAGTGGTTAGAATTTGCATTATTTTTTACTCCAGTAGAGAGAGTGTGTCTTCTGCCAGAGTCATCAGTGAGAAAACAGGATGAGAAATGGAAAACATTAATAATAGCCATGGAGGCAGCTGTGTGAAGTGCAGGGTGCAGCCGCCAGGAGTGGCTCCAGCTGCTACTGCATTGAGCAAACAGAAAATAGTCCAAGAAGCAGATACAAAATGGGGATGTAATTCTGGGAGCTGCATACATTGCAGTGATGGACTCCCAAGCTACAGATTGAAAAGCATGAACACAGTCAAAATTTTCTCAAAGTTAAGGGATATTCTGCTGAATTAGTATAATTAACTGTTGCACCATAGGTAGCTGGGTGATTTTGTTAAGGACACTGGGTGCTAGTATATTGTATCAGGTGGGATGAACAACAATGAACTATATTTAAGTGTATCATGTACCATCATGCATGGTCCTGCAAAGGCATGTGAAAATGGTATAAAAAGTAGACTGTATTCTTCACAGGATGTAGGTGAAAATACTGCCCAAAATTGGGAAGTTTCTAAATCTATATCCAAACCTAAACTCTCTACAAATATTATTATTATTTCCTATTATTATTATTCCTACTGTTATTATTTTATCCTACTATTATTTGAAAAATTTACTCAAATAAAATGAGTTAGTCAGATTCCATTACTTCTACCCACTCCAAGTTGTACATGCATTCTCAAACAAAAGTTAGGGAAAATACTTAAAAGCCTGAGATGCTACTTGCCATGGTTGAATATGCCGTGAGTAGTTTCTCTGTATATTCAGGGTGAGGACAGCTGCAGTTGTCACTCAGAAAAAGAAGACGTGGTGAATTTTATTTCAAAGTAAAAAACTATTTTTCTTCCCATTTATCTTGCCTCTTTCCCTTTGTGAATTTCCACTAAGGAAGAAATTGATGATCACAAATATATCGTGGATCACTGACTCCCTCAGTGTGCAATTACAAGTATGTGCACATATGGCAATATGGTATTTGTAGCCTATAATCCAGTCATGTTTTAGTTTTTTGACTCTTGCTACTCCTTATACAAAGGAGTAGCTACAAATGTAGCTTCTACTCTCTATCTGCCAGATTCCCTCTTGCTGCAGGAAAATATACTTCTGTGGCTTTTTGTTTTTAGTGTCTGCTGGTTGGTCCTGCAGAAAGCATATATTCTGTGGACTGTTCTGGGCTCATGCCTCAACTGATTACAGACTACAGAAAACTGGACATTTTGATTCAGCTGGTTCCTTCTAACTGTGGGTTCCCATGTTCCTCCAGTAATATAGAAGGGAATAAATGGCTCAAAACTTGAAAGGAACAGAGTGATCATGAACAATTGTTCAAAAGTTTAACTGCAGCTGTAATTTTTAGTGGTGTAAATTCAGTTACGTTGTTCAGCCTAGTTTCATACAGAATGTAATATTTGCATTAATGTCACCTGAATCAGAATTTGATTTTGAAGTTTACATGATTCCTACTGGTACTTCTTTTATAAATAAGTAGCTGCTGGGGACTTTCATAGGTAGAAAAGTAGGTGAAATAGAAGGAGGGAGAAAATGCAGTGTTTCACACAGAACTTCTGGTAGGTGAGGAGTCTGGATGATCTGAACACCTGGAAAAATGCTGCAGCCATCCCTTTAGGAAAGTTAGAGAGCTTTGCATGCAACAGAAAGCTGCAGAGCACTACATACTGTTACAGCTTGACAATGATCATGATGCCAAATCTTTCCATGAGGTAAATTGAGCAGTTCCAGAGGATTTACTGTAGCAGTGAAATGGGCCCCCAAACAAATAGGAACCTTCTCACAGAGACAAGCAACAAAGCGGAACAAGAAACATAACCAATCAGATGCCAAACTATCATCACGTGGGATCTAGTAGGATCATTTCTCCTGCAAAAGTTTTGTCCCTTGTAAAATGACATTTCTCCTCCCTCCATGCTGCCTTAGTGCCACTCAGTAACGCTGAGTACACCTGCATGGGCAGTGCTGCCAGGAGCCCCTCAGACTCAGTTTGGGCCATTTTCTACTTCTGCCTTTCGTCAGCTGGGTTCCCACTGCAGCTGGGGGCATGCAGCAAGAAGACTTTGACTGCAACCAGAGCTGAAAACACTACTGTCATCTCCACATGGTGTTAAGCCTCTCCTCAGTAAGCCTCTGGAGAACATGTGCTGCCCTAATGTATGGTGATTTCAGGACGCTGGCTCACCCAGAACCGCACTGAGTCTAGGGGTGCTCCAAGAAATGTTTGACCCACCTTGTCCTGTACTGTGCAAACAGGTCCTGAGAAACATCAGGCTTCACTTTTTTCCCCAGGGTACTAGCCTGTAAGAATAACTGTCTGGCTTCCTGTGTGCTGTGAGAGTTGTTAATGTGCACTTTCAAAGCTTTGGTAATGACAGGAATTCCTATAACTTCATAGTGGTCATCCTGAGAGTGTTTTTAAAACTCTGATCTCCCTAATGAAAAGATGTATTATTACAAGACTGTAACAGAAAGCAAGCAGCCTAAAAAAATAGGGTTCTTATGAATTCAGGATAATTATTATAGTATTGTTGCAAATAAGTTTATCTGCCCGGCATGTAAGATCAACTGATTTGCCAAATGCATGCAGCTACATTTTTGAGATATGGTATGCATCTTATTGATTTTTATTTTATGTTATATTGAATTTGTCACTGAAACAGCCATTATATCCTAACATCTCAGCAGGATATGCTGCTGCCTGCAGCACTATTGTAGTAAATCAGGCTTCGAACTGACAATTAGTTGCGTTCCTTGTTTAGCTGTGCAAGAGCACAGGAGGGGGGAGTCACAAGTTAGAGCATTTTGAAACTAATAGAAGTGATCTCCTCCCAGCATCACACAAATTCATCGAGCCTTAAACTAGGTGTCATATTTGTTACTTTGCTTCCCTCACAAAGATGGAACTAATGAGAACTACAGTCACCTAAACAAAGATACTTGGTGGATATAACTCTTTGATCAATTATTCTAGAGTAAAACAAAAGAGGAAAGTGGAGAGAAATCAGTTGCTGAAATATTTTTGTTTTATTTTTCGTTTGCTTTACTATGAAGAGTCTGGGGTCACCGAGAGCCCAAGATAATAATTATATTTTTTCCTTTGCATAATTCTGAAAAGGGCATAGAATGTCAGTAATCATCCCCTTTATGTCTTAGTGGCAAGTTTATGATTGAAGGTTTTCCTTGCTCGTACATGTTTAAATGAGACTCTGGCAATATCAGTGGCATTTAAAAGAGCTCTGGCATTTGAAACAGTCAACAACAAGAGACTGTGCTGATGAGCAGAACTGGGTTGATGTTAGGCTGACTCAGAGAATGAAGGCTTTAACATCAGCTTTGTTCTGACACTTTGCTTTTCTAATCTGCAGCCAAAATGCTTTGTATCAAATGCTAAACAGAACATCACAAAATCTGAAACTGATGGAGAAATTAAAAAATGTTGCCAGTGAAAAAACATTTAAAAATAGCTCCTACTTAGCAGATGGTATTATATCTTATTATTACATATCAAAGATTAAATTTAACTTTTTGCTATAGGAATTCTTTTAATCTAACAGGAAGAAATACAGAACATGAACTGTGCAGTATCTAGTTATTTTCATTTACAATTTTGACAGTTTGTAGTATAACATAACAAACATTTAGCTCAGTTAGAGTCATGGGCAGGATAGTACAGGTCATGCTTACCTGCATTAGAAAGGTCTTTCTACACTCAGTTGGATTCCCCTAGATTGAGGGGGTTTTCACTTGTAGAAAAGAAGCATAAATGGTTTTCTTAGAGGGTTTTAAACTAAGTCCTTTCAGACTATTAAAATTTAGTCCATTATTCATGAAGTGCTTCTCAAAGTCTCAGCTGGAATGCAGTATTTAAATGCTGGACATAATTCCCTGTTGCATCATAGTGAGGATGCAGGTGATTTACAAACAATAAGACTTCTTTGGAAATACATGTTTTTAAATTAACTGTCAGATCAACCATTTCACCTTTGTTTCCTACTGCCTTTGCTACCTCTCTTCTTCCACCATTGCTGAAAATACCACTTCTCCCTTGTTATGTGGATTCACCTGTTGGTGTTATATCTGACACTTCTCTGTTTCTTTCATACTTTTTACTAGATATCTTATTTATTAAACCATAGATAGTGACTTGGAAAAAAAAAAGCTACATTTCTCTCCACCACTACTAAGAAACTCTACGATAAAATTCCATCAGGTCAGAAACTTGACTCAGTCTCCATTCTGCCTTCCTCAATTCTTGGATACTCAGAAGAGCACTGGTACTCTAATGTGTAGACATGACCTTCAAGAGAACAAAAGTCAAGTCTAAAGCCAGCAATTAAATGAACCTTGAATTTTGTTTTCATAAGTAGCTTTAAAAAAAAAAAAATCACCAGCAAAGAACATGCCAGATTTCGTACTTCAGGAATGTTGGACTGTCCAATGTAAATTGAGGGCATGTAATAGTATTATTGTATTGCAATATGCTGTGTAGACTTAAAACATGATTCAGGTCTGGAATTCAAAAGTTTTTGGTTACAGCACAAAGGAAACGTAACAAGGTGTATTTTTTTAAAAAAAAAAGGTCAGTACATGATAATTTCTCATTTGAATTTATCATCAAAAACAATTCTGTACTCTGGGTGACAATCCTGCAGTAAAACAAGTGACCAGAGCTGGGAAAGTGCAAGACCAAATGCCATTAGAATGGAGATAATAGGTTTCAGATTGCAAAATGTAGTAGACCCTTGAGATTTCTTGGAGCAAAAGGTTACAAAGGAGTTACTTAGTATTTTCTATCAGGTTGCTAAGTAGGTTCCATTTGACAGACTTGACAGTAGAATTATAGAGTCATAGAATGATTTGAGTCGGAAGGGACCTTCAAGATCACTTAGTTGCAACCCGCCCTCCCCCTAGACCAAGCTGCTCAAAGCTCCATACAACCTGGCATTGGACACTTCCAGGGAGGGGGCATCCACAACTTCCCTGGGCAACCTGTGCCAGGGTCTCACCACACTTATTGTGAAGAATTTAATCTAAATCTTCCCCCTGCCAATTTAAAGCCATTCCCCCTTGTACTATCACTACAAGCCCAGTAAAATGTCCCTCCCCACCTTTCTTGAAGTCTCCTTCAGGAACTGGAAGGCCGCTATGAGGTTCTCTCAGAGCCTTCTCTTCTCTGGGCTGAACAAGCCCAACTCTCTCAGCCTGTCCTTATAGAAGAGGTGCTCCACCCCTTTTATCATCTTCGTACCCCTTCTCTGGATCCACTCCAACAGTTTCATATCCTTCTTATTTTGGAGATTCCTGAAAAAAAAAAAAAGGGCGACTTTGACAGTGCAATAGGTGACGTAACTATTTTTAACAGCTTTTGGGTTGCAAGCAGAACATCACTCCAAGGCTGATCTGTCCAAGAACTTACATGTCAGTAACTGTTTCTTAAAAGAGTTTAATATCTTTAAGGTGATTTAACATTGTCAAAGTATTCAATGTTTTTCATTTTATGAGACAGGAGGAAGAAAACCCAAGTTTTTCCCTTTATTTAACTTTTGAAAGAAAATGAAGGTATTTAAAATAATGCATTTATTACCACCTAACAGCTGGAGGTCTGTACGCCCCACTGAGGGATTCAACATATATTGACTGGTAAAGTACAGTACAGGTACTTGAATTTTATTTCAAGGTATAGAGTACACTTCTTCTTAAGGTACTACTCTTTGATTCTTTCTATTTTAGGAGGATTTCAAGGATAAATAGAATTAATTGCTTCTGGAGGTGTCTGTCTTTGTTCACTAATGCAACATCTAGACGGCTAAACAGAATTAATTTGATGGGTATATTTAATTCTTTTTCTCTAGATGGAATGCCTAAATTTTTTTACAGCCTAAATACTACTTCCCTGCTTTGCATCTTATGTCTCTTTGGTGGTATTAGTGATCACAGCCTCATATTTCCTGTAATTTAAATGTCACCATTACTAACAAAGGAAAAGAAATAGAAGTGAAAAGAGCTGCCCAAGATCATTCAGAACACCTGCAAACAGAGCCAGAAACTGAATTCAAAAGGCTAGGTTTCCTCTCTTGTAACACTAAACAAGAAATCATCAGTCTTTTGTGTGTATGGAAATGCATTCACCTCACTCAAAACAGAAGTTAAATATGTAGTAAGAAACTCAATAGAATTAACAGAAAGTCATTTCTCAAGACCACCACTGAGAAAGCTATTCTAACTCCACTTGGGATGAACCATACTGTATCCTTCCACATCTGGAACTCAGTGTGAGTCAGACACCAGGAACAGTCTCCCAAATCTCTCTCAAGATTTTACAGCAAAATGCTCAGAAGGGCAGTACCTTCTTCTGCCATGCATTGACTGGGCCAGACATACCACAATCTGTTTCTTTTGCTAGTGCAGTATCCTCCCACTCTACAGAAATAAGCTCCTGTTTAACCACATTCGCAGTGACTACAATTTTAACCACTGTTCCCTAAGAACAAGGAACTTTCTCAAACCAGTCTTCCTTGGTTTGCTTTTGATATTTTCTTCCTTAAAGCAACATCGACTGTAACTTTCCATTTCTGCTAAAGGCACTAGTTAATCCCCTCTTTCTTACCTTCATTTCTTGTTAAACTTACTTGTTTATGCAACAATTTCTGTTAGCAAGTGGCAAACACAACTTTTCCAAATTAAAAAGGCAGGAGTGAAATGTCAAGACTACAAGTGACACATAACTATTTCACTGTAGACTCCTAAGGATGAGGAAATTATACGGTTAGGGAACAAGAATAAAATAATTATATCTTTTAAAATACTTTGTGAACAAAAGTAATTACTTAGCTAGAGTTCTCTGCTGACTTCAATTGCTTCACAATAAATTAATTGTGAAATTAATTGCAGAATTATAAATTAATTTTAAAGGACAAAGCAAGAACACAGAAGTGGGGTCTCTTTTTATAATAAATTTTCCACTTTTACAACTCACACACAAGCAGGTTTTCCAAGTGAGTCCTGTTTGAAAAGCCATGTTTCTGAAAGCGGCATTCTCACCTGGTGTACTAAGAGCAGAGTAGGTTAGCAAAGCAAAATGCAGGATAAAGACAACAGCCCTAATAAGAAAATTATAAACACTCAACAATATAGATAACTGAAGCTACCACTTCCTGCTGAATACATCCTAACTGGTTCAGACTAAGAAAGCCGAGAGAGCAAAGTTCAAAGCTGTTAACTCATGGAGACAGCAAATACTGCTTAAAGATGACATATGTTTGAAAAGTTCTTACATTCTCTCCAAGTTGGAAAAAAGAGATGAATTGAGGTGGATCTTTAGTCTGACTCATAACAAAAATTACTGTACGCTTAAGCTGCCTATTTGCTTATAGTTTAATCTTAAGACCATTTAAATTTAAGTGAAGATATAATTGATATTAAACAGCTCTGGATGAAGTTTTTTGATAGCAAAGTTGTCAAAGATGGTTTTGTTTTAAAAAGTCTGCATTTTTTTATTTTTCTCTGAAATGTACAAATTATGTAATTTAATTAAAATACATTTTCAGAGACTAAGGTATGTAAGTCACTTTCACCACTTGGAAAAAATTATAGGTCATGGTAGAGCAGCTCAGAAGCCATGATGAAAATATGGAAAAATAAGAAAATTTGGCACCTGAAGAATAGTATTTTTGTTAAGTTGAGGACTATGCAGGTTCTAAAACCACTGAAAAATCTGTTACACTGGCTTCACAGGTAATAAGCTTGCATCATTTGAAATAAACTACCATGCTCATGGCAAACTTCATGGACCCAGTACTTCCCTTACAATCTCATTAGAAAGTCTAAAACTGTGTTTAAGCATTGAATTTTAGGCAGCTCTCAACAGAAATTTTGCAAGAGGAGCTGTAATACTCAAATAGTGATTTTTATTTCATAGAGAGCTTTAAGATCCTCCATATAGACGTCACTAGCAAAAGGGAAAATTTTGAAAAAACCTCCCTACCAGCCTATAATTTTCACCTTTAGTCCTTGTTAACATTTAATTAGCAATTAGAAATTTGTAAACATTGATTCCTGAATTAAATTTCTGTGGGTTTTTTTCTCCTCTATTAATGCCTACATTCTTTGGCCATCTAAAAAATTATCCTTCAAGTATAAGATCAGCTGACTGAGCAAAATTAATGGGATAAATCCACTTTTGCAAATAAATAGTCAAGACTTCTTGACCAATAGGATGAAACAGTATTTGTTATCTTACATATCAATAACTAGAAAAATAGCACTACAACTATAGAAAAGGTATCTTTAATACATAATCCTTTCCCCGGTCTTAATCTATCTTTTCTGATTAATTGAAAATCTCCTGAAACAATGATGTAGTTTTCAGTCATTTAAAATTTCCATTATGTTCTCTCATGCCTGTATTTAGATATGCCAGTCCCAGACAAAACACAAACATGCAGAGGTGAGTGGAAAGTAAAAAGTAAGTAGACAAAAATATTCAATCAATGTGTCCAAGAATGAAATGGCTTCATATAAAGCTCAGTTCTCAAAACAAAAAATAAAAAAATAAAAGTCTGTCAGTGAAAGCAAGATGGATCTCAATGCTCCTCTGAGAGCTAAAACAGTGAAATCTGCCTGAGTCACATATGTGCTTCTCAAGGGCGCTTCTCGGGGATCTCCATGAGTCTCTGAACAGACTGGGAATTTGAAAAATAATGTGGTCTTCAAGACCCCCTATTTCTGCTTTTCATTTCGAGCCTCCAAGTGACATTTGTGCTACGCATACAGTTCCTACAATTGGAAGAGCTCTTTGACTAAATCAGCAGCACTACACAGCATATGGAAGAGTTGTAAGCAAATCTGCTTGACCTAGGTTTAGTTTTTGCTTAGGTCAGTATCTCTCACTGGCTATCTGAGAATTAAATTTCATCTGTAGAGGTTTTTAATCACAAAATATTATATTTGGGTCCATTTTCAAACCACCGTGAAGACAGATACTCTTAAGTCTTATCATTTTTGTCTCTTTTCACCTCTTAACAAACTTTCAGAAAATCACAGAATCATTTAGGTTGGAAAAAACCTTTAAGACCATTGAGTCCAACCATAAAACTGGCACTTACATGTCTACCACCAAACCATTTCTCTAAATAACACATCTACACATCATTTAAATATGTCCAAGAGACTTCTGTGGGAAATGGTGTCAAAGACTTTACTAAAGTCTAGGTAGATAACATGCACAGCCTTTGTCTCATCATCCAAGCAGGTAACCTTATCACTGAAGGAGATCAGATCAGTCAAACAGGACCTGTCTTTCCTAAACCCCTGTTAATTGGGCCTGATCACCTAGTTGTCCTGTATGTGCCGTGTGATGGCACTCAGTATGATCTGCTCCATAATTGTTCCTGACACCGTGGTCAGGATGACAGGTCTGTATAGTTCCACAGATTCTCCTTCTTGTAGTTGGGCATCACATTTGATAATTTCCAGTCAAGTGGTAACTCCCCAGGTAGGGAGTGCTGATAAATGATAGAAGGTGACTTGGTGAGCACTTCTGCCAGTTCCTTCAGTACTCTCAGGTAGATCTTATCCGATCTTATAGACTTGTGTGCGTCTAGGTGGAGTAGCAGGTCGTTAACTGTTTCCTCTTGGATTATGGGGACTTCATTCTGTTCTCCCTCCCTGTCTTCCAGCTCAGGAAGCTGGGTATCCTGAGAATAATTGGTACTACTATTACAGGCAGAGAGGAAGAAGTCATTAAGTACCTCAGTCTTTTCCTTACTCTTTGTCACTATGTTTTCCCCAGCACCCATTAAAGGATGGAGATTCTCCTTAGCCCTTCTTTCACTGCTGATATATTTATAGAAATATTTTCTACTGTTCTTTACCTCAGTTGCCAGATTAAGTTCTAGCTGGGCTTTGGTCGTTCTAATTTTCTCTCTGCATAACCTACCCACACCCTACAGGCTTTCCTCCTTCTTAATTGCTAATTAGAAACACTATAAAACTGAGGCATAAATTGGTGCTGCATAAAATGTTGCATAAAGACGATACTTTTAAAGCTTTTTCTTAAGAAAAACAAGTCACTAAAATTCCCTGGCATAAAAAGGATTTTTTGCAAACTCACCTTTTCTTTTCCATCTCCAAATGAACTGAACATCTTTGCCACCTAAATTCTTTTTCTTTTTCCTTTGGTCTTTTCCACTTTCTTATATTGTAATTGTGTGTCCCCATTTTTTCCTTCCCTTTTATACTTCTTATAGTCAAAATAATTTTAATAATGTTACTAATGCTTAGACAGATGAGAGTAGAAAAAACTCATTACTGCGGGTATGGATCATTATTGATTCACTTCGAGCGAGTATCTTCCATACCATCTCATCGTTCAGCCTGGTGTTTAAAAAACCACTTTTATGGCATAACCACAATGTAAAAAGGGGAGAAGGGCTTAAGATAAACCTCAGCAACTGCTTTTTTTTTTTAAAATCTCACTGGAAAAGCAAAATATTTGATGCCTTTAAAGGACTTTATTAATATCTTTAATTATTAAGATTGGGATTCTTCTTTTTGTTGTTGCTCCTCAATGAAACAAAAATGGCAGAGCAAAGGTGGCAGAACAAAGTTGATTGATTGGGTGGAGTTGCAATTTCTTACCCACCTACCATTCTTGTACCAGACCTTACCCCATTCTGTTTGTGTACAGAAAAAAAGGGGTGCCCATAGCCCTGTGTGGCAAATAACAAGATATGTATACATTATTGTGATTCAGAGGGGATCATTTACCCTATTTAACATCTGCTCAGCTTCACCATTCTTTGTGGTTTTCCTGAGAAGCAGAAATTACAGGCGTCTGGTATTGCCTCCTCAATTTCAATATTGCTGTCCTGAAAACAGGACAACCACTTAGATCACATAGGCCTGAGGGGTGTAGGTAAGAGCCTGTGAGATGTAATTTCCTCAGAGAAATTCCTGTTGCACTCAGATGCCACCCTTTGTCTTCTGAACTGGATTTTGCTTTTTCTACCCCATTATCAACTCAAAGTAATCCCTGTGATGTATGCAATTACATAAGATAAGGGATGGGATACCACATCTGAAAGTCATTCTTCATAGCTTCTCATTAGCCCATCTGAGAAAATGCCACCAGTTAGTATTTTTGTAGAAGTGCGCCGTTTCAAGGCAATCGTAGAAGAGGAAGTGGAAATGGAACCAGTTTCAAGTGTCATCTATGTCCAGAGGAAAGGTAAGGTGGATGCAAACTTTTCTCGGAAGACCCTATTAACTAATCCATCTTTGTTGAAGTAATTAATGCACCTTATGCTTTTGTTTATTATAGTGTATTACAAACACCTCCCCAAGTCCCCTCTGGTTCTCTTCCTGGAAACAGGATTTGGCTCCAAAATAAAATTCAAAGTGCCTCAGAAGCATAAGATGTATGAACCGAGAAAGACCTTTGGGACCAAATCATGCACAGGCTGATTAAAGTTGCATTGCTTACATCCTGAGGAGCCAAGATAGACTTGTAAACTAGGCTTAGTGTTGTCAGCCTCAAGAGGAGATTATGCACAAGTGCTGTCACTTCTTCACTGGACTTGCTTCTACAAGCCAGTTCCTATTTCCTAACAAAGAAAAGGCAATTTTTTTTCCTTCATTTGTACATCTGGGTACAAAGCTGCTTTTAAAAAAATAAACAAACAAACAAATCTACAGAATATCAATAAAAAGTAATGCAAAGTCCACTCCTCTTTCCTCCTGTATTGCTCACATATAAATGAAATAGAAAGATTCTTTGAGGCAGATTCATGTTATTTGTTATAAACTGTTTAGGTAAAGCTGGTTATAATCAAGCTGGGCAATGAACAAAACCCATTGGTTTTATTTTCTGTATGAAACTCAGTGCCTGATGCTCATATCTGGTTAGACTTGCTTTGCTTTCTGAAGCTGTCCTACACAAAAGACTTATCTCTGAAAAAGGCTGTATACATATCTCCCCTGGTCACTGGCAGAATAAGATGAATAGTACTTGATCACAATCCAACATCAGGCTCTACCTCCCTCACACACACATAATGTATCATTATAGCAATGCTGACTGGAAGAAAAAACTAACTTAGTTCACCTTGGCCAGTATAACATGCCTGCAGAGGAACTGTAGAAAGTGTTGAGCAGAATGTACTTACAACATGCCTTTTATCCTAGGCAAAACCCACACATTCATAGGCTATGTGTGAGTAATTTCAGCCTCTGGATTTGGTGGATGCTGACTGCTCTTTTGAGGAAGATATTTTGCTTTGTTTGTAACATTGGCCAAGAAAGGGCAAGTTGAACACTGGTAAGTGGGTGTGATTGAGTCTAACTGAGCGTGAAGGAGTCTAAAGTTGGCTCATCACACTTCGCAAAGGTGCAGGTTAATATAAGAGGCTTCTTTAATTACCACCTTCACACTCTCTCACATCCTCTTCTGTGTTGCAAAAAAGCAACTTCTGCAGCTCTTGTAACTCACACCCTGCCTGTGATTGTGTAATTCACACCAGTTTACACACTGCCCCGGTCTTGTCACCTGCAGTCACGTGGGGGACCAAGGCCAGGCAGCTGTTCCCAGTGGACTAATAATAGCTCCTACACAATGTATTCCAGGAGATTAACAGGAGATTATTAAGAACACAAGGTGTAATATTTGCATTTGTTTTTCTTACACATTCCTTGTAAGCCACAGTGTTGGCAGTTGACTTGGAGAACAACTTTATACACAGCAATTGGGAAAGCAGTCCCCTGTGACTCTACCCGCAGATATGTGAAGGTGAGTGTTAAAATCATGGTGAAATTGTAACAATTTGATGTCTGGTGAAACTCTGAATTAATAAATTTTTTTCATCCATATCCCTATTTCCATTTTTTATTCCTTCCATAGCAGCTGAGTTGAACTCCCACCCCGACAACCACAGGCAAGTATGTTTGGCTTAACGTGTTGCCATGACATGAATGGCCACTGATTAATAAAACATCTCATCAAAGAAAGATTCTTTCACTGCTGATAGAGACTGTCACAGAACAGTATCAGTTTTAGGGATGGGAGATTTTTTAGGGTGGTTATTTTTTATTTATCTTTTTTTTGAGGCATGTTTTATTTTGGACAGGTTCCCACAAAGCAGGAAAGATGCACAAGCACAGAAAACCTCTGCTTCACTTCAATGGCTGCTTTTCCATGGTACCCAGTGGCTTTTTCTTACTGGGTGGTGTCTTAAATTTACACAGTAGTAGAAGAACTTTGAGACTAGAGCATGTAAATTACAGAGGAAGAAGGGTTAAAGGAGGCGATATCAAATGGAAAATACCCTAAAGACAATTATTTCATTTTGGAAGGTGGTTGCTTTTCACTGATACTAAATAAGCATAATTATAACTCCCACTGACTTTAAAAAATGTATTCACTTTTATTGACATCATAATATTTTTAGCTTACTGTGCCTCATACTAGAATCTCAAGGCACATAATAAACACAAAATGAACAGGCCTAATGCACTCTTTTTGAGACAGTTAAACTCTATTATTCTTCTATAAATTGAAACATAAAATAATTATAAAGTTTACCCAATCACACACCAAGTGAGTCCCAGGTCTCAGAATAGGACCCAGAAGCCTGCCATGCTAAAGTCTTGCCATTGTACAACTATTAGATTTTGTTCATTTAAAAAAGCTAAAAGAAAGGAAAATGTACATGGCATAATCAAATTCTGAATCATATTTCAACAAATTTGGTAGTAAAGGATTGATGATGAAGAGCACATTTTTCTCCTTCTTTTACTGAATTATTGTCAGTGTCTGCTCTGTTTGTACTTCTATAATTCTGACAGTAAGTTCTTCACAAAGCAATCACTCTAATCCAATTACATCGCTCATTTGATGTGCCTTTCTTTATCCATCAGATTTGTGTCTTCTGATTCACTTCATGACTCATTGTGGTTTTAGGCTGATGTCACTCATTGAAATCAATTTTGTTTGGATACAAATTTGCTACTTTCCAGTGAAAAGCTGCATTTACTTGCCCAAAATAGAGTCTAAGGAGAGATGAATGGGGAGGGCACAGGAAAACGGGGGGAAGAGAAGAGAAAGGTTCTTGTATGTGATTCATAGATTTTCAATAAATTGTTAACATGGAAGTATTAGTAGATGAGAATTTGGTTGCTCTGAGGAGCTGACTTCAAATTCAAGTCAGGCTAAGGTCAAAAGTAGCTGGATGGACACCTTGAGATGATGATTATTTGCATTACACAAGCACTGAAGTCTCAAGAATCCATGTGCTAAATCATAGCAGGGAGTCCCTGTCTCCAGGAGCTTGATCCCATGAGCACAGCACAGAAAAAAGACAGAAAACCTCTGGTGAAGTTTGTAACCCAGTTTAGAATTTCCTTATGGTTTTGACAAATAGCTGAAAAAGAAAGTATGGAACAAAGGAAACAGCAGACCAACCTGAAGAATAAGAACTACAATTAGAAGAAATTTTGTTTTTTCCAAAGGTTACCCAGGTCATGTATTTCAAAACACAGGTCATCTGGAATCTCGCATACTGACTTGAATCCAAGACTTCCCTAGATCTTGGCCCAGTTCCTGCATTTCTAGAAGCTCCATGGTCACATTCAAATAAGAGTACACTATGTAAAATTGATGGTGTTGAAATTGGTAAGAAAAATGAGCAGACTGAGAGCCTGTTCTCACTCTCTTTCTTTCTCTGGCTACACCTAGATTCAGCTACAGATAATACATACCTCTATACTAGCTGAGTCCAGAGAGGTAAGAAATTTAGTTGACAAGGAACTACACAACCATACTCTCTTCATCTTCCCTTTCTTTGAAAGGTCAATAGCTACAGAAGTCCAGCCCCTGTAGTTGCCAAAGATCCATTTGGAAGGAATGACCTTCATCTTTGAATTGGGATCTTTCTATTACTCACATTGTAAAAGTGAATGGAGGATGAATGTCTGCTGGTAAGGCCGTTCCTCACTGGTCATTTCACTGCTGAGACACAGTACTTCTCTTAAAAATAAATCCAGTCTGGTCCATTGCAGTTGCAGTGGCAATGGGAAGCAGGTCCCTTACCTCTTCTCAGCACAGACATAAAATCTGAACTTTTTTGCATCAGTTGAATTTACCTGTGGCACAGTTTTACGTCCCTACAAAATAAAATTTTGAAACCAGGTGGCTCTGAACATTTCTTTCTGGTTCCCTCCAAGGTTGATTTAGTAGGCATATTCTCATTTTTAAATTGAATAAAGTTTGCAAAGTGAGGGAGAAGTCCAAAATTCTTGGCTGGGACAGAGTTGAGGTATTTTCAGCATAGAGTTTTGGTGAACAGAGTTCTTCTCTCTGTCTTTGCAGGAAATTAATTTTATCTGTTTAAAAATGTTTGAGGAGAGATTTATAATAGATAGTTCCAGATATGGGTAAAATTAATATATA
Source organism: Dromococcyx pavoninus (assembly GCA_033558185.1). Lineage (NCBI taxonomy): Eukaryota > Metazoa > Chordata > Aves > Cuculiformes > Neomorphidae > Dromococcyx > Dromococcyx pavoninus. The sequence goes on along the minus strand of JAUMJL010000091.1, from coordinate 2,223,143 downwards.
ACTGATATTTATTTACAGTGCTTTGACACTTCTTCTCTAACTTAAAAAAAATATCTACTTTGGTTGGAGTTAGCCTGAACCAGCCACAGAGAAACCTTCCTAGTCCTCCTCCACCAAACTTTAACACTATACAATTTCTAACCTGGATTTCAGGCTCATGCTTCTAATACCTATTTCACAGTAAGCAAAGCTGTTGGAGTCCTGTTCACTGGTATTTTCCCATGCTTGTATCAGAAAGAAAATAAGTCTTGCTAGGACTAACAGGTGAAAAAAAATCCATAAGAGAGTCATGAAATGTTCCTTAAGACACATATGTGTGGAGAAGTGAGACTGATCATGCAAATATACAAGCATGTTTATCACCACAACTGCAAGGATCACAGAGTAAACTGTATTATGAAGCCTTGCTTTAATGATAGCTGGTGCCCTTAGCACTGAAAGCACAAAATAATGATGTTTTTCTGTAAGTGGGAAAAAAGTCAGATCATACATTATCATCAAAGATTTTCAAAATCAAACATGAGGCTGGCACAGCAGAGTATCAAGGAAAACAGAAAAGCTTTGTAAGTATTTTCATGGAATATTAGGATCTTTTGCTACCACAGTGATGACAGTAGCAGTAAAAACAAATTGGTTTGCGTAGTCATAGTCATATTAGTAATCACGAAAGACGTTAATAAAAAAAGATGCTGTATATTGTTGGAAATGTTCCCAAGCTCTTAGTTCAGGATGAAGTCTAGAATCAGTATTTGTCAATCCACAATTTCGTATTAGAAGCACATGGCACATTGATTTTGCTACAGCTCAAGCACCTCTAAACAGGATGGAAATTGGTTGTTTTGTTCTTAAGCAAACACTACAACTTTAATCAAATATTTATCTTTTTCAATCAACTCAATATTATTCATAATGATTATTTGCCATCATTCTGATGTTCTAACCATAAAAAAAAGAACAGAAGTATCATATGAGCTTCTATTTAAGGAGAACGAAGAGTTGAACAATTCAAAGACAATTCATCTCAAAACTTTTTTTAAAGTTCACAAAAGCAGTTCTAAATTAAAACAAGCAAACTTCCCCCCAACAAGAATCATTATTATGGTGTCTTCAGTAATTTTTTTAAATACTGAATAGCCATTAAAAGTTTGAGGATCTTTATCAGTGTCTATGCTCTTTTAAAAATAAATCTCTAATTGCTGCAACAGCATTTATCCCAGTGGATTCAGGAAGGATTCCTCATATTTTAAAAGCTGACAGTGAGTTTTCTGTGAGTTTTTCTGGAAACAGCTTTCCACTACCGTTTGAGCAATCTAAATTTGGTAACATTGCAATAATGCTGTGAAGGCATGAGTTGGAAAGGAATTGTGCAGGGAGTTTGAAGGCAACAATAAAAAATCTATGAGTGGATAGCTGTCTTATTTTCTGTTGAAATGGATATTTGCATTGCTAATGAGGTTTAAGTTATTGTTTCCTTAAAGATAATCTTATAAAGTTTTTCTCACATAAAAGTTCAGCACCAGCTTCCTCGCAGTAAGAACAAAGAAGGAGGGCAATTTTTTATATGCTCTTATCATCAGAAGACCTTTCACAATGACAGAAGATGTCTTAGGGTTTACTCTACATTCCGGACCTTAGCCAGATTAAACAATGATAAAGTGAGTGAGAACTAAACTAAAAACAAAAGAAAAAATGTATAGTGCGCATTATTCTATATCTTGCTTATATAACCCAGTTAGCCTGAAGTACTTGGTAGCTTTAAGGTTCCCCCACCACATTAAATTAACTATGCAATTTTATAAGCAACTATGTAAGTTATTTGTAGTACAAAGTGCTGCTTGTTAGCTGGCAAGAGTTATTTGTGCCTACTGACACAACTGTGATAGCCCTTTTGCACTCTGACCTTGCCTCTTTCCTCCCCATACCTAATGCAGGAATTAACTGCATCTGTTTTGAAGTTCACAGAAGGGGAGATAATAGCAACTCAATTGCACTCCACTGTTTTCCTGTATTAGCAGCACCCCTTTCAAAAATATTATCCTTGTCTGAATGGCACAAATGTTGTCTGTCTTTAGGTAATGAGCTGATATTTCTAAATGGTAGTCCTAATAGTGTTATTGCTGGATAACAGGGAAATATCCTTAGGGGCTCACAATACAAATTGCCCTTAATAATTTGTCCCTGCATTGTGGTTTCCTTTTAGATATAACTCCATCTCATGTATCTCCTGTGGCATGAAAAGAGGAGGTAATAATATGATTACTGTGACTCTAGCCCTCCTCACCTTGAGTACTTGCAAAATTATCAGTGCTTTTGAGATGGTGACCACAGGAAGTGTCTCTATATCAAAAGATATATTCTGGATACCTTATAAATCAGAAACTGCAAGACCAAGGGATTGTGCAAGATGTCTTTGTGTCAACTGGACACTTGGAAAAATGAAAAAAAATAGCAATGGGCTGTGGAACTAAAATGTATTGTAAGTGTGTGGCACAGTCAGAATAGCATATAGTTTAATAGCAGTTTTTAAGTGAAAAAGTCTCCAGCCTGGAATCCCCACCACCTGCTCCATGTGTTCTTTTATAACTTTCCATCTTTATTCTATTTTATTTTTAGCATGTCTTCACCTACTTTTGAGTGCTCCAGAAACAGTATCTGAAGACACTTAATGTAGGTGTTTGATAGTTTAGGAATGGCCTATAAGGTTTTCTATTACATTTCAAAGAAGGAAAATAATGTCAAATCTAGAAAATATGAACAGATGAGCATCACCAGGGATGAAAGAGGCAGAAGTCATCAGTTCTGTACTTGATCCTCATCAGCTGCTCTGAAATGAACACCTAAAGCCTTAAAAAAGAAGGCACAGAAGTAAATCTTGGTATTGCAGTAAAGGAGAAATCTTCTTTTGAAGTGCTGTGATTGCCTAGCAGTGAGCTAAGGAGAAACATAGCACTGAAAAAATTTTAAAATCTTTTTCTAAAGTCAGCAAATACTGCCATCCTTTGTGGCTGCGTCTTTTGGTGAAAGGCTATTTTAGGTTGGGATTACACTATAAGGAGGAAAAGAACAGATCTGATCTCCAAAGTGGCTGGCACCTACATAAAACACAGTGAAATTTTGGTTTCAGATGTTGTCTAGGAAAGGGCCTAATCTCTGCATATAAAGGTTTGTAGGTAAGGGGATATAAAAAGGGTAACGAGATCATTACCACGAACATGTGTTGTTTTTCTTGATATTTTTTACATTTCTTTTGGCCCTTGGAATGATTTGTTTCCTTTCAACAATAGTACTTCTTAAACTATGTTACCACACTAGTTGTTCATGCAGAGATTTTGAAAAACAGTATCAGCTGAAGTTCACACTTCTCTACTAAATTCCAGGTACAATAGGTTATCACAACCAGCTCATTAAGAAAAAAAAAAATAGTATTTCTGTTCTATAAACACAGAACTGAGGCAGAAGGGTTGCTTCTAGATTGTGCCTCTTCTACAGTGAAATATTATTTGTTACCTCTGAAAACTGAATTTGTCTTATTGCCAATTGAGATAGTAGGTATAAAAGCAAACTGTTTATAACACAGATTAGTGCTGTACTTTTTTAATTGTTTCATTTCTCAATACCTTTAAGTTCCATCTCAGCCCCAGGGCTGATAATGTGGTCTGTATCTCCTCCTCTAGACTCAAAAAGTATCCGTACTTTCTGTGCTCACTGATGAGAAATTCCATTTGCTTTCAGGATGCTAATGTGAAAGTGGATTAGCCTCCTACCAGATCAAAAGGGCTGGTGTTTGAATCATTCCTCTTTTTGTTCTGCTGAAGTTTCTTCTTCCAGTTGTCCAGTGTGAATAATCTGTGAAAACACATGAGAAGGCACAAATAGGTTATTGTTTATAGTTGGCATTCAGGACATATCCAGTACCAGACAACTCAACAAGTCATGTTTACTGCACGCTCCTTAGCTATATGTACAAAGAAACTGAATCTAGAACTCTTGTAAAAATAAAGGGTCAAGAGGAAGTGGGAACAGTGCCAAATTCTGAAGAAATTAATCACTTTTTATTCAGCCTGCATTATGGCTCCTTTCCCACTGAAATCAGAAGAGGTTTTCCTGTGAAAGCATTGACTGAATAAATAAGACCTGGAGTGCTCAGCCCAAGGCTCCTTGGCTAACATCTCATCTTATCTCCTCACCATCTGTCTACTTCAGGAGCACTGAGCTGACAAGAGAAAACCAATGGCTCACCTAGCCAGCCTAGGAAAGTTATCCTAGCAGTAAATGTCACTCTCATTCCAGCCAAGCTGCAAAGGCTTTGAATCCCAACTTGGTGTAGAAAAGGAGGATGTTTCCCTAAGAAACATCAAATGACAAAGGAGAAGGGCAAGCAGCAGACCCAGAACACCCTGAGATTTAGCATTTTTTAAAAGGCTGGCCTCAAGGTCTGTCATCTTTAAATGGACATGCAGTTGTCAGCTATCTTGAGAGAACAAATGGGAGCCAAGCTAGGACCTTCGGATGGCAGCAATGTGAAATGATAGACATGGATAGGAAGTAAACACCTATATATCACAAAATCAATGAGAGCTTCACAGACTCAATGGATAATTTGGAAAGGCTTAGAATCTCACAGTATTTGTTTTACTGTGATTTTTGAAGGATTTTGAAGCACCCATGGACTCCAGAGTTGTCCCAGCCAGCCAATTAAAGATGTAATTTATTGCCATGGAAATTATCATGATGTTATCATGACAAGTCTGTAGTGTCATTGAATGAATGAATGATTCCAAACTAGGAGGGTACACTGATTGGCCATAATTAGTTCTGCACTATAAGTTCTTGTAGAGCTTTAAAAACATTAAGAAACAGTATGTCTTTTTCTCTGAGAGCAACAGCCTAGAACTAAACCGTTTTCTTATACATGGCACAAGCATGATTACTTTAGCTAATAGCCAACAAGGACATGCAAATTACTTTTCTCTGACTAACAGTCACCCATGTCTCCATGAGAAAATGCAGTTTTGAGAACAGAACTAGAAAGAAGATGTGGGGTTGGAAGTTCTAGGTTGCATTGCAGTTGCTAAAGAGAGAGCATGCATTAGTGCCACCTACAGAGGAAATTCTGTTAATTGTATTAGGTTATTTGCGATGGGACATCCAAATGAATGACATTAAAGACAGAAAATATTGGCCAGATCTAAGTTTGGGGCTTACATTGTAAGATGAAAACTGCTACTTATGTATGTTATAGGTGAGTAAGGGAAGCAAAAAAACCTCTAACTGTAACTATTCTCTTTTAGACACTTATACTGTAGATAGAGAAATATAATTAAAACAAACAAACAAACAAAACAAACTCTACAGAAGTATTCTATATTTGCTAGAATATAATCCAAACCACCCACAGTAACTTCTGTGTTTCATCAACTCCTTGTTCTTACCAATATTTTTTAAATTCTATACTACCACATCACAGCTTTTCTAATCTAAGACAATGGTTTGCCTCTCCCTTTATTTCCTAGTCCCAGGCTTCGTGGCAAAAATGCTGATTTTACCCTTTTATCCCAATTACTGTTCTTACAACAGCTGATCCTACCACTCATTATTTTACACATCATTGTTTGACTGAATTCCAGTTCTACCTTAACCATTGCAAGACAACTTGGTCAAATTAAATTTTTCTGCAGAAAAGATAGAAGTAATTCTTTCTCAACTTCAGAGTTGTAATGTTCCTAGAGCAAAGCCCTAAGGAATGGGGCACATGAGACATTCTTCACTTTTAAAGATGTTTCTGTGTTCCCCGGTTCCTTGCTATCATTCAAAGGTGACTCTCTTTTAGCTTAAGCAAGTCTCTCGCAGTTGTGGTGAGTTGTCCCTGGCCGGACCTCAGGTGCCCACCACAGCCACTCTTATCACTCCTCTCCTCAACTGGATGAGGGACAGAAAATATAATGAAAGGCTCATGGGTCAAGATAAGGACAGGGAGATCATTCAGCAATTACTGTAATGGGTAAACCAGACTCGATTTGGGGAAAGTAATTTAATTTATTACCAATCAAATCAGAGTAGGATAATGAGAAATAAATCCAAACCTTAAAACATCTTCCCCATAGCCCTCCCTTCTTTCCAGGCTTAACATTTCCTCCAATTTTCTCTGTTCTCTTCCCCCCGACAGCATAAGGGGGATGGGGAATAGGGGATATGGCTAATTCATCACACCTGGTATCTGCTGCTCCTACCTCCTCAGGAGGAAGACTCCTCACACTTGTACCCTGCTCCAAAGTGGAGTCCCTCTGGCATGAGACAGCCCTCCATGAACTTCTCCAATGTGGATTCTTTCGATGGGCTGCAGTTCTTCATAAACTACTCCAGCATAAAGTCACAAGTCCTGCAAGTAAACCTGCTCCAGCAAGGGCTCCTCTGAGTCCACGGGTTGTGCCAAGAGCCTGCTCCAGCATGGACTTCCCACGGTGTCACAGCCTCCTTCAGGAACATACATCTGCTTCAGCACGGGGACCTCCACAGGCTGCAGGTGCGTATCTGTTCCATCAGTAACCTTCATGAGCTGCTGGGACACATCCTGTCTTGCCATGGTCTTCACCACTAGCTGCAGTGGAATCTCTGCTCTGATGCCTGGAACACCCCCCTCTACCTCATTCTTCACTGACCTTGGTATGTGTTTCTCCCGCATATTCTGACTCCTTTCTCCATTGCTGTTTCTGAAGCAGTTTTTTTCCTCCCTTCTTAAATATGTTATCCCAGAGGTGCTACCACCATCAGTGATGGGCTTGGCCTTGGCCAGCAGTGGTCTGACTTAGATCCAACTGGCATTGGCTCTGCCAGACATAGTGAAAGCTTCTAGCAGGTTCTTACAAAAGCCACTCCTGTAGCCCCTCCCCCACTACCAAAATCTTGTTACACAAACCCAACACAAACCCAGCTATACACTTGAGCCTCTACAAAGACAGGGAGCTGTGGTTTATCTGTTCTCTATCTCACTTCTTTTTGTAATATGATTTAGCAAGAGATCCCACACATAACTACAACTGTGTCTTAAGAGCTGAACAGTTGCCTTTTATCTGCAATTAGAGACAAGCACTGAACACCAGAAAGCTTGTGCAAGCTGGAATTTGGCTGGAAGAAATTGCATCTCTGGCAACATAAGTAGAGGCTCAGCAGTTTTCTGATTATTAATGTGCCTCAGAAATCTGCTGGGGCTGATTACACATAACCAATGCAACATCAATGGCCTCTTCAGCTTTCAGTTTCTTGGAAAACTAGACATCCTTCACCTCTGGAGCCATCCAGCCTTCAGCACTTGGGGAAAGAAAAACAAATGTAGTGTGCATACAACCATGACCACATGTCAAGATTATGCTTCTACAAACTATCGCATCAGATACTTGGATAAAACCAACCCTCATGTTTGCTTAAGGCAGAAAGACTTTATTTTGCAAGCTTTTTTGAATGCTGAGGTTACTAGAGTGTGAGAACTTTCCTGCCAGAATTTTTTTATAAAATCATGTTGACAATGTTCTCTTATTTCTTGGCTTTTTTTTTTTAAAAAAATGCATTTTCTACCCTCTCCAAATGTCTGTGGCTGCCTCATCCTCCTTTCTTCACCCCTCAAAAGTCCTGACTCTGGGTCTTTCTCTTCAAAGCACAGAAAACAAAATCCAGAGCAGTTTCGAGAGGCCTCTCTACGTTTTCCCTTTGTTAATATATCCTAAATTTATTTTTCAATGAGGTTCCATTAGTAGGAGATCGGCCCTCCATTTTCCCTGACCTCAGTTGTGGAGCTTGCTTAATCTCACCCAATCTGGGCACGAAGCTGATTGATTTCTGAGGAGTTATTTTATTTAGCTTCATAATACTGAGTCCTCAGAAGTTTTTAGTCCGTTGCGGTCTGAAGTCTTTCTGGCTGGAGAACATCTGCTTTCCCTAAATCAGTTCAGGGAAGTGTTTAGCAGAGTGGTCAGTAATGTACGTCGTAGATCTCTCTACTGTTTTTTTCTGTTAAACTCTCAGGGCAAGAACAGTCTACTGTTCTTCTTACCCGTACTGGGCAAAACAACTGAAAATCCAGCAGAAAACTTCAGTAATTTTTTTTTCAATTATAATGATCACTAAGCAGTGAATAAATTAATAAAAGTCAATTTCATGTGTGAAAATGTTACCCCAACAGGGAAAAAGGAACTACAATCTTCAGTCCTTTTATTTCCAAATAATACTTGAAAGCCATTATGATCAGACAAAAAGGACATTGTTTCAGTAGATTGAAAACATACTGAGCAAAAGAGAAAACTCTTATATATTAATTCTAAGGAGATCAGCCTTCACTTTTTACATATTTAAGAACTTTGTAGCACAACTCAGCAGTCCTCAGACATTTTGTAGAGTCCAGTGGTTATCATAAAAATTAACCAGTCTGGAGTTTTTTTAACATACTTGTTTAACACTGTGATTTATCTTCAATACATAAGGATTAAAGTGGGCAGAGAAGGTTTAGAGAGGATCCAAAGTATCATAAAGCTGAGTTTTAACATGGAATATTTTAGGTTCATTTTCTCATTAGGATTTCCATCTCAAATGACAGTTCCAAGGACCATACATAGATTTGTAGGATTGAATTATCTTACTGGCATGAAACCATACAAAATAAAAAGAAAATTAAAAAAAAACCTCAAAAAGCATTGTATATATTTTGATTTTTTTTCCCAAACAACTCTCCCATCTTGAAAGAAGATTGGAAAAAATTATGCTCTTCTTAGCTCAAGCTCAGCTTTTGACAGTCCAGTGTCCCAAGAGGTTGTTTATGGATGGGGCAGCACTTTGAACAGGGTGGAAAAAATATTCTCTAGTTAACTTTAGTTAGAAGTCAAACACAAGGTATTTTTAAGTTCAGAATTATGAAAACCTTCACTGATTGAATGAGTTGCCTCATTCAGGAGATTTCTTATTTTTTTTTAGACCAAGTCCTCAGCTGTTATAAATTAATGTAATTCTGCTTATTCTGGTGAAACTGGATGAAGAGTGAGTACCGAAAATATTCGCTGGACCACAGTGTAAAACTGAGGAATCTCCTGGCAAATAAACTGGTCAAAAAGAGTGTTGTCCTAGAGTACCACCAAAGAAAGAGACATATTTTTTTTCTCAGTAGTCTTTATACTTCTGCTATCTCACTGGTTGATTGGAGAGAAAATCAAATCTAAATTAGAGCATCAGTCAAAAAGTCCAGACTAAATCATGTTTCTGTGGCCATGGATCAACAAAATCTACCTTGCTTCCAAGCCTGTGCCTTTAGTCTAGTATGCACTGCGGATTAAAAACTGCAGGAACCATTTTTCAGTCAGTGGTTTTCTTTAAGAAATACAGTGTTATTCTAGATTATTCAGGGGGTGGAGGGGGGCGGGGCGGGGGGGGGGGGAGAGAAATAAGGTCCATCAGATTATAGCATGCTTTTAAAATTATGACTTAAAAAATTAAGTGCTTCTGAAGCCTATAGCTACAGTTATGGTTCATGGGTTGTATACTCACACCAAAGCCCTTAACCACAGATTTCAGCTCAGTTCAAGCGACCCTTTGCAAGGACTGAATCACTTGCACACCTCTATGAGGATGTAGAGGAGAGGCTGAGTCCAGACTTATCATATCAGAGAAAACGCTCTGATTGCAGAAGATAAAAAGTCAGCTATTGAAAACAATATGCTGAAAGCAACCTTCTTACTTGGCCTGTTTTTAAAGCCCAGTTGTGTGCGAAGTATTAGGCAGAAGAATTTTTTTGTTTTACATGCAACAGATGGATAGAAAAGAGATGCTACAGAATAGGAAGTTGATTCTGTATTCCTAGAAAATAGCCTTGGTGAGGGATTGGTTTTCACTGTGAGTTTACTGATAACTTTTTTCCCTAGAATATCCGTTTATTTTTCTTTCTCTCTTTCCTGACTTTTTCCATTTTCCTTCCTCTCCTCAGTTTTGATGTGAAAGTTTATCTCTAACACATTTTTATTTTTTAAAAAATGAGTAAATGAAAGGTCATCACTTTCTTTCCACCAAAGTTTCCTTCTCACAGTGAAATTCTGTCACAGTACATTTTAATAAGCCTGATTGTGCAGCTCTTGTGAGGAGGGAGAAATGGTAAAGGGGAGAAATCAAAAAACCCTCAGTGATTAGATTAAAATAACACAAGGAAATACATTTTATTTGTTACCCCATATCAGCTTTAGTGGAAGTCCTTCCTGTACATTCCTGTATTCCATGCTGCATTTAGGTTGGTCATAAACCATATCGAATTGCTACCTGGTCAAAAAGGAAGTGTGATTTATTTTTACATCAAGGGTGAAATAGTGGGATGTAAGTCACATTTAGACTCACGCAGATAGTGTTTCTATCACTGTCCCAAGGCAGGTCAAGGCAAAAAAGATCAGTGTCTCACCATAGAAGGAAATATTGGGGTTAATCGATTGGAGAACAACCAGAACTGATAACCATTCACTCACTGTGAATCAGGATGGGCATCATCCAAGAGCTGGAAACTATATAGCTTGAATTCACTTGGGATCAGGAATCAGGGCTCCATTAATCTTATATCCATCAGGGAATATGTTATAATACTTCTGCTAGAGGAAACCAAAAACTTCTCCTGTGAAAAATAGCTGCTAAATGACACCTGCTGCATTGCACTAACACTCTGATGTACTCTGTTTACTTGGACAAAGGTAGCATCACCATGAAGACTGTTAGACTTCTGGGTGTATTTGTGCCTCTTCTCTTCTTTTTGTCCTTTGGATTTTGGGGAAGTCATTCTAAACTTAAGAGAATGTCTTGAAGTCTTGGGACCAATCCCTTGATTCTGTAGATTCACACCATTTCTACAGTACATTTTCCAGGAAAGGATATCAAACTGTTTGGAGCATGAATCTTTTTAAGGAAGTTGTCTCTATAAATTACTTTGTTCATTTACTACACACTGTGAACACACATGTTATTGATGAAGTGCAGTCTGTGAAGTCCATGCAAAGTACTAGACAAAGATGATTTTACCACTTTTCCTTTCTTTACCTCACTGATTTCAGCCATCTTATATCCCTTGTTGCCTCTACATAAGCACCTCTAATGCTGACTCAGAACTTGAAAACTAGTTTCAACTTCGATTGCTGCCAGCTAAGCAAACCAAATTCAGTAAGAAATCAATTGCAGTTAGGGAGACATTTTGCAAAGATGAACAAATGGAGCAGGACCTCAACAGCATCAAGAGATATGTAAATAGAAGTACATTCAGGAAGTATTAGCTGGGGTATTCTCACTTTGATGTAAAGCGGGAGTAAGTTTCTACTAAGCTTTCAGTTATGATAAAGGTAATGAATTTTATATCATTCTTCGCAGACTACCTTCATTTCTTCCTCCGTTCTGTCAAAACAAGAGGCCTGCTTTTCCACATAGCATCCAAATGCCTCAGTATTTTAGTTATAAAGTAGTATGAACCCATGTCTCTCTTCTGTCAGCCCATGAAAATCTGGCTCTGGAACATACATGGGTTCAAGTGGTAGGGTTTTTGGCTGCTGAATGGCAAGTTCTGTCAACAGCGGGCAGTTTAATAACCATCAAGGGGTTTTGCCCCTCCCTTTCCTAGCTTCATTTCACATGGACTGACAGGAAGAAAGCTCCTCTTTCACAGTCTAAATAGAAATAAGTGATAAAATGTTCTTTAAAGGGGGCGGGGAGGAAAGGAGAGGGAGAAAAAAATCTCAAGTTATAATCATATTAATTAAACAGTAAAAAGAATACAGTGAAAATTCAGGGATGTCAGAGATGACAACATGTATCTTTTCTCAGCTGCCTCTTGGTCTGGTTTGAGTGTACAGGGTGATAGAGGCTGAAAGAATAATGCAATGTACAGTCAAGCTCTGTGCCATAGGGTATTAAAAAGGTGAAAAATATTGGGTCAGTCATACAATTTGCTAGATCACAAAATATTGCAGTTACATGTTTGAAGTTCCAGTTGTTAAAGTTGCTATCTAGGAAATGGTGCACAGAAATTTGTAGCCCAATGATAACATGATGTAACCCTCCAATTTATAGGAGATCTTGTATGAAAAGCTGTTTTGCAATCCCAGTAGGAAAGTAAATATGTGCTATATGGAACAAGGTAAGTCTCGCCTTTCTCAGTCAGTAAATTGTTGTTAACATCAGTGCTATATTGAAATTAATAAGTACACGGACAGATTAGGTGTCCTGCATGTGTTGTGTCAGTAGGTTTAAATTAATTCATTCACATAAAGTTTACAGATTAATTCATTAGCTTTTCATAAATGGACTGCATATCTCTTTAGATCTTTGGTTTAAACATAGTCTATCCACAAATAATTGCTCCTTAGAACCTGACATAAAATTCTGACAGGAACTCTGTCTTTTTGAAAAGGCTTGAAACTTAGCACTGAGATGTGGGCAGAAGTGCTAACATAGCTGCAGCAGAGATTTTGCCAGGAAATCTGCTCTGACAGTACAACAGTGAAATCCCTAGTCCCATATGCACTTGTTCAGAATTTGGTGGCAAAACCTCTCAAGTTTTCACGCGCAGTGAGAATGCTCTGTCAGGTCACAAGTAACCCACATCACTGCAGACAGCAGGGGGAATTGCGTACCTTCAAAGACCAGGTGAACTTGTTTCGGGGGTGAGCAACGCTTCCTCTGGCATTGCACTTCCTTGTAGTTTGAAGCTGTTATGTTGCAAACTGCTGGATTTGGAAGTGAGAAAACTTTTTCTCTTTTTCTCCTTATTCTTATTGTTTCTACCCTGAAGCCTATGAAGAGAGGAGGGAAAAAGAAATATTAAACTGAGAACTATGATACTTTACATGGACTGGAAGTGAAGAAAATTTAAAGAGAGGAAGGTTGTTGGAGGAATTGAGGATTGAAGGGTTCAGGCTTGGAAATTTTAAAACAGAACCCTTGTAACTCTTCAGCCTCTCAGCAGTTCTGCATTGCCAGCAATGACTTTGAAATCTACATTCCAAATGGGTCTTGGAGATGAGAAAACCACAATGCAGAAAACAGTGGATATCAGCAGTTACAAATGCCATGAATGTGAAGGATCTAGTTGGACTTTACTGTTCAGTTTTTCTGACAAAGGCGAATTTGTGAAATATCTTTCACAGGAACAAGACTGGCTTTCGGAGGGTTCTCACAAAGCAACAAGTTTGAAGAAAAAAACTTCAATATGGTGGATTTTCATACTGAGCTTTTCAAAATTCAAAATCTTGGTTTCGTGGCATGTAACAAGCTTTCATTTGAAAATGCAAGCTAACTGTGATTAAGAGACTAAAATTATTACAAATAAAATGAAACGCTTCGAAATTATGCAGAAGCCTGCTTCAATTGAATAGGAATCATGCATTTAAATTTCAGTGTATGAAAAATGTGACATTTCAACTTCTAAGCCCTATAGGTGGTGAATATTTGCTTTTAATTGGCACAATTTTCATAAGTGGGAAAAAACATCTGTTTCCCCCTCCTTCCAGCTGTGGCTTTGCTCTTTCACATTTCTGTGCTTCAGATTATATGCTCTGGGTAGCATTTCAATGGGAAATAAGGGAGGATGAAATTCAAGGGCTTCATTTTCTTTTTTTAGCAAGACAATTTCTCTATTAAATATTATAGTCATAAAATCAGAGCCCCACAATATATGAAATGCCAGAATTTGAATGTTTTTTCAGCCTTAACTCAATCATCATCCACTTATATGCTGCAATGCAGTTCGTCTTTTTATGATCACCTGCTTCTTTCCCAAGGGCCTTATATCACATAAACACATATATTCTAAATGAACATTTTTTTCTTATTGTGTGTTATCCCTATCACTTAACATGTTTACTTTTATACTTTGTCTGTACTGCTGCCCTAAGTCCTCATTTAAGTGGTCTTTCCTTTGAAAGACGGCTACTTGCTGTTTGTATCCTTTTTAGCAATCTAAACCCAAAAGGTATTCTGAAAGAATACGTTTCTTATGTGTTTGAAATCTACAGTCATCATATTTACCTTTGAGCTCTGATATCTGAATTGCAGACACTAATCCAGGTGCTTATGTTTTCATCTCATGTAGTTAAAGGTACAAGCCAACAAATTAGGTAACTGTAATAAAAGATAATTGATTTTGGCTGCAAAAGAAGGTGGCTACTACATATTGTTGCTGTTTTTTTCTGCAAACCTTCAGGGCAATCATCTAAGATGAGCCTTAGATGTGACAGTTCAGTCAGCATCAGAAAAGTATTGCTTTGAACTTCTTTTCCCTTTCCTTGGCCAGTAGTATCAGGAAACTTCACTTTCCCTTTACACATCAAAGGGATAAAATATCCAAGATGAAATTAATAAAATGCACATCCAAGAGAAGCAAACAGACTTTTCTAGTAACAGTAAACCTGAGTATTTCAAACAAAAGAATCAAAATATACAGAAATATGCATCGTGATGGTGGGAAAGATTTTGAATAGCACTCTCACTAAATATATATATCTATATATCTATATATCTATATATCTATATATATATACACACACATACACTCTCCCCTCCTCCTCACCAGGACCTTTCTCCAAAAGCGAGCTGTATTTCATTCAGGTTGTTTTGGACGTTTCCAGATAATGTTGCCCACAAATCCATCTGAATTTGGAATGCAGTGGTTCATGAATGACCTTTTAGTTACATTTGCTGAGAAGAATCTTGATCCAAGCAGATTCCTTGGCTCATTCCACTCACCCCTGCACTTTGAACAAACCACTTCCCTGGGCTCAAAGAGTCATAACTTTGGTTGTTTGGAAGACACAGTTAACAGACTTGATTGTAACATTCTCTCTCTCTTTTTCCCCTCTTATAGCTTCATGATTGCTGTTCATCTGTACCAGATGTGCACTTTACATTTCCGAACTATATAAACATATTGCCCCAAGTGGTATTGTCACTTTTCCCATCTGATGCATATTTATATTTACAGTAGCAAGATAACTTGTATACTACAGCACACATTTAACTGCAGGTCTGGAAAAGCAACAGCGAATTCCTCTCTTAGAGGTGCAGTTCCTGCTATCTGTGGCCTTGTAAACTACCCAAGGCAACCTTAGATAGAGCAACTTCCAAGGCAAATTTGAGGTACTACAAAAAGGAATGCTACTAACTAAGTAGATGGCACCCTTTGCTCTGAATCAGTCCTTGAAGCCATATGTTGCCTTGGTGCAAGGGTGACAATGTCATCTAAGGTGACATTCTTCTAAGGAGATAAACGGCAATGACTTTATTAGGAGAATCTGCCGCTCGGTGTAAAACTGGGAGTTTAAGTGGACTTATGTGTGTGCATGTCTGCTTTCCGTACTATCACTCTAGAAAAATAAACTGGAAATAAAAAAAAATATTTTTATTAAATAAAAATAAGAACAAATTTTACCAAATCAAATTTCTTCTGCTTTTCCAACCACTTTCCTCATCAAGAACAAAGTTTTTATGCATTTTCATGTGCAGAAATGATGTGTCTATCAATCAAAACACTACCTGTACATGCAGAAAGACCTCATGTAAGTACAAGGACATTTTTTCCATTATGTAGGCTTTAGAATTTATCCTTAAATGCATTTCAGTGTTTTTTACAAGTGCAAGGAAAAATTCAAGTTTGCATTCATGCCTTTGATCCTTGCACATACACACATGGAATTTCCATCAGTGTGTAAGTTATTTTACATCAAAAAAATCAGATGTTTCTTTTTGTTAAGAGAGTATGTTGTGTCTGCAGTTGCCAAATCGCTTGGTTTTAATGTGCATCTAGTGTTTTCAAAATTCTAGCTCCTGGATTTATGGGTTTATAGTAATACTAAACTAAAGCATAGCAAGATGTATCTCATTAAATTTCTCCTCTTCTGTGTGATCCTGAGACCTGAGGCACCAACACAATAAAATGTGATGGTTCATCAACTTGGATTATTGATGAGGAAGAGCAGTACAACTGAAGGGTCCTGACTAGCCCAGCCACACTATTTTCAGCCTGGAGGAAAGAGCATGGTAACAGCTGTTGAAACATGCATTTTTGACTGAGACAGTTTTGTCCTGAGAATATCTACTCAAAGCTACAGTTCCCTCACCACTGGTCTCTCTTTTTTCACTTTTGTGTCTTTGAATTTTTTCAAAGGTAGGAAAAATCAACACATTACCAATTCAGAGCTGCACACAGACACAAAAAATTACTACCTAGAATTTCTTAAAAAAATAAGAGACTTTAACAGTTATCTTTCTCCAACAAAGAGGTCTCCAAAAGTATTTAATACATTTACTCTGGAAAAAACCCTACATTTCCAGTTAAATTACATCCCTGTTTTGGTTCTTCTTCTCTTGTGCAATTTAACACATTTTCAGTCTTGGCATGAGTGTTCTTTTTGTTGCAAGATTAGGCACACTGAGGTATCATCTCAAAACACAAGACTTTAACATAGTACAGTAATAGGTCTATGATAAATCTTTTCACTTTCCAGACCCATTTATTCCATTAAAAGTCGTGCATTATTGTGTCTTCCTCTGTGTGTGTCTGTATTTCTGTGCCTTCCTCTCTGGAATCCATACGTTGCTCTAATCTGGAAGCAGAAGATAGCAGCTGAAGGGAAAAGTAAACTGTAGGTAAGAGAAAAAAATTCTGTAGAAAATACATGACCAAAGACCAAATTTTAGGAAAAATTAACTCATGAGCATTCTGCACTTTTGATTGAATTCTTATCACCTTCTCTTCATGATTCCCATAGAGTTTTATGTGCTCTTCTTAAGGTACTCTATATCATTATGGATGATGCATTTTAGTAGTAGGGAGAGAGACTGCCACTGAAATAAAATAATTAAGTTATAAATTTGCCACGTTCCCTACTTGTAGGTAAAATGAGGGGGGCTTTATAGCTTCTTCAATTTGTGCAATATTTGTGACAAATACTAGAATGTTAAAAATGGCAAGGAGGGGTGGAATGGACCCACTTGATTGGCTTAATGGAGACCACAGACCAGGGATTATTTACTGGACTCAACTGAGATAATTATAAACTTCTCACAAACAGTACCCAAATAGAAAAAAAAATAAATTGACAAGATCTAAACACAAACTGTACTGAATTATAGCGCAGTTTACAAATGGATATATCAGGACAAACGCACCACAAGTTGCTCACAGAATAAAATGTAATTTATTGGGGTAATTTTTCTAGGAACTTGAGTTAAAACAGAGAGAAACCATTATACAGATATTTTCCAGATAAAGGTTCAGTTTTGTCTGCTTAGAATTACCCCCTGTGAATACTCTGTTTGTCCCTGTGGCTCAATGATAATTCCATTAGTTTCTACCCAACCTCCTGCATACTTTGGAGAAAATGCTTTCAACCAGTTATGAAATTTATTAAGAGCTGGAAATGTGCAGCGCTAGTAAAGCCCTGTCTGTAAGCTCTACAATTCTGTCCTTTGTGCACATCTGTGTTGTTCTTTGTTAGACATAAGTTAGCATATTATCAGGAACACCAAAGGAGAGCTGCAAAAATGTGGCTTATTGTTGCTTTTATATGTCACATTGCTGGATAGCTGAATTTGTTGGAGTGCCTTGTAGATAACACAAAATTTTCATTTATATATAGTAAAATTCTATTTAGATTATGATACAGACTTTATCACCGCAAGCCTAAGCACTTTAATGAACAAACTCGTATTTTCCCTTCCCCTAGAGGATTTATTCTTGTGTCATATAATCAAGGGTGTCAATAGATGAAAACATAAATCAAATCATCTTACATAGTTTAAAATTTAAATCAAATCAAAACAGAAATTTGCTGTTCTAAATGATCTCTGTACATTGTACTACATTAAGAAAACAGCTCTCCCCCCAGGTTCAGGAAATGGATGTTGTAGTTATTCCCATTTTGCATGTAGAACAAGACAGGAAGGGGTAACAGACTACACTGGTAGCTCTATCCTGCTAAAAAATATTAACAAGGATTTTCTTTCAAATTTCTTTCCTCCCCAAAGGTGAAGAAGGATGTGCTTCTTTGCAGATAACTCTTGCAAGTTCACTCTTGCATACCCTCACATTGCTGTATTGGACTTTTCCAATAGTATTATAGTGAAACATATTTGGAAATTTTGGATGGCCTTAAGATTAGACTGAGAGCCTCATCTGCTCCTACTGTCCCTGGAATACAATAACTTTTGCTTCACATCGGTTTGGCTTCTCTTCTGAGTCACTCTCCACTCAAACTTTTCTCTCTCTCTCACCACCTACGACAGAAGGATCCTGGAAAGATTTAGGCCCACGTCCAAATTTATCTCCACGCTTTGCGGGTTTTGTCTGATTGGGGTAGGGGGCTGGAAGATAACTATGCTGTTATTTTCCTTGCCTCTTAATCCACATTTGTCCCTCTCTGAGGGTCAGAAGACACGGTTCAAAAGGATAGAGGAGTTCTCTCCACTTCTGCAGGAAAGTCTGGAGTTATTCTTAGCTACTAATGATTTTTATTTTAACTATTAATCTTAAGTCTTTCTTATAGTCCAAGATTCTGCAGTACTGATGAAAGACAAAGCTAAATCCTGTCCTGCACCCATCTTTTTATACATTCTCTCTTCAGCAGTATAATACAGCTGTGTACTCTGCATGCAGAGCTGAAGCAATAATGTATTCAAAGTCCTTCACCTTCTCTTCTATTTCTGAACCAACTGTGAGTAACTTAGCATTCAAGTGTCTTTTGAAAATAAATCTGGCAATTGTTTCATGGAGAAACTGGTGCAAGTGTGGAATCTTTGAAAAGGGAAAGTGTTAATGTTGTGCCAGTGTCACTGAAGTGGCACGTGATCTGGGTCACTTCATTTAGCAATTCTAATGTTCACGAGAAAGAGCATACAAAAATGAGACAGACTTTAATTAGCAAAGAATTAAAGAGTGGTAGAACATTTAATATTTGTCAACAACTTTTAGGGAAAACTAATGAGAAAGAAGGATTAGGGAGAGGGGACCCCTCTACAGCTAATAAATATAAATAAAGTGATGTATGTTATATAATTCTTTAACGTGGGTGACAATACAGTGTGAAATTCAGATTTAAAATCTTGTGATCTCAAATATCAGCAGAGCACACAGTCAGTGAATCAATAATTAGCTTAGTGATGTATCTAAACATGACTGGTTAAGGGAGAGTTCTGATCAAATGCAGTATCAGTGTCCTCAGTGGGCTTCTGTAACTGTTGTTACCAAGCCAGGTGTTATGTAACTTTTTGTTGATTATCTAAAAGCAACACGAAGTTCCTGATGGCTAAATTTTCAGATGACACAATGATAGGCAAAGCAAGAAATAATGAGTAGTAATTTGTAAAATAGAATGAATTGGATGAACAGAATATTCCTCAAAGATGTTAGGAAATCAGCTGTAGTATTTATTTTTTAAAAGTTCCATTTTGAAAGAGATCTAAATTAACTATTTCTATTCAGGGAAAAAATTGTTCACATAATCTGTCTATTTTTGCAAGGAAAGTCCTAAAATATATGACAATGGTAAAATTATTTAAAGCAATCTGTTTCATTTCTACTTATACCAAACCATTGTTTTCTTTAATTGCCTTGTTACCCTTTCTACCTAGATTTGTTACTGTTGCTGACTGATTGTGGTTTTTGAAATTAAATTTGCTGTTCAGATACCTGTCACTTCAAATTTAGTTTGCTATTCTCAAATAAAAGAGGATTTTAGAATAGGGCATTATGTGTAAGTGAAATTTTGCTAAAGGCCAAACAACTTTTTAAAGGTTTAAGTGGTCTGTCCACTTCTCCTATGGTCCCTTAAAATTATTTAATTCCACAATTTATTTCCACAAAAACAGTCACCTAGTAATAAATTTCAGTGTCTGTGTTTTTTGAACTTTTTTTATTTAAATTTCCTGGAATGATGGTGACCTGAAAGGGGTCCAAATTAAAATCAATTTGTTGAAAATTTGCAGAAAATGTTGCTACTTCTTAAAAAGTAAGTTTATAATATAACTCTGTAACTATTATTTTAAGCATTTCAGTACACCGTTATATTGGTTTCACTTGAGTGGAAAACAAAATGCTTCTGTGTCATTCTATTAGTGCTTTCAAATGGTCCTTTAGTGTTTATTGCACTTCACTTTACTGGTATTTCAAGGACCATAATGAAATTTGCATCTTATTAGCATGGTTCAAAAAAACTTTTTGCTATTCTTTTCTTTTATAACCTGAAGACTTTCTGTTGCTGGCTATATATTGTAGAAATAAATGGCAATTTCACATTACTATTAGTCATAGGGTCATAACACTCAAGGTTAATGTGTGCTATGATGACTGATTCAGGAAAAATATTTGCAAATCTTGAAAGTTTCATATATTTTAACACAGATAATTTGTCTGAAAATTCTTACCAGAAAACATGGTTGTTCTTCATTCTTTCTTTGTTATTAATTTCTCTTTTAAACTTTTCCTCATTCTGCCAATGAGGAAACATACGTTTCAACATTTGCTCTAAATGACTGGTCAGATGTTTATGACTAGATAAGAAGTTAAATTGTTCTATAGCCCTATCAACTAATATTTTCTATGCCCTAAAAAATCCCCTATTAGCATTAGTTAGCAACTTGGCTCATTTTGCAAATGATTCCACAAGAGAAGGAAAAGACTAAGTGTATAATACTGCTTCTTCCAAGCAAATAATTCAGGTGAGTCTGTTTTGAATCTCTCAAGAAGTAAATTATGGGTAGGTGAAACAGGCTTCACCTTTTGTGACTACAGTCATGGGCACTGTAACTCTTACAAAGCAAAATTACTTAGCTTTTTACCTAACTAACAGACCAGATAGTCAAATGAATTTGTTGTATACCACAGATATGTTTTTCCCTCTTAATCAATGCAGTCAATGGTGACATTGCCTTATTAAGGGAGAATTTTTTTCTCAGTTGTCTTCACTGTTCCCAAAAATGTTCAGTTGCTAAGTTTTTGTCCTTGCTGTTTCCTGAAATGAAATCTTAATAGACAGATTTTGAATGTTTTCCCTTGCCTTAAGGTTTTGACTAGTATTTTGAAGTGAAAGCTAAGGATTACTAGGGCATTGTTCAAACTCGGATAATTTCAAACTCTCAGCTAGTTTCTTTTTTGACTGTCCTCTCTTTTCTTAGATATATCCTGTTGTTTGAAAACTGCTACAAAGTAGAAAATTATTCTTCATTTGCCTATGCAAATGCTGTGCCACCAGAATTTGATTCTTTTATTTTGGGATGTTGGAGGTACGTCTATTTTACGTAGTGTCAACCACACTGATTTCAGTATACACAGACAACGTAGAACTTCTGCAAGAGCCAAACAAATAATGCATATCTTCTATTTATTCAGGTTCATTTAAGGTACTACTCTTTTGTGCACCCAAACAGTGGTGCATATGCATGACTACATCTGTAAAGATCTATAAATTGGACACTTACAATGAGTTAGCCTTTGTCTGCTTCCTCTCCCATTAAAGTCAATGATGAATGCTTTTGAAAATATCCACCCACCAATTCAGTGTGTTTTGCCTTCCCCTACCTGCCAAGTCAATAACAGATAAAAAGCCATTCTGCCTTATCCACTCAGTACAGTCTACCACTCTTTTAAAACCAAGTGGAAGAAGCCTCCGCTCTGTTGTTTAAGGTCCTGGGTCCAGCTACTTGGAGATTACTTATTACGAGGCTCATTAGTTATGCGATTATTTTTCTGAGGTCGAGGTAAGATAAAACATGTCTATTCAAACACATTATCACAATTACATTCTTAGAGAATTGCACTTTGGCAGATGAACTGTGAAAAAGTAGGATTTGCAGAAGCCAATCCCCTAGCTTTTAAATGAGCAAGATAGCCCTGAAACTGCCACATGAGAACTCTGCTGAGAGAAGTCACCTCAGTCAATTCAGGAAAACATGGGCAGACACACTATCTTTGAGAATCAAAAGATCCATTGACACTTTCTTTTCCAACAAGCAATAAGGAAAATTTAGAATATTACTACCAAGTACCAGATTTTTTACTGTCGTAGAAATCTGCCTGATCTCAGTGTAATATATCACATTTGCTGATAATGACTTTTTTAAGAATAATTTTATAGTAAGAATATATGCACAAAAACAGAACAACCTGTTACTGACAGAACTTTACCATCCACAAATGCTGATTATCCTCTCCCCACCATTCCGTACTACATGTCAATTCTTACCGTTTGTTTCATTCTCCAACTGCACACTTACATGCAAAGTTTCATCCAGGCTACACACTGTCAGGCCAACGTGATTTTCCTGTGGGACATCACAGAGCTACATTAAGTTGGCACATCCTGCATGGTAGCTGAAATTTTGAATTCTACCTCTGTTCACTATAAACAAGGTATTGTACAAAGTATTAGAATTCTTTATTCAGGAATGTATAGCCAAAATTGTAGTAAAAATGACTAACAAGAGCTGTATCACTTCAGACTTGGAGGAACTGGTAGGCATGATTAAAAGCACTGTATAAACATAAGACATACAACACTTTACTTCTTACATATCTGTAGAAATTTCCTCTGCTATGTCAATTTTTTATATTATAAATGCTTACCATTATTGATGTCATCTCAAAGGCTATTTTCATTGCAGGACAGTTAAAAATAATATTCCAATTGTATTTGAAAAGGGTTTAAATTTAAAACACATGGATATTGTAGGCAATGAAGTAATGTAACAATATTCATTTGATTACAGGTGAAGAATGTTCACCGTACAAATATATGAAATCAGAAGGTCCCATTTCCATCAAGAAAACTACACATAGAACTTATGCAAACGGGCATAGAAATATCTCTGCAAGGTGTTAAAAATTATAAAAGTAGACACATTTTTAAGACAAGTTCCCACAGAAAGAAAACAATTAGCTGGTCATTTGAGTAAGCTCTTGCTTACTCTTGACATGAGTTTGACAGTATGTTCTTCACTTCCTCTATAATACCCTTGTGCAACATAAATGTGCCAAGGTGTGAGCCCACGTGATTGTAATATTTAGCATTTTCCTCCTCTCTCTTCCCATTTATCTTTCTCCTAACAACATCAGTATCCAAAGGAACAAAGCAGAAACACATAGTTTAAAAATCCATGCAACCACTTACAGCTTGGTACTTTAGCATTTGTCTTCAGAAGCACTAGCAGATGAATTCATTTACCAAAATTGTACTTGGTTTCAGACTTCAGCCTGTCTATCAGAACACGTTCTGCTTCATGGAAAGCAGTCTGCATAATATGCTTTGTTAATGTAAGAAGGAATAAAGGGCACTTATCATTCTCTCACTAAAATTCATCGGCTTTCCCCCACTGACAACCACAATTACACGGGATATTGTATAGAATCAAAGAATCATAGGATCATAGAATGGTTTGTGTTGGAAGGGACCTTAAAGATCATCTAGTTCCCTTGCCATGGGCCGGCACATCTCTCACTAGACCAGGCTGCTCAAGGTCCCATCCAACCTGGCCTTACTGCTTATTACAGACATACTGTAAGATAACTCAATAGATTTATATCACTTCAAGTTTCTTTCTCAGCATCAGAATACTTCACTGTATCTCTGTAAATATCTTGAGCCTGAGATTTTGTTAGAAATCTTATCAGGTTGTATTTGCTCTCTTGCCTTTATTGGCTATAATCAGATCAACACGGGAAGAACATGCAGTTTATCCCAAAGAAAATCTGTGAGGTATTAAAAAACCAGAGGAAAGCGATGTTCACAGTAGCATTAGAAAAGAAAAAAAAGAAGATGGTGATGGATACTAAACATCTAACGTATATGAATATGGAGGCAAGAAATTTGAACAATAAGCATAAAAGTATATGATCCTGTTGGTATAACAGTGACTTGATGGGACAGTCCATGTGACTGATGAATTAACAGGAAGTGAAAAAGCTTGTGCAAGAAATGAAGGCAGAGGAATAAAGGATGATAATCTCTAATGGACCCTCTTGCTCTAGGTCAACACTTTAAATGAAGATATTTCTGCTGAAAAATGAAGCAACAATAGACAATAGAAAAAGCTGTGCACAGCTATCGTTATGTAGGTCTAAATAAACCAACAAAGCACAATCATGTAGATAAAGGAATTAGCAGATTCATCCAGAGAAGAAAAGCCCATGATAATGAGGGGTATTAGCTGTGCAGACAATTCCAGAAACAGAGATTAATTCAGTCCATCCAGCAAACTCTTAGAATACACTGACAGCAATTGATTTAGAGGTAGAAAAGAAAATGCTTCCTATATTTTACTCAAAGTAGGAGGAAAGAACTAGCTGAGAATACCATTCTTAGAAGGCAGCTCAAAGTAGGAATGAAATTACAATATTTGTAATTTTAAAAATGAGATAAATACCAAAAAATGTCATGTCCTTCAGGAAAACTTACTTTACTAAACTACATGACTAATAGATAAGATTTCGTAAGGGCCTGGTCTGAGAAAAAAATGTGAAGGAGAGATGGATGTTCTGTAAAGAAAAATTACTGAAGTGCAACTGGACAATAGATTTCTTTCATTGCAACACAACCCTTTAAAAAAAAAAATTACAATTCTTCATTGACTTCAGCACGTGAGACAAATATGCTTTGAAAATTAGATGAGGTTACAAAGGAAGAGTACCAAATTTTAGCAGAAGCATGCAGATGCAAATTTGGAAAGCACAAAATAGATCAATGTTGCTACCAAAGAACACTGAAAGTAACAAGAAATCCTGCTATGAGTGCATTAGTATTACAAGGAAGACCAAGGAAGGGATTGATCCACTTACTCCGCAGAGAGTTTTAAATGACTCTTTTAGTCTCATTTATAGTTGTAACAAGGTATCACAATATCTATGATACAATAGCAATATCTCAAAGTCCAATATGCAAAGGAACAATTTAGATAGCAGTTAGTTATGTTAGAAATTTTCATGTCAATTCTGCTGAAATATTGGTGTAAAGATATATTAGTGAGATCTCATTAAAAATTATCTGTTGAAAATCTTGAAGAATGTGTGAATTCTCAGAACCCTAGAAAATGGTAAATTCAGTTGATTTGGGCTTTTTAAATGGGAGGCCAGAGATTTATAGATCAGTCAGCTGAATCCTGACTGATAATTTTTCAGAAAAAAAGATAAAAACTCCTGAGTATGTAGTTGATAATAAGCAAAAATTTAAAGGACAAAATGGATTTGTCAGGAGTAAATGATGTGCAAGGAAACTAATTTTCTTTCTAAAGCATAAAGCTAAATTCCCACTACTTAAGAGGCACTTCATATGATGATATCCTGCAGGCTTTTCCAGCCCTTTGATAACTATGATTCAGTGCAGTACATTTGTTTTCTTCAGCAGAAAGCTCAGTTTCCTAGCAAAGTGATACAACGGAGGTAAACAACAAGGAGAAAATGCCCATCTAACTAACTGTACTAAAAGACAGATCTGGCAAATTATTATTGCAGATTTAAAAAATGGTCTGTATAGTAGCATTTTTTTAAAGTTTGATTATTCAGTTATTCCTAATAGAGTAGTCATTATGTATCTTTAAATTTCTCTTCATTCTCAATGCAACCTTTAATTCTTTGTACTTTCCCCTGTTTCACCCTGCTTTTCAAGAGAAAAGGAAAAGGGAAGACCAGAAATGTGTATAAGGTATTTAAGATTCAGTTGTATCACAGGGCTTTTCAGCAGTACAACGATGTTGTTTGTTTTGTTTTGTTTTGCTCTGTTTCTTTCCAATAGTTTCTTAAACTCTAAATGCTTTTTTGAACACACTGAGCTGATGTTTCCGGAGAGCTATCTATCTAAATCCCAAGACCCCGTTACTAAGTAATAGTGGTTAACTCAGAGACCAACCCTTGAAATGCGAAGTAATGATTTTTTTTTTCCTTATTACATCACTTTTTATATATCTACATTGATTTTCACTTGTTATTTATTGTTTTTTTGACACAGCAACTAAGATACATCTGCCTTTCTTCACCACCCATGTTTTTTCTACCCTGGATATTAACTCTTGAGTATTGTCAGAAGATACTGTCACCTCAGTAATTATTGACTTCTTAATACCATTTAAGTATGTGTTGAATAATGTCTTTTCCATAGACATCTCTTTTGGATTTCACTCTTCAGTTCTAGTTAGTATGGAAGACAATCATCTGCTCTTAATCTTTGATGAGAATCATGGGTGTTGAAATATAATCCTACATACAATAGCAGCAGTGCGTTCCTTCTTATGGTAAGGCTACTCCTGTAAAAAATTGACACCTTTACTGTGGACTGCGTCACTAAGTGCATGTAAGACGATGAGAGCTGCAGCAACTTTGAGAGATCTGAATGCGTATCGTAAGGTGTAGCCAACTAACAATTTTAGTCTGTGCTGCAACTTCAAGTATGGATGAAAAAGTGGAAAGAGTTCAAATACATCTGCATTTAGGCAAACCTAACAGTAGCAAATACGTCAGTGAAAACCAGGACATTTTCAAATTAAGAGCATGGATTAATTGTATAGGTAAAAGTTCTGAGCCGTGGGAAGGTGCAGAATCGTACATAGGGGATGAAACCAATGGGATGGCATTCAACAAGACCGAATGCTAAGTCCTGCACTTGGGACAAAACAACCACATGCAGTGTTACAGGCTTGGGGAAGAATGGCTGGAGAGCTGCCTGGATGAGATGGACTTAGGGGTGTTGGTTGACAGCAGCTGAATATGAGCCAGGAGTGGCCCAGGTGGCCAAGGTATCTTGTCCTGTGTCAGAAACAGCATGGCCAGCAGGACGAGGGAGGTGATTGTGCCCCTTTACTCAGCACTGGTGAGGCCGCATCTTGAGTGCTGTGTTCAGTTCTGGGCCCCTCAGTACAAGAAGGACATTGAGATGCTGGAGCAGAACCAGAGAAGAGCAGCGAGACTGAAGAAGGGGCTGGAAAGCAAGTCCTACAAGGAGCAGCTGAGGGAACTAGGGTTATTTAGCTTAGAGGAGACCTTATCACTATCTACAATTACCTGAAAGGAGATTGTAGTGAGGTGATTGCTGGTCTCTTCTCACAAGTGACAAGTGATTGGCCATTGGAATGCGCTGCCCAGGGAGGTGGTGGAGTCGCCGACCCTGGAGGTATTTAAGGGGAGATTGGATGAGGCACTGCGTGCCATGGCTTAGATGATGGTTGGTGTTAGTGTTGGTGTTAGTGTTGGGTTATAGGTTGGACTTGATGATCTCAGAGGTCCTTTCCAACCTTGTGATACTGTGATACTGTGATACTGTGATACTGTGATACTGTGATAGGATGAGAGGAAATGGCCACAAGTTGCGCCAGGGGAGGTTTAGACTGGATGTCGGGAAAAACTTTTTCACTGAAAGGGTGGTCAGGCACTGGAACAGCTGCCCAGGGGGGTGGTTGAGTTGCCATCCCTGGAGGTTTTTAAAAGGCAGGTAGATGAGTTTCTTAGGGATATGGTTTAGGAAAGGGACAAGTACAGTTGGACTTGATGATCTCAGAGTTTTTTTCCAACCTTATGATTCTATGATTCTATATACAAAATCAGCAGAGGCATTCCTGGTATTAAATGAATAAATATCAAATAAAGGCCCATCTGCACCGGACTGTGAATTTGGACTTAATAAATCTAAATTTGAATCGTAGCCAAAACAGAGATATGCAACACCTATGAATTCAAAATGTCTTAAACAGGATATAATTAGTGTCAGGTTGCCTTGAGCCTGAATATGAATGAACGAAATAGTGTCATTATCAGTAGTATGGATGTATTTAGTAACTCTGTGATGGTTGTATCAGACAGAATGTGTAAACATTTTACTAAGTGTGTGAACAATGCTATCACCAAAAGGATAAAGGTGGGTATAGTTTCTCTAGGAGCCATACAAGTAACAAAATGTTACCAGATAGGGGACAGACTGAAGTTCTAATAATATCTTCCAGAATACACAAGGATGCAATCAGAAGCAAGAGCAGAAAGAGAATACCTTATTTATGAGGAGGCAATAATACTAAAATAGCAAAGAAGGAGAAGAAGGCAATTCCACTTCAGTTTTTACTAGTCTCATATATGAGCGTTCACACTCAGCTGGTCAACTTCCTCTTCAACTAGGAGTCAAAGGGCCGTAGTCATCAAGACTAAAACTGTACAGCATCAGCCCCGTGGCACTGGGAGCTTACAGCTTATTTAAAAGATAAGAGTTAACAGGTTTGTGTACATAGTGATGATCAATATGTGTGAGATCTAAGTATTATCAAAAATGTGTAGCAGGAAACAAACACAAAAAAACCCCCTCCTAGAATCCACTTTGTGTACAGCTCCTGCTCCATCAAAGGGTAATACCTCCTGTCAAACTATCAGATTCTCTCTCATTAACAGTACACAAGCTGTACCTGGTGCGTGTGTTTATTTTCCTTTTGTTTGAATAATGAGAAGCTATACATTACATCTAGGCTTAAGTTTGCAGTGCTGCTAAATCATACATGAGGGAATAATGAAAACAGTGCTTATTTAATAAACATATGTTTATATTTCATATCTAATTGCTTCCAATGGGATCCTAAATACCTCCCACTGAGAGGAGGGAGTAGACAAGTCACAAAAGTTAGAAACATCTGAGTGATGCATGTATTTCTCACAAGTCACAGATAAAACTCTAGAGCAACAGTTCTTTTTGTCACTTTGCTGCATACTGCTGTTGCCAGATGGAAGAGGAAATGAGAGAAACAAGGGACAAGCCCAAGGAGCAAATGGAAAAAAAAAAAGTTCTGTTAGGAATTAAAATAATACAACCACTTGATAAATAAGGCTTAGATAGACATATGTGGACAGAAAGTGTAATAAATCCCACAGTTCTTCTAGGAACATGTCTCACTCAAGCTAGTTCCACTTACAGTGTATTTATTTACTTACATACCTATAAACACCTACTTATAAAGTCTCACATTCTGTATCTACACACTACAGACAATGCTATGTCACAGACTTTTGTGAATGCACTGAATCCCAGGAGTCTGGTTTTATTCACAATGTCTAAGATAACTGATATGAACTGAATCTTATGTATTTCCTGACAGAAGGGGTAAATATAAGCCCTATAATACTTATAACTCCCATTATCAGAGAGTGGTATTGGGTCTTATATTTACCACTTTCACCAGGTTCCAGCAGCTGTGCAAAATAAGCTTGTATTATGAGCTGAACATGGGAGTTAGCCATGTGAAGCCAAGTATTTCTGGAGAGCTTAAATAACCACAAGCTCTCAGGTTCTAAAAAAATCAAAAGGTAGACAGAATAATCAAGTCAACAGTATTTATCTCATTCTGCAGTTCTCAATCACAAGACCCACAAAAACATGTCTTGTTAACTTCCAAAACAACCATTAAAAGTAAAGCTACTTTCTTTATCTCTGCATCATAGGGATAAGCTTAATCTTCTAAAGGGAAAGTAATTCAAATCCGGTTTGAACTCTCAGGAATGGCCCACTTTGGCCATATAAAGGTATGTCAGGCTTTAGTCTCCCATCTATGGCGGAAGTCTCTTTTCTCCAAGGGAAAATCAGTTCATTACAGGTAATGGTAATGAGGTTGACTGCTAGACAGCTTGGGCTTCATAGGGCTGAGATAATTACCATAATTGGTTTCTTCTGCAAATTCAGGCCAGGAACAAAGGTGATGCCCTCCTGGTATCCTGTGTGGTCCTGTATCAGCATGCTGGATCCTGGGAGAGTCATTTTAAAGCTTGGCTTTAAAAGGAAATATGAAATAGGAATATGAAAAATAGTCAGTCCTAAGTTATTACTTCTTTCTGTTATTGTTTTCATTCCATCCTTCACTTAATGTGGGCCAGTTGCCAGACTGAATTAATGAGCACAGGGACAGTAACTAAACTTCTTCACCAGGAGATTCTGTTCTCAAGACCTCTCAAACCAAGTAACACAGAGTTGCTTCTGTTGTGTTGCTTTTTGTCTGGTACCGCATTTGTCTTCATTTTGTAACATTCAAAATCTAGCAAAGGAATAGAGTGTTATGCTAATCAGTAAGAATGATGCTATCATTATGTTGTTCCAGTGGCTACAAGATAATTAACGTTTAGTGTAGACAAATTCAAAATAACATTAATTATATTATTAATTATTTTAATTCACTTCAAATGCTTCTGTGTTTTCCAATAAGTTTGCTACATCTAGGAATAAGTCTATGCACATTTTCCAACTCCTAGTCTCTTCCTGCCGCTTGTTTACCTCAAAAATTTAGCCTGAGGTCTGAAAAGACACTTCTAGAGGTAAACTTGAGTTTCTTTCTATTACCTATTTTATTCTGGCTTTTTGTTTCTTTTTTTTTTACTAAATAACAGTACAATTTTAATAACAATGTAATTAGATGTGTTTATTTCAGTATGTTTCACCATATGTTTTGTCTGCTGCATTGTCAGCCTTGAGTAGGGTACTTTCACCATGAGAAGAGATTGAAGCTAAATACTGCCTCTCTAATCACTTTTAAAAGTCATTTAATGGTCTTGGGGAGATTATTTTTCTTAGTGTTGCAAGAATGAGGCTGAAACTGCTGTGGTCTTACTGTGATATTTGCCTTTTGGGAAAGAAACTAGAGACAAATTTTCTTCTTGTCTTCCCACCACTTCTCATTTAAAAGTACTTTTCTTTCCGAGCAGAAATTTGTGTTCATGGAAACAGCTCTGCTGACAGTACAATGGAGTTTCTTTATTAATACACAGAGGAGAACAGAATTTCTAGGTAGTCCAATCTTCTTTAAAACATATGCTTCAACATGAGAGCCTTGAAGAAAAAGAGATACACCCTGTTGCTGTGTCTTCTGATTATGGCTTGTCTTGTGGAAACTAGCACAAAACCAAGGAGATTTTTAAGTCAGTGTGGTAATAATGATGGAAGCAGTGTTTTAGGACCATTATTATCAGACCTGTCAAAACCAGCTGTTCCAACTCTAAGCTGAATTAAATTCAGTAACTTGAGTTCTAAAGAATTCCTTTTTCTGCTGTTACTCAGCCTCTCCTTTTTAGCTAATAAGCTAAAAAAGATTAGTTCTGATGTTTTATGTGACCTTAGGACTCACTGAAGATTGAAATAAATCTTTTGAAAAGGATAGCGCATGGAGGTCAGTTGAAAGATAGTACCGCCTTTAATAAAGGTCCTGTAAATCACTATTTCAGCTCTACACAGTAAAAAGGAAGAGCTAAATACATGAGTTTAAAATTCAGAAGATCCAACATCTGACTAAAAAGTAATCTAAAGTTAATATACCACAGAACGCAGAGATAACATCATTTTGCCCTTCTCACCCTACTCAAATGATTTTTCAGAAATTTATTATAAAGTGTTTCTCTGCACACAGAATTAAAAATCTAGAACTTTATTCCACCTAAAATGTTTAATTATTTATATGGATTATCATGATATTAATACCAAAACATTCATGTATCCAAAGTAGACTAATGCTGATGGTGACAGATATTACAGACATACCTACTGTAGGGAGTAACAATGCTCTGGAAGTGCTCTGGACCACATCCCACAGCTATTTTAATTGTGTGGGCAGTCACAAAGCTCAGCACAAAGAAAGAACCATCTGAAACCCTGATTCCACTACTTGAAAAATTCTGAAATCTAAACGAAGCCAGAAACACCAGCTGGTTTCTCAGCCTCAGTTAGGCTCAGGTATGTAACTGTATCACAAGTTGCTTTATTTGTCAAACTGAAGAAACAAGATTTCCGAGTGACATAGCAGTTTTAATATCACCATTTTCAATACTCACAAATATAAGCATATCCTAGCCCAGACAGACCTTTGTAAGCCCAAATTTGGGAAAGGGTACCTTATTTGGGATAGGGTGCATTTACAGGACAAATGCATGTTCCAAATGAGTTTTTTAGATAAACCTCATATTTAAATAAAATATTGCTACTTAACAGAGTTCGATGACAAGGCCACACTGTCACTTACTACATGGAGGAAACATACAAAGAGAAAATTGAGTTATATGTGCTTATAGCTAAAATATTATATGTGCACACCCGATTTCCTCCGTCACTTAACTAAGATTTAAAATTTTCATATGGCTTATCCTCAATTCATTTACATTCCCATTTGGCCATGTGGTATGAGTTCACATTGAAGTTAGAACCCAAGGTTTCATGAAGCTGACTCTCAGGCATCAGATTTCATAAAATAAGTAATTTAACAGAGGGATACAGCAGCATGGTCAACTTCAGAGAGAAGGGGCCAACATAAACAAAGATATCCCTGGGTTGTCATAGCTTTACAGACTATTTGCCTGGCCCTCATGTAATGGTTCCACCCAGAAGTAGTATTTGGGTGAAGGGCGTTCTTGCTCCTCATTGGGTTCCTTCAGTGTCTTTGAGGTAAGTTGTTATTTCGTATTAGTGCAGCTGTTGGTGGTGGTCTGTATCCTTGAAACCTCTGTATCTGCAGATTTTTGTTGACTCTGGAGGACAATTTCTGATTAAACAAGGTAGGTACACACTGAAAAATATTTTGAGTGGAATTTCCCAGCTTATCATCTAATGTTTCAGCAAGTATAGCTACTCATGCTAAGTAAAGCTAAATAAACAGCACACTAAAACACATAGTGTTATAGTTCTACATGATTTATTCTATTGAAAATGTTACTTATTTAAGCTAAACAACTAATTCTTGCTAAAGAGGAGAGCTGTCTGGCATGCAGTCCAGAATGTGGCAGGAAGAACTCAAATGTAAACTAAACTGCTGATATCCAAAAACACTTCAATGATCACAGGTACAGAGGCATTAGAAATAATAGTACTTGCTTTTTACCCCCGACTCCCAAAATTCAAGTAGGATACCATCATTCTCTTGTGTCTAACTGAATTTCAAAACCTTATAATTACACCTGCCTCACTTCTCCTTGATCATTTTGAATGTAATATACACGCAAGTGCTCTTTCACACTCATTCCAGGGTCAAATTGAAGGTCTAGAAGTGCCTTTCTTTTCCCAGAAGAATAATTCAATAAGCTTTAGAAAGAAGTATTTAACTTCTTGTTTTAGTTAGTAGAAGAGTACTGTATGAGAAAACCCAAGAGAAAAATGTAAATGTGAAACTTACCATTTTTGAGTATTTTGTGGTGATAATCTTTTGTGTTCCAGCAGAACCTAAATTTTTCTATTGTGCATAGCTAATACAGCTGTGTTAGGGAAGCTTAGAGCTATATTACTTCCATTAGTGGTGCTTTTCCCTCTCATTGGTTTTCATATCCACTTCTTATGTTTTCTCTTAAATCAGATCCTGATTCTTCAGCTTATCCTCTGCAAACAGCTCAGCATGGAATTCCACTGAAATTAATGAATTCACTTACATAAAGTGAAGAGGCAAGGTCCAAGCTGTGGAACTGAGGACATGAATTTTACAATACTGTAAATAATGAGTAATTATAAGACAAGGAAAATAACCTTAAACTTCTCCTTCAACAGTGTTGACTAGGTATTTATATTTTGCAGCTTAGAAGTAACTGATTAAATCACTGCTTTCTTTTCTCTCCAATAGATTAATTCCTAGGTCTTTATGAGTTTAGTATTGCATTTGGCATACAAAACAGAAACAGAATAGTTTGTAAATCCATCTTGACATACGTTCAATATTATTTTAATGTGTAGATTTCATTGTGATCAGCCTCATTATATCTGAATTTAGAAACTGTAGTTTTTCTTCTATGACATTACAAAAGCAACACTTTGATGCTTTTGCCTTGAAGACTTTCCCTACTGTTCTAATTCAACAGTGTATGCTAAAGTGAAAGACATAAATCTCATGAGTCATGAGTCAGTTCTTGGTTTCAGTGAACCTGGATTTTATTCTCATGTAAGCAGACACAGTACATTTCCCAAGAACTTGACAGTGCACTTCAGCATTCCTCTGCAAATCTGTCATCTACACATCTCTCAGGACTCCTAACAACTCTATCAGATATTCTAACCTGCAGTCACAAATGCTGGGTTAGCGATCCAGCTAATTCTGTTTCGTCTTAATCCAGATTCCTCTCCTAATAGCATTGCTGATCTAATCTTGGGGATCTGTAAAAGGTTATTTCCTGAATGTGGCAAAGAACAATTTTTATCTGTTTTTTTTTACTATCCCAAGCAAAAGCTAAACATCGGTCCTTACTGAGTCACTAGCCCAATTCCCTTGCCTTTGATTCCTGAAAACCTTTACTGTTCAGGTTCCAGGGCCTTTCTTCATCTGACTCTGATTAAGGTACATGTTATTCTTCTTCGTTAAACTTAGTGTATGAGTTCATTTAAGCTAGTCTATCTCATTACTCTCAGCACAATATGAATAAAGATATCAATATCACAAAGGGACTAGCTTTCATTGCATCTTTCAAATCAGCAGTCTGTCTGTCCATCACTAGGAAATTCATCACTTCCAGTTAGAAGCCTTGCTGTTTCTTCATCACAATGCATGTGTGAAAATGCCATTATTCAGAACACGTTGCCTACCCACAGCTTTTGGCTAACAAACATCAGGCTCTCAGGGGAGACCAAATTGGCAGATTTTGAGACTAGATAATAAAAGTTTAATTATTATAAGTAATGATAGTATTTAATAAATGTTATCTCATTGGGAACAATTTCCAAGCAGAATCATTTTTGCTTCATTACAGTGTGTGAGTGATGATACTAATAAAGACCCACATGAGGAAATCAACAATTCCTGGCTTGCTTTCCCCAACAAACATTAATTATTGGTCCACAAAATGCTGAAGTTGGGAAGCCAATGAGCAAGGATTTCAGTTATGCTTGACAGGATTAACCACTCACTGTAAGATAAGAGATAATGGAGAAAATCAGGTGCCATGACCTATGCGATGAGGGAGAGACACAGGTGGTCCATACTTTCTCAGTTAGGAAACAAAACCAATCTAAACAATCCTGTTTTGTAGTGGTAAAGAGAGCAGCAATCTTAGGAAATTAATTGCCTTTACAATGAATAACTTCAAGCTTCCTTCTTCTCTTTTCTTATTTTTTCCAGCTGAGCAGATATGTGACTAATACTGTTTTCTCTTCAATCAAATGGGAGAATAAACATATGAGTCCATTCAGCCTGAGATGTAGCCTGGAAAATTAAGCCTGCTGTTGTGAGTCCTGAAGGCTGGGAAAGGAGCCAAACAGGAACAGATCACACCTAAACTTGCCTCAAAGACTGTTTCAAATGTTCTGTTCAGTAAAGTGGAGGCCATCAGTTTTCTTTTCTTGATTCTGAATAGATTTGGTGTTCTGGATAGGTAGCAGCACAGTGCTACCTAAAAAAATAGGTATAGCACCTTAAAAAAAAATATAGACTTTTTAGCACATTATTGGTTTTGAGGTTTTTTACAATATTTGGCTTCTTTTCTGTGCATTTTTTAACTCCTTTGTGGAAAAAGGCTGATGCAAAGTCCTCTGCCAAAGCATTTAAAATCAGAATGAAATATGTTAAACAACATCTGGCCTGCGAGATTTCAGTTCAAAGAGAAAAAGTGAAAGACTGCTGTTGATCTGACTGGGTAAAGCAGTTCCATGGTATTTACAGGAGCAGAATGATCTAGGCTCCTACAACTATAACAAATAGTTGACAATAAAAAATGAATAGGGGCTAGAGAAAGAGAAGAAGAATGAGCTGTAAGATTGCTGTCAAATTTATATTCACAATGAAACTTTGTTGCTAATTGGATCTGGTCCTTTCGTTCAGCTCAGCATAAAAATAGCTGTTACTATAATTAGAATATGGCCCAATCTAAAGGAGGTTCTGCTTCGGATATTAAATGAGTGGGAGAAAGGTAGGACAGGACACTTCTTCACAGAGTACAAGTTAGAGGAACTAGGATGACTCTGAATGAAAATGGAAAGCCTACATCCCACTTGGATGAATTCTACGAGATTCAGCACCAAAAATAAAGCACAATATTTTAATCAGTCCATGAGCCAGGCTGTAGCTTGGGAAATAGCATTTGCATTCAGAAGAGCTCTTTAATATTCCGTTAAATATCCGTTCTTTGTGGAAAGAGGCCATTTCATGCTTTCTGAACACATGCAGTATATTGGCCGTTTTAAAACCAGCCATCTCATCACAGGCTCTTGTTTAGGAACTGATGTTTAGGAACTGACCAGGCATACATGGAACCAGAAACCTGACAACAGGACTATCTGTAGACCATATTTAAAAAAAAAAAAACCTCATGGAGATGCTTATGGATTTTGCTGAGAAATATGAAATAAAGGAAAGTAGTAAATGAAGGTGAATTCGTCCACTGACAAGGACTCTCAAATAGAACTTCGTTTTATTCTAGAAGATAAGAACACAATAATGATGATTTTCTGCATTGGTAAAAGCACTTTACAGTGAGTACTATGCCTTGTTTTCTTAAACAAAACAAACCCTCAAAAATAATTTTATACAATGGATGGATATTTTTTTGCATTGGAGAAACACTGAAAAGAAAGAAGGAAGACCAGTTGTCCCAGAATAACTGAAAAATGTATCATCTCACAGCTCACGCAGAAAGACACTCAAAGATGATAATATAATTAAGTAATAACAATACTAAGTCATTAAGTTGATGAGCAAAATCCATGTTCAGGGTTTAAATTTTGTAGACCACATGGGCTTCATAGGTAGATCCAGGTCATTTTCGATTTCCCATTTTGTTCATTGTATATATTAAGAGTGAAGTAAATCTACTAAATCCAGAAAAGAAATTAATTCCAATCTCTGAATCCAAATCTACTTTGACTGTTTTTTGATTCAGGACTAGATTTTTTTTAAGAGTTGTATTTTCGCAGGTAAATTGCATGCAAGTTTATACATATAAAAAAATATTCTTAAGTAAATTTCTTTGTCTGAGTTGTGCCACTGTAAAGATGTAATGGGTCTGAGGCAAAAAAAAAAGTGTTTTGTGTAGATCTTTACGTTTTTCAAATCTCTATACAAGAAAGAGACACTTATCCAAATTAACTGAAGTTAATAGATGAGGGGAATATAATAAATTCATTGCAATATATTGTCAATATCATAAAAGACTGGCATTTTTAACAACGGTTTGTGTAATCTTGCAGGAAAGACTAGTTCCAGGTTCTCTAAGTTAGAAACCCTTTCATATGAATAGGAAACTTGCAGAAGGGCCATAAACAAAGGTCAGTGAAAATACAGATTAAACAGCAGCTCATCACAATGAGTGGAATAGGTCTAGCAATTACTGTATTGATCACTAGTAGCCTTGTTCTCATTTAGCACCTTCAGCAGCACAGGGAAAACAAGGACAAACAGTTGTGGTATTTGTTTTAATTTTTAATTAACTTATTTGGTCTCTTGTCATGACCCCATTGCATTTGCCTCCTGCAAATATTCTAGGAAATTAGTTTACCAGAAGAATTTTTCATGCAAATAAATAATTCTGAATGAAGATAAATCAGAATTAAAAAATCATGAGTATTTGAACCAAGAAACAGTTCTAAAATCACTGCTAACACCATCAAAATAAAAAATAATCTGGCCTCTGAAAATAGCTTTTCAAATAACTTCTCAAATAGCTTAAAGGGAAGGAATTAAATCTTTAAGCAGTTTAGTTCTCCTCAAACAACAATAATAATTGCTGGAAAATTACATGTGAAAAGTATTGTCCTACTTGTTCCAAACACTGTATTTTAGAGTCCTTCTAGGCCATTCTTATTCACACGAAGAAAACAGAAAACAAGCCAAAGATATTGTTTCATACAGACCTCTTTCTTTACTACACTCCTATGCTTCCAGACTTAAAGAGGAAGAACACACAATTTTGTTTACAACTTTTAAGCGTCCTCTCTAAAAACTGAGGCAGAAATTACTTCTGTTTCTCCACAGAGACATACTTTTCTTTAACTTTAATTTCTCATGCATTCTTGACTTTATTAATATACTGGTTTACCATGGTACCTGTTAAACATTACATACTGAACATTTGCTTGTTGGTTTTGGTGGTGCCCTACAGATTCTTCCTCTATCTCATTACTTTAATAGCTTAATCGATCCTCCAAAGATTATGAAAGAAAGCTGCCTTGCACATTTGTCAGCTGTAACCAGGTCTGTGACTGTGAAGAAATCACAGTCATACCCTATGACAGTCATTAACAACTTCCAGAACAAAGTTATGTTCATGGATAATTCAGAACACAGAAAAAGACAAAAATCCTCCAATAAATTATTCACTTCAAATTACTCTCCCAGTTCATGTTTTCACCAGTGACTAAATAATCTATCTACATAAAGCTTTTTCCGAAACCCATCACTCCAGTATTTAAGAATTAAAACAAATGATGATACTTAGTAAAATAATTCAAGAACAAACTGTGCCACATAGAATCTGTCCTGGCTGAATAATGTCTTCGATTTATCCTCTGTCACTTCCGTTTCCTAGCTGAAATACATCAGGAACATAGCTGCTTTTTATAATGAATGGGGGATGGAATAGCAATTCCAGACTATTTGGCCTACTGAGTCTCCTTCAAAATGCTCCATAAAGCTTCCTTATCAGCCTAAAATCTCCATATTACCTTGCATTATGAGGGTTCTTCTTCCCTCATTAACATCTTCAACTAAGTAAGTTTTTCTGCTTGATTTGTGAAAGAGATGTTATATCAACAGTTTTCACCATCTGCTCAGAGAGACTGGATGCTGTGTGCCACTATACATTTTGATAAGAGAGATTAAACTGAGATCATTGTCTGCATCTAGTCCAGACCATAAAAAAATCTTAGATTGTCTTTCTCATGCGTGGACTTTTATAGGCTTGATGCTGTCCATTGACTGAAGTCAATAGCAATTTTTTGTTTGAGGCTTTAGCTGCAGAACACTCCATTAAAATGACCAAGGACTCAGGTATCATGTGGTGCCAGCTCTTCCTCTGAAAGCAACCACTTGGCTTCATTCATAGCTGCCTGGAGGCCTTAGTTCTTGAACTTTACTAAATATAGTAGGAATTTAGCTTCACCCATGATTTGGAAACACTATGTTACCTGTGAGTAACACAAAGTCAGGAATTATGTGGTTTCAGCCCATACATCAGGAATTTTGACTATATATTCAACAGGAGGGACTGGTACTGTGGCGTTCACTTACTGCGTTAAGGTAGAAACATCTGACTTCTGGTCTAATTATGTGAGGATTCAGATACATCCAAGCCAGATACTTCCTTCTGGTAATTCAACATCAGCTACCATTTGGAATAAAATGCATTTACCAGTACGAATTTATTTTAAAATTTATCTGCTAATAAGGTTTAGGTTGGATATTAGGAAAAGTTTCTTAATTCAGAGTGTAGTGGAGCACTGAAACAACTCCCCAGGGAAGCATCCATGCACTGAGCCTGACAATATTCGAGAAGCATTTGGACAATGCCCTCAGACACACGGTGTGAATGTTGGCATTGTCCTGTGCAGGGATAGGCGTTGGACTCAATGATCCTTGTGGGTCCCTTTCAACTCACAAAAGAGAACAAAACAAAGATGGTTCTGAAGGCAAGATCTACACTGAATTCTTTTTCAGCAGTGTTATTTCCCTGCTCTTTCCAATAATTTTATGTCTTTGTATTTAAATACAGCCAGGTTTTTTTCCATAGTTAAGGTTAGGTCTGCTTGAACAATTTATCTTCAACATTTTATCTACCATTTTAAGAATGCTATTGTAGATTCTTTGTAAAAGAATCTATGAACAATAATTTTTATTAAACAACTGTTATTAAACACTGCGCAACAAGTATTTGCTCTGTTCACTGTTAAGCTAAAATATAACCTCTACAGACTACTCCACAAGCTGCTTGAAAGCTGGAATTCATATTTTATCCTCATTGTGTTAAGCACCTTGCTTCTTCTTCAGCTGTGTCCTGTATTGGGAAAACATGATCTTTCCTTAGGCCAATTTTATCCTCTCTACATAACACAGGTAGTACAAAAGTAACCATCGAGTTTATGCACACATGTTATACATTATTTTAACTTCACTAGTAAGGTAAAAAGTAATGTCCTTACTCCCAGTGTGGGTGCAGCTGTAATCATGCTAAAATAGCTAGTCCATCGTAGCAGTTACCCCATGGAAGGTAGAATACATAACAGCAGCATAAGAAACTCCAGGTTGTTTAGCCTGGAGAAGACTCTGGGGACACTTTATTTGCAGACTTTCACTACTTAAAGTGGGCTTATAAGAAAAATGAGGATAGACTTTTTAGCAGGGCCTGATGCAATAGGACAAGGGGAAATGATTTTACACTTAAAGAGTGTATACTCAGACTAGATATAAGGGAAGAAATTTTATAAAAAAATGGTAGTGAGACACTGGAAAAGGTTTCCCAGAGAGTCTGTAGATGTCCCAACCCTGGAAACATTCAACGTCAAGATGAACAGTGATCTGAGAAACCTGATTTAGTTGAAGATCACAGTATCACAGTATCACAAGGTTGGAAAGGACCGCTGAGATCATCAAGTCCAACCTATGACCCAACCCATCATCTAAACCATGGCACTCAGTGCCTCATCCAGTCTCCCCTTAAACATCTCCAGGGTTGGCAACTCCACCACCTCCCTGGGCAGCGCATTCCAATGACCAATCACCCTTTCAGTGAAGAATTTTTTCCTAAGATCAAGCCTAAACCTCCCCTGACAAAGATGTCTCTAGTGATTGGAGGAGGGTTGGACTAGATTACCTTTAAAGGTCCCTTCCAACACAAACTATTCTGTGATTCTATGGTTCTACTCTGTAAGATTTGTAGTTGATAACTATTTTAATAGGCAACAAACAAATTTGAAATATTTCACTTATCA
Organism: Dromococcyx pavoninus; assembly: GCA_033558185.1. Classification (NCBI taxonomy): domain Eukaryota; kingdom Metazoa; phylum Chordata; class Aves; order Cuculiformes; family Neomorphidae; genus Dromococcyx; species Dromococcyx pavoninus. Next base: position 2,182,272 of record JAUMJL010000091.1, on the reverse strand, counting down.
ACAAGCCACGTCTGTACGTTCATGAGCATAGGTCATTATTGTTTAAATCAGTCTATCAAAGAAACCAAAAAATGATTTAACATCAAACAGGGTCTTTTTCATGTATTATAACAGTATACATTCAATCACAATTCTATTAGGTCGTATCTTCATGTAAATCCATATCATCCATATGTACAGTTTACTTGGTTATTTGCCAATGTTATATGTTTATATACAATATGTAATATATTTACATACTAATATAAACATCTTTTGTGGAATAGTGAGAATGAATTTTTTTCCTGTAAGTCCAGCTTTCAAGTGTAGCAGCAGGACAGCAAAGAAAGAATCAGCTAAAAATATGTGCCTATATCAAGTGACTTACAGTCTGGAAAGTATCTTTTCAAAAATGCTACAAAGTCCTCTTGAAGAATCAATTGAGAAAACTGCTGTGGTTTGAAGCTAACTAAATACCTAGTGTAATCAGAACCTTACAAATTCAATGGTATTTAAAGGCATTATTTGTTTTTTCTGTCTTTACTATCAGTAGATAGACATATCTCATGACCTAAATGATTGTTTCTAACTCTTGGACATATGAGTAATCAGCACTGTTAATAATTGATGGCTGAAAAATCTAATGCCAGCTAACACTTTTGTTAAAGGGAGGCAGTGTAATAACAACTATGTGTGGCTTTAAAAAGCAGATCTCTTGCTAACAGAAGCCTTCCCACTATATTACCCACACATAAAGTGTTCTAATAACCTGAAGCTTATGACTCTCAGGTCTAGAACCTGAAAGATGTGTTTTGGGATCCAGAGCACTAGGCATTTGACAATGGTGTGGAACTACCACTTTGCTGAAGGCTAGCTGCAGATACTGCCAAGAATATTAGTCTAATTCTGAGCTGCCATGCTGCCTGAGTAAGACTGATAGCATCATCAATAAATCCATAAGGTAAAAGCAGAAATATGCCGGTGAGTAATTCTTGTGAAAAAAGGACAGGATTGACAATTGCAGGCAAAAGCCACTAAGGCAACTTTCTATGGGTGAATTGGCTCATAAATATTATCTCTGACACTAAAAAGAGAATAAGCTATGCACAGAGCTACAACTCCATCGATAAGAGAAGTGGTTATCAGTAACAGTTCTTCTTGAGAAGACTAACAGGCTATGCTGGGGTGTGTGACTTTGCAGATACACCGAAACTTAAAATGAGAACAAGGGGATCAGTTACAAATACAATTAAGCAATGCAAGTCAGATATATTATATTGTTCTTTCTATCCCTTTCATACATAATGCAAGAGAATTCTCAGCAGCTGAGCAAGAAAACTGGACACATCTGTATGTTTAAAAGATATCCCTACACAAGAAAGCTATTTTGAGTAGTATTTGTACAAGTTCTGAAACTGAAAACATCTCCATTCATGTGAAACTGTCCTTGAGTTAACTAGATTTGCTGGCTGCCTAGTCTTGCTAGTTCACATATAAGGAGGCTCCACTAGCATGGCCGCCTTTTGGCATCAACAGTATTTTTTGTTGCAAAGGATGTGGATGTTACAGCCTATTTAAAATGGATCACTGCACCAAGTTCCATGTGCAGCCTGTAGATGTGCCCGAAAACTACAACAGTTTCAGTACCATTGGGAGATGATAGGGATCATAAGCTCTAGCATTTTTGCTAGATATTCTGTTTAGAACGCCTCATAGTGGTAAATATTCCACCTGAATTTCAACTCATATCTAAATTAATTTTCCACTAATCAACACCTTTAGGACACTATCTTATCGTATAAAAAGAAACAATAGCATCATGTTGTCTTTATACAGAAATACATACACACAAACATACATAATATCATGCCTGGCAAGGCTATATTGCACATCTTTCCTTCCTTGACATTTCTGTTCCTTTTTCTCTAACTCACTCATGATGACCTACTCACATTTTGCATACTCTTCAGTTTTATTACTAAAACAATCACAAAATATACAAGAAACACTGAGACAATTCTTCATTACTTTCCTTTTCTTATCACTGTAGGACATGTTTCAATGATTCATGCTGTTAATACATGGTAGGAATTATCTTTTCTATCTGTGACTATAAAATCCAAGAATGATATGATCAATGATGACATGGACCTCTAAAATTTGGGTCAGATAGAGAGGAAAGTTATGTATTGTAGAAAAAAATACATGCTCAATGGTAATCTTATCATGTAGAGAGCCATCTCAAATGTTGTATGCGATTTCTATGACAAGCTTGTTACAAGTGTCCAAACTTCATAAGATGTAGATATAGTAATATTAGAAAATTCTCAGGAAATACACTGTATAGACTGTTGAAAACTCCATGAAAATATTATAAACAGCAGAACAGCTACTCTGGGTGGATGGAATTAAGGAGCATGGTAGGAGCATCAACTCTTGGAAGAACTGAAGAAGAGAGAAATCTTCCACTTACTTCATACCTCTGAGACCAAACACAGATAACTGTAAAAGAACACTGAACTATCATATCTGTGATTATTTGACCAACTTTATATGAAATTACTTGCATCCTAACTGTACCTTTTTGTTTTCAATATCTGGAAAGAGATCCTAAGGTGATCAGCTCATATAGAAGAGTCTATTTACAAACACAAGATTAAAGGAATACCATTCTTGTCAACTAGATAACAGAATAATTGACAAATTCAGTAGAAACTTTGTCCATTTGCTATGCTGTTGAGGAATATAACATCGATTCTAAAGAAAACACTTGTGTAGACAGTTCAAGTAATACCTTACACAGAGGATCATTCTTCCTATTGATATAAGGATACCTAAGAGAATATTCTGTGCTGTGTGCTGACGTCTCTGAAACTACCTTATGAAGTCATCAATACCTGCTTCTTCTAAATTGGTTCAAACAGTCTTTTCTTGGACTATTTTATAGCTATCAAATCTTCCATCTCTCTGCCTATTAAATTTAAAGTCCTGACTACATACAGCATGTTGACAAACTCCTTTCTCTTACACAAAATATGTGGTTTCGTGTAGATGCTCTGAAAGTTTCAGTATTGTACAGTGCTACAGGTAAATAATAAGGAATCCTTGCCTGTTGTCTTGGTTAGGCTGAGTTCTGTGTAATGTCAGTACAATATTAACATAATTCCTATACTTCACATCAGCAAAACAGTAAAAGCCAATCCTGCAGTCTCAGGCCCATTAAGTTCTTCTAATGAGGTCACTTGCTGATTCCACAACCAGCTGATCAAGACCTAACGCTACTTCCTTTCCACTGGCAGCTTCCTGCTTAATTAAGATCCTTCTCCCCTTTCTCAGTATTGCCCGAAGAACAAATAGTCCAGAACAACAACAGAACAAGGTGATTGGTTTAACCCTTATACTTGAACTATTGGATCATTTCAGACAGGGCAGAAAGCTGTTTAACATGCAGACACTCTCTCTGCCTGTTTAACTCCCAGCTAGTTGAGATACTCATAGATAAAATAATATTTGTCTCTTAATGTTCTAATTCACCTACAGTAGAAATAAAGTACATGGTGGGACCATGCCAATGTGCAACAACTTTACTGTGTATTGTATGAGCCTACAATATCCTGCATCTTTTTTTACTTTTTCTCTTCTCTGCTCTTGGGCACCTTAATTTGTCATGTTACCAGTAGAGACATGAAAGCACCAGCAGCCTAGCAACCTTCCAGGCTGGAAAGCTACAGTCTAACTGCCTATATTGTCCAGATGGCTTCAGCTGGACAAGCTATTTTTTACCCCTTTTCTTACAAACGTTACTTGCAGTGCTGGCACAGAAGTTTTGCTGCATTTCCCACTGAGAAAGGACTTTCTGGAAGAGTGCATGAGAGACACTTTTAGATGAGAAGAGCTATAGCAGATCATTATGGTGAGGACAGTGAAGTAAGAAGGTGATTCTTAATGAAAATTTATTTGACAAATAAATGGATCTTTTTCCTGTTCCCAAGAATTTTGAATTATTTTTTTCAGATGTATCTATAGTGTACGACTATTTACCACAGACATCAGGAATTTTTCTTGGCCTTCAGGTTATTTACAAGCACTCAAGTTTACAAGGTTTGGCTTGTGTCAACTGGGCCTAGAGATCACTGTTTCTGTTCCCTCATTATAAAGATGTAGTCTTAAAATCAGGTTTCCAGGGTTAGTGTTCATGTTCACAAACTCATAACTTGCTTTTCATTGTTTACCTTCAGTTTTTCCATGAGGAAAAACTGCTATTTCCCATACATCTAGACTTACAAACTCATTTGTCAGAATACCTAAAAGGAACGTGCAAATTATGCCTTGGGCTGTGTTTGTTCTTGTGTCTGCAACTAGCTCTGAGAAAGCAAACAGAAAGGAAGATTTTGTACAATTGAAAAAGAGTAGGAAGGCAGGCATGGTAGACTGAGAGTTGGATAAATTGTTCAACATCAATAGTTTCCTTCTTTTACTGTGCATTTCAAGAGAAGACACTGTGGTATCTCAGTATCATAGGCTGTGTAAGTCCTTAACCCGATCCTGTGAAATCCAGAGAACATCACATGGATGTTTGGACCTAAACTGGCAATGTGCCCCGTCCACCAAGAAGCATAATGATGTCCTGGACTGTATTAGGAGGAGTTTGTCCTACAGGTCAAAGGAACTGATCCTTCTTCCCCTCTGCTTAGGACTGATGAGGCCGTACCTTGAGTACTTTTCCCAGTTTAGGTGTACAAGAGAGACATGAACTGAAGACAATACAGCAAAAGGGCAACAAAGATGATGTAGGGACTAAATCATCTCTCCTGTGAGGAAAGGCTGATACAGATAGGACTATTCAACCAGGAGAAAAGAAGGCTCAGAGGAGACTGCTTTGCTCAGTATCATGCAGATAGCCAAGTAAAGTTTAGTCTGACTAAGAGTGTTTGTCAGCTGAAGTGCAGGTAATGCCTTACCAAGGTAGAGAGTCATTCCCAGAGAACACAGAGAACTTCTACAACCTTCTCATTCGATTAATGAACATATTAAAACTATTCCAAAGTTTTTCTCCACGGCATCCAAGATTTTCTATTCTGGCCACAAAGTTAGCTTTATATTTATAGGATTGCTCTACGGTGTGCTTTTAATCTACTTAAAATAAGTAAGTTTTAGAAAGGTATTGGGAGAACTCTACTAGCTGTGGCAAGGGTCATCTGGAAGAAGAATGCACTGTAGAGAGTCATACAGGCTAATCTACAGGAGGCTGGAAGTCTCCTGCCCGTTGTCATCTGAAGAAAAAGGTAGAGCTGTGAGATACCTCAGAGTCACCATGTGAACTATTATCTGAGCACATGCAAGACAGTAGGTGAAAGTGGGGATTGTATAATGCAGTCCACAGAATATGAAAAAGTCACAGCAGGAGTATTTGGGGAAGTTTTTTACTACTCTATGTTTTAACTGACATAAAAGTTTTCAAGTTGAATGTGTAGAATGGCTTTTAAATAATGACCTGTAATGGCATATTCTACAGATGTATATCATAACAATCGTATTTACCTGTATGTGTTCCATTCTTATTAAAAAACAAATGAACCAAAAGAGAGGACTATGGGTAACTGATGGATCAGTTCATGTAAATTTCTTCTCCCAAGCTTGGAATGCAACCATTTTGACATAGAAATGCAGAAACTCTCTGTCAGCTTCCTGTAGAACCGCACAAAAATTCAGGGAAAGGAAAAAAAATAAGAAATAATAAAATGCCATAGCTCTCACCAGATGCACAGGGAATCTGAAAGACAGCCTTTTGAAAATCCCAGTAAGAATTTAGCCTGGTACATGAGGTCAAATGATCAGAACTTCTCTTTCAGTTCCCTGATAACATTTTTGATCTAATGAATACATTATTGTATATACTGCAGGAACCAAGCAGCAAGCTGAGAGGTAGAGACCCTTTGTCTGGTCCATTACATTTCATGAAATTCTTTGCTGGTTTACAGTCAGCTGCTTGTGCTATAGAAGATTTTGTCTTCATATTTCATTGATTCTGCTGACTAACTGGCTGCACTGCACTTTGAATTCTTCTGAACACCCCCACAAAAGAGTGACATGTGCAGTCTGGAGGCTTGTCATTCTCTTTTCCTGTGATCATCAAACGACCTTACATTTGGAACATGCAAAATATTATCTCTGCTCTGCATGTTCCATGTCTCTGCAACATGAAACATATAAACTGTCTTTCTTTCACCAAATGTTTTTATCATAGTAGCTTGGTTTTGGCCAGTAGTCTGGATTACCATAAATTAGAGCAGAAATATGTGATTGCTCCCAACCAGATCCTACTAACAGCCTGATTTCAGCAAAGCACTGAGTACAGTATTACACAAAGCGTAAGAGTAGTGATTTATACTGAGAATGGAACACAGCAAATGGGGTGTTTAAGAAGGGAAATTAAGCTGTCGTAAAGAAAACAAGTGTTCATGACAAATGAAATAGCAGCATTATATACTCGTGACCTATCTTTTGAGGGTTTAAAAGGGTCTGCTGTTGACACCAGCATGTCTTAACTGAGATCCTGAATCAAATGAAAAATATATGACAAATTCACATGAAACTACAACAGAAAACAAAGTTAAATACACTCTTGGTCTGTGGAATTTGAATATTTCAGTTTGTTGACTATCTTGGGTTTGTGTCATTTAGGAAATATATTTTTGTACAAAGGACCCTTCTCTTGCTACCTCCATACTTTTTCTATTAATCAGATCTTAAAAATCAAAATTTTCTTAATTTCTGTAGAAATTTTCTCATAAACAGAGACATATGTGAAAAACACACACAGTGATAGAGATAAAGGTGCTTAAATTTGCTTTAGTAGTCCAAATATAGTCAATGAAAAATCAGTGAAGCCCCAGGAGAGAGTAAGTGGGTAAGATCATTTACATTATCAGAAGTTCATACTATCTTTATTTTTTTCTTTGAAGATCCAAAAGATCACTCACTGCAGCAAAACCAAGACGACAGTTTCAGCCAGCACATACTCTCATTTAGCTTAACCCATGGTTAAATATGAGATTGCTCCTATCTCTAGCAGTACAACGTAATAGGTCGTAATTAGACCTTGAAAATAATACACTGCCACAGTGAGTCAAAGTAGGTCACAGATCATAAGGGATTGAGACAGACATGTCAGTCACTGAAGTCGAAAGAATGATCACTTCTAATTTCTGTTCCTAACAACAGGTCTTCATCAGAAAAAAAAAAAGAAAACCTGAATCATTTAAAGAATAGGAGGGGGCATCATCAGACTGAACTAACAGCATGCAATTGTGTTCTGAGTCCCTGAGAAACAGCAGCCAGGTTGCAGCAGTCTTTACTAAACTTCCCAGAGTGATCTGCCTATAGTGTTGCTTCCTACTGCAGTAGGATTGGGACCCAGTGATCTACATAATTCAGGAACATCAGTGGGAAAATGTCTTAATGTATGCTTAGTGCACTCACGCGTAGTTAAGTTATATGTGGGTCAAAATTGTATCAAAAAAGGACTCCAGAGCATTTGTGGTAGCTGATGTTGCCTACTGGCACTCTCCAGTTCATTTTTTAACCTGTTAGAATCTTTGACCACTTAAGGAAAATGGTGCTTAGAAACCAGAAAAGTGCTTAGAATACACAGAAAAAGAATTCAAAAGAGAATATAGACATTCAACTGGTCAGACGGAGGTTTCTTTAGGCATTTGGAATATTTTTCTGGACTGAGACAGATGAGTTTAGGCATGTGAATACTTAATATAAGCAAAACCCATAAGAATACCAGAATAAAAGTCTCCAAAATTGGCAGGATACTAGTGTCTGAAGCGTTCCTCTTATGCATGGGTTCAAATCCAAGCAACTCCAGAACCCCAAGAGAGTACATTGAAAATCAAGATTTGGACTATCAAGTTATTACACTGTTTAGGGATTTGGGTTCCCACAGTGTTAGACATTCTGTCTATGTGTAAAGCATCTGGGAGCATTCCCAGGCACAGGAACTCAACCATCCATACTAGAAAACTATTAAAACATTGCCTGCTACAATTTTGGCCGGTCATAACTAACTCTTTCACAAGGACAACTCATTCCAGGAACGTTTCCCAATAGGCAGTTTGCTCGCAGTCAGCCTGCTTTGGAGTTTACAAGAGTTTGTTAGGCTGGTCAATGAGCCATTGTGTGCCAGTTAGCCTAATTGTCTGGGAATGTTCCTGGGAATGTTTAATATAATAGTTTATTTGTGCCTATTATTTTTGAGTCAACGCAGAAGCTCACCACTGTCAGAAAGGAAGGACTGGTTCCTTCTCATGACTACATCATTCTACTTCCATTATACCAGTTCTGGTGCTTGTCAGGCCCTTTTCAGAGCTAATTCAACTCTGTAACCTGTAGAAATTCATTTACTTTTTCTTGCTAGTGCAGGTGACTGCTGGTTCATGAATTTGAATTGGCTCACTGCTGAGTCTAGCAAGCACCAAAGCCAGCTCAAGAAAGACTTGCTATGCCTGGAAATAAGAGAAGGGTGAAATAGGAGGGTGGACGAATCTTTCCCCAGTAATGACAACGATGCATTAGGTTGTGCATTATAACTACATTTCATTATTGAAATGAATTTAAACTGTAGTTACAAGAGTAGCTCAAGCTGGTATAAGCAATCACTGCTTTTGCAGTCTACTTGGCTGCCTTTTCCCAACTGCTCATTTCCCATATTTCCTCCCTCCCTTGAGGCAGCACAGCAGTGTATATAACAGTGCAAGAGTTCAAGAAAAAAAATTAATTACAACTTGACCTAATTCACTGCATGGCTACAAATGCTAATTCCAAAATGGAATCTGCAGTGAATGGGGAGAACGATGTGGAAGTAAGGCTAGGTATCAGGTTCAAGGGAAAGCTGGGACAGTAGTATCATGGTTTATCAGCTTTATCTGTTTATGGAACTACAGTATTGGGTAACTCAAGAGGCATGTGCATATCTAAAAACCTCAAGTAGTTATTCAGATTGAACAATGGTAGAGAGGGATTTAGACAGAAACAGAGCTTGTAGGTACCCTAAATAAAGATAAGGGTTCAGATACCATCATAAAACTAAAGGCAGTCTGCACAGATTTTCTTCCCTATTCTCTTTTTCTGTATATGGAAGTTGTGGTTTCCTAACAATGTCAGTTCTTAGGTCAGATTTTTTAAAAAATAATCTCTATAATTGAGTTAAACTCAGTGGGATATGACACTCAAAAAAATCTCAGAGTTGTTTTGTTCATTATGATAATCAGGGAACACTGAATGCAAACAGCTTTGTGGTGCAATAACAGGATTCATCCTAGTCTGTTGTTATAAACTTTTTATTGCAAGTATGCCTTCTTTCAAAATCTATTCTGAAAACACAAGTGGGAAGAGACAGTGGAGGAGAAGCATTAACTTTCTGTTACTGTCAGACTGATCTAATTTGTAGTATCCCCTACCTCTAATTGCTTAAATAAATTGCATTTTGTAGCACAGACAGGAGCCATATTAGATTTTTGGACTTCTGATGCAACTCCAGAATGTCTCGTGGAGCAGTTTTCATTACACTCTTGTGTAGGAATTTTAATGTCTCTAAACAGTTAATTAAGTTCTTTTAACAAGAAAAACATGTTCTACAGAAAAAGTTTTCTAGTGTTTTTGTTTAGTCTAAAGTTTCCCACATAGATTTTCCCATTCGGAGTTTTAAGAGTTGAGAAAATGATAATGCTACTATTTGATAACTTAACTTTTTGATTTTTCTTCACAATCCTTTTTTCTCTCAAAGAACTTCACAGCATGTTTAAAATAGTAGCCAGTGCAATCAATACAGCTATGTTGATTTGACTTACTCTGTGCTGATCTACACCAGCTAGGAAATTATGAAGGGCAATCTTTCAGAGCTTACCACCTAGCAGTGTGCTATCAGTTGTGTCATTTGTTCCAACTGCAAGTGTAACTGTGAAGCAACTGCTTTGTAAATAGAGCAGAGCTCAGGGCTTTCGTAAGTCTAGTCAATGTGTGCTTTAATTACCTTATCTAGTTATGAACGATTTGAACAAGGTAAAATCTGTAGGCAGAGACAATACCTCGTATTAATCCATCCAGTAAACTTGTGAGGAATGTGGAAAAAAGAGGCAGGAATGTTTTCAGGCACAAAAGCTTTCTTCAAGCCTTCTTCAAGCTGAACATTTACGTGGCTTAGGTATATGATTAGATTTGGATGAGATTCCTCCATACATAGCCTTTCATATCAGGCTATCAACCTTTTCAGACACAGATTTCTCATAGCACACCTAACAACATTTTGGGGTTTCAAACTGCATTCCTGCATGGAGACTAGTCCTACCATAAACAACATGGTTAAAGGTAACAGAATCAGTGCTTACATTTGTATTTCTGAGAACAGAAACCAACACAATTCCTTTCCTATTTTTATTCTTTTCCTTCCCTCCTCCCTTCTTCCCTTCCACCCTTCCTCCCTTCCTCCCTTCCTCCCTTCCTTCCTTTTGCACAATAAGTCATGGAAAAGCAGAGCGTGATCCTAGAAACAGATCTTAAGATGGGCTCAGAAGCTATGCTCATTGCATTTGTCTTGGTGCACTCATTGCCTTCCTGCTGGGATAATTTGTCTTTGTTGTTTATAGATATAAAAAAAATCTATGCAAGTAACTTTAACAGTTCTACCAGAAAGCACCACTTGGAAGCCTGTCTCAACACAGCTCACCAGATGTTCTGTAGCAGCACCTGCCGAGCCCTTCAATTGCTGTCTGCACTCCTGCTGCTGTGAAGTTTCAGACAAGGGTGAAGGATAACAGCATCTTTCATTTATCTACTTGCTTTGATCCAGAAGAATGAAAAGATAAGCAGAGAATCTAGCTGAGAACTGCTTAATCTGTTTCTGAGTGTAGTTATATTAGAGCTACAGCAGAGGTGACTTTAACAACAGGCAAAGTAACTATGGATTAAGACAGGAAGATAAATAATATTATGGCCATCTTAAGTGAATTTGAGAATTCTACTGGGTACAGATCAGTTACACAAGTTGAAACTGATCCAGGACATCAGATTTAACACTCCTACTTTAAGACAAAAGTCAACAGACCCTCACTTGTAGTAACTATCCAGCATATCATGTCATGTCAGAGCATACAAAGATATGCCAGACATACAGAGTCAGAGAACATACAAAGTTCAGAAATAATGATAATCATACAACTTCTAGACAATAAAAAGAATAAAATAGAATGTAAATGTATGCTACAATTTTCCATTATCAAGAACGTTGCAGTAAAGAGAAGCTTAATTAAAAGTTCTGGTCAAACAAGCAAAACCAGTTCCAGGTTGACAGAGCTGGTCTCAAGACTGGAGCATACATTCATCTATACCTTGATGTAAATTTTAGTGTCAGACCCCTACTGCTGTCCCTGATAAGAGGCAGGCTATGTCTTTTTCCCTTCTGTGTTTGATACCTGCTGCTTTGTAAGTCTTAGCAGCAAAGCAAGATGCACGCAAAACAAAGAAAAAAAGTCTTCCAACTTCCACAGAACCCCAGTTAAACCAATTCAGCAGCTGAGAGACGCAGAGAAAGTAAAGCTTGCATCTGTTGCAGTCGCTACCGTTAGAGGTGTGAGTTACGAAGGAGACTTGCCAGACTCCTCAACCTCCGAGCAAACCAGAAGGGAGCAAGATGAACTGATGCCAAAGCACAAGCTGTTTCCAAATGCAGCAACCTGTGCAGAACCAGAAGGTCACAGACTGCAGCTGGCCCAACTGCAAATGAGACAGAGGGAATGGTCTTAATAAGCACCAATGTGCTAGACAGGAAAAAGAGGCTTGGATGCTAATCTATTCAAAACGAGGAGCTACCCTGGGATAAGCTAAGGGAAAGGGTGGGGAACACGTGGGAACCATTCGTTCCTCTGCCCAATAGACACTCTTCTTTATTCTGGTAGACTACTCAGTCTGCTCTATACATCTGAGATAGATTCATCCTAGATCTCCTTTGAAAAGGAACAGGGTGTGAGATGACAGGCACTTCATTCGGTTCATTTCCCAGAATCCTTTCTTCTGGTTTTCCAGCATGGCCTCCATCTGCTCCTTGTCTGAGCTGTTGACCTCGGTTTGACTTTAACATTGCATCAACCATCGTTGACATCATTGGGTAGCAAACTATGGTCTCCACACATTTCCCAAGGCACTGCTTCTATTTGTTTCTATTTCTTGTAAAATGCTCTGTAATGAAACTAAAACTTTAGGAAACTAGAAAGGATCCTCTAGTTTCAGAGCTCAGAATACGAGTCTCTCAACCAAGTATTTGCCAGAAGTAGAAGCTATTATTCCTGGTCAATTGGATAATTTGCAAATTTCCCTCTGCTGATTCACCTTTAGAATTAGACTGTGATTATTTTTCAAAATAGCTGAAGTTCAAGAAAATAGATTTTATTCTCTCAAAGCCCTTGCTGAAACTTTAGTAAAGAATGATTTAGCTCACAGGGAAAACGATTTTAAAAAAAAATAGACAGAAGTGCTTTCCTACCTCTTTAGGAATGTTCTATTCTAAATCCCAAGCTGCTTTCACAAAAGACCAATGTTAGGTTTTTAAAATCTATGTAATATAGCCCACTCTTGGAAAATCCTCAGTCCTGAATCATAGTTGTTTCATTTGCTTCTCTTTCCAAAGTAGTTCTATACCACTCTATCAGATTGATTAGATCTAGATTTCTTGGGTTGATGGTCATTCTCTATTGGTTTGAAAAGTTAAGCTATGTCTTTAGGATACCCTGCTACATCACTAAAGCAAATGACAGTTTGGCTGACTGCCTCAGTGGAAACAGAACCATATATTCAAGGAACACCATGGGTCTCTCCACCTAATAGTTGATAAGTGCAATCCCTGTGGCCATGAGAACATCAGGTATGCAAATTTCTCAAGGAGTCAATTGTTTAAATCAACGGGCAGTTTGATTTGGGAAAAAATCAAGTTAAATTGCAGCAACAAGTAAGGATTAAAGAAGCAAAGGCAGAGGCAGAGGATTTACAATTATAGGTATATTATCTAAATGAGTGATATCATAATGACTCAATATTCTTCCAAGTAACAGTTACGCCTTGCACTTTAATGGGACAATGCAATCAAAATTCATAGAAATAAATAGTTTAGGAGAGGCAAATCTAGATCCTACCCAAAGTCCTGGTGAATGGAGTGCACAGAGTCCTCCACTGCCTGTGTGAGCTGCTGCTGCATGTCTGTGTTAGTATTCTTTTCTGCAAGAGTGGTGAGGTTGCCCACAGATTTAAGATAGACAATTAAGGACCTGTGAGAATTGCTCAGATTCCAAATAAGTCTTATTTTGCAGAAAATACATCACAAGGACATGCAGAGAAATTAAATCTCTGAAGCAGTACTATCCAAACAGCTCATATAACCAGCTAGAGCACATATAAGCTTCATAGTTGCATACAATCAAGCTCCGTTGTCTTTTTGTTATATCAGATATGTGCCCGTGTACTTCTGTTAACGTGGAGTCATTTTTGAAATAAAGTGGAGACTTAAGACAATTTCCAAGTAAAATGGCTCGAGTATATTTTGAATGACCAGGACATAATCAGTTCCCTCTCTCCAAAGTCTTTTAGAAGTTTAGGTATAACTTTAAAGTGTCTGAAAGTAGGATCAGAGAGGAAGTCTAAAGACTTGTCGCCCTCTCATATGCAATATGCTTATACTATAATGCTTTATAAAATCAACGTGTGGGAATTTTTATTTTAAAAAGGAAAAGACATCTTGTGGATCCTCATTTTCTTACTGAGATCCAAGCTTTACATTTTAATATGTAAGATGTGTCCTAGGTAACGCCCTACACTTGCTTATTGCAGCTCCCTATGAATATGAATCATGGTATGAGATTTACCACGGCTTCTGTTGGGCTACTTTGCTGGAGCTTTACTTTCCTAATCAATTCTTTTTCTTTTGTTATTGTCTTTTTCCCCAGTTCTTTTTTTTTATCCATTGACCTGTTTGTTACACCTATCACAATCTGCCTTATAGCCAGTTTTCTGAAATAGAGAATTTGTTACTTAACAGTACAATTCCTGACACAAGAGTGCTAATACTTGACTGAATTCTGAAGTATTACCATATTGTCAATAATACAGCCTATAAGTGAATGACATCATCTGAAATATAAATAATAATGAGTTAACATTTTTTAATGTAAAGCAGTACTTTGAAAACCGCAACATGAAACCATCCTAAATGGAATCTGGTATTGTGTTTCCTTTCTCATTAAAAAGAAGGCAGATTGCTCAGTGTTGCTTTTGTTGCTAGCTGATTTGCAAGCATCACCACTTTCCCAAACACTCACAGCTTCTGAGGGTGATGGACCTCGTCAGGAAAGCGCAGTCTGATATTGAGCTGCGTAAATAGCTTTTTGCTTCTCCTCCCTGAATATGTACGAGTTACAGAAGGAAAAAATGAGGTGAAAATGCTGAAAAATGTGGCTTTTCCTGGGCACACTTCTTTTAGCACATTTGTGCTGCACACGCTTTCACTCAAAAAAACTCTTCATTTTCTCCATTTCCTTGGTTTATTATTATTTTTCTCTCATTTTAATTTCTTTTCTTCCTAAAGAGCTGTTTTTAACAGCTGCATCTCCAGCTGTCAAGTGAATAATTTAGGGGAAATGTCTCACCATTGGAAGAATTGTTCTACAAAATACTTTAAGCAGTCATCAAGATTGTTAAAAAAAGCTTCACATGACAGCTGCGTGCATGGAACTCTTTATGAATGGAAAATACAGCTCTTTTATGACATTTGCCTGACCTTTGCCTTACTTCAAAGCAAGCAATTTCTTGTGGACTCATTTGCCCTTGCTGTCAAAGGTCCTGTGCTTAAAGACTTTGGTTTTCAAAGCCTTCTTTCCAAAGAATCTTTGACACTCATTCACTCAGGGTAAGATTTTCAAAATGCACCAACCAGCACTGTACTCAGTGATGCAATGTAAATAAATCTGAGAAGTCTCTAAATAAGGTATTACACCTCACTGTGGCTGTCTAATCACGGGGATCAGCTGCCAGAGTTTGGTAGCTGGAAGACTTCTTGTGCCCTCTGAGCTATTTTAGAACCTGCACAGTTATGTGGCACTACAGTGCACATTAGACATATATGCTAAATATCTCCCACATGCATCATATAATTTAGAAAATAATTTCTTTCAAAATTGAAATATCCCAGAAATATCCAAACCCA
Organism: Dromococcyx pavoninus; assembly: GCA_033558185.1. Taxonomy (NCBI): domain Eukaryota; kingdom Metazoa; phylum Chordata; class Aves; order Cuculiformes; family Neomorphidae; genus Dromococcyx; species Dromococcyx pavoninus. Next base: position 2,167,040 of record JAUMJL010000091.1, on the reverse strand, counting down.
AGGCTCTCATTTGGATAGGAGTGTCTCAAAAAACATCAGCTGTCAATATTTAGCAGAGAAGCATAGTGTACACTGCATAAACAAGGATAAGTAGCAGATGACATATAGCATGAATATTTTTTTTAATTATTTGAACTTGGTGTGAGATTTAAATATGACATCTTTTCCCTTTCTTTTTACCAACTGGCCCAAAGATGATTCTAAGATCTTAGCACTTACCAAGTTGTATAATTTTAATTTTGTTTGATGATTCTCTTGTGAAACTTTAGTGTCCCCCTTTTAATAGCAATTTTTGTCTTCTACTCAGCTACATCATCATTCTGTAATGACAGATGCCTTTTTTTCTCAAATCAAATGCAAATAAAACTTAGTAAAAATACAAATTGAACTGCACTCAGATCAACTCCATCAACCATTAAACATGATAGTGTTCCCAAGACATGAAAGGATCAATTTTGTGATCCAGACAATCCTTTCTAGTCTTCATTTCTTGAGATAACTATGTCTCAGACATTGGCATGAACCTTACATACATTAAGTTATTTTACTAAATCTGTTTCTCTTGTCCCCAATACTCAGCATGATATTCCTGGTCTTTATGTTTGAATATGATTTCCTTTAGCAATAGCTTGCTCAGAAGATCAGGGTACGTGTTCCAGGGGGTCTATGCTGTCATGGACAGTGTAGACTCCTATTTCAAAAGTTATTTTAAGGCTATGCTGACGTTCTACAAAGGCTCCTGAAGAAGCAGAGACATACAGTCCTTGTTTGTGATTAAATATATTCCATACATAGTACAAAACTGACGCTCATGCTGTTAGTGATACATCACCTTACTGCACAAGATAAAGTGTGCCTTGGAATATGGACTTTCAGCTACTTTTCAAAAAATCAATGAGTTATAAGTACTGTGAGTAAGACACTCCACAGCATCTAAGGCCAACATCAACAATTCTAAGTTATCACATGGATGGTGACCAAAAGGAAAAGCTATAAATACCATCTTCTCTGCCTCTCTTTTCCAGCCTCATATTGAGGCAAAAGTTGATCATTACGTTATTGATTCTGGCCAGCAAGGTGTAGAGTAAATCACAAAATCAGATAACCTTGTTTCCCAGCCTTTGTAAACTAATTATATCTATTAATCACAGAGACCTCAGAATCTGTCCCTCACACTAAAAGAATTTCTGCAACAGAAACATCTTCCATTTTCTTTGTGTTTTACAATTGCTTTGCTAAATCAAAAGGTACTTCATTATCTTTGTTCTGCAAGTTAATGAGATGGGTCAATCTGTCGCTAAGATTAATTAAGAGGGAGGAGAGGGGCGGGGAGAGGAGAGGGGAGGAGAGGGGAGGAGAGGAGAGGAGAGGAGAGGAGAGGAGAGGAGAGGAGAGGAGAGGAGAGGAGAGGAGAGGAGAGGAGAGGAGAGGAGAGGAGAGGAGAGGAGAGGAGAGGAGAGGAGAGGAGAGGAGAGGAGAGGAGAGGAGAGGAGAGGAGAGGAGAGGAGAGGAGAGGGGAGGAGAGGGGAGGGGAGGGGAGGGGAGGAGAGGGGAGGGGAGGGGAGGGGAGGGGAGGGGAGGGGAGGGGAGGGGAGGGGAGGGGAGGGGAGGGGAGGGGAGGGGAGGGGAGGGGAGGGGAGGGGAGGGGAGGGGAGGGGAGGGGAGGGGAGGGGAGGGGAGGGGAGGGGAGGGGAGGGGAGGGGAGGGGAGGGGAGGAGAGACAGCACAGCAAGGCACGACAAGGAAAGAGAAGGATGTTTAGGGAAGCATTTCTCTATATATTTGACCCAAAGTTTGTCTGAGATATGGTAATCTGCACTCTTAGCTTTCTCAAGCTCTATCTTTCTCCTGTACCAAAGTGCTACCCAAAAGGCAAAACCTCAACCCGACCTCCAGTCAGGCTGCTGAGGTACAATTTGGCCTTGCCCAGTACAAGGGTATGAAACAAGTGACTCTCTAGAAATTTTCCAGCATTTCTTTCCAGAGTTTCTAGATTTTAGGATTCTTAGAGTCATTTTAAAAGTCTCTTTAAATAAGCTGAAATGGAAGGAACTTATTAATATAGCATGAATACTTCTGCTTTTTTCAGTTTGGTCCTGAATGCAGAGGAGATTACAGTACACTATCATAAGTATCAGAGATTTTAAACACCTCCAGGGATGGCAACTCAACCACCTCCCCAAGCAGCTGTTCCAGTGCTTGACCACCCTTTCAGTGAAGAAATTTTTCCTGATGTCCAGTCTTAACCTCCCCTGGCACAACTTGCGGCCATTTCCTCTCGTCCTATCATTTGTCACTTGTGAGAAGAGACCAGCATCCACCTCACCACAATCTCCTTTCAGGTAGTTGTAGACAGTGATGAGATCTCCCCTCAGTCTCTTCCTCTCTAAGCTAAACAACCCCAGTTCCCTCAACCACTCCTTGTAAGACTGGTTCTCCAGCCCCTTCAACACCCTTTTCGCCCTTCTCTGGATGCGTTCCAACACCTCAGTGTCCTTGTACTGAGGGGCCCAGAACTGAACACAGCACTCGAGATGTGGCCTCACCAGTGCTAAGTACAGGGGCACAATCACTTCCCTGGTCCTGCTGGCCACATTGTTTCTGACACAGGCCAAGATGCCTTTGGTCCTCTTGGCCACCTGGGCTGGCTCATGTTCAGCCACTGTCAACCAACACCCCCAGGTCCTTCTCTGACAGGCAGCTCTCCAGCATTCTTCCCCAAGACTGTAATGCTGCATATGTTTATGTCCCAAGTACAGGACTCAGCACTTGGCCTTGTTGAACCTCATCCTGCTGGTCTCAGGTCATCACTCTGCCCTGTCCAGATCCCTCTGCAGCGCCTCCCTTCCTTCAAGCAGATCAAAACTTCCACCCAGCTTAGTGTCATCTGCAAACTTGCTAAGGGTGTACTTGATCCCTTTGGAAAGATCATTGATAAAGATATTGAACAGCACTGGACCCAGCACTGAACCCTGGTCAGCACCACTTGTGACAGGTTTCCAACTGGATTTAACTTCATTTACCACCACTCTTTGGGCCTGGCCAGCCAGCCAGATTTTTACCCAGCAGAGGGTGTGTCTGTACAGGCCAATGGAAGCCAGTTTCTCAAGCAGAATACTACGACAAACGGTGTCAAAGGCATTACCAAAGTCCAAGAACACCACATCCACTGCCTTTCTCTGGTCCATTAATCAGGTAACCTTGTCATAGAAGGACATAGTAGACTGATAAAAGATAAAGGCAAGTAATGCTTTTCTATCTAGTGATTAATCTCAAGTTCCAATAAACAAGAAAAGTTGATAATATTTAAAAATTGTTAAGCCATTCATTCTCTTACATGGTAAAGATTTTCATTAACTTTGACCTAGATATCAAACTGTTACAATTTATTTAAATCAAGTATATATTGAATTTGTGCAAAATCAGCATCAGTGAACTCTGTAGTGTATGCTTGCACCGTGCTTCTTACATGGAGGATTTGATCCACAATGCTCTCAGGCTTCATAGAATTACAAAGAAATAATATTAATACTTCACATCGGATCCTATACATAACATCTTTTAAAGACAATCTTAGGCCATCTAGGTCTTGTAGCCTTTTGTAAACACAAACCTCAATTAAAAAAAAAAATAATTATTTCTCTCCTTTTTTAGAACAAAGCTGAGATCTTTCATATATTTTCACTACAAATCAAAAGAACAAGGACAGGAAGAGAAAAGTAGCCAAGTGAAAAGTTGAAAATCATTTAATACAACTTGCTAGAGCCTTAAGGTGAACACCAGTTGTACCTGTAGGTCTCTTTGGTATTTCACTGCAGGGTGTAGCATATCAATAATCATACTACCTTTAAAGTAGTTTTTAATCTGATTTTTTCCAAATAAAAAATCTTCAGGTTAAATTCTTTTTAAAATCTTGCACTCCACAAAACTTCTCCCAAGATCTTTAAGGAAAACTGCAGAAAAGTAGAAAGATTACTGGGCTTGTTTGTTTGCTTGTATTAGCAGAAAATAACATCCTATACTGTTAATGTCTTTACCCCAGTTACAGGATTGTAAAATATCTATGTCTTCACTCAGATCTAAGAATATAGTTGTGCACTTAAGGGAGCTTATTGTAATAAAATAACACATTGGGCTGCAGCTTTCTTGCACCCAGGCATCTTGTACTGTGTATGCAAACTTCTCATGCTTCTGCATAAGACAAAGGTTCCAGTGAAAACCTAATCATAAAGAAGAGAGAAGAATCTATGAGAAAATATCTTGCTTCTTATTAAAAAAAAGGCAGTTTTTCAAATATTTGGAATCCTGAAAAGGACTACCACCTGTACTTGCTTTTTTCAGACAGTTGGCTTACAGTGTTTGAGTTTGTTGGATGGGGTGTGGGCAGTAGAATGTTTTACCATAGAGCAGCAGGAATCACACTCTTCACATGTTTGTTCTCCTGTATACAAGGAAAGATAAGATTTACACGATTCAGCAGCAGGAAAAATATGGTTAGCCTTTTCTAACCTTTTATTTCACAGCTCCATTAATACTGTGTCCCAGGTGTCATCTCACAAACATTTCTGATGTTCTTACTGATTGCTAAAACATTTTAAGTATGCTGAGGAAAGGCATGGAGGGATAGGTAGGCAGAGCAGAGCCATGTGTGCAAAGAACAATTCAGATGTAATAGCTCTTGTGTAAATAGACATTCTTCCATCGTTACACTGAAAATGTATGACTTGGAAGAACTTGACCACTACTGTGTTATTTCTCCTCCTGCACATGCATAATGTGCAAGAAATCTGGAACATTCTCATCTCACAATGTTGTAAAAGGAAGGGATTTGTGGGGTAATAAAGGGAACAAGATCAAACAAAAAAAAAATCCCCAAAAACCAGAAACATAGAGAAGACATAGGAGTGAGGGTCTGGAAGCGAAAGACTGGGACCTGGAAATAACAAAAGAGGCAAGACAGTGAATACACAAAAGGCATGACATGCAAAACAAGGAGTTGGGCAGAACAAGACGCACCAGCCAGAAGGCTAGAGTAAGGCAGGCAATAGTACCTGGAATTTACTAAAGATGTTCTTTATTTAAAACTGTACTGGAAAGATTTCTAGCTGAGCATTAAAAACCTACTACCAGAGTAACAAATGCCTGGCAACAAATTGGTTTACAGAAGTTTATAAAGAAATGTTGGTAGCAGAGCAGTTGTGTGTTATCACTTAGATTTACCCAGCTATCTGAATGTGGAATCTCATAAATTCACAGTTAATACAGGAAAAGAAAGTATCAATTGCACAATTATACCTAAAGGAAAACAAACAAACAACAACAACAAAAAGAAAATCCTCCTCTCATCATAGTGAAGTTAGTTATTTCAAAGGAAGATTCTTCCCTCCACCACAGTAGCGTCTCCCTATACTGTGAAAATATTATTCAAATAGGTTTTACTGGGCCAAACATCTTATGGTTCACTAAATGTTGATAACAATTTTGAGAATTAATTGACCCTTCCACTAACTGCCTAGCCAGGGTAGTTACAATATCTTTTTCTCCCAATTTGCTGTTATGGTTTTTACTTTTCATTCTGTTGTAAGTTGTTGTGCACAGTTATGCTGTTATAAACTGCCATAGAGGTAGCTAAGTTTCAGTAATGTGAAAGTAGCATGCACACTTTGTATAGCTATTACAAGAATGCACGTGTGTTTTTGGTATGGCTGATCTATGTCGTCCCATCACAATCAGACACCACCTCCTAGGTATGCACCCGTAATAAGTGTACTAGATCTCACCTTGGCTTCTACTGCAAGCAAGTTGTATTAATTTCCTTTTGAAACATGTTAACCCACCAATTTTTGACTAAGAATCAAGATTACTGTATGTTAGACTAGAGAGATTTGAAAAGTGTGATTTTTTTCAGGTGTTGATTCTTCCCATGTTATAAAACAACAGCACAAGGTCTACAAGGAAAGCTGCCTGAAATTATCTTGCATTTATTGTACACAGAAGCTTGTTAATCTTGCTGGTGAAATACACCCTCTTATCTTGCTGTATTACAAGGTGATTTATGGAGTCATGCTCCTCAGTGTAAGGCCATTCACCTGCTGATAAAAACACACTTCTGCCTCACAGTAATTCTGAGATAATTTCAAGCTGTTTACTTCTGGGTGAGATCTTGAGATATTTAACTCTATTAAGGGTTTAGGGGGAGAGGAAATGATTATTTTAGATGATGGAATATTTGGTGTAGATCAGCTAATGGTCTTGCACTGAATTCTGTCACATGAAAAATAACAGCAGACGAAGATTTGTTCCTTTATAGCTGACATAACCTTCTCGAGAAAATATAGAGCCTTTCAGAGAGAGGGAATGTTAAAGATGAAGATAATACCTCATAATTTAATTTTAGCCTAGAATCATATCATTTTGGTTACAGGCTTAGACAGATTAGTATGTCAGCAGACAGTGAATCCCAGAAAACCTAGCCTCAGGGAAAACCTTTGGACTCATACTATTCCAGATATTCCATTTCTCTACAGCAGATCCCAGAAGGATTTCTGAAACATCCACAGTACAAGTGAAAAATGATGCTATAGCAAGCTATAGTGATAAAAGAACTCAAATTCAATAATTCATTTGTTGAATTGAGCTTAACTTTCATTGTGTAGATTCTAATATTTGTTCATTCTTTAGAAACTGTGGTGAATAATTTCCCTTACAAGCTACATTTCATGTATGTGAATATTAGGAAAGTTCAGCTTTTGCATTCTGCTGCATTTCAGTAGTATTTGCTTTCACTCCCAGAATATTAACAGCATGCCTTCTTTCCTCTCATACCAAAAGGCAGGCAGGGGACAGCTGATACTAGCATCAGGTACACAGCTGAACACTGATTTCACCGGAAGCATAACTCTTCAAAAATACTCATGTATTGTTTGGGGTTTTTTTATTTAGTATCTTTATTTAGTTATCACTATCAGGTAAAATTTTTTATCAGTTACCCCTAGGGTTTTGGGTTTTTTTCCTGGAAAACAACAGTTATCTTTTTAATTAAGTTACACTCATTAAATAAAAATAGAGTTTGTTTGTTTTTTGGCCTCTATCCCATGCCCAGGCATGCTTAATGCTTTAGTATGTCCACAAATGTCCACAGGCAGACATGTACCTGGAAGTCAGGTAGGCTGAAAGGCACATCAGGATACAAGGCACATTCAAGACTGGTCATCAGCTACAGTTGTTTTTTACAGCAGTGTTTTAGTGTCCAGACCAAATTCAATTCCAGCACAGGAAGGTAAATCTCCTTTGGCCTACATATATGTAATGGTAGATGTTTTCACATCTTACAGTGATACCTCAATGAACTTCAGAGTATTTCACACAAGCGTGCATCTCTCTATATTCTCACTTGTCAGGTTTCAGATGGTATTTTTGACAACGTGGTGCCAGCAGTTTGACTACTGAGCACATGCTGAATTCTGCACACCAGGAATCACAGGTCATTGGCAGGTGACACCACAGACAAAATCTGCTTCTCTATACCTAATCTTGCAGTTGATGAGAGCTTTCATGTCAACACATCTCACTTCACTAAATGTGTTTATTTTGTGATGCCAGTTTCTTTTTACAAATTTCCTTAATTATTTATTGTGTCCCCTTTATGACTGTGATGCACACTGTGATGAAGGGAATGTCACTGCTGCATGGAAAAGGAATCATCACCGCTTTAATTTAAAATAAGAAGCCCAGGGTCATTTGGGTATTTCATCTACAAAGATTAAAACTGTCTCATGCTGTGAAAAATAATGTAAAAATACCTGGGTCTATGTTCTGGAGCTCATTTTCAGGGGATCTCATGACACTTGTCTAATACAGGCAAGGTCCAGCTTTCCAATTCTTAATCATAGTGAAAAGATACTCATTCATTCTGTTGGCACATTGCCAGTTACTGAAAAATAAGTATATAATGTTTGTCAAATAGACAATAAAATATGTAAATAAATATAGACATATGAAATATACCATTCCTATCTATAAATATCTGTGAAAAACCACTGAGAATCCTTATTTGTCTTATAATACATGATCGCTGACAAAGTAAGAAAGAGATGGGAAAATGAGTGTTAAAAAAAAAAAGAGAAGGAATTATGAGCTATGAGAGAATGTTTATATGTTTCAGCACTCTGCATTCATTAGAATCACCACATGCAGGAACATCTCAAATAACTTATCATCAACACCACCAAAATTTAACTAAATGCACAGTTTGAGCCTGAAATCAGTTAATTCATTTCAACAGGCTTTTCATATTTCCAGCCTTCATCCAGAAGGAACTGGTCCTAGTTGTAGTTTAAAATGAGAGAACATTTGCCAGGTTTTCTTCCAGTTCTTCTCACCGTCGTGTGTGAAGGACAGTTACAGTCCAAGTCTTTGAACACTCGGGGCTATGAGAAGATTTTCAGCTGAAGCAGCTTGATTTTGTGCCAGTGACTTTAATTAAGCTATTCTGATTTCTACCAGATGACAATTTGGCTGAGAAATATCAGTCAGTGAAAGTCTCAGCACTTTCCTGAAGGAGGTAAGAAATCACGACTGGCAGGTTCAAGCTGGCATATTGAGGACTGCATGCTGTAGTCTTTTGATGGATGATTTCAGTATCACTCTGACTGACACATAAATAAATTATTTGGTGGGCAGAGGTAGTTCTGCTTAAATGCTCAAATGATGCCTCTGACATATCCAGTTGGTTGGGGGAGAGATTGTGTGTCTGACTGTTGAAATATCACCCAAATTTCTTTTCTTTGTATCCCTATGCTCTCTGAAAAAACATAATTGACCCCCAAAGGAAAGTGTTCTTATCAGGCATTTAGACATGCTCTTTGTAAGTACAAATTTCTCATACTATTAGTCACTGAGGAGAAAGGGCATTTCCTCCTTCCTTTGCAGTGAATTAGCTGTAGTAAGGCAGTCAAGAAAGCCATTTGCTAAAGACCTATTTGCCTATCTCCATGCTTGAAAGATTTGGCTTTTTCTTTTTCTGAGTGATGAAGCTCATTGCTACCTGTGGTGAATATAGCAGGTACTCTACTCATTCCAAGTGCATACTGCTTAAGCACATAATCTTCTTATGCACATTAATTTCACATGTCTTGACTCTGTCCCATTAAATGCATGTGTTCTAAAAAGAAAAAGCTTTTTACCAATATGTTGCTTAATTCAACAATTAGACCAAATTGAGGTTCAAAGGAAGGTTTTTTTGGATAATAAAAATCAACAAATAAGAGAGCTTTACCTATTCACAAATTCCTTTAAAAACAGTAATAAACTGCTATCAAATGCAGTAAAACATCAGAACAAAAATGTTGTCTGAAGAAGAAATTGAGGGTTGGAAACAGTTTTTTTGGGCACAATTGGAAAGCTTCCCAAGAAATATATATCACATTGAAAAATCTAAGGACGTACACACTACAGGCTGGATCCTACAGCCATCATCTGCTACCAAGTTATAGCAGAAGAGCCCAGAGGTGGTGGTGCTATCTGACTCTGGCACAATAAAGCAACTCTTCTGTTGACAGGATTCAGTCTCTCTGCAAACATGTACATGTGCCAGCTTACTCAGGTCTGGCTTGGGTACTGCAAACAGAGAGAGAAGTGCATTGATCTATAGAGACTTACTAATGAGATTCACATCTGCAGTCACTTAAGCTTAGGGTCTGATTTTTTGTGTCCCTGAAGTGTATAATTCCAATTTAAATGGAAACAAGTTATATACTGAATATTTTAAAATAGCTATGATCCTTCTGCTATTGAAAATTCTTACTTATATTTCAATGAATAATATTTCAAATATTGTGACAGTGCAGACTAAGAGACAATATAAATACTAAAGAGACAGACTCAGAAAAGGACTGGGAATTACATTTGTCAAGTCTTGAGGAAGTGCTTACAAGTCTTAGAGTTTAAAATGGGGAAATTAGGTGTTCCTATCACATGAATAGGTCTCATATCATTTGCTGTTAAAGTCACACACATATCACACATACCTGGGAAAAACAGCGACATATTGAATGTCGGAAACACTTTGAAATTTACCCCTCCCAAAGTCTGATGACTCCCGAGCAGCTCTTCATGCACGGAAGAAATTGCCAATCACTATAAAATGTGATGAACAATAAGTACGTAAGAATGCCAGATAAGCTGAAACTATTGAAGCAAGTACTTACAAAAAGAAAGAGTCTTGATGGGTCCACAAGTATACGTTGTCTGTAACCCCTGAACACATTTCCACCCTTAGGGTAACAAAATGTAGAATTACAGTAAAAGTTCAAAAGCTACAACCAGACCATGAGAAGAAAATGCAAAGATTGCTTATTTTCCTACATAACAGTCCTGAGTCAAACTCCCAAGGGGCTTTAGGAAACCAACGACACCATAGAAAGAAGAAAAAAAATATATGAATCATGATCTTGAAAAAAGTGATACGTTAACCCTTAATATGCAAATGAAATGCACAGGCCAGGTGATCAGCAGATAATAATACTGAAAGGAGTATCAATGTTTCTCATTTTACCTTATCAGTAACTGTGTTCAGTTTCTAATGCCTTAAAAACATCCAGAGCTGAGTTACATACCCTGGATAGCAAAGGAGCTCATTCCTTGCCTCTGCTGACATGCCCACATTACCATCTCTTTAATAGACTTAAAGAACATCATACTTGCTATCAGGATCCCCCTAGGCAAGGCAAGTTTAATGTATTGATGCTCAGCAAAAATTAATCATGAAAAGTGAAGATAAAAGAAGCAGGGAAAAGTTACATATTAACATCAAGAAAACTAAAGTGCCATAGAAGAGATACTAATAGCAGGATTTTTGAGCAGAAAAGTCAAAATAATAACCAATATGGAATGTCAAAATAAATATTTATGTGTATGCAACTAATTAGCTCTGAATTGTGATCTAGTCAACTCAGCATAAGAATTCCCAAACTCATCAAATATATTACAGTACTAATAAATAGTGTATCAAAATTAAAACTGGAACACAGTATGTATATAGATTGAAATTGAAATAAATATGTCACCAGTGAGGTAGGAACCATTAGTGATGTATCTGGCATGAACATTAACATGAACATTTACAAAAACCAAACTCTTGCTTCTAAGAGTATTCCTTACATATAGCTAGGTCTTGCAAAGACATGAGTTCACATTATCATTGGTATTACAATATTCTTTGCTACTAATTGTTTCTGCAGAAGTGAAAAACAGTGACTCATTTACATAATGGCTATTCCTTAGTTCACAAAGTTGCTTTAATAGGAAAGAAAGTGGAAGCATTTTACTTTTTAGTAGGGACAACTGAACTTTTTTGAATATCATTGATCCATGAAATATGAATGGTTTCTATCTTCACATAGTTTTTTCACAGTTAATTCAATACTCTACTACATCACAAGAACTAGCCTTCTGAAATGTCTGGGATAGAGATCATCAATTAATTAGAATAAAATAGTTTAAGTTCATGAAAAATAAAATAGATACTATGTTTTAGACAGGATGAATAGTTTAGCGGCTTATACAGACACTATAATGCCAGTACTCCTAGATTCTGCTCCCAGTCTTGTTAAAGACAGTGTATCTCACGTTACCTCATTTTATCTATACAAAAGCTAGCTGCCAAACCTCTCTGTAGTGAATAGAAAGAAGGTACCTGATTTATCCCTTCCTAAAATAGGATGAACTGCCCTCTGAAGATTACTATTGACTATAGAGGACGTTTGGGCAAATATTGTTAGGAGATGTGAAGCTCATACAGTATAAGTTATTCGGCTCCTCTGTTCTTTAATTTTCTGTCTTTGGAAGGAATTAATAGCATTCTCTGCTTTATAATAATCTATTGTTCAGGTAAAATATAAAATGAACAAGAACAAGCAAGTGAAAAGAACTGAAAACCTGCAAGGAGATTAGAATTATTTGTTTTGGCATTTTGACACTGAATGAACATAATTTACAGTTGAATTCTTATATATAAAATACTATACATACAATAAAATACATTTTTTCCCAAGCGTGTAGTACCCATTTTGACATTGGAAGGGAAAAGACTGCCTCTTCTGCAGTCTAAAGGAGGAGCTTCTGTCAGTTCCTTTGACTGAAACTAAATTGCAAGCAGAGAGTACTGAGCCATCTGTCAGGAATTAATTACTGGTTTGGCACTTTTACTAAAGTAATTTAAAGTATAAAATTGACATAAAGCTAAAAAAAAGTGTAATAGTTGCAGAAGAGCCAGAGAAAATCTGTATGTATTTCCAGGATTAGAAGGCATTACCACAGACTTTTTGGAAATAAATTGTGAAAATTTATTTTATTGTCTTCAGAGAATTATTTCCCCTGAGGATCAGGTAAGCAAAAGTACCCTGACTGCTCTTTCAGTCCTGAAGTCAGTAAAGACTTTGACAAGTTGATAATCAGATCTGTAGTCTCAAGTTCAAAGTAAGTAAAAAAACTTCTAATTTATGAATAGTAATAGAAAACTTCCAGACTTTAGTTTGATCCAGACTGATTTAGTGATTTAGCTTGGGAAGCAGAGAACTCAGAAGATTAATATTTTTACATTGGTCTGTGTCTCCAAAGATAAGTTTTTTCAGTCTACTAACAGACTGTGACCAACCTGTGTCTGTATTCCATCAGCTTTAGAGGATACTTAGCATGACATTTTCTCAGTTACCTCAGCAGTAAAGCAAAATTCCACAATAAAAACAAAACAGAAATATTCAGAGATGGAGTTTACTGGTGTTGTGGCCTCTTTATGTTTTAGTTCTGTGCCCTTTGATGCACAAAGTGTATTTCTCAGATATATATATATTCCCTTAATCTATTACTAAGTCCAAGGATTTGTATCATCCTCAGCTAATAAGATTATATGGATTCTTGTATATACTACACACTGACATTGTTAGTGCTTCATGCTAATTTCATATTTCATCACAATCATACTTTTCTTTTTTTTTAAAAAAAAGGCAAGAAATGATATCTCTATTTTTTACCAAAAAAAAAACCTTCTAAACTGTAGCAGATAGGTGATCTCATCTTTGGAGCATCACAGAAACAAATACCTTGACATTCATACAAATGGAACTTGGAGTTGTTAGTTGAAAGCATATATTAAGATTCAATATTATAAAAGTGTTGAAAGAAAGAGTAGTACATCAACGCTGGTCAGATATGATACTCAAAGGCCAGAGGTGAAGCTACATTTCACGTCTGACAACTAAAAATTCATCTTACTTGCACAGACTTTGGTTGTGGTGATAGTATGATCTGGTTCTAACACAGAACAACTGTCTGTGAAGTATTTTACAGTCATATTGCTTTCAAAGATGCAGAGGTCTCAAGATCTGCCCTTCTTTCCCAAACAAACGTGAATGGTTTCCTATTGCACACAAGGCCAACATAACAATGAAAGAGAAAACAAGTAAAACTACTGTATGCCAAACATTGACATTTCAGGAAACATTTTTTTACTTCAAGTGCAGGGGCATATATGCACAGCCAAATATGTGGGTATATATTTGCAGTCTTGCATACTCAGATCCCTTCACAATACACAAACAATATCGGAGGTGATAATAGTAAGCTAAAGTGATTTGAGAAAAACAGAAAGGAGACATTGTGAGACATCTGTGTAAAATAAAAGAGGCCTGTCTAGGTTTATACCACTGAATTGCAATGCTTCTTGTGGTGTTCAACATTTTTCTGTGGTAAAAGGCCACCCTAGATGTATAGAATATGAGTGTGTTTATAGTACAGACTATAAACTGCTCTCTAAAACATTTGGCATAAATGTATTTCCAAAGATTAAAAGACTTTCAATCAAAAAAATATATAGGGATTTGATGTCGTTATTTTTACATGCCTCAGGATATCCTTGACTTTAACTAAGCATGGGCTTGTAAGTAACATCTGAGAAAAGATATATCAAATTTTGTCTCTAAAAACTTCATCATTTCTCTTTCTTTCTGTTTTCTAAAAATTAAAAGAGAAACTTGGTACTATTCTATATAGACTCAAAGAACGAACAGGGGAATTTCCCACACTTGTTCTGGGAAAAATTAAGAATTAAATATTGAAATCACACTATGCAATTTAAGTATAGAACTATTCAGCTGAATCATTTTTCAAAGTCTTTTAAATGATGGCTCTGTCAGGCCTATCTTGGTCAACTCAGAGTGAGATGTATGCTGGATGGGGAAAGAGTTGTGCAGCCTGAAGTGATTTGAGCAGTGTCTCATTTTCATGCATATACTTGGGATGATACAAGTGCAAATAATATGTACCAAAATAGGAATAGCAATGAAAAATTTCTCAGAACTTTTCATCCCTGATTTGCTGAAAGTACACAGTGCATTTGAAGGCTGACCTAGATCATCAAATTGCTCTCCACAGGCAGTATCCTCAGGGATTAAAAGCAGCAAGTACTTAACAGGCCCAGGAGCATATCGGAGTCCAGAACAGAAGATAAAACACACAAGCTGGAGTGTCAGGCTAGGCAGGTACTGCTCTGGGACCTTATTTAGAGCACCGGATTTAACCTCTGACTGCTGCTGAAATCCCTTGGGCCTATGCTGAATCCCAGTCCCGTGCTGAAATCCATAATAGGCCTTTAGTGGCTTTCTTGCTGTTTTTGAAAACAGCTCAGGATCAGCATGCTAAGAAGAGCAGATTCATTCCTGCCTATGCTTCAGCTATGTGTTTTATATTTCACTTTGCAGTACTGTGCCTAGGCTGTTTTTCCATTAACATGTTCATTAAAAAAAAAACAGATACAATAAGAGAGCAAAGGCTTTGTAAGTTCTATTTATGAAGTTTCAACAGCCGCCGTTTTGTCAGATTCTAGTGGATGCCAGTTTATCCCACAGTACCAATCTGGTGACTCCCTTCACCATTGTAGCACATCAAAGCACATCCTTGTTAATCAGGCTAACCAAATTAATGCAGCTGTGTTATGACTTACCGTGTCTGGAATTTTTTTCATGTACTATTGTGTTTATTGTGACTGAGCCTGAAGAATGCTTTTATCGTCCAAATACACAGTGTATTCATGAAATCTGAAGAAAGATCCTACATGAGTTGCAAAGTTTATGACATTAAGGAGGAGAGGAGAATTAATGTAGCAAAATCACTGTAGTAAAAATTTTTATAGACCATTTAAAATTTGCATGTTCTTTCATATTTTGAGTTGTCTGGAATTGTGTATGAAATATCAAGCTCATAGATATTAATATTTTTTATAACATTCCTTATCTCTCAAGACACTGTTGATATAGTTTGTAGGTAAAGCTATTTCTAAAGATTTTAAAACATCAGATCTTGGGACAAACATAAATTGATCCCATAAGGAGCCTGGGCAGTTTCTGTTCTCTTAAATATGATTATCAAAAGGATTCTGTCTACAAATTTCCCCTCTCAACATATTTATTCACCTTCGGGGTTGTGGATCTGATAGCGGGTCTGATTTAATAACTTGTACACCACAGTTGATCCAATTAATGCGGCTCCATATGGTACCTGAATGCTACTATTTATAGAATATGATAAGCATGTGAATGTACTGCATCTAACCACATATACAGAAACCAATATTACCTGGTACAGTTCCGTAATAGTCCGTATTATGGGACAAGGTTACATTTCATAAAGAAGTACAAGCCAGTTTGGAATGATAAAGTGATGGAGCCCTGATTTCTCCAAAGACTCATCTTTCTTCTCTATCATCAGCAAGATGGCTTTCAGCTTCAGTACCAGAAGTACACTGGAGAGGCTGGATTGTATTTCTTGATAAATATTTGCTGCTGTCATTGAGTTCTGAATACAGAAAATATTAAATGAAAGTGCTATCAGGGCATTTAGGCTTCCAAGCATAAACGCGAAGATGTACAGAACTCATCCACATGAACATCAGATGAATCAAAGCATTTTCCAGTGTGCTGTCTGTTTCAACCTGCATTCACTCTCTCTAGGTTTTCTGTTGCCTGATGTTTGTCCATGCTACACGTGGCGATATTTTCTCAATAAACTTGTTCTACCCCTTCTCTTGTCTACAGACACACAAAACTTTTATAAGCAGTAGCTAGTGGAAAGCTGTCTGTCCTTATCTAGGTGCTGCATTTTGTTTTCTGCAGGGAGCATTTTAGCTGAGAAAGGAGATTATGTGTTTCTTATGGAACTCCAAAGAAGAATAGGTTTACACTACCCAGTTTATTTACCACTCCGTTTGATTTAGTGCAATCCATGCCAATAATAAAATAGCCATTTTTCAAACACTGATGTGATATCACTTTAGCTGTCTGTCAACATCAGTAAGAATGCCAAGACAGTAGGACCTTCCAAGCTTGAGAAGTCTTTTAGAAGAGGCATTAACCTCCTGGAAGCGCAAATCCAAATTCCAGAACACGTTACACAATCGTACAGGGGGAAAGTACAGTGTCTAATCCCCAGTAAAATGAAAATTCCATACAAAAAAAATCTACAGCAAAAATCCTTTTGTTTTCTAGTCATAATATGAAATTCTTGATTCATTAATATTTAACTAGACATACTTTGTCTCTATTTCTATTGACTATATTATATATGATTTCATGGTAACGCCATAACAATTTCTCAGTTATGGGTTAGTATTTATTCAATTTATTAAATACAATACTTATTTCTGCTCCTATGAAATCTTATGTATGATCTCTGATTTTGCCTGTCTCTAGCATAGGAACACTGATACAAACTAATTTTGTTTTAATTAACCTTTTGCTTTTACTTATGTCTGTAAAAGTGGAGACTTTAACTTAAACGAGAACGTTAGACGACTGAAATTAGAAGAGGGGAGGAGAAAGGAGGAATTCAAAATCTGAAATTAGACTTGGTGAAATAAAAGATGGCATTTTCATTTCTTTATTACATCCAATTAATAGTCTTGATAGTCTTGATACTGATCATGCCTGAACTCTACAGTATGCAAAAAAACCCCACAGCCAGACCAGAATTTGATGTGACACTATTACAGCACGTAGAAGTAATTGAATAGTTAGGGCCATGCAATACACCATACTATTACAATTAGTTAAAGGTAGATTCCCATTTAAGTTTTTTATTTAGTTGAAGTCAGTATTAGAAGGCACTGCTGCATTTCAAAAGCATTTCAGCTGTAATTATTCATATAGCTTATTTGTTTCCTTTGGCCTAGTTGTATACCCCAGGAATAGCCTATCTATTTTGACAGGCTGAAATCTGCAATTCCCTACAAAGTTTTATTCAGACATAACCAGCCAAAATGCATTTCAGCTGTAGAAACAATCCGCTAGTGCCTAATTGTGGAGGTAAATTGCTCAAGTTACGGAAATCAGGAAAGGTCAATACATAGCTTAATGCTTTCACATAGGGCACTTTAGAGACTCAGCGTATGGATAATTAGCAGAGCAGATGTCAAATGAATACTTCTAAATTATGCTTCCCAATTTGTAAATATAATTTTTCCCTTGGTCTTCAGTATAATAAACAAAACATTCATGAAGCTGGAAGGAGAAAATTTTCTGTGCTGCATACTTTTTGCTGTGCTGTTATTCAGTTACTCAGCCTCACCAAGCTTAAATTGTATGCTTGCTGGATTTTAACTAAGTTTATATAAAGATTTTAGGCAACAGCCTTTAAAGCTTTCAGATAACTAAGAAATGTACTAAAATACATAGTTAAAATATTATCTTCCAAAAAACCTAAACTGAACATGGTGATGATGATTATTATTGGGAAATAAGAAAGAGGTACCTGATCTAAATCTACCCTGTACCCCCGCCATCCCAAGAGAGTCAGCTCCAGAGTTAGGGTTGCCAGGATACACATTTATTTTGTGGTCAGACAACGAGCATTTTCAGGCAAGAGGACAGACAGAATTGCACAAACAAGTCAATGATACCATAATTTCAATCAGTTGCCAAAAAACATTTATTCAGATGAAAAGGCCTCATCATACAAACCACCCTCCTTCTTGTGCAATGTAAGTCAGCTCCTTGCATGAGCGAAATGAGATACGGGGTTCAAATCCTCCTGACAGAGGTTAAATCTTTCCATGTAACTCTAACATTAGTGGACTAAAATGGTAAAATGAAAGGTATATGAAATGTTGTGACAGTCAGAGATTTCCCAGGTCACTTACTATTCCTGAGTAATAGCAATAGTTTATGGTTTTAATTGGAGCTGTTCTAGTCAGATGTAGAAACATGTTTCTCTCTTTTCAGTCACAAGGGGATTCTTTTTAAATAATTGAACGTATGAAAAACAAAGATAAGAAGTTCAGATTTATTGTCTTCCAAATTGTTCTCCTGGTGAACTTATAAGCCAGACAATAAAATATCCTGATTTTCACAAAAGCAAGAACTTTGAGTAAGTCAAAATAGTACCCAGTTATAAGAAAGAGAAATGGTTAAGCAGCATTCAAAAATGTTCAACAGGCTATGGTTTACATTTTTCCTGAGTATTCTGTTTTGCTCCTAATGCTTTGCATACCAAACGGAGATGGGAGGACTGGTTCAGACCAGATAAGAAAAAGTTTCAGTCTCTCCTTGAGTTTGAAGATTAATTAACCAAAATTATTTTTAAGGCTTAAAAAAGGTTTGTGTAATGAGCCTAAAATTGTACTCACTATGTGTTCCATTTTGGAAAGTAAGAACATTATTTGTGTTACTACTGGACATCCTGTTATTTTACACACATGAGAAGGGTTCAATAAGACTGGATTTCACTTATTAATATTTTCAAAACAATCCAAAATGATGTTTAAACAGAGGAGTGAAACTGCAAGCCAAGGGAATAAAATTAGATACAGCAGAGTAAGACTAAAATAGAGACTGGAAGGATGAGAGGATGGGTCATTCCAGCCATCTTTTTGGGTTTTGGGGGGTGGAGGAAATTAGAAAATGAGGTGTTGGGAAATTAAACATAATCCTGGAGGATCCTATGACGAAGACCCAAATGATATCTTGCTTCCCTTGCATGGTATTCAGATTCAGTAACCCTAAGAAATTTAACCCAATCCAGTAAATTACTGAATATTCCTGACCGCCTTTGTCAGATAATGAGGCTGAAATACATCCTGAACCACATGGAATAAGACAAGCCCACATAATGAGGAAGTTCACTTCAGCATAAAAAATGCTCACTGAAGGATTAGCATTCCAGATAGGTGAGATGTCTTACACTGGGGAAGTTTTGGACCTACTGTGCTTACACTACTTTGATGATCTGTAGCTGTCCAGTAAATTCAGTGTTTTAGGGACATACCAAAGCTGTTTTCTGTTGTAAGCCTGCTTTGTAAGCTGGGTGATGTATAGTGCATGTAGACACCTGGGGTCTTCAGGAGTGGCATCTGGGCTAGAACTACTGTGAGGTGATTGCACATCTAGAAACCCTGGACAAATATATAATAATAATAACAATAACAATAATAATAATACCCAAATTCTTTTAGACAGCATTTTATGACAGGGAAACAGAATATTTGTACAGTATTGTGCTTGTTCCCTTCCCTGGTTTGTCAGAAGCTGAAAAGTTTTTTACATTCAGACATCTACAAAAGAAATAATTCTCTGATTTTTACAGAGAATGATTCCCAGTGAAAAAAAATAAGCTTTATTTGAAAACCCCTATCTAGGAAAATTCTCTTAAGATGTTTTGATCAAAATTTCTCTTATGGAAAGGGTATTAGTTTGTGTCTGATCCTTAAGAAAGAGAATTTTATCATTACAGTTGTTCCAGAAATAATTGTTTTTGTGATAGAGAAGAAACAATTGCTACATAAAAACCGAATTTACTCTAGCAATTTCCCAATTAATTTTTCTTTTCCTAAGACTCAGAATTAGCTTTGGGTTTGTGACTATGAGAAGCAAATATCCACATCATTTCAGACAGCTCAACAGAACTTTTCCTTAAAATTGGGAGGGTTTAATGCTAAATTACATACCAGCCAGTGTTTTAAAAATAATCCAATTTCTCCTGCTCTTTATATTATTTTTACTCTGCTCAGGCAAACACATGATAAGTTTCATAATAAAGTTAAAAAAAAATGATTAGATTTAAGTAACTGTAAATTTGACTCTCTGCATTTAAAAAATTCTCTGCATAAAACATGGAAGTCTGTACTGTGATGTGGTTTTACACTTAGTGATCCCACAGACCAAAGGAAGCAAGAGCTGGAGCTCTGGTTTGGATGGTTTTCCTGTCAGGTAAACTGAACTACAGAGAATAAAAAGGAGGTACAAATTTCCTACTTGACTTGAATGAGTTCCGATTCTTCATTCAAATTTTGGCTTCCTACGAAGTGTTTCTATTAACGGTCTAACTTACTAAAACCTGACCAATCCTGTTCTTGTTCAGTGTACTCTGTCATTAAGAAACTGTAAAGAAAACAAGCAAAATGACAGACACATAAGAAAAGCACTTTAAAAGAACAGATCTGTAGTGTCTGGGGGTTTGCGGACTTGTTCTGTTCTTCTCCCAAGATTTAAATGACATTTTCAGGTGAGGGGGGGTATTAGCATCTTAGTTTTAAAGCTCTTAAAAATCCAGACACTCACTGGATTAACTACAAGTGTGCAGAGGACACGTTTCTGATTCTGACCCTAGCTACTCCCAAGTCTGTCACCATGTCTGAATTAGACCTGAATCTGATTATTGTATTAAAATATGGAGTGTCAGTAGAAGCAAATGAACTGCTGGCTCCAGGTAGTCTCCAGGATTACATATAGGACTGCAGTCCTGTCATTGCTTCGCTGTTGTTACAAAGCTCTGCCTATGTGGAAGAATCAGAACTTACAGACATATAATGGTATCAGTATCTTGTTTGTGCTGATGCTTCACTCAAAGAGCTAGGAAAATCATAAACATTATCAGCACTACCATTTATTCAGCTGTGAGATCAGATAGAGAAAAGGGACCATTTTTATCACCATCTTCTGTTACATCATGTGCAAGGTGCCAGAGTTATTGAATTATTAATTAATATTATGAGCATTTTTTTCTCAGACTGTTTTGTCACTTAATAAATGGGTCTTTCTAAGTATATCATAGGATTTTTTTTTAATTTTGGGGTTTGGGTTGGCTTTTACTGTCCTCTAAATTTTATTTTCCTCTAAATCTCATTGTAAAGAAAAGGCTAGCAGTATTTTTATATTTTAGTGCATGTTAGAATCAGCACAGCCTGGAACCTGATAAATAGCTTCATTTCTACAGTGGAGAATTATATTGGGATAACAAATACAAAAGGAATGACAGCTGAGAAAAAAAAAGGGGTTTTTTTTGTGACTACCAATATTTGTACTGAAATTAAAAAAGGAAAGAAGGTAAGTATCTAAAGGACCATTAAAATTCATGTTGGTGTCTAAATGTGAAGTACAAGATTAAGTGGAAACATTGCAGGTTAGCTTTATTTAAACAAGATTAAATCTCTCGATTTGAATGATCAGTGATGTGTCCCCATTTCTAGTTGTTCTGTGATTTAAGAAAGAGGAGCAAATCTACATAGGAGACTTTGGGAATAAACCGTAACTGAACTAGACTTTGAAAAATATGCTTGTTTTGCCCCCTGACAATCTGTGCCAACATGATATAAGGCAGCATTTACCGACAACTTGTAAGAGATTAGGCAGTTGTCAAAAGAGATGTCAATACATGCTTTAGTGATTGCTTCCTGAAAGATTTCAGGGAGAACCACTAAGTTGCAGATGGGTTTTGATAGCTCTCTACAGCTGTGCAAGCTGGGCAGATGCTATGTATACCTGTATTTTTAGTTCTGGCTTGGTATGTGATGACTGCGATGACAGTGAGTTATAACAGCCATTTTTTAAATACATATATTACGAATTTGGTGTCATCCATTATGAACCACCCAATCCCTCTCTCTCATTTTTCTTCATAACTCTATGGCTTAATTCCCACAAATAAAAACATAATTACTGCTGCTTTTGTTTAACATGATTTATAATTGCTATAATGATAAGGTCTCCCTTGGTAACAGTAAGTGCTTACCACTGTCTTGCAGTACAGTTCTTCTGAAGCAAGCTTCCCCTGCTCGAGACAAGCTGTCTCTAAAATAAACCTTTATATGCTCTATAACAACAGCAACAAAGTAGATGATAAATGCAGTCTAATTTATCCATATTATTACAATATCCATATTATTACAATAGTCTTATAAAGACTTTGGCTTAAGCAGAACTTGGAGTTGTTTACAATAGAGGAAATTCTAAAGAGACAAGATAGTCTTTGAGAGAAGGCCTTTTATTTAAAATGGAAAAACGAGTTTCAATTTCTCCAAACACAGTGGGGGGGGGGGGGGGGAAAAGCCATTTTGGGGCTTATTTTCTGAATTTCTTTGTCTTCTTCATTACTTCCAACTCTGCCTCACCTATCATATCTGTGCTTAAGGAGGATACCTGTCCCCCTATAGGATTACATTTACATCTACATCTTCAACTTCTCTGCTGCCCCTCTTTGCAGTTTCCTAGTTCAGCTCATGCAAAACTTGCCAAGCAGCCCTCTATTTCTGGTATTCTCAGTCCCAGGAAGAAAACTAGTAAAGGTGCAGCTGGACAATGCAGCTAAGACAATGTAACAATCAGCTCCCATCAAAAGGATGTCCTATTCCACTCACTCCCTGCTCCCAGCTATCTGTCCTTACCCCTCCTTTAGACCAATACTATTAGTTATCCAGCTGCACAGACTCAAACCAGAAGAAAACTCTTCTTAGTTTTCTACTTCTGTCATTTTAGACTACTGCATCAATTTACAACATGGATAGAGAAATGTCAAAGATTGCAAAAAGGAATCCATGGGAACACATATTTATAGGTTGAGGGCAGAGAGGCTGAACTGTAATGTATCAGCAGAATAAGTTATCGCTAGAACATCTCCCTCTGGATAATAGACATTTTGTAGCATCCTCCCCCCGCAACACTTTTCATTTAACAGGAAGAATATTTAGCACTCATCTCTGCTTCAGCAACAGCTCAGAGTGTTGAGTGTTGATTGGTTCTCACCAGATCTGGGACTGCAGAGAAGATGAAGCAACAGAGGTAATTGGTGGGAAGGACGACCAAGGGCAGTGACTCATCCTTTTAACAACACTGCTCAGGAAAAGTGAAGCTTAAATATTGTATCTGGAAAATGATTAGATCAAAAGAAGATTTAAGAAACAGAGTTTGGAAACCTTATTGTAATCCGAAACTTTCAATGCTAAACACAGGTAGTCCTGGGCCAAAATCACCATATTTTCTAGAAGAAAAGTAAATTTTATGATTCTAGCATGGATTCAAAGCCAATATTTTATCCCTGCTTTTATTACAAGCCCAACCAATATCCTTATATATCACATTCTGCATGTAGCAGGGATTGAAAGCTTATCAGTGAGCAAAGAGCCAGAGATTGTGTTCAGACTTCCTTTTACCCTAAGGCCCATACTCCTTAGCTTTGTAATTAAAACATTTATTAGGTCGTCCTATAATATAATATAATATAGCAGAAGGGCCTGTGTCCTTTAGCTGATTATATACTCTAGCAGTCCAACATTAGATAACAGAAGTTAATGTAATTCATCATAATTTTATTAGGAACTTTGTTCTTTTTTTAAGGAAAAATATTTGCTGCTGTATGTGATATTTCTTGATTCAAAAGTATACAGCAAAAAGTAACTAATTTGTGATTGCTTCATTTATTATTTTTTTAATGTGGAGCTAGATTATGACTTCAAACATAGTACATGCATATCAGAAAGAACTCTGAAAAGGCCACTGGACACCTTCACAATTTCCAGTTCACACTGCTTTTCTTTCCCTACTCTTTTCCTTTTCCTGTTCCTTGCCTAGTAGGTGAGAAAGAAAACATAGTTTTCTACAAACCTTAACTGGTTATCCGGTCCATTCTGTGTGCAACTAAACATCTCATGAGAGGGAAGGTATCCACCTCCCTCTCTCCGCTACTGACATGGAAAGTAAAGTGACTTCACAAAACCATTCCACTTTGATCCACGATCACAGAAGTTTTTAAAAAGCGGAGTGGTTGTGTGCATGGAAACAGCAGGGAGGGATCTTCTCCAAATGGCCCTGAGTAACGCAAGCCAGCATGTGCATTTCTTGCATGACCAACAGAACTTACTCCAGAGGAATAACAGTTTGGAAGTTTAAAATCACACAGAAAAGAAATGTTAAAGGTTTTTTCAAATTAAAAAATTAGGTGAGGGATATGTTATAGTTCTTTGTCACAGCATGATCACACAGGGTAACTCCATACATTTCTTTGAACGTATGGCTATAGATAAGCTAAGCGGGAAAATGAGATGTGCTGAGGTCTTTTCATTGGTGCATACCTCACACATTTATTTTCAGTAACTATTGACTTAGGCAAGATTTCCAAGAATGAATTAGTCACCAACTTTGCAAAGGATGCACTGGAACTGTTTAAATTTTTGATCATTAGTACTTTTTACTATATAGTCCTAGTTTTACTTCTTCACATCTTTTTGTTTCCCCCTTAGAGCAGTGGATGACTTCTTGGAGGAGGTAATGATGAAATTGATCCAGTCATTGAATTATCACTCTCTGAAAAGATCATTTCACATATGGGGAGGAGTAGGAACAAATCAATCTGTTCATCGATTGATTGAAGGTGGGCTTTTGTATGCAGCATTTTTAGAGGGCAGAGAAGATCAGAAGGACCTTAGGGAAGTCAGTATGTTCAAAGCTGTCAAAGTGTCTAATCTTGCACCCTGAAAGAATTGAATTTTTAAGAAGCCGGCAGTGTTGCCAATTTACACACTTTTTTTTTTTTTTAAAAAAGGTGTATAATTGTTTCTATCATTTTATTAAAAATATAGGCTAATATATTGAAATGAAGTATATCTGACTTTTTTTCCCCAGAAAAGACAAATATTTTTCTGAACAGACTTACAACGTGCTGTTGTTCTTAATTTTGGCTGAAATTCATCATTTAAAGAGAACCTGAATTCAGACACCTAGGCTCTGTCTATAGTTACAGTGAGTTAAGAAGTCCTGCAGTTAATTAAGAACATCAGTGGGATTTATTAATCTTTGAAAGAGCAACATGATTTTTTTTCTCTCAGCATGTGAAATAAAGCTAATTCTGATTAGCCTGGTTCTCATAAATGCTTCAGTAAAAAATTATTTCTCATGAATTGGCACTGAGTTATTTGGATTTACCTCTTCCGTCTACCTCATAAGTCAATTCTTGTCTATTTCTAAAAAATGATTGCTACAACATGCCTGAGAGAATATTCCATTTTAAAGATTCCATAACAGTCATTTTGATGCAATACTGTATCAGTTAGTGAACAAAATTATTTGTCTGTGTGCATTGAATTAACTTCTTGGGAATTTGGCTTGTATTTTATTCTCAAAGAACCACATTTATAGAATATAGAAAACTAAACTGTATAACTAAGTTTAACAAATGAAAAGCACAGTTTTCTGGCCTGTTCTATAATTACCCTTGGCTGATATCATGATGATACTGACATTGTTGTGTTGGCCTTGTATGTATTGTTAATTTACCTTGAAAACTAATTATTCAGTGACCAAACAAGATGAAGAAATGCAGATAGAGCAGCTTATTGAGTAGGGGTATTCGGTATTGTGAAACCAAGACGCATTTCAATATGCACGAAATTAACATAATCATGGCTGGACAGCTACATTTTGCCTACTGAATCTAACAGAAAACTCTACCAATTAGATAAAAAGCAGATTGGAGTGCTGATGCTGCCTGTGCATATATTATGAAAGGACAGTCTTTGATTGTACATTTATTTTCTCATTTTCTTACTAACATAAGCCAAAACTCTGTCAGTTAATGAAAAATATATACTTAATATACTGTAAAGTAGATCATGTTTAAAAAGAACATCCTTCTGGTCTCTGTATGTGAAAGTGAGAAATGAACATAAAAGATTAAAATTCAGGTGTTTAGGTACCCAATAATATATGTTAATGTAAAAAGACATTATTGTTAATATATTTTAGTTAATATATTATCCTAGGTTTTGGTTGCTGCTTTTAAGTTTTGTTGTTTTGGAAAACTTCTGCTTGCAAGAGCTTTGTAATAATTGAAAATATATCCAATGACTTTTATAAAAAGACTGCGTAGTAAAACTGAAAATGGAGTCATTAACCAACGCTCAAAAAAAGATTTAGATAAATATTCATTTCCCAAACAAGTGGCTTGCAATAGCATTCCACAAATAATTGATATTTATTTAGCCATCTAAGGCCAAATTTCTGAAAAGGAAATTGTCTTGATTAGATAGTCTATCCATGTTCTCAGCAGACCTTAAGCATGTGCTTCAAATTTAGTCATATTTACAAGTATTGTCTTGAGGGTGAATGTTTTCCTTAACTGTCAGCTGTAAGAAGAGAAGTGGCTGCAGGTTTTTGCTGTCATCTTTGTAGAATGCCTAGCAAAAGGCAACTGATAACTCAATTCAGACCTGGAGATTAATGAAATGCAGTTTAAAATATGAGTAATAACATAACTTAGGACAAGCAAAAATAATAAACTTAAAAATCCATATAATTAATAGTATAGCCCAAGACAGAGTCTCATAAGCCTCAAAATTGTATTTTTACTCTCATTTGATAGCTAAAATGCAGAGCAAATTCCCTCTGTCAAGAAAAAAATATGCTGAAGACATAAAGGGAATATGTAGAGTAGGAATTGACAAATATTTATCAAAGCAAAAGACTTAACCTGGAAGCAAATGAGTGGTTGTGAAATGTGAACTCTGGAAGGTTTGCTCCAGGCCAGTGACTTGCTCCGATCATTGTTTCTCTCAGGAACTTCCTTGTTCCAGAGAATGAACATCCTGGAGCTGATTTGGGTTTGGCTTTTTTGATCTGAGATGAAAATTTTATATTAATGTCTTTGCATTAGTAATGGTTGACACAAGGTCACCCATTGAAAATATGAAGTTTTGGGTGAAAAATGTTTCCTGAGAATAAGTCACTTTCCCTTATTTATCAAAAAAAATTAGCAAAATATTTCCAGAATCATTCTGGTGAGATAAGGAGATGTATCGTTGATTTTATTTTGAAGTAAACATGATTAGAATTTAGACCATCTACTCAACAAGTCTGGAATTCCGCTTCTACAAACAGAGCTTCAGAAAGCAAATATATTTATATATGTGAGTGTGTGTGTGTGTGTGTGTGTGTGTGAAAAGCTCCATTTTGCAGAAAATTGGACACAATATTCTAAACTAATCCCACTATGCAATTTGAGATCAAATATTCCTTTGCAATTTCATTAAATGATCAGTTGGCTACATGGGCTTACTTTCCTTTTATCTTTCACAGCTTCCCCACAAACAGCTCTGAATGTGCCAGTTCTTGCAAGCATGCTGAAATATGACTGGTGACAGTAAACTTAGATTAGTCCTGACAGAAATATTCTGCTTGGGAACAGAATTGAATTGTGAATTTTGATTGCTATCCAAATTTGCCAGTGGAAATTATTTTTATGCAAAACCGCCACTTTTTGACATGCTGTTTTCATATCTCTCTATTTAAAAATAAAACAAAGCCACATTTAGTCTCAAGATATTACTTAAAAATCATGGCCAAAGGTTTCCATTTTGAAAATGCAAACACATTATCCATCCTTCTTGCAGCCAAGCCTTAGTAATTGATTTAATGATTTCCTAAGTCTGTAAGTTCTGCATATTAAATAAGAATCACAAAACAAACATTCAAACAATATTTTGAACCCAAATTTCAAGAAGGGGAAAAGGAAGAGACGGAAGATCGACAAAGGTCTTTTCATCTTCTTTTAAAAATTTCTCTCGTTTATTTAGTTATTTAGAATATGTTACTCTTTTTTTTTCCATTGGGGAAAAAATTGTAGAATTCACCACCCAACAAAAGTGAACTGACAAATCTAAAATTTTTGAAAATACTGAAAAAGATGCAGAGAAAAAAATAAAAATGAAAAAGGATAGAAAATCTTTTAGTACCTCATTTAAGTACTGTCAGAAGTACAGTTAAAAACTGTTATTAGCAAAGGTAATGTTAGCAAGAGAAATAGTATACACTTAAACTTTTTAATAAAGACATACAATAGATATTAAAATTATTATAAATTTGTAAGGCATTACGAAGCATTATATAAATGTTAATTATTACGTCTGCTGTAGAAACACAGCCTCTTCTAAAGTTCACTCTTTCAAGCTTTTTCTACTTTAAATTTAAAAATCATGCCAGAAGGTATTCATTGGTTAATATCAAGAAATGGAAAATAATGCCCCCTCACTGACTATTATCTATAATTAGCTTTGGAGACTATTCTTTTTAAATAGCTTTGTCCTAGGATTTTATGTTTCTTTTGCCCTACTAAACCTGGATCACACATTGAATGTAATTAAAATATAATATACTTCAAACTGAGACTTAACAACAGGAATTTAGTCACTGACAGTGTGGTGTGGTGTTATTCCTAACTAATGAGACATTTTGCTTTAATTTCCAGCCACCAGTATACAGGTGAAATAGGTTTTATGGGTAGTCATGGAGAAGTAAAGCTTCTCTCTTTCCCCTGAACAGGCATAACAGATAGAAATACCATGTAAACACCTTCCACATAACCATGTTTCCCAACAGGATCACTTCTGAACTGAGAAGTTTTGTCTTTTAGTCTCATTCAATTTTCATGCTAAACGTTCCTGTAGAGAAGGGTTGCCTGCTGTATGCTGTGTGCAGGTGAGGTCTCTTCCTTCGAGTTCAGATCAAGTGCACCAGTTCCCAGGTCTTTCCACATTATCATGCCTCAGGCTTCCTCTTCTTCAAAATCCTTCCTGAAAAGAGCACTGTAAAGAAAAAAATTCCTCTCTTTATAGGATACTGAGCCTGTTTGGTCCTGTTTCATTCTTAAATTCTAATTTAGTTTAATTTAAGTAAATTAATTTAATTTAAGTAAATGTTTTTAGATGGGACTATCTTGTCTAAGACCAAACAAGACTTTGTGCCTTGTTTACTATTTAATGTGATAGCAGAGGTTAACACCAGATGTTTATTTCATAATGATTTCTTACTGGGTGATCATGTACATGGAAGATTGTACTTGATTACCTCTCCAGTGGACAAGACACTGTACTTCAATGTTGCTGTGTTAGGAATCTGCTGTCGTCCCCTTTTGGAGGCAACCAAGGCATGTTCTAACATGTACAAGAAGGTTTCAACAGCTCTCAGAGAGATTATCTGTATTTTTCTTCCTGCTTAAATCATAAACATCACCAGATGCATATGGCAAAAATATCATTTACAGCATTAGGTACCAACAGTGAGATACCAATCTGATTTCTCTTCTGTCAGAGACTGATGATCCGGAGGCTACACAAAGCATGATGCCCAGCATCTAAATGAAGATATTGCGCCACAAAAATACCAGAACTACCTGGACATAAAATATTTTGAAAGGAAAATATATTTTTCCTGATTAGAATAGTTAGGTAACTATCTAGGGATGGATCTCTGGACTGGTGAAAATATTTGTGTAGTAATTTGTAAGAACAAGAAGAATGCTTCAAAAAAACATTTAGATAAACTTTGTTAGGGGTGAAGTCTCAGCTGCTGCTCTTCTTGGCCTCCTTTTGTTTTTTGAAATGTTCCTAAGCATGTATGTAAATAGAAAATTCACGAATTTATATTCATGCATGATTATACCTGTCTCCTACAACAGTTTTCTAGTACCAGCATATATAAAAATTGTCTACCTGACAAATAAAAAAAAAATACATACTTATGCCTTCAGGTGAAAGCTGAGGTTAGGAAATTGAAGCTCACGTAGAAACAAGGTGTAGACACTCATCCTACACAACAGACAATGAACTGGCTCGTGCACAAGATTTGTGTTCCACAGCCAATACTGCTGTGAGTAGTTTGCAAGTCTCTTTACCTGAAAGTGTAAAGATTTCCTCAGACAGAATCTTTCACACAAATATTGCTCTTACATGCAGTCCATTCATTTACTTATCATCACTTATGAGTGTAAATTTACTTTAAAGTATTCTTACCACAATAATTATTTCAGCACCTTCTTGCATTTCAGGTATGAAATAGCTGTATCTTCTTTCATAGCAATCACTGACTTTTTAATAGCAGTTACAGCTCATTTTTTTATATTACCCTCTTTTCACATTCTATTTTTTATTTTCCTGGAATGATGAATTTCTACAACAGTTATATTAACAGGAAAATACAAAAAATAAAACTGTAAAACAATAAATAATGGAATATTTATAAAAACTATAAACTGGAAGAATATAATTTTCAAAATACAAATACTACTGAAGAGTCTGAATAACTTGGAATACTAAAGATTTTAGTCACTTTCTGGTAAGTTCAGTGAAAGTTTTCCAGTAGTCCCAGGGACCCACATTAAACCTGAAGAGAAGTAATCATTAAATTTATTCTGCCATTCAGAATTATTAGTCAGATTTCTGAATTCTACGTCTTTCCCACTGCATAAAACTAAAGAAGGCATGCTGATTGGGACATTGTGAATGCATTCTGTATTTTATGGGCAGGGTAGAAACTATAGTGCCATTCTTCACCTTTTCCAACTGAAGATTACTTCTTTTTCCCCTATGGGTGGAATACAATATCCACTGCCAAAAGCCCACGATATGTCTGCTTTGATGGTCCTTCCATCAACAAAAACCATGAGCCAGTCTTGACCTTCAGGCCCCACACAGTCAAGAGAGTACAGAACTGGTGAACCACTGGTGAACTGCAGCTGCCTTAGTTCCTCAATAATCCAAGCTTTCTTCACAGTCAACTGTTCTGTTCTTAGTGCAGTACAGTTTTGTGTACTTAGTAGTTAGGAGTTGGTGGTCACAGTTCAAGGGACACCTAACAGAGGGAGTGTCTGCTCCAGGGACTATTCATGCACCATTGCATGGTACACAAATACTTTTGGAGTGGGGAGACCGTTAGTCTGTGCAGCGATTCTCCTCTTGTTTCTTGCTGGTTGTAGAGTCTCAGGTCCTTCACAAAAAGCTTCCTCTGATGCCCTGAATGGTAGTCTCCTGCCAGAATATAGCCTGGGAATTAAGGCGCTGCTGTAGACGTGGAAGTTTGCTGTGGATGGAAACCCTCTAAGAGAAACAACTGAGCTTGCAATCTCACATAAAAAAAGGGAGCATATTAGTCATGCATCACAGTCTGAAAAGAACTAGTTTTGCAAACTCAAAGCATATCATTTCATATCTGCTGAATGGGGACAATCTTTTGATACAGTCAAGGACTATAACCAACCACACAGAAAGAACTCTCGATGAAATCTTCCTGTGAACACAAACCTCCTCTAAGTTTCATTTCTCTTGATGAAGAATAGAAAGACATCCCACTGACCCTCTGTTACTTGGGACTTTGAACACTCTCTCTAAATCCACAAAATCAAAATTTAAGCATCTAGAAAAAAAATGAAGGTATTCTTGGACTTTCAGCACCTCTAGAGTTAGGTACAACTGATCAGTTTTTAAATTCTGTTACGTTAATTTGATATATTGCTTGTGAATATGGCTCCAAGTCTACAAGGTTACCCAGGAATTCTATTGCAGAGCCAGAAACTAAATCACAAGCTCTTAAGACACAGTTTTGTAAACGCTGGATGATTTAGGTGGAAAACTGAACACATTTTTCATTTTATCTTGATGGTAAAAATAGTTGTTAAAACCTTTCAGGGATGCAGAAGAGTGCTCAGCATGTGTGTTGAGAGAGACCATGTCTTAATGCTGACCCAAAACTTTCTTTCAACTGAAAACCAATTTTTCAGCCAAAGAAAAGGTTATTTAGCATGTCTAATGACTTTAGTTAGTTTCAAAATTCAAAACAAAAACCTCTTTTTAAAATGCCAGAATATCTTGTTTTAAGATTGGACTGAACTATATTGATATTTTGTGAAAAAATTTTAGAGCAGGAAGCTATACCCACAAACACTCTCATTCCTGAAAACTACTTCTCCTTAATTTGGTATTCTCTAAAACTTCACTGTTCTGTAAGTCCAAAGACAGCTTCTTACCCATTGAACTATTCTTCCTCTCTCATAAACTGCTGTGTTCCCATTGCTAATATTGTCCTTAAAGGCCTTTTAACTTTTAAATTAAAGAGAAGCTTTTTAAAATGAAAAGAAAAACATTTGTTAATGCATTTGAAATTTTCTCGAGGAAGCCTTATATTAATTAAGAGGAAAGAGTTCTTTTTATTTTTTTAAAATCAAACCTAATCATAGCATCTGAATGCACAGCTCCTTTGAACTCTTATTTCATAGAGGAAGGAAGAGATCCTTGGTGCTTTTTTCATGTGAAAACAAGTTTTGATCTTAATCATGTTTGGTTAACAAATTTTAATGGAGTTTCTGCTTCTTATACATTCCTAAGAGGCACAGGAGGGAAATATCGGGGTAGCAGGGAACTGGGGGAAAAAAAAACAACATAAAGAAATGCCATTCTTACTGTGCAGTACCCCAAGGTAAATTATGGGCTGTGGAGGTGTGTGTGTGGGGATTATACTGGTATATATGAACCTTAAAATCATAAATTCCTGCATTCAAATGGCTGTACTTTTAGGAAACCTTCTTGATCTGGATTTCAAGGGGATAATCTCAAAGGAAAAGAGTAATCTTATCTGAAACTTCTGGACCTAGTCAGAATTCAAGGGTGACTAGAGGCTTCTTCTGCTGATACTTCATTGTATTTATAATTGATATGGTGTTATCATGGTTCATAGCTCTTCAGACAAAGTGATTTTTCATTGTTTTTCAAATGAATAAGAGCATTCAAAGGGGAATATCTATCAGGCTGGTTTTGCTTTGGCAGACCCCGTTGCTTGTCTCCGTATAACAAACACTGTGTGTAGAGCGTTGCCACAGCACCAGGTGGTGGTGAGAATAAGGAGTTTTATGATCATGTACCAAATTACTTTCTTATGTTCAGCCCTGGAGCAACATGCCTTGTTGGCGCTGATCTCTGCCTCTGCTACATCTTCCAGGACCCATCACAGTGATACACTGTCTCTATCCCAGGCAAGAGAGCTCTGAAGACCTGCCAACAGGGCAAAGACCAACTTACAGGTCTCCTATGGAGCCATCACGTGTTTCTAAAAATATCTACACTTCATATTTGTAACATTGTGGATGAAAGCTATTACTGAGAGCCCTGACCCCATCCAAGATTTCCAGTGGAAGGAGTTGTCTCTTAAAACCTGAAAGACACTGGCTGAAATAACTACTGCCTCTGAAACATGCTGCTGAAGGAGAGGTGGTCTGGGACAGAGGGAAATCTGCACTGGTGAAAGCTTGTGGAGTCTTTAACTCCTATATCTGACTTGCCAAAATGTTACATCAGCCAAAGGCAACAATCTGTGGTTCCATGTTGACAACAGTGACATTCCAGAAAAGAAGGAAAAGAGGTCTGCAAAAGTGCTGCACCTGCCAACAGTGAGGTTCTTTCGCTGAGCTGCAGATACGAGTTCAACAGAAACCAGAGAAAGACTGACCACTCATGTCGTATTGGTAACTGAATAGCCTTCAAATTACAGACTTGAGTTACTAATGAACCTGAAAGTTAATTAACCTATTCCAAGCATGGAAGAAAATGTTACGCTTTGAGTTGTAAATTCCTTAGATTAATTATTTTTGTGACTTTCTCTGCTGTAAGGGACAGTCACTCCACCTTTGTCTGAGTTTACTCATCTGTGTAATGACAGTGATGTAATATATCCCCCAGAAGCCTGGTAATGGTCTTCTAAAATGGCATAATGCTTAAAAATGGTGTTTATAATCACCCCCATCACTGTGTCCACCCCAAGTAGTTATCACATTGCAGAAAAAAAAAGTACTTTGATTGGAATAATATTATAATTTATTTATGAAGGGACTGTTTTCTACGTATATCTCAGTCTTCTCCAAATATAAAAAATATACTCAGCTGAAGTTGTTCCGTATTTATCCAGTTCATGAAACTTTTGAAACAAAAAGAAGAATTATATTAATTGGCTTCACAGCCTTTCATGTTCTAGTAAAAGACATTGTGCAAACTTTTAGGTAAATAATGTTTAATTTAACTTAATTATTTAGCTGCACAGTGAATCCATTTCAGCTCAAGAGAGAAAAATTAAAATGCAGAGGCTGGCAATCCTAATATCACTATGCAAATTTTCAACATGTTCTTAAGCAATTGCATTAAAAAATATATAAACTACCATGATTTTCCTGAAGAGCCTGAATTTATTCCAGTTTACAGATGTCAAAGGTGATCTTACAACACATATATAATTCCTTCTTCTTTAGTGCTGTCATACTCCTGTCCTAGACAGGCATGAAACTAAACGAATACTGCATCTTCTGTACGTGCAGAGGAATTTTTAGCAGATTCAGCTGCTGCCGAGAAAAAAAAAACCTGCAGATAAGGCCAGAATTGGACTGTCTGGGCTGTGGGCAGACCCTATGGCTGGAATAGAAGAGAACACAGGAGTGAGAAGAACTCTAGTCCATTAAACACATCAAGACTGTGACGGTTAAAACAACTCCATGCACTTTAAGCTAGTAGCAAATGTGAGTTTCCTCGAGGAAGCATGACGTGGGCTGGAAGGTCACTGGCACTGCCCATTGCAGCAAAGATACTGTATCACACCCAAGGGGCAGCTGCTGCACTGTCCACCCCCTCCCTACTGCCTGGCTGCCCATTGGGGCCAGGCCAGCACTGAGCACTGAGCTACTCACACCTTGGGCACAGAGCAGCAGTGTAACCTGCCAGGCTCATTGTCTCGGTGCAAACAGGAAAAGAAAATGGGAACATTTAGCATGAAGTTGCTCTAGAAAAGCTGTTTCAACAAATGGTCTGTAGAATGCCTGGGGTCTAGCACAGGCAGTTCAGACTGCCAAGGAAGATGGAAAACAAGGTTTCCACTGTGCCTTCTGTCTTCTGCCTCAGTCCAGCCTTTTGCTTTCATAAGCATAATATCCACTCATTAAATCCTAATTAAAATTAAATTCTTTAATTCCTTCCTCACTATCCTAACTCTCCAGCCGCTCAGCATTATCATGCAGCTTTCAGCTCTTCCTGATTCCTCCCTGCATCCTCATCTTCTCCCCAACAAGTTGAGAGACCCTGAAGGCTTTGCTGCTGAAAGCCCTAACATAACACTTCTAATAATTTTCTCATGTTCTTGTATTTTTAGGTGCCAAGCCAGAAATTTCACTGCACAAGAAAAGAAAGCAATTTACAGCTTCATGTAGAAACATAGCCACTTC
Organism: Dromococcyx pavoninus; assembly: GCA_033558185.1. Lineage (NCBI taxonomy): Eukaryota > Metazoa > Chordata > Aves > Cuculiformes > Neomorphidae > Dromococcyx > Dromococcyx pavoninus. Next base: position 2,131,703 of record JAUMJL010000091.1, on the reverse strand, counting down.
CAGTTCATTTGTTTTTTTCATCTTGATTATCAACACGTTCGTCTTCTCTCTGTAATTTATTCATTATCTTTAGTCAAGGAATGTGAAAGGGAGGGGTAGGAGCGAACGGGATAAGTGCGCTTGTCAAAATGTGAAACAGATGCTCTAACAATGATTGGAGACAATTAATGTTCTCAGTAAGCATCAAAAGGCAAAGTCCACGGATTGCTTCAAAGTTTTGCAGCGAACAGCTTTCTGGAAGATGCAAATATAGAGGCTTTACTTTCCAGGCACGTGAGAGCATGTCTTGTTTGTAATGAGCTGTCCTAAGGAACTTTGTATTGCTGCTTGAAAGTGTGGCTGTTCTGTTCATTGCTGACCAAATAATAACACAGAGACAAAGGGGGAACTGTAAGTCTGGGAACAGAGTAAGGAACCTGTCACACTCCCTCCTTCTGGTTCAGACTCAGCAGGCAAAGCAAAGCATTTAGCACATGTTTAACCTTGAGTTATTCAAAGTCACTGGCACATAAGTATGCAGGCTGAGCACATACTTTGTGATTGCCAGGATAGACATGCCAATAAGGAAGATCTTTGCCGCACTGGGGTCTTTCATCTCTTGCAAGGAATGACCATCATGACACAGTCCTCAAGGGAAGGCCACTCATCTGGTCTCCCATTTAGCACCAAAAAATTAGGTTCAGCCAAGGAGTTAACATCAGGCTTCATTCTATATCACTTTGGGGAATGCAGCTGCAAGAGCCAGTTGCAATAAGTAAATATAATATGACAGAAAGAATAATCAATAATGAATAGAAGTGATCTAATTACTAACATTTGTAATAATAGTTTATTGTTCTATGCCACATGTAGCTTTCATCTTCTTTCTCTCCACTCTGTCAATTTAATTTTCACTTCTGCCGTTCCATTATCTAAAATGATCAAAAAACTACCATGCCCTGGAAAGTACACCAATTAAGAGCTACATTTAAATCTACTTGAATGTGGCTGCCACAGAGTTAATTGGAATAAACATATATTTGACATGATATTGTCTGCATTCTGCTCCAAGACAGACTATCATCCATCACAAATTTTCTTTTTACTCGTTTATATTCTTCTTCCTTTCACTTTTCCTCCTTCTGTTTCATTATTGATTAATGATAGCAGGCACCAACCTGAGAGATTCTTCCTCTTCTTCCATCCCTTTGTCTCCTTTCTGTGCATAGGGGAGCTGCTGAATCATGTGTCTTCTCTGCCAACCACACAGCTTGGGGAAAGGGTTTTCTTCACCAGAGAGCCACGCTCAGGCCCTTGAACTCAAAACCCAGCAATGAGTCTATCCAAAGGCCTGTTATATACAATGTATGGTCATAAGATCTATGTCAAACAAAATACACATTTTTACATGCTATGAAAAATAACAGACTTTTTTTTCTGTTTTTCTTAATCCTGCTACCATGTCAATCATAAACAGGAGAAAATATACATCATCTGGATCACAGCATAACCAAAGTATACTTAATAACAGTCAGCAAATGCTCTAATTTTCTCTTCAATTCAATGACTTAAACCCAGGTAGTCATGAGCACTGCAGGAAAGTATGACTGTGTAAGTTAGTCTATAGCCACTATTTCATGAGCTGTGGAGAAACACAGCCAATTGGCAAGAAAAGTTGGTGTCTGCAGCAACAGGAGCATCAACATGTAAAGTCTCATCAACATGTAAATTGATCACTGCTTGAGAAAAGCACTGCAAAACAGAAATCCTTGTCGTTCTGCTGTTACTGAGTGTTGAGTTTTCAGGGTTTTCTAAGGTAACAAGTTTCAAATAATCTAAAAAGAGATAGCATGCTAATTTTGCTCTCTAGCGCCTTATCTTCTGGAATGGATCAGCTATCCAAATGCATGGCTGATTAAACTGCATTACTATCACTGGACCTATATCACAAACAAATATGATTCAGGAGATGTATTATTCCTTTAAATGCAGAGGTAATATGTTTTTAACCATGCAGATTTGACTTATAAATGTTTACATGGAAGCCATCTGGGAAATGAAAAAGTATAGTTTTTCCCAGCCATTATGCATATGTGGCATCCATGCATGGCATGCAATATGAAATCACTGTGAAAAAATCTACTTTGTTTTCATTAAAGAATATGGCAGCAGCTCCTCTGCATGCATGAAATGTGTATTTATTCTCTAACAGTAGATCAAGTATTGAGGTAATCTATTTTTCATTTTCAGCAAAGACACATTTATTAGCAGAGTTAATGACAGTCTTTGTTAGAACATATTGCCTGTTGTCAAAATCTAAGAATTAACATTGTATTGCAGGTCTGAATAGAATTACTTTCCCTTAAGATTTGCCATACCAAGTTAGTTACATGGTCCAGTAGGCCTGGTGCCCTGCCAGATGGCAATAAATGAGTGGCAAATAAATAAAAATTCAGAGAAAAAATTAATTCTAGGACACCATCTCACTCCAACATGCATTATGTACCTTGACAATTGTTACAGTATAGCATATGGAAAGAAACACTTCCTTCTGACCTCTGCAGGCGATTAGTTTTTGCCCTGAAACCTGGTATTTGATTACCCTTATCTGCTAGGCATAGCTGCAAACATCATTATTGGAGATTCTTTCAGGATTACAACAGCCTTACCACATCTCCGATTATGATAAGGAAACGCTAAAGCATTCAGAAACCTCTGTAGTAATCCAGATGAATTGGATTTCAATAATAAGAGCTTGATAAAGGAGCATGTTCTCCTACCCCCAATGACTCATAAATATGTAGACTCTAATAACCAATTATCCTAGATTTTCAGGAGATTATTTTTCTGGGAACCTGTCAACAGTGATTTTCTTTTAGATGTGGTCCTAACTTCAGATACAGTAAGTTCATGGTTTCCAGAGGTTTGCTAAATGCCCAGAGGAAAGTCTTTTTCTGTGATGTGTATCCCTCCGTCTGAACTAATTAACTGCTACAAATGTGAAAAAGATCCATTTTGCCATGGTGTTGAACTTTTTGAATCTTTCCATTTGGAAGATCAGAAACAATCCAATCAAAGTGCTTGCCACCTGGCTCCTCCACATCGCCTTTTGCAGTGGAATTAAATAAAATTATCATTTTCAATTTGAAAATAAAAGCAGAAAATAATTATTCAACAGTGACCTGGACGGCCCGTTAATTACTGTTCTGTGTTCACCCAAAACATAACTGGTTTGATTTTGTGCTGTATTTCTGCTCCTAAATGCAGCAAGTTCTGTGGGCTCTGCTAGAGAGGTCTTGCAGAAGCAGAGAAATTAAGAGAATTTTTTTTTTTTTTTGACCCCACAGCATCCCCTACTGTTGCTTTTAGGAATGGTACTGACTCACAAAGCACTTCCCCTCCGTCCCCAGCTAGGAGAAGGGCAGGGCAGTTCCCAGAGCTTTTCAGCGGACTGGAGGGGCAGGAGTGGAAAAACGGAAAGATTTAAGTGTTCTCGGGAGAATCAGAGATGACTCTTTAAGGAAAAACTATTACTCCAATAATTCAAAATAGTGTATGTTTCAGTACCATAAAAAATCTCAATGACTAACAGGAGTAGCAATTTTCTAAGGAGCCTTGATCACCACAAGAGACACTTGCTGATTTAAAACGGACCATCTTAAGCCATTGCGGTTTCTCCCGGTGAACCTTGTTCCGTTGTGGAAGATATGGGCATGTATCTCTCACTTGTGTGACAGCTTCCAGGTGTACAGAGGGGAAAAAAAAGAAAAATTATTCTTTGAGTGCACTTGGGATTTTTTACTTTCTTGTCTTTTGTAAATACTTCTTTGCCTACTCAAAAATTTGGAACATCTCAGAATGCCTTTATACTGAAATGTACATTTATTAAATCCTTTTCTCCCAAAGGAACCCATAAACATAACTTTCAGTTTGCATTTCTGGGGTACTGAATTTTTTCTTCATGTATCAACAAAAGATTGTAAAATATATATGCATGCAGAGGTCTGAATATGTATCTTCTGGCTTCTCTGCATCTTGCTTTCCTTATCTATTAAATTTGGTTAACAGTACTTCTGCACCTCCCACGAGTGTTGTGAAATCTTAGTCATTAAACTTCATAGAGTATTTTGAGACCCTTGATGGCAGATGCTACACAAGTGCAGAAACACATCACTTGAAATATATGAATGGCAATTCACTCAGCCCCAACGGTGTTCAGTAAGGAAGTAACTGAAGAATATCAGATGCTGCAGGCTCAAACGAAAGCAAGATCATCAAAATAAATCATTCACCAGAGTCTTCCAAGAACCTTACTTCCTACATATGAGATGGAGGGCTCATCCCTTTCTCTTTTTGACAATAGAGAATAAGCCAAAGCATTGCAATTCACAAACAGTGGTTGTAACATTCTTCTCTGTTGGAGAATTTCACATTATTGTACAGCCCCATGAACTGATTAATTGAGATCAGAATGGTTCATTTTATCACTGTAAGTATAGAAAAGGACTTGGCCCAAACTTGGAAACCAAACAGACTTCCACTATAAAAAAAGGACTCAAGGATAGTGATACCTGTGAGTATTGCCTCATAAGAGTGCCTCTTCTCCCTATTTGGAATTTTAATGTAATGAAAAATCTTATAAAGGAAAAAAAGGAAAAAAGAATAATTTGGTCAAAGGATCCGCTTGTATTTCTATCTGATCTACAGAATTAAAGATTTCTGCAACCTTAGTTCTGCGAAAAGCAACCAACTTGAACTTTTATCTAAATTTAGGGTTTGATACTGACATAGTCGCCTGAGCTTCTTCTGCGGACAACCTAGCTCTTCAGAGCATCAAAGTCTCTAGCAGATTCACGAGTCCACCAGTTGTCCTCAATTTTTGGAATAAAATGTATTCATGAAACAAGACTTTTTGATTTTGTCAAATCTATTCAGATTTTCCTTATCTACAAACCTGAAACCTAGACTGCACAAAATGGCTCAATTTGCCTTTTGCACAAAAGAAGTCTAATAATGAAAAGTCTAACACATCAGCTGAACTAGAACTAGTTCAACCACATTGTACTTGTGACAGGACAGTTATCTTACATCTCAAGACAAGAAAGTCTAAAACAGCAGCTTGAATAATTAGAAAACGAGTGAGAAAAGGATTTTAAACCAGACTGCACATAGAAATTTAGGAGTTAATTTTTTGTTTTATCCAGAAGCAGTTAGTCCATCTTTGAAACAGCCCTGTGTCCCTAATTGGGTTCTGTAACTTGAATAGCTCTTCATACTGAGCACTGGTATATCTACCCAAGAGGGAAAATACCACTATATGGCTTAAATAAGGGTACTGTCCTTAAAGTCTAATCCACAGTCTTCATAAATCTGCAACAATCTTTCAAACAGCTTTGAATCAGGAGTTTATCTTTTAACTAATTTGCTACGCATATGGAGCCTCAGAAGCCGAGCTGATAGATGAGAGATGCAACTTATTTACTATACCTTCTACTCCCATTTATTTAGCAGCTCAGGCAGAATGAACACTTTTAACTTGATTCTCACCCAAAATGCAGGTTGTCTGAATGATGTTTTTACCAGAAAGTTGACACAAAGATTTGTAAAGAAAAGAAAGTAATCTTGAAAACCAAGGAGGAAAAATAACATTCCCCTTCCCTTCAAGCTTTACCTTAGAGTCTGTTGTTTGTTTTCTACCTTTTTTCAACTCATGAGCAAGCAATTTATTGTAGTCCTTTCTTTAAAGGAGATTAATTACTTCCATTGTTAACAAAAAGGTTTTCTTCTAATTAAAAGAAATTATAAGGCATTCATCAGTGGCATTATTCTAGTCAATAAAATAATTATGGTTGTGGCAAACGAAGGAAAAGCCATCAACTGATCTTAGGACCATGATTTAGAAAACTTTAAGGGTGTGATTCTTGAAAAAGCAAAGAAGATCTTACATGCACTTTCAGTCACTCTTTAGAATGTACAGAAAAAAATTACTCCTTAGAAATGAGCATAGTGCCTCCAGAAATTTCTAGCTACACTATATACATTCGTTCGGTATACCCTTGTAACGTCAATTTAGTTGAAGCAAGGAGAGGGAAAGGCTGAATTTCATTCCAGATGAATCCTTCCATATAATATAATAAAAGTGGTAATTTTTGCTTTCATAATAATACCCAAAAAAGAAGATTCAAGTGCTATGAAGACTCCCTTTGAAATGCTACTACCAACATCATCATTACAGTAACAAATATGTTTTTAACAACTTAGCAATGGACTAAGAATGTTACATTAACTCTATTTTACAAATAGATATTCTGCAAATTAACACAATATGATGTTTTGCTTGAAATGAAATATAAAGTTACTAGACAAGTCAGGCTTGAATTCAAAGGCAGGGACTTTACATATGACTTTGTTTTCTTGCTTTTGTCCATCTTCAAGCCAGTTTGGGTTTTTTTGACACAAGCTGAATGCATGAGAACAGGAAAACATTGCATAAAAACTTGTGATTTCCCTCAGCAGAGATATGTCAACTGCCCAGGTGTAGGCTTGTAAGGGACCGGGGGGCTTTTGCACCCCCAGACGCAGGTTGGAATACTCAGAGACAATGCAGTACAAGCCTGCAAAATAGGATTTTATTACCTCACAATCTGCCCGGGACTCCCCAACAACGGCCAAGCAGAAGTTCACAGCAATCGGGAGATGTTCACGGCTTTTATGTGTTGTGGGTGCGTGATTGGAGCGTGCAAGTAGTGGACTGGCCTAACTACTGTTGTGGTATTCATATGCCTGGTGAACAGCGAAGCCAGGTGCATGATATTGTTTACATTCCAGTTGCTGGCTAGAGCAAAAATAAAGTTATTTTTGCAATATGCTGTGGTACAAAAGTGTGGGAATTCTCAACAATGTCCATCGCCCAGTCTCCTCGCAATCCTTCTGCACTGGCCCATAGAGCAGTCTGTGGCAAATGTGCTGTAGAACTGGCCAAGTGCTGGCTTGTGCAAAAGCCAGCATGGTGCAGAACTGCTTCTCATTTGTGGTGATGCTTTCTGTTTGAAGTTATTGTGACAGGTTTACAAGTGCTGATGTGATCAAATCCTCAAACTTGAGGATTTCAGAAATGTTTTTAAAAGGGATGCAGTGAAATGAGAGGGGAACAATTTTAGCCTGGACTTTGAAGACAAATAACACAAAATTATTCCTTGTAATCCAAAGTATTTCAGAGATGCCACTAATACTTCGGCCTCCCTTTTAGGTAGCTTACCTCTCCCATGAAAATCTTCAAAAAGCAAGCTGCATTGGAACATGTTTTAAGGTAATTTATGCAGATAAACTGTGCTCAATAACAGTAATTATACATGAAATCTTCATTAATGCTGTAATATTTATTTGGTAATTTATGTATCAAAGCATAAATTTCACATTTCCTTCTTATGCTTTCTGCTAAAGTTTTGGCATTCTATTTTGAGACAAAAAGCTAGTATGGAGACTGAGGTGCCAGGGTTGCTTAAATTTCAGGACATTTCCTGGGAAATAAGCATTTCTGAAAATATTTTTGAATATGTAGCACACTCTTTGACCCACTAACTGACTCATACAAAAAGTTTTAGAGTCAGGAGGAAATTAGAACCATTGATAGCTAAAGGAGGAAGATGCTATTATTTTATTAAAAATTCAAAAATTAAGTCAATTTTTTTACTGTACCAGGTGATTTTTCCATTTTCTGTGTTGGACTAGTTTGGATGACAGGCCAGAGGAAAAAAAACCTGTGGTCTAACTTACTTTAATCACCATGAAGCAAAATTGCAGTGAGGATCAGACTCTGCAGTTTTCACACAAGAAAAGAACAAATCAAACACAAGCTGAAGTTTATCTTCTTACAGCCACACAGTGACATGCTATCACTGAAACCAGTGAGGACCAGGGTTGTGTGCTTACAGCAGCTACTACAGCCATTCCGTGACTCTGAAAGAAGACGTCACACAGCACCATTGACTATTTCCTGGATATTCCAGAAAATGGGGAGGAATGGAATGTATCTTATTTCCTCAACCTATTTACCTCTATCCTCCTCATTTCCCCATTGAATTCGTCTTCCCTGCTATATGGATTAATTGTTTCAAACAGTTCTGCTATGCACATCAAACTTGCAGCACTGACTTTTCTGAAGCTGTTCACTGTTTTTCCCAAGGATATTTTCTGTTAAATGTCCCAGTGTTTGCAATCTCATCCTGGATTACTGGTCTTATTTATGAGGCAATGGTAAAAAACGTTGCCTTGTGACTAATGCAAACTCATTTGCAACAGGTCTTTGATATTAAGAAATCCCCTTTGAACACTGTCAGTGAATGTCTTTCTCCATATTTATTGATTTTCCTCTTTTCCTCCTACTTTCAAGTTACAGCTCAAGTCTGACCCTTTCTGAACCTCAGCTCTCACATGAACGTGTTTTTCTATTCCTTCCTACTGCTTGCTCACTTATGGTTAATCCTTAGTCTTTTCTTACTCACAATCTCTCATCTCACTTTTTATACAGTTTCCCTGACACTTTGACAAAAAACTGTCATCTCTGTCCTCAGGAGTTATAGCCTTATATCCTGACTAATCTAGTTTCCACTGACACAGCAGATCTCATCCCTGTCCTGACACAGCAGCCAGTCCTCTCCCTGTTGTGTCTTGATTTTTTCTCTCTTGACTTTCTGGGGGAAGTGCAGGGACCTCACATGCAGAGAGAGAAGATTAGCTGGGGTTTCCATGTTTGAGTTCAGACATGCTTCTCAAAATATCCAGCCAGTTGGGACTTGACTTAACTTAGGAAGAACACAAATTCCTGGGAGCCTCTGAGTTAAACTGTAGGACTTCCCAAGAATTTTAAGCTTTATGCCACTCTGCCAAGCGGATTCTTCACTAACACCCAGATAAACTTTGGCAATATACAATATATTTATTTTGCCTTTCCTGCTCAAGAAACCTTGACCTATTTGACTTTCTGAGGGGACAACTGACCAGAGCACAAATTCCAGGTTTTAATGCTCTATTCTAAATAAAGAAATCCTAAATTCTCCTTTAAAAACATAAATAAATATAATACCATCAAGTGGAAGAAATATATTTAATTTTGTCTTCCACTTCAAAGAATACAAAGCTTCATCTCTCAACTCTCAGAGATTGTCCAAACAGAGTTTATTGAGTAATCTGTGATGAAAAATTATGAAATCTGGCCATTGCCACTGAGTGGCTACATAATCTAGGAAAGGATACAAACCCTCTTTGAACAAAGCCTGAAAAAACAAAGTTGGAAGTTTTTTTTAGTACTAGTCTTGTTTGCAGATGCAGGAGCATCGAGTAGAGCAAGGCAGCCTCCTGTGCTGCAAAGATAAAAAGGAAGTGGTGAACTGAGAAATACCCCCAGAGCTATGGCTTGAGTTCCACTTGTACAATGTCAGACTGTTTTAAAGGTCTTTTATGTACATATTGACAAGTTCCCTGCCCGTCTTTGTGTATGAGGCTTCCTGTAGGCACCAGAGTGAGCACAAAATGGAAAGAAGGCTGTAACAGCAAAGTCTCCACTGACCACTTGAACTGTTCTGCAAAGAGTAGGTGTGCGAATGACTGCATAGAGATATTATTTTATTAAAAAAGAGCCAGTCTTATGGAGCAATGCAAACTAGTAAGAGCAAAGACTGAGGTGAAAGGGCAAAACCAAGATAGGGTTCAAAAGTTAGGACTAGAATCTTAAAATCATGCTGGAGTACGGTCAGTCAGTAGAGGCTGTGAAGGAATGAGACGATCTGAAAGCAGCACAGCCAAAATGTTCTGTTTGCTCTGGAACATTATTATTTGTATCACACTCCCACTCAAAGGCTTCATGTAAGTGTCAGGACCCCATCATGTCACATATTGCACAAACACAGCAAAAAGCAGTCCAAGCAAAAACCACAGGAACAAGCAGAGAAAAAGCATTGGTCTGCAGCAGGTAGAAGGCAAAGCTCTGAATAAGCAGGGAGCAAAGTGAAAAGGTTTCATGCCAGAATGTCTCTGAGTTTGCTCCAAAGGATCATGAACCTCTCAACAAACTTGCAGCCCAGTGTGTTCTGCGTAGTTCCAAGTGCTCTGTAATGAACGTTTCACAGAGAGATAATTAACCCCTCTCACCCCAAAGCTCTGCAGTTCTGATGCTTTCCAGCACAATCTGTCCATAATACCATGGTAGAGTGCAGAGCCAGCTTTATTATTTCAGTTTGTTCTGTTCCTTTTTTACTGCTACTGCTCTCAAAGGTTAATTGTATTCCCTGTGCTCATGCACAGTGGTATCTATACATAGACCTCACTGTATGGAATCTTTCTTTTCTTTTTCTTTTTTTCCCCCTTTTTAATCAATAAGAAGTTCAAACACTATGCAACTTTCTCAATAAAATGCCAGGAGTCATCCAGTGAAGCAGGAGAGGGCAAAAGTAAAAAAGCAAAACCTTGACCCTCTCTGACTCAGTCCACTCTTCTCTTGATTTAGAAAAGGATACAAAGCAGAACAAAGAAAAGACACAGAACCACACAAATGCAAACATTTTCCTCATGAAATGTGGGAAGTAGTATATAGTAGCAGGCACCATTACCCTGGTTACTGTATCTCAGTCTTTTTCCAGATTGAAGTCCAAAATCCTGCTAAGTACTTAGGTCATTCCTTCTTTCTTCAGGCTCTTAAGTTCATGTTCACTTCAGAGCTATTTGACAGACCAGATCAGAGGGATCTGTGATTTGGAGATACATCCTTTTTGGAATGTGCTTCTGCCCCTGTGACTATATCCATACCAGCAGTAATACACAGACCTGATATTTTTCTTCCTCAAATAATCCTTCAACCAGAAGTACATGGAGAAGCAGAAAGGACAAGATGTATAAAAAGTGTATAAAGTGTTCTTTTATAGTATTTCCTATCTTGACACTGTCCTTTACAAAGCCACCATGAGTCATGAAGCAATCTTTCATAGACAGCGTGGTGTGAGGGGCTGAACTGTGGCATTACTATCTCAAAGATTGCTAGTCACTGTTGATTGCAACACAGGAGCTGTCAAACCACAAAAAAGCTCTCTGCAGAAGCACTGTTGGGCCACATGACCACCATTTGAAGAGCAAATTGGAGGCTGATGTAGTGTGTGTGCATGCACAGGTATGTGAAGATGCGCAGCACATTTGGTCATCATGACAGCCTCAACTGAGAGGAAAAACTGTAAAAGGACCAGTTGAAAGAGCCCCATATGCATTTTGCCCACCACCAACGCGTTGTGAGGTTCTGACCTTCAGGACACCATGGACCCATGGTGGTGACCATTCTTGTGACTCTGTATCAAATGTTGGCTTGATTTCTCTCTTTGTTCTACTCTTTCCTATCGCTACCGCCTTATCTTGTTGCCTTTGATACTAAAGTAGATTTTTTTTTTTTTTATGTACGGTATCTGGCCTTGGTTGTTTTTTAATCTCGTTCCAGGGGATTATACCAAAACCCTCCCAGTATTAGATCAGGACACCACCAGGTAGAATGAGAAAAGTGCTCTGTCTTGAATGGCACTCTGTCCACATGGCTGCTCACACCACCGTGTCAAACAGTTCCACTGTGCCTCAGACATGACATCCCTGAAACCTGTGGCTCTGGTAGGTGCTTTGCAGTCAGTCTCTTATTTTCTGTGAATCACCTTCTCAGTTGTCCAGAAACAGGTACAAAAACTAACAAGTGTGCAATGGTATTAGAAAGTCAAAAAATATACAGATTATGTGAGATCCAATTCTGCAGAGTGACTACTGCAGTACCTGGCCAGTTAGGTTAGGAAAAACTATCTTTCTCTTATTATCATAGCACACAAGGCACATTGTGAGAAAGTTACCTCAGTCTCTAATAAAACTGTCTTTAAGGGCTGATGGAGGCTAAATGGACCATCAGATCATTCTATCCTAATAACTCGTACAGTATGTTTCCAAGTCAACCAAATAACACTGCTCACCATTAGCAAGTATCTTTGACTTATATTTTAATTTAATTTTATGGGGGGAAGGATTATCCATAATATATTCCTAATTGTAAGCAGGGAAGAGTAAATCAAATGATTCATTTCATACTGAAATCAACCCATGCTGAAAGTAAACAACTACCTATGCTCTCTTTTGGATGACCGAGCTCCCTTGTTTTGGAACAGTTAATACTGAACTTGAACAAATCTCTCCTTGTTTAAAGGTTTAAATTTGAGGAACAGAACAAGATAGATGGTTTCTTTCTCCATAAGCTATTGATTAATGGATTGTACTAAATGGTGTGACGTGCCCTTTAAATGGAATTTACGAGTAATATATTGTATGGCAACTGCATTATTAATGATTTTGATACCTGGTATTTGTGTCTTCCTTCTCTGAGCTCTTCTTATTTATTCTGGTGAAAGTAGAGGGCAAAAATTGGTTCGACTCAGGTTGCTGGGATTTGTTCTCACTATCATATATATTCCTAGTATTATTCTCATTATTTACATTACATTTAGCCTGACAGTTTTCCTGACTATCTGCCAGCACAAGGAGGCCAAAAAAAAAAAAAAATTAAAAAAATTCTTCCTTTGCAAGAATATTGTCAGAGAGTTCAGATAAATATATGTGTATAAGAATAGAAGATGACTGGAGAGCTCATTCCCTTCGTTATTAAAAGATGTTAACAGTCCCAAGTAAAAGCAAGCAGAGAAAATCAAACTTTGTTATTTATTTTTTTCCATTTAAATTATTCGCTGCTTATTTTTCCTGCATTATGAGAGGCATCCTGCACTGCAAATGTACTGGTGTGTTTACCAAGAGGTAGACTTCTGTATGGAGGATTGAAATGAAGGGCAAAGGGAAACTGACAGACAATTAAACAGGAAGGCAAACTCAAACAACAGTATTATTCTGTTCATATTACTGAGTCTTTCAAGTTGCAGAGAACCAAGAATTCCAAGAAAATAAAGACATTACAGTAAAAATATGTTTAGTCTCCACCAGCTAATGCACCAAGGAGATGTTTATTTCAAACCCTTTCCTTCCTTTCTGTTAAAGGTGCATCTAGCAGCTGAGATGTTTGTTAGAAGAGAAAATATGCTATTAAACTGATACATTAAACTACAATGAATCTTCAGAATCTGGTGGAACTGCCAAAGAAATTTCCAACTGAAGTAACATGCTGAAATATGTTGCATATTCTACTCATTAAGATATTTTATTGTCACTCCATCAAAACTAAGGACCTGGTCTGCAACTAACATTTAGCAGTTTTACTGATTACTGAGTGACGTTAAATACTGAAATCTGTCTTTGCTTAAAAAGCTCAGAATGGCCCTAGGAATGACAGATTAGAGTTGACACCTGTTCAAAGCACCCTAGCATCAGCATACGTATTGAGATGAACAGCATATAAGGACTAGAGGTAACTGAAAGTCAGACATCCCCTACTTTAAGAAGCTGTGAACTTCATCCAGTCTCAGAATGAATGCTGTATCTTCCAGAATGAGAGAACAGGAAGTAAAGACTATAAGTAGTGGCCTGGAATAAACAAAACACTCATTGCTGCAATTTTCCAGGAGGCCCCAAACTGGGGCAAAGTCTCATCTCCCCTCCATTTCCAGTTTCCAACCCTGACAGACCTGGGGAACAGTTTGGGCATCACATGGACACATACTGTGCGAGCTGCATCCAGAGATATATACCAGAGTCAGGAAGTCAGAGATCTTCCGTGTTCAGCTCTTCAGCAGGGAGTCAGGAAGCCTTATCCCTCAAGCTAGTCTGGGTGGTGATCTTACCTCACAATGGAAGACACGAAGCTTAGGCTCTGGATGAGGAAACCAGACAAATTAGACTTTTTTATTGAATACAAATTTCCTCTCTCACCCTGCAAAAAAAAATCAGTAATCTTTTTTTCAGATGAAAATGACAAGTCTTATTGAACAACACTTTGGGGAATTTTTCACCCTTGCCAGCCTCCCTGTAATGTTTCTCTCAGTTTTCCAATAGAGAAAAGGATAATGAGGGGACAAATAATTACCATTCATGACCAGCTAGTGTGGAAGTGTAGGTGTGCTCTCTGCTGAGAAAGTCAGTACGCAAAGCTACATCCTATGTAATAATTATATTGTTCTACCTTTTGTCTTGATGTGACATACAAAATCTCAGTATGTGAGAAGACCACTAAAAGAAGGATAAATATTGAACAGGGCTGTAAAAGCTTTGAACAATGCAGTAAAAATAGATGCAATTCAATATTCATCAAAGTAATTTCAGTAATAATTTCTGCATTACAACTATAAATATTACTTAGAAGCATTTAATTTCTCTAGGGATGATTTTTTAAACAGTTAATGTCTTAACAAAACTCATGAGAATGACAACTTTTAAAAATTAAATGAGAGAACCTAGATTTTTCTCAAACATTTATTCAGTCTCCAAGCAATGCTTGAACAGCAGTGCACTGAAGACACTGAAAACAGTTCCATGAACTTCAGTGAGACTTTTCATATGCCATGTAGCACTACAAGCAAAAAAAGGCTTAATAGTCAAGATGGGTTTTAAGCCCAATTAGCTTCTTTGGTTCTTTCATGCAAAGGCTAGATTTTCTTGAATCCATTTATTGAGTGGAATGTATTGAATTTTCTTAAAGTAGAGATTATTTTGGTCTTTGTTTTTGCATCATTAAGTAGGTTTGTTTTCCTGTTTCACATGGATTTTATACCACTTTCAACAGCATTGAAAAGCATCCTCCATGTTCTTGTTCAATGACAAACTACCCGAGACACTGGTTATGTTCAGGTGTGCAAAACTTCACCTGTCAGAGCTGCATACAACATCACAGTCAAAATTAAGTGTTACTCCTGAAGCAACAGTTTAAATGGGTATTTAGATAAGAGTTTCCCATTATGAAAGATACTGCTCTTTTAAACTCCATAAGAACAACTAGATAAAATAAAAAGTAATTTGATATGTAAGCCCAGGCTATACAGAAACTGACTCAGACTCTCCTTTGGGTTTTGAAAAAATGGTTAAAGTCTGTCTGCAATTTATTTTAATTGATCATTTTTACGATCTGTTTATTTATCCCCAAACAAACAAAAAATAACCTTAGGAGTCCCTCTCTGTTTGGAGACAGCAAATATCAGAAGGGTTTTTTAAAAAAATAAACATGATTATCATTGAATTTTCATATCACCAATGAAACAAATCCTTGCAAAAATACTATGAATGTAAAAGTGTCTCATCATCAGAACAACTTGTACAGCATGAAAGTTCGTAATGTTGCATCTACATCCCTGCAAGTTTTTACAGTAACTCATTATTCTGAATGGGTTCATTGAGTTTTGAATTAAAGATAAAAGGTGAAGTTAGAAACCCTCCTTTCCCTCTTTAAACTAAAGTAATATTTGAGGAACATGATCATGTTCATGTCTAAACTATTTGAGGCACTGAGTGCCATGGTTTAGATGATGGGTTGGTGTTGTGTTGGATTATAGGTTGGACTTAATGATCTCAGAGGTCCTTTCCAACCTTGTGATACTGTGATCATTTTTCCGCAAGTGTGTTATTTCCTTATTATTCACAAGATTGGTATAACAGAAATTAAACTGATAAAGAAAACATTGCAAAGAAATAAAGTAAATTTACTGATGGAATCTCTTTCAGAAAGAAGTATAAAAAATCAGGTATTTTTAATTACTTTTTCAAAGACCAAATAAGAGAGTGAAGAAATGTATTGCTTTCATCAATCTCCTCAGTCTTACTCTCCAGATGACCACTAAAGAGAGGCTAATTTATTTGTGTGTTTAGTCCAGAGCTTGCAAACGCCCACAAAGAAAAATAAGAAGTCTCCTCTATTCAAAGTGTTCTGATTTGCTTATTAAAACAACATGAAACGTTATATGATTGTGTTCGAGAAGTTACCTGTTTTAAATTATTTTTAGTTCCTTTGATTTAGCAGCACTGCAAGATGAACGTATCTTTATTTTTCAAGGAACAATACTTGTAAAGGAGAGAAGATTTTCTGAAGTTCAGCTTACACAAAGGACAATATAAATTCTACACAAATATATGCACACACCCACACCTCCCCCCCCCACACATACATCGTAAAATAAGCAGAAGTTTGTGGATACGTCACTGAAGAAATAATGTTGTCTAAAATTCAGTTTCCTAGCTTTGGACCTAACATAGCCCTCTGTGGGCAAACTCAGTATCTGTGAAAGCAAAAATGCCCCCCCCACCACCACACCAGTGATGAATGCAGCATATGGTATCCACAGGTCTCATCACCACATAATTCGCCAGTGAGATGTATGCAGTATGTCCTAGATTTCCAGTACTACTCCCACTAAACAGGTAACTATGTATCATAGTATTGCGTGGCTAGAATTAACACCCCACGGTTTTTCCTACTCTGTGAAGTGGCCATGGCAGCTGGACTACCTTCCTAATACCTCCTTTCACCTTGTCATAACGACTACAGCACAAAATGCTTTTCTGTGATACATTTTCGTTGATCAAAATGTTGTTTTCAAAGGGACTTCATTTTGGAGAGAAAGGACTCAGCACATATTGACACCATGAGAATGCCACATTTCTTTCAGCATCTCCAAAGGGAAAAGTGTCCTCTTTGGATTTAATATATTTTTGTGTACCTTTGAAATAAAAATTGCAAAATAAAAACAAAACACTTAAATTAACCCGGGAATGTTATTTTCTCTTTCATGGGACTTATAAAAGCAAATGTGTCTATATATATATTAAAAAATAATAAAAATAAAATAATAAAAATAATAAAAACAACATATATTTTATCCCCTTTGGCAAAGGAAGAAAACTATTAGCTATGATCGATGCATAGTTAGTCAGGATAGATGTAGGAATGAGATAACTCCAATAAATCAATGGGAATTCAGAAAGATACAGGTCCAATAATCCAAAACTCGCTGTCTGCAGTGTGCAGAGAGGAAGTTCTGACCAGGCAAACTTTCAGAGTACGGCTGTACAAGGGCAGCAGAGGATGTTGTTCAGTGCCATCTCTGACAAGGCAGAAAATCTACTGCTCCTCTAACTTGTCTGTCACAAGTGATAAGCTCCCATATCAGGTTTGAGAAAGGCTGTGAATGGAGACGGATCAAACCCTGCATGATGCTGCACGAAGATCTGTATGTAAGAAATACCTGTTTGTATTCAAACCACAAGCTCAGTCCCAGCTACTTCAAGACCTCAGGCAGAAGGTGTTTGTCCTTTTCTCCACTCCACCACAATGAATCACTGCATGCTGACCAATCAGTCCCGGGCTTGCACTGAAAGATAGCCAGTAAGTTACTGCAATATCATCAAAATTAACATCACATTAACAGTGCTGTGTCTGCAATACTAATGAACTCTAAGAATGGTGCTCTACTCAGCTTGCCCAGAGCATTGTCCAACCCTGTCAAAATACCTGCTCTTCCCAGGTGAACCTGACACCCCTCAGTGGGGGGAAAATGGTCCCATCATGCTCTCTCCATAAGGAAAGACTGTCCCCTTTCCTTCACAACAGGAGCAGCTCATAATTAGGGATTATTAGCCCAACAATATGGAATGATTGATATAGAATTAAAGCTAATGACTTTAAAGATGATTAAGCCACAACTGACACAAGTTGTTTACTCTGTCTGTAGACACAAAAATCCATTCACTACGACCACTGCAGAGCTCTGTATGATGCCTTAAGGGGTAGGAAAGAGAGTAGAATCTGAGATGTTGTAATACACTCTATGGGATAAGGTGAGCACATAGAAGATAGATATTGTAACTGAAGAGAAAGCCTGGCATTTATTTAGGTAAGCAAGGTGCAGCATAAACAAGGGTTGTTTTGATGGTCTATTTTAGGAATTTCTGCTGTGAACTCAAGTTCCACATCTTAAAACTGTGAGGTTTAAGCTGAATTTTATGTTTCAATAGTTACAAGAGCTCATTATTCTATTTCATTTTTCCATCTGAGGTAAAGATCAGAGACCCTTTGGAGAAAATATATACAAGATAAAAAAAAACTTTCTAGGTGAAAATATCTGAATGTACAAAACAGAAAGTGCTGTCCTCTGCACCTGCCAGAATGGATGGGTAAACTCAGACAGAGTTCTCATGAAAACATGCAGCCATCCAGGTCTCAGGCTGTAGAGTGTCAGAGCTTTTTACTGGTAATTGATGGCAGTAGTGAGAACAGCTGTGTGAGGTGTGACCAGGTGGACAATCTGCCTATCCCAGTGGCAGACCTACAGGAGAAAATGGAAATGATAAGGAGTATCAGCGAGGCTGAGAAAGAGAATGGTGGAGCCATATTCTGCCCTCTCAGAGCCAAAAAAACCCAGACATCAATGGGATCCTATATCCTCCTCCTGCCAGCATGGAGGCAGTATCTTAAAGGAAAGGAGTGAATGGAGGCATCTCCATGCTCATTGTGACAGACACACCTCCTCCTTGCCCACCTCACCTTCCCACAGATGCCTTGGTACAACAGGTATCAGGGTCTCAAATGTGTAAAGCCAGTCAGTGGATGATAAGCATGGCAGTCAATCTATATCAAAGGTGTTCTTGAGGTCAGAAAGGCCTACCTCTCATATCACAACCACTTCCATGAGAAAGAAAAGAAGAATTATAGTTGACATTGATGGGATTCACCCTTCTTAAACAGGGAAGAGAGTCTTTGTTCTTGAGCTTACAGGAGTCATTGACAGAGCTTTAAACTAGACTTGAAGGCTGAGGGGGATAATAATAGGTCCACCTGTGACAAGCTGTGGGATAACACACAAAATTTAGAGGGATAGGGCTCTCAGACTGTTGCTCTGAGGCATGCTGAGCACATGTGAAGTCTTATAGATGTAACAGTAGCCAACAGGGAAAAGCTGATGAAATACCTCAAAGGAGTTAAGCGGTGCTGATGGAAAGCTACAACCTGGTTGCCATTACTGAAACTTGCTGGGCTGAATTCCATGACTTAAGGCCAAGCACAAGGTTCTGAGCCTGGGTCGGAGCAATCCCAGATACGAGCCAGGTAGAGAACAGATTGAGACTAGACCTGAAGAGAAGGATTTGGGGATGCTGGTGGATAAGAAGCTCAACACGAGCCAGCGATGTGTGCTTGCAGCTTAGAAAGCCAGCCATATCTTGGCTGCATCAAAAGAAATGTGAACAGCAGGTCAAGGGAAGTGATTCTCTCCCTCTACTCCATTCTTGTGAGACCTCACCTAGAGTATTGTGTTTAATTCTAGAGTCCTCAGCACAGGAAGAACATGGATCTATTAGTGTGAGTCCAGAGGAAGGCCACAAAGATGATCAGAGGATTGAAGTGCCTCCCAGAGGAGGACAGGCTTAGAGAGTTGGGCTGGTTCAGCCTAGTGAAGAGAAGGTTAAAGGGAGACTTTATAGTCATCTTCCAGTACTTAAAGCAAGACTACAGGTAAGTTAGGGAATGGCTCTTTATCAGGCAGTGTAGTGACAGGTCAAGGGGTAATGATTTTAGGCTGAAAGAGGCGAGATTTATATTCATTGTTAGGAAGATTATTTTTCCTGTGAGAGTGGTGAGGATCTGGAATAGATTGCCTGGAGATGTGGATGCCCCATCCCTGGGGGTGTTCAAGAACAGGTTGGATGAGGTTTTGAGCAACGTGATCTAGTGGAAGGTGTCCCTGCCCATAGAAGGTGTTCCTGCCCACAGCAGCAGGGTTGGAACTGGATCATTTTTAAAAGTTCCTTACAATCCAAATGATTCTATGATTCTATTCTATTGTTAAGACTATGACTTCTGAAGGAAAGTCAGTCTTATAACTGAATTTAATACAGAACAAGAGCATTTACTTGAGGTTTCAAAGGCAACAATCTTCCCTGAATAGAAAAGGAAAAAGTCTTGTTTCTCTAAGGGCCTTGCTGAACCATATCTGCAGTAATGATCTTTAAGCAATTGCAAATTGATCCTGAGTGAATGTTCAGTCAGTAGAACTGTTGGGATGGGCCACATGTTTCTGAAGAATAGCTGCTAGAGGAGTTATGGCCAGATGGACCATGTTTTCCTGAGGAACCATTGTGCCCCACTGGAGTGGTGAAGGATTTTTCCCTTTGCCACTCCTACTTCTTTCTCTCTCCTCTAACTTATCTTACTATACCTTCTTTTTCCTTGGCACTGTGGTGAATCGGATGGAATCCAAGTTGTGTTGTAGTTTGTGTAGTGACCTTGGCTGTGTTCAGGATATCAGATTGTGATCTGCAAAGACTGGGATTTGTTTTTGCAACTTTGATAATTTGCTACTGGGAGTGCAACCAAGTATCCGGTTTATTGTTTTGTCTGTGTTCCAAATAAATACTGCATTTGAATTCACCCTGTGAGATTTGTCAGTCTCCAATTTGCCACGCAGATATCAAAAGACCCTCCCTCTTTAACTGTGCAGGTCCGGGTGGGCCCTAACATTACTGGTGTTGGAAGCAGGTTGTTACACATCATGACACAACCACCTTCCTGGGCAGCCGTTACAGTGTCTGATAGCCCTTTTGGTGAATAAATTTTTCCTCATGTCTAATCTGAACCTCCTCTCGTGCAACTTGAGGCCATTTCCTGTCATCACCTGTCACTTGAGATAAAAGACCAACACTCACCTCACTACAACCTCCTTTCAGGTAGTTGTAGAGAGTAATAAGGTGCCCCCTCCACTTCCATTTCTCTAGGTTAAACAACCCCAGTTCTCTCAGCGACTCCTCATAAGACTTGTTCTCCAGACCTTTCACCAACTTTGTTGCCCCTCTCTGGACACACTCCAACACCAAAATGTCTTTCTTATACTGAGAGGCCCAAAACTGAACACGGCATTCAAAGTGTGGCCTTACCAGTGCTGAGTACAGGGGCACAATCACATCCCTGGTCCTGCTGGCCACACTGTTTCTGATACAGGCCAAGATACCATTGTCTCTCTTAGCAACCTGGGAACACTACTTGCTCACGTTCAGCTGGCTGTCAACCAGCACACCCAGGTCCTTCTCTGACAGACAGCTTTCTAGTCATTCTTTCCCAGGCCTGTAGCACTGCATGGGTTGTTGTGTCCCATGTACAGAACCCAGGACTTGGCCTTGTTGAACCTCACACTGTTGGTTTCAGCCCATCATTTGTCTGTTCAAACCCCTCCATAGAGCCTCCCTACCCTCAATCAGATCAACACTTTCATCCAGCTTAGTGTCATCCACAAACTTACTAAGGGTACACTCAATCCCCTCATCCAGACCACGAATAAATATATTAAACAGAACTGGACCCAACACTGAGTCCTGGGGAGCACCACTTGTGATCTTCTAGAACCCAGAGAGAAAACAGCAAAATCCATCTCATCTATGTATGTCCCAAGAGGTGGGAGATATCTCTACGAACTCTCCATTGCTTAACATGTACCACGCACCCCATGTTGCTTTTCACCCTAACCTCAGGAAGATACATAAGCTGGACTTCATCATTGCACATGAAGGTTTCTTCACTCCAGTGACAGAGGACTAGGTGAATCAGAGGGCATTCCCCAGAGGGAGAATGGAAGAGGTAGGGAGGGAACATGAAATCATTCCCTATGCCATCTGTCATCGCTGCAGCTGCCTCACAGGACACAACCCTTTAATAGAAGCTGGTTAATTTCTTTAGAAGTATCTCATTAGTCCCTCCCTTCCAGAGCTATCTCTCTATTAAAATGTGATAAATGAATTCTGCCATTCCCAGTTCCAGCCTGTCCCCTTAGTGAAATGAAGATGAGTTATGCTGATCAGGACTCAAGATAGAGAGAATTATACAGAAACAAGGGGAAGTATTTCATTTGCCAACTACATAGCTGCTCTGTCAGAAACAGAGATGGGCTCTCCCATCCCTCTCATTACTCTAGGAAACTCCAGGTAGAGAATAAGAGGGCATGAAAAACTTATGTTCTGTAATGAAAATATACTACACTCACTCTCTGCATAACACTTCATCGTAACCTACGTATGACTGACTGGAAGCAATGGACATGAGAGGTCTGATGGGATTTCAGTGCTCTGCAGGTTCTCCCTGTTCACCAGCTGTGGACATGTAATGACCCCTGTGTGCAGGACAGTGTCTGCAAGTTCTTCACAAAGATATATGTGTTAGCGTGGGCATCATCGTTGCCTGTTCACAAGGGTCCTTGTTGCCCCAGGTGTGCAGAAAGAACATGTCAGATGGCTGCAGACAAGGCTCCGACTTCCCTCTCTGCAGTGAGTAGCTGCTTCTGAGAGGACAACTTACTCCCTCTCTGTGCACTATGTGCATAGTTTTGATGAGGAAGTCAACATATAAGGGAATGCTCTTTGCTTCTCTGAAGGATTAACGGAGGTTCAATATTAAAACCAGCAGATAAGTTGTGATGTTCTTAGGATATTTCACCCTAAAACTCAGAAATATATAAAAAAAAATTCATTCAAGATTAAAGAAGAAAGCGGATTCTGCCCTGCATATAGGGCTAGTCCTTTCTACCTCTGACCCTGCACCTGGCAATAGAGGGGAATTCATGACAGAAACTTCAGTTTCAACTTTCCTTCCTGCACTTGTACACACAGAAATGCATTTCTGATTTCCACCATACACACACTCACACACAAGCACACTCTGCTGACTTCCATAGGGCATTTCATTTCTGGCAGGCAGCTTATGGGTAACAATGAACCTGAGAATTTGACTGATCTTTCTTTTAACACTTTCCCTTCTAAAACACTGACACCATCTCAGAACCTCTACTGCTTTTCACATCCAGCTAAATGATGTATCGATGTGTCACCGGCAACATTTGAATACAGCTTTTTTCTAGATGTGCTGGATTTTAATTGAGTAAGAAAAAAATGCAAAAAGTATGAGTAGTTTGAGAAACAAATTGACACCTTAATTTATCCACCTTAATTTAGTTTCAGCATAAATAAAACAACCCTCTTCCCTGCCATAATCTTTATTGTCCCTTCTTTTTCTCAGAACAACAACTAGCTGAGATTAGAGTTAAAAGATATATATTTTTATTTTTATTACTTAAATTTATATGTTATATTTCATCTATATTGAAAAGACATCCAGGTCAGGAAAAGTTTTGTTATTTTCCACTGTTCTGCTGTGCAACAGGTGAGAGAAAATTAAATTAGCACCAAATGACATACATGCTTGAATAATGGTCAATCTCCCAGAGTGGAATAAGACCAGGAAACCTGAGCTTGTAGCAAGTCTCTGATAGCATTAACATTAAAATCTGCAATCAAGAGATCAAGTATCTTTGCAAAAATTGTTCAAGAGATTAAAATTCCAAATCAACAATAGTACTGGTGTATTGCCTCCTTTCTGATCTGCCCTAGTTTTGTTGTTGTTGTTGTATTCTTCCATATGTCAAGAGCGTTTTCAGGCTAAGACAGTTATTGCATTAAGCAAGAGGAATAGCACATGTAAAAAGCAGGTGTGAGGCTTGTAAAACCATGGTTCAGGTGGGTGATTCACCATGTAACAGAAATAAAAAGGAAGAAGAAATTGTGAAGGTGAATATCTCTCATCCTCTTAAAGATGTCTTTCCATCCATCTGTCCTTCATAATCATTGCATTTACTATACAGACATCTGCCTCAGTGAGCAAAGAGTAATTGTGTAGTCTGCAAAGTCTAACTGTACAGCCTGTCCAAGGATGTATGAGGGTCAATCTCTCCTAAACATCCACAAGAGCATTCCCATATCACACTGAAACTGGCTGGTTGATGGCTGGCTGAACCAGCATCACAGCACAGCAATCTCATCACTGTCATCTGTAGAAGTGAAGAGCTGGCTGGGGAGTCCTAATGAAAGGTGTAGGAACCAATGTCATCATATCTATGCAAATATAAAATATACAACTGTGTAAATGATATGCAAAATAATGAACAGTAAGGAAATAATCTGTGCAGAGAAAGAGAGGGAAAGATATGTCAAATGGGAGGGTGTTGCTATCACTAAGACAATTCACCTGGTTTAGAGCCTGCTTTCAATTTTGCCCTTGAAAAGAACACAGCCTGGACAAACTGTTCCGATGGCTTACAAATTATTGATCTCGGGTACTCAGATGCAAAGTAGAAACCATGGGTGGCAATACTCTGATAGTTTCTATTAAAGGTTTGAATACAGTTCCCATGCTCTTCTAAGATTATATCCTAATCATGGGCCTCTAGGAGAGCTCTGCCTACATCTCAAAATCTGTTCTAGAAGGTATGAAATAGACACTGGGGTTCAGAAATGAAATCTCCTTGTTTCAGTTTGCTAATTCCCCAGCTACTGAACTATCGTTACTTTCTTTCTGGGTTTTCCTCCAGATTCACTTTATACAATATTATTTAATATGGCTTCCCTATGGACACTTGAAGAACTTATTTTTTTTTTTAATTCCATGCTCCATACTGAGGTTCACGTGTTTAAACTTACCGTAAAAGAATGAGGAATATGGAAGGTGATGCATTAATTAAAGGAATTCTATAATTTGCACATAAGTTCAATTTAGAAAGGGGCTATGATCAGAGGTGTTAAAAGGTTGCTGGCTTCTGAGGTCATTTGGGAAGTTTGCAAGAGAGACTGGCTATTTCACCTCTTCTTGAAATGCCTTTTCTGTATTTAATAAAAGCAAAAGTATGCTAAGAATCCAGGTAAGATATTTGTGAAATTTGGTGCACTGATGCCTCTGTTAAACCTCCACAGGTTAAACTTCTAGATCTGTAATTTTAGATTCCCTCCTCTTATTAACACTCCTAGGCATATGGCATAAACCTCTACTCATGTTTTCATTTAATAGTTTCACTCTATATCTCCATTAAAAAGGTTTCAGCTAACAGACATATATACACAGAACACAACATAGAGATCCATTTATCAGTCTCAAGAGAATGAAGAGCCAAGAAAATTATAACAGAATATAAGTCAGTACTCTGGAGTGACTAAATATTTCAAATCTAATTGCTGAAAGCCAGGTGTCAACCCCTTTATTTAGAAGAGAATCATGCGTCACTCTGCTTCTGTTCTCACTCTATGCCTCCCTACATTTTCATGGAGCTAGAAACCCTCAAGTGGGTATGACAACAGAGAACAGGCAGTGAATTAAAGTACAGTTTGTTGAAGTTGTTTAAAAAAAAAACAAAACAGAAAAAGAAACCGAAAATGTTTTCTGCTACATTTTGTCATTCTTATTCTGCAAATTTATGCATAGGCAAGAATTACTAAAAATGAGGCGTAGATCCTAAATAAAAAAACCCTTATATATATGTAGGTGTATTTATATATATATGCATGTGTGTACATTTATATTGTAAGCAAAGCTGCCATCATTTACACTAATTACAGCCATTCTGGTTAGAGGACCAACTGTGACTAGTTCCACTCCAGGACAGGCTGCAGCTATTACCACCTTGAAAAATTACCCTTGCCACAATCACTAACACATTCTTCCAATTAGTTTGAGGGAGGAAATGAGACATTTTTCTTCCTTAATGCTTCTCTCTTTTCCTCTCCTTGCCCATCCATTTTACGCTTCCTGATGGTGCTCAGGAGGCCATCAGGTTCCCTCCAGCACACTTCCTGCTTCCACCCAGCAGGAATAAACTGTTACCGCTTTGTTTGAAATTTTTCCTGAGAAGTCTGATTCCTCTCACCAAAATGTGAATAATTGTAGCATTTGACTCTCGGCTTCCTCCTCAGGGATCCTTCTGAGTGAAACAGTTAGTTATTGAATTTATTCTGACAGGGACTGCCAAAGAAAACTTTATTTGATGGATGGGGCAGGGGGTGGAGAGGAGGAACAAACAGTTTACTAAACTGAAAAAAAAATTAAAATTCTATAAAGGGAGACAAAAAGTCCTGTAATGGAAGGTGGAAATTTGGGACAGAAAAATCAGGTCATAAAATTTAAGATCAACATAGCAGTAGGAAGCAGGAAAGCATATCCCAGGCCAAACATACCAGTAGTTATACACGCTGGCCTCAGATGTCATATACAACATGCATCTGCAAACCACCTCATATTTCCAAATCCCACACTACACTAAGCTCAACAAGTCCACACTGGAAAGGAAGAGGGCCTGAGTCAACACTGTTCAGCGTTTAGTGTATAAATCTAAGATACAGACATCTTTAATCCCAAATATCCAGTCCACTGCCTTTCCCATTTTAAACCCCAAGAACATTGCTCTAACTTAGGAAAATGGGGTCAATTTATTCCACATGTCTGCTTAATGCATGCTTGTTTAATCACACAACATCCAGTCCAGTGAAGAGGCAGAAAAGCATGGCAGAAGCAGCGCAACTCTAAGAAAGGCAGCTTAACTCTCTTTTGGCCCACGCGCCGTCAAGTACTAACAAGTCTCAATGAATAACAGGAAAGTGTTAGCAAGCTGCATCAGGAAAAGTGACTTTAAATTTCTCCCTCACTTACAAGTCCTAAGCTCAGATGTGATTTTCATCCCTTCTGGTTTCCAGCTGAACAAGAAGAGCTTAAGTACTTGTGAAAAAGTTGCTCTCCAGGTGTTCCAGCAACAACGGTCTGTAAAAAATAGTCAAAGATTTTACAATGAAACCTACTATCCATTAGAGCTTTGACTTAGCTGTGAAATTGGTAGGTAGTCCCCTACACTCAGTAGTAAAGTCAAGCTTTGACTTATACATAAAGTAAGTGTCACCTGCAAATAGCAATGACGCAGTAGGAAAAGTCTAGTAGAGGATCCATTTTTTCAAGTTAACTGGTCAAGGAGTAGCCATTAACATACAGTTCCCTTGCTAGGAAGCACAGGACTTTCAGCTTTGTCTCAGCAGCCCATCTTTCCAGGCTTTTCCCCACAGTTAAAAATATGATTATGTGCAACAGTGAGTGTAAGACTCTATCTCCTTTTCCAGCAATACCATGATCCTTATACACATCACCAAGGTAGCTGTGAATTG
Organism: Dromococcyx pavoninus; assembly: GCA_033558185.1. Lineage (NCBI taxonomy): Eukaryota > Metazoa > Chordata > Aves > Cuculiformes > Neomorphidae > Dromococcyx > Dromococcyx pavoninus. The sequence continues at coordinate 2,104,772 of JAUMJL010000091.1, read as the reverse complement.
TAGGTGTCTTACTGACTGACCTACTCAAGATATGCATTGCCTTAGAGTCTGAATGGCTCAAAAACTGATTGAAATGTGGGATTACATTTCTCTAGGGATATAAGGAAACATTACTGTCACCCTGTAACTTAGCCTAATGAGAGGGAAATAACACACCATCAGACATGAGCCCTATCATCGACTCCATTCTATGTCCTGGAGTAATACACCCTGTTGACAAGCACTCACAAGAACCCTGACCAGTAACAGCTGTGTCTTCATTGGCAGTCAGGTGTTTTGTGTGGTAAGAACAACAGCTGTGTCCTGGTCATCAGGTTAGCAGTCAACATCACCACTCCCCTGCTCCATTCTCATAGCTTTTCAGAGTTCCTGAATGTTGTTCTCCTGTTAAGGAATGCTCGACACATTGTGTGAACCCTGGAAAACCTCCTCCATTGGCAATAATCAGAAATGTCAGCAGTGCTGTCTGATCTGAGAGAAGCATAGACCTCTAGGGAAAGTAAAAGAATAGGAGTAGTGGTTTTACTGAGACCATAGATATAAAGATTTGTCAGCTAAGCACACAAAACCAGAAATTTCTTCCTACTTCTTGGAGTTTTCTTACCCTTCTACTGAGATGTAACCAGGCTGAAAATAACCATAAATAGCTGGACATTATAAGCAATGCAGTTCAAAGTTCTGTCCTGCAGCATATTTTTGGCTTTTTTTTAAAGTTTTTAATTAAGATTTCACAGGATCTCTACAAAGAGTATATTTGTGCAGGAGAGACACCTAGCGACAGTGTTCAGAAAATGGAGGCCTTTAGGCTACTAAGGGAAGTCAAATAGGGAAATGTTAGACCAGATTTTGGCAGTCTGGTGGTAGAAGTCACATATGAAATGCAAAAACAAGAGTAGGATCAGACATGCTTTGAAAATAATAATTTCATTATATACAAAGGTTATATTCCACTGATAATTAGGTGTTTTCCAGAGAAAAGTCTCCTATATTATTCCTTATAATTGAAAGTTTCCCTTCCATGATCATCTAAGAGAATGAATGAGAGTGCCAAGGTGGGCAGAAACAAGGGAGGGTCCAATCTGTGCCCCAGTGAGTTTAGAGAATTCACATGTTGTGGATCACCCTCTCACCTCCCAGATATCCATAAACCAGAAGCAGAAATACGAGGCAATCTCCTGAACTTGTGACCTGCTGAGTAATGGACTGACAACAGAAGAGTGTCCATAGCTGCTGTCCTCCTGCTCCACATCATCCTCATGTTGATCATTACTTTGTCAAATAAGCAGCGCTTTTTCAGCAAAGGACGTTCAAAACCACTCTTTTCTATCAGAAAGCAATCATAAGAGTACACAAAAATATAAGAGCGGTCATGCTGGATCAGATGAAAGGTCTCTCTCTGCTGATACCTTCAGCATTTATATTAACTTATGGCAAGGATCTTTGCAGTGTACCCAGCCCTTAATGTGAGAATAAATATTTTTCTGTTACTTCACACATTTCCAGGATAAATTTTTCCTGTTAGACTTCTCTGCTTCAGTGGCTCTGGCGTGATTTGGGAAATACGAACTTAACTTAGCTTCCTTCCTTTCTTCCTCATTCATAAGAGACAGATAAATGCCATGCCATGGCATATCATCCAACATGCCCTCAAGAACATCAATCACATAGAAAACCTTCTCACAACTCTTTTATATTTGTTGTAGACACTACTAACCAGTGGATAGCACATGGCACCCTGGCAGCAGGTGAATTTTTTTTGTGACTTTCGCAATGCACTAGAGAAGACCAACTAATCATGGTCTGCAGCTTAATCCACTACACAGAATTCTTGTGAACAGCATCAGCTCACATAAGAAATATCTCATGAAACCTCCCATCTGACCAGTTCTGTCAGGTTTGGTAGACTGTGTGTGTACAGAGTGATTTGATAAAGTACAGAGTTGCCACTATCTGTGGATCCTGGTCTTTGCAGGCCAGCCCTACACTAACCCATTCCCTCTGCAGCCTTCCTCCATATGGGGCTCTGTTCTGCACTCCGAGAATTTCAAGGCCCATATCTGATCTGACATGGTTGTGTCAGCTTAGCTTGGACTTCTGATGAAATCACTTACCTCTGAAAAACACCTGTGTAAAAGTCTGTAGAACAGAGCATTTCCAAAAAAAGAGAGGTAAAAATTATAGACAGCAACAGGATTGTTGGGCCAGGGACCGCAGGTAGCTCAAAGACTCAAGAAGAAAAACACCAAGACTGAAATGCATAAAATCCAAAGGGAAAAAACAGAGAAATGGCATTTAATCAACATAGAGGATTGACTCAAAGGAACAGCAGGGATTGACACTTCCACTTCCGACTGGTGCCTGCTTGGCTGGCAAAGACTCCTTGAGTGTTTCACCAGGGTGGTGAGGTTGCCAACATTCAGACTAGTAGCTCTGTAAATCCTCTCTCTTATGTGTGTTATCCAGTAAATATTTGCTTTATGTTTTTGAGTTCTGATGCAGAGTCTCTTTGCTGACAAATAAGATACCCAAATAAAGTGACTCAAAGAAGGATGGTTGCACTATTCAGGGTAGAAGTAAGGCCCTCAGAGATACGTGCACCGTATTAACAGACATAGGGGAGTGAGACAGGCTTTAGCACTTGGGACTTTTTAAGAGGATGAGTCTGATAACATCTTCCTAATCCAAGATTTTTACCCAGTATTTCTCTGTTACTTATTTGTAGAGTCACTGTGGAAAAATAAAAAACATACTCTTGGACTACTATCAAGATTGACAAGAGAGATGCAGAATACATGCAGACTTTAAGGTCAAAATCTGTTTGCAGGGAACCAACATTGTTACAGAAAAAAATACAGTATTTTTTGAGAATGAAAACTACTTTCCTAAGCAAGGAAAAAGGAGGTAAGACACAGGGCAACAGCCACTCTAATGTATTCACATTCATCAGATAGAATTATCTCAGTCATTTGGAATAAAATCATAACACAGTAATGTCAAAGGATCAGTGCCTCCTGCTCTGAGAATAAATGTTTTGGCTGTTATGTAGCAGTAGGGGATGATCATTTGCCTCTGACATATTAATGCCTTAGTCCATTTTTATTACTCAACTCATGAAAACGTTACAGCTCTCCTTATGGTGAAACTCTTAGAGAAGTAGCTGTGGGAGACAGAGGTAAGTGCGTGTTAGGATGGCAGAGAAAGGAGAAGACACTTTTTCATTTGCCAGCAGAGAAATTAGTCATCTATGTGGTAAATGCTGCTTCAAAAGTCCTTTCCAGTTAATAATTAATTTTCTAAATACAAACACTTTCTCTGGTTGCAAGAGAAGACACTGCTCATATTGGAAATCTTATGCCTTCTCAAAGCTTCCTCTTCATGCTTCTTGTATATCATGTCCACTGCAATTCTCTTGTAGCACCAGCCTTCAAACAAATATCCCAGTGCTGTAGTTCTACCCATGTACGCGGAGGATCTCAACCAGTTTTTAGCTATAGAGAGCATGTGTCACACAGGGTAAAGCGTATGAACACTTGCCCCTTCATTGTGATATCGATAGGTCAGCTTGCTTTCACATAATTCTCCAAAAACGATTCTTTAAGATGCCCCAGGATAATCACTGTGTATAGTCAAGAGAGAAAATCCACAGAAACATTAAACATTAACGGCAGTACACGTTTGAAAATGTTGTTATTGTCAGTAAATGCTGATAGTAATTCCAGCAATAAAATGAAGAAATCAACATGGTACCTAATGAGCTTTTGCCTTGTACAAAAGAATAGGAACACAGATACTGGGCATGGAGATGTATGTGAGACAAGGCACTAGCTTGCAAACCCATGGCATTCCACCTGGGGTTTCTTTGGACTTTGACAGCATATATTGCGAGTTTAGTAGCTTTGGCCAGGTATCCAAGTGCTCTCATAATTGCTTCACAATACTCCAGTCAATCTGCCACAAATGTGTCTGGGATAACAGAGTCCCAGAGCTAAAGTAGCAGGGTTGATTTTAAGTCAAAATTGGCTTTCAGAGCTTCTGGCTACAGTGGCCGTTATTCTTGCAGTCAAGTCTCAACATCCTGCCAATAAAAAATATTAAAATTCATGTTCAAAGTGCTAATACAAACTGAGGAAAAAATGTTAGCACAGTAGACTCTCAGCACCTTCAAAGTGCACAAGAACTTTCTTGTCAGTCTCCATGTACTTCAGCTAGTGATCTTTTGATATTCATTCTGTCTTTGTGGGAAAACACAGTCCACTTATAAGAGGCTAGACTTCATGATAGTTGTTTGAGATCAATAGTTTAATTTAAGGATATGAGTTACTTTACTGGAACTTGGTCAAACCTATTCCTTCAGAAAGAGTGTTGGAGATCAGATGATGGAATGGGAATGGGAAGTGGGGACTAGGAGACCAAGGCTTGCTCTTCATCCCAGGTCATGGCTGCTGTTGCTAGGAAAGGCCACCATCCTACCAGTGACCATCTTGTATCCCTCAGCATCGATATCTTTCAGGTATCAAGCACAAAAAAACAGGCAGCTAAGTTGTGCTGCTATTGGCAACTGCTTCTTAACAATTGTTTGCTTTGTCTGTTCCTCCTTTTGATTCTGTGTGAGTGTTTCCTCTGAAAGGACTGTTGAGAAGTTACTGAGTATTATTTCAGGTCCATGTAATATCGTTGACATATGAGATCTTGCTGCCGTATGAGGATGCTTAAGTTAACAGAAACAGAGGACACCTAAATTGCAAATGTGAGTAGAAGTCCTAACGTGCAGTTATGCTTGCTTATTTGGTAACCCTATAGTTCACAATGTGCAACTTATCCTGGTTTGAAAATTAATTTCTATTTTGTAAGGTTAACAAGAAAACTAAATACCAGCAGCGGGGAAAGGCAGAAACATGTGGAGCAGCCCAGGCTTGTGGTAGCTTAAGCTGCCATAGAGACACATGTGGTTACATACACAACTTCACATAATTACTGTGTTACAGTCTTAGATCAAATTTAAAAAAAAGTCACACTAAAGAGGAAATCACCCTACTGCTCATCAGCACCTTCAGGCCTCAGACTGCTGGACAAAGTACACATACCATAGAGAAATGATGCTGATCCGCACTTGATGAAACTGCAAATGTAACCCTTTCAACTCTTGCTGTGATTTCCATTTCAGGGTTTTAGTAAGGGGGATTTTTTTTTTTAAACGGACACAGAAAGTAAAGTTCCACATTTGGTTGATAGATGAAGGTATCTGAGCCTGTTATAAGTGTTCAGTCTATGTGCTCTGCTTTTGGTGTATTTTGTGCCCAAATAATTGGAAAAAAAACAATGTGTAGATTTTTTTCATGGCAGGAGAGTGTGAGACAACTTCACTCAAGACTTACTAATAGGAAGAAACACTCAGAAAAAGAAAGAAGACTGGAACACAGGCACAATCCTCATCATAGGAAGCTGCTTTTCATCAGTAGTAAGACTGTATATATGGTATGTAAAACCTTTGATTACTTTGTAATGAAAGATGCCATTCTCTAGTAATCATCATGATCTTTTTCTTTCTGGTTTTTTTTTATGACCTTTTTCCATTCCTACATTTATTAAAAGAAACATGAGAACAGAAGGTTCATCAGCTTTTTATTCATCCAGTCCAAGTAATCACTTGAATACTTCAACTAGTCAGGGTAGAAATTGCTTTTTAAACTAGTATTAATTTCAATAGTTAATACTGCACCTGTGAGTTGTACACAGGTTTCCATCGATGCTTGTCATTTTCAGGATGTGGTGGATAATTTGAATCTCATGGCATCATTTCTGATCCCTGGCTGAGTGAAGCTGTTTAAATACATGAATGGAGAATACAGAAACATTTTTATTCACACACACACTCTTGTTCACAACATAATACCAATGATTGTCTTAGAAGCAGCCTTTCTTCAGACATCCAATTGCCCGAATATTCATGAATAGCAAGAAATGGTGTGAGTGAGCTAACCCACCTCCATGAATTCGTGACCCAGCAGCCTTGACTAGGGTCGTGTTTAACAGTCTCTCCATCTTGGCATTTTCTAATATGCTCATCACTGTGACATGGTGTGCTTTTTTGGCTTGCTGCATCACTATAGAGGGGGTACATTCCTTGTTACAAAATCCTTGCTGACAGTTATATTTTTGCACTGACTGCAATAAGCAGGCGTATTATTAGCCAGATCCCAGTCAAGGCATAACAAGAGAGGAAATCTAACTCTCTCTTCTCACAACGCTCAGCTCTCTGGGGATTGATTTATTTCCTCCAAACCCAAGCAGCTACTTGAGGTTTGTACTACAAACGGTTTGCAAGTAATGATCCAGTCTCTCCTGGATAGCATGGCACCACAAATCATAACTTTCCCACTCCCCACCTAAGCTCCCTTGCAGGAGGTTGGCAACAGAAATAAGAATCCTAGGACTCTTTACATAATTTCTCACAATATCAAAGGAACATTAACAGAGACAGAAATCACAATGGACTATTCCAGCTGTGCAGAACCTTATATATTCTCATGATGCATCAAGAGTGGAGTGTGAGGATACTAAAGAAATCCATGGATTACAACTGTCAAAATGAAGCTGCTTTTAGTAAATGAAATAGAAGATCACTAGAAGTGGACAGACTTGTTAGACCTAAAGAAGAAATTACTAAAACCTTTTTCCCAAACCAAGTGGGCTACACAAATGACTTTAACAAGTTGGCAGACATTAGAAATAGGGAAGGTACGTTATGGCTGCCAGTGCAGCATGGCTTCCCTGGCTCCAGCAGGATTGCTCCCTGTGTGTGAGACTGTATATATTTGGAAGTCCAGTTTTAAATGGGCCAAGCAATGTATCTGCTGCAGCAGCAGCTTCCTTTGGGGGAATTATTTCACAAGCCCAGTAAATCTTACCATTAAAAATACTTCCTGACCTTCACAGTGACTTTTCACAGGCTCTGATCTTCGTACACAAGTAACTTCACTTAGCTTTTCTCTTCCCATTCTTCTGCAAATCACAGTCAAAACAAGAATCAGAGCTTGTAAGATTCCTATAGGAAGTGTTTCAGAGTAGGTATTTTTAGTATCTCTAATCCCACAAAAATGGAGGAATTGCGTCTCTACCTTGAAAGTTCAGCAAAGCCATCACACATTTTATTGTCATTTTCTGAGTGATGCTGCTGTGATCAGCCTTCTACTTCTTTAACCCACTATTACCTACACATCTTGGCTTTAATACCTAAATAATTTTTCATTGCCAATGCTCTGGGCCTTCATCAAGTAACATTCAAATCTTTCTTAAAGACTTATTTCCTTGTAAGATCATAAACCTTAGTCTTCATCAGTGTACGGCATGTACATGATTCGAAGTGACACACAGATAGCGTCCTGAGTTAACAATTCCCTAGAGACCTCCCCATGTAATTTTAAATTTCCTCTCTATGTTCAGCCTCTCATTATTTGCTCCTTTCAGGGTGGGGGGCAACACTTTTTTTAATAGACAATAAATTACATCATTAATGCAGATAATAAAGACAGACTTTTAAGGAAAATTAATGCAACCAAATTGCTGTGGCTGCAATCTGTACTTGTCAAGGGTGATACATGCCTATCTCATTCCTTCTTTGTTACAGGAGGGTAAAAGTCAATAGCAACAACACAGCAGATATTTTGGTTGTGTCTAGTACTAAAGTCTATACATTTCATGATCTAGCTCTCTTCCCTTGGGTTATTAAATTGGGGAATATTGAGCTGGTGTCACCCAAAAGAATCCGGTCTTATCTGCGTTCAATTACTTTCCATCTTTCTGTCTTCTCCCTCTTCACCCAAGGAATATGCTTTGTGGCTCTAGTCAAGTAAAACGGAGAGTGTCAGCTGAAGGGAACACCTCCACCACCTACTCAGAAAGGCATATCTGAGCTTTCATTTAAATCTGTCAACAAACATGAAAGCTTCTCCATTTTCCTCTTGTAAATTTCTCAGTCTGTTCTGCTCTTTTCTATGCACTCCTGTTCTTTTAGTGAAATTGGCAATGGCTTAAAAAGAAAAGTCTATTTGATGTTTTGGGCTGCTGAAACAGAAGAACAGATGGTAGCAGAGACTAACAGGAGACCTTTGCAGACAGTCCTGAGGAAAAAAAAAAGGTGAAAAATGTTATTTAAACCACCAGCATTAGCAGAAAAAGAAAGGAAAATGTTCCTATGATCTGCCTCACTGTTCACTGCAGAAAGGTAGGCTTGTGTTATATTATCAGTAATTTCATGGTAGGAAAAGCTAAATTACCTCAGATTTGACATAGGCTAAAAGCAAGAGTTACCATGGTTCAGCTGACTTTTAACAGCTTATTCACTTGCGCTAAATCATAAGTTTAAGCTCCAACACAGGTCAGTTAATTCAATGCAATATTTCAATGCACTAAACTGTGCTGGACTAGAACAAAAAGAAAGAAGCCCTGTTTACCACCATGCTGATCATTCTCCAGCTTCTTTAAAACTGTCTGCCGAATTTCTTACTCTGTGCAATGCAGTTTAAAAAACTCTGACTCAAAGACAGATTTCCATTACCTGAGTCCAGCAAGAAAACACCATTAGTGTAGGAAAATAATACCTATTTTTTTAAAAAAAAATTACATTTGTACTACATATAGTCTGATCATTCTTACTGTATACCCAGTCTTATCTCTGCCATATTATTCTAAAGTGGTGACTTCTTATCCTTATTTCAAGTTACAAATCTCATTTTAGACCTGAAAAACTTTTCTTTATAATTTTCATTGAATCAGATAACTTCTTATGAGAACATTTATCTCAAAGAAAAGGCATTTTCTGACCAATAGAAGAGGTTTATTGGATCCTCTGTGTATTAGTGTCATAATTTTTACAGCCTCAAATTGTGATAAGGCAACATATCAGACCTTACATCATGGAAAAACACGCACCTGTTCGTTGTAAAATGAAAAGCAAATAAGAAAGTTCAAAAGTTGACAACCTAGGATAATTTTCACTCTGCCTCTTTTATGAGACCGTGAAGTATATGAAATATCGTGGCATGTCCTTTTCCTGCTGTCTTTGGAGTGACCTACAAGAACATAACCCTGATACATAATTCAATTGTATTATTATATCTTTAATTTTCACAGAAGTTAGTTTGCAGAAGAAATTTAATCACACACAATGACCCAGTCTTCTTCCTCCGATTGTCACTGTCGAACTTTACTCTGCACTCCTATTACCAATAAATACAACTAATTACACCTGACCAGAAGAGAAAAATTATGCTTCAGATTCTCACAGATCACTTTTTGTGAACTTTACCAGAAAATACACAGGGAAATAAACACACAAGAGATAACCTCGAATTTCCAGATGAAGACTCATGAGGACATAACCTCCAGGCATGTAATGATTTCCAGGTGCACATCACCAACTATCTCATGCTTAATTAATTAGCCAGCTGGCCTGGTTTTTCAGCAGCAGCAGAACCGTACAGACCCAACTTCAAGGTAGGTTGTGTGGTTGGACTTCCAGCTCTACCTGAGAATAGAGAAAGCAGGCAAACTCCTGCTATGGAAAGAGAATTTCTACAAGTAGAGTCATGCCAAAAATCTGGTTACATACTCAATCCAGTGTTATGCTCTAAAAGTACAATAGACTAGGTCAAAGACAAAGGCACCACTTTCATATTCTTATCTCGGTAATCAGACAAAGGAACATAGAAATTGCAATAGGAATATCTGAATATCTTTCGGGGTAAGATAAAAACACTCCTGCAGACAACTCACTTTTCTTTAGAACATGATTAATTAAAATATTTTTTAAGTATATTCCTTATTCAGATTGTTTATTTTCTTTGGTGCTAGAGTCCATATCTGTATTTCTATACCATGACACAGAACAGCAGAAGCAAGAAGGAAATTATTACCACTTGTGTTAATGTCAGACGTGAACCACTAAGAAAAAGGACAATATTACGTGTTTCTCAAGAAAATGGTTTTGATGATCCACTGGACCATGTGCATCTGAAATGAGTATAGAGAAGGCGAAGTGCATAGAAACTTTTTTTTGAGCAACCAGATCTATGTTCATTGCTCAAAGAGAGCATGTTGTTTAGAATTATCTGGCAACAGGATACCAGTGACTTACCCCCCATCACAAATCAGAAACAGTGCTAGACCAGTCAGTTAGTAAAATAAGTTTGCTCAACTGTAGAGGATGCAGCTGAGTAGCATTAGGAATCAGTAAATTCAAACCAGTTGTGTTGCATGATGTTTGATACAAATACTGGTGTTGGAAACAACTTTATATTATTTAAAGTTTTTAGGAATTTATTCATTTTAGTTGCTAGTAAAGAGAAAAGCATGGACCATGAGATAAAATAACATATGAAAACTCTTTCACATTTTCACCAAAACAGATCCTATCAGAATTGAGACATGGTCGTTCTTATACTCTCAGGCTGCTTAATTTCAGGTAAAGAAAATTCCATTGCTACTTCTGGCTTTATTTTTGTCTGGTCTGGAGTGCATCCTGACAGCTTCCCTATAACTAAAGCACATTTTAGCTAAAGAATCTTTCCAGGAATGAATATAGTCTTGCTTTTGAGACATTAGGGAATAGAGAACCAATGTCCTTGGTTATTTTTTCCTACTGCTCATATTTTTGCTTTATATATTATTTTATTTATATATTATTTTCTGGCTTCATTTTATATTTTCTGACTGTCATTATGTTTCCCTCCACTAGATTAAAGAACCCTTTACCACCAGGCATTTTCTTCTGAAGAAAGTACTTACACACTGCAAACAAGTCACTCCTTTAGGAAAAACCTAAGAGACTGAGCTCTTAAGTCACTCGATATAAAGTTTTTCTGTAACACTTCAATAATTCTTTTCAAAGTTCTCTTAAAAATACGGACACTTTGACTCAACTCAATATTCTGGTATCGGCTGTCACTACATTGTCTACAGAGCAAATCCTTCCCTAATCCTACTTTTTACTGCTTTTTTCATTTCCAGAGATTGAGTATTTTTGTGTTTGAAGGTTTCTTTCCAAAGGAGCATTCTGGCAGTCTCATGTCGCATTGCTTTTCAGCTCTAAAACTCATGTGTTTTCCTGTGTCACTACTTTCCTGGGAACAGATTCTGATTCTGTAACCTCTGCACACATCCAGTTTTCTAGACATGGAGCTCTAACTTAGGTTATTTGAACTCTTATATCTCCCATGAATGGGCTGCATTTTCCAGGTGATTCAGACCGCTTCACATGACTACACTCTTCTCTCTGGTATTTATGATCAGTGAATACTCTGTGTCATGTTTAAATTTGAAATCATCAAGAATTTAATATTTACTGCTAGAAGACTGTAAAAAATTCAAGTGGTTTGCATCTAGTATTGATCAACACACAACTCTGCCAGACATCATCTAAATATAGGCGTAGGCTACAGGTGGAATAGTGAGAAATTAAATGTCCTGTTATCTCTTAACCTTGGAGTGGAGACAAAGCAGAGGCAGAACTAACTTTAATACATAGGAATTGAGTACTAACTGTGTTTTGATTTCACAGCCTGAGTAATCAACAAGAAGAAAGGAGAGCAAACAACTGTGTTTCTTCTTGTGTCTCTCCTTATCTCAAAAACATTTTGTCATAAAGATTATTCATTTTCACAATGCTTCTTTTAGTGAAGGATTCGAATATTTATTTCAGTTAACATCTCACACCTTGCATGTTTTCCACAAAGAGATGATTCTGAATCCCGTTTGTTCTCTCTCTTTGAGGTACCAGAAATATTCTATACCTTGTTGCAAGGAGAGACTTTGTATAACAGAATAAAGTGCAACATGAGTTAGAGAGAAATTGGAGGATACAAAATATACCATCAGCTCTTTAGAACAAGAAATTTTGTATCTTGCACCAGTTATGAGACTCTGTAACTTAAAGATGGTTCTTAATGGAACTGGCTTGAAATTGGAAACAATTTTCTATGAAAATTGTCATGCATTTGGGAAAAAGTCTAAATTCACAGTGAAGATTTTGTAACTCCTGTTCTTGTCATAATTTAAAAAGAATAGAATTTCTTGTAAAAGCAACCAAAAAAGAACCTTCTGGTTTTCCAGGAGAAATTTCCAATATGATTTTGCTTCCAAAAGAAAGAAAATAAAACTGTCTCTTTCCTGATAACTCCACTGCAGAAAATGTGAGGTCCTGGGCTTAACCTTCATCCTTCATTTTTAAGCCTTAATGGTAAGACAGAAAGAGAGAGTTAAGACTCCTTCAGTTGGGCTGCCTACATCCAGCCCTTGAAACAAATACTAGTATACACTCCCAAGAGGCAGCTCTTGTTCTTGGCTCAAATGTATCTTTCACAGTAAACTCATATGCATTTATCATAAATTATCTGCCGCTATGGAATAACATAACAACAGGTAATATTTTCACTGCTTCTGTTAAGAAGATTAAAACTTTTATTTCAATGGAGACCTGCTGTATTGGGTTTGCAGGACAAGTTTTGGTAGCAGTGGTGTTACAGATGTGGCTTTTATGAGAACCTGCTAGAAGCTTCACCTATGTCTGATAGAGACAATGCCAGTCGGCTCCAAGATGAACCCACCACTGGCCAATCAGCAATTGTGATAGTGCCTCTGAGATAACATAGTTAAGAAGGGGGGGAGGGGGAGGGGGGGCAAACCCTGTACAATAGCAACTGCAGCTTGAGAGAACAGTAAAAATACGTGAGAGAAAGAACTCTGTATCCACCCAAGTCAGTGAAGAATGAGGGCGAGGAGGTGCTCTGGACACAAGAACAGAGATTCCCCAGCAGCCTGTGGTAAAGACCATGGTGTGGCAGGGTGACCCACTGTAGCCCATGGAGGTTAACAGTGAAGCAGATATCCACCTGCATGTCCAGGAGGACCCCATGCAGGAGCAGATGCATGTGCTTGAAGGAGGCTGTGACCCCATGGGAAGCCCACACTGGAGCAAGTTCCTGGCAGGACCTATGGGCCTATAGAGGGAGGGGCCTGTGTTACAGCAAGTTTACCAGCAGGACTTATGACTTCATGGGGGACCCACACTGAAGAAGTCTGTTCCTGAAGGACCCATTCTGGAGCAGTTAATGAAGAACTCCTGCCCATGGGAAAGACTCACATTGGAGATGTTCGTGGAGGACTATCTCCCATGCGAGGGATCCCACACTGCAGCAGGGCAAGAATGTGATGAGTATTCCCCCTGAAGAGGAAGGAGTGGCGGAGACAATGTGTGATGAACTGGCCACAATCATCTTACTCCATCCCCTTGTTCTGCTGGCAGGGAAAAGGTAGAGAAAATCAGGAGTGATATTGAGCCCAGGAAGAAGGGAGGGATGGAGGAGAAGGTGTTTGGTTTTATTTCTCATTATCCTACTCTTATGTGATTGATAACAAATTAATTCATTTTCCCCAAGTCGAGTCATTTTCCCCTGTGATAGTAATTGGTAAATGATTCCGCCCTGTCATTATCTCGACCCATGAGCACTTTGTGATTCATTCTCTCCTGTGGACAGCTGAAGACGGGCGTGATAAAGCAGCTTTGGTGAGCTCCTGAAATCAAGACAGGACCAATTCACCACATATACATTGGTACTTTTACAGCTTAAGACTGAATTTGGCACATGTAGATGCAGATTCAATTTCGCAGGGAGTCTTGAAATGAATTTCTTGTTTGAGGAGCAAGTGAAAAATATTTCCAAAGAGTCACAAGGGGTGGAAATCCAGGAGATCTTAGTCCAGTTTAGTAAGAAATTACTTGCTACTGTTCATATATTTATCTTCAGTAATGCTCAAGAGAACAGTTCTGTCATTAAGTTGGGTTTTTTTCTGAGATTTTGATTACAGTCAGTCTTTGCAGTATCTCTTTAAGATAAGAGACTGTGAGGATAATTTTCAATGTGGGTTCCAATTTCAGATAAAGTATTTTCAACTGATAAAATGGCCACTGCATTTCTGGAGAGAATATCCTTAACTTCTGCTGTAGCTGAGCATCATCAGTAGTCCTGAAAATCCAGTACTGAATTCTCTGTAGATGAGTACCCAAAATTGAACCATTAATGCTGTGTCCTCACTTGAAAGTTTTTACTTGTGTCTTTCATTCTCCATGTGCAAAACTATGTCCATGACATTAACTTTTTATTAATAAGAATAAAATATTTTAGCCTAAGATATGGGAAAAATGTAGGAACACCAAATCGTTATTACTTTGCATGCACTGGAAAACACATGTCACTTCTCTTCGGTACTATACGTATTGCTTGCTATGCAAACAAAAGGTTTTATGTGTCATCATAAAATGTCTGGAAAAGGGATAAAAATATCACCGTACCATTATTCTAGTCACGTCCTACTAATAAGATACTATACTGCTACATATAGGAGCAGCTAGGTGAAATCAATGGCTGCAGTTCCTCTTACTTTCAACTCATCGTATCTGAAGAGCAATGATGGTTTCAGTTTATATGTTTAGCTTTCAAAGCTTTCAAAGCTTCTGAGCAGAATAAGAAATACTTTTCCTTCTTTGATTTGTTAGAGTGATTTGTTATTTGAAAGCAGAAGGAATAATAAAATAGGCCAGAAGGATAAAAATTACTCATAGATTCCATTGGGCCGACAGCAGAGCTCTAAGCTGAGGATGACCCCTTATCATTTAATTTTTTTTTTCCTTGTGATTCTGGAAGATTTTGAAAAGATACAAATGAAGGAAGATCCACGTAGCTGTTCACCTTATCTGTGGCTTTGTTTTGTTTTCTTTGGTTTTGTTTAAGTTCCTGAACTTTGCCGTGGTGAAGAATCAGCTTAACCCATTTCCTGGTTTTCGTGAAACAACTTTATCACCATCAACAATGCAGGTGGCAGGTAGACCACAGCTGTGTTGTAAATATTCTTGCAAACGAAATTTCCTAGTGCTTCCACTGCTGTGCATTCATATTTTCTCCTGAATATGCAAGTGAGAGCATGACAATGCTTATGGAGATCCCCTCTTCCAAGATTTTCCTTTTTCTCAATGTCATTTGGAAATCTGCATTTACTAATGGCACAGCAATTCATTGTGTGCTCTACCAAAGACACAAACAACTGCAGAGAAGAATAAGTTATCTCTGTTTCTTCCAAGCTGAACTGCATGATGTTGCAGGTAAACATCACAATGGAAGGAAGTTATTTTCCACTATCATGTTTATTTTCAATGTTTGAATTAATGTTTGTTTCTGTTTCTCATCCACATCAGCTCTGCACGATCCAAATCTAGACTTTCTGTCTTCTTCAACACATGCTTTATGCAGTCCATTGACTGTAGCGAAAGCTAAGGCTCCTGATTTCAACTAGCGAGTCATACAGATGAGTAAATTCATTAAAGCAAATCTTAACCTCCCCTCCTGCCCCTGCTCACCCAAACTCTTTGTCATCAAATCCTTCAGTGGAATTTTTACCCATTGCATCAGGTCTAGGACTCAGCCTGCAGTCAATCAGAAATCATATCTTTTTCCAATACGCCATTTTGTCATCGGAGCCTGGCAAGTCCTGAAGAGACTGATCCCCATCTTAGCCAGGAAGAGAAATCCCCCTTAAGACACTCTCACAGCATAATCTTAAAACCCTTTGTGAAATTTGAGATTGGGATAAAGGTATTTTCAACCCTGCGAGCAACAGATGCTGCAAAATAAAAAAAAAAAATAAAATAATCCCCTAAAACACTTCTAGGGGATATGTGTGTAAGTGCTTGCTTTTAATGCTCTCTCAGTCCTGGGAAGGGGGAAGCAAACTGAAACTATAAATTGATATCAGGGTAAAAACATGTCTCAGATTTCAGGTAGATTGTGTTTTCCTGTTTTGTTTAATCTCTGTTGGGGGAGAGAATGGAGACATGTACCTGAATTGTTTGCTTTTCTCCTTGTCATTTCCCATATAACAGCTTAAACTCTCCGCTTCTTAATCTAAGGTGAGTTACAGAGATTCCCTATCAAACATAGACACTATACAACCCTGTATTAGATTACACACTTTGTCAGAAAATTGGCACTTTAGATACTAAATGATAGCCTGTGCTCTGCAACCATGCTATAATTCTTACTCTAAGATCTTGTCAGTGCCTACAGATTGAGCAGAATTTGGCCCTGGAGTTGCATGAAAGGGACGGCTGTAGGATACAAGGGGAGGCTGCCATGACGCACAGGACGTATTTAAGGGAAAATTCTCTTTCATCTGACGCAGGACAGGGCCATCATAGCATATGTTATTTTAATCTATGCATTAATGAATAAACAGAAGCATTAGGATGCTATTTGATGCTATTCCTGAAGACTGTTATCATGGGTGTCTCCCATCCATAGGAGATCCATTTCCCACGGTGGTGCTATGGCATCCAAGATGCAAGAAATGCTGCCCAAGTATGCATCGAGACTGAAAAGACAGCTCTGACTATAGCTTGTCTCCTCAAGGCAGTAGATCACTGCTCTGAGAAGCTGAGCCAGCATTGCCCTGAAACATTGCTTGAGTTACTACATAAAAGGGAGCATATGATCAGCCAGACCACTCCCCTGCCACATTCCCATGTACATTTTATCCCCAGGGATGAGAACTAAGGAATCATTACACTTCATCCCCTTGCTATCCTTCTACTGAGGAGCTGGAGGAAGTCCTTTGACAATATCTCTAACTACGTGAAAGACTCAGTCAGAAAATGGATGAAGAATGATGCTCTGGTGCAGTGTTCTTGGGATCTCCAACACTACTTCCATTCAGTAGCGAATATCCCACAACAATTAGGCATAAAAATAAGGATGAATATCATTTGGTCTGGCAGTGTTCCCAGAAGGAGTGCTTAAATGCCGTCTTCACATAGGCAGGTATGTTTATTTCAGAGACAGGTAGCTAGACCATCTTTGAAGTTCTTTGTTATTCCTAAAAAAAAAAGAGACATTCAGTTTCAAATTAATTATTAGGCCTGCATGGTGCAGCGGTTTTGGTCAGACAAGGTGCATGCAAATCACATGAATGATCACAAAACACCCCAGCAGTGCTACGCTCCTTAGCTGCACAAGAACATGAAGCAATGCTGGCTTTGCTGCAGCCGTGTTGTTGTGGGCTATGAGAAAAGTTATGTTTGTGTGTGAAACAAAGGTATTAAAAACACAAGGCAGATTTGCAGGACCACACAAGACTTTCCTCAGATCTGAAACAGAAGTAACAAGTTTTCAAGTTAATGACAAATAAGGAACACTTACTTAAAGTTTAAACAAAGTTGTTTTGAGCAAACATCTTGTGGAAGAGAGGAAGTAGGGTGTCAAAACTCCCTGGTTTCAGGCAGCTGTTACATTGCCCTTTCTTCTTGTGTTTGAGCAACAGTGAGGGCTAGCAGTTTGAGGACAAAATTACAGCAATGCCATTTTCTCGCCCACAGCCACATGCATTCAGACTGTCAGATAGTACACCTTGGTTTAAAGCTTAATGCAAAGGGCTGTGCAAGCAGTCAGTTGCCTTTGACAAGGTGGAGTTCCTCCTCGCCCCACACTTATGAAGGTGAGATTCAGCCCCTACCAGCGTGGATTCACGAAGCAAAAAAAAAGAAGGTGGAAGTAAAGCAGCTACAGAGCTGTCCTGCAAAGAGTTTCCTTTAAGAACCTTCCTGCCGCTGTCAGCTCGACGGGAAAGCTGGTGAAAGAAGCCGGCAGCGTTAGGCAGCACCTGCTCCGGAAACAAGAGCGGCTGCCTCGACCGAATACTTACAGTGCTCCCTGGTGGTGAATGAAATCCTCATCTACATTCCCACCCTGCAAAGACAGAGGTGGAAGTGCTGAATTTCGAGCCTTTCTTTTCCGTGTGGGTACGAAGTGATGAAGCCTAGGAGCGTAAGCAAATATATAGACAAGTAGAGATATGCCTTTTAAAATCCGTGGAAGAGTTGAGCAGGTACAACTCCAATTAAAATTCTCATCTTAGCAACAGTGTTTATTATTAATAGCTTTGTGAAAAGAAGAGGCTCTTCTGCTCTGTCACACAGGCACATTTTTTGTATGGAAATAGATGTCACAAGCAAAAAAGAAATATTTTATTTTCTTTAAGTGAATGCCAACATGCCATTTTCACCAGGATGAAAATTTTTGGCACGGGATAATACAGAGCAGTCACTCCCATACTGCCTGTAATCTGCAGATCTCCAAATGCTTACACAGCTCTCTGATGAAGTTTAGAGTACCATAATAAAGAAAAAAAAATCACATATCTGAGCCACAGTTATAGAAAAGCTAAGAGACTTGCAAGTGGAAATTCACTAGGGAATATTAGGGTTTGGTCTCTGCCTCCTACTAGCAATGCCAGATTTGCAAACACCAGAAGCCACATGCCAAACTCTTAGATTTTCTTCTAATTAAGCCACCAACTACAGTCCATGATTCTGTGTCTTGTTGACACAGAATCACAGGATCACAGAATCACAGAATGACTGAGGTTGGAGGAGACCTCCGCAGCTCATCTGGTCCAATGTCTCTACTGAGCAGGTTGTCCAGGACTATGTCCAGATGGTTTTTTAAATATCTCAAAGGATGGAGACTCTACAGCCTCTGTGCATCCTCTCCTAATGCTTGATTGCCCTCAAAGTAAAAAAGTATCTCCTGATGGTCAGAAGAAACCTCCTGTGTTTCAGTTTGTACACATCGTCTCCTGTTCTTCCACATTGCACACCAATATTCCATATTTCATAGTATATAAGACTTTCCTACATCCAAAGCCATCTTTACTGGCCACTGGGATGCTTTGAAAGAGCTCCTACTGCTGGCTACGGAAGCAGTTGACCAATGGTCTGTTAGTTCTACCGTGAGGGATGATTCCTAATATATTAATAATTCCAAGGATTTTCATTCCTCAGTGTCCACTCTGGCACCTCTGCCAGGGTCTTGCTGGGAGATCTGAGCTTGTACTGACTATGTACTGAAGAAAGCCAAGGCAAGTTGTGCCATAAGCAAAGGCTGCATATATAAATATATATTTTTTTTTTCCTAATATATCCTCAGTGTGATACTTCCACAGGAATTCGACGATATATGATTTTGCTGGTTTGGTGGACAGGCAGGGAACACCTGTCACAAGACTTCAGTCTATGTAGAATATAGAATTAGAAATTTTAAAATGAAGAAATTTCTCTCAGGTCAAAACCAACTAACTATTCTTGAATTCAGTCATGTACATTTTACACCAGAGAGAACCAACTGAAGTCATAATGAGGTAAGCTATAGACATCTGTATTCACAAACCTGTAAGTTACTGTAGAACTTGTTCTCACCTATCAGGATGAGACTTAATCTGGCTGGAGAGCTAAAATAATAAGAATAACAAAATATTTCAAGGTACTTTCCAACTCCAAGACCCAGAAGGAAGGAAGGACAAGCATGCTGTTTCCTTCAGCATGTGTATTATAAATTCAATGGAAGTGCCAGCATCTGAATGAAAATACTAAGCAATGAAATCAGTGCTGAGGATGAAAAGGCACACAACATATTTAATATCCCTGCAGGTAACTGATCAACAATGTAATGTAATGAATTATTTAACTGATGTATGGTTGTTTTCCCTATCCATTTTTTTTGTGTTTCTCTCCAATCTTTCAATGGCTTTGAGTTTTCTAACACATGAATCAAATCAAGTCATAATTTCATTATGCTTAATAAAGTCATTATTAAGCAACATTATATTTGATGCTGGACTGTCCTCTTCATAGCTTTACTTAAATACAGATCATACATATACATATACATATACATATACATATACATATACATATACATATACATATACATATACATATACATATACATATACATATACATATCTGTATTATATTATTTCAAGGAAGGCTGCAACTCAGGCAGGTCTCTGGTAACAGAGAACTTCCTCAGGTGTTTTCATTTCAGCACACCATGTTCAAAGAGCCATGCTGTGCAGTGTTTTCACCTCCAACAGTATAGGCTCAACTCCAAATCAGGCACGCATTTAGCGATCTCAGTCAAGACTCCATAAGAGCACATCACTATGTAGAGTCATACCCTTTGCTTTCCTGATCCCATTCAATAATTTTCTACTTATTCATCCAGGGTCACCTTAGTTTTCAGCAACAGCGTTGTACTGCAAGCTCTTGTTTATCCAATTAGCCACTCAGACTTCTAAATCTTTTCAGGGTCACAATTTCCCTGGAAGCAAGTACCTGTTCTATATGTGTAGCCTATCATACTTGTTCTCAAACACATGACCTTGCTTTTGGCTACATTAACATTTGTGCTGGTTAAACAAGAACCACTTCCCAAATGAAATAGATTGATCTATCAAACTGATCCAACTTTATCACTGTTTACTCTTACTAATTCTGTATCCTCTGCAAATTTTACAGGCACTGATTTCCTCACTTCTGAACCATTAATAAAACTACTGAATTGTATCAGGCTGAAAAAGTTCCCCATGGAACTGTGCTGGAAATAGCCTCTGTGGATGATGATGCCTCATTTACAATTCCTTTTTTGAAATCCATCAGCCAATTATAATCTATTTATTATGCGCTACATTAATTTTGCATAGTTCTAATTTTTTTAATTGGACTGTCATGTGATATGAAGTCAAATGCTTTTGAGAAGAGCAGGTAGATGTCAGCACAGCTCCTTTTATCAACCAACATCATCAAAACCAAAGTTATGTTTACTTAAACAGATCTGCTCTCCGTAAAGAGGGATGTACAACAGTTGCTGCTTAAGACTGTGAGTTGAAATAAAATGCTGCATCTGGACTCTTAATGAGTAATGAAGAACTTTAGAAGCAAGATTTTAAATGAGAAGCAGATCAGTTGCATTTCCTTACTGCTAAGCTCAAAGGTTTTCAACCACTGTCCACTGCATTTATTTGTAATACATAGTATATGAAAATTTGAGCTGTTTGTGGAGAAAGAACTCATTGGGGATCTCTCAGAACTTCAAGCCACAAATACTTACCTACCTCTGTAGTATAAGAAGAGAGACTGAGCAATATATTTCCTTCCTCCCTCCTCATTCTCGTTCACTGTCTCCTGTCCATCATCTCTATGGAGGCTTTGTGGAATAATCTATCTCAGCTTTTATCTCAGTGTAGAAAACATGCCCTGGAAAGGAGAAAATAAATTTAAAATTCTTGATGAGTTGATGAGAAATCTAGAAGATAGTTTCGAGCTTAAGGATATAACTGAATTACCGTGTGAGAAACACAGAGGCGGAACTTTCACTGATCAGTTGATCTCCAAAGCTCTAGAGGGCTGTCTTATACATTTCTGCACCACCTTCTAGGAGAACAGGCACATTAAGCAACAGCTGCTCTACAGCCTGAACCTCTCACAGAAGTCCTACCAACTCAAAGAATAGTTACTTGAGATGGGGTGAGAGGACAGCCCCAAGCTGATAAGGAGGGCTTCCTCTCTTCCTCCACACTCCCCTCCACTCATATACACCCAAGAGCAGTGCTTGTTTAACTCACAAGATGATTTAGTTTTCAAGACTGCAAGACAACTAGCCTACAGAAAATGTTAGCAAGTTGGATTACTTCAGTAAAGGATAGAGGGAAAACATGGGACTGCGTGACAGAGAAGGTAGTGAAAAGAGAAAGAGAAGAGCAGGAAAAGGGAGAGAAACTTTTTCAGCCACTGTCAATGAACTACTAAAGCCTTTCAACTACTTCTGAAATGACAATGTAAGCTGACCTGGTTTGGTACTGTTCCCTGAACAGCATCGTGACTGCCAAAGAACAAGTGTTACAGGAGAAATCTCACCAGAGCATGCACACCACATGAATAGTTCCACTCACTCCACATGAGACTTCAGCTGCTAAGACTAGGGTCCATATGCAGAGGGTGGCTCCAGTGAACCAGTGGGTGCCCCTTTGGACTCTCTTATCTACTCACTCACACTCTCCCTCTGTGTCATGTTTCTCCTGTTGGCTTAACCCTAGTTTTCCCAAGGCAGAACATCAAGTCACAGCTCAAGCTGGGTGCCTCCAGAAAGGGACTATGAACCAAGAAATTCCTGGGCAATTATACCCTTACAGTGTAAGTTCCCATCCTCCATGAGCTCTTCATGCACTCTCCACACAACATTTGGTTAATGACTGAGGTCTTCTCATTCTTTTTGTAGTTCTCTCCTTGTTTGTAGGCAGGCAATCTCTTTTCTTATCTTTAAGGTTTGTGGCTGGTTGCAGACGCCTTATCTACTGGCTTGAACCAGCTCTGGGGCTTGGTTCTGTGTAACTCAGTAAAAGTTCGGTATCTAGATGAAAGCTCAAAGCTTGTGACCTAAGGCTTTACAGATTCAGCTACTATTGCTAAGTAAGTTTTGCTGTGTCATGCTTTGCAGTTTTAAGATGCTTATGGCTTAATGTTTAATAACTAATTCTAAAAGGTTGGACTGATTGTATTTTAGACTAAAACAATTAATGTTTTTTAACCAAAAGAAAGTCATCTCCTTCTTTTCCTAACATTACCCTGTAGCAGCCGAAGAGTCCCTCAAACAAGCAGAGGTCTGGCCATCAGTTTGAGGGTAATTTCAGGTCCTCTTTTGAGCACCAGGAGGCAGCTGTGGTGATTCAATGTGTACTTGTGTTCCGTACTGTACTGAATTATTGCCTTAAAGAACTGCAAGGAGCTTGAGGCTAGTAGAGCTGCTATGTTCTTGCACTGTCAAAGCTCAAAAGAAAACTGATCATCAGTGCCTTTTTTTGGTAAAGACTCTTAGGACTAGCAGATAATACATTCTGTCATAGCCTGGATACTATATCTGTATCTCAGAACTCCCATGCCTTATAACGGGATAATAATTTTTTCTCATTTTTCCAGTATCAGTAAATAATAAAGTTGGGGACAGTTTAACATCTGCTGTATATAGATGTATTTTAACAAGAGGCTACTCTTCCAAAGTAAATTAATGTCTTTGTGCATGCATGTACTTCCATATGCATACACATATCCAGTCTATGGAGCAGCAAGGACTGCTAGTAATAATTAACCACCATGTAAGAATTTATGTAAAACTAATGTTTTGAATAACAATTTAATGATACTGCTTTTAAATACCAAGTTTCTTTCAGTGGTTTACCATAAAGACAATTTTTTTTCAAGAAAAATACATATTTCCTGATCCCAAAGTCAACATATAGCACACTCACTAAAAGCACTGTAAATTATCTGGGCACAGAAATAAATTTGTTGCTAGTGTCCAGTTCTGAACCCCCAACCCATAGTATCGAATACCTCAGATTTGGTAGCATGTGCTTCTACCTGCTGTCAGTAACAAAAGGACCCACATGAGAAATACAGGACTTCTCTCCATGAATCAGATTGTACCAGTTAGTTTTTATCTTTATGTGTGATTTACCATGTGCAATTACAGTCGTACCTATGCAATCCCATTGAAACCAATACAGTAACTGTCACCATATAAATGATATCACATAGGCAAGCACTATACATAAACTTGAAACAGATATCTGTAACACAGGACAGATTGAGCTAGTACTGGAGGTCACTCCTTCTAAATTTAATAGCAGACCTGACTTTGATTTGCTTTGTTTCTCTTGAATATAATAGCAGCCTTCTGATCTCAAGCTCGTGATGCTATTAACTCACTTAATAC
This sequence comes from Dromococcyx pavoninus, assembly GCA_033558185.1. Taxonomy (NCBI): domain Eukaryota; kingdom Metazoa; phylum Chordata; class Aves; order Cuculiformes; family Neomorphidae; genus Dromococcyx; species Dromococcyx pavoninus. The sequence goes on along the minus strand of JAUMJL010000091.1, from coordinate 2,081,121 downwards.
AGATTTACTCACTTTGAAGAATTAGTAATAGCTCCCTGGGGTCGTTTCAGTCACCTCTTAAAATCAAGGTCTCTCTGGACATTACTTCAAGTAATTTATGAACAGGTCAATGAAACCGTTAATAGTTCCAGCTGTCTTTTCTCACTCTTTTAATGTTTCAAAGCAGTGAGTTTTACTCCCTTCTAATGTGGATAGCAACATTCCTTCCTTGGCTTAGGATGGGTGACAAATCTTGCTTCTGAAATAATACACAAATAAGATGTGGATTTGAAACAGACTTTTCTAACATTTTACAACATACCATTTAAGAGGACAGAAGGGGAGGATACATTTAATCTAACGTAATTCACTGAGATGCAGTCCTGTAGCCACATGCACATATTAATGAGTTTTAAAACTAAAAATATTTAGCTCTGCTAACACTGCACTAACATAACTACAACCATTATTTGTCAAAAACTATCTCTGTAGTTTCAGCTGCATTTGTAGAATATAGATTCGTACAGTGATGTGTTTGCTAACCATTGATAGGAACTGCAAAATAATCGGTCTGTAATGCTATAAAGAAACTGGTGTATGCGATGTCTGATCTTTAACTAGCTGCTCTAGTAACTCAATTCAGAAAGTGACTGCAGTCAGTAATGCTGCACATCAATCAGTTCAGTGAGGCTGGCAGAGCTACAAAAGAAACTCTTCCTTATTGCTTGATATACTATTTGAGAACTTGTAAAAATGATGATGAGCTCCTATGAGGTTGCAAACCCTACGCTGTCTGGAGAATATAGGCACAGCAGGGAAAACTTACAGAAAACCAAACTGTAACAGCCTGAAGGCAAAGGTAGTTGTTCAAACTAGTCCACTGTAACCATATAATGACCTGGTAAGCCTGGGCTGGTCTTTTTCTGATGTTCTGTTGATGTTGTAAACACAACAGTTTTGGAAATAGGACCAGAAAAATTTATAGTTCAGACTTGGAACTATTAACTGTTTCACACTAAGTTAAGTCTTACACCCTAGGTTTCCACTCAGACAATGAACAGGTTCGTACGTCCATTGCCATGTTACTTGGTAGTCTGCCCAAGTTTATTTACTCTACATCTAAACTGTCCTGATGGATGTATAGAGACTTGTAAAAGAAATATTAAGATTAGCACAGATTATGTATGAATAGAAGTGAATGTTTGCAAGCACCAGAAGAAACAGTAAAAGAACTGTTAAAAGAAAGTTTGCTTTGATAACAAAGAATACTGTTCCCAGAAACAGAAATGAGAAATATGCTGTTCAAGTCAAGACCAGAATGCCTGCATTCTGGTAAGGGTGCAGCATGCATGAGTCATAACAGGGAGATCCTACCTTTTGACAGCAGGAGGATGGCATCAAGGTCACAGCCCATCAGATATACTATTCTTTTTCTAGTTAGCCCACAAGGAAAACAAGCTACAGCTACACCAATGTATATATATTCCAAACATGTTACAAACAAGACAAAATGGACCATGAGCAGTAACCTTGCCGAAGATTTATGAAGGCTTACACAAGATTCTGAATCAGAGGACAACCCTATAATAAATGTTGATTCCTGATTTGTTTAAAAGACCAGCCCAAAAACTGATCCAGCTTCATCAAACAATAGCTCCAAAATGTGATTAGCGCTCAATAGCTGGCACATTTGATTCCCCATGCAGCACAAAATGTATCCTGGGCACACATGTCCTAATATTTGTTAGTATGTGGGTATGAGAGTGTGAATTGGTTAAATCAACATATTTAGAGTTTCTGAAAATAAGTTCAACTTCCATAAGGTTTATGACAGTAATTTCCAACAAGTGTCAATAAACTGCTTCTAGTATCGACTATGCGTAGATATCTCTTAACAACACTTTTTTCACCATACAGATATGATGTCCCCTAGGTCATCAGCTCCTGGTGATTTAAATAGGAAATAAAGAAAGATACATTTAGGGAGCGCAGAATTCTTAGCACATTTTAGGTTAGTCTTGAACACCCTAAATTTGATGTTGGCTTTTTATAGAGAACAGGAAAACAAAGCTGAGTTGAAATGGAGAAGAAAACAAATGTATAAGCAGTACCAGGATTGTCTCCTCATCTAATCTTTCAGTACCTGATTATGGTTTCAGATGTCCTTAAGCCCTTTAGATAATCTCAGTCTTCTATTTTATATATGCATTTGGCAATTATCACTATAGCAGCTTGTTTAAAAAAAAGAGTTGAAGCAGATAAATAAGGCCCAGGATAATGAAATACATCATCCACCCATTATTCCTTCAATGTACGCAGCCTGCTGGCATGGTTCAGAGTTAATTTACATGATAAATGCTTCTACTTCAACCTAAAACATGGCTGGTCCTCATGTCATTTCCTGTCAGAAGTAGTTGAACCTCAATTACTTATTTGAGATAAATGATGTAATAAAAACACTCTTTACAGTCCAAAAACCACCTCCATCTATTGTGCAGTGACTGGTTTTCTGTTTGAATACCACCACCACCCCACCACCTGGAGACACTAGCCACAGCAGAAGAAAAACTATTCTGGTACCTAAGCAGTGCAACATCCCCTTATTTTTTTCATTGTAAATGACTTAGCTGCCTCAGCCATCACAGCTGGTATCCTATTTACTCCCATCTGTCCTGAAAAAAAAGGTGATATAAGGAAGACAAGGAGGGTAACTTTTAAAGCCTATGGTCAACACACTAGCTGAAACTGCACGAGTTAAAACTTGTTAGGCCTCATATAACTGACCCGTGTTGCACATATTTCTCTGCTATGCTGACTGAAACAATCTAAGAATGAGAGAGGAAAGGGGCTAGAAAAAATGTTATTTCACAACAGTGCCACCTCCTTTACCTTTTTTTCTTTATCCAACCTGTCTCTGAAGTAACTGAGGGCTCCCAGAGCTAGCTGATTCCAGTAAGAAATTAAAATTACCAGAAGGCAGTTATTTCTGTCATAGAGCAGTATTTAATGGGATCAAGAGCTGTTTTAACAAAACATTAAATTTCAGTCTGTCCCCTCTGTGTGTAGTTTCTCGGTTGCATACGTAAGAAATGCAAAGGAAAATACTCCATGGGGTGTGGCCAAGATCAATCCATTAATGTGTTGTATTTGAAAGTGTAAAGTGCTAAGAAAACAACACTTGCGATCTAAAATGAGGGAACGCATTCTTACTAAACTAGCATATGATAAGTACCTCCCTATCTCGTGTTACTAGTGCTTGAACCAATTATTTATCACCCCTTGCTTTGCTGCTCCATTGTAACCATTCTGAATCTAGCCATATCTCAGCAAAACAAAGATTACATGAGTAGATACCAATGACGCTTGAACAGCATTGCATCCCAACCATAACACTGGTGTCAGTATAACATAAACTAAGTAACGCTGATAGTTTAAAAATAAGAAATAAGGTGGGGTAAAAAAGAAAATCCATATAGCAGTCCAAAGTGTTGAGTCTGAATGAGAAATATACAACAATTTTAAGCGTGGGCATCCATCACAGATTTGCATGTTTTCCTGCAGTGTATGTAGATGTCAGTTTGCTTATGGAAGGACTTCCTCTTGTGTTCTGAGAAAATTAGTAAACACACGGGATTAAACTGAATCTTTACGCATTTTTTATTTATTCATTTTAACTTTATATTTTTCTTCCTATATGCAAACTTCTCCATAAGCTTTGTCTTACCCTTTTTCTTGTTTTACATGCAGTCTCCCATACCTAGACAAGGCTAGTAATAGGTGATATGGCTAGACTCACAGCAAAGCGAGAGTTAACACATGCTAGCCTCTTCTGAGTTGCTAAAGCCATAACAGAATTTGAATATTTTACCTAGAGAAAACCTTGTTATCCATGGTTAAATCAACCCAATCAGGTAATTGAAGAACACAACCTGGGTCTTTGACATAGGAGAGAAAAGATTTGACATGCAGCCTTATCGTATTTTCTTCAGCTTTTGAGTCTTCTGGCAGTTGCTTAGTTATTTGCACTGCCTCAGTTGTTGGCTTCTGCAGGGTTCCTCGACACTACTCACATAAGGAATAAAAAGCCAGTTCTAATTCCAAATAGAGCCAATTCTGAAGGTTCCACTAGCATTTTTCCATCACTTCCTCGCCTATACATACTCCTACTCCTCTTATCAGAAAAGCTTCCAGAGTCCACTAAGTACAACAGCAGAAAAAAAGAAATTTGAAAAACTTTTGAGATTTACCCTTCTTTTTTTTTTTAGATATTGTAAGAATTGAAATGCACAGGGATAGGAGATTTATCAGCTGGGATTTCTTCTGTCTGGAACATTTTAAGGAGAAGAGTTTCTGGAGAGATTAAAGTAAAAGGTTCATCTGACAGAAGGTGAGTTCAAGCACAGTTTGTGTTTCTAGAGACAATCTACAAGTTTGTAGTATTTCCCTTTTTTTAAAGCCCTTCATTGGACATTACAGCTGGCATATTCTTTCATAATATTAATCTCCTGCAGTCCCCTTGACTTTCCTTCACAGAGATGAAGAAAAACAGAAACCTCATTAATCAGGTTCAGTCCAATAACAAATAACAAGTAAGGCAGGAATTTCACTGCTTAGATTGTATCATATTAGCTGGGGGAAAAAAAAAAAAGACTTAAAGCTAAGCAAAGCTGAAGGGGTATTAAACCACATGATGTGTAACTCCTCCCAGTATGGGTAATGTAATTTTGTTTGTAAGTAAATACTAGAAATATTTCAGTTTTGGTTTCCTTCTATCTAACAAATATTTTTCAGTCTTGTACAACTTCCATCTTTTGAAAAAACAAGGGGAATTCAACTCAGTCAAGGTATCCTCACATTAACAAAGTGATAGGAAGAAATGCTATACTGGTGATAGAACAAATGGGGAAGGAAAAATCAAGGCTTAGGAAGTTCTAATTCGTTGTTGAACCTCAAAGGACAACACTAGCAAAGTGACAGAATTAGCCATCACTACCTGTTTACTTTACTTAAATCAGCTGCTGGAAGGAATCACTGCAGGTACCTATGAGCAAATAAAAAAGTGTTCATAATGGCCTATGTCTGGAAAAAAGCCACAACAATCACAATAGTCACAGAAATAACTGAAAAAACTTTCTCAAAAAAATTTCTTTGTAGACATTTTTTCCTTCATCTTTGATTAGATGCAGTTGTTGTGACAGAGAAGCTTAAAATATCTACTGATAGACTGAGCAAGTCAATCAAAATGAAATGTTTAAATAAACCGCTTTTATTAATGTAGGGTCTTACATGAAGGTCATCCAATGTAGCTGCAGTCTGGGAAGCTGTTCCAGTGCTCCATCACCCACTCGGTGAGGAACAACTTCCTAATATCCAGTCTAAACCTCTCCCCGGCACATCTTCCTGCCATTCCTTCTAGTCCTATCATAGGCAAGAGAGAAGAGATCAGCACTTGTTTCACCTCCTTCCCTTGTGAGAAGGTGCTAAACGGCTGTAAGTTCCCCCCTCAGTCTCCTCTTCTCCAGGTTGAACAGACCAAGTGGCTTCAGCCGTTCCTCATACGACTTCCCCTGTAAATCCTTCACCAGCCTTGCGGCCTCCTCTGGACACTCTCCAGTAGTTTAATGTCCTTTTTATACTGAGGTGCCCCAAACTGCACCCAGTACTCAAGGTGGGGCCGCACCAGTGCAGAGCAGAGTGAGACAAACACCTCCCTCGACCGGCTGGCAATGCTGTGCTTGTTGCACCCCAGGACGTGGTTGGCCCTCTTGGCTGCCAGGGCACACTGTTGGCTCATGTTCAACTTACCATATACAAGAACCCCCAGGTCCCTCTCCACAGGGCTGCTCTCCAGCCTCTTCTTCCCCAGTCTGTATGGGTATCCAGGGTTGCTGTGTCCCAGGTGCAGAACCCAGCACTTGCCCTTTTTAAATTTCATGTTTTTGGTGATTGTCCAGCTCTTCAATCTGTCAGGATCCCTCTGCAGGGCCTCTTTGCCCTGGCTCCCCCCAGTTTTGTGTCACCAGCAAACTTTGTCAATAAGCCTTCAAGACCTTTGTCCGGGAAGAACACTGGCCCCAGGCTGGATCCCTGTGGGACCCTGCTAGTGGCTGAGTGCCAATCTCATGTAACTCTATTCACTATTACTCTTTGAGCCTGACCCATCTATTTATCTCTTTAATTTAAATTTCGTTATTTAAATGTATCTGTTTCCAGATCAGTACTGGCATCAGCTAGAGAATACAATGATCCTTAATGATATTTTGCAGTTGCTTGTATCTCTCTGACAGGGTATCTCCAAGCAAAAAATAGCATTCATTACAACTCTGTGAAGTAGCCAAACATCATTAACTCCAACTTCCATACAGGAAAAATAAGGTGCAGAGATGGGATGTTAAGTGAGAGAAAGATATATACTGAGTCAATAGTTAATCTAGGAGAAGAATCAAGCAACTCCTACTCCCAGTGTCCCGTTCCAGGCACTGAAAAATATACCTTATTACTTCATTAAATGCACATGTCATGACTTCTATCATCAAGGGAAATGTGGAAGTATAACTGGTAAGAGGCAAGTAGAACAGCGTGGATACTCAATAAAAACATTGTTACTTCACAGCCCATGTCCCCAAGTTCCGTTCAAGATGCCTACTGGCATTTCCCCCACTCATTCCTATTTCTAATCCTTTATTGGAAAGATTTGCCTGTTAACATTGGTGCAACTTCTTTCACTGTCTATTCTGTCATTACAGAAGAATAATACGATCATTAAACATTAGAAAAATACATCCCTAGCAATGTTAGAGAAATATATCAGAGTATAGGCCTTTCCATTCTTTTCTTTTCCTGTGGTGTGTCTCTTAAGAATCCCATATAGTTTTGTTCGGGATATATCACTGATTCTATCTCCACTTCTCAGCATTTTTTCATATGTTTATTACTCTTCTGCATGAAATCACATTCTATGAAATTCTTTTCCCAAGTTGATCATTTTCAGATGATTTTTTCTGTGCTTCTTGCCAGTAACAGAAAATTCTCTTCGTTATGTCAGATACTGGAGTATACACTCCATAATTTAAGTTAGTCCAAGCAGAGGTGACCTCAAAATTCCCAACTGGAAAAGAGACTATTGCTGATCACACCTCCTCTGTATTACTCATGTCTTTGTGATTTGGTGTCATTTTCAAACCCTCCTATTGTAAATTGCCTGCTAGAGCAATTTCTTCCTTCTGTAGCTGTGCAATCTTATGCCATGCTCTGCTAAATTATATTGATAGCACTCTTCACCTGGGGAAAAATTTGAGATTTCCTATCTGGAGGAAAAGATCTCTCCAAAGCAGAAACAAATAGGCTTGACTGAAAAGCCCTTGTATGAAGTCATCTAAAACATATATCAGAGAAACAAAATAAAGCAGCATTGAGTATTCTCTTACTATGCCACAAGTCAGACAGAACAGTTATCACGGGTATTTCTAGCTCTTGTGAAATTGAAAGTGAACACAACATGTGGCAGGAAAAAAAAGAAGAGTAGGTGTACTTGTTATAGGCTAATTATGGGATGAATTTTGTCCAGGCATGAAGTTTGCTATTCTACTTCTTCTTCTGGTTTACTAACTCTGAAAGTATCTTCTACCTGAAGGCCCTTTGGACTTCTTCATGATCAGAGTTCCTGATGAGTATTCATTAGAGTGAGCACCACTGAAGGTGAGAACAGGAACAAAACTACTAGACTTGATTGAGTAAAAAACAATAGCTATGAAAACTTCCATGTGAATATGCCATCGATCTGTGACTTTAAACTTCAAAACATACATATCATCTTTGTACTCTGGTCAACAGGAATCTTCTGTCTTATCAGCTCTTCCTTCCAGGAGCAACCTATCCATAAGGCATAAGGTTAGTTTATTTGTGCAGTACCGCACCAAAGAATAAAGGCAAGTGTTAAAGATATCCTTATAGCCTGTAGCACCTCAAATTTTATTGCAGGATAATTAGCAAAACTGGCTGGAGTAGTCTAGTCTGTATCTTATTGCCAAGTTTGGATGCTTCTGCAAATAGCAAAAAACACCAGGTTGTATTTACCATCTGGAACTTATGGAGAAGCATCATGGAAATCCTGTAGAGTAATAAAAGGTGATTCATCTGTAGAAGTATCTTGTCCAGCAGCATAAGCTTTTCTCAGTAATTACTCCGTTTCAGATATAAACCATACACACGCAATGCAGCACATTGAGCAGATTATAGTCCAGAGCTGGGCAAATGGACACTGAAATACATCACTTTAGGAAGGGAATGCAGTCAGAGAATTCTACATATTCAAGCAATATTATCCTTTGTTGTTTACATCCCTCACATTTGAATGCACAATGAAGAACATGAGATTGCTTTAGTATCTGCTGACTTTCAGGATACTTGCGCTGTCACTCAGGTGAGCCATGCTATGTAAGAGATGGAATAGAAAAACTAATCAGTTAGAAGGATTGTGAACCTTTTTATTATTTCTTGCTTTCATTTCTAACATTTATTTTGATAAATCGAGTGATAAAACACACTGCAAGGGGACAACGAGGTACGCTGTTTTACTGTTTATACACAGCAAATAATGTCTGGAATTTATCTCCACTAGACAGGAAATAATGTTACCTCCCAATTTCAAAAGAAAAATGTCATATCAAATTCAAACTACTTTATGTATTCCCTAATAGATCACAAAGAGGAAAGAGAGATCACAAGGAGAAATATTCTGCAAGTGAAAGTTAATCTTCTCAAACCTGACTGATCAAAACAATTTTAACTTAGGGTGAGACTTGTTTTTAATCTCAGGAGATCAGAGTCAGAAAAAAGGAACTATGATTGTCTCCTTATCTAAAAGCTCTAAAAATTTCTTTTTGTGCTTTTTCTAATTTTTTTGTTGAAGAGTATCTGTGAAACACACTGAAGAAAAATAGCTATAAAGTCACTTCCTTGGCTAAATGCCCTTTGCAGAGAAATTTTGCTAGGGTAGCTGAATCAGTAGATGAAGCGGAGCAATTATTTGTGACAAACATCAAATCAGACCTTTCTGCTTTTCACAAACTGCCCTTTACCCATCATCTCTTTCTCATATCTGAATAGCTGTGTGGGCTGTCATAAGATTGCTAATCATCAGAGAAAACAGTGAGTCCTGGAACAATGCTAAAGACAGGAGTACGATTAAAAAAACCCTGAGAAGCTACTTCTAAGAAGCGGCTGATGATAAACACTTGAAATGGCAGTAAGTGCCCTCCACCCCCAATATATTTTCCACTCTCATATTCTAGTGTGTTCACCTCTAGCATGTTAACCATCCATTAGATGATTTTCAGTCCTGCACAGAGGTCTGAATAGCATATGATTCTTGCTTAACAAGAAGAAACATTAATAAATCCCAAGTAAAATATCAGTATTTATAGTAAATGATTTCCTTAATAAATGCTTTCCACTTAAGAAGAATATTATTCCACAAATCACCACAAAAATATGATAACATAGAAGAAATATCTCCATAGACCACCTACAGTTTTTGTGGCATTGCAGTTTTTCTCGTTTATTTCCTGAACCTAAAGAAAATCTTATGGGGGGGAAAAAAACAACAATAACAAAAAAAACCACAACAAAAAAAACCCCACAAAATATTTTCTTGAAGTCCATAATGCAGATAGGATGATTAGTTCCCATACTTCATACTGGAAAATTCTTTCAGATTTTTTTTGTACCTGGCTCTGAAATCCTCAGTGAGTGAAAAATGCTGCTTAGAAGTGCATGACATCCACGTGCTACAACTTCCTTTCAGGTAATTGTGATAAGGTCATTTTCTCCATACTAAACAACCCCTATTCCAGTCAACTCTTTTCTCTTAATTTGGACACACTTCAGCAGCTCAGGATCTTTCTTGCTTGAGGGGCTCAAAACTGAACACAGTATTTGAGGTGTGCCGAGTACAGGAGCACAATCACTTTGCTAGTCCTGCTCGCCACACCATTTCTCATACAAGCCAGAATGCTATTTGCCCCCTTTGCCACCTGGGCACACTGCTGGCTCATATTCAGCTGGCTGTCAACCAGCATCCCCAGGTCCTTTTCTGCCGTGCAGCTTTTCAACCATTTGTCCCCAAGCCTGAAGCATTGCATAGGGTTGTTTGGCCTAAATGCAGGACCTGATGCTAATACAAGATACAAAAAGTGCCTGTTTTCTGGCAGTATAAACTACAGTGATGTCTTAAAATATTTGTTTCTTCTTCATGTGTGATTTAAGAAATTAATGTGATTATTCTAAATTTAATTTTATACTGTGGCAGAAAGCAGAAAGTCTAGATAAAGGACAAGATATAAACTCTTAGGGGAACTACTCAATCAGCCTGAGGCCAGTCATGTGACCTTTTTCAAATACAGTTTATAAAAACTCAGATGATACTATTTCTTTTCAGTGTTTGGTGGTAACAAGTAGCAGGTATATCAAGAGGAGATGCAGTTGTAGCTCCAATCTTCTTCAATAAAGATTATGTTAACATCAAGGCTTTATTGGCTAGCTTGCTTGTGTGATACTGACAAAATAGTTCATTGTTGAAAGGCCTTGAAGAAGGCAAAAAACCCCCAAACTCAACAGCTAAAAACACCCAGAACACGTGGAAAACGCTGCTGTAATTTCACGTGAAGTCTCATTGGTTTTCATATCCCACATTCCTAAGGCTAAAATTTTTCACAATGCATCACAATCTCAACTTTTCAAGAATAAATAGAGCCTTACAGGAGAAAATAATCATAGGAAATACAGTCTGGGTGTAGTCCTATATGTCCTAAACCAAGCCTATGAGCAATCAGAGAATCACAGACTTTCTCTAGAAGGTTGTTGATATAATAATTACTGGACTTTTACCATTTTGATCCCAGATTTCTGCACAGGACATTCTGCAGTCTTTCAGAGTTACAGAAATACCTAAAAATATTTGTTCACAATACAGCAGAACCACAGTCTTACAACATGCACAGCTCATGCTGGTCTATTTCCAAATATTGGTTCATTCTGAACAGAATTTTGAAGCCTGCCAAAAGAGAAGAAAAAGCTTCTTTCAAAAGCTTTTTAAGTTGACTGGTTTATGTTGGTAAAACCTTGCAAATATCAGCTCAGCTCTGCTTGAATGTACTGTGTAATTACGGTCTCTTCTCCTCCCTCTACGTTTAATATAATCAGCATCTGGATATCTCCTTGTTGCTTTTATTAATATTATTAAACAAAATAATCCTCAGAGCTAATATTACAAAACTGATTTAAGAACATTAAACAGTACTTGTGACCATTACAGACTGATCTCATTCCACATTTACTCCTTCATGTACACTTCTCTGCTTGGAAAGTGGCACGCAACAAACCCCAGCGAGCCTGGAGGATCACTCTGAAGGCAGTCAGGTGCTAAGAGCACGTGAGAGCAGTCTGCTAAAAAGAGAATATATTTTTAACTCTGCAATGAGAACTAGGATGGCAGTTTAATGATTGGATGTAAGCAGTGCCAAGGATAAACCACAAGGTAGTACAACAATTTTACAAATACCATTATTCTCATTTTTCAGGCAGGGAAACTGAGGCACAGCTTCTAACATTCTTGGTCTTATACTTTGTAGAAAGTCTGAACAATAGGAGCTTTCTTCACTCAAAAAAGAAATGTTTGTCTAGCACAGTGATATGTGGATTTGATACCAGGACATTAGTACCAAGTAATTTTATCATTATTGTATTTTTTTGTTCCAAGCTGTATACTTCCTTGTGCTCTTTTAAAGCAGGGAGAAAAAGAAAGAGGAGTAACTGGATCATCAAGTAACTGGATCATCAGTAAGTTTGTGGACGATACCAAGCTGGGAGGAAGGGTTGATCTGTTAGAGGGTAGGATGGCCCTACAGAGGGACCTGGACAGACTGGAGAGATGGGCTGATTCTAATGGGATGATGTTTAATAAGTCCAAATGTCGGGTACTTCATTTTGGACACAACAATCCCATGCATAGCTACAGACTGGGGACAGAGTGGCTGGAGAGTAGTCAGGCAGAAAAGGACCTGGGAGTGCTGGTTGACAGGAAGCTCAACATGAGCCAGCAGCGTGCCCAGGTGGCCAAGAAGGCCAATGGCATTCTGGCCTGCATCAGGAATAGTGTGGCGAGCAGGACCAGAGAAGTTATCGTCCCCCTGTACTCGGCACTGGTCAGGCCTCATCTTGAATACTGTGTACAGTTCTGGGCCCCTCAGTTTGGGAAAGATGTCAGGATGCTGGAGTGTGTCCAGAGGAGGGCAACGAAGATGATGAAGGGGCTGGAGCATAAGCCCTATGAGGAGCAACTGAGCGAGTTGGGGCTGTTTAGTCTGAAGAAGAAGAGGCTCAGGGGAGACCTCATTGCTCTCTATAACTACCTAAAAGGAGGTTGTAGTCGGGCAGGGGTTGGTCTCTTCTCTCAGGTGACCAGTGACAGAACTAGAGGGCGTGGACTCAAGCTTCGTCAGGGGAGGTTTAGGCTTAATCTTAGGCAAAAGTTCTTCACTGAAAGGGTGATTGGCCATTGGAATGCACTGCCTGTGGAGCCACTGACCCTGGAGGTGTTTAAGGGGAGACTGGATGAGGCACTGAGTGCCATGGTTTAGATGATGGGTTGGTGTTGTGTTGGGTTATAGGTTGGACTTGATGATCTCAGAGGTCCTTTCCAATCCAACCTTGTGATACTGTGATCTCCTAGAAACTCTTCTGTGCCCCAGAATACTCTATGTATTTTACCTGAATTGTTCTATACCATACTGTTTATAACTTGGGATTCACTTTCTAGTGCAGTGTTGGTCACTTCTCAGATAAACACACCTAGAGAGCAGTGGGAAGAATTATATCATATAAATAGACTTAAAGCTTGCTTTATTAGTAGTATCTATGTTTAATCCAGGATAGTGTTTTGACATTAGTGTGATTGGAAGTATTTAAAGACTCCTCACCTATTATATGATGAAAACAGTTTTAAGGAAAAGACTTGTTTCATTTCTGAGCCAAAGTCTATGGGTAACTACAGCCTGATTGAAGCTGGAGAATATATTTGAACTGTACAATTTTACAGAGCTTTTCATTTGAGATAATCAGCTATGCTTTTCACATTGCATAAAAGTGTGACTTTGATTTTTCAGTCACCCATCCTGTTCATTATGTAGAAGGTCAGAGTTAGATTCTCTCTGAAGGATGTCCCTGAGGAGCTTCTGAAGAAAGTGAGGTTTTGAAAAGCCGCACCATTTCTGGGTAGAAGTTACTTGTTTTAAGGTCATGTGTCACCACACTGGCAAAAGGAGCATAGGAGCATTGAGATTTCCTCCTCAGTCCCTTATTCTATCCAGTGGACCATAGTCCCAGATTTCTGCAAGTTAGTTGATCCCTGCCTGTAACAAATATTTTCATCCTTTTATGAACTGATATCTCACTCCTATTCCACTAATAAGCATGTTTGGAGCAGAGTTAGTAATTGAAATTTATGACTTGTGTACCCTATTTTAACACTTTTCCAAAGACTCATTAAATCTCTTTTATGTGTATTTTTCCCAGCCTCATACTTTCATTAACTGGAAAAAAGAGAATAAAGTCCCATTTACAACACCGCTGCAGCCATGCAGGGTCCTTGCTTGACTGATGTTCTTCTAATGAATTATATTATTGTAAACAAGTACTGCAAACTAGCCCAAGGTCTTCTCCATTAATTTTTCATTAATGAAATGCACCACTTAGCTTGTTTGACACTTAAGTGATTCCCATAAATTTAAAATAGAGGTCACAATAAGGAAAGCATTTTAAAGTGTCATTGAGGGAACAAGTTAATGAACTATTCACCCCTCCCCAAACGCTTTTAAATTCACAGGCTAGTCAGCTGTAAAATTTGAAAACCAGTAATATTTTAATTCTTAAAGTAGCTGCCAAGGTCTAATGAAAAAATAAATAACCTAATAAATATCCTAATAAGTGGGCTTTTGCTCAGGGGCTTTTTTTTCTCTTCTGCCTCATGCTTTTCTCTTTTTTTACATTCTACAGCAGGAAAGGTCTTATACCTTATTTGGCTTAGTATATCAAGAAAAAAAGAACACCTATATAAGAGAGCAAAAAAGAAAAGAGTTGGGTTAATCCGTGACATCCTGTTCCAATTTATTGCAATAGATGGGGGTGACATATAAGGTCATGTTAATAGACAATCTCTCTTCCATGTTCCAAACAGAAAACCCTTTTCCCTAGGAAAACTCTGCAATAGAAACCTACATCTAGCCACCATTTTCTGCTAATGAGTAACATAAATGCTAAACAACGGTTTGCCCTAGCTGTATCATGCAGGTCACTTCATGAGTTAGTTAAAATTCTACAATTAGGTAACAGAGTAGAACTGCATGCCTCTGCGTTTGAAAATGAAGCTGAAGCATTGATACTTCCCTCCAGACCAAAATCTGGCTGCACAGCCAAATAACTAAGTAAAGAAACAAAAAAAGCCACAAAGAAACAAACAAGAAAAAAAAAAAAGAAGAAAGGGAGGAGAGCAGAGCAAGTAACCAGAAAACCTCTTTTAGGGCAGAAATAACCTAACCTGAAAACTTGTCTGCTTGGTAAGGCTCTAGATGACTTACTTCATTTGTTGTGAAATTTGGTCTATCAGAGTACAGCCAGCTAACAGACTGTCCGAAACTGCCACTAAAGAAAAATCTGTGCACAAAATACTGCTTTGCTAAAAACATGCTATGCTCCCGGCAACTCAGAGCTGCAGTGGCTGTGTAGATGTCTCCCCCCAGAAGGCAGAGAGAAGCATTTCACTAAGCTCCTTCCTATTTGCACTAAGGATCCAGATCTGGCACAAAGTACCAATGATGAATGAAGGCAAAAATACAATGATCCTCCTTATGGGTTTTCTAACAAAAAAAATTAAAAAGATAAAGAATAGAATAGAATAGAATAGAATAGAATAGAATAGAATAGAATAGAATAGAATAGAATAGAATAGAATAGAATAGAATAGAATAGAATAGAATAGAATAGAATAGAATAGAATAGAATAGAATAGAATAGAATAGAATAGAATAGAATAGTTCAGTTGGACTTAAAATGGTCTTTACTCTCTCAGTAAATCCATGTCTCCTAATATCAAACCTGAACTTCGCCTCACACAGCTGTAAACCATTTCTACATGTCCTGATGTAGTATACCAGGGAGAAAAGATCAGCACCTCCCTCTCCATGTTCCCTGCTCAGGAAGCTGTACAGAGCAATAAGGTTTCCCCTCAGCCTCCTTTTCTCCAAGCTAGACAAACCTAGTGTCCTCCTTATAGGACATTTCTTCCAGCCCTTTCATTAGCTTTGTTTCCCTCCTCTGGATGCGTTCCAGGACCTTCACTCACATCCTTCTTATATTGTGGGACCCAGCACTGCACACAGCACTCAAGGTAAAGCCACACCAATTCTGAATATAGTGGGACAATCATCTCTTCTGACTTGCTGGTTATGTTGTGTTTGATGCGTCCCAGAATGGGGTTTGCCAATTGGCTACCAGTCCTATAAATAAAAGAAGCCAAAGGAACATTGTAAGTCTATATTTAATATTGTCCAACACTAAAATTTGCTGGAGAAAGTGGACTATTAACTCTTTAGTAAGAATAGCACTTATAAAGTGAACTTTTTTTCTGATTTTTTGGCAATGCTAAATTTACAATATAGAGATCTATAGGGTCATTTATATTGCCTTGTACGGTTGTTGGATTTATGAGGCATGGAATTATTGGAAGTGCTCCTTATAGATAGTCGTGAAATCAAGATCTTAAAATATTTGAAAGATGAAGTGTTGTGGATTGTATCCTAATTTTTGTTAAGAATAAGCTACTTTAGCATCTCAGTAAGTACAGCCTTTCCAAAACCCCAGACTAGTTACTTTTCTTTTCTTGGTGTTCTCAAATTCTTCAATCCCTATGCAAAACCTGTGTTTTGTACTGTTGCTGAGCATTGGTCATTTTTTCTTGCTTCCATCTCAAAGAATTCTATATTGTTGAACACCTTAATTAATGGCTCTGAGATTAAGAATACTGAGAGTAGTTTATAGATTGTATCAGACACAAAATTATCTATCAATGAAGGAAAGACTGAACTCTTATTTAAATCTGATACAGTTCATACGGTTTACTTCAAGCATATTTGCAAGAATTGATGTTTAAACATGGTTAATATATTTTTCCCTACAATTTGAACCTGCTCCTCTCTTTTTAGAAGTGTGAAAATTTGAGACATAAGAAAGCTCAAAAAACAAATCTGCTGTCACTCATACTGAAGTTTTCAAAATATCTTGTCATCTTCAGCAAATGTAACACCATCCAAAGGCAAAGATTGTCAGCAACCAAAAGGAATATCTCAAGAAGTTTGGTCATACAAGAAGGGTCACAAACACAAAAAATGGGTGACATCATTGATTTTGCCACAAGAGAAAGATAATAAAAGTGCAGTCAGCACTCTAGAAAGGCATAAATTCCAGCTAAGAGTGAAGTCTGAGAGATAAAGACAAGACAATATACAAAGAAATACAATAGAAATGGCTGCCTTTCTCATTTAGGTGTCACAAATTAATATCAGGACATTGTAAAAAGTAAATGAAATATAGTAAAAACATGGCTAATTTCAGAGGCCCATGCAAAAGCAATTTTGGTAATAGCTCATTTTGATTGGAAAGGTGTCCACTGGCACAGAAATGCCATGACTGCGACTGTTAATTAACTCTTTTTTCCAACAGTCTGAGAAGGTCTGAAAGACCTCTAATCAAAGCATTCTCACTTTCAAACCTTCAATGAGGGATTGAGGTTTACTGCTGATGTGCATGATGGTAATATGATGCAAGTGTTCACAGCCTTGAGGGGCCCTTTGCACCAACAATAAATTCTGAAAGCTGTGTAGAGATGATAATGAATACTATGCCTTTCATTCTTACTGTAAGTATAGAGCCGGACAATAGAGGCTGATCTTCATTACCATCATCATTTGCCAGTAGCCCAATGCCCTGTGTGAAATGAGCAGGCATGTCCTGGCCTTCCTGAAGGCTGAACAAGTGCCTCCTTTAAAAGAAACAGACGACAGCCACATTCAGCACTAATTATCTCCCCTGTTGGCACTTTTAGTAAAGAGACCAACTAATGAGCAGGAGTGAATGCAAAACTTACTGAGTTGAATACAGCTGCCTGCTAAGGCCTAGGTATGAACAACAGATATGGAGCTTATAGAAACAACTTAGCATGCTACTTCCTGTACTGAGTATACTCTCATTATAAACAAGCAACTCTCCTCTTTAGGGTTCCCCTCATTGACATGAAAGGATTTAAAACTGAAACTACTCAGTAACAAGAATGGAGAAGAGATACGTGTCTCTCAAGATTGCAGCCAGTTTGCTGCATGTTCACCCAATGAAAGCTTAAACATATCAGTGTTCTCTTGTGGGATGTTGCATTCAGTCTTAGTTTCTGCAGAGAGGAGAGCTACCAGTAGGCATTCAAACAGACTGATGATTTTTCTATATCTTGAGATTAGTTGGTATGGAAGTGGTGGTGGTGATACTGCTGTTGGCATGCAGAAATAAAGATGGAAAATCTTAAGTTGCACCTCAATGCAACTGAAGATATTAACAAGTAATACTACCTATTTTAAACACATGTTCTGTCTCTATCCATTTACCACAGAGTTGCATAATACATCTTTCATCACTGTATGAGTGTCTGTTTGCATTATTCTAAATTTATAACACTTAAAAGCAACATTATCTGGGGACAACACGTAGTACAAATCACAGTATTCGCTCTCACAGCTCACTGCACAGACTGAAGGAGAGACATCTCTTGATGAATGCCTCATATTACTCCAATTAAAGTTAATTTGATTTGGTCTGCATATTTGACAGAAGACTGCAGAGCAACAGATGACTTAGGCAAATGCTATTGGTGTACAAAACCTTGCATATTAGGTGTCTAACAAAATGTACACAGCTAGAGGGAATTAAAGATGGATGCCAAACCATGTATGTTAGGCAATTTTCATGCTAAGCAGTAGTATGGTCAGACTAATTGATACAGTAGGAAACAGCAGACAAGTTTTTGGTACACAGGTCTTCTGCTTGGGTTGTTTGCTGTGTATATGTTCTCCATTTTGTTTGTAACACAGCAATTACTGTGTACTAAATTGCTTCGGTGGGTTTTCACCAGTTTTTGCATCCATTTTCCCTAAAATACACCAACTCAAGATATACGACAAAAGAAAATTAAATACTATGTTTCATCTTCTCACCTCCTTTCTTCCCCCTAAAATCAGATATATATTAACAAGGATGGGCTATGCCAGCAAGACAGGAAACCAGTTTAAAAGTTACATGTTCAAAGTTATTTTTAAAGTAGGACTTCAGTAAGACTTCAGTAGCTGCTTTGCACAGAAGTAAATTTGCTCTATGAGAAGGAGCTCATGGAGCTTGCATACAGTTCCAGTTCTTCCCCATTTGTGAAGAACTTTCATTTTCAAGCCTTCAATTTCACATTCATTTATCAATTTCAAACTCACCACTATCAAAGGACACACCTGTATTAAAAAAAGAGGATTATACCTCATAGGTTTGGGAACAATGTAGAGGAACTGAAAGATAGTGTATCCACCAGAATGACCTTGGAAGGGAAAGAATAAGGTGTATACTATGGAACTTCTCACTCTGGAATGAGCACCCACTTGCATGTTACAGTGGATCATGCATCAAAGCAGATGACAATGCCTGTGAAAACTAGAGCTATTACCCTTAGTACTTGAAAGCAATACATCTAGGCTGACTACAAAGAAGAAAAAAAAAAGAATTGACAGGACTCAGAGGTAAAATCAGAATCTAAATACAAAATATTTTAGCCTGCAGACTTCATTGAATCATATCTCTTCCTCAGTAAGGTACAAAAGGCAGCCAACAATAAGCACTTTACTGGAAGGAGAGCTAACCTATACATTTTAATGACATTCAATTCATTCCGTAATTGGGTCACATCAGTAAAATGTATGCAAATTTATGGGCTTACAATGAGTTTAACAGTTGTTAAATCATTCGTTAAAAACAATGGCTTTGTATTCTCACCCCAAACCCTTGTCCTGTCATACCCAACACTATAAATGCCCTGATGAGGTCTGCTATCACGTATGCACAGCACACAAGCACAGAAAGCAGGACATAGCTCAAGACTTGCTTTTCTTTAGGCTGCCTGCATTGATAGGAGGAGGTGAGGACATAACGTCTTCATTAAAAACGTAACAAAATGAGTATAGAAATTAGTGCTTTGGTGAGTTGATCTCATTGAGTAGAAAACTCCACTGCAAAGCAAGGGATGATGTGAGTTCCAGAAACAGAGTGCTGTAAAAAGTGGCCCAATCCCACCACCATTTCACAAAGAGGAAAAAATTACTCACAGCCCTTTCAAAAGGATTTTTTTAAACAATAATATAGGAAGCTATTTTCTTTAAAGACTTCAAAAAGTAGGTCTCAATGAACCAGAAAGTGCTTTCTAAGATGATTGAATTACTTACAAAAATGTTGTATGTTAATTTAACGGGATTAAAAGCACTTAATGGGGAAATCTCCTGTTCTCTCATGCTTGCAAATAGAAATTGAGCCCCATGTTTGAATTTATTCCACCTTCTTGCAAGGTTCCAGTGTTTTCATTAGCCTTCCTATCAGTTTAACCATTTAACCATTTCGAACAAACGCACAAAGTCTGTATCAAGAAGCTGAGTAAGGATAACTAAGGAACTTGTAGTAGTATGAGGCTGCTGTACTGTACCCAGCCTCCTCTTTGCACTCATTCAACATGTACCAGGGAAGTGAGATCAATTCAAGCTCCAGTGTGGACAATGTGCAGGTGCCTTTACAAGTGTGACTTATTCCTAGATGAATAACTTAATTTACTCTTGAGAGTCGAGCACTGAACAAAGATCAAGACAAGGATTCTACCCTGGTCTGCACCATTGGCCTCCTAGATGTCAAGTCACTTCAGCGACATTTGGTGCATGACTGTGCAAAAGCAATAACCATGATGACTTCCTCTCTAAAACTGCTCAAAAACTAATCCACTCATGAAATGTACTCTAAGATATAAATATTACCATGCTTGGAGAGAATGACTTGTATGCATGGTCAAACCATAACTTTTCAGTAGTAAATTCAGTACAAGTAAAATTAACAACAGTATAAAAGCTCCACATTCAAGGACTGTGCTACTTTTGATGCTGTTAGTTCATATCAGGCAACTAAAGGATATAAACACTCAAATTTATAGTGTAATGAATAACAGGAAGTTTTCAGATTAATTTAAATATATTGATAGATCATAGAATCATAGAATGGTTTGAGTTGGAAGTGATCTTAAAGATCACCTAGTTCCATGCCCCCTGTCATGGACAAGGACACCTTCCACTAGATCAGCTTGCTCAAATCCTCATGCAGCCTGGCCTTGAACACCTTTAGGGACCGGATATCTACATCTCTGGGTAACCTGCTCAAGCGCCTCACCACCCTCACAGTAAAAAAATTTTTCTTAATATCTAATCTAAATCTACCCTCTTTCAACTTAAAACCATTACCCCTTATCCTATCACTACACTCTTTGATAAAGAGCTCCTCTCCATCTTTTCTGTAGGCCCTCTTTAAGTACTGGAAGACTGCTATGAGGTCTCCCTGGAGCCTTCTTTAAGCTAAACAAGCTCAACTCTTTCAGCTTGCCCTCATAGGGGAGGTCCTCCAGACCTCTGATCACATTCATGGCCCTCCTGTGGACTCACTCTAACAGATCCATGTCCTTCCAGTGCTGAGGACTCCAGAACTGAACATGCTACTCCAGGTAAGGTCTCATGAGAGTGGAGTAGGGGGGTAGAATCACCTGCCTCAACCTGGTGATCACACTTCTTTTGATGCAGCCCACGATATGTTTGGCTTTCTGGGCTGCAAGCAGACATTGTTGTCTCATGTTGATCTTCTCATGCACCAACACCCCTAAGTCTTTCTCTTCAGGGCTACTTACCATCCATTCTCCACCCAGCCTGTATTTGTGCTTGGGATTGCTAGGTACAGGAACTTGCTCTTGGCTTTGTTGACCTTCATGAGATCCAATAAGGCCCACCTCTCAAGCTTATCCAGGTCCCTCTGGCTGGCATCCCTTCCCTCTAGCATGTCAGCTTTGCCACACAGCTTGCTGTCATTGGCAAACTTGCTGAAGGTACCCTCAATCCCACTGTCCATGTCTCCAACGAAGAAGTTAAACAACACCAGTCCCAATACCGACCCCTGAGGAATGCCTCTCATCACTGGTCTCTACTTGGACATTATGCTGCTGACCACAACCCTTTAAGTGTGATCATCTAGTCAATTCCTTATCCACTGAGTGGTCCATCCATCAAATCAATGTATTTCCAATCTGGAGACAAGAATAACATGAGGGACAAGGTCGAATACTTTGCACAATTCCAGGTAAATGATGTCAGTTACTCTTCCTTTATCCTCCAAGGTTGTAGCCCCATTGTAGAAGGCCACTAAATTCATCAGGCATGATTTACCATCAGTGAAGCCATGCTGGCTGTCCTCAATCACTTCCTTATTTTCAGGAAGATCTGCTCCATGAACTTGCCAGGCACAGAGGTGAGACTGACCAGTCTGTAGTTCCCCAGGTTTTCTTTTTTTCCTTTTTAAAAATAGGAGTTATGTTTCCCCTTGTCCAGTCAGTGCGAACTTCGCCATAATGCCATGACTTCTCAAATATGATTGATAGGGGCTTAGCAGCTTCATCTGTCAGTTCTCTCAGGAACCATGGATGCGTCTCATCAGGTCCTATGGACTTGTGCACCTTCAGTTTCCTTAGATGGTCTTGAACCTGATCCTTTCCTATAGTGGGTGGTTCTTCAGTCTTCCATATGTAGATGTACCCTGCCTTAATCATTAAACAGGAAATCAGGTGTAATCTTGATGCATCTGCAAACACAGTCATTCCTGTACCTCCAGATCTACTTCAGTGAGTACTCCTGAGGATTTAGAGGATATTCTGAATGGGGGCTGGGGATTGGGGTGGGGGGTGGGTGTTAGGAATCCTGTTTCTAAAATGAGAAGTATCATTCCAATCTGTTATTTGTAATATACTCAGAAGTAAACACCTACCAATTTCAATTTCCTTGTTAATGGCATAGTTGAAAATTACTTATATAGTAATAATAATACACAGTAAAATACATAATAAAAATACATAGCAGTTGCCAACAACTTTCTTTAGAAATGTATGTCTATGTCTGTGTAGTTTATGCAACCTTTTCCCTGTGACTTCCCAATCAAGGTCCATGAAGGCGGTCTCAAGGAGGACTCTGCAGTCAATCTCACTATATTTGAAAATTATGAACAAGGAGTCAAAGCCCTGGTTTTATGAAATTAGCCCAGCTAACTCTCCTTGCCACCAGGAGCTACCATTTAACTCTAAACTAGGCAGCCCAGATGAACCTATGCAAAAAAGAAGGAAAACTACTCAAACACATGTTGAAAACTAAGATGTTAAAGAAGGAAAGCTTAAAGAATGGTAGCATGTAATGACTCTTTGGTGGATAGTCAAGATCTAAAATGAAAAAACAGGTGAATGACCGTAAGAAAAAGTTTTACATATATACAATGTGGAAACAATCCACACAGTCTACAATTCTGACAATTGTATAAAGTTGTTTAATCCATATACTAGTTTTAATATATGTACATATATGTGTATATCAACATTTGAACGTATTCACTGATCACATGCTGAATAACTTCAAGAGCAAGACCCATCTGAAAACACTTAGAACCTCATGATCAGGATATTTAGGAGGAAACTAGAGCAAATGTCGGTTCTCTTCTTCAGAGCAGATAAAGGGGAATAGATTGATCTTAGATGTCCCTAAGCATGGTTCTGTTGGGTACAGATTGTTCTGTTGAGTGTAACGTGCATATTGACCCAGCCTTCAGGATGAATATAAATCCATTGGACACAGGCTAAAAAAATGACAAAGAACATGGTCTCATATCGTCCAAGATATGACACTGTTTGGACTATTGTGTGTGCAAACTTGCACCAAAGTATTAATTTCATATTTTGGAAACCTCAGTAACTCATGCTGGGAACAGATTGATTCCACTATTTGGCAGGTAGTAGTCAATTAACTTGAGAACATGATAAAGGCTGATAAAAAAAAGCCAGAATTACAATTCAAAGGAAACAATCTTAATTCATTATGCAACTTCCCACTGGAACAGGTCAGAAAGTTCAAAGGCTCACAGTATATTTCAAATTAATACAAATTTGATAGCCCACGCAGACTACACTCCTAGGCACAGTTTGAACTAAACAAGTAATTTAACTTTCTATTCACCTTTTTTATTTCTTTTTTTAAATGTATTCATACATGTGCTTATCTAACATCCTAATGTGATTGGGCTGCAAAACCTCGAAATTTAACACAAAAATCTGAATCCTAACTATGTGTTTTGTAAAGAAAAAAAAAATCTCCTGGGGATCCACACAAAACTTCCAAGACTGACTCAAGAAATTAAGTCCCTTGATACTGTTAGAGTTCATTCAACATATTTCAAGAGCCATTTACACTGGCTTTGAGGGAAAAACAAAAAAGAGCTTAGTCACAGTTGCTGTTCCTTTGTGAGTTTCACCTCAGGGGACTCAGGTTAAGAAAATTATATACTAGAGACCTGAAAAGGACATGGAGAGCCAGATCCTCAAGACCTTTTATTACTACCATTCCTTGGACTTCAGAGGAGCCAGCTGCAGTCATTCTTCTTAAAGCAAGATTAGTCCTGATGCTGCATCTACAACACATTTGCATCCTCCTGTATTGCTAATGTGAAATGAGTTCTATGATGCATTATTCTGCATTTATTCCTCAAGCTGTACAATGTGAATGTCACTAAATCACAGTAACATTTTGTTATCCAAAACTTGTGATGTAAATAAATATTTACACAGCCTATTAATTTTGCTATGAACTGTATGAATATAATACATATTTCCTACTGTTCCAGTACAGTGACATCCAAAGCAGGGCCTTAGAATTGTGCTGCTTGCTCTAGCTCTGATTTTCTTTGTCACTGGGGGTTAGTCATTTAACCTTTCTGTGCTTATGTTTAATGTAAATGTAAAATGAATTGGTATTATAAACTTGCTTGAAGTGTTTCCATCCCAGATCTTGTAAGGCTTAATTAATCAGTGTCTATGAAACTCTTTAAGTTCATTAAGTGAAAGACAGTATATACTGAGGTACTATGATTGCTTATTGTGTTTATTAGTATTTCACAGCACCAGAAACTAATTTTTTTTTAATATTTTCCATGTATTTCAGAATCTTATTGGGGAGAATTATCATAGGGAAACCTATGAATGTAAACCTCACTCACACTTTTCCTTTCAGACCTCTGTCTTAGATCTGCAATATCTCCTTCTACTCATGGGATCCTCAGTTGGCTTTCCAGGATTCCATGTGCACCTAAAACCCCCTAGTACTTGAATCTGAATAGAGCCAAGGGGTTGCCTATTGCCAAGTCTCAAGGCATTCTCACTGGAAACTATCTAGATAACCTAGAAAGTTGCTAACACCCAGAAATTTTATACTATTTAAGAGTATATTTCCTAGAAAGATGGATGGTTTGAATTCACAGAGATGGACTGCTGCAGCATGCACCACTCAGGTATTCCAAGGGATTATTAAAACAAAAAAAAAATTACTGCTAGCGAAAACCATCTTTCTTGGCCTTCTTTGTTTCACTAATGCAGCAGCACTCACTGGTCATAAAAATATAATTTTTCACCAAGCGGGCAGTCAAACAGTGCAATAGATTTCCCAGAAATATTCTTCAGTGTCAGTCCACAGCAGCTGTCAAGACCAGATTGGAAAAAACCCTGAGTAATCTGGTCTTACTTCTTGACTTCTTGCCCAACTTTCACATGTATTTTTCCATGCTTAAATGTTTCCTTATGCCATTCCTGGTAATTTTCTATCACCCACCTCACTGAAGACTTGAAATGTCCTCAGTATGCTTATTATTCAGTCACTGTAGTTAACATGACTTTTTGTCTCTGGTCTGGTAGATGTGTTCTGGACTTCCCACCACAGGATGATTTCGCATCCTTATAGAAAAACTCCATGGTATATTTTGATAAACAACTACACAAAATCCTCAAATGATCTCAGCCCTATCATAATATCTTCAGATAGCATATACACAAAACTTCCATTATTGAGCTTTGTGTTCCCTAATCTCTTCTATGGATCATATAATTTTACTCAGTGCAGTAAACAAACTTAGAAGAACAAAGAATATTAAAGTGCATAAAATTAGGTCATAAATTATGGAGCACCACAATGGCAGGTTGCAGTTCTATTCATTAAAGAATCAGAGATTTAAACATGTAATAATTTTATTTTGCAGTACATATTGATATAAAAAATGGTTTTGCACAGACAAATTGCAATTATTAAAGAGTCAACAGCCACCTGTTTATATATTCTAGGACTGCAGAAGACATTAAGGTGCTCGTGAATTTTTACAAAAAAATCATAATACATACGATACTACTCATTGTCTGAACAATAAAAAAAAAGACCACAGTACTCAAGAATAAAAACCCAAGTTGAAATTTTAGTTGTTGCTACTAAACAAAAAAGTTTGTTCTCACAAATATGAAGTTACAGAGCATCTCAAGGATTTTGTTCTTCTATTTTGGAGGTAATGAGAATTCAAATGTGAGTATGTGTTTATCCCAGAGTAATCAGGTCAAGTAGATGTGGAAAAACTTAAAAACCACGTGGAAACACCTATCATCACTGCATGTATTTCACCTAAAATTGATATGACTTTTATCCAACAAGTTAATGAACTTTTTGACTATTAGCTTCAGCATGAACAAACATGTTTCTTTCAATGATTAGACTGATTTGACTAGATTAAAAGGTCCTCAGAATTATGTATAATTACTAGTAAATTGTTAACATGACAAATATTGTCAAAATGGCTTAGGCAAGCTAGAACGGGGTTTCATCTAGTATTTTGCTAAGTTATAATGGAGATATATATTTTCTTTTTGTTTTCTTCAAAACCTCAAATAAAATGAATGTTTGGTATATTAAAAAGGAACACATATCTGCAGTGATTTAATGAACAGTAACAGCAAGTCAGCCCCTGTGGATTACATACTTGTATGTATGTGTAGAGAAGTGCTGTTCAACGGACATGGTCACAAGTTCACATGCAACGATACAGTGCCTAAGCCATGAAAGATTCCAGGAATCCTGACCTGCAATTCTTGTTCCAAGTACAAATAAAACTAATCCTGGTAAACCATTAAACACTTTTTGGAAGCCACTTCTTTAAATGTCACCCAATTATTCTATTAATATGGATTAATTTACACGGCCCAATTCCTATGTGATATTCAAAGCTAACCTGCATAAAACACTAGCAAATATACAGTAGCTGACTGTACAGCATTAGCATAGAATGACAAATGAACACAACATTTTTTTTAATGGAATTAATTCTCAAAACACAAAAACTTTAGACCTGTTAGAAATGTTACCATAGCTCCTTCAGAAAGGGAAAAGCAGCATTCTGTTAGGTTTAAGGTATTCATTGATTTTTTCTCTGTTTTTGAAAAATCTGTAAAATGGAATGGTTTTCCCTTTCGTGGGATATCAGTCTGACCTCTTATGACCATCCAAACTACTGTTCTGTATTGCAGCAATATTTCCCATTAGAGAAGACTGTAAAGACCTTCTGTTTCCTGCATCCAGTCAGGATTCCTGTTGTATATTCTTATGTCCAGCAGGTCGAGGGAAGTGATTCTCCCCCTCTACTCTGCTATTGTGTGACTCCAGCTGGAGTATTCTGTCCAGTTCTGGAATCCCTGATGTAAGAAGGACATGGAATTGTTGGAACAGGTCCAGAGCAGCACTATGAAGATGATCAAAGGGCTGGAGCACCTTTGCTACAAGGACAGGCTGAGACAGTTGGGCTTGTTCAGCCTGGAGAAGAGAAGGCTCTGGGAACACCTTATAGAGGCCTCCCAGTACCTGAAGGGGCTACATGAAAGCTGAGGAGGGACGTTTTACATTGGCATGTAGTGATAGGGCAAGGGGGAACAGCTTTAAATGGGAAGGGGGAAGATTTAGATTAGACATCAGGAAGAAATTCTTCACTATGAGGGTGGTGAAGCACTTGAACAGGTTACCCAAGGAAGCTGCGGATGCCTCCTCCCTGGAAATGTTCAAGGTCAGGTTGGATTGGGTCTTGAGTAACCTGGTCTAGAGAGAGGTGTCCTTGTCCATGGCAGGGGGCTTGGAAATAGTTGATCTCTAAGATCTCTTCCAACCCAAACCATTCTACGATTCTACGATTCTACGATTCTACGATTCTACGCTTCTATGATTCTGGGCTCCTGCTCCTTAAGCTAAGTCACATTCTTCAATTGCAAAAAGAAAGTTAGCTCAGAAATCAAGATGAAAATTGACATTAACAGAAAAGATACTTTGCTGTGAAAGTGGTTAGCCTGACTCAGCTAATGTTTCTTCAGTGCTCTGAGATGTTCAGATGAAAGATGTCAGCACTAATACTGAATATGAGCTGCAATGTTACTAACACCATTTAATGAAGGCTGTTTTTTAAGAAACAAGCTTTGCTGGTTTTACAGTAAAGTTACCACTGGGATTTTCTAAGAGAAGCAAAGCTAAGGGCGTATGAGCCTCAGAGCTAACCAGTGTACACAGCATAACAAACAACTCAAAGTATTACTAGAAAATAATTCAACTGAGAGTCTTTGGTGACATCATTAACTGCATAGAGCTCCACCTACACGATTTCTAAATATTTATAACAATCTAAGCCATGCAAATCTCTACAGAATATTTATTTTTCTGGAAATTATTGTATTGGAATAAGAAATTCTAATTTTGTAATGTGAATATGTTAAAATGAAAGCATCAATTATTCACACAAATAAAATGGAAAATTAATATAGGCTGTACAGTACAGTTCCAATACAATTTACCTGATACCCTCCTCCACAGACATGGAACCTGCTGCGTTTGCAGTTGTGCAAAATAACGACACAAAGGTTAGATACTTTCAAACAGTGAAAATTTGCTCAACAATGCCCTTGGAGGTAGGGCTTCATCAGTCCAAATGTGTTCAATTCATTCTCTAAAGAAATGTACAAGACCAAGGTGCTACTCTTCCTCCTGGTTCTTATCTTATTTTGCTGCTTAGTGGCTTATTTGAAAGGTCTGACCAAAAAAGCAAAAAGCACCAGTAGTTTTTCTCATTAAGATGCAGCATCTGGAAAGCATGTAATTATATGAGAATTTTCAGATTTAAAAGGAAAAAAAAATAAAAGTTTCTGTTCTTGATAGAAAAAAAGTTAATATCCCTCATGCCCCTAAAAGTAAGAAAATGCATATAAACCCACCTTTCTTTCCCCTAGAATCATAGAATCATCTGGTTGGAAAAGACCTCTGAGATCATCAAGTCCAACCATACCTGTCCATTTACTAAACCATGTCCCTAAGAAACTCATCTACGCTTCTTTTAAATACCTCCAGGGATGGCGACTCAACCACATCCCTTGGTAGCCTATTCCAGTGTCTGACCACCCTTTCAATGAAGAAATTTTTCCTAATTAATCTAATCTGAATCTCCCCTGGTGCAACTTGCGGCCATTTCCTCTCGTCCTATCACTTGTTACTTGAGAGAAGAGAACAACACTCACCTCACTATGATCTCCTTTCAGGTAGTTGTAGACAGTGATGAGGTCTCTTCTCAGCCTTCTCTTCTCTAAGCTGTAACAAAAGAAAGCCAAGAATAGTCCTTAGTCCTAGCAACAATTCTGAATGACTTATACCTCAGTCTACCACTGTGAGACATATAACTCGGACAATTGCCTTAGACACGTGGTAGCTTCTTTAGGCAGCACTGCAAATCATTTGGGGATATGTAGGAGAAGGACCCTCAGCAGAGAATTTTATCAACCTGTTGATTGCCTTCTCGTGGCTCTGAAAAGGCTAGAAGAAATATTCTAGAGAAACTTTTTCTCCTACATTTCTTGTTTTGATCACTTGACAGATACAGAACAAACTTACTAACACTGCCCTAATAACACAGCCTTTTGCTAAACTGTCTGTGGCTCAAGTCCCTGCAGTATCAATCAATCAGATGTATTTTATGGAACTGACCCTTATGGAAAGCTCTGCAGTGAGTCTCCATGCAAGACTAAACTTCCAGAGCAAGGCCTCTGTATTCAGCCATGTGGATGTGGAAGAGCACTGAATCAGTGATTCAGAAATACCACAACTGAAGCTGATCAAATCCTATGCAGATTTCCACCACCCACAATGGACTGATGACCCACTGCTGTCACATCCATTTGTTATTTCCAACACTTTTACCTTTGCTCCATTAGAATATCATTTCATGAGGCACCAGCAATGCTCAGAATGTCCTAGAATTACCTTAGGAAACACATTCAGCACTGAGAGCTGTTATTATCTTAAACAGATGGTGACTAAGACCTGTCTGGTGTTTTACAGCAAGTCCCCTCAGCTGGAAAGCATACCAAGTTTGCCAACAGCAAGAGTATGGTGAGATGACATAACTGTACTGGGAATAGACCTGTTATTCCCTTTTGAATCTGCAAATGCTGACCAACAGTGCTACCATGAGCAGTGCCCCATTGTAACTCAGCTACCATTCATATGCTCTAAAGACTGCACAGCAGGAAAACTATGACGTAGTTGCTATCACAGAAACATGGTGGGATGACTCGCATGACTGGGGTTCTTCTATGGGGGGTTACAAGCTCTTCAGAAAGGACAGGCAGGGTAGGAGAGGTGGAGGGGTGGCTTTATATGTTATAGAGTCTCTTGACTCTGTTGAACTTGAGGTCAGCAATGACAAGGTTGAAAGCCTGTAGACCAGAATCAGGGGGAAGGCCAACAAGGCTGACCTCCTCATGGGTGTCTGTTACAGACCGCCCTACCAGGATGATGAAGGAGATGAATTATTCTACAAGCAGCTGACAGATGTCTCAAAATCTCCAGCCCTTTTTCTTGTGGGTCATGTCAACATGCCATATATCTGCTGGGAGCTTAATACTGCAGAGAAGAAACAGTCTAGGAGGTTCCTGGAGTGTATAGAGGATAATTTCCTTCATCAACTGGTAAATGAGCCTACTAGGGGTAAGGTCCCGCTTGTCCTACTGTTTACAAACAGAGAGGGGATGGTCGGAGATGTAGTGGTCGGAGGCCACTTGGGGCATAGCAACCATGAAATAATAGAATTTTCAATACTGAGAGGTGCAAGGAGAGCCATCATTAAAACCTCCACACTGGACTTTCGGAGGCCAGATTTTGGCCTATTCAAAAGTCTAATTCAGAGCATACCCTGGGAAATAACCCTTAAAAACAAGGGAATCCAGGAGGGATGGACATGTTTCAAGCAGGAAATTTTGAATGCACAAGAACAGGCTATACCATTGTGCCGAAAGGCTAGCCGGAGGGGAAGACGACCGGCTTGGTTAAACAGGGAGATTCTGAAGGAAATCAGGGATAAAAAGAAAGTCTACCAGCTGTGGAAAAAAGGGCTGGCTACTTATGAAGAATTTATGAAGATAGCTCGGTCATGCAGAAAAAAAAACAGGGAAAGAAAAGGGCAATTTGAAGTTAATTTGGCCAGTTCTGTTAGGGATAACAAAAAGTCCTTCTATAAATACATTAATAATAAAAGAAGGGGCAAGGAAAACCTCCATTCTCTGATGGACTTGGAGGGAAATATAGTTAACAAAGATGACGAGAAGGCTGAGGTACTTAACACATACTTTGCCTCAGTTTTTACTAGTAAAACAGGTGGCCCTCAAGACAACTGGCCTCTGGAGCTGGTAGACAGAGAGAGGGAGCTGAATAGTCCCCCTGTATTCCAAGAGGAAATAGTTAGTGACTTACTGAGCCAGCTGGATCCTCACAAGACTGTGGGACCAAACGGGATGCATCCCAGGGTGATGAGGGAGATGGCAGAAGAGCTTGCCAAGCGGCTCTCCATCATCTTCCAACAGTCCTGGCTCTCTGGGGAACAGATGATTGGAAGTTGGCGAATGTCACCCCAATCCACAAAAAGGGTTGCAAGACTGACCCTGGCAACTACAGGCCTGTCAGCCTGACCTCAGTGCCTGGCAGGGTTATGGAGCAGATCATCCTGAGTGCAATCACACAGCACCTTCAGGATGGACATGGGATCCGACCCAGCCAGCACGGCTTTGTGAGGGGCAGGTCCTGTCTGACCAACCTGATCTCCTTTTACGATCAGGTGACCTACCTGGTGGATGAGGGGAAGGCTGTGAATGTGGTCTATCTAGACTTCAGCAAGGCCTTTGACACTGTCTCCCATAACATACTCCTGAAAAAGCTGGTAGCCCAAGGCTTGGACAAGTGTACCCTCTGCTGGGTTAGGAGCTGGTTGGAGGGCTGGGCCCAGAGAGTGCTGGTGAAAGGAGCTGCATCCAGCTGGCAGCCAGTTACTAGTGGTGTTCCCCAAGGTTCAGTGTCAGGTCCAGTCCTGTTTAACATCTTTATTGATGATTTAGATGAGAGGATTGAGACCATCATCAGCAAATTTGCTGATGACACCAAGTTGGAAGGGGGATGAGGGGGGAAAGGGAAAAGTAACAATCTTTTAACTTTTGCTCTGCTGTGTTTGCAGGGGATTAAAATGATATTACCCTATGCACAAGGCTGGGAATTTCAGCTCAAGGAGTTATACATTTTGCACTGGACTAAGACGTTAATGTGCTCTTAACAATTTAAGACCACTGTTGCATGCCTTCTGTAAACGCAAGGAATTAAAGCTCTCTCTGCTGTGTTGCTGCGTACTGAGTAAGTCCTCAATTAGTTGAGTTGTAAATTTTTTTCTTCCTATACCTTGTTTCTATTAAACTGATTTGTTCAATCTTGTCGAATGGTCACCTGCCGTCTGTGTTCCAAAGTGTCATGCTTGCCTTGGATAGTGATCTCTCTGTTAATCTTTATTCATAGCATTTCTACCAGTGGGTTATATTTCCCACTGTGGTATTTTTATTTGCTTCTGGAAAGACATCTGAAATGGTTGGATGAACAGTTTCCAGCTTTCTGACGGGTTCTCTCCAGCCCTCCAGGGCTGTTCCTGGATGAAAAGAACCTTACTGGAAAAACCCTGTAAAATTGAATAGAAAATGAAACTCTACATCTGACTTAACCTGTGAATTTTAATGGATGTAGTGTTACCTGCTAAAGATATTCCCTTTCTGATAGACTTTGAATATGAGGGTGTTTGAGACAGTCCCTTCTTTAGGGCCCCAAACATATAGATATAAGTAAACAAAGCTAAATTAAATTAAAACTGTTCTAACAAGGTGATGTTATCTTGAGCAAAACATCTGAAGGACACATATTCGCTTTTCTTCTAAAAGCTAATAAAGTTCTTTAAATCATCAAAGGCTGTAGTAAAATATCATTATGATAAGAAAGGAAACCAAAACAGGGCAGTTTTCACCTCAGTTCTTGAAACTCAACAACTCACACAAAGCATTAAGAAAAACGCGAACCACAAAAAATATACTGCTGTGGAAGTGACCAGACACCACTAAAATTGTTGGTATCCCTCATCAATAATCAACATTGACAAAATTTACTGCATTACCCTGGAAAGTACTGAAACCAAATAAGCAAAGTACAAGCAATGTAACTTGTGTTATTTTAATCACTGAAGGAGCTCAAATTTGATATAAAGTTTGCTTTCTAAAGGAGACATAATCAAGTCTCACTATCTCACACAAACAATCCAGTATTTAAATATTTTACTTGGCAGACTAAAGCTTCTCTGAATATTTAAAACACATGCATAAACCTATCCCTCTTTGTTAAGAATGTGCTTACCCACAGACCTCCAGGTATTACACCTAACATCAGCTCACACATTAATATGTTTGACTCATTCTTAGAAATTCAGTCCTAACACAAAGCAGTGCCTCACTTCTGCTGACCTCTGAATTCCTCACTTTCCTTCATCAGTTCTTTATGTGATTCATTACCCACCAGAATCCCATCATAAAAATTGCGCACTGTACACAATTAGACCTTTTTCAAGTTCATTTTGTAATGTTGTGCTGAACTTCACCAAAGTCTAGCTCATGTATAACTAATCTATCAATGAAGTCGCGGCTGGTCTCCCATCCCGTATGCACCCTCTGCACGGTTACAAATTGCTAGAAGTTCCATTTGACTTACCTTTCATTACCCAATACCACAAATGCCATGCCACTTCTCTCCTTCACATTCCCTTGGACAGCCTCAAACAATTCCTTTCCCTACTTGACTTGTCCACCTACTCAATTCTCATGTTCACTCAATAATGCATATGAAAGAGCAGCATTTTCCGATAATGGTTTACCACTTTTAATTTCTAGGGAATATTAGTTTCCATTGAGTGATGCACGAACTGCACCTTAAACACATTCTGTGTCTATAGGGGCCTGAATATTACCTCATGAATATGCAAGCAGCTTTGTTTCCTTGAGGAAGATAGAAACAGTTTTCTGTCAGATAGGAAGTGCTGTTATGTTTATATATTTTCTTCCCTCTCATTCTTTTTGCATAAAGCAGATGAGATTCGATGTTTGCTTGAGCAGACATATTTTTTCCAGATTATAATAGCAGCCTAGTGCTGGATGATAAAAGCTTTGCCATCCATATGCCATCCATTATGCCATCCATAAAACACAATTGCAGTTTGAGTGTTCTGCATTCCTGTATTTCTGTGGTGCACTTCACAAGCATAATGCTGAAATCACAGGTAGGTC
The DNA here is from genome assembly GCA_033558185.1 of Dromococcyx pavoninus. Taxonomy (NCBI): domain Eukaryota; kingdom Metazoa; phylum Chordata; class Aves; order Cuculiformes; family Neomorphidae; genus Dromococcyx; species Dromococcyx pavoninus. The sequence goes on along the minus strand of JAUMJL010000091.1, from coordinate 2,047,202 downwards.
AAAAAATTTTCAGCATTTGAAAATACTGAAAACAATCTCTCTTCCTTGGACTGCTTTCACTCAGACCAGAAAGGACTATCAGATCCCCTTGACTGACCTGTGTAATTCATGCCCTTAAATTTTATCATCACTTGGGTATTGAACTTGGTGAATTTTTTCTTCTTTCTACTAAAATATATCTTCTGAAAATATGCTTTTCATTGCCCTGTCTTCATCTGGAGGCTTCAAGAAACAAGGACTCCATGTCCCTTAATAGTCATTCCAGTGATTAATCAATCGCATTCTTAGAAATGAGGCACCAATTCTAAATTTTAATTTGCCTGGATGAAATATTCAGCTATTAGTTTTCTTCATGCCTTTCCCTGCTAGATTAAAGGGACCTTTATTATTTAGTAGATTTAACTTTTGAAAGTACTGATGTCTTGTAATCAAGTCTCCGCTTAGACTATTTTTGGGCAGGCTAAACAAACCTGCCTCTTCAAGCTCTTTCAGTAACAAATTTGTCAGCCCTTGAACTTTATTGTGATAAAGATTTCTCTTCTATAGTGTCTAAACTAGAGTATTAATCTTTTAAAAACTGTTGTCTTGTAACGTGCCAACACTACATGTCCTGTTACCTCAGTTACACATTTATTCCAAGTTAAAGCCTGTACAAATACCTTATCTACATGCACAATTATGTCCATTTGTGTGGACTTGAAAGAGCAGAGCTTGCAGTTTTAGGACCAATTCTTTAGTTACAAACACTGATAATACATTCATATTGTATCATGCATTCATTACATAAATCAAAACTGACTGTAGACACAAAGTGAAGGGCAAAAGAATTAAACATCTTCCTTAAGAGTCAAATCTAAGTAAAAATAGGCTTAGAACACAATAAGTTCCAGTGCTATAAGCTACCTGTCTCTCCCAAACCCCATTTGCTCTTTCAAAAAGTACTTTAAATGCACTTAACAATAAAAAAGATCCTGGAACCTCAAACATCCTCCTGGTATTTAACATCCACAGACCTGGCAAAAAAAGGAGCAAAATACTCTAAAGTTCTGCAAACCTTTTGTAATCATCTTCTAGTGTCCAGTGCCCCAAAGAGAGAATTTACTAAGGGCATTAGAAAACATTAGAAAACTTTATTCCTCTTACACTGTTCAGTCTTTACCCTCATTAAATGAGATTGCTAAAGTGGACAGTGTTTAATGTCATTCTTGGTAGCAAATAATATATTGCTAAGACCACTGCTATGAACTGAAATCCACTGTTCATGAGCTGTCAAAATGGCATGGTATTTTTGCAGCTTTTCTCTAGTACCTAATGCCGATCCTTTTGCTTTGTGACCAGCAGCGTTCTCAGAGGCAGGCAGCACAGAGGTATGGCACAGTAGATGTCATTTCCCCAGTCGCTACAGAGAAGGATTGCACTGCATATTTTCCCTTGTTGGGAAGCAAGGCCATGAACTGCTGTCACTGTGGAGTGGCAGGAAACGAGCAGCTCCCCATTACTCCTTGAAAGCAAACAGAAGCTAAGGACTGCTGTGAGGCTGTGTCCTGCCTCATAGCACAGCTCCCACACACACTTCTCTTCCAAACTTGTTTAAAACACATTGATTTTCCTAACTTCTGGATCAACCAGAGCTCCTGGCTTTCCTGAAGACCCAGTAGGTCAGAGCCAGTGTTTTGACAATGTAGCAAGGGCCATCTTCTTAGCACTCATGTTTGTCTATGTAATTTGGACTGTTCTTGTGAGGTTTATAACATTCCCATGCAATGTGATAGGTATATGTTAGATAATTTGCAAGAACAATATTTTACATCATTATTTCTGTTGAAGGACATCCTACCTGTAACAGAACCTATTACTTTTGGTTCTTAGCTTTCTGAAAATAGGGAGACTCACCCTGTCCATAAGCTTTAAAAACATCAATAACTTAATGTCTCCACTTTTTTCCATCCTTCTATTTTTTCAGCAGCAAAATGGTTGTCCCATAATTAGATAAAAGTGACACTCATACACACATATTCACTGTTTGCCTGGCATATGACCTACTTGGCAGAGAATATGCTCAACTAATAATTACCATAGAAACGCTCCTTACTGGATGCTTTTATTTTTCCTACTGGAAAATAAAATCCTGAATTAAAAGAGCTTTTGTTATTTTTGTTTTTTTTAATTTTGTTGGTTGAATCCCAACTCCACAGATAAGAAAAGAGCTCAAAATGCAGTTCTCATACAGACCTAAGCCAACAAAGTAGTTTGGACGTGCTCTGACCCAGCCCAAAGAAATCCCATAATGGATAACTAACAAAAGAGTTCAGACAGCAAACTTGACCTCCATTGTCATCTCTGCATGTCACATTCTGCTAAGCAGGCTGCGAAACAATTTTGCTTATTTCTCATTTTCTTTAACCATGGACCTTGATTCTTGACAGTCAATGTCCAAACGAGCCCCAGTGTTATAGTGCAACTCATGCAAGATACATTTTTAGCTTGTGGGGCTTGACCTCTGGTAGTGTCCTTCGACAGATTCAGAGTCCAAAGTGTGGTCATATGGTAAAACCCACCTTTCCTTTGTGCTGCATCTGAAGAGCTGAATATCTTGGCTTTTTCCACAGTAATCACAGTATTTTTTTTCCTTTTTCAAACTTTTTACAATTTAGGCACGTGTAGCTTCACTTGGCACTATATAGTCTACCATCATCAAAGGGAAGAGCCATAAAATAAGTCTTCATCTCACTAGGAGAATTTATTACTGTCATAAAAATAAAAGCCCCCAAGGTTCACTGCGTCCACTGTACTGAAGACACAGAGTGCAAGCTTAGGGAATTTACTATAATATACCACTGTGTCATTGTCTGTACCTGAAAACTCAGCTCAGCTCTCATCTGAAAGCATTAATAAAGAAAATGCAACCTAAGGGGAAAGACCTAGGGATGTTTGATTTGTCTAGAGAAAAATGTACATTATTATGGAGTCAGAAAGCAAATTATAAGTCACAGTTTGTATTTTACATAGTGAAGGTGTTATTTGGGCTTTATTAATGTTTTCATAAATTATTCACTGAACAGAGCCCCTTATATAGACCGCATACTTATTTATCTGTTTTGGGAGTTTGCCACTTACAGGAAACACAACTATTTCAGCAGGAATTTGCAAATGGTTCCACAATATTCTTTTTAAAAGTAACTATCCCAAAAGTGTCAGGAAGGACTGTTTTCTCCTGTGAGTCCATGAGACGCAAAGATAGGAATCCCACATTGCCTGTAGCAAGAGAATGAGCTGGATCACCGAATGAATCAGATGAGGAGGCAGTAGATGGTAAAGAGCTTTAGGACCTCCAGCAAAGAGTCATTGTCAGAGATTTTACAATATGGGAGATGCTTGCTTAGGAAAGCAGGTTTGCAAGGAACACTGCCCAGGTTGTTCTGTAGATAATGTAAGTAATTAGAGGGCCCATCAGAAGACGAGACCTAACTATGCAGACTGCTGTACAATACCAGAAACAATGCCAGCCCTGAAGAGACTGCAGCCTAAAGAATATGGGAAGGGATTTTAGGGAAATAGAAGTAAAAGGGGTTAACTGAGTCTCTCATGGTTGTACAAGAGGTTGGTGGAAGAGCAGTAGAGTGGAGAATCAAAGGCAAATCATGTTCAAAACCTGTACAATGCAGTGGTGTCTTCTAGATCAGCAACAGCTTCTTTTGGAGGATTAATGCCCATTTTAAGGGTTCACCCTATCTAATTTAAAGACCTACTTCTGAAAGAGTTGACTAGACTGTCTTTCTAATGTCTGGAGAACCCTCAACGCTATCTCTCCTAGCTTTGGTGCGTGTGTCTCAGTTATAAGGAATTGCGATATAGAAGTCTCCAGGGTTTTCTAAAATGCAGCAAGAAGAGTCCCACCAAACACAATTAGGACAATTATTACTATAAACTTTTTATGCAACTGTGGTTAAAAAGGAAGAAGAAAACCCAGTTTCCTCTTGAATTAAGAAATTAATAAAGGAAATGCTTTAAAGAAAAAACAAAGTGTTTTGCTAACAGTGATTAGAATTGCATATGCTGTCTAGAGAAAAGTTCTAATTCACAGTGATTTCATATGATTACATGTACTAACAACAAACAAAAGTAAGGGCTCTCATTGAAGTTCCTGGGAAACTTCTTTGGTGATTCTAATGTAAACACAATCCTACTGTATATCCTCAATATAAGCCTACAACTGACAGACCAAAGTTCATAGATTCCTTGTATTAACAGACTGCCAACATGTGAAATGCATAGAGAAAGCCACACCTCAGAGGTGAACATCTGTAGAAATCATGCACATGAGTGATAGCACCTGATGGGAATGCCTGCATTTTGCCTCCCCATTGTACCCTAGCTGTTCAAGGTGACCCAAGATGCCCTTTGAAAATCACACAGCCAAAACTGGTTAGCTTTGCCAACTAGCTGCAAAAAAACTATGGTTTTCCACAGAAGAAGCAGCTGCATGCAGTTTTCAGCATCTCCCTGAAGCTGAGGAGTGAGCAAGAAGCACGAGAAGAAAAACCATATGGGAGATGTGGCAGGTGTGGACACATGACTGCCTCTTTCTAGAGTAGGAGTGAGCTAGAGTGACTGACTTTAAGGCAGACATAAATGACAAACCACTTAAAAAGCTTCAATTGTTAAACCTATGTCTTCCTAAAGCTACTTTAATTTGGTGTGAAAGTAACTACTGGAAAAGTAACCTCGAAACACCTAGAGAGAAATTCAAAGTATGTGTCGTTAGATGAATCTTCTTTGCTACTTTGGTGATAAATCACTGGAAGCTTCATCACGACTGAGATTACCATTGTGCCCTCACACTGCAGATCAGACATCAAATTCTATGATTCCCTTCTCCTGCAGGACAGAGGACAGAGACATCTCAGGCTTGGGTTTGAAGTCTGGAGTGCTATAAAAACAAGTCACAATGATTACCACAGAAAATAGGAGAGGATAGGAAGACAATAACCTGAAAATTTTCAGCGTTAGTCAGCAAAATGTACTGAAGAACTTACTGGCTGAAAAGGTAAGATTGGAACACCTGTCACAGATAAGTCATGAAGCCTTTTTTCTCTTAAAAATGTGTTCTTCAAAGTGCTCCAAAATCTGCATGCTTTCTTTAAATGCATCTACATTAGTACTTTGGCATTAGTTCAGACACAGCTTTGAATCAGCTCTGCCATTTTCCTGCAAACTGTCTCCATTTGCCTGTCATTCACCTCAATTTCTAGGTGGTTTTGGTGCTTGCACACTAAATTCCTTCCAGAGGAATCTAAATGAACAACTCCGCTCCCCATGTACTGCAGTGTTTAATGGATACATAGAGTTGTGAATCCACCTATGGGCCAAACTACTGCAAGATCACCCCAGTGATCACACTCATCTGCCACTAAAACGCTCTTGAACTCTCAAAAGATCCTCCAACAAGCAAGAGCATTTCACATGTTGCCAAGGATCATGTAAAGTGTTCCCACCTGGCACCGACTGCCAGCCCTCTACTGACTATTCCAGCTGATTTATCAGCTACTCCTTCTTCAGAAGAACACACTTTTTACACCTTTGCCCAGCATTTACCTAGTCTATATTTTGCTGGCATATCTCTTTCTGAATTTATGTATTTATTTATTCCCCTCCTCTTTAAATTTCTTTAATTTCTCTCAGGCACCTAGTCCTTTCTCACAGCAGAAAATTAAAAAACTGGCGCAATTTGACAAACCAAGGAAGTCTACTTACTCATGAAATTTTCTTGAAGATTGGCAAGATTTTCTAGGGAGTTAGGGTTTTATGGTGGCAGTACCAGCACACTGCAAACCTCCTGTTCACTGCTAGATGAGACAAATGATGATCAACATCCACTCACGTTTGGGAAAAAAAAAAGAGAAGGAATTTTACAGAAAGACAAGAAAGACAATGCACTTCAAGGTGTTGGGAACACTGTGCTGAAACTGCGGTTGCGCTGGATTTTTTTGTTTCCTGCTTTCCCAGGTGATACCATGTCAGTATCACTGAGGTAAGCCATTAGCATTTTTCTGGCTTCCCCATCCTTAGAAAATACTTGCAAGGACACAACCTAGGGTGCTGCTTTACCCACCCAAACTTTGCACTGGTAATCTGGAAGGCAGCTATGGTAATGTGAATGCGTGTCCACAATTGAGGCAGAGCAGGACTCACACACTATTGTGTATCAAAACCATGGCTCTGACAGCCTTCTCCAGTTAAAACCTGCATCATTCATTACACCTCCACTTAACAGAAGTACCCTAACATAGATAAGTAAGACATCATCCAAGTATCTGTCAGTAACTATTGCCAGATCCAGGAACAGAATGCAGATTCAGTCAGAATATTTTTAACTCTATCTCCTGGTTACCAAGAGTTTGTGACACGTTAACTTTAGTTTGTTTCCTGATTTTCAGAAGTTTAGATTTCACTGAATCTGACATTTTAGAAGAAAGTACACAGTACTTGGGAACTAGAATCTTATACCAATAACTTGTTACAGCAAAAGGAAGACAGAAATAGAAGTTGCAAAAGAGGAGTTCAGACCTAGCAATAACTCCACTGAGCTCTGTGCATTTGGTTATCATCGGTATTATCAATTATTTGAATTTTTAACAGAGGAAAGGATTTTATATTACAGGCTTAAGCTCTCAATACAAAAATTTTCTAAAAAACAGAGGTAGCCCACTGGTCTAAACAGCTATATGTAGCAGTGGTAAGAACTTCTGAAACTGAAAGGAAGATAGAAAATATATTCAGTCCTAGTAAACACTTAAATAATGTCACACAGCAGTGGGGTTTAAGCAAGTACAAAATGACAGAGAAACATAAAAGAAATAATTTAAAAAGGTACAAAGAACTTTAGCAGATTGAGTTTCATTAACTAGATTTTAAAAAGAAGTAAAAACAAAACAAAAAGTAAGGATCGGGAACAAAAGAGAGAGCTTCTCAGACCTCCAAGGAGCACTGAGGGTTTTAAAGTATATCTAGTTAGTACATCTGGCAGGATCCTTTGTTGGATGGGGGTGCAGAAAAGAAGAGGGATAAAATGAAATGAAGGCACTATGGAAAGATTACCTTCCAGATGAAGAAAGGGAAGAGAGATTTGTCAGAACCAGAAGTCAGGTGCATACAAGCAGAAGAAGTAAATGATAATACAAAAGAGAACTCTGATCATTTTAGTACTATCAGAAAGGTGTTTCAATTTAATAAAGACAGCAGCAGCTAGAGAACTTACCAAGATATTCTGCATCCCTAGCAACCATCTAGAAGGAAATTCCATTACATTTGAGACAGGAACAAAGACATTACAATACTAATAACAGTAGCTGCATACATTAGGAGACAAGAGGCTAACAGAGGCTCACGTCAGACTGAGGTGTTTTGACAGTGATTGAGTTTCAGTAATCAAAGCACTCCATATAAAAATAAAAAACTCAGGTAATTTAATATCCCAGGCAGAGGATCAGTGTAAATTCCAGCTTCACCAGTTTTTAAGGGAGAGATATAGTACTTCTACGCATCGCATGAAGATAGAAAACAGGACATTGAAAATGGGGCATAGAAAATGGAAGACATTTTGTGCAAAACATAGTTGTCTGAGGTCCACAGTGGGAAAGCTGTCTTAATATACTGTCTTCTCTTTTTTGTTCCTCTTCTTAAAATCTACCCTGCAAGCTTCCTCTAACCCTGGTGTCAGTGAGAACAGAGACTATCTTGAAGGAATGAACACTAGCAAAATATTCCAGAAGTACTTAGCATGCAGACTTGTAAGGAAGTTTTCACCTGTGAGCACTAAGGAACCATTACAACATTTAAGAACAAGTTAGGAGAGACAAAGTATATTTCCAGCATTAATGCACAAGGAATAAGATACATGCCATTGATAAATAAGACAGGAAGGCTGTATCAGAGCTACAGCACTGCAGATGTATTTTTTGCCTCATCGAGTATCTTTAGTTCTTTCCATCTCCACCGTCAGTGATTCAATGGTGTCATCTATTCAATGCATGTAATTTATATTAGAAGTATATGTTTTAATTGACTATACATTCTCTTTGCACATCCACAGTTTGCAATCAAAAGAAATACAACTGAAGTTAGTATTAAAACACCTTATAAAAGTTGGATTTTGAGGCTGGATCTGGTTAGCAATGTGCTCATGTATGTACTTTGACAATTAGAAAACGTTTTCTCCCTTCTCTAGTAAAACAATTAATCATCCATTTCCTGCTTCCCGTGTTCAAGGCCTTTCTTGTGAGAGAAATACAGAAAATGTAGCAGCAAGCATGTCGTTAACTCACATGATATTGCAGCCTATAATACTAAACTGGTCAGAAAATTCTTGCAGAACACTTTTCAAATCTTTCACCAAGTTGGCTACTTAAGTTGACAGGTCTTTTCTTCAGGTAGGCTGGTATTGCAGTGGTACTTCAAAAATACAAGCAATAATAGTGTCTTTTTTCTCCTAATGGATAAACCTGAGAAAAAAATTATTTTCATTTTCTTTCCAGGAACTTTGTATATTCCTTAACCCAACATAGAATGGTTTGCTCTCAATCCAAGACAAGATATTTGTGTATTTATTTGCTGGTGGACTTGGGAGTAAGCCCGAGGTTTATGAAGGGAAGAACTCAGTTGAAATGTCAGATTTGGGCTGGCAAAAAATTGAAGATTTAGTCACTAATGTGAGCTCTCCAGTTCTTAAACTTTCTACATGAGACTAGAAATACCTCAAGAAATGACGACTTCTCCACCAGAAATTTCTTTGCATTTCTCCATTCATTACAACCCAGAAGTACGAGTCATCTCTAAGGTCTAAATTTTCATTTAAAAACAGAACACAAATTCTTCAGAATCTTCTAGTTTACACTCTCATTTTTATATACTTCTACTGGAAACTTAGTATTATTTATTATAAGCCTCCCTTAAAAATTCTTAGCAGTGTTTAAGGTTTATTAAAGAAAATTTGCTTACCACACTAAACAAGTTAACAGCTATACAAACCATTAAGGGTGACAGACACCTTGCACTTAACAGAGACACTCATTGGGAATGAACAGTCATTCTTTTTTAATCTTTTATGCAGGAAAAAAGAAATTCACCTTTACAGCATTGAAGAAATTTTGAGAAAGCTCTCACAGTGATCTCATGCTGACATAATGACATTCTGATCCTTCACTGCTTTGAAACAAAATGACCCTTGAAACAGGCAACCACCTTCCTTGTTGTGTATCCAAGCACGAGTGACACAAAGGTCTCTCTCACTAACACACCAGGGTCATGTCACCCTTGATCCAACAGCAGAGTGTATTGTTTGCCTTGAAGCACCCCCAAACCCTCAATACAAATTTAATGGACTTTCAATCACAGATTTAAGTAGTTAAAGGCTTCAGAATCTGTTAAAATCTGTTTACAGACCTAGATTTGACAGTACACTCAAGTAAATCCCAAACTAATTTTTAACTTTTCCTGGCTGATGTAGAGCCCCTGACATATGTCTGAATAATACCCCTTCTTACCACAAAGAAACACAAGGTTGGGAATGGGTCTCTGACCTTTTGTTGCAATTGGCATTTTGTATATGAAGATTGTAAGACATGAAGTAGAAGTTGAACTTTGACTGGCAATAAGTTATCAGCTGGGCCTTCTGCTAAATGGCATTTTTAATGATTGTTGTAATATTGATATAAACCTACTCATTCTTTATCTGACCAAAACTACCTCTTTCATATAGGTCACTGAAAAGCTGTTGAGTGGTAACGTTTGGTGAAAAAGGTGGATTCATAGAAACAACCTATAGTTTGAAGAACTCCATATACCATTTCCAAACTAGTGGGCCCACTTTGGCATAATATATTTCATATTTGGCAGATATGTGGTATGGCAGAAAGCAAAAAAACCCAGAAAATATTTTATCTCAGTAAAAACACAGAAGTGCGATTTCTGATAAACTTGACTGTTTAACCAAAGTTGGAAATGAGAAGGAAACTCTCCATGACAAATTTAATGAAACCACATTTCAGTCTTTACAATCTGACCCAATCGGATAATTTCACAGACTATTTTTCTTTTCACCTCAGTGACTCTATGCAAATTATAGCTGAAGGCAAGAGTGAAAAAGAATGTTGTGATCCTACTTCTAATAGAACACATCACTTGAACATATCTCAATGAGTTCTGTTTAGCATTGAAGCTGTGGGTAAACAACACACAGAAGAGCTCATCTAACCTGGGATAACAGTGAGGAAAGTAAAAAAAATGCTCCTTACCATCAGGTTTCAAGGAAACATAAAGATATATCTATAGATTTAAGTGCAAGAATATGGATTAGTATATGACAACATTAAACACACTTACTCAGGTTTTTTCATACACTCTAAACTAACACATATTAATGATAAGCCAGTATAAAAACAATGGGACAAACTTCATGTCCCTGAACCTCTGGCAAAGCTCCCATCAAATGAGAAATGTGTGCAACGTTTTTTTTTATAGGTGTCAGTATGTTAAATATTTGGCCCTGGGATATCTGGAGTCTATATTTTTGCATTAAAAGGGTAGTTTGATGATTTTTTTTCCTTCCTTTTACAAAGGGTAGGAACCTAAATATGCTTCAAGTTGGCTAACAATTAGAATCCAAATTTAGAGAAAGCCAGCATAGTAGAAGGAAGGCAAGAATATGTTTTCTTAGGTAAGTCACTCTCCCCCATGTCATTCAGGTTTGGGGTTGGGTTTGCATTTCTAAAGAATAGCCTTGAAAGCTCTCTCAAGTACCAGTGAGGCAAAATGACATATTTGTCTGAAATTCCTTAAATCCAAAGAGCTGACAGCTCCTTTGGGGCTACTGGAAACACTCTGCATTTCACTGCTTGAGCTCATTATTGGTAAAAATACCAGCACAAACCGAAAGAAGACAGCAGAGGGAATGGCTGAGTAAACACAATGGGAAGCAGTAGGATACACAGAGGTGATGTAAGATTTAGTGTGAGTCAGCAACTGAAAAATGGAAACATACTATTCGAAAATAATATGCCAGAATTCAGCTTTCATCTTTCTTTTCATGGCTGCTTCTCGTTACTTGAGTTACCATGACTTCTATATGAAGCAATAGTAGAGCAGTCAGACAATTTTAAAAGTATCAGGTGTTCTCCCAGTGCAAGGGGTGGAAAGTCTGAAAGAAAGAGCTAAATGTTCTTACTTACAGTTACATCCAAGCATCTCTCACAGTAACTCTGAGACACAAACTCCAGTCCACACTCTCAGGAGTTGCAAAGAAAGACCAGAGCAGCTTCAAAAAAACAGCAGCACTGGGTTCTGAAAGTGACCGCAGCACTGACAGTGCAGTGACATGACCAGCAAGGCATCACCTACCAGTTCTAAAAAGGGTGAGCAAAGCAGGAGTGGTAACTGCCACAGGTTCCAACTCCAGCATCAAGAGTCCAACAACTATCACACAAAAGGAAAGTAGTCAGTCAAAATCAAGATCAACCCATAAAACTGGAAGAACAATTCAGGAACAGTAGGGAACAAGACTGGAGACAGGCACATGTACAACATAGCTCCAAAAAGGACTGGGTGCTGGGGCGTGAACCCCTCGTAGAAGAGGCAGAAGGCATGTCAGGTCTGGAAGTGATGCTTATCAGTGAAATTAAGACCAGCTGGTGCACTCAGGACCCTGACACTTCTTTCTCTCAAGGCATTAGGAGAAAAAAGCCTTATGAAATAGAAAAAAAAACATAGAAAAATGAAAGACAGTCATCACGGACATCTATAATAAAGTAGATCAGGATCAGTGAACCTCTGAACATATATAAGGTGGTAGGAAGGACGCTTAAGAGGATGAGCTTCTGGTGAGCTTAAAATTGCATATATGGGCCCAAGAATTGCAAATACTTCTCCAGTGCTGTTGAGCAGAGCTCTCTTTCTCATGACAAATTGACATTGATCACATGGGACTCAGATGAGGAATCCTCAGTCTGTAATTTAAGATGTGCCTCTTCTTCCTCTCCAACTATGTCTAGCAGAGAGGCAAAAGACCCTTTTTTCAAAGTTGCCCTCTTACCATTTTTGCCAGCAGGTCTGTGGTAGACTCCAGAGCAGAAGACAACTGTAACAAACTCCAGTGGCTCCTGCAATTTACTTTCAGAAACAAGAAGGAGAGTGGGAACACAGACATATTTTCAGACCAGGTGACGCTATGGAACCTTTGACAATGGTATTGTGGACCTAAATCACGTAAAAATTCAGAACTGATCACCATAACACCCAGTCTGTCCCTCACTATTATCTCCCTTTGCAGTCAGGCAGCTGACTGCACTCTCAGAACCTTCAGGATTACAGGGATTACCTAGAACAGTTACTGCCAACAGCCATGGCCATATCATTTAGGATCACACCAATTACCTGTCACAATGCATGGTGTTGACTTTCAAAACTCACACAGCCTGATACACACTGGTGGGAAGAAGATCCACCTTTGGTCTTATACTAGTAGTGTGGATGCTGTCAGTATAGTCAACATACACATGTCTTGGGGACCTCTTCTGTCAGCTTTCACATCTTAATAAGCATTGCCAATTTGGCCATGAGCACATGATGTTACTAGACTCAGTCTACTGATCAGTAAAAATTAGCAGTGTTTTCAAATTTTCAGCTACAAATGAAATAAATGTTCAATTTTAGAATAAAAAGCTTTTACATTACTGAATTTTTTTTATTTGGTTTCTTCAGTATGAAATTTCAAACACTTGAACATGTTGATGAATTGATATTTGCCAGAGGAGATACATCCAGTTGTGTACAGAGGTCAGTTTAACGTAGACATACCTCAGGATATCCATCACATTTCCCCTTCCTAGGTTGTCACATCACAAATGTTTATTCAGGAAAAATAACAATTCCTTGGCCTATGGCACTCAGCACTGAGCCAGAAGTAACATATATTATGTTATTGTCTGGTGAGCTGATCAAAACTAGAGTAAGTGTTGTCACTGTCCCCTAAATCTGAAAAAAAGATAGTGAAAGCAGCAAGCGTTCTTTCAGCCAAGGACAGCACAAGTGAAGCTTTGCAATATATATGAATAATATATATGGATAATATATATGGATATTTTTTTTTCCCTTGGAGTCATTCAGTCAAGATTTATTTTATTTTTGTTGTTGGTAGGAACAATAAAGAAGGTGAAACATATAATATGAGCTTGAGGGGTACAATAATAAACCCACAGTCATTAATGATCTGTCTCTGTTCTAGAAATGAGACCCTGATAGCTGTCAGGTTTCACGCACATCAGAGATCTGCGGTGAAGTGTAGTGAGAATACAGAGGTCTGTTACGATTCTCAGTGTTACATATGCCTGGCCTTGGGAAGTCTGACAAGTCCTTTGGAATTATGCAGAATTTTTATAGACAGAGTAAGATCGCCTTGTTGTAAGATTTGTGTCCTTCCTGGTTGAGCAGCGCTCAGCTTTATGGTGATCATATGTTTGCATACTAGTCCAGTGGGACACTGGGGATCCAGAATCCAAATTCAGGGTATTTATGATCCATTCAGTGAAAATATAAGGACATTATCTACCCATTTGGTTGGAATGCAGTATAAGAACACAAGTAGTGCACAAACAATTATCAAATGACCTGATTCTGAAAAAATTTCCTTGTCTGTGGGAAGCAGCAAGTACCATAAATTTTCATTTGTTTCAGAATTGCTTAAGCATCAGCCTCCTGTCTCATGCATTGAACCAGCTCATTCCTGAATTATCTGTGCAGAATAATCATGCACTAGAGATTATAGAGGACAAGTCCCACAGACTGAAAGGAGATTTGGAAACTTAATTCTCATGATCAATTTTGAGAACCAACCCACCAGTTTGCAAACTCTGGTCTGAGTTTTTCTGATGGAGTCTTTTACTAGGTAGTGTTCGATCACAATTATTTCTTATCCATCAAATCAAGAGCACCAATATATGAGCATCCACTCCTTTTCTGCCTCCAGATATCAAGACAAAAGCAGAAATCTTCATTAGTTAAATTAAAACAGCAAGACATATGCAATCATGCCTTTTTAAATCAAACCAACTCCTAAAATGACAACTGATGCAAAAATAATTAAACCAATACAGATGTGGGGGAGGAAAAGGAGGAATAGTGGATTTAGAATTTGAAGAGAAGTAATTAGCTTTGGCAGGTTATTTATTTATGTAAATTGAAAAATTACCTGTAGCAGGGAAAGGCAGCAGATAGAAATGCCTGCTTTGCTTCGCATATACAGCAAAAGAAAAGCGTTATGGCAAAATAGCCTACTGGATTTCAAAGTATATAATTCCTCAGAGAATATGTAAGAGAGTGTTTTCCATATTGAAACATCCCTGGTCAACAACAGACAGAAGATAGTATGCCAAGACTACAATTCTAGTAATCTTAAAATTTAGACGGAAGGATGTTATGATTTTGTTGTTGGGGTTTTTTTGCCGGGGGCTTTTGCCTGGATTTCATTTATTGTATCCATTTTTCAGTTCTTGAATTGCTGTTGCGGTAATCATTGTCTTCTCAAAATTTCCTACAATTCAGTAAATAAATTGAATTGTGACTCAGCAGTATAGCTCAATGACTGGACTCGTACTGCTGTCTGGAGACAAATAGATGATTTTAAGGCACTTTGATTTGCGATTTCATGATCTTATAGTTTCATTCTTATACCTCCAACTCTCTTTGATTATTGTGCCCTCTGGAGACATCAGTGATGCCAAGATTAGAAAATTATTTAACTTCATGGTATCAGGTGCTACTTTTTGTATATTTATAGAGGCACAGTATTATTTTAGATAATATTGATAAGAAAAATTGGAGAGGCTGTTAAACGAACACACAATCATTTTGTGGTTTGTAACATAAAATTCACTAGCTTTCTTCAATCTTTCTTTCCATCTTGCTTCCTCTGTATGTATGTGAAGACCTGTTCACACCACCACTATCAGAAGGAATGGGATCCTCTGTACAGAGGTTAAGGCATCGTATCTTATGATTGAGGCAGGATCAAATGCCAAGAACAATTTTGTCCCTCTTTAGCAGACAGTGTCTTTGCCCTTAGACTCCCATTTGACTAATAACTAAGCTGCAAATTTATTTTGAAGTAGCAGTCTTCTAGTACCTTCAGATTTACAAAGATCAAAACAGAACTTTGAGCTGGGGGGTTTCAGGTAGGAGATACAGCCTGTCACCCTTAGCACCTCCATTTCCTGATTTGCAGACTTACAAAACATGCATGCTGCTGAGCATGCTTAACATCTGCTCTCCCCAGGGAGATCAACAGCCCGAAGGCAAAGCTCTAAGTACAATGTAAGGAAAATAGCAGTTATTCCTGCTATTCATATTTATTACCTTTGACCCAAAAAGCCTTTCAGCCTTTGAAGCACCCTTGAGTTGCATTTAAATTCCTTGCAGTCCACTCTTTCTGCTCAGAAGCACAAAATAACAGGCAGCAGAAGGACTATAAATTGCTTTATGGATGCTATAAATACAAATAACCCTCACCCATAAAGTTGCATTGGCATTACAAAGATCTAGTCATTTATTTAATGCATGGCACAGCCACTCTGCAGCACTTGGAGAAGGGGATGATCATGCTGTCACAGAGGTTCCAGCTTTAGCATGCAAAATGTCCCTCTGACTCACATAACAAGAGAGAGTAAAAGATGTTGCTAATTTAAGAACCTGCAGTATACAATAGCCTTAGAATCATAAGAGGCAATAAAAAGTACTTCCACATTTCAGCATTGAACGTGGATAGCTGCATCCCATAGTTTATATTCTATCCCAAACAACTTCTGAAGAGAAATAGAAGCAAAATAAAAAAAAAAAGAAACTGAAAGAAGTTAATTTAGTAAGTCTTCCAGGTGGTTCGGCTTTAAGAAGCACCAAAGATCTAACAGTCTCACTTTAGGAAAAAGCTGTGAAGCCCTGCACTTTCTTCTTTGTCATGCATGTATTCACTCAAAAAAATAGAGATTTTTTTAAACTAAACTCTTACAATTTGGAATAAATCTCTGCATTGCTACTGCATAATCAGATTAGGAAAATCAAAGACTTCTTGGTGCAACACAAAATGAGATTCCTCTTCTATTTGGACAAAAGTCGCATAGTAATTCTCAAATGAGGTATATCCTGTACTTTCCTGACAGCAATACAGCATAAATCATACCTGTGTATGTATGTTTTGAGAGTAGAAGGCATTAAATGTACCTCTGACATTGGTTCATCTGTTAATTTGTATATATATTCAACCAACTCCCAGTAGCATAGTCTCCATCCCCACCTCTCCAGTACACATTCTTTTCCGATTGCAATATATACTTTATTTATTCTTTCAAATTAGCATATTCACCACCCCTGAAAAAACTTGTCCCCAGATACCAGCACTGCATTTAAAATCTTCTTGTGGAACTAATATGATGGCAAATGAATATTATTTAAATGAACAAAACATTTTTGGCTTTTAGAAACCAAAGTTGCAACAAGTAGGACTTACCTTGCTTACTCTCAGTTCTTATTTTGTTTTTACAAACCAGATATTTAACTCTACTTTTCAGTTCAGAGAAAGGTCTTTAACAGTCTCTTGCAAGAGTAGCCTGTTTCTTCTGGACAGTTAGATAAAGGTCATGATTTAAGAGTTAGTACTAGAAATGGCATTAACCTAGGAGACTGACTAATAAGACCTGTCATAAGTGAATGCTAGGTTTTTTTCTGTCCAAGAGTGATAGCTTTTGCAAAGTGGGTGATATAATATTATGGCTTCAGAAAGAGATTTCCAGACAGACTATGTGACCCCCCACATGTAATAACATACCACTTTTAGATGACTACAGGGAAGTCATTCTGTAAAAAAAAAAACATTTTCCTTTGGTTTTCCCACTGTAAAACAGTTACTATAAAGCTTAATTATTTTGCAGTTGAAAGAAGTTCCTTAAAGTATCTCCAAAAAAAAGGAATTTTGGCCCAGATTAGGAATTAGACATTAAACTGCTAATTCAATGCTTAAGCACCTGCCAAATCTGGTTCTGTACTGATGTACTGATACAGGATGAAGCACTTTTTAATGCTTTTAATTAATATCATCAACGAAAAAAAAAGGGAGGGAGGGGTTGTCAAAGAATTTTAAATCAACATTTAACTGCCTTTGTGTTATTCATACTTTTGTATGGATCTTCACTATGATCTACATAGTGTGTAATCAGATAAAAGTCAGATAGGACCTGGAAAAACAACAACCTGTAGAATTCAAATATCATACTAATAACTTACACAATTCCCGTGGAAACTAAGTTAAACCGTCATTAAAGTTTTTGGTTAAGTTGTATCAAAATTGTCACAAAGAGCTGCACATACACACACAGCAGTTCTCCCAGAACTCATCACTGGTGTATTGTAATAGTTGCTGGAGTATATTAATTAGTTCAGTTTATTGACAACTTAATCCTGAAAGACTTTGTTACCTATTCCAACATAGCAAAACACAACCAAAAGGACATGTTCATCCTATAACCTCATCTTCACAGCCCTAGGAGTGCACACAGCTAGCAGTATGCTTGAGAAGGCCAACAAGCAAGTGCTAAGACATCATAAGGAGTACGGGTACAGGGTGTGCTACTTTGCCTCCAAACCTGCATGAGGAGCGCCAAATCAATACACAAGCAACAACATAGGTGCAGATGGAGAGCACTAGTTCCTATAACACTGCTGGATTTAGTAAATCTTCCTGAGTTGGCCTATGGCCAGCTGCAGCCTGTGAGTATTCAGCATCTTCATCACTTACTTTTACAAACAATGAAGTCCATCAAAGGTGGAACCTTGAAAAAAAGAAAATCCTGAGCCCATACACTCAATAACTTTCTTTTAGAGTATCTTCATACGTATGCCTTGTCTGGGTTTTAAATTGTTTGAAGTTATGAATGTAAGTTATGAATGAAGTTATGAAAGTACAGCTGCCTGATGTCCTGTTAAAACACCGTAGAAGACCACGTTAGGGTTAGGTTTGAAAAAAATCTTGTTTCCTAGGCAGAAACTCCATATTTACAAAGCAGTGCTAGAAAACCTGTAAAGTTATAAGCTTTTCTGCAGGAGGTATTTTCAATCTCCTTGAAACTGAGATTGTAAAAATAAGGGAAAGGGAAGTTTAAAGTAAATGTGAATAATCTGACAAAAATCAGCACACGTGTCAGCTTTATGAGCAGAAAACACTGCACTGCTTGACGTAAGTGGCAGCTGCCTTTCTTACAAAGCAGCCATGGCTGCAATGCCAGGCTTTGCTGCAAGCCAGGATGGATCTGGGCATCCTGAAACAGCAGATCAATAAATTGATGTGTGAACCCAGGCCTGTTGTGGAGGAGAACAATCTATTTCAGTTTCATAGGCATTAATCATCTTCCTCCATACCTCTCTCTAAAATAACAATATATAAAACACTACCAAGAGATGAAGCTCAGCAAACACCAGAAAGTTATTATGGTGGAATTGTAATACATTAAATGTAGCTCAGGACTGCAAGGCTCTTAAATGATAGTAGCATTTGTTTTGGGACATTTGCTTGGAAATGTTAGAAGATCCTTCAATAAATAATAAATAATTAAATAATAAATAATTAATAAAAAATAAATAAATAATATCTTCTCTCAGCAGAACACTGGCTGGCTGCCAGGTTCAATCTCAGGCTCGACTCAATATCAGGGCTACTCACTGGCCCAATACAAATAGGTTCATTAAAAATTAGTTGCTGCTGTGTACTCAGGCTCTATTTCTCCCACTAATGGCTCAATTTATGCCTCCCCCTCTTGAACAAATAGAGAGGCAGCCTCCAGAGAGGACAATATTCTCCTGTATACACATTCCACAGATATGAATTCAGGGAACATGCTGGGAGGTGAAGGAAAGCAGAAGGAAAATGGCTTCCCCCATGCTGGAGAGGTAAGACATTCAAGCTAATTGTATCACATAATATGGATGCTGAGTTATCATAATATTTATTAATTGTAACAGAGAATGATCACATCCCAGATCAGGTTTCTATTTTACATTGTGCTGGACATACTCAGAGACAGAGCCATAAGGCAAAGCTTAACATCAGAACAGACAAAGAAAAAGTCATTAAAGGGGGTAGTTACCCACGGGCAATACTCACATGCCTCTATTTTCAAGTCCTATTAAGTGTTGTTTCTTTTCTGGATTCAGGTGGGTTTGTGTCTATTGCCAAACCTAACGGAGCTTCTCAGCAATCGTTTTCAGATTTGCTTTCTGGATGTTAGTGAAAACAGCTGAAACTGGTTTTTTTACTCATTTGTATTAGGAGAGCAATGAAATCCCACTTTATATAAGCTGGTGGTGATGAGCTAGAGAAAAAAGGGTCAAGGGTAATTAAAAAGGAATTCCAGGAGCTGGGACGGTCAATGGATAGGGCAGGAGCACAGGTAGTGTTCTGCTCGGTTCCTCTGGTGGCAGGGATGTATACAGATAGGAACAAGAGAATATATGCAGTTAATAAATGGCTTAGGGGCTGGTGCCGGCAGAGGAATTTTGGGTTCTTTGATCATGGGGAAACCTTTACAGCACCTGGCCTGCTTGACTCAGATGGGTCTCATCTAACTCCAAAGGGTAAGAGGATTCTAGCTCAGGAGCTGGCAGGACTTGTTGAGAGGGCTTTAAACTAGGCATGAGGGGGGAGGGGGGAGTTACTAGGCTCACCAAAGATGTTCCTGTGGAGGATGAGCCATCTCAAAGGGTGTTGTCAGTAACCCAACTGAAGTGCATGTACACAAATGCACGCAGTATGGGAAACAACAGGAGGAGCTAGAAATCCTGGTCCAGCGGAAGAGCTATGACATAGTTGCTATCACGGAAATGTGGTGGAACGACTGTCATAACTGGAGTGCTGCCATGAAAGGCTACAGGCTCTTCAGGAGAGACAGACGTGAGAGGAGGGGTGGAGGGGTGGCCCTCTACACTAGGGAAACCCTGGATGCTGTTGAAGTCGAGATCGGTGATGACCAGGTTGAGTGCCTATGGGTAAGGGTCAGAGGGGCAGTCAGGTCTGACCTCCTGGTTGGAGTATGTTGCAGACCACCCGACCAGGAGGAGGATTTGGATCTTCTATTGTTTAAGCAGCTGGAGGTTGCCTCTAGATCGGCTGCCCTTGTCCTTTTAGGAGACTTTAATCTTCCGGATATCTGCTGGGAACTTAACACTGCTGAGAGGAGGCAGTCCAGGGGGTTTTTAGAGTGTATTGAGGACTGCTTTCTGTCACAGCTGGTGAGTGAGCCCACCAGGGGTGAGGCTCTTCTTGACCTGCTGTTTACAAACAAAGAAGGGCTGGTGGGTGATGTTGTCGGAGGTGTAGTGATCCTGAGATAATCAAGTTCTCTCTAAACAATGTAACAAGAAAAGCCAGGAACAGAACATCGATGCTGGACTTTCGGCGGGCAGATTTTGGATTATTTAAGGAACTGGTCAGGAAAGTACCCTGGGAAATAGCTCTTAGTGGCAAGGGGGTCCAGGAAGGCTGGATACACTTCAAGAATGAAATCTTGAAGGCGCAGGAGTGGGCTGTCCTCATGTGTTGTAAGAAGAGTCGTAGGGGCAGATGGCCGGCCTGGATGAGTAGGGAGCTTCTGAAGGAACTAAGTAAGAAAAAGAGGATGTATCATCGTTGGAAAGAAGGGGACGTAAGCCACGTCATGTTCAAAGATGTTGTTAAGTCGTGTAGGAGGAAAATCAGGGAAGCAAAAGCCCAGCTGGAGCTCAAATTGGCCACTTCTGTTAAGGATAATAAGAAGAGTTTTTATAAATATATCAATGGTAGAAAGAAGGGCGGCAGCGACCTCCACTCCTTGTTGGATGTGAAGGGAAATATAGTAACCAAAGATGCAGAGAAGGCTGAGGTACTTAATGCCTTCTTTGCCTCAGTTTTCAACAGCAAGGATGTCAGCTTGCTTGACAGTTGGCCCTCTGAAGTGGTTGATGGGGGCAGGGTGAAATATGGCCCTCCTGCAATCCATGAGGAGGAAGTTAGAGACCTGCTGAGCCACTTGGACCCTCATAAGTCTATGGGGCCGGATGGGATCCATCCTAGGGTGATGAGAGAGCTGACGGATGAGCTTGCTAAGCCGCTCTCCATCATCTTTCAGCAGTCCTGGCTCACTGGAGAGGTCCTGGAAGACTGGAAGTTGGCCAATGTGATGCCTATCCACAAGAAGGGCCGTAAGGATGATCCAGGTAATTACAGACCTGTCACCCTGACCTCGGTCCCAGGTAAAATCATGGAGCAGATAATCCTGGGTGAAATCATACGGCACCTGCAGAATGGTCAAGAGATCAGGCCCAGCCAGCATGGGTTTAGGAGGGTTAGGTCCTGCCTGACCAACCTGATCTCCTTTTATGACCATGTGACTCGCCTGGTGGATGAGAGGAAGGCTGTGGATGTGGTATACCTGGACTTTAGCAAGGCATTTGACACTGTCCCCCACAGTAGACTCCTAGGGAAGCTGGCAGCCTGTGGCTTAGATGGGAGCACTCTGTGCTGGGTTAGGAATTGGCTGGATGGCCGAGCCCAAAGAGTGGTGGTGAATGGTGTCTCATCCAGTTGGCGTCTGGTCACCAGTGATATCCCCCAGGGATAGGTGTTGGGTTCGGTCCTGTTTAATATCTTTATTGATGATCTGGATGAGGGGATTGAGTCCATCATCAGCAAGTTTGCAGATGATACCAAGCTGGGAGGAAGGGTTGCTCTGCTAGAGGGTAGGATGGCCCTACAGAGGGACCTGGACAGATTGGAGAGATGGGCTGATTCTAATGGGATGATGTTTAATAAGTCCAAATGTCGGGTACTTCATTTTGGACACAACAATCCCATGTAGAGCTACAGACTGGGGATAGAGTGGCTGGAGAGTAGTCAGGCAGAAAAGGACCTGGGAGTGCTGGTTGACAGGAAGCTCAACATGAGCCAGCAGTGTGCTCAGGTGGCCAAGAACGCCAATGGCATTCTGGCCTGCATCAGGAATAGTGTAGTCAGCAGGATCAGAGAAGTTATTGTCCCCCTGTACTCGGCACTAGTCAGTCCTCATCTGGAATATTATGTACAGTTCTGGGCCCCCCAGTTTGGGAAAGATGTTAGGATACTGGAATGTGTTCAGAGGAGGGCAATGAAGATGGTGAAGGGGCTGGAGCACAAGCCCTACGAGGAGCGACTGAGGGAGTTGGGGCTGTTTAGTCTAAAGAAGAGGAGGCTCAGGGGAGACCTCATTGCTCTCTACAACTACCTAAAAGGAGGTTGTAGTCGGGCAGGGGTTGGTCTCTTCTCTCAGGTGACCAGTGGCAGAACTAGAGGGCATGGACTCAAGCTTCGTCAGGAAAAGTTTAGACTTGATGTGAGGAAGAAGTTCTTCACTGAAAGGGTGATCGGCCATTGGAATGTGCTGCCCAGGGAGGTGGTGGAGTCACCGACCCTGGAGGTGTTTAAGGGGAGATTCGATGAGGCACTGAGTGCCATGGTTTAGATGATGGTTGGTGTTAGTGTTGGTGTTAGTGTTGGGTTATAGGTTGGACTTGATGATCTCAGAGGTCCTTTCCAACCTTGTGATACTGTGATACTGTGATACTGTGATATTCTGTCTGGACCTCTGGCGATGTGTAATAGCATTATTGTGTTTCTTTGACTTAAAGCTTTTGTTTTGTTCCAAGGGCTGACAAAAGGCTGGTCCTTGCACTGGAGAGCAGAACATCAGAGAATACAAGCAACATATTTTATCAGAGTTAGCATACAACACATAGTAATTCTAAAAATGGTTATAACATAAAGGTTTAAAGAATCTCAAAACACCTCTGTCTCCTCACCAAAACCAAAAACATAACAGCACAGAATAACACTTCTGTTAACATTGCAAGCATTAATAACTCCTGAAATGGCCTTAAAAAAATGAAGTCAAAACTCAGGCCAAGAGAAATCAAAAGGAGTCTCCAAGATTACACATCGTCAAGACTGAAGTGCTACTAGCAGTTACTGATGATTATTTGGGGAGTCATGTTCAAATATGGATAAATGAGGGCACTGCACGTCCAAATAACAAAATAAAGTACTGTTCCCACACTTCACTCAGTGTCTGTATGCTACAAGACTACATCAGGTCTCTAACCTTGAAGCTAGAAAAAATCAGCATCCTACCCACCTCTAGCTCAGAAAATCATGTCTTCTTTCCTCCACAATGTCTCCCGTACAGTCAGAAGCACCTACTCTGCCTTCCCACATTGCTGTCTCCAAGAGCAGACAATATCCCCACATTCCCTCCACTAAACTAGTCCAAAGAAAAAGTTGGCATATGAAACAAAAATCCATACAATAAAAATCCAGGCTCTTCTGAAGCAAGAATTCTGAAGCAGAAACCCAGATATCCAACTCTCACCTATCAGGCATGCCCTTATATTTAGTGTTTCCTACCTACTTGGTCTGGGCTAAGCTCCATCATCTGGACTATGCTCTAAGGTGCACAACATTCTTTGAGACCCTGCAAAATATCCAGGCACCAAAATCAGGCGTCTGTCAGAGTCCACTGTGCTCGTAGGTTCTAGGTGTTATTTATGGAGTAACACCGAGGATCAGCGATAGAACAAAAGTACTTCTTCATGCTTAAGCTCTCTTGCTCTGCTAAAACCCACAGTGATATTCCAGTATGCTGAATTTCAAAGCTGGAGTCTCTGAATCTATCTTAAAAAAATTGCTTATAGCTTTGAAAAGTGATCCAGTTTAAATCTAGTAGCTAGTGTAACTGAATCACTACCCTATCAATTCTATTCTGAGAGCATTACAGCCTTGCTGAACTAACTTAACACAAGGACTGAAAGAGCTCTGAGAGTTTTAGGTTATTTCTTCTGCAATTGTAGATCGTCCAATCATATACTGTTTATTTACAACCAAACTTGAAATCTGTAGGTAGCCTATTAGCAATCATTTTTCATTCCTTTTCCCAGGCCTCCATATCTTCTCTCATAGAGCTTAACCTTTGTTGAAAGCATACTCCTTAATACTGCTTCTGTATTACCTCAGCATAAAAAGAGGCCTTATTTTACCTTCTAAAAGAAGCTGAACCGACACACATGCTAATCGTTAGTATCTTTCAACTACATCTGACCTCCTCCTTCTAAAGGGCCTCCTCTTAGCCCCATCTAGTCTATTTAAAGAAGAAACACAATATGCTGTTATGATAGTTACAGGCAATCATTGTGCAGAAGATGTTAAAACAGTTACACAGTTTTTCTGGATGCTTTTCTTATTTAGTATATATAATGGTAGGAGGTACAGTTATGAAGAATGTATAAGCATATATAGAACGAGAAACAAGTGAATATATAGCAAGGAACACCTGTTCTGCAACTTTTTCACTAGGTACTGAAACAGCTTTGTCATTTCATTACAGCTAAAAAAGAAAAACTTCAAAAATAAAAACTTCAGAACACCCCAAGTGTTTTATTAGAACTAGTTAACTATTCATCTCAGTGAATCGAAGAAACCAACACAATGTATACTTTAAAGATGCCACCTCTCAAAGTCACTGTTATCAACTTTTCAGATATTTCAGTTCAGTCCTACAGAATAGGCCTGCTAAGATCCTAGTCCTTGTATAATTGTGTAAACTAATTTACCCTTCTTTATGTACGCAAAAATGTTCAAAACTTTTATCAGTTCTGTGCAAAAAGGATATTCGTTTCATGTATAACTCAAGATTTTAAATTCTGTGCTGAGGAGAGTTCTGCCACCACAAAACTTTGCCTTTGTACTTCAGGTACCAGTTCTTCATTTTAAGAATATATAGTACATTGTTTCCCAATTAGATGCTACACTAAAATCAATGGAGTCCTCCTTTGCAGCAAGATAGCAAAACAACGTTCCAAAGACTTATTGATTTTAAGAGGGCTTTGATAGGACAGAAAAACCTGCTTGTGTGAAATACTTGTTGGAGTGCAGCCTTGAGTTTTGAAAAAGCGTAAAAGAAAACAGCTTTCCTCTAAGGGTTATATGCATTTGTGAGTACAATGAACGATGCTTTGTAGTTTGAGCATTACTGCTGCAGCTATCTTATCCTGTGTGTCACTGTTAATCATTAACCTTATTGACACAAATGTACAGAGTTTCATATGTGGGATTTCAAAGTTGAGCCCACAAAAGGAATCCAAGCTTATCTGATGTGTGCCCAAATGTCCTCTCTTGATACATTGAACTCTCTTCCTTTGCTTCCTACTCCAAGGGATGTAATTTTTGAGTCAAACTGTAGAAAATTCCCCCTTGTCCAAGTCACATCAAATTGTCCACAGTGTTTCTGAATGGGGAAAATGATATTTCTGCTGTGCCAGCATCTGGAAAGCAGCCTGATTGGCAAGACTATGCAGCAGTCTTTCTAATTGCCTGCTCAAACACTTTAACTCTGATTCTCCCTACAGAGTAACAATTCAGTTAACAATAAATTGCAGAAATTCTCCGTGACAGAGGTGATGATAGAAAGATCACCCTTTACCAGGATTAGGCTGTCCGTGGTAAAAATCACATAGGTTAGAAAGCCTGTAGTGTTACAAAGCTTCCAGATTCAGAGAGGCTAAATTCAAACAAGAGACAGATCTATGGCAAAGCCAAACAAATTAATTAATAAGCTATATGTGCTTGCACCAATTAGCTGGATAGACTGAGCAGATCCAGTGAACATAATGTTATTTACTCAAGTATTCACAGAAATAGTTCACAGCCACAGAACCTATTATGTCTTTTTTGTTAGAAGGGCATCCTGGGTCAAGTCCAAACAGGAGAGAGAAACAGCAAGGCACTTTAGTTTGCAAAATGCTATGGCATAGTCATAGGAAATCTGGAGTTGCATAGCGTAAACATCCCTCAGCATACCCTGGTCTCTGATTAGTAGGAAATGAATGACAGCAGTGAAGCTACTCAGTCTAATTATCAGTTTTGCTGCATTTCTAATAAGCTCTTAAAATCTAATTTTGGAAGCAGGCGTTTTATCTCCTGCAGGGAATGGTTGATAGAAACGAGAAAAATTCCAGTTTGTCAAGCCTGATTGTTTCTCTGACAGTTAAGTTCTCGGTGAACATATACGTGAGAGGCAGAGCAGGATTAGTGTAAATTCTAAGACACTTTACCACTATTATTCTATGCTTATCTAGGGAATCAACTATTTCCACATTGAGACTGCCAATTTCAAGCTCCCCTGCAAACACTGGGATATTAATGAGAATGACTCCATGATTTAATACATCGTTGTCTATTAGGAGATAGACTGATTATCAATTAATTTCAGACACTGCGTGGTAATGATTTTCAGCCAGTGACTGTATTGTGAGGATCAGAGATTGTGACTTAGATACAAACTCAACGTCTCATTAAGCTACAGGGATCACTCAGTCACTATTTTAAGCATGCATTCATAATTACATTTGCAGTAGCAACAGAAATTAGTCATTTGTCTGTTCTCTGCTCTAACTCTGCTTCTTCTAGGCTCTACTTTCTTTATCACTATGCTAGCAAGAAAAAGCACCAAATCCTTTTCTCTGGCCAGCTAGGGGTCTTGGGAAGATGTGTCTGGCGACACATGACTCCTGATATGCACTAATTTCTGAAGGCTATTTGCAAAAATCATTCACTATTAGAAGTGGCAATTTATTACAAGGAAAGCTGGGATTCCGTGACTGAAGGGGAGGTCAGATGGCTGGCTCTTTCCAGTACATATATATCTTCTTTGGCTTATTGCAACGTAGGAGATCAGTGAAAGAGTTGGAGGATTAAAGCTCTGTAACTGCTATTCAAATCCAAATTCAAGAAAAGCATGGAAAGGAAGGGCGGTGGGTACGCAAGTCTTCAAAATCTTCCTTTTCTTTTTACTTGCTTTCTATTGCACGTATTGTAAAGCTGTCCAATCCACAAGGCAGGGTTCTGAGACGGCAACCCTGCTGTTAAGAGGAATGGGAGAAGAGAATGAAGACCCTACAGGTCAGTGCAGGCCACTTATCAATTTTAATTTGCAACTCATATAAAGCTCTGAATTAAGTATTGATGGAGAAAGAGTGAAAAATATATGAAACAGGCACTGTTTACGTTGTTAAGGGCACTTCTCAAAAGGAATTACATTAGAGTAACAAGAGAATAAACCTGACTAGAAGAGGTATGACCAATGCACCACATTCACTGAGGACCATTTCCATTGCCACTAGCTCCTATTCCCTGGTTTCAGGGAAGTACCTTACTCATGGTTTCACTGCATGCAAGAGACAAGCTATACTTGATGTCTTACTTTAAGTGGTAGTTTTGGATGAAGGACATAGCCAGGCTGCAGAACTCTGATGAAAAATGAACTTATATGTAAGTTAGAGTAAATATATTTTCCCCATTGATGAGAGTAATCACTTCTTACATACACTTAAGAAGTGAGTAGAGAGAGGGATTGCAACCCAGAAAATATGCAGATTATGAAATATCTTCTCTTCGAAAATATTTCATTTTTTTGATTGCAAGTTATCCTTTTTTGTACTTTATGATAATTATAATTAAAATCTACAAGTGGAATAAGCATTTAAAAAAGTAGAATATAAACCTTTTCATAAACTTTTCATAAGCAAAGGAACCAGAACAGACAAATTCCAATTTTCAATCTCAAAGAACTAGTTTTTTAATAATGTTTCATTTCCTATAGCTACAAAATAGAAACATACACAGCTGAAAACTTCAAACCATCTCATGAAAACATTTTTAAAACTGATCTTGATGATATGTGCCTTGCCATGGACACATGGCTTCCTTTAGTGCTCTGCCATTTTGAGGTCAAGGTCAGATTCTGGGTGTTGCTCTGGCTTCAGTCTGTGCCTTGTAGAGCCTAAGAGCTAATTGTCTCTTTTTTATCCTCTTATTATATTTTTGTAGCCCTGATAAGTTATGTGACTATTTTCTCTTTGTTCCTCTCTTCCGTGTAGAGCAATATACAGGAATGTCACTGATTCTCTTTCTCCCAGTGGGATTAAAGAGTTTGATATCTCCAGTCCACAGACCATAGTTAATGGGCAGCTGTAGCAAAGACTCCTGGTGAGAATGACCTGTTGGACTACTGAAAATTATTTTTTCGTTTCATGTGATTTTTTTCCCCCAGCCACTGCATCTCAAAGCAGAGGTATGTCATATGTATGTCAGTATGTTAGCTATAATTATTTCTAAGACAGCCTTGATGTTTATTTATGCTGTCCAAATAATTGGACTTTTAAGTGCTTCCCTGACCCAAAGTTCAAATCACTCAGGCCTCACTTTTGGATCTTTTCATCCACTCAGAGCAGTGAAAGAGCATTTCTATTTTTTTATTTAGTCTTCTAAATTTGTAAAATGTTAAAGCACTGTGATGTTTTGATGATATTAAAAGCTCTGAAATTGCTATTTCTTATCACTGCTGTCTTCCTCTCGTGCATTCTCACAGCTCAACTAGCTGTTGTACATTTCACTTTGAAATACAGCAATCACTGAAAGCACCAAATGATGACTTCTCTTAATAGGAACTGAAGGGGATACTGAACAAGGGCACAGGAGAAAGTGATAATCAATTATTTTTTCAGACTGTTCTAGACTTGTGGCATATGTAAATATACAGTTGTGTGGCTACACAGGACAACTCCCCATCTCTCTCCTCCTCCTTTGTAAACATACAGCTTTTCCCAGAATTTGGAAGTACTATTGATGAAACACTTAAAAATCTAAACTACGCTGAGAAGTAGCTAATGTGAGCAGTGCTAGGAAGAAAACCAAGGTGGAATAACTTGGGAATTAAAAATTAAAGGGAAGTCTGATGAAACATCTACCCTCCTGAATTCTGAGTAGACTTAGTTTCAATTTGTTAATTACACTCATGGCCAATGCACTTTTACGCATGAAGAGAAGAACATCAGATGCCCCGGGAACTGAGAAGTAGAATACTTATAGAGTTCAGAGACTGAAATTAAATGGCAGTTGAATGGGGTTTTCAGAATTGCAAGCTTGAGCTTCAATGTAGGATCTTTAAGTTCACTTTGATGTTTAAATCCTATTATGGACATTGATATCTGAAAATATAATTTTCTATCCACAAATAGTGGATAGCAAACAGACACTGTAAGTATGACAGCACTAAATTTAGTAAATGCGGGAAGGAATAGAAGTAGCTAAGATATCTTTGTTCAAAACCACGTCTGTCTCTACAACCAAATTGATTAATGTATTTCTCAGGTGAGCTGGAAGCAAGGAATGTACGCACATAAAGTAAAAATTAATCAGCATTACAACATGGTTCTCTATGCTGTATTGATTAATTATACTACATAACTGATGCAAATTCAATTTACATGATGGATTTTGGTAGGGATTGCAGTACTGAAAATCTGCAATTTACAAAACTTATGAATATTCTAGAGCCACTTATACTGTCCAAAGGTTCCACAGGATGCTTTTTCTGACAGATCTTGGGAAAAGTCTTCATCAATATTTGGAAAGTTTGTGTGTTCCCCATTGATTTATTTCAATGCATTATTTCTGGCAGTTTTAGTTAGGTTTTATTACTATTACAGATGATAAGTTAAAAAAACCTGTGAGATTTCTCTTAAGAGAGAAAGAGATCTTTGCCTAGATCTGTCAAATTGTTTACCCCAGTTCAGTATAAAATTAGTTTTATTCCAGACTGTTTCACGAAAGTAAAACTTTCCAAAAAAAATCCATGACTAACCAGTTGGTACTGAATAACACAGTAGTCATTTCTTGATTCACAACATGTTTACTTCAGTTCCCTCTGTTTCAGCAGATCAACACCGTATCACTTGAACTGAAATTCTGCTTCTTATCTAACAGGGATTTATGAAATACACAGGGTTCTTTTGTCAAACAAACCAGTAATGGTGATGGACTTGCTTTAAGATATTCCTATTTCTATTCTGAAGGTGGCAAGCTGCAATAAATTTCACAAAATAGCTGAAAATGAGCTCCTAATGATTTGGAAATATATTTGGAAATATATTTTCCTGTAGCAGGCTCTGTCTTTACATGCTGCCACTGAATACTGTTGTAGCAGTGGAAGTGGCAAACAGGAATATAGGAAAGGATGCATATCTAGAAGTTGTGTATCACAGAGCAAGGAGTTAATAGCTTCATTTTCTGCTGTTTCAGTGAACTTATATTGAGGATACAGTATTTAGTCCTGGACTACTTACTGATACAAAAGAACTCATGGAACATCTGGGAAAAGATGAAAACTGAACATGTGGAAACAGATTTAAAGACAATGATATGATAAATGGACCAGTATCTGGTTTAAAATTCTTGTGACTACTTATGTAGCCGTCACAGGCAAAAATGCTCCAAAATATATGCCGACAAGTTCTCCTTTTTTCCCCATTTCTGACTTGATCAAGCAGATCATGATTTGTTGAATTAATTTGCTATTCAAACTTATTTCCCAGATAAATCTAGTGGCTCATCCACCATTATTTTGCTGTAAGGATTTGTTATTTGAAATTCCAGCTGTGCTGTGCAGATTTGATAGGCTACAGTAAACACATGCCATGTGTTTGTTCCCAGGAGGATGCCTGTAACATATCTGCTGGCCAGCTTGTCTACTAGAATATTTTTGGAAGGCAGGCACAAAAGGGACAATAACAGTGATAGAACAATGTGTTTAGGCATTCAGGGCATGTTTTCAGGGGATGGTTCTATTTCAGGATCCCTATCTTCAATTTAAAAAAAAAACATCTTTTAGGTCAGGAGAGTGTCAGCCAGAGAGTATGCTAATAATAGAAGGATATGAATGTTAACCTGCCAACAGCCTATATGGCCGTGATGTAAAGTGTAACAGGTACAGTTGTCAGCCATAGGGAACTGAAGTTCATAGAATCATGGAATCATAGAATCATAGAATGGTTTGGGTTGGAAGGCACCTTAAATATCATCTAGTTCCAACCCCCCTGTCATGGACAGGGACACCTCAGACTGCCACTAGATAATGAGAGACAGTACATGAAAATCAACAATAAACACTAAATGTATTGGGATAAGGACTGATTTGCAGAATAGAAGTAAAAAGCTAAATTAAGCAATAGAAAACTAAATGAGATAGCAGAAAGAGTGCACAAACATGCAACGGAATTAACATTTTGAGGGAGAAAGGTAGAAGTGCCATCACCTCAGAAACTGAGAGTGTACACACATACTGCAAGGAAATACCCCTGTTTTCATCATTGTGAGAGAGATGGGCAAGGGATAATGAAATATATTTGTACCAGATTTACATTCAAGGGGAATGAATATTCATAGGTTTTGTTTGCAGGCTCCTTCTCCCCCCTTGTTACAGAGCGAGTGGAATCTGCGTGCAGTGAGCACATCTGAACAACTTGCAGTTCATTTCCATTTAGAATGTCTATTTAAATACTGATTTGACCTCTGACTGTCTTTGATGTTGGGTAATACATGTAAAACCATTGCCAACAATTGTGTATGAAGCACAAGTTGAAAGGCACATATCGTACCTCCTTGGCTTTTTTTGCCTACTTGTTTTATTTCCCCCTTCAGGATGTCAAAGGGAGAGAAAGTATGGGCAACAAATCAATAAGGCAGAGAACAATCATGATATTTACAGTAGAACATCAGGGAAAGGAAAGCTAGCTGCCTTTCATTTCATCATATAAAAATGTGCCTTATGATTGCACTCCTGAAACCTAGAATGCAACACTCTATTTGGTGCTCAGATACCATTCTGTTGAGTTTCAAACACTTGGCTTGATAAAGTAAATAAATTCTTAAGTAGCTCAGATCTAAACTTAGTTTTGCTGAAAAACTGAAGATTTACTACATGCAAACATGATGTGCTGTTTTTCTTATCATTGTTTATAATAAAGCTTTGGAAAGGTCTTTTGTCTTCTTTAGTGTTGGCTTCCCCTGTAATACTGGAAACCATAACATCACAAGGAGGGAAATGAGAAGTGATTATACCCACGTATAACAAGTAAAATCTGTGAGCCATTTATTTCATGCAAAGTAAATAGTATTTTTCAGGTTTGAAGGTTTCTACATTTTTTTAAATTCTCCTTACTTTAAATTACTTCAGTTAATTTTTTATGTGAGCCATATGGTAAACACATAGCATTGTCTCTGTGCTGCCCAGCACTAAATACAGTGTTGTGTAACAGAAAAAAAAGGAGATTCTCACGTGTTTATGTTCAAAATACTCCAAATGCAATGCATATATTTCAGCCTTTACAATACTCTATTTAAGATTTGGTTGAGCCATAAAGAGTTTTTGCATACCTTCAGTTTAAAAGTTGAACTAAAATGCAAATTTTGTTGTATGAGGCAAGCCTTTAACTTTTGCCAAATCATTACCTCCAGTGACAATTAACAGTGATCTTTCAGAAAACATAACTACTAAAATAAGCTCTGGAAGAATAGTAGGAAGAACAAATGTGTTCTGCTTCCCAGCTAAGGGATACATGTCCCTGAGAGAAAGCAAGGTCCTCTGAACTTAAAAGAAGAGCAGGAAAAGCAAAAGAGGATTATTTTAAACTCATAAACCCCCAAGCACTGGTGATTTTAAAATCTCCTGCAATGTTAAAGTAGACAGTTTACAATAATACCAAGCAAATAACAGGTTACGTTAATTAGATGATAATTCAACTAAACAATAATAAAAATTTACACCAACTACTCAATAACTAACCTGTCCTGAACCTGGTGAAATAAGAATCTGCCTAGTTAAATAAGAAAGTTAAAGGTTTAATGTGGGAAGTCTATGCCTCTGTCTTGGCTATTGACTTCAGTGCTCAGTTTATCCCACTTTCACTCTTATTCATCTCTACAACACATACAAAAAGTAGTGAATTAGTTTACAGGAGGACTGTGAAGATAAATGTGGGTATAACTTACTGGTCACCTAGGTATAACATACCTTATGCTATCTCACTTCCTGGCAGTTGCATGATCTTTATGAAGGAATGAAATCACTTTAATTTTATCACTGTCTAATCCTTCTATACATTATTTATAAGAATCTAGTACTATGTCACATTCATTCATGTTGTAACACTATAAATAACCAAATAAAATATAAAATTATGTGTGCATCAGAATCAAGCAAATTAAAAGGAATATTTACTACTGTCACAAGGGTTTAGGCAACTAAAATTTTACGATAGATTAGGAGCCTGGTATCAAATGCACCCTCAACAAGCTTGTGGATGACACCAAACTGAACGATGAGGATGACACCCCTGAGGGATGGGATGCCATCCAGAGGGACCTTTACAAGCTGGAGAAGTGAGCGTGTGAAAGTCTCATGACATTCAACAAGGCAAAGTGCAAGTTCCTGCACTTGGGTCAGGGCAACCCTCAGTTTTGATACAGACTGGGGATGAAGAAATTGAGAGCAGCCCTGTGGAGAAGGGCTTGGAGGTCCTGGTGGATGAGAAACTGGATGTGAACAGCAATATTCTCTTGTAGTCCAGAAAGCCAACCGTAACCTTGGCTACATCAAAAGAAGCATGGCAAGCAGGTCAGGGGAGGTGATTCTGTTCCTCTGCTCTGCCCTGGTGAGATCACACCTTGAATACTGCATCCAGCTCTGGACACCTCAGCACAGGAAAGACCTGGACCTTTTGGAGCAGGTCCACGGGAGGGCCAATAAAATGATCGAAGGCCTAAAACACTCCCCTATGAAGATAGGCTGAGAGAGTTGGAGTTGTTCAGCTTGAAGAAGAGAAGACTCTGAAGAGACTTTATTAGAATCTTTCAATACTTTAAGGGGACTTATAAGAAAGATGGGGTAAAACTTTTCAGCAGGACCTGGAGCAATAGGACAAAGGGTAATTGTTTTAAACTAAAAGAGGAGATGATTAGACTAGATATCAGGAAGATTTTTTTTTTTTTTCTGGGGGTGGTGGAACACTGGAACAGGTTACCCAGAGAGGTGATATATGCCCCATACCTGGAAACATTCAAGGCCAGGTAGGAAGGGGCTCTGAGCAAACTGATCTAGTTGAAGATGTCCCAGTTTATTGGAGCGAGATTGGACTAGCTGACTTTCAAGGTCCCTTCCAATCCGACATTCTATGATTTTATGATTAAGAAAGATCAACAGCATATCTTATTTATTGTGGTATCTTATGCTACTACACCTCTCAGTTCCTGAGGGGAAAAATAACTGGAAATTAGTTCATTCATGCAAGATAGGTCAATACTTCTCGTTAATTCCTCATTCTGTTACTGGATCCTTTGTGGAGCAGGATGAAAATCCTCACGTAGTCCATCTACTTGATGAATCACTATCCTTCCTGTATTTGGAGTTAGTTACATTTTGAGCGTAAGGCTGACTGCAGCAAGGGGATTAGCTGGGCATCTATAGCATCTCTTTTCAAAGCCCTGAGCAGTGCTAATGAAACTAGGGAAGCAACAGTCATCTTCTGCATGGGCTTATGCTTCAGTGAACCCACGTCAATAGAGAATAGCAACAGCCAGTAGTACACTATGCATTTGTAGGAAACCAGGACTGTATTTTAACATAGAGGTAAGTGCTGAGATTTCTGTCATTTCTGTTTTAAGCATGCCATTGTCACCAGGTATGAGTAAACTAATCTCTTGCAGGATCAGAAATAGTAAAGCTCTTTTATAAACCTGCACAATGAGAAATTATACTCCATTAATGATCCAAGCTTAAGAAATGTGTGTTCTCCACCTTTTCTGCCATTGACTCATCTGTCTTAAGTATGACACATTGTTTTTCTCCATTTTGTGCATGACTGTCTCAGTGAGACCTTTTCTAGATCTGGTCTCCTTTCCTGCATTTATTACAATAGTAGTGAAATATATTTCTTCATGCTGCCTTTTGTTTTGTTGGGCATTCTGACCTGTCCACGGGTAAGTCTAAACGGAATTGAGTGCTTCATTACCATAACCTTTCTTCCCAACAGATAGCGGTGAACATGATGTCATAGCTCTATCAAATCTGTTAAAAAACATTTGTGTAATCAATAACTGCAGAACATTCAGGCTCTTTAAACTGGGCTGAGAAGTTTTCTGTGAGTGTTTTGGTATTTGCTATAGATGCAAATCAGAAAATTACCAAAGTAGTTTGATAGATTTTTGTATCTGAGGTTATTCACACGTGCAAGGTCTTTAAGCTGTGGCTTACTGAACTGCTGAGTAGCTAACTGTTCTGATAAGTTACATAAGATCTTTATTCCCAGACTGGATAAATATTTACATATTTCTGGATCAAAGACTTGCTTTAGCATTTTCTTCTAAAGCTTTTGCATGTACTCCTACAGTACCTTCATGCTTGTCAGCTGAAACTCTAGGATATTCCCAGAAAGCTGTGTAAGAGGTATGTGAGCATTTGAAATGGGAGTGTATTTGAAATGTGAGTGAATATTGGCAGGAAGTATCCTGTGATATTTTCTCTTATTCATATGACAGGAAGGATGTAGACCGGAAGACACTGGGATAGCACAAGGAAAAAGAAAATATCAAGTGCTGGAGACCCACAACGATGGACAGAAACAGAATGTCTTTACCTTAACAAGTCAGCCTAATGGTCAGATAGGAGATGCACATGTATACTGAACTCTTAGAGCTAGAGCAGAACAAATAAAGCAAATTTGAAAATCCAGGAGATTGGTTCTGAAAAATTTTAGCTGATGGTAATCTGTAGAGGTGTCCTCAAAGTGCATTGAATTTGCAGCTATTATGAGTAACATTCAACATGTAGCCTCTCACATTTTTAAGTGTTCCCCCAATCTACCTACCAAATTATTTTCATTTTATTCTCAGAATTTGATTTAATGTTATATCATCAGTCCATACAAAATTAAGAGTGTAATTAATGCCAATATCAAAATATATACACTCATTAATCATTAGTAGCCCCTAACAGTATGAATAACGGACTAAAAGGGAAATTAATACATTCAATAGACTAATACATTTCAATGGAAAAACAAAGATGGAAGGAGGCTCCACAGGCCAGCTCTTTCATCCATAATAACAAGAAGAATCCTGTCATAGTCTTTGTTTGGCCTCTGATGAAAAGATGCTGGTTTTCCCACTCATAAAATTTTATAATAATTTTTCAACTTAACTTCTAATTCTATATTGTGGTGTCATGAGCATCCTTGAAATTCTCTCCAGAAAGAAAAACTAAGATATTCTGAGCTGAAGAAGATAAAATTTAAGCCATTTGTTCACATTCTTATTAATTATTCATTTGGAACAGACCTCCTTCATGTTTTCCTGTTTCGATCTAGTTAATTCCCTTATTACTAAGCTGTTGTATTCAATATGTTCATCTCTCCTTTTCATATTTTTTCCATCGTATAGAACAGCTCCGAAACAATAACATGTTTGAGTCTCAGTGTAAAATAAACTGATACTGGTCTGAGACAAGTATAGAGACTTGAATATGATTTCTTTTTTTTCTGTTTCCCACAAAAATTCACTCTGTACTCAGGAATACTTTTTGTAATCTAACTTTTTTCCAGTCACCTAATTTTCTAAGTGAAAATGCATGTTTTTCTCAAGGAATATATCTCTGATTGCAGCTGTCTCAAAAGCATCTTGAACTCCTTTGCATATGTGTGTTGTGGACAGTTACAAAATTTGAAATATGTCTTCCCCAAACACTGTCATTCCAGACAGAGAACCTCCCTAAGTTTTTTAATACAGCATCTTTTTTTAGTACTTTTGTATGATGTCTGAATAGGTATATATTTTGCTGTTATACTTCATTTTTCTATTTCTAAAAAAAATGCGAATTTTTGAAGTTTTATGGTACACAGATCTGTCTGTCTGTTAAAACTGACCAGACCAGGAATACACAGACAGAGTAAGGTGAAAATTATTCTCTCTGTATGTAATAAGATAATGTGATCTTCTTCAAAACATCTGTGAGATCACCATAAAGGAGTTTTAAGAGTCAA
The DNA here is from genome assembly GCA_033558185.1 of Dromococcyx pavoninus. Lineage (NCBI taxonomy): Eukaryota > Metazoa > Chordata > Aves > Cuculiformes > Neomorphidae > Dromococcyx > Dromococcyx pavoninus. The sequence continues at coordinate 2,010,182 of JAUMJL010000091.1, read as the reverse complement.
AAAAGAAATAGCAACATAGACAGGGCTATGTTGGAAGCAAATCACTCCAGCTTAGTTGAAACATCTGTAAAAATCCTATGTGTCTTCCAAAACAGCCTCTAAAAGAATCCTGTATCAGGATAAACACCTCTGCTCCATGTTTCTCCTTCAATATTCATACTAGGACAAGGGATACTCAGTCCTTAATCATGTTGTCCTTTCTTTTCCTGGTTCCACTGTTGGGTATGGCAACAGAAACCTAAGGTTTACTACTAAATTTACAGAAGGAGTTACAGACACTTAAAGCTTCCTAGGTAACAACTTCTTTCCTGGAGACATTAATTCAGATCGCACACACAGCAGTTCCTGAGTCTTCCAGGAACAACTTGTGTAATGAGTCACTGCTTCATCAGTAGAAAATCCTCTTGACTCCAGTTACCACCAGGGATAGAGAGATATCAAGCAGCTTCTGAAAGTTATTGCATTCTGTCTTGGAGTTCCAAGTATTTGGTTTCAAGCCAAAAACTAAGTAAGATTTGAGGAGTCCTTTTTCAATTCTAAGACATCTCACAATTTTTGACATCGTTGGAATTTATTTGAAACTCCTATATTTATAAGTACCTAAAGTGAAGACTAGTGAAATAATAGAAACAAAACAAAGGCACAAGGAAACAAACATGATCTTCTGTCCTACACATCAGACTGTAGGACACAGACATTTTGTTTTAGAGTTAAAATGCACGTAAAAACTTGGTAACAATGGAAAATAATGAACAAGACAAGCAGTTCACAGTGGAAATAGTAGTTACATTACAGAAACGGGTCATATCTATTAACAACCAAAATTTTGCATATGTTTAATTCAGTTCTTAACTTTTTGTAATGTGGGCCCAGATACTTAAATTCTGGTACAGGTCTGAGAAAATTTTATCAGCTATCGAATGTAACTTGATGAAATGGAATAAGCCAAGTTTTTTTTCCAGTCCTTGAAGACTGAAGAGGAAAGACTTGGGAGCCTTATAAGAGATTTCATATTTAATGCTTACACTGTCAGCAAGACAAAAACATCCCCTCAGCTGCTCTTGGATGAGAAAAGATAAAATATACATGTTAATTCGCCAACAAGTGTTACAGAGTTCATGGTCAACAGAAAAACAGCATTGCACAAGATATACACAAACAGTGCCTTCACACAATAACTAATTCATCCTAAGCTTGCAGCCAGGAGTGCATTTGTCAGGAGAACTGCACAATGCACACAACCAACAAACATCATAGGTTGTTGCAAAAGTAATTGCCATTTTTAATCATCAGTTTTAAAACTATCGCAACTTAGAATAAGAAGCATTAATTGTAACAAGAACCATTAGAATTCACACCTTTTACCAACAAGAAACAAGCCTATTTATTCCAGTAGAATAGGATTTGAGAGTCCAAGAACTGTTTAATTCTTCAAAGGTATTTTGAGCTAACGTTAGGTTGTAGAAAACTTTCTCTCACAGAAGCTGTCGAGATGTTTGAAACTGTGCTAATCAGTGGGAGAATGGGCTGGTGAGTAAACTGGGTGAGATAGTTTCATAGCTAAGTATGTGCAGCTTCTGCAGAAGCATTTGCAAGATATGCAGTCAGATGTTGTCATGGAGGAGAGCTGGTCCTTTTTGGTTGACCGTTATTGGATGTAAACATTGCAGTTCTTGGTGCATTTTTTTGATTTCCTGGCAATACTCCTCTGTTGTGATGGTTTTGCCAGGATTCAAGTTGTTATAGTGGATGACTCTATTTGCCCACCATCAAAGAGTGACCATGACCTTCTTTTGATGCAGCTTCAGTATGGTCAAGAGTTTTGGTGTTTTACCTTGGTCCACTCTCTGGAGCACCATTTGTTGTTGTATAGAAACCTTTCCTTTACATATGTCACGTTATTTTCTAAACCTCCCTTTCAGAAGTAAACTTAAGATCTTGCATGTGCACTTATTTAATCTTAAAGAAAAAATGTAGTCAAATATTCTTACCCCAAGACAGCTGGATTTGCCTTTGATACCTTTAAGAGAAAGAAATACCAAATTGCACTTAAAGGAGGAGAAAGACATACATGAAGCATCTCAACAAAAAGATTTTTCCATTCTTTTTGAAAGATGATGCATTTTCCTTTTTCATTTTCATTTATTTCACACTTTTTCAGATGGACATATGATATAGTCACCTCAATGTCACTCTTATTTTAGCACAAACTGCAGTCTTTTAGGTGTTCATCAGCAGCAGGCAAAACTTCCATTCATTTTCAGAGCTCTTCTTTGAGACATTCAGAGTGCAACCCTGTACAGTACAATAACATACTATGTTCTGTGCATGTCATATCACTCACGGTGATTGGAATTCAAGATAATAAGAGCAGTTGCCATAAATATTTTGCAGTAAACACATGTACAGACTAGGAGACGCATAGCACTGTTGAGTGAGGAAGAGGTAAATAAAAAGTCATGTTCTTTCAATCAATAAATGAGTTCACATGGGGGAGTTAAGCTGTGTCTCACCAGTCGTCTACCTAGTTCAATATCTTAGTTCTTGAAAGAGCCTACACTTAGTATTTAAGGAGAATGAAAAGCTACTGACAGAAGATTCTTGCCTCACCTGTATAAACAACATGCATGCTGATCTCAGCATGAGTGAAGACCAAGGTTCAAAATGCACCAGGAGTTACTTGTTCCAACTGAATGATGTAATCCTAGTGTCTGCTTTCTCTCATTACAATTTTTCAAATAGCTATGAGCTCATCATAAAAGGCTTTGTAGCAAATGACTGCAACTACTAAAAAAAATGAGTGTCAGCTATCAGAACCTCTTAAAGGCTAGTCCCTCTTCTCTGCTTTTAGCCATATTTCTCTTTGCATGCAAATTCACACACTCTAATTCCAAGCTTTGTCTTGACAATATATTAAACTAGAGTGCTAATCATTAATAACTCATTCTGAGATAATAGACAGCTGCTTTGCTTTATTATTAATGTCATCTAATGTCATCATTCCCCGTCTTCTCCTTTCTACAACTCCTAAGTTTGCACTCTAAACATTTTTCAGGCTGCAACAAGTAGAATGGAAATAACAGCTTGAGCTTCTACCAGCCAAACCAGGGAGCCCAGAAGAGAAGGAATGATACACAGAACTTTCAGCATAAGTCAGTTTTACGCATATCATGCTGCCATATACCATTTCCTAGTAGTAATCACTCTACTGTTTTCAAACATCAATGTCACACATGTAAGATAATCAACTCATTCTATTCTGAGGAGTGCTAAAGCCTAGATAAGATTGATTAGCAGGTAACAGTATCTGTAGCATTTCTTGGTCTCCTGGTTATAGTAATGATAACATTGCTTTGATCACAAAATTCTCTCATTCACCCAAGACTGAAGCAAACAAATATAAAAAACTCCCAGTTTTCTGCTGTACTTCTTGAAGACTTTTCATTTGTGAGTTTCCAAGGTGTTCAGTACAGAATTCATAATGAGAAAAGCTCTTGTCCTTGCTAACTAAACTGCATTCCTGTAAGCAAATGAAAAACTTCAGAAGTACTGAAATAAAAGTCTTCAGAGGTAAATATAGCACAACTCATTGAAGACAAGTCAATTTTAAACAACCCTCTAACAAGTAAAACTGCTTTTTAAATTCCAAAGAATGGACTAAGAGTGTTCACTCAAGCCCCTCTTATGGGTTAGCTCGATTGTGATTAAAATGCTGAGATAAAATGTAAAGATAGACAGATATACGATTGCTCTGTGCTAACATTTTTGAAAGAAAAAGGGAAACCCAGAGATTTTCAAAAGAACCATAGAAAAACCTTTAAGTGTGGAAGACTTTTTAAAGTACATGTATTTTTGATTTTTCAACACTGTCGTTTTGGGCAGAGGTGGAACAACCCAGAAGTCTACTGCTTCCCTTGGGAAAAAAGAGAAAATGGTCTTGCTTCAAAGGTAAATTGATTACTTGAAAATTTTAATTCAGAGGAAAGGAAATGATAAATTGTGTTTCTTCATATGAGCTCATTCTGAATGCAAAAACTTAAATGCAAATTCAATCCAAAGCAGAAAGGTCTGGAACAGATGGCTGAAAATATTCTGAATGTCAGTTGAAAAGAGGCTGTCAGTGGCAGACAAGGTTATCCTCAGCAAACAATAAAGGAAAAACTCTGCAATGAAGAAGGAGTTTAGTTTGCTTGTTAAGAGCACTTGTCAGGAAAAGAAGAAAGTGAATGTTCCCTGGCCGAAGAAGATACACTTCTAATGAACCCAGAAAGGAACTGGGAGCTCAGAAAGCTTGTCTACTTTTCCCAGCTTCATCACAGATCTTCTAAAATACACTGTCTATGCAGAACTTGCCTCTATTATATATTTAGACAATCATAGGTTCGGCAACCTCACTACTACCACGCAAGAGACACAATTTTGCATGAGGAGGGTGGCTTCAGAATGATGATTAGAGGTTATCATTTCAAGGTAAGGGTTTGGCAGGCCTATGGTGGCCAGGCTGAAAAAAGATGATGGACAGGAGTTACTCTAATTTCAGTTCTGACAACATGCTGGTAAATCCAACAAGAATTTTATTTTCTTTGAGTTGTAGAGGTTGGCATCTATGGTCTTCAGTTCCCAATGAATGATGGGTGGTTTCTGTTTAGTTACTGTATTGTTCATTGTGCTTCCTCAGCACAGCTGACCACAGTAACACCACTTCCTGTGGTATCACAGAATTTACTAAAGGGATATAATGCTTTTAAACCTAGATTTTGTGTCTCCATCTGTCTGTAACAAGACTGAATCCTGCACACCAGGAGACATAATAAAGAGAGGACACACAAGAAGAAGCTGGGCTGACAAGAGCTAACAACCTACTAGGGCACAAAGCGTGGCCAGGAGCTACTCCCTTCCAACCCTGATTTGGGATTCTATGGGAGATCGCAGCTGAGTGTGAACAGTGTGAGACCTGACAGGTCCACTTTGAAAAAGGAGTAGAAGAAAGACTTTTCATTCAGTCATTACTCTGTCTATTGAGTTGTAAAAACACCACTCCTCTAGATCATGTTTTCAATACCACACACAAAGTCATTGATAGTTCCCGTTAATTTTTATAGGTTAAGCACAGGGAACATTTGATCTTGTCTCTCAGTTCTCCATCCCTTTTTGCCATTCAGGGCATTAAAAATTTAAAAACCAGCTCAGTTTTTGTCCAGCAACTAAAAGCATGAAAACAAATCTGAATTATTATTTCAATAATACTGAAAAAACTTAGGAATAACCACTGAAAAACCTTTCATTAAGTAGATTTCTAATTAAGATAGTGATTTACATGTCAATGACCAAGTGAAAATCTTTAGGATTAGTTGTTTTTTTCAATTGTTATAGTTTTGGTCTATTTTGAATAAAAGGAACTTGATTTATAAATTCTAGTAGCCTCTGATGGACTTATATTTAGTTACGTTTCCCTTAAGCTATCCCTTCATTTAATGACATTTGCAGTCTCAGAGAGAATGATTGTCCTCTCCCTTCAGGCACACTTTTAATGCCAAAATAAAAGGTTTTAGCAATAGTCTTTAGAACTTTAAGATTTATCTAGCCTTTTCAAATCATACTGGATGTCATGCATGGAAGATAGTGATAACTATGTCTGTATCTAATCTAGCCCCAATGTGTTTAACTGAACTTGAAATTTGCCAAAGCACAGACTGCCATAAGGTCCAAACCCCAGCTGTCAAATAGAACAAGGTGAACTGCAAAGATGGAGAAGGGATTTTCTTTTTATTCTCATTTCAGTAAGAAGTCCAAAGGTCTTTGACCTGATTGACTGTTTCCCACAGAAACAATAACTGAAAGAGTTAACAGTTTTTGCTGGAGGACATCTAAGGAGGTCAGTGAAAGTCTGTCTGTCTTGGTAAACAAAATACAGATCAAATATTGACTGAATAATCTCCAAGTCACTGTGAGAAATCTCTTCCTTGTACAGAGGAGGGCTCTTTAACGAAAAGAAAATCTGAACGTAGGCAATGTAGACCTGAAATGTGTTAGACCTGATCTGTCCCAGAGAATTCCTCAGATCTGATATTTTGCATCTCTACTGTCTTGGAGGGTACTCTACCTGGTCTGTGCTCCAAGTGATTAGAAAATCCTCCTACCCCCATAGGGGCTGATACTTGGGACTCTTCTAGGAAAGTATTCAATGCCATCTGGCCTGCTGGCCATCAGCCATGCAATACTCCTATGAAAACAGATGGATTAAATGGAAGCTGCTCATCTAGGCAAAGAACAGGACCTGACGTAACAGAAGGGCCGATCGCACCCTTGAGTGGTATGTCCTGGGAATTTGTTCTGACTTGTTCAAGATACAGCACTGACAGTACACCCAACAGTAAATTCAGCAACAAATTATGCAGATAGTTGGTCAATATGACTGAATGTATGGCCTTAGGGCCATAAAAGTATAAATACTGTAATTCAGGCGGCAAAGAATGTATACCAAATTCTCTCATTCTCCCAGCTGTTTCAGAATTGCTGAAATCTCCTGGGCTGTGTAATGTAGGTGGATGAAATGACCATAGTAGAAAATAGGACTGGAAGGGATCCCAAAAGGGATCTATTCCAAGTCAGAACAAACTCATGTTTTCAGTTCTAAAGATTTCACAGTCATTTTCCCAGTGCTCCATTCTCTAATACTCTTACAAAAAGAAAGACTCTCCTGCTGCCTAACTTCTTTGTCCCTACTCATCATAAAATTTCCTAGTCATCAGCTGACTGTGTTTTTTAAGAGTATTTTTAAGTATTTTGAATTTTACCAGGAGGACTTTCTCCCTGAAAACCTTTTGTTCAAGTGACTGAACAGGGCAGGAAAGGGCAAACCCACTAAACATTTGAGAACACTAAATGGATCTCATGAAGAGGGAGGGATGAGGTGGCTAACCACAGATTAGTTATCACATTTTTATGTGCCTAAGCCATAATAAAGATTTTTGTGAAATCCTACTGATTACAGCCATGGTATAAAAGTCCTCCCTACACTTGTACAGAGTTCTGTTGCATGCAAGAAACCTAATGGCTTGCTGTTTGCAACTGTTAGCCTGTGTATCTCTGGTTTGTAACTCATCTTGCAGAGGTTCTGAAATTCCTCATCTAGAAAAGGTTTACAACAGTCTATGCTACTAATATATCTATCACAGAGCTGCCATCTAAAAATAAGGCTAACACAAATGCTTGTATTTTGCATTATATTGTGAGCAACTGTATAGGAAAGAAAAAAAGAAGCTATGAAGGACAAGATGCTTGATAAGTTATTAACTTATAGAGTCTGGTGTTTAAATCTTGTATATCAACATATTTTTGCTACTTATCTTGCTCACTCTCTCTCTAAATGATAGAATCATAGAATCATAGAGTTACCTGAGTTGGAAGGGACCCAAAAGGGTAATTGAGTCCAACTCTTATCTCTACATAGGACACTCCCAACATTCACACCATGTGACTGAGGGCATTGTCCAAATGCTTCTGGAATGCTGGCAGACTCAGTGCCATGACTGCTTCCCTGGGAATCTGTTCCAATGCTCAACCACCCACTCGGTGAATAACCCCTTCCTAATACCCAGTCTAAACTCCCCCGGCACATCCTCCTGCCATTCCCTCTAGTCCTATCATAGGTTGCAAGAGAGAAGAGATCAGCACTTGTTTCACCTCCCTCCCTTGTGAAAAGGCAGTAAATGGCTATGAGGTACCCCATCAATCTCCTCTTCTCCGGGCTGAACAGACCGAGTGACTTCAGCCGTTCCTCACACAGCTTCCCCTCTATAATCATTCACCAGCCTTGCGGCCTCCTCTGGACACTCTCCAGTAGTTTGATGCCCTTCTTATACTGAGGTGCCCCAAACTGCACACAGTACTCGAGGTGGGGCCGCACCAGTGCAGAGCAGAGCAGGAAAATCACTTCCCTTATCTGGCTGGCAATGCCGTGCTTGATGCACCCTAGGACACAGTTGGCCCTCTTGGCTGCCAGGGTTGGCTCATATTCAACTTGCCGTCAACCAGAACCCCCAGGTCCCTCTCTGCAGGGCTGCTCTTGAGCCTCTCAGACCCCAGTCTGTCCGTGTATCCAGGATTGTCGTGTCCCAGGTGCAGAACTTAAGTTGTTTTAATAAGATGATTCATTCCTTATTAGAAAAATCTACCACATTAAGCTCACTGAAATCTAAGAAGCAGTTAATGACAAGCTTTGTTTTCTGTTCACTCTTAGGAAAAGATAAAACCAAACAAGATTGAAAGTATTTATTTATTTAAACTTTCAAGTCAGTAAAACATTCAGAAAAGCAAGACTATTAGCAACGGGTAGAGCATTCATGTGAACTAATTTCACTTATATTTCCTTTGAACGATAATTCTGCCAGTGTATTCATATTAAGTACGCCAGAACCATCCCATATTTCTGTTGTGAATCCTTTACCTAGTTTCTTGATCCTGGGCTATTTCACCCACTGTTTGTGACTGCTGAGGATGCCCTTACACTCATCTAGTTGAAAATCAGTTCTGCCTGCCTTGTCAATGTACATATATCAACTATGCCAATGCAATTGTTGTATTTTCAGTTTTAAAAGCATTAGCTGCTGTCCATCACAAATGCCTGTCCCAAGTCTAGTATGACTTAATGATCATTTTGAAGTCTACCAAAATATGTGGTAAAAGTTCTGGTCCAATATTATGTCATCCAGATATCACTTTTAGTCATTTTAAGGGCTCTATGTTGAAATTTGATAAATCCTAACACTTTGCCACTGAATACTCACCTCTCCTGTGTGTTGCTCGAAAACACTGCAGAAGAGTTATCATAACAAAATGTATATCTGTGTCTCAGGGAGCCTAGTTCAGTATATAAGCTTACTCTAACAGGGAAAGTCTATTGCTTTCTGTTCAGTAGTATAATAGTAGCAGCAAAATGTGCTGAATGAATATCTCATGGTATATGACATTTAAAGCAAACTTACTATGACATATTTAGAACTGATCAGAAGTGGGAGCACACACTTCATTCATGTTACCCCTTTAAAACTTGATCACCAAGAAACTAGTATAACAGAGTAATTAACTACCTAGGACTGTGCAGCCCTAATTCACATTCAAACTTTAGTTTAGTGATTGATATTACTCAGGACTAGGTCTTCTAAAACAACTGCTAGTCGTAGAATTAAAATGGGTTCTACTTATAACCAGACACACTGATGAGGACTCTACTATATTTCTACGTCTAACTCCATTCATCTTTGCTACCATTTGATTACTGCTTGGTTGTGAAACAAATGGGTACAGCTGAGATTGGATACATTTAAGGAGGAAATGTAGGAATATATAATTCCTGTTACCAAGCGCTTGGGCTCTTCCTAAGCATATATCCACCTGCAGAAGTTGATCAATTCTCTGCACTTCAATTAAAAAAAAATCTATGCCTGTCATGAAAGTAAATTAGTCCCAAGCAAATCTTAATCATTATTGTGAATCTGCTTTTAAATCAAAGGAAACATATTAGCTATTTTTCATTTAGGAACAGAAACTGTACACAGAAAGCTGAAAAAATTACTACATGGAACCAGTTCCGTTCCAAGAGCTTTCGCTTATTTCCACTGGCATGATGGCCTTTCTGATCAGGATGCCAAGTCTGCTATAATCAGCAGAGTTAAGGGCGCTCAGCACTTCAAAAGATTGGGCCCTAATTGCTGCAAATTTAGATAATACCAAGGGGGAAACACAAGCATCAGGATTTGGGCCTTTGCTCCAAAAGAGCAATACAAATAACATCCATATTCATTAGACAGTGTATGGGAGAGTGCTGAGAAATGGGTTGTACCGCAGCCTGCCTGCAAATTTGATGAACTGAAAAAATTAATGAGCTTTGAGTTCAAAAGGTTTCCTTTAATGTGCATTAAGCGTTTTCATGAAACACAAGTAACTACACAAATTTGCTCTTTAGCAATAATGGGTCATGTCAGAACTGGGTATCTCTTGATCTCCTGTTGAGATGACAGCATGCACCATGCACCGGTCTCCTGCCAACATGAAATGAGTGTTAGCAGATTTAAACTTAATGAGCTCATGACATTGAAGTACCAGTTAAAGGGAGTAGGTCACAGACTATGTTTGTTTAGTTGCCCTGATATGTCTTCTTACTTGTTAATTCAACATGCAAACGTAGTATTGCAGATAGGAAGCACTCCCAATCCCCAGTGTCTGACCAACCTCTGCATCAATATTTATAAGCTTTCTCTCTGCCTGAACCTGGGGTAAATCAGCACAACTCCAGGGTATACAGTCAAATAAATTTGGTCTGTGCCAGCTTTGGATCTGACCCTGCACACCTGCACTTTCTCCTCTCACTGTCTATTCTGACCTCTTTCACAACTGAAAAAAATGTTAAGCAAAATTCAGGGTAAGGGGCACAGTTTCCAGCCCTATTATTCCGGTAATTTAAGTTTATGTTTCTGTTTAAGCTTTTGCCCTTCTCTTCCATCTCTGTATGTGGCAGAATCCTCAGTCATGCAACCCTTTTGGATTCAAAGATGATTACCCCATGAGAGGAAGATTAGGAATGAGAGGAAACAGCCCTATGATGAAGAGATGGTACCAAATCTACTGAAAGACCCACATCACTTTCTCTTCAAGGTACATGAGAAATCTAGGATCAGCCAGCAGATATTAGTACAGCACATAATAGCACACACAGCCATATCAGCAGATACTAAAGCACAGAGAACACCACAACCTTCATTTCCTCCTCTCCACAAAGAGCCCATGCCTACCTACCTTTTGTTTTAATGCCTTTCTGTACTGCAGAACATCCTTTATGTAAAAGTATGAGATTTGCTAGAGAAAGATATTCAAACCCCAGAGGTTCTGCTGCATCTCTGTATTTTAGGGGGGGGGGGGGGGGCACAGGGGGGCATTTTCTGTTGGAAAATGTTTGCGATTTCTAAATCCCTTTCTCCTGCATGGGAAGACAGTATCCAGTGCCATATGAGGAAGGAAAGACATGCGTTAAGATAAAAGAATTTTACATAATAATTTACATACCAGTACATTAATTTTCTTGCAACTTCTTCATCTCCTGCTATTCTTCCAACATTAATTTCACTTCAACTATTGTGTCTTGGATTTCATAGAAGATGCAGAGTGTGATAATACTATATGAACATCTTACAGCAAATGTCATTTTCACTGAAATCAATTTTGCATCATAGGCCAATTGGTACTTCAAGGCAATGTAATGTTTGAAACTGCAAAATGTTTAGTAGGGCATATAGGTTATGCAGTAGAATTTGCTTCTTGTCAGAATATACTTAAATTGTGATTTTAATGATGAAGATATCTAAAAGGGCTCCCATTCCTCCATTCTGTTTTCTTCGTAATTTGGGAAACCAAGTTACAAACTGATTCTTTGAAATAATTCAGCTTAAAGATAACTCTTTCTCTTTTTTGTTGAAGAGGGACTGAATCTAGAACACAGTGATGTAACATCACTGACAATTGTACTGGCACAAAGAAGAGACAACACAGGACTGCATGAGAGCACTAACAAGCAACAAGTGTAATTTTCAGTGCTTGCAGTTAGTGTATAACTCTACACTTACCTGAAAACTAGTCCTATCAAAGACTAGTTTTTGAGATTCAAAGTGCATTTTGACTAATGATCGGTTTCCAGAGGGTTTGTCCGCTTGATCCTAAAAGTATACTGGGATTTTTCATCAACACAGACTAAGTTATACTCCGCAAGAGGCAATTATTTCGAACACAGGTAAAGCACAAGAAAATGCTACATAGTGAAGCTGTCAAAGCTAGTTTCCTTTTGAAAGCAAGAAAGTTAAGGCAGAAATTAATTGGCATGACTGATAAACTATAAACTTCACCTAAACAGCAAAAGCATTTCAGTGGTGGAAAGAGGGTCAATACACATTAGCACAGCTGTGGAGCAGGATATGGTGGCTATACAAGATAGAGTTCTGTCATAGTAGAAGTAGATCAATGAAAAAGTCAGTTCTATGCAATGTCTTAAGAACAACAGTATAAACATTCTCATTTGAAAGTACTAGTTGTACATAAAAGCTGTTTTGAGCACAAGATTTCTGCCACAAAAAAGCTGTACTGGCAGTGCTACTTACTGCTTCAAACAAGATGACTGTATCCCAAGTGTCTGTACGCACTCTTCACTTTAGAAACAGCATGAGTCTTCATTATACACCTCCATACTCTTTTCCTCTAAGTATTTTCCTCCTTTCCTGCCCCAGAGTTGACTGGCTTAGCTCTCATAAAGCATCTCTTTGGCATCTATTAGCTTTTTGCTAAAAATGCTGTGCACTGCTGCTTCAGACACCATGGCACATGCTCTAAGATTGCCTTACCTCCTCCCAGATGTCCTAGATTTTCTATGTTTATAATTTACTTAATTGAAAGGACTGAATTAAAACAAAAAAATCCACTGCTTTATTACCCTCTGTACACTTGAAAGAAATATGAGCATCACTGCATGGAGTATAAGTCTGCTTTTTAACAAATAATTCTACCAAAACTTGCGGGTTTTGCTCTGTCCTTACTTGTGAACAAATGAAAGGGAATTTGACTGATGTAGGAGTTAAAACTGAGCATTAAATTCTGCTTCATTCACTCAGTGCAGTGCTTACCTCGGCCAATAGTTCCATTTATTTCAAGCTGTTACTCAAGGGTACAAGAATATAGGACTCTGGATGCAGAAAAAATGGCAGATCTGGTTCACAACATATGAAGTTCCATTGAGATCCACGAGAAATAAAGATCATTGAGAAATATTGAATATTATCTTGAATTATCTTGTCATTCATTTCAAGTTTTAGCATCCCCAAATTGCCTCGTATTACTTAGGTTTTGATGTATTTATTTGCTACAGCAAACTTTAGAAGTTTTTTTGCAGACATACCCTCCTTAGCTTTTGCATATTTGTTGCCTAAATCAATATCCAAGTAATTAATCCTACAATCAAAGTCTGAGGCCGCTGTACCATCTTTTAGTTGAAAACACACCTCCTGATCTTCTCTAATTGCTCTAAAGGTCTCAGAGGAGACATCATCTAACTCCTTACAATGCCCTTAGTTTCTACTCAAGCTGTGTCAACAGTTATGCCGTTTCTCTTTACAGACTCAGTAATCAGACCCCTCCAGGATACACCATCCTTTCTTCTGCTTTGTTTTGTTTCTTGCTTTTGGCAGTTCCTGTTAAGTCCCTTGGCATTTTCCAGACTTGTCTGTTATGTTATATGAATACTGTATATCCCCTGGAAACAAATAACCCCTTAATTCTATAGTTTTGTACTATACGTTTCAAGAATTTTTCTGGAATGTATTCAGCTTGTACTCTGAAATCCCTAAGGTTTATAAGATACAAACTTCAACACAGAGTACAAGGACCTAAACAGAAGAAAAACTTCCTATGTGAGGAAAGATCAGGGATTACTTCTTGACTCAAATTCTGCATGTGATGGTCAGTTGAAGAGAAGAGAAGAGAAGAGAAGAGAAGAGAAGAGAAGAGAAGAGAAGAGAAGAGAAGAGAAGAGAAGAGAAGAGAAGAGAAGAGAAGAGAAGAGAAGAGAAGAGAAGAGAAGAGAAGAGAAGAGAAGAGAAGAGAAGAGAAGAGAAGAGAAGAGAAGAGAAGAGAAGAGAAGAGAAGAGAAGAGAAGAGAAGAGAAGAGAAGAGAAGAGAAGAGAAGAGAAGAGAAGAGAAGAGAAGAGAAGAGAAGAGGAGTCTCAGGGGAGACCTTATTGCTCTCTACAACTACCTAAAAGGAGGTTTTAGGCACGCAGGGGTTGGTCTCTTCTCTCAGGTGACCAGTGACAGAACTAGAGGGCATGGACTCAAGCTTCGTCAGGGCAGGTTTAGGCTTGATATTAGGAAAAAATTCTTCACTGAAAGGGTGATTGACCATTGGAATGCGCTACCCAGGGAGGTGGTGGAGTCATCATCCCCGGAGGTGTTTAAAAACAGATATGATGAGGCACTTAGTGCCATGGTTTAGATGATGAGTAGGTGTTGGTGTTGGGTCATAGGTTGGTCTCGATGATCTTAGAGGTCTTTTCCAACCTTGTGATACTGTGATACTGTGATACAGCTATATAATTATAAAATAGAAGCCTCTAAAGAGATAACGAAGTTCTGCCTCCACCCATCCTCTCTTCAGACCATAGCCTTGGAGATGAATTGGGAAGACTTTGCATGTCCTACATCGTTGGCAGGATATTTGAACACCAAGATGTTTGAATTCATGAGTCCTTGTGTGCCTCAGAAAATTTAGTCTAGATCCATATCTAGCCTGCATTTGCAAGTTTGCAATCTGTAATTGCAGTCTGTTAGAACTTCCTTAAATACTCTGGTGTAGGCATAGCATTATTCTCTTTTTTATCTCTATTCCTTGCCTTCAACATCTCTTTTTCTTCTGTTCTTAATCTTGACTATTGAGATTATATCTCACCTCAGGCACAAAATGCTTACTGAAACAATAGTTAAGTAACAATAATTAGGACTATGTAAATGTTCAAAAAATGCTTTATGTTCTGTACAAATTTAGTGACTACTTTCAATATGAGAAAATCCAGATTACTTTCGCCTCAATGTTTTCAGAACAAATTTACAGCCCTTATGTTAAGCAACCTTTGTGTTACAAAAATTCCACCCATTTGTTTAAAAGAAGTATCAGAAAAACTTCCATTTTTTAAATTTTTCCCATGCTGGGGTGATGCAATCTGAAAAGGTTTTCAATTCACCTTATAAGTAAAATGAATCTATAGAATTGTGCCCCTGTTAAAACCTTCTTAGCTGATATCTCGGGGTCTTTAACAGCTGTTCTATGGCATCTCAGGAGTTTTCCTTACTTTTGTACAGTGTCTTATTCTAATTCACTAAACATACTTAGACTTTTGCAGGTACAAAAAGGATCACTTAAAGCCTAAGCATAAAATTGATAATAAATGTAGACTACTCTGGACAAGCCCCATGACAACACCACTCAAAGAGTAAATATACTTGCACTAGTAATCTCTTGGTGGTACGTATTAGTACTCAAAAAAGTGAAAACCAAGGCCTCTTTAGCCATTTTCTAATTCTGTAGTGGGGAATGTTGTTGAGAAATAGATGCTAAACAAGTCACTTGAGGCACATCACAGGCTCTTGAGGCCTCTGGTGATTAATTTATTGCACTTGTGCCTTAGGGGACTTCCTCTTAGTGCCCATCATGTACTCAGGTACTTAGGACACCGAGACAAAGCAACCAGGAGGATCTCAGTTACTGGAAAGCATTTCACTAGTTGACTTAATTGACTGATTAATTTAATTAATTGATTGTTTTGATTAATTTAAATGTCATTAATTACTTTACTTCATTTCTCCAATAACAGAATTACAGTAAGAGCCAAAACAGCACAAAGCAAACAGAGGCAATGTGGAGAATCATGTTAACTGTGAGGAAGTTAAAGCTAAATTAATGGTGTAAACATAGCACATTACTCTATTGCAAGGTCACAGCTGCCCAGTCAGACCAGGATTGCATCCACTGTAGCTGCTTCCAATATTTCATATGTGGAAGTATTCTGAGGGGGTGAGAACCTGGCTACTCCTGGCTGCTATGGAGAAACCTATTATGAGACAATCTAACCAACAAATTCAAAACAAGAAAGGCACGTTCCAGCACCGAGTACAACTTTGTCCTGTAAGCGAAGAAGTGGTACTTACAGGGGCCAGTTTATCCCACAGTGGTCCTCACTGCCCATACCTGGCCTCTGTAACCCATCCCCATGACCCTGTCACCCATGGTCTGTGTTTGACCCCCGTTATCCTTTCTGGGTCTGATTACAATTTATTAATTTGCATTCCCAGTTTGACCCTGCACATCTCCTAAATAAGGACTCCCCTGATGACCTGAACGCTGGGCTGACCCTGGTGCCATTCCAAGTGCTGCACAATGGCTTGTGTGGTGTCACAGCTGAACCATAGGAATAAGGGAGGTTACCTCTCCCAAAGGCTGATCAGGACAATCCTAGCTTGCTCACTATGGAGCCCCACTGCCCTCGAGGGGAGGAACGATAATTTCTTCATGGAGGCTTCAAGAGCCTGTGATGGGTGTATCCTGTGTCTCGCCACCATGAGGTGCAGAGCAACAGCCCCAGACACCAGATTTCAGCTCCAGCGCTCTTGTTATGTAACATACTAGAGATACGTAGGTGGCAAAAAGGCAGGGTGATATCTGGAAATAGCCAAATTAAGGGGCACTAGAGATATACTAAGACTTCATAATCCAGTTTTATAACACTCCGGGATGAACCTCCTTTAATGAGTCTATATAGGTTTTCCCATTCCTAGTCCTTCAGGGACTAGGTAACACTTGATACTGTCTTGTGGACTTTTGGAATCCTAGCAAATGCAGGCTGGGACTCTGGATTTAAACTAAGATATTGTGGAGGGGGGGTTGTTTTATCTAACAGGATGCTATTCCCATCAATATTTGTTAAGCCTTCTCACTTTTTGTCTGAGATGCAGTTGCAAACTCATGGTTATGATGCAAGTGACACTTTTGCTCTGCAATGGAGTGAGGAATTACAGTCAACAGAGTGGAAGTTAATACAAGGCTCTGTGCCGAATCTTTTAAAATAAATCCAAACTCAGTTTCCTTCAGATACTTTTGTTCCATAAAAGCTGCACACTCACAATGTCTGTTTCAGCTTACTTCTCTGATTCAGTCTGTGCTCCTCTGTTATTCCCACTACCCTGTAAGCAGAGCTGCTTTTTTAGTTCTGCATAATCTCCTTCACATGTTCTACTTCAGTCTCTATTCTAGGGAATAAAATGGTGGAGCTCAATTTTAGGATACCAATATTCCCATTTATATCTTTTTTAAAGATGTATGGACCATATCTGCCAAAGAAACTTGGTAATTGAGTTGATTTAAAGCCCAAGTCTCAGCACAAAGATGTTCCATCTCTCTCCACAGAAAAGTAATTGTCTAATAAAATGCAACTAGATTTTTTAAAATACAATACTATTTTCTTCTACACCCCCCATACCTTTGTCTTTTAATTATCATTACTAAATTAACCGTCATCTTAATGTTTTGGGGACTTTTAATAAGTCATCTGAGAAGTCAGGTAGTCTGACTTCCAAAACATACACAAAGAGCAATCTCTTGGCATGGTGCCATCATTTTTCACCATAGAATCACACTTTAAAGATTTGGACACAAATAAAAGGACTTTTTTCAATAGTAGATAGCCACAAATGTCTTGCTAAATACTTACACAGAACTGTGTTTTCCACATATTTTTTTATTGATTTGGATTGAATTCTATTACTGGCGTACGGGTCAAAATACTGTAGGAGCTACAATGCTCTGAAAAATAAATTCAATAGTTCTTGTGTGGCCTGTAGCCTATACCCTCACACTAAATTTAATAGTTTAAATAACTGTATGGTAGTTTTCTGCACTTCATTGAAATATAAAAATCAGAACCTTATCATTTTGTAATCTAATTTGATAGTTCCACAGAAAATAATAGCTGGAGTATTTTTACCCTTCCTTCCTTTCCCCCTCTCTGATTTTTTTAGTCATAATTATGTGATTTATTTTACCTTGAGATATGATGAGGAATAGTCAGCTGGTAATATACGTTTGGATTTTCTTTAATTGTAACTAAACCTAGAAACTCTGTAGTCATACTTGTTAGAAATGGAAACCTATCTTGATTACTCCAAAGTTAAAAGAAGATTAAAACTGGATGTAAAAAACAAGGAGCATTTTCAGCAACTAGTCCCAAGCTTGGTTAGTCAACAGTTCTGTGCGTAGCATTAGTTATCTTGATAGCACTGTCTTCAAACCCTTTAAATGACAACGGAATTGCAGTTGACAAAGTACACAGGTAGTGGGAGCTTTAAGTCTCACCTGTAACAAAACTGAAATCAAAGGACTGAAATACTTAACTTAGAAGATATCAAACTTTCTGTTCAGATATAATTCTGAACAGTGCATGTCACCAGAGGGTAGAGTGAAATGTGAAGGAAGAGAGGAACAGCTTCAAAGTCTATGAGGGTTTAAATTGCAGAAAACTGGAAAATATCCAGCTTCATATGCTATACCTGCAAGGAATACAAGACAATAATAACTCACTTTACAATGAGTGATACTTGAGTCATTTGCTGTGGTTTAGCAGCTTCAGGTAGCTCAAACTAAGTAGGCTATTTATGAAATCCTAATACAGAAACATGAATTCCAAACAAAATGAAACACAGAGACTAAAAAAATAGCCTGAGAATACAGAAGATTTTGAAACTGAGAGGAAGCCAAGAAACAGATTTTGCTATTTCTGGGATTCAACACTAAAGAACTCCCACTCACAAAAGCGATTGCATACCAAGACAATCCCAAACAAGGCACAATCAACTGTTAAGAAAGAAAATGGAGTTTATCCAGCACAGGCAGCCACACAGCCCCATAATAAAATATTTTAGGGTACAGTAGCATTCTGGCAATATAGATATGAAAATAACTTTAAAATATAGGCCAAGTGAGAAACTAAGAAAGAACAGCATAATGAACTGCATGGATTACTTGCAAAGACCGAGGTTTTCTTTTCCATCAGAGAAAAGAACAACACTTTTGGGATTGAATTACTGTTAAATTTTCAATCTCACTGGACAGTAAAAATCCAAAATAATTAAGAAAATGTCTCAGGATGTTTTCTTGTGACATAAATAGCATTATCAAAAACAGCCTTTGTTAAAGAATTAGTATTTTTTTTGTGTGCTTAAAAATCCAACTTTTGTTAAATACCACCACTGAAATTCTCTAAGGCTTTAAAGGAATTATATCTGGGAGAAAAGTACAGGTACATAATAAAACCAAAATTATTTTAATTATTATGTCTTGAAACATTGTATCTAATCCTTTGTAATCGATAAAATAACCTATAAGTTAACATCATACCAGTAGCATTTTTAAGGAACCAGGGGAACATTCTACAAACACGGCTGAAAAATTGCATGACATGTTTCTCCAGGATTTTTCATGAATATTGATGTCACATATTTAGACTAACATGAAAGGCCACTGTCAAGCAGAAATCATGAGTCAGATCCCAAGAGCCTAGGCTGCTTTTCATCTCTGATACTGTTTATTTTGCACATTTCAGTCACCTTAAAATACAACACGAGGCTCATCTTGCTCTGCCCATGGTACAGATGGCCAGAATCAGCACCTAAAATTCAAATTACATTTAGTAGGCATGAGGTAGTTTAGAGGTGAGTAGGGCTTCCTTTTGCTGCACTAATTATAATTCTGACATGCTAAAAGAGTCTATTGTTTTTAAAGTCATTTTTATTTCTACACGAAAATCATTCCCACCTGATGATTTACTGATTTCTCAAACGCTTCCACCTTGACTTACCCTGTTCTATAACATCCACCAAAAATTAAAAAAAAAAGCATATTTCTCTATGTTCAGTATGCTGTTGATCTTGAGTACTTAAGTACAGAAGGTGTTACAAAAAAGAGTTCAGGGCTTGTGTTGTTACTCCAGAGATACTTGACAGGGAAGATACTTGCACACTGATGCACAGCTGCAGGGAATCAAGCTGACTAGATTGCAAGTCTGGAAATAACTCCACGGACATCATCAAACAAACAAACCCTTAGCCCCTACCTAGGCAAAGATAATTCTAGAGCATAGAAGATGAAAAACTTAGAGACAGATCAACAGGACAAAAAACAGTCCTTACTGCTGGGAGGTAGGGAAGTTGCTAGAGAGAGCAACTTAGAAGCAAGCCTGTATGGCTACAGGGAATAACTGGTGGAACTTCTGCTACAACCTCATTCAAAACCCAACTTATGACAAAAGATTGCCAGCTGGTCCTCTTTGTCTGATGAATAATACAGTGGCAAGCAGCAGGAATATCCAATTGGATGATTATAAGGAAACTGTTTTGATCAGGACAGAAACACACACCAGCTGGCGTCCATGAAGGAATTCCCTGACACTACTGTGTCATAAGCTGATGGCTGCTGCCTGTCTTTCCATCATCTGATTTACCTTAGAATCATAGAATAATTTAGATTGTAAAAGACCCTTAAGGTCATCGAGTTCAACTGTAAACCTAGCACTGCCAAGTCCACTGCTAAACCCTGTCCCTAAGCAACACGTCTACATCACGTTAAAATACTTCCAGGGACAGGAAGTCAACCACTTCCTTGGGCAACCTGTTCTATTGCTTGACAACAATTTTGGTGAAGAAATTTCTCCTGATATCCAGTCTAAGCCTCCCCTGGTGCAACTTGAGACCATTTCCTCTTGTCCTATTGCTGCTACTTAGGAGAAATAGCTGATACTCATGTCACTGTAACCTCCTTTCAGGTAGTTGTAAAGAGTGATAAGGTCTTCTCTCAGCCTCTTTTTCTCCAGACTAAATAAGACCAGTTCTCTCAGCTGCTCCTCATAAGACTTGTACTCTAGATTCTTCACCAGCTTCATTGCCCTACTCTGGACATGCTCCAGCAGATGAATGTCTTTCTTGAAGTGAAGGGCCCAAAACTGAACACGGTATTTGAGGTGCAGTCTCACTAGTGCCAAGTATAGGTGGACAATTCCTTCCTCAGTCCTGCTGGCCACACTGTTTCTTATACAAGCCGTGACACTGTCAGCCTTATTGGCCACCTGGGCATATTGCCGGCTGACATTCAGCTGGCTATCAACCAACACCGCCAGGTCCTTTTCCATCAGGTAATTTTCCAGCCACTCTTTCTCGCACCTGTATTATCGCATGGGGTTATTGCAAGCCAAGTGCAGGACCCATCACTTGGGTTTGTTTAACCTTATACCATTGATCTCAGCTCTTCAATCCATCCAGTTCAGGTCCCTCTGTAGAATCTTCATATCCTCAGGTTGATCAACACTGCCTCTCAGCTTGGTGTCCTCTGCAAATCTACTGAAGGTGCAGTCAAACTCCTTGTTCTGATCATTGATAAAGATAGTAAGTAAATCCATCTCCAAAACAGAGCCCTGGAAAACCCTGCTTGTGACCAGCTGCCAATTGGATTTAATTGCATTTACCACAACTCTTTGGACCTGGCCATCCAGCCAGTTTTTTAGCCAGAGAAGAGTACACCCACCCAAGCCATGAGCAGCCTTCTATAATTACCTTTAAAACAAGAGGGCTAGCTCCTTTCCTCTGTTCTCTTTTTTTTGTTAAAATGATAGAAGAGAAGTACAGATAAGAAAGACAACTAAAATGCATCTGACATGCATTTGTTCTTTTGATGTGTCATGCTATATCCTT
The DNA here is from genome assembly GCA_033558185.1 of Dromococcyx pavoninus. Taxonomy (NCBI): domain Eukaryota; kingdom Metazoa; phylum Chordata; class Aves; order Cuculiformes; family Neomorphidae; genus Dromococcyx; species Dromococcyx pavoninus. Next base: position 1,988,855 of record JAUMJL010000091.1, on the reverse strand, counting down.
TCTCTGCAGTAAGCTGACACTCTCCTACAGTAATTGAAATTCTTTACTGTAAGACAGCTCATAACTAATACAGTGATTTTCATTACACATTCCTCTGAATATAGCAAAAATGAATGCATATTAAACTAGAAAAACTGGCAGCTGCTTGGACTTGGAGAAAACCAGTGCTTGCTTAATTCAGCATTGTTGTGTCTACGTGGAGGTAACAGTCACTAGCATTACAAAAAATAATAATGAGTCAAGGCCCAAATCCAATCAAAGTAACTGCCATGTCACCCAGGCACCTTCTAGCCAAAGTACCTCTGAGCAATCTCTCCTTAAATCACTTAAATCTCTTCCTGATAAAAGATATTTAATGCAATTCATTTTCCCCATAGGAAGAGCTAGTAAACTAGTGCAGATGAAACCTAAATCTGCTGCCATTATTCCACACAATTGGTAAAGCCATGGAGTACCTTTCAGGTGGAGAACAAAACTTATGAGTTAAAGGAGAGGCTCCACCATGATCCGAGCCTTGTGGTACAGGTGACAGAAGTTTAGCCAGACATTCAGACAATAAATGATAGTGAATAAAAAGGTGAGCAATGAACAGCCAGGAATTTCTCCTTGGTCAGTGCATCACATCTAAGCATTTCCCATAAGTGTTATTATGGATTGTTCACACCCTATTTGTGTTTCCCTTATGAAGCACAAAGAGAAGCAGAAAGGATAATGTTTAGGATAGTAGTTCTTCTAATGTGAGAGACTAGGTAAAAATGCAATGTCCCAGTCATTTTGTAGCTCCTGGCATTTCAGAATCACACTGAAAGTGTCTCTACTGGCATTTCCATGTGCCAAAAATGATCACTTATTTGGCTTTCCTGAAAATCTGTAATATACAATATGGTGGCTGAGCCCAAATAGGATCAGGGAAGGACCAAAAGGGTAAAAATGCACAGTTATGTGTTTAGAATTCAGTGTTGCTATAAATCTTCCTGATTTACATTGTTTTTCAGAGCAAATTTGAAAATCCAACATCTGAAATTCAAATTAAGTTCTTCTTCATTTCTCACATTTCTTTTTTCCTAATAATGACAATGAAGGGAAGAAGCACCCTATGAATCAGCTGCAGTGCCAAAAAAATATGGAACAACTGTTGGCATTTTCACATTTCATTGATGTATAATTATATGAAATGGAACGATAAATGCTTTCATGCAAATCTCCACAAGGGAGAGACTGCATATAGATACATCCAAGACCATCTTCAAAGTTAGTGAACAGTCTTTTTGGTTCAAGGAACGGAATTCTTTATGATCTGATTTTGATTCACAAACAGAAATGCAAAGAGATTAGTTTTGTTTGGATTTTTTCTGAGTTTTTTTTACTGTATATGAACTTGATGTGGTTTCTCTGCCAAAATCCAGTTATTAAGAAAGGCAGGTGCTGAACAAGATGCATAGAAAAGATAGAACTTACAGAAAGGTACAAATTCGAGCCATATTTTTTATCCAAACTATATTTTGTATAGTTCTGTGAAAATACACTGTGAGTTCCATTCTCTAGACCACTGTAAAGACAATGCCAAAAATATAATTTTAAACCTTTTTATCTATGAATTATTTAGTTCTGTGGATTAACAATCCTAGAATGCAACAGCTTCTGTGTACTGCAGAACAAGCATCACCAGCCAAATGCAATGCAAGGTAATCTCTGTCCTGGCCCACAAGTATGCACAGATTTCTACTTGGAGATACCATGTCATGTCAATAAACATAATAATCTCTTGGGGTCAATTTGAAGATTTCTTTCATAATACTGAAATGGAAATGACCCATTTGATTCCTCCCAGCACTTACATTGATCTAAACAGATAAACCCAATGGGGAAATGTTGAATAAATCTCAGGCACAGACTCATCTATTTTTCAGTCAAAAGCACTCTGACACACTAGCTTGGAATGGTTTTCTGTATTTTGCAATGAAACATGCTGTGCTTTTGGCAAATGATGGCTTGTACCCATCTGGCAAAATATGAATGACGGTCAGAAACACAGCCTAACTCTTCTCATGAATTTAGGATGACTCAAAGCAACAGAATTAAAAAAAGTTTTCAGATTTACCCTGGTTGATCTAGTCTCTGGACTTCAGGATGTAAATTCAAGCCCTATTTTACTATAGGTTAGCTTAAACACTAGTAGCAAACCTTGTGGCACACTTGAGTTTTAAGTAGAAGTAGAGATGAGTGACTACAGGAGGCAGAACGGAAAAATGATTGCCTCTAAATCTACGCAGTAAGTGGAAGCGGCCATTTGTTTCTTTGAAGCCAAAGCTGGCCATAGAATAACAGAAAAATGTTTCCGTGGCATTTATGGCTTGCAATTAGATCCAAATGTGAAAATCAATTAGTTTAAATGGAGAGAAATTGTCCAGATGACCACTGGCTTTTTGATGAGGGTTTAACCAGAAGGAGTTAACTGCCACAACACATATCTGAGACAAGTAACAGTTTACTGGTATCTTCTTCAGCTATTTCAAGCATGTAATGGACATGTGATATGTTTTTAAAGACTTTAAACGCCATAAAAAGGAGAGACTGTTTTTTCGCTGGTTATTTGCACAAATGAATATATAGCAAAACCTATTCTTATTTGCCACAAGAGGAGGCTGGCTGATTTACACCAGAGAAACATCCGGCTTTATTCACTAAATTTATCTCCTGAGTAACATCATAGACTTTGTAAACACTGTATTCAGGAAAAAATTGTCACCATACTATACAGTTTGCTTGGTGTCTTAAATACAAATTTAATTTCAGTTTGGTTGGAAAACTGTTATATTGATGCAGAAGCTAATAGACTATTATTGGCCTGTATGTACACTTTGGAATTTATTTTTAAATTTAAAAAAGTATTACTCTTTCAAGAATTGCAAGCAGATATAGGTGTTAAAAATTAAATAGTTTTTGCTTAAGTTATGTGTATTAGCATCACTCAGTAATGACATATAGTCAAACAGCCTTTATTGCTGAATAATTACACATCCATAATGTTTTTTGGAGAGTTTTGGAGAGGGTGTCTTGGTATTATGAAGAGCAGATTCTAATACTTTGGACAACAGTAGGGGATGCAACAAAAAAAAAAGAACAGGAACACATTCCTCAACTTCTGAACTTTCTTGATTGGAAGACTCAGACTGGAACTATTTCCTATCTTTTTCGCTATATAAATGGAATCGCTATTGAATACACTTTGACAGCCAGCAATCTTTTAAAGAAACAAGACTCAAGCCTAAAATGAAAGAAATATAGAGGCAGTTTATATTTGCATATTTATTAGGATATTTCCTCCAACTTAAGGTAAATTCTAACTGACAACAGGATTAAGCCAATTTAAAAAGGATCAGGACTGAGCCCTCAAAGTCTAAAATCAATAATATGGAAGTCCAACATAGTTCTGTGTATTACCACAGGAAAAGAAAATTTGGTGCAGCCAGGATTCAGAGACTGCTGATGTTCAGAAGTGTGAGAAATAAATATGAATCATTATCTACATAGGTTGAACTAAGTTTTAAAAGCTAAAATTCAACAGAAAAACATTCACAGCCTTGAACAGAAAAACAGATTTGACTTTGCAGAACTTTGCCATTGGGACTTTTGCAACCAGATGGATGACTATCTCTAGGTACAGAGAAGTTAAGATTATTCTTAAATTATTATGCTGGATCTTTGAGATAGAAAGAGTTAAATGAGAAGGTTGCTGCCTTCTTGTTAAGTACTGATGCACTCTTTTTCCCCCACAAGAAGATTAAGCTTATAGCTTCATCACACTATCCATACAGAAGTCTGTAAAGAGATGAACTTATATGTGGTCTTCAATAATTAATACTTCAATTTTACCTTTTTCCGATGAAATGACTTATGCTTCATTTGAATATATTATCGCCGTTGTTCTTACCTCTGAGTTTTTACACTGTGACTTAGGTTTAATTCCTCAATTCATGCATTTCCTAGGATTTTCTAACAATCTTGTTCTCCATGCTCAGATGCTGTATTTCTGAGAGATTTAAAATGCTCTTAAACAAAAGTAATTGGTCACTTTTAACATTAGAGTGTGTCTGCAGATATAATCTACTACAAACTCCATATCCCTAGGAATCATACAAAGAAAGACATGTACAGACTGCTAAAAATCCTCTGAGCCCCTCCAAGTGTTGTAAAGAAAAGTTATACAACAGAGTAGTATACGCAACAACCAGCTGGATTTTTTTTTTTGCTTTATTGGGTACCTTTTCCATCTGAAGATTATAAGCAGCAAAGCTCTCCTGGGTGCAGCAGCAGGGGAAGGAGAGCAGGGTATAAAGTCATAGTGAAAACTACATACATCCTTTTAAAGGACTTGTCTTCAGCAAAAGAAGCCTAAAAGATAGATAGGAGCAAAGCAAGCTGTTTAAATAAAAAGAGTTCCATTAAATGCTTGAATGGCCCTTACTAATGACTAAAGCTTTCTGGGATAGAGCAGTGAGTCAGTAAAGCAGGTGTTAGGCTGAGGGGCAGACACTGGAATGCAATTGTCAGTTAGGTTGCCTTTCTCTGCCCGTTCAAGATAATCACTTCAGTGCCCATAATGCATGGGAGTTGTTATCACAAATCAAGAGTTTAAAACCCTTCAGCAATAGCTAAAATTGTTCAGTTTGGAGACAGGATGAAGAACACCGACGAAATACAAATAGCTGCACAGAGGCAATTCAGTTCTGTTACAGTCTTTGTGAGAAACAAACGGGCTGACCTGGATTAACGAAACTAATCGTACGCAGTGCTCCATCCTTCTCCAGTAATTTTCATCTGAGCTTCTCGGCATTTGCTTGAGGGAGCAAAGCATTTATTTCCCTTTTGTGTTTGGAGAGTTAAAGAACAAGAAATAAAGGTGATTTGTCCAATGCTGCACAAGTTTCAAAATGAGCTGAATACATAACCCCCACACCTGGGTTCCCTTTCTCTAAGCTCACCAGCACTACAGGAAAGTAGCACTAGATACTGAATTTCATACAATATGAACTGTTCAATTAAGGAAAAAAAAAACACCTCAATGAAACCTTTAATTTCATATTGACATTTATATGTAGAAGATGGATTTATATGGACATTTTTGTTGGTATTTGTGGGGCTTTTAATTGTTTATAACAAGGAAATGAAAGCTGGATTTTTTACACTAATATAAAATGACAAATACTTTTTAATTAAAGTAGTATCTGGTGCATGAACGTCATCAGTTTTATATTTCCTTCCATGAAAAATTTCATGCTTTTTTATGAAAAGATTGGTTCAATTGCAAGCTTTTTTTGCAATAGGAAAATTTGCAGCATGAAAACTACCAGTGACATGCATAATTTGCTCTTGTTCAGACCTATGTTAAGTTACTTGGTAACTTACCAAAAGTACTGTGGTAATCCTGTTCCTAGTTTTGAATATGAGCGCTATAGAGTGACACTGTGACTGTGAGTCCTTGTCATACCCCTAAGTAATTTCCAAAATGACGACACCTTTAAAAAAACTCTCCTGAACAAGTTTCCACTGAAACAAAGCATCCTTCACTCTATCCTGATGTCAAACCTGTTCACAAAGCCCAAGAAGCAAAAATGCAGAACTCAAAGCCACAGCACTTGTCTGACTTTCAAATAAACAAATACAGAATGTTTTTCCACAGGGTTTACTATGGTTCTTAAAACATCTGCCCCAATATGCAGTTTTCTTGAAATCAGCTCAAAGCTAACTGTTCATAATTTCATATTTTGCTTTCTTAGTTTAAGTTAATTTGAATCTGTGCATGACAAAAAGGGTAGAAGTCTCTGGTAGTTCCTAGTTACAACATTAAGCAGGATTTAAATTCTGACAGCAGGTTAATCCACTGAGAATCAATTCATACTTCCTTTTTTTGTTTTGTCTATATTAAGAATGGTTCAATTGCTCTTTCTTGGGAACAAGAAACAATTCTACTCCTCTAATACATGTTAGAAGTGCATAATAAGAACTTAGATTCTACCCCAGATCTCCTCTTACAATTTGGGATAGATAATTTTACCCTGTCTTTCCATTTCTTTATCTGCAAAATGAAAAAATAATTAAACATAGACTCATAGAATAATTTAGGTTGGAAGAGACCCTTAAAAACATTGAGCCTAATGGTAAACCTAACACTGCCAGGTCCACCAATAAATCACGTCTCTAAGCACCACATCTACATGTCTTTTAACTATTTGAGGAATTGTGACTCAACCATTTCCCTGAACAGCCTGTTCCAATTCTTGACAACACTATTAGTGAAGAAATTTTTCCTATTATGTGGCCTAAACCTCTACTGGCACAATTTGAGACCATTTCCTCTTGTAAGGAATGTGACTTATGTATCTTGCGTAGATTTATCACTATATGGTTGCTTTGGTGAAACGCACTGTAAGAATCTATTATTAAAATACAGTTCACTCTACTAAAACCTATTGAGCATTTATTTTGCTACTGCAGAAGAGCTTGTGTACATTGGTATAAGTTTTCTGTGACAAGTGCGCATTCCTACCATGCCTGATCAATTCACTGTACCTATGTGTTTTGTTGGAACCTATCATTGCATACACAGTTCTGTTAATGTGGTTATTTTCTCATTTTCTCATTGGATGCTACTCCTCTCTTATCTGGCAACCTGTGCACAAATGTTAATTACTGGTCTTCTGACTTGGCTCCTTGGTACTTTTATACAGGATGTAATATCCACTGTCCCATGTTTCCTTTCAAAGCACAAGGTGGCTATTTCATCACAGTTGAAATCTTTGAATGTTCTTAAAAGTAAATGATATCCTTCACCCTTGGAAACAGAGGAAGTATGGCAATGATTAGTGATTCACAGTGTGAGATTTAAATGCTTCATTTTCAACTTACTTGAAGTATTTTATGTCTTTGAAATAAAGAAGCTAACATGAGATGAATTGCCTTTCTGCCTAACAGCAGTGTGTCTTACATTAATGATCAATTACACCTACATGCAAGAACAGACTTGTGCTAAGAAAAGTGATAGGATTTAAAGTTGAAATTATGCTGAATAGAATTGTAGCACTTTTGCACCTCTTCTCACTTACATGAGTAGATCTCAAAATTGGTATGATAATTCCATATTTAACACAATGCAACACTTTTTGGACTTAATGATTCTAAGGCTATTTTACAACTTAAATGATTCCAGATTCATGATTCTATGTTTTTTCAAAAAAAAAGTCACATGGAATCTTTCAAATCCATGAACAGTTAGATTTTAGTGGGCATCAACCACAGAACTCAAGAAACTGAGCCATAGGGCTTCTGAATTCAGTTTTTCCTCACTCTCATGTCAGCTTCCCCATGTCATTTAGTCTGCCTCTTTTCTCCTCTGCAGAAAGACGATACTACTTTATCTTTGTCAACAGAGTGTTGCAAAGCCTACTTGATAGTATTGGTAAATCACTCTTGCTATCTTCAAGTGTAAGGCACTCAAAATACTTTGGTCAGTAGTTTGCTATTACACAGAATAAATGTATGCTAACACTTCCAGCTGTCCTTTAAGATGTGTAGACCTCAGTGATTTTTTTCCCCCACTGAATCACTGAATATAATCCAGGCTTTGGAACAGTGTGTCTTGCTTTCTCTAGATAAAGTAGGAGTCTTTATTTCCTTTTAAATGTAGCAGTACCTGTCCATTTTTCCACAATAAGTTGAAAAAAAAAGCTGAAGATAGGTTTCCCTGAGGAGGTAAAGACACAGAGAAGTATTATAAAACTGAGTACAGAACCAGGGAAGAAAAAGTTTTCAGTGACATTTTAAATGAAACTAAACATATTAACCACTTCAATTACTAGAATAATAACAGTGATTTTACTGTTTCACACAGATTCCTACAGGAAGATGGTACTTTCCACTTCCCACTATAGGACTCTTTCATTCTAATTCAGAAAGACAAAACAAGAAGTAATTCCTGGGAATTAAAATCAAACTAAAATAAAACCAATAAGGAACATTTTTAAATAGTGTAAAGAGTGCAAATTAAAAAGAAAATTAAACTCCTTCAAACTAACTATCCAGTGAAGCAGCAGACTGTCATTTTCTTGATGAATATTTTTTATTTGATAAACTTCAATTCATCACTAGTTGGCCCATGGTACACACAAGGCTAGACTGAATGATTCTTCCTGGCCAAACAAAACTATGAATACTCCTGATCTCCAGCTTTGGCAACATCCTTCCTAAAAACTCACCTGAGAAGATATGACTCCTTTGTCTTTTAATGAGCTTCTTAACTGAAAAATAATTTAGCAGAGATTTTCACAATGCAGACCACTTAAATTACTAGATTGTGATTCTGCAGTTTCTGGGGCATTTCTTGAAAAAGGTCACCTCCTATTTCTGTTTCCATACTGTCAACTCCATAATGGAATTCTTTCTCGGGCAAAACTCCATCTGTTTTCACAGAGCAAAACCTGAGTGGGGAAAATGACACATGGCCTTTCTGTGACTCATAGAATGAATATCTACATTTTTTTTCTGAAATAGTAAGCTACACTGTATAAAATAGATTCATTATTAGCCAAGTTGATATTGCTGCCTATTATTATAATGAATACTGTCTGGCAGCCCCAGAGTTTATGATGTCAGGCCACTCACATAGTCTGAATTTAAGTTTGTATGCCAGGTATCTGCCAGGCTGATCACCATTACTACTGTTTAACAAACTAAAAGTTAAACAAAAGCTCTGTCCAATAGTATATCTACAAGAAAATATTTGGTTGTATTAAGAAATTATTGAGACCTTCTTTTTTAAAATATATTATTGCCTTCCTATTTTGAATCAAGCACAGAAATTTGACAGGGAAGCCAGAGGATTTCTTTTGCAACCAGAGATGTACCCTTCATGGACCTTATGAAAACTTTTCATTTAACCAATAAGTCTTTGAAAAACTGCAGCTCTCATGCTCAGCAAGGACATACTTTAGGAATCTGGAAGTTTCAAAGGCCCTAGCTCTAATGAAAATTTTCCTTCCTCTTGGAGGCGCTTCTGCTAAGAGTTTCTGCACTGTTCGCACACCAACGCTGGTTCTTACTGGGTGTTCAAGAAGCAGCATTTAGACTACACATGCACCAGAATATACCAGATGAGAGCATTTCCATGTGTTCATTCTCCAGTACCTTTGTAACCTTTCTGTGGTATGTTTGGACAGATTTAGATTCTGCTCCATTTTTCCACTACTCACACTGACAAAGTAAGATGGTATTTAGTGCCAGAAATCTCCAGGTTTCTGAAAGATAAAAAAAAATCTCAATTTAGAAAATTGTTAACAAGTCAAACAGCTTAAAATCCTGATGCTTCCTCAGTTAGTTACCACTGGCATATGGAAAAATGAGTGCAGTTTAAGAACAGTTGAGGAACCACTGAAGAGCTGAAAAATCAAATATGTCAAATTACCTTCTTTCAAAATGAACTATTTTCAGCAGTTACAGCTGACTCCAAATAATTTTTCTGAGAATATTTTTCTCCATTATTTTCCATTATTTACCCTTCTCCTCTGTTTCTAAGTTTATGTCCTTGAATGGTCATACCAGAATAGCTTGAGTTCTGATATTTGATTCTACACTTTTCAGCAATGAAACGGGAATTATTTTGGCACTCCTAAAATGATTTAGTTGCAGCCAAAAGTGTATTACAGGATCACCACAGACACATGCCAGTTTTCTGGTGTAAAGAGACAAATTAAGTATATATTTTAATCCTGGGAAACTGCTACATTAAAATCAGTTTGTTGGGTAATTATGATAGCAGTCAGTCAAAGCAATGGCAGATCCATCTCAGTACAATATAGACAATTGACATTGTCTCTTTGGAGACAGTACATTTTAGGTTCAAATCCAGTTCCTGCCTCACACTTAGATTTTAAAGAAACACCCCTACAGATACAGGTATATATACAGATGTACATTTTCTTTTTGTAATCACCCTTTTTCTGTCTTGTCAGAGCCTGCAAACATGACATGTCGTGAACCAAACTGCTTCTATAAAAAGGGAATTCTGCAGTCCTTTTCTAGGTCGCACTTCTGGTAATCTCACTGGGACATTCATCTAGCATGACAGAATCCATTCATTCCCACTAGTTATGTGTTAATGGTCTTTCACTGAGATCAGTGAACCTACCGTAGTTCACACTGGTACCATAGAGAACCAAGCGCAAAAAGAACACACTCAGAGTTCAGGCTTTTGTTGCACCAGAAGTGAGGCAAGAACTCTCCAGACAACAGAACTGGAGAGTGAATAGCAAGGAGACTAGAAAATTATGTCGGCAGTACAGTTCTGAATGGTCCTTGGAGAGCAGAGAGGACACCAAGGAGGGAAAGGAAGGGGAAAGTGAAAGATTAGTATTGAGCTTTATTGCAAACGTTGACTGGAAGATAATGAATTCTCGATCCATTTACTGAAATTCGTGCTACCTGGGTTTAGCAATGAAAACATGAATAATTCATAATCCACTTCAAAGTTCAAAACTGCCACACCAACCCCAGGAGAAGTTGTTGGAGACAGCAGTGATCTAACAAGAGATCATAGACCCCTACAAAGCTTCATTCTCGTCGCTTCAAGATTTTCCTAGCAGCAGCCAGAAGCAGAGCCGAGACATGGCTGCAGTTCTGTCCTACACATGTTTATTCTAGCGCTGCTTTCACTCAAGTGCATAAAAGTCAACTAGGTGGCAACAATACAGCAATGTTTACAAAGCACTCAGAGGTGACTTTAAGGGAGGTGAGAAGAGGAATTAGATCAGTCTCACAACAGGGTGACATCGAGGCTAGGGGGGCTTTACCCACAAAAGCGGTATGTTAATCTTAGGATCACCTCATGGAAACAAATGTGAGCATAGAAATCAAGCTCTCCAGGGAAAAAAATACCACTATCTTAGCCACAAGACCTGTAAATTAATTAATTGTTTCAGAAGTTAGAGTCTCCCTTTTCTGGAAGCTCTTTATCCACTACAGAGAAAAGAAATCTCATTGAAGGATACAAATTTTTCCAGATTCATCATGAGATTTATCCAAGACCAGAATATAAATGCCAGGATACTCCAGAGAAAAATGATCTCAGCAATATTTTAGGCTACATTTAATAACAGACACCACTGCATAAGAATGAGATTTCCAACAAAACCTTTTGACAAGTCAGAGAGGGAGATGTTTAGATGTGATCTAGCATCCTGTAATCCAATTTTTTTCATGAAGAAGGAAGGATGTGAAGTTGGGTCAAGAAAGGTAGGATCCTGGATTAATTAACTGAACAATTTATTTGGTATAAGAATGTCTACATTCACTTTTCTTCTCCTTCCATTTATCTGCTATCATACTGCACGTACAGGACAAGCAGGTGATCAGGCCCAGTCAGCAGGGCTTTAGGAAAAGCCGCTCTGGCTTGATTAACTCAATCTCCTTCTGTGACAAGGTGAGATGCTTAGTGGATGAGGAAAACACTCTGGATGTTGTTTACCTAGAGTTCTGTAAAGTCTTTGACACCTTTTCCCACAACATTGTCCTGGAAAAACTGGCTGCTTATAGCTTGGATGGGTGTACTCTTCCTTGGGTAAAAAACTTATTAGATGGCCAGTCCCAAATAGTTTCAGTGAATGGAGTTAAATCCAGTTGGAGGCTGGTCATAAGTGGTGTTTCCCAAGGCTGAGTTTCAGAGACGGTTCTGTTTAACATCTTTATCTGTGATCTGGATGCATCAAGTGCACCCTCAGTAAATTTGCAGATGACACCAAATTGGACAGGAGTGTCAATCTGCTTGAGCATAAGCAAGTTCTACATGGGGATCTGAATAGGCTGGATCGATTGGCCAAGGCCAGTGGTATGAGGTTCAACAAGGCCAGGTGTCGGGTCCTGCACTCGGCTTACAATTACCCTATGAAATGGCTCGGGGAAGAGTGACAACAAAGCTACCCAGTGGAAAAAAAGAATGAGGGTGCTGCTCAACAGCAGGTTGAACATGATCCAGCAGTGTCCATAGGTGGCCAAGTATGCCAATCACATCCTGGCTTGTATGATAAATAGTGTGGCCAGCAGAACTAGGGAAGGGATTGTCCACCTGTACTTGGCACTGGTGAGGCCACACTTTGAATACTGTGTACAGTTTCGGCCACTCACTTCAAGAAAGACATTGAGTTTCTAGAGGGCGCCCAAAGAAGGGCAATGAAGATGGTAAAAGGCCTAGAGCACGTGTCTTGTGAGGAGAGGCTGACAGAACAAGGGCGGTTTAGTCTGGAGAAAAAGAGGCTGAGAGGAGTCCTTATCGCTCCTTACAGCTACCTGAAAGGAGGTTGTAGTGACATGGATGTCAGATATTTCTCCCAAGTAGCAAGCAATAGGACAAGAGAAAATGGCCTCAGTTTGTGCCAGGGGAGGTTTAGGCTACATATTAGGAAAAATTTCTTTACCAAGAGGGCTGTCAAGCATTCAAACAGGTTGCCCAAAGAAGTGGTTGACTTCCCATCCCTGGAAGTATTTAAAAGATGTGTAGATGTGGTTTAGTGGTGGACTAGGCAGTGCTATGTTTACTGTTGGACTCAATGACCTTAAGGGTCTTTTCCAATCTAAATGACTCTATGAATCTATGATTTTTTTTTCCTACAGTAATGTTCGGGCAGCTCAATCGAATACCTACAGGAAACCATACTCAGTTCCTTTCAATACTTCATAGAATCATAGAATGATTTGGTTGGAAAAGACCTTTGAGATCATCAAGTCCAACCATACCTGTCTAAACCATATGCCTGTCTAAACCATATGCCTCATCTACCAAACTTTTAAATGCTTCCAGGGATGGTGACTCAACCTCCTCTCTGGGCAGCCTATTCCAGTGCCTGATAACCCTGCTGATAAAGATATTTTTCCTGATGTCTCATCTGTCTCATCTGAACCTCCCCTTGTGCAACTTGAGACCATTTCCTCTCTTCCTATCACTAGTTACTTGGGAGAAGAGACAAACACCCACCTTACTACAACCTCTTTTCAGGTAGTTGTGAACAGTGATAAGGTCTCCCCTCAGCCTTCTTTTCTCCAGTTCCCTCAGCTGCCTCACAATCACCTCCCTGATCCTGCTGGCCACACTATTTCTGATATAGGCCAAGATGCCATAGGTCTTCTTGGCTATACTTCTGACTCATATTCAACTGACTCATACTCTGCTGGCTGTCAACCAACACCCCCAGGCCCTTCTCTGCCAGGCAGCTTTCCAGCCATTCTCTGACTGTGGCTCTGCATAGAATTGGTGTTCAAAGTGAAAGTATACTTGGCCTTGTTGAACGTCATACTGTCAGTTGCAGGCAATCGATTCAACATGTTTGGATCCCTCCACAGAGCCTCCCTACCCTCAAGCGTATCAACATTTTTCCCAGCTTAGCGTTATCTGCAAACTTGCTAAGGGTACATTCAGTCCCTTCATCCAGATCACCGGTAAAGATATTGAACAGGACTAGGCCCAACACTGAGTCTTGGGTAACACTACTTGTGACTGACCTCCAACTGGATTTAACTCCATTTGCCACCACTCTTTGTGCCCAGCCTTCCAGCCAGTTTTTTACCCAGCAGAGGGTGTGCCTGTCCAGGCCAATGACAGCCAGTTTCTCAAGCAGAATACTGTGAGAAACAGTGTCAAAGGCTTTACTGAAGTCCAGGCAAACACATTATTCATGTCTGAATTTATTCCTCCCTGTGGGTGGGATAACTGTCTTTTCTTCATTTACTTGTTAATATAATTTTCAAGGACAAATTCAGCCTTAGCATAAACAGAGTCAGCACCTGGTAAGCTCTGCCTGGATATTATATTTATCCATATAAACACGGTTTCACCTAAATCTGGTAATTTCTGCCTCAGATGAATATCTAACACAGCAGTCCTTGGAAAAAAGGCCTCAAAGAGAAATGTCAATGCTAAGAATATGTTTTGACTTTTCTACCTTCAGTTATTCAGTAGCTGCTAATCTGTTACAATTCAACATAACTGACAACACAGAAAAGCAAGAAAGAAATAGAGCATCAGGAGCCAGGGGCATGAAATCTGAATGTAAAAACTAAATAACATCTGTAGAATCAGAAATCCTCTAAAAAGCACTTCCATAGGGACCACAGGATTGTTTCCAACACTGATTGCATAAACCTGTATTATGCCTCAATTCTGTTCAGTATAAGGACTAAGAAAGGTGATAGTTTAAAAGTTTGCTCACAGTACAAAAGTGATGACAATCACTTTAGGGGCTGACTCAAAATTACAGTCTTTAAATTCAGTCAAAATCACAACAAAGACTTAGCAAAAGGTTAGTCTCTTAGGAAACAGCAAATGTATCTCAGGAAAAGTCTGTACCACACCCAAAAGTGCCGAGATTTGGCAGATTTGAAAAGAGAATTGATAAGGCAGATTTGAAAAGAGAATAAGAACGTAGAAAGAAAAAGAAAAGTAACAGAAAAAAAGGGGAACATAAAAGAAAAATAATCACCACCCAAATGGATATCCAGTGGAGATCTCAGCAGAAAATACAATACACAGGATAGAGGGCATGCACATGGGCTTTTTGGCACACATTATTTATAGATAAAGTTCCACCTCCTATTAGCATATGAGGCACACAAAGGAGGGATCTTACCGCTCCTGCTTGAAAAGTTCTTGAAGTGAAGCATAAGTAGAAGTCTCTCCTGAAAGGTTCTGGAATGGAGTCTAGGAATTTTAGAGGTCACTTACAGTTCAATAGACCCTGGCCAGAATAGCCTCTGCTTGAGCCCCATGGGTGAGTGGTTCAGCTGTTTTCACCTATGCACAAGGCCCAAAAGCCTGGGCCGAGGAGTACCTAAGGTACATCATAAATTGACACTTACAACCTAGTATTTAATTATCCAGGAGAATCACCCAGAATTATCCAGGAGAAAATGAATATTAGAGGCTTTCCCTATGACACAGATATACATTTTGGGTGGACTATTAGGATACCCTTTTTAACCAAATACTATTTTGCACCCTCCTGCACTCTTTATTTATTGAACAGATGACTTCTTTTTAATAAATTTCATGACGACAAGAGGAGAGATGATATGAAGCATCAATGAAGAAAAAAACATGTGCTGGGTTTTCCGTGAATCTGTACGTAACATAGCAAGTGTTTTCAGAAAACCTCACCATTCTTGTCTTCAATTAGCAAGCAACAACAGTATTACCTCCCTTAAGATTAATAGGTCTGATTTGATCGTGAAACTAGATTTTTGAAATAGTATTTTTCTGAAACAAAAACACTTGTATGCTTGTTTGTGTGAGCAGATGAAAAGAACATCTGTTTTAGTTCAATCAATGACCTCATTTTAAAGCAATTAATTATTCCAGCATAGTATGTGTGATGTAAGCAGTGTAGCTATATGCAAGTACACCAAAACTGTGAGTTAAAACCAGTGATTAATCAACAAGCTACTATTACCATTGTGGAAATGGAGTGGTATAGAAGGAAATAATTATTACATAAAATGACTTTTTAATCCTTTCCATCCTGAATAGATACTTTAACATAAATAAATGCATATATAAGCTTAAATAAAAGAATGTAAACTTTCAGATATATATCTTACAGCCTAAGCGTTCCAACTTCACACATGGAAATCTAAGCTTCAACAACACAAGCCAGAGTACCATAAAATTCTAGGCCTCAGGGAAGAGCCAAACAGCAACAGTTCCCATTCATTTTTTCTAAGTCTCTTAAATATTCTCCAATATCATGAAATGCTCAGGATCTGGTCTTGATAGAGTACAATCCATGTGATCATGTACTCTGTATAGAACAGAAGTGCTGCCATGTTGCCAGTAAATTGACTATGCAAAGTCTGAGGGTGGAAGGTGACATAAGTGTTTAGAAAGCAGCTAATGATACTGCCCAGGAGGTAGACAGGCTAGAAGGAGAGAATCATGTAAGTGAAATCTTAGTCCCCTAGTTTTTAATTTAGTCTTGCATTCCTGGGCCATATTCCCACAATTAAGACTATGCAACATCAAGGATTAGCAACTCTCATTCTCATTACAACTTTTATATCTAAGAATACAGAGGCATTTAGATAAGTTTTCAATATAGTTAGTGGAGCACAATGCTCCTCTTGAGGCAATTATTACCACCACAAGAAATCCTTGTGAAAACATGTCTGCTTCTTGCGTTGAATATGCTTTTCCTTCAGTATACTTTTGCAAAGAGTACACTGAACATTAAAAGAGTTTCTGATCCCTCAGGGCAAGGTCAGTGAGACTGTCACTGCTATCCCAAGCAGAATAATGGAGCTATCAATAACAGTTAGATGAGGGTTAATAAGTGGAAGATAATGAGGGGGAATGGGAGGTCACATTGAAACATACTGCAAATTCCTTGGCTTACAAAGATGTTTTACAGCAGGGCTGACTCTTATTTCCACCTTGTCCATAGAAAAAGTCTATGTTTTGCTATGCATTTAAAATGATTCAATCTTCATCAGACGTTCATTTTCCTGACAGCTTCAGGCTAATAAAGGCCAAATCCTGCTGCGTAGTCAAGCTCCTGCACTTAGGAAAAGAATAAAATTAGATCAGAACTGAGTAAAAAATATTGTAGTACAGAGATAGATAGGTTTGTCCTGAGTTCCATTGGTTGAGAACAATTATATAGAACTATCTAGATTCTTTTTTTAGTGCATTGAAAAAAAAACACATGGTTCATCCTCACAGATTTGCAAAGGCTGAGATTCAAAAAATCTAGTTTTTTCTTGCAGAGCATGCTAAACAAGGTCATGGCAGATGTATTACCCTATGCTGCACATATTTGTATAGCCCAATACCTGTAAATTTTTTCTCCCTGAACACACAGTTGTATAAAACATTTGATTGCACTCAACCTCCACACATTCTCCAAAAAGCTACTTCCTCTGTGCAAAAAAACCCAAGTAAATTCCTGAATCTAATGCTCAAGAGCCTGTAGCAGTTTCAACTTTTCAGAGCCCAGCAGCCCAATCCAGCTCAAAAGTAGCATGACAATTACTGGCACTCAGGGAATACAGGTGCTGCTCCGCAAGAGCATCAAGAAGGACTGTGCATAGGCCAAAAGTCCCACCTTGAGTTCTGATTCAATCTTGGGCTTTATCAGCAAGATTGAATTTTGTAAGCAAAATTTTTCAATAAGCTGAAATGTTCAATACACTACAGTCTGTGTTTGCATGAAAACTTTTCTTTTTCTTTAGCCTCAAAAGGCTGAAATGATTAATCTAACAAAAACTACTGGGCTAATTTGGGTAAGCTTTAATGGATTAATTCATTTTTCCTAGTAATTTATTCACAGAGTTTCGGTGTTCTCTGCCCAAAGCCACTTTGTGATGCAACATGTGGTGTACACTCTACCAGTATGAGGGAATTAAAAACAGCTGCTGATTGAGCAGCTTCACTTCATGAGTGTGAATCCCATGCAGTGAGATATATTGATACAAACCCTGTCAAAACCTGCAACCCACTGTAGAGAACACTAGCTCTTGAGTTCCCAGTCAAAACCAGACTGATGTGACAACTGCGTTTCCTGCATAACTGGGTGACCAGGGAGTCCAAAAGGGTTATGTGGTTGTAAAATAGGTGACAGTAAGATACAGACTGAGAATTGTTAATGGTGGACCTTCTAATCCCTAATTGCAGAGACTTCTTAACTCTACGCATCTTGTCATCAGTGTTTGGACTTAAAATAAAAAAAAAATGGCATCATTTAAACCTATCAGCATTCGATAATAGTGTGCTTTAATACCAGCATATCATAATCCATCAGTATTCGAAAGTATATCCACCCACTCTTCGCTGATTTGGTTTTATTTTCCTCTCTATTGCAGCCAAGCTCATTTCTTCATTCTGAACATTGTGGTTATGCTGAGATGTGGAATTATTGCTGAGGTTGAATCAGAGATATACATTCAGTGAAAAGAGATGCATTCTGTAAAGACACTGAATGAGACAAATTGTTATAAAGCTAATTCTCAACTAGAGAGTAAAAGAGGCTTATGAAAAAAGGTAAATCATGTCTCCTCTCACTGCGTACTTTAAGACTCATGTGGATGAATATTTTACCATACCTGACCACCACTGAGCAATGCTAATTTCTTACATGGCACCACACACAGCAACTTCAGCTAGACAGGCTGGGACAGGGCTTCTTTCCCCAACACACCACCACCACCACCTCTTATTCTGCCAGTATCACTGTCACTATCAGGATTATCTAAAAGCTGTTCTTTGGATCCACATCCATCCAACCCCAGTTTGTTGCAAGAAAGCAATATCAGTTTTCAAAAAGGAGATTTCTTTTTCAGACTCCCCAGTGCTCTGCACACACACAAAGTTGTTATTTAGGTAGGTCAGTCCCAGTGCTGCACTGTTGTTTGTACTTCTCATCACTGCACTGAGTTCCCACAGATATATATCTCCTGCATGCCTGTCAGTGCAGAGGCAATAGGGATCCAGAAATAAAAAACAGGATTGGCAGATGATTTATTGGTGTAAAAGAGGAACAAAACCCAAAAAAGTGGTGAGTGCGTAAGTGCAAATGAGCAGTACCTTTGAGGAAGCGTTTCAATCAATGTGGGTATAATTTAGTTCTTTGTAGAATTACCTGTAGTTTATATTTCCTGATATGTATTCAACTTGACCTAAATCTATTTGGTGAAGAAATTCTACTCCATTGACTATTTTCAAGACAATCTTTCTTATTCTCTTGCAACCTGATAATTGTTCTTGCGACATACCACACCCATCCTCCATCTAAAACCTTTCCTTCTCCTGCTTTTATATTACATGAGACTCCATGCTAGTTTCTTTGAGGGATGAGGACATAAGGTTAGAACCACCAGCTGCGTTTTTCAGGATGTATCTTTGGTAAAATCTCCATTCCCAGGAAAGATGTAGCTGGCTTACTAGCTCTGAATAGCTTTCAAATTAAAGTAACAAGTATTTCATAACTAAATAAACCAGGGAAACAATTCTATATTACACCAAGGTAAATGTGGCAATGTAACCACCAACAAATATTCATGTCGATCTGTATAGAGCTGGCAATTAATTGCTACATTTATGAACAGTCTCCTCAAAAAATAAAAAACCCCAAACAAACCAAAAAATAGAAACACAAAAAAAACCCCTAAACTATAAAGCTGCTTCAGACCTGGATTTTTCTTGATGATACAATACAATGAAACAAGGCAGAGAAGACTTGATATATCTGTTCTCAGAAGATTTGCAGTCTAGATAATGATGCAGAATGTACATTGCAAAGTTCATATTAAACGGGTAACTGAATAGACTTCATTTGTTCTCAGTATTGTGGGTTTTATACAAGTATTGCTATTTTTTTCTTTTTTAGGGAGAAGGAAGGAATTCAACTTTTAAAGTTTTACTTAATATCTAAAGGAATTTCTCATAAAAGCATAATGGCATATGTGGTGACATTGCATCTCCTCCTTTGTTGAAAATATACTCTGACTACATTGCATCATCTTTTTAAGTTTTACAATACACTTGCATTTTAGAAGTCACAAGGTTGCTAACAGAAAGCATAAAAGCAGATGCTTGCACATACAGCCAAACATGCGGTCACCAATAGGTAGTCTACAGTGAATATCATATGTCTGTTCACATGCTCTCTTTCATTTTTTTTTTGAACAGTCTGGTATTTTAGCATTGCCATAGGATTACAACATCTCTAGTTTGATACAACTCAGCTCTGGTATTCTCTTTCACTCCAAGAAAGGATTGCTATGTAATATGCTGCTCTCTTTCATTTCACTCAGAAATTGGATTTCCCTCAAAAGACATTTCCCAAATAAGTGCTCCATCATCTCAGTTTGTGTGGTCCATGCACTGCATCAGCTTTGGCCTTATACCAGGCTCATTCAGATAAACAATGGACCTTTCAAACAGTCATCTTCTTTCTCTTTCCCACACTAGTCTGGTCGAATCAGAATGACTGCTTGCCTGTCCCCAAGGAAATTAAACTGTCAGTCCTTATCTCATAGAGCTGTAAGAGGGCACTTCTCTGCCAGCTCTCTTCCTGATGTTGTCTACATAGTTGGAATCTCTTCTCAGATGAGAGAGAAGAGCAATCAATAGCGTCTCTGAAGAAGATGCCATCACCAGCACGGTAGCACTTAACCACTGCAGTGAGCCTCACACTTCTGATTAAGATGCCCTGGCCGGTGCCGATTGATTTGTCTGTCTGTACAGCATACTAACCTCGAGTCCTAAACCCAGCAGGTTCCCTGCCCTGCCACCCTCCTGCTTCCTCACACTTCCCTTCCTCAGAAAGGAGGTAGCATATTGGTGAACATGGTGCTTAAATCCACAGATTGACAGAAGAAATGCTGAGAGCTGTTCACGCTCTGTGAGGTGAACTACTCAATAATGAAGCACTTGGCTACAACTACATAAGGAAGAGATAAAAATGGCCTGTTAGATTACACTTAGCCCATCTCCCTGAAGACCAGCACAAAACAGCGTGTTCTTCAGGGTTCTGTTCAGTCCACTTTAAAGTGATTAGAGCAATCCCTCAGGAGACTATTCCAGAGCCTAGCAGACTCCACTGTTGGTAATATTTATTTTCCTCTCACTGTTATTCAATTTAATCTTAGAATTCTGAGTTTTCAGGGTGTCATTATTCCTATAAGATCCACTTCATTGGATGACTCTAAGTCACTTCTTTCTTAAACTTCTTGCTGGTATTTGCAGTCACAGACATTTGCCACAGGAATGATTCTTATTGCCATTAACTCTTTTCAAAACACTGCCTCTGCATCATGAGCACTACATAAATAAAATCTCTAAGGATGGTCTCTAATCCAGCAATTTCAAGAAGTTGTTGAAACAGAAAGGAAGGGGAGGTTAGCAAAAGTAGTAAGATAGAAGAGCTGGAGACATTGTACTGAGGAGCAGAGCTTGTTGAGGCATCTGATGTGACAGAGATGTTGTTTAGTTCTGGGAGGGTATTTCCATGCCGTCATGGCAAAAGCTCCAGAAGGGCTATAGTTTATTTTACTGAATCAGTTTCTGTCACAGCCTTGCATCAAGACTGTAATCCTTTTAACTGCTTATAATTTAGTTACAGCCTTGCCTAAGAACGAAGCAAAGTAAACTATTACCCAGAACAGCCAGGCAGCAGCCAAAAAGTCAAGCAGCCATTCTGCTTATTTTGCCCTAGTTGGCTGCTGCTCTTCCCACTACCAATTAGGCAAATTTAAGGATATAGGAACAGTAGTTTTTGAAGCAGCAGTCATTACAAGATCAATTCCCACCATCAATCACTCATAGGAACAGCGAACCTGACTCTTCACAGCTGTCTTCCAGGCACAGCACAGCAGCTTCATTTTTTTTCTGCCTCTCCCTCTTATTCTCATGATAGAAGCAGTTCAGCCACAACTTTGTGCTAATCTTCATCCTTCTGGGAAACGCAACTTAGTTTTACTGGCATGCTGAAAAGCCCCAAAGCATCCTTGCCTTCAAACATTTCTCTTTCCTTCTTACCTTCTTCAAATTTGGACACATCTTCCTGCTAACAAAAAGGAAATATGATACTTCATTGCAAAAACTTCCATGACATAGACAGTTCATCCCCATGCAAACAGCCATTAAATGTAGTGGCTTAAAATCAACCACTGTTATCAGAAAACTGCTTAAACAAAACCTAGGTTACAGATGTCTGCTCTGCTGTCCCCTCTTTTTTTGACAAGATAGCTGAGTATATGTGTTTCCAAAACTTTTTGCAATATCACTCTCAGATGTAATTTCAGACGCTACTTACTGCTAACTGTATTTTTTGGCACTACATTCTTGCATGGATTTACATATCTCAGACAATGATGCGTCAGATTCTTTCCTACTATACATGTCAGATTCTTTTCCTTCTTAGAGGATAACACTATGTATGTTTTCATTCACAAGGCAGTGATACACGCATCTACACAAGAGCTGACTTCCCTGGAGGCTTCTTTTAAATAGACCGGCCCGGCCTTTGTGCTTGGTCATCTTACCTGTCTAGCAAACCTTGCTCCTCTAGTTCAAGAGAAGTGATAGCAATGCCCACCATCTATATGTTACAGCTTTGTCCTTTTATCCCTCAACTTGATGCTTTTCCTCTCCTTCCTTGCCTTGGTAATCTCTCAAAAATACAGTAGTACATGCTTTTTGACTGTCAATATCTGCATTTATTTTAGGTCTCTGGGTTGTCAACACTTGGACATTCCAATCAAAAGCTGGTTTATTTGATGTCTTACATAAGCAACATATGTCTCATGTAAAACCAAGTCAGAGTGTCAGTCACTTGACACTAGCTCTTTCTAACTAAATATATTACCGTTTGTTATGGCTCTTCCTACCCTCTGCTTCTTCAACCACACTTTGATCTGGAGTTCCATAGTCCTCAGCTCATACTTACAGCTAATTTGCATTTGAAATTGAGTTCTTCAGCAATTAGGGAAAATGTAAAGGAAAATATTGCCACTGATTTCTGTAAGCCATAATATGAACTAAATCCAGAAGCAGGGATACATCTATATAGTCTGAACCTTTGGAATACTAAAA
Source organism: Dromococcyx pavoninus (assembly GCA_033558185.1). Lineage (NCBI taxonomy): Eukaryota > Metazoa > Chordata > Aves > Cuculiformes > Neomorphidae > Dromococcyx > Dromococcyx pavoninus. The sequence goes on along the minus strand of JAUMJL010000091.1, from coordinate 1,966,231 downwards.
AACAGCATATATAATGATACCCTTGGGACCCATCCCATATCTCAACCACCAGGTGGCAATTTCATCCCATTACATGTTCCATTAAGTAGGCAATGGCCCAAATGGTGTGGAAAGATGAATGCGTTTGCAGTTGATGTAGTCTGTAGAAGGAGTGAAATATTTCTGTGGCAAGCAGGAAAAATTGTTTTTCATCAGAGGGGAGAGCAGATATCTTCACGTAAGTAGGATGGTTTTCCTTCTTTTATTTTTGGCTATTCTACTGTTCACACACAAATAGAGAAAATCTTTAGTTTTTACCTGAGAATGAACACACAAAACCTGGCAATCATAAGGCAAGTCCTGACCTCACCGAAGTTAAAAGGAACTTATCTCATATTCAGTCAGGGGATTTGATCAAGAAGGGGACATGAAGAGAAAGCAATTATCAAGAAACAAAACAAAGTCCCTTATCAGCCCTTTCTCCAGTGGAACCAAACCTGACATTTTTATATGATATGGGTTTTGAAATTATTACATAAATCATCCCTGACCCTTGACATCTTCTTTGCAAACACCATATCCCCTGAAGTCTCTGATATCTCTTTTCAATCACAGTAATGATGTCTTCATCTCTTCTTCTCAGTAAATCTCCTAGATCAGAGGCTGAGTAAGAAAGAATATATCTCCTTTGCAAGCCACATCAAGGAGCAACTCTATCTTCCTCTGAATCATTCATTCTTGATTTTTACATGCAGCATAAATAATGAACTAATGACATACTTAAGCAGGCCCACACAGCAGCAAACAACTGCTCTGTATTGCAATGCCTCACATTCAGCTCCGCTTTGAGCCTTTTTCAAAAAAAACGGACATTACAAACACAAAGACAAATGTAACTTTGTTCTGAATTCACTAGTGTTAGTGAGTTAAGATGCTTAAAATCACTAATGAGCTGTGTTTCCTCTTTTGTTTATAAAGTGTACTGACTATCAGTCTGCTTTGGAATTTTGAATGCTTCATACTATAACTACGTGGGTTTGATAACAAAAAGAGGCAGGAGTCACTTTTTATATACATTTATATACAGAGCTCTGCTTTGTATATAAAATATGCAAATATTCTAAATCATCATACTTAAGTTAAAGAATTCATGTCATCTCACTCTGTTCAACATCCAACTTTAAATTCTTCAACTGCCTGGAAGAGAAAAAATGATTTATCTATTTCACATCAATGTGGATATTTTCACAGAAATGCACCTATAGATGAAAGGATATAAGTAAACTTACTTATTTTCATATCTCTTTTTCAAACCGGAAAAGGGATATATTCATATGATGAGGCTATTTTGAAATCTTCTGCAATTACAGATGATTCATACCACATTTCCTAAACTGTTCCTGATCAAGTTTGTCAAGCAGAAAAGTTGTTTGGAAAGCTGTGCTCTGGAAGTAATTATGTATTTTTGACTGGTGTTGAAACAGTATTTTAGAGGTAGAGAGTTATGAGGTTTATGTATTTCCCTTCACTGCAGATATGGCTTGAGGATTCAGTTCTTCTCATACATAAACCAACACTAGAGAAAATCAGTTTGGGAGGAGCTCCCTTATGTCTCTGTTATATTGTTACCATATTTGAAGTCTGAACCCATTTAATATGACAAACACCTGGCAGTATAAAGGGAAGTATTCTTCCAAATCCATTATAGCAGAAATACTGTCACAGCAGAGTAGACTGGTTACATTTTGCTTTGGCAAAGTGATCAACAAGCTTAACCTTTGTTTGAAACCTTTAGCGCTTTAACAAAACAAGAGTAGTGCTGACGGCAGAAAGACCTTGTCAATACATCCTTCCAGTGGGGCTATTACCAAGCACAAACTGAGCATGCCCTTCAATGGGAGAAACCCAGCAGATCAACAAGAACACTTGTCATTTCTTTAAGACAATTGTACCTTTTATGAAAAGTAAACTTAAGAATATTAAAGCTATATTGAGTTTACATGGTAAGGAGGTCTCCGGGAAAAGACACAAGAAGCTGGTTCTATGTTGGACAGAGCCAAAGGAGAAGGTAGAGAAGAAGGGTTTTTTTCAGTTTTATCTCTGTTTCTTACTATCCCACCCCATTTTTAATTGCCAGTAAAGAAAATTAAAATTGCCCAAGTGTTTTCCAGATAGCATGAAATACAATTTCAGAAGCTCCAGCCACATTCTCAGCAGACCCACAGAGCCTCCATAGAGGTTTTTGCTCAATTATAGCCATAACACCCTGGTGACTCAATTTTTTTAATGGTTTTTTTTTACTCCTTTTTAAGGACTTTCAATTTTGAGTCCCATCCAAAGAATGTTTCCTGTTGAGATTCTACAAGATGTTTCTAAAATGGTTGCAATTCAACCATGTGAGCACAAAGTGCATGTAGCTTTCTCTGTTTGGGGGAAAACACTGGATGAGTGGCTTTAGCAGGGGTTTACTTCTCTTCACACAGGAGGATATGTTTTCTCCCAGCAGACACGCTTTGAAAGACTCTGTCCCTATATCCTCATTTCATACCCAGCAGTAGCTCTTTTTGATATATAAACGACTAGCCAGTCTGACAGAAAAGTTCTACTCCTTATCTAAAAGCTTCTTCTATAAGAACTTATGAATCCATCAGCAATTAAATCTTATGGAAATACTTAAATGCTATGACTACACATCAGTTTCCTTGTGGCTGTAACTTGCATGTTACTTTAGGACGTTTTAAAAATAAAGATAAAATTAATATTTAAATTAATGTTAAAAATTTCTTTCTGTCTTTTTTTTTTCTCCCTGAAACTATGCTCTCAACTAACCACCTGCTATTTGGTTGCCTATGATGTAGATTTTCCCAGTTTCATCACTTTCACAAGCAGAGCACATCAAATAATCTGCAATAACTTATATTTCTTTAATTACTGGAGAACAGCTGATTAGAAAAGTTAAGCTCTCTACAGTACTAGTAAAGCAAGTCTTTACACAAAATTTGCAACTGTTGTAATAAACTATTCTGATCTCAGACCTAACAAACAATGACCCCTTGGCATTATTCAGTACTTTTTTCTTCAGATAACTTTTGCTGAAGTTGGTTGTCTTTGTAAAATTTCAGAAAAAGTTTATTTTCATCATATACTCATTTCCAAAGGCCATCAGTATGTGGTTTATCTGTTTGGGTTTAAGCCTCTAATCAAGAATACTGCTGAGCTAAGGATTTTTTTTAAGTGTTGTTGTTTCTATTGCCTGGTAGTGCTCTTCCTAACAATTGGCACCTGCAATGGCTCTATGGCTTTTTTTAAGGATTTTCCCTTAAGAGCTGCACCATAATCTGAGACCGGATTGATCAAAACTGCCAAAATTGATTTTTCCTTCTTCAAAATAAGTCCTTTAGTTTTTATATGTGTCTTTCTACCTAATATTTACCCAAACTTTTTCAGTCCTGCTGACACACTCAGGATGATGTGTTGATTTTCTGGGATCTCGTTTATGAGTTCCTTTAAATAATCAAACACTGGATGATTCAAGCCTCCCTTATGACTCATGAATGTCGCATCACCTGTCAAAGTATTGGCAATAAGCTTGCATTTCTATAAAGAAGTATTAAGTGATTGTAAGCATTGGTGAAATGAGCTATGAAAATGTTTTTATTACTAATATGTAACTGTCTTTGGTATGCTTCAAAGGCAGGCAAACCATTTCATCACATCTATGATTCTATAATGAACCCTGGTAATTACTAGGAGGGAGAACAGTAAAAGCATTTACTAGGATCAATGACAGCCCACACACACAAAAGAAAACCTTATTCTTTGGCCACTACTGGAAGAATTTTAGAACAATTTAGTAATCTGGCATTCAGTGAGGCTCACTGCTTAAATGTTTGATTAAATTCATCTTCCAATTCTGATCATGTACACTGAAAGAGATGTTGCATATGTTAATGTTGTCAATTCCCGAAATAACTGAGGGAAGAGAATATGTCTTAAATAGTTTTGGGATGTCCAATATCATATTCCCTCCTTTTGCTTAAAGAAAGGAACTGAGTATCAAAACTACAGGAATAGATGTCATCACTACCTTCAACTCTGTAACGCAAAAGGATATAATTACTCCTCTTTGCATATAGTACATAACCAGACACTAAGAGTTGTTACAGCCGTGGTTTTTTAAGAGAAATCCCCAGTCTCCCATTCCAGTTCAAGCTGTGTTGTTCTGCTTGTGCTCCCAGTGGGTTCTGCTGGCACATTCCCATCTTTTAAGATAATTGGCTTTTTCAGTACCTTGTAATAAAGAAAAGTATTATCTTTAAAGTTTTCACTCTGTTTAGAGTAAAAGGAGACACAACCTTGGAAATAATAAACATTAAATTGAATTTCGTGTCTATTTACAGTGTGACCATCTAAAATAAAGGACTTCTTTTCATTTCCTCACCCTAAAGCTCAGACCATATATTAATTTTTTTTTTGTCTGCAATATGTAGCAACCACTGAATAGATGGGGTTGTATACCCGTCTGCTGTTCCTGCTTTGAGGAGGAAGTTATGTGGAGGAAGTACTGTGATGGCCTAAGAACATCAAGTTGTAACTAGCTGTGAAGACAGATGCCTTGGCCATGCACTGAAAAGGATTATAATGTCATCTTAACAATACAAATTTTCAGTGCATTATTTTTACAAACCTCTTACATGCTAAAAGGGCTGTTCTTTATGTAAGTCAAAAGTCTTATTTCAATACACTCAAGAAATCTCACGCTTACTCCCCAGCACATTCGTGTCAACTCTATAGCACCTCAGATTCTTTCCAAGCACACTGACATCAGTTGTACAGTGCCTCAGGCTGGATAAAGGATGAACCCATCACTGATTTTTTTTTTTGCTTTTCAGTCTTTCATACACAGTAAAAACCCATTTACATCTGAAATGTCAGCAGTGAAACCTCAGCAGAGTAATCTCAGTAAAGGTTCTCTAAGGTTTCTAAACAGAGTACTTAGAAGCTGTACATATCTGCATGCTGGATCTGACAGATGAAATCCTTCAGCAGCTCTCCAGCAATGAAGCAGCCAGGTGAACTTTGACATTGTGCACCACAAAGGTGTACATGTCTGGAGCTGCAAGTCCACAAAGGTCTTCATAAGGGCCAAAATGTGTCTCCTGTCTTCTGCACACAATCAAGTCATCAATAATATTCTTTTCTACTGAAGTACATCAAAGAATCCATCCCCATGTGCTATCAGTGCTCATAGTACTTCCTTTCACAGGTATGACTGCTAGCTCCATAACAAAAATGACAAAACTTTTAATTTGGTCATCCAACACTTAAAATCCCATGTGTTAACTATACAAGCTGCCAACAGGACATGTCTGAAGTATTTCTCAGTGCTTGCACCTGCTGTGTTCAAACAGATGGCACTGGACCCTACACGTGTAGCAATAACTACACAGTTTTGTGTCTCTGGCATGACTTTTGAACTCATTTTACTGCAAACAATTTTTTTCACATCTCAAATTCTAGAATTAACTTTATCATGTACCTAACTGAAAAAATAGCCTTGGGCTATAAAAAGATTCCCCTTTTACAGAACTATTGCAGTGATTGATCTGAGACCATTTTCTAAATGCAGCTATAGTTCTGATTGCTATCCTTACTGTTTGACTACACCAGTGTATCCTTCAGGGTTTTTTGCTGCTCCTGCTGTTTCTGAATCCATGGGGACCCCAACAGAGAGAGACAGAAAAGCAGAGAAAGCACAGGTCACTGAAAATGTTATTCGGATCTGCTGTATGCTACCTCTTTCTGTGGATGAACATACTAGAGAGAACAAAATTTACATCTATGAAACTACAAATGTATGTAATTTCATATTGGATTGAATTCCTTTATTCTTTTAAAGCAACTTACTGATCCAGTTAAAGAAACATGTTAGAAAACATCCTTTTATTTATTTTCAATGAAAAGGTCAGCCAAACTATCAAACAGTAAAGATCACTGTAGAAAATAACCTTGCAATCATTGATTTCACTAACAAATTTCTGTATCATTATGTCTAGGGCTACGGAAAGTAGTTGGCTCAATACATGCCTCATAATGACACAGCCAAATCCTTCCAAATAGATCACACCTTTTCCTTCAAACCGGAGTGTATTCAGTCCTCCAGGCCTTCCCTTCTTCACTAGGACTCATGGGACAGCTGCTCTTCACCTTCTACCTCATAGAGATTTTCTGTCACCATGAGAAGCCAGATCTCCCCTGAGTAAAAGACCTCTCTCCATCCCTAGTCTCTTCGGCAATCTCTCTGCCATTATTAGCAGTTAGGGAGACACTGGTTTTCAGAGGGATTTTCAGAGTATTTCCACCTCATCTTACCCCAGGATATTATGCTAACATGTCATCTTCAGAGTCTTTCCTATTAGGTGAGAGGAAAGGTGGGTCAATAAATACCCCTTAGCTTTTCTCACCCTCTCAGATAAGCTACAGCTCTTTTATTTTTCTAGAGAAAAATTTGCCTCCTGAAACCCTCACTAAAACTATTTACTGTGTTTAAAAGATGAATCATGTCAATTTGAATCTTCAAGGCTTGCTGGTGTTTAACACATTTAGTTATATACCTGTCTGAAGTTAGCATTTTGCATAAAACATTCTTATTCCGTTTCCTGCCCTTTGCCCATCCTTGGCTTATCTTTTGCACAAAGCACAACCTGTACAGCCTGGCTTGCAGAGGCTTTGCTGGAGTTATGAATAAGGTTCAACGACCCTGATCATTTCTTCTTATTTCTTCAAACTCTTATCAGAGTATGTCTCAACAAATACTACAACAAATATCATGCTGTATATAATCTTTCATTTAGCAGTAGCTGCTAAGCTGAGACCCCTGGGAATCTTATCTTCATCCCTGAAATGTATGCTTAGAAACCGGAAATCCTGAAAACCTTAGCAGATGTATGCAAAAGTATCTACTTCTTATCAAGTTCTGAAGTATCTTAAAAATGAAAGCTTGAAATCAAGTACATTGAAAATGTATTTATTTCAACTCTTTTACGCAATTGTCCACAGAACCTGAAATTTTCCCCTTTCTGAGGTCTCATTTTAGTTCTTTACACACTCTCAGCACCCTCTTTTTGCCAGAACTGTCATTATTACACTTTTATTACATAAACTGTAAGATGTACAATATAGTTAGAGTTTTTCTTGAATATATATTGATTTTTATAACAGTGCCAACTGAGATCAAACAGCAGAGAAAACAAACAAATAAAATGTAATATTAGTACATAGCTACAGACACCAAACCTCCATCATAGACTCTCCTGGAGGTTTTTAGGAATTCTTTCTTCTACTGTGGTCTAACACACAGGTGGTCTTTGGCATTCAAAAAAAAAACAGCATTTTTTTGATTAATGGGCAAATAAAATGTTAAATAAAATGTTAGTACGGAGTCATATATGAGAAATACAGTAAATGACCTGAATACTTCCAAGGGGCATACTTTTCTGGAGAAAAATATTGTGAAGTGTTAATCGTAGTGTTGCTGAGGGCAACCTTACCTTGCCTTCTGAATTACTTAAGGATTACAGCAATCCATCGTTAGAGAGAAAATTGTTAAAGCAAGATCTAAGCATTGATTAGTCAATGTAGGTATATACAATTTTTCTGTCTGGACACATATAAATGTAATTGTACAAGTAATTATAAACGGTACTCCAGTTTTGCAGTAGTCAGTTTGGGGGATTTATGGACAGAACAAAATAGGTAGATTTAAATGAGGAGTTTTCCTGTTCTGCAGCAGGAAATTTACTTTAAATCAAGTCGCAGTATAGTGTGAAAATGTGAAAAGTTTCAGAAACGTGTCGTGACCTGATGGTGGAAATGACCACCATTCTCCAACAGCTCTGCAAGATATTTTACTATGACATGCAGCTTTCTTCCTTCTTTGTAATAGCAAACACGTTTCTCAAAATGTATGATTCCATACTTAAAGAGTGTTTCTGTGTTACTCTGAAATTCAAAAGAATAATTTAGACTTTTTTCTTCCAGCCAAGGACTAGAAACATAAAGATTTTAAAAAGAGAACAGATACTCCAAAAAATCACAGGCTGACAGAAACTCAGGTGGAAAAAAAATTTTCATCTATTGCTGTACTCTCAACACATTTTTGGCAGAAGTAGTAAAAGCTGACCACTCCCTGAAAATTTATATTATTAGATAAAGCTGCTGTCCCATGATTTTCCATGTGCTTCAAACTCGCATTCAGAGAAACATTTGTTTCCTTCTCGTGAGATATTATAGATTTTTTTGTCTGTTTTTTTTTATGTTGATACTGTTTTGAAACTTCAGGGTCACAAGACTGTGCTCTAATACATAGCTTTGATCTGTATCTTTTGTGTGCATACACGTGTGCATGCAATTTTGCCTGAAGAGGCACCATTACAATAGACAACTTCTTCCATACGTCACAGAATCCCATTGGTTGGAAGGAATCTCAGTCCAGCCACCTGATCCAAACAAGGTTTGTAGTGGAATTAGACCAGGCTGCTCCATGTTTTATTCAGTGAGGGTCTGAAAATGGGTAGATGAGTTTTTGAAGGACATGGTTTAGCAGAAGATGGGTATGGTTGGACCCGACGATCTCAAAGGTTTTTTCCAACTGGAAGATTCTATGAAATCTATGAAAATCTATGAAACTATGTACTTGCACTCTCCATATTTGTTGTAAGACTTCAACTTGGGGTGGCTTCTCAAAATTTGAACTAAAATGAGCATTGTTAGATATGGGAATCAAATCCATACAGATTCACACCTAACACAGTTTAAATTCTATGTCTTTAGTACGCAGCTAACTGGTACACAACTTTTAAAAATTAATCTGATGTACCAAATACCTACACAGACAGGAATCAAACATAAGTTTTCAGCTTATTTCATACAGAGGTTAAGTCTCATTAGTCGTATATTTCCATCTTTAGCACCCCTATGTTTTTCTTTCAAATAAATGTTTTTAAAAGAAGTAATTTATAGTCTCTGTCACAAATAATTCATTCTGTATACTGTGTTAAGGGTTCATCAGTCTTCTCAATAAAATGAATTAAAAAATGATGATCTAAGACTTCAGATTCCTCCATGTTTTTTATAGAAGTACCACAGCAGGTTGCTTGTTTTTTTAACCAAATAAAGAGTCTTTCACAAAAAAAGTAATATCCCAGAGCTAAACACTAAGAAGAGTTTCCACATTTATTTTCGCATGGGAAAACCATAAGTTTGGCTCCAGGTTTCTGGGTGATGTGCAAGCCATGCAACCACAAATCTACTGACCCAGGTCATCTGCCCCACAATCATTAAATCACAGTTCAATAAGGTGTGTAAGACAAGGGCTTTCTGAAAATATTCCATAGCTAGGAAAAGCAAATTCTTTATTGCTTTTGAAGCACTTGAAATGGCTTTTATTCCCTGTACCTGTATTTTTGTAAATCTTTAGGAAATATAGCATATGAGGGCCTCCCAATCTCTAATATACACATTGTCAGAGCAAATATTATCTGCACTTCACATGGAGGCCAGATGCAAAGGCTTATTTGCAGTAATGAAACTGCTAAACAGAGACCTGGAAAAAGATATCCTGAGTTGTAGCCATTATCTGACTTCCTTTCTCACTGTCACGGCAGGTTTTATAATTTCACTGCCACACTAAACCAAACATACACCTCTTGCATCTGAGGACATCAACCATTTCACTTGGCCTGATAATCAGGATTTACTCAAGGAAGTATTGGATGCTTGCATATGTGCCTAGTAGATGCTTTTCTGTCCATCTGTGTGGCAAATCCCCTGTAAGTTCACTGTGGAAATGTTCCCCATCTTTCCTCTCCTTCCCCTGCTTTTGATTAGCAAAATAATCACTGCAGATAATCTGACAGCAAATGATTAATGCAGGGAAGGGCAGCTTGTCTTTCACAGAACTGTAGCTAATAAATCCACTTATGCTTTTCCCCTTGCTTTGACTAATCGGTTTAAAATTCATGAGCTTGAGCCATATCACTTCAGAGGGCAATCTCAGCCCAAATTAAAGAGCCATCCGTCCCCAGCCGAAAAGAGAAAATCCACTCAATGCTCAAAGTCACAGTCTCCACAGTAAACCAAAGGACAGGTTAGTCTTACTACACCACCAGTACCAGAGCAGCTGATGGGGCCTAAACACAAAGTGATATTGTCCTATTTGCCCTGTCACCGTAAGCTTTTAATGTAAGCCTCATTATAAGCTTCAGGGTTACAAGACATTTAGCTTAAACTACTAATGTTCAGAAAGTTCTCTGAAATCTTTAAGTCCCAACATTACATTTCTTTCCATGGCAAGTGAGGGGTTTGGACCTTAAGACAGTAGATGGAACAATCAGGGCAGAGATCTTGTGACTACGCAATCATTGCTGAGCCTTCTGGAGCACATCTTTTCCCAGATCCTGTTTAATTGAGACAAAGGCCATACTATTATGTCAAATTAATGAAAGATAATAAAGTTAGTTTTCCTTAGAGATGCGTCACTTCTTAGCAGAAAGCTTCAGTGAAAAAATGGCTTGCATGCTCCTGAGGATATAGCTCTCATCTTATGCCTTTTAACTGTCAGTCACACCTACGGCACTTTTGAAACAAAAATGCAGTTGGATGGTTCACCTGGGTGATCTGTTCATTCAAAACCCACATCAAGAGGAGACAGATTCATCCCAAGGGCTCACAAAGGTTATGGATCTCATGCTGACTCCTGTGTGTCTCTCCATTTCATTCTTCAAACTAGTGACAATACTGCCACAAAAAAAGCTAATGAATTGGAGTCCATGGTTCTTGTCTTCTGCACCTCTTTATCCAGTATAAAAGGGAACTAGCTGCGGGGGTTCCAGCTTTCTGGGTCTATGTGAACATGATCAAGCCATGAGCTGCAAGGAGAAATCTGCTCATTATTGACTCTTCTTAGCTCATACCTATGATACGTATCTAATGCAGATGGTAATAGGAGGAAAACTCACTTGGAATAAAAGACAGCATAAGAAGTTCTGGTTCAATACCTTGGCAAGACTGGGGAGAGAAGAGCTTTCACAACATACTGTCTGTCTTTAGACAGATGAAGCTACTTCTCACTTCCCATGAAAACTACCCTGACAGCAGTATCTAAAGGGCTTTGCAACAAGCTTGTTGCGAAGTGCAGTGCTCCCTGTATCCCTTGCTTCCCCTCAAAGGTCATAATTCTTGTACTTGATTTGATTTGCAACTGAGAATGTTGTGCCTCTCACATGCCACCATACATTTAAATATTGTTCTGGCACTCATCTCCCAATCTGCTTCTCACTCTCCTACCCTAGAATATTTTTGAACTGATCTGTTGTCAAGTGTCTTGTCATATTTGTTTTGCCTTATCTTAAAATTCAAGCTCCTTAAGGCAGGTAACATGTCTCTTTCTATGTCTAAAATCTGTGTGATTTCACTCTATGAATGCTTTAGAATAACAATAGCACCAGAGGATGCTTGCATATCCCAAGTGTCAGGCCAAATAAAAGACAAACATTTTACACTCTAAATATTAGCTGCTAGAGCTGTCTATTTGCAGCATAATTGAAAGACATTACTGCAACTGGTTAGTAAAGCCACCAAATTTTCATCACAGGCCTCTGCAAAATGGAAATGAATGAAGCAGCTATGGAAATGACATCTTAATAAGAATAATGAAATTCAAACCCCTAGTGCAAGTAAAAATGCATAATCCATTATATGGAGATTAGATGAGATATAAATACCTCAAGGATATAAGATTATTGATCTGACATAAGTCATCTGGTTTTGTAACCACAAAATGGCAAACAACAGGCATCTAGACACTGCACAGTGCCTAACTACAGCTTTTTCGTAGAGGGTGAGAAGAGAATTTAACAGCCTGCATTGTCAGGAAAGTTCATACTCTATTCTGGGTGCTCTTTGTTGCTGTTTCTTTTTTCTTCCTGTTAACCTAGAGAGAATTGTCAAGGCCCAAATCAATTTTTAATTAATTCCCTGAATCTGAGACTCAGTGAATGAAGGTTCAATTCCCAGGCCAACCACAATGTTAAGCTTTTTTGTAACCCAGTTGCTTGCTCATGAGATGAAGCAATAAAGCTTCCCTTTACCACATACACGTGGAGAAGCCATTTAGTAATTTTCAAAATATGCTAAATTACTGCATCAGTGCTGGGTACTGATGTATTCAGATATCTACAAAACATCAAAGGCATAGAAAAAGGAAGCATTGGGACTGGATTGCGGAGCATGGGAACTGAGGAAATGTCAACTCCTGGAAAAGGTTACTCCTCTCAGTGAACTCAGCTGAAAAAGCTGGTAGATTTTAGTAGATCGTCCAAGTGGAAGGCAGGGAGCATATTTTGCAGCAACATATGTTTCAGATATGGATATTTAATGCCCATGATTCAATGACACATCGTGGTCACTGTAGCTAAATTAAAAGGACACCAAGAAATACGATGCCCCGATGTGCATTTATCGTAGTCAGCTTTTAGCCTGAACCAGCCATACTGATGGTAGCAGTAATACACACACCAACGCTGCCTCTTAAGGGGTGGCATTGTATTGCCAATCATTAAGCATAGCTGGGAAAGAAATCTCTTGCTTAGCACAGGCCCAAATACACCTGCAGCTTCATTACAGAGGGCACATGACTATGCAATTTCAGTTTGAGCATGCTATAATCTGTCTCATAAGACTTTGGTATTTCTGTCTTGTCTGGGCTTTGTAGCAAGTCAGTCAAAGGCTCCTGATTAGAAAGGTCTTCCGTCATGCGCACAGCAAAAGACTACAGAACAGCTAGGATACTTCACTGAACATGGATAAACTATGACATAGTGTACATGAGATATTCCTCAGATAAATACAGACAGAGAGCCCTCAGCTGAAAGAAATGTCATAATCTACAATAATTGTTTATGTAAAAGCCAAAATCCACCGTCTTACTTATTAATCTCAAGCACTGAGTCTGCTTTACTCATAACATTCTTACCAGGAAAAAATACACTAGGGTTATTCTAAAGACACTTAAAGAGAAGAAAAGTACTATCATTTCTTTAAGTCTTTCTAACTTCCCTCCAAGCCTCAGGTGTAGTGCAATACCCTTCCATAGTAACTGGACAAGTCCTTAACCTTATAGGAAGGAACAGCCTGCTAAAATGCGTTCTTCTTTTAGACAGGCATCCTGAGATTTCTGATTGCCTGACCTACTGCTGTCCAACACAAATGTTACACAGGTGAAACCCCTTGCAGAACTCCTTTTCAAAAGGCACATTTTAGGCTGTCCCCTTAAGGGGGGGACATGTGCGCTTTATACAGATTTCATGATTGCCTAAGTCATTACATTAGTTCAGTACTTAATGTGAAATATAGTGAGTATACTGGAATAAATAAGGTTAAGTGGAAGAGATCTTAAAATCTGGCTTTCAATAACTGCTCCCATCCAGCCCAAAGCTCTCACTTCTCGCATGCTTCTGTCTACACATGTTCTAGAGAATGAGTGGTGGGGAAAGAAGGTTTAAATAGGAAGACACCAGAGGCACTACTCCCCTGCAGCTACAGTTTATTCCCAACAACCCACTTCAGCAGTAGCAGTGGTCATTTTCAGCCCTGTAATGCGAGGTGACTCTGAAGTGACTTGCAGGCAACTAGCGTGACAAATGCCACAGTTTGGAATTTCCTTTTGTGTTCTAGACATTAAGGAGCAGTTAGAAAACTTGGGGGTTTATTCTTGGCTGTGTCACTGGGTTATGTGTTGTAACCTTAAGGAATTTTTTTTAATTTTTTGTTTTTCACATTTACTTGTCCCACCACATCCCTTTTTCTGCCTTTTCCATTTAGAATGCTGCTACACAAGTCAGATGCTACACCTTCCACATATTTGAGAGATTCCTGATCTAATGGTGATGCTTGCAGGATAGAAAATTAAGTATGAGAAGCCAGGAAACAGGAATATTCCTGATTTTTAAAATCTTTTAGATATAACCTGGCTAAGCACCGTGCACCAGTTGAAGTCACAGTGGAAATTCTTGAAGCGCTCCTCCTGGATAGTCTATAATTTACTTTTCTGCTGTACTTTTTGCTCCTTCTTATGTACTGGGGGCATAAATACTTCAGAAAATGTAATTCATTCAGAAGAAAAAGATTCCCTTATGAATTCAACTTTGTCTGTCTGGTTTAAATGTCATAGCATAGCATTTTCCTCCCATCTCTCTCTCCCAACTCTCAGCTTCAAGATCTGCAGATTCTTTGAAGAAGTAGCACATGTTGACATGTAACCATGTTGTACCTGGTTTTATATCTTCGTCTCATTCTCATGAATGTTTTTCTACAGTTGCTCCATTTGCTACTTCTAAGGTATAACATTTTTTCTAAAAATATAAAATAATCTGATACTTCTAAGGTATTCAAGCAGTGGGTTCAATTAAAACATCCTAGGTACCTTGCAGGAAAGACCAGGGAATCTGTCATGCCTCCTTTGAATTCCATTTTTTTGGTTTGTCAATATAGTGGATAATGAAAAGAATTAAAACCCAATTTATTTTTTTTTGTCATGTAGTATTCTTAGTGCAGGTCACCAGAATAGTGATGTGGCTTCTTGGAGTGCTTCTAGACTTATTTCTGTATTTCTACTATTAAGCAAATATGGTACATAACCATCTGCTCTCTGGGCTGTTGAGGTCTGTCTCGCACATAGACAGATTGTTGTCTGCATCAGTTCAATGGTACCATGACTCTGGTACCAGCATCTCAATCCCTTGAAGCATCTGTTTCTGCAGAAAATTTTATGTGCTGGAATGTGCCACTATCCAATAACATGTCCATGACAGACCATTTTTTCCAGTTACGTTATTCCTGATTGTTTCCCACCTTGAAGCAGAGGGAATTGATACTGCTTTTAAATGTCTTGACTACAGATGAACAGATATTCTGTAAAATATTTCTCCAAGCAACCCCAACAACTGAATTTCCCCTGCAGCAACTTTAATGCTTTCTTCAGCATAAGCTCTTTAGTATGTTTTACCCACCCTATTTTTCATTGTGGTTGGCTCAACCATAACAGAGTTCTTGATCCCTTCTCCAGTTTGACTTAATCTTGTCTGAATGTGGGGAGGAGGTCAGAAATTTATACAGGCATCCGCATAAGAACTCTCACCAGCAGCTTTTGTAACAGCACTTAATGCTTTCCTTCTTCTATTGGAAATATGCTGAGAAAGATCACCGCTAGCTTAGCTCATCCTGATGTTTGACCATGAGTTTACTTCAATATGTTTCTTTTTGTTTCTGTTCTTGTACTCATCTTGAGGATATTACAACTAAAAATTTTAATCTAATATATTCATACAGATGTTTTGCCATCAACAAACTCTTTAAATTTTTGTCATAGCTATTATTTAGATATTAAACAAGATTAGCTACGATCTTTCAGAAGATCTGCTATTCATCTACATCCAAAATGTTGGTTCTTCTTCAGTTTAAATTCTGTTGTCATTATGAAATAAAATAACAAAACCCCAAATCCTCTGTTACAAAAACAAATAGGTTAGAACAGCATGAGAAATTTTATCCAATTTCCCACTTCTCTATGTCTTTAATTATGCTTTTTGTTAATACTTTTACTAACAGGCAGTAACTATTGTTCATACAGCATATTCCTTCTTTTTAATTGTATTATTCTTTATCTTTTCTGATGTTTGATTTGAAACACAGGCTACAAGTCTTCAGCATATCTTACTATAACCTCCCAACAAAATCATTTTATGCTCTTCAGCTTTTTTTTAACTCAATGAAATCTTTTCATCATTCATCTCTTCATCCTTCTTAATCTTTTTCTGCCTTAATATCAAACTGTAGTGAAGAATTTTGTTTGGTTTGAGATGTATCTAAGTTACTATCTCAATCTCACCCTTATTGAAAAACAATTTGAATTTCTGTCTTCTTATTTTCTCTGAATGTTTTAAGAACCTATTCAAGACCTATCTCAGCTTGACTTCTTCAATTTCTCTTTTTTCCTATACTTGTTTTATTGATTGATTCTTTTTTCACTCTTTAACTGCAGATATTTCACTTGTTTGCTTGAACATACTTCAAATGCACTCTTATCTGTATTATTCTCATTTCTTCTCATCCTAATCTGTTCATGGCAAAGAATATGCAAAATTCAGCTTTAAAATACACCACAGAATAGTTGTGCTGACAACTATTTTAGCTGACAACCAGATCTGAGTCCTATTTTCCATGTCTGAAAATCAGAACCACTATTACACTACAAAGGCAGATCTTTTCACCACCTATGGAGACCTGTACTTTGGGTAAAGGAAGAGGTTGCCTAAGACAGGCAAGCTACGTTTTGTGTTTCTGCAATGAATGTAGCTCAGCATTTTCTGTGCAGATCTCAAAGATTTCCTCAATACAGTTCCTGTCATCCAGGCAGACTCTTTATCTTCCATCTTCTTTCCAGATTCAGCTATCCCTATGTCACTCTCTTTTATACTTCTGTTTATCGTTTTTAAAAGGTCCCTCCTGGGACATAGCAATATAGTTTGTATTATGCATCTATAAACCAAACTCAGATACTCCAAGGAAAGTTCAAAGTTTTTTGTGTACTTTAAAACATTTCTTCACCCTTTTTTTCTCCCTTAAATTTCTAAGCATCAAGAAAACGCAATACTAAGGACTACTATCTCTTTAATTATGTAAATGAGGAATTTTGTGGATAAGTTTTACACTGTAATGTCTTAGGATGGGAATATCCATTGCTGGAGGACTAATTTCATTCTTTACATTCAGGCTGGTCAGTACAACCTTCACAGATATTGCTTGCACTTTTCACAAGCTTCTTCAAAATGTGTATTAATAAGCATTTTCACCTGTAAGAGATGGTCCACATAATGAAGACGTGTGGCTAATTATGATGGAAGTCCAGCCACTGTGCTTAGGGTAATGCAGTGGGATGTGCTTGCTACTCTGCCTTAAGGAACACTTTAGATTCCTTTTAATTTTTAATATTACTTTCAAATACCCTTCAAGGTTGTTTCTAATAATCTGGAAACTTTTAACTGCAACCTACATGCTTTACTCCTTGGCAGTAGATTACAAATACACTGAGTTACTGTGAACATTGTTTAAAACTTACACCGGGCTGTGTGCCTTTACTCATCATTGTAACCTTGCGGATTACAAATTGTATACCCTTAGCTAATGGTAGCAGCTGAGTACCATGATTTCTACTAAGTACAAAACCAGTGTTAATGTTCAGAGACTAAACAACTCCAGGATCCTGACAAACTTTGGAACCAACAAATACAATCCAGAGTTACTCTTCTCTTGGTGACACCAACATGATTCCACCAAGAGCAAGTCCTGCCTGACCAAACTAGGGGCTTTCTGTGGACACAGGTGAAGCAATGGATGTAATCTATCTGGACTTCTGTAAAGCCTTTGACACGGTCCCCCACAACACCCACAACATCCTTCTCTCTAAATTGGAGAGATATGAATTTGATGGGTAGACTCTTCGATGGATAAGAAGTTGGTCGGATGGTCGCTTTCAGAGGGTAGTGGTCAACAGCTCAATCTCCAGATGGAGATCCATGAGAAGAGATGTCCCTCGGGGGACTGAGATCAATGCTGTTCAATATTTTCATTGATGATATGGACAGTGAGACCAAGTGCACCCTCAGCAAGTTCACAGATGACACCAAGATGAGTGGGGCAGTTGTCACACCAGAAGGACAGGAGTCATCCAGAGGGACCTGGACAAGCCAGAGAAATGGGCCTGTGTGAATCTCATGAGATTCATCAAGGCCAAGTGCAAGGTTCTACACATGGGTTGGGGCAATCTGCAGTTTCAATACAGGATGGGGAACAATGTGATTGAGAGCAGCCCTGCAGAGAAGGACTTAAGGGGCCTGACTGATAAGAAGCCTTACATGAGTCACCGAGGTGTGCTTGCAGCCTAGAAGGCCAACCATATCCTGGGCTGCATCAAAAGAAGTGTGGCCAGCACATCAAGGGAGATGATTCTCCCTCTCTACTCCGCTCATGAAACCCCTCCTGGAGTACTGTGTCCAGATCTGGAATCCCTGACATAATAAGGTTATGGAACTGTTGGAATGGACCAAGAAGAGGGCTATGAAGATGACTACAGGGCTGGAGCACCTCTGCTATGAAGACAGGCTGAGACAGTTGAGGTTGTTCAGCCTGGAGAAGGCTCCCGGGACATTTTATAGCGGCCTTCCATTGCCTGAAGGAGCTACAGGAAAGCTGGGGAGGGACTTTTCATAAGGGCAAGTAGTGGTAGGATGACAGGGAGTTGTTTTAAATTGGAAGTGGTAAGATTTAGATTAGATATTAGGAAAAAATTCTTTACAATGAGGGTGGTGAGGCCTTGGCACAGATAGCCCAGGGAAGTTGTACATGCCTCTCCTTGGAAGTGTTTAAGCCCAGGTTGGATGGGGCCTTGAGCAGCCTGGTCTGGTGGGAGGTGTCCCTGCCCATGGCAGGGAACTTCAAACTGGATGATCTTTAAAGCCTCTTCCAAACCACCAAACCATTCTATGATTCTATGATTCTATGATTCCATGATTCTATGATTCTCAGTTCTGTCTACCACTATCAATGCATCAGGTGTATATTTATTTCCAAGGGAAGAGAAACAACTCCAAAGCCAAAAATTCAAAGCATGGACACTATTTTCCTCAATTATGGATCCTGGTCAAATCAAGATCTGAAAGGGTACTACTACTTTTTGGAAGTAAACCATGATGTCAGACTTCCAGCATCCAAGTGAGAAGAAATCTTACCAAAGAATTAATGCCTTTTTTGATCACACATATTTAGACTAAACGTTGTTTGAATAGTCTAAAAATACGGGTTTGCTCTAGCTTCTCTTTACCACATAAATCAAGCAAAACTCAAGACATCAACTCCTGTTTTCAGCTAACAATTTATTAGAAGCAGTAAGCTTATTATTCAATTCTTAGAAATACTTCTGACTTTGTATACAATGTAAGCCACAAAAATGGCTAAACATGCATAGGCCAATTTCTCATCTACATTCAGCTATGCTTCCCACGGGTGGCACATAATTATCCTCCAGTGCCAAAAATGGTATTCTTTATGATCAAAAGTAAGGGGAAAGAATATGCCACTTAAAACAACATAGGACATTATCACTTGAAAACCAGTGGAAAGGCCCATAGAATCATAGAATCACCCAAGCTGGAAGGGACCCAAAAGGATCACTGAGTCTCCAGCTCTTATCCCTAACAGAACACTCCCAAAATTCACACCATATGACTGAGGGCATTGTCCAAATGCTTCTTGAATGCTGGCAAACTCGGTACCATGACTACTTGCCTGGGGAGCCTGTTGCAGTGCTTCACCACCCACTGGGTGATGTTTGTACCTGTTCCTGCTGCTTGTGCAAGGTTAAACGTAGCTTGTGGTGAACTGGTTTAAACGAGGGGAGAATAAAGCTCTTGGGAGTGATGATACGGCAGGTAGAGCCACAGAGAATGAAAATACATTGACACACACATTTTCTATGACTAGAACAGGAAATCCACTCACACAATTTATGATTTCTGTGTGAAATACTGAACTCCCTATCCATACCCTTAAAACCCCACAGACTCCATTTTGCACATCAGTGTTGTCTTTTGTCTCACTACTTCTCTCTGAAACACATTTCTAAAGCTTAATAAGACAGTGTTAGTAATTTATGCATCTCTCTTTTTATGCATGCAGCCTTTAAATTACAGCTTGGATCACACCCCCATAAAAAGTAATTTGTAAAGGAGAGGTAATTTTTGACTGTAAAATCAGCCACAAAATTCAATGATTATACAAGGCAATTGATCCACAAGTCACTGCCTGGAGGCCAGGAACTGCTCTGTTTCAAGGAGTAGTCTTTACAAACAGGATGGAATGTGGGTGCTCATAGCAAGAGATTAGCTTTATGAAGCAAGGATAATCCTGCCTTCCTGGAGTCAGACAGCACCCAGAGTCCAAAAAAGAGTGAAGGGCCTTGCAGTTACTTCATTGTTTGTTACACAATTTCACTTCTTTTTTGTCTGGTAGGAAAAATACTGGAACTTTCTGTTCTGACTGTCTGCATGCAGCTGTGTATATGGCAGACTTGTGAGGCTGTTAATCTGCAGGTTGCAGTGTTTTAAGTGACAGAAGAGTGTGAAGAAATCAGCATTGCTCCTGTGAACTTCAGACCACTGAGGTGTGCATGGACATCAATCAGGTCTGGACCCCAAAGCAGTGGGTGAATCTAGTCCTGGAGGATATCATCCACTTGGCAGGTTCAGTGGCTGAATCCTTTCCCACTGTGATCACTTGAGAGGACAAACTGACCTTACTTTGAAACCTAGTGTCAGCTTGTAAGATTACAAAAAGGCCATCTTTTTGTCCTGTGGGACCCTACTTCATGCTATAAATACAGAAATTTTCTTTTTCCCCTCATTATTAGCCACAATACTGGCCTGCAGCAATTAAAAATAAAGATAGTATTTAAAAGGGAAAAAAAGGCAATTCCTCCAGGTTTCTCTGCTCTAGTACAGAATGGCAGCTTCGAAGGCACAAGGAAACAAGTAAGTCATTAGGAAACACTTTGGTTTGTAAGCACATATGCAGGGAGTAAAGTGTTGGGAAAACTAAGGATAAATCCAAATACTTTATTTTGCAGAGAAACCGTCTGAGCCTCCCATATCCTCTTGTTTATTTTTGAGGGGTGAATGACCAAAGCTTCTATTGATCACCCATGTGTGGAAGTGTAACAGCAAATAAAATGAAAAACCCTTCTGGATAATTTTTATAGAACACATAGGCAATTTGAGAGAAAAAAAAACAGCACTAGAGATGTGCCAGGGGAAAAAAATAATGCTATTTAAAATGCCAGCCTCCTGTGAACCCCTCTGCTTCGTATTTCTTGTTTAGTCACTCATGGCTTCCACCATGGACTGCTGCTGCCATCTACTGCCATCTGCACTGCCATCTACTGCCATCTGCACTGCCTCTTGAATGCTGGCAATGGGACTCAGGGTCAGAGGAGGTGTCAGGACTGAAGTATTTTTGGACAGTAAAGGAAAAACAGTTTCTAAGGAGAGAAAAGGATAGGATAAAGTCTTATGGTTAAAAACCCAAGTACAGCTTTATCCATTAAAGATAAGATGAAGAAAATATCCATACTCTGAGAAGGGAGGTCTAAATGGAAATGCTTTTACTTTCTGAAGCAAAGGGAAACTCACAGCTGGATCCACCCTTCTGTCATGCAGTGACGGGAACATATTTCCAACACCTTAAAGATTATTAGTTTAAGTGACATGGTTGAGAGCCTATGTTTGGCCTGCACCAGTTGATGAAATTACTTGCATGGCAGGAAAGCTAAGCAAGGACAAAAATCCTGGGAATAAGTCCAGATTTCTTATTTCAGTCACCTGTTCCAGGAGCAGTGGGCTCCAGACACTAGTGGTAAAAGTCTTGCAACTCACCACCACCTTTGAATTCTCATCATGAAAGATTCAGGGAATGGATGAGCATTGAATTATTATAGGTATTTCTACATGAAATCTGGAAGCAAAGTATACTTCTACTACATATATTGAAAAACAGATTATGGAAAGACCAAGAAAAACAAATGTGGCAATGGAACCCCATCATGTCTGTTATGACCCAGCAAGAAATATGCTGAATTTCAAAATCTCTGATTTTCACTCTACACCATTGAAGGTGGCAGCAAAGATCAGGCCCAGACCTTCCTTATCTCAGTTCATATTTCATCTCTGTTAATGTTGTACAGCAGTCTTCATTAGCAATACCAGTATACAAAATGGTGGCAAAGATCTGAGAAAGAAAATAAATTAGCTTTTCCCCTTCTCTGTGCAACTCATTAGACTGTTCCAGTGTCTCAGTCAGCTGAGTTTAGTAATCTCTAACTTGACTTTGTTAGCTGAACGTCAATGGACAGTTGAATAATTTTAAGTTGATATAGCTAAGCACAGCAATAAGGTCAGATTTTTGTTCCTTATACCATTTATCTTTGATAGCTACACTACATCATGTAGACACTTTCTACACGGATTAAAATACAATCCAATTTGTATGACTAACATGCATTTCTGGCACCATGACTCCATAAGAATGTCATATCTCAGCATGTCATAACCTTTATTCTACACAAAAATCTGTGATATAAAAGAAATACTAAAGGATAAGTTATAATAGCACTGATGCTGTGCCCTAGTAGTGTGATTGAAGCAATAAAGCTGTCCATATTGATATAGCATTGAAGTATTCCCAGGATGCAATTCTTTCTTCCTTCATCTCCTCAAGGAGCTGAACTACCAAAACATGACTGAGAAAAAGCCTTTGTAGACCTGCCTTGCTCTGCACTTCAGCTGCCAGATTCCCCATAGACACAATTCTCTACTGAAATAGGAACTAAGGTTTTACAGAAACTTGATGGGCAAGAAAGAAGACAAAAGCATGCTGGAAAGCCCTGGGGTTTGTGATTATGTTTTCTTTCAGGTTCTCCTTCAGAACAGTACTGTTTCCTTCTAAATCAGCTGCCTGAATATTTAATTCTTGATATGAAAACTGACCTGAGTAGGAGGCTTTCCTTGAGACACTGGCAAAGGCTGTTCAAACATGCAGTCCCAGAGGACTAATGTAGCTGCTTAAAAACGAATAAAAATGTTATGTGTTACTGAGCCAACACAAGAAGACAAATCAACTACCCAATTAAAATTGCCAATAGAATTAGACAGCCACTATAAATTATCCCTAATAATATTAATGACTTTTCACTGTGTGTATCTGTACAATATGTATCACAGAAAGCCCTTTGGACATTTCACTAAATGTTCTCCATCACCACGGAAACATCTTTGAGGATTTCATTTTTTCAGTTTGAATTTTTATCTTTGCTTATATCTGAGAGCTGAAACAAGTGTTCATCACTACACAGAAAATAAATACTTATTTTCTTTTAAAAGCTCGCAGATACGGTTGCAGGAAAAAAATGTGATTTGTTCTTACTTGCTGTACACTGTTATGCCATGAACAACCACTAGAAGATCACATCTGTCATGAGAAATGAAGGGCTATTGAACACTGTGAATTGTAAGAGCAAATCAACAGAGAGGGATTCTTGCAGGTGTTTCTGGAGACATAACACGCAGGAAAATTCAGGGGGCTCAAAACCCCTTGGCTTTCCACTTCAAGTCATGGTAAAAGAGAAGGTCGCTATGCTGAACTATAATCAAAACATTTAGGGCATCAATAGAGTCAGAATTTTCAAATAGGATTATTTTGCTCTGTATCTGCTGTTTTATTTATCAGCTTATAGCATTTACCACTGCATTTACATAAAACTGGATCCTCCTATTAAAGAATATGGGATAAAGAGGAAGAATGATGTGATATAGTACAGATCTACTTCTGCCTCTCCCTGGAATCCAGTTTTGAGTTTTTCAAAGCCATCTGAATACGAATTGGTTTCAGAAAAATAAATTTAGGAATAACTCAATTAATTAATTCATAAACTCAATAAAGGTCACAATCTTCCAAGTTACTAGCAATTTGATTATAAGGTGCACTTTGCTGCTATATCCCAATAACTTAAAATGTTTCACAATGATGCCTTTCTTGAAAATAAAGGGCAATTCCCAATATATTAATTCTTACTTACCGCCATTCTTTATCTTGTTTTATGCTATATGACAGGCTCTTCATCTAAACTCTTGCTATTGCTTAGAATTGCAGTGTTCAGTGAAGCACCTGCTGTGTTTCTCTCCAGAAATGGATGCAATTCATTGATGACTACAATGATCCTTTTACACACACTATAAATCAATGTTGCTGCCTTTCAGACAGTCAATAAAGACTGCCAAAACTCTGAATGCTTTCAATGAAAGGTGCACAGTGTATTCAAACATCAAAAATACACACAAAAATGAAATAACCCACCTCCCTCAAAAAAAATGTGTGGCTTCCTCAGAGCTGAAAATGACCTGTGTGACTACTTTGCTGTGCTGCAGAAGTAACAGGACCATAACCTGTTTACCTCCCAGCACCTATGTGAACTTAACATTATTCTAAATACCCTAGCAGAATTCTCCAGTTCTGAGAGGTATTGGCAGCCTTGCTCCTAAAGTTTCCTATTTGCAAAAACTACTTATATTTTGCCCGACAATCTGTCAAAGACACAAGAGGGTCAGAGGAGGGAGTGGAGAGAAAATGAAGAGAAGTGCATTGCAAGAGGCCATCCAACAAGTCTGCATCCTAGAGAAGAAAAGGTCTTAGGTCTTTTATAGGTTCATCTTTTCACCTCAAGATAAGATAAACAAAACCCCAAACCATTAAATCGTATTCCCTAGTTCCAGCCTGATTATGTATTCAGAGGAAAAAGTACCCATTGTTTCAATTATCAAAAGATTTCCAGAAGTATTCTCAGACATCTTTTGCGACTTACAGTTCCACCTCTGACCAAATCCTATTCATGATAGGAGTTGGATCTGTGCATAAATACCTGCATTGCAAAAAACAGTCCACTATTTATGAGCTGAAAGAGGAATCTTATAGGTTCTCAAGCATGTATCTGCTTAGTTTTACAATTGCTAGTGTTCATGGATTTTAACAGGATTCTCTCACTGCTGGAGATAAACACATACCAGGAGTTTGCAGGTTCAGACCCTTATTGATCTTCTTCCTTTTCTTTTGGCTCATTAGGTTAAAAAGCATGTCATAGCTCTAAAGTTAAAAGTATGAAACAGACAACATCTTAAAACCAACTATGAAAAACGTCAGTGACTTTTTTTTGGTAAAGCTTTCCCTCACCTTCAGTTACCTCTCAACTGGATGCAACTGAGGAAACACCTTCTCTAAGCCCCATTTGTGAAGGTCTTTTGTGTGTTGAGCCCTAGTATTTTGTTATGACTATGTACAGCAGTCATTGGGAGATTATCTGATTTGACCAGTAGTGCAGACAATAAAAGTTCTGATGAGACTACACTACTTTAACACAGTTGTCCATTTTCATTTTTATTTGATGCAGCCATTCTCAAAAACAGTGCTAATTTGTACAGAGTGTCGGACTTTAAAGGAAGTTTTGCATGCTGAGGAAAGTGCACTGTGTCATTTTATTTAGACTAGTTGAGCAATCTTACTCTGCTATCATCTCAAAAAGCCTTGTAGAAGTCATTTGATTTAGCTAAATATTACTACAGATTGACAGGGAGCAGAATGTATTGACTTGTTTTAAAGACTGTAAATGCAACTTCACTCTCAGGTAAATGATGATAGATGCTGTATCTTATTTTCCAACATATCATTCCTCACAAAAGCAGTAAAAATAATGGAAATAGAATATGACAACATAAATAATATACCATCTCCTTTCATCAATTTCTTCCTGCTGTCATATCAATAAAAATATTTAAATTATTTTTTAAACAGTGCCATTGTCATGTTGAAGCCTTACAAATATCTGCTATGTATATCAAGTTATGTTTATTTAAGGGAAGTTCAAGTTAAAGTTAATACAAGGAAAGGGAGTGTGATTAGTGTGCTTTACTGTGCAGTGAACTTCAAAGTTTCTCTTCCAATAAGGTCAATAAAGGCTTCAATTCTGACGACTCGGGATCAAATCCAAACATCCTCCTCATGAACAAAATAGCCACTGCTGTGAGTAAGGCCTGAGTAAACCATAGATTCTTCTTTGCATAGCCAACCCTTTGAAAACTCTTGGATCAGAAGCCTTATCTTATGACTTAGCTTGAGATCATCCATTCTTTAAATGAAGAGTTTAAATGACAAAGTTACATTAAATATATACTGATTGGGGGAAACTATCATTTCCATCTGTGTTATGTTATAGCCTATGTAATTTGATGTGATATTTGTGAAGCTGAGTAGCTAAAACCCATTAAAACTAGTTTTAGCACAAACCTGTTCAAAAGAATTTCCCATTCTCTGGAGCATTTCACTGATCTCCCTCAGACTTTCCTTACAGCAATGGGAAAAAAGCAACATTGTGCATCATGTACTAGTGCTTTAAGTTAGCTTGTAGCATGATAGCTTCTAGCATAGAAAATGGCTATTGAACATATTCTTCACAATCATTAATCAAATGTTGAGTCTATGCATTGAATGGAAAGAGAAGGAAGATGGTTTGGTAGCACCAAATCTCTAATCTTTCCTCATCTTCTTAAGGGAAAAGCAGTCTGAGTGGCAAAGACCAATTGAAACTTGTTGCCTTTAACCATTCAGTGGTGGGAATGAATCTGATGTTCTGAAGAGCATGCAAGACAGCCACCTTTTTGCAGTACATCTAACACCTGTTCTTTTAGGGTAGCAATATGCCATGCTAATTCAACCATTTCTATTTAATTTACAATTCAGTAGTTTTCCTTCCATGTTATAGTACATAATATAAAGCTCATACTTTTAATACTTTCCCACCTCCACAATACAGCTTCTAATTAGGCAGCTGAAATTATATGTAGGTGTTAAAAGCATGCTCCGTATCATGAAAACTTCAGCATTTATTGGAATGAAGTATTTGGTTTTAGAGGAAAATATTCTCTACAGGCAACAGAAAGACATCAGAGAGATACAGAAGAGAAAACCCACATAAATACTTTATTTATAGAATGTAAACATGACAAGGTTTTAAGCTTTCTGGCAGAGAAACATGAAAATTGACAAAACCTTTTCCATCTAATTAGGAGTCCTGTTTCTGCCTCTGACCTCCACCAGAGGAAGGTGGCACACTTGAGAGGTTTGCCTCAAACCTAAAGGTCCTGGTGAAAGGTGGAAATCTAAAATAGTCCTAGGCTCTGAGAAGGCTTGCAGAACACGTTACAGTAGGACAGTAACAGGACATGCATTAACTTTCTTTTTTGCTCACTCCCGTTCACCGCAGCCTCCATTTCAAAATTTGGTCGTTGGCTTTAGGCCCTGAGGAAATCGTTTCAAGAAAGAAGTGAGACTGATGGTACTTATGAAAACTTCTGGTCCTTTTGTTCTTTAGATGAATATTCTTTTCTCATATATTCAGAAGCTATTGCCTTCAGTGATGACCTGCCGCAGTAATTTTCAGGGTGTCATCACTCATGTGAAAAACAATTACCTCTGCTTTTAATTTCTCAGTATATTTCCCTATAAATTTTCTGATACTTTTTATTATAGAAATGTGATAATATTAGTAAAATGGACATTTTGGACCAGAAGAAAAATATATATCTTAGCACTGCAGAGGAATGCTTTTGCTGGCTATGTGCTTTTCCCAGAGAGATTGTTGAACAGCTTCATATTCTGCCCAAGAGATACGCAGATCCCTGCACCAGCTTTTGACTTGCTCATCTTTTCTTACTCGACTTATTTTGATCTCATTTTATTGGTGCAAATAGCAAGATGGCCTTTATTTCTTCAAGACGTATTTAGATAGGTTTAATCCTGATTCTTTCCAGGGAAAAGGAAGACAATTAAAATTGTGCTGGAGATCTATACTTGTGCTCTCTCACTGCAGAGAAAAAAACCCAGAAAAGCAACTTTTTTTTTAATATGAAAATGGCTGACATTTTATTCAGGGTTGAGGTCTAACTTATAATTTCCCCTTTTGCTAACGCTTCATAGTCAACTGCAGCACTTGGCAATCCAGTTCTTATTTACTGTTTCTCACCTCATCACCACAATAAACATTCTGCAACAGGGCTTGATCTTCAAACTGATTTCTGTGAAGCAGTGAAGTTTCAGCTCTATCTGCTGTAGCTCTGTTTAGGCTACAAGGAAGAGAGGAGCAAAAACTTCATTTTAATCAGCAGCTATGACTTGAAGAATCTAAAAAAGTACATAAGTCATAGAGGAAGTTGTTGCTTTATAGTTGCTTTTATGATTATTATGGTACTTAAACTCCACCTATAGTGTTTTGTTCTTTAATGCTAAAAATTACCATGAGAATCCTGTTTCACTGCAAGTCAAGGGACAGTAAGGTTTACATCAAAAGTGAATAGGCAAAGTGTAGTAGGTATAATGAGCCGGGCAGATGATCAGGATGCATTCAAACTGATAAATTGGAGCATTAAAATCTGTAACATAGCTGAAATTTAGTTTCTTAATGAATACACACACATGCACGGATGTATATATATTACACAGTCAGACACACACAGACAGAAGGTTACAAATAATTTTCCAAGCTGTGAGATGAATGCGTGGGCAGAATCGCCTCTGCCTCTAAACAGAGAGGGCCACTTTTCTTCTCATGTAAACTCACTGAAGACAGCAGAATTGCATCAGGGAGTGGTTTGACCCAGTATGTCAACAGTTCTGAGAAAGAAGAACTCCTATTTATTATGCAAGTATTCACACAGAGGGACTTGCTTTCTCTTTTAAGAGGATGTGTCATGCAGTTTGAAGTCTGCTGCTTCTCTTGCAGAAGCTGTTTTCCCAGTTCGGGTAATGGCAAAACAAGCAGTGTTGGGGACATAGATGCTTGATTTGCTTGTGTTTGCAGTAGGAAAATAAAGTCTGTAAGTCAGCCATGCCAAGATACGTTGCATGCCCTTAAGACAATGGAGAAGAAGGGATTCCTCCTGCCTGGATGAAGAAAGATTGAGACAAATTGTGATGCATCTCCCCTGCACCTATTTATTTCCTGCTCTTTTTAGATCTCATCCTTCCCTTTTTGTCCCTTTGATAATATTTTAGTTTGTTTGGCTATCAGTAGCATATCTTCCTCTTAGTGTGTCTCTAAAACTCAGAAAAACAGGACTAAGTCATCCCTTCTAGCACCAAGCCAAGTAGTTCAGGCTAACATATGTACCCTCAGTTTAGAACAGACTTCCCTTAAAATATACTGGACATATTTATGTTCCATAGCACTTCCCTCAGGGTCTCCTTTCAGCCATATATGATTTCTGTACAGTCCCACAACATAATTACAATTGTGTCCCAATGTAGACCCTTCCCTAGTTCGATGGGCAGCTAAATATAGGGATGCTGTAGTCCCAGTTCTCCCTCCCAGAGAAAGGGGAAAAGAAAATGAGGCAGAGAGACTTGTGGTTGGAAACTAAAACTAAAATAGCTTTAATGAAACAATAACAATAAAAAGAAAATAATAATATTAATAATAAAATAATAATATATATATAAATATACAAAACTAAATAGAAGATTCCAATGACTATGTTACTACTGACACTGCAGAGCAGGCACAGGGAAATTCCGAGACGACATTCAGAAGCAGTCAGGAGTTGGATCCAGGAACCAGATTCATGAATGTGCAGACTGGAATCAGGAAAAGATGGACAGAGGAAGCCCTCACTGGACATTGGCCATCGAAGAAGAACTCAACCCTCATGATCCCTCAGCTTTCTACTGAAAATGACATATGAGGAATGGAATACTCTGTTGGTCAGTTTTGGGTCACCTGTCCTGTCTGCTCCTCTCTGCAGGTGTGACTCTTTTTCACCCTTCAACTCACAGCATTCCAACAACTTTTGGATGGCCTCAGTTTCTATAGGAATAAGTATAAATGATGGACTCAATGCATGCCATTCATCCTATTACTTGTCAGTAACTATAAACATTGTGTTATAACCTCCAGAGGCAGACGCTGTCTGAAAGACATTTTCTTAGTGTTCAGAAAATGGAGTTATTTAGAAAAGTTTTAGCTGAAAAGTTAGACAATTGGCTCTGCTTTAGTTCAAAACAGGACAAATTGATTTGTGTGTTCCTTCCTGTTAAGAGCCAAAGAGCAAAGACACACATAGTGGGGATGGTTGGGTAGAAGAAATACTTTCATTCTTCCTTTATCCCTCATTTATTTAACACCATGCACATATTGATTTTAACTGTCACCATTCCTTCTACTGGATTTCCTTTGCTCTAATACAGAAGTCATTCCATAGAGAATTATTACCAGTGCCTCTCTTCAAATCGAGGGCATTACCTTGCTTACACATCTAAGTTCAAGCCTGTCCCACCTAACCCTAGGCTATCAAACAAATACACAAGTCACCATCAGCTGTCCCTGTGCTCAAAAGCAAGAAGTGGGGAGATTCCTCTGAGCCAAGTCATCTCAGAACTGCATTATTTAGTGTAGGTATCTGTATTTTTCTTCTAACAACGTGAATGCCAAAAGCAATCCTATTTGAGCGCACCAGCTAGTGTACAAAACTAAGAAAAAAGGCAGCCCCTAGCAGAAATAAATAGATTTCCAACACATCTCTCAGTGCAGGTTTTAAAGGTAGTGATGCTATATCTCTCCATCAGTGAATCCTTTCCCCAGGACCAAAATCCAGGCTCCATATAAAATTCCAAAGCAAGCAATTCCTACATCTCTTGACAGCTAATTTCTATAGGAACAACCTTAGATTCCCTGTCATCACTTAGCGTATTTATTGCTCACTTTATAAATCAGACATTTAGAGTTAACTATTAACACACAAATCTCAAGAAGCTGCCAACAAATACAGATTCAAAGATCAAACACTTAGTGGGAGAAAATCCCCCTACAAACACTCTGTTTCTTGATAGATAACATCCCTCCTTTGCTTTCTTTCAAAGAATCCAGTTTTCTAGCAAACAGCAAAATACAGGACATACACAGGCTACAGACATACAAAGAATAGATTACCTATCTTGATATCTTTCAGGAGTGTTACTGTGCCTCTCATGCAAAATCACATAGCAAAATGTGTGCTCTTTAGACTACAGTGATTTCCAGCTGTGGGGACCATCCAAAAATGAAATTATGAAGACAGTCACTGAAGTTCTGGAGACAGCATTGCTGAGTTCCTCATCAGATATCAAGAAAAGATAACACAAGGTAGTCTCTATGAAAATCTAATCCAACCTGCACATGAAAATTTTGTTGGCTTAGAGTATAATCTGTGTCTTAGAAATTGCATACAACCTGACTAACAACTAAATTTATAGTAGTGGAAGTGTTATGAAACTCTGTCTTTACCTTGTAAGCTGAGAAAAAACAAAAAGATGATTTACAATCTGGACAGACAGTACGTCAGCGTATGTAAAGTAAATAAGAGAAATCTTTGAGTTTGTTTATATTTTTGTGTAGGATCTTCCTCCTACAAGATGAGATGCTTCTGATTGTGTCTGCCTGTGTGAATAAAGAGCTTTCACTTTTATATGACAAGAATCTTAGAGCAATAACTATCATTCTTTAAGCTCAGGGACAGCACGGTACCAATCAATTATTGGTTTATATTGTCAGTTCTAAATTTCTAACACAGTATCTTATATAGTCCTTTAAACTACCTGGGACACAGATCAATCTGACCACAGTGACACGTGCCAATCACTGTGGTCACCAATAAAACAAACACAAAGAAAAAAACTGAATAAGAAAATGTTATCATTGTGTAGTGACTGGATCCATACAATGATAATGTCTTAAACTTTCCATATGGAGTATTTTTTGCCTGATTCCAGAACATGTGCCAGTCTTATAAAAGGAGACAAAAAAATAGCCTGAAACACATATATATTCACCATGTTCAAACTTGATTAAAATGCATCCTATAATTAAGCATTTTAAAAGAAAAAGAGAGAGATTTTATCCAATGTATTATTAAAGCATAATGGGGTCCCTCAGGTCCCAATTAAGAAACCGGTTAAAAAGATGTTAGAGTTTTAAAAGCTGCAGGTAGGGAGTTCTGCTCTCAGCTGCCTTGAATTAGCATATTGATGGCACCAGAGCTCTCACTGGAAGAAAAGGCAGAGACTCAGTACACATTCTTCCAGGCCAGTACAACTCATTCTGAGCACTCTTGCTCCTGAAAAACTTGTTTACATAGCCAGGCCCAATCAGCAACAACAACAAAAGGTACAGCACAGAAGTGTACTGAGCAAAGTATGGCTGGTAGTGATACTAAGGGAAAAGGTTTCATGATTGGAGCAACAGGAAAAAGAACAAATGTTAAAATAAAACAAAACCCAGGAGGTGTCTGGCTTGGATGTGGCAGGATGTTAATCTATGGCCTTGATCCATAACTGAGCTATGGCCTCAGTTTTGGCATATGGTGAGGTTCTGGCACAAACCCAGAAAGTTTTATTAAAATGGCCCTTGATATTTGGGCCAACTTCTGTCTTCTTGAAAATTTAGGACAAGTGGTCACAATCATTTCAAACTGGAAACCACAAGAATGTGGGTTTAACTGGATATTACATTAATTTTCTGCTCAGACCTCTTAAACATTAAGCTGATGCTGGTATAAGGTTCAGCCCCTCTTTCATCCTGGAACTAAGTTACCAGATCACCCAGTAAGTCTTTGTCAGCACTGTGGTCCCTGTCAGTGGGTCCACACCTGCCCAGCCTGCCTTTCTACCTGTACTTTCCCAATCTAACATAGCGTCTTTCAATCAGATGTAAATGGGAAACTTATGAGGCATCTTTGTAACAGCTATTAAAGAAAATGTTCAGGAGACATGGCATGAGGTTCAGTCTTGCTGGCTAAGTGAAAGCCTTAGGAGGAACAGTTCTGCCTGGCTGTGAAAAGAGCACAGAATTGATAAACTGGTGAAACGTATCAAAATTTGCACGCTGATGACTATTACATGAAAAGAGGATAAAAGTGACTCGTTTTGGTTGAAATTAGATATTTTTACATTGAGAATACGACTTCTTCAGGCAGACCATTTGGCAGAGGGCATTGGAGGGTTTGTGCATTGTCAAGGATAAGGTTTAAGAAATCACACAACTGTGCCAAGATCTCTGATGACAGAGGTGAGGGGAAAATAATTGATTTTTATGACTTTTTTAGTATCTCACTCCATTGCTAATAAAAACAATAGAACTGAAAAACTACATTGGCATTTTCTTTATCCCGAATCACAAAGCAGTCTTCAGGCTCATGATGGAAGCCCACTGCAGAAACATATGCCCAAATGCAGATGGAATCTTCCTTGTTTTTCTAGTTCAAAGATTCCAGGGTCTCTGTAGTTTCTCATATTATGACAAAAAAATACAAAAATAGCCAAGAAAGTTGTGGTTGTAACTCCAACGGCACCTGTAACTCAGGTCTCCTCAACACAAGCAGTACATTGTAATTTTGAATTTGCTGCTAAACTTATGCCTTGACTGCACTGTATGTACAGTACAGTATGGTGGTTTTGACCAGTCAGCTTGTTCTAGTCTGTTAACTAGGTGGTAGTTTTACATGTGCTGCTTATCAAACTCTCTTAGTCTCCTTGCCTGATTCTGTTCACCACCACAGCCTTTGTCAAAGGTCCTGGACTAAACTTTTACGGAAAAGAGGAGTTAGTGCAAGGATTGAAGAATGGCCTGATGTATCACACCTGCACTACCCTGTGTGGAATGGTGCCACGGAATTTTTACGGGAGATAGGACACACACTCGGGAAAGAAGATATAGTAAGAGTCACTCAGCTCTGAATAGACCGAGCTCGCATTGTGCAACTGGTACTGATGTTTTGGTGTAGCATGGTCATAGGAAGAGTAGTCCCTCATACATCTCTTCCTCATTAATCTCAATATTCAGTGAAGGTTGTTGAACCTTCTTCTCTGAAGCCCCTTTAGTTCCTTCCCTGAGGACTAACCAAAAACACAGTAAAGTCAGTACTTCTCACCAGCTGCTTTTTTGAGAAATGTTCTTCCCATTTGCTAGAGCATGGTATGTGTGTGCCTAGAAATGATAGCTGCTGAGTTGATGAAACACTTTGCTAAGCCTGTACAACTACTAAATAAAACACTGCATGTAGGCTGAAATAAAGCTGTTTTCTGGAGAACGCTCAGTCCCCAAGTTTGTAGACACATATCCAACAGTGTTCAGAGGCTATGTCAGGGCTAGTGCACATCAACACTTCGTTTGGAAATGCCATCTAAAAATGTCAAATGATACCACCAACTTAAATACAGACTCTGAAAGACTGTCTGTATGTGAGCCCCCTTTCGTGCATGTAGAAAAAATGTGTGCACAAGCTCTTCTTTCACATCCTGTCCTCCAAGAGCACCCAAAGACCTCATGCCTTGTATCTTTGAGTCTAAGATCAAAAAAAAAAAAAAAAAGACATAATGTTGCCTGTTGTGCTGCAGAAATCAAAAGAAACAAAAGAGACCCTTCACACAGCAGTGAATGTTCAGGAGGAGTCCCTGTGAAGAAAAACAGTCCTTTGTGGAAATCCCTGGGCTGTTGCTAACTTCTAAAATTGTATATATATTCTGATGAAGATACACAGAGCAATACAGTCATCCTGGTCAGGCAAAAGGTTAGTCTAACTCAATGTTATGTCTCCAGGGATATTATAAATGCATAGGGAAAGGTATAAAACTAGAGCAAGCACAAACCAATACTTTCCTAAATACTGTTACTCCAGATATTTGTGGTTTTAAAACTATGCCTTTAAAATATGTAATCCCTCCCTTAAGAGAAACTCAGGTCATGAAAGCAGAATGAAAAGAAAGAAGTTACTAAGAGTGAATGCACATATTGCCATAGCAGCATCAGTTGAGCTATTGAATCTATGCACGGGGGAGCTGAGGTTTTGAGGCAGGAGTGGATGTGCTCTCATGCTAACCTGGAAGAGACCCTCATGGTTAGATAGACTCTTGACTAATTTCCTTAAACGTATGAAGTCACCTAAATTCATAAACTATTTCTTTTAGATCAACCATTAGAATGAGATAAAGAATAATTTTCTTCTCTAATGCCCTGTATTTACCTATAGCTTTTTATTTTGACTAAAATGCATTCAAGTATTAAATGCAGTTATCTTTGATGTATTGAAAACTAAGATTATGATGATTTCTTAAAATGCTTACTGTCACTGAAACTAGTAAAAAAAACCCAAAAATATTTCAGAAAATTTTATCACAATCTCTTTGCATTTGTGATGTAAATTAAGTAGTCATCTCCAAAAATTTTAGTGAAAGTGTATGTATTTTGGGAATAGCAAAACAAAATGATAATTTGACAGTCTTTGTTGTCAGTTCTCTTGATGTTCATGTTTCAAGAATTCAGTTACAGTAACACGGTTTCTATGAAGCTTATCATATGGAAAGTAGAGGAATACATACAGTTGTGCAATTACATAAGCACACAGACCAATGTCCATTTATTTTATCAATATTGTGTAAGATACAAAAAGGAAAATAAATACAGGTCAATAGGTAAGACAAAGAAATCAGAGAGATTATTCAATCAGCTCTTTACAGTTGTTTAAAAAACAGTTCTAGAAAATAAATCCTAGATATGAAATGCTGACATTCTCCTACCTTACATCACTTAGATTTATATTTCATTTGTCTTAAATGGAGTGCAATATCTGGAGTGAGGTGTGGCAAATTCAGCAGTAGCTGGGTTATCAGAGAATTAGGACTCCGGTTAGTGATGTTTCTAGATCCTGGAACAAATTGTTTGCACAAACTTTACCTACCCCGACTTTACTTATCTAGCAGTAAACAGAGTTAGTACCAAGTGATATTATTACTTCTTTCTTATGCTAAAGCCAATAGCGCTTCTAAAATCACTTGAGAGGGCATACAGAAACCCACAGCCACTGTAGCTTTGTGCCAAAGCACTGCTGCAATACTGACTCAAAGGGGAATGCCCCACATCCTGCTAAACTCCTGTGCTAAGCCATCAGGCACCCAGCTGTAACACCCAGATGTAACAGAAAGCAAAATTTGTGTGTGTGCGTGTGTCCTGCTGTTGCTTTTTCAAGATAAAATATTTGAGACTTTTGAAAGCTGAAGAACTACATTAACAGACAGCATTTTCCCAGGCTTATTTCTATACAGCATTATGGAGAGCTCTGTGGGGCCCTATGAAACTCACTGATGAGTGCTTCAGAAAAGGCAATTGCTATATAAGAAAGAGGATACAAAGGAAGAATACGTAAAAGCTTTAGGTATCTACCTTCTGCAAGGTAGAGCAGGGCCACTAAAGCCCTTTCTTGAAGATGGTATATATGTATTGATTTACTATTGCAGTTTATTTCCTTTGCATAAGCAGTGTTGCTCTTGCAAGACTACCCTGGGGAGAAGCAAAGAACTACGGGTGCAGAACTGTATTTTAAACAAGTTTCTTAAGGCCAAGGCCAGGGAAGCAGAGTCAGGCAATTAATAAGACTCAGCCAGACAGCCCTGATGTCCTTCTCTCAGGGCAGACATGCCCCCAATATGTGGAAACATGGAAAACAGAAGATGTAGAATCAACGTCCCCCTGTCCTGTATGTTTCTCACAACCTGTATTTTACCACATCTATGATACACCATTTTATACTTTACTATCTAGAAATCTATAAAATCTTAACACTACGGAGTAGGAACTACATTCTGGTTCTGTGTTTGCATCTAATGCAATGGAGTCATTAGTACTCTACAGTTTACAATACTCTTCTTTCTCAGGCCTCTGTTTCAAGCTGCTCTAACTTCATTTATGCAAGCCAGTTCTGTTGCCCTCTGTAGTCGCTTAAGATGCATGTTTGCTCTGAGTCAAATAACTTAATGTGGGAAGAATCAGGTCCCTGCCCAGATGTAATGAATTGGCTGCTACTGTCAAGTTATTCAAAATTTTGCAATGGCAGCGCTGCTCCTAACAGCTTATTTTATTAGTTCCCAATTTATATTAATTCCATATGCTGCAGTGTATTAATATCTCTCTTCCCTCTTGCCTTTAGAAACAAAAAATATAATTTATGAGCAGCCTCTTTATACTGCCAGCATATAATTGCACGTAGGTTAATTGTTAAAGTTCTGAGGGAGATACACTAAGGGATCAGTCCTTTTATTACTGTAGTAATGAGCTTCTAATGGTTGGCTGGCTAGACCTCCTGGCCTTCCCAGGAAGGCAAGCTTTAACCATCACCTTTCTGTCTGCCCATTAATTATTGGTCTCCCATAACAGTATATCAAGGATAACGGAAATGCACTATTGAAAACAGGGAGCAAAAAACCAAAACTCATTGCATCTCATTATTTATTAATATAATGCTCCACTAATATTAATATAATAACAGTGCAGATGATTTCCTCACAGAGTTTGAAAAAAAGCGCTGGATGGCTCGTGTCCATGGTAAGGACACACCAAGCTTGACTTCTCTAGGTCACTGATTCACATCCTGGCCAGAATAATAGTGACCTACAGACATTTCCAACTGACGGCTTGTTAGAAACCTGAGATTTTGGAGAAGCAGCATAGCGTTGCTGACAGTTCTAACTCTCATAGTCGGTCACTGGAGAGCAATAGCAGGTTTCTTTTTAGGCCAGAGAGCAAACCTAACAATTCAACTGCATTCACAAACCTGAAAAAAAAAAAAAAAAATGAAATTTGGTTCTTAAAGGAATGATTTATGTATGAACAAAAATATCAAGAAAAGAGGGGAGGAGCTGAAACTGGTCTGTTCAGGTAATGGCACTTAACGTCCATCTCCTGTGTTACTTGGCATAAAATAGGGCTGGACTTGTTGTCTCATATGGTCTGTCTAGTCCGACATTGCCTCACTGGTGACCTGAGAGATCGGCTACAGATAACTATTTGGGACTTCACTTAAGTATTACTACTAAGACTTAGGGTTACCTGAAACATTCTACTACAGCTATTGTGCCTCCTGCTGAGGTGATAATATACACGATTTCACTTATTTAAATTGGCATAAGCATTACATGCACACTTCCTCATCACAGTCTCTTATGCTTGGCACTAGGAAAGACACCTAACCAGGCTGATCCCCAGTCCTAAGGCAGCCAAGGAGGTATCTTTTCTCCCTGTCATAAGTTAATGACTCATTGAGAAAACAGACTCCAGTGTGAGGCATATGACTCAAGTGCTTTGCCATGCTTGGTGAAAATACCTTCTACAAGACCATTAGTCTTTTTTCCTGTAGATTTTATACTGCAGATTTCATTTTATATCTCAGACCTTTTCTCAGTTCCCACCAGCACAAGAGGCTTCACATACTGCCAAGTGATAGATTTGTGGAGTTAGTAAAATGGAGAGTGATCAAGTGAGTTACTTTCCTCAAACCTCTGAGAAGGGCAGGAAATAAAGCAGATGGACACACACTACTGACAAACCAACAACCATGCTGCACACTTGCTTACTGTGTCTCAAGGAAAGTGCTCCGTATGCTGCAGCCAGGATGTTCCCTATCAATTAAATGAGCCTGCTTCCTCACTGAGCCATCAACTATAAGGTTAGAATTGTGTGATTCAGCTCCTTTTCAGGCAACATGTGTATTTTCCATTTGAAAGAACCTACGCACTATCTTGCAGGCAACAGCAACACTGGGTTTACTGCACATAAAGTAAAAGATACCATCACATTTTGTGCCACATATGATTTCTACCAAAGTGTAAAAATTCAGATTATGGTAACTGATGAGTGCACTGTGTTTGAGGACCTGGTGTTGAGGGAAGGAAGCAGCAATCTGGCAGTAATAAGCAGAAGTAGCACCTTATTTCCTTGTAGTTATCTCATGAATTAACATGCAACCCACATAGCTGTCCTTCAAGAAGGAAGACTCAAAAAAGATTTTTACAGCATATTTTTTTAGAATGAATTCTCATCACTGAAAAAAAAGACTGTTCTAAATACTGCTGAGTAGGAAAGAATCTAAAAAAACAGAGTGATTACAAAAATCAAATGGTTCCTAATTAAAAGAGCTACATTTAGAGAAGCTAAAACTGCAGTTAAATTTGCAGGCTTGTGACTTCTTGGATCCATCTCCAAACAATTACCCTTGGGCCTGGCACGCTTCCCCCGTCCTCCTCTTCACCCCACAAATTCTGAACAATCAGGCACGTAACTAACACAGCAGAAGCCAGATCACACTTGTGACTTCTTTGCATCCTGTATATTCCTCACTGCCCAGGGAGTCTTAGACAGCTATTCTCATCCCAGTCACTGGGATTCTTCCTCAGGTTAGGGATGCAAACAGATCCTCCACTTGGAGTCACTGAAGAAATGTAAATAAAAGATGTCATCAGGACAGTGATGGCTCTGCAGTCCAGTCAGCCTTCTTCAGTGGCTCTACTTTGGATGCAAAGTACAAGTGCAACTCTTAACATCTCAAGAAGATACAGAAACTTTTTGATCCGTCTCTCCATGAAACAAACAGAGCAGAAGACAGTTCTGAAATTATACAATTCTTGTTTCTGCATCCAGAATTTAAATTTCTTTGGTAACAGATGAAGCATCTCTGTTCCATTTGGGGTCTACACAGAAAAGTAAATGCTACAGAAAAGAGAATAGAAAAATGTGGTATTTCATTTCATCTTCATTCACTTACTTGGGAGCAGTAGTAGGCAAACACTTCTTCCAGTGCAACTGTTTTGAACACTAGACTACTGCTCTTTACCTATTGCAGCAATCTGCTAGTTTTCCTGACAAATGGCCACCATGCCTACACTAGACTCCGGGCTCATTGCTCTTGTAATCAAGAGTCAGTATATTCAGGCAATATATTGCCTGTCTGCCAGTGCATGGTTATTTTGGGATGTCTGGAGCCAAGTACACAGACCAGAGCTTCTACACACATATGTCTTTTCCTAGTGGAAATACAAACAGTGCTGAGGACACACAATCTGAAGAATGTGTCTTTGACTTTTTTCAGAGGTGATGTATTTGGGCTCTTACACATTTCCTTGAGCTTCTGGAATATCGTGATCACCTCAACGCTGAACTATCTGTACTCTTCAGTATTTAAATAGGCACCCGGCCATTCAGGCTACACTGAGTGGGGCACAGGGTTGAATTCCTGGTAATTTTTGTTATTATACAGTCGCAAACAGCAAAACAAGAATATTTTTTTTAATAGGAATGTAAGACTTTGGCATGGTGGTAGATAAGATTAGTAAACTTCTTTTTGTTTTAATTTTTCAACACTCTTTCTAATTCAAATTAGAAGAACCAGTAAAATGCAAAGTTTTTCTTTTTATAATTTGAATGGTTGATAGTGAGAAAAATATTTTAACAAGGGCAAATCAATTTAATATTTTAAGATAAATACAGATAGAAAAATCAAAATATTACTTCATAAAAAGATTCTTCTTATTTATATGCCTTCTTAATCTGCATAGAGTTTAGTTCTTGAGTTCTCATTCTGTGGCAGGGCAGGCATAGAATTCACCACCCTTGGTAGTGGCACATAGACTGTTAATGAAGTACTCTGATAATGAGCCATATTTTAGAAACAGAGACAGAGATAACCTAGTCAGGATTATCCATGACCCAGTTCTGTAACATATTCTGTCCTTGTTCTTTGCTCCAGTGGAAAAAGCGTATAAAATGAAAACTACACCAGACAAGAACCAATGTACAACATTTTGCATTGTTATTACTGGCAGCAGTGTAACAGAAAATTGTTGTCATTTTCTAATTTGGTGACATTTTATGGCCAGTTTGTCTGAATTTAATCAACTACAGGAAAGGCAGCAGCCAATAAAAGCCCTGTCATCTAGAGGGCAATCTGTCTTTGGCTGTCAGCCATACAAATGCATAGGAACTGCTAAAACATCTCTTTAAGGAGCCTGTGCCATAACCCATTAAGGAAGAGTGCTATGCCTGAAATGGTAAGAGCAATGCAAGCCCCTGCCAGCCCTGAGTTACGGAGAGCAGAGCCAGTCTAAAGGCAATAAAGTGCACTGTCAATGGAAGCTGGAAGCTGAATAAACAAGTCCAATTCCATCAGACTTTGCTTCTTAAATCTGTTATTTATTGTCTAGTAAAGTGGAAGTCATCAGGATTAACAAGTTTTCTGAATCAGGCCATGGGAACAGTTGGACAGCAAGTGTAAAATGCTGCATTTTAGAAAGCAACTTTAAGCTCTTATTGGATCTAGCAAATTAAAGACTTGCATTCACCTTCACAGCACTTACTACCTATCACTTTAGAAGAACCATCCCCCAACTCCAATATCAAATAGGTAGAGGTGTATTTTAAAACAATTAGCAATTAATGCAGTTGGCATGCAGTTCAAGTGCCAGAAAAATTAGTGTCATCAATCATCTTTCAATATTTACTGCAATATCGAATAGAGATCTCATCTCCATATTACAAAGTAGCTCAGGAACAGAACTAGTATTGCTATTAACTGAGATAAAACCTAATCTACAGGATTTCAACTCTCATTTAAAATTGAGTTTATTAAATGCATTTTCCATTAAGCCAGTTTCATTATTTAAACAACATTATGCAATAAAAATATCTCAAGATTAAACTTTACCATTTAAGTGATTTAGCTGTAAGTCACAAGGAAAATAGCCTCTCATATCTCTTCCAGGCACAGATTAAAATACCATTGCACAACTTGGCATGATTTGCACTCTCTACTTGAGAGCAGTCTGATCCTCATGTAATATATTCAGGATACATTTCAAACTAGGATTAAACACGTTTCCATGGAAGATGCTCTGTGTTAGCCTTGACTCTTCTTTCACATACAGGCACAACTCTGTTGAAGCTGCACTCACTGAAAAGGAGAACTTGGCACAAGAAGTACTGA
Organism: Dromococcyx pavoninus; assembly: GCA_033558185.1. NCBI lineage: Eukaryota > Metazoa > Chordata > Aves > Cuculiformes > Neomorphidae > Dromococcyx > Dromococcyx pavoninus. Next base: position 1,924,712 of record JAUMJL010000091.1, on the reverse strand, counting down.
CCTGTCATCATCTAGACCTCATATAATAGGAGTTACTGGTCAGAAGGAAGACATATGGGCAATATTAGGCAGATTGGCCTGGAAATTTTGCACATGGAAGCATTGTTCACTCTCTTCAAATATAAGAACAAGGAGAAATCAAAAGAAAATAGTGGGCTGCAGATACAAAAGAAACAGTAGGAGATTTCACTTCACTGCTCACTAATGAAATCACTATCACTGGACATGGCAGCTGCTATGTGTTTACAAGGAATCAGAAGTTAATTGAAGTAAATCCCAGAATAAAAATCCATCATGATTTAATAAATACAAAGATACTACCTGCAGCTGATTAAGTTCTTGAGAAAGATATCATTAGATGCTGGAACAGTGCACTGGGGAGATTCTACTACAGGCTTTACCCAGTTCTTTATAATCATCCCTGGGCATCCACAGCTGGCCAGTACAGGCATTTATGTTCTTATCCAAGTACCTAAGGGACAGTCACTACATAAAAACTTGGGTAAATGGGATGAAAAAAAAAATAACCACAGAAATCATTCCTGGATATGAATAAGGCAAATTACCAGAGAATCCATGCCCTTTGGGATTGCATAGGTAAGCTTATGCTAAGTCAAATTCTCTCCAAACCCTGAGTCCCTTAATTTTCAGGATTCATTTGTATATACTAGGATATTAGTTTTAAAACATGGGTGAAGTATTTACTAATTCACTGTTCTACAGAGGAGGAACAGAAATTTTGTTACTGGCAATGGAAGAAAGGATATCAAAGTGTAATCTTTCTTTGTCCAGGATAAGATTAAAAGGACCTGCGGTTTCCTTGCACTCAGAATAGCTCCTCTTTCATCTGTGTAGTCCAGTGCCAAGGTATTATTACTGAAAACAACAGCAATCAAGATGCTTAAAGGACTTATACATATTTGAGAATTTTTACTGTTTCTTTTTTCCAATGGTGGAGAAACAACTCTGTCCAAATTTAAAGTCAGGTCACAGATCAATAGGCAAATGAGTTTTCATACACAGTTGTTGTGCCAAGGTTTCAAAAAGAAAATGCATTACAAAATATTTTAAAACAGTGTGTTTCATTTGTGTATGTTCTTCTTCAGGCATATTCTGACCCTAGGTGAAAAATACTCTGGTGGGAAAATCTACCAAAATATGATGTAAGCAGTTATAAAGGAAGAGAGAAACAAACAAACAAACAAAAAACAACAACAACCAAAAAAGTGAATCAATGAGAAACAGGTAAACATTTTCCTTCCCTTGGTATTTAGAAAGCACTTATTAATCCCCACATTTTGGGATGAGACATCCACATTCCCAACTGAGCCTACAGAAAGCTTTCCAGAATGTGGTCCTGAATGCTTTCTTAGTGTTCATTAAGCCAATCTCTACAAGAAGTATGAATACAGGTCAGTAACATTCACACCGTCAGTCAGCATCCCACAAGGATCACATGCAAGGGAGGACACCTTTCCACAAAACCCTATGTGGTGCTATCCACAGCTGCAACATATCATCTTTGCCAAAATCGTAACCACATGGCTGAGTCTCATTTACCAGCAGTTCCCATGCAGGGTTGTCCAGCCATACTTTGCCTGTGGTTCTCAGAGTGTGAGGGAAAACCCACGGTGCTGCAGACACTGAGAACACAAGCACTGTGTCAAGGGAGCATGAGTGGAAAAAATAAATGCTTAACCTAAAGGATCTCATACTGAATCATGAGATCTAATAAGTCTGTGCACTAACACTACAGGACTGCATCTCTCCTAGCAATGATGTGCAAAACTCAGAAAATGCCAACCACAGAGTCACTGTATTGACTTCTTACCTCACAGGAAGTGTCTGGATTTAGAGGAAAGTAAGAACCAGATATATACATGTTGCTAGAAGAAGATGATAACAAACAGATTAGTATAACAGAGGTGCTTATAGAGAAATGGGATTTTAATGCTAGTCTCCCTGTTTAGCTGGAGGGAATAAAATATGCAAACGAACAACAGGACCTTAAGACAGTACTAATGTCCTTTTTGTGAGTAGAATATTTAATTGCATGCATGCTCCTCTGAACACTTACTCCTTCCAAAGAGGAATGCGTGCAATTTTGGTGTGAGGAGGTGGGGATTAAGAGCCTCAGACGGTTTTTATGTTTAATCTTAGATGTTTGCAGCCACTCTCAAGCCTTGAGTGCATGGTTTCTGCTTGCTTCAGTGTTCTTTGCATTTGGAAAAAACAACATGCACAAAAAAGCACAGAGAAAGATAATTGTAAAGCGGAAGGTCATTTGCAAAGCCAGAGTGTTTCTCTGAAGAGAGAAGAAACAGCCTTGTAATTGCCTGTAAAGGAGAAGGGGTCAGGGTGAACATAGCAAGGAGGTTCACCAAACCACTTAACACTAATATTTTGCTTTAATTCTCCCCTAGTTAATTCTAAATTATTGAAAGAAAATCAAATTTTAGTAGCCAGGGTAGGTCTGTTAGAATATCACAATATTTAGTGAGCCTAGAGGCAGGAGAGAGGAACCAGCAGTAGCTGATTTGCATTTTGTGGGTTTTTATAATAAAAAAGGAGAAAAATAACCATATATCTCTAAGGGCTTTTTATCTCTTTGCAATCATCAGATATGACATTGTAGACTGCACTGAATAAGACTCCTGGTTCCTAACCCCAGCTGGGGCATTTTTACTCACCAACACAATGTGAGACAAAACTATGTTTACTGCAACCGCTAAATTTCACTGCCAAATTAATTTTATTCCATTTATCAGCCACATTCCCATCTCATATGGCAAAGACATCCACCATCACTTACAGATTACTGTATTTATAGATATATAATTTGTAGGTGCTTATCTTCAGCATTGAGTCCAGGATTTGGGGTGTTATACCACCACTGATCACTGACGGAACTTCTGGTTCTCTCCTGCTCTTGGGCTTTACGCATATTTCTACCCCTTTGAGTAGGATATAGATTGATGAACACTGCACTGCACTCAGCTTCTTTTGGAAAAACCATGAGGTCAGAGTTCAGCTACAGGCAGCGCACTAATACAGAAATTAAAGAAGTGGATGCCAGAAAGCAGAAAGTGCTAATGTTCACTGCAAAAGTACTGAGCTCTGAAACATCTTGACAAAATGTCATATTATATGGCAAAGAAATTATAGAGTTCACAGTCTTCCCTACCCAGAGAAAGGGGTCAGTTTTCGTTTCTCCAAGCTACTGTTTCAGGCTTTCTGCAGAATCAAACAGGATTGAAACGATTTAATCAACTTTGTTCAGCTGCAGATGTACAATTAATAAGTAATAGAAAATCTGACACTAAAAATATGTATGTGTGACAAAAAGTAAATTCTATGGTTAAAGAACACAAGGCCATTAAGATAAATTAATTTACTCTTTAAGCAACCCCGTGACAGGTCCTACTTTTTCCGATGGGAAACTGGATCACAAAGTGCTTAAAGAACAAAGTTCTACCTTTTTCCCTGTGACACCTCCACTTTTCTTTTTAAAACTTTCAGTCCTGTTTTGCCCTCTCTAATAGAAGATCCCAGGCCATAACCCTTCAGGGCAGCACATGCCAGGCTTAGGACTGCTTCCAGGCACAGACTCTTTTAAAGATAAACAGATAGAACTTAGCAGGTCAGCAGAGCAGGCTGCTGAAGAGTAGAAGGCAGCGTTATGCATGTCAAAGAGCAACTTAAAACCATTCTCGGCTTAGTTTAGAAGAAATATTCTGTATTAGGAAAAAGAGTGCAGGACAGGGGCTGCCAGTGCCACCATGAGGCAGCATTCATTCTGCATTCGTTCATTACTAAGGCACAGTCAGACATACTAAAATTGCAAATGTAGCTTATCTTTCTTTCCTTGCAAATACTGAATCTACAACAAAACATAGGGAAGATACAGAGAAATATCTGTGAACAGTTTCTACAGGGTGTTTTACAAGAAATATAAACTATGTATCTTTATAAGCAAGAAACATATTTTCCCTTTACACATTATTCAGTAGAAAAATCACAACCATTTTGGCTGAACAACTGGACATTATGCCTGGGCTCTAGAAGAGCTGCTTAGCAAGGAGTGTCATTACCCTATTTTCAAATCACTATTGACAGTTAACTCATTATGAGTGTTTTTCATAAGAAAAAAATACAGAAATAATCAGATTTAAGATAAGGTAACTTCTGCATCTACTACAGCATTAGGTTCCTGTGCAACATCAGCAACACATGTCAAGAGCTTGAAAAAATGGTTTGTCTGTGACCCACAGCAAAGATACAGATAAATAGCAGATTTCAGAGTTCAGCTAGAGGTGGCATCACCTCCTATGCCTGCTTTGCAGGCACACTTCATCAAAGGCCTTCAAGAAGAAAGCACCCACTCATAATCTAGTACAGGAACTGTCATTTTTCAGCCAAAGATCTAACAACTCTTGGCAAATCTGAAAAGTTTGACCATTGCAGAAAGTTGGCAATGCACTGACTGAGAAGTGCTTTTGGAAACAAAGTAAGGCTATCGCTTGCGTGCCTCCCTGTGGATGCCACGCGTGACTGTGCTCTGCATGGGCTAATTCTGGTAGTGGCATAGACCTGCATTCTGTGTGCCACTTCTGGCACTAGCTGCAAAGACAGACAGATGGACAGACAAGCATTTGACCTTAATACTTGTGCAGATAAATAGAGAAGAGAAACAGAGCCACTGAATCAAGCTAAACTGAAGCCAGGACCCAGGAATTTTAGTTACTGTTACACACCCACTCACTTTCACACCTCCATGAATGCACCCCCAAGCCAAAAGTTCATGGCTGGATCCAAGCCTTTTTGTGTTTCTTCAACACATGAAACTAGCACTGGGCAGCCTATTATCACAGTGCTGCCTTATAATGAACTACTTAATGGTTCAATTAATAACTTCTAACAATTTCTCTTCTAATTTCCTCTTTTCACTGGTGTTTATTTATGTTATTCTTCTCTTTCCTCCTCTTTTCAGGCAAATATAACTAGGAGAGATCTAATTAGCTGAGGATATTGGTTTGCAAAACTTTGCTAATGACTTACTTTTGACTCTAAACCTTAGGGAGTCAGCTTCACATGTGTCAACAGCTTCCTCTGAAGCCTCATCATTTTGTATGTGAACTTTGATCCATACTAGAACACTAATGACTAACTCATATAGCTTAATGTATCAAAAGAAGGTAATTCAGAACTAGCTGAAGAGATTTGTTCATTTGTTTATGGATCTGCTTTTGTATTTTTCAAGAACATGCCACACAAATTCATCACATGAAAAAACTTTCCAGTGAAGTCTGACTTTAAATGGGCCTTTCTTTGCCTAGTTCCGCTGCTATCAGCCCAGACTCTCTTAGCTTTAGGGAAAGCTTTTCCAAAATGGTGTACCTTGAATATGACCAGAATAGCAAATGCTCTCGGCTATGCCACATAAAACATGTGTCTGAAGTGGACAATAGAGCTCTCCCCAATTCTAGGTGCTCCCATCTAGGAAATAGACACTTCAGATATTTAAATGTCCCACTGTCCCTTAATCAACTCTGAAACTCTGCTGCATCCTCATTGTTTTCAACTAGGAAGATGCTGGGTGGTAGTGTTTCTCTTTGAGTACTGTTGGTGCCATCTTAGTTTGCTTAACACGGTGAGAATTCAACTTTACCCTTGCTCTCCCAGTGTCAATAATTCCCCCAGGATTAAACCCACTGCATTCTCCTCATCCATCAAAGTACTTAATCCCAATGACGAGACCTGTTCTCAAGCATTTGACTGAAGCTCTTCTTGATTTAACACCTCAGTTAAGGTCCAGTTCAGCCACAGAGCAAGAATCCAGCATGCACCATCATCTCCAACCCCAGAGTTTCAGGTGCCTTTGTTATTTATTTGGAAAGCTAAACTTTGGTAGTGGAGGAAACACAATAAACCCGCCTAATAGTTCCTCTGTTACTTGCATCATCAGTATGGTACTCTGGATGAGAGGGCTTGACCGGACTTGACCGGAAAGGAGGTTGTAGACGGGCAGGGGTTGGTCTCTTCTCTCAGGTGACCAGTGACAGAACTAGAGGTCATGGACTCAAGCTTCGTCAGGGAAAGTTTAGACTTGATGTTAGGAAAAAGTTCTTCACTGAAAGGGTGATTGGCCATTGGAATGCGCTGCCCAGGGAGGTGGTGGAGTCGCCAACCCTGGAGGTGTTTAAGGGGAGACTGGATGAGGCACTGAGTGCCATGGTTTAGATGATGGTGTTAGTGTTGGTGTTAGTGTTGGGATATAGGTTGGACTCAATGATCTCGGAGGTCCTTTCCAACCTTATGATACTGTGATACTGTGACTTGAATTAAATCGTTCAGCTGCATTTGTCCCACCATTTCCTCCTCATTCATGACTCAACTCATGACACCTAAGAGGTATTTTGCTATAATTGTCCTAAATGGTGCTACTTGGCAGGTTTCATCAGAACGAGTTTTTGCCAACTGGGGGTGAGAGTGCATTTCAGAGCAACAGCATTGCCTGAAGTTATATAGAAGAGACTCAAGCAAAAGTACCAAGGAAATTAAATACTGGAAAAAAGTTCTACTCATCAGAAGCAAATAACCTATACTTTACAGAATAATTATAAATGATATGGCATCTATACTCAGTGTGGTCTTGTTGATAGAAGTCGGCAGGACCGACAAAGCATACATGACCACAGAAAGCTGCCAGAACACAGATGAAAATTGTTACATGAGATAACAAAACCAGAACCAAATCATTTATATTTTCAGTCAGATCGCAGAAGAGGGACTGCCCTGGTTGCATAGCATCAGAAAAGCATAAGGAAAGCTGTTGCTGCAGACAAAAAATCAGGCAAAGGCTCTCATAAGCTTTCAGTAATTCAAGAGTTACATGAAGTGCCCTTGTTGCCCTTGATGTCCAGATCCTGCATTGATTTCACCTCCAAGACTATATGAAACCTAGGTCAAATCAAACCAATTCAGCTTATCTTTGAATAAAGGATAGCAAGCAGGAAACCTGGTTCAATGTTCTCTTTCCAGGGTATATTTTTATCAGTAATACCTACATTTTTCACAATATAACACACTGTTTCGCCCCCTGTATTACAACACAAGAATATAAACCCGCTTTTCCTTCTTTGTAAGGGACTGCAATCTCACCAGTAAGCCATATAAAGCAGTGGTCTCCACAACAGGCACAAAATCTGAAATGCCGCTCTTACCAGCATTTATGTTTTTATAAACCGTATTGATAGCAGCAGACTGAGAGAAAGAGATGGTGCACTTTAAAAAAATGCTTGCCTCAGTTTCATTTTGCCAGGCAGTAACTGAAAGTCAACTGAGGTTTGGGGAAGGCCCAGATGGGAACTCTTCAAAATATAATATACACCACTGACATTTAAAAAGACAAACAACAAGTACAGAGCAAAGGGAGGTAATTTAATAAAATAAGGGTTTGGCAGTTAGTGTTTATTTGTCTTGGAGGGCCTTTTTTCTTTTTTTAAAGAGCTCCAATCTCATTCCTCATTTTCAGACTTGGTTACATCCCTGATGGATAATTTTCCAGTTACTACCCTTATTAAAAAATACTAGATTATTTCACAGTAATAGTCCCAATCACTGTAACAATACAATGCTATGTATTACGATATTTGTCTTCAGTATTAAAGACTACTCTAAACACCGTAATCTACCTTGGAAAAAGGTAACCCATACCTTGTCCAGCCTAAGAACTTAATTCTCTATACCCAAACACTCAAGTTTCCCACTTGCATCCTTCTTGCTCTAAGAGATTCAATGGAAGTAGAAGCATGGTTTTACCTATGTTTTTATTCTTATGAGAGCTGAGGCCTCTTTAAGAATCTGACCATAAGAGAGAATACCACACCTCTGAAAACTCACCTTTCACTTTATAAGGTGTCCTTGATGCCCTATGAAGGACTAAGTAGCCAAGGTAGGATCTGTGCTAGAAGCCCATACACTGAAAGAGTTTTCCTGAATTTGAAGAGTACTATATTAGACTACACTAAAAGCTTTAGAAGTGGCACTATGTAAAAACCATGTCAACGTATAATCCTTAAAACCTTTTTTTCAAATCATTCTCTGAGATGCTAGGTCCAATTATTAGCCTTAAAGAAAACTGAAGAGGAAACATAAAGTAAGAATAAGAGACTTAAGATTTTCCAGTTCAAAAGTTGTTTCTAATGCTACACTTTCATGCCGACAGTGCTATTATGAGGTTGTTTCTCATGAGGGTCACTTCCTATAATCTTCAACACACTTCAGCTTGGTTATCAGCAACTGCTTACTCAAGATCTGGATGAGGAGAGGTGTTAGTAGTCATCATCTGTCTGCACTGGGGTGTGAGCACACATGATTTCCAGGTAGAGAGAAATTTTGATGTTGGTCTAATATTACATTGGGTCTACACAGATATATTCTGTACCAAAGATGAAGATGCCATGTTGCTAATTCATCTATCATTACAATAGATACATAACCTTACATCATTTAGATTTGTATTGTATTTCAAAAAAAAAGAATAGAAGAAAGCTACAACTTCACTGATATATATTTTAATGCAGAAGCATCTACAATTGTATAAATGTTAAGTAACCATAGCTGATTAACTCTGATAAGGTTAATTGCATGTAGTTTAAAGATTCATTTGAAGTTAATTATATGTTCTTTAATAATCAACATTTTCATTTTGCATAAAGCAGCTGGTAGGAAAATGCTTTTATGACTGTTAAGTCCCAGTTGAGGTCTAGGAGATACCAGGGAGATTTCTCTATGAAATGTATGCAACTGTTTTCCCTCTCTTCTTCAGACACTGGAATAGAGTTTTATAATCGCAAAATGTTCTGTAACTTTTTCTGGAATACAGACTACCTTTGGTACTTCAAACTGGTACCTCAAAAATTGAGTAATGTAACCAAAATCAGTCGGGAAAATTCTTGACTGCAGGAGGCTTGTATCACAATGGGGTGACAATCATTTCTGTCCTGGATATTTCAATTCATCAAAGATCTAATTTATCCTTTCACTTTTAAAAGTGATTATGTAAAGAGATTATGTAAATTAAATAGAAATTAAATATTAAAAGGGATTATGTAAATAATAAGAAAGTGAATATTCTAGTCTCACAGAATGAAATTATTTTAATAAAACTAGTAGTTCACTCAAGATTTGTGTACTGATACCGAGACATTCTGACCATTTCATTGCAGACTACAGTCTCATTATTTTTCCCAGTCCAAATCATTGTCAAAAGCATCTGGACTCCCAGAGAGGTATGGCCTTGTAGCCTCAATAGAAGAGCATACACAAAAGTTCAAAACTATCATCATTACATATTTTTCCACCACATTGCTTTATGGAAGTAGTTTCAATTATCTGCCCCAGGTTTCTAGCATCAATAAAAAACTTTCCTTTAGTATTTTAGAGGTGATATTTTGTAGTGTTCATATATTCCTTTTAAAATATCTGAAGATACTATTCTAAAAGCACTGAACTATGTCAAAGTGAGATTTATGTAAGTTAGACCTTTCATCTATATTCTTTTACTTATGCTCCTAAAATCATAACTGTGATAGACATCCATAAGACTTAACAAAAAAATCTGATTAGAAAGTATAGCTAAATTCTGCTATGAGAAGCCAGGCTCTCACCTCCCAGTAATCTAGCAAACACTGTGTGAAAAACTAAAAAAAAAAAAAAAAAAAAAAGTAAGAAACAGAAAAGAAAAGGGAAGTTGACAGCACTATTTGTAAATTACAACCAAGGAGTTCTAAAAGAACTAGGACTGGAAGTGAAAAGTCCCTTTTCATCCTACAAGCTATAAAAAGCTAGCTGAGCTATTAACTCACTTTACATTGAATTGACTGAGAATCACATCGGGTCTATATTCAATACAAACCTGAACACCTTGCTGCCAGTAGAGTATAGAACTGTGCTTCTTCTGGTTCACATGTGGGTAAGAAATGAGGTGTGTTGTGTTCTGGCTGTTGTTGGATAACTGGACCTTGTTACTGCAGCTATGCTAAATAAGAAAAATTACACATCTGAGACAGAATGAGAGAGAATATTTCCATTACTTAACATGGTGCTCTACACAGAAGAGATAGGCAAAGATCAATAGAAGCATTACCAGAAACAATTGTCAAAACTTCATCTAAAATTTATTCCTCTATTGCATTTCTTCAGCCACTTTAGCATTTTTTGTGCATTGTTTAATTCTAATAAGCTAGATGCTGAACAGTCAACTATACTAACAAAGGTACTGTTGATTTTTAAGGTTAAATTCAAAGGACAGTAGCAAAACTACTTTGATTACTGAGACTAGAAGCTCAGTTAATGCATTTCCACACCTCTAATAGACATTTTTGATGACACCGTCTACATTGGAGGAATACAGATGTTTATTTCAATAATTGTGTAATACATATTTATTTTAAGGTAGGTGGTTTCCAAAGGACTGGAGAAAAAGCACACCACTGGCAATCATTTTCTAAGGTCCTAGTCCTAAACCTCAGACTTTAGACCAGATTTGTACCTGTCTTAGTGTAAATATTGAAATTTTATTCTGTATATCTTGAACAATAAATAAGGCTGTACCATCTTAACAACACTATATGGATTCTAAGTTTTCTTCATGACAACATGGGGCTATCTTGCAAGAAATATTATCATGGACTTTTCAAAAATCTATAAAAAATATAGACTTATTTTGGACATAGTCACATTTTTCTAATACAGGAATGATTAGAAGTACTTGGCTCAGAACACACTATTTTTCCATTATTTTTCACCCTTCTGTTTCCTTTCTGTTAGACATAAGCCTCTAATATGAAATATAGAGCTATATTGATGGCTGATGCTGTAACTCTTATATCCTGGGTTGTCTCCCTATGTCAATTTTAGGCATGTGATTCTTTCTTCAATATTTCTAGCAGAAACTGCCAAATGAACAAAGCTATTACACATGGCCTTTAGTCAATTTGTTTTGACTTCAGTAATTATATGGAAGCATTGTGAATACCAGCCACTTGGTTGTTATCACATTGTTTTCTCTTCAGAGTGTCATCTTTGCAGTTCTTGCAACTATATTGTATTTCTTTACACAACATATCTTTCAAGTTATCATCCTTCATTGTGCTAATGGGAACAGATATATGCCGTATCCCTTTTATCTTCAGTGAATTTCAAAAGCAAGGGATAATGTGGTATCACACATTATGAAGCCATTTTTCACTAAATGCCTCATTATCTTTCCACTAGTGTAAACCAGTTCAAACCTGAGACATCCCTTGTCTGGCCACCTCACCATGTGCAAGACTGAAATGGTCATGAGGAACAAATTATGTTGTCCACAACACTTTGGAAGACTTCCTTTAAGTTCAAACAGTTCCCAGGTTAAACTCCCAGTTCTCCCCACAAGTAACACCAGCATCATATCTCCTTCTCTGAGGACTGGGCACCAAGAATTTCTTCACAACATTATTTTACTGTATGAACAACCCCAGCATCAACGTCTGATGCCTCCCACACTTCACAAGTCTTGTGTCATATTAAGGAATACAGTTGGTGAACAGGCAGACACAAACCCAAGAGAAACATTCTCTAATCTCTCCCAGTAAATCCATGCCTAGAATAGTTACTGTCAAATATACAGGACAAAGCAATAAGATGACTCAGCTACCTGACACAAGTAATTTTCAGAGAATGTGAGAGTACTCAAGAGGGTTTTATTGTTGGCTTGGCAAAGACAAACATTTATTCACATCAAGACAAACAACTTGCAATACCATCTCATCTACCATAACATATCATCAAGATGATCGCTCAGAAAAGAAAAGTTAGCCAGGTGGCTATAATTATTATTCTTTATTGTGAAAGTCATATATTCTCCTTGTGGAATAATATTTCCTCTTCAAATCTGTTGCCCTTTTCACTTACCAGCTTTGAAATTATTCAGAATTTTTGATTCCTCTTCTCCCTAGCCCATGCCCCCAGCCCAGTGAACTGGATAGCTTCTGCTGTCTGCTTCTGAGCACCCTTTTACTAGATGGCTATCCTATTTAATCATTTTATTTGAGACACAAAAGTAAGGAGAACTCTTTCCTAAACAGATTTGAAAACCTAAGCCCTTAACTGAGCCTCCTGAGTCATTCAGGCTTGGAGAATAAGGCTTTTAGTTTGGCGCTTTGAGCAAAGGCAGAATCAGAGAATTGTACTTACAGGAGCTATAGTAAAATTAGCTGAATAACTTTACATAGTCCTCTATTTTTTTTGCTGTCTGAACTCTGCATCTCAGAGCTGTAAGTCTGTAGGAACATGTTTAAATTATGGGAACTACCAAGGGGATTCAGCAGAGAGCGAGTCTCAGTCCCTGAGATCAGGTTGCAGCCACCAGGTTGGGAGAAAAGCCAATATCAACACTGTATAAAAGCAAGGTCAGGAACTGAGAATTTAAGGTGGATGCAAATTTGAAGGCAAGGTAACACCATTGTCAAAAGTCAGAACAAAAAGTACTCTAATATGGCCACAAAGGCTGTTTTGCAGGAAGTGCAGGATTTCAGGCAGAAGTTCAGGAGTCTGGCCTCTAAAGAGAAAGGACAGAGCAAGAGCAAAGAATACAAAATACAGATGGCTGCTCAAGCAAGGGAGCAAGGGTCAGAGCCAGGAATAAGAGATTTCCAGCTCATATATGCAAAAAATAAGCAGTCCAAAGCAATTGAAGGCCTAAATCTTGTACCCCTTTGGATGTAGTAGATCATTCAGGAGTTTTACAGACGAGTTCTCAACTGGTTGGGCTTGTGAGGCTCTTTGCTGTCCAAGCTGGAGCCCATATTGTGACAGAAGAGTTTGGTCACTGAGCTGAAATCTAACAGCTTTAAATAAATCATACCACTTTCAGAACTGCTCATCAAACATTGGTTCTTGTGACTTCATTTTTACTGAAGCATATTCTGAAAAATTCCTTCTCCTTCCAGCTTTTACAGAGTCGAGATATAGACCAAAACACTGAAAGTTGAAAAATTAATTGCTGTGGGTTATAAAATTCAGTAACCCACAACCAATGTTTGAGATCTCTCTGTAAGTTGCTCATTCCACAGTCTCCAACAAATGCAACTGACAATCTATCAACAAATAAAATTTACTTACAGCTTTAAAATTTTGGTGTATGACATCTGTGGATTTAGTAAATACAGAGAAAGAAAAGCGAGATTAAAATTTGCAGAAATTTCCTGACTTTGATTAAAGGAAATTTTAGGACACTGCAACTGCCCTAGGTGTTTTGCATAGAGTACAAAGTGGTGGAAAGAGCAATATCTGTCAGGATAGGAGGAGATGCAATTCTGCTCTCTGTATCTCAGCTAACTGCTTGTTCTGACCAGAAACTTCTGAGGGGTAGTACTGTCACAGCTTGTAAACTGCCTGCCCTCCTTGGCCTGACTCTTTGTAGAAGCATAAACATGTCTGTCAGGACTGTTATCATGACGGCCTCAATGAAATTATTCCATGTGGAGTCCCTCATTCTCTCAGAAACAAATGCTGAAAGCATAAACTACATGTAGGTGTGGTTATACTTACTCAGATAGTAATCATAGCGTAAACTGGACAGATGAAGAATCAGAAGTCAGAGCCTTCTACAAACACAGATATTTAATGCATAGATAGATGCCTGGTAGAGTAATTATCTGCTGATACCCTTTGTTATTTTCATGCAATAATATAAGGCTTTATTTTAGGTTCAAGCCACAAGTACAGGATAACCTCAGGCTTATTTAGCCAACTTTTGTTCCAAAGCAGAAAAAGGTAGGAATCCACAATTTGTTTTCTAGTTCATTACTACAGGGGACAGAAAGCAATCTCTGTATCATAGAATGACAAAGGAAAATTTTGAGATGCAGTAAGGAGACTACAATACCCTTCGAAGACACGTGAGTTTAAGTAAAATACTTTTTTTTAGCAGTGTTTTAAAATTGCATCCCCATCTTCAATGAAGAACAACTTGATGTAACAGGTATACAGTTCAGAGGAACGCAAGTGACAAAGTGCTAAAGAATGTTTTACATAAGAGAGTCACAGCATGAGGAGACTTGCTAAAAACTCTGCTGGCAGGACTCAAGAAAGAGCTGAGCAACTTTAATAAGAACAGGGTAAATGAAAGCAAAATTTAAAAAAAAGGCAGAAGAAGAAAAGAAAGGGCAATGTAATAGAAATCTTGTCTGACTACAAAGGCTGAAGAGATGAAAGGCAAAAGGAACTTCATGTGTTTTCTCCCTTCCTGTTTTTGGGCTCAGATGCACTGGTTCATCTCTGCAAATGTCAGCGAGTCAGAAAGCAAATCAAAAGAAACAGGTCTGATCTGGGGAGTGTGCTTTTGAAAAGGAATACATATACCAAGAGTGTAATGTGGCACATCAGGCCACCTGGATAATGAGGGGCAGCAGATGAGAAGGAGGACGAGTTATGTCAGCTCCTAAATGAGAAGGCTGATGGCAGAGATGCTTCTGTTTTGCTGAAGCTTTCATTAGGAATCATCTGTGTGGCAGCACCATGGGCCTCAGCTTTGGTGTTTTCTTTGCTGTACAGAACAAGTGGTGTTGGACATCCAGTTTCAAGAAGCTAATCTCTGCCTTAGAGTCTTCTCAAACCATTTCCAGAAAGCCTGCAAAACACTGAGCTGAAATCCATTTTTGTCTATATTTTCCTACAGCTTCAAGGCACATTATGAAGTTAAAGGAAACTGCCTAAGCGTCATGACTTGTGAAGTGCATCTGAAAGTTTTGATTTATCTTTTAAGATTGTTAACTGGTTCAAGAAATTCTTCTGATATCCAAAGATTTTTGTTTTAAAATTGGAAGAAGTAAGCGAGTTATATTCATACATAAATGTAATAACAAATGCATTTTTTCTGGTGAGGTTAAGAAAGGGGGGGAAATGAGTATGTAAATGACAGAAGTTCAAATAAGTTTTTGAGGTTCTGTCAAAAATCTTTAGACAGCAAGTTTCCAATGCAAGTTCAGAAGAAATGTGTGTAAGTGTAATTATTCTGCCCAAGTGCAGAATATTGAGCAAAGGGCCCAATGGAACAAGTTGAAAATGGCATAAAAAGGAATAGTCATGGTCTCTTTCATTCATATTTTAGCAACATGTCCACTTGGAGTCTTTACCATTACTGTAAAATAAAGATAAGATAGATATGGAAGCAAGAACAACTTCTTAACTTGTGACAAATACAGAATTAATTCTGTAATGCTATTGCTGTTGATTTTTCTCACTGAATTTTGTGGTTGAATTTGATCACTTGCTGCTGCTATTCAGAAAGGGAATTTTACTTTTACTCATGTGAGCATTCAGATTTTTCAAAGTGCTGAAGGAATTGAATAGTAACATCTGACTTAATTTACAGCAAATAAATTAAACTAAAACAACTAAATAAAACAAAGGAACAATATTAAAACTTTTCGATCACAACTGCATTTGGTGAATTAATGTAGAAATTGAGCATTGCTATATTTATCATTAAAACAAGTTCTCCGCTGGCTAGTCTTCACTTACAAACACCGTGACAATAGGACAAGAAAGAGGATGGATTGAGTCAAGGAACCGTTAAGCCCCAGCATTACATTTTGACCAGTGCTTGGACTAGTTCTTCTGGTTTTTAATCTCTAGAAAATTAGTTTCTTTTCTCATTGGATTTTGTATTATTCTGCTACTCGGTTTCATTCAGAACTACAAATAGAAATACTGGGGGAAAAAGAACAACTTGAAAACAAAGCCATGAATGAAGCTATTTCTGTTCTATTTCAAAGCCAGCCAAGGATGACAAAAAGCTCAAAGGAAAGTCTGTTCTAATGAGATTTCTCCTCCAAAGATTTTTTGATACTCTTGGGTACACATTTGAACCCTTCAGGGTTTATCTGATCAGAAATTAATTTCTGGGCAATCCTCTTATGCTCGTGGGTCACAGTCATGACCTGGAATGTCTTGTTGTGCTAGAAGTGGTAAAGCAACAAAACTAATAGCTTTGTCAGAATTAAAAGGTTGAAACTGAATCAGGAGAAATGCAAAATAAATAATTGGAGCCTAGTAACCTTTTTTTTTTAATCATATCTCAAATGCATTTCCACAAGAGCAAAAGATACATATTTCACATGTTATAGACGAAGGTGTAATCTCTCTTTATCTGGATACATCCACACCAATGCCAGCTTTCATTTGAGGATGTAAAATTGAGAAGGCAACAGAATGACAGGGAGAACCTAATCTGAGTGGTCCAGGGCAGACCAAAATGATGGAAATACACAGTTTTACAGAAGGAAAAAGGATTTGCTGGCTGACAGCTTTTAAGCACAGCTGCTTTCTGGGCACTAGGGAATTGTACACTTTGCTGTTGCTTCAGTATGTTGCCACTTTAGTCATTTAAATCTCTATCCAAGACTGTAAACATCTGTGAATTAAATAGTCTAGGAATATAGTACCTTAACCATTTTTCCCCTCTCAGAAGAGGAATAACATACAACATGAGCGTGAACTGCTAACCAAACTCCCTGTAATATAATAGCAACATGAGGCTTACACACAGATCAAAAGTCTGCCCTCATTCTGACATAAAAGCTCCAGCTGCAAAGAACTGTAGGAAACCAGGGGAAATGATTACAGCTGCTGATTTGGGGAGTTAATGCAGGTTGAGATGGAAAAGAAGTTTGAAGGAAATTGTACACACAACTTTGGTTTCACAGCGTTACAAACACTCAATCACAAGTTTGTCCAATGAATAAGGGTTACTAATAGTGAGGGAGATTTCTGCATCACCTTTTTTCTTTTCTCTTCTAAGTAACAGTAAGGAATAGCACACAGCAGCATCCCTAGACCATAGGCTGATCTGCAGTTCCCATGGAGACAGGTATGGTTACTTAGTCATTTAGAGAGAAAGGTCCTTTCTTCTGTCACATTTTCTTTAGAATTTGAGTCACTATATTGTATTATCAGTCTTCTTATTTTTTTAAAAGGTAGCATAGTTCAAGTCATTGCAATTCTGGTCCTTACAATTCCCAATACAGATGAAGTGGTTTTAAGACTTAATTCCGCCACTGCTCTCTCACTGAGCTGAATAGAGAGAAACAATTAAAGGCAGAATTTGCGTTATATCTTGCAAAGCCCAAGGGCTTTCTGCAAAGAAATGCAGGGTTATGTCAAGAATAAAAAACGAAAGAGCAAGCACGTTTTGTCTCTTCTGTGTACTTGCAACATTCTTGCTATGTACACATCTTCCCCTTGCTCTCTACAACAACGCTTTCCATTATTATCAGCTTTACCTTCTGAGCAGCAGACTGTAGACAGGGATTAGTAGTATTTTTGTAGACTTGTTTGGCCAAACTTTGCTATATACTACTTCAAAGACACTGGTTTTTCTTTTTATTTCCTTTTTTCCCCCATTCATTACTTGCCAGAAGTTTTGGAAGGTCTAGAGAATAAGCCAAGATCGGATTTTAGCTGGTTCCTAGCTCTAATGACTTATTTTCATTAATTAGAAGAAGGAACAAAAAATCCAAAAGAAAAATAATCCAGACATACTTTTTACATTAATTACCCTGACTGTGAATACGCTTCAGAATTACTCACAGAAATGAGCCATGAAGAAATTAGAAAAAAATTATCTACTTCAGAAACTTAGAGGATGAGAGATTCTCTGAACACTGTATTCATTTTAACTGACCTCACTGAGAAGAAAGGCTTTGCAAGGGGTCAGTTGAAGGTCTAGGTCCTTTATTTGCTCAATGGATTTTTGCACAGAGATGAACAAGGGCTAGAAGTATGCCAGATCGGAGTAGTAGCCAGGTAGGTGATGCAATTAGAGTATGACAATACAAGATGTAGAAACAAGTCAGAGAGAAACAGCTGTTGTATTTATCACAAAGAACAAAGGGAACAACTGGAAGAAAGATCGGCAAGTCCTGCTGTAGGACATGAAACCACATGTTTGTAAACATTAAGGAAAACATAAAAGCACAGTAAGCATGACTGGACACTGCACTGAATAGGATGGGTTGTTTGAAAAAGGTGGAGATGGCACCAAAGCAACAGAAATTGATATGGATAAACACATTCCATTCCTGTCAAATCAGAGGCAGATACATGCAAGTCAGGAATCAAAAATGAGGTAGCTTTATTTAATAGAGGAAGGGAAATTGATATTGACAATTGCAAAGCCTGATCTCAATCAGGAAAAACATAAAGGAATTAACCAATAAATATAATACACCATGAAGGATAATTTGATATTATTTACTAGGGTAACTGATTTTCTGGGGAAATTAGGTAAAATGCAATCCGTCAGACTTAAAGGAAAGCAATCAATTTGGTTTCAGATGAAAAATTACCATTTAGCATGAAGAAGATGTGATGTAGTTCTGAAGCGTAAAATGAGTAAAGAGCTAGCTAGCAAGAGGAGAGAATTGCTGGTGATTACAGTTCTACAGGAGTCTAATGCAATACTTTAATTAATTAGCAGGACATAAAGAGGTGATGCAAATGATACTTTCTGGTGACAAAAAATGGAGAAGCATTGTCAACATAGATTAAGGGGGTTTACATTTTCTTTTAAATAGGAAGACCGTGCTTCTTTTAAGTTCCTAAAGCACTGAAAAAACAGTGTTTCACAGCACAGAGCAGTGCTTCTAGGCTCTGCACGAGAACTACAATTCTACTATTAAATGGGAAATCAGAACTTGGAAACAAATAAAAAAAACCACAACCATCTGGGATGATTAGCCTACCACTTTGTATAACAAAAAATATGACTCTGACTATGATAAACTCAGTTCCAGGAGAGATACAAGGTAAAGTATTTCCAGTGAAATAGAATGGCATTGGACAATCACATTGTACAAGGCAATAGCAGAATGATACAATTCTACTCATTCTTATTCAAGAAAAAAGTCATTTAAATTGGAACAAAGAGTGCTCCTGAAGGGAAAGGAGAAGTTATTTTAAGAAATGGCAACTATTCACCCAAGCAACGTGCAAGCTGATGGAGGATATGACTGTTCTCTGTAAAGGTGGAAAGGAGGAAAATTAATTACTAAATACAAAAAAAAGGAAACCTAACAAAAATATGCACACACCAGCAACAAATACAACAAATACAGACATTCTAACTACATTCTAACCTTTAAAGCAGAGAGATCCTTGAACAATCAGATATTGGTAGGAATACTAGAAAAATTACCTAAGTTTACGATGTGGTTAATACACGACAAATATTTTGTTATAGTACTCCAAAGACCAAGCACCTACCTTTGCCCTTGTTTGGGTGTGCTACACCTCTCCCTCGTTGCTCCATGCTAACTTCCTCCACAGCTTGCCAGTTTGCACAACACCAACTAGATAGGTGTTCTCAGATCTAGCCTGGGCCTGATACAGTGTCTGCTCATTCAGTCCTGTGATCGGGATCCTCTCATGATGCAAACAACCTTTTTGTCAGTGTCTCCTTAAATATAACTAAAATATATTTTTAAATATAGAAAAATAAAAAGATTTAATAACCAACTGTTGTATAGAAATCAGTTTATAAAGAAAAAGATAGTTACACATACGTTAGAAATTTAGTGTTTCTCTTACTAAAAATATTCCTGAGTTAGTAGGGAAAGGAGTAAACTGGAATCAATGCTACATTTACTCTGCTCTTATCTAGGGCCACTGGAACCCAAGGTGAGATGGACGTCTCTATCAAACACCAAAGAAACATGAAATTTGAATGCTTAGTAGAACACAAATTCATTCATTCTCAAAAAGCAGGCTCTGACTTGTAACTGAAAGGGTATTTCTAACTGAAAGGGTATTTCTGCAGCTAAGGGTCTATGGCATGCAGCTGAGCAGCCTGGATCCCTCCCACTAAAAGACTTTACATGCCGCTTGTAGGTACAGTGAAAGTGAGACTGATGATCATCTGCTAACTCCAGTAATCTGGTGACAGCGCACTTAAAATTTTTAGTATCTGTTTTCTGGCACATTAACTGGACTGACTTACACCACAAACTGTCACAGCAGTCAGATAAATCCCTCTCATGGCCATTATAAGCTGTTGCTCTGAAATCTTCCCATTATTCCTAGCAAGAGAAAACCACTATATCTGGATTATTACAAATCCTTTTTTGTTAAAGTTGCTCTGCATGACTTATTCTGCCAAGGGAAATGCTGCAACTCTTCAAGTAGTTCTATAAAATGTCTCCTTGGTACTGGGAGAATGTGACCTGCAGAGATCGGTCCCACATACCCTTCCTAAGTAGGAACAGGATAAGTAAGCTCAACCAACAGTGTGGGAGATCTTTCTCTCTTCAGTAAGTGTATTAAGCACACGCTACAGGTCTACAGGAACCCAGTGTGTTTAGGAGATGATGCAGTCTTCAGGGAAGAAATGGAGACTACAAACCTCAAGAGAAAAACAAATTGATTAAATGCAGAAAGCATGAAAGCCCCATCAATACTCACAAGTACCTCCAAGAGTTTCCTTAGTCAAGCTTAGTTTCTCTCAGTAGCTCCCACATGTAGAACTAGACACTGACTTGTGCATGTGCTACTTTTCCACTGGATTGTGTACTGCCTTAGAGAGGTGAGATGATGTCAAAATAATTTCTCTAGAAACTGTGTTCCTGACTTAGATCCCTCATGTCCTAGCCAGATAAACTGGTAGTTTCACCTCTTTATTTCCTTCCCATTAAACATGGTGATCTCATTTACAATAACAGATCGAATTTAGAGGATACACACATTAAGTTACACTGAGTCTCATTCAGAACTGATCAAAGAGTGATCAATGTGTCAACATTTTCTCTAAGGATGTGACATCAGAAAGGGTTCCCCGCTGTTTTGGAGTCAAAAGTTCCACAAAGTAGGAAAAGAAAAATTTTGTTTTTCTAAACCATAATATAGATACACACTTTGTCTTCACTTTTTTTAATGAACTAAGAGATTCCCTGAAATTATTTCAAGAATGTCATTGCCGTGCTAGAAAACCAAATACTGAACAGCACAATTGCGATAGAGAGCCCAATAAATGAAGTATTCACCTCAAAAGAATAACAATATACTTAAAATCATCTATGTTATGGTGAGATTGGTTGGTAATGTAGCTGGAAGAAAAGTTGGTTGTACCTTGCACTTTTACTGTCTTTTTATTGTATGATGCATCTATAGATATTTGATGCTTTTCTTAATGCTTCAATTTCTAGAGGTCTCGAATCCACAAAACTTTCTAGAGGATAAAACATAGAGTGTATCTTTTTATGTGATGAATTTCCATGAGGACTCACGATATTAACAAACTTTATTTGCTATAGTAAATCAAGATTCACATTTTGGGATTGGCACATCCACCCAGATTTTCAGGATCTAGGCATCCCTTTCATTATCTTTCCTTAGAAGTGCATCTCCTTCCACCCACTGACATAATGCTGTTTCCCCATTTCCTCCATGCTATCACAGCCGAACTTCTACACAGAAAGGCTGTGAGATGCCTCTGGCTGCTCCACAGTGCACTTTAAAAGGGTATTCTTCCTCTGAGTATTGTCATCTCTCAGAGAAGGTTTTTTCAACACAAGCCAGTCTTCTCTGTGTGTTAGCAAGGAAAAAAACAGGGTTGTATAAATATACAAGGAAAGTATGAGGGAAATGCAGAAATTCTTTGGAATAACCATATTCAGAAAGGACTTCAGCCCACCATTGTGCACAAATACTCATGTTTCTTTCTTCTGCTTTCAATGTGATGATTCTTAATTAAACTCCTCTGATGAGTCCATATGACTTAGTGCTCAACAGCTGCTTAACGGAGGTTATTTCTTATCCCGTTTAGGAACCAACAAATAAAGTGTTGTCTACTTAGTTCAAGTATAAATCTAATCCTTGCTGGGTCATCTCTGAATGCTTTACAAGACGGCAACTTTGCTAATGATCTAACAGGTTGTATGTATTAGGATTGGATGCAAATTCAACAGCTCTAATGTTCAAATTATATGCAGATTTACAGATGAGATGCATAAGGACTCTTAGAGGGATCTGATTAGAGAAGATGGAGCAAGACGAGAGAATCTCCATTTCTGAATGTCGATCACAAAGACACTGGCTGGATAATTGCCAGATAACATGGTGTTCAGCTTAAAAAAAAGAGCACAGGGTCAACAACTACAACAGCTACATTAGATGAAACTCCTTCTGATGGAATATCACCCACAACACTGTACCAAGGGTGCTTTAGAACCATGTGTAGGTGGCAGAATATTGCAGGTCCAAAAATGTGCAAAATTAAGATCCTGAATCCCTGAAAATTCTTTCAAAACTTAAATTATATTCCATTGTCATCTCATTTTCTATTCAATTACACCCAACAGTAGTTACAGTTGTGACTTAAGATTTGAAAGAGCACCCATGTGTTTTCATTTTCCACACCTACTACTACAGCAAAAAGAACATTTAATAACATCATTAAACTTTGTAAAATTATTTAGTTGAAAAATTAATTTAATTATATTGAAAGTTAATTATAATACTCTTACTGGGAAATAAGCTGTGCTGAGATATTTGATGGTTCTGTGACAGATGTGTTCCACCCCCCTCCTTTAACCAAACCAGCAGCAGTTTAGCTCAGGCTTGAGAGAAGGTAAAGGTCTGCCCACAGCCAGGACAAGTACTATTCTAGAAAACCCACAAGGAGCAGAGCAACACAGTGAATACTGATAAGGAATCTCATGCATAGCTCTATTATATGCAATTTGGCTACAAGTCAACCACTATTATTCCATAAACATGACAGCTCAAGTGAGCCTTTTCTGAATTCTCCCTACTAGGCATTGTGGCTGCATGGTGATGATCTCTCCTTCGACTGGGATGCCTCTCAAGGGTGCTCTTCGAAGCAATGAGATCTTTTACCAATGACAGATAGCTGCTGACCCCACTTGAATCCTCCCTGGATGGCAGCTGGACTACATGACCACGTAATTCTCCTCTTTAACAGAGATTAGTTGTTTAGTCTAGATAAGTAACATTTTAAATAGAATAAATAATTTTGAGTTGTATCGTTGTGTGATTTAGTATGTTTTTTGCTTATCTTTGATAGTATAAGTAGCAAAATGCTCTGAAGCACTAGGCCGCAAGATGGGAATTTTCAGTTTAAAACTTTCCCAGCTCATCCAACCTGTTTTAGCCAAAACGTGGCGTCCAGAATGAACGAAAACAGGGAAATAAGGAGACTTCAAGAATTCAGACCATCAACAACAGCTGCAACTAAGATAAGACAAAAATCTGTCTGAAAGACAGCGAAGGAATCCAACAAGGATCAAGAAGATCCCTGACCCAAATATTACTTCTGGGTCAAATCATCACATGAGGGAACAAGGCTCATAGTCTGTAAGGGTATAATTACCCAGGAATTTCTTTGTTGATGTTGACCTCTCTCTGCAGAGTTTCCCTCTCTCTGTGGAGCTGCCCATGCTGCTGTATCCCTCTATTAAATAATTTATTTTATAAAATCTGATGTCTGAGACTCTGCTTAGTAAAACCTCAGATTTGAACTCCAGAGTGAACTCGCACTGGATGTCCAGATGGGAATGTAAATGAATAGGGGATAAGCATTATGAAACTTTGAAATTTTAACTAAGTGATACAGAGAATCCAATGTGCACATACAAGTGCATATAAGTGCTATATATAAGTGTTATAAGTGCATATAATTCTTTAGCTATAAACACACATAATCTGATTTTCCCATATGTATGTCCTCCATGCAGTAAGCAATACCTTATGGTCGAACTCTATGAAGTTGCACTTTCATTTAAATACAAGTTTTATCTAAAATACTCATTTGAGACAGGTTCACAATTCCACAATTCCTGTCACACACCAATTTTTCCTAATCAAAACCCTTTCCAACATAATTGGAAGGTGAAGAAATATGTGAAAATTAATATAATTGAAAGACATTTTCAAAGACAGTCTATTCTAATGAATCCAACAAAAAAAAAATATATCCAGCTATAAAAGTAAAACAGCATGCCACTTAACTCTTTGTTAAGGATGGTAATTAGCAGGAAGGTCAGGCATAGTATTAATGAAGTAGGATTTTTATTTCATTGAGGCTAAGTTTAACAAGGCAAGTGGTCTAGGCTAGGAAGGAACAGTTGCTAAATAACATCCAGAGAATATGAAAAGTCAGATGAAAATACTGCACTCAGGAAATATTAATGAAAACACTGTTACCTATGGAAATCTATGGCATGGGGACAAATCTGCGGGGAGGGGTGGCGGGAAATGCATATAAATGATTAAGGAGGTCAGATCCTCGAGCTTGTTATCTGAAATCATTCTATCTGAAATCACCCTTAAAATTCCCAGGGTACAACCTGCTCTCTGCCAAGAGCACATAAATGTGCAAAACGGAAGTAAAATATGGGGAATCCTTTCCTCCTCTCAATGCAACCAGCAGACCAAAGCTTCCACAACACTCAAGCAACACAAGTTGCACAGCACAGTCTGAAGACAAACATCACAGACTACTATTCTTGTCTTGACAATGACTGTTCAGAATCTTCACCTAGGCAATAATTTTGTATTCATTCAATGTGTATTCTGAACTATCTACATAATATCTTGACTCTTCAACAGAATCAAAAAATCCTTTGGAGAGAAGGAAAGTATTATTAAAATGAATACTACAGATTATCTCCTTCTACTATATTACTCTTACTTATTTTATCAACAAGATGGGAATGGATTTGAATTTTCTTTCAGGAGTGCTGAGAAGGAAGTTGCATACACATTGCTCACCACTTCTGCAAAAGCAACCATAAGGCTTTAGCTAGCTTTAAGTACTACTTTTCACACCCTCTGCCACTCTCACAGTCCTATTCTCATTGCATCATGAAGTGTTGAGCTTGACTTTTCTTACTAAGCATTCTTGCTGATGAGTGATGGGATAGGCCAATGGAAAACACAGACCTCCTTCTTCACTCCTGTTTTTCTATACAAACTGTCTACTCTTGGGCTTGCATATGGGCTAAAGTCCATACGCGCATGGCCACATTCACAGCAGCAAGCATCTGGTATGAGACTCTCAACCACGCAAATGCACACCAGTGAAAGCAATGTTTAAAACAAGTATGTTTTTTTGGCAGGGATTCTTCTTGCTACACCTTGTCCATCACTTCAATATTCAGTGGATCTTTGAATTATCTTTGTTCTCGTTGTTCTTTACACCTGAAGCATACACCAGGCCCTCATCATCACAGACACTGTCCTTATCATCCACTTTAGAATTAACAGGTCTATTAACAGGTAAAATGAAGAAGACACAGTTTGATTAAATACATCAACAATAGATCCCAGGATCCTGGGCAGTACTGGGCCAAGTGATTCTTTGTCTGTTTCCCTGTTTTAACACCTTGATTCTCTTTGGTGAGTGCTGTACCTTGGCAGTTGCTCAGGAATTCTGAATCATTGTCAGATACCAAATATTACTATTAATATCAAATATGAGATCAAATACAGCCTCCTATTCTCCAAATCCCATCTCAAGTGAGATCAAACTTCTCGTAGATCTTGAAAAGACCTGAGTATCTCTAATCTTCAGGAAACAAACATCAGCTCCTAGAGCTCTCAGATCAATGTTTTTCATTGGCCCAGTAACAACAGATTTTCCTCAAACATTTTCAGGTGGTCAAAATACTCCAGTATCCCTTCTGAGCAACAGACAACCTTGAAAAAAGAATAATGCCACAGGTATGGGCTTGTAATAAGTATTGCCAGATATATCTCAGAATCACATCTCTGAAAATCCTCCCAATTTTTTCAATACAGAAAAATGCACATCGCTATATAAAGTGATAACTGAAATCTATAAACCTTGAGAAATTCCTTACATCCAGCAGTTAACAGACAGGATTCTCTATTAATGAAGGTTAATGTGCTAATAAACCATTTGTTAAAAGCAGTAACTAAGCAATTGTGAGAAAATATGCTGTATTTAATGAATAATGTCAAGAAGACAGAGTGCCCCGACACCTGCTGGCATTGCTATTCATATTTTTGCTATCTGTGGTAGTGGATATGGGTAATTGTTTGCTACTAATGGGAAATTGCTGTTAAAACTCGTTATCCCATGCAACAACAGAGCTGGACTCTGCGATAAGCTAAATAAAAACAAGACCTCAAAGTAGTTCTCTCTGTAACAAGCTGTTGCTCCAAATTCGTATGTGACCTCCCCTGCATATGGAATTCACCAGCTTAAAAGAAGAGCTAGCTTTTCCATCCAAAACATCAACTCCTATTTATTAAGCAAGAGTAAAAACAAGGCTTTTGGGACATTGTCTTCTCTTTCGTTGAGCTCTGAGGAGGCTAAAACATAATATGGAGTCCCAAATTAGAAGGGGAAGAGAGAAAAGATGAGTATTCATGTTGACAAATCCCCAATCATTCTGATACCCCCAAAGGATAGACTTTCCTGCCCAGCTTGCCACCAAAAATTAATAAAATGTACTTCAACGGAACTTCACCATTTTTATCTTTCCTTCCCTTCCCACATTTTTCTTGCACTCGTATTTGCAACTGAATGCAACAGATTAAGTAATGTTCAGACTTTCTTTCATTGTTTTCTTATCAATTTTCTTCACCCTTCTTTGACAGTACAGCTTTTCAGAGGATGAAGTCTTGAAATGCTACTGAAAAAGAAAAAAAAGAATAAACAAAAGGAAACAATTCAAGTTTTTGTTTCCACTAGACAATAGGGAGGGAAATGAATTTTATGGCAGTAATTCAACATCTCTGTTTTTAAAAACTAAATGGAAGGCATGGATGGGAAAAAGAAACAAACATTTGAGAAAAGTTTTGCAAATACACTTTAAAGACTCATATTAACATTTGGTATTACATAGATAGTGGTATGTCTGGACACAGCCAAAAACAAGGCAGGACTCCAAGATGGTATAACCACATAATACTCACACATTGGCAAATCTAGGTAAAGACCCTCAGCTTGAAAGTTTTACAATATTTACTTAAGAAAAATCTGTCCTTTCAGGTATTCCCAACAAAACAAATTGTTGTAATTCCTATGGTTACTGCAGGAATTAATTTCTCTATGGCACAGAATGAATTATCACAATTCCATATTTTTACCAAAATTTGATTATAAAAATAAATTTAATCTTTCATTTACTTTCTTGTTTGCAACCATTCTGGAAACATAATTCACCTTTCACAGGCATTCATTAGGTTCCATGAAAGAATAATGGATTTCTTTTAGAGTATAATTAACAATAAACGTGTAATGGTGTATAGTGGAAACATGGCTCTGAATTCAGACAGTTGAAATTAAGTAGAAAACCTACTCAACATGGCTACGCCCTAAAAAATAAACAAAAAGTTACCCAGTTTAATTCTGAAAAGTGACAGTTTTAAACTAATTAATTTTGGAGACATTGCTAATAAACCTTAATATTTCCCAAAGAATGATGAATGGCTTGTAATTCAATTTTTATTAAGCTATTACCAAGTCCTGTGTTAATTAAATACAGACATCAACAGCAATTCCTGCAAAGTAAGATCTGAAAATGTAAATAATGTATTAAAATAAGTAAATACCTTTGTACTACCCTGAAACAAGACAAGCCAAGAGCACAGAGAGCAAACTAAGGAATTGAGAATTAGAGGGAAATTCTATACACTTGTCCCTCTCATGTAGACTTGTTCAATATTTTATAATGTCTGCTGAATTTTACATCTATTTCACATCAACAAATCTCCTCGTCATGTAAGTGTTAAGGGTTGGCAGATGAGGTGCCTTCTGTGAGCAAAGAGCTTGTGAAAGAATATTTCTCCTGCAGCTAAGATGAAATAAAAGATAAAGAGAGATGAGAGAGGACCACCAAACAGAAGATCTGCCCCAAAGAGCTTACAGGAACACAGTATTATAAGACAGAGATTCTGGTGCCACACACTCCCCTCCTCGTGCCCAGACAGACTTTGTTCCAGCTGTGCCAGGAGGCAGTGACAAAACTCCAGCTGACTGCATAGGAAAGAAAAAGCCTCAGCAACAGCAGAATTTTAGGTGTGTCCATGTCAGCTTTTAGGTGTGTGCTTGGGAAATTTTAATAGATCATTTCATAAACAAATACAGAGGGAAAGACTTTTTAATCTTTCTCTCCTTCCTTGGCAATGTATTAATATGACTTGTTATCCGTATTCGAATGATCTCTAAGGTTCTCAATCAGTCTGGAGGTCCACTATATTAGATATTCAGATGGTAAAAGAGAATCCTAGAAGGTCTTACACTTTAATAATATAGGGTAGGAAAAAAGCAAGAGAAAACTGTTTAGCATCATAATTTCAAGCTCATTTAATGCCAAAAGATTCCAAGCAGCACTACTGGTATTTGCTTATCCACCTCCTAACAGATAAATTATCCATGCTAATTTTATAAATGAGAATTGAAGGGCCAAAAGGCTGAAGAAATCATCCAAGCTCACATGACAAGTTACAGAGGTAGTAGTAAATAAATCCCTCTATTGGTTGACCAGTTCTTTAGGTGTTTGAGAAATAACCCTCCTTCAGCTTCCACATTTGTTAGGATGTGGCAGTGAAACCGTAATATTAAATCAAAGAACCATGGAATGGTTTTGGTTTGGGAGGAATCTTAAATATATCTGGTTCTAATCCCCCTGCAATGGGCAGGGACATATTCCTGTCATCTACAACATCTCTGGGCAATCTGTGCCAGCACCTCATCACCCTCACAGTAAAAAATTTCTTCCTAATATCTAATCTAAATCTCCTCTCTTTCAGTTTAAAACTGTCCCCTCTTGTCCTATCACTCTCTCAGTCTGTCCTCATATGGGAGATGCTTCAGCCCTCAGATCATCTTTGTGGACCTCCTCTGGACTTGCTCTAACAGATCTATGTCCTTCCTGTGCTGAGGACTCCAGAATTGAACACAGTACTCCAGGTGAGGACTCATGAGAGCAGAGTAGAGGAGCAGAATTACCTCCCTTGACCCCTGTTGGGTTCTTTTGATGCAGCGCAGTACATGGTTGGCTTTCTGGGCTGCAAGCGCACATTATTGTCTCATGTTAAGCTTCTCATCCACCAGCACCCCCAAGCCGTTCTCTTCAGGCTACTGTTCTGAATATCTAGTCAGGTATACTACGATTAGGCATCCCAACGAAAAATGATGCTGTATATTCAAGTAACAGGAGATGCTAAAACATTCTGCCCTGAAATGAGGCAACAAACAGAACACAACAAACAAAACCCCTGCACAAAAATAAAATGTTGCTGTTTTCTTTTTTTTTGCAGCAGAAGAAAGTTGAAAATTCTGTGCATGAGTTGACAGCGATAGAACAATTTCCCATTCATTTATGCAACCAAAACCAGACTGTGCAGTCAGCCATCCAAGCTTCTCTGAACAGGGATGGCATACGGTTTTCTTAATGCACTGCTTTGTAGTCATTCCTAACCTCCTCCCAGACAGAAACAATTCATATTGAAGAATCATTTCTTATCTGAACCATATCTAATCAATAACAAAACTTGTTTCTGTCCTCCCTCAGATCACTCTGAAGTCTTTCTCTGCCCCAGTTCTCCTGATGAGAGTTGGGGCTCAGAGAGCTGGACTCATGGAAAAGAGAAAAAAATAAATCAAACAGGAATGATGAGAGAGGAGAAGATTAGAAAAGAAACCGGGCTTTAATTCAGATTCATGCTACCATATGTCCTTCAGGTTGATTTCCCATGACAACTCATCCTAGCAATAACAGAGAAGTCAGAGATGTCAACAACATTGCTAAGGACCAGCCTTCCTTCAGAATGTGAAGAGCAACGTACTTCAGCAAGACCCAGTGAAGTATAGTACAGAGAACTGGCCATAGAAGTGCCTCCAAATAACTAATAACATAAAAGTAATCTTATTTCTTAACACTCCACTGAAACTGTTTTTAAGAGATACAAATAATGCTAAGAATTCTGGCCAGCATTGACCAACAGGCTGTAGCAACCTATTAATGCCTGTGATCTGGACATCAAAGCTGAGAACCAGAGCAGGGACACCCCAAGATTTGTTTCCATTCCCTGAAACAGCAGGATGCTTTTGTTCCTGCTCCATGTCTGCATCTAACTAGTTCCCAAGGCGGAGCCAGTAGATGATCCTGAAGACCACACAGCCTAGTCCTGCACTATCTCATTAATAATTCTATCTATCTCAGGCATTTCAGTCTTTTAATACCAGTCACAATTTTGGCTTTAAGTTCTTCTCATGTTGTTACTCATCTTAAAAATTCTAATGCTACTCAGCTTTCTTCTGATCAGTCAGTGAAAGTGCAGGAGCCTCTTTGCATATTATGGGACAGGTTGCAATGGAAAAGCATAAATTCCAAGAAATTAATGCAATAACACACCCAGAATAGGTACAGAGCTTCAGCGGGAAACCTTGCCTTGTGCTCATGCTACAAGCCAGTGATTTTATACTCTTGAAAAGATCCTGTGGGCTTCATGATTATATGTTCCTGCCCCTTGGAGAGGCAAAATGCCAGTGATCACCCAGTTTGCTGTCTCCTGCCTGCACAAAAGCCTCAGGCTCCCCTACTCTTCTCCTAGTGCCATCTCAGGCAGACACCAAGAGCCTGATGGAAGGCAGGATCCTCACACAGAAGAAGGTGCTACAGACACACATCTTACTTCCATGAGAGACAGCATCTCCCAGTACCCAGCAACCTCCAGGACTATAATCCCTTCTCCTAACCCTGGGACAGGTTTCCAAGATTAGAATATCTGCCATACCTCCAGTCTGTAAAAGGCACAGACCTACAGAGTATGTAGGAACATTCTCCTCTGATTATCAGTTATTCTTGGTGCCAAATATAGCTAAAAATAACACTGACAGTGCATGAACACAAGAAAATGAGAGATAACCACAACAGAGGAGAGTCTGCTCACCATTCAAGATGTCACTGCTCTGTCACTTGCACAAAGAAAATACAGATTCTCAGATTAACACACTTGGTGCTTAACGTCAACAAAGGAGTGGAAAGCTCTTCTTCAGAAATATCTGGTGGTTTTAGCGTACTTTTACCTTTTAACTACATATTTTCTTGGCTTTGTATTTTTAAAGTAAGTTCCAAGAGCTTCAGCAGTCTTCTGTGTTTGAATTTTATTTTGCTTTGTTCTGAAAGCTAGTGCATTTCTAGGCATTAATCCTGCCTGTTTAATCTATGCACATGTTTGTTCATTAAGTTGGCTTTGTATGTAATGAGGTTTTTGGCAGTTCAAGCTTTTTTTATTTAGCATCATTGGGTTTTATGATTTTTACAAGTTCCACATAGCAAAACATTCACCCAGATATTAAACTGCATAGAATATCCACCAATTAATATTGACTCCAGAAGTGACCATGCAGACACCATGAAATAAGTCTAATGAAAATAAAGGATTTTTCCAGTGTTGACCTCCATCAAATTTTGTTTTCTGAAAGAAGACAAATGTTTCTGCTTCTTTTCAATCCTCTGGTAAAGTACAGAACAAACACATATATGCACCACATTCACATTTGCTCACAAGGTCACTGAAAAAGTCATCTTAAAAAAAAAAATCACATTTAGTCCAAACACACAAGAATCAAGATGACCATAAAAGAAAAAGCAGTTACTAGAGTAAAAACTGCTTGCAAAAGGCAGTCCTGTGGCACAGTTTTCTGGTCTTGCACGTGTTTGCAGTCACTTAAGACACTTCCCTCAGCAACTGCGGATAAGGGTTCAAAGTCCCCAGATGTGCTGGGTTCATGGGGCTCTTTAGATGTTTACACTTCCTTTGCTCCTGGCATGTTCCTCCACGTATGGAGTGATGCATCTGTAATAAATCCATGTAAGGCGTCTGCTGTGGTGGGGAGGACAAAGCACTATGTAACAGAAGAGAGTGTGCTCTCCCTAGGGATCACAAGGAGAGAC
The DNA here is from genome assembly GCA_033558185.1 of Dromococcyx pavoninus. Taxonomy (NCBI): domain Eukaryota; kingdom Metazoa; phylum Chordata; class Aves; order Cuculiformes; family Neomorphidae; genus Dromococcyx; species Dromococcyx pavoninus. The sequence continues at coordinate 1,892,718 of JAUMJL010000091.1, read as the reverse complement.
TTTTCACGTATAGGTGCTGGTATGAAGCATCACGGATCTCTTCCTTTACCACGACCACTGGTATTAACATTGAGGAGTAAGAGAAGCTGTAGCAGCAAAATATTTGAGATATAGATGTAAGAGCCAGAAACACACAGTGAATGAAATGTAAAACTCACACTGAGTGTATGAGACTGGAAAAGCTAGGTCTAGGAAGTGTGGGAAAAGGCCAGCAGAAAGTTGTTCTAACGCTTAAGATGTAGGAAGGGTGTAGGGAGCATGTTGCAGACTCATTCCAATAACATTGTCATGGGAGCAAAAAAAAAAAACTCATTAAAAATATTTTTAAAGATTTTATAAGGTACTCAGGAAGAAATTTGAACATTTTTAATACTTCTTGTAAAAAATCAAATGGTCAGCCTTATTTTAAATTATGAAGAAGGAACTGTAACCGTGGGTGGTATTGTTTATATTTCTCTGACTCTGCAGAACACATGAGTAAGGTGAGAACAGAACTAGCTTTTAGTCCTCTATGGACGCACAGTTTATGTAGGCTGCTATGAAGCATATGGGTTTACAGGCAGGGTTCCTCCCTAAACCTTTATAGACTCAATGTCTATTACAGAGTTGTATAACACTGGATTTGTTGACCCTGGATATACATTCCTATTCTATGCATTTTTTTCCTAGCACAGGGTTTATGAAGAACAAATTGAACATTTAGACTGATTACACAAATATGATTTTGAAAAAAGGAGAAAATATTTGTCATCTGTGGCCAACAGATTAAACATTCTTATACTAATTTACCTATATATCATCAGCACGACTTCTTTTATGTTTCTGATCATTCTGAGTTTCATAGTCAAGGTCAGGGTTAATACAACGCAAGCACATAATATAAGTTATGAAGTTTTTTTGGATGGACTTTTTGGTGTTTTTTAATGTCAGAATGGTCTATTTATCATACTCCAGTATCTCATAAATAATTGTATACACTGCACTGTAAACCCTAAATTCTGTTATTATAAAGAAACTACAAAGTCATGTTCAGAAAACCAATCCATCCATCTATATTTTTCCCTTTTAAAAATCTCCTAGCCACTTTCTAATTTGTTTTAACTACAAACTTCTATTCAAGGAACAAATGGATTTGTGCTTTACCCAATATAAATAAAAATAGCCACCCACAGAAATGTCTTTTTGCCGTAGACTGACTAAGCTTTTCAAATGTTTGCCAACAGCTTAATAAATGCTTCTTACAAGAGCAATTAAAAGTAATGCCACAAATACTAATTTGACTCTGGTCTCCAATACCCTAAGCATTTTTTGCCTGGACAACTGTAGCAAAAATAAATGTTCATGTGTACTCCCTCTATTTTGCACCCTGTAGTGCAATATTTTACTCTCAATGTGCTTAATTTGTTCAGCTCTTCAAAAAAAGAAAAAAAATATACATTTCAATGGATGGCATATGTACCAGATTATGTTACTTTCTTCTCTTCAGTAATTATACTGTCATTGTCCTTTGAGATGGGACTTGGGAAATTACCCAAGTCCAAATTCCTAAAAGGTGTTTTTTATTAAACTGCAACAGGTATTTTCTTCATTACTGATTAGTCATACTTCATTTGAATTTAGTATTTATTCTTTCACTTATGTGCAACTACTTTGTGATTCAGAGACTGTGAACTCTGCCTCAGGTGACACTGTATCCACAGAACTTCCAGCACAACTGATGTCCAGCCTATGCACTAATAGTGACGAAAACCTGTCAGCTCTAGCCATAATAGCGTCAGCTCTCCATAGATGCAGGGAGACTCACCACAGGTCACCTCAAGCTTTTTTCCAGTTCTGCTGTTGTATGATTTCTATGACTAACCAAAATTTTAACTTTAAACTACGTTGAGGAAAGGCAACCTATATGTATGCCTAGTGCTGTGTAGTTAAGCAAATCCTATGTGTTCATGTAAGCCTTGTAGGTCTTAAGATGCAGCATTTTGACCTTGGTGCTAAGTGTGGCGTAAAACCCAAAATGAGGCACAAATAGATGGATGGTTCCCTACGGTTAGGGTAATGTTCATTTATCCAGCCTTTATAGACTTCATGTTGCAAACAGCTGTATCTATAGCCAAGCTAATTGTTTCAACTGTATATAGTCAGTGGAGATAACTTACTCTTTAATCCACCTGATATATTTAAGACATGTTCTAACAGTACTATCCCATTGGAAACACGGAGCAGAAGGGGAAAACTAATTAGATTGGGAGATCCAGGAATGTATCAGATAAGGAGAGCTATAGCAGTAAACCCCTCCTTTCATTGCATGGTACATCTGCATCTGTTCAAACCTCTCACCCAGTCAAATCAAAGCTGTATATATGCCAAAGGCTACAAAATATGTTATCAAAGGGATACTGGACAGCATTACAGTCCATAAAGAGGATGATTTAGTACAGACTGATATTTCTGACAGACATCACTATAACCACCACCATCACAATATTCTCCCTAAAGAGAGAGAAGATACTCCGGTTTTAAAACCAACATAATACGGCTGTAATCGCCAAGCCACACAATAGATTCTTAGTGGTAAAAGCAGATTTTTAGACATGACATATGAAAGAGGCCTTTATGATCACTCATTAAAGAAAAACTGTAGCATCCAAGGAATACATGTGAATATATTCTCCAGCTCACCCACAGCCAACAGCTCTCATTCTGTTAAAGAATAAAGCCCATCTAAGATCATTACTAAACAACTAGCTACTTTGATCTGTTATTTTGAATCTGGAATAAAGAGTTTCTGAGCAGCAAAACAAATCAGTTCACCCATATGTCAGACATAATGTTGTCTTGAATATTTTTGATCTCCTAGCTGTGTTTAAAATACGCAGTACCACATAAATCTTTTCTGAGCAATCATATATAGAACCTGACCTCTTTGTACAGTCCAGAACAGATACTAAGAAACTACAAGTTCCAAAGAATTAATATAATGAGCCCCACATTCTTCACTTGTTTTCTTTTTAGACTTAGCTGAGTCCATTATATTTCTCTAAATTCAAACCAATGTTTTTTGTTTAGTCTTAATCTTTATTTGAATCCATTCCATACATTTTCTGCCTTCTCCAAAATGTTCCTATGTTAGTAGGTGTGATACTTTCAGCTATACACCAGAAACCAACAGGTAACACACTAAATATTGAACCTGTAATGCACACAGCTCAGCAGTACTGACATTAAGTACTGGAAGAGTCTGCAGGAGCCACGAGTGCCTGGATTCTAGTGGCAATGATTTCTAACAGTTGGAACCTTCTTAGCATCATAGCTTACTATTTTAATGCTCTGTGTAGAGTATTTTATCCATTATAGCCAGAGGATGACGTTCTTCATCAATACTCTCAAGAAAAAAAGCCATTAACATCCTACTACTCTGAACAGAGTTATACCCATCACTAAAATTAAGAGCCACTTGCAATGCATTCAGGACTTTGTGTCTTTCATGTAGAAGCTTGCGTTGAATTTAGTCCTCGCTTCTGCTTATGGCCAGGATGACACATTAGAGGTTTTTCACTGTTATAAACTGTCATGGTAGAAGTGTCATTAATTCAGTGATGGACAAGAATACTTTGCCTACTCTCCCCCTTACTACCCATTCCTTTATTCTTTTCTTGATCCTTGAGCAGACTAATAGAGAATCTAAAAAGTCTTCAGTTGAAGCAATTTTTTTTTAATGAAAAATGTTCTTCTATTCCAAATAGAAAAATTTCAAGAAAAAGATATTAGTACTTCTTATGGAATTAAAAAAAATCCAACTTTTGGAAGATTGTGCTTCCTTTATGCCAAGCTACATTCTAAAACAGACGATCAAACACAAATTCATTTTAACTTGTATCATTGGGTAGTAATTCTAATGCTAGAGACAGTTTGAGAAAAGGTAAGCACTGATAGAAAAATTAAAACAAATATTGAACCAACTTAGACTTTAACCCTATTTACTGCACTTATTGGTAAGAAGACAAGAATTGGCAGATAAGAAGCATGAAAATTCTTTTCCCCCTATACATAAGATTACACTTTAAAATGTGTGTGCCTCAGTTACTTCATTTTCTAATCTTGTTCTAACTCTGGTTTCTGAGAATGTCCTGAAGAGCTGATTTTGCATCCTCTACTTGCACTATGCAGCATTTTACTTTGTGATTACTTCCAATCTAAACCAAAGAAATTATTTGCAGAGTGATCACTAGTGATTATAGGTGTGAAAACCTTGTCTGTATCTTGCCAAGATCATTACAAAGAAAAAAAAGTTATTTGGGCAAATGTGTATTCTTTTTTTTCTTTCCTCTTCTTTTTTTTTTAACCTCTAAGAAGCACAAAAATCAAAAGGAGAAAGAAAGCATAAATATCCAACCCTCAGTGCAAGTTAAAGTGATCTTGATTACAGACTTGGGTTCTAACTGCAGCTGTCCCCAGACGCTGTTACTAACTCAAAGTCATCAAAGTGCATCTCTTCCCCTCTCCCACTCCATTATACTGCTATGGGTTGGGTAACGGGTGTTGATACCTCTTACACATAAAGACACACACAGTCACAGTTCTGACCGTCACCTGTTAGACTCAATGCAATAGAGCTACTCTTTTTCCTAACTTTGTGTCCCTTGCATCACCATCCATATTACCTTAACACTTGAGGCACCTTCTGCAAGCCATTTCCACATGGTCTTCCACATTTGTTCACATAGGATAGAAAAACTTCAATAAAAGAAAAAAAAAGAAATTTAAAGTCCTAATAAAATTTTATTTCATTATCAGTAGCAATAACTACAGTTATTTTCAGCTACCCAGTAAGTTACAGATTTTCTTATTCATTAACTCATAAAATAGACCAGCTCCTTTGAGTTCAGGCACTGTAAGTTGTAAGTCATATGCCATAGACCTCCTCATCTCTTCTACACTATATAACTTGAATTCTGCTCTTCTCATTCAAAGCAGCCTCCTCAGCTTCTGACATCTTTTCACCTCAGTTCTTATAATCTGCTTTGTTCATTTCCCATCAATTCCAGCCAGCAATCATTTTTCTAAACCCCCTCCTAGTTTTCTAAACACCATATTTATTGTGCAGGTATGCTCTGATGATAGAGGCTGAAAATGTGATGCATACTGGTAACATAAAAATTACTTTGCATTTGTTGAAGCTTTCCATTTTTAGCTAAGCATGACTGAAATAGGAAAATACGTGTTTCTTCTCTTATAGATAGAAAAACTTTGAAGGACTATAAAGAAGTACAGGGAAGGAGAGGAAAAAAAGGACCATTGACCTGGCATTGAACGAAGAGCAATTCATTTCTCTATCAGATGGACTGCTCTTCTAAATGTTGTGCATGAATGACTGAAAAATGTCTGAATGAATATAACACCACAGACTACAAACAGTAAAGTTTGATTGGTTGAAAAAGGTAATTTTCCTTATTATTACTGTATCTATTTAAATACTTGTATAAACATTGAAGAAAAAAGGAGGTAGTAATGAGGCAGGGAGAAATAACAATTGGCTAACAAGCAGTAGGAGACAGTTCTTGAGTGTAATATTCAGTTCTCTTCACCAGCATGTTGAAGAGATATGAAAGCTTCCAATCTATTTTACTCTGTTGCTATCCATGTACTTTTATGACCCTGGCAAAGTCAAAGAATCACCCCAATTTTTTAAAAAATTACAGCTATTGATTTCTCTCTTCTTCCTGTCCTTCTAGGAGAAATATGACTTAAGAAGGGTTTCCATGGTTGGTTTGGACTTTGTTATTTTTGAAAGAAGACTTCTCATTCTTCCCTCTCATTCATTCCTCTCTGTATCCCAAAGAGACTGACACTTAAATCAAAAAAGAAGAGACACCGACAGTCCTGGTCTTTCTAAGGTCAATCACCATAGCAAAGAACACCCTCTGTGGTTTCCTTACTCTGCTGGAAAAAGGACACACACAAAGCTCATATGCTCTTTGCAGAGACAGTGCAAAAAGCTGAATCCCCACAGCTACATCAGACAAAATGTATTTGGACAGGAGGAATCACATTATGAGCCTATGGAAATAGGGATCATTTAGGAATGAAATGAACTGAAACCTCTGTATCACAACAAAGAAATGAGATCACCTTGTACTACCAACTTCATCTCAAAAAACAGCTCTTACATACTCTCTAATTATTGACAAGAACTCCTGGTCCCATGGAAGAAGCTATTCGACCTTCTGAGGGCTCATCTAAAGGACATAGCATTTACAAATATTGATTCACTTTCTCTGTTTAGTGGAAATGTTCACAAAGAAAGGCTGGTTGCTGTGCACAATCACAATTAATTTTGGTAAGATTTCTCTTTTACACTTTCCCACCTTTAGTAATATATCCTGATTTTAAACTATTTTTAACAAGTTATTTTTCTTCAACCAAATGGCAAATGTTTTTCCAAGAATGCCATTCATCTAAATTATCCATCATTTTATAGTTTCCTGACAAGCCATGACAGACTCTACCACAGAAATAAAATCTACTGCTGTGTTAACTTAGGCTGTTTTGTAACGGTCTGCTGTAACAGCAGTGCATTGAATCTGGAAGAGCCCCAGCGGCTGTGGTACTTAGCACTAACTTTAGTTTTTGCAAGAATTATCCATAGTACATGAGGATGCTGGGACCAGAAGTTAGCTTTTCTTAAAATTACATAAAGCTGGAAGGACTTTAATACATTCAGTAAAATTGTTTTGCCTTTACAATAGTACAATTGGAATGAAAACTTAACAAAGCTTAGAAAACCCTCTTTTATTTTTAAATGGGATAAATGGGGGAATCTGAGAACATCTAGATGGTCAGCTCCACGTTTTGTATTTTTGTTGAATTGTTCTGAACATTAAGTAACAAGATTTTCTAGTTTCTCAAACTCAGGCTCTCCTATCGGTGCAAAACCACCATCAGCAGCCCAGATTTCTTTCTTGCTTGGCTGATGATTACTAATCTTGACACTTGGTGGTACTCTGTGTTGTGAATAATTCAGGGATGATGAGTTGTTCAGTGACAAACTCTGGAGGGGAAAATGAGATCTGACATTGTAGCCTACCTGTTTGTACTTCAAAGCAGAATTAATAAGCAGGATCTTTCTGTTAAGCCTCAGGATTACTGAGAAGAGGTCTTAATCAAAATGCCCTCACAAACACTACAAAGTGTTTGCCCCATTCCAGCTGAAAGAAACACAGCAAAGAGCGTCTTTGCCCAGCGTTATTCAGGAACTTAAATTTATTACCTGATTGCAGTAAATTGAGCATTTGATTGAAGTCTAGAGCAATGTTGTTTGTTTGCAAGCCACACAATTGGGAATAAAATTAATTTCTTCTCTGGAAAAGAAGGAATTGAAGGTGCTTTCTGCTACATCCAGATATACACTATAGATGGGGATGGTTACCATGTTCTACTCCACCCTCTGTTGGAGGCAAAAACATCTATAGGTGTGCCAGCTGAGCCCTTCAACAACTTCTAATTTGTTCAGACAAAATACTTACGTTATCTTGAGCCATAGTTTGAGTTGACCTGCCTGATTTCACCTGAATTAGCAAACTAGAGAGCACTTTCATTACCTACTCCAGAGGTAGTTTTTAGAATGACGTTAAGGTCCAAAATAGATCCTGTCTCCTTAGGCCTAGAGCATTTGAAGAGGAAGAATCAGTTGTGTTTAGTAGTGCTGCATGCTATCCTTGTCCTACATTAGGGCTTTTTGCCACTAAGCTGAACAAAGCCCTAGAGTGTGCTCTTCACCATGTTACTTGACCTTAGAAATATCAGCAGAAATACTAGGAACAATGGAGTAGAGCTGTGGTCAGTACCTTCTTCTAGAGACATAGTTGGGCCCAGAAAACAATGTCTATGAAAGTCCTGGAGTCAAATGCCAAAATCCTGTAGCCCAACCTGAGAGAATACTGTCAGACCACAGAGTTTTTCTGGGGCAGTGCTACAAGTCTCAGGACTTTTATAACATGATGGGGACTGAAGTCATCAAAACACACTTGAATGAAAAAATGCAAATCCCTCTAAGTGCCCTGGATTTTGGCAACACAAAACAGTTTTTCTCCCCATGATTTGCATAACAAAGACACCAAGTCTCTTTTTTCTAAGCCCAGGGGGAAGGTTTCCAATCTACTTGAGGCACAGCAGATTTATCAAGCCACACTGAGAGGCAGAATGGAGCAGGCATTTATACTCCTAAATTTTTTGTAACACAAAATTGTAGACAGTGCAGAAGTAAGCACTTAGTTTCTTTAAATCAAAAATAAAAAGGGATACTAGTAAAAGCATAAACTTTACAAAATCAAAACGAGGTTCGGTAAACCTTTAAGTGGACCCATGATTAACAAGCACTAGTAATAGAGCACTGTTAAAGACTACTAAAACTTTCCCTGAAGGGCATCAATTTATCTGCATTGAAACTTTTCTTTACAGCATTAGAAACCCGGTATAATGAACAGGACTGAGAAACCTTAAGCAAATAAGATACCTGTAATTCATAGAATCGTCTGGTTGGAAAAGACCTCTCATGTCCTAAAGTCTTGTCTAAACCTCCCCTGGCACAACTTATGGCCATTTCCTCTCTTCCTATCACTTGTCACTTGCAAGAAGAGACCAGCATCCACCTCACCACAACCTCTTGTCAGGTAGTTGTAGACAGTGATGAGGTCTCCTCTCAGCCTCCTCTTCTCTAGGCTAAACAACCCCAGTTCCCCCATCCGCTCCTCACGGGACTTTTTCTCCAGTCCCCTCACCAGCCTCATTGCCCTTCTCTGGACACGCTCCAACACCTCAGTGTCCTTCTTGTAGTGAGGGGCCCAGAACTGAACACAATACTCGAGGTGCAGCATCACCAGTGCCAAACACAGGGGCACAATCCCCTCCCTGGTCCTTCTGGCCATGCTGGTTTTGATACAGGCCAAGATGCCATTGGCTTTCTTGGCCACCTGGGCACACTCCTGGCTCATGTTCAGACGCTGTCAACCAACACCCCCAGGTCCTTCTCTGCAAGACAGCTCTCCAGTCATTCTTCCCCAAGTCTGTAAAACTGCATGGGGTTGTTGTGTCCCAAGTGCAGGACTGGGCACTTGGTCTTGTTGAACCTCATCTCGTTGGTTTCAGCCCATTGATCCAACCTGCCAACTAAATCTAATTCAGTTGACAATTCTCATTTTACTGCCTCAGAGGCAAACAGAGTCACACAAACCCCCAAAACCATGCATCAATCATGAAAACTAAACAATAGGTATAATGTGCATCCAGTTTTACTGATCTGGCCTTCCACGTCTATAAATTTGCAGCCTGTTGTATAGGGGACACCATGTGGTGTCTGCAAAACATGGTAGACCTCATGAGCTCAACAGTTACTGGACTAATTTTGTCATTTGATATGAAAGACATTTTGATTACGTTAAAAGAACTTTTAATAACAATAGTAGTGATAAAAATATTTTTACTTTATATAGTCATTGCAATAATTTTTTCTTTTTGTCTAACTTTTTATTCCTCAGTTTGATTATTTTTATGATACGTGAAATAGAGTTGCCATTATCCTTAGCTGTTTTAACACTTGCATTGTTAGTAGGGATGCTACTGACCCCTGACCATGCATTGTCTTGTTAACATCTAGTTACTTAGGAGATCTCAAATGCACAATAAAAAATCTGATGCTGTAGAAGCACTTCTAAGTGCAAGATGACATGCTATTTTCTCATTTTATTTCTTTATAAAGGCTGGGCTGGACAAACAAGGAGTTTGGTATTGCTAAGGAATTTAGGGCGGTCTAGACTCACTTATCAAGTATATTAAACTTTATGAGTTAGCTAAACTGTAGATAATTGTGGAGGAAAGGTAAAACTTTTTTTGAAACTTTTGGCAAAAAGCCAGTACAACTGTGTCCTAATTTTTTCTCACATGTACACACATGATCCCCATTTATTTATTTATTACCAAAGCTGCAAGAACTCCAGAAAATGCCTTCTTTTGTCACACTGTCACATAAGGCTAAAAGCTTGAAGTAAATCATTAAGCTAAGTAAATCTCAAAGGAGCTATAGCCACTGATCAGCACTGCTGAGCTGAGCAATAGGGTTAATGTCCTGCAGACCTGCTTGTGCCTACCAGAGGCTCCCATTCTTTTCTTTTCTAGATTTCCCACATATATTTCAAACAGATGGGGGGAGGGGGGAGTACTAATGGATATTAGCTGAAAAATGATCTTGTCCAATCCCCATCTTAACTGTTGAGGTGATAGGGTATTAATTTTCATTGCCCATCGGGGAGCCAGCGGACTCTGTCGCACACGTGGATTCTTTCTTCAGGTTGAAAAAATTAATTTGGGTCATTCTGAGCAGTAAATATTTCATGACAAACAACATACACATAAAAACCCAATACCATAGATTCATCCAAGTGGATTTTGAATTTTCCACGTTAAAATTGAAAACAATATTTTCTGTTATATTTCTGGTTCTGACACAGTAAAACTGGTGACCTGAAAGTCAACTTGGTTGTTTTTTTTCCCACTTCAGGTCTGCCTTGTTCTGTGCTCCTGATATAAATGGCACTGGGACCAAAGGCTCACAAGAAGGGAGATCAAGGAGGAGGGATCAAGTATCATTCACACAGCTGCAGAAAGACTGAGCTGACAAAAGTCACTTTCAAGGCCTTTCTTGACCCAGATTCATCCTCACCTCTGTCAGTTTCTGACTGCCTAGATTTGGGGAAGGACTGTGATTGTGATGGCAAAAAAGACTCAGAGGCTTATTTGGGAAAGTGGAACCCTGAAGCAACTTTTACAACACAGCAACAAAATATGAAATGTTTGCATTTTAAAATAAAACACAATTTGCTGCCTCCTGTCATGAGATAGATCTTACATCAGGAACAAGCCAACACTGTAGAGAGGCAGACGTGGGCAGAAGCTGCAGCACGTCCTTCTACAGAAGGACAAAAAGGTAGAGCAAGTTGCTACCTATCGTCAGGCCTGAATGCCACTTCACAAATACAGCACTGAAAGCTTCGTTAAAGCTCATGTGAGGTCCTGCTCCCAACACAAGCAGTGTTCGAGCCCCGCCCCCAAAATGCACAGTCAAAGAGAGAGGGTCTTTTGGTGTCTGCACGGTAAATTGGAGACTGATAAATCTCACAAGGTACATTCAAAACAGTGTTTATTTTGGGTATAGCCACAATAACAAATCAGATATTCAGGTGCACTCCAAGTCGCAACTTTTCAAAGCTGCAAAAACAAGAGATCTCAATCTGTTCAAATTACGATCTGATACCCTGAATGCAGTCAAGGTCGCTAAACAAAACTACGACACAACTCAGATTTGATCTGATACACCACTGTCAAGGAAAAAAGAGATATAGTGAGAGAAGTCAGAGAAGGAGAGAGAAAAATAAAAGTGTAGTGAAGAGAAGAGAAAAATAGTCACCACTCCATGGGCCTCTAGAAAATGTAGTCTTCAGGAGCATGTGGTCCTGTAGTTCTTCTGCGACACGTCTTCAGGCAGATTCTATGGGGTAGTGGGCATGCACGCCACATCTTCCAGACCTACTCTATTTATACGGCAAGTCCATTCCCTATTAGCATATGAGGGGTGGTCTTGCTGTGCATGTGCAGAATTCTTCTTTGAGAAGCTTCTGGAATTGGGGTTAGGGGTTCAGGGATCAATAGGCAGTTACCCTTGCCAGAATTGCAGGTTGGGGGGCGGTGCCTATAGCTGCACCTTCTCCTCTGCAGCAACACAGTCAGCCCACCTGCTACAGCACTCAGATGATGGTTACAACAATACAGGTAGAGTCAGTCTTAACAGAACATCTGACACAAGGGATTTTTAGTTACTTAACATAAAGTAAGTTGCCTAAATGACTTTTATTCTTTACAGGACTGTACCTGAAATACAAGGAAATAACAAATATTTAGCAACGATGCACAGTCTTAATTTCTTCTCTTCAACTGTTTCAAAACCACTGAATTTCTGACCCAGAGGTAAGCTTGCATGTACAGCTAGATTTCTTCCTACATGTCATGCAAACATTCCACAGTGCTGTTGCTTCAATCAGAATAATGGTCAAATTAGTGTTGAAAATTAAATAAAAACATTATTCTGCACTCAAGGGTAAGTGACTGCCCTGGTTTTGGCTAGGATAGAGTCAATTTTCTTCTCAGTAGCTGTAACATTTCAGGTTCAATGGAAGAACAGCATTGGTAGCACCCATTGTTTAGTGTTGTTACTAGGTAATGTTTATGTTCAACTGGAAGAGAATATGTTTTCTTCTCAGCAGCTCCTGTTTCACTAGATTTTGTTACGAGAGTAATATGAAAAATACTGATGTTTATAGTTGTTGTTAGGGGAATCAAGAACTTCTCTCAGTTTCAAGTGCATTAAGTTGGGAGGAGTGGAAACAGGATAGCTGACTCAAACTGGTCAAAGAAAGTATTCCATATCATAGTGGAATGCCATGCTCAATATAAGGTAGGAAGTTTTCCAGGGACAGTTCTCTCTTTTCCTTGCCCCCTCTGCTCTTGGTGGTCCCTTTTGTATGTTCTAGTAATAGTAGATACATTATTCTTTTTTTATTGTTTTATTAAAACTGGTTTTATATCAACCCATGGGTTTTTCTTTCCACTTCCAATTATCCCCCCACTTGGGTGAATGTGAGGGATCAGCTGCCTGTTGTTTAGCTGCTGGCTAAGGTCTTAACTAGAACAGTGAAGCTAAAGCTGATGGCAACTGAACTTAGATCTCTTTCTCCACTTCATTTTGTTGCTTTTGCCTACTAAATTAGTCTAAAGATATGTTAAAAAATTATAGGGTTTCTTGAAACGTATCTGAATATTTCTCATTTGTGACTTAAAAATAGCATTAATACATGTTCTCTTCATAAGTTCACAGCTTACAATAATATGAAAAATAAAATCATAAGAACACACATGAGATCCTGAAAAGATGAAGCAAAAGCAGAAATATCATCTTCCCATTGGTGGAAAATAAATAATGAAGAAAAATAGACAAACTTGTAAAAGCCACTGCCTACATACTTCTGATATACCACCTGCTCTGACAATAACCGTTAGATGTCTCCATCTTCTATAGGATCTTATTCTCTAGCTTAACTTCTTCTCTTCTTTGTCTGAACGATATACTCCTTGAGACACCAAATATTTGTCTGTAAAGCATTGCATGGATACTAATGTAATATTACTCTACATCATTAATGAAGTCTACGCAAAGACCAACACAATACTCAGAGGCTTAACCAATCTTATTTTAAATTAAGCAAAACTACACAAAAGGACAAAGAATAAACAACAGTATATTTCTTGAGTATTTTCTATTGTATTGTAGCATTGTGTTTGTCATCATGTGTTTTGGGTTTTTTTCCCAGTAACACCATAACTGCTTCTGAACCCACAGACTTCAACTGAAAGTGCAAGAAAAGAAATCTCTCATAATTCAAAGACTTCATGGGAAACACAGTTGAACCAGAAAATGTAAGCAATTGGGACTTTGGGAATTTATCCTGATACAAACTTGCTTAAGACCTTCTGGTATTTTCTCATTCAATGGACTATCTTAGAACAGGATTTTCTGGTAGTATCAGTTTACCTTCAGTACCAGAGGACAGAAAGGCTGTTTTCTTCTACATGCTCTTTAATGCATGGCTTCTGTATTGAATATATGAAAAATGTTATTGAATCTCAAGTGGTTGTATGAATTTGCCTTGTAAAGATGCATAAAAAAGAAATAAAGGAAGGCTGAGTGTAGGTAGCCCAAGTAAACTCAGTGTCCCCAGCTTGCCTGAAGAAGATGATTCTCATATCTCTCTACTTGCTCTAACAGAGCCATATTAACAGGAACACCATGAAACTCCAGTTCTCTGAGGCTGCCCTACCTCAGACAAGAGGTTCACATGTTTACACTGTCTGAGAAGCTCATCATGGCTGACTGTATTAGCAGAATGATAACAGATCTAGACTCTTAAAATTTCCCATGGTAGAGCTTTGTGAGGTAACACCTCCCATTAGACCGAGGAGTGTGAGAATTAAGGTATATTATTAGGTCAACTTTCTAAATTTTATATGTAGATAATTTTCACAGATTAACTACTTTTCTGCCTTCTCCTTCCATGTCAGCTGTTTTATAATCTCTTTCAATGCTGATTATCAGTGGTTGTGCTTGACGTGTGGGTAGAATAGAAAGCTAGTCAAGTTGGCAGCCTGTAAATCCTTGTGTGGATATCAGCTTCAATGATCCTTGTATTATTTACTTTGCTTACACGTGCTAACGGTCTTAAAAGCACTATACAAGAAGATCAATGAACTAAACAAGAGGTTGTCTTTAGCCAGCTGCTGCAGTGCTGTATAATTGCATATAGCAACTGGGTGCAGTACCTTCAGAGAGAAGTGACTAACAACCTATCCAAATGACAGAATAGGGAGATTTTACCTCACTGCCCTATGGCAGTAATATTCAGCCTAAGTGCAAAGTGTTCTCCTGCTTCTCAAGTAGCCTTACCTGAGAATATTTACAAGTAAGGTCAAGGTTGTATCATCAGCTCTATAGTGTCCCATCAGCACAGCTGCAGTCTTAGTTCTACACTTTCCCTGACAAATCTTAAGTCCTTACTAATGTACCAGAGATTCAAGCTGTAAGCGCAGGGCGGAAACAACCCATTCAAGAGCAGACCAGGCATAAACTTTCTAGACTGCAAAAACTACTAGTTTTGAATGTCATTCCCTCTCATAAAATCTCTGTCCAGAGCACACCCTAGCCATGGGAAGCAGCAGCAGTAGAGCCTTCATTGCTCAAGTTAATACTGTTGATGCCATATCCAACACATGCAAAACAGATCATTAGCTATGCCCAACAGACTTCGCACCTTTGCTCTTGAACTGGCTCCGAGAAGAGTTTTGTATTCCAAGAATAAATTCTTGACACAGAGTACATCCAGTTTCCTAGAAGTGCTGATAGTTAGCGATACTGCCTTTGTAGCCTAGAACTGGTGTCAGCCAAGCAGGAAGATGACCTTTCTTTTGACAATAGTCTTCAAAGAAAATTAAAACCTCAGCAGCTATAAATTAGCTTAAATTTTTAAAAGTCCCTTTCATGCTTTGTGGACAGTTCTAGTTAGAGACCAGACACTTCCATCCACCCGTTAAGTAAAATATAATCAGTCTCAATGGTCTCTGTCAAGTGAGATGGTACGACTAATTCTGTCTCTCCAGTGAGGTGTGAACAACTCTGTAGATGATAGAAGACTTCATACCCTTTGGTTTATTCTGTTTTGTCTCTCAGATGACAGTGCCAGCCAGGGAACCAGAAGTGGTACCTTCTTTTGCCTTCCAGCAGCTCAAAAAGAACTGAACAACAAGTACTAGTGACCTGGACTGCATTTAAACAAGACTCTCTACAGATGCAAGCAGTATTGTATCCTACCTACAGCTAAAAATCAAACTTTCCTATACACAAATTGAAAGTTTACCTGCATTATACATTGTCCTAATTTTTCCCCACACATCCACTACAAAAACAGAAGAATGGCAACTTTAATAGATACAGAAACACAACTTCTACCACAAGGGTAGAAGTTCAGAACTACAAAATTAGCGACCAATAGCAGTCTCCTTCCACTAACAAATACTCTGTCCTTAGTGATATAAAAGAAAGAAAACAAACACAGGCATATTACAGACATATTTAGTCACCTAGAACTCCTCTTGTCAAGCAGCTTTATACAAGAAATTGCTTTATCTCTTCAGCTGCCTTCAAACCAGATATGTGATGGGATTTCAATTCAGAAAGATTCTGACCAGTCTTACTGTCCTCATGAAAAGTTTTGCCATTTCTTCATTCACCATAGTATAGTTCACAGGAAGTGACTGAAAACAATATGACAAAGAAAGTCAAAAGGAGAACGGAGAAACAGTTCTTATTTTGAAAGTTGTGCGAGGTCAGAACAAGCATAACCTATGGTTTTACCCAGAAAACACAGCATTTCAGTACAAGAAGATGCCAAAGATGCTTTTGCAATTCTATCTTGTGGTTGCTTGGAATGCTGCTGAAACAAGAGAATACCTAATAAAATACATGTTCTTAAGGACCGTTTGTGCTGGCCCTGGCTAAATAATATGTGTGTTTCATTTTGAACAGCCACACTTGTGTCTCTTCAATAATAGCACTCTGTTGCTTTTAAAACTTTTGAATGATGGATTACTGGTGTGATCTCCACTGCAGAGAGAATTGCTTAATCCACTTACTGTGCTGCTAAGTGCCCCAGTGTACCAGACAGCACCATAATGCTGAATATTCCATAGGCATCAGCTGAGAGAGCACACACTGTGCTGCCAGGCGTTCTTGGTGCTCAAGGTACTCCAAAGATAGTCTCCTGTGTAACAATAGTCAGGTTCAATGCCAACAGGGTTTCTTATTACCATTCATACATGTTGAAACAGTACCATAACATATTTTACTCTCATGTGCAAGAATTCCCAGAAAAATCAACTATCATTACAAAAAAAAAGGTGCACATTAAGAGACAGATTCCTTTGGCACAATTCAGAGCTCATCTCTGAATGTAAAAGAGCAGTCGCAGATAAGGATCTGGCCCATCCAATTTTAATTCTCTAATATATGCATTCTTTAAAAATAAATAATTGAACTGTCAGCCCCATCTAACTGCCTCATTACTGTTCATTCATCTCCCATCAGCACTACAAAAATAGTTCAGGGAAGAGTTTTGCATAAGGAGAGAACTCGTAACAGAAAGAGAGAGGGAATTATATGTAAAACGAAGAGCGCAGTAGACAGCACAGAGATGACTGTAGGGAAAGCAGATCTGTGGGCCATTCAGTACCGAGGTGTGGGATTGAACAACAGAAAAGTAAAGTATACCTGGGGCAATGAGACATGTAAGGTGTTAGAGTGTCGGTAGCCATTAAAGTAGCTTAAGTTAAGGAGGACATTATGTGCCAAGGAAAGAGAAATTTGTGTCCCTTCTTCTCCTCTGAGTGTAAAAAAGGCCCTTAACAAGCCAATTCTCAACACTGGAAGGAGACTATACTAATGCATACCCTCCACGCCAGTATTATCACATTTAGAGATCTCTGTGCCACTAGAAAAAGAAAGCCTCACAAGCAGCATATTTCACTGAAAATTAACTACTTGGCAACTGATGAATCAGCCTTTATTTCCTGCCTTTCTTTGCTACAGGCTGTGAGACTGACTGATCTTCTGAATTTCAGAGCAGCTTCTCCATGGAGAAAGTAATTAAGACAGCCTAAGGCTGTATCACCTGCCTGCCTGTACCTAGTAGCCACAGTAATCCCTTAGAGTTGTCCCACCGTGTCCTGAGGAGGCCAGTGCTTTCCCCTTTTCTTCTCAGAAAAGAACAACAGTCAGCACCAGAGAGTCAGCTAGAGGTGCCAGGACAAAGGGATGCTGGAGTTCAGCATTTCTGTTTCCCAGCTTCATTGCAGGATGAATGCTCCTGTTCAACCCCAGACTGACCTCCACTTCTGCTGTATGTTCAGAGGATAACTGGGGAGTGACTGAACAGGTGAATAATAAAACAAACAAGATCCACTCACGTGAACTCACTCCTGTTCTCTCTAGACAGGCATTTAATGCTGCCTTTGTTCTACATAGGCAGTGGATTCATAAATTTTTCAATAATGAAAAAATAACTTTAAAATTATTTTTCAGTTCCTATGGCACATCACTGCACTGAATTGCAATCCCTTCTGTTATTAAGCAGTGTTGCAACAGCTTTGCCTTATACACAACACTAGGGGAACTGCCATCAACTTCATTGAATTAAAGTCTGTAATATAGCAAAAGAGGAATTGTAGACTTTCGAACCCTCATTTAACTGCAAGCTTTGATTATCTTCTGTGAAAGTTTAACAAGTTTACATATATCTGAAAATCAAACTGTCACAAGAATAGCTGTCAAAATAAACAGTGGAAATACAATTGATTGTACAACTAGAGTAAATCCTTTTTTCTCTCCTCATAAGTGCTGACTGTAACAGTAACTATTCAACGTGAATCATCACTGTATCAGGTTTTGGTTCAGTAAGAGCAATTCTCTGCATCATGAAGAGTTTAAAAAATGAAGTACTAATTCAATTGTGTCTGATTATGAGACTAATATAACTGATTCACTGATTAATAAGCATACTACTAGGAATTTTCTTAGTCCAGAGAATTTACTGACTAATATCTCAAAGCCACGTTTTGGCAGAAGCACCCTACAGATGTTTTACATAAAAGTCTACCACCTAGCCAGCTTGAGAAAGCCAAGCTGAAATCCAAATATACCGAGCTGACAACAACTTCTTTCATACCATATAAAAACACATGAATAATACATTACTACCTTATAGTGTTATCATATGTGCTCTTTTCATTGTTTCTATCTGCACTGGCAAGGATAAAATCGTTGTCAGTGACTACCAAATTATTAGATGAATAAAGTCATGGTTTTCTAGGGTTGAGTTTCTGAAAGTGATGACTGCAAATCAGAGTCTAATGCTCACTCTGCTGTTCTCAGATCTTCAGTATGTGCCTGCATAGGCAAGGACCTCCAAGGGGTTTCATGATGCAATGGATACGCCAAAAACTGGAAATCATTCCTCTTTAGTACAGCTTCATGAGGAGGTATCTTGGGAAAGATATATTCAAATAGTCAGGACAACAGTGATAGAAGGCAGTGGAAAGTCTCAAACTTTAAACACTGTACTTAACAAATAATCAGTTTCATTGTGGACCTTTGTTGTTTCCTAGCTTAACTGCCCATTTAAATTGTATTTTCAGCTTTCAGCAGAGCTGCATGAAGAAACATTTTTGTGTCTCATATGGTCCCTCCCCCATCTCCACAAATTATTATTTCCCCACAATAACACAAGGAACTAGCTTTCTGTTAATTGCTCAGTAAAAGAGAGTGCCTTGGGGCTTTATTAAGAAAGATTTCTGAGAGACTGAACCATGTGCAACCTAAATTGGCTTCATAAGTGGTTTCTGGAGGGCATAGAGCAGTGTTCGCAAGCATAATCACCTTTCACCTTGACGTTAATTATATACTTTACCATTCAAACTTAGTCATGGCCATGAGCTGAAGCATTTGTAAAATAAACATGTCAGGAAAGCAAGATACTGTAAAATGAATGAAAATAGTCAATTCAGCACTATTAAAAATTCCTTTTATTTTACTCTTTGTCTCTAGTGTGGCCTGAGCAGAAAACAACCATTGTTCTCTAAAGTGAAGGCAGCAAATCTTCACCTCTCTAGGTAGCTTTGTTTGAAAAGAAAAATGTAATGGGGGAAAAAATACACAGCTTTTTTTCCACCAAATATGAAAATAAAAGGACCTTTCTGGTTAATAACAATTTGAAGAGCTATAAGTTCCCTGGGGTCTCATTAAACATATTTCTCTGAACAGAAAAGACAGTTTTCCATAAGCTATCATTTCTGCATTTCATTTTCTTCTTTTCTTCCCCTTTCTAAATCAAAGATGTTTATACCAAAACAGGATCTTTATTTCTGGACTATGCTTTACTCCCCCAAACTCATTAAGCCACATTTTTGGCTTTTTCTGCCAGCTTTTGTTATATACTGTATAAGTGGAGAAATCAAGAATGTAGCAAAACCACCCCAAAGAGATGGCATCCAGGATTTACTGGTTGCCAACAAATAACAATGAGTTTCGAAAGGCAGATTCCAGAGTTAGCCAGCTTTAAAACACAGGCTTTGCTGAGACAAAAGTACTGGATTTTACAAGTACAGTTTTGGGGCATTTAACAAAGATATAAAGAAGATGTGGATCCATAAGAAAAATACCCTGTTTTAAAAGTTTAGCCCCTGGCTGACAGCTGAACACTAAACAGCTACTCTATAACTACTCTCCTCCTGGAGAGGAGAATCAGAAAAGAAAAGGAAAACTCATGGGTTGAGATAAAAAAAGTTTGAACAGACCAATAAAAGAAGAGAACAATAAGAACATGCAAAACTATACTCAGCCCCTCCCGATTGCGGAATGTGCGCTCCAAGCAGTGAACACCAGGTGGAAGACCCTGAGCACAGCAGTTCTGCCCAACTCAGAGAGCCAACTGCTGCAGTCAACATGGAGAGATCACTGAACACTGAAACCAAACCTGGAGCACACAGAAACCAGACACAGAGAGTAGGAGCACCAAGAGTGAAAAAGATGCTGAGAGTAGGGGGTCATGACCAGCAAATTTGCCACTTATGAAAGGAGCATGACATTTGTGGTATGCAATATTTCTATGAGCCAGTTTGGGTCAACTGTCCTGGCTTAGCTCCTCCCAGGTTTATACACCTGCTTTTCTCATAAAACATGAAAAAACTGAAAAAGTCGTTGATTTCTTTGCAACAATTCAAAACATCCGTGTATTTTTTAGCATTCTTCTTATGATAAATCTAAAAAGTAGCAGGTACAGGGAAGAAATTTAACTAAAACCAATATGTATTATCAACATAACTCTCACACTAAATCCAA
Source organism: Dromococcyx pavoninus (assembly GCA_033558185.1). Lineage (NCBI taxonomy): Eukaryota > Metazoa > Chordata > Aves > Cuculiformes > Neomorphidae > Dromococcyx > Dromococcyx pavoninus. The sequence goes on along the minus strand of JAUMJL010000091.1, from coordinate 1,872,173 downwards.
AACACAGCAATTACTGAGAAGAAAATTGACTCTATCCTGGTCGAAATCAGGATATACTCTTTTTTTTTATTATTTTACATGGACATCTGACAGTCAGTTACCATTTCTCTGAAGGCATGATACAAAGAGATAGTTCAGATTTTTTCTTGCCAATTCAGCCTTTGAAACCACCCTGCTCACTTTCTACTAGGGAGGCTGTCTCAGCCCCTCAACATCCCCCCACAGGCATTGCCCCTGAATCCGCCGGCTGTGCTCACTTTTCCCAAGTCACCTCCTATTTCACACTCCAAAATTTACTATGAGCAATCCCTTGTTTCTCCTTGCATTGAGATCTCCATTTCACTCTCTTTCCTATCCACCATTTTGTTTGCCTGATACCTAAAAGCTAATCAAGTCCTCAACTCTCTATAAGCCCACAAAAAAAAAAAAAATCAAAATTAAATTTAACTTCAGAAAAGCAATTTTGTGAGAGATTTATGGAAGACAAATCCAATGAAAATTTCAGTACCTGGGAGAGTATTTTGGGAAAGTTTATTTTGTCTTTATGTTTTTTGCTAAACAACTGTTGATAGATGCTGTCGAACCAGACTGTTGAGACGGGTGACTCTTTGATCTGAGCCAGTGGGGTTGTTCTTATGCACTGTCTGCACAATACCTTCATTCTTTGTTAGTTCTTTCATGTTTCTTTACAGAATTAAAGACAAGGCTTCTTGCAGAAAAATTTTGTTGATATCTGACATACCCTATAAACTAAGTAACATTTCATAAGCCTGCAACATCTCCCCATTGGGTCATACTGGATATCAGTTACAAGTATAATACATTACAGTAATACTAAGAGTAATATTACGAAGAACTTTCTTTAAGATTTCAATAATAATGTTTAGATAAAGGATTTCTCACCTCCTTCAGCATATTAACTGCAGACAGAGAAGAATGATGATGGCATTGACTAAGCACACAGTAGAATTAAAAAAAATTAAGACTCTTTTAAGTAATTTTTTACATAAAGTTTAATTTTTCCTTTATAGGCTACAGTTTTTCAGTCAAACCTCCAGAAAAACATTCTCAATTTTCAGATCTCTGTCCAAACTAGTCCTTGTCTAAAATTCCCATGATTTCAGCACACTTGCTATGTCCTTTGCAGCATTTCCAGTTACACATGCTGCTTGAAAACATACTTAATATTAAAATCTGCTAATGCTGAGAATGTCCATTTCTAGATGTTTTGAAGGAAGATGCGGAAACCTCCATTACAGATTATTAGCAAAGTTGTTGCATTCCACTCTTATTCCCTTTAACATTTCAATGATTTTTACTTCCTCTCTTAGGAAAAAGAGAGAACACCAATATCTAGTTATCAGTTTTCTGGCCCCTATAACTATCACATGCCCCATCATTAATATTCCTTCTGAAACATACCCTTTTGCTAGTACTGTATTCCTCTCTATTTTGAAATTTTTAAATAATAGCTGAGCAGTCTTATGTGCAGGAGTTGATTTAGATGCATCATTACGTTCAGGTGGCACTACTGTACCTTAAGGCATCGCTCTGATTGCTTCAGCAATCAACCTTTTCCAGGTATTGCCATAAAAACTGCTAGATTATAGCAAGTGGTAAACATTTCAGAGACAACTCTAAACCACTCTCCTAATGTGATGTTTTAGGTATATAAATCAACAACCACCACCAATAACGAAGATTCAAGATATCAGGTTTCTACAACAGTGATGCAATTTATTAAACTGCTCACTGTAACTTGCAAACTAAGCAAAGCCAAGTTGAGATAAATAAGCTTTAAAATGTCATAATAAAGAGTAGTAGCTGAAAGGGCTAAATTGCTCATGGTAATGAAGTGAGACAAAATGATCAAACAGCATTAATAAGTCACAGGGAGACAGACCTTCAATTCATTCTAGAGTTGCACTGTTATTAACTATTGGATATCACATTCTTAAGGCATCTTCAAAGATACCAGACCGCATAGTGAAACATTTTTAAGTAATCTTTATTAGAAATGTATTTCACAGAAACAAATATATATATATAATCAAGAATTAGTACAATAAACCAGTGCAACTGACCTACCCATGACTGAAAAAGAAGGAAGTACTAAATTACTTGGAAAATGCTTAAATATCTACATGAAAGAGATCTGATGCGGGTAAGAATGCCTGTGTGAAAGTAACAAAGAATAGCTGCAACTGCCCAGGTCCCACAGTGATATAGGGTTTTTATGCAACCAAAGAAGACATATTTGTGATTCCTCAGTATTTGTTACTATTAGCTGTTGTAAATCATTTAACACATTTACAGTTAGCTACACCATACTCATTGCATACGCACGTTATGGCTGCACTAAATTATTTCAGTAGTCATTCTGAAGAGTAACTTTACTCCATAGAATAAGAAATCATAAACAAATCAATATTTTCACTATGGTTGGCTGAAGTACAAATAAAACCCCTATAATTACATCCACTAGTTTATCCAGTCATTGAATAGCATCTAGATTAATGTGAGTACAACAGAAAATCTGGCATGGAAACTAGCAATAAAACCTGATCAAGAACAGCCTTTTAATTTCCTTCCTTTGTTCTCTTCAAGTTTGAGGTTCCAAAACCAATGTGTAGGTCACAGCATTAATGAAATATACCAGCAGCCTTCCTTATTGATCATAAAGCAATGTTTATTTTCAGGGATTTACCAGCACATTTAACTTTCTTCAAAAATTATTATATATCTTTTTTCATTTTGATCCTATTAAATTCATTGGGAGCCTTTCTATAGACTGCCTTAAGCCCAAATGGGATGCATAGACTCTCCAATAAGGGAATTAAAGTAAAAGCAGTACAAATAATGAAAGGATTTATGCAGCAAATATGTAAAATATATAAAAACCTAAATTGAGCTAACAATAGGTACGGGTGTAGTTTATATGGTGAGTTTGGAAGACAAAAGCTATCTCCAAGAATGAGGAGTCAGAATTCTCTATGTTCTCCTTCCTAGTTGACAGTAAATCCAGTTCTATAAGAAAAGAAGCATTTAGTTCCCATGAGCCACTCAGTGACAGTTCACCAGCTGAGAATATTATCTTGTCTGCAAATTAGAATGACATTTCCTACTACAGGGGTGTACAGCCCATTAAGACTACACTGACACTAGATGGTAATCACCTTTGGGAAATTATCAAAGCCCACTGGGACAATCACATACTTGTTGGTATTTCTTATTCTTGCGCCTTGACAAAAAGCCTTTTTGTATCACTAACTACAGTAGTGCTTTCGATCTTATTGTAACATAAAAGATAAACTACACTGTTCATTTACAGTAATACGGGTAGTATTCCTAATGTTACAAAATATTCTAAAAAAACAAAATCCAATTATCCCTTTCACATAAACCATTAAAAATGTGTTGGATGTTTTCACTTGTAGGTTTTACCTAACTGGTTAGGGCAGAGACTAATTTCCACGTATCACCAACTCAGAAATGTTTTCAAAATTTCTCATGAGCATTTCTATTCTTTTATTTGCAAGAAGAAAAACCTGTATACATCTAGTGATAACATCACAGCTCTGTCTCTGTGAAAGGAAATTGAAAGAAAATTCAGTAAGCATACTAGAAATTAGCTGATTGTTCACCAGCATTTGTGAGATAACAAGTAAGGACAGGAATAAAATTAAAATAAATAAACGCTGCTGAGAAAAGAACTCTCTCCATCATCCTTTTGATGATTCCATCCTCATTAAACTTTCACTATCAGTTCAGTGCAACAGAAAGAGAATAGTATTCCTTTGTAGTTATTTACCAAGAGGTCAAATTAATTAAAATTTAAAGAACTTCAATTCTGACTAAAAATTTCACGTCCTACTTAAAACTTCAACACAATCATACCAGAAGTTGACTACCAAAAAACGAGGAGCCTTTAATTTAACAACTGAAGACCATAAATATCTAGAAGCACTATTTCACAACATCTCAGTTATGTCAGTCACTGTTCACAGGTGAGAAAAACTAAACTAAAGCCAAATAATGTGGAGCAATTTGACCCATATTTACACAGAAAGTTGTTGGCAAACCTTCAGGTGCAGAAGCCTGGTCTGAAGTTTGAATGAGGAGGCCGCACTCAAGCACTGGGGAAGGTACCAGCATTGCATTACTACTGTGCTTACTTCATGCCTTTCATGTCTTAGATAAGGAGGTATGATAAACAGAACCAGAATGAAAAGCAGAACATACTCACCTCTCAAGGGCATTTTCCTCAAGTTGGCACACCAAACCTTCTGAACACAGTTTTCAGAAGTTTCCTAGAAGTCTTCCACAGTTTTTTTCTCCTATCAGTGATACCATACACTTAAGCAGCAGCAATGTCTGTTCCAGCACTTTTGTTCATGGTCAGCTGGTTATAAGCCACCACGTTATGAAGTTTAAAGCATATCAAGTTATTTCAGGTTAATGAAGTACTTTCCACTAACAAACACTGTCAGTGACTAGTTTGTTGTTATATACTGAGTATCTTTTAAGTTCTGTTAGAGGTCTCTTAAGGTTCTGCTGCCATCACAGTAAAAGTTTCCTGTCTCAATAATATGAATAAGATATATCAGACTCCAAAAATACTAGATTTGTATTTTTGGATCAGACTACAATTTGAAACAGAGTTGATAAGAGCCAACAACAGTGAGGTTGCCTAATTGTTCCTCTAAAATTCATTTTTCAGTATAAAATCTTAGTCAGACTTCAAACTGTTCCTAATATTTTTTTTAATAACAGGTGCCTACCTCAAGTTGACTCTTTATAGCTTCACCTATAATAATTTAGCTACTTCTAAGAATGAGGTTAAGGGAAAACCACCTGGGGCCTCATGTGCTTGACCTCATCCCTGAAACCATGCAGTTATTCTTGATATGCTCCCAGTCTTCCCTGGCAGTATGACTGGTGCTTACATAGAAAAACAGCAGGGGGAAAGATCAAGGGCTGGACAAACCTCAGCAGTCTCTATGCAGTTTTAGATCATAAGGTGGTTTTAAGCAACAGATCACCTACTCATGCTAATATTCATCTGTTTCATCCCTGAATGCCTTCAGAACTCTTGGCTGAATACCATCCAAGCCTGGACATTTTTACTAGAATGTTTTATAAAATTTATAAATATCTTTACAATATTGAGTATATTTATTAATACTTATTTAAGTTAGAGTATAGATGATGTCCTCTTAAATCTGCTCAGATGCCACTTGAGGCACAGAATTCTACTTTATTAAGCGGAAAGTAGCCTGCCAATGCCAATCATGCCATAGGTGCTGCAGCTAATAAAAGTTTGCCTAGATTCAAAAAGTGATTGGACAGATTATTGGAAGAAATATCTGTCAAAGTCTATTAAATATAAAGACTTCCCTTCAGACCCAGGAATACTTATGAGTTTCCTCTAGGGGAGTAGTATTATAGGTTTTAGCTACTCAAACAGTTCTTTGGCATTCGCCATTATTTGGTAATCACGTAATAGAATGAGAAGAACAAAGCCAGGTCAAAGAGAAAGAAAGTTCCATCTTTTTCCTGATAAAATGTCAGACACTCAGAAATACCCATCAGTGAGAACGAAATCTCAGCCTACAAAAGAAATATTTATCTCTTTATTTCCTTTGGGTAGCAAAGAAGCATCTTTAACATATTTTTATCAGTCTACCCCACTGAATCAGCTCTGGTCTGACATGTACTGCAGCAGATGTAAAGTCACTGCAAGGTTGAGGGACAAGTGTCCTCTAAAGACAAGCAATGGTTTTAGTTTGAAGACTGGCTAGCTCAAAATACTCTCCAATGAATCAATGAATTACAGTGACTGAACTTGCTACTCAATCTTCTGGGGACCCTGAAGGTAAGATGTATATTGCACTGCTGTAGGCTCTGCTGCATTGCTGCATAAACAGACGCAAATCTGTCCAGCTGAAAGTGTTCACCAGTGCAAAACACCTTTGCAGACTAAAGAAGACAAATAAATATGAAGGGTGAGAGAAGTGAACAATCAAGCACCGAAGATAACTGCTAGGCATAAAGAATAGTGCTGGTTAGCATTTCAGAAGGGGGCTTTCTTTTTCTATATGGCCACAATGTTCCAAATTGGTCAACAAACCCAGAAATTCTCAAGCTAGAGTAGCAGCTGGTCTGTTCCAAAAGCGATCACCCTGGTGGACTGTAATATATAGAGCTGGTATGTCAGTGTGGGCTAATCTGAAGCTACAGGGGCGATCTGTCAAATCTAACAAAGATAAATACAGCTACTGCCTCACAGTGTTTCATAATGCCAGGCATTTGCCATTGGTTTCCCCAGCATAATGGATTTTGTGGTCAGGCATGGTGACATCTCATGACCTAAACAGCTTTCAAAGAATGGCTGGTCTGTTCTGAATGATGATGGATTACACTCCAGAACTCCATCTGAAAAATGATGTCTCAAGCTTGCGAGTATTGCACAGATACAGATTAAGCCCTAAACAGCTCTTGGACTTCCGTTTGGCAGGCCTCCTCGTAGTTTAATTGTAAGTGCCTGTCTGCATTTCCTCTACAACTTACGATTCCCTCCCTTGTTTCTCAATTGTTTTACATAAACTGAAGCTGTCGTCATCCTCCCTACATCGTTGCAGGGGTACATATGGAAATAGAAGGAAGACACTGAAGTCAGAAATATTGTTAAGTGAAGGCACTAAGCAACACCTGATCTCAGGTAGAGATCATGGATTTCAGTTAGCCACACTGGCAGCACTGACAAAGGTATTAACAGTTGGGAATCTTCTATAATATGTTGGAAAAGATCAGTTCTAAAGATAGCTCCATAACCCAAGTTTAATCACTTGATATAAGTTGTTTAATCACTTGATAAAAAAAATATATTTTATTTGTCAAAAAAAATCCAATTCTGGTACTCTGCAACACTTTACCACATTAGAATTTCTGCAACATTTTCTCATGTTGCAATCATATTTAGGAATTCAAAGGTAAGAAAGGAAGAAAATAATAAAATCCATTACCTATGACTGCAAAATTTGCACAGAGCAATATCAATCCTTCCTTTCTTGTGGTAAATCACTGTGGAGCTACACTACTAATACCGTTCTCTGTCCTAGATACACAGCCCTGCACAGGAAGTACCACCACTGTCACTTGTTATGTACTCCCACACTCCAGAGGAAAATCCCATACGCAGCTCCATCAGGCGGAAAGACCACAAGGCAGGAAGATCTGATGGTGACAAAGCCACCTCTGCACAGAACCTGATCAAATTCAACAGATTCCTCTTGCTACACCGCATGTGTGCTAAAGCTAAATTTAGCCCAGTATGGCTACCACAGAGTACTGTATCATAGAAGAGGATCATGTCTGAATTAGCTAAATATCAGTCCTCAAGCTACATCTCTAAATAAATTTAACTGAATTGTGGACTTTAATAAGGACTAATTATCTTAAGATTTCTTGCACTATAGGCTAATGAACTTTAATAATGTCTGTTTTTACCAGGCAGTGCTGCTGTTTTCCTTCCTTTCTGGCATTTTCCACTCCTTTCTTCTCCAAGGATTCAAGTATTGTACCTTTCTCTTTGCGTTAGGAAAGAACATTTCATTGAAGGTTTTTCTCTCTCTAAAGGTTTCAGGCGCATGTTGACAGCAGAGGAGAGCAGGGAAGCACCCATCAGCACTGGGTAATGGAGTAGATAAACACCATCAGTCTCAGAAGAATAAATGAAATTCCAGAATATTCTCTTCCATCTGTTTGCTATAGTGTTGCAAAGTCTCTTTTCAGTGTAATAGCCAAAGAGAGTTTACATATGCTTCAGTACTGAAGGAACGCATTTCCTCTGAAGAAGTTATTGAATCACGAGCAATGACCCCTTCCCTGTTTGAAGTGTATTGATTACTGCAGTTCTTCAGAAAGCAAGTGACTGTGCATGGACGCAAGATTAATCCAGATGAATATTACACATGATTTTCATGCACTGTTTTTTGGAGTACCTGCCTCTGGCCTGCAGCACACAAGCTGCTCCAGTTCTTCCTAAGCCTCTGATATTAGTCACATCTCACATCTGCATCCAGACCTTCTAACGCTGAATATCCATCCAACCACAGCTCAGCTTGTTCCAGACTCTTGTGTCATAACTCATGTAGAGTACCCAAATTGTGGTTTCCACAGAGGAAAGATCCATGCTAGCAGAGACACATCAAGCCCTTAGGGGCTAGATTGAAAGAGAGATGAAATCAAATCCTACCATTCTCAGACAAGCAAAACTACCTAAGACAGCTGGACTAAATCTGGTGGCTCCTGGTTTCTACTATTTTGATGTTTGGAGTGTGAACGTTTTACAGGACTTGAAGTAAAGGCTCAAGAAAAATAGCTGCTTTCTATTGGATTAGTAACTCTGAAGACTGGAATCTCATAACTTGAATCAGAAAGAATGTAGGGAGTGCTGTAACTCAGCTTTTAAGATCAGTCAGTCACATACCAACCGTCCCTTCTTCCCAAACAATAATCAGATAAATGATTCATGCTGGGAATATCCAAATTCAGCCATGGTCACACTTCAACTTTGGGCTTATAAGCTCTACTCCAATCAAGCAGACAACTCTGTTGCACTGTAGAAAGTACCAAATCTATCAACATCCAGAGCATTTAACGCGACATGAAGACGAAATAAGCCCTAACTCAAACCTTCATCTGAGAGGCAGTTCCTGTAAGACATCTTCCATTAGGAATTTGTGTGTAATGTACGATCAGACACCCATTTCATCTTCATTTGTTTATACAAATGCAGTGCTATCTACAAGTAAATGGTTTCACAGGGAGCTGAAGGTTATGATCACTTGCTCTCCTTTCACCTTAACAACCAAAGCATTCCTTGAATGCCTACCCCTTCTGTAGATATCAAAACTGTGTTTAAAAGATTCACAAATCAGGCCATGGGACCATACATATGCCTAGGCAATTTTTCACAGGAAACAAATACAATAAACCAAACCAGTAAATGTATACCAAAGAGTTAAAGATAAGAGGTTGGTTTATGTTTCTTTCAGAATTTGGCATTAAAAACAGTTCCAGAACCTCTTCAGGATTTGTTTCTTTAAGGGATAGAGTGTATTTTACAGTCAAATTTGTCTTTACTAGCTCATGAAAACTGCAAGAAAAAAAAATACTAAGCCATTTGCTTTTATTTGTTACAAGCAGAACTCTTGCTGTAGGACATTTAATATATATTGGAATCCTGATATATTCTCTTCTGTGCATGAAGAATAAGGACAATTTTTTGAAAGAATTTCCTCCAACTTAAATAAAAAGAAAGGGAGAAAGGAATAAAAAAGTGAGAAAACACAAGTTCATTCCTTACCTTTCTTAGATATATAGAAAAGAAAAACAGAGCAAAGCCAATTTTTCTCAGTTGACAGTATGCAAGTTATTATAGACATTCCAATGTATCTGATGACTGAAAGGGCAGAAGTCCAGTCCTGCCTGCTTCAAAATGCATGGGTTACCAATCCGAGACCAAGAGAAATATTCTCAAGCTGTTATCACTGCAACACCCATGAGATTCAGTAAGCCGTTCTTATTTTATTGATGTTTATCCCTGCGCAGAACTTAAGTGTATGGCTTTATTAAACTGAACTATTCAGTAAGTGGTTGCCATGCTGTAAGGTCTCCTTAAGCACGCTGATATCACCAAAGCTTTCTAATATTCAGTCTGTTAACAAGATGGCAACTTCTGTCGCTTCAGCAAGAGATTTCTCTTGTACTTCATAAATTTCATTACATTTAAAAAAAAAGAAGCAGGCAGAAAGCTTGAAAGGCTATTTGGAGAATCTTTTAGCTTGCTGCTGCTCGAATTCCCCACATGCAATACTCATTCTGATTTCTGGACCGCATACAGGGACACGAGAAAATAGAAGATGAGCCGAAAAAAGCAAAAACTATTTTCAGAACTTCAAGCAAATGTGTAATGGGAAATATATGTTTCTGAAAGCGTAGTAGAAGTCCCATGGATGTTAAAAGTAAGTTTACTCAAAGATCAGCCTCAGGACTCCACTTATTTAATATCATTAGCAATTCAGGCCCACAAAGGAGGACTTACAACCTATTTCTGTTTAATTTCAATATAACTATGGCACAGTGAAATAATGACACAAACAGGTAAGTACCAACATCACTACAATCTGCAATTTCTTGCAGTTGCTGCACATGCCCTCTGCTATTTCCACCTTAAAGAATGATATCACAGAAATAAAGGTTCAGGGAAGGGTGATAAGAACGGCCAAGAGCTTTGAAAATACCACACAAAGAGAAACTGAAATGTTTCAACTGTTTGCCTTAAAAAGGGGATACAAAGGAGAGGACATGATAAAAGTATCACAGTATCACAGTATCACAGTATCATAAGGTTGGAAAGGACCTCCAAGATCATCGAGTCCAACCTACATCCCAACACTAACACCAACACTAACACCATCATCTAAACCATGGCACTCAGTGCCTCATCCAGTCTCCCCTTAAACACCTCCAGGGTCGGTGACTCCACGACCTCCCTGGACAGCGCATTCCAATGGCCAATCACCCTTTCAGTGAAGAACTTCTTCCTCACATCAAGTCTAAACCTCCCCTGACGAAGCTTGAGTCCATGCCCTCTAGTTCTGTCACTGGTCACCTGAGAGAAGAGACCAACCCCTGCCCGTCTACAACCTCCTCTTAGGTAGTTGTAGAGAGCAATGAGGTCTCCCCTGAGCCTCCTCTTCTTCAGACTAAACAGCCCCAGCTCCCTCAGTTGCTCCTCGTAGGGCTTGTGCTCCAGCCCCTTCACCATCTTCTTTGCCCTCCTCTGGACCCACTCCAGCATCCTGACATCTTTCCCAAACTGGGGAGCCCAGAAGTGTACACAGTATTCAAGATGAGGCCTGACCAGTGCTGTGTACTTCTCTGGTCCTGCTCGCCACAGTATTCCTGATGCAGGCCAGAATGAAAGTACAATAAATAAGGAACTGTTCTAGTAAAAGGAGATGCAGAGTTTCTGTTCTCTGTTGCATAATACTATAACAGGGACGTGTGACATGAAACTGTAAAAGCTGGAAGTTGAAAACTACCAACAGAAAATCATTTTTCATTCAACATGTAAACAGATGACAGAATTTATTTCAACTGGAGGCTAAGGATGCCAAGAACTTAACTAACATTTGAAAAACTGGGTGTTTACATGGCATAATCTTATATTTTGAAACCATGGAGATGAATGCACTCATCAGAAGACGTTTCTTGCTCACAAATATTCATGCTACCAACTCCTAAGCCTGCATATTTAAGGAGAGAAACATAGTGTTGTCCTTGTTGTTACTTTGTATTTGAGAGCCTAACACTGCAAGAACAGGCTCCTACCCAGTTTAGGTAATAAGAAGACAACCCTGAAACTAAATTTAATCCAAACCAAGGTAAAAATAAAATAAATCTACTTGTAAAATAAAAATACAGATTTAAAAAATACAACAGCTAGAGTAGAAAAAGTAAAAAACTTACATCTGTAACTACCCACCCCTCTATAAACTCCAAAGGATTTTTCATTCTATACTGCCCAGCTGGCAAGCAAATCTGAACTCCTATTTACCTGTGCAGCTGAGAGACTTCCTTTGGAAAGATCTTGTTCTTTTTACTGAAATTACTGACCACCTCAACACTAGTAACAACTACTAACAAATTATCCTCTTACTGTAAGGTAAATACGTACTTTAATGTTTGACCAAGCAACATTCAAGACAGACAATGAAGCTTTTTCACACACTGAAGCATACGCTGTGGGCCTTCACTTTGATATTTAGTTAGGGCTCATAAAGTACCACTAATATAAACTAAATTCCTCTCCCATTTTGGGAACAACTGAAATGTTTCTGAGAAGGATGCTTGCTGAAGAACTGTATTATTAAATCCAGCATTCACTATGGCAGAAAAATTGTGAGGGTAGACATGAATGACCAACTAGTAGATTAAACTTGGTCTTACCAATGACAGCTGCTGGACACTGTCATACCTCTTGATCAAAGCATAGTGTCCAAGATTATTTTTCATTTCAATGTTAAATTGAGAAAAGAGGGGTAAAAATAAAAATGAGAAAAGAGATGAAAAAGTCTGTAGGGAGTACTAACAAGTGATATTCTGCTCTTTTGTCCAAGGGCTGTGGAAGCAGATGTGGCCTTGGAAGAGGACACTTGACATGATCCAAAGGGAGAAAAACTTGTTGGAAAGCCAGATTGTCCCAGTCATATTTACTATCCATCTTAGATCTGCCCCAAGTTCTATTTCTCTAAGCTACACATGCCCACATGGAAAGGATCCCTGGTGTCTATACTGCACTTCACAGCCTCTCCACCACTCAAACGGGGGTAACCTGGAACATGATAGAGGATATCACAGTTGAACAGTAAAAATAATATCTTGCTTGAATAATTTCCTTCTCACTCAGAGAAACATTTCTGCTTTCCTACAGAGAAAAAACAATGCACTTGAGAGAGCCATCTAAGGTGGATACTTAATTGATAGGGCAGATATTTATATGCTATACTACGGGAAAAAGAGAGATCCTGACCTTACAGTCTGCTGGTGTTTCTCTTTGCTAGTATTTCTTGACCTCTCATCAATTACAGCTCAAATTAATTTTGCTTCCAAATTCCCTTCACAACTGATCCCCTCTGTCGCCTTTCAAAACTGGTAAACACCAGCATTTCAGTCACAAAATACTTCAGCAGAGAGCATGACTCCATCAAAGCCTAATAACTTTAATCCCAGCAAGAATAATGGAAGGGGAGCTTCTTGGGCTGTATCCATCTATTTTTATTAAACATTTCCTTCAAAGCTGTCAGGCCACTCATTCCCCCATCTAGTGAAAAAAAATCTCTGATGTGGGGCAGTGCTGAAAGGCTCTGGGAAAAGAAGGTGAAAGCCAACAACGTGACCACAATCACCAAAACTTCAATCTCTCCAAGGCTATTAAAGGATACACTGCTGGTTGCTATGAGTCACACAGAAAGATAACTGCTCTGCAAACTTCAATACATCTTGAGAGAATTAGATTTTTCTAAGCGGATTGCATTTTTTCTCTCTTTTCCTTCTTTTATTCCATCCCAGTTTATTCCATACCTCACTTCATCAATTTCACTTCCTGTGTGTGGCAGGCAGGGCACATTGCACGAAGCATATTGGAGGCCTGACACCCAACAGGTTTTGGTATCATTTCAACCGGATTTTGGTATGATTTCAACAGGGTTTTGGTGTACACTGCAGGAACAGTTTCAGCATTTGATGAGGATGACTACAAAGCTAGCAGCTGGAGATCAGAATCAGTCTGAAAGAGAGGGATGGAAAGAACAGATTGCCTTATATCTGCTTGCAGCAGGGTACAGTAACATCCCCTGAGCCACCTGGGAACTCCAAGATAGAAAAGAGGATGAAACGGACATAGACCTTGATCTGATCTGTGATTCTCATGCCCTCGGGAGAATCCAACAGCAGAAACAAACTAAGAAGTGACCTGCTTTTATAAGTTGAAGAACATCTGCCACAGCCTTGCCTTTCAGGAATGCAGAACGCTCACTGAAACAGTCAAAAATGGAGGCATTCTGAATGGTAACAGACTTTAAAAGCCTCTAACTGCCTACTGGTAGGCAGAGATGACTTGTGGTTAAAGAAAGTAAATGAGAAGCCATAGCAGGGCCTTCCACTTGACCTGTAGTGATATTCTTCTTAATCTATTCTTTGTGTGGATTATCCAAGTTACCAGTTGTCCATGCCATAAACACAGAGACAGCTGGGTAATAGATTTAAGGCACAGCACCACAAATATATCCAGACTGTTTTCAGTATTAACTTGGTTCCAGTAGTAGTACAGCCCAGAGACAGAACTAATAAACACTACCAGGCTTAATGCAGCACCATGCTAGCAATAGGAGGCACAATACACAGATGTCCCAGTGCTTTCCTATGTAGTTAGCTAAAGGCCAGCTGGACTTCCTTGCTTTAACTTGTTCTGACTCCACAAAGACATTTCACCCACTCTCTGCTTTGAGTTTCCAGGAACTGTGCACTTGACTCTGAGCTGTCATGCAGCAGCATCAGTCCGTGATGACCCATCTTGGAAAACCATAAGGAAGAGACCCCCCCTCCGCCAACTCTGGATCCAGCACACCTGGTTCATAACCAGCAGTGATTACAGTGGTGGGGCCCAAGTCCTATTTATGATGGGAACCATCAAATTCCACATCGCATACTATTAGCCATATGCAATTTAGGCTTCTCTGTTTTCTTGTATTGCCCAACCACCTGGTACACTGAGTAATGAAAAGCTTTAAAAATATGTAAAATTGTAACAGAAGTGACACACCTGTGGCTTCCAAGGTCTTATTTGCTAAATGCGAATAATTATTGTTCACCTCAAAGAATACTGGTATAACAATCATTTGTTCAATGGGCTAAATTCATAAGTGAGTTCGGTTTCCAGTGACTTACATTAGAGTCAAGGTAGGTCTTGTTTCAAAGCTCATAAAATCCATTATAAAAGTCACTTAATGTCAGATCCAGTTTCTTGTTTCACATGCATTTGCCTTGAGTTATGAACTCTATTGTGCCATGAACCTTCTCGGAAACTCAGGCCTACAATTCAAGAACTGCACAAAAGGTGTTTAATTCTTTGCAAACACTTCTGATATGCCCTGTTACTTCCTCATTTTGTGCTGGTCACATGCAATCACAACAGTACATTGTGCTCTTTAGCCTCTTAGGTCCTCATAATTTAAAGTTAGTCACCCTAAACTACAAAAGCAAAGGTGTGAAATCCAACCTAGAGGGTCATAAGCTCCAGAAACAAGGAAATATGACATATTTTAAATAGACAAAAAAATAGATCTTAAGTATCTCTCTACTCCCTTTTCTCAGAATCTTTAGGACAGCTTTCTGTGTTTTTCCTCATTAATTCTCCAGCTTCCTGATTGTGTTTGGCTCCTCTGACCTTCCTCCAAAATCTCTCTGTGATAAGGTAGGCCAGCTGAGATGCCTACCAGTCCCAGTCCTTCAGCTGGGTCCCAGACTCTTGAGCAGCTGAAAGGAGCATCCCATTCCCCCACCGCTACAATACCAGCCACAGAGTGCTGAGTGAGCACCTGTACGTGTTTGAAAAGAATATGGTACCCACTGACATAGTAAGTATATTTCAGATTTGATGCCACTGATTGCAGTGGTTTTGTTCTTGTGGTTTCCTTACTCTAAATGGCATCCTGACAACCATAGCAGAATTTTGCTTCTCTATAGACATTTTATTACTGCTAATTCAGCTACAGTGATGTGGGGCTGAGCTGCATCTGGAATCTGGCCCACAACCCAGGCACTTGGCACAGCCCAGGGTCAACAGATTACAGTTTCATAGCCTCATCAAATTTATCCTTTTCTAGCTGCGTGTTAGTTAAGTCTAAATCTTCCCACAACGAGTCGAGTGAGAATGAATTCATGAATGCGTGTCCAGCATTCCTCGCCTGAGGGCAGATTTGCTTTGGTCACAGTTATTAGTTCCAAGATACTGCAGATGAAAGAAGCCTTAATGAAAAGACACTGAACTGTATCTTGGGCTCCCAGCTGTTTTGTGATGCAGGTGATGAAAAAGGCTTGCTAAAAATATCTCATCAGAAATATGATCCAATCAAATATAGCTCAAGTTCCTCTATCTGATTTTAAGAGAGCATACATGGAGATGAGACACCCTGGTATACAAAATCAAGGGCTGTGCTATGATTTTTTTCCCTTCAATAAACACCTTCTTGCAGCCATGTGCTAAATAGAACAGCACTGGAAAACAGAAGCAATGCGGTTTTGACCCTGAACCTAATGGTTGCAGTAAATGTCAGGATTTTGTTCAAGTTTTTCTGGTCTTTTTTTATGAATCTTACAATATTCTTCCACAACAGAAATTTCCTTTGCAGAGCATGAGTACAGCCACTTCTTTAAAGAACACATTAGCTGCTAAGCAGTATACAGCACATAGTTGGTAAAAGCAGGAGGAGAAACATTGTTCCATTCCTTTGAACAAAAACCAGCCTTTTTAATTTAAGAGACAGAAAATGATACAAGTCAGAAGGCTCAAATGTACCAGCTTTAGACTCTTAAAAGTGTTTGAATTAGGAATCCTCTAATCTCTGTTATGGATTCTGGTAACAGTTTGTCTCTAGGGGGACTGCATTCTTGTTCTCACATGTGACACTGCTGAGGCCACTTGAAGTGGACAGAAACAACCTTTCAGATGGTTCAGCTGTGTTCCAATTCTGCCTAAAACTGAATCAGAATATAGGATAACTAAGATTTACTTACCTCTTTCATTTTTAATGGGATTCTCCTATTCTACAGAGAAATATGCTCAGTAGGGTAGTGTCAGCTACATTCTGCTCCAAGGTTTCTACTCCATTCTAATGCAACATCTTGCTATATTCTGTATGCACAGCAATAGGTACACTACACAGCAAAATCACTGCTTGTTTCCTAAAGACAAATGTCTTCCCCATCCCTAGCAGGATGCCATCTGCTTCTGCCTCTAGTGTGCTTATGCTAACCCTCAAAACACCTGCTTTGTGACACACAGAAAATGCAGTTGCCAAGCAGGAAGAAGTAGCAGTCAGGGGAGCAGGGGAAGTCTTCAGGCCTTCCCTCTCACCTCATCACCATTCATCCTACAGGTCCCAATATTTGCATAGTCTTTCTTTCCAGCAGTGACAGGGTCAGGTGCTTGACTAAATCAAGGCACAGGCAGCATAACTGTTGCCATTTATTTCAAGGACTAAGCAGTACATAGTCATTCTCATTGCTTAGGACCACTTACAGTGGACAGTGCCTCTAGCTGCTTAGTCAGCACTCCTGAGACAGCCAGGATCAAACACAGGTGTGGTCAGTGCTAGGAGACCGAGTTTCCTTGCTTGCATACCACTGTGCTTTTACCACCACTCACACTGGTGCCCCAAGTAACGGCCAGTTTATTCACACAACACTGGCTCTGCTCAGGGATATTTATATTCTACCTAGACTGCTAAGACCAAGTAGGATTCCATGTAAATCAGAGTAAGACTCCAACAGATAACTGAAAGCTGCTTCATCAAAAATTTCTTTTTAAGAAAGTAGAGAAATAACATGAAAATCCAATAATGCTCTAACAATCTAATGAAAAACAAAACAAAACAAAACCGCTTCTTATAGTTCAAATGACCCGGTTCCAACTGTGGATCATCAGTAATTCAATAAGTGCCTAGAAATGAGAGTCTGTCCTTTTCCTCTGATGTCAAGTTCTCATCTTGTCAGTGCAGTAAGTTGTCATCTGGAAAGGGATGGTTTTGTTCCTGGGTCTTGTATCCAGCCTAGGTTACTTTTACTTGTTTATGCACCTCCTTTGTTAATAGTTTACACTTTTCCTCTCCTAATAGTTCTCAGGGTTAGTTGAGCCACAATTCTTTCTTTTTAAAAGGTATGATATAATAAAATGTAGCACATGGTATCTCTCGGGGAAGGACCACACAACTGCTCAAAGTGAACTTAAAGTGAATTAACTACTCTCCAGCCCAATTCTTTATTTTCCATGATAGTCCTTGGTTCCCAAGTGTTTTTTCTAGCTCCTACTCAATTTGTGATTTTGCTCCAGACCTCACCCTGGCTTTCCCTGTGTCCTGTCTGATTTGCAGACTGGTGTCTGTGTTCTAGCTTTGTACTTCTGGATTGATTCATGTAATTAGCTGCAATCCAGACTGGGAGTGAATGCTTGTGTTTTATTACTGTTTTGAAATGATGTCTCACTGACTTCGCCTGTTTCCTGTCCATGGCTCTGAAGTCCTGTCCCCCTGGCAACTTGCTTTTGCCAACTGCTGGTAACAGCTCTCGAGTTTTGTAATAATATTTGCCATACCAGGCCTTAAATCTTGTCAGGCTTTATCTGGGCTTGTATCATCTTTATATCTTTACAACCTCAGCTTTATATATAAAATTATTTAAACCTTTCTGCCTGTGTCTAATTTTAGAATCTGATGGCTACCCATCTGTCCTGTCCCGTCCCAAATCTCTAAGAGCAGAATTTTCCAGTGGTAAGGTATCTTTTATCTGTCCTTTTGTTTTGAGTTTATTTTTAGCTATAGTATTACCTAGTATCAGCACTGAGCCTGAGGAGTTTAACACCTTACCCCTACTAGACTGTAAATGCAGTTGCTGTCTCTCCATTCAGCTATTCTCTCTCTATTCAGCTCCATAAGAGTGAACTAAGAGCCAGATGTTACAATGGGTCTCCTATAAACAAACAGACTTTTGCATAA
Source organism: Dromococcyx pavoninus (assembly GCA_033558185.1). Lineage (NCBI taxonomy): Eukaryota > Metazoa > Chordata > Aves > Cuculiformes > Neomorphidae > Dromococcyx > Dromococcyx pavoninus. The sequence continues at coordinate 1,853,832 of JAUMJL010000091.1, read as the reverse complement.
TCTCTGATACATTCTTATGTTTCTAGATATTGTTGAAGGCATGAACTTTCAATTGAAAAGATAAGGAAGGCACAGCACGGAGCTAAGGGTATTTACTCGTAAATGCAACCAAAGTAGGTTACATACCTCCAAACTTGTATCCAGGGCAGTATCTCACACATAGAGATCCCATAATACATCTGACATGGCAACTCAAACACAGAAGGTCCAGACAGAAACACTTATATCTCACAGTTCATCAGGATTAACTTCTTTGATTTAACTTGCTTTAATCCTTCCTTATACCTTTGTAACAGCAGAAGTAAACCCAGAAATCTCTGAAGGCAAGTGGAATAGAAACATCCTAATTGGCAGACATACTTATTATCTGATCTTATTTCACCACTAGGGAAGGGCCACAAGTCAAATCCTTCAGGGTGACATCAGAAGATCTAGTTGCTTTCCTGACAAGTGAGAAACAAGAAACTAAGGATGAAAGACAGGTTGAAGGTCTCCACAGGACACCAGTACAGGCAATAAATAAAATATAATACTAGTGACCATTCATTTTACTTTTCACTTTCAAACTGCACTGACAAGTATAGACAGAGAACATGATGCAAACACACAAAGGAGATTATAAGAGGAAAAACTTGCTGTAGGTAGACCTTATCCTAGAAAATCCCATGCATTAATCAGTAACTATTTAATACTCCTAATAAAGTCAATAGAGATCCCTACATCTTATTTTATCATAAATGACTGTGTGAATTTTTAACCAGAAATATATGCAGCCCTTTTAGACCCATGAGAGGAAAAGGAAGAGGGAAAGGGGCTCCAGGACCTTCTACGTGTTTTTTGCTTCCTCTGTAGTCACATTTCTCAAGACAAGATGGCTCTACTTGTTAGGTAGAGGTTACAAGGTCTTCACAAACCTAGTAATGAAGCTGACAACATCTAGAGAAGGACATGTTCAGTAACAGGAAAGCATTGTGAAATTCAAGAAAAGACACCCAGTATTTAATGCATCTGCTTCTTAGAAATGTTTAATTTAGATGGTGATTGAACAATAAAAGTATTCCTCCTTGAAGGAGCAGTTATTAGTCTAAAGGTTAAAATAAAATATTCTCTACTTGCTTTTGTAATGCTCTAATTATTTAAAGTCAGAATTAAACCCACCCCTCCCCCACCGTATTACTCAAACATATTTTTTTTCTTTCTGTAGATATTTAACAATACAATCAGGTTCACATTCATTTTTCATCTCTCCTGACCACTTTCAAAAGCACTAAAATAAGGATTTTGTCCTGATATTGCAAATGCTGTCGGAAGATGTTTCTTTAATACAGGACCAAATGGCAGGTTTTATAAAGGTTATGCTTTTTCACTTCCAAAGACATTCACTAGCCTATAATGCACACATCAGCACGAAGAATAAGAATGATTCCCTAAATCCAAAGTAATTATTCAGTACTGAGTGGGCTTTACTATGTAAGAAGCTCAGGTAATTTTGCACACAGAAGAAGACAAGCTTTATTCCTACTCACATTTTAGAAAATACTCTGGAATTGCTGTTATGAGACAAGCTATGAGGTGCATATTCCCAACATTTACATCTTTACTGACAAAATTTTATTCCCTTAGCCCTATCTCATTGCCTTCTCCTATCAGGTAAGCATAGTACTGCTTGTACCATATACACATACCATATACCACACACATTAAAATGCATCAGTTTTAAATTGCATCCCTTCCCTTCTGCAGATGTGAAAACATTAGCTCATTCATGTGACCAGAGTAAGAGTCAGGCTCAATGGAAAGAAGAAAGAAGCACTCATCAAAATTCCTGCTGAAATGTAAAGAAATTTAAGCTGGCAATACTGCTCTGACAGCAAGAGAAGCCGCAGCGCCCTACGCTGGTGTGAAGCGTTGCTGACAACAGCAAGATCAGCTCTGGCAGTGCTCCCGCACCAGGGACGCCCACAAGTATCTGGAGTATCCCTAGTGCCTGCTCAGGTGCTCATTTGAATCTAGGCAGCCAGTCCTTGAAATTAAATGCAAAGTCAAGACACTAACTTCTAAGTGCTTTTCTGCATAATGAGGATATGATTTGACTTGTTTATTGCTCCAGCAGTTAAGAAATAGCTCTGGTAATACCCATTTCCCAGAATTCCCCATCCCATTCCCCTGCCTAGCCAAAAGAACTTTTATACTCTCTACTGTTTAACCATCATCCTGATCACAAACCTTTTCCACTGTGGATAGAAGTTGCTGTTATTTTAATATAGGCTGGAAGAAACCAGGTAAGCTTAGCAACAAGACTGTAAAGTGAGATGTGAATACTGCTTCCTAGACACGGGCTGGGTATGTATGAACAGCCATACCACTAGCTGAGATGAGATGCAGGTTGGTGGGCAAGTGGGTTGATCAAGAATGGGCTAACATGACATGTAGTTCAAGAAGGAAAGTACAGTGTCCTACAGATGGAGAAGCTAAAAATCCATGCACCAGTACCTGCTGGGATCCACCCAAATAAGGTTTTCCTATTAAAAATAAGTAAAGCTTTTCAAATTATGTGAGCAAAAAAAGCTTTGGCTTTTCTGTTCTTTATACTGTGAAAGAGCCTCCCATCCATTCCATAATTAGTAGGGGACAGAGGATACAATTTCCTTTTGTTGTTCAGGAAGTGGGATAATTTCCTTTGTCATGATTTTTCTTTTTTTTTGGCACAAGCTGCCAGCATATATTTGTGGAGTTTCTTGGCACTTTGATCTTGTCTCTGGCACTAATGCATGCTTAGAGCTTGTTGAAAGTGTTCTGTTCCTTCAATTTCATCCTCCTTCACCTGTCCACCCTCAAATCTCAGTAGTCCTCACAAAACCTGGCTGCGATACCACTTCTCTTGTTGATACACAGTGAACTCTTCATCTCATTTTTTCTCAGCAACACATTTACTAAATCTTCCTTGGCATTGCAAAGGATGGTAAGAGATACTGGGAGAACTCAATAGCCGGTAATTTAAAATAGGCACAGAGAGAGGACATAGGAAAGGTGACTTTTGCAGTGATTTGCCAGCTACTAATTTTGACCCAGTATACTCTTGTTTTCTCCTCTCCTCCCTCTTGTGCCTGGAGCAAGGAGCAATCATCTGCTTTACAGGCAATTTTCTGCTTAGGGAGTTTTGAATGAGGAAATATAAAGCAAAGGGATCACCAATATGTGCCAGCATTAGTTACAAAAAGATTCCCAGCCTAAATTTTGGAACACATTACATACGCACACACTCACTGCCCTTTCCATGCTTGGTTAAAATAATGGACCATCATTAATCCATCTAGGCAATGGATTGTCAATGAAACCTCCCTCCACTCTCCCCCACTCAGCTCCCTGCTGCCAGCACAAAGAACATACTCGAGGTCAGCAATCAATCGATCCCCTTTCAGGAAAGCAGAGTCCAGGACACTTTGAGGCTTCTAGGTGCTCCAGGACCAATTCAAATATGTTGATATTAACAGTCACACTGCTTCTGCATTATATCACCAATTGACTTGCAGGTTTGCCTATATTTAAACTTTTCAGGAAAGTTACAATGAAAGAAATGTGACCTTTTCCTCATGGCTTTCAAGCATACAGAGGGTTGTTTCTGTTTTGGCAGATCCATTCATTTACTAAGGTAAAGGTGAACACTCTGCTTCCTTAAAATTATTCACTAGCAAAACTATTTGTTGTTTATCTCCTAAAGAAGTAAGAGTTCCTTCTAAGAGACACTAGAGAAGGTTTAAACTCCCACCAAGCTAGGAATGTTAGACCAGGTGTTAAACAGCACAGCAGAAATATTTGTCAGTTTTCCCACAAGGGGAAATTTCCCTTTCATTTACAGCATTTCCACTACTCTGGAAAATAAAACTTTGAAGGTAAAGCTGGAATACAACCTAAAAAATTGGAGGTTTGTTTTTTAAAGGGGAGAAAGGATATTTGCTCACTCTCTCACACAGGATACTCAGCAGAGAGGAAAGCAAGAAGCCCCTTCCACAAAAGAGCTAGCATCTAGATACAGCTAGATCACAGCAGTCAGGAGAAGTCAGAAGTCATAGAAGTCAGCACTGTCCTCCAACACTTGGACCACACTGTACAGGTGGCAAAAGGTTTAGTTAAAATGAGGAGGCAGAAAGGGAGAATTCAGAGCTAATGTCAAATTGCCAGGTGCACTCTCGGGTGCACTGCCGTGGACTGGATGATTTCAGACTCTGAACAAGGTAGGACTGGGCTGCAGTTGATATCAATACAATCCACAGTCCACAGACTCTCTATACTGCCTCACAAGACTTGGCCCACAGAAGACTGTGGTGGACAAACACCAGTGCAGCTGCATGTAAATTACACACTTTTTATGTCACCTTCGAATTTGGCTCACGCTGCTTTTTCCCTTTAACACAAATTGGCTTCTACATACAGCAATTAAAACTAACCTGGCAAGTGGGAACACCTGTATAAACCTCTCATTATCCCAGCATCCCATGCTACTCAGACTACATTTTAAGAATTCAGTATTGCCTGAGGTGGCTAATTTTTGTGATGGTCTACAGCCAGTGTACTTCCACCAGATGAGCTGCCGCTTTCCCTAATCCTGAAGTTTTAACAGTACCATATCCTGATTAGCTTTGTGAATCAACTAGGTTCCATGCCTAACAGACAAGATGCATTTTACCTAAAGCTCTATTCACAGTTAAATGAGAAATACCCGTTATAACTTAAAGTCACTGGCAGATCTGCTTCAGATAGCTCCTTGGAAGTAATTATCTGTTGTGCTACGTGGATGCCACCTGTAATATATTTCAAGCCTCTAAACTGCATAGAATTTACTAATTTCTGAACTTTTCATTAAACCTCAAGACTCTGATTACATTTGTCAAGACGATCAGAGGCCTGGAATGACTTTCCAAAGAACTGCATCTGTTTTATGATGCAAAGGTAGTGCCTTCACTCTACTTTGCTGAAACAATTTGAATTTGAAACACGTTTTGCTTTGGCAATTTGAGACTGTTAAATCCTGAAACTAACAAAATTCATATAACAGATATCTGCCTGAGATTTGAAGAAATGCTAAGCTTCACAAATCCTACTAGCAAGGCAAATTCCATAGAATGAAAGAGGGTCTGTTCTATGATTAGGATGCAGTTATAAAGACTGAGCAATACAACATTCTTGTACAACCCTTGCTCTGTTCTGCTAGAGGCCAGTGATATTTTGAGCAGACAGGAGACTGTATACATACCGAAAAGGACAAAAATATTATTTGGGTTAAGCCCAAGACTGAAGACCCAAGAACTGAGTTTTATTCTCAGGTCTGCCAATACTTCATAGGTGAGCTTGAAGAATACTCCCATGCCTTTCCCAGACCAGCAGTGATCTCCATTTTGGGACTGAGGAGGGAAACGTGATTGTGTGAGATAATTAAGTAGGGATAAAGCTCTAGCCTCATTACTTCTTGAAACAGATCCCACATCCAGGTCTACTATGGCTTGTAGTTTGCTCTGTCTCTCCTGTGAAACCTTCTAAGAGATCCAGATGAATTTCAGAAATCTAGTTCCTGATTGATTCTAAGACACTTGACTCTTCAAGAACTGAAGACATTCAAAATAATCCCTTCTAGAGAACAAAGGGAAGGGCAGGGGGAAGGAAAATTACAGTGCACCATGTTTCATTTTTCAGTAGCCAAAATGATGCATGGGCCAAAAGCAAGTGCATTATTAATCTCACTACAGTAAGAAGAAAAATAATCATAAAGAACAAATTTATTCATTATATGTGGTTTGACCGTGTTGCACATACTTTGTGACAGAGCCTGTACAACAGAAACAAGAACAGATTCCCCAGAACAAACCTCCCAGTGCCAATGCCCCTATTAACCTATTTTCAAAACAGCTCTAGATCCAGATGGTTTTTAGCCAAGTGCCTTTTAAAACCTATATCTGTTCAGGAATACATAACTCATTGCCAAGAGACATTAGTGAGTATCATCACACTTTCTTCCTTCAAACAGTTGAATATCCTCCTTTGTACCAGCCTGTCTGTAAGTAACTTTTTTTAAAATTCTGTTTGCAGGTTCATCAGCTTCGTCTGATCCTGTTTTGAAGACAGGCCTATCTGAGAGTGAAGGATAGTGGGAAAAGCTAGGTAAAGCAAAGCAAAAAGACAGCACGATTACAATATCCAACAATTTCAGACCAAAAATCCAGCGAAGGATGCAATAGTGTAGTGGGTTGACCCTAGCCAGCAGTCAAACACCCATTCTGCCCTTATTCACTCCTCTCTCCTGTGGACAGGGTTTAAAAAAAAAAAAAAAAACAGACAAAAATACTACGAGAAAAAACACCAAACCAAAATCAAAGGAAGACAAAGAGCTCATGGATAGAGATACTGACAATTTAATAAGAAAATCAAAAGCTGTGTGTGCAAGCAAAGCAAAAAAGGAATTCACATCTTGCCATTGGCAGGTAGGCAGATGTTCATCAGCTTCCTGGGAAGCAATGCCTCCCCACACATAACAGTTTCTTGGGAAGTAAAATGCCATAACCACAAATATTCCCCCTTCTTCTTCTTTTCCCTGAGCTTTTATTGCTGAGTGCAACATTACATGGTATGGAATATCCTTTTTGCTAATTCAGGTCACTATCCCAACTGTGTCCTCTCCCAGCCTCTTGCCCACTGCTAACATACTCACATGTGAAGAAAACTCGACACTGTGCAAGCAATGTTCAGCAGTAGCCAAAACACCAGTGTTACCAACACTGTCTTAGCCACAAGCACAAAGAACAGCACCATATGAGCTTCTATGAAGTTAACTTCATAACTCTGTCCCAGCCAGACACAATACAAATATACGTACGATGGCAATGTTTAAACCTTATCTAGGTTATTTCACCCTAGAAAGAGTTATTTTTCTTTGCGTTTAGGACTGCATCTCATGCATTTAACTGTAACCTTCCATAGCTGTAGGACACCTAAGAAAAAAATGCAGAAAGATAGAACTTTATCTTCAAACACTTATCTGCAGAGCAAGTACTACAGAACATGGATAAGATGATTTTGTCAAATGATAAGGAAGTAGTAAAAATGGGACTATCTTTCATTCTTGTGGATTATTCTTGGACTTTAGCACTTCAGTTTCTAGAGAATTCTCATTCTAATGTCACTTCTCACCCAATTTACCTCCTTAAACCACAAAATCCCAACCAAATTAAGGTTGTTTCTCCCATAATCTGCACAGACTTTTTTTCCCCTTAAATTTTCAGCCTCAGCTGGAAATGCTCTCCATCAGTGGTTCTGCTGCCATTCTTACGCCTGATTGCTTTAATTAAAAGGCCAGAAGGGATGATTTAAGAGTCTCATCATCAGGCTTGACATAATTAGACTCCTGGACTCAATATCAAATGCTCACAGGGATGCCTCAACCTTTCATCCTTCTGAGGCAGCTGTAGGCAGTACTATACAACATGCTTTGCAGCAAGAACCATTTCTGAGAAAAACTTTAGAAGAAAGGTTTCATCTTCTTTCCTGAGGCATAAGAGACCCCCTGCCACTTTTCATAGACTCCAGATTTGTGTTTATAACCTCAGTCAAAGCAGCCCTAACATCTATGCTAGAAGGAGCTTTACTTCAGTAATGCAAAGTGTATGAAGTTGAAAACAACATAGCTATCCTCTGAAACAGACCGGGGTATGTAAATAGCTTCACTATTTATATCCTGTATAGGGCCAGTTTTAAACTAAAATGAGAAAATTAAAGGGGAAAAAGAGGCCATTGCACTCTCAGATATTCTCAAGCATTTGTCGGCATCAATTAAGCACAAAAGATCAAAGCTTCAGAAACAGAAAAAGACTGTTCTCAAGGTGTCTCAAATCCCACTACACTGAGTTGATAACTGGTATGTACCACTGAGGGTTGCCAAATAGAGGCAGAATTGATCTACTGTGGTCATTGATAAGGTTCAGGTCTCCTAATTACTACATTTTCTCTGACTTTGTTTTTGGAAATTAGGTTCTAGATTTTTCTGAAATTTAAGTGCTGTTTTACATGCATTGCTTTCACAAACTAGAGGACACTGTGATACCATTATTTGTTAAAGATTCTTGCCTGTGGTATAAAGGTAATATTACTACAAACATAAACAAGAAGCTAAAATTACAGTTTCTCAAAGACAGAGTTAAATAGCAGATGCACATAACTGAAATACCTCTGCTGGGGTCTTGTAGGTAGAACATACACACAAGTAGCCCGCTTAAACAAGGCAGTTTAAGTAAAGCAGCTACCATAAATGATGTATTTTCACTGCTGCTGAGGTGCAAGTCTTAAACCAAGCTTTCCTGCACTCCTTATTTCCGCAAGTGTTGTTGTACTGCCATCAGGTGGGGAACACGAAGAAAGATAAAAATAGTCATGAAGATGTATGAACAGAGGCACTACAACGAGCAAAAGTAATGGAATTCTGAATTCCCAATTGTCACATTTTAGGATCCAATTCCAAAACAACACACAGATACCTAAATAAAGGCCATATTGTTTCTACACAATAAAGAAACAAGAACAGGAGAATTGGATTGAGTATCAGTGAGAGGCATGGCATAGACACCAAAGGCTTGTGATCAGACCAGAAATTAAGGCACATGGATAGGTACTGACATCACAATCTGAATTATCTGAAGGTCCATATGCACAGAAACATTTTCCCGGGGGAAAGAGAAGTTTAAATTCAGCAACTAAGTCACTAGTGGGGGATCTATTCTAAAAACTTGCTCAGTAGTGCACAGTGGTCAAAAAGCATGTGTACTATATGGATGTATCCCTCCTTCCCTTTTTTGGGGTTGGTCTAGTTTTACAGTCAAATACACTTAACTGAAGGGCAGACTCCAGTCAGTTTTAGCCAACTAAACAAATTAGTGGCTTACCTTGTACTGCTATAAAAGAGTTTTATTTGTGCCATCTTCTTCTTGTGAAGCCCAAAGCCAGTAAGGTCCAGAAAGAAACACCTTCCTCAACCGTTCCTCGTAGGTCTTGTTCTCCAGCCCCTTCACCAGCCTCATTGCCCTTCTCTGGACATGCTCCAGCTCCTCAATATCTTTATTGTACTGAGAGGCCCAGAACTGAACACAGCACTCGAGGTGCAGCCTCACCAGTGCTGAGCACAGAGGCACTGCCACTTCCCTGGTCATGCTGGGCTCAATGCTTCTGATACAGGCCAAGATGCCATTGGCCCTCTTGGCCACCTGGGCACGCTGCTGGCTCATAATCAGCCCCTGTCACCCAGCACACCCAGGTCCTTCTCTGCCAAGCAGCTCTCCAGCCATTCTTCCCAAGTTAGTAATGCTGCCTGGGGTTGTTTTGTCCCAAGTGCAGGACTCAGCATCTGGCCTCATTGAACCTCATCCTATTGCCCAGCTTATTGCCCATCAAACCAGCCTACTCAGATTCTTCTGCAGAGCCTACCTACTCTCAAGCAGATTAACACTTTCTCCCAGTTAATGTCATCCATAAATTTGCTAAGGGTACACTCAATCCCCTCATCCAGGTTCAGTTTACACATATGGAGCTGCCAATCTGAATCACAGCATTCTCTCTCTCCACACCATGTCAAAGTCAAGATGCAGCTATCTCTGGATCTATCCTCATTTTAATAACCAAACATATGTGGTTCTCCAAGTAGGTTATAGACAGTGCTTGATCACAATCTTCAAAGAAGAAGGGACTGAATCACTCTTCATAAACCTGTTTTGGGTACAATAACATATTGAATTTCATTGAGGTCTTCTCCTGAACCATTTTTCTATGATTTTAGAAAGCTAACAAGTGACAGACCAGAGGAGGTGTATTGCGTTTGCTATTTGGAGGACAAAGCAATGACCTACTCTGGCTAAGTACTTTGGATGCTCTAAAGAAAAGTATACAGAAAACCAAGGACATGCCACAAGTCTTTAATAACATCCTTCCAGATCACCAAGCACTTCAAGCAGCGGGGCCCATCTAACTTGGCTAATTCTCTATTGAATTGGTAAGAGAACTGATACGCATGGTCAGGATTTGTCCCTATCATTATTTGTCCCATAAATTATATCAATTTATAATCCAATTGTAAGTTTGGTCCCATGTACCTCAAAGATTCACTGTTTTTACTTTTTCACCTTTTCTTTCGAAACGTGATTCTGCAGCAGCTGAAATCCACAGACTCCCAGAAGACTATCTTTTCATTTAACAGGAGAGGTGGCTGACAGACAAAAATTCACACTAGGGTAGGTAAGGGAAATGGGGAATTTTCAGGAAATTGTTCCTCCTCAGGAACACCATACAGGCTATCTACTTGAACCAGATAATAATGGATAAACTGAGGAAAAAGCCAGTAAGAACTGCCAGAGTAAGAGGCAGGTGCAGAGACAGACCGGTGATGAGGAGATAACAATGCTGCAACTGTTAGCTTTTCCTGTTTGCCCGTGACAGAAACAGTTAAAATGACTACATTTAGGACAGTGAAAAAGGTAACTGAGGAAAGTCAAATGTCTCATCAACAGATACTTTAGGAAGGATCATAAATGCAGCTGAAACAAAAATGGAAGCAGATGTACCACTGGGACAGAAAAGACCAAAATACGATGAAGCTGTACTTCAGAATCTATGGGGAAACAGAATGAGCTTACGCAACTCAAATTTCATATTTCCAACTGTGAGACTGCTGGTCCAAAAAAAAAGAAAAATAAATCAGTAATTCTACTTTCTTGGTAAGAAGACCACGAACAGGAGGGTAGGTAACTGGATGAATGGATGACTTTACCCTGCAGTACCACTCTGTAGAATGTGATGGATATTTACAGCACATTGCCATAAAAAAATGTGGAAGCAAATGCTCGGGAAATGAGGAAAGGGAGGATGCCGTTACTCCATGGGAATGAAACAGTGACAGTGCAACAAATATTGCCTATACTTTCTACCCTATAAAAACAGCTGTGACAGTCCATTGCTCGCGAACTGCATAGCCTGGGAAACAGAAACCGGTCAAAGAAAATAATGCCAGGTGTTAATCAAGACCTGGACCTTGTAATACTATCCAGACTTGTACCAAATCAGCCTGCTTTTGAATTTCTCAGCAAACTCCTGTACTTAATGAGTTAAATCCAATAAATGTAAACATTGTGATTAGGGAGCAGACACTCTAATATCCAGATCTGGGTCTAAAGCATGGACAAATACTCCTGGAAACATCACCTGTTCTTCCAAGAACTTCCAACTGAGTAGAATTCATTTACTGATCAATGAATTCCTGCAGTGAAAGCTGCTTCTGTCCCTGTAGCACAATGAATGAATGGATGGATGGATGGATCAGCTTTCAGGTTCTCTGGCTCTAAGTGCCCCCTGCCCTTAAGCTATTTGCAGTCTCTAATGTCTGTGATTCTTTGAGCAAGGCATCCCACCATAGCCTTTTGGACAGACTTCACACTCTGAAATCCTTCAGCCAGGGACCAAATGTAATAGCAAGGTAAAGTCTTCTGATCCTCACTTTTAACATAAGAACATATGCTAGCAATAAAAAGCACTGACAAACTATGCATAATTCCACTGTGAAATTAACTGGGCGATTAACACTAAGCTGAAACCATTCCCTGCTATTTTATGCTACTCATTTAACCTCAAATATTTCAACCTTAACATTTGTTATAAAGAGAAAGTACTAAAGGCAGAGAGTCACTAAGTAAAGTTTCTTCCAGTTCTCCACCCACCAGATGGTTATTATTCTTAATAATGCATGCAAAGGCAGAAAGCACTTCTCTTCCCACTACTTGATACAGCATGCAGCCTTTTGGACTTTCCATCATAACCTGGCTCCTATCATGACTCTACCACTTTTCTACATACAAGGTTCCTCCTCCACCCACCTGGGCATCAGGGGCGCATTTAAAATAGAATCAAATTAATTTTCAGGGAGCTTTCTGTAGTTGGATTTTATTCTTTTGTTGTTTCACAAATCCATAGCTATTTTAGGAGTCTATTAAACATTTCTCTACAGAGATAAAGGTGCTTCATATGAAAGGAAGTTATAAATAATGGGTACTGTATTTCATTCGCACTTCTTGTTACACACACTTCATTTGGGATCATGGCCTTGTTGCACAAGGCACACAAGATGATTAAATACAGATTCAACAACACACTGGAACATTATGAGCAAGTCTCACAATATAAAAAGCCTCATCTGTTGATATCAAACTTCCTTGTTATTGGCCAGTGGCTGCACAGCTCAGTTCGTATTATGAAACTGTTTCAAAAGAGCATCCTAGGGTGAAGTTGTATCATTTCACAACAAAATCCTGCCTAGCAACTGTGCCAGAAGACCACAACTGATACTGTCATGCAACACTATGACATTTTACAGGGACACTCCTGAATCATCATTGTTTGATAACAGCATGTTTCTGTCCTAATGGCGTATCATCTCCAGGCTGCAGCACATGGCATCAGATGTATTCAGATACTGCAGGGTATGGTGAGAGATGCCAAAAGCAAGCAGATTTCATATAGTCTAATTTTGAGTGTCTAAATTAGAAGATTAATCACCTCATACCATCCGGAGATAGCAATACAAGCCTTCATAAGACAACTCACAGCTACAGCATACACAACATTGTTCTTAGCCACCTCCTGAAAGAACCCATTTCTACCACTAAGGAACATGGGGAAGTCTAAGATAAATGTCCACATTTAGTATTGACACAGACTGCAATGATAGAAATAATCATTTTCAAGACTATAATGCACAGGGCACAGGAGGACATACCAAACTGAAAGAAACAGAAGTAGTGAGCAAATCATTGGCAAATATAGGTTAACATAAATCCACTTACACCAGAGCAGCTTTGCTAGTTTCAATCAGTGAAAGAACCACTGTGAAACTAGCTTGCTGCAGCTTTCACTTCCTGTGAAAGCAGCTGGTCTCCTGGTAAGGGTATATTCAAAAAATAATTTAAAACTGTAACACATAAATGCAGAAAAACAAAGATAAGTAAACTGGTTCTACAGTTGTTGGTATAAGCTTTCCTTCATTTTGACAGTCTCCATTCACAAGCCAAATGCTAACAAAGCGATTTCCTAAAAAAAGCATTTATAACGGCGTAGATTTGCATCTCGCTGACCTCACTGAATACCCAAATATCACCTTTTCAGTCCTGCTGCTAAAACTGCACGGTTTACATGTCTAAAAAAGCATATCAAACCATGTTTTTTAGACCAAATAGAATAATTTCTTTGCAGTATTCTTGAAACACACAGTTTTCCTCTTTTCTTTGAGCTGCAATTGAGAATTATCAAGATCTCCCATAAGGCTACATGAAAAAGATGAACAGCAAGCAAACCAAGCCAAGAGCTTTCCCAGCTCTGCCAAGAATTAAACACACAACTCCATCAGCAGGAGGGCTCACTTTAGTAACAAAATCTGCCCCAGCCTGTATCTAAAAGGTTTTCTAAAGCTGTGAATTAAAATTTAAGGGCCACAGGGAGAGTACCAATAGGAAAAATGCTATACGGAACTTCTAGAAATAAAAAGCTAATTATTACTTTTAGTAACAACAGTAATAGCAGAAATAGTCCCTATTTTTAATGATTCTCTTTCTCTAGAGATCGCAGCATGTTTTATAAGTTATATAAGCACTAGCGTGTGGTTCACTTGATATTGAAATTCAGCCATCTCTGGGTATGACTGTAAAAGAAAGCATTAAATTACATTTTAGTAAGACAAAAAAATGCTATAATAATTTGAAATCACAAGGGAAGTTTCACAAGACATTTGGAGAAAACACCTGGGCTACAAAGCACTCCCTGGAAAAGAGCCATGGAATATTTAACAGACTGAAATGTTCAAGATATCTTGCATGTCAAATGGAAAAACAAGGCGGCACTTCATCCCCTTCCCCCTGTCAGCACCTCACTGAAACAAACTGGGGAGGCATTTCATCAGTGACTAAAAGGAAAAGCCCAAGTACTGTATGGGAGTAGCAGCGGTTTTGAAGGTATGCAAAATGTATGGTCACCACTTGCCCTGCAAACTGATTTACTGGGAGAAGGATGACAGTTCTGTTCCACACTGTGTATGTGCGAGCATGGGCTCGCACATACTCACAGCCAATATATATGACTGATAGCGTAATATTAGCTTGATTTGTCTTAGAACAGTATTGAAATTAAGACAAAGGTATAGTATGATGAACACAACTGTAGCAATTCGACAGATTTCTGAAGGATATTAGTCTAATTTGACAAAAGCATGCAACACAAAGATAAATGCTAGCTTGTTTACATCTGTCCTACAGCAATTCTGCTTATTACTTAGTGACAGTGAAGAAGGATGCTGAGGATTTCCCATTCTTCCCTTTTCATTAATAAGCACAATAAGTCAAGGCTTACAAAGCAAGCTGGAATACTGCCAGCCATAGTCCAATCTAACACACGGACCTCCTGCAATGTCACATACAACTTCTACACCTTCTGCTCAGTTTTTCATCCCTCATTATTCCCATTCCCTCTCCTCACTGAACTCCACCAAGCATGCAGTATTTCTCAAATCGAGATCAAGTGCTTAAGCTCGGAAAGTATCATAATGTAAATAAAAAATTGCAAATGGAAGTAAAATACATTTAAAAAGAAATTTTTAAAATCCCGTTTCTTTTTAAATCAGTCTCATGTTTTCCCTAGACCAGAAACACTAGTCTTGGAAATACAACCTAAGCTATCTCTTTGAAACTCCCATCATCTTGGACGTAACTGGATTCTAGGGCTAAACAACACCTGCCCCACCCCACAACCTCCCCACCTCCTCCTCCAAAAAAGTGACACAAGTACATCAGAAACATAGTTGGACTCATTATATATTGTGGCCAAAACAAAGGGCATCAGTTTCACAACTGATAATCTAGTATCATCCCACCATGACTAAAATATGTGTTTACTTCAACACAGAACAACCAAAACCAGGAAGACAGAACTGTCATTTCTTTTTGATGGCTCAACTGGCCTCTGATTACATGAGGCTTACAAGTCATTTGAACACATTAGTATGCAACTATTTAATAACACTACAGTGATGAAGTGTCTGAAGTTATCTTACCCAGTTCAGTGAATGTCTAATGCAAAGTGAGCTAAATTAACAGTGGAGGCACAATGGCTCTGATCATGGAAAGGCTATTACAACCATACCTTTTAATAGTAATCTCCTGTCAAATTGATGCCCATAGGTATTAGGGAATTGTTTAACACTGAAAAGTGGCCACATTGTTGTCATTCCCAGAAGACTTGCCAGCAAAATGAATGGACCACAGAGAATTAAACTGTCCCTTAATGCTCATAAAGAGTCACCTTAGAAAGTGAAGCCCTGCCAGTGCACTGGAAGGAAAATTTTGTTACCCTCCGGAGAAAAGAGAGCAAGTAGCACATTTATTTTACATTTAGAAACTTAGTAAGGAACGAAAGCTGCAGCTTTTACTAGCTTATGAAGTTCCCAGTGAAAATAAGGAAAAACTTCTTCACCAGGAGGGAAGCATTGGAAGATGTAATCCAAAAAGGTGGTGGAATCTCTAAGCTGCATCTAGAAAGTCCACAGCTGACCTGGTCTATTGGTACCAACAATCCTATTCCCAATGGTATGCTGGGTGAGATCAAGCTCAGAAGCCACTTCCAACCGTTTTCCAAGACTCTCTAATCTTCTGTGCAGAAGCAAACCATGCCAAAATCTAACTGCAATGGAAAATGGTTGCAACAGTTCCTGATATGGCAGTACGGCTATGTGCCTGGACAACTCTCAGATAAAGACCCATGAAAGATCTTGTGCAGATGCTTTCAGTAGCAGCTGTTTTCTCTAGAGGATGATTAAAGCAGTGCCTTCCACCTGCCAGAAAATATTTAAGGAGAAAGAGACATATCAGGTATCTTCTCCTTTAGTCTTTTCCCTGAGAAGCACTGTTTTGCCTGTCAGACACGACTTTGCTGAAACATGAAGATGTTCCACATGTTCAAATTAGAGGGAAAGTCTGGCATACTTCAGTTCCCTCCAGAACAGCTGGCATCCGCACGTAGCTGGTTACAAACGCACAAAGAATCTTAGTAGACAAGGGGAGTTCAGTAGAAGAAAAGTGTTTTCTTCTTTTTCTATTACAGTCTTCATGGTTTAACTATGAAAAAAGAAATCTCTGCTTCAAAAGCCTTTCATGCATATGAATGTGATTTCTGGCTTGTCTTTCAGCTTCACTGTTTCAAAGACTTATTAGAAAAAAAGTAAGTGGAAGGAATAGCTACTCAAGGATAAATGAAATATACAAACTGATAAACATTTCACTGATACAGAACACCAGCCTTCACATCTTTTAAAATTTGTGTGCATGCCTACACAAGCGTGGACATGCCAGTAAACACACTTCCATTTCAAGCTTTCTTGTTACTGGTATGATTTGCTCTGCTGGCTAAGCATGCTTTTAATTAGCTGTGAAGTTCCTGAGACACAAATAAATTTTTATTTTTACTTTTATTTTTTTTTAAATTGTGGCCACAAGAGCTCACAGAGAATATTAAAAAAATGCTGTGGGTGGTATCCAGGAGGCATTGCCTTGGACTGCAAAACTTCTGCTCAATATTTTACACCTTTTATCCTTCTCATTTCAGTAGTAAAAGAAAGAATTGCAGAGAAATACAGCTATTGCTGTGAATACAATGGAAAATCTTTGCATCAAGCTAGCTCTCAGATAGAGTTGTACTGTAAAAACAGCTTCCAGAAAATCTGAAGTCTCCAAAAGACCGGTTTTGTTGTCCAAGAATGGAGAGGGTTAAAACAGTGAGACCTTAATTGTTATGATGTTCTGGAAAAAAAAAAAAAGGATTTTCTTTGTCCCATGTGCACCAAATTAAAACAGAAATTATTCAGATGACTAGTAGATCAGATGAGGCAATCAAAGAGAGGTCTTGCTCCCACATGAAGCACTTTGTTCTTTTGTTCTTCCCCATAATACGAAGTGCTATGTGTAACTAACTGGTAAGGTGTAACAGACATGAAATAAGTACATGCTGAAACTGGGGCATCTGTTTGGAGTTGTTCATTTTGTAATATCTTCTCTTTTCTTCTTAGCCTTTTCTCCAGCCAGTTTAATTTCCTTAGTTTATTTCTTTCCTCCTAACTCACTAATGCCTCTCTCCTCGTTATCTCAGTTTCATGTTCCTCCCTCAAACAGGTGGCTTTACATTTTGCCTTGTGCTGCCAAGGATGTTGCCACTAGAAAAATTCTTGATCACAAACTCAATCAAATAAGCATGCTTCCCCGGGTCATCACAAATTTTAGTGCCTGCAGTGTTCATTTAGCATGACTTCTTTCGTAGGAATTATATTTAAGCAAGATAACATTAAAATGTTAAAACTTCAGATATGAGGGCAAATCGATCGCATTCTCTAGTGAGCTGTCTGAAACTATATTCACTTAAATATTGCATCTTGTTTTAGGGTAAACTTACCTATTTCATTGTGTTATTGCAAAGGCGACCAAAAATTCTCCCTGCTAGGGTATTTTGTTTTCAGCTAGAGTTATTTGTATACAATAAGTTGACTTTCAGACTTTCTTGAGAGAGGTGGAATACATTAACGTATTCAAATGCATTTTCCAGCTGAGGATCAATTTTATGCCCTTCTCAGAAGTTTCTCCAATGCTGCCATGTCTGTCTTGGACTAGAATGCCCAAAGCTGAGCATAGGAATATAGTAATCTAACCAGTGTTGCATTCTGAGGCAAGACTACATCTTTACATTTACCTGCTATTCCCCTTTTCAGAGTCCCAGTGTTCACAGCAGAAACTTTGTGTACACCACTTCAGTGAAAAACAAGTATTAAGATACTTAATCGCTTTAATAATTCCTGCTCTAAGTTATTTCTTCTCAGGAGTTTCTTGGAAAGCTTGTTTAGGTACAGCCAACATTCTTCACTCCTACACATACTGTGTTGCATTTATCTGTAGAAAACTTGCAGCTGTGATGATTTAGATAACTCAGATTACTCTGTAATAATGCAACAGTATAATCACAATATTATTTGCTAGCAAATAAACAACTTTTCAGAACACTGCTAAAATGCTAAATAATACAAAAGCAAACAGAATCCTGAGGGACCTTGCCAGAAACAAATACCCTGCTTTCTTCCCAACAGCAACTTTTTTTGATCTTCCGTGAAGCCAGATTTTAATTGATCTAATACATAACCTCTTAGAGCCAAGTTTAATTCATTTCCCCCCGTCAAGATGTTGGAGTGATAAAACAAATGCAAGAAACTACAGTACTATATTCATTCTGCTCATTTTATCAGCCAGATCTGTGATCTTGTCAAGTGATGACAGTTTTGTTTGACAGGATACATTTCCATAAAACCATCTTGACTGACAATAATATGCTCTTCATCTCTAACCTTTTCTTGATGGCGTCCAAACTGTTCTGCTCTGTTGCCAAGACTTATGCAAAAGTAGCTCTTATCTTGGATGTTGGATAATCCCTTACAATACTTTTAAATATTGTTATTATTATGGCACTCCTACGCTGTTACAAATTTCCCCATTCTCCAACACTCTTTAATATTGAATTAATTGGTCAGAGAATGTAAATGCCAGATTGACTGATTTTTTTAATTTATTAGGATTCCAGAACTGCTGGTTATAAAAAATTTACTTTCAGCTGGTGCTCCCTACATTCTGCTTTGACTATAATGAATAAATTTATACTATCCATAATAACACAAAAGGGTGAAGAAACAGAGCAGAAACAGCTGCTGAGTAGTTCTATCTGTTTTGCATCACTATTTATAATTTTACTTTCAGTTTAGCAACAGATAACTCAATTGACCCAATTTACATCAATCAACTGGAGGGGTATTGTTCCTAATATACCTTAAAAATGTCATCGTACTACTTTTAATCCTAATAGCTTTTGGTATTCTCTTCCCCCCATGGCTTTCTTTAACACAGGGACAAAGTTTAAATTAAGTTAGACAAAAAAATGCTCTCACATCAGCGATACCCTGATAGCACAGGAAAAAAAGATACAATAAGATTGTCTAAGCAACAATGCGCATGGAAGAAATCACACTTCATTAAAAAAATCAAATGAAACTGCAAGCAAAATTTAGAGAAGCTACTTCAACATTTTTCACTTTACTCACACTTTGAAAGTTAGAAATTATATTTTATTGTTTTTAGAAAATACAGGCAAATACATAAACCTAAAAGTTGCTTAATTGTTTTACAATATAAAAATAGAGCTTTTACCTGTGAGAAACACAGCCAAAAGAAATCACTTTTAAGGGAATCAGAAAATACTTCATCTTAGATACCAATATTCCTGACACACACTCGCCATTTCCTGGTTTTGAAGTGGCATACAGGGAAATAGAGACAGAAAACTCTGCAACTCTAACCCTTTCCAAAACAAATGGAAACCAAAAGTAAATTCTGAGTTGTGGTTCATTAAAAAGGACATTAGTGGCTGGTAGAAGCAGACAGACATAGAGGTGTTCTGATTCTCTCTCTTGATTAGAACCTTGCCCAAGGGTTGGTGAATTTCTGCCACAGCTTTTTATGCAACAGAAGTTTGTTCCACTCTCTTTCTCTGGGGAGTAGGAGGAGACAGAGGAGAGACCTCTCCCAATATGTTCAGTGCTATTGTGCTTAGTTGTGCATATGCCAGGGACATGAAGCATATGGCCCAGAGGCTGGCAGTGTCCCGCTCAGCAGATGTCTTTAATACATTCTGCCATAAAAAGTCTTTTTGGGGGCTGGTCAACTACTTTTTATCAGATAACTCTGTCTCTGGTTGACAGAGAGTTTTTCACCTTAACTGAAATCCAACTAAGCACCTTTATAGAACTTCTGCAGCTTTTCGCATCCAGGAACTAGAAAATAAGACTTTACTACTCTCTCAAATTGCCTGCACATAGCAGATAGATTGACTGCAGACTGACTACTAAGTGCCACAAGAAGTCATAAATCTTCCTAAAGTAGTTATTCTGCTTTGTTTTTCTGGACCAAGGAGTCAGAGACAGGAAATACAGTCAATCTTTGAAGGCAAACACTCTTCCCTATGTAGCATTACTCTAAGCAACCAGGAATGAATATAACAGGTAACATACTCGTACAGGCCTGTCATGCCAACAGGTAAAGAGGAAGACCAATATAGTTTACATAAAAGCAAGACAACAAGTAAAGTACTAATGTTAGATAAAAATCTTGCCAAGTATCTGGAAAATCAATGTAAATTAATATTGCATCTTGGCATTGTAAGGACCCATCAAGTTATTTGAACGGTGAATAATATTTAATCCTGTAGACTGTTTACAAACTCTTTTACCTGAATTGTTTACTGGTCAGTTAATTCACACTTTGTATTTGTGCATTTGACAATTCCTTCCCCATAGGGCTTCCAGTGTTTGGGCACATTCAGCAAGACGGACAAAATAATCCTGCTAGTAATTATTCCTTTTTGTCTTTGTAGAGAACATACCAGACAGTGGAGTAATGGCTGGGAGCAGGATGTGACAAAAACTGGAAAGTCAAAGCATCAAAAGTGATCAGCCCCTAGTCAGTGAGATCAAAGGCAGAAGAACACATCAAAAAAAATCTATTTCTTAGTTTATTTCTTGTTATAAAGCCTGGACACTTTCACCAAGTATCACAATCTGGTTTAGTTCTGTCTTGAGCTCAATATCTGTACCACCCTAAAACATTTCCATCCTCACTTAAAACATAGAAGGGAAAGACTGGCATGCTTTTTGAACCCTCATGAAAATATTTTACAAAATAATGTCCAAGGGAAATCAGAACTGCCCTTCAAATGCTTCAAATCTGGAAATTAATATTTCACCTTGAGCATTTTCTTCTCCCCAACCAGTGGTAAAGCATTCCCGTTCTCTAACTGGCCATATGAACATGGCTGGCTTCTCTCAGGTAGTGTGTCTTATAATCATGCAATCACCTCACCTAAGAGGTGATTATTAATTTTTTTCTCAATGTGGCCAAACACCCTGACTAGAAAGGAAACAAAAATGCCTCAAAAAAAGTCTAGTCTCCAGTAAATAGGGTCTGCTCCCCTTGCCTTAAAAGAAGAATGGGAAGACTTTTACAACTATCTCAAAAAAAACCCCAGTATCTCATCAATCAAATTAAAGAAAATCTGGATTACTTCTTCTCACTTCCTTCTGTGATCCCCTTGTGACAGGTTCAGCATTAGATCCTTGTGTCTGAATTATGGAATAATCCACGCTTTAAGAACAATAATAGGCTTTCACTACATAGTTGTAAATACCCCAGTAGACAAAGCTTTTCCTCCCTTCTTTGAGAGGCTGTTCCCTAGTCTAACACATTTCATCATCCATTTGGGATTCAGCACTCCACAGATCACAAATTCTGGACAGATGAAGGAAAAAGTGTATAATTCTCCAGACAAACTACACTTCCCCTGCGAAGTTAACCACTTAATTTCTAGGGCCTTCACTACTGTGTTACCTTTTTGATGCAACACAAAATACAAAATTATAATAAACATACATGAAAAAGATTAACAACTATTTTTATTGCCTTCAGTTGCTGTTTAATCCTGAGCAACATATTCCATTGGCCCTGATTCAACAAAGATCTTACAAGCAAATTCCTCCCCAACTATACAGTAAATTTGCACTGAAACCAATCTTACTTTTTGTTTTGCATTCGAGTCTATGCACAGACAAGATTTGTGCCCATAAAGGACACACTGACCTACTTCAACCTAGTATAAGTCCTTTCTGCCCAAACCACTCAGACATGTGCTGATGATTACACTGAAGAGATTACTTGAATAATTGATGCAGGCTTTATGTATTTGTAATAAAATTGTTGAAATTCAAGTGTGTAAGTGTCCATCTAATCACTTTTGTTTACACAAATCCTTACTCTGTTCCAGCCCATGAGCACTGTGGGTCTATTGGAACTACGATCACAATCTTCGAACAGGCCTTGTTTTCTGGCTATTTAACTGTTCATGTTTGCAAAACCACAATAACCCCATGGTTTGACAAGAGTATTGCAGAGTGATTGCTTCAGGAGATCTCAGCAACGTCACACATATTTTCAGAAATTAGAAATGACTTTAAACATTCATTCCTATAGTCTCACAATTAGCCTGTAAAATTTCCTTCTCAGACAAAAAAAAAAAAACCAAAGTAAATTCCTGCTATGACTGGGTTTACTTTAAGGAAAAAAAAACAAACAAAAAAAAAAAAAGACACAAAAAAAATTTTCTTGGTACAACTCTTCAAAGAAAGGCTGCATTGACATCTTTCAATTATACCAAAAAGAATTTTATGATCACTGTAGCATGGAGGTAGCTTGACTCAAACAAACAGAAGGAAAGGGAAAGAGAAAGAATATCAAGTACTGCCCATCCACATATTTTCCAAGGAAAGATGCATGCCAGTGGTAAACTTAATAGCATATGAATGGAAGTGAGGCAATGGCATCACACCAGATTTTGTTTTATTTGAGAAAGCACTGATATTTTATTTGAGAAACACTGATGTATGATCTCACTTACCAGAGGAGCTGGGAGAGCAATTCACAATAAACAATTTAGTCTACAAATGTAGCTCTTTCACTATTCAAACTATCCACAAAGACCATGTCATTTTTATAGATGTTTGCTATTTGTAATTATCCAGACAAGTATTTCCTTCTAGTCAACATCAGCTCAAGCGCTGGTTTAAGGATTCAGAGTTCACAATGATAGCACTGTAACTGCTCGGGCAAGTCAGCTGGTGGTGATTCTACTGCTTAGCTGCAGTAGAAACTAAACTCCTTTATGCATAACAACAAACTTCTGAAAGTTCTGTTTTGGCATCTAAAGGACTTTGTATACTTCACAATTGATGTGAAGAACATGTTACCACAATGTTTTACTGTAAGGTTAGTCAACAATTTTTTTCTCATTTCTCCAGCCCACAGAGAGAGAAGGAATTTACTGGACAGTCTGAGAGACAAGTAGAATTAATCCTTTTTGTCATACCTTCTTTGTCCCTTTCCTCTACTCTTTGATATTCAATTTCTTGTTTGCTGAGATAGTATCTCATAAAAGCTTAACCAGAATGCATATAAAAGATTTCCTCTCGAAATTTGAGATTTATCGTTTCAGAAGGCACGTGTAAGTGCAACGGATTCATATAGCTACTTTTCTAAATGTAATTTGATTTAAGACCTCATACAGCTCTCAGGATTATAGCATAGTGACATCATGTACAAGGCAGGTAATTTGATGTATATTCACCATAGTTCACATGCATACTCTGTTTATTAATATTAAGCTGCAGCTTTGAAGTACTTACACTTAAAAAATAAAACAGCTGAGGGTTACGCCCTGGGATTTTTGGAAATTGATGGAAAAGAAATGGAGAAATATTAAGATTTTTTTCCCTTTCCCAGTCATGTGAGGTCAGGTTCATCAACTCTTAATGAAACCAGTGGGTGATAAAAGAGCTTGACATTTTCCTCTGCAGCCTCAAATACCCACACTGAATCAAATATCCACAATGAATCAACACAATCGCTGCTAAATTTCTGAAAGCATTTCACAATGTAGGCTTGTTTGTTTCCCCAAGGCACACTTGCCCAAGTAGGGAGACGAGAATCATGTGAGATGATAGAAAACTGAGAGAAACTGAAAATAGACTTGCTAAGACCCTTTTTCCAAGTCTGCAAATCAGCTACAACCTAGCATTTTTCACTCGAGTGATTACTGAAAAGAGTAAGAAGTTATGTGTTTTCAAAATGTTGAACAAAATAACTCATGTTGGCTCTAACATTGTTATTTATGGTAAACTACTAGATGTACTTGGAGCTCAGCAAAGACTAGCTTAATCTGTCAGGAAGTAGTAGAAACTTACCCACATTAGACTCCATGCTGTTGCACTAGATTAAACATGGTAGCAGAGCTAGCTAGTTTGGCAGCTATGTACTAGGAAGCAGACATACCTTGGCCTTCCTTAATTCAAATAAGCGAGTTCATACAGCTGCTGTTGGCATGTCTTAAGGTACTTTTCTGTCAGATTAAGAAATAAAAGGAAAAGCAATGCATAGGTGATACAATCGTCTTGGGATGATCTTTTTAATAACATGAATGTTGCAATTACGCACAATATTGAAAAAAATACAAAGATATTATTGAAAACTTCCATCTGACTTCTTTGTGCTTGCAATTTTTTCATCTGACAACAGAAAAAAAAATTACCTTCTGCATCCTATTCTGTGGAAAAATGGGAGGGAGAAGAGAACCAGTGTCTTATATCATAGCTGCAGGAAAAATGCAGAAAGGGAGAGGGTATTCACCTATTCACCCAATTCCTTTTTCCAATAATGCTACAAAGCACTCACACATGCCAACATGTTGACAATTCCTTACCTTTCAGTTCACACTGAAAGAATCTATCATGTACTACTATATTTGATATTACAGCAAAGTAAGATATGATATGATATATGATGGAAAAACCTGCTAATAAGGAGTGACTCAAATAACCACACAAAAGCATAAACTGTACCCCGTGTCTTTGATACAAATACCTCTTAGTCCCAGAAGTGACACTTCAAATGTGTTTAGATATTGAAAAGTCTAAATCTCTGAATCATTATAAAGAAAACAGGTAATATTCCACAACTTGATGAGGTAGATTATACACAATAATGCTACTTGTTATTTACTATCTGGGAGTTAATTTTGCCCTGCATTTACTTTCTTTGCGGTGTTTCTAGAGATATAAATATCCTAATTATTAAAATATCTGTATAGTGCTCCACGAACAAGGTCTTGCTCAGTAAAGAAGGTACGCATTACTAACGCCATCGCATGGCTGAGCAATGAAAGTCTTGAGAAAATACGGCAAGACTTCCCAAAAAGCTCTTCCTGTTATTTTGGGGGATACTAAGTAGCAGTACCTTTGCTGACGCTTACTCCACAATCTTTAATAGCAGTAACGTTGAATGTGTTTTAAAAGACACTCAAAATGAGATCCACTTGATAAGTATAATCGGCAATGTAAACCTCTCAAAAAAATGCTAGTTTTTTTAAATTTCAGGTTCAGTTTAACTGCAGAACCCTCCCTCTCTGCCCCGTAGCTTCCCCAGGCAGTAACTGCGTCAGTGCCTGCACAGCCGGGCGGAGCGCACATCCCGAAGGCGGGGCGGCAGCGCCCCCTCGCGGTTCAGAGCCGCTCCGCCCGCTGCCAGAGCGGCGCAGGCTGCGGCGGCGCCGGGAGCCGGGGTGGGGGGAACGTGCGCTGCAGAGAAACACAATACAAATCACCTTCAAATCCTATTCGCGGTGAGCAGCTTTCACAGCTCTCATAGGCTTTGAGGCATCTGGAACTGGATGTTTTAGGTGAGTCTCTAACAGCAAACAAGTGAAAACTTCAGCAGAGAGGACATCCCCTATAATTGAGGTCAAACCCAATTTTCATCCCACGTGAGTTTCTTTAAATTTTTAAGATTTTAGTTCAATGTTCAGAATATGCAGTGCTGCGGAACCATGTCCAATTACTAATCTTAAAGTAACGTGTGGCAGAAGAAGCAGTAAAGACAGCTTTCTGCTGAAGTGAAAATTGCTCTTAAACCTAAACTGTAATGTTCCTCCTGCACAACAAATGGATAGATGGATCTCTAATCTAGTCAGTTTATAGCTGAGCATACTGAGGTTTGTAACATGAATGATGAACTCCATCAAAGCTGGTTTATGTGCTGTGGGTTACAGAGCATCTTAGCAGATAAAAAATAACAAATTCATAACAGAAGGGAGCACCGGTGCAACTGTCCTGAGGCAACATTATCAAGTCAGAGAAGACTGATACACCAAACATTTAAAACTCACAAACACACTAGAGAAAAAAAAATTGAAGTGCAGTTTTTATTCCTTCCCACTGTGAGAATCATCTGTCTATCACCCATTGCATGAACTGATGGATGATTGCCCTGCTGAATCTGCAGGCAAGCTCAAACTCCTGGAGCAAGAGATGAATAACCTGTTTGACTGGCAACACCTTAACCTGAGCACCATAACTCTAAAGCTGTTTGTGACGCCTGTATGTACTTCAGTAAGGTACAAAATTTTATGAGATGGCACAGAGCAATTAGTAAAATAAATTCAAATTTATTACCTTGCTATCTCTTACGGACATGACATCTAACTCTGTTCTTGAAAAAAGAAGTATAAGCCACTTGGAAGCCAAAAGCTGCATAACTGTCTTAAATGAACTTCACTGAAAGTCACACTTATGAAGATGAATGCAGTGTTACAACAGTACAGTTATGTGTCTTACAAATCTCAGGTGGCAAAACAAGCCTGATTCACTGGTGCAATTCTCTGCTTCATTCAAAAGTAATGTGATTGTTACAGAAATTGCCACCCACTAAAATGGACCAGCAACATGTACACATTAATGTTGTCACTCAATTGCTTGGTAGGAGATGCAGTTGTGATTCTCCAGTAGCCAAAAGCATCCATATATTATTTACCTTATTCAGACACCAATGGAAGGCCTTTAAAAGAAAATGAAATTATTGTTCCCCCTCTTTGTCCAGAGATACTGGATTTCTCAGCTAAGCCATGAATTTCTAAATTCTCCAGATTATGTGGGGTGGCAGACAGGGCACTTAGCCTTAATGAGCTAACACATACTTTAGACCTGCTCTGTGCCTCATAAGACTTTTTTATACCAAGACGCAGGAAGAATATATTAGAATATGAAAAAAATCCCTGCAGAATGCAGTGGAAATCATGTGCACAGGAGATTGTTCTAAACTTAATCAGTCACTTGGCAGATGGCAAAAACTGCTACTAATAACAGAGGAAAAATTTAATTCAATATCCGCCAATTAAATATGCTTTGCCATTTAAGATCATATATAGAGAGTCACAGAATCATAGAATCATAGAATGGTTTGAGTTGGAAGGGACCTTAAAGCCCATCCGGTTCAAAGTCCCCTGCCATGGGCAGGGAGTCCTCCCACCAGACCAGGCTGCTCAAGGCCCCATCCAACCTGGCCTTGAACACTTCCAGGGAGAGGGCACCCACAGCTTCCCTGGGCAACCTGTGCCAGTGCCTCAACACCCTGAGTATGAAGAATTTCTTCCTAACGTCTAATCAAAGTCTTCCCCCCTCTCATTTAAAGCCATTTCCCCTTGTCCTATTACTACACAACCCTTAAGTGTGTCTATACTCCAATGAATGCAAAAACAAATGCATACATTACGAGCTTTAGTTATGCTTGGGATCTATATGTAATTTTTTTTCTACTTATTTTCTACTATATTTCATTTTCTACTGCAATAACCTGAAATAGAATCTT
Organism: Dromococcyx pavoninus; assembly: GCA_033558185.1. Lineage (NCBI taxonomy): Eukaryota > Metazoa > Chordata > Aves > Cuculiformes > Neomorphidae > Dromococcyx > Dromococcyx pavoninus. The sequence continues at coordinate 1,826,440 of JAUMJL010000091.1, read as the reverse complement.
TGCACCTGTGACATGACCCGCAGCCCAGATTAACACCCATCACTATGTTCCACTACCAAATTACTCTTTGAGCTTTTATTGTTCAAGTAGTTATTACACTGGTCCCAGATAATATTTGCAGTTACTGAAGGGCACACTGCCATCAACCTCAAGAAATTTTCCAATTCAAAGACATTAAGACTAATATTTATAGAGAAATAAGAGTCATTATAGCACTATCTGACTACAAACAAACAGGAATTACTGAAGGCCTTCATCATATTCAGGTTTACTGTACTTAAATTCCCTTTCAGACAGTTTATACTCTACTGGTGACTACTTTTAGCCCCTCCACTCCCAGGCCCCAATCTCACCTAGTATTTCGCTAAGACATTTAGTAGGTTTATCACTTGGTTTTAAGGACAGCATAGAAAGAGTAGAATGTGAAAATACCCCAAAATATTGGTGTATTTTAGTGGGGAGAACGTGCCTGTAGCCAAGAACAAACTTAATTTTTACTTAAATCACACTTACAGTATCCAAGGAAACAAATACACAAAACAGCTATGAAAGCCCAAATTTCTTTCATTTAATATATTTCCCTGCTTCCACTGCTGTGATCAATTTCCATGTCATCCTAAAGGCTTGTAAGTTAGAGAAGCCTCTCTTCCCTTGTCTAACAAACTTAGAAAAAGACTGTGCATCTTTTTTGCATGGTCTCAGTTGAACTAGCTAACCTGTTTTCAACCGACTGATTTACTGCTACCATCTTGATCCTTTGAAAAAACTAATGGCAATTAAAAAACTTTAAGTTAAAAAGCAGCAGCAGGCTTTACTTCCCAATTTGACACACCTTGGATCTCATACATCTCTATTTGTTTGGACCTATTTGTCCAACTTCATGTGCACATGGTTCTACAGCATTAGAATTTTTACCTGTCAAGGAGAATCATCTGGAACAGACTAACACACTGAGAATATATGAATTTAATGAGAACTGAACCGTGCAAGGTCAGCTGTTCACTGAAGTCAGTATCCTGTCCTCAGCACTGGCTTGCACAAAAGCTCAAGGAACAAAGCATTAGAAAAATAGAGCTTCTCTTGGTCATTTCCAGCTTTCTATGATCATAGAAATATGCACTATTTATGGTGAAGACCAGATTCAGGTCATCAAGTTCAATTACCAACAACAGACCTGCTCTATACAATCTTCTTCATACTTTGTCACAAAAATTCATGGGGAAAAAAAGAGTTTCCATTAACCTTCATTCCACACTAGGTGAAAAAGGACTCCCTTCTCTAATTTTAAACCTGCTCATGAATTATTTGGGTACCTTCTGAATTCCTGTGTTAGAAATGGTGAGTAATCATTCTACATTAACTTTCCCACATCACTTGCGATTTCATAAACCTTTAACAATTTTTTTCAGCTACTTCTTTCCAACGATAAAATGTCCACTGAGTTTCCTCTCACACACAAGCTGGTTCATCTTTCTGAACATTCTTAGTGCCCACATACTTCTATTAAGTCCTATTATATCCTTTTTGAGATAAGGCAATCAGAACTGTGTAAGATTTGGACATAAGTTCCCTTTTATATTCTATTCTTTGCCTAGGAATTCTGAATGTTCAGTCTGCTTCAGTGTTGCTGAACATAAAACTGACATATTCGAAGAACTATCAAAGATAATTTAAAGATTTTTGTAAGGCTAGAGCCAAGCCATGCAACACAGGAGTTTGTGGCACGCTTGCTGACGCCAAGCAGTAAAAAGCTAACGCTTTTGTAAAGCCTCTCCATGTTCACCACCACCACCACAAATCTTCACATAGGAACAGCTGGGCAGTTTCTGCCATCTTCCCCCATGCTGTTCCAGCTCCTGCAATCATTCCTTAACCACATTCTCTTATCAAATCTTTCTAATTTTGCTCTCATTTTCCTCACCATTTCCTCTATTCATCTCCCTCTTCAATTACTCATTTGCCTTCTGTCCTTCAGCCTTCAGTTTCTCTCCCATGAGACTTTTTTGGTTAAAAAGTATGCAGAATTGTCTCTCAAGCATATAAGCAGCATATAGCAAAAAATGAAGTCACTTAGCCCTGTACTAGATTATATGAATTCATGAACATCAAATTCAGTATAAACTCAACCACAGTTTCACACATTGCATGCAAGACCCTCTCACTTTGTAGCTTGAACTTGTAACTACAGTTAAACCATAAGCAGGAAGAGCAAGAGCTAAACCATTACAGAAAACAGCCTTTTCACCAAAGAAAATATATTTAAAATAAAATAGGTTTGATACTCTTCCATTATTCTCTCACTAGACATCTAATCACTATTTCCCCCAGAAAAATAGTCCACCTTTCCTTCAGGTCCCAGATGTCTGATCAGAGAAATGCCTGCTTTTTGTAAACTGAACATTGATTTTCACAACCAAAGCAAAGACAAAAAAGCACAACATTCTGCCTGATTTTACTCCCCTGCTCCCTACCACATGCTTTTACCACCAGAATCACGTATGAATACTGCAAGGAGGCCAGTTTTTAGTGTATCGGGGCCTAACATGAAAGAGAAAGACAATGAAATTGATGGCAGGAGAAACTTTGTGTGAATCAATGTCACATCAATTGCTGGCAAGGTAACAGGTGTAGGTTCTTCTGGAAGCAATGAAATATCGCTGCGCATCTGGCCAGCAACCAATGATTTTCACCTTGCCTTCTTACATGTCCAGTTGCCCATTCTGCCCCATGGGCACGTGTCTAGTTGCACCACCTCACTACAGCAGCTACAGAAACAAGCCATGACCACAGCCTAATCCTGCAATGGAGAAGTCCTCCTCAAAACTCTTCCAAATATCCTTTGGCAAAACTTGTGCTACTATTCCGTTGCTGAGGAGCAGAGCCCAACTTGTACACCTCAGTCCCAACCTCCTACAGTCCCATTTTTTACATTCTGAGTTAGTTCTCTGATGATACACTTCAAACAGTCTTGAGTGGGCTGATGTCTATCCTGAATATTGAGCTCTTACTCTATCAAGTGTTAGGTTCTTTTAGTTTTTACCATTTCCTCTTTCCAAATAAACTCAGAAAAAAATACTCCTCTAAGCATGTTCATTATTTGCAAGGTTTGTTGAATCATTTTTCTGAATAAATTACACCCTGCATGAGTGCTAAGATTGTTTATTTATGATTGATAGTTTAAACCTTGTGACTGTTTTCTGCTTTTCCAGCCCAGTGACTGAAATTTTGTAAGCAAAGTATTATGAATAGTAAACAACCATACTTATGAGCTAACTCTGAAAAAGCCCCAGAAATAACAAGTGTTCCTACAACGTAAATACCCAAGTGTTCACAGAAGGATAGGAGGCAGTCAATACAGCAAAATACAACATTCTCAGAGATGCACTCTCTTCATCTGGCTTTGTCTCCCACCAGAATTACAGCATTGGTGATGTTTCCCAGTTAATAACCAATCCTATTCCATTAATGAATACCCTGCATGCATCTTTGCCTACTCACCTGATTATTGAGCTCTCCTTGGCCTGCAGTCAGGACAGGAAGTTTCAAGAACAGGACTCACAAACTGGAATGGAAAACATCACATCCAGGTCCCAGTTACCCTTGAACCCATCTCATTATATGCTAGTTATCTTGTCCTATTTTATCTTGAAGACTTTCAGTTCTTCTGAGTTTCTCTTACTTTAAAGTAATGCAGGTTACTCTAGATATTGCCCTTAATATAACTGACACCACTACATCCTTACGTGCAAGCAAAGTGCAATGTATATGGAATTGCTAGGTTGCAGACAGCATTAGTTTTAATTTCCTTCTGCATCTGCACTGCAACCCATGACACACCTCTGCAGAAATCAAGTCAAAGACACCCTAGAATTCCTAAAGTCACATGGTTGCGCAGTGGTACAGACAGGGAACAGATTCTCTCTTGCACTTTCCAATTATAGACCTTTAACTGTTAGACTATATTTCTTTTAAATAGAACTAATTTCCTCATTTCATCCAGCTTCTGAAATTTAGGGGCTAATATAGAATTATACTGATTTTACATAGTATTACTTCAATTTTTTAAAATATAAATACTACATTTTCACCAGACTTGTACACAGATCAGTCTGATGTCTCTGTCTCTAGAGAAGGCTGGCATTTTTTGTGCTGTAACGCACTGCAAACTCATTTGTGTTTGCCATTCATTGACATCTAAAGACAGGACCTTGAGTGTACAGCCAACTGGATAATACTATTTTTTGTGCAAGCACACCTATTGTCCTTGTCTGAAGGTTTCCACGCTAGGCAGAGAGCTGAAGCTCCAAGCACAATTCAGAGACATAAGAAACCTATACAAGCAAGTAACTCATGCCCCTGGGACTCTAACTACAACCCCAGTAAGCATGTAATACTCTGGTTTCATTACATCCTACAGGAAATCTCACTGAAGATAACTGGACCTTTTCCCTTGAGAAAATGAGCAGTAAAAAAGGCAATTGATAGCAGTAACTCAATAGCAGAGGCAAAATCGGAACCAATACAAAAAGCAGCATGATTCCAGGACCCTAAACAAATAAAAGTATTTTTCTCTGTGCCACTGTAAGAGCAAGTAGAACATAAAAGCATCTGGTTCATTAGGCTATCTGGTGAAGGACTACTCAGTGTAACAGTAGGAACAAGGAAAAACAAAAGTGATAAAGTAAACAGACGCACAAATGTTAACAAGCCAGTATAAGGTAGACAAAGACCAGAACTCTCCAGCCACTAAATGATGGGCTGTTAAAATGAATTACTCAAGCATTTTTGGGGGGTGGGAGTGGGAGGATGGAAATTAAGATTTTCCTGAATATGATGGAATATTTGAGGGGGTTTGTGGGAGTATACAAAAAACACAGAACAATAAAAACAACTTGCGGGATTACGTAAAAATTATAGGATCTTTATGGGAAGTCACAAAGGTAAGGAAATGGAGAAGTAAGGGTGCACAGCAGAGGAACAAACATGGGACACTTGCCTGAGCCCTACATATGATCAATACAGTGTATCCTATCTTCTCATTAAATCCTATTATTGACTTTACCTTTGTAATATCACTCTATCCTACGCAAGTCCTATAATGTCCAATTGCTAGCAGCTGGTCACCAGGCCTGTAGATCCAGGTGCCATCAATAGAGAGACCAGAATACAACCAATACCTGGGTGCCAGCAACTGGGGAAAGGATCATGCACCATTGGGAGTGGGGTATGTGCTGCTTGGGTCTAAACCCTGGCAACTGGAGCAGGGACTGTGGCTCTCAGGACCCATAGGTCTAAGTGCCAGCAGCTGAAGAGACTAAATTGCATATATTACCTTAGGGAACTTAATTGTGTGTACATGTGTGTGCACGCATGTGTACACATCCACATATTTACTAGCAAACCTTAAGCTGGACTATCCAGAAAGTAGAAGACTTGTATCCGCAAAGTATGTGTATCTGAGTCAGTAACGAGGTAAGGCACACAGGGTCTATGCATGGACATCAAGACACCACCTGGTCTTCTAATATTTGAGGGATGCCTGATGCAAGAAGCGCATGTGAGAACAGTGCATGAGTGTGTGCATCTCTTTCACTACTGAACATCAAGCCAGGCTACCTGGTATGTATGAGAAGCCCTGCACACTGAGTAAAGGGCAAAGGTTCTAGGCCGGGATATTAGAGCGATCTGTGAATGTGGATATATGAGGTTGTTGCAAAAACAATTGCCATTTTTAACTATCAAATATAAAGCACTATATCTCAGCTTAGAATAAAACATTAATCAACATAAGAATCATTAGAATCTACACATTTTTGCCAACAAGAAACAAGTCTATTAATTCCACTTGCATAGAAATGTGGAGTCCTGGAACTGATGAATTCTTCAAAGGTGTTTTGAGCTGATGCTTGGTTGTAGAAAACCTTCTTTTGCAGGAAGTTATTAAGATGCTTGAAAATATGGAAATTGGTGGGAGAGGGGGCTGGTGAGTGAGCTAGGCAAGGTATTTTCATCGTCCAGTTAATGCAGCTTCTGCAGAGTTGTTTGCAAGACATGCAGTCAAGCTTTGTCACGGGGAATTGGTCCTTTTTGATTGACCTATGTTGGATGTAGACGTAGCAGTTCTTGGTGTATATTTTGTTGGTTTCCTGGCAATACTTCTTCACTGTGATGGTTTCACTAGCATTCAAGAAGTTGTAGTGGATGATTCAGCTTGCTGCTTTTCATCACATATCACAATGCAACCAGGACATGTATCAGTTTTAGTGTGCAAAAGAAGTACAGAGCAGACTTTTTAATGGTGATTTTCATGGTTTTCATTCAGCTCATGCAGCACCCATTTGTTAAGCTTTTTTGGTTTTCCAGTTCAGTGCAAATGTTGAACAACTGTTGAATGGATGCAATTTGAGCCTTTACTATTCATCTGGTCACTTGGGCTGGTGCATAAAAGACCACCACATTTTGGCAGCAAAAATAGCTAAGCTTCCATTTAAAGCTTTAGAGAAAAAAATGCAGAACTGATTAAGAAAAGTAATGGGAATTTCATGGCTGCTGCACACATAAATGGAAAGGCAGCAATAAATTTATCCCACTCTTGGAGTACAGCATATACTAAATTAATTGGAACTAACTCAGTCTGCAATATTATCTGATTTTTTTATTTGGAAGGTGATTAATTAATTCAGAAAAATAATCTTCTCCCGTTATATTTTCCCTGTTGTTCCTCTGCTTCACTTCACCATCACCACCTCCCCCCAGCTTTAGCTGTAAAATAAATTTGGTTAGAAGCGACCTCCAGAGGTCACCTAGTCCAAACCTTGCTTGCAGGAGGGCTGATTAGATCAGGCTGAGAGAGGATTTGTTCACTCGTGTCTTGAGCACCTACCTTCAGGGCTGGGACCACCAAAAGTGCTCTGGGCAGCCCGCCCCAGCACCCAACACCCCTCAGTCAGAGGAATATAGGTACTGAAAGCGTACCCCTGTCCCTGGCACCACCGACCTGCCCCACGGAGCGATGATCACAAACAGGCAGACTTTATCTCTGTTCCACTTAGCACAACAGAAGTTAAAACTTAGGCCTGAGCAAAGCGCAGGGGAACAGCTCTGGTAAAACCCCTTCAGGCCTGTACTGAAACAATAGTGCTCCCACACACAGTGCAGCTTGGTTTTGCCTGTGTTGATGGATGTTGTTATAGTTGTACTGTAACTACAAAAAAAAAACCACTAGTACTTAGTAGTCTCCTAATTGAGTAAGAAACATTTATTAGATCTATCCAAGATGCCTACATGCTACTGACAAGCCTGCTAGCTGAAGCAGTACAGGTATTCCCTTACCTGCAGACATAGTCCCAGCAGGCAGAACAGCCTGTTGCTTTTTAACTGACCTACAGAAAGACCTGATTCTTACAAGAACCAGAGTTGTGTCCCACAGTCCTTAGTTCCTTTCCAGAGGTGACACCCCTCTGAAGGGAAAGTTCAACTAATTATATCCTTTATGAGTTCCACATTTCACCTGGTTTAGCTAGATATTTAATTTACTACTACTCCACATACACGTAATCAAGAGTGTGTTTGGTTGCCTGCAATTCTGCTGTCTAAAATAGAGCTCCCCATTGCTTTTATGGATACAACTAGTTACTATTACAAAACAGTGGAATATTTTGATTTAAGCTAAAGTAGAATTAATTTTCTATAGAACTAGTGTTCTAACTAACTTAAGTATCATCTAAGTAACTGCTATTTTTTGAAAATTAGACAGACGCATACTGTTCTTCTGATATAGCATATTTTCTTGACAGTATTTTTTTAAATAGTATTGTTCCCAGACAAGAATGTCTTTCCATATCCAAGAATGCAAGGTCAGACAGAGAACTGGCTCCAAAGCTCTAATTAGCAGGGACTTGCCTGTTGTCAAATTCATAATAAAATTAAAATCAGTCCTTCAAAAAATAATAGTACAAGCACAAGATTTCTGGCAAAACTTATACATGGAAGTGGACATATACTCTGTACCCAGCTCGTCTCATCACGCACGATTGATAGAAATTATTCATTTGTGTGTCCAGTGCTGAAATAAAGGATGCTGATTTCTAAAACTCCAGTTTATTTGTCAGCATTTTCAGTATCGTTATAAGCAACTAAAAGCCATAAACCCTACAGTTCTCAATTGTCTGTGGAGGAAGTTTATGTAAAAACCTATTGACAGAGGAGGAAAACATCGCAAGAAAAGAAAAGTAAAACTTAGTAAATCAAAATAAACCTTTAGCCTCCCTTTCCAGGTGCCCCATAAGAGGCTCCGATTTCTGCCCTTTTCTGTGTCCCGAAACCCGCAACACGCTTAGCCGGGCCGACAGGAAGGCTCCCTGCTCACCGTCAGTTTTCCCTCCTGCCTCTCCGCTACTCCCGCCGGGCTCCTCACCGGCCCCTACAGCCCAGCACACGCCGCTTCCCTGCCCGGGCGTTCCCGACCCCTACAAGCGGCCGGAGCCGCCACCCCACTCCCTAGCCCGCCTCTGCGCTTCGCATGGCTAGAGAGACGCTAAAGGCCAACCCTGATCCTCAAGCCCCAGAGTCCGCTGCGGTCCAGGGGCGGTGCCGCCGCTGCCCGCCCCTGCGCAGCGCGGCGCGGGGCGCTGTGGTTGGCGCAGTCCCGCGGTCTTCGCAAGGCACTGCGGACGTTGTAGGAGCGGGCGCACCAGCCAATGGAAGCCGCCAGTTCGGGCGGGCGCGATGGCGTACCGGCGATGGCTGGCCACGTGCTTTTGCTCTGCAGCTCCATTGGCCAAGAGGAGGGCGAGCCCGCCAGCCCGTTCCTCCTCTGAGCCAATCGGAGCGGGCCATGTAGCGCGAGCCGTGCCCCGGGGCGGGGTGGTGGTTGGTCGTCAGCGCGGCCCGTGGGTTGGTGGCGGAGAGGCGGGGCGAAGCAGCCAGACGCGGAGCCCCTCGGCGGCGGCCCCTGAGGATCCCGGCGTGATGGGGCGGCGGGCGCGGATCGGGCTGGTGCTGTGCCTGGCGGCGCTCTGGGCCGGAGGGCTGGCTACGGGCGGTGAGTATTGGGGCGCCGCCTCTCCGCTCCCCGCCTGGCCCGAGCTCTGCAGCGGCCTCGACCTCCATGGCCGGCTGCGAGGGGTAGCAGGCGTCTGTTGTCTGTCCTACAGGTGTCTGTAAGGCACCTGGCGTCGGGGCGGGGGGCAGCAGGGGAGGGGTCCTGTGACCTCGGTGGGGCCTTTGGGTGCGTGGGGGAGCTCCCGGGGCGCTGAGGCGGCGGAGGGGAGGTGAGCTCGCCCTGTGCCTGCTGGCTGTGCCTCACTGGTCGGTAGGCCTGAGGGCAGTGAACGCGTTGTTTAGTCTGGCTCCCGCCTTTAAACAGCTTGTCAGGAGACTACTTCGTAATGCTTGCTCTGCTTGAAACCGAAATGAGACTTTTCTTCCTCCCTAGTACACATTTCCTTGCTGAGGAGCTGATTATCAGCTCTGTTATCAGAACAGTTTTGTCACACAGATCCGTACAGGACATTTCTGGGCCCTGTATAATGTTCCTACAATACTGATTTTCAGCTTATTTTGTTGTCTTGCAGCTTGGGCTTTGCATGCTTCTCGTATGTTGTCAGCTGCTTAATTTCCTGGGGTTTCTGTTCCCATACCCTCTTCCCATCACGGGCAGGTGGTTGGAATGTGCAATACATATATTTGTGTAGTGTTTCTAAAGACAAGAAGCACTCCTTTGATAGACAGCCTTATCCAGTGCTACTGGGGATGTGCTTTTAGGCTGTCAGTGATGTTTCAGGAAAGTAACAACATTTTCTCTAGAGTTAAGTTCCGTGGTTTGGGGTTCATTTTCATGTATGTAGTAGGAAGTTGAAATTTAAAGTTGCGTTACTGGAGTTCAGACTAGATGTCAAGCACAATTATATGGGCTTCATAAGTAATGTCATAAGCCAACAGGACACTTCCCAAAGTGTGGAAAAGGTACATACAAATTCAACCAACAAAATGCAAACCCAGACTTTGAGTGGTGTGTTCCCGCTGATAGCTTTTTTTCGTTATATACACTAAGGTGAGATGAGACTCTTCATGTCAGATAAACTGTCTGTCATGTATGTGTAATTTAGGTGACAAAATCAAGGCTGTTGAAGTGTGCATCTATGGCTCTGCTAGCATGCATCTCTTCTGTCTTGACTGCTTTTCCATTGTCACAAAGTTGCATTTGTGAATATATAGTTCTGATAGCTTAATGCAGCCTTCAAAAACTGTATGTTTAGAGTCAATTGAAGTAATACAATTAGTAGGCTGAAGGAAGCACATGGTGCAGTACATGAAAAATTAGGAGCTGTTTCCCAACTTAAATCACTACTGTGAAGTAAAACTGTCCATTAATATCCAGAATTAATTAGGAGATGGTGTTGGAGTACAGCTTTTGGCAGCAGATTATAATGGGAAGACATTTCTTGGTCCGATTTTTGTCAAGAATCATTCTGAAAGAAAATAAGTCATCCTCACGTCATCGGTATTTCGGTTTTCTACGGTAGCAATTGCACCTTCTCTGGTAGAGTCTGGTACAAGCCTAGAGACAGTGTATTAAATGCTTCCTTGAATACTCGTTCATTCCTAATGTCTGATCTGGAAACAGTGATCTGGAATGTGAGTGTATTCGAGGAAGGAGGGGTTTTAAGAAGGATGAGTAAAAATCATTCAAGTATTAAATTTCCTGACTTCAGAAGATATTTTTAATGAAGGTTTGTTTTAGTAGTGAGCCATTTAACTATTTAAACCCTAATTCTATAGTAATTTATGACTACAAATTTATGATGCTGCTTAAATCAGTTTATTGAAAATTTGAGGTAAATGTAAGAAAACTGAGGCCTAAAGAAACAGGTGCTGTTTTTTTTGTAGATGAAACAATACAGATTATGCAGAAGTTGAATATTCGAGGCTGGAGGAAGATAGATAATTAAGGACTCCATGGAGAATTGGCAAAAGCAGCTAAAATATGGTAACTTTACGTGTGCCAGGTGAAGCTGGCTATCTTCTGCTTATCACAGCAGCAATGGCCTTCTGATGCTGAATGTTAAATGTTGAAAATGTTGAAAAAATCTCTTATTTCTTTCTGCTTGCCAATTTTATTTGATTCTTGGGGGTTTTGCTCTTTGTTCGCAGACTAAGAGGTAGAAGTTCTCTCATTCTGCCTGAATAAAGGAAGTGATTCTTCCTTTTGACTATCCTGCATTTCCCATGCCTAACTTCAGTTATAGGCAGAGGTTTTTATACTATCTCACTAACTGGTAGGACAAATGAGCATAGTCAATATACTTCTGGGAAACTTCTGCACCTAGTCTCTCCAAATACCAAGCTCAGCGGCTTTCCCTGGCTCTTCTGATTACATAACTGAAAACGATTCCTTAAATTTATTGCCTCGTTATTAGATGGGAAGTCTCAGTTCCTACAGAGGAACTGCTGCAGAGTAACTTTTGTGAACAGTTAGCCAGCAATTGCAAGGAGACTGGAAAAAATATTTGTATTCATGGTGAGGGTTGACCTATATCTTATTCATTTTAGGGCAACTACAAAATTATGCTGCACAGATTGTAGCTTGGAACAATTTACTTGCTGCCAAGGAAACTTTGAAAGTAGTCATGCTGAATAGATGCCCCTGAAGATTTTGCTTAACTTACCACGTTTTACATGTTCGTGTAATGTGAATAGCATCTATGCTATGGAGTCTGTTACTGTGCTGAATTTAACAATTGAAAAACTGATGAGAAACAATTGGAGGTATTTTTTTCAGAATATTTCCATTTTCCCTCGAAAATAGGATAAACAGGATTTGCCTTCTCTTTCAAAGTGTAAATAGTCATTTGCACTAGAAGAACAGTGAAAGAAATAACTAAAAATACCACAGAAGATCTCTGATGGAGGCTCTACAGCAGTTGTTGCCAAACCTTTTTTTGTTCATGCACCTCCTCAGTAAAAAAAATATTTTGAGCATGCACTTTCAGTTTTTAACTTATTAAAAAATACACGTATGTACTACTGTACTGACATTATTTACATCATAAAACATGCACAAAAAACAGAAATGAAAAAAGGAATGAGATAGAGGTGAAATAAGCACTATACTAAGAAAAGCTTTATTAATTAGAGGTACGAGGAGTATTTTGCTCCTGCACGCCCAGTGGGCTGGCTAGTTCACCCCCTGAGGTGTACAGAACCCACTTCGGAGATCACTGCTCTACAGCATGCAAAGTCTTACTAGTTGCTTTGTTGTGATAGTGCTTGAAGAGCTTGGCAAAAACTGGAAGGAAATTTAAGTACAGTGATCAGTCAGGGCATTCATTAGAGCTTTGGGAAATTGCCACCTGCTTGCATGTCCTGAGTTTTTGGCTATTTCCTGAAGGTGAGCAATCATTCTAGCACTGGAACTAACAGTTTTTCTTGTTTAGTAGTAGCAGTCCTTTAGCTTTATAGGCTGTTGATTGATTTGTTCTTCCAACATAGCAAAACTTTGGAACTGTTGGGCTCCCTCAGCCTAATGGAATTCTTCTTGCTGAACCATGCTACCTAGCTCTTCTTGTTTCTGCCTCTCTCTCCATAGGGCTCTCTTGGAAATGGTAGATCTCACAAAACGGTAGTCTATTTATCCAACATATGGTAGGATCTTTTTATGTAGCATAGGCTGCCAGGGTACTTTTACTGTATTTAAATAGACTGATTGAACACTGTTCTTTCTAATTGAGGAAAAAAATGAATGTATTTTAAAGCTGATTTTTATTCTATAGGAAGTAGTTGAAACAAGTCTTTAGCTGTATGGAGTGCTCCAGAGTGCTAGCAAGGCACGAGAGCACCCAGCGGTGTCTAGAGCCCATTTTTAAATGAAGCATTGTGTACAGTGTTGTCGCTGCCTGTTTTGGCCACAAGTATTTTTGTCTACTTTTTCCTTTTAATGTATCATTGCGACTCCCTAATTTGTTTAACAAATGGTAGGATTTATTTCCAATAGGCCTTTCAGAAGGGGTTTATGGAATTGGGCAGTCTTGTAACAGACCCAAATTAAAAAAAAAAGAAAAAAGTCAGTTACTTTTTTACTTTTTTTTTAATTTAACTGTGGAAAACCAAACTAAACTATCAGCTTTAATCTCTGACGCAGGTGCATAAACATATCATCTGTGACTTTGTTCGGTAGTTTAGCCTTGACTAATAAGCTATTCTTAGGTTAAACCATGACCTTCCATAGCTCTCTCATTAACACGTTCAGAACAGGTTTTTTAACTGTTTCTTAGAAGTAAACACACTTTTTATGAGCAGCGAGTCCATATTAGTCAGCAGTTCTGGGAAATAACGAGGCTGTAAGCGATCCCTCCTCTAGTCATACTATCAGTATCAACTACAGTTATCAATGCAGCCTCATCTGCCTAGCATAGAAGGAAGTTGCTGAGCTAAGACCAGTTAAACTAACATTTTGTTGTTGCTTTAGTGTTGTTGTGGAACCACTGTTTTGAAAACAATTATTCAAGTACAACTTCTTAATAACAAAGCTGGTTCCTTCAGAGAGAATTTAAATGATGCAATAGAATTGAAATAGCATTACTTGCATTCAAGGGAGAAGAGCAAGCATTTAATGAGCGATAGTATTTCCTATTTATATTTGACCTTGTGTGGTCTTTTGTTGTAAAGTCAACCTTCCTCAAATTGAAATCAGTTATTAAAGTCTTTACCAAAAAACTAGAATTGTCTAGTTCTGTCAGGCATATAAGCTGATTTTGAGCAGACAAAACCAGACAACCTAGCTGATATAGCTGTTAAAAATAACATGATGTTTTGTTACTGCACTAACTGCTACTATAGAAGTCCTTTGTATGTGTTCATAGCTACATGCAAGCTGCTAGGTAGGTTAACCCTGTCATAGTTTTCCCCCACTCCTGATGTATGTCTAAATCTCTTGACAAGCTCTGGAGTTTGAAGTTGTGCAGGTGGAATTTGGCTGTAGATCAAAATTATTTGGAATAGTAGAATGTGTTTTGTGGGAAACAGTCAATTCAAATTTGTCTTATAGTTTCAAAATAGAAAGGACCAGCAAGTATCATAAATGCCTATGTGCTTTTACTGTATTTAAAAAAACAGCTGTTATGTGGTGATCTGAAGCGTTCAAGTTCAGTGATAGAACTTCTTATGATTTAACACAATCAACCTTATCTGTTAGATTCCTCAAGCTAATAAGCACTGTGTTCCCTGCCAAAAATGCAGCTTGCCTTATGACTCTTTAAGTATTTTTTTTTTTTCCAAATTGGTATTTGTTCTTCTGCTGTCTTGGTTGCTACTGACAGGGTCTGTTACACCTGGAGTTCTCTTTTCTGTTTCCACTATTTTTTCTGAAGGTCTCTACATGCTTTCAGTTTTGGACCTGTAAGGTACAGCGTCTACCCACACTGACTGCATTCTTTTTAATCCTGTCTCTGCTGGTAGTCAGACTTCTTGAGCTTTATGTCTTCTTCAGTATGCTCAACAGACTATTGTTTGTCTCAGTTGCACTGTCAGACTTCTTGTTACCTTAGTATTGTAGCTTCACTTAGAAGTTTTAGCATTTTTTTCTTGATTTTTATTAAGTTACAACTTAAAATTAGTCCTTATCTTTTCGCTTGCTTTTTCTAATTAAAGGTTATGCTTTAACTAAGTGTGGAAATCGCTTTCTGGAATCTGGCTTCCAAGATTAGCATTTTCATTGCAAATACCCACAGTTGCTGTTACAGTCTTCAAAACATGAACCTGATAGAGGGTCACATTTGTCACTTTAAAGATGGTGTATCTTGGGTAAGACACTACCTGCATAAGGATAAAAAGTATGCAAGTTGTGTTTGATGTTGAATGCTTATAGAAAGTCAGCAGGGTTCTATAAACTTTTGGAGAGTTTTGTTGACGTTAAGTATTTATGCATGTAGTCCTTAATAGCTAACCACAACAGACTAAATGGTATATCTCATTTATAGGACACTGATTTCTATCAATTTAGTAACCTTTACTAGCAATACTGCAGGTCGCCAGCCTGTCAACATCTTACAACAGGTGTAGAGCATTGCACACCTGGAGTCTCAGAAGGGGGATGTTTCTAAATGTAGTTGGAGTTAGTGGCAGCTTTGCTTAGTCATCTGTTTATATTTTGATCTTTTATTTTGGTTTAAGTGAATTGAGTACTAGAGAGAGGGAGGTCTGTAGCATCTTCTTTCAAATGCGGGAGGGGTAGTTTACCCAAATGAGGTGACATCAGATATTGATGACTGGGAATAGTCACATTTCGATTGTGATAATTTTAGAGGCTTTCAGTTGAGGTGATCATGCAAACCAAGTTGTTCGAAGCACAGCGAGTAGTTCATTTCAGTTAGAGGAACAAAGACAATAGGCAACACAATTCTGCAAAACAATGGTAAAACTGTCATAAATTTTTTTTTCTGATTATCTTTTCCTTCCTTTTCACCTCTGTTCCTTTAGATCTCTGCCTAATAGCCTTTCTTCTTTACCATTTCTTCTCTTTTCGGCCTTTTTAATCAAATATATCCTAGCCCATTCAGTTAAGAAAGATTACAGTTCAACAAGGCTTGCAACTTTTGAACAGTATCTTAAAGACAAACTACTTTCTCACAGTTCTGAAGACAGCTATATAAAGGTTTGAATATACTTCAATATTGCATTCTATAAAGAACAAAGTTTAATTATAAGTGAGGTGGTGTTGATGTAACTTTCTAGTTGCTGCTGAAGCTGTTTATACTGAAACTGATTTAATGACTAAAAACCTTAGGTTCCATAGACCCTTTTCACTTGATGCATACTTTTTCAGAATGTGTAGTAATCTAGAGGATTGATTTGGGATTTTTTTAAAAAAAATTAAATCTACACTTTTTCCAGTATGGGACACACAGGTGTCTTGGCATGATTTAAGGAGAGAATCATGTATGAAGCATTTGATTCTTCCTGACGATACTAATAAGGTTTTCCTGAAGTGCATTTGTCAACTTAGTACACTAGAATATTTCAGAACCATGGTACAATATTATAACTAAACTTATTTTTATTTTTGAGAAAATTACTCATGGAAGTTTTTTACTGACTTACAACGTCTCTTCTAGATGAAGAGGGAAATCAAGATGAATCGCTGGAGTCAAAGGTGCGGAAATAAGATTCTAATTATTCTGGTTTTCTGTTGGAGTGAGAGCAAAGGTCTGAAATTCAGAACTATGATGTGTTTCCTATTTAAACTGTTTGTAGCTGTTGCTGTTTCATTTCTTTTGTGCATCAGAAGAATTAATTATAGAATCGCTGAATCATTAAGGTTGGAAATGGCCTCTAAGATCATCAAGTCCAACCATCAGCCCAATATCACCATGCCTACTAAACTGTGTCCTGAAGTGCCACATCTACACATTTTTTGAACACCTCCAGGGACGGTGACTCCACCACTTCCCTGACCAGCCTGTTTCAGTACTTGACCTTTCTTTAAGTAAAGAAATTATTCCTAATATCCAATCTAAACCTCCCCTGATGCAACTTGAGGTAGTTTTCTCTTAGCAGTGATTACTTGATTGAAGAGACCAACACCCAACTCACTATAGTCTCCTTTTAGGTAGTTGTAGAGAGCAATAAGGTCTTGCCTTAGAGTCCTTTTCTCCAGACTAATCAACCACAATTCTCTCAGCTACTCCTCATAAGACTTGTGTTCCAGACCCTTCACCAGCTTCATTGATTGCTCTCTCTGGACATGCTCCAGCACCTCAATGTCTTGCAGTGAGGGGCCCAAAACTGAACACTTTGAGGTGTGGCCTCACTAACACTGAGTACAGGCGGACATTCACTTCCCTAGTCCTGCTAGCCACACTATTTCTGACAAAAGCCTTGGCTGCCTTGGCCACTTGGGCTTGCTGCTGTCTCATATTCAGCCAGCTATTGACCAGCACCTCCAAGTCGTTTTCCGCCAGGCAGGTTTCCAGACACTCTTGCTCAAACCTGTAGTGTTACACAGGGGTTTTGTGACTGAAGTGCAGGACCTGGCACTTGGCCTTGTTAAACCTCATACAATTTACCTTGGTCTATCAATCCAGCCTACCCAGATCCCTCTGCAGAACCTTCCTGCCCTTGAGCAGATCAGCACTCACTCAGATGTCATCTGCACACTTTGTGAGGGAGCAGTCAATTCCCTCATCCAGATCATTGATAAAGCTATTAAGCAAAACTGTCCGCAACACTGAGCCCCGGGGAACAACGCTTGTGACCAGTTCACCACAACTCTCTGGGTTTGGCCGTCCAGCCAGTTTTTTACCCAACGAAGAGTACACCTGTCTAAGCTATGAGCCATCAGCTTCTCGACAAGAATGTTGTGGGAATCAGTGTCAAAGGCTCTACCAAAGTCCAGGTGGATTAACATCCACAGCCTTCCCCTTATCCCCTAGACAGGTCACCTGGTCATAGAAGATCAGGTCGGTCAAGCTTGACTGGCCTTTCATGAACTCTTGCTGGCTGAGACTGATCCCCTGGTTGGCCTGCTCATGCCTGGTAAGTACACTCAAGTTGAATCACTCCATAATCTTTCCCAGTACCGAGGTCAGGCTGACAGGCCTGTAGTTCCCTGATGTCTGTTATAATCTTTGAAATTTTTCTTTCTGAAGAACTGAAAAGGAAAGAGTGAATGAGAGCTCATTAGAGGTAGCTCAGCTTACTTCTGATGCTACTGTATATTAATTATATCTTTAAATAGTAATGGGATTTTTGCCGACTGCTGCTGTTCAGTTTCTAATCTTTTAAATTATGTGGCTGCTTTCCTTCAGACTTTATCTGCAGAGGACCAGGTGAAGGACCATTCCACAGGAACTCGAGTAGTAGCAGGTCAGATCTTCCTTGAATCGGGGAAATCGGACTCTCAGTCAGAGGATGAAGAGAACTTTCACGATCAAGAGGAGGAAAAAGAGAATTCGCTGGAACAGTTGAACTCTCTAGAAGTGTCAAATCTGTTAAATAAGGATTTGGAAGAAGGAGAAATAGAGAGTCCAGGTAACTGCTCACCAACTTTTAAGCAAGTGGCAAGAAGGATGAATCTGAGTAACTTTTGCATATCTTCTTGGAAAGCTTTAACTATCGAATGGAGAACACCTTGATTTGTTCAAATAGGACTCAAGTACATGTACTATGCTGTGTGTGTGTATATCAATCATAGAAGGAGAAATTGTGTCAGTGTTTCAGTCTGCTGGCTGTTTGCTTGGAGAATCAGTTGATGGAAAAGGAACAAATTCTGTCTCTGGAATGCAAAGACAAGCTTCCTGGGACAGCATTGGGAGCCTTAGGGCAACATCTAAATTGCATGTAATCTTCAGTAAGTTTTCAAATTTAGCTAAAATGTTATGTCCTTGTGCCTAAATTCCCAGGAAATTCTAGTATTTTTCTGTTATTACTAATAAAAATATAAGTTTAATATGATTCTTTTTGACTTGCAGTTAATAGTGGATAAAAACTAGGTGGCACAGTTGCCTATGTAGCAAAAAATTTTTGGTTGTCCATAAAAAGTGAATCTTCAGCTTTCCTCAAAACATACAATTACGTAGGAGTATTAGTATTTCTCTATTTTCTTAGCTCACGTTTGAATGTGAAAAGAGAACAGGAGTTGTGAAATGGGATCTAATACTAACATTAAGTGTTTTCTCATAACCCTTCCTTGTTGATGCAGAACTAGTATACAGTTTGTAAAATCTCAGTAACAGGATGAAGTATTGCAGTCTCTAGGTGTAGTGTTGTACAGGTGCCAAGGTTTAGCCCTGGCCCAGCTTGATCAGCAGCTAAATGCAAGCACTTATGATCCCAGACTTCCCTGGCCAGGGAAAGGAAAATGAGGTAAAGACTTGTGGCTTGTAAACTAAACCAGCTTTAATGAAAACAGTAATAATAAGAAAAATAATGTTAGTAAGAAAATAATAGAATATTACAAATATACAAAAGTCCCCCGTGCCGATGACTGCATCCTCCGTTGGCAGAGAAGCTGCAGAGCACGCATGGGGAAAAGGTCCTGGGATGGACTCAGTGTCAGGATGGAGCTGGATTCAGGAACACATGGATCCAGGGCAAAAAGACAGATTGGGTCCTCACTGGACACTGGCCATCAAAGAATGGAACTTGACCCTCGTTATCGCTCAGTTTTATATGGAGTATGATGGATATGGGATAGAATACCCCTGTCAGTTTTGGGTCACCTCTCCTATCTGCCCCTCCCTGCAGGTGAAAATTCTTTTTTTTCCCCTTTCACTTGTGGCATTCCACCAGCTTGAGGATGGCCTTGGTTTCTATAAGCAATGGTCTTTCTGCATACCAATGCCCTATGTTATCCATTCTGGAGAGAAACACTGAAAAATAAGTAGTTAACTTTAAGAAAATTAAGTACTTAGATGAGGCTTAGCTAAAATGTTAGAAAACTGCTTCTACTTTAGCTCAAACCCGAATAGGAAAAAGGTTTATAAAATCCACTAAATAGCTTGCTGCCACAGAACAGTGAGCTAAGCACCATATTTAGTCAGTGCAGTCGATTTCAAAAGTAAACAAAGATACTTTTAACCTTACCTCAGAAAGGTGTAACCAGATGGCTTATTCTCTGGCAGATAAAACTTTTAAGTACACCTGGCAAAGTACTCCAAGTGACTTTAAAAAACCATAAATTTAAGTCTTGTGCAGTTTTTGGAACATCTTATGAAGTAAATAAGCAATGTGGATGGAAGGATTACTGGTGGTATCCAAAAAGCAATTCTGAAGGAAAAGTACTTGTATTCTAGCAGGAAAAAATTCTTAGTCTTCATAGAAGATTGATTTTATTTTAAAACATTGCAATATTGGAATCAGTAACCTTTGAAGCTCTAGTTCATAAGAAATGATAAATCATGCTTAAATATATATTGGTGAAACTAAATGGAGTTTTAAATATAAGTATATACACCAATAGAAAATGATTGGACTTGTAGTGATTTCATTTAAGTCTTTTCTTAGTTGTATGTTCTAAGCGTACTCCCTGCTGATATTCAGGTATTTCCAGTATTACATTTGGTGATGTGAGTGGTTTTGTCATGAATGCATCTAACCGTGGGGCTAAAATGAGTATATGCTCTGGAATGCACTTCGAGGGTAGTCTTTTGTATGAGGAAGGGAGTGAGGGGAGAGAAAGTGAAAAAAAGAGCTGTTTCTTTTGATAGGCAATAAAAATACAACTGATTTGCCATCTCCAATTGAAACAAAAATATTTTCTTTCAGATCTAAGGAATATAAGAAACCACATACCTTCTGTTTCATTTCCTAATTAAAAAGAAGTGCTATTTTTTCAAGTGCTATTTAGAAAAATAGTTGCTTTCAGGCTTTTTTTAAATAAAATTTTACTGAAATCCTGTTTAAATGCAGTTCATAGAAATTAAAACCAACATAGGAGTGCTTGCCTATATGTGGTAGGAGACTATTTATGAAATAAAGGAAAACAGTCTAATTCCTGGGTGTGTATTTTCAGTTTTGACAGCTATTGGAGGCACTGCAGATGGTGAACCTTGCCACTTCCCATTTTTGTTTATGGAGAAGGAGTATGCAGAGTGCACTGCAGATGGGAGGGAAGATGGCAGGCTTTGGTGTGCAACAACCTATGATTACAAGAAAGATCAAAAGTGGGGCTTCTGTGAAAGTAAGTAACTTGATGCCTTGCTTATGTTCAAGGAATACTTTAGCTTGAATTTTCAGTCCTCTTAATGCCCTTTATTTCAGGTTTTAGAAGCCCCTGTCATATAGTAATGGCCACTTTATACTGTGATATACAAGTAGTTATAAAGGTAAAGTTCTCATGATGGAAAAAATTATAATGCAAATGCCACTTCTAAATTTTGCAGTAGAGGCATCTATAGAGCTCTTACTTTCTGGGGCTCTAGGAGTATAGGCGTTTGACAGCATTGCACAAAGGCAACCCTTCTCTAGGAAACGCTCTGAAGAAGGAACTTTCTTCCTTGCACAATTTGCTTTGGAGCAATGAAAAGAATAATTTAACAGCAAACTTGTACATGAGAGTCATCACATGAGAAGAAACTGTCTACCAAGATGTCCTACACCTCGTTTAGACCGCCTTTTGTAATCGCTTGGTTTGTTTATTGGTCTTCAGAAATGTATTTCTGGATTTATTTTCTGTTAAGAACCAATTTATCTACATTATGAATGAATAGGAATTTTGAGAGAACAGTCTTAAGCTGTGTAATTGGAGCTTTTAATGTACTTATTCTATTTTTTTCTAAGCTGAAGAGCAGTCTAATAAGAGAAGGCAGATGCAAGAAGCAGAGGATGTTTATCAGACTGGAATGAAAATCCTTAATGAAAGCAGCAAAAAGTCTCAGAAGAAAGAGTAAGTCTACCTCCTCCTCCCTCACAAGAGAGTGATGATATGGCTGGTCACTCTGACTTAACTGAAAAATAACTTAAATGATTTGCCATGGAACTTTGAACTTTATTGGACTTAGCATCAAACTATGCAATGGTACTATGGAAAAAAATAGTAATTTCAGCCTATTTAGTAAAACAAATTTATGCCGGCTTTCCTTTGAATCCACTGAAAATTACTTAAGATTAATTTCTGAAGAGTTACATTGATGATGCAAGATGATGCTGCAGTTATTTAGCTACAGTTTATATGTGGCAACTGCCCAGAAAAAAACCTGTGATTGGAATACAAGGTAACTGTCCTGGCTTTCACATATTTCTTACAGTCTGGTTCTTGTTGTGCTTCAAAGATGAAGAGGAAAAAATCGGCATTTCTTGTCCTACTTTTGTTCCTGCTTTCTCATGTTTTTGGTCACCATACAAACAGTATTAAATCTAATCTGAACAAATTATTGGAAGTCTAATGATTAACACTAGAATCATAGCACCTTTGAGATCGAGTCCAGCTGTACCTGTCCCCTTACTAAAGCATATCCCTGAGAAACTCGTCTACCCGTCTTTTGAACACCTCCAAGGATGGTGGCTTGACCACCTCTCTGGGCAGCTGTTCCAGTGCCTGACAACCCTTTCAGTGAAGAAGTTTTTCCTAATGTCTAGTCCAAACCTCCCCTGACGCAACTTGCAGCCATTGTATGAGAGAAAAGGGTCAAGTTTGTGGACAAAACAAAACAAAAACCCCAGTGTTCTTTTTACTTTCTACTTTGTATATATCCAATTGCTGGTGAGCTATTTGTGAACTTACCACTATAATAAAGATATAAAATAGTGTAGGAACTGTAAAACAATATTAGATCTTAGTTCCTTTGAATACCTTGCACTTTCATAGAAGTTGAAAGTATGTGAGGAACCAGAAGTTCTTCAGCCTGTCCTAAAGAAAGAAAACAAGTCTGAGAACAGAAGGGAGGAGAGTTAAAGAAAAATCTTGGAATGCTATCAAAGGTCCATGAGAAATCAAGCTGAAGTGTGCTTGACAGTACTGTGTTATGATATTTAAGTTTACTGTGTTTTAAATTGCTGTTAAACCATCTGCTGTGAAATGACTTTGGAGAACTACTGTAAGTTCTGAGGCTGAAATAGAAAGGGCAGTTTCCAGAGAATTTTCTCATTGTTAACCTGATTGTTTGATCACAAAATTGATTATGTATGCAATTTTCTTGGACTCAACGCATAGTGTTTTCACTGAAATGATTTTGTACTCAACAAATGAAAGACTCCATGGTCTTTCTCAGGCTTCCTTTTTCCATCACAATCTGTGAAGCTGTCAGAATAGTGGTCCTACTGGAGACCTAGTACAGGATATAAAGTTGTTGCTAAAAAAACGTAATCATTTGACCTTAAACATTTCATATAACTTACAGAGGAGAAAGTATGTACTGCTTTGCATGTGGAATAGAGTGAATATTAAAACCTAATGTGTCTGTTAGCTAAATCATATGATTTGTTGCATAGATTGATGATTTGGAGCTGGAGCAAATGACTGTAGGTAGATGCATTTGTAGAAAATAGAGGCTAATATAGAGGAACAAAATGCCTCCCCAGAATCTTCAGGTTTATGAATGAAATATGCTTCTTTGCTTCAAGATGACTAAGAAGTTGTTTTCTTTTAAGAGCATATCAATATCTTCTGAAAGCAGCTGACATGAATCACACCAAGGCAATGGAGAAAGTTTCTTATGCTTTGTTGTTTGGGGATTACCTGAAGCAGAACATCCAGTCATCAAAAGAACTATTTGAAAAGCTAACAGAAGAAGGTTCTCCTAAAGGGCAGATGGTATGTCCTTAGATTCTACAGAAGTTATTAGAATTTTATAAATTGTTTTATAGATTTTACTTGTTTTGAGGTGGTTTTGTAGATTGTTCTTGCATCTAGAATAGAATGAGAAAACTAAGTGTTATCTGTTGCATGGTTAAAAACGACAGAGTACTGCTTCTTTTAGATTACTTGAAAACTTGATGTAAAACATTTCATTTGGGCTCTGATTCAGGAGATGTATTTTATTAATGCTTGCCTAAGCATTTTCTAATCCTGACTACTCATTGCCTGTATCTTTTTAAATTTCACCAGTGCCTTGCTTTGTTTCAAAGATTGTCCCCCAAATCCTTCTGCTTTCCTGGCTTCTGCATGGTGCTAGCATTACTGAGGGTGCAGTAACAAATGGCACCTGCACCCTCAAGGTAAACACATGGAAACAAGTCTTCACTTTGAGTTTAATAAAACAGAACTAAACTATCAGTAACATAATATAGTGATGGTCTTTTCATTTAATTTCTTACCTGTTGTAGGACTGACTAGATTGGATATATAAGCCAAAAAACAGGTAGATACAGGTGACTCCGGGCAACAAATCTTCTCTGAAACTCTGTATTACTTTCTGTGGGATGTTGTGGCTTTTCATCTGAAGTTTTATCTTTCAGATAGGTAGATACTACAAGTGTACAAGTTTATAATCTAGGAAGTTATAAACTCCTAGGTATCTTGAAAGCTGTGCTTTTGAACATTATGGAATTGTTCATTATGTAATTGTTTACATGCAATGTCATAAATGTGGGTGCTGTCTATTTGTGTCTCAATATCTACATATGTTTAGTTGTTTGTTTTATTTTAGAAAGAATTATCCAGTCTTTTAGCACTTTGGCTACCAAGTCTCTGCTGTTTCCCGTTTAATGTTGGAGTGTTGATTTACCATAGAAAGCAGGAACATGTTTTTGCTAGAGACTTTATTTCAATGAAGACCTTAACTTTAGTGGTCTAGGATTCAGTACTGCCTGCATGAGGTGATTTGTGTGTGTGTTTTCAGTATTGCCTAGAATAGTCTTAGGACATTGTGAAATATAGACACCTTTAGATATATTTACACACACGCCATTATATTCTGTGCTACTGGTTTCTCCTCTGAGCCACACAACTGTAACAGGTGTTATAGACAGAGCAGTAATTATGTAAATTTCAGGAATAAAAATAACTTTTGAAAAAAAACCTCATCCAAACAGCTCTCTGCATTCTTACTATGTTTATAGTTGTAAGTGTAACTAACTCATGGCAGAACGGAGGCAAAATAGTGAATTCATAGGATCTATTAAGACATTAAATGAAACACTGAGGTTCTTCTAGAGAACGTCATGCTTCATATGTTTGCATTGCTATTGGAGACAAATAGGATACATGAATAATCTGACGGATATTGCTGATCTTCACTTCAGGATCTTTAAACTGGGATGCTTTTGCTGTTCAGGACTTTAGATCTACTTTTAGCTTTTACGGAAGTAGTAGTATGTTCCTTGTGTTCAATCTATTAGATTGAATTCTGATGAGATCTATTTATGTTAGTGTCTTAGGCAACTGAATAATTCTGAAGCTTCATATTTTAAAAGGGGCAAGGAAGACTCTAAATATAAGAGGTACCAAAGTGAAGGTAGAGCTTGGCATATCCTTTGCTGCTTTGAATTGTTGTTTTAACTTCTTTATACTTGTGTATTCCAGGAAAATTGATCCTGGATTTTTCAAGGGACTTGCTGACAAACTTTATTTTATTTCTAGGCTCTTGGATTTCTGTATGCATCTGGCCTAGGAGTCAATTCTAGTCAAGCTAAGGTAACTTAAAAATCTTCAGTGTGTGCTCTTGTATTTTATCTTGGAGACAGGCATTAAATAACCCATGATTTTGTTTTAAGGCACTGGTGTATTACACTTTCGGAGCTTTAGGAGGAAATCTGATTGCCCATATGATCTTGGTAAGTAAGATAGTTAATAACTTTACACATACAAGAACGTTTTTGTACTCTTAAATTTTTAAAGTAAGCTTTGCATTCATGTGAATACACTGTCCAAATATTAGATCACCATGCATACATTGGATGGGCAACGGTATCTTCCCTGTTATTCCTTGTTAACTTCAGGAAAGTCTGCTCATTTTAAGATGCATACCACTGTGAATTTAGATGGGCGATGTTTACGCATCTTGCATTAAAGCAGAAGTTTATAGGCTAATGAGAACTGTGAAACCCAGAGATCTTAACAAAACTTGCTATATTAATCGGTATTGTGAAATTTAGGCAAAGTGCAACACGTGAGTAAAAGCTCTAGGTTTTCACCTATAAGTATCATTCTGCTAATTTGCTTTTTTTCTGAGTAATATCTGAAGTATGTTGGCTGTCCTTAACCCTCAATAATATCAGTCAGTTGGTTTTCATGCAGGCAAGTGGACTTGTGGCCTTTGTTTTGCCTGTTGTCTCATAAAATCTTGCTCAAGTTTGCTCAGCCTGGTAACCAACATGTTGTCAAATAACAGATAGTCCCATATCTTGATACTTTCCTTTCTAGGGTTACCGATACTGGGCTGGGATAGGAGTCCTTCAAAGTTGTGAATCTGCTCTCACTCATTACCGACTTGTTGCTAATCACGGTAAGAACTTTTTACAAGGTTGATGTTCTTGACTTTCTATGAATTTCCATATCATTCACCTAGAAGATACAAGAACTACTATTAACACTAATAGGATAAAACCGGAGAATTCTTAATGTTAAAGTTACTTGTTTGGCTCTGAATTATAATATGCTATTTTTATCTCTATCTATTGAAATGTCTTTAATTCTTAGAGAGTGCCAAAGTAATTTATTCTTTCTGAGTACAGTTTGAATCTCTGTAGAGATCTGTTTTTATTAAGTTGCAGTGTAAGATTTGCATCAAACAAAACTGTCTGAAAATTTCTTTTCTTTTTTCCAGTTGCTAGCGACATTTCTTTGACTGGTGGCACAGTGGTTCAGCGAATTCGCTTGGCAGATGAGGTAGAAAATCCAGGAATGGCAAGTGGGATGCTGGAAGAAGACTTGATTCAGTATTATCAGTTTTTAGCAGAGAAAGGAGACGTACAAGCACAGGTAAGGTTAAGTTCACCTGATGGCATGCAGAAGTTTTCAAGAATTATAGGAACAGTTTTTTAAAATATGGAAGGGTGTTGGACCTTTAGTTTTCTCTTCCTCCCAAATCAACGTGGTTGCTAATTCCTGATTCATTTTTATGAGAAGAAACTTCTATTTCAGTGTGTTTAAGATAGAACTTGAACAGAAATTGCGGGTTTTTTTTGTGGAAAATAAGTCCAAAACATTACAACTTTAGTATCTTAGGAAGGAGGATCTTGTCGCTAGAAGTCAGCCAGACTAATTTAAGGATAACTTTAGATGTTGTGGAGGAAACCTTCGTCAAATGCTGGCCCTGACAGGGGATCTCAGTTTCTTGCTGTTTCTGCTGTGTATATGACTTCTGCAGGCTGAACCTCTTCTACACACAATGCAGGACAGATCACTAACATAGGCAAATTGTCACAATTGAACTTGGTTGTACATGACTTAAGAATTAGGCAGAATACAAATGAACAGCTATTATTTTGTATCTAGGACAGTCGCATCATTTTTATCTATGATAAATTTCCACTTAGGCTAATGTTAAAAAATACCATACTGTAGTTATTGAAGCAAATCTGTGCCTTCAGAATTTGTATCATCTTTAACTCTGATACGGTCTGGTTTTGTGTGTGTGATTAGCTCACTGGTGTCTGTGTTATTAGAAAAAGAAAGTACTTAGGGAGAAATGACTTATTTGCAATGTAAAATTTATTTTTAGGTTGGCCTTGGACAGTTGCACTTGCATGGAGGAAGAGGAGTAGAGCAAAATCATCAGGTACTCTTTCTGTATGTCTCCTGATACATAATGCACTTGGCCAAGAGGGAGAAATTGTAGTTGAGACCACACTGAAGCAAAAGTGTTAAGTACCACTGTAAGAGTATGAGTTCAATAGTCTTGTTCAATGAAACTTACTTCATTCAATAAAACTTTTCTTATACAATTACTTTAAGACTAATTATCTTAGAAATTAAGAAATCAAAAACAAAGACCAGATTGTTTTTATCACATAGTCCTTGAAACTGGCTGAGCTTTTGTATGTGTAAGAGAATCTTCATGACTCTGTGTGCATGCCTTAGTGATGATGGTCTCTATGGTGTGCAAGAATATTTTGCCCCTGTAGGGAAAAAAAAAGTGCAACTTTTAATATTAAGGATATTAAGCAGACATGGGAAAGCAGGCACAGGAAATAGGACTTCTGCTGCTAATATAAGCCAAACTAACTACTGCTTATAGAAGTTAAAATAGCTAACTTGCTCTTTAAGTATGTATTGAAAAAATGGGAAGTTGAGGGTAAGCAGTCCTGAGTATTATTTCAGACTCAGCTACCAAACAGGAAGTATTTAATGGTCATCACATTTAAAATACCTTAACATGACTACTCTAAGGGTTCAGAGATGATATTAAGTGGTCAGAAAAAATACACCTGAGCTCTTCCTAAAACTGGAGTTGGAAATGGCAGATCTCTTCCCTTCTAAACAGGGTTTGGAGCTACAGTATGATTTACCTGTGTAGTTTGTACATAGTGGAAATTGTAGTATATTGTTTTTTCCTCTCCTTTTTGGAAAAGGATTGCTGCTCAGTGTTTTAATTAGAAGTGGGGATCCCTGTTACATATATTAAATTAGGTGGGATTCATAACTTTTCCCCAGAAGAGCCTGGTAGCTTGGCAAACAACCTACTTGCCTTAGCTCCATTTATAAAGAAAGATACTCAAATCATAGTCATGGTGGCTAAAAGACGTGTTTTCTTCCCTACAGCGAGCATTTGAGTACTTCAATCAAGCAGCTAATGCTGGTAATTCACATGCCATGGCCTTTCTAGGAAAGGTAAGATATGAACACTCTCAGAAGTATGCAAACTGACTTCCTTTTAATGAAAAATAATATTTTCTACTTTCTGATCTGGCAGTCTAAAACTTGAATGCTGGAATCTAAGTACTTCTGTTTTGAATTGTCCTGCAAAATTTGGGTGTCATAGTTTATTATGTCTAGTCTAAATTTCCAACTTGCTCCTTCACTTTAGCAACTTTTGTTTTTTCTAAATAGTACTTGAACTGAATTTTTAAAAAAAAACAGTTAAAAAAACTGAATATCTTTTTTCTGTGGCAGAGTTCAAAACTGAGAGTAGGCCATTATGTTCTTGCATACAATGTATGGGGAAAACTTGGGCCTCTCAAAATTTTGTCCTGTTGGGCATATTAAGGAAAGGAAAAGTCATCTGTGTTCTTATCCTGGGTAGAGAACTGAGTCACCTGAGTCAGTCACCTATAGTTCTGCATGTACTCTGAACCAAAGCCTGAATCTGTCTGCTGGGTGGGCCATTATATCATCATTCTCAGATGTAAATCTTTTTTTTAACCTAAAATATGATAGACAAGCTGCTATTTGGGATGTTGTTACTACTTAGAAAGGTATTTAAGTCACTTGCCTAAGATCTGGGTTGCAGGCTACCTTCACCCTGTGAGCATTTAAATCCTTGTTACTCCATTTGAGTACTCTCTAAGGTTAGGCTGGAATAAGCAATAGCTCTAGTTCAGTTTTTTCAGGCTGTCACTGCAGTAGAGGATGCGAAATTCATGTCCTTAGAAAGAGCATGAAAAAATAGCGTGTCAAGGCACCTGACAGGCGAAATCACAGGTTCTTGCCTTTTCTACTGCTTGAGTGTTTTGAATCTAATAAATGCTGAAATGAACAGGATTTAGTAACCAATTTTTGCTTCGTTTTCAAGGAATATTTTAACTGCCAATATAGTTTTAACTTCCACTGGTCTCAAAATATTTTTTTGCCTGATTGCGTGTTTTTCACTGCGCAATGTCAGAACTAAAAAATAAAGGGTATTTTCATGCAGACTTTTTAAATTTATTGGCAATACATTCTCCATTAGAAAGTTAAACCTTCTGAATCTGTACTTTGCAGCATAGAGATGTGTTTTCTGCCTCCTGGGCAAGTTCTTTAATGATTATTTGGTAATGCAATAGTCAGAATAGTATAATAGTACAATAGACTCCCTCTCATATAAAAGTGAAGATGCTTCATGATCTCCATGCTAAACTGAATTATTCATCTGTTTTTCAATAATGCTTTTCTCCTTCAGATGTACTCAGAAGGAAGTGACGTTGTACCTCAGAGCAATGAAACAGCTCTTCAGTACTTCAAGAAAGCTGCTGATATGGTATGGTCAGCTGTAAGCTAGAAATACAGCATATGCACTAGAAAGTTGATTACCTTGGAAGTGCTGCAAATGCTTTGTTCCGCACACTTCCATGTGCATACACCTACTCCCAGCTGTCCCATCTTAGGCCATAATTAATCCCTGCTAGTCTAAGATGTCAGAAACTGCTTCCAGTTTTGTTCATGGTGCTTCATGAAGCTGTGTTCAGCAGAAGGAATCTCTCATGAATCGTGGCATCAGTATGAGATACTGTCCACATAAATAGTCTGCAATTCTGTTAAGTGCTGATTTTCATTAAACTGAAGTTGTCTTGTCACAGAAATTTACAGTGCACAGTGAATGGATAATGGTTTTGGTTTTATACCTCTCATCTCATCAGAGTGTTTGG
This sequence comes from Dromococcyx pavoninus, assembly GCA_033558185.1. Taxonomy (NCBI): domain Eukaryota; kingdom Metazoa; phylum Chordata; class Aves; order Cuculiformes; family Neomorphidae; genus Dromococcyx; species Dromococcyx pavoninus. Next base: position 1,796,500 of record JAUMJL010000091.1, on the reverse strand, counting down.
TTTTTTGCTGTTAATCCCTTGTGTCTGTCTTTGTCCTGCTGCTTATGGTAGCATTTGTACATTTAATGCTTGAGTAGTCCTCCAGGAAAGGTGTTCATCTACTGTGTTTCACATGCTAATGTTTTGAAGGAACTGTTGTAAGATAAATGTTTTCATGGTTCTTGCATTACACAATTATATTGCTACTCTACACCTCTGTCCTAGAGTAAGGATGTCTCCATTTGCTAATTTTGTATGTTCACTGAAGTTGCTGATGTGCCCTGTTGCATGTCCTGGTGTTGAAGGAATACCATGGTGCATAACTTCTTCAGGGGAAGTGGTCAGTAATGCAGCCCAAAGGACAGCCACCAGTCTGCCCTTAAATTAAGACATACTGTCAGAGCACCCGTTGTTGTTCTAGGAGCTTCTGTAGTATCCAGATCATCTCAAGCTTGGAAAAACTAAAGATAAATAAGCTATTAATGCCCCACCTTTTTGTGGGTGTGGGTTCCACATCACGTATGACATTTTGAAAAGTGCCCAGTAGACTCTCACAGCGAGTGTTGAAAGCTTCTTTTTTTCCTCTTAATCACCTGTTTAGTTACTGAATAAAAGTTACTAAAAGATGCTCTTTTCTCCACAAATAACTATTGTTTACTAGGAGCAAAGCAAATCTATTTTAAGCATTATTTAGTTTAGCAATGTTTAAGACATACAAAATTTGAAAGACGTGGGTGTAGCTTTTGCCTTTCTTTGCAGAAGTGTTTTCCTGTATTTTCAGGGTAATCCAGTTGGACAGAGTGGATTAGGAATGGCTTACCTCTATGGAAGAGGCGTTCCAGTGGTAAGCTTTTGACAGTCATCTTTCTACTCATAGGTGATTGTTGGCAAAAAGAAGTTACACAAAATTCTTCTCTGGAGGAAGGTACTATAGTAGACTTCATTGTGAAGATTTCTGTTACACTGAAATCTCCGTCAGGAAGTCTGTAATATCAAAAAAATTTCACCGTGAAGTTAGCAGCTATGAAACATGAGTTCCCTGTAAGTTTGAAAGTGTTGCTGAAGCTATTATAAATGCATAGCACTGTAAATTTTTAGCAGGAGTTTTGAGCTTGGCTCTTATTTTCTTGTGAAATAACTCTCCCCATTTTATGTCTTTTGTGAGAGTGGAGAAACACTTTGAAACCTCTAATTTGTTCATTTGTCTTGTTGCTTTTCCCTCAAGAAGGCTTTATTTGTCAAATGATTTATATTTAGCTATGCAAACAGATATTCAGAAGTTGAATTAACCCAAAGTTGAGGAAATTGGTTTAGTAATTGTTCTAGAAAGGAACTGTTCTGTTAAGCATAACTATTCATAGCAATCTTATATGTGGATGCCAGTTTTGAGACAGCTACAGATTAAGACATGCTAATACAGTTGTAGCCTAATTCAATTTTGTTTGCATATCTTGACCAGGTGAATATTTTTGTACTGGAACAGCTTCCTGTAATTTTTCTGTAATGTACATCTGTCCTTGCACTTACACATGCATGCATGACTATTTTTTTCCTTACTTAAATTGTGGTGTATTACAAGGCTCTAATGACTGGACCCAATCTTCCTGCAGAACTATGAGCTGGCATTGAAGTATTTCCAGAAGGCTGCAGAGCAAGGATGGGTTGATGGACAACTTCAGCTAGGTTCTATGTACTATAGTAAGTGGTATCAAAGTCATGAGTTGCTGGGCCTAAGCATCTGCCGTTTCAGTAACTGTTCACTAGGTGGCATTAGTGTATATATAGTGCATGCAGAGTGGTCTTATTGCATTGAATTTATATTTTATTGTTTTCTTTTTTCCTAACACTTTCACAACGTCTTTCTTTGATTTTTTTTTTTAAAGAGCAATTACATACTGTATTTCATACAACTATGCTTTTCAGGAGGAATGAATATCAGTGACTTATTCTTTCTTTTAGATGGCATTGGAGTTAAGAGAGACTATAAACAAGCTTTGAAATACTTTAACTTGGCCTCCCAGGGTGGTCACATTCTGGCTTTTTATAATCTGGCTCAGATGCATGCCACTGGTACTGGAGTAATGCGGTCCTGTCATACTGCTGTTGAGGTAAGTTCATCTATTTTTAAAGGTCAATTAATACTGACTTGCAAAAGGTTGGATATAACTGTCAGCTTATATAGAAAGTTTGTCTTAACTGAAATCCACTGGTGACTGAACCAAGGCTATCAAAAGGAAAAGTGATACATTGTCAAACTCCTCTGTATCTAGTCTGAAAAATCTTTATTTATGTTGATATGGCAAGTTTGTAATTGTTTTATGAACTTTGAAGAAAATCAAAAGAACGTAGTACAATGCAAACAGCAGTATTTAAGTACTGTATTATTCACTTAGACATGGGTTTAAATGCAACAAAAAAACTGACATTAAGAATAATTCTGAGTAAGCATGTGAATCTTAGCATGTATTTGCTTAGTACCTTGTATCTTAAAATAACCCTGTCTTAAGCAGTGTGTTCATCTATCAAGTGTCTCCTGTGAAATGTATTTGAATGTTAAAGGTTTACCTCTTGCATAACTTAATGAATTTAAGTTCCTGACAACTAGTCTTTCCTTCCTCTTTTTTTTCTATGCAGTTGTTTAAGAATGTATGTGAACGAGGGCGCTGGTCTGAAAGGCTGATGACTGCCTACAACAGCTATAAGGATGGTGATTCAAATTCTGCTGTGGTTCAATATCTTCTTCTGGCAGAACAAGGCTACGAAGTCGCACAAAGCAATGCTGCTTTCATACTTGATCAGAGTAAGGACCTGAATTTGTACTGAAAGGTTTTCTTTGGAGTTGGACTGTAGTAGCCCATTTACTAGAACGATAAAGTACTTGAAGATATGATTACATGGCTTTTGTTAAGTTAGAACTTAAGTGAAGCTTCTATCCTTTTTCCTGCTCCTCACATTGGAAAGCAGTCAGTTTTAATTTGCACCTGTAACGACAGCTGTGGCCTGAAAGTTGTAAATCACCTAAATTATGACTTCCAGGATTTTAAAAATGGGATCGAGAGAGACTACTTTAGAAACTTGACATTGCTGAAAATTTTCTTTCATGGACTTCCTAAACACAGCCTTAGCATTTTATTTTTAAGTCTATGAAGTGGGAGTTGCATTAGTTTTACCTTTGTCCTTTATATACATACAAGCTTCAGTGTCCTTTGTTCTTTATTTTGTAATGTCTTTTGTTGGCACAATTTTTTTTTCTTCTAGATTTTTTTGTAACTTTACTCATACTGCTCTTGAAGCAGGGATGAAGGGCTGGGCAGTTGATTCTGTTACATTTGAATAAAACTTGCCCTCGGTCTTACTGGACCTACGTGGCTAGAATTTGTATTAGAGGTCATAGGGAAACGATGAAAGTACAGGGAACCAAACCTTAAAAAATACAAAACCCAGTATTTTAAACTTTCTGGATCTCAAATCCAGAAATCTAGATGTCTCATTACCAGCTTTAGGGTTTTGTATCGTAACATGAAAATCAACTATTAGGTGCTGATAAACTAATCTAAAATCTTAATTTCCAGTTCATGTTTTCAAAGATGCTGTCGTAACTCACCTTTAGATAAGCTACAGCAATTACAGTCTTGTCTGGGAGCGCGTTCTTGCAAAGAAATAGCATCTTTCCCAGGGTTAAACTTCTGATTGTCATTACTCAGATATATCTGCACCTCAGCTGGAGATGAGTTTAAAATGATTTTATACACTTTATACAGAAGATCTGTACGTCAACTGAGATAATTTTGCTGAAACTACCCTTGCACTAGAAGTGAAAAAAGTTGTAAATCCTTTGAACTGTCTGAACTCTAATACTTCAGCAACCCTCAATTTATGACATGAATAAGTAAAATAACTTCTCTTCTAAAGTAACTGTAGCACTGCTGTGTAAAATATGCAGTCTCTGGCTGATTAAGGGATTTAAGCCTTCATTTTATTTGACTAGTCTTGTTTTTTAGGTAGCCAAACTGAAATAGCTTGTACTTTAGCCTTGTATTTGAGTGCACCTTTGTCAGAGCCTAAATTTATGTGCTCTCGAGACGTGCATCTTCTGGCATTCCTCGAATGTGCTTCAGAATCTCCTAGATCAGGAATGGGAGTTCTCTCCCCATTCCTTACCGCTTGATAAGTGATATTTCAGGGTGAAATGATGCAGTTTTTTCCTAGCTGTTATGTGGGCAGATAGATGGAAAGACCATATAAAAGAAAGAGGGTTTTATACATTTTAGGTAGCATTAATCTTGCTTGTGCTACAGTATAGTTTATTTCAAGTTTTTTATTCATTTCAGTAGACTGAATATAAGCCTGGGTTTTTGTTGTGGTCTTGTGTGCATATACCATGCTCTTATTTAACTGAAATACTTCCTTTTCCAGAAGAAGCTAGCATAGTAGGAGAAAATGAAACCTATCCTCGAGCTTTGCTTCACTGGAATAGAGCAGCTTCTCAAGGTATGTCCTTATCTCACAATTCCAATTAGTTTATTTTTAGTAGGGCCATTAATGGTTGATTCCATGTTTTATGAAACAGGGAAGAAAGGAAAGCTCATCTCCTTCTGTTCAACATTAGCTATGTTCCACATAAGATAACTGCTGTTCTTTGTTCCACTGTTAGCTATGATGTCATTGCAATATGCTTGCAGTTCTGAGCCATTCTTAGGTCCTGAAGATTGAAAGGACTAAAATTCAAATATATGGTGTGGGGTTTTTGACCATTTCATATGGAATTACAAAGCAGTGTTAAACAGCATTAGGAATGCTTAGACTGACTTTTCTAGGAAAAAAAAAGTAGATACAAAATACCCTTCGGGATTTTGGTACTTGCCCTCATTTATAGGAAATGTAGTTTCCTATTCAAGGCAAGGAAAGTTCATTAATGAAGAATGCAATCTTGCTATCCAGCTAACCCAAGTTTAAACTCTGCTGCTTGTATACCTATCCTAAAGTAAGCAAAAGTAAACTTAATCATTAAATATCTCTGTGTGAGGGCTCTATCTCTTGTACAGGTACATCTACATTGTCTGTCTGCTAGCTTTTTACTTAAGAGCAAGTGTATCATGCAAATAGAGCTTAAGAATTTTGTCTGAAAATCTTTAGACCTGCTTGGCTTTTAGAAGAACATTAGAAATTGAGAGGATGGAATGGTTAAGTATTCAGTTACCAAGTGATGATGAGAGATTTAATTTTTCAAATTCTCAGTGTCTCTGTTTTAAAAACAAAGCTGAAGCCCTTAATGACCATATAACAAGTGAAAAGCTTTTCTGTAATAAGTAACTATGAACAACATAATATAGCTTTTCAACTGATGCCACTAAATAGCAATCCAAACCGTTGGTAGGATTATTGGGGAAACTACATTCCTGAAAATAGAAATTAGTTGTGTTTCAGTTAGCTGAACCTAATTTGAAAAAAAAAAAGCCCCCAAAAAAACAACCAACAAACCAAAAAAACGCTGTTTATGTGAGAAAGGGAAAAAGGGGAACAGTTTGTGGAAACTGGAAAGTAATACTAATGCCCTTATTGCATCTTCATATGAAACTAAAAGGCTTTCTTTGCCTATCTCTGTTATGGGTTTTTGTTGTTTATTGATTTGTAGGATATACTGTTGCAAGAATTAAACTTGGAGATTACCATTTTTATGGGTTTGGTACTGATGTTGATTATGAAACTGCATTTATTCACTATCGACTGGCATCAGAGCAGCAGCACAGTGCCCAAGCAATGTTTAATCTGGGCTACATGCATGAAAAGGGATTGGGCATCAAGCAGGTGAGTAAGCTGTAGACTAATAGTCTGTTTCATTACAGTGAATTTACTGATGGGAGACTAAGCCTATAACCACTGCTGGTCTTTGGGTGCTATATAACCACTTAGTAGGAATTAGCATGTCTCCCAATACATTCTCCAATAGCAAACAAATATTTCAACTTTACATTTACCTGACTGGAGAAATGAGGCGTAGACAGCAGAAAAACTACTGGACTAAAATTGTGAAAATTGGCAAAAAGAGTGACATATGCTTAAGTTATTCTTTAAAGACTATGAAGTATAATGAAATGAATGAAAATCAATTCCAGGTTCAGAGTATTTTATCACAAAGTTGTTCTCACCTTCTGAAACACTGGTTAATTTGTTTTCTAGATCGTGACATTTTCAGAGAATATGAAATGGTTTTGGTTGATAGGGACCTAATCCAACTCCTCTGCAGTAAGCAGGAACATCTTCAGCTACACTGGATTGTTCAAAGCCCCATCCAACCTGATCTTCAATGTTTCCAGGGATGGGGCATCTGCCACCTCTCTGGGCAAGCTGTTACAGTGTTCTATCATGCTCATTGTAAAGAATTTCTTCCTTGTACCTAGCCTAAATCTACCCTCCTTTAGTTTAAAACTATTGCTCCTGGTCTTATTGCAACAGGCCCTGCTAAAACATCTATCCTCTTCTTTCTTATAAGTCCTCTTTAAGTCGTGAAAGGCTGCAGATAAGATCTCTCTGGAGCCTTCTCTTCTCCAGGCTGAACAACCCCAACTTCCTCAGCCTGTCCTCACAGGAGAGGTGTTCCATCCCTCTGACCCTTTCTGTGGCACTCCCTCTGGACCTGCTTCAACAGGTCCATGGCTTTCCTGTGCTGAGGGCTCCAGAGCTGAATTCAGCACTCCAGGTGTGGTCTCACCAGAGCAGAGTAGAGGGCAGAATAACCTCCCTTGAGCGGCCGGCCATGCTTCTTTTGATGCAGCCCAGGATACGGTTGGCATTCTGGGCTGCAAGCACACACTGCCATCTCATGTCCAACTTTTCATCCACCAGTACCCCCAAGTCCTTCTCTTGTCAGGGCTGCTGTCAATGCCTTCATCCTTCAGCTTTTATTGATACTAGGGTTGCCCTGACCCAGATGCGGGACCTCATACTTGGCCGTGTTTTGAACTTCATGAGGTTCACATGAGCCCACTTCACAAGCTTGTCCAGGTCCCTCTGGATGGCACCCTCAGATGTGTCAGCTGCACCACTCAGCTTGGGAAAAATGAGTCCTAATGCTATAATTTGCACATAATATTCTCCAGCCTGATGCAGAAATGGCTACACATAGATAACAACTGAAATGAGTACGCTGGGGCTCAGACTCCTACAGTTCTCACTTGTCTGTCGTATGAGAATGAAGCGTATATAAGCAGACTGAAGTGCTTGTTAATTAGAAATTAAAATAAGCCATGACTTAGGGTCTGCTTCTACACTGATACTAGCACAGTAAAAACAAGTAAGGTAACTTTTAACTAGTTATACAAAAGACAGACTTTCCAGGCTCAAGAAGTATTTAGAGTTGTTCTGTTAATTACTTACGTGAGCTAGTACATCTCATTCACGTAATGTGTTGATTTTTTTTACTGATATTTCCACATGTGTGGAACTAAGCTTTGCTGTATCAATGAGCAGAAAATATTTATGGTATTTCACAGTCAGGATAAAGTTATTAAATGAACACGTGGCATGAGGTCCTGGAGATTTCTCTTACTTTAAGTGTCCAACTTGGAACAGGGTAAGTGTAATGCAGGCCTGTCCTTCATGACTCTCAGTAAACATAAGCAGTTTGTATCTAAGTATCGTAGCATTGCACAGTGTTTCTGAAGGGGAGCCAAAAAAAAAAAACAAGGAAAGCAGTAATTTAAGCTCTTCCTAAACTTGTTCATTGTTTGTGCTCATGCTTTTGCCAGGCTGCCTTCACTGATGCAACTTACATCCGTTTTGGATAAAAAGTAGAATGTAATTTGGGAGTATATGCAGAAGTGTTTAGAACTGCGCTATGCAGCAGACATTGTAGTATAACCAGGAGGAGTTGCTGTTGTGTACTCCTCCATGACTTGTGTTTTCTTAGTCTTACATGTTTGGTGTTGTGACAGAGACAGAGTGTACTACAGTTACCTGAGCATGTGCCTTGATTTACAGTGCATGGGTTGAATATGTTAATACTAATTTCTTTGTGGGTTTCAATTTTAGCATCAGATATGATAGCTTCATCCTCGGATCAAAGTTTCCATTTACCTCAGAAAAAAAAATCCCCTTTTTCTAAATGGTTTTTGTTTAAGTTGAACAAAAATCATGGATTCAAATGACAGCATATAACAATTTATAGAAAAAACTCTATGTTTTGTGGTTAATTTTTAAAGTTCTTCAAAGCTAAACTTTGTATTTTCTTAACTTCAGGACATTCATCTTGCAAAACGATTCTATGACATGGCAGCTGAAGCAAGCCCAGATGCTCAGGTTCCAGTCTTCCTAGCACTTTGCAAACTTGGAGTGATTTATTCCTTGCAGTATATACGAGAAATCAATGTAAGTAATGCATAATTAAAAGGAAAAGCAACAAATATGTTTTCAATTTTTAAAAGAAACTTGAATTATTGTCTTAAGTAGAAGTCTTACTTGAGCCTTCTGAAAACTTAGGATAGATGTGTTTTGTGTTGTGATTTAAGAAAGTTACTGAAGCTGTGATTCTTATTTCTTATTTGTGCAATTGTGTAAAACTGAAATGTGCGCATCCAGTGCTCTTCAGTGCTGTTCTTCCCTTGAAGAGAGTTCCCTTAACCTGTTTGACTGTCTGCCATCAAAATTAAGCAGATGATTACAATGACATAGTCTCTGTTCAGGAAACAAGAAATACTTTTTTGTAGCCCTAATTCTCATGCTATTTTTATTCAGCTGAGTCATGTTTGGTTTCAATGGGAAAAAAAAATATTTGTATTAGTTTAGTTATTGTGCAGAGTTTCTGCTGAGCGATGGCACTGAAAAAAAATTTGCCTGGAATTCAGGTAAATTCTTTCCATATAGTGTCTGAAATATTTCTCATTATTGTATCATTTCATTGCCTTTTGGATTCTCTGATAAATTCAAATGGTATGGAAGTTATTACTACTTATAGCAAACACAACCTCAGACAATCTAGCTAAGTTTGCAAAATTAATAGTCTTGAGACCAGGGACATTCAGCAGCAGACAGTCAGAATAGTCTAAATCAGTTCAACAAATACCCATGTAGCACTCACAGAAGCTGGTATGCAGAACATGGATATTTCAAGTTTTAAGTCTGCTAGTGTATAAATAATTTGTCAATGATTCTAGTACCATCAGGTACAAAAGTGAAGCATAAAGTGTGTTGGTTAATACTTATGTGAATGAAAGTCTGATATAAAGGCAAGATCAATCAAAACTGATTTTCATTTCCTTGTACTTTATCTGCACAAACCTCAACATTGTACCACATAAGGATTCTGGGCCTTAATGTTGTCATTCATGGTATTCTGCTGTCTGCTTCCAGTTTGGCTGGACTGACCAGTTCACTGCCTCTGTATGTGATAGTTATTCCTCTTTCTTTAAGACAACTACTATGGTTACATACCTCATTCTGATTTAAATTGTGTACTTTAATGCTCTGTATGTGAAAGCCACAAAGCTACCAATCAAGAACCTTCATCAGAGAATAGAATAGTTCTTAGTCTTACTGCCATTTAGTTCCTGGAAATTAAGAGTATCACTGATGTGATAGTGTTTTTTTCAGAGAGGAAAAGAGTTAATGAAGTTTTAAAACTGGTACTGTACATGAAAAATGTTACATGTCAAATTTAAAATCAAAGTAACTTCCCATTCATGCTCTTTGACATGATGATGTGGACTTCTTGTTTCTTAGATAAGGGAGGTATTCTCGCATATTGACATGAACCAGCTGCTGGGGCCTGAGTGGGACCTTTACCTTATGACCATCATCGCCTTGCTTCTGGGAACAATTATAGCTTACAGACAGAGGCAACACCAGGCAATTCCCAGACCAGCAGGACTGCGGCCAGCTGTGCCTCAACAAGAACCACCACCAGAGCATCAACCACCACAATAGCAAAAAGAGCCTCTGTGAAAGAACTGGACTTTTCCCAAAGGAACAATTTTCATTGTGATTTAGGACTTTGGATCAACGGTCCCTCCCCCAAAAGAGGCGCAAGGAGTTTTAAAAAAAAATAAATCTGAAAGCTGCTTAGAGTGATGCCTTTTTTCAGGGATAAGAAAATTCTTTTGAAACTGATTTGAATGTTATTTCAGTGCCAATGGAATAACACTATGGCTTTTTTCATGGAAACACAAGAGTGCTACTACAAAAATGTTGCCTGCTGTATCTAGTTTGTCTTATTCAGAGTCCTTTTCATCTCCTAGAGCAAGCAGAAGGCTAGCACTGGAAGGTTTTTGCCTGCTTGATAGCAATTGCCCTATATAAAGGTAATAATAATTCTGTGGGCAACTTAAGTCCAAGAAGATGAACTATAGTCAAACTCTAAAAATATTAGAGCTGTGTGAACTTACATTCTGATCTGCATCCCAAGTATTTCTACAGCCCTTATTTCATTATTTCTTAGTATTTCTTACACTTTGGTCTTTTATGCTGTCTTGGATGATTTAACATGGATTATTTATAAACTCTGTAAAACTAAGCCGGCAAACCATGTCATTCTTCACTTGTGCTTTTTTTGTTTTGAGTATTCTCCATTCCTCTTAAACTAGACAGTTTTCAGCAAACAGTATGTAGCCCAGGAGGGGGATTGGGAGAGATTGAGTGTGTAAAGCTCAGTACCCAGATGTCAGATCTAAAACTTTTTTGGTGCCTGTGTACTTCGCAGTACTACATGACATAAAAACAAATTGGTAATGTTCCCAAGTTGTTTAAACTTGCTATTACAAAGAGGTTGAGTCTAGATTGCAGAAAGCACCAGTATTATTGTGGACACTGAAGAGAGGACAGAGACAGAAATCTCAGTGAGTTAGCTTTTTTATTTGTTTGGGTTTGAGGTGGGAGTTCTGTACTTAGTTTTCAACAATTCTGCAAGTGATCTGCACTGTGAGAAGGGAATGTATGTGGCACCTCGTGCATACACATCTGTTTAAAAAACGGCCCCAAAGATGCATGCTCCTTAAAAAAAGGGCATGGGCTTATGCCAGTGATGCTACTCCAAAGTTTGGCTGGCTGATAAAAATCATATGCTACATTACAGCTGTGCTCTGCCTCTTGCCAGCCTCTCTTGTACCTGGCATACATGGGAAAGTAAAAGTAATGTATCTGGCTGTGCCATCTTGAGGATCCTCTGTAACAAGAAAATGCAAAGCGGAAGAAGACTAATAGTTTATGTCTACAAATGTCACCAGTTCAGTGCAAAGCCCTTTTAATGAGAGTAAAGATTACGACCTGTGGGCTGATGCTTTAGACTGCAGGAGGAATCTTAGTAACAGTTTTCATTGAACTATAATTGGGAGTGGGAAGCAGCGGGGGAGTAGCTTAGAGGCAAGAAATGCAGAAGTTTCTGTTCTTATTTGCCAATGGCAGTTAAATATTTGTTTCTGTACTAGAATTAATCCCTCTGAATATATTGTCTTAAAGCTGAATGAAATACGGCTTTAGCTGCTTTTTGACAAAAGTTTTTGTGCTTAAAGGGTTAAGGGCTTCCTTTCATGCAGATATTTTTCCAGTGGATTGGCAGCAACATATGAATATGTTTTATTTAGAATTGAGATTGGTATGGTTTCATACTTAGTACATTTGTAAGGAGACCGATAGGTCTGTAGTTTGGGAAAACTTATAAGCAATCCACTCTTTTGTAAACTGAGATGTCATGGATGATTAGTGTTAAAATATAGGTAGAACTTCTCAGTACTTCAAAATGCTTATACTGGTTATGTGAAGACAAATCTTTCAGTTTAGTTTGAAAGGTTGCAGCATGTGATAGAGGAATGTCTTGTTCAGTCTTAATCATCATTAGCAGATGGAACAGTATTGAATTTAAATGTAGTGTCTAAAATGTACAGCACTGTCCAGCTGCATTTCTAAGATATTTGTGACTTCTGAACACTCCCTCTGAAGTATTTTTGCCTCTGTCACTTAATAGCTCTTTTTAGCTTGGCATGAATAAATTAAAGATTATGTGGAAAATGCTTTTCAGTTAAATACCATTGGTTCATTGGTATTGGTCTCTTAGGAAGTTTAAAAAATTTCTTACTGCATTATTGAAATGTTTTGGTTGTTTGGTTTACTAGAACTAAATTCTAAAAGCTCTATCCTATTTGCATGAGAATCTCTTATCATTGCTGCTATGTGATAGTCTTACAGCTGACTTTCACTGAACCTGATGTATTTTCATATCCCAAGAAAAACAATTGAAAATCAGCAAGTTATTTCACTTCAAAGAACTGCTTTTTGAAGAAGCAATAAGGAAGTCTTTCTCCTGCTTTTTCCCTTCCACAAAATTACTACCAGTAACTTTTTCAGATGACATTCATTTGAGTGAAATGGTAGTAGTAAAAAGGCACTTACCATAAGTAATGGCAAGTTAACTCAGGGATTAAAGAAATGAGTAAGTTTTCTAAATCAGTTGTCTACAAAATTACTTAATTTTTGTGACAATCCCTTGCTACTCTGTTTTGAAACCTGCATTTTGAGGGAAGGGTAATTAGCTCTTTACTAGCAATATGTTTCTTGTTGTGCACTCACTTTATCAAGCAACTTTTTTCTTGGAGCTGGGTTGCTCAATTTGCTGCAGTGAAGTACTATTCCCTTTTAGTAGCACACAAGTTGACTTACAGTTTATATGCAGGAGTATTTTGGAAGGCAAACTTGATTTAAAGTAAGCCTTTCTGGATATGTTCAGCATGGTTTGAATGGAAAAATTGTTTTCTTTGTCTGTAGTAACATAGGCCAGAACTTGCCTATTTGACCTTCCTGGACATGTGCTGTTCTCTCCCTGGACAGAGAATGGAACTACTGAGAGTAACTGGTGGTGGTGGTTTTTTATGTGGGAAAACTGTGGAAACATATAGGAAAAACATTGTTGTGCATCTCACATTATTAATCAAACACACTAGATGCTCTTGCTGTTGGAAAGAAATGCTGAACTGCTGAGAAAACAGGATTCTAGTTCATATCTCTGGTAAAACTTGTTCCAGAGCTGTCTGTTGAAATAATTTTCCTTGTTTTACATTGTCCCTCATGGGATAATGTAATAGAAGATAAGGTCTTTGATACAAACATCCCAATGAGACTCTTACAAGACAGTTTTACTCAGTTTTTAGTCATCTTCCATAAGTCAACTGCTCTTACTAAAGGTAAAAAAAAAATCAAATATTATTCTTTTTTAGAGAAGAACATTAAAACATAATTGTGAAAGGACTTTTAAGACTATGCAGTATCTAGTTTCCACCTATTATATGCTGATTTTGGCCTATAAAAGGGGATTGCACTCACCTTTGCAAGTTTGCTTCCTTTTTAGGTAGGCAACAAATGAACTGAAATTCTATTTTTGTTTCAGAGAATATTAAACTAAAAAGATTTAGTTTGATTTGAACTACTGCAGATGCATATGACGAATAGGGACTGTTTGGGGGAACCCTTTGTTTTTATCAGCTGCAGTTCTTTAAAGGGTCTTGTTAGGAGTTTTGTAAATTTATTTTGTATTTAAAATCAGTATGAAGGCTGGTCAAATGTAATATAATTGTGTAAACAAATTCTGTTAATAGAAAGATGTACAGATTCATTTTGTACTGTATCTTTAATCTTGTGAAATAAAGATACCACCTGTGTGGTTACCCTCAGTGTTCACAATAGTTATGATAACAGAGGATGTCAGTTGTTAGTTGTATGCACTGATACATGACACTGCTACACACATCCCTTCCAATAAGGATACTCACACTACTTTCGCTTTTCTTCTTCTCAAAAAAAAATTGTTCATTTATTATGGGCATAGAAAGGAGAAGAGAGGAACAGAAAATCATGCATTTTGTCTTCAGCTTTGCTAGAAACTTGTCCTCCGTTTGTGTGTGGTGTGTGTGATCCTTTCTTCATTGTACATAGAATCTCTACTGTGTGTGGCAGACACAGAAGTGTGTGATTCAAGAATAGTGACCATAACTTTAGGATTACTATTGCATTTTCCACACTAATACAGGCATAATACAGTGACTAGAAATAGAATCTGGGGAAGGACTACTCCAAGCTGATGAGTTTGCTTGCTTTTCTGGCCTTTTTCAACTGACTCATCTCTTCAGACTCCACCTGTTGAGACTCCAAGTCCTCCCTCTTAAAATATATTATGTTGTTTTGGGCTCCAGTGTGCTTATTAATTTGGAAGAGAAGAGTAACAGAAGGAAAATAGAGAGAGTGATAACTGCTGTGAAAGGCATCAGTAGGTGAACTGTCTTGTGTACCAGCCCAAGTTACATAGCCTGCTTTTGACAATAGCACTTGATGCACACAGGAAACAGAACTGCAGTTCCTAAAACCGGCTTCAGTCTGTCTGATGTAGCTCAAGCTTAATGAGGTCATGCCTCACCTCCCAAAAGAGCCTGTGGCTTGAGATGTGATTGCTGAAGTGCTTGAGTGAGATGGGGTCAGAAGTGTAGACAGCTTATTTTACTTCTAGCCTGTAGTCAATAGGAAGTTGTTTCTGTGGTGGGAATAGAGTAGCAGGTACATAAATGTTTGTGGATTTGGGTAGGGTTGGTGTTTTGGTTTGGAGTTTTTTTATGAAAGACCACTGAATAATGTTCATCAAAAACTACTATCTTTTCTTTGGATTCTTGGCTTGGTTGGTTTTGTTTGGGTTTTACATTGCTTTATTCTCCTCAGTCTAAGACTAAACCCCTTCATTTAAAATTAAAATAGTAATAGAAAGTGTAGTTTGTAAACCTGCAACACCTGTTTCCAAGAACGTGTTATTTGGTAATGCCAAAATGTTCTTCCTTATCTCTAAATGATCATGAGCTTAATGGCATTTCTGAATCCTGATTTTCATTCCTATTTTTATATAGAATTATTGAGGAAAAGAGTCACTCTAATCTACTTTCTGAAAAAAAAAAATCAGATGACTGTAAATGACCTCTAAAGCTAAATTGAGGGAGGGCAGTGTACCATCTGTGCAAGTAATGAGTTCTTCAATGTCTAGTCTTTGTTGTCACTTTCAGAAAGAAAAATAAGAGGAGATGGAGCATTGTTGTAGTTGAATTATAGGTAGCAAGACGTAAATGTGATTTCTTTTCCAGAGCACAGTTAACTGAATTCTGTCATGAGTCTCCGACAGAATGTTTTTACTCCAAAAGTTATCACTACCACTGCCACTTATTCCAGTAAACTTTTCTAAGTGCAGCATCATTTCAGGCAGACCTCCACTTAATGCATAGGTTGCTAACATTTTTCTTTCTTTTTTACCTGGGTTTTGGGGCTTTCTTCATAACATTGTTGCAATTCCATATTCTGGAAAATCACTTGGAACAATAATAATTTTTGTGCCACATAACACCTAAATTCTGTTTTTTCCAATTCTGCTGTCAGACATTTTCCATATTTTTTTCTATGCTTGCTTTTTTTTATAGCCATCTTTTCTCCTAAACACAGGCTTAAACTGTTCTGCAAAATTAGATGTTCCAGTTGCCATCTGTTATTGATGAATGTGGCTCCATTTCTCTGTAAAAGATTCATACTAAAATTTTTCTCCTGCTGCAAAAAAAATTGTACCTGGGATGTGTGTTTGCAGCCTTAAGGGGGCACCAGATATTAAATGGTGACTTGGACTTGTTAAACGTTTTGGGTCTCAAAAAGAAGGTAAAAAGTAACTTCCATACTTTCAACCATTGTCACATCTTGGGAAGGGGTGTGTGTGTATCTACACGTAAATATTGAGAGAAAAGAGTATTTGATTGCAGGAGCTCATAAACTTGCTTATCAAAGTGAAATAGTTCATTACTCTTCTCTCATGTTTGTAGAGCAAAAGTCCAAAATTAAAAATCACTATAGGTTCTGGAAAGGCACAGTAAAGAATTACCTTGCCTTGGACAGTTAAAGCTTTTTTAAATATGTATGTCTATCAACCTGCTGTCATATTACTCTGTCCTGAAACATCTTTTGGAATATTATGTAGAGGTAAAATGTAGACTAGTTGGACACAACTTCCAGGATACTGACTACTTTTCAGTACAAATTCTTTCCCACTAAAGGAATTGAAAATTGGCTGGATGACCGAGCCCAAAGAGTGGTGGTGAATGGTGTCTCATCCAGTTGGCGGCCGGTCACCAGTGGTGTCCCCCAGGGATCGGTGTTGGGTCCGGTCCTGTTTAATATCTTTATTGATGATCTGGATGAGGGGATTGAGTCCATCATCAGCAAGTTTGCAGATGATACCAAGCTGGGAAGAAGGGTTGATCTGTTAGAGGGTAGGATGGCCCTGCAGAGGGACCTGGACAGATTGGAGAGATGGGCTGATTCTAATAGGATGATGTTTAATAAGTCCAAATGTCGGGTACTTCATTTTGGACACAACAATCCCATGCAGAGCTACAGACTGGGGACAGAGTGGCTGGAGAGTAGTCAGGCAGAAAAGGACCTGGGAGTGCTGGTTGACAGGAAGCTCAACATGAGCCAGCAGCGTGCCCAGGTGGCCAAGAAGGCCAATGGCATTCTGGCCTGCATCAGGAATAGTGTAGTCAGCAGAACCAGAGAAGTTATTGTCCCCCCGTACTCGGCACTAGTCAGGCCTCATCTGGAATATTGTGTACAGTTCTGGGCCCCCCAGTTTGGGAAAGATGTTAGGATACTGGAATGCGTTCAGAGGAGGGCAACGAAGATGGTGAAGGGGCTGGAGCACAAGCCCTATGAGGAGCGACTGAGGGAGTTGGGGCTGTTTAGTCTAAAGAAGAGGAGGCTCAGGGGAGATCTCATTGCTCTCTACAACTACCTAAAAGGAGGTTGTAGTCGGGCAGGGGTTGGTCTCTTCTCTCAGGTGACCAGTGACAGAACTAGAGGGCACGGACTCAAGCTTCGTCAGGGAAAGTTTAGGCTTGACGTGAGGAAGAAGTTCTTCACTGAAAGGGTGATCGGCCATTGGAATGCGCTGCCCAGGGAGGTGGTGGAGTCGCCGACCCTGGAGGTGTTTAAGGAGAGACTGGATGAGGCACTGAGTGCCATGGTTTAGATGATGGTTGGTGTTAGTGTTGGGTTATAGGTTGGACTTGATGATCTCAGAGGTCCTTTCCAACCTTGTGATACTGTGATACTGTGATACTGTGAAAATGTTTAGCAACAGCTGCTGAAGATTTCTTGTAAAATCACTTTTTCACTGAGACCATCTGGTAAAATATCTAAATAATTTTAAATCTGTATTTTACAATATTTTACAGTATTTGTTTTTGTCCAATCTTACTTTAAAGTTTGGTAGGCTCTGGACTTACTGAAATTCTATTTAATGACATTTTAGGTGCTTCTAAATAAGAATTCTTTTTTTAATTTGGAAAGTTTCCCCAGATCTATTCAACAACAATTTTTAAGGAAAAGCTTGCTGGCATTACTAGTATTAAAAATGGAGGGAGGGTGGGGGCAAATACACTTAATAGACTTTTAAAGTCATTATTATAGCTGATGTTAAAACTACCAAAGAAACGTGGTGTGTTCAGCCTAAAGCTTATAACTTCAGATTATAAAAAGGAGTGTGGGGAGTTTTCCGGTAGCTGATTATGTTTGTTGCTGATACTGTAAGATCAAGAGGACTTGGGTTAATTCTTTTCACGTTGGACTTAGGTTCATCTCTGGTTCTCATCACATTGAATATAGGACTGGATGCTCCATTAGGAAGAATAGCCACACCAAAATATGTGTACATTTTATCGTGGAATTCAAAGTGTAACATTAAATGTTCATCTAATTGGATAATGAATGGATTTAATATCTTTTACAAATAATTTTTAATCTATCTTGATTGTTGAAATCTGGGAAACATTGCACAGAAGGGAGGTGACTGTAGTAAGAGAATTCAGACCCAGTGAGATAAATGTGATCTCACTGCACGCAGCTGTGTTGGCTTTTTCTGCCACTTTGCTAAACAAACAGCTTTAGGGAGTTTCCTACTACAAGTCTGATTTTTTTACTCCATTGAAGTCAAAGAGTGCAAGTAAGTAAGAACTTCTCAAAACAGAGCAAGAAAGAAGAGTTTCTTCATTAATGTAGTATCTCTCAACTAACAAACATTTTAGTGAATGCTGTAGAGTAGCTATGTTTGCCTACTCTGGTATCTTGCATATTCAGTGAAAAGCTCCATAGAGGTACAAAGACACTTTTTCTTTTTTTGCACATATAAAATTTCCTTCTGATACTGTTCTGTTTTGGGACCTAATTATTACGTTTGAATTTACAAGACCCAAAAAGTTTGCATTTTTGCTACATTTGTCATTCTTAGTTCAACTCCAAAAGATAGATTGATAGGGAATACTTTGCAATATTTCTTGTGATACTAGTTCAGCATCATAAAACACAGCTTTCAGACTAAACAGTTTGCAAATAATCCTTTGACTGAAAAGTGAAAAACTCCATGGTAAACACTGAAAATTAACAGAAAAGTAAACTAAAAATAAGTCTCCCTTTCTAACATTTCAAATCCAGTGTCTCATTAGTCCTCTCTTTCGTACTGTGAAAGGCGTTAGAATAAAAGAGAAAATCTCAATTTAAAAATAATATTCCTTATCTAAACACAACAAATAAAATATTAATTTCCACTGTCTCTTCAGGATTTCTAGATACAAAATCATAAAGACTTTCTTGCAGCTTCAGAAAAGGAAGTTTTCAAACTACATATATGAGCATGTTTGGTAAGTCTTCAACTCTCCCTGTGCTTCTTATATTAAGTATTTGATGCTTCCAAATTCCATCACTAGCCATAACACTCCTAGCACTGCTATTCTACAAACCCTTCACTTGCCTGAATCACAGGCAGAAGGTTCTCTGCAGCTACTGATTACTTTGGTTTGATGTTACATGCAAAACAAAGGCCCAGACAATTTAGCAGTTTCTTTTCTTGGGGAAAATGCCTGGCCTATGAATGAGAAATGAAGGTGATGGCCTACCATGCTGGAAACAGCGCCTTTGTCCCAAAGCCATTAGTTTTAAACCAATCTTGCCATAACTGAGTCATACAATTACACAAATCTCTCCTGAAGTATGATCTTTCAGGCCTGTGTCACCTGAAAAAAAATCCCGTTCATGTGCATCCACATGTGTACAAGGTAAGGAAGTGAAGCAAACAACTTTTTGGCGTAACACATTTATTTTCTCTCATGTAAATCTCAATCCATTGGCCAAAGAGCATGCATCAACAAACACTCCTGTGAGGCTGCACTTTGTGATACGGTATAAAGTAGTATGTACTTCATGGTGGAAGCAGGTCCCAATGGGTAAAATTCTGTAAGGGCTTCTGTATGTTTCTGAATTGGGCCTCTGTTGGGATTCCCTTAAGGGTTAAATCACACTTCCTTGCTTCATTTAATACAATGAAATATATTTAATTTTGCTGATGAATTCAGTTAAATCTGCAGTAAAGCTTGCATAAGAATAATTGGTTTATATTGGAATAAAATAGCATAATTAAGTTTCCCAAGATGTAATGAATTATTAATATCGTCTTTATAATGAAATATTAACATTGAAAACCCCAATTACCTGTCAAGTTGAAAGAACAAAAAGTCAGGTGATGTATATATTCAAAATAAATCAGAATTGGGATTGTTCTAACCTTTAGTTATTTGGTACTTGTGTTTATAGGTATGATCTCATGTGCTCTAACCCTGTAGAGTCTCATGATAAATACATTTTCAACAAATGTCAGAATACCTGCACTAGAATCCTGTATTTTTATGGTTAATATGCAACACTACATCATATTCTAAAAAATGGAAGGACATAGTCTTTGTTCTTCAAACCCAAACTCTTTGAACCTGGCAAACCAGACTCTGGAGCGTTTGATGATGGTTTGAGTTTTTTCCTCTCCTTACTCTGGGGGGAAAATGTTCATGTTCTAACTTCTCCTTCTATTGTATGAATAGCAGTTTTCAACCAGAAATCTAATGTACAGTTATTCAACTTGAGTTAATTTCATGTCGTATTCTCTAATGTAACAGAATATTCCAGTAGAAGGACCTACTACATCCATCTAGTGTAACTGCCTGACCACTTCAGAGATGGCTATTCTCTGTGTTCTCAATTCTGAGAAGACTCGGGAAAATATAAGAACCTGTAACATGTTTGTTACCTGCTGCTCCCTTCCATTCTAGGTCTTACTAGTGAAAGTGTTTCGGAAACCAAAAAAGTAAGTATTTCTTACTGGTCCAGACAGAACAATGGCATTAAACAGAGCTGTCTGATCCTGTAGTAATGGTGTAATAACTTAGAGGGAATAAATCCTTTAAGAGAATCAAATGTTCTAAACTGTATTGCCTTCTCTCCTCTCCCCCCATATGTTGAATACAAGGACTTCAATTTACTAAATATTAGAAAAAGTAATTGGTGGTAGAGCTGGCTTAAGCCTGTTAATCAACGTACATAAAAGAGGGTCGAGTGTTAAAAAAGCAATACATTACATGCAAGACTTTTTCCTTTAATAATTTTTTAAATGAAGAAACATCCCTTACCTCAGCCTTTAAATCATCTAAAGGTTATCAGTAAACACACTTGGGGGTGAAAAGAACAGCAAAGATGGAAATCATACATAAGATCTGAGTCTTAATTAAAACTTGATTGGTGAAATTTCATGCCGTGTGCTTTTAGCAACACAAGATAGGGCAACAACTGCCGCTGTTGGGAC
Source organism: Dromococcyx pavoninus (assembly GCA_033558185.1). Classification (NCBI taxonomy): domain Eukaryota; kingdom Metazoa; phylum Chordata; class Aves; order Cuculiformes; family Neomorphidae; genus Dromococcyx; species Dromococcyx pavoninus. The sequence goes on along the minus strand of JAUMJL010000091.1, from coordinate 1,775,841 downwards.
TGCTTGTGACAGCATTTGTAGCTGCCTTTGTGACTACAGGTTCATAGAACTGTTGCGAAACGTTACTCTATAATGACTGATCCTGATGCTATTATTCAGAAAACAAAGAAGGAATAAAAGAAGAAATGTGGTCCAGGATTTGACAAAAACTACGAAAGGATTAACAGCCTTGAAGTGTTTTTCTAGATCTCTGCCAGATCAGTACATCAGAGGTCAATGAAGTTATTCTGAATCCTGATTTTATTAAAGATGGAGAAGATAAAGGGAAACAATTGGAAAACTAATCTGTAGTTCTTTTGGCTCATGAAATAATTATGAGAAGAAACAAAGACACCAGTTGTACCTGAGCAGAACTTCCCTGTGTCCTTGTTGCAGTTAACCTTTGCACATTTAAATGAGTATGGCTACGTGTCTAAATCGGTCTTGGCCTGTGGGCAGTATTTGCAGCTAGGCATATCTTTTATGACTGGTTTTGTTTGGGAAATCAACATTTTATACTGCTGGATAAGACTATGCATGATTTGCAAGTAGTGTTTGGGAATGTTTGAGAGGTGTGTTATTTTCTCCCAGCCACCTCTAGTCAAGCACTTGTGTCAATGCTTTGTGCCAAAGGATGTCCCCCACCGTACCATAGGGGCTCTCGATTTTTGGGTGGCAGTGTATTTTTTAATGCACGTCCCCAGATTGGCATGCACCAATCATAAACCTTCAAACCTCTATGAAAGCTCTTACAAGACAAAATTGGCTGAAGTGTATAAGCTAACTGCCAAGCGTAACACAAGTTATCATAATGCATGGTTATCTTGCACTTTTCATTTGAGATCTTCCCAATGTTTTACAAGAGCACTTTAAAAACTTAGTGCTCCTGGAGAAAAGTAAAACGTGTTTCTTTTATTTTTTTTCAATTGGTCACCAATGCTAATTAAGGCTGTTATCATATGGTTTAATGCAAATGTTAGGCTTGTTAACATTTTTCTGCTTGCAAAGTTCCATTGCCTAGGAAGTTCTTTAATGACTTGATACTCCTTCATCCCTCCTGAGTCTTCTCTGAATCTGCTAATGGGTGTAGAGGTAGGCATCTGTGCTCACGTTCACTATCCTTAACTTGCCTTTCATTAGAAGGCTTGAAATTGTTTTAGGGTTAAAAATTACACCTCCATAAATACACTTGCATATGTAAATTGTGATGGGAAATCTTTAAGGATAAAGGCATAAATAAGATTAATAAATTTGATTTGTATTACTGGGTCTGTAATGCTACTACAACTTGATATCTCGAAAACAATTTTGTTCACAGGCGTTACTGTTAACTTTGGTTGTGACTAATAGATAGCATGGGGATATTTGCTGGTCTGTGAAATTCATCAGGGTCTAACAAAAGAATTGAGACACATTATTTCATATTAGAAGTGGGTATGCAAAATAAATTTTGCTATATTTAAGCATGCCAGTTGAATGACCCCGAGCAGAACAATTATTTTTAATACTCTATTTGCTATATACAGAATTATTGGGATTTATTTGTGCATTTCTGTAAGAGAAGACTGCCCATCAGGCAGGACAGCACCTTGACTCTCAATCGTATTTAAAAATGGGCCATGAAAACATTTAAATGATTAATTCCGTGAATAAAGAAACAGGCGTCTGTTCCAGCCCAACAACCGCATCTCTCCGCAGGCTGAGCCGCCGCTCCCCGCCTCCCTCCCGCAGCCCCGCAGGGGGAACGGTGCTGCCCCGGGGCCGCCACGGGCTGCGGGCGGGGCTAGGCGGTGCGCCCCCGGCCAATGCGGTGCAGCGGCCCCCTGTGAACGCCCAATGGCGGCGGCCCCGCGCCGCCGCTGCCCGGGGGGGCGGGCCGGGGGCCGCACCGCCCTTCTCTTGGAGCGCTGTCCGCCGGCGCGGGCGGCGACACCGTTGCCCCGCGGAGCGCGGGTCCCGTCCCGGCAGGTAGGTCTGCAGGGGGGTGTCTGCGTGCGCGCCTCGTGCTGTCCGTCCCGACATCGGGGAAGCGGCGCCGTGGTTCTGGGTTTGCGGGCTGCGCAGGGGCAGGCGGGGGACACCCAGAAACGGAGCGGAGGGAAACCTGCACTGAGGGCAGGTGGTCCCGCTGGCGGGGCTGGGGCTGCCGCCTTCCCTGCGCTGCGTTCGCCGCCGCTTTCCCCTCTGTGCGCGCCCCGATGGAGCGGGAGTTTCCCCTCCGCCCTCCAGCCCCTGTCCCCGCCGAGGCTCCCGGCGCAGCTCCCAGCCGTGACCGTCTGGACCGTGTCCCCCTGCGGCCCTCTCCTCCGTGTCTGGTTGCGATGCAGACGGGCAGCCTAGCAACCCCCCAGCCGCCTTCCCCTAAGTGAGCGCTCCCATGTTATCTGTAATAACGCACGCCGGGTTTCTGTGCGAGAGCTGGCGGTTTGTCACTCCGCGCCTGTGCAAGGGATAACGAGTCATTAGCAGCAGCGTGTGGAAGCTGCTTCTATCCACCTACTTCTCAGCTGCTCTGTGCAATTATTACTCATGTTTTGGGTTCCTCCTTTCTGGAGTCTACTGAATTGTGCTGCTTTTGAAATGTTTTTCTGTGGTTAAGATATTGAAAGGCAAAGAAAAATCACCGCACATCTTTCTGTCGTCTCGTTTGAATACACTATGTAAATTACAGGGTAAAAAAGCTCAAATTACATATTTCTATGCAAAGTGGATTTTTATGTTGACGTGTGACCAGACAGCCTGCACGTTTGCCTAGCTCGTGTTAAATATCCTTTCTGTACTGAAGCTCTGCTTTTCTCTGTTCATTTTTAATTGTTTTGTTGACTAATTTGCTGTAATCAGACTCCACTTTTCTGATTTTATTTTTGTATGGTTTAATCCTTTTTGACATTTCAATTTTAAAGAGAGAAACAAGTAAAAAAAATGTTCAGCTGCTTTAGTAGATCAGGCAGTGCTTTACAACTCACATCTTCCCATACTTAGTTGCACCTTTCACTGGGAATTATCCTTATAATAACTTCACAGTATTAGTTTGAGGTCATTTTTAGTATTGTCAAGGCAAAAATTTGGCAGACATTGGTGTTTCTTTACTTTGAGTCAGCTATGAATCATTCTCGTCTTCCATGAAATGTGCATTTGTAAACTTAAAAGTTTGCGCAGGTAAATTTCAAACTACAGGTTTATTGCTAAATGCTTGTGTTTACTAATTGGAGCACATGATTCTAATTTCTTTTTTTCTTGTCTCTGCCGACATGACTGAAACATACCTTGTGTTACAGAGACAAGTGAGCTCTGGACTTCGCCCTAATATTTTCCAGCTAAACAGGTTTTTGTTAGTAAACGAGGTTTCTGTTATCACAGAGACGCTTAAAGAGCAGTTTCCCTCATCTCTAGTGAGACATATTACATGGGATTATGTAATGCATATGACCTCCCTAAATTTGTTTACAAATTACTCTCTTCTCCAAGAATTTTCTGATTTAACAGATGATAACATAAAGCAATATTTGCTATGAATTACATTTACTGTATTATATCATGCTTTAGTCAGGTAAATCTTTGACTTTTTCTGTATAACATTAAACATATATTCCTATGGAGATTTCAAGTACAATGCATGTGTTAATAACTCCCAAATTTATTGTGTTGTTTTCCTCAAGTATAGGAATATAGCTGGAAACTTTAGTGATCACTACTCTCTTATAGTGGTAGTTTTTAAATTATTTTAATAATATGAATAGCATCAAAAGCATGACTAAAGTCAGGTTTTTTTTTCTCACATGTTGCACTATATCTCAGTTCTGACTAGTTGTACTCTCTTGTTATTCATGTCCTTAGCTATAATTAAGGACTTAACAGCACTCCTTGGTCTTTAACTGCAGATCTTTCCTTTGTATTAACTCTTTGGATCCCAAATTACATCAGTGGCATAATTAATATGGCTGGTTTAGATAACGCTCAGAGGGATACAAAGTAAAAAAGCAACAGCTGTAGCTTAATAGTGCCCAACTCCCCACCTGGAGTCCTTGTTTGTGCTGCCTTGCCAGCTATCTTGAAAGAACTGGCAGCTGGTACAGTTCCATGATTGAGAAACCCAGACTGTGTGTGGGTTAAACCATATTGTGAGTGGGCTAACTACATGATGTTTATAGAGTTCTTGATTTTCAGCTATCTGAAGTCTGGCATCAGCAAATCAAGATGAGAAAGGGCATCTGTGTGTGTTACAAATCTCAAGATGTTCTGCTCTGCAAGGCTTCATGTTGCCCCTGTTGTAGAGACGGTGACTTTTCCAGGCAGTGACAGTTGCCAAGGTAGCATCAGCTACAAGATCATGGGTTGTGGATTCTCCTGCTCTGGCACTTCATTCCTGGTAGTACCCTTTCTTCATGCAGCTTTTAACCCAAGTATTTGCAGTCGGGCTTTGTGCAAAGCACCTGTCGTGATCTTTAGCAATAAAGTAACAGAGTAAGTTAATTTTGAATTGTTGAAAAGCCCTATTCTTAAAGGCAGGCTGAAAGTAAATGTTTTACCCTCAGAAGCTTTGCAACATGGTTAGCTTTCTCTTTGAAAGTTGGAAAGCTAAAAAGCATCATCAAGAAATAAGGTATAGAGCTATAAGGATTCAGGTGGTCATTCCAATCTTCTAATGTAACCTTGGGCATCTAAAAGTTGGATGTATCTAAGCTTATCACTTCAGGTCAGCTGGGAAAGGAGAGCCTTCAGAAGGCAATTTGTCTGAATTGTTAGTTGCATTACCAAAAAAAAAAAAACCAAAAATCCATGAAGCATTCAATGGCAAAACCAGATTTTTTTTCATCCTCTGATCTCTTAATAAATTTTCTTTGCAGCCAGACCATGCTGGATGGTTTCTTAAAGGAGTGTGAGTTCTGCTAATGGATGTAATAACTTCACAAGTAATTAACCTCAAGGAAGGAATGCCTGTCTCTGTATGCATTGGATATGAGCGTGTGTTGTCTTCAGAACTATGGCTGTAATTGTGACCAGATGAATTTGAGTCCTAGGAGATGCAACTAGAAGCCTTACAGCTCAGCTCATACATCATCTAGAAACATTAGGGGTTACATCTTTGCTCCTTATAGGTGGTGAAAATTTTGCCAGGACCTTAAATAGGGCCAGAAATCCATCTGAAGTCTATATGAGTAAAATTGCTTCCCAGGTAAGGTTTATGAATCTCCTGTTGACTTCTGTGATCAATTTTCACTGTCTTTTAGATGTGCAAATAAGGTGAATGGTGTGGAATGTCCTATTTCTTTCAAACTTTAAGGGTGTAAAATTTCAGACACTGAGACTGAAAAAACTGAGAAAATGCAATCCTGCGAAGATACTAGGGAACAAGCATCAGGGTTCCAGCATTCCCTTCTTTTCCAAAAGAACTATGGGTGCAAATACACGAGTGCACTACTTAGAGCAGGAATGCACTTTTAAAATTAATATCCTGATCATCTGCACTTACTGCACTTCAGTTTGCATCTCAGAGCACATAAACTGATATTGTTTAGGATAACGCTGGATCAGAAGAACTCCAGGAGCTCATTTAATGTACTCCAGGTGCTAATGCAAATTCAGTCTACAGGATAAGATTGGAGATAATTGGAAGTAAAAGCTGCAAAAAAAGTAGTGTGAAAGCTACATCCGTGATTCCAAGTATTTCATCCTACAGATCTGCTATTGGTAAGGTTTTATACTGCTTCCTAGTGTAAACTTATGCTATAGCATCTTGAACAACTTGTTACCACTATTTTGAATGTTACATAATCCTCAGTATATATTCACAGAAAAAGAAAGGGAAAATGTAAACATCATAGCATAATGATAAAAAAGTTAAGAGAAGACATCAATGTCCATAACCTATAGAAATGATTAGTACTTTATTAATAGAAAATACTCTTAAAGGAAGTAGGTTATTGAAATGCAGTATTTCTTAAACATTAGCTCTGTAGAGATGCAGTTTGTGGAAGGAAACTGTGCAATTAAAGAGCTTTTGCCCTCACGCATCCCAAAAATCCTTTCTGCGAGTAAATTTTTGCTAAAATGTTGAAAATATTTTCTCAGCAGTGATATATTCAGGTTTATCAGTCCACTGCAGTGACATGTCTAGAAATACGTGTAAGACTTTCTTGAAGTTTACATTTTTATTTATTGGGTGATGTCATGCTATAGGAATGTGATGATTAGTTGTGCCATTAGTTCAAATGAGCACTTGGCGATTTCATCTCTTTTCGCTCAAGGGCAATTGTATGAAATGAGAAACAAGTCTCTCAGTAACAAACCACTGCTGAAGTGCCTCTTGTTCATTCTTTGTAGAGTAAGGCAGTTGCTCTGTGTTTGATGCTGACAGGGAAGGTGGGTTAGACAGATTGTGATCCTACTGATACCTTTTTTGTGTAGTCATTTATCTTGCGTATTAGATGTGGTTTTTAAGCTTTGTTGCAAACATTTTCCTCTGGGAAGTCAGAAGCAACTGAAACTCTCAGGAAAGAGTCCTGAAAGAAACAAATAGTAGCGTTAAAAGTGATGAAGGAGGGAGCTAAAAGGCAGCATGTGAAAATAATCTGAAAATGTGTGTATAGGTTATTTAGTAATGACAATAAATATTTGCATAGAAGCCCTCTGTGATCACGAGTGTGTGCTGTTACATTTTGGGGAATTAGTTGGACTCCCTGGAAGAGGGGAGAATCTACACTAACGCAGTGTAACAGTGAAAGGGGTAATAGAGTATTGGTACAACATTATTTTTGGCTGTGATTCAGTTGCCTTAATTTAGGTGTGAAAAAAACATACAAGCCTAAGTTAGTTGCCATAGTCTTTCTGGAGGGGATTCACCTCGTTCAAAAATAGATCAGACTAAGGAGGTGTTCTGTTCCTTCTGTTGACTATAAACAGAGTATCAGATGACTGTCTCAGATGTCTAACTGGGTGTCCAGAGTTAAATGAGATGTGATTCGTCTTGTTTTATTAAGGTAACCAAGCTAAATGTCTTTGCACAATTCCTTCAGCTTGAAACAGAGGCCAAACTGACTGGTATGCTTTCAGGGTTCTATGAAGGTGCTCTAGTACTACAAAACTATTCCAATATTCAAAGAGCAGGCAGTGTGCTCTGGAACTGAGATATAAAGTTGAGCTCCAGGTCCCTGGGCAGCAGAACTGCCTGGTGAGCTGGAGAGAAAGGATGTCTTTTTGCTCAGCTGTGTTTCTTGTTTCATTGCACTCTTTTAGGCCAAGTTTTAGTTGGCATTTATAGACATGAATATTTATAGAAACTAATTCTGTCTATGGGCTCTTGCTTTTGCCAGCTGTGAAATGAATTATCTTTAATATACTTTTGAAAATGGGGGTGGATATATGATACAGTAATTTTGTTCTCATTTCTATCTAATCCAGGGGCCTCTTGCGAGCAGAACGTACCATTTTGCAGAACTGCATGGTGATTTTGTGGTTGTGTGGGTGATGGAAATGCATAAAAAAACCCTACTAAGCATTTTTGAAGAAAAGTAGTGTTACTAGCTGCATAACTGAAACTTGAGCTAGTCAAGCTTCGCAGCACAAGGCCAGTTTATTTTCTAACAAAGTAGTTTCAATGTAACAGCTGTAGGGAAGAATTTGGCCTATGAAGTTTAATGATTAGTTGCTGTTTAATTGCTAACTGCCCCTGAGGACAGAAACTTACCACCAGAAACGCTTCTTTCTCTCTGATCCTTGCCGTGTTCTTTCCAGTTCACCTGAGTTCAAATATTTACCTGGCTAAGAATGATGTCCCATATATAAAAATTATATATGTTGGAAACATCAGGTGTGTGTTCCTAAATTGCATTCCAAATTACAAGTTATGTGAGTTCAGCATAAGGAGCAAGATCTCAGTCTATAGGTGCATGGATTTTTTGGGGAGTATACTGCCAGAATCTCAAAGGGGATAAAATGGAGGTAGAACAGATTGGGCAGATCTGGGCTTTCCGCTCTCGAATAAGTCATCTCTGTCCTCTGCAGCTAATTGTCCAAGTCTCCCTGAATGGAGGCAGCTGTATTAGTTTACCACACTAAATGTGTGCTCAGAGTTTGGCATCGCCATTCACTTTTTTACCAGAAAAGATTGCAAATACTCCCCGTATTCAGTCCAAGCTATTGATATGAAAATGCTTGAGAGCTAAGAATGATTGAGGGTGACCACAGACTTTTGGAAACTGCAGCTCCCAACAGTTGCATTAAGCTCTTCAGTGATACTGAAACAGGCACTGACTTTCAAGTTTTAATCCCTTATTTTCAGGAACTTTGTCCTGAAAAAAATGGAATTCTTCTAATTCTGCTAATTGTCATTAGTTTGTAACATGCTTTTCTTTGTGTCTATGTGAATTATGCTGGTGTCAAATTTACAACTTTGCCACAGTCAGTCAGTGCAAATCCTAGTAACAGAAAGAGGGAATCTCTGTCCCTTTCTGGGTCTTTGCCCTTATAAAAAGAGGGAGGTAAACATCTCAAGTATTTTAAACTCTACATGTCTGCATCCCATTTTCAAAACTGGCCCACTGAGTAAGACAGATCTTTGCCAAAGGTTAGTTAAACTCAGCTTCCCCAGAGAGGACAGGAGAGGTATAATGCTGCATTAATGCTGCCTTGAACTGGTATTTCCACATATCATAATGCTGCGCAACCCAGATGTGTTGTGGGCTGAATATATATGGGTGCTTATGGCTTTGTGAGTTTAGATGGGGAAATGGGGTGACCTGGCTTCATTACTTCCATTTCCAGAGCAAGAGCAAGGTCACAACATGAGCGGCTGTGCTGTCAAACACACAGTGCTGTTGGTAGTGTTACCTCAGAAGGACTGGATAGAGGAGGGTATTCAGATTCCAAACGTTTTAATGAAAAAAGGCCTTGCTGGTATTTTTTGGGTGCCTGTCATCCATCTCCACGTCTGCAGTGCTTTGTATTGATTTCTCAATGAAGTAAGTGAAGTCTTCATAAAGTTCTTCCTGCTTTGTTTTTCTGACCAGAATCCAGAGTCTTCAAGGCAAGAGTAATCCTGTCATAAACTTCTTGGAGTTTGGGTGGGAAGGAAGTTTGGGGTTGGTTTTTTATATATATATGTGTGTGTGTGTATATATATAGGTATACGTGTGTGTGTATGTGTATACACATACATATACACACATATACTTCTTTTTACACTGTTGCTCTACTAAAGCACTCAGGTAACAGAAAACAGGTTGTGCATAAATTAGACCTGATGCCTTCCTTTAAAGAAAATTTCCTTTGGGTTATGTAATATCTGGCAGCACCCAGAAACAGGAATAAAATTCTTGTCTAAAAATTTGGGAGGCGAGATATTGCATTACCCAAGTCCAGGTAAGAGCTGATTATGTTCATGACTTGTCTTACTCATGTGCTTTTCATCTTATTCTTTTGGTTTCCACATGCATAGTTTGAAAATGTAGGTAAGTAGAGCGTACGTCTAGATACATAGAATGGTTGGTCAACTAATGCAGTTAAACTTTGTGATTTAATGATAAAAAGTCTGCTATTTGAAACTGAAGAGTCAGTTGTCTGAGAAGGAGAAAATTGTGAAATACCTCACTGTAGGCTTTTCTTTTTTTTCCTTTTAGAATATTGATTTGCTGAAGCCAGCTAAATTATTCTATATGGAAGTTTGAAAGATCACATTACATTACTGTTTCTATGTCAAAACTGGAGATTTTTTTCATGCACCTGTAAATAGCAGTTTAGTTTTATATTCTGTGTACCATGTGCAAGTGCACATACCTACAGTACTTGTGTACTACTGGCTCAGGCCAGCCATACAAGGAACTGCCACCACAGAAGCTTTGGCAGTTTGGTCTACAGGGGACCTTCTACCCAGGGTGTCTGCACAGCTCTATCAATGTACCCAAGGTGCAGGATTCCCTGCTATTCCAGTTCTGACAGTTTGCTTTGACAGTAGTGCCCCAACTATTGGGTGATTAGTCATTGTTAATTTATCTTTTTTTATTCTTGAATCATTCTGGTTTATGAACTGCTGTCTGATAGCCTCACAAATACATCGATGCAATGACTTACTGTTTGAGACATTCCAAGCACTGTGAAATCAGGTGCTCTGTCACACTCTGTGGGAGTTGATTCATATGAATTTAGATATATAATACTGCATATTAGTGAATAGCTGGAATGTTTTGTAACTGGGCATTTGTGTCAAAATAAAAAATGAATATCATATCTTGTGGAAGCCTTACAATATTGTTGGTATTAACTACTATGTTTGATGCTCTTGAGCATGAGGTACAAGTGGTCCTTCTTCCTGCTGTTGGTATTCAGGCTTGGAATGACTCCTCTTGTAGCTTCCTCAGCATACTACCGAATGTAATAATATGAGTGACTTGCTGCCTCCATATGTCACAGGGGTCTGCTTCTCACCATGTACTCCTGCAGGACTTACATGGTCTCATGCAGATAGATGGCAATGTATCTTGGATTCCTCTTCTGGAATACACAAGATTGCCTGCTGTCTCACAGGCAGAGCTAACTATCAAAGGGGGAGTCCCATGAAGATGGGTAGCTGCTACTCACCAAACCAGATGATGCTGAAGTGTTGGTAGTTAGAAGGCAGAGTATTCTGAATTTATTTTTCTGCAAAAGGCTCTATTCCTTTGCACTAGAGCAAAGCCACTTCTTGTGTTCTGTTCCCTGTGAACTCAGAGATGAGTAAGCAAAGCTGAGAAACAAATGTTATCTCTATAGTCACCTAACTGACACTACTCTATAGGTATGGACCAGCTAACAGAGATACAGGTTCTTTTTTTCTCCCCTGAAATGTCTTTTATTTTTACTAACAGTACATATTAGTCTGGGTTAGTGAAAACAAAACAAATAAAAAGCCCAATAAACCTCAAACCAAACAGCAACACAAAATGTGGGATTTTCTCATGCTCTCTGTTCTACTAATATACCAAATGCTAATATACCATGCATTCTCATTTCATGATTAGATAATTAGACAAACACAGACACAAATGTATTAGATGGTAGCAATGCAACCATACTATTTTGTACTGTGTATCAATTTGACTTGTCAAGATATTTGTTTCTGCTTCATATATAGGATTTCTTGTAATTGTATATAAAACTCTGTGTCCCTTTAAGTTAAATCTTTGCTTAAGCATGTTTTTTTAGAGAGTTGCTTTTCATTCTTTTGAAACAGGAGTAGTGAGGGACGGCACCATCAAGTGTAATAGGCCTATATTTAGAGTGTCTAAAATAGAGAATGACAACAAAAACGATATTTGTGGATTGCCCTGAAGGGCTACAGTGTCCTGGCATCACACTAAGTTGCATAATCTCAATTGGCTCTCCAGACACTGGAAACTAGGAAAGACCAGTTAGATCATCCAAGCAATTTTCTGCCAGGGCAGGCTTGTTCCCTGTCATACCTCTTCCAGAGTATTGTTTTTTGTCTGGCCTTAAAGAACTGGACAGGACTTTCTTAAACTGGGAGACAGCCTCACGTTTTAAGGTTGCATTTATATACAATGATCAAACAGGATCTCTCTTACAATGAAAATCCCTTTTAAAGCTCTGTTCTGTGTGAAGGTGGTGCTGATACAGCTTAGAGGTTCTAAAAGATGTTACACAGAAATACAGCTACGTCAAAGTTTTTTTTTTATAAATGTAGCTTTTAGTTGTATGAAAATACAAAGAAGACTTGAACAGAAGATGACTTTCTAGCACAGTTTTCCTAATCTTCCTTTCCAGTCAACACTGAGTACAGAAAAACTTCTTTACTTTCTTTCAGGGCTGCATCACTTCCTCAATGGTCCTTGTCTTCCTGATGCTTTTACAGTTGGAGTTTGGTTTTTTCCTCACTCTAAATCTCTTCTCCCATTCTGTGCGTACTCACAGCTCAGATAGATGAATGCCCGTCCTCTCAGTAGGCATACAGCCTCCAGTGAAGCATCTCTGTCTACAGAATCCAGTTTCTCCCTTATCTTGAATGTGGCTAGTGTTCGAAGGCTTGACTTCTTTCTTTCATTACTGAGTTTTTTTTGCTTTCCTTTCCCCAGCTTTCTTACACCAAAATGAGTTCAACTGACACTGATTGTTGGCAACTAATTATACGCACCTTTTCAGTGAAGATTTTTCACCTAACTTCTCACATGAACTTAATTGTAATTCAGAAGTTAAAGCCCCAGTTTCATTTGTGCAATTGAAACTAGTCTTGAGGCACAGGAAGAATTGTCCTGGCTCTCATTTTACTAACAGAGGCAGGATCAGGTTTTGAGATGTACAATGAATACTGGTAAAGCAGTAATTTGTTGCAAGGCATATTGCCAATGCTGAAATGTTGGTACATGGCAGAACAGGATGGCATTGCATACAAGCCAGGATGTGTGTTTCTACAAGAGTGGTTATCATCCAGCACAATATTCCAGTAAACTTATCACTCACTCGCTTCTCTGGTTTTTTTGTCATTAGTCCCAGTTTAGAAGAAGGATAGGTCCCAACACAACCCTGTGATCTGTATTCACGTCTTGACAACTGTCTTCGGTGATGTCAGACTGCAGTGACATATTTGGATCAAGAGAGATAAATTGTAGAACATTATGAACTTAAAAAACACACTTTGATAATCATTGCAACAACAAGTAAAGTAGAGTAGCTTTTGTGGGGGTTTGGTAAATGGAATGCATCTGGCTACCTTGACTGTGCACAGCATAGAGAGGAACATATGAAAGTATCGATATCAGGTATGCAAACGAGAGTGCTCAGTGGGAGCTTTCTTCTGAAAAACATGTTCCTTGTATGACTCACTTTTTCAGGTTTGAAAGAAGAAACGAGTTTCTAACCCAGTCCCCTCCCCATACTATGATCTGAAGAGTCACTTATTGTAGCATTAATTGTGACTATTGCCAATTCACCATCCTGAAGCAGTGAATGTCTGTGACACGTATAAAGTCAGGTGTGGAAGTCTGGGATTGGGGTGCCACTTTGGAGTTCTGCCTCGTGGAGGCCTTGAGAAGACCAGGAAGAGTGGTAAGGACTGTGTACCCGCCCTCTCCTAAAGGGATGCTACCAGCCTGTCACCCTTATTGTGTTTGGATTTCTTGTTGCCTGCTGTTATTACCAACAGAATTTCGTTGAACAAAGAAAAACTTGATCTGTAAAGTGAATCTGAATTAGTTTAGCCCTTGGGAAATCAAACCCTTAAATTAATGTTTTGCTTCTTTTTTCTCCTGTTTGTGCAGTACTGACTGGAAAAAGATCCATATTTTAGAGATGCAAATGTTCTGCAAAACCAAATAGTATGTTGCATCTTTCCTGTGATCTTTTCCCAGTTTTGTTTAAAAAGCCCTTTTGCTCTATATGGTAAGAGAAGCATTTAGCTCATCTTTGTCTCAGATTCTAGTTTGAGTTGGATGCCTGGCAGTTTGGGAAATTATCCTTCAGATTTTGATGCAATTACATGACTAGAGGCTTCAGTTATACTTTGAATGTGTCATGGACTCATAACAAGCTATATTTAAAGTCCTGAAATCAAGATCTTCCACTTCCCAAATGTGACTGGGCATGTGAACTATCATTGCTAAACATTTTGTCTGGCATGCTGACTTGATTTCTGCCTGTTATACATTACTTACAATTGAAAAAAAAAATAGATTTGCATTCTTTTTCTGTATTGCTGCTCTTCTATAGTGCCTTTCTACATTTGTCAAGTTCTTGGTAGTACGAGGAGTAGAGGAAGAGATGGTACAGTTTTCCTTCAGCATCAGGTTTTGAATCACTCTAAACAGTATCTTGTCTGACTGCCTCTCACTATAAGGCATCTAGAACCCATGAAGTATTTCTGAGGCACAGCCTTGGCAGAATGGGAGAGACCATTTCCATGTCCTGCTTTTGCCTGCAGGAGAGCATCGTGGGTGTTTTCTATGTCTCTCTCTGGAAAACAGAGGAGCTTCTGTGGCAACTTACGATGTAGAAAAAACAGCAGCTGTTGACCTTTCAGGTATTAGCCTTGATACAAATATTCCTGAGGGAAATGTTTATGACTTTCTTACCAACACATCCCCTGCAGGCTGTCTTCTCTTCCTGTCAGGAAATGTGAGCTCTCAGCAAAGCTGAGATGTGTCTTTGTCGGACGTAGTTTTATGTGGTGGTTGGATTCTTGTGGCCTAGAGAAAATAAGGGCATTCTAGGTTATCTCAGCTTTAACGCTGCTTCTGCCACTGACTTGCAGTGTGGATTTAGACAGATCACTTCACATCTATTTGAATAATTAGATGTGGCCATTAATTAGTGCTACACTGAGTTCTGTGCTCACGGAGACTCCCACTGCTTTTCTGTCACCCAGTGTGCCATATGGCTCTGGTCGTCTTCAGTATCACTCTGCCACACTCCATCACTGTCTAAATTTGCCAAGGGACAGTAGTGATGACCTGCCTTCTAATGGCACAAAGCAGATTTGAGCAGGCTCTGAGGACAGAGCATTATCAAAGCTCTTGTTACCATTCACTTAGGTGTAATTTTAATGGGCAAATCCCCCAGACACGGATTCCAGAGGGGTCCAGAAGTTTCACAAGGACATTTATTTGGCTCCTATTGAGCCCAAATTCTTCTTTACATATGAGAGCTTTCATGTGAGCGAGTGTTACGTGGACTAGGTAGTGAGTGTGCTTCTTGAGCTACATCTAAAGTCGTGAAGCTCATCTAATAGCACGTAAAATAGTAATATCTAATAGTAAGTAAAGCTATCGTGTGTTCCAAAACCTGGGGTTACCAGAAGTTTTCTCAGGGCTGTTTATAAAGTGAGAGAGCTGTATAGATGGAGAAAATAGAATTGTCAGTATAAAGAATGCAGTAATAGAGTAACTTAATATGACTTTATTCCTATCATCATCCAAGTCGTTCATAAGGTAGTCTTACAGGCATTTAGGCAGATGATGCTGCTGCTATGATTTTTTCAGTAATAATAGTAAAATCCAAATCCAGTTCCTTTAATTCATTGGGTTTCTTAAGTTTTCATTTTTTTCCTGTCACTTAGCACAGGGGTTTGTGGGGTTTTTTTGCTGAGTCACCTTGAAGTACTTGGGACTTTCTTTTCATGCTTGAGAACAGATTTCCAATTTGGAATTTGTTTATTATTCAGGTCATGATGTGCTGATGGTCAGTGTTTGTTACTGGCTAAATTGAGAGGAGAGGCCATGAGCTCTCTCTCACTTGGAAATTTGCCCAAGGAAACAATCATTCCTCAGTTCTTGCTACTAGAATTGTTCCGTCTGTGCAGGTTTGCCAAACACATTAGATAAAATTACATATTTTTCCTTGAGGCTTTCCTGGTGTTAATGTAACATCATTGTTACAACTAAAGCCATGGTCAAAGTCTTTCCTTTTTTACTGTCTCTTTGGCTTAGTTTATTTTTCTGCTGCTTGGAACCGAACAGCTTGTCTAATTGTTTTACCTTCTGTGATCTCCTACAATAACCAAATGCAAAGTACAGTAACCAGTTAATGTCTGGGTCCCTGGGATTACAAGGGAGTGTATCAGCAAGAAAACCAGCATCGCTGTATGGATTAGGGTTTTTTTTCCAGTGGTGCTGCCATGTAAGCCAATATACTTAGAGTATAAATTTAAACTTGCTATTTGCAAAACAAAATCTGAATTTCACCCTCTCAAGTTTTATTCCATTTTTTTCCTCCTTCTGTTTTCCCATGTAACTGTAATCTAGTAACTCAGAGTAGTGGTGATAAAGGCTACTTCAGCATGCATCATATGTATGTAACTTGGAGCAACTGGAGAAATGCCCCTTAGTGCTTAAAATGATTAGCTATGCTGAGCTGTTTCTTTTGAGCACAGTTGAAATGTACCGAGAAACAATGTTCAAGTTTGCTGTCCAAACACATGAGTAATTAAATACTTTGCGTGGTATGTTTACAAAAACACCATTCCATTACAGATACATCTAAAATGTGTCAATAGTGCTATGAACCATTACTGCTGGTGGTGTTTGTACTCACATAGTGTGTAACAGTCCCACCTAAAGTGAAGGCTCATTGTGCAGTGTGCTGAGTGTGAGACTCCAGGCACAAGACAGTTACATCACTTGCTTAAATGTATGGTTTTGGCTTAGAAAATTAAAGGAAGAAGGGTGGTGGTATTTCTTTTCATCTGTTGTTGGTGTGGAGTGGTACAAAAGGTACAGTACGTCACAAAAATAAATGGCTATAAAGTGTGAATTTACATAGATGTGAAATGAGAGAAGATTTCTAGTTTTCAAAGCAGTGTTGTCATTTTAAAAGGAAAGTTCATCAGTTTTTAACAGGGTTTATGTAATGGAGTTCATTAAAGCAGTAAGGATGACTTAACAGAGAAGAGTTTTGTTTCAGCTCCTATGATCTTTGCCTTTTGGAGAATTGGAAATAACTGTCACTCACTTGTCGCTCAGATTTACCTATCCCACTGTGAAACTTTAGTGTAAAAAAGAGACACCTGAAACAGAAGTTTCAGCTTCTTACAGTTTTATTGCCTCGCAGCCAAATCACTGCCCTGAAATTGATGGTAAGGATCATTGAGACCATATTTTACAACACTGGGATGTATAACGTCTGCTTTACCCTGTGTTTACTGTGCAATAGTAACAAATAGACTTTTTATTTGCAATTTTTTACAAAAAAATGTGATAAATTACTTTTTTTTTTAGCCAATTTAGCACCAAAATCTTAATGCACATAATAACACAAATCCAGAAGTAACAAAACCTAAACTTACACAAATCCAATTCATATGGAGAGGTCTAATGCTGACCTGACCTGGGGATATCTTGTTGTAAGAAATATGTTTCCATCTCCTTTTGCTTAGGCTGTACAGCATAAACTTTTGCTTTAACTGTAAGTATAGAGAATCCATTTTTTCTGTTAGTCTTTGTAGGCTCTGAAGTCCATTTCTCTAGGAATAGCCACAGATGTTTGAGAAGCATGAAGGACAAGGAAGTAAAACTCTAAAATTCAGTTGCAGAGTGTTTGCTGCAGTATTTAAATAGTGGGTGCTGATTGCTTTGCTATGGAGAGGATTTGGGTTTATCACCCAGTGTCAGATAGTTCCCCTGCAGACAGGTATCTCTGTAGTAGTTCTGCAAATTGCAGCATCATTGTGCTAACTGAATGCACAACAGCATTGGTATTGTGCTGGCTGAAACTCCTTGGTTCACAATGGGGTTGGCTTAGGTTTTTTTTCTAAAGAGGATTTTGGAAAGTTAAGAGAGGTGAAAGGTAATTTAAGGGTAAAGTTGTATCTTTTCCACACAGTCTGCACAGGAGTTAGCTGTATGTGATTCATCATTCTGTACAGGCATTTAGGTCAAGGGTTGGGATCATTGCTTTCCTGTGAAAGCTGAGAGAATGCAAAAGTCTGTCTTTTTAATATTTATTTTCATCCTTATATATGCATCCTTAGAGTGCCTCTATTCTGAGAATGTTTGACATCACAATCTGCTCAGGCTGACTTTTCTCTCTTTCAGACTGCTTATCTGAAAGTTGTGATAACCCTGATAAATCAACACAATCTCCTTTATTTACCATTCTGGGAAGTCTTTAAAAAATTCTAGCCATGAGGAAGCATGGGCTTCATGCTTCATTGCATGGTACTCTGATACTTTTCTGGGCTCATAGTGCTCACTATCTGTTTTGAGGTGTTTAAGTCTTGCTGTCAGGTACTGAATGGATTTTAGTAAAGTAGGTTGGTCATAGGGCAGTAGGTAAAAAGGGCAAATCTGTCCTAAAGTAATGGTACAATTCTCCCTTATATCTGCACAGCTGAAAGAGTCAGTTTTCTTACCTTCTTTCAAGACTTTATTCTGTTGACATTTATGAAAAAAAAAAAGGTGGTCTACTGGAGTCTCTGTGCATTAAGGGCAAGATAAACTGGTGTTTTTTTTCATTTCCTGCCATTTCATGCTTCTGTCAAGACTTATCTAGGAGAAAGGAGAGGTCAATATTCAGTTGTTTGGGAAAGAAGACTCAGTTATAGATATTTAAATAAGTCCAAAACAAGTGGTTTAATGGATCACATGAGTAAAGCAAGATGCCAAGGCCATCCTCTCCTTCCCTCATATGGCATCCAAGTGACCCTAAGCATTTGATTATTGTTTTTCTCTTAGTTTGCCTCTGTGTTTAGCCTTGTAGTTATTGTGATTAGCACCCAAAATGTCTGTGGGGTGGTCACGAGTGCTGTGAAGTCTACAGAGATGGGATCAATCTTCTGGCAAATTGAACTTAACCATCAGGATTGTCTCCAGGAATCCTTCTTTGTGTGTGCAGGAAACTGCACGATTTTGTTCAATTCTGCTTTAAAAGGTTCCTCTTCAGACAATGAAAATGGACCAATGAATTCTCACTGGATGTTAGGCTGGTTTGTGACTTCCAAACTTTTGAAGTTTTCAGCTCTTTCACGTAGCTCTTATTTGCTGACTTGTCTTCAGCAGACTGGTAACTATGTGAACCTGAAGAGAATAATCATATTGGAAGCTATTTAATGATCTACTTTGTGCAGAAAATGCTTGAAGAGTGAATGCATTTAAATATTGTTTTTCTCTTTGGACCTAAGTGTTGCTAATTTAGAGTAAAGAGAAGTCTCAGTAAAGTATGTGTTCTTGTACACCAACATGTTCTTGTTTCACCCAAAAAGCCCTTTAGTTATATGAGAGACATCAGTCCAAGAGATGCCGCTCAAAGCTCTTTAAAATAGGCAAGCCTGATTTTTAGTATTTTCAAGTACTTGAATGCCACGGCAACAAGAGCTTCAATGCTTGGGATAATTAGGGACAGAATTCACACACTTCCCTAGGAAGAGGCAATACTCTGCTGAGAGTTTTGAAGTGGTCTGTAAATCTGAGACAGTCATGGGTACTTGTCAAAGAGAACTTTCAGACATGACCTACCCAGTTACTAGACAACAACTAGAGCACTCTGCAGTGCCCTGTTCCCTCTAGCAGATTCCCAGATCTGTGTGAGATATATCCTTTTGGACTGCATCCTGACTGAAGTTGCCTACTCTGTGAAAACTTTTGGTGGGCTACAGCAAAATCATGCTTACCTCCAGACAAGATCTAAAATGTTGATTTTTAGATTAAAATGTCAACTTACAGTCAAACAGCACAGTTGAAAGTACAGCTAGCTGAAAGGACATCTCTTCATTTTCAGACCATGATGAGAATCACAGGCAACCTATCCTGATCCCAGAACCAGCTACCTAAATGTTAACAGAGAAATGCATTGTAAGTAGCAAGGTGAGCAAGGACATGCTGACATCTTGGAACTGGGATTAAGTTACATCATAACTAAATCTGCTAAATGTGGGAGAATGTCCTCATCACCTCTCTTTCTGGAGTTATGACAGGCATGGCTCCCTGAGTAAGGAATGAAACGTTGTTTTTGGTGATTGACTGTTTTAACGTGAGGATATTTGAATACTCTCTGATGCTTTAATCAGGGAGTTGCTCAAGTGTAGCCCTCCTGTAGACACAGGTAACCTTCCTATCTCATGGGTGGCAGTACTTTGACAGCACCGGGACTGTGGTACCTAACTTGGTTTAACATTCTGTTATTAAAATGATGGCATTAATTTCTCCCATTTAATTTTCTAAAATATATAATTTACTCCTTTCTTTTCTTAACAGCACTCGAATAGAAAAGAAGTGCAAAGGAGGTATTTTCCTCTATTGGCTCATCTTCATCATACCACTCTCCCATTCTGCTTCCTCCTTATAATCCCCAAGTGAAGATGAGTAGTCTGCTGTGAATATGACGTCTCTGACCAGTGTCATTGCCTCCCACCAGTCTGAGTGGGTGTCCTTCACTGATGAACTGCTTCTCCCTGTTAACCCACGAGGTAAGCTAACTCTGATTTTCTTTGAATTATATTTGAATTAGACCAAATGCTGTCATATATCAAGCATCACAGAGCGTGCCTTTTAAGTGGAAGCAGTATGTGCAGAGGTTCAATTATGTCTTGCTACTCCCATATAATTGGAGAATTTGGGCCAAAAATGTAAAATACTCTCCTAATGTAAGATCTCCTTAGCATAAATCTATTATATTATGGGATTCAGATCTGTCCTTTTAGGTTCAAGGCAGCACCCAACTAACGATGGAGGGAGCATCACCTGTCATAATCGAGTGCGAAACCGTGCCCAGTATAAGTCTAAAAACTACATTAGCTGAAGGAAAATTTTCTGCCTACATGTAATGGCAGATTTTAGATATTTCAATAAAAAACAATGCAGTAACGATGAGTCCTACCAGTCTTTGTTTTGTCCCTGTTTTAGGCAGCACTGAGAAGCCTCTGGAGAAATGTTTTTCTTCCTCAGACACCTCCTCAGAGGAGAACCACAATGTGGATGGAGAATTTCAAGACCTCTCACACACAGAGCTTGAAGATGCAGCTGACCAGCCCAAGGTGCATTCTGCTGTGCTTGGGAACCATGTGTGTCCGAGCACTGATCTGTCGTCATCCATCAGGGCTTGGGTTCAGTTTGAAGATGCACCATGGACCAGTGCTCCACCAGCCCAGCCACAAGCAGGTGAGGTAAAAATGCGTGGAAAGGTCCATTCCAGTAACATAACAGAATACAGTGAGAACCTATAGGATTTTTATCTTTCTCTTTGATTTCTCAAAGCTTTAACTTTGACTAGTTTGTTCTGTATTTTAACACAGTTAATGTTATCAAAGTTTCAAAAGGGCCCATTATTTCATTCTGGATTGAACTATCAGTACTTTCTTTTTGTAAAGAAAATAAAAGGCTTCTGTGATTCATTTCATGCATGTCTTGACCTTGGAGTCTGCCAAAATACATTCATGGGGAAACAGCATAGTGGTGTTTTCAGTAGTGACATTTCTTAAGTACAGGTATGAACAGCCATTTAAAAACTTTGAGCCACATCTCTGTCATCTGAACCTGAAAGAATGGTGATCATTGTCCTCTGCGGTCATAGTCTTTATCTGCTCATAGTCCCTGTATGGTTTTTGCCAGAAGCTTAGTAAGACCAATACCTAGTGTTCCAGTGCCCATCTGTACTTTCTGCTGTCTTTTGATGCTATGATTTAGCAGCTGCAGAATTGGAAAGAAAACAAAAGTTGACCCGAATTCCAGGACTGCATGCACTTTTCTTCAAATGTAGAATTTCTTTCTGAAAGACTTTAAATGTGGATGCAAAGCCTCTGACTTGCCTCCTCAGCTTATGCTAACTGATATGGCTAGCTTTTCTGTACAAACACACTTCTGTCCCTCCTTGTGTCAGGCTATGGAGTAATTGCCCAACAATTGTTACTGCTAGTTATTAAACCAGTTTAAAGAGTTACAGCTTTACTCTGTTTACTGAGCCCATCAAACACTCCGTGTCATGAATAATACTTCTGTCGGAAGACTTGGATTGGCAGCTTTGGGTTGGGTTTTACCCAAAACCCACCAGTTTTCCATCTGTTCTTTTTATGGGTACTACAGACTAGTCCATTTCAGACAGTGGTTAGGAGAGGTGGATGAATCTTCAGGCAAAAAAGAAGTTTCTCTTAAGAAGTTTCTCTTAAGCTCTGCTTAAGACTTTTTTTCTTTATATTTCTTTGTTGGTTATTCTTCTTAGTTGTAAATACTTACATATCCTGGTGATGAGAAGAGAAGAAAGAGCACCTGTACCTGTAAGTCTGTAAAACTGTAATGCTCTACCTCTCTATCATTTAATTTCATGTTTAGGTGATCCTTACCCATACAGCCATATAATTTTACAAGCAGAGCTGTTGGTTACTCTGACACTACATTTCCTTCCTAATGTCATGTCCTTGGTGAGTGGAAAGCTTGGAAGTGCACCTTCTTTTTAAATGAAAAAAAAAATTCTTTGCTCAGCCTAAATAAAGTTAGCGATAACGAAGAGACTTCCATAAAAGTAATTGCATGGTGTATTACTTGATTTCCCATCCTTAAAGGGTTGTGGCCCAGTCTTAAGGTGTGTGCTTAGCAAAAGCACTGCTGCTTGGTTTGTGTTTTCAGTCACAGGGGGACACTAAGTAGTAGGCAGAGGTCTAGGATATCAAAAGATATTGGTGTGATCAGAGAAGACTTTCCAAAAGCATTAGGGTTTGAAGAAGGAACCAGTTTTTCCCCTATAAAAGCTTGTCCTAAGTGATCTGTGCCACTGGGAAGGTATTTACAAACTAACTTTTAGCACCTGACTGATACTCGTGGAGGAGGATGGTTCTCCTGGCAGTCGGATCAGAATGTACTTCATGTAATCCTTGCATGGAAGCCTATTATCCTTTAACTATATAGGAACCCTAAAGAGGTGATGTGGATATTTTAAATCTTATTCATGAGCTAGTCCCAGTCCTATTCTGAACCCTGTGTTATAAACAGCCAGACCGTTGTAACTGACAGCCTCTAAAGAAAAGGTCATGGGGCAGGAGAGATGATGGCTCTTTGTCTCTGGCCTTCTGCTCTGAGGGGCATTTGACAGGAAGAAGCAGGATAAACTTCTAGCCTTCTTATAGTCAATTAATCTGCAGGTCATGTCTTTTATCTATGGGCGGCAGCAAAGCTGGAGACTTTGTGTTATAACCACGATATGCTGGTACACTCAGTGGAAAGCCCATGGTGACAGCAATTATTCATTTCTAGTAGCAAACAGCCTGGATTAGAACAACAGTGAATAGCCAGATGGAGGGAAAGAGTATAAAGGCCAAGTATGGACAGACGTATTGGTGAGGGAAAGATGGAGAAGTTTGAAATCTGTTTCCTGTGCAGGCAGCTGTGAAGAGCAAAGTCCAGAAGGCTCAGGTCTCCCGGGTGCATTCCTGTCGGGGCTACAGCACTGTTAGGAAATCATCTGTCTGTCTGTCCACACTGAAGCAGCTGCACAGCTGACTAGATAATTGTCCAGACTGATGGCCAGGCTTCTTGGAAACACATTTTGAAGAGGACTTGCAAAGTGACGTTTCCGGAGTGCTGTGAAAATGGAGAGGATGGGCACTAGGATAGAGGGATGCTGCTTAACTCTGACCTTAGGGCTCCAGTATTTTTGTACAGGTTCCCCCCAAAGCAAATCTTTGTCCCAGAGTCCTCGCAGTCCAAAAAGAAATAGTACTTTAAAGACAACTGCTGTATAGTGGTTATCCTATGGGAAATACATTTAAAAGAAAACCAAGGCTGATGCTGGACCTGGGAAACACAAAGACATTATTGGGGGAGCAGAAATCAGGGGAACTGCTAGCAAGAAAAAAGGCTGAAGACACAGACAAAGAACGTGGAAGGTGAGAAGACAGGTCAAAACCCGAAGTGTAGAAATGAAAAGCACCCATTGTGAGCCTCATAGTGGAAATTATCTTTATTTAGGACATTCTTGTAAACACCTGATTTTGCATAGTTCAGGTAGAATAAATGCTAAGCAAAATAATTCAAAATATTTCTACCTTTCAGGTTTAGGTGTAGATAACTGACAGCTGCCAAATCATGTGGTTTTCTCTCTGGGGAGCAGTAACTCTTGAGCCACAGAAATGATGCATTGTTGTTCCCTCTTCCCTGTTCTCTTTTTCTCACAGTTGCTGTCAAGCTAGTCAAACTGATACTGCAAATGTGAAAATGAGATTTTTAGACTCACCCAAATGTTCCTATCACAATGTTACATAATCTGTAAATGATCACAGCCACCTGGTGACATAACATTTGCATTTGTTAGACAATGGGCCTTCAGCTCACAATCTTGTATTCTATCAGTGTTAGCTGCAGTCTTGAATTCAATGAGGTATTCAGCTAAGCACCAAAATTAGAGCAATGCAAGATCTGTTACATCATCCGTTCCACACAACACACATCCCCCCTGCTTCTTCCCAAGAGCTTTGTCTGGTTTTAAATGGCTCAAGAAAGTTGGACTCCTACCATGTCCCTTGAGAGGCAATCCCACAGTAAGGCAAATCTCAATTTAACCATTTTGTCCTTCTCTGTCTGAAAATAGTAAATAAGGGCAATATGAGATCAGCAGCTGAAAAACAGACAGGTTCTGTCCTAAAATACAAAAACCCTGAGGTCCTACATGATGGGAAAGGAAATGACGCTAACAATATTGATCATTATATAGTCTAGGGATCAAGAAATGGGTCCTCAAAACATCAGAGGAATGAATGCTTAAAGGTTAATCTGAATATTAAAAGCCAATCCATTTTATTAGGAATAAACTTGTCAAGAAAAGTGAAATGCACGTGGAAGAAAACATTTTTCAGTTTGGGAAACAATTAGTTGGTTTTCAGTGTCCTATGCATGCTACAAGTTTTACATGTTAGGGACAGTTCTCGCACAGCTCTTTTCAACATAAACAGGTTTTGGAGAATTTCTGCAGCTGAAAGGCTGTGACTCTGGATCTATTGACATTAGAGACCAATTTCTGGATTTCTAGGGGAAAAAAAAACCTACCTTGTTTAGGAATTCGGTTGAGCACTTCCAGGAATCTGAAGAGCAGCAGGATCATCTGAAGAGAGACCTAAACATGTGTAGTTGTTTACTTCTGTTTGTCTTGTTTTTTGAGACTGATAGATAGTTGTTTGGTTCAGCATAGGGAAAAATGCGCCTTTACTGCTTCCAAGGGTTAGTGTTGGGGAACCTGGAACAGTGGATGGTGGAATTTGACTGTAGTAAGATTTTAAAGAATATCTGTTGCAGCAAAAGCTCTCTATGGTTAGTTTTCCAAAAGAAAGAATTTTAATTTAGGAAACAACAAATAATTTTATTCTAAAAAAGTAGCACAACCTCTCTGGAATAAAATTATTTTGCACTTATTCCAAAGTATTCTGCAATACTATTCTAGTCAGTCTTTCTCAGAAAAACATGGGTTTGGAAAGCACAAAACAATTTCAGTATATGAATTATTAAATATGTGTTTCTAAATTTGCTTGGTTTTCATA
The DNA here is from genome assembly GCA_033558185.1 of Dromococcyx pavoninus. Taxonomy (NCBI): domain Eukaryota; kingdom Metazoa; phylum Chordata; class Aves; order Cuculiformes; family Neomorphidae; genus Dromococcyx; species Dromococcyx pavoninus. Next base: position 1,750,928 of record JAUMJL010000091.1, on the reverse strand, counting down.
TTGCTGTGCCTCTGACATTAAACAAAAAAGGAAACTATAGTTCCACACTTTCTAGGATTCCAGATATAAAACACAGTTTTAAAAAACTTGACTCATTTCTGGTTCATCTATGGAATTCAGCTTTTCAGTTTGTCCTCTGTGTCAAAATAAAGCACTCTGTCAAAGGAATTTCAGGTGAAGTTTTAAGAGTGGTTTTTCAGATGCCTCATGGCATGTTTAACGAAAGGGCTGAGGGTCTTTATAGATTATAGTCATCTATGTTGTTATCCTTTGTCTACAGATGTCAAACACAACACAGTGCAGAATTACTGAAGGGAGAAGTGGGATTTTGTGGTCGTGTCACACTAACACAGTAGTTGCCAATGTGTGCAATAAGGAGGCAAATCTCCTGACTTTCAGCTCCTCCTCCTTAGGGATGACTCCACTCAGAAGCAGCTCAATACATAGGCTCACAGCTGTACAAATATACGACATCAGACACAAAAAAACCCAAGACCAACTCTGTACCTTGGAAACCAAGAGTGGGAGGGTAAAGACAAAGAGATGGTTATAGAACCTTCTAACGTGTTACAGTGAGACAAGGGTCAACTCGATCACTTCACTTAGTACTTAGTATAGTTCAAATATAGACGTTTTCTTACCCTTGGTTGAAAAATGTCTGTGTGCAAGACTGTACAGTGAGTTAACATTAAGACAGTGCACCCCCCAACACCTTGTCTGTGGAGTAGTTTTTGGCTAATAGCAACATCACTGTGCTTGAGGACCCACTGTGTTCGCCAGACCTGGCTCCGTCTTCCCAAAGATCAAGTCAGTGCTCAAGGGAACCCGTTTTTTGTGGGTAGAAGTTGTGAAAGCTAAAGCAGCAGAGATCCTCAACAGCAGAATTTCTTTGTGGGTTGGTGGCGTTGTATGCAGCTGTGAGTCAACTCAGAAGGATACTCTTTTGAAAGTGATCATAGCTGATTTTCTTAATTTGTTAAATAAAAAGAGTTAACAGGAGGTATCTTTTGTGTGTTGGACCTCACAACTACATTAGTGCCTGCTTACCTGAGAAAAACAGTACAGCTATATAAAATAAATTTGCAGTTCTGAACTGACAAGGCAGGGAGCACTGTTTGGATGTTTCCTTTATTTCACACAGCAATGTTTCCATAATGAGGTTATGTCCCATCACACTGCTTGGATGGAGCTGAGAGAGATAAATCCTCTTTAATGTTAATTTGACATTCTCTTTCAACGAATCTGTGAACCTAAAAAGGGTTGTTTATATATTACATGCTGAGAAAAGAACCTCTGTGTCAGAAGTTGTTCTGTAACAGCAAGATTTGGGATGCATTGAGATCTTTTTTGGTTTAGAAGATAAACATAGATGTATTAACTTAAAAAACAGTTGTTAGGCTGACATTAGATTAGCACTGCATGTAAAAGATTGTGTTTTGAACTCTGGATTATTGTTAGGCAGAAGTTAACTGTTTGACATGCAAGTCTGGCAAGTGAGTAGAACAGGATTTTTGTCTTCTATTGAGCAGAAATGTTATGCAGTTTATTCAAACTGGGGCACTCCATCCTGCATATTTAGAAACAAAAGCCACTTCTAGTGCACATCAATAGGTCAATTTTAGTTTATTTTTATACTCCTCCTCCAATGTGGAACATTCTTGAGATGACAACTAGATTCGAGGTGGTGACGTAGATAACGAAGATTTAATTAAATCCATTTAATAAAACCACATTAATAAAAATCTGTGGTACTATAAAAACTCCATTGTGTTGCACAAAACAGATATTCAGATCTTGTCATCAGTGGCATAAACATGAAAACTTTCTGTTCTGAAAAGTCATAGCTTCTGCAATAGTTCAACAACAGGAAAACATACAGCTGCCAGCAGTATGGGATTTAAGGCAGACAGATGTGTAGTGCTGAAGGGTAACAGTGCCAGGCACTAGCTGAGTTGCTGTGTTTTTGTTATAAAATACTATCTTGCTGTGGCTCTCGGAATTTATATTTAGAGAGTCTCAATACACTGATACAGCATGTGTGTGGTACAGTTGTGATCTTCTTTGGGAAGATTGCCCTATAATTCTCTAACCAACACCGATTTGTTTTCTGCATCCAGTGTCTCCATCAAAAGCACCCAGCTGGACTTCTGCCTCCTCCAGCTCTTCTGAGAAACGAGCCCATGCCTCGGAAGGCAGCTGGACAACCAACTCAGAGGACACCAGCAGCCCAAGCATTGCTCCCTCCTACACAGATCTACAGTCAATTAATACGGAGGACTTGACCAGTGGTGGAACGTCTGCAGCAGACTCAGCTGGTAAGAGAGAAGCCTTCTAGCTTCCATCTCAATCTCAATGCTACTCAAAGTCACTGCTCAGAAGTGAGGTACAGGGAGAGGATCCAAAGCAAAACAAACTCAACAATTAGGCAGACTTAACACTTTATTCTTATCCAATTCCCCAAAGAACACACCTGGATTTGACACACCTCAGATATGTGCAGGCTCCCAAAGTAAGAGTCAACTGCAAATATGTACTCTTTGGTGGACTTGCCTGAGGGAAATATTGGAGCATTTCTGGCTTTTGTACCACATCAGCTTGAGCTTATCTAGGAGCAGTTTCTCAGTATATTGTGGGAGAAGCTGTCTGCCCTTCCTGAATTTCTGTGCAGAAATTTTCTTAATTAACCAGTGTATTCAGCTAAGGCAGGTCCAGCTTTGCTAGCCACTCAGTTTCAGTGAGTGCCAAGACACAGATCCAGGCTGATGGATGTGTTATTTACTTTTTGCTTTGCGCTGTTACTGTAGAGTAATGCAGCGAGCGTGTCAGAGATGACAGAGGGTGGTTCAGTAGCAGGTTTGATCATAAGAATCCTTTATCTGACCTTGTAGGGATCCCTTCAGATGATGTCCTGACTGTGGAAAAATGTGCTGTGTAGCATTGCAGCTCACTCATCCTCAGTTGTACTCTAGATAATCTCTGAAGCAGGAGAAATAAAGCAAAGTGATGCCACCTGTGTCAAGCAGAGTTAGTATGATGAGAACTCCTGCATGACAAAGAGCACAAGCAGAAAGCAATCATGCATTTTCATGCACTTAGGCATTGTGAGGGTGGGATGAAGGCAGAGTGAACAACAGAAAAGCAACCAGAACTGTACAAGACTTCTATGGCCACCAAGTCTTCATCCCCCTTGCCTCCACAAACCATGCCTGATGCCAAGAGCTTTCACAGGAGCTGACATGTCAGGACACAAAAAGGAAAGAAGTATGCAGCTCCAGGAGAAAGCACCTGCAGACTGAGGAAGGTCAGTGGCTACTCAGTTTGGTGATGAAAATTGATTTGCTGCTTGTGATAGCTCAGACATATTAGGTGTTTATGTGTTTTCTCTTAGGTAGTAAATGTAACACTGTGTGAGAAATAAGATCTGGTTTGGGAGGATGGGCTTCCTAAGCCCCATTGAGGTCATATGTCCTTTCATAAGAAACGTATGTACATCACCTGAAATGAATATTATTTGATGGGTCAGTGAAACTGGGTTATACATCAAGACAGGTTCATATACAGGAGTGTGGTAGGTACTGGCTGTGAGATGTTGAGATGCTGGAGTATGTCCAGAGGAGAGCAACGAAGCTGCTGAAGGGGCTGGAGCACAAGCCCTATGAAGAGTGACCGAGGGAGCTGGGGTTGTTTAGCCTGGAGAAGAGGAGGCTCAGGGGAGATCTTATTGCTCTCTACAACTACCTAAAAGGCGGTTGTAGGCAGGCAGGGGTTGGTCTCTTCTCTCAGTCAACCAGTGACAGAACAATAGGACATGGTCTCAACCTTCGTCAGGGGAGGTTTAGGCTTGATATTAGGAAAAAATTTTTCACTGAAAGGGTGATTCTCCATTGGAATGTGCTGCCCAGGGAGGTGGTGGAGTCATCGTCCCTGGAGGTGTTTAAAAACAGATTGGATGAGGTGCTTAGTGCCATGGTTTAAACAACAAGTAGGTGTTGCTTTTGGGTCATAGGTTGGACTAGATGATCTCTGAGGTCTTTTCCAACCTTGTGATACTGTGTGATACCTTGCTTCCTTCAAATGAAACAGTTACTACAAGTCTGTCTGACTGTTTTTATTTTAGAAAACTCTGCTTGTTTGTACCTCCAAGTTTGGAAACCACTGGTAAAAAGGTAGAGGAGGCAAGCTGGCATCATGTGCCAGCTGTTTGGATGCCAGCATGGCCATCAGTTCTGTTCTGATGAGCTCGTATCTATTAGAGTGAAGCAGAGGAGTTTTCATCTGGAGTACGTGCCAGATATTGCTGTTTTGTTGGTTTGTTATAGGATGCTACGGGGTGGCTACAGTCACTGGGAGTGTCTCTGTGTGAGCAAGGGAAATGAGGGATGCTCAGTTCATATACAACATATAGAGGAATGAAAGGCAAAAATGCTGCTATATAACACTGGTTTACATATGGCATTATTTGCTATATATGGCCAAAAGAGAAGCTGATACTTCAACAAAAGCTTTATATGTAACTTTCTTGCTGTTCTTTCTTTCACAGTCAGTCACAAACTGGCATATTTATTTGCAAAATAGGTACAAAAATCATTCCAATCAACTATAAATTTTTAAATGTGAAAAAGTAGGTAATACAGGCAAAGCTATGTCATCAGCTAAAACATAAATTACACTACCTTAGTGGTGTTGGAACTTGAAGTAAGAAATACATTGCGTCTTCCACCAGCTATGGATTTTCAAAAGGACATCATGAACAATCCGCATCTGTTTGTTCCTGTTCATAGGACTGCTCACAGCCCACCCCTCGAGGTGCCTGCTGGCATCAGACAAGGTTTGTGGAGGTGAGGGACATGGAACTGCTGTACAGTTCTGGCTGCTTTTCAATTGTTCATTTTGCCTTTATCCCACTCTCACAATGCATAAGTGGACAAAAATGCATGATTTCTTTCTTCTCTCCTTCCATTCTGCCCGTCTCCACAAACTGTTACTCAAACCTGACTTGATTCAAGCATTTGATTTGCATTTCTCTTCTCAAAAGAGTGTCTGCTTCAGTCTGTAGTGGAATTTGAAGGCTCCATCAAGGCAATGAATTAACAGTTATTTTTATTGTGAAGGAAGAGAGAGGAATTCTCATGATCTATGCAGTGGTGAAGTCACATTGACTATTCACCAGTATGTTGACTCCAAGGTCAAGTATGATAGAGGGGAAAAAAAATCAGTTTCATTTCATTGCTAAAACCTCCAACAAACATAAGAAATAAATTTTTGATCTACTTAGTGATGGTAAAGAATTGGGTGTATAAGAGTAACTTGGGTTTAATATAGTTTCAAGCAAGAAAAACCTGTTGGTGAGAAAAGCGTGAAAATTTCTCCTTAGCAGTCAGGCACTGAGTAAAATAACTACTTTAGCCATGGTAATTTTTTATTGTCTGAACAGCATAGAACAGAATCCAGGATACTTTGTTCCATAATTTCACCACTTGCCTTGAATATATCCTGCGTGCAAAATTCTTAAGCATCAACTGCCTCAAGTCAAAGTTTAGGGCACAGGGTTTTGTATGAGAGCAGATGAAAGCCTGAGGTAGATCTGACTGCATGCATACACACAGCTGTCCCAGCACTGCCAATGCATATCTTGGTGTTCAGGGCTGGTAGGCTCCAAATAAGTGAAATTGGCTGGGAATCAACTTTCTTAAAACTGACACAAGATTTCAGTGTAAAACAATTCCATGGGCTTGAGCTTTATCTAGTGCATGTGCTTATGTAAGATATCACCTAGGAAGATATCTAAGAAAGATGGTAGAGACCTGAATAATCCCAGCCTCAGAGTTTACCCTTACTACAGGGGGAGCTGCAGAAAGCCTTCTGGGTGATGGAGTTGGGATAAGCTCAATATGCTGCTTAGTGAAGGTTGTTGCAAGAGCAGAGCTGGAAAAGATTTGCTTTTCAAAGTACATGGCTGCACTTTATTGCCTGTGCTAGCTTGAACTCTGGCACCAAGAAGCCTTTTGTATTATCTTCATCTTTGTTAGCATGGGGGGCTATTTTAGCCTGCAGCAGTTAGCCAGTAAATTTGTGTCAAGTGATAGCTGACTGCCCATTTAACGTGGCAGTGTTTGTAAGTTATAACAACATGCAAGTGACAACAGCTGGGGTTTCACAGTGTGAGTGAAACTGTATTTGGTGCTGGTTAAGTGGCCCATTACTTCAGTGCTTGCTGCCACGCATTGCTGTGTCCCTCAGCTTGGATCAATGAGAATGGAAAGAAGTGGGAACTTTTGGCATTTGTGCTGTACTCTATGAGATAAGTAACACAGGACATCTCTGTTACTGATACAATACAACTATTTATTCATTCTGAAGCAGATGCCTGTCTCAGCTTTCAAAAATGGCCAAATATCTGCATGTCAGAGGAGCAAGGGAGAGGCCTTCTTGTAGCTATGATTACAGATCTGGAAGCATTAGGATCTGTTATGAGGCTGTGTACCAATACCTCACAGCCTGATTTGGTTTTCTGCATTTCACCATTTATCTCTAAAATAATTTTCACTTATATATATTAAAATTAAATATTGGCTTGTATAAAAAATAAAAATAATTATCTATGACAAATGCATATATAATAAAACAGATAAGATATATATTTGCATAGATTATAAGCTATATGGTCTATTATAAATATAATAGAATATATAATGAAATCTATCTATAGTATGTAATGCTCTGTGTGTGCATGTATACATATATATATAAAAAAACTGATTAGCCTGGTAGGCATAAGGTCCTGGATAGCTATTTTAGGAGCATTGTTGCCAGTTCTGTTGTTTCTGTTGTTATTTGTATCTTAGGAGAGCCGCCATGTTTGATGTTGACGGTTCACTTTGCTGACCAGTTGTTCTGTTTGGCATTCTGCTGAAGCTCTGGGACTGCTGAGATACTGAGGAAATTGCTATGTTGTTATTTTCTGAGAACATCTGCATATTTTGAGATAGAAGGTTGCATATGTGACCCCTAACTGCTCAAAATCCAGAAAGTTAGAGCACAAGCAATTAATTCTGAGAATGTTGTTATTTTCAAAGTAAATTGCATGGTTTAAGGGGGTTCTGCTGCTTCTGATTAAAAACTTGAGATGACAGTTCTGGCAAGCTTAGCTCCAGCTATTTCTTGAAGGTAATGGAGGGCAAATACTGACTTTTCCCAGCACTTTTCTTCAGTAGTTCTCATAAACATATTTTTTCTGTCATTGTAGCCAGCTGGATTCTGAGTCCTTATATGATGATTGTGAAAATGGTGTTCCATAGGTTTCAAACAAGTGATTTTGAACAGATTTTACAGTTGTGTGATATATTTGCACTGAATGCCAGAAACAGGCTACAAGCTCTGAAGATATTCCATGTTAATTACCAGAGCAAGGGGACAGATATGCTGATTGTTTCCACCTTCCACTCAGAGCTGCATTTCGGTTATGCTGTGAAACTACTAACCAGCTCCTTTGGATGTCCTAGTCCCAGGCTGGAGAGACTGCAGTGAATAACATCAAACCCTTGCTTCAGGGAGGACGGGGCTCCAGAACACCATGAGCAAATAGCACCTAAAATGTGTTCTTGTACAACTGCAACTTGTAAGGGCTAAATTGAGGACCAGAGGGCAGGGTTGTTTTTTTTTTCTCAAATCAGATACTAGCCACCAGCTAGCAACTCGGGAGTTTTGTATCCTAATTATCATCCTGTATTTTCCTCAAGGCATTTCTAGTTTCTTTAAGAGTTATGGATTGGTAGGGCAGAATTGGGAAGCTAGGTCTAGATAATTCATAGCAGTAGAAAAGTTTCGATCCCAAATCAGACCTGTGTGCTGGAAATCAGCTCTTCAGCATTTCATGGCCACTTTAAGAAATCTATAGTATCCCAGTGACCTCTGCAGCAGTGTTGAATCCTAATCCCTTTTTGCAGTGAGAAAGCCTGTAGCTCAGTTGTGCAGGCTGGACCTAGGAGAAGTATAAATGTTCTTTACCATATAGTCCGGAAGTCTTGCTCTCTGAAGTAGCTGAACATTACAGGTATAAGCAGTGGATCAGAGTCACTGTCTCAGTCCCTCCATATGGCAGGAAGGAAAGACACAGAAAATCTGTCAGGAGGAAGGGCAAAATGTTAGAATGAGGAAAGAACAAGTACAACAATAAGCTAAGTTTATTTCTGTCTGTAGAGAGCATTAAAAAATAAACTTGGTCTGCGGACATCTGATTCATAGACTTTCAGGTCAGAAGGGAGGACTATGATATTATTATCATGTAATCTGGCCTCCTACATGTCTCAGGCCAAAGAACGTCACCAAGTCAATTTTGCACCAAACCCATAACTTCAGTTTGAGATGCAGCATATCCTGAGCAATTATCTTCATAATATTTTCCTCATTAACATTAACTGCAGTAAAATTTGCCCCTATTCAGCCATCTCTAACCCTTCAAAACTTCGTTTTTTAAAAGGGCTGTCCTAGTAATAGTAGTTAAAGCGGAATTGAGCTCTGCTCTGCCAGCTCTTGAGTGTCCTCAGCTGGGGTGAAATGTAGTCTCCTAACCTCAAAAGGTTCAATATCTGCTCATCTATGCCCCAGAAAATAATACTGATTACTAATCTTCTCTGTTACGCTGCCTCCCAAAGAAGAGTGGTTGAAGCTGCTGTAGGACTATCAGATTCTTTATTTTTCTTCAGAAATAATAAGGAATTTCTGAGTGCAAGAGGAGGGGAGGTACCATTGCTCTCATAGCAAGAAAGGAGTTAGAAGAAAGCTCAAAAGGGTCTGCTCCTACTAACTTCTACAAGGTTGAGTCTTATCCTGCTTACTCCATGAATTAACCAGGCATCGCATGCTCTTCCACATTCTGAGAACAATAGGCCTAAGACAGGGATGAGGCAAAGTGTGAGAGGAGGAAGTGGTAACATGAAAGAACAAGGTCTGATTTTCATTATTGCTTAGAAATGTTGTAATTAAAAATATTTTTTAAAATATAAAAGTATAGTAATTTTGTTGTTTATTGGAATGTTTTCTTGCTTGTGTGCTAGCATAGGATCAGTTCTGATCTCATCCATGTCACTGGCCCCATGCTGCAAACAGCTAAAGGAGCATTTCTTAGTTCAGATGCTGAGTTTTTTCCTCAAGGCTGTTCTGAAATGCAGGCTACAATAACTGTAGATTTGTAGCAGAGTTACACTTTATTATGAAAGAGCTAAGTGCTAAGCCTACATGGTGTTCTTTGATGAATTTCACTCTTTACACCCCTATTCACTGATGGTTTTATATAGTCAGATATGCTGAAAGGAAAGCAGACAGAATTCTAGCTTGAGACTGACCTACTGATCTCCCTTTATGTAGGTAATATCCCAAGAGAACAGTTGTCGGTAGATACTTTGTAGTTTATCTCATGGCAGTGAGGCAGACTTGGTGGTATGAAGCCCTTTATTTGTGTTTGTAAGGCTATGATTCCTCAGCCACAGTGTTTACATTGGCTCCAGTTGCTCTCTAATGCAGTGCAGAAAGCCACATGCCTATGTGATAAGCCAGATGAGTTCAGGAGGAGATTTTGCAGCTGGGCAGGACATTTCGATTTGAAGCTTAACTGGAGATGGAATACTTAAGTCCATCAGCTATCTGTGATGGCTGTGTTGAAAGAGGAAAGACTGAGTTTGTTTGGAGCAATTCTGTAGGATGCTAAATAGCTTCTGAACCTAAACCCTCTGGGAGTAAAAAGCAAGGCATCTCCCTACATCCTGCTCTTTGGAAGTGGAAAACATCACTGACAATCTTCAATGGCGTTATCTTTTGAGTTCAGACCCTGGCAGCATGCTGCTGTACCACTGATGGGAGGCAAAGCCATGTAGCACTGGTGCAGCGCTGTCGCAGCTTTGTGCTGCGTGGTGGGGTAGCTGGTGCCCCATGGAGCTGGCTGCACCCCAGGGAAGCTCTCAGACAGCAGCAGGATTCACTGTGCAGAGAAATTACCCACCTGAGAACTCAGATTTTCCACCGTTGATTCTACATGGCAAGAGAATTAAGCAAGGTTTCTGCAGTAGTACTAATTAACAGGAGCTGTAAATGATTTCATGTGCTCTTAATTAGAGATCCCAGTTCCATGTGGAATTTCCTGTCTGAATACGAAGGGGCTAAGCAGAACTGGCAGTGTAAAACAGCAGGTGAAAAGACTGGCAGAAGCAGACAGCAAATAAGACTGAGAAATGTCATGATGCTGAAATGCATGAATTGGCTTGTTTCTCCCTCACCGTGGTATCATCTAAAACCTAAGAAAGGCTCATGGAATTACTGGGCCACATAGCACAAGAGTTGGGAAAGTGCTGATGAATGCTTCCGGGGGATCAGTTAGAGAGTCACCTTCTCAAAGAACAGTGTTGGATAAAATGTGAAGCAGGTTTGTTTAAAAAAAAAAGAAGAATGTAGGAATCATTTAAGCAAAACCTTTAACTTCTACGTTGACAATTTATTATTTTCTGTGTGCTTAGAAACTTCTTCTGATTATTTTTATGTACATTTTTATTGGAACTTCTGCCTTCTCTATCCTTTTATTTGGTCCCAATGTTAGGAAAAAGGTCTAACACTTTCTGCCCTTTCAAGACAGGAATGAACAGAATTGGATGGGGAGAGTTGGATGGGAGATTTTTTATATATGCCTTTACTTTGACATCTTCATTTTCTAGCTGATTTACCTTTGATCAAATCAAATAATGCTGGACCACAAATATGATATGAATCTTGCATGAGATTGTTCATCAGTTATTAAAAGCAATTTGGTCTTAATTGTCCTTATGTTTGACAGATGAGATCAAAATCCTCTTCCTAATGTTAAACTGACGTCTGTGTTATGACCGTGGAGAGGAAGAGGAGAGTTCAGCTACTTTCTTCATTCTGATCTTTGTTACCAAGAGTGAGCGGTCCTGGCTTTTGTGATGTGGATACCGGTCCAATTCACTTGTTATAAATTAGGATAATGATACTGCACTAAATATCATGGAAACTGATTTCAACTAATCACTTAGGATTTGCTTTTTATAAAAACTCTTCCAAGTGTTCAGTACCTGTTGTGGAGGAGTTCAGATCTGGGTTTGACATCTAAAACTGCTTCCAGATTTTCAAATAGTTTTAGCTCAGTGTGCTCTTCTCCAAATCAAGCCATTTAGTTTAGTGCCTAGAAGGAGAGTAAAGATCCTTTCAACATATGTCCTTTCAACATATGCTCTGTGTCCTCATGCACATTATGGGCTTTGTAGAAATCATGCCATTTAAGTGCAGCCTGCAGGGACGGGTTTATTGAAGATGGTGTATTTTCATGTGTAGACATTTCCAAGAGCTTTAAACATGATTCACTTAAGATTGTAGGAATGGATGCTATTCCACAGTGCAGCAGCGTAAATATATTCATGACCATTTCCTATCCATGTGTTCCTGTACGAATATTGTCTTTCAAATAGCTTTTTACCCTCTTCAGTGTAAGCTCTTTAATATACTTAGTGTAATTATATCCCTCTCTGTTTTCAGTTGCTAAACTGAATGATATAATTTCTTCAGTATTATGGTTCTCCATTCTCCTCCTCATCCTAGCAAGCCCTTCTCAGCTCTTATTCCTGTTTGAATTAACCTTTCTTAGATGTGGTGACAAAAACTGTGCACAGACTGAGGTCTCACCATAGCCTGATATCAAGATATTATAATTGTCCCATCTTCTGGAATTCTCTCCTTGATACATCCCAGGATATTACTTCCTTTTGTACTAGTGCATCAGGCAAATACCTTTGTTATATTCAGATTGACTGTGAATATCCTAGATCACTTTCTCTCATACATAATTGTTGCATTCCTTCATTGTAACAAATGTGTGTCTCTAAATACCTGGTTGTGAACTTTATATTGTTTATTGCATTTAATCTTATTTCTGTTACTCCAGTCCCCTCAAGATGAACAGTTCCTTTCAGTAAAATGTTCAGACCTCCCTTTATGTATCCAGTCCCTCCTAATTGTGTGTGTTCAGCAAATACCATTAGCATGTTCATTTCTGTGTCATGATGATTATTTAAAAATATGGATAAACATAGTCTTAATCATGTTGTTGTAATGAAAAAATGCTACTCGTATCTCCTCTAAGCTAATATTTATCTTATAATCATATCTTTCTTTTAGTTTGTTTTTTACTTTCATCTTAATACTGGTATCAGTCTCCATTATAACCCTTTTCCAGGTGACATCACATTAAACACTTTTTCTAATACAGGTAGATCTGTCTTGTCTTTAGAAAATCAGTAGTCAAACAAATCGATTAGTTTTGGCTGGAACAAACTACCTCTTTTAAAGCTAGTTTCCATCCCCTTTTTTATCTTCTGCTTTTCACTTTTTCCTTCCCAAGTCTTGTGTACAATTGTAGTCAGACTTTCAGCCTTGTATTTTCTGAAGTCATTTTTTACCCTTGTATATATACTATATATAAAGAGAGTACTATATAGTTGTATGGTACCGTCCTCATCTGAACAGATTCTTTTATACTCCTCGTAATTGTAGCTTTCATCACATATTTCAGTTGTTTCAGAGTTTTGGAATGGAGCTTATCACACCTCCTGATCTGAGCACAGTAAACTCTCCAAAATATTTTCTTACCACATTAATGTTCATTTCCATTTCCACTCCCTCCTTTTAGTTATCTAGCCTGCCTCATCACTATGTTACACATCATGATTCTTATTAGAGTAGTGGCAAAGTATTCATTATCTTTGGCACAATGTCTAGATGCATTAATGTTTAATTGTCACCATGGTACCACTTCCTTGCTCTTTATATATGCATATATGTGGTTTGCTTTAATTTCAGTATGTAACATTACCACCCAAGATTATCCCTGAGAAATGTGGGGCCCACTGGGACCCAGCTTTCCAGGTGGACTAGTCCTATATTGGCTGTATTGAGGTTTTATCTTCAATAAGAGTTCTAGTTGTAGGGGAGGATTAAATAGCAAGACTGAGTAATCTCTGTAACACAAAGAGAAATAGCCCTTGTTTCAGTGGCTTAAAGAATATTGGACCAGGGATGAAACTAAGCCTGCTTTGAAAATCCAAGGATAAGGGCAGTATGCCTTTCTTTCTGGTTTAGGTGCCAATCAGTATCTACATAACTAAATTAACATTTGGGAGCAAAGGAAAGATATGCATCTTCAGCACTGATATGCACAGGCATGTTACTGCTTACTGTGCACTCTGGTCAGGTGAGAAACATGGGGTGGGCAGTGTGGGCAGGGTGGCCAATAGTGGAAAGAGGAGTCCTGTGCAGATGAGGGTTCTGATGAGCTGTGGATGTGGTCAGGAGTCCGTCTTCACTCTTCTGTGCTTCTCTTCCTCTCCTTACTGCCTTCTGCTTCACCATGCCTGAGGATACAAGACCTGTCTCTGCAGCATCCCATACTTGGCCCCTAAAAGTAGAGGATGGTAGCAAAGGGAAGTTGAGGCCAGGGTCTGTTTCTGCTGCAGGGAAGGGAGAAGGAAGGCCAAGAAAGACGAGAAGAGCAAGAGCTGGAGGCTTTCTGATCTGCCTGCTGTTAAGAGTGTGAGAGCTGCTGCTTGCAGGAGAAATCCCACACCCTTGTCAAGACTGGGGTAACGACCAGAGGCCTGCAACAGGTAGGCATCAGCTGTTGGAGGCAGAGCAAACAACCTCCATGCCTGACACAGGGCAGCCAGCAATCTGCCAGGCCTGGCAGTCCAGTACTGTTGGCTGCCATTTACCTTTTGCTTTTAGCTGGCTTTGCACACGCAGACACGAACATGCACACTTGGAAGAAGCAAAAACTCGCTGAGCATAGACTGAGATTCTGACCTCTGAGTGCAGCTGCCTTCAGGAATCTCCTCGCTGGTTGAAATCTCGAGGTGGAGCATTTGAGAGGGTAGGTGCCTGTAATAGACACCTTTTGGCTCCAGCCCTAGGGTTTGTTGGTAGTTTTCACAAATATGGTAATTACAAAGTGCACTGTTTCCTGAAACCTAAGGTGCATTTTGGAGCAATGGAATCATGTAATGTATGAGCAGCATAAACAGATAAATTAACACTTGGGTATCTTCAATGCTCCATACCAACAATGAGAAGTAAAGCATAGGACAATAGGAGATCAGCAGTTACTAACAAAGGGTAACTTACCAGGCATGTTGAAATAGATGTTTTGGCAACCAACTGTTTTGTTTATTATCAGAAATGCAGACAACATATAAGCTTAGACTTGCTGCTTTCCTAGGTTTCAGGTTATGTTAAAATGAACATGTAAAAGTCTTGGTTTTATGGCAACATGAAGAGAATGACTCTGCAGGACAGCATGGCTGGAGGGAGGAGGGTGGGTCTAAATCTGGATTCATAGAATCATAGAATAGTTTGGGTTGGAAGGGACCTCTAAAGGTCATCTAGTCCAGCCCTCCTGCAATGAGCAGGGACATCTTCAATTGGATGTGGTCGCACAGATCCTCATCCAACCTGACCTTGAATGTTTTCAGGCATGAGGCATGCACCACCTCTCTGGGCAACCTGTTCCAGTTTTCCACCACACTCGTAATAAATTTCTTCCTTATATCTAGTCTCAGTCTACCCTCCTTTAGTCTAAAAACTTAGCCCCTTGTCCTGTTGCAACAGACCCTGCTAAAAAGTTTGTCCGCATCTTTCTTTTCAGCCCGCTTTAAGTACTGGAAGGCTGCAATAAGGTCTCTCTGGAGCTTTCTTTTCTCCAGGCTGAACAACCTCAACTTTCTCAGCCTGTCCTCGCAGGAAAGGCATTCCATCCCTCTGACCTTTTTTGTGGCCCTCCTCTGGATCTGCTCCAACAGGTCCATGGCTTTCTGTGCTTAGGGCACCAGAACTGGAGGCAGTGCTCCAGGTGAGGTCTCACCAGAGTGGAGAAGGGAGGCAGAATTGCCTCCCTCAACCTGCCGGCCATGCTTCTTTTGATGCAGGCCTGGATACAATTGATATTCTCGTCTACAAGCACACATTGCCAGCTGATGTCCAGCTTTTCATCCACCAGTGCCCACAAGTCCTTCTGGGCAGGGATACTCTCAATCCCTTCATTCGCCAGCATCTATTGATACCAGGGGTTGCCCCAACCTAGATGCAGGACCTTGTACTTGGCCTTGTTGAACCTAATGAGGTTCACATGGGCCCACTTCTCGAGCTTGTCCAGGTCTCTCTGGATGGCATCCTGTCCATCAGGTGTGTCAACTGCACCACTCGGCTTGGTGTCATCTGCAAACTTGCTGAAGGTGTACTCCATCCCACTGTGTGCATCACTGATAGAGGTATTAAACAGTACTGGATTCAAACAAACTACAAGATTCAGACTGATCTGATAGATCTGCGAGTGGAAAACTTGAGATATATGCCATACTGTCATTAAGTGCAAATGTCTCATAGTTAAAAGAATCTGTACAAATCTCTCTTCACATAAAGAAGCGGTGCCTTGCACAGGCAGCTACCAAGCTTTACACAATTTTCCATGTTTTTTTAAGTATGTCCCCAGTTTGAAATTAATCTTTTTCTGAAAATATTTTATATAGTTGCATAATGGTGAGTGTGGTGCTGAGATATGCATGTTCTTACAAGAAATGTGTGGTAAGAAGAGTGTCAGTTTTGAAAGAATTTAAATAAATTCATGTCCTTGCATAAGCACCAAGAATATTCTTGATTCTATTCATCAAAACATATAGCCTGGTCCTCTTCCTGAGATGCCCAACAGAAATGTTCATACAGTACAAAAAGCAGAAGGATTTCTACATGTTTATGCCTTTTGTGTTCTGTCTCAACCTAATCATGCTTTTAAATGCTGTGTGGTGCGTATGAATCTTCTGGGGGGATTGGGATGGAAAGGGAGCACGTGCCAGCACATGGGGTACAGAAATGCATGTGGTCCATCCAGCAAAGCAGACAACTGCAGCAGGCCCCTCACAGCAAGCCAGCATTAGGATCTGAGTGGGAAAGCTTACACAAAAGAAGCAAGAGAGCTTTACTGGAAGCTTTACTTTCATGAACCCGTCACTTCTCTCTGGATTGATTTGTTTGTTCAGGCTTGGTTGCCTCCAGCAACACATTATTGCCATGAACTATGGTGTATCCTGGGAGACCTGCGAGATTCCCTGCAAACGTTTTGAGTTCTTCATCTCCAAGGAGGGAGAGGCACAAAGGCATTTCATTCTCTTGAGGCAGTTGTGTATACATTGTTCCCCTTTGAATGCTGGTGCATCTCTTTAGCGAATGCTGTAACTGGACTCCACAGTCTTCGTCTTGCTGCTTTGTCTCAGTCGGTAGAATATTCTTTTCTTGGTAAAGCCACCAAGCTGTGTTGCTTTAAAGGCTGTACTTGAAATCAGGCAGTCTCTTATGCTTAGCAGGGCTGTGCACTTGTTACCTCTGTAAACACAGATCAGTCTTTGCTGGTGGTAGACTTAAGGCTTTCTGGGTATGTCTGGCCTTAAGGTAAATACAGATTGCATCATTCATGAGCAACTTTCTACTTGATTTAGCACAGCTGCAAAAGCTGTGAAGACACAGTGTCATAGAATAACAGCGTGAGTATGTACTTGGCACTCTGCTAAGATCGTACATCTCTGCTAAAGCCTGTGTTGCTGTAAATTCTTTAGATAGGAACAAGGGGTACGAGAGCCTCCCCAGGATGTGGTCAGACCCTGTAGGTATGCTTTCCATCTCCATTCAGTTTGAAATTACAGGACTCTATTTTCCTCTGAAATCTGCTTCAGCTCCTTTAGCTGTTTCGTGTCCTGGACTTGCAGAGATCAGACTATTTCTCACAGCATGCTTAAAACATTATGAAAAGCACTTAATTTCCTGATTAGTTACGTATGTGTCCAGAAATAGGTAACATCAGGTTAACTGATCTCCCATTAAGTTCAAGGCAGATTAGCTAACAGAGGTCAGTGCTCCAGTAGTTAAGGCATCAACACCACATGTCAGGCATCTCAATAACAGAGTAGAGGCAGAGGCAAAGCACATGAGTGTTCCCATGAGAGTTATGCTGGTGGTAATGGGGGGGCTAGTAGGAGGGTAAGGGGTTTAAGGAAATACAGAGAAGGTGTCTTGAGCGTGATCTGCTTTCACCAGTTAGCAGGAGACTTGGATGCTGAAGAGCTGTGTAGTTTCTTCCATGTACTCACATTAAGGCTGACTACATTTTCCGGAGAAGGATGCTGGGCATAGCTGACATCTAGAGGCTGTAATGGGGAGCTATGGGCATGCCCACAGCTGTGCCCCCTGCCTTGCAAGGCTGCCCTGTACCTGTGTGGAGCTCCACCTGGCCTGGGGCTGGGGTGCTGCTGCGGCAAAGAGGTTAGCTGTGCTCTGCCGAGATTGACAGTACAGCTGCATCCACAGAACAAAACCAGTTTGTCTCGGGTATTTGAGCAATCCAAACCTGAACTAATGGAGCAAACAGGTGTCAAAGGAGAAGAGTTTTGCCTGGCAGTAGCTTCTTGTCTGCTGGATAAAAGGAAAAGCAAGTCAATAGGATTCAACAGATCTCTCATCAGATGGCCTGGAGAGGAGTCATTCTTCAGTGACAAAAGGCACTCAAGATTAACTCATTACTGCCTAGAGCTGGCTTCCAAGGAGATCTCAAGTCAAACAGCACGGGCAGGCTTCTTCTCCCAGACCTGATAAACTCATCCCAGATGCCTCTTGATTTCTTTTTCCAGGGAAGAAGTGAGGAGAAGAAAATACGAGGATGGATGACTAGGCTATGCTTTTTCTACATTTGTGCTCTTGCTTACTATTTGAAGTAGTGAACAGATTTAATCTTAGAATCATAGAATTATCTGGATTGCAAAAGACCTCCAAGATTATCAAGTCCAACCTTTAATCCAACACTGTCATGATTACTAGATCATGGCACTAAGTGCCACATCCAGTCTTATTATAAAAACCTCCAGGGATGGTGAATCCACCACCTCTCTGGGCAGGCCATTCCAATGCCTGATTACTTGCTCTGTGAAGAACTTTTTTCTGATATCCAGCCTAAACCTTCCCTGGCAGAGTCTAAGCTCGTGCCCTCTTGTTCTGTTGCTGGTTGCCTGGGAGAAAAGACCGACCCCCACCTGTCTACAACCTCCTTTCAGATAGTTGTAGAGAGCAATGAGGTCACCCCTGAGCCTCCTCTTCTCCAGGCTAAACAACCCCTGCTCCCTCAGTCTCTCTTCATAGGACTTGTGCTCAAGTCCCTTCACCAGTTTTGTTGCTCTTCTCTGGACCCGTTCCAGCACCTCAATATCTTTCTTGAACTGAGGGGCCCAGAACTGAACACAATACTCAAGGTGTGGCCTCACCAACGCCGAGTACAGGGGAAGGATCACTTCCCTCGTCCTGCTGGCCACACTCTTCTTGATACAGACCAGGATGCCATTGGCCTTCTTGGCCACCTGGGCACTGCTGGCTCATGTTTAGCCTCCTGTCAATCAGTACCCCTAGGTCCCTTTCCACCTGACTGCTCTCCAGCCACTCTGTCCCCAGCCTGTAGCGCTGCATGGAGTTGTTGTGGCCAAAGTGCAGGACCTGGCACTTGGCCCTGTTGAACTTCATCCCGTTGGACTCAGCCCATCTCTGCAGCCTATCAAGGTCCCTCTGCAGAGACCTCCTGCCTTCCGGCAGGTCGACACTCCCTCCCAACTTGGTGTCATCCGCAAATTTACTTATGATGGACTCAATCCCCTCAAGATGTTAAACAGAACTGAACCCAACACTGATCCCTGAGGGACACCACTGGTGACCGACCGCCAGCTGGACGCAGCCCCGTTCACCAGCACTCTCTGGGCCCGGCCATCCAGCCAGTTCTTAACCCAGCTGAGAGTGCACCTGTCCAAGCCATGGGCTACCGGTTTATCCAGGAGTATGCCATGGGAGATAGTGTCAAAGGCTTTACTCAAGTTCAGATAGACTACATCCACAGGCTTCCCTTCATCCACCAGGCGGGTTACCTGATCATAAAAGGAAATCAGGTTGGTCAGACAGGACCTGCCCCTCACAAAGCCGTGCTGGCTGGGTCAGAGCCCATGTCCATCTTGATCTCCTTCTATGACAAGGTGACCCATTTAATGTGCAAGGGAAAGGATGTGGTGTACTCGGACTTTGGTAAAGCCTTTGACACCATTTCTCACAGTATTCTGCTTGAGAAACTGGCTGCCGTTGACCCGGACAGGCACATCCTCTGCTGGGTAAAAAAATGGCTGGATGGTCGGACCCAAAGAGTGGTGGTAAACGAAGGTAAATACAGTTGGAAACCAGTCACGAGTGGTGTTGCCCGGGGTGCAATGCTGGGTCTAGTCCTGTTCAATATCTTTATTAATGATCTGGATGAGGGGATCAAGTGCACCTTTAGTAAGTTTGTGGATGACGCTGAGCTGGGTGGAAGTGTTGATTTGCTTGAAGGAAAGGAGGCTCTGCAGAGGGATCTGGACAGACTGGATTAATGCGCTGAGACCAATGGGATGAGGTTCAACAAGACCAAACGCCAAGACTTGGGACACAACAATCCATGTAGTGTTACAGGCTTGGGGAAGAATGGCTGGAGAGCTGCCTGGCAGAGAAAGACCTGAGGGTGTTGGTTGATAACCGGCTGAATATGAGCCAGCAGTGGCCCAAATGGCCAAGAAGGCCAATGGCATCTTGCCCTGTATTAGAAACAGCCTGGCCAGCAGGACCAGGGAGGTGATTGTGCCCCTGTACTCAGCACTGATGAGGCCGCACCTCAAGTGCTGTCTTCAGTTTTGGGCCCCTCAGTACAAGAGGACATTGAGGTGCTGCAACATGTCCAGAGAAGGGCGATGAGGCTGGTGAAGGGGCTGGAGAACAAGTCCTGTGAGGAGCGGCTGAGGGAACTGAGGTTGTTTAGCCTAGAGAAAAGGAGGCTGATGGGAGACCTCGAACTTCATCTAGCGATAAGAATCGCTCTTTTACCCACAAGATCCCTTTTCCCTTCCTCCACCTTAGGATTTTCTCTCTTTCTGTCAATTTTTCCTCTTCCTAGTGCTACGCTACTTTTATTCCATTCCAATTTAAAACAACTTAAATGCTTAAGAAGTGTGATGCAGGTGGTCTGAACTTGTTCCTAGTGGGTAAACCTGCTGCATCTTGCCTTCTGTCAGTGAAAGTAAAATGGGTAAAAGGATTGTCATTCCCTTTACTTGCTAGAAGACTCCTCTGCATACAAAAGAATTTCTTCATATTCTGCTTAAGAACTTAAATTGTTAGGTTTTGACTAGATAATTACCATAGCACTGTTGCAAAGTAATGAAGTAATGGTACTTTTTGAGAAAATGCATGCCAATTCTAGAAGCAGCTAACGCTGACCTGAAGTTCCCTGTTGTGTCACTTAAATTTCATGAGTAATGATATTTTTGCACCTTACAGGATTCTGAAACTGTAATGTTTCTTTAGCCATTTTCTCTTTCTGTAATGTACACTAGGATTTCAACTCCTGTGTCTGGATTTCTGTGGTTGCGTAAGAAGAGTGCTTTATCTTGAAAATTCAGTTTTCTGGATGAAAAATTTCTGAATATTTTAATTTTTTCAAAATTCATTAAATCATTCACCTACACCCCCTCCCCCCCAATCTTTATTTTCTACACTTGAACACTGTGACTGCAGTCCCACTTGGGAAAATGCCGCTCAAATCAGTGAGCAGCTGATCAGGAGGCAACTGATCATCGTGCTTGACAGTGTAATTGCCTTCTATGCAACGTGCTAGAGAGCCACATAATACAGGCAAATTTGATAGAGTTGGACTGAACCTGTCATATAACCAAAAACACTGTAACATAAATTCTTGTGCCATTTGTAAACTAACTGCATAGTAATCGTTGAGAGATAAATACTCCTTGTTATTTTTTCATCAAAAATTGAAGGACTTGGTCACGAATTGAACAAAGTAAATTTCAACATTGACTATGTGCAATCAAAAGGAAAGATGTTTAAAAAGAGAAAAACACAATGGTAAATATACAGACATGTTTAAGATCTCCCAGCTATATGCAAAATCTGCTAGTATCATTTATTTTAAAGTAGATTTCAAGCTAATAACATGTGTACAAAATAGTGAACAAATGGTGAAAATGGTGACAGTATGAATTTTGTTGAAAAATAACTGCTAGAATCACTAAGCCAATGAACTGGGACTTGAACGGCCGTGGTATGTTCCTTGCTGTCTGCTATGATGAATGGCAGGACTGTTGATCATTCTCCTTATTAGTAGCACTGTAAAGATAAAGTCATTTTTAATTCCTGTGATGAGTTAACATAATTTTCTAGTCTGTGGTTTCTTTCGCAGGAGTTTGAATACAAAGGCTGCCTTTATCAACTGCATGCTTATTTTCCTCAGCTTCTCATACTTTTTAAAAAATTTTAAAGAGCATAGAATGGAGCAGAGTTTAGAAATTAGTGCTTTTTGCGTCCTATTGAAAGCAAAGCAGCCCCTCCTCCTTAGGCACTGCGAAGTTCTTTGCTAATAAGGCTGACTGAACAAGTCTTCGTTAAACTTCATGTTGCTGGACTGGAGAATTTATTTGGCCCCATCATCCGTTCAGACTATGACCTGGATAAGTCAACCGTGATGCCTCAGATATGAAAAGCCTTTGTTTGGCTTCTCATGTTCTTACCACAATTAATAGCTCTGTAGCTTGTCTCCTTGGGCAAGGTAGGGTCACTGCGTCTCCTGGTGTAACCACTGCTCTGGAGGTAACTCACTTGGAGCATCCTTCAAGTGATCCAGTAGCATGTGATTTTAGCCATGGAAATCCCAGTCCCATGGAAATGATTGGCAAATGAGGATAAAATTGGTTACACCCAGTTGTCTTAGTGACTCTGCACTGTCTGTGCTGGGCAACCTGATAGGAAACGTAGTAGGCCAAAATTTCCTCTAAACTGCTGTCTTTTCAGTTGTGCAATGTGTCTGTCATTAGGGTGACTGAGGCTTTTCTGTACTTCCAAACACTGCAGTCCAGATGTTCACCACCTCTTTTTTCAACCAGAAGTAAGTTACAATAGGTGTGACTTCTATGTATCATGGTACACTACACAAGAGTCTTTGATTAAAAATCACCTTCCACTTGAAGATAAAGTTATTACAAATAATACCTAATAAGGCAGACAGCTCTTTGTAATAGTCATTAAAGCTGTTTCACAAATATGTGAGCGTGTCAGAGTTTGCTTTGCTCCGAAAGAATGAAATGTCAGAGTTTTAAATTGTATTTCTTCATCATAAATCCTGAGGATGATGCACTTACTTTGGCACTGGTCTTGCTGCTTCTTCAAATTAGGTCTCTGTTCCCTTCAGTGTTACTGCACTGGAGGGAGTGGTATGATTTCCATTTATTACTGTCAGGAGTTAAGACTTCAAGTTTCTTTCCCCAGCTGCTGGCTTATGTAGTGTTGGAGCCTTTCCCTTTTCCGTGCCTTAAAGTCACAAGGCAGTGGGAGCTTGCAGGTGAGCCAGAGCGTTACGTCTTTCTATGTGTCTATGCATAGAAATATATACATTTCTCTGTGTGTGTGTGTGCACGTATACATGCTTTTATTTGTATGTTCTTGCAGGATATCAAACAGTAATCTAATTCACATTCTTTGTTGGAAGGGATGGATGAGCATCAGACAAACCAACCAAGTGGCTGTTGAATCAAACAGGTCTTAACAGTGCTACAAATAATACCCCTATCTCACCCCTGGCCTTCTCACCCACCTCCATCCGTCTCTACACACACAGATCCAGGCCTCTTCAGTGCACAGCATGGATTGCTTCGCAGCACCAGGAGAACCATTTTCTGTCAGGTGGCATCCAACCAGTGTGTGAGGAAAATAAGTTTCTCAGACTCTTATGAACCAGCCTCATCCTTGAGGGGGACAGAACTCCTTCCAGCAGCTCAGAGTTGGAGAAGGGCTCGGTTACGTGTCATATGAGGTGCATCCAAAGGGATCCATTTCTAACCACAGCAAGGTTGGCATGGAGTTCAATGTCAGGCACAGTTAGGGTACCCTTAGGAGTGAAGGAGGTGTCTCTGAGTATTCCCAGCATGAGAACTGGACCAGCTGGGCACTGGGATGTGACCTGTAAACTTATCTACATACTCTTCTTCTCACAGACCTTAAAGGTTTACTGGCAAAGCACTGCTTTCACATAACAAGCAGAAACCCATCTGAGAACACCTCACAGAGTTCCCAGGTGTTAGTGGGTTTGACTATTTGTATTTTCAGTCATAAGAAGCTGCATTTACCTGACTAGTGCCTGTATTGAGCTATGATACAGCTGAGGATTATCTGGCTTTCAGTTAATGTTTCCTCCCAATGCATTTTGGTGCCTTTCATTCCTTATGTGCTTTTTTGCTTTGAATATATCCTGATATAAACCGTCTTACCCTGCCAGGATGGTACTCCAGAAACCTGTTCTGGGCCACTGAGGTTTAATTTTTCTGTCCTTTCCTCCCACAAAAAAGAGCTTAGGATGGCTGCTGTTACGAAGTCACTGGTTACAAGATAAACTCAAGTCAAAGGCAGCTGACAGGGGATGGTGTTCAGTTGAATGGGCTTGTTTCCTTCTCTCTTTCTCAACTGCAGCAGGATGAACACAGGCAGTAGTGACAAGATACAGCTTAAGACCAAGTCCTTATCAGTTATCTATCCTTCAAATGCCTCAGGAAACAGTTGAAACAGACTTTCATCCAGGTTTCGTCTTTTGTAAAGATGAATACGAATAAAGTGTGATGAGCTGTGATGAAAAGTAGACCTTGTCATGAGTAGCTGGGAAAACTTAGGGAATCTTCAATGATACATTCTTCAATGAGATCCATTAGGCTGTCAGACAGGCCTCAGCAACAGGAGCTCCACTAGATATCTACAGCAATATCTGGCAAAGAAGTGGCAGATGTCAAAAGGACAATCTTGGAAGGCATGGACTAGATACCTGATACTGATGTGCTGGTTTTAATTTTTCTTCAGGGGTTGTTGGAATAGTGTATTGGCCATACTATTTTTGACAGAACTTCAATCAAGGCCCAGGTTGGGATTTTGACAGAGTGGACCCAAACTGGCAATAGCAGGGCAGGTTGGGGCCTTCTCTAGGATGAGGGACATGAAGCTCAAGTTGGTTCTTGTGTAAACAAGAATAGAGTTGAGCCTAGGTTTCCCACAGCCAAGCATAAAGTCTGAGTCACTAGCCTAACAGGCATTTTGGAATGCGTTTATCCTTCTGATTTTTCACAGAGGCGGTTGAGAATCTTTTAGGTGTTCAGCTCAGAGATAACAGCAGCATTTTTATGTGTGTGTTCTTTGGAAAGCTGATTTTTTTCTCACAAATCTGATTCTACTCCTAATTTGAGTTAATTGCTGTGCACTTTGGAAAGTTTTCATCAGACAAAGGACTAATACCACGTGAGGAAAAAACTCGTTTCCTGAGAAACAAGTTTGCTTCAGTATGTCCATGACATCCTAGCACCCCATGCAGTGCTCTGTCATGGTGGCCAGCTTAATTATGAACTTTAATTGGGAACAAGAAACAAAAGAGAGAGTCTAGAGGAAGATGACTTCATCTCCCTGCTTGTCTTACAGCGCTGTTTCACACAAAAAGATTGAGGCAACAGACAGAATAGCAGACAAAATTATCTACATGGTTTCCCTTGGCTGAGAAGAGGAAGAATAAAATGAGAAAAGGATCATTGTTCATCTGGAAAGCCACAAGAGTAGGTTTGAGTTTTTGTGTTGGTTTAAGCCCCACACCTTTAAAAGTTTTTATTTTAAGCAGTT
Organism: Dromococcyx pavoninus; assembly: GCA_033558185.1. NCBI lineage: Eukaryota > Metazoa > Chordata > Aves > Cuculiformes > Neomorphidae > Dromococcyx > Dromococcyx pavoninus. The sequence goes on along the minus strand of JAUMJL010000091.1, from coordinate 1,726,115 downwards.
TGTCCTTGGGCAAATTTCTCCATCTCCTTCTGTCTTGGTCTCAACTTGCCACAAGCCAGGGAATTTTGACCTCTGCAAAACAAAAACTACATTTTCTTACACTGATAGAGAAAGCCCTATCTGCTATATAAAGCTGTTACAACAAGGTGCAGGAGGGTAGTGAGCAGTGACAGTGTTGCGTAATGGATGCCTGCATGGTTGGCAGACCTGAGAGTACTAGAAAAAAATATTCCAGCTTTGCCATTAGTTATCTGATTTCAGATGAGTAGTATGGGCTCAGATTTGCAAAGGCCTAGAAAGAAGGGCTGGCACAAGGAGGGAACATTAGGTGGCCACTCCTAATTTGTTTGTCTTCCTAGGTAGAGGCATCTAACCACTGTCTCTACCCCTTCACCTGCCCACACAAATGTACCCCATTAGTAAGGCAGTTGTGTCTCTTCAGCAGGCTGGCAGGCACCAGCTTTATTTCATGCTGTACTGCACCTTCTCTACCTGAAAGGCTCCTGTACAACATATTTGTCCATACAGTACCTAATCATGTAGTCATTCATTCTGTGATCTCGGCCCCTTTTCATCATTTATTTCACATGCACCATTAGACCAAAAGCCATAGCTTGGTCTTCCGTTGTTGATTCTGCATGCTGTCACACTCCACTATTCAAACCGTAAAGCTATTTGCCTTCTGCAGTTAATTCAGTATACTTAGTATTATTTCTATACTGATATATTTTCATGATTAAATGTCAAATCGATCACTTATTTGTAAGTCACATAGAGTCTGGCATGATTTCCAAATTATCCACGTAACCTTGTCTTCAAACACTCTGTTTGTTTTCCTCAATGTGTCAAAATCTCAAATAGATTTTGTTTCTTTATTGTAACCACTAAGGGGAAATGAGAAAAACCCAAGTAACCCTAGAAATGTCACAACGGAACGGAAGGATGCTGACTGTTGCTCAGGGGCACTGACAGACTGTCCCTGTGGTTTTCAGTCTTACATTCAAACTGCTTGGGGCAGGGGTGAGGGCACAGACAGGGACGACGTAGGCTAAAATGGGACATTTGCAAAGACCTAGAGGTGTATTTGGCAGGTGGAGCACTGGCTGTTTGGTGCATAGGTTTCTTTCCGTCATTTGGCTTTTATAGGATGAACTGGTGAGAACTTCCTGGATTGTGAGGACTAATCCCTTGCTATCACAAATGGATGTATCCTGTTATCACTGTCGTAAATCTGTCTTGTTTGGTCTTTGTACCCTTTATTTTCCTTCTGTAAGACTGCACTAGAATTTCATATACTTTCAGTGATCAGAAACCACCTCTAATTTTGGTCCTTTCATCTGAGAGAGACATAGGAAAATATTTCCAAGAAGGTGCAAAAGTAGAGATTAAAAATTACTGACCAACTGACTTCTTTAAAATGTGGTAAGTACATCATATTTAAAAATAATCTCCTTATTTATCCAACCTGAAGTAAACCCAAAACAGTTTACCCGAGGGGCCAAAAGAAAATCCCAGGCCTAAAACCAGCGCATGTCTGAAGAGTTAAGTAGAAACGGTGATTCAGCTGCTGACACAGGGAGCAGCCTGCTACATTTCTTGCAAGGTGATCAGTTGAAATATTTTTGGATTGGGTTTGGGTTAGTCTTGCCGCCCAAAATATATAACTTTTCTATGAAAGAAGAAAAAACATAATTTAGGTATTTTGTTTGGCTGTGTTTAATACGAAGTTTTGCACCCGTTCAGCCTCCTGTTCCTAGCCTTTCTGCCCGTCTCCCACCTCCTGCTTTTCTGGGTGTGCCAGGTCTGAACGTAACCTGCACGTTTTTTCATCTCTCTGCCCTGCCTACACAGCAGAGAGGGGCTGATTGGCAGGCGGCGAGCCACAGCTCCTGCTCCGGCATGCAGGGTGCATACCTCCCCACTCAACTCCCACAGCAGGCAGCCATGGACAAATGCAGGCAGAGGCAGCCAGCGGGACGAAGGCACCAGCGGCTGGCAACACGAAACTAAAGTTAACTGAGTCCTGGGTAAGTGCAGCAAGGAATAAATCCATTCGTCTGAGCACTCTGGATTTAGGTTTTTGTATCGGTGGGGTTTTGTATCTTCATTTAGAAGAAAGGTACTATAGCAGCAGGGGCCAGTAAGTGCCTGGGTGAGCGGGTGGGTAGATGGAAGGATGACTGTTGGATGAAGTATACTTCTAACACAATACCACTGACTTAGGAAAGCTGTATTTACACAAAGAGTTTGTGAAAAACTGGTAGGATGAGGCATAGGGTTGACTTTTGGTCCTCTAGGAACAAGTGATTAAAAAGGGGATTGTAAGTTGTATGCATACAACTAAATCAGCGTGTAATATCCTCCTGTGCCTTATTCATAGTTCTTCTGCACTGATACAAAATGCACCGTGTTTTAAAGCCGAGGAGGATGTGGGGGAGGAGGGCAGTTTTGTTAATGAACTTTTGTGGGAGGTTATTTCTTTTCAGAGGAAAAGTAGTCTGTTTCCTTGTTGATAAAAGCTTCTCTGTTCATAAAAGCTTCTCTGTGGTATAAGAAGATAAACTGAAACATACAAAAATAGTTATATTAATTTTCTCCAAATATTGAGAGAAATAATAGAAACCTGTGTCTGTGCCCACTGAGGTGTTCAAGACAGGGAAGGTTTGGAAGCAGGTTTTGCTGTGAGATTAACAGCTCTGAGCTGCTCTGTATAGAATTTCAGTGGGTGAGTGAGCAATTCAGATTTGTCAAACACTGCATTGTTAGAGGACTCCAATGTTTTGGTATTTGTTGAAAAGAGAAGAAATGCATTGCCCTCGTGTACAGAGGAATAAGCAGCTGGATTTACAAATAAATGTACAATTGGAACAGAGTTCTGAAGTGCAAAAAGCAAAATTCAGCTAACTGTATTGTGATCTATAAGAAAGGATAATTTTATGCAACTTTTTTTTCTTCCTCTATTATTTTTAAACAGCAATTTGTACTGCAGTATCATGTGTAATAGCATGTATGCCTTAGCACTTGGAGATCAGGTTGTGTGAGGACATCCTTACAGATATATTTGGCCTCCTGAATACTGGCCTGGCTTTCTTTGTAACTTTTACTTTACATTCCTTACAGCCAATTCTAAAATGCTCAATTTGACATCAACTCTCCATGCTTAATCTTGTTACGCATCACACAACAGGGTAGTAAGAGAGCTACTTAAATAACTGTTGCTATATTTTTTTTCCATGGAGATTAAAAGGTCAAAGAGCTTTAAAGCAAACGTGTAGCTGGAGCTTCTGTGTATCACAAACCATAGTGCTTTCCCAATTTAGTTCCTGTGAGAACTAGACTAATCTTACCTGCCTAAAGCACCCATGAAGTGGGACTTCACTGCACAGAGTTTTTGGTAGATAGGTTCAATGGCTAATTGCTTTTGCTATTAAAACTCTGCATGATTCCTAATCTCAGCTTCTCCATGTCGCCTTCCAACTATCACATATCATTTATTAGATTGCGGTGATTTTTCTTTTTTAATTTTCTGTGTAGGTGCTTACAGGCTGATTGTTCCTGAATCTCCTGCGGAGCAGATAAAATAGATTGAGCTTTTGTCTTTTGCTGTATAGTAATTGCTGTGGATCTTTTCTGAACCCTCCTCAGTTTTTCTGCATTCCTGAATTTTGGACAAAAGATAGGGTCATACTGGTCCACTAGGAACCAGGCTGTGCTACATATGCAAGTGAAATGATTAATGATTTCCTTCTGCTTCATGTTTCTGTCATCCTAAATCCTAATATTATATCAGTTCTTTTAGCCTCAGGATTGCGCGAGAGGTGGTAATCATCCAAATCTTTTCCAGAATGACTGCTTCGAAAGGTGTCCTCCATCCCTAAACGCTGCTTTACCTCACTCTGACCCTCCTAACCTAAGTGAAATCCATGCACATTATCCCTAAGTACATGCTATTGAACACAGTGTTCATGGTAAAACACATGTATAGATGACAGTAAATGAGATTAACAGAATTATTTCCTACTGGCTCAGTGTAGCAAGAGAGGCTTCCATTTGTCTCTTAGCAAAATTGCTAGTTAAAGAATACAGGAGTTCTGCTTTACATCTTTTTTAACTGCTGCAGAATGCAGACAACCTAACCAGCCAAGGAGTGTCTTTACCAAGAAATCTTCTTGGCATCTGACCATCCACGGGTAGACAGGGTGATCCCCTTTCCAGGTGGTCCCTTGCTGGGAAATGAATAATGTAGATTAAAAGAATTATCCTGAACTTTCTCCTTCCCAAATTTAAGCCAAACTCCAGAGCTTTTGAGAAGCTGGAACCTGTTCAGTTCAGCTTAGTTTACTGTCTGTTTTGCAGCTGCCTCAGCATGCACAGGTTCCAGCTGGGATCAACAGCAAATCACTGAATATTCTCAGGAATGCTAATCCAGGACACTTTCTGTCCTGACCTGAAGTTCAAATACTCTTATGAGAGCTCCTGTTCTCAACATATTTTCAGTCAGCTTTGCAGGCCAAAAAGACGATGAAGAAACTCTCAAACTTCAGTGTACTTACATGAACATAGTTTACAAACTGTTGGAAGAGACAGCTGCTGCAGGCATGATCATGTTTTCCTCCAACCGAATCAAAAGTAAGACTGCTTTTGGCTGAAAAGGGAGTTACTTTGTATCAGCTGGAGCTTGTTTGCTTCTTTTCTGTAGCTGAGCATTACAGTGAATAAGAAGGGAAATTAAGAGAATAATAAATAATCTTTTTTTAATTTCTTTTTTTTCCCCATCAAAGATCATTAAAAAAACTCTTGCTATCACAAAACAGCAACCAGAAGTTTTCATTTTGGACAGCAAGTCTTAGATGTGGACCGTATAAATCTGCATGCTATAAAGTGGCACCTACATATTCGATGCTGAGAGCCGAAAGGTAAAGCTTACAGGATTCCAGTAACTGCCCTCCTATTAAACTTCCCTGAATTTACAGAGGATAATGCTACCAGTGCTGCCTATATTTATTCTTTGTGCTCAGGAAGTGTTTGCTGCTTCCATTAAATGACTTGCTAATGGTTCTTACTGTAGCCTGCTGTGCAGGAGAAAGAGATAAAACATGCAGGATTAGTTCTTGCTGTAAGTTAAAGTTGCAAACCCACCTCTCAGCATCTCTGGCCAGCCAGAGCTTTCTGAAAAATTACTACAGCCACGGATATCGGTTTCTCCATTCACTTTGTTATTATTTTTTGGTGGTCCCAGAAGGATGTCCATTCCAGGCATGCCTTGTTTTTAACCTGTGTGGTGCTTGTTATTTTGACGTATTTAATTCTGTAATTCACATCAAGGCTTGTCTCTACAAGCAGTTGCTCCAGAGGAATGCCTTTCGTGACAGCTCACCTGCGCCCGCTCTGCGCCCGCTCTGCGCCCACTCTGTGCCCACTCTGCACCCACAGCCGCTTCAATCTGCTGTTTCAGCTATTTTCCCACTCTGAAAGAGACACCGTTTATCCCCCAGCATAGCAATCCGGCCTCCTTTGCTGTGCTGGGAGAGGGCACGCAGGGGTTAACATTCCTCCTTCTTCATGAATGTGCACAGCCCTGGCCTGGCTGTGGGGCAGCCCCGGGGTGGGGGTGGGGGGGTGGGGGGGGCAGGCAGCCCCAGGCCCCCATCCAGCCCATCCACCCCGCTGCTATAGCAACGGGTTGGGAATGCCTCTGCCTCGGCCATCCCTGCCTCCCTTCAGAAATGTCTGCTTTGCAGACAGCTTTATTGTCTGCCGGACAGTTGTCTTTCCATCAGCTTCCAGCAAGGCACCCTCTTCCCCAAAGACAAAAGGCCCAGCACAAAGAAGGGACTAAAAAAGGCTAAAAGCTTAAGGAATCACTTAATTTATGTTTTAACTGTACAGGACAGAGGAAAAATAGTTTTGGCTTCTCCTAAATGATAGTTCATGAAGGAGGAGAGGGGCCATAATTAGGTTTTGTTGGGATTTGGTAATTGCTTCCTGATGCCTCATGGAACTATTTACAAGGAGACTGGCTCACCCATGGACTATGTGGCACGGTTTTTACCCCAGCATAGACAAGCTACTGACAACTGCTTGGATCCTATGATGAAAGAGTTGAATTTCAATTTGTTTTATGGGGGAACCAATTTTCATATCCCAGATCACCAGCAGATTTGACCCCAAGGAACAATTTTGTTCACATCCAGCTCAGAGAGCTCAAGCACAGATTTTGCCATGTGTCAAGTAGATATCACCCCTTACGTTGCAGTGAACCGATGATGGGGAAAATTTAGGTGGGAGGATACTGCCGAGGTAGTAAATACAGGATTTAATCTTCCAAGCTGTCAGCATTTCTAGAGCATTAAAATTCTGGTTCAGATAAACAGACTCCCTTCCAGTACAATCTCTTTTCTTGTCCCACACAGAAACACACTTTCATTAAGCCAGAGCAAGGGCAGAGTTCTCCGTCATAACTTCCAGTGCTCATATTCACATCCCTTAAAAAATCCTACCAGAAATACCATTTCACAAAGGATGTTAAATTCAAAGTTTTCCATAAGGTGCATGGTCTTCTCCACGTGACTGGCCTTTTTCTTTCCACCATTTGACCTCAGTGTGTAACATAAATGAGTGGTACCTGCAAACTAGGGAGATGGAGCACAAAATATCAGATTAGATCATGTTCCTAAGACCCATTAGATACTTCTTGTAGACCCAGTAGAAGTCAGCTGATTTTCACCTGACATCTATTTCTAACACTTTATTTTTCATCCATCATACCCAAGTAATCCAGTGGGGAAAAAAAATCACACCCATGGCCTTTTTCCATAATATACTGAAACAATTCTGCAGAATTATCACATGAAGAAAAAAATCTTATTTTCCTAGGAAGTGATCAGCTTATTTCTTGAAATGTTAGTGTATGATGGTCACTGGTGAACTGAAGCAGTCATTCTTGTCCATAGCTGTGGCAACGTTCTTAGGCAGCTTCTCTCAAATCTTCAGCAAGAGTCAGTGCCAGTATATAGTAAGATATTGCATTAGGGTACTTTAATTACCTTTTAAGTCTTTGTTGCCCATTCATTTCTTGGATATCCATTTGATCTATTTATAGGCATACTTTAGTAATTATTTTTCATTTTATAGTATAGGTACCTTTCTTTTCAAGCTCAATATAGTCTTCTTATTATCTTATTATCCCATGTTCCTTGTTTGTCTGATCCCTATTGTTTCCTTTAGGCAGACTTGGGTTCTTTCAGGGCTCTTCTGCAACATCTCACATGGCCCTTCAGAAAGCTGTGCTTTGTTTACAGGGCACAGCAGCTGTGAGGCCCCTGTTGTTTTCCTTCCCATCCCTCACATTCAGTGCTCAAGCTCTTGTCTCTCAGCTGCCACCAAACCAGATACACAGTTTAGTGATACAAGCAGTAAGGTTTCTTATTGCATTGTACATCTTTCCCCCCTTCCCCCAGCTTGTTCTATACCCTGAAGATTCCTAGATCTCACCCACATTTCAAGAACACAAAATTGTATTTCTGTTTAGCTTTCTGTGATGTATTTTGCACAGGGATTGCCCTGAAACTATCAGAGCCCCATCCTATCTGGCCCCTGTACCCTGCTTAGCTCCTAGTAACTGCTACCTCAGGACAGAAGATTTCAGGATCGTTCACCACCTTTAAAGCTGGCAACTTATTCACTTATGTATGGGAGCTGTGTGTGTATACATGTATATGGCAAGGAGCTCACTAACTGAGATGTCTGGCATTTGGGGTCTTTTCTTTACTTCTCCACAGGATTGGTTTAATGTTTCCACTCTTTGTCTCTATCTTACAAAGAAAACAAGGTGAACTGGCAAAGCCACTAGCTGAATTCCTTCCCCTCTGCACCCCCATGAAAAAATTGGGGAGCATCATCTGGGGAAGAAAGAGGATGTGCAGACTGGACAGTGGTGGAGGGAGCTAAAATTTTACAGTAAGAAAAGAAATCAGCGTGTATGAGAAATTATGCAGGACGAGCGTTAGGGAATTTGGGCCCTCTATACTCTATATTTTGTCCCCAGGCAGAATAATAGCTTGAAGAGAAGATACCTGCTAGAGACAGGAAAATGGGAAGTTACAATTTGTGCAGAGAGGAAGGAAGCATGGATTTCCTCTTCACCTCTTGCCACAGAGCACTGTGATAACATGAGCTGCTTTTTTTCCATCCTTCACGAGTGGGTCTGTTTTGGTCAAACTCTCACATTTAACAATGAGACCCATGGCTTTCTGTTTGCTATAATCACACCAGCATGGCCCAAGGGAGAGAGGAAGAAATGACTTGTTCGATCATTTCTGTTTGGCTGCTTCTGTGGAGTGACCCAGAATAATCCTGTGTACTGTGGTGGCTCCACACACGCATACAAAAAGCAAAAATAAAACCTCAAATGACAAAAAATGTAACAGCCCAGTATTCAGTTCTGTTGATTTCCTGCAATTGTGAATAGCTGTACAACAGCTGGGCTTTTATGGTGGAAGCCTGGGCTGAAGGAAAGGCTGTGTTAAGGTAGTGGCAGACCTGGAACAGATGAGTGTGGAAAGAGGAGAATGTCCTCATCAGTCAGAGCAGTAAGTTGTAAAACAAGTCATTCCCTCATAACAGCCTCCTGGGCTGACCAGCAGCTGCCTTGAGGTTAGAGATGAGCTGCTGATATCACCATGGGATGATAATAAGACTGACTGGGTCAGGAGTACTTCTAGCAGGAGCAGTTAACTAAAGTGTAGTTAGATGAACATGCTGACAAGTTTTCTGTCTTTTGCCTTCCTTGGGAGTCTTTTTGTTATGTGCATACAAAGAGCGAACGGGGCCAGCACTATTAGTTTCTCAGTATTTTCACTGAATGCAAAGTGTTTCTCATTTGGGACCTCTGAGCAACCGCACAGGCCCTACTTTTGTCATCCTGAGCAAATATTTAGCAAATATTCAGGTGCACAATTTAAAAGACTAGGTATAAGTAATCGTCATCCCCGTACAGTCACAGAGTGAGGAGCAACCCTGTGCTCATCTTACACTCCTGGAAAAACTCTTCCCAAATCTCTTCTCGTTTTATAAATGTTCTCCAGCCCACTCTACCACTAAATCTCAGTGTCTTAAGCTTTTCCTTGTCTCAGTCCTTGCTGTCTACCTGAAGCAAAATTAGGCATGAAAGACTGGTTTTTCTGCTAAAATAATAAGGATATTTCCTGTATTTTGTTTTTCTATAAGAATGTCTTTCCAACATTGTGCAAGGCAGATGCATTAAATATAGTTGTATTTTAAGTCATTAATTCATATGATAGTTTTCGTTGAGAGCTGGTAAGAGATATTCTTTCTATCCTTCATCTTTTTTTTTCTCTCAATTAACACGAAGTTGGCTTTGGGAGACGGAACCATGCCAAATGCACTCTTTAGAAAAAAACAATATTTGTCATACTTAGATCTCAGGAGAGAGTATTGCTGACTGGTTCTGGAAGTGTTTTTGGCTTGCGTCCAGTATTTTTGGTGGAATTCTTCTTACTTGTAAATAATGTGGACAGCGCTCTGTTTCCCAGTGTATGAGAGGAAGAAAGAGTAAGAAGCAAATTCCCAGCATTTCTCCTTGCAGTTCACAGCCTATGGTGTACATAAGCATCCAGTCTTAGCTGTTTACTGCAGCTCCTCCACCTTTCTATTTGTTGTCATCCAGATACACCTACTTGCAAGCCTCCAGTACAAAGGAAATTCCTTGGCATGCATGAGTTATTTTGCCTAGCCAAGGACCACAGCTTCTACTGTCTCCAATTATTTTATTCCCTACAGGAGCACCCTTGCTTGTTCCATTTATCCTGCGTGGTCCCTAGAAAGCCCACAAGCTTTCACATGACTTATGATAGCCTATTCATCAAACACTTGACAACAGCCATTAATGCTTTCCATTACATCAGTATTTTTGCTTTATTGCAGAGAGAAAGTTTGTGGAACACAGGGCATAAATTGCTAGTTGAAGGCCACTTAGACAATCACATAGTTCAGATTAGCACCTAGGCCTTCTGCAGCCCCTTCCTATGTTATATCCTTTGCATCCTGCTGGTTCTCAAGCACCTGTAATTATCACTATTTGTTGAGGGTGGGGGTGTTGCTTTGGCAGGTGCATCCTCAGCAACATCTATGTCGGTGAGGTATTACACATAGATCAGACTGTCCTTTCTGTTCTCACACACCATTTCCAGCTATCTCTTTCAGCCCTTTGTGTAATGTGTCAAATATCCCTCCAGGAATTAAAAACAAACAAAAAAACTTTACCTACACATGGCTTTGTTATAACTCCTCTCACCTTTACATTGAGAACCTCACTTGTTAAGTCCTAAAGCTTCATAGTAGCCTGGAGTTCCCACTTCTCTTAGTCAGGAAGGGCTGGCCGAACTGGCTGCCCTCACATAGTTACATGGTCTTCTCTGCACTTTAAACAGAAAGTGTTTGCACGACAAGCTATGGGGGAAAAATATTAGCATAAGCTTCAGGCAAAAGTGGAGCAATCTTAAGCTCCATAATTTATAAGTATGTATCAGCTGTGTTGTCTATGGAACAAATCTGTCTCTACAGTTAATCAGCTAACTACATTATTAAAATATATAGCTGAAGTCTTAAGTTCCCACAGAGGCTTATGTTAGAAACTGGGAAATTAGTCTTTGGGTTTTTTGAAATAACAGCAGTGGCATAACTTCTAAATCAATTTGAAATTGCTTGAGGTACAAGCAGTACAAATATGAGATTATCTCTTGCCTGGATAATGTGAGATATGCAGACAAATCTGGCAGACAGGATGTGAGCTACTAACTTGATATAATATAAAATTTGATCCTGGGAAATGCCTTGAGTGCAGGAATGAGGAAGTTAGTGGCACTGCTTTTAAATATAGTAGGGAACTAGAAGTGTTGGGCAATAGTGTGTTTTGAAGATGTAAAATAACAAATGTCTGGGTTTTCTCCTCTTTCCTCCATCCCTTTATCTGCTATATAGAGGTTTAAATCTTTATCTATCAATATAAATTTTAATTTTGTACCTTTTTGTGTTAGTCATCAAGCAGAACACAATCCTTCTCTCCCTCAGATACCCTGTCCTGCCTCATCCTAAATGATGTGCTTATGTGGGCACCAGTGTTTATTTTTGTAAGCAGTGAATTGAGCACTGGTGCAGGCATATTTGACATCCCTGTGTACTGCCTTGTCTGGTTTTTAGCTACAGAATCAGCAAATAGTTGGGGTGATGTTGGCTTCAGTCATGCAGGAACTGTCCACATAGGAATCGGAGATCAGCCAATTTTGCACCAACTACCAAGTTGTCATCAGCTGGTGTTACCATTTGTGGGTACTACTAGTACAGTTTATGAATTGATGGACTGGCAATAGCAAACCCAGACTGTTTCAGACATCTAACGCGCATGATGATCTCCTGCCTTCAGTTTTCCTGTGGCTATGGGAACATTTCTTCTATTTATTCAACAGAGTCAGACCCCCCATGCATATGCAATACTGTAGTTGCTTTTTGTTCCATGACTTGATGCATGAGGCCATAGTGTGTTGCTTTGCAGTCAAAGGTTGTGCTGCTTAATGGGACACCAAACACGGAGAGAATCCAGTAGGTGGCACATTTCCACCTGCAGTCTGGCACTTAGAAATGTCAGACTTATTTCACATGGTATTTTCTCAAGCACTGAAAAGAAAACTTAAGAAGTCTGCAAACCTCTGCATTTTGCTACCAGTCCACTATATATTGCTTATAAAATTAAGACATAATGAAGTAGTGAGTTGTCTGCATGAGAGATTTATGTAACTACTCTTCACAAAAGAAAGCTTGTTCAATGCATGTTAGTATCAACTCCTCCAAGATGGAGTGGGATTTTCTTTCCATTTTTAGGATTGGATTTTTAGGATTTTACAGATTTATTCTGCTTGCCAAATACCGTGAACTTTCTGAAATATCCTAGGCTAGCAGGAACATTTTTCATTCCTTATTTGCTCTCCAAATACTTTTTCATGAGCTCCATGCTCTCGTCTCAGTGGCAGTTCCATTACTGAAGGATATGCTGTATGTACTGCTGATTAAAATCAGAGGGACACAGACGTCTTTAGATAGAAGCAAAGTCCAAAGTACATTCATTCATAGGCAAACTGACTTTGTTTATCTTAGCTAATGTACTTTGAAAGAACTGCTTTTGAAAAATATCATGCACATGTCTTTTGCTCATTTGCTCCTTGTTCTCCTTCTTGGATAAAAGGTGAAGCAGAGGGATTATTTCTTTCTCCAGTGAACCCGTCACACTCTTACTGATCCCTCTGCTGGAACAGGTTTGGCTTTGTATTTCCCAGCTCTGCTCTGTCACCTCACACACAGGCTTTGTCTAACCTAGCCACACTGGGAGCCTAAGTACCCCACTGGCAGCATAATGACTAAGGTTGGGGTGTAGTCATAGCCACAGTAATCCTGGGACTGAGCACACCTTGCTGAGGACAAAGTTAGATGACACAGTGGTAAAAATATGTTGGTCATATCTATGCTGTGTCTTCGGGGATGGAAATGAAATTGCTTTATAATGAATCATGTAGATATGCTTAGTTGCCAAGATGTTTGCTTTATGAGTATATTATGTTTGTTTAATATAAGTCAGTTCTAAGGAAAACGAAGCAGGTTTTAACGCTTTCTCCACAACTTACATGAAACCTGTTAACAGTTGGCTCAAATGATTCCTAATTATAGAGCAGTAGCATTATGCCATATATATATTATTAATTCTTAGTCTTGTGTAAATCTTGTAAAAATCTTGAAGCCTTCCTCTAAGTGTATCAGTCTTAATGTACCACCTTCTGGCCAGCTAATGGAAGCACATGAACTAATATGCAGGAAAAATATATACTTTCTGTATCTGTGACTTCCATGTGTTCAAATCAAAACCCCTTCTTTTCTGTAAATAGTTTTGAAACCCACGCACTACCATTGTTTAACATGTAAGAGAAGCACTCCGCTTTTTCTAAGTAACAAGAACAAAATGTGCTTACTTTGATTTCTTTTTGAGGGAGTTTTATATACTGAGAAAAAAATCAAAGCAAGCTGGGTTTAAATGATAAAAAATGCTTTTTCTTACAGTACCGAATGTCTTTTAGCTATAGATAAGAGTTTTATTCAATTCTAAGTTCATTATTGCTTCTAATTTATTACCATGTAGTTCTTACCTGAGGTGAAAATCTGACAGTTTCTTCAAGACACTAACAACCTTGTCTGTGACTTGCATGATCTATATCTAATTTGAAATCCGCTGTTCAAATGATAAATTGGTATTAATTGGAAATGCAGGCATATAGGCACTTACATTTCAAAGCTATGTATCGATCTTTACTGCAGTATTCTGGTGACTTCTGGACAGGTTGTGTGGTTTTTTTCAACTGTAATTCTAAGAGTATTAGTACACTAACTTCTAAGTGTTTAGACTAAAACCTAAACAGTAGATGTGGAAAACACATTTTCTGAATATGGACACCTACAGCAGGAATCTAATTTACCAGTTTTGTACACTGGGTGTGTTACAGATGCTCAGTTTTGTTTTAAGAATAGCCAGATCCATTCCGATTCCTTAACCTACTGCACCATGCAGACTGCAGAGCATATAAGAAACTTTTACAAAACAGTAGTTGCAGCTGAGAGCTGATAGCATAGCTGAGATCTGTACACGTAAAAGGAAAGCTGACTGTACATAGGTTATGAGTTGCTGAAATATTGTTTCAGTCATTTCATGTCACATCTGAAATGTTTTTTATAAGTTAGCATTTTAACTCAATAAATATAACACAGTAAAAATATTGAGTATTTTTAAATTAAATCTTAAGTTGCAAACTGATTTTGTTATGTTGAACTTTTTTTTGCTCGAGGAATAATGACATGGCTCTGATTGAATTTCAGGCTTCATTTAATTAATTTCTCCAATTGAATAAAGATAAAACAGAGGAGCAGAAAGCATGTGAGCCAAAAAAATGACACTCAGGTAGCATCATACATAACTGGTTACAATGAAACTTTCAGCTGTAACTACCACTGTTCTTATGGGTACTCTGATACCAGTTCCTTAACGGTTAGGTCAAGTTCAGTTTTTGGAAAGATATTCTCTTCCTTCTCCAAGCAGCAAGAGGCAAAGTCAGTGAAGTAGATACAAGGCAAATAATTTAGAGCGTTGAAGAATGGTGAGCACCAATGCTTGAAGTGAAGTAGTCCTACTTGCTCATCAGTGTGTGTGTTTGTGTAGCTATAGAATGATAAGAAAATGTTAAAACTTCATTTAAAATGAAATACAGAAGTTATTATAAGATTAGAGACTCGTAGGAATAAATTAATTGAACATGGATGAAATTAATTGTGTTTTAAATAGAGCTGGAAATAACTTATTTGTAACGTCTGATGATTTTACTTTTGACAATTAAACTTCTTTTGGGACCTGTGATGAATTTGTGATAGTTAACCAAGCAACAGGAATCAAATTTAAGTAGTCATTAACCCAGTGCTTTGAATAGACTATTTAGTACTTCAGATGAGAGGTACTGCAGATTTGGGGTAAAACTACACTAGGTTTAATCAGGCCACTGATTTACATGGCCTAAATTTAGATACTCAAGGTCAAAGGAATGTAGTGATAGAATATGACAGAGTATGATGAACTCAAATGTTATCTAAGTTATGAATCCATTCGACATGTTCTGAGAAACCTGTCAGGTAGGAGGAGGAGAAGGAATAAGAAAGGGAACTGTAGAGATCAGGTCTGTGACTTCAGTTTTTCATCTTGTACCTTCTCCTGCTGGTTACTTACCTGTGATGATTTTGAAATGTTTTTTAGCCTGCCATAAAATATTAAGTTAAAATCATAACTTTTGTATTAATAGTTCAACACTCTGGAGAACTAGATTCCTGTTAAATTTTTGTATGTGGTATGTTCAGCAGCCCGAGTAGAGGGCAAAGACTGTGTGAGCAGTCATCTCTTCCATGTGTCAGATCTTGCAGAGACACTCAACATCTGCAGGAATGTACTTTCTAGCCTGTCGGGAGTTGGGGCTTCTGAGCCCCTCTCCATAATCCTCATGCAAGGAGGAAAGGTAATTGCTTCTTCTTCTGTCTCCAAAGCCTATTCTGAAGTTCACAGCAAAACAGTGTCCTGCAAGCTAGGAGAGGACATTTCTATGGATTCCCTTAATATTACCATACACAGACTGATAGCATAGGTACCCAGGAAGCATTTGGTGGTAATAACTGTTATCCTTACAGTGATATCCTCTGTGCAAATAAGCAGGTAGTAACTTCCCATAGGCAAGAAGCTTTATGTGCTTTGAGTTGCAGATTCTTGCAACTGATTTCCATGGCACTTTTCTACTGTAGCTTTGTTTACCTACAGAAAGTTATGCTGATGTCTGCAGCAGTCACACATCTGACCTTCCACCATTAACAGAGCTGAGATAAACAGGAAAGCTTACAAAACAGGCCTGACTTCATGGCTTGTATCAAACTTGAAACTCTTTGCAAGAGCATAGATATAACGAAAATATTCATTGACTCAGTTTATACCCAACTCCGTGATGTTTACACACTTACACTGCGTTCTGTGAGAGGTCTAGAAGCACGCTGGATACTGTATTAGAGAGGAGCGAACACTGTTCCACATTTAACACTCTTAATAGTAAAAAATTACAGAAAGTGGGAAGAGAACCAGAAGCTGTGAAAGCAATGAGGCATTTTCCTCAGAGCCATGTAGCAGGTCAGTGGCCATGCTGGAAATAGGAGTGTGGCTGTATCACTTCCAAACAACAGCCCACATGCTTTAAACTTCACTGTCTGTCTTGGGAGGATCAGAAACATGACAGACCACCAAAAAAAAGTTTACAGATACAGTTGTTGTGACTTGGATAGGGAAGAGAAATTCGAGGAAATGGACATCATAGAAAGTGTGTGAAAGTATAACCTTTGCCATGGAGAGATAACTGCACAACAACCTTGTCCATGATTCCTCTCAGATTCTGTCTATCTGCACTTTCTGCTTTTCTATCATTGCTTATGGATACAGAAACTCTACAAGTTTTGTAACTGGCATCTTCTTGACCTGGCTGATCTTTAAAGGCCAAGTCTGAAGTACTACCTTCCTATATATCAATGTCTGGTGGACTTGATATATATTAGTTTCCCAGCAAGCGTCCTAGAATAGATCCAGCTATGCTGACAGAAAACTTATCAATGCTTACTTTGAGGGACTGGTGTTGGGTACATCAAGGAAGCGAGTAGCCTGTTGGAAGTTGTGACCATGTTAAGGGTACGCTTGTACTAGACTGAAGTGTAAATTAGAGCTGTCTGAATTAAATGTAAATTAATATATTCAGGTAACAGAAACAGTCACACCATGAAGTTCTGAGATAATTTCTGTCAAGAGGCAAAACAGACAATTACTCAGAAATTTCAAAATCCAGGCTTTTGCTCAGATCTATTTGCTAAAGTTATCTGCCTTTCTTTTTGAAAGCTATGTAACACTCTCAGACCTTCTTCCTGCTTCGTGGCACAGTTTCAGTCATGAACAGTTTGCAGTATCAAGATCCTTTAGCAGCTGGATGGGTGCCTTTCCTCCAGGCATAAGTAACATGATATTACCTGGTGGGTTTGGCCAAAATGGTTTAAACAGAAAAATGAAATGATGAAACACTAAAGAGAACCAAAGCCTTCTTTCCTTGTAGTAAGTCATGAGGCTGATCATAGTGAGATTTCTACAACCATTATACATAATGGTTTTCACCATTTTCTCATACTGAAATTGTTAACCCTTTTGCTACTGAACACTTGTAAAGGCAACAAAATATTAAGAAGCCTGGAGATGAAAAAAAACCAAACCAACTTACAGTGCAGGCTGGCATTTTGTTGTTCACCAGGGAGGTAAGCTTCCAAATTAATGGCTTGGTAATTATGTTCAGGCATGTATGTAGTAATGTACAGCTAGTGCTGGTTGCAGTCACCACTTATGTGGGGGAATGAATGCAGGGATGCATAATTTGTGTGGGCAACCTGAGGCTGCTTGCCCCAGAGCTCACAGGTTTCTGCTGGCACTGGGAAAGGAGATAGAGCTACTGTCCCCTTCACCTCCTTGGTAAATCTGCTTCTGTGTTTTTTAGCTGCCTGGAGCAACCTGTCAGGTTGGAATCTGGCAAGGTCAGGCAATTAAAAGATACTTCAGTTTTGCAATATAAACATCTATCAAAGTTACTTGCTTAGGAAAGGAAAGTCAGATGGTAAAGAAGGCAAAACCAAGTGTTTTGTTTTGATCACTTCTCCCTTTTTCTATGCAGATCTGTTCTTTCTCAGTCAGGAGTTACTCTGGGTTGTGGACTGTCCGCACCCCATCAGCAAGCTATTATCTTGGTATCTTTTGTAGGAAGTATTTCTGAAAACAGTTATGAAAGCAAGAAGTGAAATCATGAACTTAACGTTTGTCTAGGGAATCACTTTCTTAAGTGTCCTCTCCCAGACCTGCTCTGGTGCTGTCAAAGGGACAGACATTCACATGTTAAACATTATCACCTATGTTCAGGAACTTGACAAAAGTCAAGAAAGGAAAAATCTCAAATCATTGTCTAAGCCAGCCTCTAGCAATGTCAAGATTTTTCACCATACCTTTGCAGCAGAGGTGCCAATATTTCTCTTGGGATATGCACACTATTTTGTCTAGTTCTCAGGAGCTTTCTTTGGCTGCTTAGCTGCCTTAGAATATTGCTATTTTTATCCTCCCTGGTGTTAGTCATTCTCTTACAGACAAAGCTAAAAAAACCTATCTTTTCTAGAACCATCTCTGTGTTTCTCAAATATTTGTAAACCCAACCACATGGTCCTTTGGCAGCAGAAGAATGTACTTTTGATTTTGGTTGGGGACAGAAAGATTATTTCACTTCCCAGATTTAACAATTCCACGTCAAATCAATAGCACATTATTGATTTTTCTAGAAAGTAAAATTACACAAATGCTTGCATTTATAAAGCCATCTTCTCTTAATGTTTCTTCTGTATTTCTGGGCATCTGGATAAAATAAGCAATTTATTTTATAAAATTTGTTTAATTTAGAAAGAAATTCTGTCAGGTGATTTCTGTGTGCTTTTCTGTGTGTTTCTCTGTGTGGACTCTAAAGGAAGTCTTTTCATCTGCCTTTGTCAGACTTACCAGAAGTGTTAATACTTTATTTGTGGAATTGCATTTGGTTTCTGCAATTCAAAAGCTGAGATAAAGGAAAGGGAAAATTATAGTTGCACATGGTGAAAAGGTGGCAAACTCTTAAGAAACCCTGATTGTATCAACACAGGACCTTTAGAAGTCCTACAAGAAATGGGAAATATTTTGCCAGAAATAGCATAAAAACAGAGAGTCTTATCACATCTTTCCATTGTCTTTGCTTTGCTTTAGAGGATTACATACTTGCTAACCAAAGTGCTGGAGACGCATTGGCATGGACCTGAAGATCAGAACAATGTCAGGTTATTCTTTTTGGGTTTTTTATTACTTTCTCACTTAGGGTGTGACTGTTAAGCAGTTGCCTTGTTGTTTCCCTCCCCCCTCCAACAAATCCATTTATAGTCTTTGGCAAAACTTAACAGATAAAAGATCCATCACTGTATCCCATGGTGCAATCAGTAGCAGGGACTACAGGGAGGCATTGTGTAAAGCTGGGACTGAAAAGGCAGGATAGAGAAGAAAATCTGAAAAATTAAGATTGTGCCACATCTTTTCAAATACACTTTGAAATACATGAGTAAAAGCAATCTGTTCTTGGTTTTTCTTGGTTATTATTGTGGCCTGAAAAACAAATTAGTATCTGTCTGCTTGATATGTAATTCTCAATTATAATAACTCTTAGAACCTACATGATGTGTTTTGTCTTTAGATCAAAAGGCTGAGTGAACTTCCATATAGCGGGGCTGGGCGGCCCAGAAAATCAAATTGCCCAAGACATTATAATGAACTAATGGCAGAACTTTGGCTAACATGAATATTCCCTATCTTGTGTTCTAAATGGTTACTGGAATAAAAATTCCAATTGTCTATTATGGTTGAGGGAGAATGGAAATCAAGCTCATCTTTTTTCTGGGAACTGTTAGCAATTTAAATAATGACTTAAATAGTTTGTTGTTGTTAACATTGCAAAATATGCTCACATCACGGGGATACAACCATACTAAAGTGCTACATTTTATGCTCACTTTTCTGCTTGTACTGAAGAACAAACAGTGGCTTGTGTAAGACATGGGATTTATAGATCTATCAGAAATAAAAGGCACAAGTCCTAGCACTGCTCTGTCATATGCAGAACAAACCCATGGTGCAGATACAGAGTATAATTTCATGCTGGCTGCTTATTCTAAGAAGCACTCTGGTTCATTAAGCCAGTGGAAAAAAAAAACGGGGAGAAAGCCCTTTAATTTCTGAACTCATAAAATTTATGCTTATTTTGGAAAACACCTTGTTAACACTGCTGCTATCTCCTACACATAGAGCTGGGGTCGAAATAGCACAGTATGATGCCAGCTTCTGGGAAGTGTCTTGGCAGAGCCCAAAAGTAGGAAAACAGTAGTTAAAGGTGCCATGTCCCGACAGAAGATGAGGACACCTTCCACAATACAAGTCAAAAATATGTTTTACCTTGTTCTGACACACATCCCTAGGTCACATCCTCTTCAAGAGGTTTTTCAGAGACATCCAAGGACTGGCAGACAGTTTCTCTCTGAGTAAATCAATGAATCTCTTTGCTGAATGCATCCTGGGCATTCAGGCACATAGGCACCTTTTATGGGGCCTTCACCATATCCCCAAGTGCTTTTGTGATAACAGCAAGCCTACAGACAAGTATGTGGGGACTGAATGGAGAAGTGTGCTTGCTCAATGTTCATTCCCTCTCCCCACTGCATTCTTCAGTAGAGCAAAAGGTATGGGGACAGAAAGGGCAAAATGAGAACAAGGGAGAGAATGGGTAAATAACAGGCGATAAGTGGAGAGAAGAAATGCAACATGAAAGTTTAGAGAAGGAAGCTTTAAATAATCACTACAACATGTGGGATAAGTTTCTTTTGTAGGTCGTTATGTTTGAATGAGAACAATACAATCATTGCTGTCATTCCTTTTGCATTCCTGCATTCCTTTTCTGTGTTAAACTGTCCATTTAAAACTGGCTGAAACTATTCCTTCATTAATTCTTGCCAGGGGTTTCAGAATTTTGGCCAAGTCTTTTGATTATCTTTCTTTCCTAGCATATGAATAGGCCTTTCTTGAGTGTGCAAACAATTGTTGCAGACTGTGTTTCTCTCTTAGTGAAGAAAACCAGGTAACTTCAGAATAATTAGCTGAAATTTCCTCCCCGCCCTTCTTTTTTTAAAGACAATTCCTCGTCTCTCCAGGAGGATGAAGAGGTAGATATGGAGGCTGTCAACTGGCAGCTGAACAACACCTCCATGAATGGGCATTCATCTACCCCAACCACAGTTCGCTTTCCCAGCTGGGTGACTTTTGATGACAATGAAGTCAGTTTTTCACCACAGAACCTTTCTCCCTTGAAAACAGACACCCCACCTGCAGAAACACAGACTCCAGATGTTAACTTTAACCTCACTACATCCTTTAAGAAAAGAGAACGTCCTAAAAGCACATTGGGTGACCTTTCCAAAATTCAAAAACTGGATCTCTCCTCCTTAACCAAGTTGCCTTCTGTTGAAACACCACCATGGAGTGCTACGAATCCTTTCCTGGATGAATCTCTGCAAGATGTCCAACCCTCACCCATCAATCCATTCAGCTCATTCTTTGAGGAGCGAGACAGGCGTTCCAAAAGTTCTTCTGTCTCCAGTGCTCCAGGCAAAATCCAAAGAGCCTCTCTCATTATTCTCCATCAAGAGTCTGATATTATCAGTTTCCATGAGGCAAACAAAATTGTAACCCACACAGATGCTGTAGAGCAGCTCAAGCAACTCCAGATTGGAGACCCAGATCATGTGATCAGCCCTACCTTGCCTGATGATGACCCCATGATGCCATATGAGCTGGATGCAGCCTTATTTAACCTGGCACCAGCTCAGCCAAAGGATGGATGGCCAATGATGCTCAGGATTCCAGAGAAGAAGAATATTATGTCATCGAGGCACTGGGGACCAATATATGTCAAGCTGACCAACAGTGGATATATACAGCTTTTTTATGAGAAAGGACTGGAGAAGCCTTTCCGGGAATTCAAACTTGAAATCAATCATGAGCTATCAGAGCGCAAGCTCCAGAACTATGATGAGAATGGAAGGATACACAGTGTGCGGTTAGACCGCACAACCTACAAGGAGAAGAAGAAGTATCAGCCTAAGCCAGCCATCGCTCACATAGCAGAGAGAGAGCAAATTATCAAGCTTGGAACTACAGATTATGACGACTTCCTGAGCTTCATCAGTGCTGTCCAAGACACACTAATGAACTTGCCAGCCTCATCAACAGATCTGAGCACAGTGGGACTAAACTATCAAGAAGAAGAAATCACAATTGATGTCAGGGATGAATTTCATGGCATCTTGGCCAAAGGAGACGGTGTGATTCTCCGGCATAGTGTGCTGACCCATATCTATGTTCTCAGCTTCCTTTCTGGCCTGGTGGAATGCAGACTGGGCCTTAATGATATCCAGATCAAAGGGAATGAAATAGTTGCAAGGCAGGATATTATGCCCACTACTACCACTAAGTGGATTAAATTATACAGCTGTCGGTTCCATTCATGTGTGGATGAGGATATGTTTAATAACTCCCGTATTATCCTGTTCAATCCCTTGGATGCCTGCCGGTTTGAACTTATGCGATTCAGAACTGTCTTTGCTGAGAAAACTTTGCCTTTTACTCTGAGGACAGCTGCCAGCATCAGTGGTGCTGAGGTGGAGGTGCAGAGCTGGCTGATGATGTCCACTGGGTTCTCTTCCAACCGTGACCCTTTAACTCAGGTCCCTTGTGAAAATGTGATGATCCGCTACCCAGTGCCAAATGAGTGGGTGAAGAACTTCCGCAGGGAGAGCGTCCTGGGGGAGAAATCTTTGAAAGCCAAGGTGAACAAGGGGGCCACTTTTGGATCAGCCAGTCTGTCTGGTTCTGAGCCAGTAATGAGAGTAACTTTGGGAACTGCCAAATATGAACATGCCTTTAATTCCATCGTATGGAGGATAAACCGACTGCCTGACAAAAACTCAGGTGAGTGGTGCCTACCATCTCTACAGGAGTGAGCTAAAGGGAGTCAAGTATTTTAGAAAGATGGGCAATACTGGGTTTGCATGGTGAGGGATAAACTCTGTAGTATACCAAAGGACATCAGTTAGTTGCATGAGGCGTTTACCTGACCCTTCATTGCACCAGTTTTACTTATCCTACAAACATTGCTAATGATAAAAACAAGTTTAGGTTTTCCAAATGCAAAAATATGCCTTCTGCCTCTGCTTTTATGAGCACATTATGGCATTGAACATCTGTGTGCACTTAGCACTGTTACTGGAAGCAGGGCTTTTTCAGGTAACTTGTGAAGGCAAGATCCTATGCTATTGGGCTGAATGACACGACTGGATAAATTGCTGTAGCTGCAGCACATGTGATTCCTTTTCCATGCATTGCCAAACAGACTGGGTCAGTGCTATATATTTCAATGTGTATACCACATCTAATGCTTACAAAGTGTCTAGAATGGGGATTGTAAGAGGACAGAAAACACTGTGCACCCATTAAGAAAAGAATCTAAACATTAGTGTGTGGCTATGAATCTGTAATTAGTGCAGACAGGCAAATACAGCTTAAACCTGAAGAGAAAATACCAACATAAAACCCACAAGTCTTTGTATTTCAAGTAACTTGTTCATAATTAAACATTCAAATAATATGAGGAAGCTGCTGTTCCCTTTGTCCATCACTGCCAGTCATTCCACTTCCTGCCTTTCATTCTTGGTGTGCAGTAAAGATAGACAACTCGGATTTATTTGTATTCATAGTGAATTGTACTTCTTGATTTCTCCAATCTAGACTAGCTTTTTAGAAATGAGATGCACTTCTTAGTATTAATGCTGTACTAATGCAGCTGGGTGATGGGATGGGTTTCTGTATTTGATGTTCCCTGAACAGTGTTGGACCAGATTTGGCACTTTATAAGAGCTATAAGTCTCCTAATCTTTTGGATCACATTTCAGCCCAAGGATGCCAGCTTACAGCATAGGTTGCAGATTTGTAGAAATATCTCTGGCAAAGGTGGGTGCTCTGTATTTTCTGTAGTGCAGGGCATAAGAAGAGAGAGATTGGGAACTCGAGAAATATCACAATGAAAACATAACCTCAGGTTGTTTATGAGCAATAACATACTTGTGAGGAAAATCTCACTATGCCATCTGCACGAGCTCTGGGAACAAGATGCTGTGAAATTGGGCCTTCTGTGGCATCTTCGCTCCAAAGATCGCTGTATACCATATAGACACTACAGCTGGGGAAAGCCCCCAGACTTTAAAACATTAACAGAACATGCTGGTAGAAAAGCATGAGAAGAAGCAGAACTCCTGGCTGTACTGCTTCCTGCGAGGTGCAGAAGCTCCCTTACCCATTGCAACTTTGATCTATGTCTCCTGTTTCCTTGATCTCGTCTCTCCAAGTATGAGGCTTTATTATATGTACCATGTGTCAGAGGGAAATGCATCACAGACTTGGCACTGCCGTTGGAGCCCTGCCACAGAACATCTATCCATCAGTGTCACCGTGCAGAATGCAGGGCAGTTAGTATTTGTTTACATCCTGAGAGGAAGAGCATGTTCTCACCCCTCCGGTCAGGTCAGAGGTAATTTCAGGGAAAGGAAGCGCCTTGCAAGCGCTATCTTGGCCAGAACACATGAAGTATATCAGAAACAGGGAAACCCAAAGTGATGACAGCCCAAGCCAAGTGTAGTTAAATCTGACCTTGTTTCTCAAGCACTATTTGCATTTCTTGACAGTATGTGTCTCATGGTTTCCCTTGCTCAAAGTATATGGCAAAGAAAGCGGGATAAATGATACTTAAAAGCATTGATTCCCACTCCTTCTTAGATTTGCCTGATGGACTACATACACTTCTGACCATGGGATACTGATGTGTGGTCTACTCCCAACCTTGTGCATACAGCCCTACCCACAAGTCATATAATAACTCACCTCCACCTATTTGCAGAAGTCCCTATAAATGATGCAGTTCTTGGGCACTAGGTATTAAAATATTCCCCTGACTCACACTACTGTGGCACCTACAACTCACCCTAACAGTGCTCTGTGTGCTCTGTAAATGTCTGGTCTGCTAATGAACTGCTCTAGTGCCTGGGACTCCAGAGCAGGAGAGAGGTGGTGGCTTCATGCTGCAACTGGTGAGAGATGCTGCAGGTAACCACAGTCTCCAGCTCTGCCCTTACCTCCAGAGGCCAAACAACCTGTCCACACAACACGAGATATTCACAAGTCATGACTCCCTCCAGCACACGTGCCTACCTGCCAACCCCACGTGCCTTTCAAAGAAGTGCATATGTAGGCACAGGCTTACTATGGAACCCTCTGTTCATCCATGTTGTGTGCTCTGACACATTGGTCCCTTACGAACATGATCGCAGGAGCTGCAGAGGTGTCCAGGTAGCCACTTGGACCTCTTGTGCTTCACACCATTCCCTGAATGCAGACTGGTGCAGGCTCTGTGTAGACATGAGGCCTATGACACCATCAGCCCTGCCTGTGGTCCACCCTGATGACCAATACCACAGCCTCACAAGGGAGGGAGAGCAGGTCCCTCCTGAAGGTCACTGCTTGCAGTCAGGTCATAGTATGCTTGCACCCAAATTGTTAACAATTATTTCAGTGGCTTCACTGTCTTATTCAAATATTTTCTCTTTGTGCTTTCTAATGGATGTGGCCATTTGCACTCTTGCTGTAGGAACTTATCAGCACTGTCTGTATTATTTTGTAGCCAAAATGTCTGTTTATGATTGGACATTGAAAAACATATGACAAATAAAGGACTATGTGTACTCTGGCTATCATTTGACTTAGGAAAAAACTATGGACTGGATTCTACGGAGCACATTGCTGAAATCCTTTCCAAAATAGGTTGTTAAACTTTATTGCCATTCTCATAGTCACAATTAATATGATCTAAGTAGTTGAAAAAGAAAGCCTATTTACAGGCTCTGCAAAGCTTCACTTGCAGCTGGCTGGGCTCCACATGTTTGTTTTTTTTTAATCCACCAGCAAAATATTAGGAAAACATCCACCCTGTCTTCAATCATGGGAAAACACTCTTCCAGCAAAGCAGGGAGGTAGCCTCTCTGCAGAGCCTTCGATATGGATATTTGAACTTTGGTCTAGTTTGGCTGCAGATCCCAGGCATGCTGCCTGGTATACTATCTGAAGTAAATTAAATCCTTTAATCCAAACATGTTGAGACATCAGAGGCATTTGGAACAGATTGCCTCCAATCACGGAAACCCATGCATATATATGAATTATATTATCAGATCTTTGATTGTCAGAATGAAATGTTCATAGCTCAAGGAAGCAAAAGATGCAAACCAAAAGCAGTCTGTTGATTTCATCCTAATTTTACTAAAAGGTGTGCCTGTTCATTAGAGAAAGAACTCTGAATGAGCCTGTTGAACAAACAGAAAGTCTACAGAAATTGTGCCTTTTGTGGCTCATACTCGGGACACTAATGAGCACTAATGTACTTAGTATTTTTACTGTAGCTTTGGTGGAGGAGTTGATTTCTTATTTAATTTAGCTGGTTGCCTACCATGCTGAGCTGGTTTAAAATGATAACTTCCAGGGTTTTTTGAGTGTTGTGCATGGTCTTTTCTGTTAGTGTATACTCCTACTGGGATAAATTAATTTGTTGAATAAATGCTTTACTAGTTGCATTGCATTAATTTGGGGAGGGTGCTTTTTTTCTCCTTTCCCCCCCTCCCCCCATTTTTGGTTGTTTTTTTAGCCTGTGAATATCTGCCAACATTCACATATGTTAGAAGAGTGTTTACTGGTTCCATGTGTCCAGTTGAAATTATGAAGAGTTTAAAAGCTGAGATCTGCAAAGCACCTGTGATGGAAGTGTGCTTAAGCCCATTTAAACACTTCCCAATGTTACCTTCATGTGTGTACATGCCAACAGGAACTGAGCACATGTCAGCTCAGGAGTGTAGCAGTACAAGCTGAACGTTTTGTGGCTGTGGGTGTGGCTTGTGACAGAGCACAGAATTGCCTCTCCTGAGCTGCTGTGGGCCTCCCCTGCAACCCAGGCCGTCTGAAGTAGGGAGCAACCCACCACAAACAGGAGGAGAGAAAAGAATAGCAAAGCAGATGAGCAGGAGGGATTACAATGAAGAACCTGCTGAGACTGATACAGGGTGAGGATATAGGAATGGATGGGGAGCCTGAGATTGGAAGTTGGTTGCCAGTACTGAGTGCTGAACACAGAACTTTTGAGCTGGGAATGACTCAGTTTAAGACATCCTCATAACACAGTGCCTCAGAGCAGTGATTCCCACGTATGTGCAGTAGCACCCAAATGTCCCATGACAGAGGCTGAAGCCCACCACAGCCAAGCTTAAGAACTGGGCAGAAGCAAAAGCCCTGCAGTGCTGGAGAACACAGTGTTCTCCATGAAAGTATACAGGGCTGCTGCTAACCCACATTGTGTAGGATCATCTTGAAAGTCTGCTGTGCACCACTGCTTGTTATCCAGGAAAAGTATGCTCCAGTTATGAAAAGCTGGGAAACAGCGTCAGAGAGAAATCCTGGCTTGTTCTAGAATCAGGGCAACTCTGCTTTAGATAATTAATCCTGAGGAAAAGCAGGTGTTATATTTTAATGCTCGCAGAACTCAAGCTTTTTTATCTGCTTGATACTGCACCCACTCATTCATAACTCGGCTCCAGCTGCAGTGCTGCCTATCTCTGTGGTCTCTGCTGAACTGCAGAGCCTCTTTCAGATTTGCTGCACAAAAATAAGTTTATAAACCTTCCAGTTGTGAGGAAATTCTGACTATACTGTTTGGAACTATGAGGCTGACTCTAAATGAAATTTTTACCCAACTTGTACTGAGTTGAAATTTTTTTCCAGTTCTATTTCAGAGGTTGAGTGAAATGTACCAGTGCCTAAGCCCTCTAAAGACTGATTAATTTCATCCTGTTGGGACAAGTACAATGTCAAAATCCCGCATCTTGCTTTTCAAGCTTCAGCTCAACAAGGCTTACTTTTAGGCTAAACTCTGGATGAGGAGCTGACTTCCTTGTCAAGGCTCAGGATTGCAAGTCCTTCACAGGAACTTCTGGGTATTCCCCACCGAGTTGTTTTTACTCAGCCTGTCCTCTTCTTTCCTTGGCCCCTGTCCTGTACACCTTGCTCAGCTGTATGGAGAAGTTTCCCAATGAACGAGCAGTCAGAAATCCTAAAGCCTGTAACAGTGGCAGACAAGGATTCCGTTCATTTATTTATACCTTACTTTCATTTATGCATACTTAGATAACAGGATCCCTTCAGTCAGAAAGCCCAAGGTGGCTGTGAAGGCTCTTTTCCTCATTTGGCAGACAGAAAAAACGAGGCACAGACCTTAAATGATGTGCTCAAGAGCTTAAGAAGTTGGCACCATTCAGAAATAAAACCACGCTAGCTTGACATGCAGATCCTGCTTTAATTTTTAAACAAAGGAGAAAAAAAATAACAAAGGTTATCATTTACAGATGATAGAGCTAAACACGATTGCTTCCTTGCCTTACCATCTGTAATGCCTAGTGACCTTGTCATGGGTTAGAGTAAGGAATAAATAGTTATTTCCAAGCTGCGCACAAATCTGCTTTTTGAAACCAGAAAAAATATTTAATCTTTTCCAGAATATTTTCTTTTGCTAAGAATGGGGATAAAGATTTTAAGTAAATGTAAAATATCTGCTAAATCCCACCTTTATGAACTGCCAACACGTGACATTTCAGAAGGATGTGCCACAGTGTACTTGCATACCCAGGGGGAAGCAGAAGAGGGGAAATTCCTTTACCCTGTGGCGCTTGATTTATGTCTTGTGCTTTCACCCTCTACAAGCAAACTAGAGTAAGTGATCAGCAGTCGTTTTTGCAGTTTATTTTGCCTAATTCCTCTAGAAAACGTAACAGTATTGAATTAGGTAAGATACTGTCTGTCATTTGCTACGAAGTAGTTCATCCAGGAAGATTCTGGGTTTCTTGCAGTTCTGTGATGTTGCTTCCTCCTAGATGTTGTCTTTTTTGATTCATCAAACCCAACTTTCGTGTCTGTTTGCTCTCTTTTTCCAGCTTCTGGGCATCCTCACTGCTTCTTCTGTCACCTGGAGCTTGGTTCTGACCGGGAAGTGCCTTCCAGTTTTGTCCGCTACGTAGATGTGGAATTTGACATGCCCACCACTTCTGCGTCCAAAGCTACTGTTCGGTCTATCTCTGTTGAGGACAAGAGTGACGTGAGGAAGTGGGTCAACTATTCAGCACACTACAGTTACAAGGTAAAAAAGAGCATGTGGCAGTCACCATGGTTACTTTGCACACTACATTGTCTTGAAAAGTATGGGCAGATGATAAAATACCATGGGTGGATCAGGTGGGAATTTGGCACATGCCAGGCTCTATGCAGTAGCTACCCATATGTAGCTTATTGATTCATGGTAAACAAGCAGTGGATTATCCCTCAGCAAAGATGGAATAAACTTGCTGGCCGGGGATTAGCTGATATGGTAAGAGTGTGGACAGGGCGTTCTGCTGTTCTTCATAACCGCTACTGTGGGACTGCTACACCAGACAAAAGGATTGCATTATTTCTGTGCCTGCCCTAAGGAGAGGAGCAGATGGGAAAATGCAGTATGTATATACCTGCCAAAATCTGCATGTTAGCTGATCACTCAGCA
Organism: Dromococcyx pavoninus; assembly: GCA_033558185.1. Classification (NCBI taxonomy): domain Eukaryota; kingdom Metazoa; phylum Chordata; class Aves; order Cuculiformes; family Neomorphidae; genus Dromococcyx; species Dromococcyx pavoninus. The sequence continues at coordinate 1,697,154 of JAUMJL010000091.1, read as the reverse complement.
GAGCAATTGGCATCCTACCTGCCTTCTTCAAGAGCAATGACAAGAAATACTGAAAAGATTCTCATGGCAAATATTTGTAATGGTAATTGTAATTACATTTTAGGTAGTCTCTTAAATTCCCAGGAGATGGTATTTGATATTCTAAGAATCCCTTTTAAGAATTAAACATTGGGATATTCCTGAGTTTTTGGAGGTTTTGAAATTTAGAACACACATGTAGATGTACCTTTTGTAAATTAATCTCTTTGCCTTATAGATCAGTCTTTGTTGACTTAAAAGTGAGGCTGCTCTTCTGCTGTGAGTTAGGAAGCCACATACCCTCTGCCAGTTTGGTTCTGGGTTTGGATTCAGACTACAGCTGAGGATGGTAATGAATATAAAATCACATAAGAGCATTTCTCTGTATGACATTATGTCTCTTGGAAATGATGTCGTGACACTTTTGAATCTTAAAACTACTTGGATTAGACTGAAAACACTTACAGTAAACCAAATCCAGCTTTTTCTCCTCTGTCTATTTCCCATCACAACCCCTTCACCTGAGCAGGACATAAATCAGCACTAAGGAAGAGTTTTTAATCCTTTGTTTTCCTTTCTCTTTACAAATGTTCTCGCTCTTTTTCCTCTGCCAGGTTGAAATAGAGCAGAAAAAAAGCTTGAATGAGAATCTGAAGGGAGAAGATACTGCAAATGTCAGTGAATGTGCTGTGCAGTAAAGGAAGATCTGTCTGCAAATCCCAAGACGGGTTGTCAAATTAACAGACCTGGAAGAAAGGACTTGCAGGGTTTGGTGTTGTTTTTTAAGAAGTATGGAGTACTACTTTTAAAATAATGCTCTGAAGAGTATTATTTTGCCTTGTAATGATCCACGCTTTGAGAAGAAGCTCACGAGTCCTTTTTTGGAGTAGACCCATGGGCTTTTGCTGGAATGATTTAAGTACAGTTGAGGTATAGACAGAATGGCTCATTTTACAGACAAGCTTGCCTTTTCTGCCTCTGCACCATCTAGATTCTGCACTAAAGTATGGTCTAGCCACCATCACAGCCAAACCAGAAAGCAGCCTTTATGTCACAATCTTGCCCTCCTTTGTTAATCATTATTTTTGAGTGCCTGTTGGTTTGGTCATTTGCAGGTTCACTTCCTTCTGAACAGCCAGATAAAACCCAGGGAGCATTCAGTGAAAAATTGTACAAAATCTCATTTTCTAAAGCGGTCAACAGAGTGAAAACTCTCAGCATCATTCTGGAAAATAAACAAACATCTTAAACATGGTCAAGCAGATGAATTACAGACAGGACAATCTAAACATGTAGCTTCTGTTCTATTCACCCCTTCCTGTCTTGTCCTCCAAACAATGTGTCATTGTGCACAATTTCATGGGATCTGCACAAGTTACAAGAAAAGCCTCTGCAGTTTCTCAAAATTTTTGTTAGTCTGGGCTGTTCTGTTATCTTGACTGAACATGGTTATAGCTGCTGGTAACAGGGAATGGGTGTTATAAAAGAGGTAATACAGGAGGGCTTTTGCTTAGGTCATTCCTGCCTAGAAAGATGTTTAAGAGGAAAACGTTGGGTTTGGGGTTTGGCTGGGTTTTTTGTTTTCTTGGATGGGTAAAGTGGGTGATTATTGAGAACGTCAGAACACGATTACTTTAACAGTGTTGTTTGCCTTTCTGAAAATCCTTGGAAGTCTCTCCAGCGAAATATTACTTTCATGTTCCATCTTCAACCTACAATATAAGTAACTTGTATCTTCATAAACCCACCACTAACTGGGACCCAAAATCTCTTTTCAAAAATTTTAAAAAAGCTTCCTGCACGGAGATTATTTTTATGTCCAGTTAGCTGAAAATAACAGCAAATCTTAAAACTTCTTTCTAAACAAAAATGCAGAAGGCAAAAATCACTCAATCATATATATATATTTTTTCAGAAAAAAACGTGTTCAAAGTACCCATATTTTGTAGGTGCTTCCATGGCATACATAATATTTTGTCTCAAGGTAATTTTAAATGTAATAAAAGTAATTTATTAAATCATTTATCTTTTGAAAGGTTACTGCTGACTTTAAAATCACATATTTGGAAAGCCTTGGCAATGTAATTTAAAATCATAATGAATTAAATTGAAAATTTTTTATAAATTTATTTTACTTTCCATTTCTTGTAAGAGAAAATTAATTGAGTCTCAATCTACTACTTTCACTGTGACTCCTATAAAAATTCCTACAATGTTAAAATCTCAAATAAAACATGACATTAATTACATTGAGTCTACAACCAGTAGTGGTAGAATTGAAAACAAATGATAGGGAAATTTTAAATGCCTTTTTATATGCACCTAAATTCCAGGCCTAGATCGACCTAGTGATAGATATTTACACATATACACACTTGTAAATATATATAAAGTCTAAGTCCTTCTAGGACTTCTTAATAAACATATAATATTCTAATGCAGGCAGACCTACTGAAGCCCAGAGAGCTCCTTGGAGCACACCAGTTAGTACTGAGCATTTGCAACCTCTCTACATGGAAGAATGCTGCTAACTTTTATGAAGCATTTTGAGATGAGTGGATTAAAATTACTGATAAAGGACAAAGAATTATTTTTTATTGTGATAACGTGTATAGGTTTTGAAATACCTGACAGCAAGGGACTGATTCTCAGCTCTGCTACAGGCTGGCTGTGATCAGTTGCATGGCAGCTCCTCTTTACAAAATTCATTCTTCTTTTCAAAGGTATTTAAAGAAATGCTGGGTGTTTTTCTTGTTTTCACTGCAGCTCTTAGTGTACAGTTTCTGAAAATGACCAGCAAGAAATCCAGCAAAACCAAGCTGAAGGAGTGCTGAGATGTTGCTGAGCCTGGTCTAATGGGAGGTGTCCCTGCCTGTGGGAGGGGGCTTGAAACTAGATGGTCTTTAGAGTCCCTTCCAACCCAACTATTCTGTGATTCTATGAAGTGTGAGAATGTTTCGTGAAAGTAATACTTGGGAGGTTTCCTACTCTGCAGGCTCACTGTTTGATATTTTGGGTGTTGTCCCCCAGCCCTTGAAAACACAAATCAGTAATAGCAAATAAGCAAAATTACGTTGTACTCTTCAAAGAGGTGATAAAATCAAAGGAATATAATTTTCAAATTCTGCTGAATTTTAAACTTCTCAGTCTCTATCATACTCCAGCCACAGAATGTTTCATGCCCCCCAAATTAAAGATGAACATACTGAAGATTTCCGGATTTACTTTGTTTTACTACCCCTTTTGATTCTTTTTCTTTTTTTTTTCTTGAATTCAAAGTTGATGAATGAAAGTAAGAGTATGGGCCTAACTCTGATCTCTCTTACATAGTTAATTGTACAACAGAAGTATCTCTTTCAAGCCTGATGGGGATACGCAGGCAAAAGTGGCAGAGTGTTGTCATTTATAAAAAGCTATTTTAATCCATTCTGATCTCTGGACAATATCTTTCTGATGTTTCTGCCATTCTGCCAGAGTTATTTCTGATTGAAGCACTAGAGTTAATAGTTTGATTTTTCAAAAGAGCACTAGCAACCAAAATCTTTAGAAAATCTAGTGTTGGTATCGCTAGGATCCTTAGTGCCCTTTTTGAGGTTTTCCCTGTTCTTGCTTATTAAACTGTGCCAGGTTTTCAGTGGTAGACATTGCCCATGAACCATATGCACATGAACCATATGCACTTCATATATAAGGATGCTGTAGTAATTTGAGCTTTGATGAGGCGAGAGGAAAAGAGCTGAGAGTTTTGTCAGTTTTAGAGCAGCCAAAATTATTTAGATACAAGCTATTTGTAATAGGGATGATTTTTTTTTTTTATCTTGGGGGAAAACCTCTTCGAATACTTTCAGTTTAATGCTCCTTTTGAAAAAGATATAATCCCTGTCCTTTGGTTTATTTGAAAACTTTATAGTTCTCAAAGACTCTGTGCAGGAAATGTGCCTTCAAGGTAAGCATACATTTACTCCTGGAAGCTATTCCCTCTTTCAACCTTCTTTCTATTTCTCATTATAGTTTTGTTTAAATTTTGTACAGTGGTAAGACTTGAGGTGTTGCAGGGAATTTTGCCTAGAAAAATAAACAGTCTATAATCACAAGAGGTAAAGATGAACATCAACTCCGGGCAGCTGATCTTATTTTACTGAACGCATTTATTAACTATGGATACTCTGCTAGCAGAAGAGAAGGGGAAAATTCAGCTGAAAAACACTGTAACTGACTGATGATATTTTGTTGGTTTTTTTTATTTAGACTCAAATCTAGTCGTCCTATGAAGAAGACAGATTTTTGGTTCTTTACTGTAGCAGTCTCATAAGAAATATTGCAGAAATAATATACCTTTTCTGGTGAGTTGCTGGCTGGGATATTTATTCGACAGAGCATCCAAGACCTCTTGGCCTACCTATCCGCGTGACTTGGTAGCTGCTAAAACTTCCTCTTGATCAGTCATCTCTGAGGACAGAGAGCAATTGCATGCAAAAGAGCTTGAAAGCAAGAGGAAAAGGTGTACAAAGTTCAGCCTGGAGGTGCTTATTCTGTCTGTTTCTTGTATAACATTCTCAGTAGTTTCCTTGGCCCTTGAATGCACATGAACTAGTCAAGCCTTTGATAGTTCATCTCTCTTCCAGTGGGTGAAAAATTCTTTTCAGTGGCTCTTGGCAGCTGGTGTCTGTAGCTGTATTCATCTTGCCAGTGCTTGCCTTCTTCTGCCACTAATGTTAAATCTACATTGTGGGTTGTCCGAGATACAAAATTTTGTGTGGTAGCAAGCACAGCTGTTCCTAGCCTTCCTGTTCTGTTCAGCCAGCCACCCACACATCCATCCATCCATTCATCCTCCTCTCCATCCCACCCTTCCTCCCTCTCTCCCTCTATACTTGCAGTTCATTCTTTGCACTATTGACACTGATTGGTTTGTTGATTATTTTGTAACATTTTCCTACCTTTTTATTTTGTAAAATAAGAAAGTCTATACACTGGCTAACTTTGTAGAAGTAGTTTGTTGGTTTTTTTCTTTTTGTTTCATCAGTTGAAATGGGTGTCATGTTTTGTTTGAACTGTGGGAAAACTAAAATAAATATTAAGATGAAAAAGCATATCCACAATTTCACTGTGAAACTGAACTTGTATGTGCTGCATATCCTGATAACTCCATACCAATCAGAAGAGGAAAAGGGAGAGTATTGAATGGTATAAAGAAGCACATAAATTAGAAGTAATAGGATAATATACAGAAGATAGATTATTTCATTTGATCATACAGACTGGAAGATAGACTGCAAAGGAAATGAAGCAGGTCTAGAGCTTGAGCCATGTGGAGCAGTGCTGACATAATATAGAAGAGGATCTAATATTTGAATGAAGCCATCCTGAAACAAAGTAATTGAGAATGAAGCTTCTTCTCAGTGCATCTCTTCTATTTCTGTTCTCAGACCACAGTCAGGAGTAAATGCGAGAGCAGTGTCTTCCTGTAATCAGAACATTTGTTTGCAAAGCAAGTATAAGCATAAGGTCTAAACTATTTACAGAATACTCTGGTATGATTCTTTGTGTTCTTTCAAACTTGAATAAGTCATGTATCTTCCCACTTCCCTCACAGTCACTGAGACCATTTGCAGTCTGCTGTTTTTCTCAAAAGCACTCCCCAAGTAAGACCGCAGTGCTCAGCAAACACACTGACCAAAGCAAACCAGATACACATCATAAGGGCTGCTCAGATCATTGCTCTGAGTTCAGCATCTTCTCCATAGCATACTCCAGTACAACCAACAAAAAGTGAGTCATTTCACAGTGTAAGAACATGGAGGTGCCTGAAGTGAATGAAGTGAATGAAAATGAATGATGCCTGAAGAGTAAATCAAACCTGAAGAAAGAGGGAAAGTTAGAGAAAGATTTGGGGACTGTTAGTAATAGCAGTTTATTAATGGTAATTCAGATATCCTGTGACATTTGGAAGTTACAGTATCAAATTGGGAGGGTATGTTAATGATGACAGATTGACAATATGCAAAATGTTTTTAAAAGCAGTTACAGAAAAAGCTAGCAGTTTGAAACCAAGGCAGCTCAAAGTTCCTTGGCAATAGTGTAGTCATTCGAGACAAGACAAAATATCACCCCATAAGAGATGGAGAAGTCAAGAGTGCCATTGCAATGTGTACCCAAACAAAAGACATCACTGGAGTGAGATAGCACAATTTGGAGAGAAAAAAAAAGCACCACTATTTTGTTTCAGTACTCTTACTTGTCTAGTCCAGATATGTTGTAAATTCATGAGTAGGACAAAAGCTGCTCAAGGTCAGCTGAGTTAAAGCAAAAGATAGAGCAGCAGCCCATTCTTTTAGCTTAGGTGCAGCTCTGTGTCACAGAAGATGTGTCTGAGACATGAAGCACACCAGTCCCAGAAAAAATCCTGTCCTTTTTGCCATAGTATTAGAAACCTAAAAGCTACTACCATACAAAAGGTGTATTTCTCAATCCTGGATAACACGACAGCAAAGTCTGATGGAGGGGGGTTGTCTATACCACTACTTGCACCTGCACTGGGGTGCGACAATATGCGGTTGGGGATCAGGGGGTGTGGGCAGACTAATCCTGTCCTGCTCAGGAGCTTTCTGCAGTCTCCTAGTTGCTGCTGCCCCAGGGACTGTTGATAAGCTGTGAGCAATCAGCTTTGACTAAAGAGCTTCTGAAGGAATAGGAGGAATACAGGGTGAATACAGCTTAAAGTAATTTCCTCATATGAGAACTTATTTTGTAAAGGTTTCCCTTATCTGGAACAGAAAAGGAGAGCTCTGCCCCTCTGTGTGGAAGCAAAGAAATTTATTAGGGCAGCAATCATATTAATACAGAAAGTACTCAGATTAAAAGAGAATGAAATGGGAAAATCCCTTGTTAGTTCATGGTGCAGGCAGAACAGTAGCAGAGTTCTGGCTTTTTCTGGCAAGGGAAACAAAAGCAAAATTGCCGACAGTTTTCAACTAAGACATGAACAGAGCTTGCCACTACAGTGTCCTCTGTCCCCACCTCTCTTTGATAAAAATCTTGCCTAAACCATACTGCATCAGTCAGAAGGTTTCCGCCACCCTGTCTCTATAAGTTGTTATAGGTACCATTTGCCCAGGAGGAAGAAATATCCCTGGCAGTCAGGAAGTGACAGCTGGTGCAAAAGGAACCAAACCACATTGTCAAAATCAGCTCTCAAATTGTACAGGGTCAGAAGACCTGAAAGACACAGGATGGTCTGCTTGGTAAGTAGTGGTATGGGTCCTACCTGCAGAAGTGAAATACAGAGTGGAACAACCGGTCGTTTAGCTGTGTGTTGATGCTCCTCGGGTTCTCAGGAGCTAAGGGACTGTTGCTCTCTAGTGGTCACTGCAAATTGCCAGGTTTTTGCCTGGACTACCAACCCACTGCCTCTGGCAGACTCAATGAACACAAGTCTAATTGTTTTTCAGGACTCTGAATCCCATGCAGGATTTTGCCTGTTGTTGACACACTGAAAACCAGTTAGATCTCAAAACTGGGTGTAAGAGTTGACCGCACCGATTGATTCCATGTTTAGCTGAGACAAGGCCAACAAACAAATTAAATTTTCAGTGGTGTTGACTGTTCTTTTTCACTGAAGTAGTCCTTACCTATCTGCACAGTCATGCCCAGAATCAGTTTAAATTTATGTTTATAAAACACTTTAAATACTTCCAAGAGAAAATGCTGTAAAGTATAACTTTTAGCTACTGTCTGTTAAAAACCAAAAGCATACATGTGTTTTGCATAGGCATAGATAAGCCTATACAACTAAGCACTGAATGATGGAAAGAACAGTAGTATGACATTTTTATTTTCTCACCACTCACTAGAAGATGAATATTCCCCACTGCCCTAAGGTTCACTGTCTGGGTTAAGCCGAAGTCTGGGCAGCCAAGCCCACTGCTCCCATCTGGTAAACCCCCATGCAGCTCCTGCCTCATTCTGGAAGAACCAGCAGCTCTCATAAATTTGCATGAAAGTTGTCTACATATACCTACTGCTTCTGTCCATGCCTCAAACTACCACAGTGCTAGACGGTTATATCGCCAAGCCCAGCCTGGGTATTTCAAGCCAAGCACTCTCCTACTTACCCCCTCTCAAGGATTTCTAATCTGCTGCCATGCTCAGAATGAGCACTGTGTGCTATGAACCTGCTCAGTAGTCAGAGCAATGCACTGCAGGTAAGTGACCGGGTTTTGGATCCCTTTTTCTTCCTTATTTGAGATTACCTAGAGGGCTGGGACAGAGTTGAAGCCAGTTCAAGACTGAAAAGAGGGACTGAAGACTTCAAGGGTCAGAGTACTGACTGAGTTTGTCAGTCCTTGACTGCAGTTTCTGAAATGCTGTTGAGTAAACTATGAAAACAGTTCTTGAAGCAGGAACCAGACACCAGACCTGCCCTCTCCCTCTAGACAAATTTCTTTTTCTGTCGAGCTCACAGAACCTAGAAGACCTGCTGTGACCAGTGAAAGTACTTTATAGGATAAGTAATAGCAACACTTGAGGATAGCGCCTTATATGTTTGCTGATGTGCTGCAGAAACAGAAGTGTTTAAGTACATCCTTGTGCTGTATTTTCTAAGAAGTAATTTGTTACAAAAAGCCTCCTTCCTGAAACAAAATGATTCTACTGTACAACTATATACCATTGAAATAAATCCCTTACAGCATGGGGACACTTTTCCTTTCCAGCACCCGCAAAAACAAACATGAAAATCAGTTTCAATCTGTCCTGAAGTAATTTCTTACTTAATTTTTAGGTGTAAGAAAAAGACCTAGCAATTACTAATTTTTCAGGTTGCATTAATCATTTAACATTTACTACGCATTATAAATCTCCTTTTACAGAAGTTATAGCCAACAGTCATTGCTTTCAATGACCGTGCTAGTGGGCAAATTTAGCAAAAAAGAGGTATATTTTGAAAACATATTTCTCTGATTTGTTTTCTGCTGGGGTTACTATACTGGCCTGGGAGTTCTGCCTCCCTCTTGTGGCTATTTCTTTTACTCGCGACATGGAAAAGAAACATTCATAGTGAAGCCGCAATCAGAGGTCATGGTAGTTGTCTTCCTGATATAAGCCTCCTTCTCAGGTTTGACAGAAAAGCCCCATTTTGCTGGTAATCTCCCACACACACAAAAAAAATCTGCCTAAGGGAGAGAATCTTTTTCACTTTCATGTGGGAACAAATGAACCTGCTTGTTAAAATCAGTGGTAATTCATGCTCGTTACATTTTGTAATTGATTCTGAATGTTAGGATTCAAGTCAGCCAAATGTATGAGCTCCACCTAGGAGTTTTTTAGGTATATTCCAGGTGATGGGATATTTTCAAGTAGGGCAAAACCTCACAGCCTATACATTTTAGCATATCATTTTGTCCTGTCACTGTCCATTTAAATATCACATAGTCCTTCTCAAACATTTAAAATCAAGCTCTCTGAAGAGTTAATTGAAATAAAAGATGGTACCTCTCAAACAATAAGAAAGCTAATACAGCACTAAATCGCTGCCTTGGAATGCTAGAGCCCCAGCTGAATACAGATCTTATGTCCCTCCATTTTTTCCCTAACTCAGAATATCTTCTTCCTTTAAGGTCTTTAGTAGACTTATAGCATTTGTAGCATGATTTACCTTGAGTGTCTCTGTTCTGTGCCCTTGTATTCTTCATTGCTTACAAGTTTACACTGATACAGCATGTCGTCTGCCGTAACGTTCAGACAGACATTGTGTCTTGAAAGTAACCACTAGAAACTGGGCATGAGGGACCTGAAAATTTGTAGCAGAGGTCTACAGTAATGGAAAGAGAATAAAGCTGCACAGCTTAAACACTACTGATAGTCTTCTTACTTTGTTAGGTCTAAAAGAAACTGACTCTCTTCCACACCAGTTACTTGATCCCATCCTCCAGCTTCATCTCCAATTTCAGCTGGCTTTGGCAGCAGGGCAAAGGACTTGCTTTGACCACTCATATGTTTATGTAACTGTCTGAGTGATATGGATAGAAATATTACAACTTTGACTTTGAAGGTACTTTAATTTGCTTCAGGTTAGATGATACCCAACAGCACCTCCTTGGCAGCTGGCCACTGAAAACATTCACAGGAGCTGAGCCCAGCCTCCTTACAGGCTCTGCCAGGGCTGACTGCAACAACAGCTAGAACTTCTTGGGAAAAATCATTCCTGGTGCCTACACACCACACCCAATAAAGGCAGTGTTAGGCCCTCACCCTCTAACTGTTAGTACTGTGTCTGCATCTGGCCAGATGGGGCAGAGCATGGATCAGCCCTTCCAGCATAAATGCAGCTGTCTGAAAAGTCTATAAACGAGAAATGCTGTTTTCTGTGTTCTGCCCATATCAGAAAACAGACTGCAGGCAAAATTGCAGCTATAGTGGGTGCAATGGGATGCCTCACTGGAAATGCTGCTGACTACCAATCTACCTAAAGTTAGTCTGTGGGAGAAATGAAATGACTAATGACAGTAGGTCATATTGCAAATGTAGGAAGATTTGTGGTGGAATGGAAAAGCAATCTGTCATCCAAAGCAGCAAGGCAGGGAGTAGGAACAAGCAGCTGAGGGAAAATGCAAGCTCTGATCTATAAGCACAGCTTCACATTTTTTTGCAGCTGTCAAAATCGTGGTACGTCCAAGAGTCCCAGGTTATACATCATTTAGCATGAAGATGCAAACAGAGAGGAGCTCTGGAAATGGGTCAGAGGTTAGAAATGGCAATAAATGCCTAGAGTCCTATAACTCCATTACAGGAGAGCTGGGCTGGCTCATTCCTGCTGTTTTCCTGTCTCTCAAAGCCAAAGATTCCAATTGCCCAGCAGTTCTCACATAAGCACAGCTTTGCCAGTTAGGTAATTAGCCTCAGCATGGGAACTGCACATTAACTGCTCATAAGCCATAGGCTGGCCACAACTGAGTTCACGTTCACTGTTCCTCACTGGGAAGGCTGAACACAGCCAAAACTGAACTGGAGTTGTTACCTGCAAATTCCATCCACGAAAAATAACCCTTGGACTCATCTGGGAAGGGGGGGCAAAGATTCATCTCGTCTGCTGATGCTTCTAAGGGTGGGTCCCAGGAGGGACCATATGATCACCTCTGAATAGGCTGTAAAATGTAGGGCACATCCATGTTTTTTCCATGAAAGCTACACCCTCTTTGTCCTTAAAGCAGCTCTATGGGATCCTCAGCTAGTTAGAAGCTTGCATAGTTTGCAAGACCACTCATTTGGGCTAGGAGGAATGGACATAGTAAGTTTGAAGCATTAAGCACCCAAAGTGGAGATAATCTGCCTTTCACAAAAGCATTTTTTAGTTTAGGGACATAGGAACGTGTGGCTGCAGGACAAACTGCTAAGGAAAATACACCACAGCACATATAGCTAGGCGGTGGCTGCCTGTGTGCAGTCTTTCACCCTGTCAGCTGCGTGAGGGAAGACGAGGCTACACAAACACACATGCACTCCCAAAGGAATCACACAGACCATCACCATGCCATAGTTAGACGCTGCATATTTATATTCTGGCATACTCTAGGGTGATTATTTTATCCTAAGTCACCACATGGAGCCTGAGGTATGTAAGACTTGCAAAGCCACACTATACATCACTCTCTGCAAATTTTTCTCTATGAATATTTCACTCTCTGATGCCTGCATGTATCAGGAATAACTTTGCTGAAGTAAATTCAGTTTTGCTGTGGACTTCTGCACATTATAGCTGCTAGCTACAATATATGGCAGTAATCATAAAAACATCAGCATGCTAGGAAAAGCTTTGCTTTCGATCAGTAGTGTAGGACACTGTGTGTAGGGAGACTAATTGGTATTTTAAGTGCATATCTTTTGTTACCTAACTTCTTTGTTGTTTGGCTTCATGGATCAGAGCCAGCAACTCTGTTGTCAGAATCTCGTCACAACCGAGCAACTGTGATTCATAACAGTCACAGTCTGAGTAATTAATGTCAACTACTTCAAAAACACTTATCCAAGGCAGTATTAACATATAACTTGAAGGTACTCTTTTAGCTCATGCCTTTGCAGAGAAGCTCTAGGCTTCAGAATTTTAGGGGCTTTCTTTTTAACTACTTAAGAATCAGCATTCTGTATTCAAATTATGATTAATTCAGTCTGTAGAAACCTAAACATTAGGTCAAACTTATACACGTGAAAAATAGAGGGGTGGTCTCTGCCCTAAGACCAGTAATCTTCCTACTACAAGCATTAGAACTTGCTTACAGCAAGTGGGTCTGCATTTTAGTAATGGCCAATTCTTATTCAATAAAAGGAAGCCCGGAGACTTTTCTACATGACAAAGCATTTGGCAACAACGTTATTTTGAACCATTTCCTCCTCTGGTCACTTATTTCTATTCCCATCAGCTCTTTCAGTAGCACTAACACGTCTTTTGTGGGGCTGCCCGATGAACCAGATCAGGAAACTGATCTAGGTTAAAAATTAGCCAGCAGAAGAAAAAAAAATAAAAATGGCACAGCAAGGAACTAAGCACAACTGCAAATCAGAGCATGGTAGCACAGGAATGGAAGGAACACACAGTGATACGGGAAGGAAGTACTAATGCCTGAAATCCTCATTATCACAGATTGCCTGGGGGTCGTGGGAATGATGGGGTCAGTGTCTCAATTAAGTTTTGCCTTTATTGAACCAAGCGTAGTTTTGTCAACAAGAGACATTAAAGAAATAATCTCTGATCCACAAATCCCTGACAGAAGAAGACCTCTGCTAAGGTGTAAGTAAATGCAGTCTAGAAAAGAGCTTGTTGCCTCCTCCACCTGTAACTGATACTGACTAGAAACAGCTCTTCTAAAGACCATAGTGCAACTGTGTGAAATGATTTTTTTGAGGGACAGACTGAAGGAGGCTAAGAAAAGTCAATTCACAAAGCAGAGGAGGCACAAATGGTCCTAGAAAATAAATAAATTTTCAAAATCTAACATGGAGTTTTTGTATAAATCAGACAGGGAACTGCGATTCTGCTAGAGGAGCAATCATAGCCTTGAGAGGATCTAGCAGTTAGTGGCAAGCTTTGGAAGAAAGTCTTCTGATGGATGTACTGGGCTATAGGTTTTGTGGTGGTGGTCCTCGGCCTCTGAAGGCCTGAGAGTTCTGTTGGAGATATATGGGGACAGAAGGAATTACAACTATAGTAGCTGGTAAGGTAGTCTTCTGTGAATATGCCACTTAAATATTTTGTTTGGAGGAGGGAAGATGGTTTTCTAATGTTGGTAGCTTTGCGGCTTTAACTGTATAACTAAATGCATACTTATTGTCCTGTTTAGACATGCCCTAATGAGAAAGATGTATGTATAAGTTGTTTGCAAACAACTATATGTATTTTAACAGTAAACACTCTTAGTCTATATTAAAGAAAAATTCTTTGTGTTTCTTACTTTGCTTGGTTAAGCACTTAGTAAGAGCAAAGCAAACCTGAGTTTCTAATCACAAAATAAAAGCTTAATGTGCAACAAACTTCTCTGAAGGCCTTGCCTCCTCTAGCATTTCAAGCTGAGAATTTGCTGAAACAGTAATGTCTGCACTCTGAAACGTTACTGGAGACAAGCCACATTGCTCCAGGATGACAAAGTTTGGTTTGCGAGGAAGGCAGTTGAGTTGTCCCTACGTTAGACGCTTGAAACTGGTGTTACTGTGCTTTGGAGAAGAATATTGCTGTGTTTCAAATTCTAGATGTGAGAATAAATCCATCTAGAACAACAGAGCTGCCCTGGAATAAGACTGATGGGAACTATTTCATTCCACCTCTACCTTGCTTAAAAATTTTTTGGGGGAAATCTAGTCAGGAGGCAAGAGGGATATGTTTACTAGCTTTTGTTTCCAGCTACTAGATCATGGTGAGCAACCTGTGTGTATATATAATTTTTTCATATCTTTTTAATTAAAGAATGTTTACATAATACCTGAACACAGTCTGAAACTAATATCACTCAAGCTCCATTATGTGTCAGTATCTCTTCTGACTCGTGAGGGCTGGCTGCATCCAAAATGCTTCGGTATATTGTGTCTATTGTTAACTTCTGCCTGTGCCCAAAGTTTTGGATTGTGACTTGGGCTACTTACAACTTTTTTTTCGAGCTCTATAGGGGCACTTAAAACAAACAAACAAACAAACATCTTCTCAAATTTTATTTAAGGCTACATTCTTTCTTTGGTACAGTGAACAGAAGCAGCAAATTAGACATGGAGCTCCTGTTTTACCCTTTTAACACATTATGTTGCATTTTAAATTTAAATGCGTATCTCATTCTTCTGGAAAACTGTCATTTCAGAAATTGCATCAAAAAGTTTACTTTCTTGACTACTAATAACACTATGTTACCAAAGCCTTCCAAAAAAGTGTTTAATGTTTAGCTTGTCTTTAAGGAAAGAGTGTTATAGACGTGGTAAAAATTTCATGTTGTCTTCATGCCCACAGGGGAAGACTTCGCCAGCACAACTACAATAGCAGATCCGTAAAGTGGACAAGATGCATGATAACAAATCTGTAAGGTATACTGACGGTAAGCCTTATTCTGACATCTATGTTAAGATTTACACTCCTGTAATGTAGTTAAGACCAATTTTTGTTTTTCTTGTTTAACCACTCCACTGGGGGTGAGGGAAACCAGTTAACATGATATGATCACACTTAACAGACTTTTCTGTTGTTACAAGAACCAAGAAACGATAAACCACTGTGTCAGCAACACCTCGCACTAGGTACGCTGTGCTTTGTATGATCAGAAATGTTTCCAAAGAAAAATGAAGGCATGATGATATTGATCAGATATTTATTTCTCCATATGCAGATCAGGCTACTCATGGTCCACTCTCAGGAGGCAGAAGAGTAGCTTCTGATTATTTTTTAACATTTTTAGATGAACAAAAAAAACCTCCTTTAAAAAATCCACAAACTAATAAAAACTGAAGATCACAAATGTGTTTTGACTTAAGATTTTGTGGTTATTTTCAGCTGAATTGCTAGCTGGTGGCTTTCAGTGGCAATCACAGATACTTAGCACCTTTGAATTTCTAGATTCAAGTACCTTCTATCCCCCCCTCATTAGCAAATACTTATACATCAGTTATCCCTTTGCAAAATATCTTCTTGAAAGATATGCATGCAGTGAGAAACAAAACATTAGTGCTTTTGAAGAACTTTAGAATGGAAGTGCAATCAACCCAAAAATCATACTGAAAAAAATGTATTTCTTCCTTCCCAGCTTCCTAGTCACAAGTTCAAACCTCTCTCTTCTAAAAGATGTAGTTCTCTGATTGCCCACAAATGCGATGAACTGAAAACATCTCCAAATAGACCCTTTATATTAACTTAGTAAGCTAATGTTGTAGTAGGAAGTCACTTGCTCTGCGGAAGAGAAGAAAGGGATCCTTTTGGTACCAACAGGACAAATCATCCAGGGCACTCAATGTAGACTGCGTGCTCCTGAGTGCAAATCGTTGGCTATAATAGATGATTTGCTTGTCTTTGTCTCAAACATTTGGTAGAAAAATAAAGATGATCATGTCTAGGACTGAGAGGGAATTTTTTCTTTTTTTTCCTCCTCCAGCACACCAAGGATCAGATTTGATCTTGTGCATGAATGTGCTTTTCCCTACACTATTCCATATTTGGCACGATTTTTGCAGTGAAGAAAGAAGTTTACCCACATGTCATCTCTGGGTATAATGTCCATCATCACTGTGGAGTTCAAAGCTAGAAAGTACAATGGCTAAAACAGATGTATTCAGCCAACAGTAAAACTGACATTATTGCTAACCCTGGTGAAACCTCCCTGCGTAGTCAGTGGTAGAAATCTTACAGAGAAAGAAGTTGGACAGAATAGCACACAAACCTAATACCTTTCATACCTGATTGGCAAATGGAAGAGAATGCTGGCAGACAAATGCAGTTTACTATAGAATGAATGCTGTTAGCATCAGTAGGCATAAACTACATATTCAGATTATCAGGGTTGCTACTGCACTATACATAAAGATGTACGTTATTCCAGTCTAACAAATTGCTAAATGAAGTGGAATCCCCTAACATTGATGCAGCAGGCAGCTGTGATGCTGGGGAAAACCAAGATGAACAGATTTCAGCAAGTGGCTTGCTTGCTTATCCCAAGCAGCAGCTGAATTGCCATGAATTAGATGGGCCGTTAGTCTGACTTAATAGGGCATTTCTCATGAAGTCTCAATTTTATTCACAATATTCTTTAGAGACACTTGAGGGTTTGCAGTGCTGCACTGCAACTTGATATTGGTGCCTGAGAAACTGTGGCAGGGCTATGCAAGCAGGTCTTACCTTTTGGGAAGACAGACTTTTGAGCAGATTAAGAAGCACAATACCAGAATGAGCTACTGCTGCTATCATGCCCATATGTTGAATTTTGTAATTATTCAGTAAGCCCCTCTGAAAAACAGGGAGCAGGGTCCAAGGAAGGAAACTATAGCTATCCACTGCCTGTGTTTAAAAAAAAAGGGGGTATGAAAAGCACTGATTCCTTCCTGGTGGCACACCAGTCACTCCAGCTGGAGTAGAGCACAAACTCTGAGAGATTACTACCTTCTCATCAGAGGCACTGGAAGTCAGTTAACATCAGCCCGTAGTTCATCCACCAGATCATGAGTTATATCTTTAGAGGAGGCAGACCCTTTTCAATCCTGTTGGTTGTGCTACACATGTAGAAAACTCTAGCATAAAGGTGGAGTTCGAAAGCTGAGAATGATAAAACTTTGTAAGTTATGCTATTTTTCAGATGAGGCACCAGCAGTATGTGCATAGTAAACTGGCTTCATCAGCTCACCTGCTGTAAACTGGTCACGTCCGTACACGAAGTCTGCAATCCAGTAGTCTGTGCTGTAGTATTTAAAGGAATGGGAGGGGAAGGTCTCCTCTACCCACTAACAAACTCCTTCGCATCAAAAGACACCAGACAGGAGTTCCTGAACTTGTAACTTGAGGCAGGACTTCAGGCTGAAGCGAACAAAACAAATGTAGTCTGCACCACAGTATCTGAAGAGATGTAACCTGCTATGCCTTGCATATGCTGAGTCAGAAGTCAATGTCATTTTGTCCTTGTGCTTGAGTGAGACTTACATAGGTGACTTACTAGTGGAGACCTAAGGGATGGGCAGAGTTCAGTTATGCCAAGAAGGACTGAGCCAAGGTGTCACCGTTGAAGTTAACGTTGATGGAACAATAGTGCTGTTGTATGTCTCACAGGCTGCCATAGGGAAAAGGGCTAGAGAATGGAAAAGGAAAAAACGTAATACAGAAGGGAGAAGACATTAAACAAGCTGGTAGGTGTCTGGCAACTTCTTGCACAGCTGGGAGATCTTACTGCTACCGATTTTGCAATGAATTGCTAAAAGCAGGAATGCTGCAAATCGGTGAGTACCTGTGGGCCATAAGGAAGCCCTGACAGAGATCAGCTCTGGACTCACTTATCAGTCCAGGCAGCAGCACAGAGCCCAGAAGCGCTCCAAGACCTGTGGCCTGCAGCAGTGACCCCTCGGGCCGCGGGGTCTTATCTAACGGCCAGCAAGGGAAAGCACCAGCGTACACCAGGTCAGGCAGCGCCTAAACCACCGTCTCGCGGGTCAGGCAGAGCCATTTCGGCCCTGACGCAGGCGGCTGCGCTTCCTGACTGCCATGGCACAAGGGGCTCCCTGGGGCTGAGCTGGGGCGCGTTAGTGTCCCCCGAGCCCAGTGAAGGCTCGGTCCCTACCACCTCCCCTCCAAGAGTGGCCGGGGCCCGGGGCGTCCTTGCCTGCCGGACATCGTGACGTCACGTCGCCCTACGAGAGGGGGACGTAGGCTCTTCCGCTTCGGTAGGCCCGGCTGCACGGGAGGCAGGTGCGGAACCCTCCACAGCGACTTCCGCCTCGGTAGGTGTCATGGCGGTGGGGCGGGCCGCTCACGTGACGGCGCCTGGCGCGGCCGCGGTCTCGCCCGCAGCTCTCGCGGTACTGCGTCACCCCCCGCCCGCGTCCCCCCTCTCGCCGTGGCCGCTCGCGCAGCTGCTCAGCTCTCGCTATATAAAGGGGCGAAGCGGGCAGAGCGGGCGGCTGGCGGCGGCGGCTGCAGCCCTAGGGCCGGCGAGCGAGGCCGGGCCAGGCCGCGGGTCTGCCCGTGAGCCGGGGCGGGACGCGCGGGCTCGGGGGGAAGCGCAGCCGGGCAGGTTTATTGTTTTAGGGGCGACTCCCCCCCCCGCGGTTGGGGGCGTCCCGGGGGGCTCGGGACATGGCGAGCTCGACTAACACAAACCCCGTGGTAAGGACCGGGTCGGGGGGCGAGGGCGGCCCCGGGGGCAGCGCGGGCGGAGGGGGCTGGCAGGGCCCGCCGCCCCCTCCCCCGCACTCCCTTCCCTCCTGCTGCCCGCCTTGGCGGCCCCGGCCCACTTCCCCGGCGGGAAGGGGCGGCGGGCGGCGCGGGGCAGCCTCTCCCCCCCCGCGCCGCAGGGAACCAACTTGTGGCGCCGGGGTTGAACGCGGGGGTGGCGGGACGGGGCGGCGGGGGCGCGGGGCGGGGGAGGCCGGGGGTCCGGCGGGGCGGGAGGGCAGGGTGGGCGGGGGGGGGGGCGCCGCTGCCTGCGGGAGCCGCCCGGGGAAGGGGCGAGCGGCGGGGAACGCGGGCACTGCTGCCTGCCCCGCCGCCGTCCCAGGCCGAGGGGAAGCGGAGCCCGAGACGGGCTTCGGGATGGTGGTGTCGGTGTCGGGCGAGCTCGCCCGGGGCTCCGCTGGAGCCATTTTATGTTGCCTTATACGAAGGAGACGATGGTTGAAAAGCACTTCTCCCAGCCGGGCTGGATCGGCGGTGCCGGGCGAAAAAAAAGCCCTGGACTTCCCTCCGGCGAGCGAGGCAGTATTTATTTTAAAAAAAGAGATAGAAAAGGAAAAAAAAATACCCCTCTCCCCGCCGTTCCCTTCTCGTGCTTTCTGCGCCGTGGCGGGCGGCTCGCGGCTGCACTTGCCCTCACAGTGGTTTGCCACAAGCAGTCACACAAACCTGCGCAGCCACCGAGCCCCCCGACCGCTGCGCTCTGCTCCCCCGCGCGCCCCCGGCCGCGACCGCCGCCCCGAAGCGCTGGAGGAGACAAACCCGGCGTCCCGGCGGCGGGCTCGGCCCCCTTGTTTGTGGTGCGCGGATCCATCATGGCTTCCCTCTGCCTTTCTGCCTCCCTGCTCCTAGTGTTCCTCCTCCCTGTGGCTGCCCTGTTTATATAGAGCTATTGCCGCTCTCTAATATAGACTCTGCTAGGATGGGAAGGTGCTTTCCAGCCCCACGTCACCGCCTCTCCATTTAAACACCACATCAGCCTTTAAATAGGGAGCGAGCCGCGAAGCGCGGGCTGGGAGGTGCATGCGACCGCGGCGCAGGCTGGCAGCCGGGCGGCTGGTCCCTCTCATCCGACCGGGCTTTCACCGCCGTTCCTTTCCCATCCCTTCCCTCCGCGCCGCCCGTCGCCACCGGCCTGCAGAGCGGAGGCGATTGCTGCTGGCTCCGGCGGGGGCGGCTCCTGGATGCTGTGCATGGGCTTTCCTTTGCTCTTATGGATTGCACAAACACAGTTTTCGAGTCCTCCTGCGTTTCAGACTCTCTGCCTTTTCGTTTGTTTTGTCTTTTTTTTTCTCTTCCCTTCTCCCCCCCCCCCCCCCCCCCCCAATATTCCTGTGCTTCCCTTAAGCTCCTGGAAGTACTTTTTTGCTGGATGGGGAAAGTAGAGTTTAAACAGTTTTTACTCAGTACGTCAGGGAGAGATGTGGTACTTGTTTTACGGTGCATTGCCACAGTCTGACTACAACTGTTGCCCTAAAAGTAATGCTACTATTAAAGTTTTGTCTGTGGGTCACAGGCAACAGACAGTACTTGGTGATTTCTGAGCGTTTCTGGTTACTTAAGCTGACAGGTGTACAAATTTTATTACAGTCTAGGAAAAGCAAAAGGTGGGGTTTTTTTAAACTTTAGTTAGTATCTGGTTTAATTACAATATACAGGATATTGTGAAACAGTATACAAAAGCAAATGCAAAGCATTCTTGTTTGCCTTTCCAAATCTGAAATTTTACAGATCTACATGTGAGTTGGGGTCATGCAACGGCAAGATAGTTTCATTGCTTTGATATTTTGTCAAGTTTTGTGTCAGAATCTTTCAGCAATGTAGTCAGTCATTACATGCAGGGTTGTTAGTAGGATGTGTGTTCAATGTGTGTGATCTGAGTCTGTTAGTTGACCTGTTTATAAACTTCTAGCATTGTTTTTTGATTGCAATAAAAGGATCTATTTCTGTATAGTAATTAGAGGTTTTGCGTTTTTTCAACCTAATTAGTGCTGAATAGCAAATATATATATTGAATAATTTCCAGAGTACTTGTAAATATCTTGGTTTTAACAGTTTACTGAGACTTGCTTTATCTCAGCTTTATTTCAGTACTGGCATAACTTTTGTAAAGTTCTCTTGGAAGATGTCTGTGTTTGAACACTGTGCTTGGAATAGCAAAATCCAAGCTTACAATGAACCTGCTTCAAATAAGCATGCTTTAGGCTAATTTTCAATTAGGCAGCAAAACCTTGAAATAGTGCATGGTCAACTTTATCAAATTCAAGTCTCGTTCAGTAGCAGGGATCACGGTGCTTGCTCTAAGATTACCAATGATGAATAGGAACATTTTAAAATACTGCAACTGGGTGATAACTGTAGGAAGGTAGACCCTGAGCCTGATGTGTCAGTAGTGTCACATCAGCATGTGATCAAATCTGAATTGCTAGAAATCTGTTCTTCCTAATAAAGTACAAGTAAAATACTTTAACAGTAGCATACAGTATAAGATTTTGTAGGTGACAAAGGTAATCCATTTATAAAAGTCCATGACAACATAATAAAAGCTCAAATTTTAATACTTAGGTTGTAGATGATATATATTACTACTTTTTACACACACCTTTGATGTAATTGTGACTAAAACTAGTTATCTTTACTGTGCACTCTTCTAGTTGTTGTATAGCTAGCTTCCAGCTGTAACTGCACACACTGGAAAAAGATTAGTAGCTTTTCCAGAATAACTGTAGAAGCAACTAGGAACAAATGGCTGTCAAATGCACAAAGCCTGCCGTGATATATCTTTTCATAATGTGTTGGTTATTGGAAACCCAAACTGCTGAAATCCCAAGTGTTGTGATAATAATTACAAAGAGATGCAGTTTTTGTAGCCTTGAAACTGAAAGAATGTAGGAAGTGTAAGCCCCTGAAGGCATGTGGTGTTTCTTAAAATAGCTCGCTGATTGCTCCTCGGATTTGTAGTGTGTAGCAGTCTCACCATACTCGGAGCTTTCCTTACAAGTTGCTTAGAGAAAGTGAAGTGTAATCGTTTCCTTATGTTCCCGGGGGGAAGTACTATATTTCAAATTTTTGTGTGTGTGTGTTTGTGGTTGTATCTAATAAATCAGGAATTTTAATTGTTGTCTTTAATCTATAGTGTTTGGAGTAGTGTTTATTGAAGAGTGATTTGACTATTTTGCTCTTAAAAGAGTTCGAAGTTTATAGCAATGTACTCTTTGTGAGGGAGGCACTTTAATATAAACCAGATGAAAGCATGATTATTTTAATAGCAAACTTTAAAGTTTCCATTATGTTCTCATCGCTTTCTCTGAATGCGGAAATTTACTGGAAAGCTTAACTCACTGCTAGTCCATCTTTAGACTTGTTCAGTGATTGTATTCCCATGTTTACTTTTTGAGTAAGCAGCGTATGGAAATAATATTGTCATTCAACTCTGGAGTCTTAGGTAGTTTGTATAAACAGCTTGAGTATTATATAAATAATACTTAAAGCCAACACTTAATGTATATCTAAAACTTCTTTTTAAAGTCTAGGGCTTAAGGCTGTTCTGTGATTTTACTTGCTGGATTTGCCTCTGTTGAGGTAGGAAAAGAGCTTTCTGTGATATTCTTTGAAATTCTACTATGGATGGCTCTTAAAGGCATTGCTGCTCCCTCTGTGGAAGGCTGAGCATCCACCTGGGCTGGATGTTCAGTAGGAGTGTGCACAAGAGAATATTTTCAACAGGACAGGATTTTTCCAAGTATTATATAAACATGTATAGGTAAAATCGAACAGACACTGTTTCTTTATAGGTGTGCAGATACTTTCTTCTTCGTTCCCTTCTTTCTAATCATACAGCTGTGAGTGTACCATGTATTGTGATACTGTGTGGCTTATTCTGACCCATCTTTAGATCCAGTGCACTGTGTGGCTCATGCAGAGAGGTACATGCGCATACAGACTGCTTGTGGGTTCATGAACCTGCATGGTACTAGGCTCATTGCACCCCTGTTATGCTCTTGTCTTTGGGGGGGGGCTTAGCTTGCTTGGGCTGTTGGAAGTTGTGCACATGAATGCTGTGTCAATGGCAGAGTAAACACTTGTGCTCTTTCTGCTGTTGTGTTAAACTAATTCTGGACAAACCAGTATCTTGCTCTTTGAATTTGTTTTTTCCGTTACTACACAGGGAGAAAAGGAAGCATTCCTAAGCAGACTGTTGGACTGTAGGGTTGGTTTGCTGTATTTGAATTTTTTTTTCTAGGGCTTTATAAACTGGGGAAGCTTTGTAAATAACTTTACAAAAATGCCTGACTGTGGAGATAGGCAGTGGTAACTGCTGGTGGAAACTATTAGGGCCTGCATGTGTAAAATCTGTTTTATTGGAAAAGTGGACCCTGGTAGATGATTTGAGGAGAGGAGTATTTAAGGAGAAAATGCAACATTCCTCCTCCAGGAATTTTTATTCTAATTTCAGATGTACAGGTAGTTCCCTTGACTTAAGTAAAGTAACTCGTGTGCCTGAGGTTAAGCATGTTTATTTGCAGAATGTGGTTTTGGCATTGAGAAACAGATGCTTTTAATATAATAAGGAGCAATATACACAATAGGTTCAGTAGCGTTTCTGTGCTAGTTGAATCATGTAAGTTTTATGCAATTTGTTTAATTATAGAAATGATAGGACTTGATGTTATTAAGTAGAATGTCTTTTTGCATCTTTTATAAATTATATGTACGTGGAAAAATAATCCCGTTAATGATGCTTCACAGATTTAAAATACTAGTGCTCAAGAATAGTCTGGCTTTGAAAGTCTGTTTTAAATGTCACTATAAGCACAGGTAATGCTGTGCTTGGAGGTCTGGATATGTGAGCATGCAGTATTCTTTTGAAAGAAAATATCTGCAAATAGTCTGGTATATTTTTTCTTCTGGGTAAGTTAAGTTTTAGACATAGATGCTGTAAATGTAGTTTCAGGGCTGGCAAACTTGACTCTTTTACCTGAGGTCTTGAAATTTTTTTTTTGAGACAAATAACACAAGGATGAATACTGACACTTCAGCTGCTTGATTTTCAGCAGCACGTTTTAAAGCTGAAAAGTGGCAAACTGATGAAATATTAAAAAGGGAAAAAATAGGGTGCTGATAGCATGTTATTTGCCAAAGTATTGACTTGTAGTCAATAACAGTGGTTTGTGGATTTTTTTGTTTGTGTTTTTTTTCTTTCCTCCCTGGTGTTGTCCCCCCTTTTTATTTCTGTTTGGTGGTTGTTTTTGTATGAAAAATCACTTGAGTGTGCCCTAGTGTGGAGTTTGTTTTAAATGCCAAGGACATAAAGCACTAAGCAGCTATCAGGCTTCCAAATATGTTCTCTTCTCCCCTATAATATCACTGCATTTCTTTTAAGGTTTATGGATTTGTGATTTGGGTTTTTTTTAAACATTTAAAAGCAAAGTTATTCAGTTTCTTTTTGTGCTTTATTGGCCGCTCAACTTTTTCCCAGACTAGTGAATTGTGTTGATATTCTCCCTTTATTACTCCATAACATAGGCGTAGAAATTCTGTAACGTATGTGCAATATGATCTTTAGCATATCTGTAACAAGTTCAACACTTGTGGCATGCATTAAGCAATGTATATGCCTAAAATAAATGCTTTAAATGTATGCAGTAAATCTGTGTAGTTCAGGTCTGCTGGGCTAAATGTGTGCACTTGGTTCAGGTGTTCTGCATGTGTATTGGAGTCACAGTGCTCTTTGGGTACCAAGCCCATTGCTTGAGTAGAGAATGGAGGTTGTGTATATGCAAACCAAATCTGATGGCATCATGTGGTATTTATTGCTTAAGGAAGTTACAGAATGGGGTAGAGGAAGATGTCCAGTTACAGAAAGTTGCAGATACTTTCAGATCAGTTTAAAAATGGTCTAGCCCCAGCTCAAGGAACAGCTTTGGTCAACAAAGTATATAGGGTTCATAGACTGTAGGCTTAGCTACCCTAATTTAGAGCTCATAGTGGTACCTTGCAATTAGATGGCACAGATATTTAAACCCAACCAAAGTATCATTGATGTTCACACATGTGTAAAGGTCCAGGCTGTGCTAATTAAAAGATACAGCACCTGTATTACAATTGTCCTGTGGTCCCATGAATTAAATTTTGTGCTTTAATTGATAAGGTTAAATATTTATGTTGTCTTTTTAACATTGTACCTGTGTTTTAAAATTCATAAAATGGTAGGACTTGAAAGGGACCTCTGGAGGTCATCTCGCAACCCCCCTGTACAAGCGGGTCCACCTAGAGCCAGTTGCCCAGGACTGTGTCCAGACAGCTTTTGAATATCTCCAGGGATGGAGACTCCATGCTTCTTCTGGCAACCTAAAGTGAATTGACAATGTATTTTATCATTGTCAGTTTAGGCATGAAATCAGTATAAAATAATAATAATGTATTTGTAGTATTTCTCCTGAAAAATTTCAATGTGAAAACATAAGTACTGATTGAAAACAGAAGTCTGTCTAGCCTAATATCCAGTCTTCAAAAGTTTCTGTAAACACATGTTTAAGGAAGAACAAGACATTTGCACGAATGCTTCTAGTTCTCCGAGTCTCCAGTGTTTCTCAGCTCAAGATCATTCCAAGCCATATTTGGATCCTGTTGAGCTAGCAAGCACTGATAATTTTCTTTTCTCTGTATTTATCTAATATCCTTTTGAACTTTTAATGTTCTTTGACATAAATATTTTGCATACATGCAGATATATTTATGTATTCAGTAAGTACATTGTCAAGCAGGAAACAAATTTACTGAATGGAGAAGAGTCTCCTGTTTTTTAATTACACTCCTCATAGCTTGAAAATTCTTTTGCCATAGTTATATCACAGAAGGTAGTGAACAGTCCCTTCCCTTTTCACCTCGTATGAACTTTTCTTGCTAATTTATACTTCCTCGGATATTTTAGTTGCCCTGAAACATGCACGGTATTCTGTAATATAGTTTTCAGAGAGTTTTTTTTTGGGGGGGGAAAGTATTATTTTAACATTGAAGTGATAAATATCTTTCAAAACAGCACTCACTATTTCCTTTTTTTTAAAAAAAAAAAAGCCGAAATTGTACAGGTCTGTTATTGAAGATGTCATCAATGATGTCAGAGAAGTTTTTCTGGATGAAGGAGTAGATGAACAAGTTCTTATGGAACTCAAAACAGTAAGTGGCAACTGAAAAGTCTCTTTTTAATAGACCAGTACGGCAGTTGTTTTTTGTATATGCTTACTATTGTATGGTGGTTAGCTAAGCATTGTATTAATCTTGTGTATCTGTAGCCCCATGTTATTTGAATTACACTGCTGTATAGAGAGATCTGCTCACCTTGTTCACTTTCCCTAATCTGGCATGTCAAACAACATAAACTAACAGCAGGCATCCATATTCACAGGGTTATTTCAGTCCATGAAATGTCATATCTTTAAAAAAGGAAGAAGAGAATGTGTTTATTTTGGAGCAGACAATTCTTAAGGTTTCTCTGCTGAAACAATAAAGCATCTTTTCTGCTGGATGTTTTTGTCTTTCTGAAGAAGGAGTTGCATTGTTGGATGCCTTGTCAGACACCGTTCAAAAGGGAAGAGAAAAGACAAGGGAAAAAAAAGGGGGGGGGAATAAAATGAAAGTTGACTGGGAAAGTAGGTGTCTGTTTATCTCAGCTGTTGAATAAGGATTTATTCAGAAAGTGGGACATCCCACGCTCTCAGCATTTTTAAAGTATTAAAGCATGTGGAGTGGGACAGAAATCTTGAGTTTGGCTAGACAGAAACAGGTGGAAAGAAGAATAGATATTAAAGGTTAAACTTAGCCTGACAATACTTAAGGAATATTCAGTTCCTCTTCTTAAAACATTTCCTCTGTGGAGTTATCTCTGAAGTCTGTATTTGTCTAAGGGATTTTTGGCTAAGTAGACTGCGCAAGATAATCAGCGAGAACAAATTCAATTTTGGAGTACTTTCTTTATATTTTTTCAAATCCTGTCAAATATAAATCATACACAGAGATTTCTCTTTCCTTTTCCAAACTAGCTGTGGGAGAACAAGCTGATGCAGTCCAAGGCTGTAGATGGCTTCCATTCAGAAGAGCAGCTTTTGTTGCATGTGCAACAGCAGCAACAGCAGCAGCAACAGCAACAGCAGCATCATCACCACCACCATCACACACAACCTCAGCCACAACAGACGGTGCAGCAGCAGACTCAGCCACAGCAAGTCCTTATTCCAGCATCTCAGCAAGGTCAGATTTACTAATCTCTAATCTAGGTTAGAGATTTACTCTCTAATTTGGACTCCAAAGTTAGACTAACTCTTCAGCATATTCTAAAGTAGGGCAGGATGTTTATGTGATAGATAACTTTGTGTCTTTAAGTTAAATTTTGTTTCCACTTATCTGGGCAAAAAATATCTTGATGTTAGTCATATTCTTCAGAAGACTTTGGAAGAGGTGAATTCTTCTCTTGGTCTACTACATAACTTATGTTTTCAGAATACGTGACTTTCAGATTCTGTCAAAAATCCATTAGCAGCTCTGTATTTCAAGCCAGTGTACGTAAGGACTTGACAATTTGGTCATGAAGTAGTGATGTCATCAGGAGCAAACTGATTAAAAAATGTGTTACTGTTTAGCATAATTAGATGCAAGGACGTGAAAAATACTTGCATACAGTCTGAATATACGTAGATGTTTTTCATGTTAGGACAAGTTTCAAGCGAAAAGCATAATGGCTGGGTATTTTTGTGGTCTTAAAAGTTTGCACACTGCGTAGGTGTGGATGTTCAAGGTATATTTTAGCTAGCCATAACAATATTGTTTCTTGCAATTATTGTCTATGTGTTCTTAATGAATAATTTAAGGAAAGCATTTTCGGCGATTACAATATCATTTGAAAATAAGGTAAATACTACTGGATTTGACTGCCTCTATGCTGCGTAAACAAATATGCCACCTGTAAAGTCTTTTGAGTTGTGTTTTCACTGTTTTATCAAAATTGTGGCTTAAAATATTTATCTGTCATAGTCAGTTGCAGACTTCAGTGTTTTTTATCAGATTTCATGGCTCAGAATGTATGTTCATAGGTACATTGTCCAGCCTAGAGAAGAGAAGGCTCCGGCGAGACCTTATAGCAACCTTCCAGTACTTAGAGAGGCCTACAGGAAAGCTGGAGAGGGGCTCTTTATCAGGGAGTGTAGCAATATTACAAGGGCTGATGGCTTTAAGCTGAAAGAGGGTTTAGATTAGATATTAGGAAGTTTTGTTTTTTGGTTTTTTTTTTTGTTTTTTTTTTTACTGTGAGGGTGGTGAGGCGCTGGAACTTGTCCAAAGAAGTTGTGGATGCTTTCTCCCTAGAGGTGTTCAAGGCAATGTTGGATAAGGCTTTGAGCAACCTGATCTAGTGGGAGATGTCACTGCCTGCGGCAAAGGGTTTGAAACTGGATGATCTTTAAGGTCATTTGTAACCCAAACCATTCTGTGATTCAGTGATGATTCCCCCCCATCACAGAGGCACCCACAAAACAGGCAACCAGCCACTAAAAATAATGTGGATTTACTTACCATTCTAACAAACAAAAATAAACCACAGATTCAGATGTCAGTTGGGAATCATTACTACACAACTGCCTTAAGAATTCCTAAGTCTTACAAACAGTCCTTCAGGAGGATGACCTAGAATGCGCACAATCACTAACCTGTAAGATGAGGGCTCTCATTCTCAGGGACGTTACCCTGGGCTGCAGTAGATCCAAGAGGAGGTTTCCTAGTGTGTTGCAGGCTTTCAGCTCTGAGGAGGAACCAACTCAAACTGACTGTCCTGTAGAACCCCATTTTATACCACAGTCGAGTGTGATTTGTGGCCATTCTGATGGACTGGGGACCCACATCTGCTGGGACTGTGTGCCTGGCAACAGTTCTCTACCTTCTGGCCCACTAGTAGAGGACTGGGTGGGGAATGGGGGTTTCAACATTTGGAAAACCCTGGTATTTGTGTCATTGGCTAGCTTGGTATTTGTCACATTCTTGTTAGGCCATGATCTTTGCCAGGTACTTAGTAGACCCCTACCCTTATTAGACTCTTTGTTGGATTCTTCTCAGGGTGGTCCACCTTATACAATCCCCAGCCCCTCCCCCTAAAGTCCCCAAACCAACCACCATGTATTCAAAACAGAATAGAAGTAATGTGACAGGAATTTGTTGTTGGGGCTTTTTTCCTGGGAGTGTTGTGGTTTGGGGTTTTTTGTGGGTTTTTTCTTTGTGTTTGTTTTGTTTCTTACAGCACTTTGTATTTTGGCTAGACATAAATCTGTTTCAACCGTTGGGGTAAAATTAGTCTTGAGGTTAAGACCCCTGGATTCACATGGCTTCAAATGATCTGGGTGTCTTAGCTTAAGTTAAAATCATCAGAGCCTGGGAAGTCTATGCACCAAAACTTCTAGTGGCTCCTTAGCTGAATAGCTGTGACTCTACTGACCAGGTTTCCTCCAGTAATATGGAGGTCCCTGTCCTCTCATTTGTGTCTTTAGGCAAGATTTTACTCTACTCTTAGTAACTCACTTATAACGGATTTATTGGTTCGCAGTGTTGCGGCTTATGGCGAAATGACAGTGGATGCTAAATTAAATTAGGGTATCAAAGCATTTTTGTGAATTAGTTGACTTCTCTGTTCCATGGTGGAGATGGTGTAGTAGTTCTTTGCATGATCTAATGCAGTCCCAGAGAGAGATCAGGACGATCAGCATGGTGATCCTGCTGTCCTGTCTGTGGTCTTGGCACAGGGTCACAAGATTTCCTTGGGTTCTTTAGCCCTCGCTGGGTCCTATGAAAGTTGGAGAGATGGCCTCAGATCTTGTTTTTGAGGCTTCCCTCCCCAGAATCTTTTCTAGAAACTCTCAGTAATCCCCAGTATTCTTAAGTGCCTTTGATTATAGGATTGAATGGAGAATACCTTGTCAATGATTATTTTGTTCACATGGCACTGATACTAGCACTGGCAACCTGCTTGTTCTATAGCCCTGGACTTTGTGGATGATCAATGGGTTGTTTGCGTAGTTGTGCTATCTGTTTCCTTCAGTACAACAAAACTGTTTTATTGTTTGGGACGGTTGGTTGATGATACTTCATGTTTCTGCAACGTTAGAGAGACAGTGAAGATCACGAGCTTATGCTAAGAGCCACATTAACTAGACCTAACTCAAGCTAACTACTGCATCCTGTAACATATTATTCATCTCGGAATAGTCCTTCCAAGTCTGTTTTAAGAGTTAAAACCACTGCCAGTTGATGTTTTTGGAGAACTCTGATAGTAAAAACTTTATGAATGTTTTACTTATACCTTTAATTTCAGAAATGTATTTTAAATCTTGCTGTACAGGGTCAGAATAGGTAACTGAAGCCCTTGAAATAAGATCCATAAAGTAAGTCAAAATAGCTGTTTAGCCTCTCAGAGCTGATGTTGAATATTGTCTTGAGAATAAAACTTGGTAAGATCAGACACTACTCGGTAGCTGGTTTTTTTTATGAAACTCAGCTGATGTTTGGATAATGTTCTGAGTTATTCTGTCTTGGATGTTATTTTGCACAGAATGTGTAGTTTTCGTGAAATGCTGGGTTTTTTTTTTGTTTCTAGCACCTCAGCAGCAGGTAATTGTGCCAGATTCCAAGCTGATACCACACATGAATGCATCAGGCATGGTAAGAGAAGCAGAAGTTTATACATACGTACATACACTATCACTCTAAGTTGTTTTGTTTAAATAGTCAGCACAAATCTGGTATTAGTCATCAGATGTTTACCAGTGTGTCCTAAATTACTTTTAAAGTTGTGTGCCATCTTTGAGTTTTGGTTCTGCACTGATCTGGGAAGAGGCATCCAGGGTTTTAGTTTTGATAACAAATCTAGGACTTACCTTGATCCTCTGCTTTAAATATGTTTAATGAAAACTTTTTTAAAATCAAGTTGGAATACTGTTGGTGTGAAGCTGAATGATGCTCATCATACACCAGTACAATACTCTTAATTGATGCAAGCGTGTTGTAGTTCCATCAGTTGCTACAAAACTTAAGCTTATATCAAATAAGAGGTTATTTAGCAGTTCACATTGATTTTTCTGGTCACATCATTTAGATTCACCAGTTTCATAATAACATAGAAAACTGAATCTGGTCATTTACCCTTTTCTTGTAGTTTCTATTTCTGTAAGTTACTTTTGATTATCTTGCTTTATCTTGCTGAAAGAATTACTTGCAAAGCAATGAAAACAGCTAATAAGAGTTAAATACATGTATTAAGACCAGAATTCATTACATTCTCACAGCTTTTATGGTAAAAGTACATAGCAATTTTCCTTGGTGATATCTAATTTTGGCAGTTGTAACTACTGTATTGTCCAGCCGACTTGAGGAGGTGGTATTCTTAAAAGTAGGAAATAACGCTTTCTACCCAGTAATGAAGTTTAAATCCTTTCAGTAGAAAAGAGTAATCGTCCATGATTCTTTTATAGTGAGGAAAGGGTGACTTCTCCATAGGCAGTTGAAGTTAGGCCCTTGAAAGGGAGAGGCTTCTGGAGAAGTCTGTCTCCCTCTGTGAGTTAAGGACTTAAAGCAGATCTTTGTGTTTACAGCTCCCATAATTGTGTTTGAATTCGGTTTCCTTGTAAGATCATATCATTCAGCAGTTTGAGTCTTCAGCTTCTCTTTTAACCAACTGTCTTGAGTGAAAAAAATTAGTCATTCTGTGAACAGTCAGTATACTTGTATGTGTATATTCACTCAAAAGAGCTGTTAGGCGGGACTTGAAATGCAAATCATTTAGACAATGAAGGAAAGTACAAATCTGATTACTATTCCTTGTAAAAACAAGACAGGCAAAGATGATAATTGCTTCAGTACCTTACATTTCTTCAGATTTGTAGGCCCATGTCTTTAACTGCTTTGAAAAACTAGGTAAAATTGCCACATGAGCAGAGCAATGTTGTACTCTGATATTTTTTTCTCCTCTGCTTTCTCTACTCATCTACGGAAAGCAGAGGAGAAAAAAATATCCTGAGCTTGCAGATAAACCAAGAAACTATGTGGAGCTGGATTTAGGTGTGATGCTTGGGGATTGTTGCTTCAGACATCTTCCTATGAAGAAAATAGGAAAATAATTTTTATATTTAGTATACTGTACAGTTGACTGCTTGCATTTCAGTACCTGCTTGTGTGCAAACATTGTCGACAGCAATTAAAAGGTGCATATTTTCAGGCAATAGTTTGTGAGATGAAACACTGGCAATAACATCCATGTTTAAAAAGGGTTTTTTTGTGTTTCAGAGTGCTGCAGCCACTGCAGCTACGTTGGCTCTCCCTGCTGGCGTTACTCCTGTTCAGCAGATACTTACAAATTCAGGTAACTGTCTTACCATTGAGATTAAACAATGGTTTTGAGAGTGCTTGGGAGGGAGAAATTCAGGGGTTTATTCCCTGTGGTATATTGTTAAAAAGCAGAACCAGGGAATCCAGCCTTACAAGATAATGCGGTCTCCTCGACTCTTCAGCTCACTGACTTGCTAGTGTTAGAAACCTTGTGGTTCTAAACAAATAATGATCTAACAATTTTGTGCAAGTTTTCCCCACTTGTTGGAGAAGCACA
This sequence comes from Dromococcyx pavoninus, assembly GCA_033558185.1. Taxonomy (NCBI): domain Eukaryota; kingdom Metazoa; phylum Chordata; class Aves; order Cuculiformes; family Neomorphidae; genus Dromococcyx; species Dromococcyx pavoninus. The sequence goes on along the minus strand of JAUMJL010000091.1, from coordinate 1,665,103 downwards.
TGAAGTAAGAAGATGGGCATTGTTCTCTCACCGCTTTGCATATTTCTGAGCTTTGTGATGGGTGATCTGAGCACAGATAACTATACAGGTTATAAAAGAGCAATATCACTTCATCTGTCATTTCTGATGAGGAATGTCTTAAAGTTTCTGTTACCTGCTAAGCATGCAGAGTGGAATTTCTCATTTTGCTGGTAACACTACTCTTATTTTCATTTTTTCACTTTTGAATGCTGTAATGCTGTATGTTTAGAATATAATTGTTTCTTTTATAAACTGGACATTTGATGCTTCGTGTACATTTTTATTGTGCTGATTTTATAAGCTTGATCCTAGATATGTTCTAGGTGGAGAGTAAAGGAAGAACTGGGCAAGCTCATCTTCTAGAATTGTTGCTGCTTTTGCCAAAGTAATTCATCTAGTCTGCTTAGAATCATGTGAGACTTAGTCTCTGTGCCTTAAACATTTGAATGTTTTATGGATATGTAGTTGAAATAAAATTTAAATCTGTAGCCGTTCTAGAAATTCAAGTCTTTCCAATTTCATAGCATAGAGTAGTCTGTGCCTCATTTGTTACATTCAGAATTTTTTTCTTCAGTTACAAGTATTTATAGTATGTTTTCTTAAGTGAGGGATGTGAGTAGTCCCTTCTGTCAGAGACAGTTATTTCAATAAATAGGAATTTGCGTTTTTCTGTGGAGGAAGAACAGGAAATAAAATCAGTCTTTGAGGGAATTCAGGATTACACAATTTAATTTCTTCTCCTCCTCCACCTTTCTGATTAGAAATGTGAAAAACTAATGTTGAAATTTATCTTGGCTCTTGCCTTTCAGAGTTGGAGGACATCTCCAAATCTGCGTAAATCTTAGATGTATTTTTTGAAGTGAGTATAAAATGATAAAACTATAGGACAGTAAAAGAAAATGAAGTGGAGGCATTATGGGAACAGAAAGGAGAACCAGATAATAAGTTTTAGGATAGATTTTTTGAAAAGGCAGCTGCATGATAGTATTGCAAAGAAATTTGTATGTAGAGAAATGTTTTGTGATGTAGAACTGGGAGGGAAGGAAATCTGAGGAAGAATCATCATCTGATAGGACTCTGGAAATATCACAGTGTTAGCAGTGGACAGAATTTTTGTAGTGTGAATACCTGTATTCCTATTTTGGTATATGTTCATTTGCCTTCTGTAAAATCTGTATTTTGAAAAATGAGGTGCATTCATAAGTGGGAGCTAATATTTAAAATATTCTATTGCATTAAAGGATTACGCTTTGGCTTGCAAATTTATTTTTGGATTTCAGACCTCACAGTCGTATTTAGATGGTAAACAACCATATTAGTTCTTTGTTTTTGACACAGCTGCTATAGCACAGTATCTCTTCGGTGGTGAAAGAGAAACATAAATGCTCTTCTTTAACTAGTGTTCTTCCAGGAAATAAGCTTCTAAACTAAGGTAATTTTAGAAGTGAATTTCAGCATTTTATTACCTTGATATTTATCATTTTATTTTTACAGGCCAGATCCTTCAAGTAGTTAGAACTGCAAATGGAGCTCAGTATATCATTCAGCCACAGCAGTCAGTTGTTCTACAGCAGCAGGTCATACCGCAAATGCAGCCTGGTGGAGCACCTGTTATACAGCAGGTAAAGAAAAGTTTTTGAATAGGTGCGCTTCAAAGAAAAAACATTATAATAATTTCTAAAGAGGCTTGCATTTTTTTTGCGACCAAATTGAAATAAAATGCAAAGTCAGAAATTATATATTTTTCTAAAAAAAAGAATTGTTTAAAGAAGTTTTTCTTGAAAAGTACAATTCTGAAATGTCGTTTGCAATGTCACTTTCATTCTTGATGATATCTGACTGGCTACTCTTCAAAATTTCTTTTGTGCATCTCCTGGTCACACTTACATGTGCATAGTCCTAGTCTACATCCTTTTAAAATGTTTTTATCAGTTAAGAGGGATTCTGTGTCATGTAACAAAGAAGAAAATACTTAAAATACACCCCCCTCCTTGGTTATTTTAGTAGTCATTATAATATGTTTTATGAGGGTTTTTGTTCTGCTACATGGTCAGCTCTGTGTCCAGACTGTGTAAGCTTTGAATTTAGTGTTGTGTCGCAGTTCTGCAGTTTAATCATGAATAAGAATCTGTAGAGAGTTTTAAGTTAAATATTTTTATAGAGAGGTTTAAAAAAAAATCATTTAGTTGAATTTAAACATTCCTTTCCTGTGCTTGAAACTCAGGTGTGGTGATAGGGATAGCATTTTGGAATAGAAAGGCAGTTCCATTTCATAGATTTAGCAATGCAAAATGCAGAAAGTGAACCCAGAATAGTGAAAGGAGGTATTTTATTAAAGATTAAATGATGTATCTAAGTGGAATATTTGTAACTCTTGTGTCTTTGAATAATAGAAGTCAGACTGATATGCTTAATTGTTTTCTGTAAGTGATGTAGTAGTTTTTTATGTTAGCAGCCAAAGTACTTGCAATGATGTTCCATCAGGTTTTGGCTCCTATCCCTGGAGGGATTCCCCAGCAGACAGGAGTGATTATTCAGCCTCAACAGATCCTGTTTACAGGAAATAAAACACAGGTCATACCTACAACAGTGGCTGCCCCTACACCAGCTCAAGCACAGCTTCCTGCAGCTGGTCAGCAGCAACCACAGCAACAACAGGCACAACCGCAAGCACCACTTGTTCTCCAAGTTGATGGAGCAGGGGACACATCATCCGAAGAAGAAGAAGATGAGGAAGAAGATTATGATGATGATGAAGAGGAAGACAAAGAAAAAGATGGAGGTGAAGATGGCCAAGTTGAAGAGGTAAACTTAACACTGTTTCAAAAGACTTCAGCATGCTTGTGTTTCATTTTAATCTTTTTGCAATATTTGAAAGAAAGCTATATGCTTCAAATAATAGTATATCCCAGTAATATCGAAAATATAACTTCTGTCCTTGTATTTCAAGTTCTTTATTCCCCATTAAACAGTGTATATTAAAAAAGAACCTTGAAATGCAGCTGGGGAAGGCAAGAGGCACAGCGAAACCTGCTAATTGTTGTGAATGCCCTTTAAAAATCTTCAACACTAATATTTCTGATGTTATGGGGAGGTCAGCCATGAAATTATGAAACATTCATAAGCAAACAAAAATAGTCAACTCCACTTGGGACAGAGTGCATAGAAAAGCAAGGTGTTAGAAAGATTAACAAAAAGGAGAGCATATGCTTAGTTCGTGAGGAGACTAATTGATGTGATCTGACCTTCTTTCTCACTGACTATTCCATTACTTTCTGTTACACTAGAACAAGCCTGAACACAAATTTGGTTATAAAGCACCTTTTAGAAACATATCTGACCTTGATTTAACAAAATCAGGAGATAGGAGGAGAAGTGACTGTGCTTCATAACTTGTTGCATTTAACAGTATGTGCTTAATTTAGACTTTGAATTTTGTTGGTTTCAGACTTGGACCATTGCTTCTTACTAGGTTTTGGTGCGTTGCACCAAAAAGGCCCACCAGAAATTTTTCTAAAAAGCTGGGGGAAGGATACTGATAAGCTGAAAAGTACTATTGTTTCAGTCTCTGTCAGGAAACTTGTTACTCCCCAGATATGTCCCTAAAATGCATTTTGAACTGTCAAATCAATTCCATCGTTCTCTGCAGCCTTTGCAATTATTTTAAGGTTCCATTTAAAGTGCCAGTATGAGGAGCATATGTAGCATTTCAGTCTGTATCACCCATGCAGTATATGCAGGTAAAACTTCTAATTTTTAATGAAAGAGTTAAATCAGGTTTTACATAGTACATCTGCAGTGGTGTCTTAACAGTGTTTTTCCGTTACAACTTAAGGTTGGGTTCATGTCACTTTTCCATTATGCTGATTAGTGTTGATGTTAATTTGAATGTTTTAATAGTTGTCTTATGAAGTAGGTCATCATGCTTAAATATTAATTGTTCTTTTACAGTATCTTAGTGCTAGAATTCTTGTGGAATTTTTTTATATGCCCAGACTGTGCTAGAGATCTCCTGTTACTTTTGCTTCCTTTGTTCATTAGCAGTTACTTAAGAGTGGACCAGTTCCTTAACGCTTTTGAAATCACTTAAATATAGTATTACTTTGGAAAGTATTGGGACCTTTAGTGCACCCTTTACTTTTCTCACTAGAATCTCGCCTGTTTAGTGTATACATTGGGGAGTAGGTGTGAAGATGAGAATTATACAGAACATTTCAGAAAAGTTTTTAGATGTTGTTTTAGCTTTTGAAATGTTTGTTATTTTCCATGAGCTAAAACACACCTTTCCCCCCGATTTCTGCAGGGACAGAGTGTTAGCAGAAAAATGCAAAAATGAAAATACGTTCTAGAAGTCTGGAGAAGAAGTTATTTTATATATATGAATTCAAGATCATCTTCAAGCATCTTTTTTTCCTTTCCTGTAAAAACTTTCTGCATGTGATGAGGTCTCTTTCTGTTTGTGGTATATCAAATGTGAATAAGTCATGGAGTTTCTATTTTTAATGGCACATAGGGAGTGATGTGTCTAATGTTGCCTTCCCACTGCTTAGATGCTTTAGAAAAATTAAAATCTGCATAATATTAAATAATTTATAGAGAAAAATTGCAAGCACCAGAACATTTACAGTGAAAGAGTAAGAATGTTTGTGATGGCAAAAGGCTGCAGCGCCCTGGACACTGAAGTTCCAGACTAAAGCTGGTAAGGACGTAATCTCAAGATGGAGGGTAGGAAGGAAGTGTATGTGCATCAGTCCTCTGTTGGAAAGCCTAACATTCCGCACTTTAAATGCATTTTAGGTCCAGTGGTTCATAGGCAAGACTGTAGCATCATGTGTAATCAAAGTAACAGCTCTGATCTTGCTAAACAGCTTAACGTTTTACATGTGTTTCTTTCAGGAGCCTCTTAACAGTGAAGATGATGTGAGTGATGAGGAAGGACAAGAACTTTTTGATACAGAAAATGTTGTTGTGTGCCAGTATGATAAGGTAATCTCTACAGAACAGAGTCCAAAGATTCTACTTTCTCTGTTCTTCTTCCTATCAAGTCATAAGTTTTTGTATCTTTGTGACAGTTAAATACAGGTAGGTCTGTAAAGATTATAATGTGAATAGTAATATAAGAACTAGCTATTGTTTGTTTTTAAAACAGGCTTGTATGACATGTTTGTACTAAACTTGGTAACAAGTAAAGCTTAGAAAAATTTGGCTGCATTTTCTTTTTCTTCATGTCTTTTTTGTGACCTTTAATAAAAGGTCTGTGCTCTGGGGTCAGGAGAAGTGAACCACTGTAAGTAAGTTGGTACATTTGCTGTGGCCTTGAGTGGAAGAAGTAGTCATTTTGATTTAGGCTTGTGGAAAACTGTTCCTTGATCACTATAAAGATCTGTTCTTGATGATAGAATAGTTGTCAGAGGTGAAGATTTTTTCTGTGCTGTGCATTCTTTACTGAAATAGCAGTGCAGAATACTTTTGCTTATTTTGCTTTGAATTCTGATGAACTGTCTTGCCTCCTGTGTAATGATTGATTTCTTGTTGCATATTTACTCTGGAATACACAAGGATTCATCCATGTTTGGAATTGTTTTAAATGTATCTAGAGGACATCAGACACTTTTTTACTGAGATAGTGTGCAGAAAGACTATTCGATGTGGATTTTCTTACTTATGATAGATTAATTGAAGTATGATGAATAAGGATCTTTTTTTAAAGCAGAAAAATGCTGTAAGCTTGTTGAATAAAAATTCCTACGTTGCAAAGAATGGCTTGACTAGAAAATCTTCAGTTATGCCCAGACTCTGCTTAGACTTGTCATCAGATTCAACACAGAATTTAAGACAGAGCAAAGAGATGTCAGTATCTACTTCCCAGCTATCTGTCTCCTTCAGACTGTAATCCAAACTATTAGTTTCCAGGCAATTTGTGAGGACATCAAGGGACTTCAGAACAGCAGTCAAAGCTTATTGGGAGCTGCTAGACCTGAACAACAGAAGATACTCTGAAATCCTCACCTTCTTTAAAGTTAAGAGTTTGAACTTGGTAGGGAACAGTGTCCATCATTAACCTCTGTAGTGCCATCACTTTTCCCAACAGTTGTTCAGTTTGTCCCTATAAAAAGCACACGATCAGTTCAGTTACTCTGAACGGAGTTCTGTTTCCTGCGTCTGCTGATGGTGGGTGCTTCTGAAACAATGAGAGGGGCAAACAGCAATGCTCATGTAGGGCATTTTACCATTCTTCTGTGAGCTGTTTCTTGATGGAGAGATAGTGGCTCTTTATCAAATTGCCAGCAGAGGATTTTTTCCTTAATTTGTCAGAAATTAATTAGATTATTTTTTGAATCCTTGTAAACTTAACTAATTTATGAAATTTCTTTGTGATGTGTGGAGAACTACCTAATTTTTAACCCATTAATTTTATATGATAACTCCTAGTTCTCTGTTTAGAAGAGTGTTTCCTCTTTGATTTCTTAGTGCCTTTTGTGATGTTGCAGACCATTGTAATCTTCCTCAGTCATCTCTTTGAAATCAGAGCTACAGTTTGCTTGGGTGTTATGTGTACAGCTGTCCAAACACTTCATTATTCCTTTTTTCATTCCCCAGATCAGTTTTATTCTTCTGTATCTTAATTGATACAGGTAGATAAGGTTGAGGTAGGATCAGAGCTATCCATAACACAGGTGAGCCTTCAGTCTATTAAATGGCATAGCAACGTTCGTGTGTGCTTTTGACCCCGTTGAACACCTAACTGATGTTCTCGTGAAAAAGTCTTAGAATATTGGGATCTCGTTCATGACTTGCAACTTTCAGCTCAAACCCATTTTTTTCCTATCCACGTAAGCTGGAATTGTTTTTTCCATCTTTACCTTCATATACATTGAATGCCACCATTGCTTCATTACACAATGACTTAGGGCAGTAACAGCTCTTCAGCTCTTCAGTAACTGTTCTTTGTATCATCATTGATGCTTTGTCATTTTCCAGATGATTAGTGAATTCTTAAACCCTGTAGACTCTAGCAAGCAGTGCTAGAGATGTTACTTTTCTCATCTGACACTTTACAATGAGAATTGGAAAGTAAATCATATCCAATGACTTGCTGTTGAGGAGAAATTATAGAATATAATACAAGCACATATATTCTATATCAGTTTGTGCTGTTTGTATCATAGAGATTTTCAGACTTAAAACTTATAAATAATCCATTTGCCTTTTAACCAAAACTTAACTTTTAGAAACCCAGAGTCAAACTCTGATATTAGAAGTACACCTGCTATGTATCTACACATAACATAATGAAACTAGTTTTCAGGCAGAATGGAATTTAGACAAGAGGTGCAAGCAACTATTAAAACTTAGTGTTTGACCTTTTCAGGGGTGGTTTTGAAAGGTTGGCCTTTGTGTTAAGATGGTTGAAGTGGGGATTTCTGTCTTTCAAGTGGAGTTGGTGACTGTTGTAATCAAAGATAATTTAATCAAATTAAAGCAGCACAGTTGGATGTATCTTGCTGCTCCTTTCTATCCACCTCTAAAAATGTGCTGTATGCTTTGGATTTTAGAATGTCTCCATACTTGTGTGGTTTTGTGATGGTTACTGTCCCTGGTTTAAAAGATGAATACAAAAAATATGGCTATATGCGTAATTAGGTTTTGTTTTTCATAGTTAAATACCAAATCGATTTTGTAGTAATTTAGTAATGTATGTCTAATAGTTATTTTCATTTTTTCTTGCCCTTATGATTTGCTTATACATTATTACCTATTTCTGATGCAGAGTAACAGTTCGACTTTTTTCCTTTTTTTTAGATCCATAGAAGTAAAAACAAATGGAAATTTCATCTCAAAGATGGCATCATGAATCTTAATGGAAGAGATTATGTATTTTCCAAAGCCATCGGGGATGCAGAATGGTGAAGTTTTAAAAGATAAAATAAAACAAAAAAAACTGCCTGTAAAAGGAAAAGAAAATCTCCGTCAGGAAAGGTTGAGTCTGGGACGTATACTCCAACCAAAATGAGTATCTGCACATCAGAATTAAACAACAAATAGAAGTATTGGAACAAAGGTAAAATGTGGCAACAAAGACACTACTTCAGATGAGCAAGCCATGGACTGTAGCAGCTATATAGCATTGTCTGGGAGCTGGTTTTGTGTGTTAGGAATACCTTAATTATCAATTCTACATACAGGTACCTACAGCTGGTATTTAGCATGTAAGGCTTTGTTTTCTTCCCCTCTCTTGATTTAAGATTTTAAACTACTTCCACTGATTGAAGGAACTCTTCCCTTTGATAGATTATTAATCTGAAAGTGCTTAATGTGTGTACAAATCTTTGCTTTGAACACTTCCTTTTGGTAGTGAGAATGGTCAGAATGTTACTTAAACTGTGTGCAAGCTTTGTACAGAAGGGTAAGAATTAAGGTGTTAAATTTTAAATAACTTGTATAAGGAAAATATTTTTAATTCTGATATGCTCATTAATTATTATATCTATTTGTTGTTTTCAGTTCAGTTCCCCATAAACAAGTTGTTGTTCCTAGCAGTTTCAAAATGGTAAAATGATCATTTATGTTTCAAAATTGTTTTGATTTCATGTAAGTGATACTTTTATTTAGGCCGGTATTTTTTAAATACTAAGCACCTGTAGATCCCCTGACAAAAGTCAGATTGCTTCCCCATTAATTATATTCTTGCTGTTTGGTGATGGATTGGCACCACTGAGCTGAAGCAAATAATATAAATTTTTTTAAAAAGCCTTTGAAGACCTTTGGAATCAAATGTGTAGGTAATAGCATAATAGATGCATTCCTTCACCTGCTTACTACATGGGTACTCCAGACATTCACAAGTAAATCAACAGACCATAAGAATGACTAAATTTTTTTGTAGAGAAAATCACATAAGAATTCTGACATCCTGGCTGCAAGTCTTAATCAAAGATGCGCTTTACTAAAAAGTATAGCCATAAGTTACATGCAGCAATTAATCTCTCTACAGTTTTCAGGTGGCATGAAATTTCATGAGGAGAGCTACACAGCTTTAAGAACACAAGTTATTTTAGAGTATCTTTAGACTGCCTTGTCAACAAAATCAAGCGGTCAGATGCACTAAACAGTGTGTAGTCAAATTTTCACTTGCCTTTTCCAGAGGTGTGGTTTTGTGGTGGTTTTATTCTTTTTTTGTGAAAAGCAACAGTTTTCTCCCCCTTCCTTCCCTTCCTCTCCTGAGAAGTAAACGGCTTTTCTTCATGCACAAGTTATTCTTGCAGTTCTTGCTTTCAGAAATGCAGATACTTTTTGAAAGAGGAGAGGGAGTGGGCATTATACTTCAGAAAGTGTTGAGGAAGGAATGTTCATGTGGCTCACCATTTCAAAAAAATTTTAGGTTTCATCGGGTGCTTGGAAAGGTGATGAAAAAGTACACAGTGACTGTAATTTTAATTAAATTGGGGAAGACTTTCAGAAGCAGACATTTGAACCATGATTTGCTTGAGAATGAAACTCTTGAAACATTATTTAACAAAGTCACAAGTGTATTTTTAGCAGTATGACTGCTATAGTTTTCGTTCTCTGATTTACTTGCCTCCAAGTGCATTCATAGTCTCATTAGTATGTAGAAAACTCAAAACACGTTGTAAAAGAGGGTTTTTCCTCTGTGATTTTGTTCACTTGTGCTCTCATTGATACGAGCTAAAACTGCCTGTAGGCTAGAGCCAAGGGCTTGTTAGTAAGCCTTCTACATGCAAAAAAGCTTTATCAAAAAGTAATTGATGTGTCTTCTAATTCATTTTTAAGTAATGGAATCATACTTTAGGGTGCATTTTTGGCTTGGAGCTTCAGGGTGGCTCGAACTGGCTGATGTTTGCTTTCTTCTGAACAAAGCAGGTATTTTACTTTTTTACCACTGTTGACACTTCTATGTACAGCTGCAATGAAATCAATAACGTACCAACTAATTCCCTCCCTCACCTTTTCCATATGTGTTACCAGTAAGTCTTAAGTAGTGAACTTAAGAAAAATTCCCCGTAAAGCTACACAACAAGCCAACAAATGGAAAAAAAAAATCTGTTAGCTATAGATTCCTGTTTATAGTACTGGAACCCAGATTACTTGTGCAACACTTTGTATTCATACATATTAGTTATTTTTTTCACCCACATACATATACTAGAAGCTGCATAGCTTTTCTGTTTATTTTAAGGGGTAGCAGAACTTTAAAGGTAACTTAAGCTTAACCTGTACTGAAGGATGTTAGCTTTCTGAACTTGCACAGTCTCTTGCAAGCTAACTGTATGGTATGCTTTTCAGATAAGAAGTTTTGTCTTCAAATACAAATGCCTGTGAAGTTTTCAGAAAGCCAGTCAAACATGAACATACCAAACTGTGCTCTTATTGCTACATCAAGTGTTCTTTTTTTAAAAAGAAAAATCAAAAGCATGTTTTAATTTCATTTTATTGTAGCAGCTTGCTGTAAGAATGTAGTTTGCTTAATTTTATTATTGTACTTGAATTTTTATTCATGATTTTAACAATATAACAAAACACACCATTTCATCAGGTCCCATAGAAACCATTCCTTTCAGAGGGCAAGGTATTCCCGTGTTCATAATTCATAAATGATTTCACACACCTCCCCCCCCCCCCCCCCCCCCCCCGAAATAGGGTTTCTGTGTTGAATTTTTTTTTAATCCACTTAAGTAGTTCAGTATTATGGAAACAATGATTTCAAGAGGGCTTATGTTAAAATTTGCACAGATAATGCAGCACCTTTTTATGATGGAAAAATGGAGAAAGATAATTTCATGATAATAACCATAATGGCTGATGGAAACTTGTAGAGCAACTGGGCAAAGCTGGAAGTCTTGTGCCTTTTAAGTTTGCATAATACCTATTTTGCCAGTATCACAATACATTTTTTGATTCCTGAGAGAATGAATTTCCTGCAGTGCTTCAATCAGAAAAGCAACATTTTTTGGTCTAATTCTGTTCGGTTTTAGTGTGTGCAATCATTTTAAAACATCTAAGTTGAAAATGAGTTGACATACGTTTTCTGTTAAGGAGACAATAGAGAGTTTAGTCACATAAGGAACTTTATATTGGACTATTTAAATAAAATATGGTATTATCCCCCCTTAGTTGCTGTTTAAGACTTCCTTCTTACTTCATGCTTTTTGTTCCTGCATTGTACTTAAAAGTTGCATTTGAAGGTCATTCAGTTTCCTAAACACAAATGAAAGTGATAATTGTGGTCAGAATTTATTTCCAAGAATATGATAAGTGAATCAGAAGCACAGTTTCTAGAAAAGAGCAAAGAACCTGTTGTGTCATGTAACAGATTTTTTTTATAAATGTTTTTTCTATTTCTGCTGCACAGTTAAGAGTGTTAAGTAAATTTCCTTGAGTCTGTGAAATTAATTCCACCGCATGACAGTTAGCAGTAATTATGTTACCACGTAACACTTCCAGAGTGAAATTTCTCAATTCCAGTGAGGGAGTTAGAGATCTGGTTAACTAAAGTTCATTTTGATTTAATCTCTTCAATTTGTGAAAGCTCCTTTAAAAACAGTAAAGCCCCCAAAACTTACCCCAAAGCAAAAGCTTCCTTAATAAAATTCAGTAAGAAGTCCTGGAAGTGAACAGTGGTTTTAGGATAACGCACACTGGATTGATACTGGGCTGCCTTACACAGCGTCGTGGGGTTTTGTTGTGTGCCACCCCACCCCATCCGCACACCCCCTATTGAAATTGGAGTTCTTTTTAGTCTTTGAGACTAGTGATTATACAAGATGGAGAAACTTGCACATTGTTACGTATTGGTGTCTGGCATTTAAAGTCTTGTTTTCCCATTGCCATGGTTGGTTGGGAAGTGTGTAAAAAACAGTCCATCGGTTTCCCTGTTGTCTACTTTTTCAGGCAGTTCATTCAGTGTGTCTTTTAATTATTATTTGGTGGATTAGACATTGTGGAACAAAAGGAGCTTTTTTAACAGGAAGAACTACCTTGGGTTAGCTATATGTACAGTCATCCAATGAGACGTGTTCCAGAGTACATAGGGTACCAATAGATTACGGAGTGGGGGAATATCCTTTTTTGCTGTTCTGAGCTACTATTGTCAACTGCTGTTGTACATATACTGTTATGTGTAAGGGGGTAAATATATTTATTATGTTTGTAAAATTCATTCTGTACAATTGCAGATCAAGGTTGCTCCTCTGTGATATACAGGATATTATGTTTCAAAGGCCATGCTTGGAATACAATTAGAGAACTTAGTATTTTGATGTACTAAGACCTATTTTAAGTTTAATATTTTGCCTTTGCAAAAACTTTAATTAAAGATGTTATTTAAAAATGTTTGCCACTTCATTTACTCTCTTGCATGTGCATTTGTTTAATATATGAGGCTTAATGACTTTCATAATAACACTGAAGACTGAATTAATTTTCACCACACTTAGGTAACTTCAGTGTGACCTGCTTGTTGAGGTTGTTACAGACTTGCCATTTATCATCACAATGTTATTAAAAAAAAAACGCATTTTAATTTTGAGGCCAGACTTCCATATTTATTTAAGAATTTTCTCCCTGTGGTAACTTAAGACTAAGGTCTCAAGATGAGATTGATTGAATAACTTTGTGTGCTATCCGGATGTTAGTCCTGTAAGTTGAAATACAAGATAATATTGAGAAGTAAAATACACAGTTCTTAGATGAGAACTGGCTGATCATAAAGGTTTCATCTTCATCAGTGAAACTGATTTGACTGAAGTGCTTTCTAGTGTAAGTATGTGACATCTATTTAGTTCCTGGGTAAAGGCGGTATCTTGAGACATGACTCATGATTTTTTTTTTTAAACCTAAATTTTGAACTTGAAATTTTACATATAATTAGAAAGAATGTAAGCTATGCTTAAGTACCTGTATGGGGACTTGTATTTTGGAATGTGGTGATTTTGGAGTGATCTTCAAGCTATAGTAGTGTAAAGATACAGCAAAGCAAGAATCATTACGAGCGATATTTTTTTCCTAATACTCAAAGGTTTTCTTTTGCTAATAGTTTTCTTGCACTCCAGCCGTCAACGCTTGGGAAAGTCTAAAAGAAAAAAGTACTGCTTTACCTGTAAAAATTTGCCTTGCTTGTTGTCTTGAAAATGATTTGGAGATGATTCTGGATAAATAATTGTTAGAAATAATGATGTTTTATCAAAAAAAATCATTACTGATTGAGCTTTCATACTCTGTAAGAAAAAAGCAGCTTGGAAAAGCGACTTATTGTTCCGACCAAAATATTTTCAAGAGGACTCTGAAAAGATGAGGGAAATTGGAATGCTGACAAATTTAGTAGCAAACTAAAGTTAAAGTGCAAAAAAAGCTGGATTTCATCCCTGTAAGGAAAGATGACAACATTAACTGTGAATGTGAATTGTGCTCTTCCAGCTGTGCATGAGTAAAGTCTTTCAAGGATATTTTTGGATAAAATCAAGTATACTTTTAAAAATACCTGTGTTTTTTTTCTATCTGTTTGGTTTCTTTATGGCTTTATTATTTTAATTGCAGAGGTATGAGAGAATAAGAATCTTGCGCTGTTATAGCTTTCAGTGTATCCCCATTTAGTTACACTTATAACTTGTCTTAAACTGTATCATCATTGAAGTTTGTGTTTTGTTTTGGGTTTCTTTTAATCTGGATTTTTTTTGGTAAAAAAATCCTAAGACTGAAGGTCTTGCTGCTTGCTTTCAGAGCAGACTCTGACACTCTTTTTTCACGCTATTTTTTTTCCACCACTAATAGGATTATACCTAAACCATTCTAATCCTTTCAGAAGTAATGACATCTATAGTATAGTCAAATGAATTGCAGTTGAACTATGTTTGACCTTCAGTGTGGATAGAGAATATTCAAAAAAGTTTTTATGACTTTTTTCCTAATTATTTTTGTGTGAAATACCTGTGGAATTGCATCTTTTTATGTAGTATAAATGTGCATATCCTTGTGTGATCTGAAAGAGGGTTGTCTGAAATAATATGGACAGAGAATAAATGACTGAAAATAGCTGTTCGTATTACAAATTATACTGAGTTGCTTATTTGTTGCCATAGGTCAAAAACACCTCTCCGAAAATGGATATTGGTGAGCTGGTACTTCAGATGTTTTTTAGAGATAACTATTTTAAAAAATACATAACTGGGTGTATTTAGTTTAGGCCTTATAGTTTTTGTTTTTATTTTTAGTTAACTTTGTTTTTACAAAACTGATTGGATTTGAAAATTGCAAGTGTTCAATTTGGGTAAGTATGTATTGTTAGCATCCAAAAGAAAAACTATAATTACATTTAGAAATCAAAAAAATCTAGTGACACATGCATGTGAACATATGATTCTGTGGAGATAGAAAAGAGTTTCCTTTAGTAGAGGTATGAATTGCAGCAGAACTGTACTGCAGACAAGCCCTCTAGATGTTTGAATTCCAAGAGAGTTGGGATATTGCCTTAGAAGTGCAGGAGCTGGCAGGATTTAATGCAAAGGTAAAGAAAAATCCTTCCTAGCTGGTGATGGAGAAAATAGTTTGGACTAGCAAAATAAGGAAGGCAGTCTTTCTTGACGACCTCCCTAGTTTCCGGATTTTTCCAAAGGCTTATTCCCATTTCTCCTAGGAATCCTGCTGCAAGGCCCCCACAGATGGGGTTCGTTGTATGTCCTCTACCAGTTTCCGAGGATTTTGTACAGACCTTTCCTGTCAGAGGAACCGCTTGCTGACCCTAGGTGAACTGTTCAGATTCAACAGGTAATGTATTCTGGGAAGCAGTGTTCTGCGGAGTACAGCATTTCTGAATAAGATGTATCACAGAAATTGGCTGGTGAAAATGGTGCCTGTAGGTTTTTATTCTGTCTTGGGTTGCCTTTTTCAGAAAATAGGAATTTTTGCAGGATGGAAACTCTTTTCTTCTGAGCTTACCTTGTGAGTTTTTATCAAAGACAAAGTGCTGGTAATAATATTTCTGACTCTTCTTGTTGGCTGAATCAGTCTGATTTTAATAAGTAGTTTTAATCTTAAAGCATTAAAGCAGCATCTAGTAAAATTCTGTGTATGTGTACAGTTGACAAATGGTTGGATAGGCATGGCAGTGACATTTAAAAAATGGTTCGCTAAAGAAGAAATGTATTTATATTTAAGACACTGGCATGTATCACTGAAGTTGGTGCAGGGAGAAAGTGGAGCAGTTCTTATTTTAGGAGATCAAGTTGCTATTAATGTTTGTTAAGTATATCTTTTGGCTTTCACTTTCTGTTCTAAATCTGTGTCATATCCTTAAACAGGTTTGTAATTTCTCCCCGAGGGTGCTGTGTGTATTTTGCCATGTAGCTTAAATAGCTTTAGATAGTAGGTGGAAAATGTGAAGTACTTTGTCAAATAGAGCATGGGGATTCTTCCATAGTAGAGAAAGGAGATAAAAAGAATCTGGAGATACAAAACTGAGAGAGCATAAAGATGAAAGAAGGTAGCCAGAATACTTAGGAAAAAATCAAACATAGAGTACAAACATATTTAGGTGTTGAAAGGGAAGTGTATGTAAGGCATATAAAATCAGTTTTCTTGAACTTTTCATGGCAAGGTGTATCTGCTAGTGTGTCAGCCACTCTTCCTAACTGCCTTTTATCAAAATATATATCTTGCTGCTTTATACTGACATATAGAATCGTTTAGGTCGGAAACAATCTTTAAGATCAAGTCCATTTGTTAACCTAGCACTGCCAAGTCCCACTAACCACCACATCTACAACACTTTTAAACATCTCCTGGGATAGTGACTCAACCAGTTCCCTGGGCAGCCTGTTCCAGTACTTGACAACCCTTTCCATGAAGAAGTTTTTCCTAATACCCAATCGGAACCTTTCCTGGCATAACTTGAGGCCATTTCCTCTTGTCCTGTCAATATGTTTCTTGGGAGAAGAGACACCTGTTTCTCTCCAGCCTCCTTTCAGGTGGTTGTAGGTCTCCCCTCAGCCTCTTCTTCTGCAGACTAAACAGCTGCAGTTCCGTTCAGCAGCTCCTCCTAAGACTTGTGCTCCAGACCCTTCACCAGCTTCGTTGTTGTTCTTTGCCTATGTTCCAGCACCTCAGCGTCTTGTGGTAAGGGGCCCAGAACTGAACACAGTGTTTGAGGTACAGCCTCATCAGAGCTGAGTACAGGGGATGATCCCTGACCTAGTCTTGCTGGCCATGGTGTTTCTAATACAAGCCAGAATGCTGCTGGCCTTCATTGCTGGGTTTACTTGGAAATCTGTAGCAGGCTAAAAAGGAATCAATGTGTTGTATCTACAGCTCCCTCTAGGCAGCAGTAGTAATCCGCGTATGATTTAGGGAATGCTCTCACTACAGTCAAACCAGCATTGTATGTGCAGCACAAACACAGCCTTCATGCTGCTTGGTGTTTCAGTGCTATTGCCAGTCAGCAACAAGCCATGGAAAAGACAGACATTCAGACAGTGCCCCAGAATTTGCAGTGAGAGGATTTTGTTAAAACCTGTTACTGCTTGGCTTTGATTTGTTGCAGATTTGCCTTCACAAAAGACAGGGAATGCTGTAATTTTTTTCACTTTTCGAAGAAGAGCTGCTGTCATTTCA
The DNA here is from genome assembly GCA_033558185.1 of Dromococcyx pavoninus. Lineage (NCBI taxonomy): Eukaryota > Metazoa > Chordata > Aves > Cuculiformes > Neomorphidae > Dromococcyx > Dromococcyx pavoninus. The sequence goes on along the minus strand of JAUMJL010000091.1, from coordinate 1,648,459 downwards.
GCTGAAACTGTTTGGCTCTAAGCCAGCCAGCTTGGGTTTGCCAGTCTAGCTAGTTACCAGTCTCAGTGTTTGCAGCAGGGAGGATCTTCTTGGCAGCAAAGTAGGTCTTATAAAAAGTATCACAGTATATATGGCAAGTAACAATCCAGCAATTCCAGTTACTTTGTAATGACAGTTAAGTGAGCTCTTACATATGTGTTGTGAACAAAGCTGATATTCACAACAGATTTCATTCCTTAAAAGAGAAGAAAAATAGGCAACTCAGAGGAGGTGCCTCATCACAGCTGTCTAGTGAATAGCTGAGAACCAAAATGAGCGTGCTAGTCTTCCTCTAACTGATTAACAAAGCTTCAGAAGCCTCAGCTGAACTGCACAGGTGTGCAACAAAGGATATGGCTTCACATGACCATGCATACAAGGCTTGGCATTGTGTATAATCAGGACAGCATGGAAAGCTGCTATCCAGAAAGCAGAGTAAAATTCAAGTTGATTTCTATTAATCCTGCAGAAGTTAATCTCCTGGAAGATGTAAGTTCAGGATGATCCCAATGAGGTTCAAGTCCTGTGCCACAGTTGATATGACTTTTCCACATTTTGGAATAGTTACCCCATATTTTGAGGGTGGGAAAATAAGGACAGGTAGTCACAAAGATTACAAATTCTCACAGGACTGTTATCCTTTCTAAACTGAGAACCTGATAATTTGGGGTACTGTGGTTATGTGTGTGCATTGGGGGCAGGTATGGGATGGAGATAGGAAGTTAGATGGGTTCTGCTGGTAACACTTTGCATATTTGCCTCATAGGGTCCCCTTTTCTTCACTGTCACATTATGATTCGTAGTTGCACAAAAATAAGTCTAGTCAGATGGAAATGACTAAACATATCAAAAGTTTTTCAGCTTTATGCAGATATATTATTGAAGTAGTGTGACTTCTAGGTTGACAATGCTGTAAGAATCTCTTGGTGTGCGTCACTAAGACCTCTTAACCATCTTCTATTCCAGGGCATGATGATACCTTATGCTTTAGCCCACAAAGCCTACATTGAAATGCAGTATAATTCCGTATGTTTTCAGTACCCATACCAAGGAGAAAGGGAGTGCATAAAGGAAAGGCAAGATATTTAACTAATTTATGCCTCACTCTGTCAAATTTTAACTGCAACCCAGGTACCATTTGATTACAGAATGTTTTAGAGTGGGGATGCTTGGAAATAGAATGCAGATTGTTTCCATTATTTATCAGCCTGGCTGAACAGCCTGGAAAGGGAGGATTTGGTTCATTTTAATGCATAAGCAAATGTATAAGCATAGGAAGGCTGCTCAAATCAAACTTCACTTTTTAAGGAGTTCTTTGGTGCAACTTTTCCAAAGACTGTGCTGTGAGTATTAATATTTAAATTATCCATCAAGAAAGGAAACAGAGATGCATTTAATTTGTTAATAAACCAAAATGCTGTGGTAGTGATTTAAAATTTACATTTTATTACTTGTGCTGTTTTTGGACTCCAGGATACCATAGTAAGGTGTGCTTCACTTTGACCTCAGCTGTCCTATTGCAGATGGTGTCATCTAGAACAGATGCCTACTCAATCAAAAAGAAACAGATCGCTTTATAGGTAGAGTCTACATAGGAGACTAGCAGAGGTCAGCAATAGTCAGTTTCAATCAAATTCCTCAGGGAAGGTTCCAAGTTCTCATGACTAAGGCTCCAGCTCAACTTTACATCTTTTTTCTACAGTGTTTGAGAATGAAGAAATCTTCCGTAGTCTATATATTACTACTAAGTTATGCAAATAGAATCACAAAAGTTTATGTAGAAAAAATAATGGCATTCTTGCCACCCCAAAACAGAATCTTTCTGTTCTGCAATCTGAAAGCTCAGAGCCAGCAGAAGACTGGTAAATCTTCACATTTCTGTGCAGGATTTTCAGAGAAGGCAGCTAATGCCTGCCTTTTCACTTGAGCCATGAAGTCAAATACTTTGAGGTAGTGCTGTGAACATGGGATATGCTTTTCTTCACTTAACTTTTCTTTTATCTACATGACTCTGTGGCCAGGCCTGCTGAAGGAAGATGCAGTTGAAGCTGTCTTTGCAGCCTGAATAGGGGAACTGCTTGAACACAAGAAAAGTGGTTGCCATGGAACAAACAGGAAGTCCCATCTATGCCAGAATCCTGACTGTGATAGCTGCTAATGGTGTGTGGCAAGGGAAGCGTGGAAGAATAGGCAAACATATATATAGACTGCCCAAGTACTCCCTCCCATCTGCCACGTATTCACAGTTCAGAAGCTTCCCGAGACAAACACGTTTTGTGGTTTTAGTATCTTTCCACAGATTTCCATGAATTCTCAGTCTCTCGATAAACCCATGTAAACTTTATTACCCACAGCAGCCTTTGGTAAGAAGTTCAGTAACTCCGCTGCTCCTGCCTGCTCGTGAGTTGATTGACCTTTGTCATCTCCCTTCTAGTCCGAGGAGTCCTACTTAGTGATTCCTTAGCTCTAACTCCAAGCCTGTCATTCTCCCTCCTTCCTACTCTGAAACTCTTCTAGTTCTATTATATTGTTTTTCTGTTGCAGAGATAAGAGCTGCATTATTCAACATGCAGGTTTATGCAGTGATAAAATAATTACTGGTTTGATGTTCTGCTCCTTTTCCAATAATGTAATTTGATTTGATTTTTTTGATCTCCACGAAGCATAAACCACTATTTTCGTGGACTTATCTATTGCACCCCTAAGATCTTGTTCCTGAATTGGGGTTGTCAACTCAGAAGACATCATTTAAGATGTCAATTTGTTTTTTTCCATTTGTATCACTATATATGCATTGCTATGTATTTATCTACACTGAATTCCTCTTGCCAGTCATTCAGTCTGAAGAAGTCTTCCTACAAGTTCTTTATAGCCATCTGTTTTTCTTATTGCTCTGAATATCTTAATATAAAAAACCGTTATCTTACTGTTCACTCCTTTTTCCAGATGCCTTATGCACATGCTGAACAGCATGAGCCTCCTAGAAAGAACTATTTATTCCTTGTCACTAATTGTCCTGTTGGACTTACTACTTACCTATGAGCTTAGTTGTCCTAGCTGATGCCAGTTAACATCTACAATTGGCACAAAACTTTGCACCCTAAAGCTTCATGTAGGAGGGAAGCACAATTACAGGCAGTGGAAAGATGTCCAGGTACTGAAGTCAGCTGTGTTTTTTGGGTCGGGGCGGCATGTCAAAAGTTGACTGATATTTGAGCACTTTGACAGTTTTCAGCAGTGGTAGTTGTCTCGTGGTTTTTTTTTCAGATAAAGCAAAGATCCACATAGCAAATATAATCACTTTTTCCCTCTACTGATAAGAAATTCTGAACATAAAATTTGGCAGCATAAGTTTTGGCAAATAGGGAACCAGGGTCATTTGCTCTGAGGTAAGACCTAGTGGGAGGGAGGGTTCTTCTGTGAAGTTACATATGGGCAGATTCGTTTAGTTATTCTGAAAATTCTTGCAGTAGAATCTCTCAACCACACAAACTTCTTACTATGTAAGTGTTTTTTTCATGAAGTATTCCATCCTTAGGCACCTATTAGATTTAGAAACGAGAAGGGAAAGATCAGATTCCAGATCTAGTCTTTTGAAGAGGACTTCATGGCTGTTAGATGAGTTTTAGATTATTTTGGATGTAATTAATGATGGTTTTGGCACGCCGGAACTCAGCAGTGCTACTACTGTTCCTTTCCATCCCTCTTGCACTGTCTGAAATGGCCATTTAAGACATCTCTTTCCCAGCCAGCAGTGGGGAAACCCCCAAAACTTTTGTCAATGTGTCATGTGGTCAGTCTTTTTGGCTGAAGGTCAGCCAAGGGGAACAGTGAAGTTGATTGCAAGAGAAATAGTATAAACTACTTTTATAAGAAGAAAAATATTCTAAAATCTTCATAAAAACTTACTAAGCCTTTTATAATTTGAAACAAAACATTTTATTCCAGTGTTCTGCATTATTTCAAAGTATTCTAGAGAAAATATGTACTGAATGCCAGAAATAATACATCTTACTGAAACAGATTTAAAATAGCAAGTATTACATAAGGGTATATGGAAAACCAGAAACAGTTGAAGGGATTGAGCAGAGCAGAAATGGAAGAGAATATAGGATACAAACATTTACAAGAAGTCTGGCAAATAAATTATTTATGAAGTCTATTGCCTGGATCTTTCCAAGAGCTTTTTAAATATTTTTACCAAGTTAAACACAAGAAGCAATATGCAAGACAAAACAGAAATATCAAACTTTGTTTATAAGGGCAATATCACACAATTCTTTTAATAGACAAAAATACATGCAACGATGGGAGATAAAAGAGTTCAATGATGTGTAAATATATGTCCTCCATTAGAAACATCAAACAGCTGTATTAATTCAAGAGCATACTGCAATCAGTCCAACATACCATACTTTTCCAATGTCCTAGTAGTTTCTCGGAAAAAATATTTTGCTTTGTTTTAAGCTAAAAAGAAGTTTGAAGTAAGTGTTCCATGTTACTTTTAAAAGCACTTTTAAAATAAATGTTAATTTAGTCTTTTTTCTCTTTCTGAAAAATAATGACTCAAGCTTGGATTTTCTTTTCCACTGATACACTACTATCTATTAAGTCTGTAGCATAAATGTATGGTTTGTCCATTAGAACTTAATTGTCTTAGTTGCTGATGGAGATACTAAATAGAATCGTAGAATCCTCTGGTTGGAAAAGACCTTTGAGATCATTGAGTCCAACTGCACCCATCATCCGCTAAACCATGTCCCTCAAAAACTCATCTACCCATTTTTTTAAACACCTCCAGGGATGGTGACTCAACCACCTCCCTGGGCAGCTGTTCCAGTGCCTGACCATCCTTTTGGTAAAGAAATTCTTCCTAATATCCAGTCTGAACCTCCCCTGGTGCAACTTATGGCCATTTCCCCTTGTCCTATCACCTGTCACTTGAGAGAAGAGATCAACACTCGCTCTGCCACAGCCTTCTTTCAGGCAGCCGTAGACAGCGATGAGATCTCCCCTCAGCCTCCTCTTCTCCAAACTAAACAACTCCTGTTCCCTCAGCTGTTCCTCATAGGACTTTTTTTCCAGCCCCCTCACCAGCCTTGTTGCCCTTCTCTGGATGCGCTCCAACACCTCAATGTCCTTTTTGTACTGAGGGCCCAAAACTGAACACAGCACTCGAGGTGTGGCCTCACCAGTGCCGAGTACAGGGGCACAATCTCTTCCCTTGTCCTGCTCGCCATGCTATTTCTGATGCAGGCCAAGATGCCATTGACCCTCTTGGCCACCTGGACTCATATTCAGCCGGCTGTAAATCAGCACCCCCAGGTTCCTCTCCTCCAGGCAGCTCTCCAGCCAGTCTTCCCCAAGCCTGTAACGCTGCATGGGGTTTTTGTGTCTGAAGTGCAGGACTTGGCATTTGGTCTTGTTGAACCTTATCCCGTTGGTCTCAGCCCATCGATCCAGCCTGTCCAGATCTCTTTGCAGAGCCTCCCTTCCTTCAAGCAGATCAACACTGCCAGCTTGGTGTCATCTGCAAACTTGCTAAGGGTGCACTCGAATAAAGGCACCCAGGAAACTTTTTATCCCTTTAATCATTATTCCAGTATCAAAAGGGTGACAGAACCCGGGGGCGGGGGTTGCAACTGAAGATAATGCATTTTGTATGGAACTTTTAGACACATCTAGAGTGTTCCAAATGCAGCCAATTCAAGAGTAGGAAATTTTGCTGATCTGCATGCTTATGAAGCTACCTTTATGTTTCTGGTTAACACTGGGTGAGTCCAGATCCACAGCAGAGGAGGTTATAAATTACTATTTGCATGGTTTGAAAATTTGCTTGGGAATCAACGAAAAATGGAAGTATGTCTGTCCTAAAAATGAGCAGCTAAATTAAGCTAAAATGCAATATTGTAGATTTTTAACAGTGTTAACAATGACAGTCTTTCCTTTTTTTTTTTTATGAGACCACATCACAGAGTTGGTGAACCTGGGCCCTTGTTTCTGCTCAGTGAAGCAGCCTTCGTTTATAATCAGGAATATGGAATCAAGTTGAGTTTGGAGGATATACACGGCATTTGCAATCATGCAATTTCCAGCTGTAATAGGTAACAGTTTGAAGGCTCTGCTATTACCTTTTTGTGGATACTATTAACCCACGTTATAAAAGACTATTGTCTTTTCAATTTGATTACAGTTCCTCAAAGACTATAACCATTCAAAACAGTATAGATATTACAACTTGAAAATACCTCCCTGAAGACAATGATTCACCCAATATTCTCTGTTCTCATGGTAAGCATTCCAAATAGATGGGTGAAATGATCGATGGCAATATTGGTAGCAGTCTTACAGAGTTAGTCTCTAGTTGGCTGAGAACAGGTCTGATCCTGCTGTCAAAACCAGACACTCAGGCCACACAAGTGTCATCAAGCAAGCCAGTGCAGAGTAGCTCCTACCCTGAGTCCTGATACTGCAGATGTTGGAGAGCCAGGCCCTGGTTCATTTGTTTGTGGTGTATGGATGAACTGAGCACACCCAAGCTTCATCTTGGTCTGGCCCTATCTAGCAGTAGGTATGGCAGAAGAATGCTTTAGTGCAGGGGTGTCAAACTCACAGCTCATGGGCTGAATCCAGCCCTCCACCTTGTTTTATCCATCCCTGCACTTTGTTTCTACCCAGCAGCAGCACTGAGCTCTGTGCTCCTGGTCACATGTGCAGCGTGTGACATGCGTTACACTGCAGGAGCCCTGAGTCTGACACCCCTGCTTTAGTGCTTCACTGCAGGAAAAGACTGTGGGTTGTTTCTTGTATTTGACTTTGAATTTCTTTAAGCATAGTGTGGAGAGTATTTGTCTAAGCTACAGATGGTTTATGACTACCCAGAAGGCCACCGTACGGTTTACGTAATTGTACAGCAGACATTACAAAAGCAGATAACAGATCTTACTACAAGATGGTGAGATGTTCTTAAAGCATGTTGGAGGAACCAATGGTCAGCCTTCAACTCAGTAACCGTAGGGAATGTATCCACTCCCTTTGTCTAAGTCTAGATTTGAGGCCACTCAGCATAGCAAGTGCTAAAAGTAAAGTGATAAACGTCCACATTCAACGGTACTGGAATCAGGTAAAGAATGGATAATTGTGAGAAAAGTTAGTACAATCAAGGCATAGGCTTCAGAAAAATACAATCGTTAACGTGTCTGGGTGGACTGGTCTTCAAAACAAATTCAAACTAAACCCAGTAGATTTGTCAAAAAGTGAGAGTGGCCTTGGGATAACTGATTCGGGGATTAGGAGCACAAGTATTGCTCTCCTCTGTCCTTCTAATCGTGGGGGAATGATGAGGGAAGAATCATGAAGAGCCATCAGATCAATACCTGTCTCCAAGCCTGGTGTCACTGGAAGAATTTTGGGTTTGTTGATCATGGGCCAGTTTCCATGACACCGGGTTTGCTGGCAACAGACAGGGTACACCTGGAGAAAAGGATCTTTGCACAGAGCAGGACTGATTAAAAAAAGCTTTAATGGGGAAGACTTGAAGGGGGAAAGGGATAAAACCAGGCTCACTAGAGATAAGTTGGGGGTGGAATGCCAGTGTTTGAGGGTCGGTATGCTAGCAAGGTCCTCTTGTCTGCCTGCCCAGTAGAGGCAGGGTTTGGTTTTGTGTTCAGTTCTGGGCCCCTTACCACAAGACACTGAGGTGCTGGAGCATAGGCGAAGAACAACAACGAAACTGGTGAAGGGTCTGGAGCACAAGTCTTAGGAGGAGCCGCTGAATGGAACTGCAGCTGTTTAGTCTGGAGAAGAAGAGGCTGAGGGGAGACCTACAACCACCTGAAAGGAGGCTGGAGAGAAACAGGTGTCTCTTCTCCCAAGAAACATATTGACAGGACAAGAGGAAATGGCCTCAAGTTGTATCAGGGACGGTTTCAATTGGGTATTAGGAAAAACTTCTTCACGGAAAGGGTTGTCAAGTACTGGAACAGGCTGCCCAGGGAACTGGTTGAGTCACTGTCCCTGGGCATATTTAGAAGTAATATAGATGTGCTTATTGGGACATGGTTTAGTGGTGGACTTGGCAGTGCTAGGTTAACAATTGGACTTGATGATCTTAAAGGTGTTTTCCAATCTAAAGAATTCTATGATTCTATCATAGTAAGGGAATGTCTGGCAGCATACAAAGACAAATGCCTTAATGTTTCTTACCTGTTATTTTATGAACAGCCTCAAAATCAATGACAATTGCCTTTTACTGCAATAAAGGCAATATGAAGAGTGTTCTCTTCCCATGTAACCCAACTAAACCAAGAACTGCAAACAAGACCAGCTTTGTTTTAGGTCAGGATGGCAGAAGCAGAAGGAATCTGTTCCATTTCAGGCCCTGGTCGAAGTTTTAGAAATTTGCTATTAGAAAACAAATTGAACGTTTTGACACAGGCTGTTGGCATTTGAGAACTTCAACCTTTAATTTTTTTTTAATTTAGTTTTAATTATAAAACTTTGCCTTTTTTTGTCATACAGGTACCCTTGTTTTATGCTTGTCCTTCTTCCTTACTTTTTTTACATAGGGGTACATTTCACAATTACTGCGTTTATATACATTGACTTTTCCTATTTAGGTAGGGCATTCACATCCACTTCCAGCATTATCATCAGAACAGTATCTTTTGACCTGCACTTATAAGAGTGTGAGATGAGATTCAAATGAGTGACTTCAGACCACTCACAGACATCACAAAGGATAGGCTAGGGAAAAAAGATATGGAGAATATATTACCTCTCATTTGATTCACTGTATGCAAAACCACATCTTGATCAGATTGTGTCTGTGCTACTTTGAGATATTATAGCTTGGTTTGCTTGCATTCTTCCATGAGAATTTGATTCTGTGTTGTCATGGCAGGTAGGTAATCATTAACTGGATCTTGAATGCTTGTGAGAATCTGACCTATCCCTCTGCTGATTCTCTGCCCATAAAAGTCGCTGCTGTTTTTGACTGAGATTGTCTGACCTCTGTAGACTTGAGCCTGATGCTCACATACACCAAACTTACTTAGCAGGATAAACACATCTCTTCGGAAAGCTTTGGTGAAAATAGCATAAAGAAAGGGGTTGGCACAAGAATTGAGTGGGTAGAAGAGTACAAGCAGAATCTTGGAATTGGTGACAGTTATCAATGGTTTGTTCATAATGGCAGATAAAGCATGGAAAGAGATGGGAGCCATGCACAGAAAGTCAGTGAAAATCAGCACAGCCATCCGCTTTGCAATTTTGGTGTCTTTGTCCCCTGACTTGTACTGAGGGTTTCTCACAGTTATATAGATTTTTATGTAGCAGACACAAATGATGACAAAAGCAATAACATTACATATTAAAACGAAGACGACATAGGCTTCAGCCAATGGTGTTTCAGTGTCCATAGGCAAGCAGATGCTGACTTTGCTGTAGCTACTGACTCCAACAAGAGGCAAAAGGGCAAGAAGAAAGCATGAGAGCCACCCTCCTAGCATGATGACCAAGGCATGCCGGAGGCGAATCTTTCGATCTGGGCGCATGGCAAAAGTAATGGCATAGCAGCGCTCCAGGGTGATCACAGTCAGTGTGTATACAGAAAGTTCACTAGCAAAAACTGTGAAAAAGCCAGCTGTATTACAACCAGGCCCAGTCTGCCACTCTATGGCATGGTTATAGTACTCTGACCTAGTGTAGAGATCTACTGATGCGATCAGGAGGAGGTATAAACCCATGCAAAAATCAGCAAAGGCCAAGTTACACATCAGAAAACGTGGTACGGTCAATTTATAATGGCTGGTGAGAAGGATGAAAAGGACAAAAATGTTACCTAGGATGGCCAGCAGGTTCACAAACCACACCACAATCCTCAGAAATTGATATCCCATTATATCCTCACAGGGATTAAACTCATCAGGTTCTGGAGTGCATATTACATCTTCATTGGCTCCACAGACAGGATAGTCATAATGACTGTCAAAGGTCTGCGTGTCTTGCATTTGAGGGTTCTTGAGCTCTTGGCCAAACCCAAGATTTCCTTCTCCATGCTCTTCGAAAAAAAAGTAATAATGGGGATTGTCATGAAAGTTTGTGAACTGGGTGTTTTTGTCATACATCGTATCAGTGGGGTCTGTGTATTCTTCTGCGTAATTTCCGTAAAATGGACTTCCAAGAGCTTTGACTGATCTTTTCTTACGAAAGCTGTGACTGCTGCTCTGGTTACATATCAGGTATTCCAGGATTCTGAAAGAGTAGAGGGGGAAATCACTGCTGGCATTTGCAGTCTGACTGGAGTACTGTGAGTAAACAAAGAGAACACTTCAAAAGCAAATCACCATGAATGAAAATGTAGCTATAAAAATGTGATCAGATACATTTCTGTTAATATAATGTATAGTGAAAAAAAAAGCTTGAACGTTTCTAGGCTTTTTTTTTAAACTATATTTTCTCTTTCTCTGTTGCTACTGGCTTGTTCAGCATCGATAATCCCTACATTCTCAGTAGGTAATGAGAGTTTTATCTACTGTTTATAACTTCTTAGATAAATACACACAGTATTACTTTTTCGTTTTTGCTCACAAATCAGTTTTTTTCAAATTCCTTAATTTTAACCTCTGCCCTATGTGTTTTCTGTAGGTGCTTTACAGCTAATTAGCAGTGTAGTAGCTGGGACTCCTGTAGTTGAAAATTGTTCATATTTTTTTACTAGAAAAAAAAACCTGCACTTTGGCATCAGATCTTTTTATCACTGTCATCCACTGTCACAACCTTTAGCATTTCTCATTTTGAGGTGTTTAGAATTTGAGATTATAGCTCACAATTTGATATTGCATACAATTCAGTGAGAAATTTTCATCTCAAGACATGCAAATATGTATTTCTTTCAGACATTAGGTTGTGCTGGGTTCTTTCTGCATGTTCTTCCGTCTGGGTTTTGAATCTCCCCATTGCTGATTTATTTCTGTCCTCACTTTCCCAGTCCATTGTAATTGTGAATGTTATTGCTTTGAGTTTATTATTGAATAATTCATATACTTATCACAGCATACTTTTAATATACTATGCATTCCAGCCACAAATACTGCAGTACTGAAGACTGAGGCTGTCATAAATCAGGGGCTAGTGTGGATAAGAATTCTCTAAACTTTATTAAACTTTGGCAACATGTACAATGGATTTGCATTCTGCAGTAAAATTCTGCTGCTAATCACAGTAAATCACCCTCCTTCCCTCCCTTCTCCCAGCAGATGAGTCGCTGTGTTGCATCAGCACATCTATTTTTTTTTGTTTCCAGAAGCTATCCGCACCTGTTCTGATGAGGGGTTGGAAATCCTGGCAAAATGGAATTTGAAATAATCTATCTACAAGGTTATTACAGAATATTTTATTCTAAGCATTTCAGTTAGAAAATATGAGACATGAGGCTATAACCCCTCCAAAGCTTCTTTTTCCATGCCTTGTTACAGCACCTTATTGTTTTCCTTTTTTTCATTTTCATTATGGGCTCAACAAAAGGAGGAGCTGTTGGAAAAGGTTCTACAAATTGTTATATCAGAAATTCTTTTTTCTGTCAGTTTGAAACTGTAATGTTTCAAATAATGTTCTCTGTACCTAGAAAAAATGGTCACAAAAGATGTAATTTTACATGAATACTAAAACATTATCTTCGTTTACATACTTGAAAATTGAATGTGAAACTCACCCAATGGATTTTTTCCAGCTCTTGAAAGCACAGCAGTGACTTGGATAAGATAGGTCAGCTCTCATTAGCTGAGGGAATATCTTTACAGCTGGTAATTTCTTTAAAGTCCACGTATGTTTGGCCATTAGTTCTTTAAGGTTTTCCAGTCCTTTGGCTGGAAGGTAAGCAATGGCTGTTCTGGAGACATCCCTAGGTAAAGGAAGAAAAAGACAAACGTCAGAATATCCCGTGATTGGATCAGATATTTTTCAGAGTCTCACAGTAATTTAGGAGTTTCATAGAATTCTACAGCAAAAAGAAAATCCAAAGGAGGTGGGGATTTCATGTCACTTTGCTAGGTTCTGATACCATTTAAATTCATGGAGGATATGAATTCTTCCTGTGATTTTCTGTGTTTTAAAGCTCTTGTCTTTAATGTCTTACAGTGAAGAGTATGGATGATAAAGAAATATTGGGACTTTTAAAATTACACCTTTAAAGCAAACCAGATACAAATACATAAGCAAAAAGAAAGTTTTAAAAGTTCTTTAAATAAATCACATCTTCCATTGGAAGAGCTGTATTGCTTTAACACTCTTTAGAAAAATTTTAACCTTTTGAGATAGTTCAAGAGAAAGCATTGTAATTACTAAAACAATGTTCTTTGTCCATACTGAAACTCTGAGAAAATTTAGTATTGTCTGCTGCTTTCTGTTTCTCTGGTACTGAGTCCACTTCAGCAGATACATTGCACAGTTCACAGAGGGGGTGGGTTTCCTTTAGAACTGCCAAGTGAACGTCATCTGGTCCTGCTAGTGTTTTCCATGCATTTTTTTGCTCTGTCTCAGAACCTATTCTGCTGATGCTTGACATCAGGATGTTTTCTCAGAGTTATACTCTGTAAAGAAGTAAACCTGTAAAAAAGGTTCTAGTGTAGGAACATGGTTTGAGCATTTTCATCATGAATGCTCTAATAATAAAGAGTGTTTTTTCTATGCATTTTTCCCAAGAGTGCAGTTCTTACCTCTCTAGAAGTCTTACCTGCTGGCTGGTTTCTTGCACCCAGAAGAAGATTATTACTAATTTTGTGCTTTAAACAAATTGCTTCTAAAACACTTGGGTTTGCTCTGTTTTTTGTTTATATTTGTTTTTAAATTGAGTTAGAGATTGCTTTCCCTTTCTGTAGGAGGGTTTGGTTTTTTTACTTCTGATACCTTCTTTGCAACTAGTGATTTCAACCACAAACTTTTTTGTTCTTCTGAAGTCCTTTCTAGTACCTGTTTCCACTGAGGCCCTGAACTGAGTCTTAGAAGATTCTGGATGCTGCCTGTTATCATTTTATCGTTTAAAGAATCAGAGCATACTTGGGCTTCCAGATCATCCAGTTTGACCTCCCTGCTTAAAGCAGGGTCACCTAGAGCAGCTTGCTCAGAGCTGTGTCCTGTTGACTCCTCAGTATCTCCAGGACTGGAGAGTCCATGTTGAAATGGACTTCCCTGTATTTCATTTTGTGCCTGTGGCCTCTTGTCATATCACTAGACACCACTGAGGAGACCTTGGATTCCCTTGACTCTTCTCCACACTAGCAATTTCCACTTATCTCAGCCTATTATCATATGACAGAAGTTCCCGTCTGTTAATCAACTTAGTGGCCAGCTCTTTTTTTTTTTCTCAGATTTCCTCATGTTATAGAACTATCCTTCTGAAGTAAAACGTCTTGGTAATCTAGATCTTACCAAGATAAGGCTGGCCTTTCAGCAATCCCCATGGATCTCTAAGTCCTCATGGTGGTGGCAGCTGCCTGCAGGAAGGGGACATGGTTAAATGCTGTGTGATGGGAGGTACTACGGCTTTTTGGAAGGGAAGTGACACTTCTTAAAGTCCTAGGAGTTCCTTGAGGATGTTCTGGCACAAGCGTGTGGAGAAGGATGATCCTGTTTGTACAGTGAATTGGGATTTCTGAAAAGCCTTGAAAAATCAAATATCGAGGGCTGTTGAGGTAACTCAGCTGTTATGTGACAAAGGTTTTCCAGGATGAATTAAAAAAAATAAGAGACTGAGGGAAATGCCTGGGAACAGATGATAAGTTTTCCTGCTAGAGGAAGAATGGAAAATGAACTGGTATCTGAATATACACATCATTCAGCAAAGGCCTATAGAGGCTGGGCTAGCACTGGTACTACTGAAATATTCATAAACAATCTGGAAAGGGAATGACAGTAGCTGCAACTAAGCTTATTTCTGATACAAAATAATGCAAGGTGATGAAAGCTAAAGCTGATTGACTAAAGAAGCAGAAGGATTCTGCAATACTAAGTGACTGAGCAGTAAAATAATTTACACGATTCAATATTGATAAATGTAAAATGCATTTAGGAAAAAGCAATCTTAACTATACATGGATGACAATGGGGTTAATTTACGTAGCACTCTGGAAAGATCTTGGAGTCCTCTCTGAAGATGTCAGGTCAGTGCTATTCAGTAACGTTTTCAGAAAGTTTGGAAGTTTCCAAAATCTGCAGTTTGGGAAGTCCCTAAATTGATGGTATGGTGTCTGCCACTGAGAGGTTGTGACCTCTCTGTAATGCTGCTACTGCAAATGGAAAAACCTCCTTGGAGTCTGATGATTTGTTTTCCCATAGAAGATAACTTCTTAGTTCCCCTACCTAGGCCCACACTTTGTTTGCAGCGAAATGTGTCTCAGCCAACCAGAGGAAAGTGTGGGATTGACAGGGAATTTTTTACCTTACATAACCAGTTTTGACAATTAGCTATTCAGATTCACAATCTACTTCAAGCAGCACAGCAGCTGTCTTCAAACTAGAAAGCATAGGATTAAATCATGATTACTAATCTTCAGAGCAACATGAATCCAAGCACCTGGAGTTTGCTAGACTATAATATCTACGTCTGCACTCATACAGAAGGCACATTTTTCTAAATGATTTCTTTGTTCTATATCATTGTGTGATCAGCCTTGATTTTTGGGCTGCTCAGAAAAATGGGAACTGACTGCACTTAAGTCAGCCTCATTAATATCTAATAATATTGATAGCTTGACGTTATTTAAACACAGCAATGTTTACACGGCACAGAAGAGTGTCTCGCTACTACTGCTGAGCTATAGCTGGCTCACTTAAAGAAAAACAAGAGAATGGGCAAGAGGTCTAATAGACTTGTCAATAGGATGTGTCTCAAATTGAAGTGACTATAAAAGACATTGCTTAAAGACTTGCTTATGCCTTCTGGCAGGAACAGAACAGAACCTCCTAAGGTAGGACCCTTTCCTAGATCGGGAAATGATGCTGTAAGGCGTACTCCCTGCTTCCTCTGCTATTGTAAACCACATTTTTTAAAAAAAAAATTGCCTAGCCTTTCAACACCTACTTAAATATACCATCCAACTGGATGGTCTGAGAGTATGGCCAAACTGGCAACACGTATATAGCCAGGCACAATTCTTTATAGTTAGATGCTCAATGATTTTGTTTAAAGCCAAAATGGAAGGAAATTACCCCATTAGGGTGGATTCAAGGTCAATATTTCAGTCTTTAAGTTGGTGTTGCTGCTGAAATACTGATTAGAAAAAAAAAAAACCAGTAAATGATAGATCTATGGGGCAGACATTCCATCAACTGTAAATTCTTATCTTGCTTCAAGAGTGCATAAAGGGAAGTCCAAAGACAGTTTTGTCAGCTTTGTTGGGAGGTCAAGACAGAGTCGCTTTTGAGCTCGGTAAAGATTGTTTGTTTTTTTTTCCCCCCCCCCAATACTGCTCCTATTGTAACCAATGCCAGTCATTTCTCCAGCAAAAGGAATATTTATCTTCTGGTGAAATTTTTTTCAGAGAGTTAATTTTCAGTATTTTAAGTGGAACTTTCTTTTTGCGGAAGATCCAGTGTCCATAAATTCACATGCTAGCTAACAACAGCTAGATGCCTGAACCAAAAATGACTTAACAAGTTATTTATTAAGCTAAGCCAAGTCATTTACACTGCCCAAGGGGAATATTGAAAGGCCATGTTGGTCAGACTTCTCAGGCTATTATGCAAGTTAACAAATCTCTGGTTTCTATATAATTAACTCATTAATATTAGTCTTGATGCTATAGTGGGAGATGTGTAATAAAGCACATTTCTGTCTCTTGTGGGAGATGTTATTGGCCACTGACATGACACAACAATAGGGTTCCACTCAATTTTTGTTCATTTTGACTTCAGCCTTCTTAAGGCAGTGCAAATGTGCAAGTTTTAGAAACTATTTTGTTTCTGTTAAAATAATCTTAGTTCCTGCAGGTCAACTGGGGGGAAAGATTCTGCTCTAAATTGTTGCAGGAAGATATCTTGCTTTATAACGAGCACTTCCTACATCACACATGCTGATCAATTCCTGTATATCCATGGTAACAGAAGTCCCTGAAGCTGCTATTAAAATTATATTAAAAATTAATAATATATTGCACTCTTCTGTACTGGTTTTTGCTGGCACAGAGTTAATTTTCTTCATAGTAGCTTGTATGGTGCTGTGTTTTGGATTTCTGAATGAAAACAGTGTTGGTAACAGGGATGTTTTAGTTCTTGCTGCAGAGTGCTTAAATAGCATCACGACTGTTCTGCCTCTCACACCGCCCCATGAGCGAGCAGGATGGGGATGTGCAAGAAGCTGAGAGGGGACACAGCTGGGACAGCTGACCCCAACTGACCAAAGGGATATTCCATACCATGTCATGTCATGCTCAGCAATTAAAACTGTGTAGAAGTTTGCCCCATTGTTTAGGGACTTGCTGGGCATTGGTCAGTTGGTGGTGAGCAGTTGTTTTTGTTGCATCATATATGTCTCTTGGGTTTGATTTGTTCTCCCTGCCCCCTCCTCCCCCATTCTTTTTTAGTTATTACTCTGTCTTTATCTCAAGTCATGAGCTTTCTCACTTTTACTCTTACAATTCTTTCTCCCCTCCTACTGGGTTGAGGGCGAGCAAGCAGCTGTGTGGAGCTGAGCTGCAGGCCAAGGTTAAACCACAACGTCTTCTGAAGATCTTTAGCTTAGGACGGTGTATCAAAGGATCATAATGTGAAATAACCAGACTATTTTAATCACTGTTATTTTATACCTTCTGCCTTTGAGAAGCAATACTTCTCTCTGTAATGTTGCTACAGTACTACATCTCTCTTTAATTATAACTACTGCTAGCACTACTGTTAGCTATGGAGGTGCATCATTCTAATGGGAGTTGGATGACTGGCTGTTTAGAATGCAAATGTAAAACACGTCCTGAGATCGAGGATCAATGATAGCTGGTAGCTTTTTAAGTGCCACCTCCAAAGTGACCAGGCAATTCTGAAATGCCGGAAGTCAAGCAGGTGAGGCAGAAGGCCACCCTGGCTGAGTAGGGATCTTCTACTCAAACTGAGGCATAGGAAGGTGGTATATGGCCAGTGGAAACAAGGACAGGTAACACTGGAGGACTGCAAGGATGCTATTGACCACTGCAGGGCGGAAATTTGTGCAGCCAAAGCTCAGTTAGAGTTGAAGCTGGCCAGCACTGTCAAGGATAATAAAAAGGGCTTTTTCAATTATATTATTAGTAAAAGGCAGGCTAGTAAAAACATTGGACCATTACTTAATGAGAATGGGCACCTTATTAACCGCAACTTAGACAAAGCTGAGACTTTTATTGCTTTTTTTAAATTGGAATTCAATAATGACTTTGTGTGTGGGCCCCCTAAGAGCCTTGAGCTGGAGGATCATGACTGGGCAAATAATCTCTCAATCACCCTGAACTTGTGTGGGATCTGCTGCTCCAGCTGGATCCCTACAAGTTGATGGGGCCTGATGGGGTTCATCCAAGGGTACTTAAAGAGCTGGCCAATGTCATACTGAGACCTCTCTCAATGATTTCTCAATGTTCTTGGGAATCTGGAGAGGTATCAGCTGACTGGAAGGTAGCAAATGTTGTCCCAGTCTTCAAGAAGGGCAGCAGGGATGACCCCAGCAACTACAGACCTGTCAGTCTCACTTCAGTGCTTGGAAAGATTATGGAGAAGATTATTCTGGGAATTACCGAAAAACATCTGAAAGACAACACAGTCATTGGTCCCAGCCAGGTAGGCTTACAAAGGGAAGGTCCTACCCTACAAACTTAATATCCTTCTACGACAAGGTCACCCACCTGGTCAACCAGGGAAAAACGGTTGATGTCATTTTTCTGGATTTCAGCAAAGCCTTTGATAGGGTCTCTCACAGTATTCTCATAAACAAAATGTCCAGCATACAGCTGGATAAACATGTCATACAATGGATGTGCAATTGGCTGATGGGTTGGGCTCGAAGAGTCATAGTGAATGGAGTTACATCAGGCTGGTGCTCAGTCACTAGTGGGGTCCTACAGAGATCCATCCTGGGGCCAGTGCTCTTCAATATCTTCATAAATGACCTGGATGAAGGACTTGAAGGTTTATTGACAAAGTTTGCTGATGACACAAAACTGGGGGGAGCTGTCTACACTCCTGGGGGCAAAGAGGCCCTGCAGAGGGATCTTGACAGATTGAAGAGCTGGACAATCACCAACAGCATAAAATTTAACAAGTGCCAGGTTCTGCACCTGGGACACGGCAACCCTGGATACACGGACAGACTAGAGAGTGAGAGGCTGGAGAGCAGCCCCTGTGGAGAGGGACCTGGGGGTTCTGGTCGATGGCAAGTTGAACATGAGCCAACAGTGTGCCCTGGCAGCCAAGAGGGCCAACCACGTCCTGGGGTGCATCAAGCACAGCACTGCCAGCCGGCTGAGGGAGGTGATTGACCCACTCTGCTCTGCACTGGTGTGGCCCCACCTTGAGTGCTGTGTGCAGTTTTGGGCACCACAGTATAAAAAGAACATCAAACTACTGGAGGGTGTCCAGAGGAGGCCACAAGGCTGGTGAAGGGTCTAGAGGGGAAGCTGTATGAGAACAGCTGAAGTCACTTGGTCTGTTCAGCCTGGAGAAGAGGAGACGGAGTGGGGATCTCGTAGCTGTTCACTGCCTTCTCACAAGGGAGGGAGGTGAAACAGGTGCTGATCTCTTCTCTCTTGCAACCTATGATAGGACTAGAGGGAATGGCAGGAAGATGTGCCAGGGAGAGGTTTAGACTGGATATTAGGAAGAGGTTCTTCACCCCACCCAGCAGGTGGTGGAGCACTGGAACAGCTTCCCAGGGAAGCAGTCATGGCACCGAGTCTGCCAGCATTCAAAAGCATTTGGACAATGCCCTCAGTTGTATGGTTTGAATGTTGGGAGTGTCCTATGTAGGATATGAGTTGGATTCGATAATCCTTTTGGGTCCCTTCCAACTGGGGTAATTCTATGATTCTATGGGCTAACACAATAATTACAGAAGATGAAAAAAATTTCATGTAATTTGAGAAATCTAACTTGAAAACATGGAGTGAGAAGGAAGTTCTTAAAAGCTACATATGCATTGATTGTGCTTTTCTTGTCCACAAAATATAACTTGGCAGGCTAACTTACTCACTTTGAAAAAACTACCTTCTTACTGCTATCTCAGGATCTGGCAATTCATGGCACAACTGAAGTTTATCTCTCTGGTGATTCAGTGATAAGGAATAAAAAATAAGTGTAGGCATGCCAGTCCTTCACAGCATCTTGAGGGACACAGTGCAGTGTGTTACTGCCTTTACATATTCTCTCATACATCTGCATCCCAATGACTTTGCAACTTCAAATGAAGACACTTGGAATATTTTCTTTCCCTGGCAGACCCTCCTGTAAAGAAATGCTGGCTGGGATGGTCCACCAGCTGGCAGCCAGAGCTGTCAGACGAGGCAAGAAGGTTGTGATGTAATCTTATCCCTACTGACCTATATAGTCCTGCAGCAGGTTTTTTTTTGCAGAGGGAAGGAGAGGAAGAGCTGGCCTGCACGTCCTCGTGAGGATGGCAACATTGGTGCTTCCCAACTCTGTCTTTCTGAGCTGCTGCTAAAGGGCATAACTAGTGATGAAACTGGGAAAGTGAGAATGACTTCAGGAGACAGACAAAATGTCACCCCAGTGTGATAGGAATGGTTTGGCATGACTTGCTGTTGGAATGACTCATTATTACAGTAGACTGTCCCTGCAAATGTCCAATTATTTAAGGTATCTGCTACAGAAGTATGACTCCACAGGAGTCATGATTTCCCCAGAGAAGTAGTCATGGTACTGAGTCTGCCAGTATTCAAGAAGAATTTAGACAATGCCCTCAGTCAATGGTGTGAATGCCGGAATTGTCCTGTGTAGGGATAGAAGTTGGAGTCGATGATCCTTTTGGGTCCCTTCCAACTCGGGTGATTCTGTGATTCTATGAATGATTTGTGCTACTCTCTCCCCTCAAGATGGAGAAAGGAAAATCTGATACTCCCCTGTTCCCAAGGACTCCAGTGGACCTTGTGGCCGAGAGCGATGTGGAGGAATGATGTGGCCCTGAAAGTTGGGCCCTCAGCCAGATCTTCCTCTTCACCCCAAAAGACAAAGTAATTTACATGACTGAAGCAGAGGAGAAGCTACCATTCACACACACATCTTGCAACGCATCTGGCTTGACAGGCAGGAGACAGGGAGAACCAGAGATTTGATGATGACCTTGCCATGAAGAGATCTTTGTCTGTTGCAGCTTTGCACAGCAGGGACACAACTCTTCTTAGTGTAAAGTGATTATGAACAATACAATTTCTACTGTAGATAGCTATGTCACTGGTAGCCAGCCTGATTTTCTGGATTTGGGAAGATTCTGGGAGAAAAATAATGTCTTCTGCACCTTTTAGTTATTATATCTAGCTAGTAGGATTCCTTCTGTGAACAATACAACATTATTGTGATAATAAATATGCTGTTTTCTTGAAAGCAAAACTGATTTTTACATGGAGTGAGCACTGCTGGCACCATCTGATTTTGCAGTGGAGGGAGGAATCCCACTTTCAGCACTTCAGTTCTTCCCATGATCAGTCCTATGCATTATGTTGCGTGTTAGATTATTCGAGTCAGGCAATATGATTCTTCTTAAAGTTCTTAAACTTCTTGAAGGTTTTTATTTCATTCTGTATTGTGATTCCTAATTTTAGTGAAGAGTTCTTTGGAGGACAATAAAATCAGACTGGAAGCCTGATTTTGACCCACTCTGCTCTGCACTGGTGCGGCCCCACCTTGAGTACTGTGTGCAGTTTTGGGCACCACCAAGCCAAATTATGTGAGAAAGAAGAAAAGACAGCACCAGAAGTAACTTTATCTAAATAATTAATTTAGATAATTAAATTATCTAAAATAGTTATATCTAAAATTATTTTTCATCTCTGTTTCGATTTCCTTTACAAGTGTGCTACTAGAGTCCCTAGTTTGTATTACAAATGTACTACAATTGTACAGTCATAAGACAGATTGTAGCACAGAGTCTTTCAGAAGAAAAATTGATAGGAACAGTATTTCTCATGCAAGATGAAAGCATTTCTTAAATCAGCACAGCTTTTGTTGGTGGTATTTTTGTAAACATTCTGTTCCCATCCCTGCTGCTTTGCTGCTAATAATG
Organism: Dromococcyx pavoninus; assembly: GCA_033558185.1. NCBI lineage: Eukaryota > Metazoa > Chordata > Aves > Cuculiformes > Neomorphidae > Dromococcyx > Dromococcyx pavoninus. The sequence goes on along the minus strand of JAUMJL010000091.1, from coordinate 1,627,170 downwards.
GTTGGAAAGAAAGTGCAACCTTAAATAGTATTATTTTTAAAGCATTCTCTACTTCATTTTCTCCTACTCACAGTAGAGTTGGTCCACTATGCACTCCCAGAAATGCATCATCATTGATAACTTTCAGGTATTTGTTCTTGTGTAGATAGCTGCAAAACCAAACAAAACACAGCGATTTGGAATTAGTTATCCACAGGTTAAAGAAGATCTGATTACTTGCCTAAACAGATTTACAAAACCAATATGTATCAGGGCCATCATATCCCAAAACCATATTGAAACTTAATCAGTTACTTCGTTTTCTATGTACTCAAGGAACAAAATACAAGTATGCCATTTTGAAAATAAATTAAATTTCTCACCAAATAATAAATAAATTAGTAAAATAAATTAACTTTGCTCCAAATTCTTTTTCTCTCTCTATCATACACACAAAGACACATGCATACATGTGTCTTCAGACAAATGAGGGTGTGGTGAAATAGATTGTTTTACTTTCATCAGAATTAGGTATGGGGAATTACACAGTACTTACAGGAACACATTATGAACAAACATGAAAATACTTCCCTCCTTATTTTGAATTTGATAAAATTTTATTAAATGGTTTAAAATCTCTATAGCCTAGTAGAGGCTCCCATATACAGGTCAACAGTTAAAAATTAAATTTTGTTATAAGAAGAGCAAGAAGGGAGTAAGGATAAATCTGAAGGAAAAAAATATAAAAGTAATAATAATCTAAGGTCTTGGGAAAACTCAACAATTTCCTGAGTAACCAACACTTTCTTGAAATATAGAATGCTGCAAATTTCTCATATCACTACATGATTGATGTGATCAAGGACAAATATTAATTCCCATCACTCTGGGAACTGACATATAAAAAAACTGTGCCTTCAGGAAGAAGGGAACTTACAGAGCTGAGTTAAAGGTGCATATTAAAGACAGGCAACACAAGGCTGCTGAACACAAAAAATGGACATAAATCAAGTGGAACAATCAATCTTAAATTCAGTACTGTGTTTTTAGAATCAAAAGTGACTGATCTAGAATGAATCTTGATTTTATTTTTTTTTTAAGCTGGATTCCAGTTTACTATGGTCTGAAACAGTGGTTTGAGAAGCTTATAAATGTATGGATTATAATTGCAGGTAATTCAGTAAAGTTCCAAATTGCTTTAGACAGGCTATGCATTTCTGTCTGAGACTTTTTTTCTCCATGTCCTCATAGAATTTATGGGTTTTCTGGAAAGAGTTGGGAGAAATAATGGGCTTCCATAGTTCCACAACTGCAGGTGTACAAAGAGAAAGTGTAAATTAAAAAACCTGCAGGAACAGCAGAAGCACAGGCTTCCTGCTTTTCTGACTAAGTCACAGTGGGCGGTTGTCACTGAGCGCATTTTATGACATTCTGTGAATAGCAGACATACACAGAACATGATGAAATGCAAAAATAAGTGTTATTTTTATACACCGTATATATTAATTCTACTGTGATAATTCTTTCCCTAAGACACCAATTAAAAAATTGGTGATGTTTTTACTCAGTTCAATCAACTTCTGTCACAATGCGTACAAGAAAAACAGCTTGTAGGAATCAAACCCAGTCATGCTTTTTACCTTAATTTAGATGGTAATTAAAATCTTGTTGATAAGATTTAGCAAATATTGTAGTCCCTGGAGGAAGATGATGGAGCACCTAGCTGTCTTGGCTGAGGGCCACTACATAAGAAAGGAGATAAAACACTCCAAGCATTTTGTTTCTGTACTATGATGAGAAAGGACCTGTGAGAGAAGTTTGAACTAAGGCAGCAAAGGGGATTGTACAGCTGCAGGATGGTGCTTCAGGGCAGAAGTACGATGAACCATTAAGGAGTATTGCCAAGGAAAGCTGTCAAAGGGGATTGTATGTTTTCCTAGATGAAATGATAGCAAAACAATCAACAGAATAAAGGTCCTGAAGGACCCAGGTGCCTAGGCAGAAGAGGTTTTGTAGGACTCATGACCACCTCATTTATAAACTTTATCAGTTTTCTGTATAGTGTAAAAGGTACAGTCTAATGGCTCCAGTAGCAAACCACAGGTTAAAGCATGAGGCTACAGTGTAGGAGCAACAAAGGGTCCACAGATTGCAATACTGTAGGTAGTTCACGTGAGGCAGAAGCAGGAAAAGGAACTCATAGTGACGTAAATATGACAACAGTGGGTGACCCAGGCCCAACAACTACGAGCATCAGGACTGACTGACATTTCACCAACAAAAGCACGAGGCTGGTGGAGAACGAAGAAAAAGATGACTAAAATGATGAGCGGTAAAGTGTCACTCAAGAGAAGACGATGTGGTCCTCAGACCAACTGAAGGACAGAAACTTTGCAAGGGTTGCAGACAGACTATCTTATGGAGGTCACGTTTCACAGGGTTGATAAAAGCAAAGAAAATTCCCAATGACGAGATCAGCAGCAAAAGAGAGAAACAGGAGAAACCCAACAACATTGCACGAGTGAAGCCAGGTGACATTGCTCAGAATTTAGACATAATTATCTTAAAAAGAGGAATTTCAGAAGATTTCAGACTGTAGTTGCCACAGAAATGGTAAAATGTCAAGACCAGACCTACTAAAGAAATTAAATTAAAGGAGAAAGAATTTGATACTACTGATGCAGGCAGCAATACCTTAAGCAGGGAAGGACATTTGATACTGTAACTATTATAAACATTTTAAAGCTAGCTTGTGATGTATCTCGGAGGCAAAAATACAACAAAAAGGTTGTCACAACAGATTTCAGGGAGTGTCCATGAAGCTGCCCTGAGTTGTGCCCATTGTGCCAGTTAGTGGCAAAGACACAAACGTAAAACCTTTCCTAATTTTAAGTCGTGTAACAAAAACACCAGATGGTGACTGTGGAGATAATTGAATTGACTTAGAAAAGCGCAGACAGACGCTATTTTATCTTTGTGCTGGAAGAGTCTTTCAGATAGCTGAACTGGGGTTTAGCTGTAAAAATAATAAAGTCAGAGCTATTGTTTCTTAGTGTGGAAAAGATCAAGTAAAGATTTTAATCCTGTCATGGTTGAAGTCATTGGCAAATTTTCCAACATTCACTGGATATAAGCTTACATTAATCATCATAGTGAGGAATGAGCAGTAAACGCACATCGGCTGGGTTACACAACACAAAGTTTTAGGGAGCCAAGCCAGAGTAACACTTCTGGCATGTTGTTCATTGGACAATTCATTTAGGCATTACCAATGCCTAAAGCCTTGTTTCTCACAGAGGAAAACAGCTTACTTGATCTTCTCAGTTACTGTTGTTTGAAATAAGCTTTCATTCTTTAGATATATATATATGGCATTCCAGTATTGACTGACATTTCTGTTCTCTGAAAACTGACTTTCATATTCTGTAAATGACAGCTTTTGTTGTGAGTTTTTGCTTCAGTTTGCAAATTTCCTCATGGTTTTGTCTGCAAATCTAATACCAAAATTAAAACCAGAGCAAGAGCTAAGAATTAATCCAAGTTTTCAACATCTATGTTGTAGTTGTGAAGGACACAAAAACCTGCCTGACCTAATAAAACCTCTCTGCTTTAGTAACTGCACATTATTGTACAACCACGTAACTGCTTGTTGAATTTTAAATACTTTGCTCCAATATTCGAAAACTAGAGTGAGTGATAAATCTGAAATATAATAGTTTACACACATGACAAAAATCTTCAAACCTCAAATAGGAATCTTCAAATAGAAACAGCCGGCTAGAGACTTTGGGAAGTTCATAACCATGTGTTACCAAGCAGGGGCTGCAGCATTAGCTGCCAGTTTTCACATCGATGAGTCAGGCCCATCAGAATGTACAATTTCCTGATGCTAATTGATTTCAGTTGTTTAAGCCCTTTTATTTTGGTAGGTACCTCTTTTAAATGGAAAGAATAAGACGTTGGTAAATATTAATTTGACAAAGAAAGTACAGCCAGTACAGCTCCTTCTGAGAGTGCCTTTAATCCTGTTGTTACTGATAGCTAAATTGTATAGAATATCACTTCAATACACTGCAGAAAAGAAAACAAGAGTGGTACCCATGTATCTAAACAAATGTTGGAAGTCTTAGAAAATGACACAGGTGAAATGGAATATTTATCCTCAGTGGGGATACCATAATAATAATAATTTTTGAAAGTTGGTGGAAGGCAACCAGATAGACAAGAATAACACTGTGCAAAGTATGGAGGAAATCCGGAATAGTAAATGCTGAATCTAGAATAGGATATGCTGATGCTTTCATAGTGCTATAAGTAAAAGAAGGGGCTTTGTGGTTTGTTCTTTTTTTCTTTTTTTATCAAATCAGATCAGTAAGCTAATTATGCCAGTGACTGAGTCTCTATGGACTTAAGATCCAGGGGCAAGTGGGGAAACCATTGCATTAAGTCTCAGCCACACCAGGCAACAACATGACTGCAGTGTGCTGAGCAGAGTCTTCTGAGAATATGAAACAGTAACAGGGTATTTCAACTGCTACATAAAACAGGACAATGTCGTATTAGGGAATGACAGAGATACTGAATATTCAGACATTACCAATGCATGCTTCATAAAGTAACAGATTGGAGAGCTAGCATGAGGAAAAGCAAGTTTTAATTTCAGCTTGAATTAGCTTGTTGGCATTTTTCATTCATATCCTTTACACCCAGAAAGAAATGCACTTTTGTTAAAAAGAAGATATTTTGTAAAAGTATCTTTAGACCTTTCGGCATTTTTCAGTTTTTCATCTCAGTTGAAGATTATAAATATTCAGGATTCTTTTGTGATCTCATGCTTTTCACATTTGCTCTATATCTCCAAAATGATATCCCTGAAGACCTCACAGAATGTCCTCAATAATTTAAATTTTTATTTTCGTATATTTTTAAGGAATTTTTTGCATACATATATTTTTCCTTTTTGGAGACTAGAGCTTTGGTGGTGTACTCTTTGCCTTTTTTTGGACCTACGGGGTTGTTGAATATCAGTACCTGGTGACAGCTCTTATATAACAGAGTTTACACTGTAACATTTTGAAGCAGAGTATGCATGCTACTCAACTATTACTACCTTCCTTTTTTCAGTGCAGAAGGTTTCTGTTTCTCCTCTTCCATAGTCCAAGATCATTCATTCCATCCCCCATACTGTAGCTGGAGATGCCATTCTTGGTGGGTTTTTTTAAGCTGGATTATTTCCCTGATAAGGTTTTACTGCAGTCCCACAACCAATTTTATCAGCACAAGGAGAGATGGAATAAGATTGAAGAAAAAGGGAGGCTTTGCAAAATTTTCTTCCAAAGGATCACTTGGTTAAAAACCAAGTAAAGTTACTGAAGTTTTTACCTAGAATACCTTACTGGCTGATGGAATTATGTACTATTTGGTAGTATCTGTTTGCTTTCTTTCAGCCTCTGATTTTAAAATAAGGCAGCGGAGCTTAAAAAACAAGGAGCAAAAGTATTACTACTATAGTATTAAATGGTCTCTGGACATGTAACCTGTTAATATGTATGTTATTATATATCAAACTATATATATCTTTTTGGAGTTTATTTTTGTAATTAGATTTTGAGATTGCGCCCTTTCCATTTCAGTAATTTAGACAGCTCTGTAAATGCTCATCACAAATATATTTTGCCATTCACTGGAAATATGTTTTAAAAAAAATCTTCTTTCCTGACCAATTTCCTTACAGAAATAAACACCAGTGCAGGGGCACCACTTTGCAGAAGTCTGCAGGAGTGACGCAGTTCTTGGACCTTGATGATACGTTAGAATGAGGGATTCAAGTTTCAGATGAATGCTGCTCAGTTAAAATGTCATTCCACCCTTCATTCCTGGTTTGTTACTTCCCTACCTTTATAAAAACATATAGAGCAGTACTGTGTTTTGCTATAAAACATAGATCCTTCTTGGATAAGAAAATTTATTAGGTAGAGCCATCACTCAGTATGATAATGGAAACCATTAATGCACTATTCCACATTCATATATGTATCAATTGTTTTGACCTCCTTGAATTACATCGGTCTTTTAATACTGCAAGAGTGATCGAAAGGCACACTGCATGGTAGAAGACAGCCTCTGAGACTCCAAAAATGTCTTCTGGGTTATGGATGGAACATGGGAGTCTTTGAATGATTTGTCAAAAATGAATTATTGTTTTTGCTTGTTTTCCTCCCTGAGATCATTGTTTAAAACCCATTAATATTTCTTTCACTCTTTTTCCCTTGGTTTCTTCTTGCTTCGAGTTTTCTCAAGTCCAAAGGACCTCAATCAGACCCAGAGGAAAAAAAATGTATTTTCTTCACTGTACAATAGTAGCTAAGCAAGGGTTTCCTTGTATCCTATTGGTGGTCATCAAAGAGAGGAAATCCCCACCTCCCCCTCCACTGCTCTCCTTAAGGATTTTGTAGACTGCCATGAGGTCACCCCTCAGTCTTTTTCTCTCTAAAAAGGAACAAACCAAGTGGTGTCAGCCTTTTACCGTCTTGGTTGCCCTCCTCTGGACACACTCTGATAGTTTGATGTCCTGATATTGACGCACCCAAAACTGCACACAGTACTCAAGGTGGTTCCACACCAACGCACCGTTGAGTGGGACGATCACCTCCCTCGACAGCCTAGCTATGCTGTGTTTGATGCACTCCAGGACATGGATGACCTTTTTGGCTGCCAAGGCATGCTGTTGACTCATATTCAACTAGTCATCAACTCAGACCCTGGGTCTCTTTCCATAGGGCTCCTCTCCAGCCTCTTATCCCCCAGTTTCTATGTATACCCAGGATTACCCTGTCCCAGCTGTAGAATCTGTCACTCGATCTTGTTAAATTTCTTGCAGTTAGTGATTTCCCAGCTTTCAAGTCTATCCAGATCTCTCTGTAAGGCCCTCTACCTTCAAGGTCTTAAAGAATACTGAAATACCCTTAAAGAATACTAATTACAAACTTTTTCTGAAAGTAAGCAAGCAGCATCTGCAGAACCTTGTATGTGTTTTCTGTTTCTTCACTCCAATAAAGCAGATGTTTAGGGATTGAGATCTTCTAAAATTAGTTTCACTTAATTTTTAATAAGGAAAATTCCAAAGATGCCACATGCAATAGCACTTGCACACTACTGACAAGCAAAAATAAAAATTTCTACAAAATCATCTCTAACGTGTTTCATCAAAATGCAAGGAACGGAAGAGCCAACACAGTTGATATATTGGCTAAGGCTTAGAAAATTTTTAAGTATTGCATATACATCTCAGAGGGATTCAGTGAAGACACTGGATTCATTTTGCCATATTTTACATCTTTCAGTTTCTGTGAGCACTACTACAGACACAATGTCATCATGAAAAACTTCTTTCTCATATATAAGTTCAAAGTAACTGAACTAGTAAGAGTAAAGTAAGACTTATCCCAGATCTTCAGTTTAACTCAAACCTTTTCAAATGCAAGAAGTCTAGCTAGATGTTAAGGCAGTTTGGAAAGATTAAGACCATGTGAAGGATGCTTTTATAGAATTCTTACATGACTCCCTGGTTAATTTAAGAGCTTATGATGAACACATCTCTTTACTCACGAGTCAAGCTTCTGTAGGACCAGAGTTAGCTCTGCCAAAGGGAATGGAGCCTCTGGAATTGAGATTTGTTCTGTGTTAATGACTGAGGCAGATACTTTTGGGTATGGTGTAAAAAGGATATTCACTCACTACGTATTAGTTTTCCAGAAACTACAATAAGAAGTCGAAGAAAAAGCTGAAATTGTTGCTTCATGCTTTTGAGATGCCCACATGTCATTTCTAGTGCAACTGACTGGTTCCTCTGAATTGCTTCCAACACCCCTCTTTTTTTCGTAGAGAAGAGATTTCTGTGAAAGATGTGTTATCATTACCAGTGCTACATTCACTTAATAAAATGAACTGTCTGGTAAGTAAACAGTGTAATTATCTTCCGAATTGTCATAGACATGTTACTGGTCAAAAGAAATTTTATGTAACTTCAAACCAGAACAAAATTCACACTGGAACTACCTCAAGTGTTTTTATTTATGAGCTAGAAATATACATACCAAATGAAAGCACACTGCAAAAGGCATTAAGCACCTATAAGCTTATTGCTGGCTGAAATTAATAACCTCTTTTTTCTCCTTAAAAAAAATTATAATAAAATGTATTTGAGAGCCTCCAGCAAGAATAGAGCAGTTATTATATAATATTTTCTGAAATAAAAGAATGATCTTCTACTTACATAGCATCCAGATTTGTCCCATTAAAAGCATAGCCTTGGATGCTGGTAAAACCATTATTGTAGAGTTTGCTGCAAACGAAAAAAAAAAGCATTTTGGAGAGCATCAATACCTGAATACCTAACATCTTACGTATCCTTTTTCTTGTCAACAGCACATTTATGGATGGGTTAATTTAAGTCTTTTGAAGAAGCAGCAATTACAGTACAAGGTCAAACAAATGTCCAGCAACATTCTTCAGTGTAGCTAAATCAAGAATACCATGTGGCCGGTGTTTCATCTTTTACTTCTTTTTATAGCAGAGTTAGAACTAGACTAAAACACTTTCTTCACACCCTCAAACTAAAACAAAGGGAACAAAATTTTGCTAACACTCATTAAGGAAGGCTAAAGTAACCAATACCTAGCAAAATAGGTATGGTTTTACTGTCAGTAGAATTCATTCTTTTGATCCTGTAGAGCAAAGGGATTTTTTTTAGAATGTCTTTAGAATTCATTCTTCTGCATTCTAGTGCTCCTCCCCCTAGTTCTGGTCATAATTCATTACAGTCATTTTCACTCCCCTCAGTCCTTTCTTTTGGCTCACACCAAGTATAACTTGCATAACTGAACTTTAATTAACAACTTTCTTTCAAATATAACTCTTCTGAAATTTGCAACCCATTAATTTTTATGGTATGTGCCACTCAGGTTGCAAAAAAGTTAGACATAGTTCTAACAACTGCAAAAGAACTCTGCAAACTCTTCCCTTTGTTTTTCTCCAATATAACAATTTGTTAGCATTACCACAGAACCACAGAATGCCAGGTTGGAAGGGACCTAAAGGATCATCCGGTCCAAACCTTTTAGGTGATATATAGTTTAAATGAGATGTCAAGCTGAGCCTTGAAAGTGTCCAATGGAGCGGAATCTACCACTTCCCTGGGGAGATTACTCCAATGTTTAACTGTTCTCATGGTGAAAAATTTTCTTCTGGAATTCAATTGGAATCTCCCCAGGAGCAACTTATACCTACTACCCCTTTGTCTTTTCCATGTGAATTTTCCCAATAGGATCATATGAAAGCAAAACCACTTTGGTCAAGCCAGTTCAAAGAAAAGCAACAGGCATGATTCAAATCCCTGTCAAAGTGAAGGATTTATGCAAACTAGATTATGGCACTACCTGTCTATGGTGTCTCTCTGTTGCAAACTACTATGGAGTCGGACAGGGATATTTTTTTAGAGGAGAAGTAATAGCCTTGTGACTTTAACTGGAAGAACTTACAGAGTCAGAGATTCATTACAAAGCCCGTGGAATGCATTTGCAGGCACTGCAGTCATGAAAGGATTATCTGCAATTTCACTGAAAAAGGAGACAAAACATCATAATCAAATATCTGCCCAACAGAGCTTCTCCAGAGCAGTTTTATTATTGATAGTTCTCTGCCTTGATAGTAAATAAAAGTGTAGAATAACTTGTTTAGTTATATCTAAGGCCAGAAGATACATGTGGGGTGATTAAAATTCGTGCATGTTCCAGCATGTCGGAAGCGAGCTTGTGAAGTAGATGGGCTTTATAGCTCTGGTGAAGTGTGCCTGCCTGTGTTATTATAATGATTAACAGCACAGATGTCCCTTGTCTCATAATCCAGGAAAGTAGCAAAGTAAATAATGCTGCAATATCACTTTAGTCAGCTCAAGTGATTTTAGTGATCTAACCTAGTGATTCTTCTCAATTCTTGGTAGTGTTTTACTACCTGTCATTCCTTTTCTTTATTCTCACCCTGCAGTCTTAATAAATACTATGTATCTTCAGACCAAAACGCTTTTACCTACCCCATCCAGCAGTCAAGCCTCTTCCAGCCAAACACTGCTACAATGTGAGACTGCTAACTCCCCTCTAAGACTAAGTAGTGACCAAGATACTTTTACCTTGTGTCAGCCTGGAAGTCTTCATCTGAGCTGTTCTTCCCCTTTAGCTTTGATTACAACCCAGAATTTGAACTTAAATTGCAGGTTAGGACACAAGGATTGATGTCATCTTTGCTTTCTGAGTACCAAAGAACACCTGCTTCTTTTTCAACAGAACTCAGGTTTCTGAAATCCTTTAAAGATAATAGTGAAAGACACCCCTGCCTCCATTTACGTTCCCATTCTCTTTCTCCAAGAAATTGTTCTGCAATTTTCTTCAAGCCATATTAAAAAGAAAAGAGGGGCAGAGGATGTCTTTAAATCAGATAAAGTAAATGGGTTTTAAGATGAGAGAAAGGAAGGTGGTCTGAGTATTATGTAGGAGTGTCACACATGAACAAACCCAACTAAATTAGTAAAGCTTGCTAATAGGAAAATTGTTTCCAGCTGAGTACTTTAGTAAGGAGAGATGGTTCCACCTAGAAAGACAAGCTTAAAAGTAGGAAACTGTCAATCCTAGTGCTTTGGTCCTTCAGTGGAACTATATACTCATATCTGAAGTGTGACTCTACAAGCTGGGCAAGGACATTTAGGCAAAGTGTGTGTTCATAAAAGCTTCTGTTGTCAATCTAAAAGACCATATATTTCATTCAACTACCGTGAAAAACTAGTGAGCGACAGAAAGGAGATTGGTGGTGCTCTTTCTTAAAGACACTCCGTGCCAAACTGAGCTGATCTTACTTCTAAGGCTGTCATGAAACCAAGATGCTCCTGGTCTAGTGACTTAAAAGCTCTACTTTATTACTCAGCTTTGGCAATTTGCTTTTAGCTTATTTTCTGTTTTCTTTATTAAAACATTAATTGTACAAAGCAACATAATTTGGATAAAATAAGTCTTCGTCAAATTTTTCCTAAAATGTGAGCTTGGCCAACACTGGGCTTTTTAAAACTGTAATGATAAAAAATTGCTCTCAAAATTGTCCAGTTCTCCTGCTCTTGAGTATTCTGCACTGAGGATGGTGTCAGAAGAAAGCAGGCAGATAGGCAGTGAAGGTTATGATTCAACAATACAGGAACTCAATGAAGACCAGTATCAGAAAATGTGTAACAAGAGCTCACCATGACAGTGCAAATTTGTGAGAAAAATGTTGACAGGATGACTTCATGGTAGCAGGTTGTATGTTAGATCACACCCTGTGTGTCACACTATTCTGACTTCAGACTAATTCAAGTATTGCACATCCATTACAAACACAAAAACAAAATAAAAGGACAAGGCTTGTAGAAGCTATGTATCGTGCTTTGGCTAATTCATGAGAAATGTGCTGGTCTCTCATGTGTCTCATTCAGATCAAACATAGTGCTAGGAGACCTGGCACTTTGCAGATTTGGTACTAACAATCACTGAAATATAGGTGGAGAAAAAATGCTTGTCAGACTTGTTTGATATTTTTCTTCAAAACAGAAAACTTCACTGTAGGTTTTCTTGGCATCTGAGGATTGCAGTATTCTAACCAGCTGTGAGGACAAATACTTACAGTAAAAAGTTCACATCAGATGAGTAAATTTTGGTGAGGTCTGGAAATGCTTTTAGTCCAGTATTAAATATACCACTGAAAGAGAGAAGAAACAGAAAGAATTACTTGCAAGGGATCACTGGACAAAAACAAACAATGTATTTAAAGCATTCAACAGTGCAGGACTGTTATTTCATCCTCTCTATTGTCAATCAGTTCATTTATAATCAACTGTCCCAAATATAAGGATGCAAGAACAATTTAAAAATCAAAATACCAGATTTACAATAAGTTATAGAATCTAAAAAAATGGGAACATAGAATAATTAGACAGTTCAGCAGATCTGTAGAGGGAAGTAGCCTGTGAGGGGGATGGAGAGAAAAATAATTATAACTCTGGATTCACTTGAGAGATTAAGGCTGCTTCAGATAACAGTCTGGAGCCCCCAAACATCTTGTTTCTCATTGTGGCTAAGAGCTGTTTAAATAGGGAAAAAAAAGGGAAACTGTTTTCAAATATTAATATAGTTAATGTCCCTTACTTATGAAACCCTGTAGAGTGGAAATAACTTAATACACTATATTTCTTAATCTGTAATTCTATTCTTCTGAAACAAAATTATTTTGACTACTTTCTTTCAATTGCTTTCAGATTATAGGAAATATCTGGAAACATCTTTGCTCCTTGCCGATGTCCCCATCACAAACACACAGCCCTTCCCAAAACCTTCCAAGCGTTACTCAAAATCACAGAAGTTACTCTCTTTCTCATCTTTCTTTCCTGTGCTGTAATTTTGGAATTTCATGGTTTGGTTAGTCTGTGCTGATTTTTAGACTCTTCATATCAATAAAGAGACTTCTTCAGGATTTCTTTCTGCCATAGAGGTCCTATAGAACCAGAGGTCTATAGACGGGTTTGTCACATTTGGCTGACAGGGATGCTTTAAGATACTGTATAAATACCTCATGAATATAAAAGATGTGAATATTTCTGTTCTGTCCCTTCTTCCCACTATTCACTAAGGCAGCATTTATCATAAGAATGTAGCTATGGAATTTTGCCAAGGAAACCTTAGAATATTTCAAATATTTAATGGACAAGAAGAACAGAAAAATCACTGATGAATTTGTGAACACGTTTTCCTTTCTCACAAAAGTAGTCAAAGTTCTAATCCCCACCCTTTCTCTTAGTAAAATAAAACATCAGGGAAAAAAAACTGGGATCATTTCCAAAATGAAATGCAAAGAAATAAAACTGCTGCAGTGTAAAAAGTCATCCTAAGCGCCAGCTTGCTACACGTGCTAAATACTTACAGGTATTTCAAAAGTGGGAGGTTATTAAAGGCATCTGGATCTATGTAATCCAAGTTTCTAAGATTTCGAACTTCACTGTGAAAAACATTAATAATTAATATTTAATTAATTATCATAACAGAAATCAGCAATGTTAAAATGACATTTCAGGGAGTTAATTCCTGCAATGAGCTTTTGCACTGGCCAGCACTAGCTCAAGACCAAGTATGCATTCCGAGCACTCTTACAACTGTAAATTATCATCTGGAATAGATGCAGTCCTGGTGACTGGCTTGGAGAGAAGGAGAACCAGAGATCCGATTATGGTTCTTTTCTCTGCATTGTCCTACAATCAAAGCAATCACCTGTGGTAATGGCTATTACTTTGAACATGGTGAGAATATCTGTAAAGTTAAGTAAAAAGAAGAAAAGTTAAGCAAAACTTTCAGTATTGATGTATAATAATCCTATCAACTTCAAGCCATTTATTTGGCTTATAATTTTATGTTCTATTTTTCTGATTACTTCCTTCATGTCTCCAACAGTGTTTTATATTATTTTTCCTATCTCTTTTACAGAACTCATCAGTGGATCCAAAAGACAGCTCAGGTCACTTAAATTAATTCCATTCTGTGACTTGAAATGGACAAACCATTCACTCTATAGCCATGTTCAGCAGTAGGAGGATAGGTCCGTCTTTGCTTTATACTGATGCAAAATATAACGTAGACTTAATTCCTTTCATCTTCTGTTCACAGTTATGTCTTTATATACTTCTACAAAGGTGACAGCCTGGTCTGCAGATGGCTTTTTAGACTACACATGTTGAAGAACCAGTCTGACACTGATCATGGCTATCTTCAACCTTCATGCTCAGTGCTTTCTGCAGGTGTGCTGGTGGAGCTGCTGCCCCTCCAGCTATAATGATGATTATTTGGCATTGGGATTCTTCCTCATTTTTCTGAACTGTTTGTCTCTGCCCTTAATGCAGTTTCCACAATCCTTCTCATTCCCCTCATTTTCAACAGATTTCTTTCTTTTCTGTCTATAATGACAGTCAGCAGTCTGGCTGCATCAACCAGACTGTGCCAAAATTCCCTGACTAGACTCAGTAGACTTACCAAATTCATCTTTTATGAAAAGGAATCCACCTATACCTGCCCCCATCACATGCACACTTTTAATTTCCTGGCCCCTTTACTGTCTCTGGAAGAGGACAGCCCTTTTTTTGTATGTTTGCTTCCACTTCATTACCTCAAACCAGCTCTGGATACTGGTCTTATAACTTTACTGGAACAACTCTCAGCCTTTCTTAACAGAGAAACCACACAGAAAGAATGGTACCAGTCTTCCCCCTAAGACTAACCGGGGAGCAGTGGGGTGATGAAAGAACTTCTTGCTATTTCTGTAGAGGAACTGCATGAAGACAACCAGTATAGACAGCATAGTGGTGCAGGTGGTGTATTTAACTTACCATGCCCTAACAGTGACAAGTAACCTACATAATCAATATAGGTGTCAGGAAGTTGGGTTGCAAGAATACCTCTGCCAATGAAATTATTTTGACAGGAAAAATATAATCCAGTCATGTTGTCTGGGAAATAAAAGTGCGAAAAGAGACATAAGACAGTAGATAAATCAGAATGTAGATACAGGTAAAAAAGACTTCAGCCTCTCTGTATACTCTTGTACTGACAAAACAGTTCTGTTCCACTTTTCCAATCTTCTATTTTTACTCTGTTTATTCCAACATTTCAGGGACACAAGGATTCACCTTTTGCTTGCATGTCAAACTAACTCATAGCTATACACCTGACATTACAGTGCCGTACTCAAATATACTTCATGTCTCTTTTAGCTACTTTGAACAGTACTGTTTCCATATTTAAGAGAAATCTCAAATTTGCTTCTCTCAAATTATTTTATTAGTTACATAGCTATTACTCTCCTAACAATGGAATTTGCTCCATAAACTTTAACTGACATGTTTTTTTCCATCACTGACTACATTTTAAATGCTGTAGTCATGAGCATCCTCACCAGATATTCTTTTGTTGTGGACCAAATGTATTCCAGCAAAAGACAGTCATTAGATCAACCTTCAGCCTGGAAATGGATAATGCATTGGAGTACCAGAGAGTCATCAGGTTTTGGCTTTTTGCTATTCATAGTATTCTGTATAAATTATTTGGATGATGGTATTTAAAGTAAGAATTTGAAAACTGCAGGTGGTACTAAAATTGGAAGCACAAAATAATGCTATGAGATTCCATCAAATCTTAATTTATTAAGTAACTGGGCCATGAGAGGGCACGTGCTGTTTAATAAAGGCAAATGAAAAAATAATTAATCTGGGAATAAAAGATTTAAGACTGCAAGATGAGACCGTTGGCACAGTAATGAGGGAAAAGCTTAAATAACAGTAAGGAAATCAGTATGATTCAACTGAAAATTGGGGAAAGGGTTATGTCTTTGCTGTCTGATTTGCTTGAATTAGTAATGTTGGGATTAGGAAGGAAGTATGCTTTAACATATACTCTATTTATATTTGCATTTCATCCTACACTTTGTATTACAGAGGTTTCTTAAAGCCCAAAAGGAAGACAATGGTCCATTGTGGAAGGCATCTCAGAAATTGACAGCGGGCAGCCAGTTGCTTAGAAGTTTCCAACCAAAATAGATGAGAAAGAAGACGAGAGTAGTATAAAAATGTAAAAGGTGATCTGATCAAAGTGAATGTTATGCTTAAGGAAATATCAGGAGAAAAATCTGATTTTCCCTACTTGTAGTCCAGTCAAATGTGTCTCCTGCACTTTAACAGCTGAAAATTTGGCCTCTCACTTCATAAGCATGAAAAAGAGAAAACCCTTCAAATTCAGTTCCATTAATGAAATGTGCTGCCATCCTTGTTTTGCACACTCGAACATCTTTAATCTCAGAGTACTGGAAGGAACCCTCCTCTAAAATCTCAGATTTAAAAGATATCTATAGCCCCATCAATATGGGAGCCTATAAAGTTAAACTCATAAGGAGAAAAGATATTTGAGTAATTCTTATCTCATCAGTTAGCAGGAGAGTGACACACAAACTGGATTTCACAACTTATTTTACATTTATCAGTTGTAAGTAATATATTCAAAGATGCCTAAATGTTATATAACAATAATTTTCGAATTGTAATCAAAACACTGCTATGGTGTGAGGATTACTTCCAAAGAATCAAAAAACTATGAAAACCAAGCTGGTGATCGTGACCAATAGATACATTAGGCAGGGTCTGCACTTTTATCAGTAAGCTTTTCTGAATTGGTGAATTGAAAAGTTTGAAACCCACTGATTTAGAAAGTCATGGTTCCTTTGAAAAAGGGAGCACTTGAAAATGTATAGTAGGCTAGTTCCCAGGTATCTAAGTGTCTATGAGAGCTGATTTTAAGCAACTTTTGAAATGGAACTTTGACACTCTTGATAAATATAATCTTAGCATACAGTGCTTAACTCCTGCATCCATCAGCAATATAACAATTCTGAGACCTTCTGGGAATGAAGTTCTTTAAAGATATAAAAAACCCTAAGATGGCTAATAGGCATTTTTGTTTACCATTGATGCAGAGAGGCAAAAGGTGCCCCGAACAAAAATTTCACTTTGCAGTGCTAACTAAAATTACTTACAGATGGTCATAAGAAAGGAGGATGCTACCTACAAGACAACAGAATTATTTGTGTAATATTTACAAAATTGTTCAAAGTTACTTTATGAACTATTTGGCTTCTGCTTTATTTTTGAAAGTACATAAAACAAGAACTGGCTTATTTGTGCTTTAAAGACAATAACAGTTTTGAACTTTGTTTCTGGCAGTCAGACTAGTAATTAAAAATTTACTAGGTTTACAATCAAACCACCATCTGACTGTCCATGAACAGCAACTTGGTTTTGCTTTTTAAAGAAAATAATTAAAACATTTTAACACCTAAAGTACAGATGTGCAGAGTAAGTCAGCTGATGCTAGAGTCCTGTGTCCAGACTCGGTTGCAAGTATATAAATATTTAACTCCAAATCTAAATTAATTTAAAATGAAACTAATATAAAAACTTTTCAAATATTGGTCTAATGAATTAATTACTGAGACATAAGTTCACACGATAACATCTAAAAAAGGTTAATAAGCTACTTCACAACCTATATGAATTTAGTAACATCAAAAAAGCACAAACATTTACATATTTAAGTGGTTTATAAATTTCATTTATGAGACATGTCTTTCATACCTGCCTTGCAATACTGATACACCCTTGAATTTGTTTAAGACCAGAATCCAGAAATTGCAAATCTGGCCATAGAGTATCAATATAATCACGTTGTGCTGCTTTACCTAAAAAAGTCTAAGGATATCCAGGTCAGCAGTTATGAGATGTTTTAAATCATTTTTTTTTCTTGTAATAACTTGGGACTCCTCTCTACCCTCTTAGACTTTATTTGCCTATAGTTTCCTTGGCTTCTCTCACTTGTATGTATACTTCGATGTTTTATTCTGTCCCTACAGCCGAACTATCCATGCTATTACATCTGCATGTACCTGTCAAGCCTTTGCACCGCTGGCACCAGAAAACTGTCTTAGACTTCTGACAGTCTATTCCCTACCTCCAGACTGCAGCTTTTAAGAAGGTTTTTCTACACTGCACTTGTCCAGTGCCCTGAAATTCACAGCAGGTATACAGCAGATCCCTCAGCTCTCTTCAGCCTCTCTCTCCAGTTGCTTCTCAGACATTTCCATCAAATCACCTTCCCTTCCTGGAGCACCGTATCCCACAACCTGGCTCCATGAGCTACCCAAGAAGAGAATTGCAGTCCTGGCCTGAAGGCTGGTGGAGCTGCCCTGGCTCTTGGCTCCAGCTCACTGCAGAGATGGAGAGCGGTACCCAACCAGTTACCCAAATGACGTTGCATATTTGAGAGCAATCCACTTGAACCATAGTCTTTGGCCCTATTCCCAAATGCTGAGAGGGCCTTTCATGTGGTTATATAAGAGGAAGAGCTTTTGGAGTGAGGTGAAAAGGGAGTAGGGACAGATCAGAGGAGAGTGAGCAGAGACACAGAGTAAGGGAAAGAAAGAGAATTTTTTTTTTCTGGGGTTCCTTCCACAGGAATGTTTTCCTGAGAAACAATGACCTAATTACAAGTGCTTTGCATTTAGTGTAAGGCTACTGAGCTGCAGCTCCACAAGTAAGACAGTTGTAACACAGAGACACTGACTACTAATCAGACACTTTCACAATTATATCTAGAAAAAAAATAAGTACTATGACATTGTATGAGAAAGATAGATCTGAATTTGGAAACATGTTAAGTTTGTCTCACTGACATACTTTAAAAAGGTAAAGACAAAAAGAAGGAACAAGAAATGATTGTGACACAAATTTAACAGAATTGGAGGGAAAAACCCTCACAAAATCTTAGCCCCTGATTTTTATCTTCATAGAGAGGGAATTTTGCCATTAATTGCAAGCAAAGTGAGATCCAGTCTATTAAAATACAGTAGGTGATCAGTATACCTAGTTTGCAGAAGTTTTTCAGCAACTGACAGGCATAGAATCATAAAAATATGACCTGTGCTTAAAGAGAGCTGAGGTCTGGAAGGAACAGAAAGTCAGGACAGCAGCACAACAACTGAATAAGGAGCAAGAAAACGGAGCACTGAAGATCAAAGCCAAAGCACACTAACAGGTTTGGCAGACAGGGATGATGCCTAATAAAGGATGCCTATTCACATGACACTTGACTGAAACCCAACCAATTCCTCCCTTCCATAAACACTAAATTTTCTCCTAAGAAGCACTCATGTTTAAAAAAAAAGTTCTTAAAATGAAACTGTGTGTATAAGTTTAAATTAGGGTAAAATATTATTAAATAAAACTACACTTTTCGAAAAGTCCATAAAAAACAGCTGTGAAAATGAAACTCTGTGAAATTACTTGTTTTTGAAACAGTAACCTCAACCTCCTTTAAATCACCCTCTGATAATCTTTACCCAGTATTATTTTAGCAATAACACTATGAAAATACTGCGCAAGTGGAGAACAGTAAATGAATGCATAGCACAACCTTTCTCCTTGAATAATCTTGTTCTTTGGAAAATAAATCAAATCCAAAAATTAGTGTTAACATATCAGATGCGTTATGGAAGAAATTAAAAAAAAGGTCATATTTATAACTTGATTTCTTTTACAGCTTATAGGCAACTGCCTGATTTGCCAGATGCCTGGATATTCCTTCATTAAATAATACAGGTGCCAAATCCAAACAAATTTTAAAAATCTGGTAAGCTATTTTGAATGGCAGAGGTAGCCCTTCTTTGTGGGCTATCTGCAAATGTTTGAGGTTGGCCTATAGCTTTTGTGAGGAGAGTTCCGGTGTCTTGTCCTGAATAGTATTTTTGGCTCTTGCACAGAGGAAAAATTGCGTATATCTTGTATGTCTGTGTACAGTTTCTATTTTGGCAGTGCCTTGTGAGAAACAGAAGGGGTCCCACATTACCACAACCCTTGTATAAGCAGATCAGGAAACCTCCTCTCCACCCTGTCCTCCCTGCAACCTATGCCATAGCTGTTGTGAGTGTAGGTGCCCATGAGCTGAGGTGCCGTGACTCTTGCCTGGGCCTGCAGCTTCCCAGCCATGGACAGCTCATCCAGATCTGGGATCTGGCACGGGTATGATAATGTGGCTATGCTGGTGTGCTCTGTCCAGAGTTCAGGGGAGCCGTGACAGGGCCATGCTTATGACCAGGGGCACTGGCTGTCCTCCCAGGCAGGAATAGAAATGTTCTTTGGGGATCGTTAGAGACTGTAAGAGAACAAGAGAAAAGCTGCCTTCTTAAATTCCTTGCTAACCCTTCAGGTAGTATAAAGTAATGCAAATTAGACAGTGCTTCAGAGCACATCACAAGAATGAGTACCTTGGAAGGCACAGGCAACACCAGAGCTCCTTCCATCACTCCTTCAAACTAGGCACGCATTTAGAAGTGCGTATTTGTGAGAGTTCTTTGTATTCAAAGGCTTACATTACATTATCCTTTGAAGAACATCAATTTTGTGGTTTTAATTACTACCCTGAGGGAGATTCTTTTAGTCCATTCTCCACTTTGAATCTAATACAGAAACAACAGAAATCAACTATGTAGCTAGCGGCTTTTTTTTCCTCAAGCTACCCTCAAGAAGACTTTATATCCATATAAAACAGACAAGACAATATATTGCATAGAAGAATCCTGAAATGAAATGCAATGACCCAAGAATATTTTATCTTTAACTTATAACAGGGTGAACCACAAAACAAGTACCGAATGAGGAATTTGTAGTGCATAGTGTCAAATGTTTCATTCATTGCTTATAAAATGTGCTGCCAGTAAATATTTCATTAAATGTTCATTTGTGTTAAGTAAGAGATCCTAAAGACACAACAACTGTGAAATACAAAGAGAGAATATGAAAATGACATTTATAGAAGAGGAAATAGCATTAAAACCAAAGATAAGTACTGTTATCACACCAAACCCTTCCTGTGAAACTCTTTGAGGAACATTACAGGAGCATATTATTGGACTGAACTAGATCTCATGATCCTGGGCTGTACTTCTAGTTCTACCTGTGAGGTGCCCTTAGGGGAGGCACTACCACTTTCCAGCATTAGTTGCTCCCTACCTACAGTAACAGTAATGACACTATCATCTCTTTTATTTTTATTAATTTTTCTGTTTCACACTGTGTAAAGTAAAAGGAAAAACATTATAGAAAATTGAGCAGAGTTAAGAGATCTAGCTCAATCTCTTTCTCTGAGTGAAGATTACACAGGCCTATGGAGTTTTTGATTACACAGCCTTAAAGGCTTTCAGTGATAGGGACAACTTCCACAGGAAAATAATTCTAGTGTTTAATTATTTCAGCCATATGAAAACTTTTCTTAGAGTCTAATGTGAATCTTACCTAATCTAATTTAAGGTTATTATTACTTTTGCTTTGTCAAATATCAGCATGGAAAACTGACTGTAGCTTCTACTCCTTGTAACATCCTTAAATATCTACCTCTGGCAGGTTTTCTTTCTGGACACAGAAGTCTTTCCTCTCTGACAACATTTTCAGGATTCATGATGCCATGGAACACTGGCAAACACAAATCTTCTCTGAAGTATGCCAAAGTGAAACTCATCTGAGCTTTATGACATTGACACACTTTCCATTCCCCCATTTTGATCAGTATCGGAACATGGAAGAGTACCAGATGCAAGATGAGTCCTATGAAGCTCTGTTCAACACATTACCTTCTCATTTTGACATGATATCGCAGAATGACAGGAACTCCCTGGATACAGATGCCCTACCATTTTGTAACTGCCCCAGAGCATCATTTGGTGAGGACTGGTCAGAATAAAAAGGTATAAAAACACTTCCCAGAAGCCTTTGTCCCTAGCATTCCCATACCACTTAATAACCAGATAAACACGCTTAATTTTACTAGTGCACTTCCACAATGATTACTTCTTATTCTTCATGTCACCAGCTAATGCCATTTGGCTCTGTGCTTCGGCCTTTTTGATTTTTTTGTTCTGTTGCTTATATTACTGTTTAACACTTACCTTCAGTAATTTGACAGAAGTAATTCTTAGTTGTGAGTTTATTTCAACTTGCCATCAAGCTCATAATGTAGTCCTGCATATTTTTCACTACACTTTCTTACACTTCTATGGGAGGATACAGAAGAGCAAGGGAACCCAAAAGATGCAGGGAAAGAAAGCACAAGTCAAAAAAGAAACTGACTTGACATTATGGAGAAAGGAAATGAGGAAAGGAATACTTAGCTACAAAGGAAACAAGAATGACAACTCAAAACTTCAACAGCAACATATCCTCAAATTTATTTTATTGCTGTATTCATTTATTTAAATACAATACTTACATATGTGTGACTTTACTTAAACTGTTGAAGGAATGGGCTTCCAGACTCTGAAGTGTTTCATCTATGGAGATGTAACTAAACAACAGCAAACAGAAAAACAAACAAGTCTCAGAACTTGGCAAGCCACGGCTAGTGTCCATTATGACACTTTATTTTTCCTGTCATTATTTTTCTCATCCAACTGCCATGACATTGCCAGACACATAGACAGTGTCTGAGGGAGGGACTTTTAACAGGATTTTGATTTTAACTGATACCTTAGATGCACACTATACTGCAGAACACAGTTAAATAAAAAAACCCCACAACGGTGCTACCAAGCAGCAAATGCGAACATCCATATGTCACATTTCAGAATCATATTTCTTCCCTTTTCCCCACATAAGATCACCTTGGAGTTCTCCAAGGGGATCTAACCCCGTGTAAACTAACATATTTCTCTATATCAAATAATTAAAAAGGAAAGAAAGAAACAAAGATGGTCCTTGGGCCATCACTGCAACAACTGTCGCAATTTCTCCAGCAAGAAACATCATCAGGACAACCACTGCTTTGATATTACTGAGGAAAAAATGTACTCTAACATGGACTTAGAAAGAAACCCCAGCTGTACAGTGAATGTCATAAAGGTTGTAAGGATTAATGTGGCTCAGAAGCAAAGCCAGACAGCAAGCTTAAGAAATATGTAATTGCACACAGCTTAGACTGAGAAGCAGTTGTACTGCTAGTGATCTACTGAACATGATGAGAAAATAGCTCTACGGAGACTCTCCACCATCATTAAGAGCATGATAACACTGCAAATACTGCTAAAGGCTTTGAAGTGTGACTGAAGTTGCAGCACAATTAACTAGTGCTGATATACAGAGCAGCTGACATTATTATTTGGGCTATTGTCTGATTCCGTTTTTCAAAATAACTCAGTTTAAAAATTTATTAATGCTGAAATAGCATTTAAAAACTGTATTCCCTTATTTAATTTACTTTTCTAATCATATTTTATATCATACTTCTAATAAATCTTTTAAAATAACTGGGATGCCTTGTATAGTCTTTCTATTTCTTCTTCTTACTAAAATGTTTATGCACTGTCTTTTGATACTCTTGATCAAAGTTAGTGACTGAGTTTTTAATATTTTGCAAGGTTATACATAACCTGAGCAACTCGATCATTATTTTAAATGCACAAAATTAAATTGACTAGAAGAGCCTTCGATGTTAATTTTAGCTGTCAAAATCAAATAAAATGTAATAATGAAGAGACTGCAAAAACATTTACTTTCAAGTGTTCAGAGTGCCTCTTAAAAACCTTTGGATTCTGGCTAATGGACACATAATAAAACACATCATTAAATCCAAGAAATAAAAATCATAGCAATCAGAACTGTAAGGAGATAGATCAGAGTAAGTGGGAAAGCATGATTAAATTCCCACATTGAAGGCATGTCGCAATTTAGCACCTCCTCTCCCTACCAGCTGTCTTTAGTCTCCAGGATTTCAAAATGCCTTCAACACCCACCACAAATACTGTCATAGCTTAAAAACCTAATGCACAGCTTCAGAGACAGTCTGTAGATAGCACTTAAATCACCATTGCCCATGCAGAAAAAGCCTGAGAACACAGGATTTAAAGCAGACTGGTACGTGGCAGCAGCCATAAGGCCCTTTATCTGCCCTTATTTTCTTTTATTTCCTCCACCTTTCTTTGCTTTTTTTTCCCAGCCTCAGCATCTCCCATGTTGCTCCTGCCAGCAGCCCCTGTTCTCCTCTGCTGCTGATGGAGGACAGCTGGTGACCTGTGGGGTACATCATGAGAGGACAATAACAAGCAGCTAAGGCAACTGAAGCCCTGACATGGGGCTGGTTTTTGTTGTCCAGCACTGGGGAGGCAGGGGAGGTGTGGGAGCCCTGCAGAGCAGATGCATTCTACATGTGGGGAGCCATGTGATGGCACTAGCGGTGGGACAGCAGTGTGCACAGGGCATGAAAAGATACTGTGCTGCACAGAGGAAAACAGCGCAGTGAATATGTAATGCTCTGCAGGGGGTTGCTGGTAGAGCGTGCTGTGCAATGCGGGCTGATACTTTGCATGGAGAAGCCGTGGAGAAAACTGCTGAGGGAGCTACAGGTCAGATGTCTGTGAGGTACCTATGAGTGTGACCCCAAAGCATCATCCTGAGCCCAGGAAAATGGTTCCTTATCCTTGACCTTAAAAATACTGAATATTTGACCTGTCCTAAGTCAGCAGAAAATACCAGACGAAACCCTTCTACCAAGTTTTAATGTATTTGCAACATTAAGGATGTAAACCAGGAACTTCTCTTGCATATGAATCCCTTACAAAAACTTTTTTTTTCAGCACATTGATGCATTTCTGACAGGAATTGGCTTTGCATTTGAGCATTTCATTGAAATACTTCTTTATTTGTTTCATCCCTGTGGCAAAGCAGCACAGGGAAACAATCTTTACTTTTGGCTAACAAGAGGACACAGATATGCATGCATTTAAGAGAAATGGCAGCTCTAAAATTTTTGATTAAACAAGGTTCATAAAGAGGACAACTGAATCTTCTATTCACTACAGAGGAAAAAGAGGTTTATTTGTGGAAATTATAAAGTAGAAACCATATAGCAAAAAGAAATGTTATATTTGGAACAGTAAACATAGCCTCTATCGCCCTATTGAAATTTCAGAACATTTTCTAGATGAGTTACAAAACAAAGAATGATCTGGTAATTTTCATTGCTGATGGAAATTATAGACCGGGAGAGGTAAACAACATATGTGGTACATTAGAGGCCCGGATATGCAGATAAAAGCTGTAGCTAAAATACAGGTGCCAGTTCCATAACCTGAAGTTTATATCAAGAAGGTTCATGATTTGTAGTAGTAGTAGTAATACTATAAGAAAAATCCAGAAGGGCACTGACATCACATAAATTTAAACCACTGTTTATTCTTCATAAGCTTTTTAAAATTAACAAGAGAAAGAAAAATACAGTAATCCAGAAGGCATTGCTCAGCAAGAAAAAGTGTAAGGCTGCCACAATAGGACACGTTTTTAGGCAAGTTACTGCTATATTCAATTTGCTATTTTCCTACACAGAAGTGTGGAGTAGGAGGAAAGTAAAGCTCCATATTCAGATACTCTCTTTAGAGAGTAATCTGGGGAAGGTCTTGACATTTGTTTTCCCAAGTAGCCTTGAAATTGGGAATCAAATAAACTGGCATGGATGTCAATATATTATCTTAAGATGTGTAAAAAGCACCTATTTAATCTCATTCAAGGCCATAAGATTTTTGTAATGTTGACTTTCTGGTTCCACAGAAATTTGATCAAAGCATGCAACAGAGTGATTATCTATTACCACCAAACAGTACAGGCAAAAGATTGTCATTGACTAACATGCCCACGGAGAGAGACTACGTGGCTATATGTCCTTAGCCTACAAGGATGCTAAGTGATTGAGAGGTAGTCAGTATGAATACCCCTTCCTCATCTTCGATGCCATGAGGGTTAGAAAGATTTGGTGTAAGAGCTTTTTGGCCACTGGAAGTTTTTGGATGCTAGGCATCCTTAGAGAAGGGTATACAAAATTCTTCAGATGAACACGTTTTTGCTTTTACAAATTCGTAAATATTACATTTTGAGATCTTTAAAATCTGAAAAATGTCTAAGCAATGGATTATGTGTCACTGAAACTCAAAGAAGAGTTGATATCCCTCTATATTTAATAAATGTCTGTTTTGAATAAAGCTTATCAGGTTTATAAATGTTACTATATGCCATATGAGGAACATTCCCATCCCCCCAAAACAACGCATCATCAATCTGACTAAACTGAAATGGTAAATGAAGCTGCAGATATACAAGAACAATTACTTATAAGGATTTTAGAAAGTCATTACTTCAATATACCTGGAGAAACTATAAAATGTAATTAGATAGACCTCCAAGTCCCCTGAAATCATGTTTCAAGAATTCTTAAATAGTAGCCCATCTCAATGATTCAGCAAAGCTCAGTTGGAGTTAAGACTTGAAAGGAATGTCAAGGGCAAGAAGAGCTGTTGTTGCTACGTTAGTAATAAAAGGCTGAATAATAAATATATGGGCCTCTTGCTGAATGAGGTTATTTATCAAATTAACAGCGGACATAGATAAAACTGAGGACCAGGTTGAAGAAAACCCTGAACGATCTGGTTGGACCTTACAGCTGGCCCAACCTGGAGCAGGTTGTCACTTAGAGGCCTCCTGAGGTGCCTTCTAAATTAGATTATTTCTAGAGAGAGAACTGGGAGATGGCAGAGATGTTTCATGTATCAGCCAGTCACGCATAGGATGATAAATTATGGGCCAGTTACCAAGCAGAAGAAACAAAGTTTGGACAACAGTTGACAACAATGAGCACTACAGTGCAAACATAGCCACTTTCAATGGAACAAATGTTGACATGAGGCAAATAGGTAGAGGCTGCTGGCTGTGCATTTACAGATTGTATCCATGTGTGTGTTTATATACAGAGCAAGTGACACTATGGGAGTCCTTCTCACACCACACAAATAATAATGTTTCGATGAAAGTCCATCTCTATTCTAGAAATGCCACAGGGTCTTCAATGAAATGAATAACAAATCATGCTGGGAGTTAGAAACAAATTTTTAGCCAGCAATAGAATATGCTAATTTGTTATGAATTAAATCATTTCTCATCTTTTGCAAACTGGAAAAGAAAAGGTTTTAAGAGCTTTATTTATCAGATCTACTTCAATAAAGGTGTGCCCTTATCCAAAAATGTCTACTATACCTTCCTATAGCTGGTTCAGGTTATAAGCAATTGGATGATTATCTACAGTTCTATAATCTAAGGGGAGTGGTAGAAAAGGTGCAAGAATATTTTAATTTCAGATTTTATACACAAAACCAGAATTTTGGAGAAGGAAAGTGATTTTTAATAAAAGAGTTAAAAGAATAATATCAGAAACAGAACTTACATCCTAGAGATGTTGGGGAGGTTTGAAAAAGCGTCACCTGGAATTGCTCTTAGATGAGTCTCCATAAGCCTCCTGTAGAAATAAAAGTTTGGCAGTTATTACAATATCCTTTGGTAGGTACAATTTAACATTGAAAGGTCCTACACAACTCCAGCTCTGCTTCAATATTTCTATTCTTAGTTTCCCTTTTCCCTGTTCCCATCTTTGCCTGATTTCTATTCCTGTTTCATTATGTGGCCAGGTTTGCTTGGTGTGCTCTCTCAATCTAAATTACAGCCTTCTGCATTGTCTCTCCTAGGAACTCAGCATTCAGTGGTAATGATAGATCCTTCATCACCATACAATTTATCCAGCTTCTGGAACTTGCATACAAGAAATAAAAATGTCTGTAGAAATTCTTAAAACTTCCATTTTGAGTAAAAATACAAATTAAGAGAATGTACACTTCTATCATTCCAGGGAAAGGTTCTTTTTAATTCTGAATTACTCCATTTACTTGTTACAAGAATGAGCAAGGAGGACCTAAAGACTTTTACTTTTCCGACTCCAGGTTGATGTTTCTCTCGATATTAATCCATCCAGCAACCTGCATTTATAAATTTCTAGACAAGATTCCTAATTTCCTAAGAATAGACACGATAAGAAACCTAGCCTTATAGGCTATATTTTGACTAAATGGCTGGTAAATTTATTATATGGGCTGAAAGTGGGAATATCATATTTCTTCCTATCTACCTGCTAGAGCTGAAAATATACCAAGATTCTGCAAATAAGACAAAAAATCATATGGGGTACAGGATGTGTTTATAAATGGACTCATAAAGAAAAGAGAGACAGTGAAGTATAAACAGAGAGAAATCTTAGACAGGAGAAGAAATAGCCCGTTTCGTGACAAAAACTCAGTTGTGTGGAGATCATCAGCAAAGCTAAAAGACTCCAAGTTCATGTAATACACCTACTACATTTGTGTTTGTTAGCTGCCATTCTTCAGCTATTTGCTGTCTTAAACAATTGCTGCCTGAGTTCCGAGTCAGTGATAATGCAGGCCATAAAATGGTGTCAATGCAACCGGCCTGGTGCCAGGGCCAAACTTTTAAGTCAACCTTAGCATACAACCACCTGCAAAGCTCCAGTTTTCTTAGAGTCTTAAAAACCTGTGGATTGATATATACTGCTAATTTTAAGATGCCTCCTAAAGCAATTTAAAGCTTTTCAGGAAAAAAAATCAGTGGTTTAGTCCTTGTTTGCCAAGTGTGAGTCTGTGAACAATTATTGGCTGGGGACTACTGCTCCAGTGTTGTGTGTAAGGCTGTGGAATGGACAGGAATTCTTAGGAAGGCAAGAAGTCGGGCTGAGAAAATTTTCAACCAGAACCAGTCTATGATGGATTAAAAGGTAGAGTAATTTAAAAAGACTG
This sequence comes from Dromococcyx pavoninus, assembly GCA_033558185.1. Classification (NCBI taxonomy): domain Eukaryota; kingdom Metazoa; phylum Chordata; class Aves; order Cuculiformes; family Neomorphidae; genus Dromococcyx; species Dromococcyx pavoninus. The sequence goes on along the minus strand of JAUMJL010000091.1, from coordinate 1,598,859 downwards.
GCTTTAGTTTAGCCCACTTTAATTGCATGTTAATATAACCCTTCAGGCTGGGAAAGTAAGTTTGGGACTTTAAAGCCCACATACAAGAACAAGCAAGTCAAGACAGGTCAGGACTTCCAACTTGCCAATCATAACATACAGTGTGAAATTATGATGAATAACTGAGAATTCATTATATTAATTGACTGTTATTCTTTGCATCTTGCATGCATTAGAAATTTTCTTTAAACCTGCACGTTCCAATTTGAAATTTTGAAAGTGAGTCCAGTGTCCAGCCTGAAAGCAAGCTTTTTCAGAATAAAGGAAAAAACTTTACTGGGAAAATATACGTTAGTTTTCCATGTGATAAAACCTGTAGCTAAAAGCACTTGCATATTTAATAGGCTCACCTTATTTCCTTTCTATATTAAAGCAAAGACAACATACATAACAATGTCCAACACCACGTTATTAAAATTGCTTCTTTGCTAACCTGACTACTACCATTCATTTGTACCTTTATTTTCTCATTCAGATTAAAAGCCTCAATAAATACAGAAGAAAATCTTCAATCTTTATTCCATAAAATCATTCAAAAAGAAGAACCCGAAGTCTGAGGTAATTTTCATTACAAACTTACTTTCAATATTTGAAAAGATACAAAAGCACACAAATCATATTTTTGCTAAATGAGTTGTTTAAAAAAAATTCTTCCTGCTTTAATGCTAAAAGTTTAGCCTATTTGTTCCTCTGAAAGTCTCTATAGTGCATATATCAAGAAAATGAAAACTGAACAACTGAGAAGAAATATATTAGATTGTTTGTGCAGAACTTCGCATTTTCACTTTCCTGTGCCCCAAACATCTGTCAACCTGGAATGTAAAGACTTCCTTCATAAAAAATTAAGTACTACAGATATCCGGCTAACAAACTAAATACTCCCACTTTGACTTCCTTCTGATATTCTCAAACAATCTTTAGCAAAGACTGTTTCTAAAATTTAGCCTAGTTATTTTAATATTTCTGCATAGAAACAACTCTGGTTTTGACTAACTTAGAAATACAGGTATACATAAGTGGAGACTGTCAAGTATTCAAACTTAAATATATTTCCTTCATCTTAATGTTTCTACAGCATCAATGCACAGAGGATTATCCAAGCATCTAGTAGATAATCATCTCGTCTCTCCGATAAGCATTGTATTTCTAGCACTGCTAAGCGCTGATTCATTATTTATGCTTTGCTGTTCTATGACTGTTCGCCTAGTGTCAGTTCATCTAGTGCTCTATTACATAATGCACAAAGGAGCTTAGTTCTCAGGGTAGTTGGTGCCTACACTACCTATCAATTAGAACCTACTTAACTCTGAATGAACATTTTGTTGATTTCAGTATTAATTAGTCCTATTGCTTAAAAGCCATAAGTGTGGGAAGCTTAAGTCAGTCATAAGGCAATGAAATTAGAATCAGCCCTGTAAACTAAGCAAGTGGCAATAATTGTAGTGTATTTTGTGATGTTAATTGCCTTCAGTATATTCTGTTGTATCACTGACTTTTTTTTTTAATTTTAGACTGCATTTTAAAAAATCTATAAATAGTAATTCATTAAAATATGCAATGTACAGCTGGCTTAAAACAAGGTGTAGTGGTTTTAGCTGGGATATAGTTAATTTTCTTTATCACAGTTTGTATAGTATTATGTTTTGGATTTGTACTGAAAACTGTCTTAAGATAGGGAGGTTTTAGTTATTGGTGTGAGGTGCTTACAGAGCATCAAGGCCTTTTCTGCTTCTCACATGCCCCACCAGCGAGTAGGCTGAGCCTTCCATTTGCTGTCTTCTTTCTCCTCTGATTTCATCCATACTTTATTTTCATTAAGGGTCATATCATATATAAATATGACCTTCATATTAGGCAAATGTTACATTTCAGCAAAATCTTATATGTCAACCGTGACTACACATAATAGATAATGTTATAAGGATTTAGTAAGAAGACAGGACAGATTGCAGTGATCAGGTACAGTGCCTGGTCAAACGTACTAACCAGCCCTGTTTCAGGTGTAACTGACCCCTTCTACACCTCTCTCTGTTTATTCTTCCTTTGTTCCCTGTGATTCACTTCCCCTGCACATTGTCTCATTAGTCTGTATAATTCCCCAGTCCCCATCCCAATCTCCAGGACCTCCAGGTCTGCATCCTCATCAATTGTGAACTCCAGGTTGGCCCCATTTTGAAGTGCCTGCAGTGTCCTGATGGCCCTTCAGTTAGTGAGACTGACCCAGGCTGTTTTCTTATCCTTATTTTGTCTTTCTTGTTGTTATTGTTTCTCTGTGAGGTCTGTGTCTCTGTATGTTTTGTTTATTGCCCCTCTTTTCCTTAGCATCTCATTTGACAAGGTCCTTGATCAGATAATCTTAGAGGAGCAGATACTCTCTTTCCACACACTCTTACAGGTAACTTGTGTGATGCTCTGCATAATATAAAAACATAGGATGATTTTTCAATACTTTTTAACTTTCCATGTTGAATCCCTCAAACAAAAGCAACCTCTGGTTTTCGACCTCCTGCATTTAATCAAGGAATGAACTCCTCACCATGAGAAACATACTCACTCGGCGAGGAGCACAGCTGTGGCACCAGTAAGTCCCGCGGATTGCGCACGTGGCTACGGGGAAAAAATGGTTTCCCGAGCCAGGGAAAACCTTGGCACCGTTGAGAGAACAGCTGGGAAGCGGCAGTCCCTGCTGCTGACGTGGAGAGGGCGTTCCCGGAAGGAGCCGCGGGAGATTTAAACAGCCCCCTAGGGAGCGCCGTGAACAGGAGCGTGCAAAGAGAGGCGTGGTTCGGCAGTTCGCGAAGGCAGGGCGAGCAAGGGCCGGGCACTGTACCTCGAACAGTAAAACCAGCACACCATGGTGTCCACCCGCCAAGAAATCTAGCAGCTCTGCTCCAGCCATGACTGCAGCATCCTGCCAGACTGAACCCCAGTGGGTACATGCGGTCACCCAGGTACCAAGTTGCAGGACGTGCCCCCCTCCTGCGCTGGTATCGGATGCCAGTGGTGACACGATGTGTTGGAGCTGTGCTCGGGTAGAGGAACTCCTGTCACAGCCTCAACAGGCAGACAAGCCTAGCACGAAAGAGGACCCACCATCTCACAAACACTCAACTAAGGTAAATAAAGTGGAAGATGGAGCAGAATGGCAACAGGTTTCTGCTCGTCACAAGCGGCATCATAATCGACGCATATCCCCTGTTACTAACGAGGCCCTGCAGGTTCCACTGCAGAACAAATAAGAAGGCCTGCAAGTGGAACCGACTCCAAGGGCCAACAACTCTCACAGCCTGGAAATACCCCCCGGGTTAAGCAGACCAAAGCCACCAATTAAGACGGCTTCTGTAAAGAAGAAGAGGGTTGTTGTCATTGGTGACTCCCTCCTGAGAGGTACAGAGGGTCCGATTTGCAGACCGGACCCATTGCACAGGGAAGTCTGTTGCCTACCTGGGGCCTCAGTTGGTGAAGTGGCGAGACAACTTCCTAAACTTGTCAAGTCCACAGATTATTACCCACTACTTGTTTTCCAGGTGGGTGATAATGAGAAACTGACTAGAAGCCTCAAAACAATCAAAAAGGACTTTAGGGCCTTAGGTCATATGGTAAAAGGAGCAGGAGTGCAGGTCGTAATCTCCTCTGTAATAGGGAATGGTGAGGGAAAGAGTGAGAAGAACCAGGAATTGAATGACTAGTTCTGAACGTGGTGCGAAGAACAAAATTTGGGTTCTTCGACAATGGGTTGGCCTACACGCCAGGCCTGCTGGCAAATGACGGGGTACACTTGTCCCATAAGGGCACAAGGATACTCTCTAAAAGTTGGCTGGACTAATCAAGAGGGCTTTAAACTAGATTGGAAAGGGGAGGGGGATGTCACTAGGCTCAATAGATTAAACCATGGGAATGGCACCTCAAGCTCTGAGGGACGATCTGGTGGTGAGAGCACCTGGTCTGCCACCTCAGCGGAAGTGGAGAACAGCACTCCAGGTGGCAGCCAGAATTCAAAGGTTATTGGTGGGATACAAACCACCGGTAGTAGACAGTCAAGACTAAAGCCTATTCTACTTAGGAAAGGGGTGGAAATAACAGCCCAACTGAAGTGCCTTTACATGAATGCACACAGTATGGGCAACAAACAAGGGGAACTGGAAGCCATTGTGAGGCAAGAAAACTATGATATAATCGCCATCACGGAAACATGGTGGGACGATTTGCACAACTGGAGTGCTGCCATGGGTGGTTATAAACTCTTCAGGAGGGATAGGCTGGGAAAGAGAGGTGGTGGAATTGCCCTCTATGTTAGAGAAAGTTTTGATTGTGTAGAACTAAAATATGCTAATGATAGGGTTGAGTGCTTGTGGTTTTAAATCAGTGGAACCCACAGTAAGTCAGACATAGTGGTGGGAGTCTGAGGAAACTGATGAGCTCTTCTACGAGCAACTAGGAGAAGTCTTGCGATCGCTGGCCCTCATCCTTGTGGGTGACTTCAACCTTCGAGATGTCTGCTGGAAGTATAACACAGCAGAAAGGAAACAGTCTAAGAGGTCGTATGGAAGATAACTTCCTAACACAGCTGGTGAGTGAACCGACTAGGGAAGGTGCCCTGCTGGATCTGCTGTTTGCGAATAGAGAGGACCTTGTGGGGGAGGTGACTGTTGGAGGACGCCTGGGCTCAGTGATCATGAGATGATAGAATTCTCAGTTCTTGGAGGAGTAAGGAGGGGAGTCAGCAGAACTGCCACCTGGGACTTCTGGAGGGCAGACTTCACACTGTTTAGAAGGCTGCTTGATAAAGTCCAGTGGGAGATGGTTCTGAACGACAAAGGAGCCCATGAGGGCTGGATGTTCCTCAAGAAGGAAGGTCTGGTGGAGCAAGAGCAGAGCATCCCTGTGTGCTGTAAAATGAGTCGGCGAGGAAGAAGGCAGCCTGTCTGCAGCAATCCCTGAAGCTATTTATAAGCCCTAAATGCGGAAGCAAAAAGCATCTAACTGGCCATGCCAGAGTATGTTATCTTCTAGCAGGAGCTGAAAGCAAATTCAGTGAAAAATCCAAGTGAAACCAGCATTCTCCTTAAATATAAATGGTTTCATATTTCTGTATTAAGAAATATTTAATTTTATGTCCAACCCTATATACACGATTTTAACATCCTGAGCAGTATCTGTGATATTACTTCAGTAAGATGTATCAGGGAAGTAAATATATATTTTACATACTTAGCCTCTTAATTTTACAACATTTTTAAATGTCTGTCTGCAAAACATAACAAATAAATAAACAGGGACCATCTGAAGAATTTCAGATTAATATTACATGATTTGTAATTTGAATCATGGCAAAAACAGCCACAAGTATTTTAATGAACAATTCTCTACAAAGGTGGGAAAAAACCCCAGACAATATGTGAAACGAAGTAAGAAATTTTATGTACTGATTTCATATTACTGAGAAAATTGTAACAAGCAATGATTTTCCAGCTTTTATACAGAAGAAATAACTATGAAAGCTAATATAATGGCTGTATAAACAATTACTGATGCATTAACATCTAGGGTTTTATATTCAGCTAAACTCAACACAAACCAAACAAACTTAAAATAATTATTTTTCTAAAAAGTATTATTCTGAAACAAATGCATCATAGTCTTTCAGTGGTGATAAAACAGCGACAAAAAGTCATTTAACACACTGAAATGCATGCTGAGCTTACCAGAAGACGATTACAACCTAGTGTCTAATGCGAGTATTAGCAATGTGGTAGGAGTGAGCAAAACATTCACATGGCAAAATAACTCTAGAAGTAGGAAATCACTTCTGAATTTATTAGAAGACTACATAGCTCCTTTCTCACAATTAACTATCAATCCAAAAGAATAATATAAAGTATTTGTCAAAACTGGCCCAGCCCTGAGAAATACTGAAGCCTTTCAAAATGAATGTGTGCAGGTCAGCATTTGGGACAATTTTGTATTGAAAGAAGGTTCTTGATTCTAACATATCCTCTTGCTGTGTATTGAGGTGCATATGGACACTGTCAGACTGACAGGCAAGGATTCAGGTTGATTACATGCTAATATATAGCAACAGAAAACACCAATCCATAATGCCAGACCTTATTCTTGTTCAATCACAATTGCCCACAGCTTCTTACTGGATTTGAGTAAAAAATCTAGACTTTAGAGGAGACACTGGCTCTACTGAATCTTACCTTCCATTTACCAGCAAAACTGTATGTTCCTAATGTCATTTAATAGGTATCAGAACTGCCAGCGCTGAAGAAAGCGTGCCATTTAAATACCTAGAGAAATTTAATCCTAAACAGCTGAGATACTGAGAACTGAAAAAAATTTGGTAAGGAATCCTATGAGGAACTGCACTAATACAGGGAACTGCTTAAAGATGCTGGCTGAACAGGTGAAAACATAATCAGTACCACTAAAAGTCGAATTAAAAACAAATATGAAACTTGATAGTGACTTAATGTTACGCTTGGTATACAAAATGCCATACAAAATGCAAACAACAGAAGTAGTTCTAGGGTGTCATAGTCAGATGTTCACAGTGAAGATACCACTTCAATAAACTGCACCTTGAGTACTGTGTCCAGTTCTGGGTTCCTCAGTTTAAGAGAGATGTTGAGATGCTGGAGTGTGTGCAGAGGAGAGCAACAAAGATAGTGAAGGGGCTGGAGCACAAGCACTATGAAGAGCGACTGAGGGAGCTCAGGGGAGACCTTATTGCTCTCTATAACCACCTAAAAGGAGGTTGTAGGCAGGCAGGGGTTGGTCTCTTCTCTCAGGCAACCAGTGACAGAAGAGGACATGGTCTCGAGCTTTGTCAGGGGAGGTTTAGGCTTGATCCTAGGAAAAAAATTTTTCACTGAAAGGGTGATTGGCCATTGGAATGTGCTGCCCAGGGAGGTGGTGGAGTCATCGTCCCTGGAGGTGTTTAAAAACAGATTGGATGAGGCGCTTATTGCCATGGTTTAAATGACGATTAGGTGGTGTTGTTGGGTCATAGGTTGGACTAGATGATCTCAGAGGTCTTTTCCAACCTTGTGATACAATAAACATTCGTAAATTTCTGCAGAAGATTTAATTAAAGTAATATACTTGCAGTGACACAATTGTATATTGTAAGAAACAGCAAGAGATAACTGCTGATTTTAAAGTTGCCTTTTAAATATGTGACTTAGTAAAATCCTGATCCAGATGTGTCATCAAGTCAGTTGCCCTCTTTTTCCAAATTTGTTTTTCAAATACAAATGCAAAATATTTTCTCAGACAAAGCTGCAAAGGCCAATAAAATTTAAAGAATCTAAAGAAAATATTGGGATTTAAAATGATGACAAATCACATGAAATTCTGCCAAATTAAAACTGTTTGCACTTTACAAAAACCTGTACTTTCTTTTCATATCTGATGCATTTTATTATATTTAGCTATATATTTTACTAGAAAAGCAATGGTATTACTTCATGGTACTTCTGCTACTGACATACAAAAATCCTGTATGTTGATATACACTAGATCCAAAAAATAGTATGTATTATCCTCTCAGATAAAGTGAAATGTTCAAGTGAAATTATTTGTTCATAACCCCAATGGTAAGTGATAAAAAGAAACAGTTCTAGGGGTTCTTGAAGTTATTTACAAATTATGCACTGCTTTGCTGTACACACGTACAACAACCCAATGAAGTGAGTAGATGAAGAATGAGTGATAGTAGGGGACCAGAGACACTACTGAAGATCAGAATAACATTTTTTGAACATTGAATACAATTTTTTTTCATTGCTTATCAGTCATTGTACCAGTAGCCTTTCTTGTACTTTGCAACATTTAAAATTCCAGTGCTGGGAACTGTAAAACTGCAAAACAAATAGCCATTTCCATTCCCAGCAGAAGCAAGCATTATTTCAATGTGCTTTAACTACACACATAGCTAGCTCAACAGAAAAACAGAATAACTGTAAATAGTTCTTTTGTAGACGCTAAGAAGAGGTTCATTTTAAATGAGAATACTGCCCATTGTCGAAAGACCATGGTGATAGGCAATAGAAGCTAATTTTTATGTTTTTCTTGTCTGTGGAGATGACAAGTGTTGATCAACTTAATAGTAAAAAGTGATTTACACTAGAGTTTAAAAACTCTATTTTAGAAGAGGATTTCAACAGTCCTTTAGCAGACTGATTTTGTAAGTGTTACAGTCCATTGGATCTTGAATTGCTTCTGCAGTCAGTTTTCATTTCATTGTTATCTTTTGACAATAAATTTCCAAACCATTACACCTGAGAAGCACACAACAGCCTTCTCCTGAACTGAGAAACACACCTTACTAATATAACTGTAAAAGAAACTTAAATATTACAAAATACTGTAAGCTACTAAGCAATATTTTACAGAATATTTTGCAAAAAGCTAATAATAGGACGTTTTCTGTTAGTATCAGTTAAGAAGGTAACTTCTCACAAATCTGACTCATACAGGCTTTTTATTTATTTGCAAAATCAATAAATGTTGGATATTTTCATAACATAGGTTTACCAAACCTCAACACAGCCTAAAAAAGCTGACTATATTTTGAAAACTCGAACATTTCAGGAAGTGATTTAAAAAAAATCTCTATAATATGCCTTCATCACCAACTGTGATAGAGTAATTTCACATGTAGTGTATAACAGACTACAGTTAAATGCTCATCTGCCAAACTGGGATGGGTAGTATGCAGCACAATCTCAGTTCCTTAAAAACTTAAAATGTATTCTCCTGGGCTTAGCCGTTACACATCCTGATGTTCACAGGAAACACATCAAAGGCCTCAAAAAACCTAACAAATTTAGTTGTGAAACTGTTAAAGAGTAGCAGCTTGTTAGCCACACTTAGGTGTCTCTTAAACAGTAGCTGAAATTTTAGAGAGTAAAAAAAGTATCTTGTTTTATTCATGAATTAAAAATGGTCTCATCTGCAAAAATCCCATTTTTGGCATCTATTCTATTCAAGATTCTGCAGCACAGACAGGGCCCTAATACCTTACCCAAGTCAATGGGAAACAATGATACCCAGGACTTTGCAAAATCCAATGCTACTGAGTCAAGTAGTAGCAATGATAGCATCTAAAGTAAATTTATTACAATTTAAACCCAACACAGATAATAAGCTGCTGATACATGCTAAAATAAGACTGCTTCTCTCCTGATGTTAAGAAAGTGAGTGTGATCTGTCTGGATATAAAGAAAGCATAATAGTGTAATTTATGGAAATCTTTTCAACTTGTTTTAAAATAAAAACAAAGGTACCAAAGTATAGAGCAATTACCTCTAATGTATCCCCATTTAATGAAAACCAACATTTTAAATGGTAGTCTTTAAGAAGAAAGGTTGAGTCACACAGCACAGAAAGTTTAAGTTATTTTCTCTTCACAAATAAGGAAATAGTTACATATAGAGATAGAAGAGCCAGGAAAAGTAATTTAAATGAAACCTAGCACTATAACTTAGCATGTTAACTGTATGATTATGCATAATTGAGGAAAAAGTTAAACTACCTCAATTGCACAATATGAAAACTTTTTTAGTGCTATCTTTCAGCCACAGGTAGTAAGATAGGCCATAGAGAGATTGTCTCTTCTGATCTCTTATGCCTCTTACTCGTATACTTAGTTTCTTCTGTACTTTTTGGTGGATCTCTAGACTTCTTTGCTTAATGTCTTTAACATCACAATCTTCTATTTTTCTGTAGAAATAGTGCAGATTTCTCTTCTGGTTTTGCTTCTTAGTCCTGGTATGTAAGAGAGGATCTCATGGGTGAAAGAATATTTTTGCCTAGAATTTTTTTCTGACAACAACTAATAAAAATAAGACTTTCCTAAAAACTCTGGCACACTTTCAGTATAATTGATTCTAAAGGTCTTATAAGTCTCTATTCATGTCTAAGTGTTCTTTAAAGATCACAGCGACTTATTCTGGTTAACTAATTCTGGGTAGATCTACCTGGCAGTACACTGTCCCTCTGCTAGCCACCCTTCCAAACGACCCACTACCTTGCTCCATCTGCATGGGAGGAGTATGTACTCTGAATATGATAGAGAAGAGCTGTATTTCTGAAATATCATGTTAAGAGACTATAAATGGCTCTGGAGGAAGTTCAAATGAGACCATAAAATTTCAGAAAACAGCAGCGAGAAGAGGTTTGCTTCCTACAGGGGAGGAGAGTAAGTATCTATCTTCTACTGTTTCTAATCTGAGGACCACTAAGTGCCTATAATTGCTGCCAGATGCTCAGCAGAGGTCAAAAGGGTAAACTGAATGTTACGAATTATTAAGACAGAAATATAGAAGAAAATAAAGAAAATTGTTTGCCAGTTGTCATACATATATATATAGTACCTGCAAAAGAACATTCCAGGTACAGAATCACTTGCATACAAAAAATAATTACATAGCAACCACCAGGCTGTTTTTCCCTAGATCCTGCTTTTTGCCTTAATGGAAGATGTGCATAATGTTTGCCTTTTTCAGACATTATCAACCTCCCTTGATCACCACAGCCTTTCAAAGATGGCCTCACAATGGCATCGACCATCTTCTTCATCACTTTTAGGTGCATCTCATCTGGTCCCATAGATTTCTGTATGTTCAGTACCCTTCAGTGCTTCTTTATCTATCTTCTACTGCAGGTAATGTTCATTTCCTAAGGCTTCACTAGTAGGAAAAGATACCTGGGAGCAGATGAAAAAAAACCAAAAAACAACAGTGCAAAGAAGGCATTGAGGCCTTTTCCACATCCTTTGTCACTAGGTCCCTTGCCCCCTTGAATAGTGGGCCCACAGTTTCCATGGTTCTCCTTTTTCTGACCAAGCACTTACAGAAATCTCTCATTATCCTTCACATCCCTTTCTAGTTTCAGCTCCAGCAGAACTTTGGCTCTCCTAATTCGACCCCTGTACGTAAGACTATTCACACCCTGGCTATCTGCTTTTGGTCAATATCCAGGATAGGATCTTGAGATGGAGCTTTCTTTATGTTCCAGTACAATAACTGGTAAGTTTTTATGTTCCAGGACACTCTGAAGGGTTAGCACACACATCTGTTTCCCAGCAACTAATGAAGTAAGCTGCCTTCAACTCAAATCCATTAGTTAGAAAGGATATGCCCATCAAAATAGTTTAAAAGACTCCATGTGAAAAAATTCAGTTTTCTCCTTACCCATTTAACTACCGAGTTTCCAAAAATGGTAATATAAAGTAGCACTATACGAAATATAATTTTCCTGCAGAACCTCTCTGAGTAGTGAAATTCCTCTCCCTTTCTCCACAAGAACTGATGCAAGTTGGGAAAAGGGTAAGTCTGTTATAGCAAGAGAGTTAATAACGGTTAAAAAAACCCCAAAAGTCTAGAGCTTAACATAGGTATTAGAAAAATAATTGTATTTCTTCTTGGTGGGTAAATTTAGTTACAAAGAAAAATTGTTCAAGGACTTGTTCAGAAGCTATCTCCATTACAATGTTTTGTCATAACTGAACATGACCCCATGCATTCAACTGAGGCTGAGACAGTCCTGATGGCAATTTTGAAATTTGTGTAGCCCACAAGAGAAGGTTTGTTCTTGATCTATGCTGTGGATCTGTATTGATTGCAAAATCACAACTCTGAGGAACAGCATTACCTTTTTTCTGGGGGTCAGGAAAAAAAATTAGTACCATAGATACGCAAGAGGAGAAACTTCACCCTTTCCACCAAAATGATGCCTTCTTTTTCTACCTAGACTTTCTGTCCTGCCATTTGTGCAAGATTATAGCATTTTTTCAACTTTTTTTTGCTCATTTTCTTGATTTCTGTACAAGTCAGATGGGATTAAAAAGCTGTTGCAGTACAGAGCCCCTTCTCCCAGACTGTGAAAATGTTTCAGTAGGTCCTATTTGCACTACAGACCTCTTGAACCATGTACCTTTAAAGAAATCTTTGTATGTTTATCTGAGAATAAGAAGGGAATTTGATTGGAATCTGACTATGCGAGCAGGGATTATAGATCAGGATGCTTTACTTGATAATTTTCTTTAAATTTCAAATGTAAATTAAGAAATTTCCTGCTATTCCATTTGAACAAAAAAGCAACATCTGGTTTTGTGAGACCAAGAAAGTCTGAGATCATATGTGACAGAAACAAAACAGGCTTAAAAAACCTCAAAGGTCTTATAAACAGTCAAAGATACTTTAAAATTCAGAAAGATCTCTGAAACTTATTTTTTTTCTACATATGACAAACATTAAAAGCATGTTGGGAAACGTAAAGAAACATTCATCGTAATACTGTTAAGACTCACTGAAGGACTCTTAGTAATAAAACTACACAGGTAGTTACTTCAAAATTGCTTGATTTTCTACTGAAAATACATAAAACCAGTAATTTTGGTTTCATATACGTTTAGCTTAAATATCTTTCAGATATAAATTACAATAGTGGCAGAGCTTTACCTTACAGAAAACACCACAACTCTAATCCAGAAATGCGCACATACTATATATGTAAATATACAAGTTTCTACTGCCTTACAGATGCCCATATTTGTCTATGTCTACATTTCTTTTGGAAGAAGAAGCATCTATGTCCTCTCCTTGTACAATGCCCACAGTTATAGGAGTTTTTTTGCACAAATGACAGAAATATGGGCAACGAATGAAGTAATTAATGTGGTTTTCTTGATTTTGATTTTTTGGCTTGCAGTGATAACAATGCATATTAAATACAGGTAAGTATCAGAACTGCAACTGGTATGCAAATCGATGTTCAAAATGTAACCTTTTTTAAAAGGAGATCCAGAACAGTACTAAAAATCCAGTAACAGCCTTTTGAAGAATTATTTTTTTCCTGCCTGTCAGATTGTCTAAAAACCTCAATGAAGGACAATGGAAACAAATAAATGCTGGTATGGAAACCTGGTCAGCATCCATGACATTTTTATTAACTAAGAAAAGCAATGGTGCACCAGCTGGTATTTCAGACTACACAACACTTCAGGATTAGAATCTTCGATAATCTGCCAAAGACAGTTAGCACGGTACTGTGATACTGTGGTAAGCCTCATAACATAAAAGTAAATAGATCTAAGTTTTGAAACTGATCAAAAAGACTACATTCAGTAGTTTCTAAGGCAATACATTAATTTGTATCTTTAATTAGATTTTCCTTAAGAAATAGTTTACGCTGTTATCTTCTAGCATGCATAAAAGCTTATGTAAGAATTTTACATATATAAAATAAGTTTATGAAATTATCTCCTCCTGAGGGAGACACTTCAATATAAAAGGAAAATATAGTTCTTCCTTAGCAGAAAAAAAACCAACCCAAAACTCTAGATCATTTCCAAAAACATGACAGTTTGGATATATACACTTCAAATAAAAGATTGGTTATAAATAGAAAACAGTACAGAAGAATAAATAAAGTTCCTCGGGAATCTGGGTAAGAACTTGCGCTGTTTAATATACATTCATAAATGACCTGCAAAAGAGAGGTGAACAATAAGGTAACAATGTTTAATCATGCAAGGAAGTTATTATAGTTGTAGTGCTAAGAGCTGATTCTGAAGAATTTCAGAAGGGTATTATAGGACTGAGTTGCTGAAAAATAAAATGGTAAATGAAATTTGGTGTCAATAGATGTAAATGATACACGGGGAAAAACATGCATAGATACATCTATTAAAAATGACAGGATCTGAGCAGGAGCAGATTTTGGCATTATGTTAAATCTTGACATTAGTTCATTGAAAATATGGATTCAGTGCTTAGGAACAGACAAAAAACCTCCAAATCCAACAATGAGAAAATACTAGGAAAGGAACAGATAACATACTTCAGTCACTGTACAAATGCAGGGTTTGTGTGTACCTCAAGTACCTTGTAGAGTACTGTTATTGTCACTTGGAGTAGAATATTTGCTAGAAGACACAGGAGGAAAGCAAAAAGGATGATCAAATGTATGGAATGGTTTTGACAGAAGATACTAGGTAGCCTGGGACTCTTCACTATGGTTGAGGAATGGCTAAACAGAAGGGCAGAGAGAAGATGGGATTGACTGCTTAATCCTTTTCCAAAAACAAGATCAAACTGCTATATGCGTGAAGCTAGGGGGAAACAAGTTCAGGAATTTAAAAAAAATACACACACACAAACCCACCAAAACAGAAGTGTTTCTTCATACAACACGAAGCAGACCTGTGAAATTCCTTGTCAACAGACATTGTGGATACAAGAATCTTTTATACGCTCCAGGCAAAATTGGATGTGCAACTGGAAGAGAGGTCCACTGAGAATTAAAAAATAGGCAAAGAAATACATTAATGAACAGGCTCAGGAAATTTCTTCAGCTGGAAAAGGTGGGAAGCTGGTAAAGTATTAATGGAGCATCACATCTGCTTAGCCTGTTCTTACCCTTCCAGTATGCCTGTGGTCCCTCTCAGATAGAGAGTACTTGGCAAAATGAGTCCTTCATTTCAGTCAGCACAGCTATTCTTATGTTCTTAATGTCACTGCTGTAGCCTAATAAAATATTTTTTTTCTTATTTAAATGGAAGATCACTTCCGTAGTTGGAAACAATCCAAAGAAAAGCAACAGGAAAAGAGTGAGGCAGTGGGAAAGACTGCTGAGGGACTCTTGTGAAGACTTCATGTCTGAAAGATTTTTTTAAAACAAAAAACAGTTTTCAGAAACAACATGAGAATATGTGATTCTGCATAGGGACATGAAGAATATCTAGCTGATGAATTCTGTTATTGTTAAAGGTTAGGAGAATATCAGGGGAAAGTACAATATTCACTTCTCTTTTTCTTACATTCTTCTCTCAGCAACTGCTCATTGAATCTATCAGAAACAAAATAGCAGACTAGGTGGACCTCTGGTCTCATCAAGTACAACCATTCCTCTGATCTTAACAGTATTTCCCTTTGAGATACTTCTTGATAGTATTTTTCCATGGGTTAGTGGTGCCATAGGCTACTTTCAAAATAATTCAGTTACTACCTGGAAATGAGAAAATGTGCAGAGTGAGAAAAAGGCAAATTGTGAACAACTCTCACATTAAAATACTTTTCAGTGATGTCATTTTACCAATCTTCTGGTTTTGGAATGATGACAATAGTTACCTCTGCAAGATGAAAAAAGTGTTCCAAAGAGAGGATTCAAAAGCATCCACAAACTTAGTCCTCTATTGATTATTAGACCTTTATGTGAAAGGTTCTGTTTTAAAAGGAATATTCAGACTCTGTTGTCTGTCCAGAATTACGAATTTAATTCTTTTCAATTTTCCTATTTGTTTCAGACAAGCTTTATATCGACTCTTCAGTTTGACAGATTTTTTTTTCAGATTTACCGTTCTTTGTGTTTTAAAGTCTGAGTTTTTATGATATTACAAATTTCTCTCCAAAGTATTTTTTACTATATTACTTCAAGTTTCCAAAGACTTTCTCATTTAGGCATGACTTCAATTTTCTGAAAGATGTCCTAATAGCTTCCTTCAGTTGTCTGTTTAACCACATCAGTTTTTTCCTGTTCTTTTAGACTTTTGGCACATTAAAATAGGGATAGTAATTATGCATTTATGTTGCAAGGTTATTTATGAAGATATATTTAAGAGGCTCCATACTTAATTCTGAAGTAATTAAGTCTATAAAAAGATCTTGATAGAATTACCTGAATTCAGAGTATCTCTGAATGTCAGACTATTCCTAAGATTTAGGGGAAAATATTTTAAAACAGTTTAATTTATTTTCAATATAGAGACATCATCTCCTTTAGTTTTACTTGTAATTTATGTGAACTCAAAATGCTGTAAAATAGTCATTAAGATTATAAAAATGTGGATGCTATTCATGCAGTTATTACAGGTAAAACTGTTAGGTCTCTGAGTACTTTGTTCTCCAGTTCAAAAAACATTTTTATCAATGTTTATGAATATTCTACATATCGTTGCTAGTTCTAAATATCACATTGTAAAATTGTAAAACATATTACACAGTTTCCATATATCTTTTATCAAAAGCTGACAACAGCATGGGGAACTAAACAGAGCAGCTGATTCTCTAAATGTTGTTATACTCATCCTTACCATAGTAAACATACATCTGTCAGGGCTCCTTGCCCCTAAAGGGTGAGCTACCTTGCATTCATCAAAAAGCAGTATCCTACCTATGGCCAATATCCTACAGTAGATGCAGAATTGTAGCTTAATACCTCATGTGAAGAACATACTCTTGAAGACTCTACTGGTTTTGTGCCTATTTATCTGCCAGTTCCACTGTTCCACTCCCTTTTGTCCCAGTCCCTTTTGTCCCAGTCCCTTTTGTCCAATTTCAACCAAATTAGATTATAGTGATGTGAAAATAGCACCCAGGTACAGGATAGAGCCCTTACTAGCATCCCTTCCAAAAAAAAAAAGGGAGGGCTGAATCCTTCTCCACTCCATGGGGTATAGTCATTCAGCACTCATACAGCTCTACACTTATAAGATGCTGCTTTCCATCTGGTAATATATATACATACATATATATGTTTATATGTACATACAGGTTTTAGACATCTCCAAGACCAATATCTGTGCACTCAACCACTCTGGAAAAGCACCTGCATTAACAAATACATTAAAACCTGTTTAAAACAAACACACTTTCCTGATTGAAGTTCATGATGCATTTCCATTTGAAAGAAACATTTTTCTCCATTTCTTATAAGCATGGCTTCTTAAGAAAAGGCTTACATCACTCCTTTAAAGTAGGGCAGAGAAATGAGAACAATTTTGACATAATAATTGGAATAAAACTTTAATTGGCGTTTCGAGATCCTTTGCACAGAAAAAAGCTGATCTTCTCCAAAAGATGTCAGGTTGTTCCTAGACTCACCAGCCTCTTAGCTTTACAAACCCAACAAAACTGAATAGTCACATAAGAAAGTTGTAATATCGGCAGTTTTGAGGTTCACACAAAAATACCAAGAAGCAAAGTTACTTTACCTAAAGTAACAAAGGTGCTGGATTTAGGGAAAATAGTACAGGGTTTCAACATAATGAGTAGATACTCAAACCTACATATTTCACTTCAAAAGAAGTGTTCATTTGTTCTTAAGGTTAACAGAAACTTCAATTATTTTGGAATCTTATGTCTTTAATGCAGAACTGTTGCCAGGTGTACGGCAGGAGGATGCAAAATATGTCGGAAGAAGGGACACATATCCTACAGTCTCTCATTTTCTCCTCCAAGTGCAAGTAAGTCAGTCTGAAGTATCTGAAAGCAGCCTGAATGAAAAACAGATACAAGTATCTGTTTTGATTCCCTTTTTAACATGGAGAGAAAGAAAGATTAAGTCATTTGCTGGGACTACAGAATTAGATATAATCCACCAAACATCAGCAATTCAATTAATAACACAGAAAGAAAATATACACACTTTACACAGAGAGTAAACTGCAAAGTGAAGTAAAAAATGCTACTTTTTCTTGTGACAAGAGCTCTGTTTTCCTTATTTCCTTAGAGAATTTTCCCATTTATTTTCAAATCAAATAAGACCATATAGCACATGCTCTTCCTTTTCTACCATACACTATAAAATCACACTTGTCACTACTTGGATTTTTGCTTGTCTTATAATGACTATGGAAGAAGTACACTTGAGAAGTTTGCAAGGGTCTTCCCAATTGGTACACATGGCTAAAATACACCAAAAATAAATATAAAAATATTTCTTGATTGTTTTTGTTAATTACTTTTTCCATGGAAATAGGGTTTCACTGGGTGTTTTTGTCTTTTATAAACAGTAGCCTGTGATCTTAGAGCCCTCACTAAAACAGATGTTTAAAACACTGGAAATCCAGCAGCTGAAATGCTTTTTTTGTGAAGCTGTACGTGGAGAGGTTCTTCTCAGCCATCTTAGCAGCATTTTTCAAGGAAAGTATCCAATTCCATTATGTGATCTCATTGTTTCTATTAACTACTTTAAATGCCTGTACAAAGGCATATTTCTCCTGTAAACTGAAACTGCTTTATATTCTAGCTTGCCATGGTAGATTTCAAACAACGTACTACATGTTACATATAGTAATGTTACTGTTACTGCAATTTCAAACTAAATAAACCACATACACAAAAGTATTACAACCAAGCCGAAACCTGTATAATTAAAAATCCTATCAACTGAAGTACTGCAGTCTAATCATAAAAAAACTAAAAGCATGCATAAATAATAGAAATAACATAAACAACTTTTTCTCTGTGTACTCAGGTAAGTGATCAATTTGCTAAATCTTTACTTTCAGGTGTTAAAAAATCTTCAGGAGTCCATTCAAATAAGCTCAAATAACTTCATGGCTTATATTTTCAAATAAAGTCCCAAGAATTGCTATCAAGACATAAACCAATCAACCTGTTATTGTTTTATCTTGGAATTAAATCAACTGAGTTTCAGTTTGTTTATTTTATCAGAAAGTAATCTACATTCTTCCCTTGGAGACTGGAAACATTTTGTGCCTTATGAGACAAAGTAAAAGCCAGGAGTGATTCAGCTGCTTACCTATAGTTTACTGGTGCCACTTCCATTTCCCTAGAGTATTTATCTGATACATGTCTATTGAGCTGACAGATATGACACAAGACACTCTCTGGACTGGCAGCAGAAAACCAGGCAAGACATTCTATGTTGCCTGTAATGGTACTAAACACTTTGGTTTAGGTACTTTAATTACTCTATCATTTTGGCAAGCTCCAAATTTGCTCCTCTATGCTTTTGTTTGTCTGAAGTACTCTGTCCCCGAAGCAGTGTATTGGGATGCTCAGTTCCCATGGATTCTTTTTGTTGGACTTTAGCAAAGAAGCGGTAAGTGCACAGAAGCTACTGTGGAACTAATTGCTAGGTAGCACATCCAATTCCTATTCTTTTTTTAATTAAAAAACAGTGTTTGATCTGTACTTCCTTCCCCTCATCCCCCAAGCACACACCACACAGAATCCAGCCTTCCGCAGGTTGCTCGCAAACAGCCCAGTGACTGATTTTCCCACATCCTACCCAAATCTTTTAAGGCCAAATGAACAACCATGTCTTAATATCTCTGTAGCATTTGAGCATCGCTTTTTGTACGTCTCCCTTGACACATACAGTCTGCATATCGCCCTTCCTGCTATGCTGTACTGTCCAAGTAAATTACAGCATTTGCCCCTCCGCCACTTTCCTCCCTTATCTCGCAGATCATTACTTCGGAGCACCTCCTGCTTGCGAAACAGGAATACTCATAGCGGGCAAGAGTCTTCCCTAACCATCCCAACGTACTCACAGGATCCGGGTGTCCTCCGGAAGCCTGGGAATGAAGTGGATGTTCCTGCAAGTGATTTTGTAGTCATCCCATTCGGAACACTCGCAGAAGGCTGAAGGACACCTCTCTGTGCCCTGGCTGCACAGCACCAGCAGCAACTGGAAGGCGAGCGGGAGGCACAGCATCTTTTGCCGCCCGTTCCCGCTCTGCCCCTCGCTGCTCCGCCGGGCACAGAGGGGGCACCAGAGCCGCGGGGGCAGACGGCGCTGCCACCCCAGGAGAAGCTCTCGGGAAAGGCGCAACCTTTGCTTCCCAACGCCGCCGCCTCCTCCTCCCTAAGCGTGGACAGGGAAGGTCTTGGCAAACCCTCCGCGCCCCGTCCTTCGGGCAGCCGCCGCCTCCTCGCGCCCACCCGCCGCCCACCCCTCCCTGCCGCTCCCTGCCCCGCACGGACCCCCCCGCCCTCCCTGCTCCTCGGCACCCGACCCCGACGGCAGCCGCGCCGCTGTCCTGGACGGGGCAGCGCCGAGCCCGCCCGCCACCCGGAGCCCGCTCTCTGCCCTGCCTGCGGGGCGAGAGCGGCCAGGCGGGGAGCGGGGCTCCGGCCCCTTTCCCGCAGCGGGACGAGCCCGCCGAGCCGCGCTCAAACGCGGCAGCGCCGCGCCTCACCCTGAACTTTTCTTCGGTGGGGAGGGAGAGGGCTGTGTAAGCGCGGCACTGACTCTTGTAAGAGAGAAGTTAAACCAGACCTTTACACCGAGTAAAAACGCACTTACTTACCCTACACTAAATGTAAAACTTTTTAAAAAGCACTGAAAATGCAAAAGATGATTGATTTTGAAAATCAGATGATAAAAGAGAGCAAAATGAAGAAGAGTAAAATTTTTAACATTATCAGAAAAGATAAAATCCTTCCACCAAATAAAAAAATGGAGGAAAAAAATGTAACCTTGAGAAAAATAAGGTGGAATTATTGTCACTTGAAGTAGAAACATGCTGTTGGTACTATTGGGGACACAGGTTTACAAGGGGCATGGCACAGAGGTTTCCACACTTACGTAGTCCTATCTGTTGCAGACAGACATTGAAGGCTGAAAAAATCTGGTTAATACTCATTTAATTCTGGGTTTCTTCATAAACAAGAGATATTGTTGTTAAAAACAAATATTTTAAAGTAGAGAAAAAATATATACTATTGTTTAATTCAACGAAGTAGCAAAGAAATTTCTTCAATATTTTGTGTCAATTCCTCTACCTTTTTTATTTTTTCTCAATTAAATGCAAGTGTTTTCTCCTTCATGTAGATTTTGTGCTTGTGCAGGTACACAACAAGAAAAATATCAACAAATTGTCAACAAAAATGTTTTTAACCTTGGGAGGAGGAAACTTGAAAAAAGAACCTAATCACAGCAAAAAATTAGACAACAATCTTCTTATTAGACAACAATCTTCTTGGATAAATAGTTCCTCTCCAGCTAGATCAGTTATCCAAAATTAGGAGTACAGCACATCAGATATTATTTTGATACAACTCTTCAAAAGTAATTTAAGTCAGTTCCTTAGGATGGGTTTCCTAAATATAATTAAGGTGAGCAAATAAAACTATGGCCATTAAGAGATACAGTATAAATCCAGATCTTGCAGACATATGTTAGTGCTTAGACGTGATGTAAATGAAGAATCTCATAAGATACATTTATCCTATTCATAAGGGTATCCGTAGCGGTATCCCGATGAGGGGACCAGCTGAAGCACTCATGGTACAGTGCCCTAGAAAAATTCATACTGCATTGCATGGAATTCCCTCGGGAATGCTGGCTGTCCCATGCCTCATTCAGTCATGTCCATCTGGCACACTGTTCATACCTGTAACTCACCCTGCAGCCCTAAAGGCCACCACCCACCATCATTTTTTGATGTCCATTCAAATCTGAGTAAATAAAAATGAAGCCACAGGCAGATCACTGAATTTCAAGGCTGATGAACAGAGGTGCACACTCCACTGAGGTGCGGGGAAGCAAAATGGTATGATTCAGTGTTGTCAAGCCAGACGTGGAGATCTGTAACTACTCACCACTTTGGTCAGTGCTAACAGAGGCTCCAGTACAGTGTAAGCTGGACCAAGTTGCTGGAGGACACTACTGATGAGTTCAGGCTTGCCATCGCTTAGCAGCAGGGTCATGTTCTTTCTCAGTCAAAGACTAATAACAAATTTAATGAAGAAGAAAGCCACAAGTTGGTACAGGTTCTGAAATAGGTGGAAGCACTTTCTGGGCTGCTACCCCATCCTGCCCCCTTCAGAAGCTAGCTACACCATATCCTGTGTGCCATAGTAATTCAGGGTCAAAAAGTGCAACATTACCACAGTTGCTACGATCTGCAAAACAACCTACTGTGTTAATCTACCCCCTCGTTGTTGTCCAATACATCCAGGGTAATGCTGCCCAGCATTCACTAGGCATGGCCATTCTTCCCGATTTGGGGAGCACAGACAAGACACACAAACTGCCAAAGTATCCTGCTTGTCCTAGGGACGCTGTATGCTTTATTAACAATAGGAAATTAAAATCCCAGCTCCTTTGGGAAAGAAATATTTTGTTTGACACAGGCTGACACAGAGGTGTAAAAAGACCTCCATCAAAACAAATGTATCACCAAAGGAATCTATTTTCTTTTGGACTAAAACTCTTAGCTGTCATGAGCTGATTTCCAGGCATGGGTACAAGACATAGTTGTTTCATCCAGAAAAAAAACATTGCCTGACACTTTCCAGAGCAGCTTGTAAACTTTGAGCAGCAGCATAAAAATCCTCTTCCCTTTTAATCCTTGTTTTCTCACAATCAATCATGATGACTTGATGCAATTTGGAGCACAACAGAGGAGTCCTTACTTTTCATGTCATGGCCTGGTTAGCAGAAAGAGGCTAGGGATGTGTATCCCCTCTTTAATGACAGTACTGCTGGGGTGATTTGTTGCACCCTCTTGTGTGTACTCTCATGCAACCCCAATCTCCCTCACTTTTAATTCTGACTTCAGCAGTCCTTTTTACATACCAGTATGTACCATTATTTTATATATCATTGTTTGGATTAAGCAAAGGAATAATAATTTTATTGTTGGGCAGAGAAGTAATCCCAGGATTTAAATAATTTCAGTAGGTTTTCATAAACTAAATAACACTCATTCGTTTGGTGTACTTAAGGTATCCTTACGCTACCTACCTTTACTAATAGGCTACCCTGCATTAGCAACTCCATAGTAATTGTATTTCAGGTTCTCAAACTAGAGGAAGGGTAATTTGCTTCATTACTCTTTGACTGAGGGCAAAGTGATTTGAATTATCTTTTATTTAGTTGGAGAAAGAGCATGCATGTAGATATTGTCATTAGAAGCTTTGGTGTGTCAGCTACTCTGTGGCAGCAGTGGTAGTCCAGAAATTGGTAGTCCAGAATAAATATCTTCCAGCTATTTCTAAGGGATCAAAAATGGTAACTATGAAAGATTGCAATTCAAAGAAATTGCACGACTGATATTGAAGTTGTAGAAGTTCTAAGCAGATTTCAAAATAAATAAGAACTCCTTAATATACGGTTTCTGAGCTTTAAGCCTGAATGAGAGAAGCAAGACACTCCTCTCTTTCAAGGCTGATAGCGTTGAAGGACACAGGACAGAACACGTGATTTCAGGTTGGGAAGAGCTCCAGGTTTGGATGTATGGGCTCCTGGGCTTTGAGACTTGGCTTGCATGTTCTGAGCCAGGAACGTCAACAGTAAGAGTCTGGGGAGAAAAAAGATTGTTGTTAACCACATGGTCTTTCCATGGGCACTGGCTTCACTCTGAAAAGTTGTGCTCTTAGCAAGACGACATTGTTTACATTGTAGTTTCCAGCATATTTAAGGAATTCAATGGCTAGAAGTCTGCAATCACAGTTTAGTTGTTTCACTGTGTCAGGGCTCTGCTCTGGTCAACTTGCCTACCTCAGCACCACATGCCCTCTGCGACAGCTCCTGTGCTCCTGGTCAGCTCAGGCCTGGGTACTCAAACCTGTTTTGAGCTATTTAAAAGTTGACCCCGTTCCCAGCCCAACTCCTACAGCCTTGTCTTGCTGACTGGTTTTCCGGTAGAGCTATGTGGAAAGTAGCATTGTCACTGGTCTTCTCTCCAGTCCTGTCTCCTTAATAGACATTGGACCTACATTCTAGTCTTGTCTCCAGGCATCTCTTGCTTTTCCTGTCTGGACCCTGAATCTGATTTGATTCCTTAGTTTGCTGGGACTGTCAATACCACCAACTCAATTCTGCTGAAATGCTGCAGGACAGTGTCCTGTTGGCAAGATCACTGTCTGTGCTGTGGCCATGCTTGGCTCTCAGCTTGCTGTTCCTCCTCTAGTAGCCTGTCAGGGCTGAGGACACTGATGGGCCTGAAAGTTCTTGCCTGCCCTCCCCTAGGACCTCCTCCTACCCACAGCCCAGGACCCCACATCAGCCACCAGAGCCATCAGTCCCTGTCTTGGCACCACCACACTAGGGCTGGTCTCCAGCACCCCACAGCTCTGTACTGCCTGGCCAATCCAGGTCCAACTCAGTCCACAGGGAGGTGCCTAGTGCTTGGGGCTGGGGCTGCCCCACAGCCCCCTGGCTGACCAGCTCCTGGCTGGGCTGTCAGGATGAGGCAGGCTGTGGGACCCTGCCTGCTGTCCTGGGGGGGGATCTCCTGCGGCTTCTTGTGCCTGGTCTTGTGGAAGCTGCTAGCCTTGTGGTGCCACGCTCTGGCTTCTCCTAGGCACCTTCTTGTCCTTCTGTTCAAAAGTGTCCTGAACAAACAGGCAGATGGTGGAACAAAATGTATGTTTGTAAAGCTACAAATAACCCCAGGCTAGGGAGGTCCATGAACTCCAGATCAGAATTTAAATTCAGAAGAGAAAAACACGAGTAGCTACATGCTGTAAGACACACCACGCATCGCAGAAAAATGTGAACATTGTGCAATTACTCCACTTTACTTTGCATTTATACAGTTGTCTGTAATACTTTATCTGTCACGAAAGTTGTACACAAATAGAGGATTATTCACAGGATAGTAAGGAAGTTGGGTGGTTTAGAAACATGACCTGTGTTGAAGGAACGATGGAACACAGTTGCCTAGCTTAGGCAAGTAATTTAGGCTGTAGAAAAGTACAATAATCAGGCATTCTAACCACATCAGTTCTGAAAAGTGATGGCATCTAGCAGGTTAGAGTGCCTGGCAACTTGCCACTCCATGTAGAATATTAGTAAATGTTCCTTTTTATGTATTAAAAAATGTTAATGTATTAAAAAATGTTAATATATTAAAAAATGTTAATATATTAAAAGTATCACCTACATGTGTACATCCACAATTATAAACATTCAGAACAGACATACAAAATCCTTTATGACCTGAGGGTAGAGAAATTAAGCAATTTTAGTCAAGCAATCCTAATAAGCAAATATTGAACAAAAATCTCTTGTAAACCTGCAGCATGTTGGATATTTTTTCCCCTAATGCTTTTCCAAAGATCTCTGTTGGTTCCTGTTAATTTAAACATGGCAAAAATTTACAAACATACTTTTCCACTGTTACAGGCACTCCCTCTAGTGACAGCCATGGTCGCTCATTTAGTACCTATCATCTTAAGCACTGCAAGGCTCAGAATTCCATTGTTTTGGGGGTGATTTAAAAAAAGTAAGATTATTCTCATCTGCCAGATTTGATACGGTATCTCTGGTATCTTTGCACTGTTTATATGATTTATACACTAATCAAATAAACCACAGCAGTTTCTAACAAAGAAGCAATTAGCTTTAATTGCCATTCCACATAAATACCTCAAGACATTGCTAGATATCAACAATTCTATCTTTTAATATCTGTATGAGAAAGTGTTCAAACTAGGAAAATAATTCAGTAAAGAGTAGAATAAAGACGTCTTTTTTTTCTGATTAATCAACATATTTAGCCATTCTAGACACTTTAAGATATGCCAGTTCCTACCTCTTTCATTTTCAGTATCTGAAATAATTTCTAGCCTGTCAGATAAAATTACATTAGACATGATGCTTTGATGCAGTACCAGTAATCAGACCAAGTCTGAATAGGTACATGAAAAAATGTTATTCGAGGTTCTTGAAGATTCGTGTCTATATAACCAAATTATCTTAGACTTCACGAACAAATACTTATGGAATTTTATGGTTATGAGATCCTAAGGAACTCTTGTGCTTCTCAATTTGCTTTACTTCATTAAAAAGCCATGAAAAAACCATGAAAATTGAAATACTCAATTGGCTGAAGGCTAAAGAGGAGCTAGTGCTGTATAAAACCTTGTAAAGCATGAGGTTGTCAATTCTAAGAGTGCTCAGAGAGAACAGTAAGATGAAACTATCCCTTTGAGTTAAGCAATTAGTTAATATAGGTAAGAACTCTGAAAGGTGTTTTCGGGCAGGTATGTTTGCAACCAGAAAGGATAACAGAGTCAGAGAGTCACAGAATAGTTGAGACTGGAAGGGACTCCTGGAGGTATCTGGCCCAAGCCCCTGATCAAGCAGGGTCATATATAGCCAGTTGCCCAAGACTGTGTCCAGACAGCTTTTAAGTGTTTCCAAGGATGGAGACTTCACAACCTCTTTGTGCAGCCTGTGCCAGTGCTTGGTCATCTTCATGATTAAAAGATGTTTCCTTATGTTCAGACAGATGTTCCTGTACAGTTTGTGCCCATTGCCTCTTGTCCTGTCACTGGACACCATCTTCTTTAGATCCTCCCATCAGCTATTTATGTACATTAATGAGATTCCCCCAACCCTTCTCTTCTCCAAGCTAGACAGCCCCAGCTGTCTCAGCTTTTCCTCATAGGAGAGATGTGCCAGTCCCTTATGTTGGGGCATTGGCAATCCTGAACGACTATCAGGAGTTTTAGGCCTCAAGGACAGTTCTGAAGGGGAACAGAGAGGGTTAAACTCCAGTCAGAACAATCCAGCTAGAATAAGTTGTGCAAGTACAAATAGGATACAAAGTTGCTAATGTGTTATAAGACATGTAAATAAGGAATAGTAAAATGACCAATTAAATGCTTAAGTTAGGCTCAAGGATTGACATATGTAACCAATCACAATTTGCCAAGTCACCAATGCTTGCATGTATGGAAGAAGCACACACTATAAATATCTGCTGAAGCAGCTAATAAACGAGCTTGAATCTGCATCATATTGATGTGTTGCTCTTGCTTTGCTCGTCTTGGTAAGCCACAGCATCTGGTGACCTGACGTGATCCTGTCGAGGCCTGAAGATAGAAGCTGCGAGTCCGTGAGGATCCTGCAGCCAGCGGTTGAGAGAGCTGGGCGCCCGAAGAGTGGCAGATCATGCACGGCTGACCGGTGAGTCAGGGAATAAAAAGCAGGATGGGAAAAGCTGTAACAGCGGTAGAAAAAGCTGTAATAGACAGTCTTATGCATTTAGCAGAGAAAACTAAGACTGAACTGACAAAGACAGACCTAACAGACCTACTGTTTTGGTGTAGGTGACGAAGGTTAATAACGTCCGCTCAAGATGTTTATAACCTTAGTGCTTGGCAAAAGGTTGGGAAAGAACTGTGGGAAAATGTTCAAATAGGCTCTAAAGAAGCAAAAGGACTTGCAAAAACATATTGGGCTGTGCGTTTAATGATTGAACAATTACATAGTGAGGCAGAAGTCGCTGCACACGTAAAGGCGGTGGTGCGGTCTCCTGAATCTGGTCAAAATGATATTGATGGGGTGTGGCCACCCTTGTCGGATCTGGACCCAGATATTCAGGCCGGTCCAGTTACTTTGGCTGAGAAAAATAGCCTGGGGAAAAGACGACGAATTGTCACTTTGGAATCCAGATGAAGAGCTGCCATCTACCTCTTTGCCACTATCTTATCCTGGACCCGAGGCGAAGAAAGAAACTTCTTCGGCATCCCTCCTTGAAGATATGGATTTGGATCCTGGTACCAGTAAGAGCGAAGAAGAGGAAGAGCGTTTTGAGGATTCAGAATCCATATCGGGCTCTTTGCCAAGAGCTGGAAAACCAGCGCGAGGGGATGTCAGCTGTCCTCGCTGAGATGAGTCGTTTAGATAAAGGGTCAAAGCGATCAGCTATTAAAGAAGCCTATAAACGGGCTCATGAATCGATTGTTCAAGGGTTGCAAAATATTGAAAATCAGTTGGGCTTGATTTCAAAAGAGTCTGTTGGTGGTAAGGGTGGGATTCCGCTGGTAAATCCAAATTTTGATCCGGTAAAGCGGTATAGAGGAATAGTGGAAAATTGTACTTTACAGGGAGATTTTGCTTTTTCGCCTTTGCTTATGCCGGTAGGTGTTAGAAATGGTAACAGAGAATGGGAACCTTTAGATTGGAAAACGGTTAGCAATCTTCAAACGGTGGTATTGCAATACGGTCATGATAACAAGCTGGTGAAAAATCAGATACAGGCTCTGTTTAAATATTCTCAATTGGTACCTACTGATATGAGGGCAATTATGGAGCCAATTTTGAAACCCACTACTTTCATGTTATGGGTAGCAAAGTGGCAAGAACGGCTAGAAGCTGAAAAATTGGAAAATTTAAATCTTGCAGCAGGAGACCCATTGCGTACTGCTTCATTAAATGAGCTTACAGGCATAGGGGGACAGAGCGCTACGCAGGTTAGTGCTGAATTTTTGTTATTTCGTGACCCTGAAGGCCATTCAGCATGGAGTAAACTGTATGTACTGCATACTTCCCTTTGGCTTTCAGGCAGAGATGTTTTGTCTCAATGGGGGGTCAGGCTAGAGACAAATTTTTAATAGCGGCCGCTTCAAGCAGCTCTCGCCCTACTATTCAGCTGCGATGGAAAACAGAGGAACCAGTATGGGTTGAACAGTGGCCGCTACCTATAGAGAAGCTGCAACAAAATGAGTTGTTCATGACCTGAAAGCCATTAATGCTTGCATGGAGGATATGGGAGCATTACAACCAGGACTGCCTTCACCAGTCATGCTCCCAGAAATTGTCACCTTTGGATAATTGATCTCAAGGATTGTTTCTTTACAATTCCCCTTCATGGGAAGGATAGTAATAAATTTGCATTTACTGTACCTTCTATTAATCGTGCAGCACCAGCTCAAAGGTATCAGTGGGTAGTGTTACCTCAGGGCATGAAAAATTCACCGATAATTTGTCAATGGTTTGTAGATTTGGCACTGAAGCCCTGGAGAGAAAATAATCCTAATCTAATTACTTATCATTACATGGATGACATCCTTGTTGCAAGCCCTAAGCCACTCCCTAATAATAAGATGACAGAGTTAATCAGTTGTTTAAATGCATTTGGACTATCTGTTGCAACTGAGAAAATACAAACAATGGCTCCTTGGAATTACATAGGAATGCAAATTACTGACACACAGGTCAGACCACAAAAAATACAAATTCGGGCTAACATTCAAACAGTAAATGACGTACAAAAGTTGGTAGGAGATATTCAGTGGATATGCACCTACTGTGGTATCACTAATGAAGACTTATACCCTCTATTAGAACTTTTGAAAGGAGCAACGTCTTCTGCAGATGAAAGATCTTTAACAGAACAGGCCCTCCAATCTATTAGTGAAAAAATCTGAACATCGGCAGTAAATCGAATTCTAGACACTTGTCCTTATACATTGATAGTGTATAATAAAGATATTGAAGTTGTTGCATTAATCGTACAATTGCCACAGGACAGACCTAGGGTGTTACTTGAATGGGTGTTCCATAGCAGTACCCTCCGATCAACCTTAAC
The DNA here is from genome assembly GCA_033558185.1 of Dromococcyx pavoninus. Lineage (NCBI taxonomy): Eukaryota > Metazoa > Chordata > Aves > Cuculiformes > Neomorphidae > Dromococcyx > Dromococcyx pavoninus. The sequence goes on along the minus strand of JAUMJL010000091.1, from coordinate 1,569,728 downwards.
AACCAGAAGTGATATCATAGGGACATTATTATTAAAAGCCAGAGAAAGGTTACTTGTCATGGCAGGTCAATATCTTTTAAGAATCATATTACCTGTGAAAGACATGGAGTTAGTAAATTTGTGGAAACAAAATTCTGAGAGTTTTGCACTTGCGACAGAAGGTTGTCAATTGGACAACCACTATCCCTCTCATCCTTTATTTAAAACTTCTCTTGTGTTGGAGGAAATTCCGGTCATGTCGTCGGTTCCTTTGAAAAATGCTCATACTGTTTTTACTGATGCCAGTTCTCGAACACAGAAATTTGGTTATGTTTATTGGGAGTCAGGTCAATGGAACAATTGTGTTAAGCAAGATAAAGGTTCTGCCCAGGTATTGGAATTACAAGCTGTGTTGCTAGCAGTGCAACATCACAGAACAAAACCTATCAATCTGGTTATTGATTCTCAATATGTGGTTGGTATAGTTGTTTGAATATCTAGATCTATCATTGGTGGACTCCAAAATGAAACATTGAAAGCTTTGTTTATTCAATTATGGGCCGAGTTATCTCAAAGACAACATGCTTGGTGGGCAACACATATTCGGAGTCACATGAACTTTCCTGTTTTTTTATCAGAAGGAAATCAAAAAATTGATCAGTTAGTATCAATGGCAAATATTAAGATCGATCCGTTCACACAAGCTATCCAGTCTCATGAGTTTTTTCATCAATCAGCACGAGCTTTGTTGAAAATGTTTCACATATCTCGTGCACAAGCCAGAGCAATAGTAGCAGCTTGCCCTGATTGCGCAAGATTGATACCTATTCAATCAAGTGGTACCAATCCTCGAGGCCTTCAACCTCACAATGTATGGCAAACAGATGTTACTGAATTTGCACCATTTGGAACTTTGAAATATGTACATGTGACTATTGACACTTGCTCTAAAGCATTATGGGCAACACCTATGAGCTCAACTAATGCAAAGTGTGCCATTCAACATTGGATCCAGGCCATAGCAGTTTTAGGAATTCCTGATGTCATAAAAACCAACAATGCTCCAGCATATGTTGGCAATAAATGTGCTCAATTCTTTCAGGACTGGAACATCAAGCATGTTACGGGCGTACCGCATAACTCGGGCGGACAAGCTATAATTGAATGGGCCCATAAGGATCTAAAACATTATTTGTCCATTTATCAAAAAGGGGGGGAAAGGAGGCCGAATATAATAACAGCAAAGGCATGTTATATTTGAATTGGTTAAACCCAAGGGATGAGGAACAAATACCAATATTTTCACATTTTTCGTTTAAGCAAAATGATTTATCACAACATTATGTACAAGTTGAAGTGTTTAATCCTGTGACCCAACAATGGTGGGGTCCTAATCAGTTGCTGGCATGGGGGAGAGGGTATGCTTGTGTTTCAGATGGCAAAACTGCATCGTGGATTCCTGCGAAGTGAATTCGACCTCTGTTAAGGAATAACAGCAAGGAGTCAACTGACGAAGTGGTCGCTACAGACAATCACGACGGAGAGACAGCTGGAAACTGATGCTCTTCTAGCCTACAGACTGCACGTCAGCATTGATCCGTTGTTGCAAACAGTTCAGCATAAGTTGACGTTGGAACTTTTAAACTGGACCTCAGTTAATCAGTTTGAACTTTTATTAGTTGAACTTTACCGACTGCGCATAAAAGGTCCAGCGTGGAAATCTTGTTATATTTGTAAAGAAAAGGATCACTCTTCTTGGGTAAAAATTAGGTGTGGTGGATGTAATAGAACGATATGGGTGCATCAGAATAGTTTACGAGAATTATGGTGCAGAGATTGTAATGACAATTGGAGAAGAAAACGAGCATTGAGTGATTTAGTAGCAGTTACACGATTACCTTTGTTTGATGCTATAGCGCTTTTTGAATCAACAGATCAGATTAGAATTGCCTTAGCTCGCTGGCAAGTGACGCATATTATAGAAAAGTTAGCAGCACAAGAAAAGTCGGAGGTAATAGATTGGTATTGTGGAGATACTTTGCACGTACCAAAGTTTTGGACAATACAGGAGTGGAAGTGGAAAAAAAATAGTTAAGAAATATGATTGCCGAGGTCGCTGTCCGGTTTGTTGTATCTATTATGATTATAAGAGAAGTAAGGAGTGTTGAAAATGCTCACCTAAAAATAGACGTCAGGCAAAATATGTGGGTCACATAGGCTCAGGCTACCAATCAATATGATTTTTGTTTGAGCTTAGCGCAGGCTCAAGATCCATTTAGAACATTCCTAATAGGTTTTCCAACTTTTGATTGGAATGATTGGAAAGATTATACCAGAGTAAATGAATCGACATTTGGAGAATATTGGAAACAGTGGGCCAGTGGATCATTATGGCCATCCGGGGTTAAGCTATGGTGTCAAGTCCAGAACAACTTTACCAGTGTTTATAATTCGATCTTATTGGCACAAGTCTTAAGCAATCTAACAAAGAAGGCAGAGTTACCGCTACAAGAATTAGATCTGATGGGATCGCTCTCTCTGTATGGAATGTTAAGTAACATATCTTCATTTAAAAATTGTTCGGAAGAAGGCAAGAACAGTCTTATTGCGGTAAATGGTTCTGGGGCAGTGTTACTCAACATTAGAGAGGCCTTTGATAATCTCAAAGACAAACTGTGGTTTGAAATGAGACAAAAGGTTTCTGCTAGTAAAGGGAGAGAATGGGTTAACATGTCCTTATCGATAGCTACCAAAGAAGTCAGTACTCAAGGGGGATATGCGTTCCCAAAGGGATATTTTTTTATCTGTGGGGATCGAGCATGGCCTGGGATTCCATATAATTCATGGGGAGGTCCATGCTATGTTGGAAAATTGGCTATGTTTACTCCCAGATTTAGAAGCCTCATGAAAAATTAATACAATATGCCTTTGCACAGATCCAGACGATCAGTGCATGGCATTGGTCCTGACTGCAACCCACATGTTCAGATCTCGTCTATAGGAGCAGCAGTTGCAATGGCATCTTTCGCACCAGGCACAATTGGAGCTGAAAATTGGAGAAACATTAAAAATTTGGCATGTTTTGCAGTACAGGAGTTTAACATTACATCTCAAATTTTAGATGACTTATTGCATGATGTAGATAGTTTACGTCATGCTGTTTTGCAGAATCAAGCAGCCATAGATTTCTTATTGTTAGCACAAGGCCATGGATGTGAGGATTTTGAGGGGATGTGTTGTATCTTTCTGATAGGAGTGAAAGCATCCACAAAAAGATTAAGGACTTACAAAGACACCTCTTGGACATAACAGTAGACGATGGATGGCTTGACAATTGGCTGAAATCTTTAGGTATAGGGGGATGGCTGAGAGATTTAGTTAAGCAAGTTTTGACAATTTTGTGTGTCATATTATTGTTGTTGCTTATAGTACCCTGTTTGATAAGATGAATTCAATCGTGTGTAAATCGTGCTATTGATTCAATTTTTGAAAAGAAAGGGCGAAATGTTGGGGCATTGGCAATCCTAAACGACTATCAGGAGTTTTAGGCCTCAAGGACAGTTCTGAAGGGGAACAGAGAGGGTTAAACTCCAGTCAGAACAGTCCAGCTAGAATAAGTTGTGCAAGTACAAATAGGATACAAAGTTGCTAATGTGTCATAAGACATGTAAATAAGGGATGGTAAAATGACCAATTAAATGCTTAAGTTAGGCACAAGGATTGACATATGTAACCAATCACAATTTGCCAAGTCACCAATGCTTGCATGTATGGAAGAAGCACACACTATAAATATCTGCTGAAGCAGCTAATAAACGAGCTTGAATCTGCATCATCATCAAGGCAGTTACCTTGCATGCCTCATGGCGGCTCTTTAATGACACCAAACTGCTAGAGCATACCTATTAAATTAAGGCTTCTGGAAGGGCATAAGAAAGTAAGTATTGTTAACACTAGAATAAGGTCAGTTATTAAAAGCAAGAAATCATTCTTCAAATGTTTGTTTTCTTTCAAATGCTAGCAGGCTAAATGTAAAAATATGGTAAAATGATCTTAAAAGCAGTTAAAGAATAACTTGTGAAAAACAAAAACTAATTATCCTATTTCAAATACAACAAAACAAGGAATGCTGCCAGAGTCTATAAGACTGGTAGATGAATTAGCATATAAAAAGAAGCATGTAGAGGAGATCAAGCCACAATCTAAAACTGAAGGATGGTTTTTTTGCTATGCTGACTGTAGAAGAGCTCAGAGAGATTCTCAGACTGACATATCTTTGTGGACTGATAAATTCAACTTAGAAAAATAACCAGTCAAAATCTTACTTACTTGGTGATCAAAATAGCAGAACTAGTGACTGTAACGTACTTCTCAATATCTTTTGTAGCAGAGGACTAATGAATATTATGCTAATATTTAACAGATGTTCTAAGGAAAATAAAGGAATTTCACATTCAGAGAATACAGGTTACAGAATCTAGAACACAGAATGACAGAATCCAGAATCAAAAAACAGTTTCAACTCTGACAGCTGCAGCGGGTACATTAATGTAAAGAATCATAAAGAATAAAATTAATGGATGCATGTACAAATAAGATCTTTGGAGAAAGGCTCAAACCAGCTTTTTTGAGGGACAGGTATTCCTCATATATTTTTGAAGTCTTCTGAAGATGTAAACAAAACTTTATATACAGTTCACTTAGATTTTCAATCAGCCTTTAGCACAGCCTTTAGCAAAGGCCCTTAAATTATGCAGTCATAGAGTAGAAAGCAAGCACTTTTACATGCATCCAGAAGTAAATGTCTAGAAATCGCTTCCAGGAGGCTGTGGAGACAGACAAGATTATACACATTATATACAGCTACCAAAGGAAATAGTCCTCTAACGAATGTTCTCTGACTTGACAAATGTGGATGCCGAAGGGAACTATAGAGAGGGTTAGATCACAAAAAGTAGCCAGGTTCATGTGTTATCTCTCAATAGCATCTCCTGCTGTCACTGTTGAACACAGTATGCTGAGCCAAATAGACCAGCAGGGTATTTTTTGTGTTCCTGTCTGGACATGGTAATAAATACGTGCACACAAATTCTAGCCCTCTCCCTACTCTAAGGAAAGGTGCAGCAAAAAAACCCTAATGCATGCATCTAGTCTGGAAATCAACATGTACAGGTACCAGGAAAAGGCTTTACTGAGCCAAGAGTTCATCACAATAGTAAATTAGCAACCCTCATCAGGAACCCTATCACACCTACCCATTCCCTTTCTCATTTCTTGAATTTTGAAGGCAACAGAGGACTCTAGAAATTTGCAGTAAATATGTTGTGCAAACCTGACAGTGAGCTTCAAGCAGTTTGTTACCTTGCATTGGTGTTCACTGGATCAACTGAGTCTGAAAACACCACTGGCCTGCTGCCTTCTTCTTTGATGGTTTGGATCTTTTTCAGCAAAGATATACGTAGTTCAGTGGTCTTACCATACACGCCTGCTTACACGTTTTCTGTAACAGTCTCTAGTATTTCACTTTTTATACCAAGCAAGCCTTGGCTTGATGAGGTTGAGAAAACTGTATTAGTCAGTGGCATAAGCCTTATTTCATATACATATGCAGAGGAATTACTATGTTTGTGATAATGCTGCAGGTGACAATGTAGCTGTGTGCAAAACCAGCTGTCTGAGGCACTGGAAGCATCTGCTTCCTTCTGTTACAATATTAGACCAATACATTCATAGATAGCAAGTGTTGTTTGCTGACTAGTTACATTAACAATTGATAATATGCATGATTAGCATGGTGTTTAGGACCAGTGGCTGTACCAACTTCGGCAGCCTCAGGCGTTGGCATCAGCTTCCACTGGAACATTGTGTTGGTAGCAACCCAGATGCACTCACACTCAGCACAGATGCAAATACATTTCTCGTATAAGCACCAGGACACACTCCTTAGCCCTTCACTCCCTCTATGATGGCCTGAGAGAGGCTACTAGGGCAGGAAAAGAAATCTGCTCATGGAACAATTCTGGGAGTCTATGAAGGAGCAAACTCACTGTCAAGTGCAAGAGATGAAGGAAATCCTTCAGTGAACTCAGGAAGAATCGTGTGCCTTCCAGAAACCATCATAAGCAGCCTTATGAGTTGAGACTCAGCAGACACCCTGACTCTCACCCTGCATTTAGACCTGCCAACACAATCTGACCATGCCACAGTTTGGAGAGTAAAGGCTGAGGCGATGGTCATGCATTGGAAACCAGGGAAGACTTAGTTCTTTACTAATTATTCACTAATGCTTCTGCTTACAGTGAGGTAAATTATATCATTACATTCCTGTTCTGCATCACATCTGCCTTCAGATCAGATGAGGATAATGCTTCTTAAGCATGACTACAAATCAAAGACACAGCAGCAGGGGCCAGCAGCCAATGCCTGAGCTGTTGGTAGATGTGCCAGTGTGGGGTCATGGCTCACTCCCAAAGTGTGCTGTAATCATACAGCATGCAAGCATGCTTGCTGCATTAGAGCTTGTGGGTGAGTAAATAAAGCAGTGCTGTGGGACAAGAACGTAGATAGGCAGTATGGATTGTCAGCCATGCTTTAGTACTGTGCTCAGAGGCCTATGGTCACTCCTTGGAGCGGATCCCAGAGGCAAACAGACATATATCTTTTAAAAATAACAACCCACTGCATTTGGTTTGGGCTTCAGTGCTCACCTACAGGTGATTTTATGACTATTGCAAGTTCTGCCTAAATATCAGAGGCCCGGATGTTTCAGAGGTGATGTCTCCTGTAATTACTCATGGCACTCTAGCCCTTTTCTCTCTTCAAGGCCAGTCAGCATAGCTGTCTTAATATTCAGTCGATTTTTATGCACACAAGGGTGAACAGGGAGATGCCTGGCTTGAAGACACAAGAAAAAGGGAAGAGACAGCAGTGGAGAGGACCCCGTTGTATGAAACAACCGCCCTAAGTAACTCCTTTTCCCAGCAGGTCAGCCAGGCGCCCAGTCTTCTCATAAGCGGAACACACGCGCTTGCTGCGCCAGGGCCACAGCCGTTCTTTCAGCTCTTCGTGTTGATTTAGCTGCAGCGTTTGCAGACGTCAATGTGTACTTTGTAAAGGTTTACTTCAGCAAAACGTTTCTAAACACAAACGCCCTTTACCTCCTCCCCACACCTCTCGGCTTCCGAGGAGCCGAGCAGAGCCCGCCCTGTCCTTCCCGCTCACGGCGGCGCGGATCGGTCGGCCCCCGCGCCACAAGGCCTGCCGGGAGCCGGAGTCCCCCGGAAGTCCTTTGCCGTGGCGGGGACGTCGCCCTCGGACTCCCAGTCCCGCGGAGCCGTGCGCGGGCGGGGGCGGCGTCCGGAAGGCGGCTGCGGCAGCTGGTGGCAGGGCGGCCAGTTCAAGTTGCCATAGCGGCGAGGTGTGCGGGGATGCAGGGCGTGCCCAGGGAAGGGCTCGGCTTCTCCACGGGGAGGTGGGAAGAGCTGGGGCGCGGGCAGGACAGAGCCGGGGGCCGGGGCAGAGCGGGGGCTGCGCCGTAGGCTGGGTGCGGGGTGCGGCGCGGGGTCACAGGCGAGCCCGGGCGTCGTGCTGGCGTTGTTCCCCGGGGCTTTCGTGGTCCTGTCCCAGGCAGAGGATCCAGGAGGCTCTCAGAGATAAGGTCAGGCTATGGTAAAGTCCGGTACGTGCATGGCGGGAGGAGCTGCAGAGGGCATAAGTTGAGGTTGGTTGTTGCGGACAGAATGAAGGAGCCGTTTTCGGTGTCGCGAAGGGTGTCACAAGTCAGCAATACAATGTGGAATCATAGAATCATCTGGTTGGAAAAGACCTCTGAGATCATCGAGTCCAACCGTACCTGTCCGCTTACTAAACCATATCCCTGAGAAATAGAGTTGTAGAGTGATCTGTAGCACTGGCGCCTGGGGAGCAGGGTGGTGAAATGTCACCGTGTTGGATCACCTTCCTAGCTTTTTGGAAACCACTTCTGTTTCTGTTAGAAGCACTGAAGGAAAGGGCCTCACAGGTGTCATGTTGTGCCTTTCTGGAATGGCTGTTGAGTTTTTTTTTATCATGCTCAGCCTTAACCATAAGGCTGCAAACATTCCTTTAGCACAAAGATAGTTACCTAGTGATAGAGGAGTCTGTGTGGAGCTAAACAAATAAAACACTTGAGAAGTAATTGAGTTGTGTGTACTGAGTTCACCTTTTGCTTACTTGAGCTGGAGAACTTGCTGTTGAGACTGCCAGCTGTGCTTCGTGTTTGCTCTGCCCTGCAGATCTCTTAACAAGAGAGTCCACAGTGAAACTGAAGCTCCTTGTTTCCTACAGGTCAGGGAAACACTGAGTGTTGGTGATGTTCCTGAGTGCAAGAAAGATGGTATTATATTTGGGTAGACTGAAAACCAGTAAAATACAAATGATTCTCACTTTCAAGTAGGCTGTATGATCATGTGCTGAAATCAGTTTAGGATTTTGGAAAATGTGATAATAGGCTTTTTTTTGTTGTTTAAATTAATAGGCAAATTACATGCAGAATATTTGTACAAATTTCTACTTTTTTTAACCTAGAATGAAACTTCTGTAATTTTTAAAAAATGAGGATGTTGCTTTATATGAAAAAAATCTACTTCAACTTAAAAGCACTTACAGTTCCTCTTAGGTTGCTCATGAGAACAAACAAAAGTGCTACTTAACCATAAATCGAAAAATTTCTTCAGACAAAATGTTGTTCTGTGTCTAGCATTTTCTTTTATGTTTACCTTGTTTGCTAGCCTTTCTTCACTGCTTTGGCCAGTAAGTATTTCAGTTACCCTTTTTTTTGGACAGCTGGAAATGAACCAATTAATCTTTTAGAACTGTAAGTCTTCATTTCCCTTTTGTTTTCTCCAGTGTCATAGCTTTTCAGTAGTTGGGGCTCTTATGGTTGAGACACTTCTCGGAATGATGTTTTCAGCAAATAAGTCAACTACTGTTTTTCATTAATTTCTATCAGTACTTATCTCTTTGCTGACGTGTTGCCGTACTTGTCTACCTAGGGGTACATGTAGGACCATGTTCAGAGGCCTACTATGATAAGAGTTAGAAATTTCTAAGAATTTAGTTCCCATCAGCTGACATGCAATAACTTATCTTTGGAATTGTGCTGGCTTATGCCGTTTTATCTGAAAATGAGTTAAAACACTTTCTATCATTTGACTGTTATTATATATCTCAGTGTTGTTAGTTTCTCTGTCTAGTCAGGTATCCTTAAAAAGCCCTCTTTCCCTAATGTGAAACTGATAATATTGTAAGTGATTATTTTGGGGCTCTCAGCTCCTAGAAAGAAATGTGACATGGGGGAATTAAGAGTTAAGCCTAATCTTTCATTTGGAGCTGTTTGACTCACAGACAAGCTATATGAATTGCATAATGTAAGGTTAATTTCTCTTAGCCGTCTTCTGTGGTGTATTCTACACACAGAATGAATTCAACATATGCTTTTCTGCCTTGTTTGGGAGGAAAAGAGAATTTTCTTCCTGTGAAACTGTGATTGGAGTACTGAAGAATCTAAGCTGCCAAAACAACATTTACCATGACTTCTTAGTTGAGAAAATATAGGACAGATAAAGGCTATCAGTAATTTCCTATGACCATTAAAATTAAATTTGTTGTGATTAAGAATGATAACAGGCAAAATATGCTGGTACATAGGTCGGTAGTAGATAAAGACTAGATTTCGGTGGATTAATGTCTCAGGGTTGAGTTTCTCATTCTTAGTAAGGCTAATCTTGTGCTTAATTCTTAGTGTGTCCATAAAAGCTTCAACTGAAGTCTGAGGGAGAAATGTAGCTTGATAATGTGTAGGAGAGAGTAAGGTTTTTTTTAGTACCAAATTATGGTAAAAATGAATAGTGTACCATGTTGTTATTTCTGTCAGTGTTTTATTTTTTTTATTTTTTCTATCTTTGAAAAATATCTCATTTTCTGTTTCCCAGTGCTCACTGTTTATGCTTTCTCAGCTTCATTTAGTCTTCATTTCAGCTGACTAGAGTGAGAGGTACTGGAATAGTGAATTCTGATACTGACAGTGAAAATGTGCTTCAGTGAGATAAGGGAAGATGAGATAAATTCATCACTGCAGAAAATGTAAGGAGTATTTGTGTACTTGAGCACAGACTGAGTATGCTGGTTTAGTCTGCTTCCATATTTGAGTACAGAGTTTTCCTGTCTGTTTCTTCTAGCCCAAAGTAGAGTCGCACTGTCTCTCCCAATAGCTATTAACACAGATCTTATGTGGTGATTCTGTGTCCCTTAGGCGAACTGCTGCAGTGTGAAATAGTTTAACAAAAAATTTCTATCTAGCTTACCTTTGGGAGTTGTTATTCTAACCAGTCACTATTTGACTGTGTTTTCGGGGAAGAATTTGCTTTGGGCTATGGTCATACACCAGGTACTGAACACTTGGAGGTAGTGAGAATGCATCTTTTTATTTAGTTCTCTTCTATTGAGCCGTGCTTACTGACCTGTACCAGAAGAGCTGATGTAAATGTAGTCTGAATCTATGAAGTTGCTTTGAGAATATTGTGCAAGTCAGAGACTGTTCAGTTACAATAAGAATTTAACATTCATTACGTTCTCTGGTCTTCCTCCCTAGGTTTCAAGATACTGATGGCAGATTCATCCAGTGATTCAGACAGCTTTCTTAGGGGTCGAATAGGAAGGCGACCACCTTTGAGAGCATCCCACAACAGAGCTCGGAACTATGGTGCTGAAGAAGTTACAGAGAAGATCCATACTTTGGCAAGCACTTTACAGGTTGTTTACAAAATACGGTTTTAAAGTCTGCGTTTCTGGAACATAGGGTCAAATTTTCATTCTTAAAGTTGAGGAAAATACTGTACTGATGGAAAACATTGCGTTCTGTGCAAATCAGAAAGGTTTTTGAAAATTGATTGTATTGCATTTGAACTGAAAATATGTAGCATGTTACTTTTTTATACAGTTGTTATTTCAGACACTAATAGAATGTTGTTAGAAACAATGACATGTTCGGTAATACTGTTTATAAAGCTAGCAAACTGAGTAATGCCAAATAAACTTTGTCAGATTCTCACAAGAGGCATTAAATTTTGTAGCAGAAAGTTCCAGACCCATCTTTGTTTTCTGGTACTGTGTAAAATTTCTGAATTCCTGATAAAGTAAATATGTAGGCAGTCAGTTCCCTTATGATGTGGCTTACAATTCAAATATAAGATTTTCTAGATGTGGAACAGCATAGTGAGAAGCAGTATTTGTAAACTTGTGAGAGATCCATATCCAAGAAGGAAAAAGTGCTCATCTAATGCCTATTTCTTCAGTGGAGGCAACAGAGGAAGTCTCTGAATCTGTTTTGTAAGTGAGAGGAGTCATTTAACTATCTTGTTGCCATATGTTGCTTAAGAAGTCATCCCCATTCTTTTCTAGCTGACAGTTCTGAGTACCTAGTGCGTGGGCTTATGTATTATCACTTCTGCTAAATATTGTTTGGCTGGCAGTATTTTTTTTTCTTTTTAATATTTAAGACGAGAAAAAACTGTATAGAATGCTGAATTTAAACATTGGAACTTCTTAGGTGGGAAACAATCATCAAGCTAGAAAAGAAATGAGTAAATAATATCATCTTGACTGTTTTTTAAAAGGTATTCATTGGTGTTGTGCTGTCTCTAACCTCTTTCTAGCTGCTCTTCTGAACTTCTGATCTTAAGGTAATTGCTTTTTGTGGACTGCTCTTCATCTGGTCAGAGTGCTCATGCAGAGACCTCACCTGATGTGTTGATCTTCAAAAAGTTGTTATTTCTCAGATAGCATTACCTGTCTGTAAAACAGAATTAAATCAAGATCTTTGGACTAAAAAGATTTTTCTACAGAGTGCCTGAAACTTATAAAACTTTTTATTTGAAACAGAGACCTTACTATTGAACTGCAAATGGTAGTGTGTTTTCTTGGTTTCTGGTTTTTTGGGAGTTTTTTCCCCTTCCCTCTAGGTGTGCTGTACATATTTGATTCTGGTTCCTTGAACAGGATTTTGGATGCTTAGACACTTTATAAAGTACTTGTGTTATCACATTACTCTTAAGGCAAGAATAGGAAACACAACAGTAGTGTTTGATTAGAGGCGGTTTCCATTTTGACTTTCCTTCCTCAACCTTTTTTTCTAAGGATACCAACCGGAATCTAAGACATGTTGACCATTTGCTAGGACAATACAGAGAATACAACAAGGAACAAACCGAAGCAATAGCAACTGTGAGTAACTTTCAATTTGTTTTAACTTCTTAAATCGTAGAATCACAGAATCATAGAATTACCCGAGTTGAAAGGGACCTAAAAGGATCGTTGAGTCCTACTCCTATCCCTACATAAGACACTCCCAATGTTCACACCATGTGACTGAGGACGTTGTCCAAATGCTTTTTGAATGCCGACAGACTTGGTGCCATGATTACTTCCCTGGGGAGCTGTTCCAGTGCTCCACTACCTGCTGGGTGAAGAACCTCTTCCTAATATCCAGTCTAAACCTCTCCCTGGCACATCTTCCTGCAATTCCCTCTAGTCCTGTCATAGGTTGCAAGAGAGATCAGCACCTGTTTCACTTCCCTCCTTTGTGAGAAGGCAGTAAACAGCTATGAGATCCCCACTCAGTCTCCTCTTCTCCAGGCTGAACAGACCAAGTGACTTCAGCTGTTCCTTGTACGACTTCCCCTCTAGACCCTTCACCAGCCTTGTGGCCTCCTCTGGACACTCTCCAGTACTTTGATGTTCTTTCTATACCGTGGTGTCCAAAACTGCACAGAGTACTCGAGATGGGGCCGCACCAGTGTAGAGCGGGACAATCACCTCCCTCAACCGGCTGGCAATGCTGTGCTTGATGTGCCCCAGGACACAGTTGGCCCTCTTGGGTACCAGGGCATGCTGTTAGCTCATGTTTAACTTGCCATCAACCAGAAGCCCTCTGCAGGGCTGCTCTCCAGCATGTCAGACCCCAGTCTGTATGTGTATCCAGGGTTATCTGTACGTGTATCCCTGTGGGACCCCACTAGTGACTGGGCACCAGCCTGATGTAACTCCATTCACTATGACTCTTCGAGCCCAACCCATCAGCCAATTGCACATCCATTGTATTACGTGTTTATCCAGCTGTATGCTGGACATTTTGTTTATAAGAATACTGTGAGAGACTCTATCAAAGGCTTTGCTGAAATCCAGAAAAATGACATCAACCGGTTTTCTCTGGTCAGCTAGGGACTTTTCTCTTTTGTAGCTGAAATCTTGGTAGTAGTGACAGAATATATCAATAGTTAAGTATATGTAAAGAGAAACTTTTCCTTTTTATTTGAGCAATCTAAATTATACTATACTGATACATAATAGAATGGGGCTTTGACAGATTTTGCAGCTTCGTTACTTTTCTGGTTTATAAGTACCAAATAGATTATATTATGATATCATGCCAAGTGCAAGGTGCATAGCTGAAACAGATTGTTGGGGAACACATTTCTCTTGCCTGAATAAGTGATAAAAGATGAATTACAGTAGGGAATTAAATTGTGGTCATAGGTGTAGGTTTTTTTCCTGTCATTAGCCTTTGAAGGACATCTGGTTTTGTGATTTGTTTTACTGGTGGCAGTGATATTTTTCTCTTTAAATAAATGAAAAAAAAAGATAGAAGAAATGGGAAGGTTCAAAAGGTTAGGCACTATTCATGGGATTTTAGCAGCTTACAGATGAGATATCAAGGAATGAAATTCAGATTGGTGGATACTAAGGACATTCTATTCAAATTTGTGGTTTTTAATATCACTATTCTTTTGTCACTATCTTCTCTTTGTTCTTTTAAAACTGAAGTTGTTTTTTGAGAGAACACAAATACTTTAAATTGTAACAATATGGAAAATGTATATTGTCACTCAAAATTTTCAAACCATTTTTTGACCATTGTTCTGTTCTAAAGAAACAGACTGAAGAATAAGGTTGTTAATTGCGGACACTGTCATGGTTCTTCATTTGAAAAAGTGAAAAAATCCAACTGTCTGGTTTCACGTAGAAAGGATTGAAATGAGTGCTGTAAAACTAAAGCATCTGAGCTGAGCACCTGTAGTTTAATTCAAAGTTTTTACTGCCCTATTAAAGATGCAAGGCAAGTTTTTGACAGAGTCCAGTTAGATTTGCAAATTGAGTTATTGCTGTTCTACCTTTGATCCTCTGGCATTTTCATATTTTATTTTTTTGATATTTAGGTTTTTAAATACAGAAGTGATCTTTTGTTACATGTGTATTGTTGTATCTTTTTCTCTTAAGCAACCTTCATCTTTCTGAGAAAGCATTGGAAATCTTTAAGGTTTATTTTTCATTTATTAGTGATATTGAAGTTGTTATAACAATACCATAAAATGAAAACGTAATACTTTAAAAAGAACATAAGCAAGCTTTGAAAGATTCAGAAAAATTTTAAAGTACTGGTTTAGGCTTGGGGAAAAAATTGTTGTCCAGAGAGGGATCCAACAATGTATAAAATTCTGCAAGAATAAAGCAGCATTGTAACAATTGTTTACAAGCATTTGTTATTGAGAAGAAAAGTGTACCTTTAGAAATTGATGTTTTATGTCAAATAAACATATGACAAAAACAAGTGGCTAAGAACCACAGTTAGCAAATACAGTCTTAGAAAATGAGATGCAGGTTTGAAAAATGAGACACTTTTTTAGGAATCAAGTTAGTTCTGAACTCAAGTTGGGAATGGTGAACTTTTTCTGCAAGTGTAACTGCTAAAAGTTAGGGCTGGATGTAAAGCTGCATGGTGAAATTTGATAGCCATATGTTAAATTGCTTCCAGGTAGGGCTGGTAGAAAAAATACAATTAAAAAAAATTTCCTCAAAGTTTTTTTCTGGATTTTGCAGGTCTGTTATTGAGCATTGCTGGCAAATAGGTCCTATTTTGGTTGTAGGAGACATACTTTTATTTTGAGTTTTCCTGGTACGTTGCACCACTGTTTTAAGAAACTTGATATTTGAAGCTGCCAGTTTTGGAAATGTTTTATTGGAGTTATTGGAATATGAAATATGAGGTATTGAACAAAAGCTGTTATTAATAAAGAGCTATACTTGACTTAAGAATAGTTTTGATTCTTTTAATGACTTCTTTGAAAAATAGTATTTTAAGTACATGGGTTTTTTTAATGAGTCTGTATTCGTGTTTCAGTAAATTGTAATTTCTCTGCAGTTAAAGGACACACTGGAAGAGTCTATAAGTCAATTAAGGAGCCAGCGATTAACTCGGAACTCTGGAATGAGAAGTGCTTCTCTCTCAAGCTTATACCCTAGTGACCTGGAAGGAGAAGGAGTGTCAGGTAAAATACTTAAGGTACTTGAGTATACTTAAATAATGTCAAATAGCTGTTGTATGGAAAGAGGAAATTAAGAAGAAAGCTGTGTATAGATAGTAACGTCAAAAATCAGCATTGATTACTTCAAAGCAACTCAGTTTAGAAATTTGGGAGACCAGCATTAAGTTATTGTTGTTTATTTATTAAATTCTTATAGCTTTCTGCTACATAGTCTTTTCTGCTGATACCCTGGGAGATCTAAATGAAACATTGATTCTTTCAGTAGAGAAAATTCCTTGTCCACTGCATGAGTTGTACGTACATACAAGTTAAAGTTAGATCAAAAGGATATTGCAGCTTCTGAAGCCTCCTTCATGGCAAAAAAGAAGTTGGATTTTAAAGGCATAAGTTTACAAATGTGTGAAAAATTATGTAAAGCTTAGTGGAAAAGGAAAAACTAAACCAATGTATAACCTATAGAAAAGTGGGGTTTTTTTATTGCACATCTCTCTGAAAATTCATTATGTTTTAGGAAAACATTTATTTGGGAGGAATATTCCTCTCAGAAGTAGCATTTAATGTATTTTAGTAAAAAGCTCTAGAGCTTTGATTTTTTGAATGTAAAAGCTGTGAATTACTGTAGTTTCAAATTATAGTATATCCAGATGGAAGAAAAGCTGTTGCTTGGGCAAATAAAATTTGGGGAAAAAGCTACTTATTCTGTGGAAGAACAATGGAAATGTCTTTCTCATCCGTCTCACATATGTATTCCAGAAATACTTAAATTGAAGAATCCTGGGAAGAAGTATGTCTGTGCATTTAATTTAATTTTAGTAGTTGTTTTGTCTGTAATGTAGCCTATAAGGATATTGGCAAGATTAAACAAGTTTTCTGTGAAACAAAGTGAAAAATTTCCTGTCCAAAGTTTTGTCTTCCTACTTATTTTTTAATCTCTTATTTCGTAAAGGGAACCGCCACTTCCTGCCTACTTCTCCTCTCAGGGATTATGGGGACTCACAGGGCAGTAAACATCGAAGGTCTAGATCTGCAAGTGTTCGATTTGTCAACGAGGCAGATAATTTGGACCAGGTACAGATTGTTAATGGGAGTTGCTTCCCCAGATATGGTCACCACGCTCTTTGCTTTTACATGAAATGAAGTGGTTCTGATGATGCAGCTAAGAGTGTTTTAACTGTGAGGGGTGCTTTCCATGTTACGTGCTGTTCTCCACACCACTTGTGTCTGGCAATGTCATGAAGTTTCATTAGACAGAAAAATATACAGATGGTAGTGATATCGAAAGGAATGTATGAAAATAATCTCTGTACTTTTTACGCCATGAAGAATAAAGAAAAATAATCTCTGAGTATGTGATTAACGTTCACCTACATGCTGAAATCCAGTGTGGCTGTAAAGGGGATTGTTCTGTTTTAGTTAATGTCACAGGATCTTAGTGCCTTTGCTGTTTACTTCAGTGTAGCCTGGACTGATTTTGAGTCAGCTCCATCTTAATTCTAGGTCTGACCTGTCAGTGGGATAATTTGACCTGCCTGTACTTCAGGCAGATGATATGAGGAGGAGAGGATGTGTATGGCAGTGGTTATTTTCATACCCCTCAACTTGTGTCCACTTGCAGATTCTTCAGATTCTTCAGAAAAAATAAATTAATTACTTTAATGGATAAGATTATAAGCTTTCTGTATCCTAAAGATAGACAGGAATTTCAGGACCTGTTTTTGCACTTTCAGACAGAGTTGCTAGACCTGCTTGAGAGAATCCCTCTATGTGGACTAATTTGACCAGGAGAGATGTATTATGACAGACATTAAAGATTGTAAGATGTTCCTGTTGACTTTGTTATATCAGTTTCAACTTCCAAATAATTAATTTTAAACTTAATCACAATACATTCTCTCGGTTGACTTAAGTGCTGCAGAAATTCCTAGACTTCTGCTTAACCCTGTTTCATTGTCCTTTCGGTCTACTTCTCCTCCTGTCATTCCTTCCTCCCTCAGGGTTAGTGTGGAGTATAATCCTTCAAAGGAAATATTGTAATATGGAAATATTTCCTCCTAAAATTCCAGGAAGCTTAAAAATATTTTAGACTACTTCTAAATATTCTATAAATATCTTAGACACTTTATTCAGGGGAGTTCCTGCAATGCATACAAAATTCCTAGTTTATATTAGGTAACTATGTAAGCAAATAGCTTTTTTCCTGTTTTGATGATAACTGCTGGGTTATTCCTTAGTCTTGCTTTTTAGTGACTAAATATGACTTTACTTAATCATTCAATATTTTGCAAGGAGAGTATAGTGCTTTGAGGAATAATGAACTAGAAGTATTTAATGCTTATGACAACAGGTAGAAATTGGGGCAGAGATAAAGCAATACTGCTTAACTAAAGCTGCGCCTCTTTCTTCTTTCTGTAACCACAATCCCTTTATTCACATTCTGACTGCTTCCAGCTAAGGTAATTTTTTCAACCGAATGGGCTTTTAAGAGGTTTGAGTCTTTCTTTTAGGCTGATGCATTCTGAAAATATGCTGTGTTTATTCAGAGTCGCTTGGGTCTGGTTGAAATTCTTGGTTAGTCACTCAGGGGAGATGGTAGTGTCTGTGTTTGAAAGTTGAGGGAAGTTAGCTGGGCTGTGAAAGGTCCAAGTTTAAGTCTTGAGTATAGAACAAGGGGATATTTTAAAACGGGGTTTTTCGTAATGATTTTTCTGGCCACTGATCTGTTGACAGCAGTAGGTTGGATTATGATGGATTAACTGTAGCTTTTTATCCCATGAAGGATGGATGACTTATTGCTTTTTTTATTTACTCCCTTAAAAACTTTGACTATAAATTGGACACCTGCTGAATGAAGGAAATGGGGAGTTTTACAGAGGAAAATAGATGTGTTTTTTTCTTAAGCTCTGAAAAAGCATTCTAGTAAAGTACATAAAGACTTAGGCAAGGTAAAATACCTGTCCTCAGTGCTTTAGTAGTTCCTGAGTACACCACAGTGTTCTTCTTGGTCACTTTCGATTTCATATGCCATCTTTTTATAATAATGTATAGAGCTGGACAGAACTTTGTTTCACTTCTACTAGCATTTATTAGCAGGAAATGTGTCTGCCCTGACTTTGCCTGTTCAGGATTTTCAACTTGCTTTGCATTAGGTCAAGAAGATGGTGCAGTGTTAGGTAACCAAAATGACCAAGCTCCGAACCACAGGGAAAATACCCCCGACATAATTGGGAAACTTAGTTTAGCAAATAATGTACTGAAAATTAAACTTCAGTGGGCAAGTGTTGTGAAGGGTTGATTGAAATAGAAGCATGCAAGCCTCATCCACTCACTCAGGTTCATCTGTAATGCATGGAATTTTGTTATTTTGTAGGTTATTTTTATCTGCTTTATTTTAAGTGCGTATATATGTATATACGTATGTTTGGAATATCACAAAAAAAAGTTCCGAAGTGTTAACTTAATTTTTGTACTTTAATTTACAGCTGCATTCTTTCCACCAGTCTCTTCGAGATCTCAGTAGTGAACAAGTTCGCCTAGGAGATGATATCAGTCGGGAGTTTTCAAGGAGAAATCGGTATAAGCAGAATATAAATACATAATAATTGTTATACTTTTCAATAATTCTTAAATTTCCTTGTTGGTTCGAATTAAAAAAAAATAATTTTGGGGAGAGTGCAGGGGTTGCATTACATGTAGATGAAAGCAGTATTAAGAAGTGCTTGTTCCGTGTCATCTTTATGCAATATTTAGAAATGTAAATAACACCTGTCAATTCTGATTCTTATAGTATATGTGTTTTTTCCCTCTTTTTGAGTATATGGACAACAAGGACTTGAGAATTTTTGTCATTACAGCTTTGCTCCTTATTTGTTCTTTGTAGTGGAGTCTCTCGAGGGCAAGTTCTCGTGCGAGCCGTAATGTCTTTTTAAAGTACAAACTGTCTCAATATACGGTGCTTCGTCTAATAGCAATAACAGGAATTAGTCTGCTAATTCCTAGTAGGAACTACTACTGTTCAAAAGGACTGTGTAGACATGTTCATAATTGTGTAGTTGTTGACCTAATACCTAGCCTTTCAAACTAGATGCTCTGTTTTCTTCCCTTGAGGAATGGAAATGCTTTTTATGATGAATTTTCCACTTGAGGTTGGTCTGTAATTATGCTAGGAATTTAGAGGCTCTAGAACAAATTGAGGTAGTGTAAAATTCCAGGAGGTTGTTCCCACTTAAAGTTATCACAGATTGTATTTAATTTTTGCACTGTAGAATATTGTCTTACCTATATTTTTCTATGAAGGACTGATGCTGAATTAAGAAAGACTCTAGAAGAATTGTCTGAAAAGCTCACTGAGTCCCAAAAACAAGAAACGGTGAGTGTGACTAATGTGAAAAAAATATTTATGCTTAGTATTCTGAGCAGGATGTGGGCTTTGAGTTTAATATGTATGTTGGTAATCAGTACCATATACCAGTACTTATATCTTATGATCTTATCTAGGCTACTATAGGTTTTTATAATGTTACCCCTCCATAATGAGATCAGCGAGACAAGTTTTATATTTCAGATACTTGTTTAAAGTAAAACTCAGTGTTTTACTACTGTGTATGTACTGTTACAAAATTCACCATCTTGGAGAAAGCTGCTTTTTAACTTCGAACATTGGTTTGAATGCTATCCTACTTGTTAAAGATAACTTTTGAAAGATACTAGCTTTGCCATGTTATGATGACAAATATTGTTTTCTCTTTTTCCCTCCCTCCTGTGGTTTTTGATTCTGTTTATCTGTCTAGTGTAATGGGAGGAGTCTCTTTGGGCTGCACTTTTCTCTGTAGAGTTTGTGACAAATGTAACAAAGGAGGCAGGACAGCAATGATAGTCTTTTCTTTTTTGCTTCCTATATCTGCTGGGAGCTGACGAACTGCAGTCTGTATCACTTAAATATGAAGGAGATAGAATTCAAACAACATATTGCTGTAGGAACAAGAGAAGTTGAGAATATCTCCAGTAGTTAAGAGGTGAAAATCCTGTAGGTGGTTCTCAACATGTAAGACTTGAGTGTATGCCTTATGTAAGTATTAATGTGGTATCAGTAGCCATGATGACTCTTCAGAGCAAGCATTGTGTCCTTATATTCCTGTAAGTAATTAGTCTTGTCCTAAAATTGCATAAATTGGTACTAAATGCTCTGTTAAGAGCTTTAGAGATGTGTTAGCCGTTGCCACTGATAACAATATTATTGGCACAGACTGCTTTTGGAACCAGCAGACTTAGTAATTGTACTTGTGTAAGTTCCTGACTCTAGATGAAATTGGACAGGCATTCGAGAGACTACAATAAATTAGTACCAATTATATGGTTGGGTATCACAGTATCACAGTATCATAAGGTTGGAAAGGACCTCTGAGATCATCGAGTCCAACCTATATCCCAACACTAACACCATCATCTAAACCATGGCACTCAGTGCCTCATCCAGTCTCCAATGATAGAATCCATCAGTTGAGGAAGACTTGCATTGTCAGCCTTCCTAAAAAATATAGAAGGCTGTCTGTTAGAATGTTAGCTCTGCTTTTTCCTAATAGCCTGATGGGATGAGTTTGTCTGATAAAGAATTCTTGATACTTGCAGGACTCTTGTTTTTCTTGTTGTGGCCTACTTCTCGGTATGCTTTTTTTTTTTTCCTCTTTGATGTACCAGGAAATTAGTAAACTCAATAACTTTTAACCAACATTGTTCTCAAGAAAATAGCTGCTAGAGCTGGCTGTGCTGCAGCTCGCTGTGCTACAACTGTTCAGTGTTCCTCAAACTTTGGAATGCTGGCAGCCACTGTATTTTCATTAATGAAAGAAATAACTAGCTCTTTGTGACCTCCTATAGTAGGATTTCAAGATTTGAAATCCAACGTTATAACTTTTGACCCAACAGAAGCAAAAAATGAGAGATGTGAAATATAACAAGGAAGCCTTCTGTAGTTTGTTAGTAGTAAGGGGAGTACCAGAAGAGTAAGTTTCTTAATTGAGAGGCAGCTTTATCATCCAATAAAGCTATGAAAGCTGAAGTGTTTAATGACATTCTTTTAGTGAAGAAATAAATGCTGCAGTGAGGTGGTTTTCTTGTAGGATTAGTAAGACTTCAGCTGGAATAATTTGCATATTACTGCTTATTATCTTTAGGAAGAACATTGGCCAAATGGAGAGAAAGCTGGAAAGAGGAGAAATAAAAAAGAAAAGGGAGAAGGGTGAAAAAGGCCTCTCATTCAAAGACTTCCTTGAAAGGTTAAAACAGTTGCTAGGGTTCAATTTTTAGAAGAAATAGGTAGTTAGGGAAGACCTATCCATATATGATGAATGCTCAAAAAATGGGTGTTTAGTGAACAGTATTAGAATAAAAAGGCATCTAGTGATAATCCTGCATACTACTCATGTAATCTCTTGTGACTTGTGAGCTTCTTGATCTGGAATTGATCTCTGATATCTGTACTTTGTGATGCCTCTGTGGATTTCTTTTCTGGAATTTGTCCAATCTTTGTTACAACTTGCATATCTTTACCATCTTACTTGTCCTATAGCAAAGAATTCTCCAGATAGGTTACATATTGTGAGAGGAGGTGCCATTTTTGTGGTGGTTTGTTTTTTTTGGTTGTTTTGTGTGTGTGTTCTGTATGTTTTTATTGCTGTGTTTGGCTTATTTTTCTGTTTTTGGCTTTTTTTGTTGTTGTAGGGGTTTTATTTAATTGTAACTGCTTTTTCATCCCTAACTTTCATTGGAAATAGTAAAAGATTTTTCAGCATCTTCAGAGTCTTTTCAGAGGATTCCATTTCTCTTCAGGCTGAAGAATTCTGGCATACTTAATCACCCATTGTATCCAGGCAATTCCACACCACCGAAATAGCCTGAAAACGCTCTGCACTGCTTCTTTACCCGTGTTCTCTGCTACTAGGTGTGGATCCTTTGCCCTTGTTCAAAGCCTAATGATCTATTGTTGCATTGATGGGGCTGGCAGAATGGGTGACATGAGGTAAATACAGAAGAGGGGAATCTAGTATGGATGTTAAGAATAAAAATAACTCCAATGGTGAGCAGCACAGCAAAGCGTGAGATTAGGGCGTGTGTAGAAACTGTGGTCTGTTACTGTAGATTTTTGAGATCCTGTAGTACCCCTCTGTGTTTAGGAGTTCTTCTAATGAGATTATTTAGTTCTGAATTATTTTCTCATTGGTGAAAGTGAGTTGGGTAGGAGGAAATACTTTTTTCCTCATAACTTCCTTATGCAAAATTGTGCAGGAAGTTTTGTCTTTGGTACCTTTATCACTTTGCTTGTATACAATCTTTGTATTTGTGCTCTACTTTTTGATTCTTGGCGATAAATTTTCAGCTTGGAATCTTGATAATTTGACAGGATGGTAGAAACATTCTTTTCAGCTCATTGTCCTTACATAGATCTAAATTCTTACAGCTGTAACATTCACTATATTAAGTGCTGTTTGAAAACTGCAGTGCAGTGATAAAGGTCTAGTCACTGTAGTTGTTCTGAGTCACTAGTTCTGAATTTATTTTTATTAGAGGTTGTGATTCTTAGCCTTTTTGATGCTAAATCTGAATACTTCAAGACCCACACGACACAATCAATGCACATTAATTTTACCTTTAAAGGGAGCCTTTTCTACCCGAGTATAAAAACTAGGGGTGGGAATACAGGCATAGGTGTATGCCTATTTGAAATCAAGCACACTCCATGACCTTGTAGTTAGGAATCTATGTGCAGTTTTGGTATAAAGACTGCAGATTCTACAATTCTCTCTATATCAAAATCTCTTATCTAGAATTTTTGTGAAAATTCTTTTTCTTGAAAAGTGTTTGGATATTTGCTAGAATAATGTCCATACAGACATATAACCAATTGGAAGAATGTTTAATTACTTTATGGTTTTATATGATAGCTCTCTTGGATATTTCATTGCAATCTCCTGGTGCCGAAGCACATCTTGTGTAGTACAAGAAACTGGTCTTTATGCATAAAAACCAACTGTAGCGAAGCATAGATTTGTCCTAATCAAGTAGATGCTTAATTGAGATGGTGCTATTAAAAGGTTAGTATAGGCTGCATCTGAGGAAAAAGACAACAATGTCAAGAGATGTCTCACATGGAGTTAATATGGTTACAATATCTGAGAGCCAGGATTATTGTCATATGAGGAACTGACTTTCAGAAGGTCTGATATTGGGATTTTTGGCACTGCACAGGTGACTTAAAATGTATATCACTTGCCATTAAGGAAAACATTAACAATATTTAAAGTGATATCTGTGAAAAGTTTGCTATTTTTTGATTTTAATACTTTTGCTTCAAGTCTGCATTTATGATAAAATAGGTCATAGCAAGAAAGGCAACAAAATTCTGTTGAAATAGATTTCAATCAGCCAGACCTGTGCACTAGAAATAACAGTGGAGAGCTGAAAAAGAGAAGAGAAATTCAAGTAGTAGAATGCTGCTTTTTGTAGATTAAGCACCCAGCATCCTCCTCAAGAATTATGCCCTCTGACCTTCCTCAGTTTGTCACGGAGCCTGTGACACACAACAATAGGGATAAAAAAATTAGAAGCAGTTAACTCATTAATTAGCACATGCAGAAGAAACTTAAACTCACTTCTCTTCCTTTATCTCAAATAACCCTGACTTAGAGCAACATTTTTACCACAAGAATATGTATCCTGTCCTCTGGATTTCATCAAAAACCTTAGTGTAGACGAATGATTCACTGAAGAACAGTACAAAGAACATGGGGATTCTACATAATGATATTAAATGCTAGCACTGACTTATTACATTCACAAAATATAAGAACGTGATTTAAAGGATGTATTTTTAGCAATACAGACTACCTGAATGATAATCATGACACTAAGAGCTGTGTCTCTCTGCCTTTCAGGTAGCAGCAAAATCTATGATAATCAATTAGGCCAATCAATGTACAGGCTGAGTAAATATTATGTTGGGGTGACTACACTTCTAGGTGTTGCATTAACTGCTTTGTAGAGCAAATAAGTAGGAATATTTCAGAAGAAAAATAAACCCAGTTATTTGTTATATAAAAAAAAGCCCTATATGCGGCTTTCACAGATTAATGTGAAATATTCACCGAATAACAATGACCAAAACAAATTTTTATGTGCCATTAAAACTCTTAGAATGATGTTTGATTTCTAAAAGCATTGCACAAAAATAAAGATTCTTCTTAGAAAAATGTTGGGGAATGAAGAGGGTAGAATATTCCAGACAATGTGGAAATGATCTGAATAGGTTACACTAGTGACTTGACATAAATGCATTAAAAAACATTAAGGAGACCAAAAGATGTAACTACTCAAGGTAAAAGAGGAATCCTTTTAAAAGTTATGGCTGAGGGATAGAAGTAGAAAGGTTAGATAAGCTTCAGCAGTGAAATATATATATAAAGTAAGGCAGGTTTAAAAAACATGACATAAAGTTTGCTTAGTTATACACACTGATAAACCCTGCTTAATGCCACAGTATCGCTAGGTAAAAAGGGAGTGTTCATGGGAGATAACATCTGTAGAGAGGATGGTAGAAAGAATGCATTAATTTTTTTACAAGGTGACTATTGGCAGGTTCCAACATAGAAATATATCAGAAGATTGGCCTCAGGTTCGGAGATAACTGTGTTGGAACTTCTACTATGAAAATAGCATAAATGACCGATAATTCGGAGAATGTGGTGATAAGTGACCCTATTTGTAATAGTGTGATGATGCTAAATTTTCCAAAATGGAGAAGGTAAAATTACTGCATTCCAAGAAGTCGTATTGCTATACACAGCTAGGGCATGAATGTGACATAGCAGCTTTTCCAGAGAATGCAGAGGAAACCACAAGTCATGATAGTTGGTTCTTCTGTACTGTTGCAAGGTGCAACATACTAAAGTGTAATTTGCTATTGGACTTGGGTGCTCTCTGCATTCTTTTCCCAGTTTCCTGCCTTACCACTTGAACAATTTTTGCTTTTGTGTCGCCCTACAAAAACTTACATTGTATCCTGGTTATCTAAATCCTTCTACAAGAACTTTCACGTTCTTCTCGTATTATACTTCCTTACTTATGGTATTATGCATTCCTTACCTTCCATACCATGATACCAAAAGCCCCATGACACTTTCTTTGCATCTTTCTGATTCACTGCTAGCTTTATTTTTTTATACTCTCAACTCAAATTTTTTTAGAACGCTAGAAGGCTAATACTTAGTTTCATACTAAACGTGTGTACTTTGCTAACAACTAAGACAAAGGAATAAAGGCCAAGTTCTCCCTATTTCTCTAAATGCGGTATTTATGAGATCCACTTTATCTAGGATCTTACGTTCTTGAAACCTCTCACAAAGTATGAATATATTTGACAGCTCTGTACTGCAGACGATTTAAATCTGTTGGCCAATTTCAGCTGCATTTTGGGGACGCTAGGGAATGAGGAACACAAATCAAAGACTGCAGTCTCCTAAGTACTGTTTTTTATAAAGTAGGTCAAAAGTGGTGTTTATGAAGTTGTCTTCATTTAATCCTCTTTCAGGATTAATGTTAATTTCATGTTTCATAGTAAGCGTTTTGTCTACTAGAAAATACTTTTTCTTCTAAAGAAATGTTAACCAATGTGGTACATAATCCTTTATCTTAAAACAATTTTCCTTAAGTAATAGTCAACCGTTCTGTATACTATGCTCCGTCTTACCAAAGAAATTCAACAAAAATTTGATGGAAAAAAATATGGCTTTAGTGAATCAATTTACTCATAGTCTAAGGCTTGTTCTTTGTTTATTATGTCTTTAGTTATTTCATGCATATTTAGAATAGTTTGTGCAGTTGCAAATTTTTTATTTATGAAATGACATGCAGAAAAAAACCTTTCAGTCTTGGGAGGAAATGAGAGTTGGACAAATATTCAAACATACAAATCCTCTTAAAAAGGAAAAATTGACAAAAAAGCATATGGAATATAGCAATATATCTGCTTAGCAGAATTAGAAGCTCTGTATTTACTTCACACACAAAGAGAAAGAATGTAGAAAGTGGAAACTAAATAAGATTAATAAGAACAGTCATAAAAAATAGTGCAAATATATGAGAGTGGAAAGGATGGTAGATAACAGAATACACTAACAAAGACATCAAGAGTGATGATGATTCAACTATAAATACATCACCATTTCTTAGGGAGATCAAAGCTATTATTCTGTTCCTTGCAAAAGACTGGAAACTACTGATACAGTGTGCCAAGAAAGTTGATTCCTGCTTAACACCTTTTTAACATTGGTAATTGCACACAAGTTAAGTTGCGAGTTAGTGACCAGCAACAGAGACATAAGACCTTAGCTTAAAGTACTGAGGGAGGAAGGCTTGCATGTAAAATATTTTGAAATAACCTGATGTAGATTAGGTAAGAAATTGAAATAACTGTCTGAAGTGATCTTAAAACTACTGTTTTGGAGTATTTATGGACACTATGGAGGCGAGTTAGAAAAAAAAGGTTTCTTGGAATATTGAAAAAGAGAAAATCTTAAAGAGAAAATAGACCCATTTTTTTCTAGAACTTGATTTGTAAGCATCCAAGAGCAAACAAGAAACTCGATTAGCAGACGAAACAGTTTTGTCAAGAAAAATTACACTCATATCATAGGAATTTATAAGGATGAAGCAGTAGTTTTCTATATTTTGATGCAATTTTTTTAAAACTTTTTTTCAGGTAGAATTTCTTATACTGGTCTAATAAGCTTTTCATTAAAATATGGTAAAACTGAATATATCTAGAATAAATACACAACTATCCAGATACCTGTGTAGCTATTAGACTGTTCACTGTTAAAATTAGAGGAGTTGGTGAAGTGAATTTTATGAGTTGGTAGTTTGAATCTGATTTTCTCTAAAGTTTTTATTAATAGTCTAGATGGTGCAATGTAGAAATGCTCATTATGTTTGCAGATGGACTTCAGATATGTTGAAAAACAAGTGAAATCCAGTATCCAGTCTTGGATAGAACAAGGCTAATGGGTGTAAAATCAACAAGGAAGACTAAAATTGGACTTTAGGAAAAACAGGTCATTTTAGAAGGAATGGAATGAATTGTCTAAGGAGGCTGTAAAAGTTTTCTGTGAATGTTTTTGTGCAGGTTAGATAGACTTTAAGAAAAATGATCTAGATATAAAAGGTCATATGTTTAGCCAGTAAGTTTGCTAGTGTTTGAAGTCCCTTCCAGCTGCCTCTTTCTGTGCTCTGTGCACGGAACGTATGAGCTAACCATATGCTATGTATCCAAACTACAGTTTCTTGATAGATTGAGGTTTTTTTCCAGTGAGTTATAAGCAGCATAAAAGTGTTTGGTGGTTTGATGTCTTTTTTTTTTAAGAGGATTATGTTTAACTCTGAAATACCCATATGCCTACCAAATAATGAATGCATCTTTTTCCGTACCTTGTTATAAATGAGATTAACAGTTATATTCTGGAGGGAGTTGAAAGAAATCGGAGGCAAGGCAAATCACTGGGCATCCTGTAGTTAGTAAAAAGTTGCTTTCTTACTCATTTTTCATTAATGATAATTTGCAATGAAATCTGAATTTTACAGGAATCTGAAGCTTGTATTATGTCATCTGCTGTGCATGTGGTGAACTAGACTCGAGTCAGGAAGTTGCTGACCTCTCCTTTTCAATATCTGGATCTTTTGTCAAGTCTAAATTAGACATTTTCATTCTTATTAGCTTCAGTGTTTTTTTCCTTACCTTCCCTTGATAAAGGTGTGTGAGGGAGTTTAAAAAGTGTCTGCCTTCAGAAACGTGTAGCCAAGATTTTTTTTTTAAGTGTAGAAACATGAATTTGACCCATTTGTGTACTTAAGATATATCTTGAGAAAAGGATGACAGATATTTCCCAGTTTCCAGCAAAAAATATAACAAGTTTAATGACAAAGTGTTGTTTTCTGTTCCTGCTACATAGTATCATTGTTTCTGTTAGTAGGAGTATTTTGTGAATTATTAGAACTAAATGAATTAGTAGATGTCAAAACAAATACAAACTTTGTGATGTGGTCCTTATTTTTTATACATTAGTTTTTTACCGAGTATTCTGATTTATAACTGCAGAACTTTCATAACTTACATGAATGAACGTGGTTTGACGCAGTACATTTTTTGAGCATATCCTGATTATTTTAAGGGAAAATACATAATTCCAAATTGTAAGCTGACTGCTTGTCTGCTGCACAAAAAAAGATGTTTTCAAATTGATGTATTTTGTTGTAAAGAAAGACCATTTAATGCTTTAAACCTGATGTACTCGTGAAGCCCAGAATATAGATGTAACCTTGATTATGTTTCTGTTGCCACACAAATGTGTTGCCCATGTTAAAATTTTCTGTCCTCACATATGCCTAGGGCTAGTAGAAGTGTGCTTAGTTGTGAAAGTATGGATGAGAATTTCTTCCCCTCCGCATACATCAGAAACTAGTAGTTGAATGGTGTTTTAAAGTCTTCCTGGTTTTATCTAAATACCATTCAGTAATATATATGTTGCTTTCTAGTGATTGTTTAAAATAATTAGTTTTAAGGTAAGGAGGAACTGATACATAAATATTTTTTTCATAGTAATCTTCAACTTTAACAATATAAATTTAATTTGCTGTCCACGAGAGGGTGCTGTCTGCTAGCAGCTTGAAATGCAAAAAATAAAGTAGTTTTGGTATTATAGTTTAAGGTTGAATTACTGTGTTTATATTCCAGATAGCTTTAACAAATAACTAGGGGGGTTTGTGTTAGTTTGTATGTGGTTTCACAAAATATTAGGAACAAGTCTTTAAAGTGATGTAATTATTTTGTGCTATTATAGTCACTCTCATATAGGTAGCTCTTGTTTACTACTTTTCACTCAGAGGTTGCAGAGTGTGAGACAAACATTGGTCTGTTTTATAGGCTGGAAACATGAAAGAAATCACTGTCCAAAGGTTAATCAGGCCTGTGATAAAGAAGCTAAGATTTTTTGTATTGGAGCTTCAGGTTAGGCTGCACCAAGCTTGATATTGAGATATTTAGCACTTGAGTAGAACCCCCACTTGATATTTAGTACTTGAGTAGAACCACCTTCCCACAGGAGGATATTGCTAGGAAGATAGCACATCATTTCCCTGCTTGAGTACTTGTAGAGTATTCATGGCTAGAACTCTAGTTATTTTCTTTACCATTCTAAATCTTATTTAATAAAATAAAAGTTGTGTTCTCTCTTCTTTCTGCCCCATACTCTTATTTACCTTTTTTTTGCCATTATTATCTTAATAGGTTGTAAAAGATGCACTGATTTCCTGCAGGGTGTTTTTTTCTTTTTGAAGGTATCAGAACGGGTAGAGAGAAGACTTCAGCAGATAGAACAAGAAATGCGTGCTGAAAGACAGCTTGTAGAGAGGCGCCAGGATCAACTGGGACAAATGTCTCTTCAATTACAAGAGGTATGCAAATGCAAACTCCCTGTGTGTTCCATATTCAGTTAAGAACTTGCTGCATTTGTGAGCCTGTATCTGTCAAACTGACAGATGTGCTCATATCTTTGACACATTCTGTTAACTGTTTCAGTCCAACTCTGCTTGTTTTGGCAACACGATACGTGAAGTCTCTGCTCTTCATTATACTGTCTTTGTCTATGTTTAGACCTTTTGGTAACTGGCACAAATATTCTCTAAAAGAACCTACCTCCTATGCTCTCCCTCAAGCACCAAATAAACAAAAGCAAGTCATTACCTGGGTTTTCTCAATTAAAACATTTTGTTTTCTAAAATGCAAACTTTGCTTCCAGTGAGCAGTTAAGTTTTAATTTACTTCAACAAGCAATCAAATGCAATGTAGTGACCAGGCAGCTTTTCGCTGCTTTTCAAGTAGTTTCATTCAACATTATCTGATGAAATATGAAATATTGTTTAGGAGACAATACAAATGTTTGTATTATGAATTAAAATTGGAGACAACTAGTAGGTTTTTTCTGCTTGTTTTAGGAAATGTATGAAAAATACATCTTAGGATTTTACTGTATCTTAACATAGGGTAACTTTTTGTTTCACTCCCCTTAAGATACGATGTGCCGTGTCATATTTTATGCAATGAAATGCTATAGTTGAGAAGAAATGTGCAATTCCTTGTTTTTCACTTTTAATATTAGTAGCAGGATGCATGCTTCTTGGAAGGCAGTTGTTTTACACTGTGCAGTGATATTGAGGAAGCTTAATTTAGCTTGACACTTTGTATTTCATGTAAGGCTAGAAACTCTTCAAAGAGGTCATGTTTAAAAAGATATGTTCTTTTGATACAGATAGAAAGTAGTGTTTGTCAAAATGCTTGTAGAGTTTGTGGTAGTATCTCAGAAAGCATTACTGTTTTATTGTCTCACCTTATTGATGTCCTCGTGGGTGAAAAGAACTAGAGTGCTTTATTACAGTTTTCATTGCTCTTTGATATGCCTATGTCCGTTTCTAGATTCTCCAGTTATGTCTTCAGTCCAGTAGAGAGATGCTTAATGAAACGAGCTGGTGTCATTTGATAGTTTTATCTGCAGATTGGGATAACCTTTATCTTTTGAAAGGGATAATGAATTGTATCTGCAAAGATTCATTGACACTGCCATGGTTTTCTTAGAAGGAAAACTTGAATTCAAATGAATGAATTATAATTTATTTCAAAGATTTGCATGTCGTTGGCTATGTGATCGTGTGTCCTCAAGCTGGATACCTTGTTTCCTAGTAACTTATCTTTTGAATTTCATGCAAAATGAATATGAAATATCAAGTATATACCTGACCTTCCATTTTTCTAAGATGTCAGCTGTAGATGAAGAAATCTTAATCTTTTCTCCTGCAAGTTCTATTTCGTTCTGTGTGTATTCTTGTAAATTGTTTTCCCCAAGGGCCTCCTTTCTATTTATAAGATTTTTTTTACACCATTGTTCAAAACATTGATGTATAGTCTTCTTTCTCAGTTTACAGGTAAGGTCACCACCTATTAGGCTGCTTGGTAAACATTTACTATTAGGAATTTGCCTAAGCTAAGATTCAGAGCCAATCCTGACTTGAAACATGCTTATTCTACACACCATATATTCATAGCTGCTACTTGCAGGAGAATCGCGTTCTTGGCAATTGCATTCACTCCCTCAAACATGGGCTCATATCTTCAAATAGTACTTCTGGGTGGCTGATCTCAGTCATGACTCTGGATTTCTTGGACTAGACTCTTGTTGCTGCATTTGGGATTCCTAATAAAAGATAGATTACTCCTGTTGCAATGAATCATGGCTATTTCAAGAGCTTCTAACCTTGACACGCAAAATAGAACCTGGTGTTGTCAGATGACGAGTGTAGAAGGGAGCTTCTTTCAATAGATATTAGGAAATCTTTCTTTGACAAATTACAGAGGAATATGGAGATAGTATTGTCCTTCAAACACTCTCAGTAGCACTCATCTTCCTGCTACTTCTTCTCCCTAGCTGTCTTAGCAGCTTGGTGAACATCTTTGTGACAGAGCTGCAACTTCCTTCATGACAGATGACTCAAATATTGCTAAGGTCCTTAAATATCAGACCCAGTTTACATCCAGCTGTTTCATCTTCCTTCCCTGTTGAACATTCATGTTAATTTTTTCTTCTCCAGGTAGAAAATAGTCTGACTTCGGATGGTGTTTTTGTTTATCAAATTCAAAATTGCTTGAAGACTTGGCTTAGCTCTTTAGATCTCAGATTGGCAAACTGCATCTTATGCTCCACACAAACACAACATGTTGGAGGGGAGGGAAGGGATAGATGTGCCTTGTGCCGATACTGATTAGGAGAGAAAACTTTCCATCTGAGAGTTTGAAGTGCATATGTACAGTATATTCTGTGGAATATATCAAGAAGAAGTATTTATAACATAGAAATGTTCGTGTGGCATGGTGTGTTATTTCTGTAGCTTAAGTTGCTGTATGTTAGAAAGAATGAATTTGAGTCACTTTGTGTATTTTCACATACCCTAGTGAGAATAAAGTAACTAAATACTTCGCTACAGTTGTTATTTGGATGCAGCACGTTTCTACGTAATTTTTAAAAAGAGCTTTTTATTTCGTTTTTCTGTTTCTTGTGCTTTGTAATTTGAATTACAAGTTAGATGGACTCTTAGCTCTGTCAGTGGCCTCAGTTGTGTAGTTATCATTATTTGGATGTAGTGTTCTGTTAAAGTCTTATTCTGTCTGCTTTTATTTCTCCAATATCCTTCCCAAGTAATGTTACTGGAAGGGGACGGTAGGGTTTGGACTGAGTTCTGAAATACCATCGTTTAATATGGCCTGAATGATTTAGAATTTAAAGCATTTGTAACTATTTTAATAAGACAATTTTTTCATTACTTTTCCTGTTATACATTTCAAACGAAACAATCAAATTTGACTTTTGCATTTGATCAGTAGTTGCTTTAATTAAGAAATTTTGGTGTTTGAATCTTAATAGTTATCATTTTTAAGGAAAGTGCAGTGCCTGTAACTGACCACTACTTGTCAGTATTTCACCGTCTTAAAAGAATCATCTTCCTAAGTCTCAGTTATTAAATAATATATTTTCAGAGTCTGCCTGAACATGGAGAGATATTTATTTTGGTGTTTCTGTTGTTTGTCTTGTATTTCTGTCTGTCTTTTGTATGATGCACAAACTTTCTATTTGTATGGCACTATTATAATCATTGATTATTAATAGGATCATAGAATCATCTGGTTGGAGAAGACCTCCGAGATCATCGAGTCCAACCGTACCAGTCTCCTTACTAAACCATGTCCCTAAGAAACTCATCTACCCAACTTTTAAACACCTCCAGGGATGGCAGCTCAGCCACCTCCCCTGGGCAGCCTGTTCCAATGCCTGACAGTCCTTTGAGTGAAGAAATTTTTCCTGATATCTACTCTAAACCTCTCCTGGCACAACTTGTGGCCATTTCCTCTCATCCTATGACCTGTCACTTGCGAAAAGAGACCAGCACCCACCTTACCACAACCTCCTTTCAGGTAGTTGTAAACAGTGATGAGGTCTCCCCTCAGCCTTCTCCAAGCTAAACAACCCCAGTTCCCTCAGCTGATTCTCATAGGACTTGTTCTCCAGCCCCTTCACCAGCCTCGTTGCCCTTCTCTGGACATGCTCCAGCTCCTCAGTGTCCTTCTTGTAGTGAAGGGCCCAAAACTGAACACAGCACTTGAGGTGTGGCCTCACCAGGGCTGAGATGATACCTCATTTGATACTGACTGTAAAGAAAGCTTGACATATAAAAATTAACATGTAAAGTTACATTATTATTTTGAATCTGTAGTCTGTATGCGCTGCCATTTAAATAGATAAAATTTTCTCTACATTTTTATGTATCTTTTAACTCGATGTGTATTGGTGTGTTTAAATACCGTTTAAACAGCAGTTACAGAAAACTGGAAAATTGCAATTAGCAAATTCTTGCAAATCGTACATCTTCAATTTCTTCTATATTCCTGATACAAATGTATTTTGATTAAAAAGAACAAATATGCTCATCTTGACAGTGCTACTGATATGTATGTATGGATTGCTTTAAAAAATATATTTGCTATGTAAACAAAAACTATTTTGAGATGCCTCAGTACTGCATTTTGAAGACAAGGACACCATCACCTTATATTGTTTGTTTGCATTTATACTTCTGTTTTTTAAAATTAGGTCAAGTGTCATTCTTAAAAATGGGCATTTAACATATTTTATAGGTGTTGAATGTCCTGCATGGCTTTGCTAATTCCCGTGCTTGACTTCCTGGATTTTGGTGAAATGGGTCCGTGTGTTCACGCTTTGCATGCTTTAGGTGAACAGAATCATCTTTATAGATAATTTTGAACCCATTGACTATGGTAAAACAGTGACTGGAGTTATGTCTTAAGCTAGTAATTTGGATAGGCCAGGAAGCAATTTTTTAAATTTTTTTTTAATGCAACCAGATACTTAGATTCTGTTTGCCTCCCACTGTGCATAAAGTGAGGTACAAGAGGCTGGTGGACTTTGACCAGAGAGTGGACTAGGCTGAATGTCAAAAGCGTTATTGAAAGTTCTCCTTTTTCATGTTTGTCTCTGATCTTTTTAGGCAAACAAACTTGATCTGTGCTCTGAGCCATCTCAGTGTTTTTAATGCATTGTTGACACTTGCTCCTTCACTCTATGCTATGTCACCTGTGGCTTATGGTTTTTGTTTTCATTGTAGTTTGAATCTGACTCTGTCTTGGAACATGAACAAGTCTCATACATATCTGTCACTGAAATATCTATCTTTAAATGGCTGGGCTGGCTGGAGTGTCTCTAGGTAGTATACTCCAACCTGTGCTAGCCTGCTAATGTAGGGGAAGAATTCTCATCCAGATTAGGATGTGGTACATTTTTGTCTTATTTGAAAATACACCATGAGGCTGGTCTGCTGGTGTATTTCTGCTAGTATAAATGTAATTCTCTGATCATCTAACTTCGAAAGAGCGAACTAAATTTGTGGTCTCTGCGTTACTTCCAAATATTATTTTAAAAAAAAAAACCAAAGTTTGGTTTACAATTGGAAGATTTTCATAGGTTGGAAAAAGAACTGTTGTTACAGA
Source organism: Dromococcyx pavoninus (assembly GCA_033558185.1). Lineage (NCBI taxonomy): Eukaryota > Metazoa > Chordata > Aves > Cuculiformes > Neomorphidae > Dromococcyx > Dromococcyx pavoninus. The sequence continues at coordinate 1,534,739 of JAUMJL010000091.1, read as the reverse complement.
GGTTTCCACATAGTTTTCCCCATATGTTAGGAAAAATATCTATCTAGCAAGGAGTAAATTATTTTATCTATTTGAAGTTTTGGGGTTCGATATTGAGCTGGGGTATAACCAGGTATGTTAGGATTCTAATACTAGTGAGCTCTTTAAAAAGACTTGTAAGAATTACTCTGCTGGGTCAAATCAAAAGTTCATCTAGCCCATCAGGGAGAAGAGCCTGTTTCTGATCACCTAGGTAGGCAGTGTGACATGGAGCTGTTCCATCCCAAAACCATGCTGTGAATACCCCTTTACATGGAAGTTTCCTTGTGGCCTTCTCCATGCCTGCCCCCTCTAAGGCCTCATCAGCCTCCTTGTCAGCTTCGTCCTGGCCAACCTTGACATTAATGCTTTCAAGTGGAGGATCTTGTTGGGGGAATCCTAATGACTGTAGACCTGTTCCCATTCCTTGGTGCTTCAGCATCTGCCTTCTGCTTGGGAAGCTAACAGGCAGGAGGTTGTGTTTTAAAAAGGAGTACAAGAAGGAAGGAAAACAATTAATTTTTTCCCTGTGTGGTTTCTGATTGTCAGTTGGCAGTTGGTGCTTCTCTGACTGTTGATGACCAGATGTTACCATTTCTTAATGACGTTTTGATTAGTTAACTGATTGCCTGCCTAACACCTAATGCATGTTTCACAGTTGAAGCAATGCACATGTGGTATGTTGGTACGTTTAATTGTATTGAAACATTAGATTCTTTTTATAACATCTTAACACTCTCTCTCTATATGAACTGTGATTTTCTTAAAAATGATATAGTTATGGGCTATTTTTATAGTAGTATTTTTGTAGTATCAATGATAGGAAAGACTGCCTTTTTATTTGAAGTTATTTCTACTTAGTAGCCTAAATATCATTTAGTGATCCTGATAATTTGAAATGGTATATTAATTTCTGTGGTTGCTTCTGGGAATTAAAATGTACTACTGATGCAGTTACATGCTATTTACTTTCAGTAGGGAAATATTTGAAAATTTGCCTAGTATTTCTAATTGTAGCCCAGCTTTACATTTTCCTTATGATGCTGACCTAGCAACATCTGCACATGAAAACATGCATTTTTAGTCCTATATTAGTTATTAATTTTGTGCCAAAAATAAGGTTGCCATATAGTTGGCTGTATTTAACAGAACTCTTAGATTTGCTAGTAAAAATGAAGCTCAACTACAGCTAATATGTCATATATCCCTAGCAGACTGTTCTGAACTGCTACTTCTATTCATTAAATATCCCTTGTTTAATAATCGCATTAACTGAAGTGATGATCATCTTTGTTTTTCGTTCATGAGGCTTTTGGGGGGGGGGGTCGTCTCCCTAGAGTCTTTCTGAGTGAAATGGGACCATGTCAGGTCTGTGTGCAGTGTTGAGTTTTATGGTTAACTGGGGAGACCTTATAGCAGCCTTCCAGTGCTTAAGTATAGGGTCTCCTTATCAAGGAGTGTGGTGATAGGATGAGTGGTAATGGTTTTAAGATGAAAGAGGTTAGATTTAGATTACATATTAGGAAGAAATTTTTTACTGTGAGGATGGTGAGAAACTGCAGCAGATCGCCCAGAGAGGTTGTGGATGCCCCCTCCCTACAAATTTTCAAAGCCAGGCTGCACGAGGCTTTGAGTAACCTGATCTAGTGGAAGGTGTCCCGGGAGTTGGGACTGAATGATCTTTAAGGTTCCTTCCAACTCAAACCATTCTATGATTCATACTATCATAGAATAATATTTTCAGTGGCATAGTTCAAGCAGAAGTCCAAGCTATATTGAAACCCTTATGTTTTCTGAGGTGAGGATATAAACCCAAGATATAATATATGTAAATCCATTTATTTTCTTCACAAAGCTACTTGTAAAAGCAAAACTTCTAAAGCTGAAAGCCTGGCTTCACTGAGATAGACTAATGTTTTGCTCTTTGTTTTCGTTGAGTAAAATCTTTTTCCAGTATACAGTGAAGAGAAAATATTCAAAAACTGAATGAAATTGCACTAATTACAGGGGCAAATTTCAGGGATATTTGTTTAAGCATATTTCCTTTAAAATGTAGAATAAAAATGATGCTTGGGAGCAGACTGGGAAACAGATATTTCTTTTGGGACAGGCTATGTGTTTCTGTTGTAGTTTTATCATGTAGTGGTGGAAAGAATAGATGTGATTACGCTTGATATTGGATGTAAATAAAAGGTGGTATATACAGTCTCTAACTGATTTGTGGCTAGTGTGAAAACTTTGGTCATACGCAGCAATGAAACAAGTTATTAACACAGTTGCTCAAATTCAGAGCAAATTCTATCGATATGGCTAAGCATCTCTCTCAGCTGGTGCTTCTAAATTATGTTTAAGATGAGCCGATGACATTGTTATGACTCGAAATATCCAAACTTGAATTGTGTGTGTTGCAAATTTTACGTATCATTAATGTTCACGATATTCAGTGCATTCCTGTGCCAGTTAGTGGCTATGTTCTACAAACAATGTTGATTTGCAGAGGGAAAAGATTTTGAGGTTGGTGTTCAAGGCAATTTTATTTTTATAAGATGCTTTAGAAAATGTATGTAATGTTTTTAGATACTTCAGGGAGGGACAGGAAAAGTCCCTGTGGATTTCTTTTTTTCCAAAGTAGGGTGTGTCAATGACAGTAACTGTTGATCAGGAAAGTTTCAATTGATTCGATCTTAACACTGAAATTCTGAGCATCTGTCCATATTCAGATAAAAATAACTTTTTCTTCTTTGGGGCTTCCAATACAACCTTATGGTAGTGTTTTCCTTACTATAGCGCATTGTATTTAATGTCGTGCTTACTTTATATTAGACGATGCGTACTTTTCATTTGATATGCTCACAGCTTATCTTTAGGGGATCTCTTGAGCCTCTAGACCTTCATCTCAAATTGTTTGGGGTCATCCTTGAGTGTCTGGAGCTCTATGCCATTGGAAAGACATTAGTGTGTATTTTGACTTTGTATTTGGTCCAGTTCTGTGCATGGGTGTGTTTATGTATGCATGGATTTATATTTCTTTTTTTTTTCATAACAATATATCAGCAGATTCTTTGTTTTTAACAGACTTACAAGGCTGACTTCTGTAACTTCTGTTCACAATATACTTTTCCCCTCTAAAGGCTTTAAGAAAGCAAGATGCTAAAGCAGATGAAACAGAAGAATTCATGAAAAATAAACTTGTGAAATATGAAAGAGAAAAGAACCAAGTAAGATTTAATTTTCTATTTTCTTGTTTGGCTTTAAATAGGTGTATAATGTCTTATGTTAAAGTATATGCTTCCTTTTTCAGAAAAAAACCCATCAGGATAAAACTTTCTTTACTCTTTAAGATAACAAGGTTGTTTTTTTTTTTTTTTCCATCAGAGGCACTGTGAATCTAACTGTGCTGAAGTTCTGCCTCTCCTTCAAAGCTCTTTAGTTGGAGTGTGTTACTTTTAAACTTATCTACCTGACAGAGTCATTAGAACTTGGGGATTATCCTTTGTTTCTTTCTCTCATTTGTCTTTGAATTTATATATAGCCTGTGTTTGCTTATTTGCTGCAGCACAGAGGTGCAGCTTTTCTTCATCCCTGCAACTAACGAATGCTAGTTATTTTGCACCATGGTTATTCTTAATTACTGGTTTAGCACTGGACTTTGCAGTGTTAGATTTATGATCTTAAAGGTCTTTTCCAGCCAAAATGATTCTGTGATTCTGTGATACTGTTCTTTTCCTGTTCATAGAAAACAAGATATCTTATGTTTCTCTTCTGGCAGGGTCCTAAGGCCGTATTAGACTTTCTCTAGCTTTTTTTTTCCTTTTACCTTGAGTTGAGCCTTCTTTGTCAATACTTTCAAAGTTATACCCCTTTATGCTAAACCATCTATGTAGTGTTTTATGTTATGTTACTCTCTCCATTTCATTAATGCTGGTCCTATTTACTTTGCCAATTTGCCAACATCTCGGTGTCCTCTTTGAGATTGCTATCTCTGCAATAACAATTTCCACTGTCAAACCCGGTATTTATTTCCATGTGGATCTTTGAACTATTTATGGTAGGAGTCAGAAAATATTTTGTAGCTTTTGTTTTCCGGTGTTTTTCTAAGCGGTCATCAGTTTGGTTATTTCTGATCAAACATTTAAAAATTCCCTTACTACTGTTTTCTTGAAAAATTGTGAAAACTTGCTTTCAAATTTTAGACAAATAAAAATGTGTATGTTATACCTTGTTTTAAATAGATGCTTATGTTGATTAATTTGTACCAGAATTAAGTAGTTAAAAATATGCTTTTGTACTATGATGCATACATTACTTTTCTTTCTTCATCTTCTGTAATTAAAGCTTGAGCAGGAATTGGAGCAGTCCCGGAAAAAGTTGAATGAATCAGAATGCAGTAGAGAAGCTCTTTTGCATCAGGTAACTCTTTTGTTTTGGTGAAAATCCTAAAAATTTCATATTAGGCTGTGTCTGAGTCTTTTTTCTTAATCTTCCTATCTCACAGTCTGATAACGTTGTTTTGGGAAGGGAAGAAAAAGATAGAAAAAGGCAGACTTAAGAGTCTACAATATGTGGACTGACTTTTTGTTGAGCTTTTTCTACTGCCCAAAATTTTATGTGTATATGTTCATATATAATTATTATAGTAGTGGTAGTAGTTATGGTGCTTTTAAAGTGCATAAACACATTATTTGTAACTGTCCTTCATTCTGTGCTTTAGAACAACTTCTATATTAGTAATTACTGTTAAGCAAAGCATATGCTTCAATTGGTGAATTTGGATAAACCAGTGACCTAGAATGCAGCAAATACTTCTGTGCTAACATGCTAAAAATATGTAATGAACACCCGAAAAAATGTGTAAAATGTGTAAATATGAAGCCTAGAAGTTGCAGGAACTTGGTTTTAGAAAGCTTTAGAAAATGTTCTTCTAAACATTTCTAGTAATTTCTTCTTTCAGAGGAGCTGGGGAAAAGATTGAAATAAATGGGAAGGGGGCAATTGACATACTCATCTGTTAATATTAGTTGTCTGACTTGTGTATCTAGCAGAAGTTTAAGTTGACTTTGTTACAGTTTTGAATTTAACTCACTGTGCATGGAATATAGTGCTATATCATGTACAGGTAATATCAATTAGAGCTATTCTAGTTCAGTTCAATTTTAGAATGTCATTTTCTTTATTTTCTTGGACACAACGTTATGTTTTTAAGTGCTAAACTGTATATGATAGGAAGGAAACATTTAAAAACCTATATTTCTTAAGAAAAGTATGTTGTATTTATAATGAGTAGAATTTATATAAAATATATTGCTTATTTAATTTTTATAGATATTTTCACTAGCAATGTAAAAAGACATGCAACATATAAAATGGTAGCATTTTGTTTGGTCTAGAGAAATTAATGATAATCTGTGGTCAACATAACAAATTACATTATTTCCTTTCAATTTTAATAATCATTTTGTGGCCTATAATTAGGACGTAATTTGTCTTTTTGGTTACCATCCATGGTACTTTTATTTATAAATATTACTTGCGTATAGTCTTTTGTGTTTTTTTAAGTATTTATAAAAAGTATGCTGTTAACTCTTCCGTTCTGTTTTTCACTAAAAACTTGATATTTTTACCTGCATTTTAGATTGAGGATCTTCGTTCCCAACTTTTGAGAGCAGGAGAAGACCGTGTAGAGTTGCAACATCAAATTTCACATGTTCCTATGCCCTGCCAGAGCTACCAAGATGTACAAGATGACAGGAGAATTAGAACAGGTACAACTCTCAAATTCTGCAGTAGGGGCCTGCATGTTAGTTTTTCTACTGTTTCAAGAAAACCAGCTATTTAACTCCTCAGCTTTAAGTTAAGTGGGACCTGAATATTAAGAAATAAATAGGAATGAGGCTAAAATTTAGGAGAAAACATTATGATTTGCATGGTTAAAACAAATGAAGATTGCTAGAGACAATTTCAGTGAAGCAGATAGTGTTTGTACAGAAGAAAAACATTTGAAGTGTATTTAAGTAATAATTTTTCTGAAATTTTACATTTTAGTGCATTTGCAGTTTAAATTCTGCCATCTTGAAAATCATAGCAGAAGTCATTTATACAGCTGGTTCATAACACTGATAAATTTCTGGTAGAATTTCTAAGGGGTAAGAACACGTCTCAGAGAAGTTGAGAAAATTTTTGGGTGTGATGCAGTCAGGGCTTCTGTTTGCAGTATGTTAGAATTTTAGAGATGGAACCAGGATGTTTAGCAGAAAAATATTTTAAACAGTTTCAAGATGTAATTGCATATTAAAATTACCACTTTAGGAAAGTCTTCACTACATTTTTAGTTATCTAGCAGTATTTAAACTTTTCAAACATAATCTAAAAGGCATCTTTTATCTTTCACTTTATTGACGCAGAAATGTGTTACTCAAGATTATAGTGGACTAGCGGCTCTGAGTTTGGTGTCTCTGAATGTTCAATTGGTTTAGTTAATTACATCTTTTTATATTTTTGTACTACATCTACTGAATTATCTTAGTGGTTGAAATAAGACTCGACTCCCTGTTTTACAAATCTTGTACAGAGCACTGGAAAATGGCTAAATGGCATAGCTTCCGAAATGTCACACAAAATAGTCATTTTGATAGTTTTTCTCCAGTGATGCTAATGTATCTGCTTAAAAGTGGAGTTATTTGAAAATATGCCTTTCATGTTAAAGGGCATTTTCATTTTTCCATTTGTTTTATAATTATAAGTCAAACTGTTGTAAATATATGAAGGAAATAAAAAGAAGGCACTGGAACTATTAAGTTATGCACATATAATTATATAATTTGTGTAATTGTGTTTCTCCTCTACTGTGTTATTTCTGTCTCCTGAAAGATGCGCAGGACGAATACAAAGGGAGATTTTCTTTGTCTCTAATAAGCTGTATGTAACTAAAGACCTTTAAGTTCCCTCAACCACAAATTTCAGCTTACTGTCGTCAAGAACTTCTAATGTAGTTGTAGGATTCGGACATCAAACTCACAAGTAGTGACTTCCAAATCAGGAGGTATTACCCTAGTGAGCTAAAAACTTGGCCTTGAAGTTTGCAGTCAAGTTTCATTTACACCAGAATTTCCCCATTATTTCTTCTGTCTTATTGAGGTTGTTTTTTGGGGAGAGGGATAGTAGGGGTATGAGGAAGTGGGCAACTCTCCCCTCATAAAATAATGGGATATATGGAGATATACTACTCATTCAATAATTATGATATAGGTATGGCCATTTTTCGCAGATACTTTGATCAAAATCGGTAATTATAGAATAGTCTCAAGGAGAGAAGAAAACTGTCAAGAAATAATTTTCCACAAGTCAGTGTTTCTGCTGGGCTTATTGTTCTGTTCTTACTCTTTTAAAGTAGCTGAAAGATATGAGAGAGAGAAGCAAGAACTGGAGAAGCATATTTTGGAGCTTAAAGCAAAGTTGAGTCGTAATGCTGTAATGTCAGAAGTAGAAGAATTAAAGAGATGCATAGAGCGTAAAGACAAGGAGAATGCACAGCTTCTAATGCATATACAGGTATGTTGTTTTTTGTTGTGTTTTGTTCATTTAGTAGTTTTCTGTATGTTTAGGGTAGGTAATGCGCTATGTGAGGGAGTAACCTTGAAAGCTAAGAGTAACTATTGTGCTCTTCTTATTTTTTTCTTAGTCATTTATAAATTACTTTAAAAGGTGATCTGAGTTTGTAGAGGTTTTTCTCTCCCATCTTAATAAACCAAAAGAGGTATTTGCTATTGCCCTTGAATTTCATGATTTGTGTTACTTCTCTTTCTCATGTGCAAAGAAAAGGTGATCTGTTTTTTTTCAACAGTTACCACTAAAAATGGTTTCTGGAATTACTTTTATAAGTTAGTATTTACTTCCTTATTCCCTATTCCATCATGCTTCAGAACTAAGGTTTAACTTTAAACAAACTTGGGTACCTTGTTCTATGAGAGTGCAATAGGGTAACAAAAATAGATCATAACTGCTTTTTTTAGCAGTTAGAATCTATGTACTAATATGAGTTATTATATTAATATTAGCATACTTATTTATGGTTAACATATACTATTTAAAGTGATTCTCTGTAAAAAGAATAACAGTAGTCTCTGACCCTGATATTTTATTAGAAGACTTACCTTGCACACAAAATGTGGTATAAGGAGGCAGTAGCCTTTTAATTTAAGACAGGTGTTTTCTGTATTTTTGGATCTTGTATAGATTTGTCACTGGTAGCAAAATCTGTGAACAGTAACTGGTTTCTTCTGTCTTTCATGACTGTCAGGAGAGATGAGGATATTTTCAAAAATCTGTGTAGGATTTCAGTAGTGAAGTACTCATTTGTTGTACTTGTACTGGGGCATTCAGTAAGCCAGGGATTTTGTATTTTGTGTTTATTTTTCTAATGACAGTTACTTCTCTTTGAAATGGTGCTGTATCACTTTGGAAACTCAAAAGTTGGGGTTTTTTTAATCTTTTCATAGATTTGCAGGACTATTCAGTTTACTTAGGCTGTTTTCCCTTCTATGTTGGCTCGAATCAAACTGATATATCGAGACATTTGCAAGAATTGAAGTCTTAAAATAAGTTCCTACATGCTTTGTGAAAATTGGTCATTGAAGAGAAAAGACCAAGGGTGCTCCTGTAGAGGATAAGGCAAACAACTAATTTCCTCATGCCCCTCAGCATTTGTGCTTTAGCTGGCTAATACAACTCCAGACTAACCTGAAACATGCTGTTTTTTTGTTTTGTGGGACCTCAGAAATTCCAGGTATATTGGTGGCAGCAGTTAATGGTATAAAAACCCATAGAAAATATTTTTTTGGGGGCTTCTGCTTGTAGAACATGTTTTCTTGAGGGTCAGAATGATTCTAATACTGATTTCCTACTCTCTGAAAATACTGACGGAGCAGTGCTCAGCCAGGGTCATTGTCATTACTCTAGGTTAGAAATTTTCGACGTCCCTAATTATCTCAACAGAAAATACTTTGTACTTCTTATCTGCTTCCCACTGCCATTCTCCTACAGAGGCAGTAACAGGAAAACAGCTTGTGTGTTTTTCTTGTAATGAGACATCAAGGAATGCAAGGATGTGAATTTCTAAACTTATGTACTAACAAAGCATTTTGTCAAGCCTGTTCCAACAGCTGCTCCTATCAGATAGTCTGGTTCCCAGTTGAAAGAGATGAGTCATGTTTGACTTGAGTGTAGTTTGTCTTTGGTTAGTGGGAAGGATGCAACTGCACTTGGTGTACTGTGATATTAGAAATTTCTTTTGATTTATTTAAATATCATTGTTTTATCAATTTGAGTTTTGTTTTACATATAGTCTTTGACAGTTGCCATAAACTCACAATATAATATAAAATAGAGAGGATGAAAAACATAATCACATACTTAAACTCATTATTAGAAGTGAGTTCAATCTTTAATTTTTAAATTTAATAGAGAAAATTTTGATTTCACTTGCAGTAGCTTACCTGAGAATGCTTCTGTAAGAGGTTTCAAATATATGCAACTATCTTAAATATATTTTTCTGCATGGAATTATATAGGTAAAGGCTTGGTATGGCTATTATTACCTAGATATGGCTGTTATGACTATGATGACCTGGCTATTATGGCTAAGAAATAAGCAAATTATAAAGATGCAATACCCTAGTTTCTCTGTAAAGTGGTTTTAGACTCTCATGCTTGTGAAATTTTTTCATTTACTAATTATTTTTCATTTTAATTAGGTCAAAGCAGTCTTATGGCATTGTCCAGTAAACTGTAACAGCAGACAATCAGTTTGTTACAATATTTCAAATTTTCTGAAGCAGACTTATTGGTCTGCTTACCGAACAATTCTAATCTTAAATAAGTCATTTAGTCTTATGAAGGTTGATGAAGAACTTATCCTCATTAAAATTCATTTTATGGCTTTTTCATCCTCTAAAAATGAAAATGTTAGCCAATTATTTTCATTTTATAAGCCAATTAAGATGTCTGAAAATCAATAAGCAACACTTGTAAATTTAAAGATATTCTTACAAAATAAGTTAAATTAATACCTTTGTAGACCAGCTTGTTTCACTATGTCAGTGATGTTCAAATGCAGTAATAGTGCTATAGATAGGTAGATTTAAATGTGCAGATGCTATTCATTTTGGTACAAGTTTCTATCTAAAATCACATATCCGCCTGGAAAAAAAAATAAAAGGATGTTTTAGCTGTTTCTTATATTTACATAAACCAATCCCTGTCAGAACAAGCAGCAGTTCATACTTTGAGAAAACATGGAGAAGGCATGACTTCAAGAAATTGATTTTGTGCAATGTATGTTTTACTGAACGAATACATTTATCGACTGGTTGAATGTATTCCTCTGATTATTCAATTCACAGAATTTATGCTTGTGTGAAAAATCTAAACCTTGTGGATTAACAGTTCTGGTTGGATACAATATGATTACCAAGAGATTCAGATCAGATTATAATGATTAATATTTGAGCTCTGCATTCAGGAAAAATTAGAAAGAGAAATAATTAGGTGCATGATTTGGATAGCACAGCTGAAAACAGTACCAGTGAAAATCATATGATTATACAGCATTAGAATCTAGTGACTGCACTGCTGAGATACACAGCAGAAAAGAAAGGAGGGGAAAAATACAGATCTACTTTAGGTAACTGATGTAATTAGTGTGGTGGAGTGAAATGTGACTTTCTGTAGTCTTATCAGTACAGAATATTTGCACATAACTGTGCTATAAGGCACTAGTTCTGTAAATTGTAGCGAATGAGTGATCCTCATTGCATTTTAAATGTTCATAGAAGTTTTAAGGAATGTTCTGCTGAATACACTGTGTTCTGCTTTCTATATCTAGAATAAATTTTGGTTTGCAGTTTGTGGTGATTTTATTTTTAAATTAGGTATTGAAAATGCAGGTCAAGAGATGTGTCAGGGGCTAGAAGTCCAAACTACGAGTTACCAGAATGGTGGAATTCACATGTTTAGTGCCTGTGGTGATTAGTTTAATGTTCAGATAAACTAAGCTCTAACTGGATGCTGTTGGCCTCTTTCTCTGCATCTAGTTTCTTATGAAAGCTGGATTACATACTGAGCACTTAAAAAACTAGATGAGCAAGTATTTTACCTGGGGCAAATATGGCATCTCTTTTTGAGTTTCTTAATCACCTCTATTCTGTGTTATCTCTAGCTGCAGCTGGTCAATTGAAATGTCTGTGGTGGTGTTGCAGTCTGAGGTCTGATACAAACTTTAATCAGTTTTGAAAATAATACCTGCATTCAGATCTCTAGAGCATTAATAAGCTGTACCCTAGGATTTAGTAACTAATCTTAATGATGTATTTCAAGTGTTCCACCCACATAATCTTCTTTTATAAAAATCTTCAAATAGTATCCTTTAATATCTGATGTTATTTTGTTGACCAATGAGTTGACTTGAGTATTCAAATACCTTCCCCTTGTTTCTGGTAGCATTGGAACTATGAAAATGCAGCAATAAAATTAATTGGGTTAGAAAAATTGGGACCCAGAACTGTCTTGTGTAAAGACTGAGGAGAGACAACATGCCACATTCGGGATTCTCTATAGTAACTGCAATGTAAAACGTGTTAAAAATTGCTGTACATGTATACACAGTACATTTTAACAACAAACTGTTCTGAATACCCTGGGTTGTTTCTGTTAGGAAAACCTCCACACTTGTAAAATATGTTATAGAACATTGTCATGCTTCTGTCGCATCTAGAGCAGCTCACTGAGTTCTCTGTGTGACTGACATTCATCCACCAAAGACAATTGATGCTACTTGGAATCCAGAGTCTTAATCTATAAAGGCAGCATTTCTTATCTGCACATCTCCAATTTACTTCGGTCATTATGAAATCTAATTCTCTTCTCTAAAGTATTTAGGTGTCTTGAAGCTTGATAGTTTCTTTCACTGACTATGTAGCAGGCCTATTAAATTCATCTAAGTCATTAAAGGAAATACTGAATACTATGAAAGCATTCTAAATAGGCCTGAAATACAGAATACTAATGTCAAATTCTACGTCATTATTTTAGTAAAATAAAGTTTTAGTACTGAAGCTACAATAATTGGTTTCTGAATATGCCCTTGCAGAACGTATATGGAGAATATTTTTCTGACTTGCTTATGAGACTGTCCTGAGAAATATCATCAGATTTGGGATAGGCAGTGATTGATTTTTAAAATGTGTATTTCATTCACTTCTTGTTCGTTCTGTGATCTCTTCTCTCAAGTGACAGGTGACAGGACAAGGAGAAATGGCCATAAGTTGTGCCAGAGAAGGTTCAGACTTGATATTACGAAGAATTTCTTTACCAAAAGGGTGGTCAGGCACTGGAACAGCTGCCCAGGGAGGTGGTTGAGTCACCATCCCTGGAAGTGTTTAAAAACCAGATTAGATGAGTTTTTAAGGGACATGTTTTAGTGGATGATGGGTGCCGTTGGACTCGATGATCTCAGAGGTCTTTTCCAATCAGGAGATTCTATGATTCTGTGATACTTTATTTGGTATTGAAGGGTCAACTAATGTTTTCTCTAATATGTTTGCTACATTTTCAGACATCTTTGCACTTTGTTCTAGAAACATCTACCAAACTGTGCTTTCCAAAATACCCTTATTCAGGATGTTGCTTCCATGAAAGCAACCACAGTAAAACTGGGTAACAACTAGCTCATATACTATAGATTACTTTTTTTTTGTGGTGAATACTGTTCTGTTCTTGCCAATTTTCTTTTTCCATTCATCTCCTTACATCGTACTATTTGCTTTCTTCTGTGTTTGTCTAATGTATAAAATAAGTATCCTGGTCAATGATTTCTTCTCAAACTTAAAATATAAGTAATAACAAGAAGTAGAGGAACAAATGCAGAAAGTAAAATATGGGATAGAGTAGCCATGTATTTTATATCTGGTGTTGAAATTCTTTACCATTGCAGAAGGGGAGATTCTGTGGGCTAAAAGGGCTTTCTCGGGTAGTCAAGGAGGTCTTTATACTATTTGTATTTTGGATAGAAATGTGATTTAACATCACTGTATGTTGTGTGATAAGGTTTCATTTTGTAATCCTTAGAGTTGGTATTTTGATATTTTGCTATGATGATTCCAGGCGTTAACATCTGACCTGGAAAACAGGGAGAAGCAGCAGGAAAAAATGCTGGACCAGCTGCAGGAGATACAGAGTTGTTACAAGGCTTGCGAGAATGGACGTAGACAAACTGAACTCCACTCCGCTGAGTTAGCTCAACAAGTTGAAGACAGTACAAAGGAAGCAGAACGCTACCTCACTGAATTCAAGCATTCAGAGGCACTCAGGCTGGAGATTGAGAAGAAAAGAGAAGATCTGAAGGTGAGAGCACAGGAAACCATCCGCCAATGGAAGCTGAAATGTAAGAAACTGGATCGTGAGGTGGAAAAACAAAATGAAACTATCAACCAACTGATGGACAAGAACAGTCAGGTAAGATTGACTGGGTATTTTTTTGTACACTTTACATTTATTCTAGAAATGAAGATGAGTTTTTTTTATGCAAACTGTAACTTAACCATCTGCTGCTTTAAGTTTTGGACCAGATTTTCTGGTGAACTGCAAACCAGCTAATAGGTGGCAATATTTTTTTATCTCTTATGAAGTTCCACATTCTCTTCTTTATCCAAGATTAGTTCCAGTCTCTTCAGTTAATCAAAGTTTTCTCCTTGTAAAGAAGAAAGTTTCTGTATAAATGTGGGTTTTACTTTATCTTTTCAGTAAACTGTTAACTTAGCTTATTTTTAATTAATTTTAAAGGAAAAAAATGTGGTGTTATTTTTGTAAAAAAAATGAACATGGGTTATTGCTTAATATGATTAAGTTATGCATTGTCTCACGTAGTGGACAGTGGACATTTTTGAAAGTGTTTGTTTGCTTTCGCCATATGTCAGATTGCTAGCAGACTGTAATGCTGTATGGGCTTTGACAAAACTACATATTTTCAATTCTGATCTGTATTTAAGCTTTTCTCAGACTATAGGCTTAGTAATTACAACTTTTATCACTAGTAAAACTCCATGTTCTGAACTATCATAAGGACTGGAACTCAGTTTGGATTTGATGTTTGGAGGCAGAAAAGGAAATATTTTTGTTTGAGAATGTGCAGAAATTTTAGCCAAAAAGGCAATCTTACCTACATTTTGAATGAACATGCTGCTAACACCTACCAAGCAGCTCCTACGTTTTTCCATTAATCTGGATAGAGTCTGCGTTCCTTATATTTTTGTAACTTCCTCTTTTTATGCTTTTCACTTACGTTTTGTTTCAGCTTCTTCCTTATGTTTTTTTTAACTTATGAGAATTCCTTGACTGCTTCTAGTCACAACCCTGCTTTAAAGGCAAGCACTCATGTCAGTTTCAATGCTCATCATCTTTGGAATGCCTTGGAATAATAGTAGAAACCATCATTCTGTTTGCAATGAGACTCTGGGTCTTTCTATTTTCCAGTGGCTGTGTCAAAAGTCTGTTCATATAGTGGCTGGTATAGTGCTAAGCTTCATGCTGTGAGCATTTATTTTAACTTACATGCTTACTGGTGTGGTCTGTCGTATTGTATGGCTTAACTTTGTTTTTATAGAGGTTCCCTCACCTCTCTTCTTTTTTCAGACACGCATCCAATTTAGGTTACTAATTTGTATGAATTTGGAATGGCTCCGTGCCATCCTCTGCTTTGTCCTGCTCAAAGATTGAAGTTTTCAAGGGATATGATGTGCAGTATGGGAGGTCTGTATTCATCCTGTGTTGTTCCTGATCCAGAAACACGTTTCTGAGACAGATATGTGAATGTATGAGCGTGCTCAAAGTGCAGAAGCACAATGGGGCTAATACTGAGTTGAAATTAATAAATTCTAGCAGATCTAAGCTGTGGTTCCCAGTGTTGTTGTTTTCCTCCTGAAGTACCTCACATATTCCTTGTGTTTTATTATTTACTCTATCCATGTTCCAGCAATTAATCCCATAGTAATCTTGTTGTGTGGGTTAGCCCTAGCAATTGTCTGAAGAAATAAGGTTTGCAAACGTTAAGAAGCTGGTCGTCTCTTGCATAGGTAGATGGAGGTGTTAAGGAAACCAATAAAATCTGAACCATTTAGAAATCATATGTGCCTCATATTAGACAAATGAGAAGTAAAAACTAGAGGAGTGTTGTGAATAACAAGCAGGAGGAGCCCCAAAAGGCTCCGAAATCACTCTTCATGTAAACTTGTGGAGAGGCCTTTATAAAGGCATTTGATAGTGCTGTCCGCATTGAATTTTTTTTTTTACATAATACTCCTTCACATGGATTTTACCTCTTTTTATATGATAAATGCATAAAAGTGCTAAGTGCAGTCGCTTTCATTTAAACTCCGTTTAAAAAATGCTGTCAGTTTTCATTCTTATTTTAAAATCATGAACATCTTACCAACAAGTTTGAGGTAAGTGTCGCTCCTAAGAGAATCTCTGTGTTGGAGTATATGTATTATCAAATAAACCATGTGTCATAGTGGAGTAGAAAAAAGTTACTTATGGGATTCTTCTGAAGTTTTACTGGGTTTTTCTAGCCAAATCATTCCACTAGAATTACAAAACAGTTTTAGGAAGGTTGCAATACTGATATTATTTCAGGAAAAAAAAGACATGATGGTCATTACCTTATATCCTTGATTTATTATTTCTATATTTTATTTTTGCACTGCTTGTTCTTGATGTAATTACAAATCGTTTTATTATTTTTAACATGTACACTGATAACTTTAATTGCCTTTTTGTTTTGGATTAGTTCAAGTAATTTTTCTGTATCTGTAAGAAATGTACAGTTTGTGGAATTAATTGGAAATGGTTAGTAAAATTCAGTATGAAATTTATTTAAGCCAGCTTAGAGAATCCAGTATTTTATGTGGTACATCAGCAAAATGTCATGTTGTCCCTTTATCATTCTTTTTTTCCTGTTGTAGAAGCTGTGTGTGGCTTACAATAGATGTACTTTAAATTCCTCCTTATTTTAAGCAGAATGTGATAAAATTTAAATTATAACCTGAGATAAGTAAGAATCAGGAATGATGTGTGTGACATGAGTTCGAAGAAATGTGGTATTTAATAACATACACGTATTTGCAGTGCGAATTTCTCCTGTCATTTAGTGCATTTTCAAGGATATTTTTGACAAAAAAAGTCAGTCTTGAAAAAAACCAACAAAATCCCACACTCAGTCCTGAAGCTCCGTGGGAAAACAGTGGAATTTTTAACAAATACGAGTGATTTTTATTTTGCAGATGAAGTCTTCATTTCTTGGCTTTGATACATGAGTGAGCCAGTCTTTTAACTACTCTCTATTAATCTACTGTGTGTAGTTTCAGAAATATTTTAAAACTGATATACTTCATTTGTAATATTTTAGAAAATAAGCAAAGCAATTCAGCCTGTGAAATGGACATGTAGGTAAGCTGTGTACGACCAGTAGTCTCTCCTGTATTCTGTGGAGTTACTGTATTGCCTCATTTCCTCTATCTTGTTATTTGGTGTAGCCAGCAAAGAAACCCACCTCAGTCTGCAAAGGCAGTGAAAAACAATATACCTGCTTTAGGGGAGGGTAGTTCATTTAACAACAGGTACACATTTGAGATAAATGTATTTTCACAGAACAAAGTGTGCTAATTGTTCCTTAGACATAAGGAATGTCTGAGGACATCTTTCCAACAATATTCTTTAATTACTTTATGTCACACTGGATTTTTTTTCTTGTTCCCTAGGCCCTCAAAGAGAAGGACGACCTCAGAAGTCAACTTCTCTCTGCTATACACCAAATAGAAAACCTCCGGAAAGAGCTGAATGATGTGCTCACAAAGAGAGCCCAGCAGGAAGAACTCCTCCAGTGCAAAGACGTAAAACTGAATGAAATGAAGTCTCACCAGGTATCTCTTGAGGAAGATCTCAAAGACGTTCAAGGTACTGTAAGTAAATTGGAGAATGAGTTGAAAAAGCAAGTCATTCTACAAAACCAAATTCAAGCTGAAAAGGAGCACTTGGAGACAGAACTTGCAACTAGTAACCTGATCCATAAAAAAGACCAAGAAAGACTTTTAGAAATGCAAGGAGATGTAAAAAACTTAAGCTCTGTACGTGTGGAACTAACAAAC
Source organism: Dromococcyx pavoninus (assembly GCA_033558185.1). Taxonomy (NCBI): domain Eukaryota; kingdom Metazoa; phylum Chordata; class Aves; order Cuculiformes; family Neomorphidae; genus Dromococcyx; species Dromococcyx pavoninus. The sequence goes on along the minus strand of JAUMJL010000091.1, from coordinate 1,517,529 downwards.
AGAATAGCAGAAGAGGAGAAAGTAAAAAATGAATTACGTAAGAGCCTCTCAGATCTGCAGAAACAACAGCAATCTAAGCATGAAGAGATGACTTCAGCTAACAGGCAGCTCAAGATGGAAAGAGAAGTTCACCAACAGGAGTTGGCAGATCTTAGATCAGAGTTACAAAATGTTAAAATGGAACACGAACAAAATGTTCAAGAGCTCAGGAAACTCCTTAAACAAAAAAAGGATGATGCAGAGACTCAGATTAGAATACTAAAGGTACTTATTCTGAAGAATTCCAGTGTCAGACTTGGCCTCCCCCACCCCATTGAGTGATGAAGCAAATAAAGCACAGGCTTTAAAACATATAACAAACATTTGATTGCAGGTCATCATCAAAATTTAAACTTCAGGGTAAAAAAAAAGTAACGGTAACAGTTTTAGGTCAAAAGCTTTTCTTAGTGTGAAACTAGTGAAATAGGTATAGCTGCAATCAGAACAGGAAGAGAAATGTGAGGCTGCAGTGTTTTAAAATTATTTGATCATTTCTTCTTCAACTGTTATTTTTACAATTATTCTCACAACCCTCTTGCAAAATTTGCAGTATTTCAGGAATGATGCATTTATTTAAGTGTTTTAACAGCCTGATGCAGAAATAATGTCATTGTATCTGGAAACACTTCCAGAATGTGAATAGTAGTAACGTATAACACTCGTAAGGTTAATTTCGATAGTTCTTTCTATTTGAAAGAAATTTTAGAGTGTATAATTTTTAGACAATTTATCAGAAAAGTGACTATGTTCATATAGTAAATGATGATGAAACACAACATTTTATTAATGAAGAAACAAGTTAATATCTAGTTTACATTGTTTCCTTCTAAGGCAAGGCTATTACATTGGAAAGAAAAGGAACATTTTGGTGGCTTTAAATGGTCTGAATAAAATTGAACAGTTGAAGTGTTCTAAACTGCATAGTTATCTGTCAACAGTTGTATGGAAGATATATTGCACTTTCATTGAAGAAAATTTGATTGCTTGTTTAAATATATAAGATAGTATTTTGTGTGTCCTAATAATAATAATTATTATAAATTATTATATTACATTAAATTACATTATATAATATAATAATAATAATAATAATAATAATGGAGGCAGTAGTTATCCAGATAGGTTGTAAATTACCAACATATTTTGAGTGTGCTTGTGAAGCACGATAAATATGGTTTCCACCTCAGTCCCATGAAATTAAAAAATTACTCATTTCAAAATTCTACCAATTTAACCACAGAAAGCCATAAAGTCCTTAATCAAATTTGTGATTCATGATCTACTTCATCATAAGTAATATAAGCATGTTTCTTTTGTTTCTTTTCTCACAAATATGCAACTACTTAAAAATGCATATTTTCCACTTTTTTTGCAGTTTGGAAAAGGTTGGTTAGTTATTTAATGTATCATTCATGACATGCTTGGCAATAATTCTTAAGCACTTGGTAACACAGAAAGCATTTAGTGAAGACAGCAATAAAAAAAATCTATGTGGTTGTTAGAGGAAGGATCATTAAAATAAAAATATTTTGACAGCAGTGCTTGATGTTGGGGATGTAATGTGTCTAGCGTTATTTAAATGATCTGTCCAAATATGTTTTCTTTCTTTGACGATGACATTGAAATTATGACTGTATGTTTAATATCAAAAGGTGAGAAGGAAATTGTATTCTGGATGGTAGTAATCAAAATGAGTTGATTGTGACTATGTTCCTCTTCCATGGGTAGATCAGTCTTACAACAAGGGCCTTGATATTGGTACTGATTGATTGTTGTACTGAAACATTTAAAAAATTCACTACTTTCTTTCATTTACAGTGCCATGACTTTCCCAGAATCTTTAACCTACATACATTTTTTTTTGTTTTTGAGAGCTTTGTGTCTCTGAGACAGACACGAGCAGAGAGCTTGAGGGAGATGACTTTTGCAAGATATTTGGATATCACAGAATAACAGAATGGTTGGGGTTGGAAGGGACTCTGCTGGAGATCATCTAGTCCAACCCCTTTGCTAAAGCCAGTTTACTTAGAGCAGGTTGCACAGGAGTGTGTCCAGGCAGGTTTTGAATATCTCTAGAAAAGGAGACTCCACAGTCTTTCTGGGCAGCGTTTTCCGGTGCTCCATCACCGTCACAGTAAAGTTTTTCCTCATGTTTAGATGGAACTTTCTGTGTTTCAGTTTGTGCCTGTTGCCCTTTGTCCTGTTGCTGAGTTCCACTGAAAAAGAGTCTAGCTGTGTCCTTTTGATGCCTGCCCTTTAGATATTTGTAAGCATCCCCTCTCAGTCTTCTCTTTTTCAGGTTAAACAGACCCAGGTCTCTCAGCATCTCCTCATAAGAGTGATACTCCAGTCCCCTGATCATCTTTGAGGTCCTCTCTCCATTACTTCCTTGTCTTTCTTGTGCTGGGGAGCCCAGACCTGGATAAGGTATTCCAGACGCAGCCTCACTAGGACAGAGTAAAGGGGGAAGATAACCTCTCTCTACCTGCTAGCAACACTCTTCTTGGTGCACCCCAGGATAACTTTGACCTTCTTGGCCATGAGGGCACACTGCTGACTCATAGTCAACTTGTTGTCCACCAGGACTCCCAGGTCCTTCTGCAGAGCTGCTTTCCAGCCAGTCAACTCCTCACCTGTATTGGTGCATAACTACAGTTTCCTTTGTTGAACTTCATTAGGTTCCTTTCTACCCAGCTCGCCAGCCTGTCCAGGTCTCTCTGAATGACAGCACAGACTTCTGCTGTATCAACCACTCCTCTCAATTTTGTGTCATCAGCAAACTTGCTGAGGGTACCCTCCATCCCCTCTTCCAAGTCATTGATGAATATGTTGAACACGACTGAGTCCAGGACTGACTGCTGATGCAGACTGACTGCTTGAAGAAGCCCTTCTCATTGTCCTTGACATCCTTGTCAGATTTAATTCCAAGTGGGCCTTAGCCTTCTTTGTTGCATCCCTGCATACAATTATGGTGTTCCTGTGTTCCTCCCAAGTGGGAGGAATTCCACATTCTGTAAACTTCCTTCTTCTGTTTAAGTTTTTCCAGAAGTTACTTGCTAATCCATGAAGGTCTCCTGCCTCCTTTGCTTGATTACTAACTCATAGGAATGCATTGACCTTGAACTTGGAGGAAGTGGTGCTTTAATATTAGCCAGCTGTCTTGGAACCCACTACCTTCAAAGAGTTCTAACCCATGGGATTCCTCCAGGTAGGCCTTTGGGGAAGCTAAAGTTAGCTCTCCTGAAGTCCAGGGTTGTAATCTTTGTTGCCTTACTCTTTATTCCATACAGTGGTACTGAACTCAACCATCTTGTTGCTGCAGCCAAGCCTGTCCCCAACTTTCCTAACAAGTCCCTCTTTGTTTATTGGTACAAGGTCCAGCAGCACATCTCTTCTCATTGGCTCCTCTACCACCTGTGTCAGAAAGTTATCATCAGTGCTCTTCAGGAATCTCTTGGATTCTGTGTGCCTTGCTGTGTTGTCTTTCCAGCATGTTGGGGTGGCTGAGGTCCCCCATGGGAACGAGGGCCTGTAATTGTGAGGCTGCTTCTAGCTGTGTGGAGAAGGCCTCACTGACAGTCTTCCTCATCAGGCTGCCTGTAGTTAACACCCACAACAGTGTCCCCTGTATTAGCCTACCCTTTAATTCTTACCCATAAGCTCTGAACTCATTCTTAATCCATCCTGAGGCAGAACTTGATACATTCCAGCTGCATAAAGAGCAACTCCACCACCTCGCCTTGCTGGCCTGTCCTTTCTAAAAAGCGGGAAGCCATCATCCGTGACAGCATTCTAGTCGTGAGCTATCCAGATGTCTCTGTGATCACAATGAAGTTGTAGTCCATGATTCATGTGTTGATGTACGGGCATTTCAGAGGTAATTTGTGCATGCAGGTTTCCCTGGAGGGATGCAAGAGGAACTACCATAGCCATTCACACCTTGAGATGGTTGGTCACCTGGTTCTTGTCATGGGAAGCAGCTAAGGAACATTTTTCACTGTTCAAGTTGGCCTGACCTATTCCCCAGTTGGATGTGATGGCGTAAGCATTGCCATTTTGAACCCCACCACCTGAGTCCTTTAATTTAAAGCCCATCTCACCAAGTTGTCCAGCCTGCTGCCATGTAGCAGTTGATCTGTATTATATGCCTATTTCTGACTTCCCGTTTCCCTTGAACTGGTGAAAAAGAAATGGAAAAGCTAACTTTAACCACCAATGTTTTTTACTTGTGTCCCCAGGGCTTTGTAGTTTTCTTTGATTCTGCCTGGGTTCTGACTTGCAGTGTCATTTGTGCTCGCGTGAAACAGTAGCAGTGGGTAGTGGTCTGTGATCTTGACAAGTTTTGGCACCCTCTTGGCAATATCTCGGGTCTTAGCTGCAGGAAGGCAGCACACGTCTCCTGTCTTCCCGTCTGGTTATCAGATGGGCACCTCAATGCCCTGTAACAGTCACCCACTGCGAGCACTCCTCATTTCTTTTTACGATATCATTTGTGTACTGCTGGTACCGTTTTCCTTTGCTGAACCTTGTTGGTGGATGTGTATAGTTGTTAAAGCTTCATATCTGGTTTTAGTTGTGATGGTGGAGCATGGAGACCAAAGTGGAGTGCAGATTTTCTGGGTTACCAGGGTCTGAGGTATGTCACTCCCAGTGGTGTCTGCTTACAGGAATGTGGTTCTCAAACCACCTGTCTATCTAGGATAGGCTACTTTTTTTAGAAGTTCACAAAATTATCATGTGTAACACTATCTTGATTCAAAGACTGCAAGTGCAACAAAATAAATACTCGTATCCATCTGTAGGAATAGCTAATGAGAACATGTCACTGTGCAGGTCATTTTGCTTTTTGTCTGAACTCATCCTTACATTACAGTTGGGTTTCACTTTTATGGACATAGTTTTCTTCCAAATTAGAGTAAATTTAGCATCTCTTTCATCAAGTTGTATTTAAATATTGTGGGTTTAGGTTAGAGTTTAGGGAAATCCAACAGAAAGGGGTTTTTTTAGCTGTTATCCTTTTTATTATGGGCTGCTAAGTTTTGGTGCCCAGTAATCAGTTGTCTTTTCCTATTACAGTAATAATCTTGACCTTATTTATGCCTCAGCCTCATCCAACCTTTGCAACTGCTTTTGGGAAAGAATGTACATAACCTCGTCTGCAGACTGTTATTTAAAAGTCCTAAATATCCCTTTACTCCCCAAATCTGTCCCAACTGACCTTTATTTTTAACCCCTTTATTTTATTAACACCCAAAGCCTTAAATTAAACTAGAGGAGGAATTTTGACGGATTACTTTCAGGAAATCAAGGATGTAGAGCCCTGTGTTTACAGGACCTACGGTTGCATAGGTTGTAAAAAGAAGTGCCTTTTGACCCTTATTGTTTCTCCCTCTCTTGCCTCCTCTGTATGATACTTTCTGCTTTACTCTTGTATGGCTTTCTGTAGTGCTGCACTGGATTGAAAAATAAGGTAGTTAACCATTTTGGGGGGTAATAGGGGAGGTACTGTAGAAATATTCTATGATTCTGTGAATATTGTATGTTGTAGGTAGAACTGGAGAAGAACCTAGTATTTTCTATGAGATGTGAATGTTGAGAAGGCTCTTAGTCTCTCAGTACTGAGATTCTGCTGCTTAAGCTTTTAATTCTGTTTCTGTTAGAACCCCCTAAAGGAATCCTAACCAATATCTCATATTTTTTTTATTATTTAAAATGATAAACTATCCATAAGAAATTAAGTGGTTTGCTTAGTGGTCCCCAATCAGCTATGTGTTCAGCAGCTCTGAATCTGTCTCCTAATTTTACTACATGCCCTCATTTGCTTTAAAAACATACTTGTTCTTTTAGAATAATGAAATACAAAATGTGCTTAAGCCTGACAGCAATTTCAAGTATTAATTTTTAATATAAGATTGTGCAGAGATATCATAGAATCATGGAATAGTTTGGGTTGGCAGGAACCTGTAAAGACATTTAGTCCAACTGCCCTGCAATGAGCAGGGACATCTTCAACTAGATCAAGTTGCTCAGAGCCCTGTCCAACCTGACCTTGAATGTTTTGGATGGAGTATCTACCACCTTGCTGGGCAATGTGTTCCAGTGTTTCACTGTCCTCACAGTAAAAAATATCTTCCTTGTTTCTAGTCTAAATCTACCCTCTTTTAGTTTAAAACCATTGTCCCTTGTCCTCTTGGTCTAGGCCCTGCTAAAAAGTTTGTCCCCATCTTTCTTATAAGCCCCCTTTAAGTGTTAAAAGTCTACAATAAAGTCACCTTTCTCTTCTCCAGCCTGAACAACCCCAGTTTTTTCAGTCTGTCCTCGCAGGAGAGGTGTTCCATCCCTCTGATCCTTTTTGTGGCCCTCCTTTGGACCTGCTTCAACAGGTCCATGACTTTTGTGTGCAGAGGGCTCCAGAGCTGGAGGCAGTACTCCAGGTGGGGTCACACCACAGCAGAGTAGAGGGGCAGAATTATCTCCCTCAAACCTGCTGGCCATGTTTCTTTCAATACAGCCCACGACATGGTTGGCTTTCTGGTCTGTGGGCGCACAACGTAGGCTCACGTCCAACTTTTCATCCATCAGTACCACCAAGTCCTTCTCAACAGGGCTACTCTCAATCCCTTCATTCCCCAGCCTGTATTTATACAGAATAGGGTTTCCTGACTCAGGACCTTGCATTTGTCTTTGTTGACATTCACATGGGGCCACTTCTCAAGGTTTCTCTTTTCCTTTCTACTCTTTTAAAAAATGGGCACAATGTTGCCCTTCTTCCAGTCACCACAGACTTCCTCTGACTGCCATGACTTTCCTGAAACTCAGGGTCTTGACTTTTTGCCTGACACATGTTCCTCAGCACTCCAAACTCCACCAGTGCATGATCGCTGCAGCCCAGCTTGGCTCCAATCTTAACATGACCATTTAGCTTACTTGTGTTGGTGACAATCAGGTCCAGTATCACATCCCCTGTATTAGGGCTGTTTGTTGCCTGGCTTAACAAGTTATCCTCAATACTCTCCAGGAGTCTCCTGGATTGCCTGCAGCTCACTGTGCCACTTTTCCAGCAGATGTTGGAGTGGCTGAAATTCCCCAGCAATACAAAAGGCTGCGAGTGTGATCCTCCTGTAGCTGAAGTAAGAATGCTTCATCAGTAGGCTCCCCTTGATCATGCAGCCTATTGTAGACACCAGCCACAAGGTTCACTTTGTTGCCTTGGTCTCTGATTCTTACCCATGAGAATATGTATCCGTATATATATAATAGTGTATATATGTATTTAGTATTTTAATTGTTTTCTACAGATATTATGAAGTGGTTGTAGCTCTTTTTTTCCTGAAGAATATCAGATATGGAAAATGTGTTCAATCGAGATCAATGAAATTACAGTCACATCTGCCCTGTCTTTACTTGAAATTAATAAAAATTAACTTTCTCCATTGTATCTCAAAGGTAATGTAAGTGAGAAATTTGGTTCTTGGTTTGTCACCCTCTGCATACTATTATCTTTACTGGGAAATGAGAAGTTTATTTTCTAAGCATACTTAGAAAATGTTTTAGGTATTGCAGGCTTGCCTTTGTGGACTTAAGTCACAAAAGTTCATTCTTGGAATTGTCCTTCACAGGAGCTTTAATACTCTGTTAGATCTGGTGTATAAATTAACTCGTAAAACTTCTCTCCTTACCCTTCTTCCCTGTAAAAGTTATATTTATAGTGTAATTGGGAGAAGAGAATTTTTGCATTTACTTAGGAAGGAATTAACTTTTTGGGTTTATTTTTGTGTTCAATTGCATCTCAGAATTCATCTAATATGAAGCTAATTTTGAGTCGTATGTGTGTAATTTCCTTCTTTTTTGTTTATTTTTTCATTTTCTAGAGAATTTATCAAATCTTTTGGCTATCTTTTCCACTGGAAAGCAATCTAGTTTATTCAATCACCTATTGAGGGTTTTCAAGGCCCTTAAAAATTTTCTTAATTTTTCTCTGCAATTTTTCCATGAATAAAATTAAACTGATACAATTCTAGAAATTTAAAATACCAAATCTTTGCAGTTATTTCCCTGCAGATACAAGTTTAGTATTAGGTGCTGAGATGAAATTATAGTTTTAGACTTTCTGATTCCAAATTATTTTGGTAATGGAAAAGTTGCATAAATACTGGGCTTCATGTGAACTGATGAATGTAGCAGAGTTGCAACACAGAATCTGAGACTTCTATTTACTGCTTTTAAAATGCTGTATGATTCTACAGCTCTGTGGTATAAGTTTTCCATGTCCAGGTAAGTAATTGTACTTCATGTAGAATTATCCTTCTGTAATACTGTTTCATGGATTTGAAACTGTACGATCTGGGAATATTTTAAAATAACACATATAGTGACTTTGTAACCTATTTTCCCGTTACTGTCAGATGGAATTGGTAGAAGAGAAAAACACAGTCAAGGCTCAATGTCGACAACTGGAGAAGATGAAAATTGAGTGTGATAAATTGACAGGGGAGTTAACCCAAAGTGAAGAAGAAAATAAAAAACTCAGGCGGAAATGTGAATTTGTAAGACAAGAACTGGAGAAAAAGGTAAACTCTACCTGGTTTTAACTGTAATTCCTCATTCTCTCTGCTGATAAATGTGTAAAATAAATGAGCTATAGAAATAGATGGTAAACTTAAAAAGAAAAGTACATATTAAAGAATATATGCAGTCATACTATAGTACACAGTTTCTATATAAATCAAAGGCAAAAGTGCTTTGGCTGAGTCATGTATAATCCTGTATCCCTCTAAAGAATTGCTAATATTATTTAAGAGTAGAAATATAGGTCCTGTTGCCTGCCCTATTTCTAATATAGGTACCTAACAAGTAGTTAACCAAGCACCTGTAGTTTTCTTCGCATTTCCTTAAAGTTGCTGTGCAGTTATGAATAATTTAGACCTAATTTGAAGTATATAAGCAATGTAAGAAAGGTAAAAGAAATTCTAAATAACTTGAAAATTATTTTCTGCTTGAATATTTCAAACATGTCAAGTTTTTAAGGAAATTCGTGTCTCTTGTAATTGCTCTCTTGTAATGGCATTGTAGTTCTAGAGGTGAACGCTGTCTGCCGGTCATTCTTGTTACCTACTGTTCTGGTTATATAGTATTTATTATACAATATTTATTTACAGTCTCACAACCTGTAGTTGTCAGCCTTTCTTTTTGAAAGTCTTCAGAGTTGCTGAATGTTCTTATTTTGTAACTCCTCTTTCTGTTTTCTTAGTTCTACTTTTTTCCGTGATTGGTTCCACAGCATTGCTTTTTAATATGTTTTTCTAAACATGAATGTATTTTACATTGTGCTGATTTTATATCTTCAGTTTCTCTTTCTGCAACATTGTTATTTCAGATAAGTAATTTGATACATGGATGAAGTTTTACTTTGTCCAGTGTAAAGCACATACTTGTCAGTATTTGATTAATGCATGTTAAGACAACATTGAAAATTATTATTTCTAATATTTGAAAAATTTTATTTACTATTATAGATTTTTCATTATATCTTCACCTTTAAGAAATTGATATTTAGCCTCTAGCTGGAAGGTTCTTGCTCTTCTATGTCAATTTAGTAATTTCTCATCCTTATGAAAAGAAATATTTTGTTAGACATTTATTTTAACTTGGTATAAGATTTGTCCAGTCATTTAATGTGGACTGCTGAATACTCATCTGTTAATTCTTCATTCGCTCAATCATTCCAAACTATTTAAAAGCAGTAAGAGGCCCGTGGATATTGTAGATACTTTGTGGCTTTTCAGGTTATTCAGTTTAATTCAACTCATATTTTATAATTATAAATTAAATGTGCTGCAGCCCTTAAGTTTTGAGCTTAAAATTTAATGGGCTTGTTTTGAATATATGTAAAATGACTGTTTAGAAATGCTATTAACTCCTTATGTCATCTGCTTTATGTTTTCAGCATATACTGTCAATTTGTTAGTCAGTATGCTGTAACCATTAGCCCTGAAAGAAAAATGTTAGGTGGGTTTTTTCTTTGGGTTTTTTTTGAAGTATGCAATAAGAAAATCTTAAACCTGGCATTTCTCTTAGCATGTTAAACTAACAGGAATCATTTTATAAGCTCAACTTCTCAGAATAAGTAGTACTTCAAATGAAAGTTCAAAATGTGTTTTTTCTAGGCTGGGATTTTTGCACTATAATACGTATTATTAATGAAATGTGTTTGTAGGAGTGTACATAGTTTTCTGTAGTTGATTGTAAACTAGCTTCAACCTTACCTATATTGGGAAGGTACATTTTTTCGATTGAGAAGATATTTTCTCTCTAAGCGTAAAAAGAATGGAGAAGCTTTTAAGCACACAATCTTGTGGTTTCAGCCTTTGAAGGCAGATGCAGAGTTACACTTGATGGTGTTAATCAGTTAACTTAGGATAATATTTACTATTTTGGTTTTATTGTGGATCGTCAGAAGGGATGTTAGGATGTGGAAAAAGGTAATACTACCTCTTGAGAAATCTCATATTGCGGTATTGAAGAGACTATTGTGTTAGAAAAGAATTCTCTTTTCCTTTTTCAACACTTTTTATACTTTTAATATAATTTCTGTGGTTAGTGCATATACTAATTCAAGGAAACATAGGTATTATAGATAGCTTAGATTTTTTAATTTTTTTGTGAAAGCTGAAGAGACAGAAAATAGTGGTAAAATTTTCTGTTTCTTTTCTTGTCATTCTGTGCACTTCTGAGTTCTTAGTGACTTCATTTCTCCTGTAAGCTTTGAAAGTAGAATGCTCAGAAATGCTGGCACACTCAGAAAATAAGGCAGATGAAAAATAAAGGAAAATACTGAGTTTTTTCTACTGTTTTAGTCATTGTCTTCAGGAGTGAAGATTGGCATGTGATGGACTGTGTTCAGTGAATAATGAGATAGCATAGGATAGTGACACTTGAAGCATATGTAAGGCCAATATTATTACCTTCAGAACACTGATCCAGACTGTAACTGCTATTTCAGTTCCCACATGTGTAATGCAGAAATACTGAAACCAGTGCATATTCTCAATTCTTGTGGTTCCTTCAGTTTGAAATAGCTACGGTCTAATTGAAGTATTTTTGGATGAATTAAATGAAAAAAGCAGGCTGCTTATTCAGGTATGGCTTTTTCACATTTGAACGTCACCTATATTAAACCCCCCATATTTTCCTAATAGGTGTAAAGCCTATATATGTATATCTACACAGCCTCCTGATCGGAGGGTGTAGTGAGGTGGGTGTCTGTCTCTTTTTCCAGGTAACAAGTGATTGGACAAGAATAAACAGCCTCTCGTTGATCCAGAGGAGGTTTAAGAGGTTAATAGGAAAAATTTCTTCACCGAAAGGGTTATCCAGTGCTGGACATGGGAAGTTACTCCTTCCCCATCCTTAGAAATTGTTAAAAGACATGTTTTAGTGATGGACTTGGCAGTGTTAGGTTTACAGTTGGACTCAATCTTAAGGGTCTTTTCCAACCTAAAGGATTCTGTGATTCTGTATGTATCCCATTTATGTTACATTAGAAATTACTTAGCTCCGCAGTGGTGTCTCATGAGAGCAGTGTATGAAATTTTCCAATAAATACAGTTCAAACAGTTGCTATTGCAGAGGTCCATAATTAATACATTTTTCAAAATTATTCTTGCCCTTTTCACCATTTTCAGTACACTTGCACATACTGAAGTCTGCCTGTTAAAATGTTTAGGCTTTGCTGCGTTACATCAATTGTGAACTAATTTCTCTTCTTTTCATGAGTTTTTTCATCAGTTTTGTTGTATTAATACAATGCATAATTTGATATATTGTATAACAAAACTGCAGCTGGGTTCAGTTTTGCATGGTAGCTCTATCATAGATACAAAATAAGAGAATCTGAATTTTAAAAAGCTATCTAACATGTTTAATGATCTTTCTGATATTAGGTGATAACATGAAATGCTTTCCTTTGTGCCAGTCACTGTCCTATGAGTAATTCTTCAAATACCTTTCCTTCAAGAATACACTAAATGCTGATCCAGGTTTCCTTCAGGGATCTCTCTTTATGACGACAGAGATTAGATGACTGTAACCAGTTCAGGAAAAAAGATAATAAGGAGAGTATTTGTTGTGGTCTTTCTTTTTACTTGTCAAAAAGATTTATAATTAAATGTCTGGTTTTGACTCTGAAAATAGGCTCTGTGATTGTTTGGGTTGGATGTGGCAGCAATATCTTCATAACCGATTTACAGAGCAAAGAAAATCAAGAGAAAAACTTATGAATACTATTAGAAGGTATTTTCTGTGGCAAGGAACTGAACTCAGTGCATGAGTGAATATAGTGTGGTTGAAAGCTGGAAAGATATATTGTGAATGATGTATGTTATATTGTTAATGAAATAATTTCTTTGTTTTGTTTTTCCTCTTTCAATCCAGAATAAACAGATCAGCAGTGAAGAAGATCATTTGAGAAGGATGGATGAGGCCAGACAGCAATTTAAGGATCAGCTGCATCACTTAGAAATGGAACAGGAATCCATTCTCACTATGATAGGAAGTGAAATTGATGCTGCTTGTGAAATTTTTGCTCGGGACTCCATGGAGAAATTCAAAGTAATTCTAAGTTTTAAGTATGCTGCAGATTTTATTATTTTCTTAATGAAAGTTTGTAGCAGAATTTGTATGCATTCTCACCTATCATTTAATTGGTATAGATAATTTTATGGACAATAGAATTACGAGTATTTATCTGGTATGGTTCCACATAGCTAGGTATTAAAATGGAATAATATGAAGATCTGCTCATATGTTAATAGATAATGCTTTCTTTTGCCATTTTTTTTGTGAGAAATAGTTCTCCTTTTGTTTGCTTGTGTGAAAGGTCCTTACATCAACCAGAATTTTGAGGCAGGTTTTCCTAGGCTGCTTCTTTAGAGGTGGGAAGTTCCCAAGAAAGACCTAAAAGGCTTTTAAAATTGGGGAAAAAAGAAAGAAAGGTTTTATTAAAGAATCATTTAGATGCTTTGGTAGAGAAGTAAATGCTGGAAGTGAAGAGTTTATAATGTCCTCTTTTGTGGAGCAGGTTCTTATACCCAGAATACTCAGATTCAAAGTTCAGGAAACTTGTTGCTTGCTGTAGCTTTTTTTTCTTTCTTTTTATTCACTTTTGCTTCTCCCACAACACTTGTCTCCCATTAGCTTTTTCTTGAGCATTATGATTTGGCCCCAGGGACAGAACCCTCTCTTTTTCCCTCCAGATGATTTTATGTGACCAATTGTCTTAAACTGACATTGTACACAGCTGAGGAAAAAAGAAAACAGACAGTTCAAGTCAGCTTGTCACGATACTCGCCGACATTATGCGTACTAATCCCAGAAGCGCTTGACCTGGTGGCTTTTTAGCCTTAGCCGTAACCACAGAGGACACTCGCGTTATGACGGTTTTGTCTTGCTATTGAAGCAGGGCATGCTTTCTACTCTACAGTCCGTGGCCACTTGACAGGGCTGGGCTGCTTTTGAAATAGACATTTTTCAATATTGAAACTGAAAAGACATATTTTAAATATCTTTATTTTACTTTCTATTTGAGGCTTTTAGCCTCACCTGTTTTTTTTAAGGTGTGGAGAGAAGTTGCTTAGTTTTAGCCTTATAGTATGTTTGTGCCTTTTTCTCCACTTACCTGTAGAGTTGGATTATTGCAGCACACAAACAGATGGGAATTCTAAGAAAATGTATTTGACAAACAAGCTTTCTCCTTTGTATCCTTACAAATAAGTCTTTTCTTTAATTAAGTCTTTGATCTGCTGTAGTTGCCAGATTCTTGTTGCCTCCTTGGACTTGTTTCCCACCTCCTGCAGAGTTTTTGGATCAAGTTTAACAGATTTCTGTTTCCACAGTTCTCCTTATTTATCCTCTTTAACCATTTATTGCTGGCAATCTTAAAACAGATTTAAATCTGTTTGTTTTTTTTTCACTAGACAGCTACTTTGAAAACAAATGTTAAAACCGTTTTTTTTTTGATGCTTGGTCTGATTTTTTTTTTTAAAAGGGTAAGAAGTTCACTGTGTTATATTGTTCCTCTGCCCAGTACTTTGGGTATTGCCAAGATTTCTAAAAGTTTTCAAACAAGTTCTAAAGAAGTTGCCACTGCAATTGAGGTCAGCAATGAGGAATTTAATGGACAAATACTTGTATTCAGAGAACTTAAACAATAGGCTTTATCTTCCCTAATAAAAAATTTACTGGATTTTTTTATAAACACCACGTACTGGTGTTCTAAGCAAAGAATTCCACATGTATTGTTCCTACTTATTTTACCAGTCAGTCTTTAGCTATAAGAAGTCTTGTGCTTGCAGTAACTACACCAGTCAGGCTTAAACTATAAACTGAATACTGCTTTCTTTGAATATGGTTACACAGAATGAGATTTTCTGTCATGGAAGTCACGACTTTCAGGTATGCATTGCTTTGTAAAGTCATGATGAACATGCTCACTGAAGCATTGCTTTTTAGCTGTGTCCTTATGTAAAATGTGTCATGTAAAACATACATATGTACATAATGAGATGGTGCAGTTTAGGCACCTTTGTTCTTGGTGTAGTTAATAAAGCCCATATAAATATCTCTTTAAGACACAGCCTAGTTACAAAAGTTATTGGACCAAGACTAAGAGTACATAAAGATTTGCTGAATTGCAAAATGTGGTAAATTAAAAAACAAACAAATAATCCCCCATGAAATCTTTAAATTAAAGAAAGACACAATGTAGTAATCATGAGACATGACTGCACAAGATAAAGGATGAGTTGGACATAAGGTTAATAGTTTACTTTATTTCATTTGAGAGAGCAGCATATGAGACTTTTTTCCCCTTCCCCTTGTGTATCAAATCATAAAATGGGAAAAAATCCATTATCATCACCTCTTTAATAAGTAATATAGAAAACATGTATAGAAGTACCTTTAAAACAAGTTTAACATAGAATGGAAGAAAAAACAGTTGAATGACTTTGAAATTGGCCTTTTCTTAAGAAATGGTAATTTTAAAGTAGAGACTGGTTGTATTATTTGGAAATATTGTGCTATACATACTTTGATGCAGAGCTGTGTTCTGGGGATGTTCAAAACATATCTTTGTAGTGATTCTTTAGAGAAAACTATGCAGATTCAGAATACAACAACTTGGTTTCATTGAAACTTAAGTTGCACATTTAAACAAAATTTGTGTCAGTAAGTTTGCATAATTTGCTTTTAAATGTGACTTGATTATTACTAGATAGTGTAAATTATTTACAGATATGATTTCCAAGCTGGATTTTGAGCTAAGAATATTTATTTGATGATTTTCCAGTAAGTGGGAAAGGCTCTTTCTCCTTTCTATGTCTAATTCCCATTTTTATGCCTTTTTCATTCTGCCGTGCTATTCCATAGGCAATATCACTAACACCAACAGTGCTGAATGATCCTCATCGCTGGTTAGCAGAAACAAAGGTAACAGTAAACCTCCTGAAATTCTACTGAATAAGCTAATATCCAACATTCATAATCATTCATCTGAAAGTGTGTTTGAGAAGGCACTTAAAGGGAAAAAGGAAAAATACAAAAGCATTTCTTTGGCAACAACTCTGATTTTCCCAGACTGTTTTTTCAGCTGATGGAATAATTTTCCAGATTTTAGTATCTAGAAGAAATAGCTATCTTTATATCAAAATAAATAGCAATGCTGTTTTTACAAAAAATTGCGTTGAGGTAATTGCTTTGATATCCTTTAGATCTGGTTCAATTATTTTCAGACAAGATAAGCATGAGAATGTAGTCAGCAGGTTATGTTTCTTTTACAGAATTATAACAAGGTAATAAATATTTTTAAATAAGGCTGTTATTTATTATATCTAAAGGATATTAGACTGAATTCCTAGAAAATGAACTAATTTTCCCATCCTTTGTTTGAAGCTTTTGAATCTTTGTAGTCTGGAGATGAGGCTGAGGGGAGACCTAGTCACTCTCTACAACTGCCTGAGGCTGTAGTGCTGTGGGTGTTGGTCTCTTTTCCCAAGTAACTAATGATAGGACAAGAGGAAGTGGCCTCAAGTTGCATCAGGGGAAGTTTAGATATTAGGAAAAATTTCTTCACTGAAAGAGTGATGAAGCATTGGAATAGGCTGCCCAAAGAAGTGATGGAGTCACCATCCCTGGAGGCATTTAAAAACATGTACTTTTGGCACTTTGAGACATGGCTTAGTAGGCATGGTAGTATTGGGCTGATGGTTGGACTTTATGATCTTAAAGGTCTTTTCCAACCCAAATGATTCTATGAATCCTGTAATGTGGATGCACACACGCTTGAAAACTTCATTTTGCCTTTTGTTTTGCAGCTTTTCCCCAACTGTCCCAACTCACACACAAACACAGTAACACATCTCTTATTCAATATCTTTTCAAAGTTGTAGAAGACATGCCTTTCCCTGCACCCCCCCCCGCCTTCAGTAAAAAAAGTCAAAACCAGAGGAGAATTGACTTCAGGAAAAATTGTAACTGTTTGCATGACTTAGAAAAAAAGACACACAAAAAAACCCCCACAACCAAAAACCTCAAAACCAACTAGACACCAAAAAAATGATGTATTGCTCTTCACATACAGTTGTCAACCAAAACTCATGTGTTTCAAGACTCTTTGTGAAGGTCAACATGTATCCTCTTAATGTATGAGTGTCCCCATTTATTATTGTTATTTAATAATAGGTACAAATGAGTATTCTGTGACTCCAAAGATAATTTGATCAGTTAACATTTGTGTCCTATTATTTTCATTAGAATTCCTTACTTTTTATTGCCCCATTTTTTTAATGTAGACTAAGCTTCAATGGCTGTGTGAGGAGGTAAAGGAGAGAGAAAGTAAGGAAAAAAAGCTGCGACGCTACTTACTCCAGAGCCGAGAACAACTGAAACACTTTACACAGATGAAGGAGGCTGAACATCAGGCTCTCTTTAAACAGATAAAAAAGCAAGAAAAACTTCTGGAAGAAGTTCATAGAGAAAAAAGAGGTATGTTGCTGGTTCCACTTATATTAAAAGTGAGATATAATTTCAAAATTCTAGTACTTCTAATTCTTGTGGCACCTTAATATGTATTTTATCAACTTTCTTTCCCTCACGATCATTGTCTAAAAGCATAATGATAGAATAAAAAACATAATATAGCTGATGTTGAGCTATAACCAAAGGAACTGGAGCCAGGAATTTTTATGAGAGAAGAGAGGAGGGAGGACATGTCGTATGAGGTTAATTCTTCATGTTAAGACTTAAAAATATCTCAAAACCTGCACTGAATATTTTGAGAATATTACTTCCCTAGTGGCTGCTTGCACGCTTCCTCTAAGGTACTGTCCCAGGCAAAGAGCAAATTTTTGAACGAATCAGGAAAATGTGGAGATCTGGGAGTCTTACAGGAGGACCTAGAAGGAACATGATAGAAAAAAGAAATTAAGCCACTGCATCAAAATATTCACTGAGAAAACACTGACACGGCATCCAGGGATCAGAATTTCCATGTTGAAATAGAATCTTTGGTTCCACCTCTTTCATATAAAATTTTGTTGGAGGATCTAACTGGGCCTGAAATAATGGAAGGCCACATGGTGATGGGACTGTATTTTGACATCAATGATCATCTGGTGCTAACCTGTCCTATGGAGGAGAATAAAGTACTTTTACTCAAAGTCTGCATGTAGGTGAGCTATGATCTTATAACACCCCTTGTGGGCTGACTTTTCATCTGGTTCGCATCTTTTTATGTAATATGTTAGACTACTATTTGCATACCTTACTACATCATGGTACAATCTTTCATTGTAATCTGTTGTCTCAGTTTCTGAAAGAAGACATCTTCTCTCAGGTTTTCTTTTCCTGTGTTTTCTTTAAAAATCTTTTTCTGGCCTTCGTTCAGGATTCAATACTGATAATGCTGGGCTAATGTTTGTGTCACGCAGAATAAGTACTCTTTGTAGTCATTTTGTATTTAGATTTTTGTATTTGATGTAGACTTGGATTAGATGAGAGTAAATTTTAAGTGTAGCTATAGCTTCTGGTAGCTGACTTAATTATTATTGAAAGTATTTTGTGAAATATTGTAACAAAAATAAAACAACAGCAAAACAGCAATAGCAATAACAAATAAAAACATTCTTGTAAATATTTTATAGAACAATGCAGGTTATTTGCTTTACAAGAATAGTAAGATCCTGTCAAGATTTTCTTCTTCCATGTACAAAAACTTAAAGAGAGCATGCTTTGATCTTTCTAGCTTGAATGTTTCTATTCATATTGTTCATTTGTTTAAAATGATACTGCCAAGATCCTGATATAATATTAATAGTGTTTTAATGTTCTTTGAATAATTATCTACTAAGATGATCTCCCTGAGGCCTTTATTTGCCTTGTTAAATTTAAGTGCATAGGAAATAAATCAAGCTTTATTTTTTTTTTTAATTCTACTGTACCTGATTTGGTTTAGGCATTGTGGAAAAATTCACAGCCTGCATTTAGATTTCAATCTATAGGCAAAGTTTTCATGGGAAATTATTAAACTGAAGAGAGTGATAAAAAGTAATGCTGATCACTGAGCACAAAAACTAATATTTCATGTCATACCTTCTATTTATAAGGACCAAACCTTTGTTCCTTCCAAATATGCTCAGTTCCATTTATTACTTGACATATTAAAACTTATGTAATTCTAATTAATTGTATTTTCTTCTGTCTGCTTCTAAAGGGAGATGCTGGGTAAAAGTAGGTAAGGAAAAGGAAATAACAGTTACATAGTTGTTAAAGTTTTCTATGTAACGCAGAATGATTTAAAATTCCACCAAATACACGATGAGAAGTAGGACTGATAGAAAGATAACAAGATGCCACCAATGCAGGCCAGTGTTAGGTTTAAGGCCTGGGGGCAGGATACATGCACATGCTGAGAATCCAGCATCACATAGGTCTGAAGGTATCAGCAGATGAAGGTGTGTAACTGCTCTTGAAGGTGTGTAACTGCTGTTGTTTTTTCCCAAAACATCCTCCTTACTGTCTTCACTTAAAAGTACCCATAAAAGGTTATTGTTTTTTAATATTTCTAATTTAAACAACTAGTAGTAAGGGAGTTTACTATTTTATAGGAAAATGGGAGTGCTCAATTTAGTTTTATAAGGAGTCAGGAGAGTTTGTATGTAACTGTCAAGCACCTTATTGCCTTTTTACACTCCACCTTTTTTAATGAGATATAATTTGAAACCTGGTCAGGTGGTGGAGGTGTTTTTGTTGTGGTTTCTTTCTTTCCTTTTTTTTTTTTTTTGACACTGCCACAAAAACAGTTGGAGGAGGCAAGAAGGTACTTCCATTTACAAAGCCAATGATTATGTACTTAATTAAGCGTAATCTTCATGTATGGAAATTTGATTCACATAATCACATTCTAATTTGATTAGATCTGATAGTGAACAGGTTTTTTTGGATGCAGATGAAGTTATCCTGACTTGGCCCAGTAGCAGTGAATTTATTTAGCTTTAGCTGCCATGGTGTCACAGGCCTTGAAGCAGTAGATCCTCTACTTTTAGTAATATTTGAAACTTTAGAACAAACATATACTGAATGAATAATTTGACAGGGAAATGAAAAATAACTGAGTTCTACCACAGGTAATCTGAGCCGAACTTCCTGGTATTTCATTAATTTGATGAGTTAGCTGGTACCTACCAAATAACGAATAGAAGTAACAGAAATCATAGTATGTCTGTCATCTGTATAGCATTCAACATGGGACTATGTAGGAAATGACTAATATAAACCTGTTGATTTAATATAAGAACAATAAATTAAAGTAAGGGACTAACAAAGAGGTAATTATTGAAAGGGGTAGTTAGTACTATTTCATTGATGTTGATCTGTAGACTCATTTTTCTTCATGAGTGACCTTAGTATGAAGAGTAGAATACCATAATAATACTTGGAGCCTTAGAAAACTTGGTGACTTTGTTGGCACACAGGAAGTGAAGTAGACTCGGGATCATTTAATTTCATTTACCTGATGCCAAGGAAGGAATTTTTATGTATTATTTATTTTTACCATTTTTCATAGAAATTTTGAATTTGAAGGTGAAATCAGAAACTCATGATAATGTTCACATGTTAAGCACTGCACAAAGTTTTGAGATCTTTTTGTTAATGCACTAAGAAATAGGCAAATTGACTTGGTATTCAGTACAATTTGTCTGAATTTAATGACAGGTCATGGTACAATGTATGCCACAATAATGGACTTACAATCTACATTTGAATTTAATTGGCTTGTTTCACAGTCATGTCAACATGAGTTCTTTTCAATTTGAAAACTATGACCTTCGTTCCACCGAATCAATTGTTTTTTTTAAGTTGGTAGATGGTGGGGGAATAATAGAATGCATGTCTGCTAATGTGAGTTCTGAGTACTATTATTCATCAAGTGATGCATTTAAATGTTTCTAAAGGGTTTTTTTATGTTTTAAAAAATAGTTGACATACAAAATATGACTTTTTACATTTCTTGGACAAATATTCATACATATTGAATGAAAAGCCCAGGTTTAATTATGATGCAACTAATAGAATGTAAACGTAAGTAGTTTAATATTGAAATGATTTGGATGTGAAGATTGGAAAAGCTACTTTCCCAAATGAAAAAAAAAAGCATGTCTAATAGCATAAATAAGTGTAAAGCTGAAAGGAGAAAGCAATGTATCAAAATGATATCAAATTTAAGCTAAAGAGATGGAAAGGTGATTGGCTTTTTTTACTTGAAGATAAAAATGGAAGAAGTACTTACAGAATACTAAGACACAGCAGTAAGGCAAATGAAGGCAGAATGGATTTACTGTAATTGAAAAAAGATCCTTAACTCATTTTTTTTTAACACCGAAGTATACAAGGCAGTATTGCTTAATAAAATGGATTTTCAGTCAAATTTTCAGTAAATGGATGGAAACATTTTTTGCTGCATTTGAAATTATGCAGATTTTAGGTTGAACATTTTATCAGAAAGACTGAATCTATGAATATCCATGGATGTGCTTGACTGTCCTCATCCATACACACTACTTGGCTGAGTACTTAATGTAGTCTAAAATACTCCATTAATTCAAAATTGCATTAATCAGAAGTTATAAAAGCAAAACAGCAATTGTATTCTGAAGAAGATAAAATTTTATTTCTCTTCAAATGATTTGATGTTATAGTTTATTCATATTTTTTGGAGGGAACGAATAAAAATAGAGATTTATGGTGGACATACCGAAAGTACGTAGGGTGAATATTCATTCTGCTTTATTGACATATATGTTTCAGGAAGTTTTATAAGCTTAAATACATCTACTAAAACACTTGACTATGTCACTTTTTTACCTTTCTCCTTCTTCACCGAAGCATTTGTAGATATCTAGAATATTGTAGGCTTTTGCATCCTCCTTATGAATTTCTTTAAGAGTGTTAGCATTATCACAGTCCTGCCTGTGGTGGTAAACTGATTATGTGATATAATCCTGACAAACAGAAGTAAGGTAACATAAAGCTTACATTGATCCTTGATGTCCTTTCCAACCTGATATTCTATGATTCTGTAATTCTATGATACGAGATTCAAGAATGAGGGTATAATAAATGAAGGCAATACAGTAATATAGTATAGAGTTTCAGGATGGTGTATGGAGTAGGAGAAGTTTCGTAGCTATCTGGTGATATATCAAGACTGACTGCAGTTTTCTTCCCTTCTTGATAAGCATACCATCCTGGAGAGCTGAGAAATTCAGAAGGCTAGCAATATTTTTAAATACCTAAGAACTGAAGAGGATGTGGGATCTGATTTCAGGTTTGCAGAGTTGTACTTTATATAGAATTCACTGCTTAGCAAGTTATTTTTCTAGCATGCCACACAATGGAATATTTCAGTAAGTAACAGCTTAGATAAAAATTTCTTATATTTCTTCTCTTGAAGTGATTTTGATCTCGTAATCAAATTGATTTTAATAGCATTGCAGTAAGAATTCAATATTTTGACAAAGTGGACAAGGTCTGAGGAAATAAAAGGTATAAATTAAATTTTCTTAACTAAGTTTCACTTACATTCTGGAATCAGTGAGCATACAGAGGTGTTCTCACAGATCTATTTCAAAATTAGTCCAAATCACAAGGATTTTATTATTATTATGTTGAAGGTAGGAAAAATCCTGTCTTCCAGATTTGCACCTAAGATGTAGTGCAAATTTCTTTCACTTATCCAATTTTACATATCTAGCTAGAATGGGTAGTCAGAAAAGCTCGTCATACAAATCAATGAAAGTCTATGTTTGATTCTAGGAGCACTCATTGATTTCCTTTAGCTGCTTGTTGGTTTGTTCAAGAGAGCATATTGGTTCCATCTTTTCATCAAGAGTAGAACATCCACATTTTTGGAAAACATAGTCAAGATGCTTACTACAATCTTATTTTTATTTTTCACAAGGAAAAAATTCTATTCATAACAAACCCCTTGAATCTTTTGCCATGTCCACTCCCTCTAAATTTGGTAATCAAAGTGAATCTCATGCACACATAATAGTAATTTATTTTCTCTTTGGTGAATGTCTGGATTCTTAATTTCTGATCACAAATATTTTTGGCCTTTTATTTTGCCAGCCTTAACTCAGGATAGACTCAGCTGCTTGAGAGCTATTATGTGGGGACTTACGTTTGCGTTTGTTTAAAAAATCTATATTAACTAGGTGAATAGCATTGACTGAGCTCAGGCCGTGGCCTTATTTACATATGTGTGTACCTTTCTTGATCTTTCAGTCTTTGTATTTATGAGATTTCACTAGCTTTGTCCATATTTGTTAGTGTGCCAGAGTATTTATAAACGTGAATTTAGTTCTGAGGGCAGCTAATCCTGTGTACGTATATTGCAGTTAGAGTAGCTGATTACAAGAAAAAGCAACATTAAGCTGTAGTGATTTTTTTTTGAGTTTGTTATTGCTTGAATCCCTTTAAGATATTATAAGCATTGTAATTTTGCCTTCTTTACTAAATATTTTCTTTCTATACAAAAGTATAAGTTTTTCTGCTACATTAAGGCTCACTTATGCTCTGGGAATAAAAATGCAGGGCAGAAACAGTGTAAAGAGATTCTGGAACATGTGTCTTCCAAGAAAATCTTTCTTGGAATCTATTGAAATGTATAGAAGTTAACTATGATGTGATATGAGCGGAGTCCACCCAGTTCTCTTGTTTCAGGATAATATAATGCTACTTCAGAGAAGGTGTCGTACAGTCAACAGAGAGATGTGGTTTAGCACAATAATACTGGATGTATTTGACAAGGTCGCATCCATTCTTTTTTTAAAGTAAGTAAGGCTGCCTTACTCTGATTAACATAAAGGCCATATTCTATATCACTGCTCAGCATCTACACTCTATAATCAACTTAAATTATTACGTTTTTAGAATTGCACTCACGTAGATTATATTGGTAAGTAAGGCTTAAGGAAGTAATGGTTCTAGTCCTGAGCTATGATAATTTTATGTTAGATGCTTTTGTCACAAGCACAAACCTATGCCAGGCAAGTCTGTGGTGTTATGCTTTATGCATTTAGTTTATGATTCATTCTGATCTTATTCTGATTAGGTTCATTGCAATCAGAAGTCAGAAGAAAAATTTTTTTGTGTGTGTTGTCTTAGATTTGAGGATACAAACCCAAATTTTAGTTGTTTTTAGTGATGATGTCATCCCTGTTAATCATACACTTTGCTACTAGTTTTATCAGGTGTGAAAATAAATGAAGCATATTTTATAAAGATTTTGGTAAGTGATTTCTGAAGTATGGTGTCCATTTATTTTAATTTTGGGGGATTTTTTAGTTTTTCAGCTAGGTTCAGTGACGATTATTTTTATTTAACTGCTGTGGAAAGTCTAGATTCAAACAGCCTGTTACATTAAACCAGATTTGAAATGTAGATAAAACTTTGCTTTGGCAAAATTTTATCTTTCAAATTATATTCCTTTTTTTTAAAGCAAATAAATCTAATTTTTGTTTGAGCCAGGAATACTAAAGCAGAAAGTGTTCAAGCAGTTCAAAGTACAGAGATTGGGCAGTACATTGAGTGCAAATACACTGACATGGAGCAATCTTTGTTGCTTAAACCAAGAAAAAAGAAAGTAGAAAATTATGAACCAGTGAAAATCAAAATATTGCAAAATCTTTCTCTTATGTTTAATTTAATAGTGAAGTATATATACTGTTTTGAATATAACTTTAAGCCTTGTTTTGCCCTTTTTAGTATTGTTTCTTTCTTTCCCATTTATTTTGTTCTTTTCACGTATTACCTCATTGTCTTTGTATGACAACACAGTCATTTCTGTGGCAGCAAGAAACATCACAAGGTATTTTAAGGTCACCTTGTACTAAACAGCACATGGGAACCTCAAGTAGAGAATATTCTTGTTAACCAGACATAATGGAAGGAATCTGAAGGGTTTCAGAGAAACTCTTCATAATACATGTTTTTGAGCTTCAAAATGCATAGAGTTGAAATATAATTGCTATTCAAATAATTTATTTCTTCTTAATAGTGTTCTTGCCCTTTAAATAGTGTTTGATTTTTTTTTTTTTTAATGTGGTGAGGGAAGGAGGAGGGAGGACTTCTAAGTTATTTTAAACTTTGCCAAAATGAACCTGCATTCAGAGTCTTGGAGGAATGGAAATAAGCCCAAAACATTTGGAAATCTGCCCTGTGTTTTTTGGTATTGGAAAACTGGAAATATCAATCTGGAGATCATTGCTCTAATTATCTAGAATTTTATGCAACTGTTTTTGTTTGCCATTATCTTTTTATACACTCATAAAAATATGGCTGCCATTGTGAAAAAGTGAAGGTAAGAAATGGGATCAAACTATGGCTGAAATATTTTTTCAGGCTTCCTTTCGTATTTTATTTCTTTCTGAATCACATGCTTTAAGTGCTTATTTGAAACTTGTATACAGATTTACAGTTTAGAAAGCGTGATATGTCTTTTAAAAATTAAATTGCTCAGTTTGTAGTGCACACTAACAGTAAGAGACTGAATTATGAGTTTTACCTTTTGGTTTACATACTGAAAATGAAATCAAAATTAGCAGAAGTAACCTAGGGGATGGGGATTTAATGTATGTTGCATAGGTAGGATCTATTATTATTCTTTTCTTCCTGTTGTAAATTACAACTTTTTTTCCTAAACCAAGGTAAAGACCTGGTGTTCTAAGAACTATTCGGTTTTGCTTTTTCTTTTTTTTTCTTCATCTGTTGAAATGATGGCATAGGAGTGTATATAATCACAGTTATACCATAACACTGCTTTAGCATTACATAGTAAAGAGACTCTTGTAAGCATCTGTACAACTTTATCAGAATTCCTTGACTTGGCATGGAAGGCTTTGTCATGCTTTCAAGTTATATAGTGTTTCCATACCAAATCAGTATTACTGATTTACAATTGCTATAAACCAAACCAAACAAACAAAAAACCCCGAAAAAGCCTCAAAGGATCAACACACACACCTTCAAGCTTGTGTCTTGGATTTAATATTTCCTGCAAAATACATAACAGAAGCATGCTCTCCCTTACTCAGTCTTCATTAGGTAGAAATAACATTTCGAGGAAATTCTTAATATCTGATTAATTAAGTAATATGTTGTCTTTCAGGAAATGAAACTGAACCAAGGGGTCTATAGTCATCCCACCTATTGACAGAGTCAAAATAATTTTACTCTAAAATACAGATGAATCATGTTGGAAATTTGAGTAGAAATGAAAAGAAACTTATTAAAAAATCTTAGATATTAAAGCTCTTGAAATTAACAAAGTATTTGAAAATTTGCATATTGCTGTATTATATATTCAAAATCTTTAAAAATTAGAGCTGTTTTGGTTTTGCCCAGGATTTGTCAGGCTGTATTAGAGTATGTATTTCAGTGTAATTCATCGATATGTTAACAGCTGAAATGCTTTTTAAATTCCACCCCGCCCCTTTTTTTTTTTTGTTGCTAAAGTGAATTCTAATGATATTGTGTATTTGGAGAATTGAAATTTCAGTTCTATTTCACTAGCAAAAATGTGTCATTTTGAGAAGAGCTTCAGATACCAGTAAAACCAGCTCTTAATGTTAACTGTATACAACAAAATAGTTTAAAGAATAGACATCACAAGTGAATCCTTGAAAAAAAGGGGTACAGGCTTGTGGCTTTTTTTATATGAAAATTAAATGAACTAAGTGGTTAATTAATCTATTTGCATTGGTTTCCTTTTGGTGGTTTAAATATGACAAATTGCTAGGTTCTAATCAATTTAATCAACATATGACTTATTAGCATCTTTAGGGTAATAAATGACTGTTTCCAAAATTCAGCTTGTGTTTCTTTTATTGAAACTTTCCTTTCCTTTTGACTGAATTTCCTTGGCTTTGGTTTTAGAAAATGGGAACTGGTTTTGGTACTTGTAAATGCTTTACAGATTTTTTAATTAAAGACATGCTTAAGGATTTTACTTTATGAGATGAGGCAGGCAAATTAACTATGTAGTTAATATAGTAGTAATGATTAGAACAATAAGCTATTATGTATTTTTTCCAAATAAGGAGTTTGTCTCTGTAATTTATTAAAAATCTACTTGTAATGATGGGCACTTATATTGAAATCTTCTTTATTGTAGGCAAAGAGAGTTACATTATCATTCTTACCTATATCTATTATGCCTTTAGGATAAGGTCATAACATAGTCTTGGGCATGATTAGCATACTTTTGCCTATTTTATAAAGGACTCAACTTGCAGGTTATTAAGCACTGTTATTAAACATTTCTGCTGTAAAATTTTGTTTTCTTGCTGGACAGACACAATATCTGCATCATAGAGATAATGTGCTTGCTCCTGGTTATGTATAAAAAAAGAAAAGGAGAGTTAAGGATAAAGCTGAATCTCCTACTTCTCAGTCTTATTTCATGATTCTAGACCACTTTTCTATTCTGAAAACTTTTTTAAGATACAAACACTGGTCTTGCAGTATTTATTTTCCAGTATTTGACCAACACCTTTGTGTGACATTAAATACTGCCAGTATTTGCTTCTGTTTAACTGAAAATATTAATTGTAAAATTTGTCACATTAATTCTTGTTTCACAATTTTAACACTTTTAAGTATTATTTTGTGGTGGTTTTTTAATTTGTTTTTAGTATGTCTCGTAAATTGAGTTACCTACCACTAGAGAAAGGAACAAAATACAGAACAAAGAAAACACAGTCAGTGAAAAATTTATGTACTTCATGCATACATTGATACTATTAATAATTGTATAATCTATGTTGTACATATTTCAACGGCCCGGACAAGAAATTTATCTTTCTGATTTTAGTTACGAGTCATAACACATTACTTTCTTGGTTAGTCTGAAGCTGTAGGAACAGCATTTTCTGGGGAAAAAAAATGTTTTAATGTTGTCTGTATTGAAAAACTTTGCCATTTTCAAAGTCAAATGACCAGACCATGCCATTTCTTACAAGATACTACATCAAATGGAAAATCCTAATGAAAGCACTTTTTTCTGATACAATACACTTAGAATCCACAAAGCACATTTTTATTAAGGCAGATTTCAAAGGACAGAATTAACTTAGAAACAATCTTGAGTATAATGCAAAGACTGTAAAATTGCCAAAATATTGTTTAATGATTTCGATACAGAAGTTAGTTTTAAAAAATATAGTAGAAACTTTTTATACCTCACTATTAATGTATATGATGTAAAGCTGATACTTTTCAAGTGTTCTAAAGGGATTTTAAGTATGTTGGGCTATGTTTTATCATTAAAGTTACTTCTTAAGTAAGAGTAGGATTTAAGTATTCGATTATATGCATGCTCATTCTTAAAAACTGGAAAAGTATGAATACTTTTTTTCGATACTAAGACTTGCATACACAGACTCGTTTAATGGTGTTGAACCATGGATTTCTAATGTATTACGCTGAAATATATGCTGCTAGGAAACAAGCAACAGCGTGTGTTTAAGATCTGACCATTTAAAGTTGGAATGATTCTCATTTATTGCAAAATATTTCAAATTTAAAAATGCCAGAATATTCTATCAATCGCAATATATGTATTTTATATACAGTATGTATATAGCATAACGTCTCCAGACTGACTTCTGACATTGTGGAGTATTTCACTGAGGGGAATAATAACTGGAAGCCTCCTAAAACTTTTTTTTTGGCTAATTTTAAAATGACTGTGTTTTAAAATCTAATATATTTACTGTACACTGAAAGAAGAGCTCCTGCTTTAATCTGGTACTAAACTACCTTAGATTCTGATTTCTAAAATAGCTTGCTGTAATCAACAGATTAGACTTGTTCTGTGGAAGAAAATTTTGATTTCCAATGAATGATTTACAATAAAAACAGTATTATTACTACTAATTGAAAATTTCTTCCTTACTGTGACTAAGAATCAATGGTATGACCATAGAGGTCAGTCAACTATATGATTATGCATTTTTCATGTGCTGGCCTGTTGCTATCATAAGAATGGGTTTTAATGTAAAATATTTTTAGTTCACAAAGTTATTATTTATTATTTCCTTAAACTGTACTCTGCAGAATAAGTACGATTCAACTTAAGCATTTTATTTACTGCAACTCACCTTGTGTGGTTTTGAAATTAACTTCTCTTTTTTGTTAATCAGGAATTAAATACTGCAGATTGGTGATGATTTGATAGCTTATTAATAATCTCACTTATCTGAGTAGTACCGTTCAGTATTGGACTGCATCTGGGTTTGGGAGAAACATAGGTAATTATAGTGTTAGTTCATTGATGTGGGTACCAGCTACAGTCAGGGAGTTTTTGCAGAGCTGTGTAAGTCTGCTATCATCAGACTTTATTCTTTTTCCCGAGACTTACTCTTGATCTGGGACCTGTAAGAGACAGTTCTGTTTTCTTGAGTTAAGTAAATTGTTTTAAAGACTCTGCCCTGTCTTAGCAGAGTAAACAAGATCCAACAGAAACAAGAGTTTATTCCAGAAGTTCCAATACTGTTGTCCTTCAGCCTAAGTAAACCAGTTTGCTGATACATAAAATACACACCAAAAGAGCAGCAGGACAGACATTTACAAGATACAATAGAAGCTGCTATTCAATGGGAAAAAAATGTCAATGAATGATAAATTTAGTCCTTTGGGAGGGTCAGATGTGCATGGCAGAAGCACAGTTGTGTGTTGCGCTGTGACATTATACTATGGGTAATGAAAAAGGTTGGAAAAGATGCTGTCAGAAAGCTTGATATAGTCAGAGAAACCTAGCATGATTAATTTCAAAGGTTATTTTGAAACTTAGTTGTCTACGATTTGTATTTTGATTTCATTGTTAATATTGTAGAATGTCATACAGAGGAAAATGCCTAGTCCTTATGTTGACTAAAAGACCTTTTGAAATAAATATGCTGGTAGCAAAAATGCATTGTTGCAGCAAAGTGAAATTATACTGGATAAAGGGGCTAAAACTTACAGACTCCACAGAGAAGGATACAATCTCTTAGGTAAGGGGCATAAAACAATTTCTGAAAAGCAAATCCACCTTCTCCTTTTGGTTATTTTCTTGTTTTCTGGAAAAAGTTAAGACCCGTATTTTCACAGTGCAAGATATGATTTTAAGCTAGGGCTTAAACTTGTATTTTTAGCCTCAGCAGCTTCGATATGGTGTCATTGTTGCATAAGACAAAACACATAAAAAGCACAAGGGAAGAGAAATTTAGCCATTTAAGATTACTAAAGGATATAAAAATCTAGATAGTATGAATCTTCAATACTTCAATACTTCAAGCGCTCAAGAGGCATGAGCGGATCAGTGCACGTTTTAATCTATGTCTCGTAACAGTTATACCCTTCAAGGGCATATCTGGTGAAGCACACTTACTCTTTGCTTGGTATCTCTCTTTCTGTTCCTAACACTGTTGAGAATTATTTCCTAACCTGGGAGATGAGGCCCCAGTTAAGAGCGCTTTCTAGGTTTCTGTTTGTTAATATACTTTGTAAACTGTACTACAAGACAATTTTACCATAAATATATCAAACATTTTATCAGCTTTGCCAGCATCAGTTTATTCCCAATATTTTGTTGAGACTAAACAGACATGCAACTATGATGTTAATAGGTACAAAAATTAGGTGTGCAAGATATACAATGTGTTCTCCTATTTATAGTGGCATTTTTGTGGTATTCTGATGGAGTCATTTTGCTGCTACTTTGCTAAATGTTAATTGAATGTCTCTATAGTGTTGGGAGGATGGGATAGGCAATTCTGCAGTAAAGATAACTCATTTGCAGCTCTTGTCAACCTCGTAATAAGATACTGCTCATAGTGGATATTCATTTCTCTATGTAATCCTAATTCTGAAGCTAATACCTTCTTACCATTTTACTCAGTAAAAATGTAAGAGTAAATTTGGTTTTGTTGTGATCAGTGTCTAGGAAATAGATTGATCAGAAATAAAAATTGAAGTGTCAGTTGAAAATTGCATATACTCTACTGAACAAGAGAAAAAAGCTCAGGTGTTGCTGTTTAATGAGTTAAATTGGGAAAAAATGCAATTTATGTTTATATCACTTGTGCATGAGAAGCAATGGCTAACAAACGTTTAACGTCAATCTCCTCTTAATATTCTTATCTTTTAATGTATAGAATATTTTTTCCTTAAATCTATATAATAAATGTTTTTATCTGAAGAATTTACTAGAATTGTTATACTGTAGACTTTTGCACGCGGCTACACGTAGGAAATAATATGTTATTGCACCTAGATATTAAAGCTTTGAAATACGGGTTTAGATATTAAGTGAAAAGTTGCCACTCACATGAAGTAAAAAATGTTTACCAGCTGAGTTGTTAAGTCTTATTTGTATATCACCAGTTTCCATGGGACAGTTCAATAGAATTGTCCCACCAAGGAAGAAACTAAAAGCCTAACTACAGCTAAGAAAGTTAGAAATAGGAGTTACTGTTGTGTCTTTCTTCCTAATACCCAGCTTACAATTTCTAGCCTCTTCCTCTGATGCACATGTGGGGAAATGAGGTGTTCTGTCACTGCTAGTTGCATTATATTATGGTTTTTAATACCTATCTAATTACAAAGAAGGAACTTGTGTGAATTTGAGGAAGTTCTCTCTTTTGCAATGAGACATATCGACCTCTGTGTGTGTATGCATGGTTCAAGTAAATGTTTTCTTAGAAGCTGTTTTGATCTTAGTGACTAGGGCCACCTAGTAGAATTAAAAGCTTTCTTACAACATTTATCAAGTACTGAATCCCACAGAGCTATATCTGTTTTGTATGCTTTGCACTACTGGCAGTTTATTAAAACGCCCAAGCTGCTAAAAGATCCTTTTTTTTTTTCCTGAGATTGTTTGGAAAACTTAATTTCAGAACCAGTATCTTTCAGCTTTCTATGTTATCTGCTGTCCTTTACTGCAAACATTGCAAATGGATTGTTTAGCTCTGATCTTCAAATAGCCCAATTAAGAAATACACTTCTAAGCTCCAAAAAATTACTCATCTCAAGTAACAAGTGTCCTTGGCTAGAAAATTTTTCTGTTTAGCAGCTGACAGCCTCCTTCATTTTGTTCAGTTACTTCAATTCAAATGGGTTGTACTGGCTGCTTCAGAAAACTTGATACCCTTAATCTTTGACCCTTCCTTAGCTGTTAGGTCGCAGATAGCTCTGTGTGTTTTTACATTAAGATGCATAGCTGCCTCTCAGATGTAGCCAAAAGGAAATTTTCTGATATGCATAAATATGGTTGGGATGATAAACATCAAAAAAAGAAAAGCCTAGGATATTAAGACAGAGAACTCGCTGAAAAAAGTGGCATTCAATTTCCTGTTTTATCGTTTATATATGCCGTATCATGATTTTTATGTAGCTGCTATGCCCATAAACATATCAA
Source organism: Dromococcyx pavoninus (assembly GCA_033558185.1). Lineage (NCBI taxonomy): Eukaryota > Metazoa > Chordata > Aves > Cuculiformes > Neomorphidae > Dromococcyx > Dromococcyx pavoninus. The sequence goes on along the minus strand of JAUMJL010000091.1, from coordinate 1,485,473 downwards.
CATAATTTTCTAAAACAAGAAATGACAAATTATGTTTTTGAGGTTGCACTTAGTGAATGGAAACAAATTGTTTCAATTTCTTTCTGTGTACTCCTGGAAGATTTTATTCATCATCATAAAGGAAATGTTTCTCCATTCAGGAGAGAATTGTTACAATAATATATTGTATGCAGTGACAAAATGGAACATTCAACTGTATTTTCTTTATAAACTCTCAGCTATTCCGAAGACCTCACTTTGAGAACATTTCTTACTATATACATTTTTATGGAAGGCTGACATTTTTTTTTCTTTCTTTCCAGGTTATTTAATGCAGTTTCTAATCAAAACTATGTGAGAAAAAGCCATTGGTCATTTAGCTTAGGTAGATCTGTGCTACAGACAGCTGTGATTACAGCTCATACAAATAAAAAATAATAATGAGTTAGTGGATCAGACTGCAGTTTCCAATTCAATTGCACCATTTAATGTCTCACTGCAGACAAAAGACTAAATTCTTGGTTCTATTTCTCCCACTCCCATCTGTGCTTCTTCTCTTATTTCGTGTCTGCTCTCATTGGTCCCCTTGATAACCGTACTTCACTCACTAACAACCTGCAAGTGCAATCTATGATGTCATCTGACCATATCTAGTGGAACTGGAGCACTTCGTGCTAGCACCATTTCAACAGGGGGCAGGGGTTACGCTGGCTTCTGTGGATCATAAAGTAGGAGTAATTACACAGTCATTAACACCCAAAGCAGCTTATTAAAGGAGTTAGCTTTAAAGTAAAGTAGTTCACTGTAGTATAACCATGCTATTAACCTGTTAGGGTAAAAGTTTGCCAGCTTCTCTTCTCATTCTCTTGTGGAATTTGAAGTGTTAATTCACTAGCACTGGGGACTAGAGTTAAAAAAAAAAATCTGTTCAGAAGATTTAGGATAGGAACATGTTTGCCTGTATTCTGGTACTGGTTAGCAACGTTACTGCTGCATGTGTAATGAGCACCTGTATACATGATGCCATTTGTGTTTCATAGTAGTCATTATTAAAATACTGGCATTAAGGCCTTAAAAGCATTGATAATCTTCACAAAAAGCAGTTACTTATCAGATTGTTTCAGAGATCATGTTATCGTTTCTAACAACTATTTACTAACTAGATTTACAGCATCTTCATCTAGTACACTTTTGAAACAGTGAAAATATCCTTTTTAAACCATTGCAGGGACGTAAGCTTTCTCACTCAAGTGAAAAGTGTTATCTTTAAAAAAAGTTGAAAAAGCCATAGACTCCAAAATGACCAGTAACTGTGGTTACTGTATAAGTTATTTTCCTTCTCACCTATACCATAAGCCTGGTAGACCAGTATCAAAGGTGTCTCTTTGACAAAGGTGTCTCTTTTCCTTAGATACTCCAGCCAATGGCTTGTTTGTGTATTTCAGTCACTAACTGCAAGTAACTGAGTAGATGCTTGCAAAAAGCCAATGAAACAGGTTTTTTTCCATTCACATCAACATTTGCACTGTGACTTCTGTTGTCTTTGAGTTTTTTGAGTATCGAAAATAATTTCTAAATGCAGTGTATCTCAATATCTTCATTTATCTTATTCTTTCCTAATAGAAACAATGCTTAGTTGTAACTGAAAAGAGAATTCTCTGATTGTAGTCAAGCCATGCCAGTCTGAGGATAATTGATTTGAGGATGGATTCAACCAATAACTGTATGATTTGGTTTTAATCTTCATAGCAGCCTTCTGGTTACTGCAGATTTATGGATGTAGTTCATCATCCTGAAACTCCAAACTGTTTTCAAAACAGTCAACCAAGTTACTCATTAAAAAGAATTGAAAAAAAATTAAAATACTACAACTGCTTTTTTGGTGTCTTGTGTGTTCCATTTTAATTGTCATGGCAGAATTCATACCTTTCAGATAACCTTTTACTTTACTGGATCAGTTTTCCTTGGTTTTGTTCAGTGGTTGGTTTTTTTTTTTCATTATACCGTTCTTGTCATCTGTAGTTTTTGGTTTCAAACAAGAAATTTCTTCTTTCTGTTTATTAATGTATTGAGAAATATATATCAAAACTTGAAGAAATCATTAAATAGAGGCTTAAAGAAAACTTCAGCCCATTGTGATTTTTCTCTATAAGTAGAATCACGGTTTAATAAAGGTTTCAAATAAGAAAAGTTATGGTGGTGCCGTCCTGCAGCAGATGAAAAAGATTCAAGTCCATAGTACAAGGATGCTATCTCACATAGGAAATTTAATACTTCTTGCTGAAGAAAAGTGGCTATTTGGGATCAAGACAAGTTGATTGATTAATGAGGCTGCCAAAATCTGCAATACACACGGTCTGACTTTATATGCTTTTACATCTCTTTAGGGTAAAGTTGAGCAAATCACGTTTACCACATCAGTTTCTCACTGCTCCTGTTAGTTAATAGCTATATGCTGCTGTCTTGCAAGATGCTAGAGGAGACCTCTGGTTCTACTTCTGGCTGGAATTCAGCTTGCTTACTTGAACACTACAAACAATACCTGGGAAATCAGCTCTGAATTTATATGTAGCTGTTTAGAGAAACACTCATAGCTGTAGATGACAGATCTTTATAAAGTTTTGCATTGACGTGTGGACAGATCCTCTTTAATGTACAAAGATGTGTTTCACACTCCTTAAAGATTATTTTATACGCATCGCTAATGACTGAGGAGCCACAGTAAGGTCTCTAGATGTGATCCACTGCACCTAGGAGAGCCTCTTTTTGAATAATATGCCACACATACTTGTTCTGTCTCTGTACTGTAAATTCGTCTAGCCTTTCTTCCTCTTCCTCATTCTTCTCACCCTATTTCTCTTCTTATAGACGTTATTCTAATACGACTTGAAGATTTTACTGGAAGTTTGCTTGTTTTTTTTCTCTTGGTTGATGTGCCATAAAGTATGCAGCTTGCCATATAAGGAGAATTTTGGAGTAACAAGCAGTAGGAAAATATACTAGACGTAGGAAAATTGAATGCTATTATTGCAAAAAGTTTAAATTCTGAATACTTTCAGCTACAGTCTGCTCAATCTGAAAGATTATTTTTCATCTCCTAATCTAGAGCACTAGTTTTCAAATGTTTTTTATTGCATAGCAATAAACATTTTTTGAGCCTGCACCCCCAACGTATGTGTGTTTATTTATTGATAAATTATATGCTCCTATGGCTGAGCTGATATGCACACTATAAAAGAAACACACAACCAGAAATTAGGCAAGGATGAGATAAAATTTAAATAAACATTTTTAAAAATATTTTTTATTTTATTTATCAATGGTACAAAAATTATTTTCTTGCTGCACTGCAGTGGATTGTCTTGCATACCCGTTGGGGTGTGCATGCCCTGCTTTAGAGACCATTGGGCTAGGATACCTGTCACTTGATAATGTATTCATAATGGAACCATCTTTGATTCAGAATAAGAAAATAGTTTTATTTTATCACTTCAAGGCTAGCTTTCTGAATTGTTCAAGTTGCTAAGTGTTTCTTACTGAGACTTAACCAGAACTTATTAAAGCATCTGGAAAGTGGTGCTTCCTTTGGAAAGTTGTTCTTTAGTAAGTATTTAACTGGAAAGGTCGCTCAGGTACTGTTTGGAATCTTCTACATCATCTCTGCCAGTACTCAAGACTCATTCAAAGGAAAGCAGTGTATTATGTATAGCTGCTGTTCAAGGTATGTTAACTATAGATATCTTCATAACTCTTCCTTTTACGCCTCCTACAGTGTCTCTTAATTGAGAATCAATATGGTCCAGAGAAAATATGGTGGACATCGTTTAATCTCTCTCCTAGCTCTTAAGTTGGGTATTTGCTAAGATATAATGAAATTTTGCATTCATAAAAGTATCTTGTGCATGGATTTCAGTGCACTTTAAGACTCACATCAACTCTGTGAAGACAGGGAAATATTTTCTTTAGTCAGTTTTAAATGAAGCACAGAAAATTTCCCTGGAAGATACTATCATGAGTGGCAGAGCCAGGAATAGAACTAAGAAGTCCTATGTAAGCATTAGAAAAAATTCTAATTCCTTTGACAAAGGCCCTTTTTTTAAAATGCAAACTAGCACTTGGAATCTACAATTTTTTGTAATCTTGTAGTATAGTTTCCTGAATTTATTTGTCTCTTATTCCACACCTTTCTAACCTAAGCATATTTGGACTGCAGAATGAGTTATAGCAGCTCTGTAGTATATTGTATACTAAAAATGTGTATGTTAAACACAGGTGTATTCACTCTTGTACTTTTGGATTCAGTGTAAGGCAGCCACTGTAATAGTTCAGAAAAGAGGGAGGTTATAGAACTAGTGAGGAGAATTTAGGACAGCTTTTTTTGACAAGTGAAATGCTGAAAGAGGTGGGAGATACTCAGAAGTGAAATATCTGCATCAAATAGGGATCAAAGTGAAAAGTGAGGAAATAATAAAGAGAAATTAATGGTGTGCAACATAAAGAAGAATTATTGAGGGAAATAAATGAGAAGCAAAATTTATATATGTAAGGAAGTCTTTGACAGTCCAGGCATCAAGTTTAAAATAAAAGACAGCATTTTTTTACATGGTACATGTTTCAGTTGTAGAAAATCATTGAACAACAAATAGGTTCAATGAAGAAATTTTTAAGTTCATTCAGATCAGATAGATTATAGATGGTCCAGATGCCGTCCTTTTGCTTAGTAATTCTCTTACTTATTCCTGGAAAGTGTCATTACAGTAAATAATGCTTTTATTTTTTTAATCCACCTGTATTAATATTCACTAGTGCTTGCTGTCTGAAGTGGAATGGGTGTAGACTGGGTGATTTTAGGCCTGAACCAGTGAGATACCTCAAATTTTGAAATTTTTCATAGAAGCGATGAGCACAAATATGACTTGAATAGAAAAATACCTGAGATTCTTAAGTTGTGCTCCTTTGTTGTCACTCCAACCCCCAAAATGATTGCATTTCCCTTCTATATGTTTTCCATTTCTTTTCTCAAAAGGATTAACTACTTTGCAGAGCAGGCCAGCACTGGAGATGTGAACATTTAAAAGTTATGCTAAAAATATCAAACCTGCCTAAGCCTCAGGGAATAGAAAGAAAACACAATATGTTCTGTTTCCTACATAGCAATAAGTCTCTTGGGGAATCTAAGCAGTGAACTGATCCTTTTCTCTCAGCTTCAGATGCCTTTTTGCTGTTCCCTGTTGCGATTATTCGTGCTTGTTCAGCTTAATGCAAATGTACTGCTGTAGGTTGAAGAAACTGCTTTAGAATTCCATAGCAAAAAGGAAAGTGTATACCTAAAAGTTATCCAAAGAGTGAATTAATTAAACAAACTTCAAAGTTTTGTATAAAGTATGCTCTTTTTGAAATATTGACTAAAAACTACACTAGCTAATAAATTGCTAGATTTTATAAAGGCAAAGGATATGGCAGAAAGGAATCCCTTTTTCTAAATGGTATTCCTTTGAGTTTGGAGGTCTTTTTATACATTGATAAGAAAACTATTGATTTAGATACAGAGAAACTGGTCTTCCTTTATTGGTGGTGTTGAGCACTACATTGATGACAGCGGTGGTAACTGAATTATGATCTTTAAAGTTAGCAGAATGTACTCAATGTAATAGTCTGCTAATGGAATAGAAAGCTCTAATTAGTATTAAATATTAATATTGAGACCTTTTAGGTTTAGCAGAAGCTACAAATAAAAAAAAAAGATGCAGTGACAATTGAGTTTGGCCATGAGAACAAAATGTAAACTATTAACCATCTGAATAGGATTCTAAAGAAAATAATAACTTTTGAGATTTCACTCTGCTTTATCTTCATTAACTAGACGGCTGTATGTGGTGAGAGTGAAACTAGGATAGAAGCGTTCTATATCTTAGAGATACTGTGTGTTGTATTCAAGTCAAAGAGCATCACCTTTGACTTCAGAGATGCATTAATTTTTATAAATTGCGTTTGTGATTACATGAACACGGTCTGAAATGCTCATAACTTATGGGCCTTTTACTGCATTAGCAAAATTTAAGCTTCAAATACCTATTTATCTAGAACTCTATCAAGATAATACATTTATGTTGACATACCCTTAGTGGTTTACATGCATCGCAAGTACTGTTTCAATAGCGTGGTTTGAAGCGAATATCAGTACTGTTTTATATCACAGTTGCTTTAGTGCCAGCGTGGCTTGGGGTGTCTGGCCTGACTGTACAAAGGTCCAGCCTCATGGAAACATCTTTTGGTACTGTTTCTGGACCTTTGTCACGATACTGTGAGACCATTCACCAGAATCATACTAAAACGCGTATAAGGCAAAATTGCAGTTACTCTGTCTCTGCTAGCCATTAATATATCTGTTCTGAAACATTTTGCTTAAACTGATTCAGTTATAAACAGTTTAATTCAACCCCAAAAGCAGGGCCTTCATGTCAGACTCATTGTGTGAAGTAAAAAAACTTGTAAGTGGTATAATATGTGATTAAACTTTGCTGCGTAGGCATGTGCAAGATAAGTAATTTCTGGCTGTGAGAAACTGGTTTATTCAGCTGCTGGGAAATTCCTTCAGACTCGAAGGACACGTGCTTAGCTGCCTTGTGCATTTACAGGAATGCAACAGTATCTGTTTGGCAGCTTTGTGGGAAATGTCTCCAAATGATGATTAAAAGCCATGGGACATGGATTTGAAATGAGAATGATAGAGAAGACTTTAAATAAATATACTGCAGGTTTTAATCAAAGCAAATATAAAGATAAAATGAACAAGGTGTCTAATTAGGTGATTTTCCAAGAGTTTGCTGTACGCTTGTGTAATGTAAACCCGAAATTTCTAGGGCTACAAATTTTGGGAAATCAAAAATAATTTTCTAAAAAAATTACTGAAAGCTGTAACTTGCACTTTGCAGAACTGTTCTTAGCTTGATGATGAAAAATATATGTTGATGCTTTTTTCCAAACTGCCATTCTTTTTTGGTAATAACCTGGATTTCTTGTTTTAATGCTACATATTACCATTATTTTGCATGCTGTATGAGTTGCTATATAGTTTTGTGTGCAATCTGCAGGTGCTTCAAAGGGGTGAGAGTCTTGAGTCAGATCTGCTGTCAGCTTGCAGGGATCTTGCATAGTCTACAGCACCTTAGCTATGTATGTGTAACTGAATTTAAGCGCAAATGTCAGCTTCAAAGTAATCTGAATCACATTTTAGGGGTCTTTACACTGTAATTAGGTATCTGTGAGTATAAGAACTGATTTTATGTACAATTCTGTATTTTTGCATTCTCCTTTGCTAGAACAAGTTGTGAATTAGCAGGTGCCAAATTTAAATTCTTAGTGGTGAACATACAAATCTGATATTGATCCAATATGACTTTTCTCTAGCACTTCAGTCTTCACAGAGAATTTGAAGCAGATTGAGGTCTATATCTTCCATTTCTTAAAACGGGAGGTCAAGCAGTATTTAAAATCAAATTCCTTCTTAATAATGAATGAAAACTCTCCAGTTGCTTAAATAAGTCTGTGAATTTTAAATCAGCTTATCGGGAAGTGGCTCTCTCCAGGTAATATAAAGTTAAAATCCCATTTCCCACCTTGGTTACTCCCAGCAGAGAGATAAAGGAATTGCTTTTTAACATTTTAGAGTTAGTTATTGGCACATTAATGGATCAGTTAAGATAAATAAGATAATACAGTTCTACTTTACTCATTCCAATCAATAAATATCTGCTGCTGAATCTATTTTCTGATACTTTTCACCAGCAGTGAAAATTATAGCTGGTGTGTGTGTGGTGTGTGTGTGTGAAGAGTTTGTCTGAAAAATTACATTTCTTTTTTCCTCACTTATCTGACAGTTATGATGTAATATAAAAATCTTCATCTCCAGGTTAATATTCCCAATATATTGTAGCATGCTATGTTGTATCAGTGTCAGACAGGCTGAAATAGATAACGATTCTTATGGAAAGTTTTAAATAATAACATGTATATTTCGTGGAAGTTTTATCAGATAAATCTTAGCTGCTGTGCAAGGACACTCGGTGTTCACTGACACAGAGTTATAAGACTTTGATCGCTTGGAGTTTAACCATTGTAAGTAAACTATTTTTCCAAAACTACATAAAAATATGATCCCTAATTTTGTAGACAATATCCTGAACTTGCTGTTGATTTTGAGCAGTATCAATCAACTGAATCATATGTGATTTTTTGAATAGTTTTAGCTTATATCTCATTCTAGGATTGTGAGCTTCATATTGAGCTAAAAAAAAAGGAAAGATGTTGATGAATATTTTTCTAAAATTCCTTTCTCTTGTTGTCTTTTTCAATGTATTCATTGTTTGGGAAGAACTATAAATGCATTAAGGTACCTTGGTAATGCTTTTTCATTATTGCTGATCCTTCTGGACAGCCTATAAATTGACGTGTTCTGCACCCAAAGAGAATAATCTCGTAACAGTTTCATAATCTCATAACTCTACTAATTGCTAGCAAACTGAGGCATATCTTGTCTCAAAGTCAGTCTCTAGCTTAGTTAAAGTAGTGCTTTTCTCATGCAAAACTCACGAGTTAACCTCTGATAGTTAAAATCGTAATAAGCCTGCAGCATGCTTTTTGATTTTCCTGCTCTTTATGAGATTATAATTTTAGGGTTTCCCATAATTCTAAACATGCACTTGATCAAAAGCATAATTTTAGTTGTAAAAATATGTAGATGAAATAAAATGGAAAAGCAACTCCTGTGACACATCCCACAGAACTCAAACAGAAAATAATTCACATCCCACAGAACTCAAACAGAAAATAATTCCTAATGTGAAATTTTACATATGTGCACGTATGTGCCAATACGTATAACTGTCACACAAGTGAATACAGATATAAGAATTTTATGGAGTAAAGACTATTAAAAATTTTATAATATGTTTGTTACTGTGAACTGGCTATTTCTGTTATGAAAATCGTTCTGTTTTAGCGAGAGAAGATAATTATTATGATAATAGTCAAAATTGTCTGCACTTGTTTCCTCAGGAGATGTCACTTGGTTGTTAAAGTAACCTAGAGTAACTTTTCATACATAATTGCATAGCATTGATGGTCTACTTCTGTTTTACTCAATTTTCAGAGTGAATCTCTTTGATTTTTTTCCTTCAATTCTAAAAATAAACCAAAAGATTGATTTAAGCATACGCAAGTTTTTTTTGTGGATTTCAAACTGTCTTGAGGCTGTTTTTTACTCACCTCAACAGGCCGTGCTTGGAAACAATTCTGTCACTGGTACATTTAATCACTTAGTTTAATCAGCTGAAAAGGGATATTGTGAAAACTGTAGAACAAAAAATTTCCCTGACTGTTTTACACAGTACTTTTTCCTTCCGGCCATAAACAGGAAGTTGAATTTACAGATTCCATTTTTCACTTTACAGAATTACTAGAGAAGACCCTCAGAAGAGAGGAAGAAATGGGAACTCTCCAGGTATGCTCTTCATTTAATTAATTAGCGGCATTTTTTGTCACCCTTAAAATGACTACATTTTATTGCAACATTATGATTTTCTGAACTCTCTTGTATCTTAAATGCAGCTTTGGAAATACATGCAGCCAAATACCAACCTGATAGATAGTAATACTCACCAATTAAGTTGCACATTAGAGAAGTTTATAGTAGTCAGCATTCTCCTATCAGTCCATAAATCTAGTTCATCAGTGAAAAGATTGCTGCTTTTAAGTCACACTATATACTGAAGTTGTTCTATTATGTTATACACTGCTGGCTTCACTGAAACTGTATGTGAATAGGGACAGTGAAAATCTGCATTCAGAACTGCAAAAATGTGTTATATTCTACTTCATTGGTTCGGTTAGGTTTTCTGGGCTGTGTTGCTTTCTTCTGTATTTCTGAATAAAACTGAAAGTAAAAGATTTTAAGTATTTTAAATCTCTGAAACCTTAAATGACCATAATCACCTTCCTGAGGAAGAAGGGACCAGCTGATATGTGCTAGGATTTGATGCAATATAATAAATCCTCATTGTATGGCATCTAGCAGTAAAGCTGCTTGTGCTAAGCACTTCAAATTTGTGCTTAGAAAGTAATATTTACCGTAGGCTCAGCTTTGGAATAGTATTTAAGCATTACAGTCCAAGAAAACATACTCCTTTGAAATGGCCAGGAAAGAAAAGCCAAGCTGGCGTGTCTAAATTGTGAGACTTAGAAGGTTTTTAGGGAGCATATTGTCCATATTCTTCAGAATACAGAACGAAAATAAAATTTTAAACATAAATTACAGTAAACAATACCCAGTATAAATATAAAAAAGTATAGCTACGATATGAAGAGTGCTTCAATGAAGCACTACACTGTAAGTGTACTGGAAGCAGGAAGGAATTAGTGAAGATAAGACTGTTAAGAAAAATAAAATTATTTCTTGACATAAGTTTTCATCATAGGAGTTTGTTTGAAAATAAGCCTTCTCTTCCCATGTGATAAATAGAAGGCATTTTGAGGGCTAGAGGTATCAAAGAGTTAGTGTAGAAACAGTATGATCCAGTAAGAAGAAACAAGTTGCAAGACTCAAAAGTTACACAACACACCAATCCAGCTGTTTCCTGTTCAAACAAAAATCTTGGCCTAGCTTTCTGGCAGCTCAAGTTCAACAAGACTGAAGGCCTGTCTGCGCAAGCAGTTTACACAGGTGCGTATCTAGTTACATCAATGTAAAAAGATCTCCTTTCATGTGAAGCAGTTCTGCATCTGCTTTCACGTGAAGCTCTATAGTTGCCAAATGGTTCTAATGATCTATCTTACTTGTGAGACTACAGAAAGTTGCATCATAATAGTGTCTTGTGTGCATTATATATGCTTGCCTTTATTTCTGATGGCCTGTCAAGTTCCTGATCAAATTGCTTTATGCCCTTCCCTAACTGACGATTCTAGTTAAGTGTGTGACTTGTACTGCTCTGACTATTTTTGTATTCAAATACTTGATAGGACATTTTCATTCCTTTAGACGTCCGAGGTTTTCACAAAGACTCAGAAAAAACATCTATTATTTTTCTAGCTAGCATTATGTTCGACTTAGTCAATATGTTTCAAAATGTTCCCAGTCTGCGATCCTCTATTCTTGTAATATTCTATACTAAACTTGAAGTGACTGAATGTATAGAAATTTGCTAGCAAATAGTTGTAAAAACCAACTCATTTCATTATGGCTGAATCTCCCTGAGCTGTTGCACCTTAGCATATAAAGCCTAGGAGGTAAAAAGGAAGTGAGAATTTCTTTAAACATGCCATTTCCTGAACCTGAAACTGGTACTCTTAACCATTTGTTAGTCAGGTGACATGGAATATTTGTTTTTTTCTGAGCCCCAGTTCAGCAAAGCTAGTATAGTTGGTTAATGTATGAATACTGGTATTGAAGTAGATTGCTAGAAGGTAATTGTTTATGAAGTTGAAGACTACTAGCAAATATTATGAAACAGTACTATTGTCCCCAAGGCCTACAGTCCCTGGTACTAGGTTTTAGTCAGTCCTTAGTTCACTAGACAGTAGAGCATATTTTTTGTCCACAATTCTTAGGGTCCTGGTTTGATATGTGTCTTATTTGCACAGAGAATTATATGTACTAAGTCAATCCTTGATGCATTTTTTTGTGGTCTAAACAAACCATATCCATGAAACACATTCAGTAAACAGGTAGACAGTAAGATTGTACATTTTAGACTGTGGACAACTATTGAAAGCAGTCAGGTTATCATGGGTGAAGGAGTTATTTCTTGTTATGTAGGCTGCAAACGCTGACCATAGTCTTAGAAAAGTTACAGACATGAGGAAATCTCCTGTCAGAAATCAGTGTCTTGCTGCGGGCAAATAATGACTGGGTATACCATGAAGTTCTTTGCTATGTCTCTGCATCAGGTAACAAGAATATTCCCCACAGCTGAGGTTGTATGCTTTATTTTCCTTTCAGTTTGCTCATTTTTACATTTTGTAAAAAATAATTGAATGAAGCACAGTTAATGCTTCTACAGTGCCATTGGCTGAAAAACCACAAAGAACAGAAGGAAAAAATAAAGTCTGAGGATTGCTTCTGGAAATATTTGGCTAGGAGTTTCCATGTGTTCCTCTAGTCAAGGGAGTGTGTTGAACTGCAACTAGCATGACAAAATAATACTTCATTAAGTAGACACTGGGAATCTTTGCAGCTACATCTTTCTGCATTAACCTGACTTTTGTCTTATATTCTGTGTCAAGATGGAAACTATGTAATATATGCAGTTCTTTGATAAAGGGTGTTTTGGGAGCTAAGAGGCTGATGCTTTGGGTGACATCAGTGTATTCTTGTTTTTTCATTTTGAACTTCTTGTCTACTTTTGACTAGAGCTTCTATGTTGTACATAAGTTTATATATGAGTTTATATACTTATATATGAGAGTCTGTATATATTATATATATTGTATATTATCTATGTTTCCATTACACATATGATTGCTTTCTGTTGTTACATGTGTGCTCATATGCATTATAATACAATTTTAACTTGTGAGGGGTCTACATCAATTTCTACATTCTCTGATAGCCACTGCAGGAATATAACCTCACTTCTTTTCTTACTTCATCGCAAAAAAAAAAAAGAAAGGCTCTGGTTATAAGGTTTTCACCTTCCTTTTTTGTGAAAACTGTTCCATTGTACAAAAGACTGCATTCATTAAAATAATGCTATGCATGATAATTGCAATATTAAGCTGTATGGATGTTCTCTGGGAAAACATTTGCAACTCATTTTCATTTGATTTGGAATTAGTGACATGCTAATAAGTTAAAAAATGTGATATAAAATACAGAATCTTAATTTGACAATATAAATATGTTGATAATGTATAGATTATCCATGGTAAATTTCCTAATATATTACATGTTAGTCTTCCGAAAATTATCTGCTGAGATTTTAAGAGTTTATTCAGTTTTTAGAATTTGGCAGCTAGGTCATGCACCTTCTTTAAAACATAGGTCATTTGTTCTGCCACTGGAATCATTCTACTAATACACTCTAAGAATTTTATTTTTTCTAAGTAGTCCTTTTTAACTGAAGAATCTATCTGGCTTGCTGTTCATCACCACAAATTTATGAGATCTGTGAATACTGTATTTTTTGTAGTAATGAGTTTGGGTTTTGTTGCAGAATCTTTAAATATATGAGTGTTTGTAACAGACACTGCAATTATGTGGAGGAACAAGCATCTCAAAATAAATATTTTTGAGTTTTTCACATAGTATATTTTGTCTTAATTTTGTTCTCATGTGATAAGTGGAGGTCATTTTTTTCCTTTCCGTATGTTTGTTTTATTATTTATCATCAGTTTATGCACAGGGAGTTCAAACCACTGCGTATGCAGTTCCAACGTCAGCCAGTTTAGTGGCATCCACTCTTGGCAAAATGTTAGCATTTTTTTAAAACAGTTGTATTTTGATAGGGTACTAGATTTCCATCAAACTTGTTTATGCGTGCATTCCTGTTTTGCCTTTAGATACTTCCTTGTACATACTTCCCTGAACATTCTTGCTTGTTTTTTTGTACATCTTCAAAATCAATTAGTCTTTTCCAGATGCTATTTTTTTAGCCTCACTTGATGCAGTTATTTTTCCTACAATAGATTGTCTTACTTTCTGCCTATGATTTAGAATTGTAATCAAAGGCGCAACTATTGCAAACAGGTAATGAAAACTAACATCATTTTCACTCCAAACATCATTCAGTGAATAAGTTTGAACCGTTTCACTAGGGAGGACTGTATCTTTTAAATAAAAGATTATTTGAATAAAAGTCATCCCTTCAGTCATCCAAGGGACGCTGGTTTTACACAAATATGTAATGACAAAATATGTAAATACTAGTTTTACACAAATACATACACCTGTTCAGTTAGCAAACAAGCATTATTTTGAAGTTTAATACCCTAATAACTCTAGAAGAGTCTTTGTAACTCATTCCCACCTATTCTTAAAAAATAAATAAATAAAGTTTTGCATTCTTGCAAATGGCAAGAACTGTTTCTGGCTCCCAAATTGGTCTAAGAAATTTTTGTTGTACCTGTCACTTCCAAAATAGTGGAGTTGGTTCAGACTTGTCTAACTGTCTTTGGATGCTGCAGGAGTAAATCTAGATTGTTAGAGTCATTTTGATGTGTTAGGGAGCAGGAAAAAATGTAAGGCTTAGCCTTATTCACCCAGGAAGGGAAAAAAAAAAAATTATCTCCCATACTTTGAAAAAGGTAATATTGGAGCAAGATAACAGTTCCTGCAATGTCTTAAGGGTCAGGGTACTCTAAATATGGGCTGAACTAAGCACTTCGATGTATGCTTTCTTGATTACTTAAAATATCATACGTAGACAGAACATAGGGCCAGAGTACGTGATCTTGATTTTAACTTATTTTTTCCTAAAGATACTTTTAAATGGAAATGAAATGTTAATATATATACAGTGAATTTATAGTTTCTGTGTTCTCTATATTTTGTACTGGATTGAAACGAACTCAAGCTTATTTTATTCGCATTGTATTTTTGTCTGACATTAGTTTTAAACTACTGCCATCTTGTTATTAATAAAACATTCTTCAGAACTATTTCTGGATAACAGAATAATGAAATGGAATTTATTTTTTAGTTTTCTAAGGAAATGCCTAAAAAAACCCCTAAACCAGATGCTACTGTGACATAAACTCCTAAGTATGCTAGAAAGTAATCCGTCTTTGGGATGCATAAGAGTAAAATCAACAGTATTTAAAATCTAATAGTACCATTTGAAAAAATATATTATAGAGTAATTTTTTTTCAAATTCTTTCTTAACTTGTTTCTTTTCTTTGGAACAAATTTCTAAGTGTGATAGTATGATAAATGGGCCAGAGGTCCAATTAAGTACAGCAGTTTCTATTCAGTGTGATTTTTACAAAATACCATATATATGACCAGCAAAAGACCAAAATGAATCCTTTTCATCATTTTTCAAAGTATATTCCATTTATATTCTTTACTTTCTAATGGCTTCTTGTACTTTAATTTTAGGAACGTATCATGGACTTGGAAGTGGTAAGTTTCTTAAATTCATTTCTGAACCAATCACGATGACATTGCTGAAATTTTTTTTCTAAATTATGAAAAATATTATTTTTATTTATTTTTAAAAAAAAAGGTTTCAGTTCTGGGTTTTTTAGCTAATTTTACTTTTAAGAGAAGATGTGATAATTTTACACTGCACATTTCAGCGTAGGTTTTTACTACATTATTTTGAGCACTAGTTATATGAAATACAGGGTGAAGTTGTAGTTTCCTGTACAGTTAAATCCTTATCCCATCTCTGGGAAGAAAAATGTCATAGATTTGAGCCATGGAAAGGGTGTTATTTTTCTGCTGTTAACACTTCTAATAGTCGAGGTCTGCGAGATAGCTCTAGTACTTCCAGTGACTGTTATGTGTTCTTTTTACATGTTTACATTGGTGGGTTGTCATGGTTTAAGCCCAGCTGGAAACTGAGCAGCACAGAGCTGCTTTCTTACCCCCACTGCCCCAGTACAACGGGAAAGAGAATCGGAAGGGTGAAAGTGAGAAAACTAACATTTTAATGATTGAAATAAAATAAAGGGTCATACTATTACTACAAAAAATAAAAACTGTAATGAAAAGGAAAATAACAAAAGAGAGAAATAAATCCCGTATGATGCAAATGAAAAACAAATGCTTACCACTTGCTGACTGGTGTCCATCCTGTCCTGAAGCAGCAGTCATCGACCCCCAGCCAACTCCCCTCATTTCATATACTAGGCATGACAAGCTATGGTATGGAATATCCCTTTGATCAGTTTGGATCGGCTGTCATGGCACCCTACCATCTTCTTGTGCTTTTCCCTTCTCACTAGCAGGACATGAGAAACTGAAAAGTCCTTAACTTAGTGTAGGCAATAATTAGCAACAACTAAAACATCAGCATGTTATCAACATTATTCTTATACTAAATCCAAAGCATACCACTATACCAGCTACTAAGAAGGAAATTAACTCTATACCAGCTGAAACCAGGACAGAGGGGCATACAGAATAGTTTCATCTGCCCAGATCAACACTGTAACTAAAAGCATGTACTTGCCATGAATGCAGCTGGATTATCCAGGTGTCCCAAGCTAGTAAACCTACCAGGTGGAATAGCTGGGATGGTTCTTGGCTTGATGTAGGGTTCTCTCTTTTTGTCTAGGAATGTCCAGTAAGATATCATACATTATGTATCAGACCCATAGTTTTTTTTCACTGGAAATACAGAAAATTTCATCTAAAGAAATGAGTACTGAGACAACATCAAGGCTGCAAATATAAACTTCTAAAAGTCGCCTATGCAAATTATTACTTTATAATTCCTGTTTGTGCACCTCTGAAAAGAACTCCCAATTTCAAAAACATATTTACAGTATATTCAATATGTTACAAAAAGCATGCATTCACACATAAAAAGCAGTGCTGTGCTGGAACTCCTGCCTTATTGGAGTAGAGAGTTAATACTCAAATTCAGCATTGTGGTACTTCAGTGGTTCTCTGTGAGTGTAAAATGTTGACAGGACATTAGTTCTCTTCAAGAGCATCTCTTAATTATGGTTTGCTTACGTGGCAACCAGTCAGGCAGATATCCGCTACCATCCATTTCTCACAAACCATGAGTTCATCTGCCTGCAAATGCTTGTTCTTTCTGCTCCAAGTGCTGTTTTGACACAGGCAGAGGGTAGTTGCTTGCAAATAGCATGATGTCATGCAAATTCAGTCTGTATTTTGTGGCTCTGTTTGTTTCTTTTTTTTTCTGGAGCCTTTCTACATTTTGTATTTTTTATCTCTTTTACTTGAGGAATGAAGATTTGTAAGTTATTGTTCAGATAGAAGTGGAAGTGATTTATTATTTATCAGTAAAATATAATTTTCTTTCTTAATGCAAGTTGGAAGGTAACATATGAATTCAAATTTGTGATGCTAAATCTTAGAGCTTGAAATCAATCATTGCTTTTGTTGTTGCTGACACGGGAACGTGTGTAATATTAAGCCCTGAGTCTACAGGCAAGATAAGTATGGTCATCAGTAAGGTTGTCAAATGCTCCCAAGACATTCGTTTTGCTTTTGCAATAAAGTTCCTTTATGATGTAAGGTAAATCATTTAAAGTAAATTTTTCGCAGACTGTTAATTACTGTGTGATCCTCATTTTCTGGGTATCTGACTTTATGACTTTTGAGGCCTGTGTTTCAGAAATGCAAAGTTTTAGTAATAGCTAAATTCAGTGGCAGCTCCAGCTATGTATGTTGCTAAGTATACTCAAAAGTCAGATGTTAGATAGCTGATAGCGAATGTTGTAAAATAATAAGTGTTTTTGACCTTTAGGTCTCTGTTTTAGTTCTGAGAGTGATATTGTTCTCTCGCTCGCACTCCCCCCTTCACTGATCTTAAAAAGAATAATATTTATACCATCTGAATGTGTCAGGATGAGCTATGATAGAAAAGTCCTTGAACAAAAGAATAAATAAAGCTTGCTGTTTAAGGAATCTTTAAGAATCCTTATATTTATTGTATGTATGTCTATGTAGTTGTATATCTATGCAGCATTTATAACTATGAGTACATAATAGCTATGGTACGCATATATTTATATAATTTTCTTATCTTCTGTTATTTGAGTGCTCAGAGCACAACATCAAAAAAGTACAACCAGTCACATATTTTGTGATTTGATTCAGGTTATAGAGAATGGAAATGGTATTGAGACGTAAGATATTAAATTCAAATTCAAACAGACTCCTTAGAGGAAGAAAAAGTGTTTAAGTTTTGTAGAAAAAGCATTTTCTTAGGGGAATTCCGACAGAAAGTTTGCAGTTCATTGGACTCACAAAATGCAAGATACAAAAAAGACAAGAGAGGGGAAAGCCAGAACACACTCATACACAAGCTATACAAAATGCATAGGAAAGCCTCAGCTCTCCAGAGCTGTTATTGAACTGTGAGACCCATGGGATGGCTGGGTTAGGAATCATCTACATTTTCTTCCACTTATTTCTTCCATTCTTATTCTTCCTAATACTCGGAAGAAATTGCTCTGCACAGAAATAGAAGTTTAGTGCAGAACTGTCTGAGATTTAACAGAAGTGTGAAGACTCTTGCAGCCACTTTTTAAATTGTTTCTACCCTGCACATACCTTTTTAAGTAACAGAGAAGACATGTATATCTAACAGTAACTGCATTTTTAAAATAACCTAAAACAGACTCTCTGGTTTTCACAATGATCTGAAAACTGTACACATGTACATATGTTGAGAGCCTACTCTCCTCCCTTTCTCTAAAATCTGCTTTTTTTGCTTTCTGCACTTGCCATTAAAACTGTTGTAGTAGCCATGTGATGAACTCAGTGACTAAGGCAAAAAAAAAAAATACTGGGAAAGAAATGTTACAGGGACCTAGCAAATTCTTGTCAGAGCTTTGAGTGAATAAACCTTCTAGGCCTAGTTAGATTAAACTCAGTGATTTTATGAGTTGCAGCAAACTACAGGGGTTCCTTGTGTCATCTCTGAGCCCTGTCTGCTGCTTCTCCTCTCGGCCGTCTGACCTGAGAAGTTTCAGCTTGAGCTGAAAGCTCCATCTCCTGCCCATGGCTCATCCTGTCTGCTATACCCGACAGTTTCTTGAATCTTCGTTTTCCTTAAGCAACTCACTTGGTTCCCAAGGAAATTGCTGTATTACCGTCCTCCTTCAGGCCATGACACCTGATCTGGTCACTCCCTTAAGGAACCTGAGAACGAATAGTATCCATTACAAAAAAAATGTTGGATTCATTGGCTCTTTTTCTGCTATCAGATCAGTTCTATTGTTTGATTTGGTAGAAAGGTACACTGCATCTTGCCCCAGCAGGGTGCACAGGACAGGAGGAGAAGTTGGAAGGTAAAAAGAAAAAACAGAGGTACTTAGACTCACTGGTGGTATAAAACGAGCTGAAGAACCAAGGTGTGTTCTGAAATAATCCTTCAACTTGTGAGAAGTTCCAGGGGAGTAACAAGTACAGGCAAAACTGAGGTTTTGAGTACCTAGAGATTACTTGTTTTGTTTGGCTCTTCGTTTGGTTTAATGCTGTTTAAAAAAGTGAATTTAATTATTACATGACTGTTAAAACATAGCTTTCCTGATTACTTGAGTAATCAATTATGTAGTCTGATGTTTTGTCAGAACAAATATGATTTACCTTTAAATAAAGTGATTTAGTTTATTCTTGAGCTTCATTCTTACATACAGGATTTGGTTCTATATTATTTATAGATGAAGCTGTATGATTTTCCTGGGGAAAAGCCTGTATTCTTAGATGTAGCTACAGTGGAAAGTGTATCTAATTCTCATAAAGAGATCAGGGTGTATTTTGTAGGTACACCCTGCTACTGTGCCATGCTTGTGAGTTCAATGGGTTTCTGTAAAATACATTATGTTCTTTGTGAGCCTAAGCTGAAAGTCAGATTCCTCTGCCTTAATAGTATCGGTTTGACTTAAAAGACTGGGAAATTTAATTTGAAATAAACAATGTTCTGTAGCTATTCCAGTGAACAAATGCATTATATATCCTTTGATCAATAAGGCGGTTTGCTGCTTTCAGTAGAGAGCCACTTTTGCAGCTCTAGAAGTAACCAGAAGGTAGGTTACCACTGGCTTACAATACTTGGATCAGACTTTTCTGGATATGATTCAGCTTTCTGCTACCATGTCATAAATCTAGGTTAAGTCCAGTAATGCTGTAATTATTCTGCAAAATTGTTACTTAATTGGTTTTCCTTTTCAGTATGAACATTTATGTGTTTTGTCATAACTTATATTTTGTGTTCATGAAAGTAAGGTTTTGAATACCAGTAAAACAGACTTCTGTCTGCGCATGCTCAGCAATGTAAAAGCTATTAGGTTCTTCTGTTGTAGTAGCAAGGTGAAATTGGCATCTTTTCTGATTTATCACCAATTTTAAAATAAGAATTGGAAAGGTGACGGTGTCAAATGCTTTTCACAGAGTGATTATGTGACTGCCTGACTCTGTCCATTTTAGGGCGTGCTCTCTGTTTCTCAATGTACTTTCCATCAATAAGTAAGTCTTGGTATTATCTCTTGATTATTTCATGATTGTTGTACTTTGTGTGTATGAATGTTTAGAAAATCTTTAATCTAAAGGTTAGTACGTTCTTCTCCCCTTGGTTTGCTTCTGTAGTGTCTTGCCAAAACTACCATTACATCAAAGGCCTTGTGGTCCTCCCACACAGCTGTTCTTTGATCTTATAAAAATGACTTGGAGAGGGGCAGCAGTCTGAGATTGTCTGTCTTGCCTGCCTCGCCCTTTGCTTTCCTTTCATGGGGAAGCCAGCGTATCCCTTCCTTTTGCTGGAGGTGAACTTTCCCGAAGTTCCCCAAGTCCTTCCTCTGCTTGCTCCCATCAAGTAACTTCTGCCATCCTGATGTGCTTGCAGCCAGCTGTTTCTTTTCTCCTGATGGACACCCTCTTCTTCCCTTCTTTTATATTGTCTACTCCCTGTACATATTTATTGCTCTGGTTGAATATCCTGCTACTTATCCATCCTTTGCCCCCTATTATTTGGTGCTTGGCTTGTTCTTTTAGATTTTTGCTAATACATCCACCTCTAGTTTTCTTTCACCTAATATTTTGATTTTTTCTTTTATGTAAAAGAATTTATTTTGCTATGAGGAGTATTATTTTTTAACACCTGCCTTTCTCTGCGATTAGTACTTATTTCTCACTTTCTGGCTAATTTTGGGATTTAAAGTGGGAACCAAAAATGCTAAAATAAATAGATCTATAAGATTCTTCACAGCTTTTCTAATTTATGGATTTCATTTAAGGCTGTGCACTTACACAAAGTCCACAAACTAACCATATGTATATATATTTCTAATGTCAACTTCCTATGCCCCTTTGCCTTCAAAAACTGATATATAGCATTATTTTTAAGTTACTCTCTATTAGAAATATTCTTCTCTTTTGAAAAATTTCTAAATTAATGTAAGAAATAAAATGTCATTTTTACAAAAATATATATACTTACGTCAAGACATTGAAAACAAAATTTGTATGAAAGCGTAATCAAGAATATCTTATTGTGTATTTATGCTAAATTGCCTGTAAAGGTAGGCTATAGAATTTAGGTAACTGTAAACTTTATTAAACTCCTCTTTTTTGGGGGGTGTGTGTGTGTGACAGTTTTATATTTATTTATTGACAAATAATCATGCTACAATTTGGTCTAAAAACTTCATAGTTTCTCCAACCGTGATGTCAGTTATATTACAGAATGACGGAATGGTTGCGGTTGGAAGGGACCTCTGTGGGTCATCTGGTCCAGCCTCCCTGCTAAAGAAGTTGGTGGCCCAGGGCCGTGTACCGATGGCTTTTGAATATTTCCAAGGATGGAGACTCTACAACGTCCCTGGGCAATCAGTGCTCCGTCACCCTCACAGTGAATAAGCATTTCCTGTGTCCAAATGAAACCTCCTGTTTTTCAGTTTATGCACATTGCCTCTTGTCCTGGCATTGGGCATCACTGGAAAGAGTCTAGCTTCTTCTTCTCTAGACCTTCCTCCCCTCAGATGTGTGAACACTTTGGCGAGATCACTCTGAGTCTTCTCTTCTCCAGACTAAATAGTCCCGAGTCTCTCAGCCTTTCCTCATACGAGACATGCTCCAGTCCCTTAAAGATTGCTAATTGCCCTTTGCTGAACCATCTCCAGTATAAGTCTCTTGTACTGGGGAATCTAGAACTGGACCGAGCACTCCAGATGTCTCATCAGGGCTGACTAGAAGAGAGGGATCACCTCCCTTGACCTGCTGGCAACACTCCTTCTAATGCAACCCTTCCATTCTCTCGGTAGAAAGCTCCTTTTGATATTATGAAGATGTGTTCCACATGTTGCAAGTATTGAACATTTTTGCCAGATTTTAATAAACCAAAGTTCTCTCAGTTTTCCGTTAGAGAGAGGATAAATCTTTATTACAAAAGACTAATTCTTTACATATGTTAAATTATTTCTCTGGCTAATTCTTTACATATGTTATTTCTCTTAGTGCAGCTAGGAGTAGTAATACATGGTGGTATACATGTATGTAAGAGTAATTTTGAAGAAACATCATATGTGTTCTGTCTACAGGATTCTCTTTAGAAATGTTGGAATTTCATCTGTGGAATGTGTATCTCGAGTTCATCCACAGAATATAGGATGTTTAAAACTTGATCAGTAAGACATAGATATAAGTGGTATAGCATGCTTTTTGTTTGTTTTATATATGACAAAACAAGTTAAAATTTTGTTTGACAGTGAACTACTGACTAAAATGTTCCAATGTGCTGCTAGGTCCTACCTTGAATGAAGATTTAAATATTTTATATTTGATCAGATTATAACCTTAGGAACACAGGCATCAGTTCACTGATAGATTCTGCCACAGATTATTTTCTCATTGTTGTGCATCTTTTGATTAAAATGGGGAAACCTGTAAGCCAAATTTCTAGGTAAAAACTAAATTCTAAAACTAATTTGCCATGTTTCCTTGGTTAAATTGCTTCTCTTTGTGTTTCTGTATTTCTCAGTTGTAAAACAATGATATTTCTTCTTCCCACGAAAACTGTGTTAATTGCATTTTTATAATGCTTTCTGTAAGACTTGATGAAATACTGCTAGCATAGAAAACGCTGACGTAAATTGCATGTAAAGAATTTTAGCCTGCAAAGCTCCAAAAAGTTGGAGATAGCATTCATAAATGAATGACACGGAAGTCTTTATAACTTTAAAGAAGGTGTGGCCACTAACATCGTGTTCCTTTACACACTCTGCCTCTTGTGTTATATTTCTTTTAATTTCCAATAGTTTTGTATGGATGTCTTTAATCTTAAATTTAGTAAATTATAAAGAATAGTATCTCAAAAACTATTCCTATGGACCCTGGATAGTATTCAGAGTACTAGCTCATCTTTCACAGAGAGCTGACTTGCCAAAAGAGCACGTGCTCCTCCACATTTCCGGTTACTAGTATAAATTAAACAATTAAAAATTCATTAATTACTTTTGTAATATTTTTCTGTAGAAAACGATCCCTGTAGCTACCTCAGGGATGTTATGTGCTCATGAATGAGAGAAGATATGGTCCATGTCAGTGCTAACAGGAAAGGAAGCATCCATGCAGCTCTTTTAATGATTTAATGAAAATGTTGTCCACTCCTTGCATAAACATCTGCAGTCTAAATTAAAAGTTCAGTTAGTTTGACATTTGCAATGCATTGTTAACAAAAGTCTTTTGATTTCCATTAGCATAAGTGCAGTTTGTGGTTTTAAAAAATCTTCATCCTCATTAAAACTTTGATGAAACAATGTAGTATAAAAAAAGCAGTTGAACTTGATAAATTTCTATGCTTTGCCTATCTTTGTAAAGGTAAATTGGTTTCTTAGTGTTCTAAAATAATCAAAACAGTGGTATAATTGGAGTAATGGTGTATGAGGAACAGAAAGGTACAAAATACATTTTTTGTTTTCTCTTAAAGTTTTTTCTATACATATGATGTACTCGATCACAGAATGCTCCAGCTATCATGGAATTTGCCTGGCATATGCAAGTCAACAGAGAACCTCAAGCTTCTTAAGTAGAACCATACCCTTCATAAAAGAAGATATATTGATATATCAGTCTAGTGCTGGAGACAGAAGCTGGCATTGCATAGTTTTATGGATGTTAACAGGGAAAGCAAAGGACACCTTTATACATGCTGGGTCCATTCTGTCCTTGCTATTTAAGTATTCAACATGCTAAGACCATTTAAAAGTAAGTGATCCAGGTCACCTTTAACATTACATCTTTCATTTGAATTTTGAGTGACTGCCTGCTGACATACATTGCAATTAGTTAAAATCACAGTCACATTTAATCTTTTTATGGGTATTCTTTGGGGATTAGCTAACTGGTGCTTAAGTCAGCTTTAATTTTCAAAAATATCTGTGCTATACAGATAGCCATTTGTTTTTACCTACCTCAGAAAAGAAAGTGGCAATATACTTGAAAGTCAATGAAGTTTTGTTTCGGGTTTACGTTTAAGTATTTTCAGTATATCGACTATAAAGTCACACTTTAGGAGGGCTATATACAAACCAGCTTCGATTTATTTGCATCTAGAGTTACAGCTTTGAGACTAAAAATAAAATGCGTATCTCATTTCGATTTAGATCTGTCCCTTGAGACAGTGTGAAACTATCACCGAGAATATATCAATATAGAAGGATTAGCTGTTCACATGCAGTTTAAACATCAAAGTGTTTGTATGGAGTCATGGAAAATGAGTAATTTGTTCTATCATTCTCTGTGAAAACATAAAATGCCCCTTTTCAAAGTAAATAATCTTTATTTAAAAAACCAGGAAGATTAATAGCACTCATTCTATGGAAGAGACTGCTGTTAAATAAAACACTGTTAATACTTCGATCAGTACAATTGGTGTTTTTTCCTCTTATCGGTACCATCAGCGCACTGTATGAGTACCTTCTGTTCCCTGTTAAACAATGAGGAGACAGATGTGATTGCTCTCTTTAGGATTATTTGTATGAATTATGGCATACAGCTTTCAGATTTCTGGGAAAAAAGTTAACAGTACTTAATTACCCTTTATGTCAGGTCCTTCTAACGTCCTTTTTTGCATTTTATCTGTGTGTCTATATCTGTCTTTTTTAATAGAATAGAGTGTAGTCATTAATGATGCAGATATGGCTTTTGATCCACACTGAAGGGGTTACTAAACATCTCATTAAATCACCAGACCAGTCCTGTGGGCCAGCTAAAACCTTTCTTCACCTTTCCCTCCCATTCTTCAACATATTCTTTTATTGCTACGTTCTTTATTGAATTTCCCCTAACAAAGTTGGCTTTTTTCGTTTTTCTGATTTTGTTTGCATAGCACTACTATTCTTTTCACTAGTTTTATGAAAAGGGCACGCATTTCTGTCCCTGAAAATGTTAGCATGTAAGTTATCCTATTCAAATCACTTCACGAACTGTTCAGAAGACTGTGAGAATTTTAGAGTATAAAAGGAACCATGCTGGTGTTAAGACCAAAGGTCAATCTAGCTGAGCTACAGACATCACAATGGCCAAAACAAAATGCTTAGGGAAGAGTTTATGAACAAGACTGACGTACCTTTTGTTTCCCACTCATTCATTCTGATTCCAGCCATTCAAAGCTCAGAGGTTTCCAGACCTAGATGTAGTTTCTACAAATTTGGAACCCTTCCATGGTCTTTCTCATTCATGAACTTGCTCAGTTTTCTGCTTAAACTCAAAATCTTTTCTATCTTTATGTGACTTCTGATTTTATGCAAATTGGTCATTTCTCCCCTCAGGTGCTTGTCTTCCTGGCTGAAGAATCCTGTTTTTTCACGTCATTGTATTTACTCATTCCTTACATGGAAATAGTGCTTCATGGCTTTGGTCATACTTGCTCCTCTTCTCTGAACTTCAGCTATTTCTGTTATGAAATAGAGGTTCACAGCTCTACTCAGGAGTCAAGGTGCAAGCACGCTGTGGATTTATACTATGGAATAGTTACATTCTCTCGCTTTCATTTCCTCTCCTCATTATGTCAAGTTTTGATTTTGCTTTACTGATTTATACTGAGCACCGAGTTAGCATGTTCTTGGAAATATGTATTGTTACCCCAAGGTCTGCTTCCTGAGCAGTAATGATTAGCCTATAGCCCTTCATTTTGTGTGTGAAGTCAGGTTTAAATTTTAGGAATCTAAAAAACTTTCAGAAATTCAAGTAGCCTGCATCATCTTTTACTCAAGTAATTCTCAATGAAACCAGAAACCCCAAGGACTAAATATGCATATAACCCAAAAGCTGGTCTACTGCTTTCAAGATTACATTTAAGAACGCAACCAGTGAGGACTAGCTAAGGCATGGCTGATTTTTTTCACCCCACAAAAAGTATGTGAAGTAGAGAGGTTGTATGTTGAGGAGGAGAACAGATGATGAGTGTCTTCCTTAACTTCATTTACAGACAGCGTTGACAGGAGGCCAGCACCAAATTAAACCATAAATATTTGAAACTCATGTTATATGCTATCTAACACTTTTTTTAGTTATTTCCTATGAGGAAGGATTTTATTTCTGAAGGGGTAAGGGAGTTGTTGGTACTCAATGAAAAAAACTTCGTGGGCATAAGATACGTGTGATACTAGGATGACTGCTGAACACTAGGACTCTGTATTTCATTTTGCCTACTGCTAAGTGTGGATTGCTTAGGGTCTATTTTCTCTCATATATTTCCCTGCCTTAGAAACACGCGTGCAGACCAGGGACTACTCTGAGACAGTGAACATTGCATCTTATCATAGATAATGGAGTGGAAAATCAGTGCTTTGATGAGCATAAGGTCACTGTAAATGAAGCATGAAATATGAATGAATACTGCTTTACTATGGTAAAAGTGAAATTATTGTTTCTTATAAGAGGGAAACCATTAGAGATTGATAGACACCTCTAAGCCATTTTACTTTGAAGTGTATCATACACCATATGTCTGAACCAAAAATATGATATTTGATCTACGTTTAGCAAAGTGCTAACTGCAAATATTTATATTTACCAAAAATCCCCCAAACTACATAGTAGAAACATATCCTTTTAACTGTAAGGATATAAACACTGTGAGCATAGATTTATATTTTTTTTAAATGTAGTTTACTCCCTGAAGTGCAAAACAAGAAAATTTCATTCTGAAGGCTACATAAACTCCAAAATTTTAAATAGGTATTATTCTGCTCGGTAAACTGGTAGCTATTCATGGAGAGTCAAATTAAAGAAAATATGTTTTGTGTTTTATTCTGTTCTTTTCCCGTAACAGCCTGTTTACTGTTGACCAGTAATTTACAGAAACATATACACCTACAAACTCGTTTCCATAGATGTAACATTTTTTTAATATTTGAGATGGCTGAAAGAATTGATTTTTTTTGTGTGTGTTTTATCTTGTCTTCTGCTCTTTAGAGTACTCGAGTAGCTTTGGACCATTTGGAATCTGTTCCTGAGAAACTGAGCCTGTTAGAAGATTTAAAAGATATTGGAGTAAGAAAGATTTCATTTGTCTCTTTCAGTAGTTCTAAAATATTTTGTTTCATTAATGTCCTCTCCATATGTATAACTAAATTTGATAATAAGATATTTTAAATTACTTATTTACATATTATGTAGACAAAAACATAGATACATTTATTTTCATTTTTATACGTATTTTTTTGAGGTTCTTAATTTAGTCTTAAGTAGTAACTCTGCTGAAGTGCTCCATAATGTAAGCAAACATCGATAACTGGGCATAGTAGGTCAACTCCTAATTACTGGTTCAGGATATTTATGTTGAGTGGTAAAATCTGATACTACTTCTTAAAAAAATGAAATTTTTGTAATGAGTGAAAAAGATGGGCTTTACAGCTTTGTTTTGTTTTGACATAATACCAGTAAAGGTCACTTCTTTTCCCAGTGTCACTGTCAAGTCAAAGTGTGGCTTTTGGACACTGTAGGACATACTGACAGTAGCGGTGCAGTACTGTCAAGAGTGATAAACCTGAAATTAGATCTTCAGTGGCTAGGTGGCTAAACCACTGTAGTATTATTATTTTCCATATGTCAAGTCGTGGTTAGCTAAAAAAGAATTTGGATCCTATTGTACAATATAGATTTTAAGTGAGTGTTGTATCACAGGTCAACAAATACTATTTTAATTGCTATGTAGAATTTCTCATCCCAAGGTAGTCATCAACATTTCAGAACATACTTGTATGGAACATTTATTTTAAGTGTTCTTCCACGAGGTCATGTGTTATTGATTGTACACTATTTTATTGCTGTCATTGTCAACAGAGTTAGGAACACAAATACTGATTGAAATGTTTGAGTTTTTCTAAGAAAAATGTTGTTGAGATGGAGTTCTAGTTTCACATTCCAGCTATCCCCAGAAGAGGTTTTTTGCTCAGACAGATCTTGACCTTTGCCTTCTCTTTCTGATGATACCACACTGCTAAAGGAAAAATTCTGCTCTCAGCTAGGCAAAGCAGAAGCTTGAATGTGGAGTTTCTACACTCTCCTTCACACTTGCACTCTCTTGCTTGAAGTTACTATGAAATTACATTGTAATTTTCTGGTTTACTGTAGTTATCACTTAGCATTTGTAAGATTGGAACCCACATTCTTTGGTTTAGTTTGAGCTTTGTCCTATCCCAGATGCTTGGTTGTTTTAATGACTTTTCTTAAGATGAATCTCTGATATCAGCTGTGTGTTGTTTAATAAATAATTTATCATTTGTGCATTTACTGTTCAAGAGAGCTCAGCTTTATACCTTTATACCTACCTGTGATGTCAGTTTGGAGTTTAATTAATTCTACTATTTGAAAATGATACATTGGATTTTTTTGTACAATAGCATATTTTACTTGCCAGTGTTAATGCTTGAATGAAGTATTTCAAGGCCATTCATTGCTTTTCACTGCTACCAAGTTCTTCCTTCAGTGTTTTCCTAGGAAAGGAGAAGAGAAAGTAAATCTTTGATAATGCTTTCCAAATTGTCTGGTAGTTATATTCATTCAAGTGAATCATTAGCCAGTTCAGTGAGAAGCATTTTGTTTTCTTATTTGAAAATACTGTTTAGTCCCTATCCTGAGAATACTTTTTTCTTCAAGATTTGTTTCTACAGTAATGTAATTAATTTCACCATTACAGAATTCCTTTGATATCAGGTATGATGTTACTGAATTTTGGAAAAAGTTAAAAGAAATCATTCGCCACTTAAGGAAGAGACTGTTCACATTTTAACCTATTTTCATTTTAACATTACTTTTCTATGCAGAACATTATGCATTCATACAGCTTCTATATTTGAGCCTCTGAAGTTAGTGATTAATTCATTCTTGGTGAATTGAAAAACCTCGGTGATACCTGTCTTTACAATAGCCAGACAACATTTATCAGTTGCTTTTCACATTTTAAAGTCATTTGGATCTTTCAATTCATTTCAAGGAGTCCCATTGTCGAAGGGAGATGATTGAGGAAAGGTATACAAAGTATAAAGAAATAGTGAGTTCTCTACAGAAACAGCTGGAAGTTTCAAAACAAAGAGTCCAACAAATCAAGGTATGTTTATGTACTCCACTTTTGTTTCCAAATTTCTTTCAATCAGCAATGGAAGTTTATTTTAAGTATATTACCTCCTAGTAAAAGCACAGACTAAAATCACACATGAATGTTTCTGTTTTATGTAGTTGCCATGGCTGATGCAAAATTTGATAAAAGAAGTGTTGTCTACATTTGTTATGGTTTGAGTGCTGTGGATACTTTCCAAAAATGTTTAAAATTTCACAGAAAAGTGTCTTATTGTGTCTTGCTACTCTCAAGTGTTTTCCTGGTCTGTGAAAGTGCTCTCTACAGCAATATTTTGACCAGCTTGTTTGATTTTCCCTTGTCCTTTCCTGTAAAAGGTGAATATAGAAACTTGTTTCCTCCATTAAAATTATAATTAATTTGTAGATCATGTATAGTGATTTTTCAGTAGTAGATCATTTAATTCTTTACAAAAGAGACTGTGTGATGTCCGTTTCATACATAAACAAAATCCAGGCAAACAGGGCAAATCCAGATAAATCACAAAAGTGATTCAGATCAGAAGTGATTTGATGCTAAAGGTCACTCAACGGACTGATAGCAGGTTTAAGCATAATTTCCTAGCTTCCTGCAGTACAAATCCGGTGTTCTTGTTTAGAAACATTGCCTCTGAAGAGTTCACGCTTTCTTTCTCTTTGTCTTAACTTGTTCATTGCCATATCATTTCTTACTGCATATCATTGTGATAGCAGCATTATTTAGCAGAACTGTAATTTCTTATGGACGTGATTGAAATAAATGATCAAAACTGATGAAACATGCTAGTATTTCTGCTGCGTGTCACATTCGAATTAAGATTCATTGGCAGTTAATCTTACTAGTGTCTCTAAGCAGTTGACCTCAAAATCTAGGATCACACACACCATATATCCAAAGTCTTTATGTTCCTCACCTCCTGCATAGTGGTCTTCCTTCTATAAAATGAGGACATACTTTCTAGTAGGTCCTTTAAATTTGGAAATGGTAAAACAAATACAGAGTATTTTAGCTTACTAAGGTGCTGTTGTGAGACTGTATTAAGTTACTTTAAAAAGACATCTTGCTCTTCTGTAGGAAAGAATTGAAGAAACAGGACAAATTCACTTTCAATCTGTTTCTAATGATAATATTCTATTTCTTGAATTTCTGTTGTCTTCACGTACGAGTTAGTAATTCAGTAACTGAAATTTGGAATACATTGAAAAACTAAGAGGAGTGCTGACAGTAGAATATAATATTACACTGAGCTGACTGAGATGCCTGACCTTGCATGATTTGAACTCTACATTCAGAATCCAGTATAAAGCTGATTCTAAAACAATATTTCTTCTTTCTTTATACAACAGGGACCATTTAAGAGCTTCCATTTAGTCAGGCCTAGTTGGGTTTTTGTATGACATACAGTACTGTCTGCTGCCACGGCTGTTACAAATAGAACAGAATGTTCAGGAACAAGTAACAGACGGGTGCTAATCTGATTTCAGTGATCAGGATAGCTTAGGCAAAAACCCCCTCTTTTTAATACATGCCTTTCTCCCTTAGAATGAAGTGTATTATTGTTTGGTTTTTTTTAATTTTACTATTTGTCCATTGGGAGTCTCTAAAATGTATTAGTGGAAGACTGTAGGCTTGAGGGTATCGAAGTTCATTCTTTCTGATAGTTTTGGTTCATGCTCTGTACACAATGTAGTGCTCCTGGTATACAAAGTAAACAGGTATTTGGTAGATGAGAAGAAAATGCATGTGTTAAAAAAGAGAGTTCTTGTAAAATTTTTATGCTGACCATTACAGATAGAATTACTTGTGGAATTAATCTTTATCCTTTGTTATGATCGTCTTTCTAGCCTTTCTTGTAGTACACTTCTTTCAGCTTGCTTGCCCACGTTATTCTCAGACAGTCAGTGTCTAATCCCATGTCCTGCCCGCTTTTCACTTGCAGTGACAAAAATAAAACCAGATTTCAATGTTCTCCTAAAAGCAGTTATTTTTCTTCCTTTCTTATGATTTCGTTTGTCCCCACTCAGTCTTCCTACTCCTCTGTGGTCTTGTCAGATGGCTGTAAAACACCTGTTGCTTAGAAGCCCAGGAAAATCATAATTACTATTTGTGTGTGCTAGAATGTGATATTTCCGGTAATAAAGGAGGCCAGAGGCAGGCAGAATACCATCAAGTACATCAACAGTGATTTTTCAGCTTAAAAAGGGCGGAGTAATAGTATATAAAGAACAAATTGGGGGAAAACCCGTAAATATAACATATGAAAATAAAATAATTAATAGAGAATGTCAACCAAAACAAAAACCAAAGGACAAAACTAGAGGAGAACTAAACTAAATGTTGTGATGGATAGATGCAAATATTTTAGGACAGTATCCCTGCCACAAACAACTGACTGTCTAGTAAACACAACATACAGATGTAATTGTAAATGAAGCGCATGAGAAAAGGTACTTTATGTAGGTTAAAATTTCTGTAAAGAGAAAGCCATTTTGTACTGCAGATGCTGGTAGAAGCACCTTGCTTGTTCAAAAGCTCCGTTCTAAGATAGAATTTCTGGAAGCAGAATGAAAAGACTAAAACTTTTTTTATTCTTTAAAAGTTGTTATTGTGCTATGTACACTTCAGGTATTAATTCTTTCATCAGCACATAAGGAGATTAATATGTATAATCCTCATTAGTGTTAATAGTAGTAAATCCCTCTTCAGTGATGGGACAAAAGCACATTGTATCTCTAAATTGATGTTGAATTTAATTTTATTTTCTCTTTAGTTTTCAAATTTTAGTATCAGCATGAATGATAAATCACAAGATGTTTTAACAAAATTCCCTGAGGCTGTTTATGATAAGAATTCAGTAGCAAAATTGTTTTATGAGCTGCTGCGTTTGTGCATTACTGTTTCTTCTCATTTCAAAATCTGGGTAATTTGGATACCAAGGCAAGCTTGTAATCTTATTTTGGAATGTATTGCAACTGGGGACTACTTGCTGCAGTGCTAATAAAGGTCTATGCAGATTTTTTTTTTTAAATGGCCTTTTCAAAATGATCATCTTTTTTTAGCTTATAGACCGAATGACTTGACTCTCCAAAAAGCTATGCTGCATAAAAATAGTCATAGCCATAAATAGTAACATTGTATTTCAGATTTTATTTAATGGTTTAGCTAAAAAATTGAAAAGCAAGTTTGGGTATTCTGATATGACAAATCAATGAAGTTTGAGTTTCTTCAGTGGCAGGGAAAATTGGTTTAATTTTTATTACTACTCATTTGCGGAACTTCAGTGAATTAACGTGGACCATTCACTGATGAGGAATTTGTCATACACTGGTGTCTGTCCCACTGCTATGCTTTGTCTTGAACCATGGATGTGATATAAACAGGAAAGAGAGCGTTTTTACATTAGTGACAAAAATTTGCAGTGCCACCAATGCTTTTCTCAAGGCAAAGCAGGTTTTTTTTCAGAGATTTTGTAGTGATCAAATGGGCATGAAATTCATAAGCAAATTAATTTGAACCTAACTGCAATACAGATAATTCACTATTTTCCAGCATATGTGAAATCACAGCATGTATTTGTATGTGTGCTACTATATGTTTGTTGTTTAAGTTTACAGCTACTTGATATTAACAGACAAAAAATATTTTTACTTGGCTACTATAGGATGTGAAAATGGATGCTGAATTTTCTGATACGGAAGTAGCTGCTCCCTCTTCCAGCTGGCAAACTCAAACCAGCTTTTTGTCCAGCTCACTGCTTTCAAATTCAAGTTGTAAGTACTGCTTCACAGAAAAAAAAATTCCACAAATAATGTATTTTTCTTTTTTTAAAGCTGTTTTACTTGAGAGAGTAAGACAGTACTTTTTGATGTAAACAAATACTAGAACTGTCTTAAGAGTCCTCCTGTGTTTTAACTTCAGATGCTGCATTTTTGCCAGTGTCTGGGAAGTGCTTTAATACATTCTGCTGCTGTTTTGGGGGGCTTTTTTTGTGGGGTTTTTTGTTGTGGTTTTTTTTTTTTAACCGGGAAATACAATATATTCTCTTTGTCATCCAAACCTAAGGCAATAAAAAAAAGGCTACACATGTAGAGATTCTGAATCTCTTCATGAAGTATTTGTGCAATCTCTCTTATCTTTTCAGCAACCACAGAGAGATTCTCAGCCAAGGATTCTTTCCCAGATCTTTCAGTTGTGCTGGTTAGTCTCATGCTTGCATAGCAGTTTAACAGTGAAAGTTGAATTCAGTTATTCTCCTCCTACTTCAATAGTTATTTGTAACTATTCTTTCTGTCCCCTAGTTCACAACTTGTGGCCATGAAAGGTCATGGAATCTCTGATACAGCTAGGAACTGTCAGTAAATGATAGGACATATTAGATCTTTATCTGGTACAGGCACACCCTTATGTGAGTGTCAAAACTAACTTAAAAAAATATAAGAATACTTTCTTAAGAAGAATATTGCTTTCTGTTTCTTTTCAGTAGAACCATATTGTGTACTGGCAACCTATTCAATAAGTTGTATTTTATGTAATGGAAAGTCCTAGTTCAGGCTTCATTGCACTTTCAAACCTTTGCAAGGAGTACTTGCAGTACATTACTGCTCATCGCCAGTAAGTCCTGAGTTGATCTGGTGACATTTAAGATAATTAGTTTGTTTTCCTTCCAGTATCTGGTCTGTGGTAGGTATCTTTTTGCAGAGCATACTGAATAACAAAAATGGGAGCAAAGCGTAAAAGCAAATGCCTTCATCTCAGCTGTACTTTAGGTACAGTTTCCCCTGACTCAGAGCTGCTTTTCCATTTTTCCCAACCTCATCTCTGTCAAAGTCTTGCAAGTCAAAGCTCAACCTTGTTGGGATATACAAGAGATATAACCCATACCTTGCAGGCGTGTTGAACTAGGTGATGTCCAGTGGCTCCTTCCACCTCGAGAACTCTATGATTCCACTGCAAAAATCTGCTGAAATTTAAAGATGCAGCATAAATGTTCCTAAAATATTATAATATATTTATATTGCTTAGCCTGAGAAGAACTTGCTAGGACATTCTTACTTTAGTACTTTTTAATCAATTTTAGGCAGTTGTCAGAAAAAGAGTATTCATCTGTCTTCACTTTTTCTTATAATAACTTATGAACTGTATAGCAAATTTCAATTAAAATTACCAGAAGAACTGAGTTCTCAAAGACAAATGAGTTGTTACAGATTTCATGAAAATCAGCAGTTGATTTAGGAGAAAGATCCAATTAGTTACCCTAACAGAAGAAAAGCTCCACTCTGAGCTTAAATCTCTATTTGATCTGCTGGCTCTCCAGGCAGTACTTTGTGTATTGGCCGGCCCATATGTAGAACTTGCAAACAGCTACAGCTTTTACTCTTCTACTTAGGGGAGGAAGACGATGGCAGAATGTGGTTTTTACTAACGCTAAGGTTTCTGGTGTTAAAAAAGTATGTGATGAATTAAAGACAGTAGCAATGCAGTGTTGATCGTTCTGAAATATATGCAAAGTCTTCAGCATCTGAGGAAGGCTCCTTTCGAAACCGTGTTCAGGCATGAGTAAGGGACTGTTTTTTTCTTGCTTAAAACTTAGGAAGGTATTTTTCACATAATTAAACTTATCTTCGTATTTCATTGTTTCCAATACCAGAATGGTGCAGAGTGGTTTTTTAGGTCTGTTCTTTTGCCCACATTTTGAAGAGCTATTTTAAAAAATAATAATTTTTTTTACAAAGCAAAAAAGTAAGAAAACAGTGCATGTGTTTATCTTTTTCCTATTTGTTATTAAGGAGAAGGAACTCAATACAAAAATCTTTAAAGTTTTGTTTTGTTTGTTGTATTTCATAAAAATCCATTAGTCAAGTGTTCTGAGACTAGACTAGAGAAGTAGGCATGGAATACTTTTCCTGTCCCTGATTTGATTTGACTTTGATAGAATTAAGGTGGTTTTCTTAATTTCTCACTTTGCTGATTCTTTTCTCATAAGAGTTAGTCCTATTATGTTCTTTAGGCTTAGTAGGTATGAGAAGAAATCAGAAGCCTGTTGAAGTTGCCTGATGTCATTTTAAGTGTCCTGGAGTATGCTTCGAACTGTCATTCCAGGAAGGCATAGGTTTCCCATAGGTCGCATTATCTTTTGTAACTCATAGTGGATGTCTGTGATACCTTATGGCACTAAGGTATTTAAATTACTCTTTGGATTTTGTTTAGTGACCAAATGTTTTACCTTTATGCTGAGCCTGATCTCCAGCAGTCAAATGTGTATTTTGGAGTTGTTGCTATAATTCTTGAGGACAGCAAAAATTCTGCAGTCGTTTTAACATTAAGGAGCTTTTATTGTAATTGCCAGGCAAATGATACAATCAGCTACTTCGGTCATGTTAGTCACATAAGTGCCATGAACTTTTAATTTCAGTGATGATATTCATTAGTTATAATTTAAGGCTTTGACAGCAAAGTATAATTTGAGGTCTTTTGCTCCCAAACCTCCTGTAGCTTTTAATAATTCTAAC
Organism: Dromococcyx pavoninus; assembly: GCA_033558185.1. NCBI lineage: Eukaryota > Metazoa > Chordata > Aves > Cuculiformes > Neomorphidae > Dromococcyx > Dromococcyx pavoninus. Next base: position 1,449,729 of record JAUMJL010000091.1, on the reverse strand, counting down.
TATAAATGTCATCAGCTATTTTCTGTGACTAATTAATCTCCTTAGTTCTACAGAAACAGAAGAATGGACTTTTTTATTTACCTTTTTGGAACAGTTTGCAGACCTTTGTGGTTTAATGTTTCCCCATTCCATCTCTCTTAAATTCCTGAAAGCTTACAGATTACAGAGTCAAGAAGTAATACTAGAAGCTCCCTTCCCAATGTGATTCAGTTATGACTTTTTGAGATCACCAGGGAGGAAAGCAGATATGTTTGATAAGTTGTAATTTATCTGCAAGAGGAATCCTGGGATTTAAATGTAAAATTGGTTGAAGAAAGAAGGACAAAAAGTGTGAAAAAATAGATAAGGGAACAACAATTTGCTTCCATGTATATTTAGTAAAAATTGGCAATGCAACAGCAGTTAAAAGGAAGAGTAATAAACATTCTGTTCTATGTCTGGTGTTCGTGTTTCAGGTAGAAGTACTACAATTATAACAGCTTTTCCATAACAAGCTATTTTAAAGATGCTGTGTGAATGGGCTTTTATTTCTATGCCCATTTTCTTAGAAATTAAGAGGTCTAACTGAGAAAATAATTTATACAAGGAAGCATTCATTAGTTTGCAGACTGTTATTATCAGACCAAAGCAGTAACTACTAGTTGTTATCTAAAGAGTAATCATCAGAAATTGCTTTTCATGGCCACTATATTTTTCTTTCATTTCATATTACAGAGCTCCCTAGAGTTACACACGCTTTGAACTGGATCTTGCCTTTCTCTTTATATAGTTCATCACTTTGAGGTTTTAACCTGGGTGGTTTCGCAGAAGCCATGTGGCATTCAGGCTTTCTATTTTTGTTGGGAATTTCTGTTCCAGGTCTTCATAAGCTGTGACTTTACAGAGAAGAAAGGAGCCATCAGTTTTCCACAACTTCTGTAGCTGTGACCACAGTTGTCTCTAACTCTTTGTCTCTAATGATACACAATAATCTTCTGTCAACATGATATATAGTAGGAATATCATGGCTGAATAAAAACAAGTCGACAAGTTTTGTCGTCGTAACAATTAACTCCTGCAATGTATGCTGATTTTTGTCTTTATCCTTTATGTATACTTTTTTCATAAGCTCTTAAGACAATTTGTATTGACTTTTATAAATAGCTTAATTAAAAGTGAAAGGACATTGTAATATCACAATGCTGTGCATGCTGTGCACACTATTCTAGAACAAAACCTTCCAAGGCTGCTCAAGCATAAGAACCTTGAATGACTGGAAACTTGAGAGCATCACTTTGAAAAATGCAAACTGATTTAGTTTAACAATAAATTTTATGTACGGTTTTTCACTTTACTTTGAATATTGACTGCTGTTTAAAGAACATCCGGTATCACAGTTCCGGACAAATACTGAAAACTTTATGCTGAAAGATGATAACTCATTGTTTTACTAATGTTCCAAACACAGTGGTTTCATTCTTCTCCTGAAAGTGACAACATCTCACTCCTCTTGATCAGATGTGAAGATTTGCTTCCTATTAAATAACTTTTGATTATATACTGCTGCAATTTAACTAGAGTATTTAAGAACTGCACTCTGGCTATTGCAAACAATCAGGAATGACCACTTATCTTGCACGTTTATGATGTGAGGAAGGCCATTAGAAGGCTATGTTGAATGAGTTGATATCCAGTTTCTTCCTCTTAATTTCTGCCTTTTGTTAAATTATTGTCACGTGTTAGAGTATTTGGATCTTTTTTGTCAAGTACTTTATCATAAGATGTTCAATCAATTCATATTTTCTAGATTTTGATGTGACATAATGTATTTAGAAATAAGCATTACATATGCACCCTGCTGTGAAGTTATATACACAGCATAGCATCCTACGAACATCTGTTGCCTTTAGTCAGTGCTATTGATAAAGATATTCCTTTGGGAACTTTGAGTGATTTGTTTTTGCCTTATTTAAAAATCTACTGGAAAATCAAATGGAAATGTTAGTGGAATTCTAAAATATAAGAAAATGCAGTTTACATTTCCTCTATATAAGAAAGCTCTTGTTCATGCTTGTATTATATAGCATTGAAGTCTCTTAGTCTAGTAAAACAAGTTAGTTTCTCAATTCATAGTGTTATGAATATTGCATATTTATTGATACTATATTATTTGCTGTGTAAGTTATAATATTGTATAATGAAATGTTTCATATAAACATTGATTGTCAACCTGCAAAATGTATGTGTTTCTCTGAAGATGTTGAATTAATTCTTTTGTCTGATTTATTTCTAGCACTTACGAGAGGAATAGTTCCTTTTGATACAAGTGCCATCAAGGAAGATTCCATTAAGGTTGCTGTCAGCGAAATGAAACTCCAAGCAGAGAAAGGGCACCAGTAGAACGTTTTACAAAAACACACCACCTCTCTCTGTGGTAAATTCCATTCTACTCACTTTTGGTTTCGAACAGTAGTAGTTCTATCTGCTATAGGAGTGATGCACCCTTAATGATTTAACTATTGCCAAACACTTAAATGAAAGAGCACCAAGAGTGAGTCTAATGAACTCTTGTAACTTGTACACCAAAAGTTTTCTAGGTTTATGATCTTCTCTTGTATTTGTTTCTACAGTCTCCCTAAACTAAATTTATTGTATTCCTGAAATATTATGAAATGAAAGACCTGTGACATTAATCTTTGCTATGAGGTTATTTATCCCTGTACAGGTATTGTTCTAACATTTGCTTTTTTATCACATTTAATAACATTAATTTCTGAATATTTTTTCATTATTAATATCTTTGTCCTAATATTTATTATGACAGTCATTCTACAGTGTTGTGCAGACATATTTGTGATTTTTAGGTTCTTCAGTTTGCAACAGTCAATTAAAGAAAGAAGTGATAAATATTAAACAAAACCAACTTTCCTCAAAATTACTGGAAATATGTGTCATGATTTCAGGTTCAGGATGTGTCTCTTATAAGCTGTTTAGAATTGTAATTCTGACCAGAACAGTTTTATGAGATGACGTCTAGTAAGGCACTTAACAGCACCTGAATCTCACCCGTCTGTATAAGCGTGTTGAAGGGCTGCTATGTGGCTGTGAAAATTTTAATAGCAAAGTTTAATGATAATTTATTTATTATGTTTTATTCTCTATTAAAAGTGTCATATTGATTTTAAAGTGTTACAGACATACAGCATTGCACAGTTGTATTCATTCAGATATCTCTATTCTAAACAAATTGGATACAATTCTGTGTTCTGGTGGTCTCAAACAGCACATTGCAGCAGATTTGTCTGCTGTCGAAATGCAGGTGTTTCTGATGGTCCCCTCTCTGGTGCTTCTTGCTGAGTCACTACTAATGTACCTTAAAAAAATTTCCAAATCTGTAAGAGTACTGTAGCAACATAAACACCATTGAAAATGTTTTGGTTTGTAGGCTTCTTTCATAATTTAGGAAACCTACTTCTTCTCTGGAACACTGTCTTTTTTTAGCTCTGTAGGTGGCTCAGACATAATTCACAGGCGCTACGTGCTACCTGAAACCAGGGTATTTCCTTTGTTTTTTCTTTAAATTTTCTGAAATATTCTGCAGTCTTTGTGGGTTCTCTGGACAGTATGCTTACTTGAAAATCAGACAGGGAAATGAGAAAAAAATTGAATTTTTTTCCCTTTCGTTTTCTATGAACTTGAATTACGTAAACAAAAATCTAAACTGGTTCTAAAAGTATGTTTTTCCTTTTGTAATGTGCTGGCATTGGCTTTTTTTGCTGACTTCTAGCACATGTGTTTGTCTGTTCATTCAGAAGGTCAAGAAAGCAAAACAGGCACATCCATCTCTTCTGATCTCAACAGCAATGACAGGGCCAAGACAAAAACATAAACAAATAAACTCCTGCTCTGGAGAAGGCAAGACAAATGTAAACCTGTTTGTGTCATGGTCTACCAAGAAGCATGTCATGAAGCAGTGTTTATCTCAAGCCACAGTTACCATAAACTAAAGTTGCTTTAAGTACCTCCAACATTTGTAATTTATTTTTTTAATTAGATCAGAGCACAGCTGGAAATATGTTTTTTTATAATATTTTAACTACTTTGGAGAAACATAAAAAAGTTTCAAAATAAAATACTGCTAGCTTGCAGACTTCATGGTACCTACAGATTATGGCAAAAATATAGAAAAGTCATTTAAAAATATAAAACAGTAAATCATGCTCTCAAAACATCTCATTTTGTAATAAGGTCTGATGCATGGATTGCTGATGGATAAATGTATGCCCAACTCGCTTTACTGAAGTTGAAATGATTTTTGAGGTAAATCACCTGTTGGTAAGTGAATGGGGCTTTAAGAATCTCAACTGAGAAGTAATACACAGAAAAATTACACCCTCTCTTTTTCCTAAGGAATTTGTAAAAATCTGGATATTGCTTGCTCTTACCATTTAATATATATATACATGTTTTTCCTCACTTGTAACTCATAAATTTGAAGTATGTTTCCTTAAAACAGTATCACTGCTGCTTTATAGTGTTAAATAGCTATGGATAAGCAGTGTGAACTCCCTCATTATTGCATCAAATATTAAACTGACTTTTGCACAATGCAGGACAGAAATGACTACTAGGTGAAAAATTTTGGCTTAAGACTTTAAATGCGCTCAGTGCTTCGTATGTTTGCCTTTGACTGTGACTAGGTTTTAGCAGTTTTGTATCCTTTTTTAAAATTTTCTGAAATGGCTGGGAGAAAAGAAATGAAGAATTCAAACCACCAAAAAAAAAAAGGGGTGAGGGGCAGGCAATTTTTAATGAGTAGACTTACGGACTCCAAAGCTGGGAAGCTCCTGCTTAGGTTTAGCCTTTTGGCCTGGCAGTCCAGATACCATGTAATATTTGTCTCTCTTCCACCTTTGATCGAAGTTCATATTACAAAGTGTATTGTGTTTCTTTTTTACTGAAGGCTAAATTTCCGTTGACGACATTAAGTGAAACAGGCCCTTTGTGGTTTAAGAAATAATATTTTTTCCATATTGGCCTGAAATAATATTCAGTTTCAGTTGTTAGAGTGGAAAATCAGATAATTTTTAGTAAAACATTTTGTATATTTCAGATATTAAATATTGTTATCCCTTTTGAAAATCATATTTTTTTAATACTTTAACCCTTTAATGACCTGTTCCTCAATTCTTGCCCAAAGCAGTAGTTTTCAATAATCAAAAAAATGTGGTATCACACCAAAAATGTTGTTTGGTTTCTTTGTTCTGTTCAACATTTGGTAAATCAGGCAACTTTGTAGGTATGGAATAAGTACATGCAGACTTAAGAAGTTAATAATCAGGCGTACTTTTTTTTAACCCTTGTTGAAATACAGTGGTTTTAATATTGTGCTGTCAGAAATGCACTGGCCCTTTATTTTAGCGTCAAATAATTGTTGCTTGAATAACCTTTAAATTTTATGCCCTTTAGTTCCTTAATGTTTTATAGCAGATTTAAGAGTACTTATGTTTAATTACTTTTGAGGTGCTATTCTCTAAATAGTCAAAATAATTTATTTTTATTATGTAATTGGGTCATCCTAAGAAAAAAAAATCAAAATAAAAATAAAAATTAGTCCAAGATAAACCCAAAAATTTTACAATGTAAACCAAAATGATTTTCTTAACGTTTACTTCTCAAATTTTTGATGGAAACCAGTCTTCAGTGACGTTGAAAGTACTCCTTGGAAATTCAAGCCTCAGCCGCATTTTTACTAGCCATTCCACCAAAGAAAATAAAGAAGATATGTTAAAATTTCTTAGAACAAATACTATTCTAAAATATACTTTGGAACTAGAGCATCTGCATATCAGTTTATCTCTGGCTTACAAGGAAGGCATAGTCTCTGCACTTTGTAGCACTGGATATATTTTTCATGAATGAAAATGCCAATATTATCTTGAAAGTAATAAGTAGGTATTTTTTTAACACTGATACCAGATCTATGGCTAAAAATGAGTAGTATGAAACCTGAATATAGTCTCATATCTAGAAGATGCAGATAAATTAATTAATAAATTTATGTTAGACTGCCTGTTACAGTCAAAATTTACCATGGCTCTGTTAAATTCTTTATACTCAAAGTGTTTTAGGAATATATTGATCTCTCTCTAAGCCCTGCCTTCACCTCACAGAAGTAATTGGTACTGAAGTTAATGTGAGCAGCAGACCAATATCTGGGGATGCAGCCTTGTCAAAAATGGATGTGCAGGAGGACTTCACACAAATTCCTGTTTTTGATCTAATTGGAGAATTTAGAAGCAGATGTAGAGGAAAACCAGTAGTAGAATGAATGGAAAGCAGCTCATGATTAAATTTAAATTTCAGAGCACTTTTATTTTTGGTGCCTTAGTTTTAAAAAGCCTTTAGAGATAGTATTTACATCTACGTAAGATTCCACCTTGGATAAATTGTTCTGTTTGCGTACTAAAATAATTTCTACTCTAGCACAACTCATCTCAACTTTTTACTGAAATCATGTCTAGGCTGTTGGATGAACTGTTTTGGTTTTCTCTGTAAAGAACTAAATTAGATTTTAAATCTGAAGAACATTTTAATACTGTATACAGAAGTACAGCAAAGCAGAACGTGAAAACCTCAGTCTTTCAAAAATCTGTAAACTAATGCCTCTGGGAATGTTTACAGCAAAAATGAAAGAAACTGCTGTGGTTAAAATACAGCAACATCCAGCATTTATCATTTGTGTTAACAATAGCTCTCATGTTTCTAAAGCTAAAGTTGCACATCTGCCCATTTCTCAGGCTGTAAGGATGAGATTTTTCTTTGTTTTGCCTTAATAGTGGCAAAATCTGTAATGTCATGAGCTTTGAGAAAATATGCAATGATCGTATTTTTAAACTTCCTAGTCATTTTATTCAGGTACTTGCTAATTGGAACTAAATATTTTTGGAACCAAATTGTTAACATATTTTTGTTACAGTATTAAATTTAAGTAAAGAACTGTATAAAATGCCTCTTTTAGGATTATTCTGCTATCTTTCTTTAGGAACGTGCCTCCTTAATACATGTTCTGCTTGAATTGTTCCTGAGTTGTCTTTTATTTTAATCTGTCTTCAGAGAAACCAGAGTTGTTTTGATTTTAGACTGCTTTTCTCATCTGCCGTCTACAGTGCACTAGTATATCAGAAGACATACCATTTCTTCACTTACCCCACATTAATAATTTTGTTACTTGATATGCCTAGGGAATGATATTAATTTTGAAGACAGTTGTTTCTTATAACATAATCTGTTTTGATATGAATTCTGCTGCTCTTATTTGTTTACTAAAGTAAAACCTGCTTGGTAAATAGGCTATCATCAGGACACATGTTGCCTAATTTTAAAGTTTATCCCACAGGCAAAAGCACATGTGTCTTACTACATTTGTTTATATTTTCTAAATGCTACCATTCATTGTACTATCAGTTTGTAGAGGAAAATACTAAAGGATAGACTTTGCTGCAATAACCCTGAAGTGTTATTGATTCTAGGCAGAAAAAAAGGCTACAAATAAATTAGGAAATCTGCCTAGATGCTTAGTCTAGAACCTAAGACCCCTTATATTACGCAGTATATTTCTTCAGTATGTCAGTATCAAATTACCCTCAGTAGAAAAAGCTCCTAACATCTAAAATATTTCTAAGAAGTGCCACTAAAATTGCTAAAGTATCATTCTCCAAATGTGGATTTCTGTGTCACTCACATAGTTAAACAAGCATTGAACTGGGATGCCAACTGAATTTATGTTTTGGCATTAGGCTCTTCACAAAAACTACCAATGACCCAGTTTCATACTTTGTGGAAAAAGATAAAGATGAGCTGTGTTTTCTGCTGGCCAAAAGAACAGTTTGTGTCTATGTCATGACGTATTTTGTATATGGAGCTCAATGAGTGCACCATTTTTAATGAGGCTTTCACTGCCGAGTGCAGCACTGAAAACACAATTTCATCCAAACAGCTGTAACCATGAAAACATCATGTTTCTGGCAGAGCATTTGTTACATGTTTTGTCTAATAGAATATCTGAGTCTGTCAGAAACCATGGAGGAGTTTGTTTAGACTTGATGGGAAAGATTTCCAATGCAGTCATAAAGCTAGAAAACACAGAAACCTTCATCAGTGTGAGCTACATTAGTGGTGAGGCTCACTAACCACAGAATGTGAATCAGTGGGCATGTTGTCCAATGATTGATTAGAGGGCTGTAAATTAGCAAAAGACTAATCAACAAAATTTTTAAAAAAGGGACAATTTATTCTTAATTACTAGGTAAAAAATTTCTGTGAAAATAGAAAAATCAAGTGAAGAAATTTTATATTTCCAGAATATGAGTAATTTCCTAAACATCACTAGAATGACAGAATTTCATAGACCTGAGTGGTCTTTTTTATTTTTCATTCAATATGCAAACCTTATCTCTTCTAGTTTCATTTAAGGAATTTGCTAGAAATACCTTGGATGCATTTTCTTAGGCAAAAGGATCACGTGTGGTAATGGTACCTGAACAATTTGCAAATCACAACTTTCATCCCTCGTATGCGTGCAGTTACAGTGATTAAGGATGTGCAGCTCACACTTTAAATGATATTCTGTTAGAAAATGAAGCTCCGGAATATATTAATCAACAGATATGAATCCACTTCATGTCATCTCTTGTCGCGAGAGACTTGCTTACTTTCATTTAGACTTAATTATGTTCTATATTTTGGGAAGTTCTGTTATGTGCATATGCACTCAATATTGGACTTGAAATAATTCCATTGGAGCTAGCTCATGTGCTGCGTATGCAGTGCTGGCTGGTACAATGGTTTTTAACAAATAGATCAGATATTCAAATTTCAGCCTTGGTATTACATTACCAGAAGAAAATGACAAAGCGATAAATACTTAGATTGTAGGTAAGTGTCCCTTTAGTGTATTACTGGGATTCTGAAGGTGAAACTTTTGAGACTGAAATTTCTATGTATGCTTATTAGCAAACACTGATTTTTTTGTTGTTTTTTTCTTGGAGAGCACGAGAAAAAAATTGTTAGTCACTTTTGAGTTCTGGAACACGTTTTGTCATTTTATGCTGCCAGTTTCTCTTTAATTTGGGGATGACTAAAAAAGCAGCTGATACCTCCTTATAAGCATTCCTAATTAAGTTAGTTGATGCATGAGTCATTTTCCTCCAGATCTTTTGTTTTCACTTAATTTGAATGAAGTAGAGTGTTTTTTACATTTGGTATTCTAGAACTGGAGCAAACTTCATTTTTTACTCTGTCATTTAGATTGGGAAATTCTAAAACTAAGATTACTCAGGCATCTTGAACATGCCACACTGAACATATTACATCACATTTCCCAAACAACAACTCCAGTACTCTGTAAAATGACCTTAAAGGATCTGAAAAATTTCAACAAATTACATGGAAGCAGGATGTTTCTGTCCAAGTGTGAAGTCAGAAAGGTCAGTTTAATACCTCTAAACCTTGTTGTACCTGTTAATGCAATGGAGATAGGCATAGTGGAATGAAATTCCTCAACATGCACTTATCTTCTGACATAAAGTCCTTGAGAAACCTTTGTGAGTAGTTAAGCAGGGAGTTCAGCTTCTGGTTCAATATAATGGGCTCCCTGACCACATTCCATATAAGGTCTACTCTCAGCAGGGTATTAGGGACATCTCTGTGAAAAAATCTGTATATCTGTTTTCTTTGTTAAATATTCGTCTTATTTATACTTTCCTATAAATTTAATTCTGTGTGTACATATAAACAAGCTGCTACTCTTCATCCCTATAAAACGCACTAAAGGCAGCGTCTTGAAGCTGACATTGCTGTAGTAACCAGAACTATTGCAATGTCCTTCAGACTTGATTTATGAAAAGCAAAGGTATGTTCAAAATTTTAATATCTGTGTAGATATTATTTATAGTCCTGTTCACATAATTACATATCTTTTATAGAGACAGACATGCATAAACTTGTTCATACACTGTAAGACTTCACTGGTCAAAAAAATTTCAATTGTTTGTGCTTGGAAATCTGACTATGCTGACTCTAGCAGAGGCCTTGTCTAACGTACCAGTGGAGTTATCATTTCATGTGGGGAGAAATATTTTCCGAAACTACTGTTTCATTGCATTTTGGAGGTCTGCAAGTCTACGATATGTATTGGTCTGGTAAGCAGCAAATGCTTACTGGAAAATCAATGATCTTATAAAAATAATTTCATAGCAAGCTGTAAACATTTGGAATGATTTGGCACTATCTTAGTTTTCCATCTTAGTTTTTTTTTTCAAAATCTGAGAAATGGAATTATGAATTCCTTTGGGCTCTCGTATAAGTAATTTTATTTTTTCAAGAAGACTTAGCCAAATTTAGTTAAATAATGAAAACATCTGTATTTCTAAATGACATCAATACAAGCTTATGAAATTTGCAAAAGAAGAGCTCTTTTTTGCACTCTAATGTGGGCTACTGCAACTTTTTCAAAATAATGAAAGGTTTAGGAGCAAAGCATTGTAGAAGGATAAAAGGTGAGATTGTTATGGTGTTATATTGAGGCACAGATCCTCATCAGCTTGTGAAGTTCATGGCGCTCAGTTAAATGCGTGAGGTCTGATTTGAGTCACACCGTGTGGCTGCATTGAGGTCAGTATGCCTATGCATGATTTGATTCTGGCTTCGCTTTTGTATAAATCTCTTGTAAAAAGCATAAGTACCAAGCAGAATACTATGTGCTGAGACCATGTCCAGTGATTAATATGAGGTATATGAAAGCTGTCTATTATGCTATGGGTACGTTACTGCAAACTCATAGCTTCATGCAGAGTCTGCAGATACATTTAAGTTTGGTTAAAGCTCTACCTGGAAAGTTCGTATATTAATTTAATGTCAACATTTGTACCTACTTTCTGCAGTCAGAATATAAAACATTAGCCAATGAGGCGGTAACAAAAATATCAAGCTTCATTACTTTTTGCTGACTTGGGACTTACTCCAAGTTATTCCTGAAAGCAAGATTACAAGTGTTTACTGCATCTCAGGAGACAGTTAGTACCTTTGCAGGATCAAAGTTGCTAGCTGTACTCGTAATGTAAAGTGTGATATGAAATGCCATTTTTATAAGCTAACAAAATAAATTATTTTTCCAAGCAGTGCACAGCATCTCTTGATTTGCCTAACATTGCAAAACATTTGTAGAGAACTGTTTTACGTAACTGATCTTTTTTGTTTTGTGTGAAATACAGATGTGTGATGTGGAGTTATGTTGCCCTATTTTGCTTTTTAACTTGCTTCTAAGGACAATAATATGCTCTTGGGTTTTTTTTGTTTTGTTTTCTTTCTTCTACTGTATAATTTGTTTAAAATCTAAGATGGTGGCTTTGAGGCGAGAATCAGTAGTTTTCTTCAAAAGCATGTATTTAAAACAATTATTTAGGTAAATGATTTGTTTACTGCCATGAACAAAAAAAATAAATCTGGCAATATATTATAGTGTCACAGTAGAGGTGTGTCTTTACGTTGGCCATCAATCACTGAGTGTTTCCAGAGCTGTCCTTGAATGAGACAAGGCTGTTCTGTCTATAGGCTCTTTCAGAGGTTCAACGAGCTTCATTTGACTGAACTTGGGTCAACAGTGTACCTGGGATCTATGATCAAACCCAGGGTTTGATCAGATGAATTGCAGAGAGCTGCTCGAACTATATTAACTAAATCTCTGAAAGGGAAACCAGACAGCTACCTTAGGTGCGTATGCCTGCATTATAGGTACAAGTCAGGCAGAGTTTGCCACCCACAGGTCTATCCATGTGTCCTTCATCTGGATTCCAGGATAAGTTCTTTATTACCTTAAATAAAAGACACCACTGGAGTCAGTGGGATGGGATACAGTTAAACATGCAAAGAGGCTGAGCCATTGCAGTGTTTAATGGAACAAAAGTCATCGTTGCTGGAAAGTTCCACAGAGCTATATTTCCATGGAAGCGTTTCACGGAAAAGCAAAGCCTTGCATTAGATTTTAAAATACAAAGTAAAACCAAAAATAAAATAATATACGTTGCATCATTCCCTATAAAAAATATTTTATTTAGGTTTCTCATGATGAGAAGACAAAAATACAGTTTCTCTATATCCTGAGAAATCACTCATTGAAAGCCTGTAATTATTTTACTAATTCCCTTCTCCTTAATTACATATTTGCCTGCCTTTTGGATTTAAGAGGTTTTGCATGTCTTTTACGTAGTTTTTTGATCTGCAGTTGTTTCGAGGCAAACATCTTTTCCCTTTCTCAGACTATTTTTTCACTAACTTTTGGGTCTGCAGAGTTTTTTCTCTCACATATTCTCACTCCTCTCTTTTGGCTGCTGTTGCACAGCAGGTTTTCCCCCTTCTTAAATACATTATCGCTGAAGTGCTACCATTGTTGCTGATGGGCTCAGCCTTGGCCAGCAGCAGGTCCAACTTGGAGCTGGCTGGCATTGGCTCTATGAGACATGGAGGAAACTTCTGGCAGCTTCTCACAGAAGCAGCCCGTAGTCCCCTCTGCTACCAAAACCTTGACATGCAAACTCAATACACGTAAGTATATTGGTTCTAGTTTACCTTTAAACTAAGGTCAGTAAGGCTGAAAAAGCAGCTGATACTTGGCAGTGTCCTGAATCTATGTCAACAGAAATCCAGGACTTACTTTTTTTTTTTTCCTACACACAAGCAATACACAAATAGAAGTAGTCACTGATTAAACAGAAAAATCATCAAGGACAAATTTTACTGTGAATGTTTTATAGTTTATCGAGGCAGACATGCTATTTTACAGAAATATGTTTTGAGTACCTTCTTGCATTAAAAAAAAAATGTTTGAAAGGAGCATTTAGTAACTACTGATGTCTTTTAATTGGATGTAAAAAAGTGATCTTTTGGCTCCAGCTACTGCTAGCCCGCTGCTAATCCCATTTTCTGGGATCCTAGCGGTGGGTTGGCCTAGAAGGAATTAAGTTGGAATAGCTCTCAGTTGAGATTATGTTAAAAAAAAAAGCATAAGAATTTTGCGGTCGCTTTTCTAGATAGACATCTCAAACAGTTTTGACAACTTCCATGATTTAAGCAGGAAATTCTGGCCAAATTCCAATTTAATTTGTAACACACACTTTTTCTGCCTTTTGGCATTTCACTTGGATATGGAATTCTTTCTTCATGTTAGTGTTGCTTTTTTTGCACTGCTGTTCTCTGTGGGATGAAGGATAGTTTAGCCCCTGAGTGATGTGAACTTAGAGCTGTCCTACGCTCTATATAAATGACAGAGATATGCAACTTTCACGTTTCTCACAGAACTGATTTCTAAACCTTGGGGCCATTGATTTAGTTATAAATCTATACAACTACATAATATACACAATCTGTAATAAAATCGATAATTGTATCTTTTGTTCCATATTTTTTAATCACATTTCTTACATATAAATTGTATGGTCTTACAGTAGTAACGATGTGGAGAAGGAGCTTGAAGGTATTCACAGAATCATAGAATCACAGAATTACAGAATCATTGGATTGAAAGGGACCTTTAAAGGTCATCTATTTCCCCCCCCACACCCTCCCAATAAGCAGAGACGTCTTCAACTACATCAGATTTCTCAGGACCATCCACCTTCACCTGGAATGTTTTGGACGGGGGCATCTACCACCTCTCTGGGCAACCTGTTCCAGTGTTTCACCACAGTCATCATAAAAAATGTCTTCATAGAATCATAGAATGATTTGGGTTGGAAGGGACCTTAAAGATCATCTACTTCCAACCCCCCTACCATAAGCAGGGACATCTCCCATTAGAACAGGCTGTTCAAAGCCCTGTCCAACCTGGCCTTGAACACTTCCAAGGAGGGGACATCCACAACTTCCCTGTGTTTCACCTAATATCTAATCTAAATTTTTCCTCTTCCAATTGAAAGCCATTCCCCCTCATCCTATCACTACTTGTCCTTATAAAAAGTCCCTCCCCAGCTTTCCTGTAGCCCCTTCAGGTACTGGAAGTCCACCGTAAGGTCTCCCTGGAGCCTTCTCTTCTCCAAGCTGAACAAGCCCAACTCTCTCAGCCTGTCCTCACAGCAGAGGTGCTCCAGCCCTCTGATCATCTTCATGACCCTCCTCTGGAGCCGTTCCAACAGTTCCATGTCCTTCTTATGTTGGGGACTCCAGCTGTGGTCTAACAGGAGCAGAGTAGAGGGGAAGAATTGCCTTCTTTGACCTCTTGGATACCCTGCTTTTGATGCAGCCAAGGATCAAGTTGGCATTCTGGGCAGCGAGTGCACATTGCTGGCTCATGTCAAGCTTCTCATCAACCTTCAAGTCCTTCTCCGCAGGGTTGCTCTCAATCGCATCGTCCCTCATCGTGTATTGAAACCATGGATTGCCCTAAACCAGATGTAACACTTTGCACTTGCCCTGGTTGAACCTTGTGAGGTTCACATAGGCCCGCTTCTCCAGCTTGTCAAGGTCCTTCTGGATGACATCCCATCCTTCTGACATGACAACTGCCCCACTCAGCTTGGTGTCATCTACAAACTTGCTGAGGGTGCACTCAATCTTGCTGTCAACATCATCAATGAAAATATTAAACAGCACTGGTGCCAGTACAGACTCTTGAGGGACACTGCTTGTCCCAAATCTCCATCTGGACACTGAGCAGTTGAACGCTACTGTCTGAATGAGACCATACAACCAATTCCTTATCCGCTTAACAGTCCACCCATCAAATCCATATTTCTGCAATTTAGAGAGAAAGATATTGTGGAGGACTGTATCAAAGGCTTTACAGAAGTTCAGACGGATTACATCCATTGATTTTCCCATGTCCACTGATGCAATCACCCATCATAGAAAGCCACTAGGTTGGTTAGGTAGGACTTGCCCTTGGTGAAGCCATACTGGCTGTCCCAGATCACCTCCCTCTCCTCCATGTGCTTTAGCGTGGAGTCTAGGAGGATCTGTTCCATGATCTTCCCAGGCACAGAGGTGAGGCTGACAGGTTGGTAGTTCTCAGGGTCCTCTTTTCTACCCTTTCTAAAAATGGGCACAATATTGCCCTTCTTCCATTCACCAGGGACTTCCTCTGACTGCCATGACTTTTCAAATATCAGTGAGGGTGCCTTGGCGACTACATCAGCCAGTTCCCTCAGGACTCTTGGGATGAATCTCATCAGGTCCCATAGACTTATATATGTTCAGCCTCCTTAGGTGGTCACAAACCTGATCTTCTCTCTCCCTTAGTTTAAAACCATAGCCCCATGTCCTATTGCAACAAACCCTGCTAAAAAGTTTGTCCTCGTCGTTCTTAAAAGCCTCATTTAAATACTGAGAGGCCTCAATAAGGTCTCCCCCGGAACCTTCTCTTCTCCAGGCTGAACAACCACAAGTTTCTCTGCCTGTCCTCACAGGAGAGGTTTCCCATCCCTCTCATCATTTTTGGCCCTCCTCTGGACCTAGTCCAACAGGTCCAAGGCTTTCCTGTGCTGAGGATTCCAGACCTGGAGGCAGTGCTCCAACTGGAGTCTCACCACAATGGAGTATAGGGACTGAATCACCTCCCTCAACCTACTGGTCACTCTTCTTTTTATGTAGCCCATGATATGGTTGGCTTTCTGGGCTGCAAGCACACATTGCCAGCTCATATCCAGTTTTTCATCCACCAGTACCCCCAAATCCTTCTCAGCAGGGCTGCTTTTAATCACTTCATTCCCCGAGCCAATATCGATATCAGGGGTTGCCATGGGACAATGAGAGGAATGATTTCTTTGTCCTTAGTTATCTGGCTGACATACCTGTAGAAGCCCTTCCTGTTAACCTTTGCGTCCCATGCCAAGTTCAGCTCCAGCTGAAAGGTATACCTTATCTCTATAAGATATCAAACGGGTTCAGTTGTACCCAGCATGTCTCAGAGCAACAGGCTGAGGGCCCTTGATGGCACCCCATCCCTCAAACCTTATCACAGATGAGCCTGATATAATCCGCTCCCCCCTTTAAGTCCAGTTTAAAGCTCTTTCAGTCAGCTCACTCATGAGATCATGAGCAGAGAGTCTTTTCCCCCTTTGTGAAAGATGAGTCCCATTCAACACCAGCAGGCCTGGTTCTGTGTAGACCATCCCATTATCAAAACCGCCACAATTCTGGTTGTAACACCAGCCACAGAGCATTGCAGTTCCACTGTACGGCATAGAGCCATAGGAAACCAGAACTGTTTGGATTTCTTACACCCTTTTCCATAAAATTAATTTGTAGTTGGTAATGTGTGAGTATGAACACATTTTCAAGTGGTTCTGAAGAGAGGGGAAAAAAACACTATCCAAACAAACTATTCTTTTCAAGATCTTCCCACTGCTTCTGAATTTCAAATTTCAAGTACAAATCTGTTTTGGGTTGGGTTGTTTTTTTGAGTTGTTGGTTTTTTTTAGTGTAATGTATGTTGCCTGGTATTTTTACCTTACAGTGCAATAAAGAGCAGCTTCAACTCCAAGATACTGGATTTTGCTAGATTTTTTAAAGAAGTAGAAACTGAAAAAAATGTTATATGTGTCCCCTACATACACTCTAACTTACAAAATATTGTACATTTACCTTGCTTTTATCAGTTTCTTAGTGAGGTTTGTTTGCAGTTCTTATTTCTATCTGTAGCTTCCAATGTACATGGTAAAAGCAAAGCAGTTACATTTTTAAATGGTTTTTAAGGTCAGTGCTTAGTTGAAGTCACAGTTACTCCAAAGAGAACATGATGAAATTTTGGTGGCATTTCTTAAGAAGAGTTACAACAAGAATAATAAATAATCTTAGGAATCCACAATGAACAAGAAAACTGCCAGGAATATCCTATTATATGGGATTTGCATTACTAAACTACTTAGTCAGGTACCACGATCCCATTGTATGAAATACCAGAAAAAGAAGAAAACTTACTATAGGTACCTTTAAAAAGTTTTCAAACATAGAAATATATATGCAAATTTTGTCTTTGTTTCAACTCATCTTTCCTAAAGAACGGGTTATAGAATTCTCCCTGGAGTCAATACGTATGGAGGAAAGATATTTCAGAACTACAGGAAATTTTTGATGAAGATCAGCATTAATTGAGGCCTGTATTGGTGGCCTTAGCATGGTGTTATGGCCTAGTGCACTGTTCCTCGGGAATGAGGCATTATTGCTTTTGAAGGACGTGGCAGTCTACAGTGGCTAATGGAGACTTCAGCTTGAGATGCATCCCCTAACAATGTACCTCTCATAATACTCTCCAGGTTTCTTTACAAGTGAAAACAAAGTTTATTCTACTCTCCCTTTGAATACCTTAAGAATATGTGATCCTTAGGCAGAATTGAAAAATCAGCAACTACTATCTGGAAAAAGCTGCCTGAAAACCACTGCTGGAAGCATAATGCTTCTCCAGAAAACAGGATGAGTATGAGGACATGTCAGTCAACATCACTGATGCACATAGCTATGCACCCTGTTACAATCCTTTCAATTAGTAAGGAAGGCAGGTTTGATACAAAGTGTGGGAAAATTGGTTTCATGGGAAGTTTAGTGGTAGTCTCGGGGAAATACTTCTATAGTGTCCTCAGGTAGAAGCTGTAGGTAGGTAGTGTGGTCCTCACCTTATGCTCGTTTTATAAGCCAGGAACCCACTGAGCTATATAAAGGGGTATTTCTTCCTGGTCTGGCCGTGCATACTTCCAGATGCCTCAAATTCAGATAAGAACTAAACCAGAGTACAAGACTGGGTCTACAAAAAATTCCATGAACTGCAAGAACTGTGGGAAAAAACCCAGGCAATGCTGAGAAATGAATTTTTTTTTTTTTTTCCTCTGGAACTAAGAATTCTGGAACAATCTGTCCATAGCCATGTGCAAACCAGTTAATAGCCAACTTTGTGATAACTTCCAAACAGGCAATGATGTATATAACAGTGAATCTAGCATAGACCGTTGCCACCAGCAACAGTGGTAGAGATGAGTGCTGCTTATGATTTCCTTACACTCCCTTGGAACAACATATACTATGACTTTGCTAAGAGATAGTTCCAAAAATTCTTCCCACATTTATCCTGTCTAGAAAGGCACTGTTATTTGTCTTAGTTTATTGTGATCTCCTTTTTGTGGTAGAAATAGGATAAATTCAATCTTTAGCACATCCACTTAATACAGACGTAACAAAATTTACAAGTATAAATCAAGTTAGGAGAATAAGTTTTCAGATTTTATGGCCAGGTTTTTGGTCATTTTTTCAATGTTCCTGACAGTTGCTCTCTTGACATCTCATCTGTTAAACTTGCCCTCAGGGCAAATGCAACTTTCAGTTTCCCAGATCCTTTTATCATGTAACCCTAAAGGGTCACATTTGCTTTATTTCTTTGAGTTTATAAATCACTTTTCTTTTTAAAGAGATTGATGAGATCAGAAACCTTTGGAGAAAGGTGAGAATGTTACTTTGCCCCATGGAGTAACTGAGTGTGCTTAGGCAGAGAAGTTTCAGTATTTGTGGTGGGGCACTCAGAGAGGGACAGCTCAGTAAGAGGAGAAAATAGGACATTGCAGAGAGAACAGACACACGGCCAAGTCTGAGAAGTGAGGGAAATAAACATTCCTGGGGACTCAGAAGGGACTGTGCATCATTTGCTGCATCTCAGAAAGCCACTGTTTTGCTGGTCTGAGACCAAAGCTGGAAGAAAGGACTTATTGGACTCATTTGTGGGCAGGAGGAAATTTGTTTAAAGATTTAAAGATGCTTTTAATCTTACTCTGTTTTGCTTAAACATTTTAAGATCTTAAGATTTCTTTTTTTTTTTTAGAAAGTGTAATTATTCTGACCTGTATTCTGACAGCACCTCTTTTTTCCTGCTTAAAATATTTGTAGTCTTGGAGGCATAATTTGCTCTATGTTGATTGTTTATGAAATCCACCCTCCATACCTGGTTGACTCAAGGCCCAATCATGCCATATCTTCAAGTTTTTTTGTTTTTCAGAGTTTAGTCTATTTTCAGAGCAAGCCAAATCCTGGAGCTGTGCTGCTCTTTACCCATTACTTCAGGGTCTCAGTACACAAGGTTCCTACTCAGCAAGATTATTTACATGCACCTGTCCATCTTCATGTGTTTGTTTTCTTTTGTTCTCTGCCAGCCATTCTAATTTGTCTTCTAATTCTCCTTCCTACCTCCTATTGTCAGCTCCAGCCTCTGTCCTTGAGGAGCCAGCTACTCCTCTTCCACCAAAGGGAAATCAACTAGTCACGAGCTGATTAGAGAACTTTTTCTTCTTGATATCACATCATTACTTAACTTGATATCACAACATTACTTCCTGCTGGTAAGGAAGCTTCTTGATAATTCAGGGAAAATTATATATTCCAGCTCCTTTGGGATCTTTCTAGTTAGATCCATGAAGGAAAATTTTCTTGCTCTGTTCCAGCTACTCCACATGTTCTGTTACAGCCTGCTTGAAGTATCTTGATGCTATGGCTACAGCTGGCACTGGCTGGCAGTAACTCCAGATTTAGTCAAATTCATTCATGCATTTATTGACAAAAACTGAGCTCAGAGCAAGCTGCTCAAGGTTTTCTGTCATAATTTTCTTTATCACAGAGTACCTGAATGCAAAGTAAAGCAGTACTCTTTCAGAAACAAAACCCCAAGGACTGTGGTACCATTTCAAACAAAAGTTTCATCTAATCTAGAAATCTATAAAGGAACAGTATTGAGAACTTTGCAAATATATTATATGGGGGTTTTGAAGGGTGTTTTCCTAGTATCTAACAGTTTTTGTTTCATGGAATTCCTGAACCTTTGGCAGTAATCTCATATTTAATAACAGCCTCAAGGTTTCTTTTTGGTTCCATTAATTTGTGCTGATGCTTTTTGAACTTGTATGAACTTCTAGGATCCAAAAGATCCTCCAGTAAAGACTTCTGCTACTTAACCATGCATTGTGGGTGTAGTCAGCCTTTTGAATAGGCCTCCTGCAAGTTTCTAATTCAAGTGACTTAATTCTTTCTATAGTAAGAATTTATCTCCTGAAGACCTTTCTTTTATCATAAAATATGCTCTTCTAAAATGAATGTATCAAAAGAAGGTTCAGTTTTTTTCTTTCCTGGTTAGTTTCTGCTGTGGCTGCCCGATACGTTGCAAGTGCTTCAGCAACAAGGATCCCACCTGGATGGGAATCAACAAGGAAAAAAGATTTGCTGAAGCTTGTAGTCACTGGAGAGAGGTTGGATCTGTCTTTACTTCTGTGACACTAGGAATACAACCTGTTAACCAGAGATCCCATTACCTCTGATAGAGAATCTGTCCCTTAGACACATCCTAGTCTCAAGAGAATTCCTTTTCTTTTCTGCGAAACAAGAGCTGTCCTGCTGAACAGATAAGATCAGCTAATAAAATAAATGAGACTAGCTCATTTAGATGCTTGAAGGAAATGAATGGAAAGAAGACACCTGAGGGATAGCAAAACTGCTTCATAGTGAAGCTTATAAATGAGGCTGGGGAGGAACCTCAAGTGCCCTCAAGTAGCCTAGACTGATCAGGTATGTAGCTGCAACTGCATCTATTTATTGGCAGTAGAAGATTGCTGTTCATATTGCATTGTTTTCCATACGGTAATTCAAAGCCCGTGTATTCTTTGTTGGATCTCAACAGACTGCTTTAACATGGAAAGAATTACCCTTTGTGAGATACTACAGTGTAAATAGCTAAATCTTCAATACATCAACAGTTTTTTTCAAGCACACACAAAATTTAATCTGCAGAATGCACAAATTTAATCTGCAGGATATCAGCTGCTGATGCACACAACTGGCCTCTTATATCAGCTCATGTCTCCACCTATCTGGAAGTGTTTTCATCTTTATGTAATTGTGAGGAGTCCCAAGTTTTTTCAAACTTAGCAGTTCTGGGGGAAATCGGTTGTTTTGTGGAATATAGGAGTGTTTTTCCTTAACGGTTCCTATGACCACTGGAGTCTTAGCCTACTACTAGTAATGTGTATGCCACAGGCAGTAGAGGGTATTGCGGGGAGGGGCTGTTCTTTGTTAAAGTTAGTGCTGACAGCAGTATCCTCCACAGTGCCAAAAGGACTGATGTGGGTGGCTCAAGAAGGGTTGTTCTTCCATCTGTTTCAGTACTGAAACATTGTCCCAGCATGACGCTGGAAGCATATGGGGGGGGAGATGTGAAAGCCTACTTTTCAGTGCTCCATTACTCTGTTCAGTGTTTGCTTGTCTTCTCTATTGTGTACTGGATGAAGTTTTAATTATTATTTATTGTATTTTTAATGCTACATGCCAAATACTATTGATGTAATGAAGACAGGTGATCAATAAAATAATCAATATTATGCACAAGAATAATTTTGTAAGAATCGGCCCCTTGCATAGTGAGTAACCTCAGTGAGGTCATGTTTTTTGTAGCTTTTTTTTGTACATGCCAACTTGTAATAAAATGACCCCTCTTGTTTCTCATGGTGGGTAAGGAGTGGTATCTACTTTTAACTTTCATCTTAATTTCCAGCAATGTAAAGTGCCTTGACGAAAGTAAAGCTGCAAGATTGTGGCTAAAAGAGGAAGAGACCTGGTCCCAAGTCTCCTTGCTTTAACTGTAAGACCCTGCAGTAATCTGCTTAAGGTATTTATGGGTAGAGTTCTTTATCTGCACTAAAAATGACATTAAACAGACTAACAAGTTGTTTTTGTTAGTAGGCTAAGCAGAAAGAAAGAGTGCAGTGGCACTCTTTTAATCAGAAAATGTAAGATAACTTCCTACTATCCGATTTTGACTTTTTTAGAAAGAACTGGGAAGAGGCTTTAATTACCTCTGTAGATTTTGCATTGCTAATTTTAAGTCTATGTGAGTGAGCAATTAGGGGCACAGCCATGCCAAACACAGAGGAGAATTAGATATCAGTTAGGGGAATTGGGAGTAAAACAACACAGGAAGACCTTGAAAGAAAATGCACAAGTCATGGAAGGAAAAAAATACTTCAAAAGGCAGGAGTCTGTGACTGGTTACAGCTGTCAGGAAACATCAGTCCTGCTCCCAATCTCCTTTGTTATTTAAGGAAAGAAAAAACATCTGAAGAATTTAATTTTAATTATAAAAAATAACATGCTGGGGAAGTTGAGCATGCCAGGGCCTACCCTGTATCTAATGTTTCACATAATTTGCCTGCTGACCTGGCTAGGAGTTCCTATACATGCCTGTTATGTGAATTGCAGTTCCCCAAGGCTTTTGGATTATTCTGGTTTTGTGCCATAACACATTGTTCCTGTTGCTTTAAACCTGATTAATGAATTGGAAGTTGGGTTGATTTAGTACTTCAGATACCAGCAAAATATTAATGGTTGTAATAACTTTCTCAGATCCTATTGCCTTTTCTCCCTGTTTCTCTTTGAAGAAAGGGAGAGAAGAACAGCAGGTTAAATTTCAACATACCTTTGATTCATTAAACTCTGGTAACTCAGATGCAAATGAGGGGGATGGAAATTGAGTGTAAGTTATCCCTCCCAACAAAGTCTCCAGGTAATGTTAGAGCAGGTATATTAGCTGCAAAGGCATGCAAAATCATTTCTAAGTTTTGTTCAGCTCTCGACTAGGAAAAAGTTCTCTCACCTTTAACAAGAGCAAAGACAAAAAAGAAATAAACAAACAAACAAAAAATTAAGGTAACTACCAAGATCTGCCCAAGTAAGAGCAAATACCTTTGTTATCCTTCTTGGGGCTGCCTGGCATGACTGTAGTTGAATGTCCCACTACCCTGGAGAGAGTTCAGAGCATAATCTGCAGTACAGCCTGGAAACAGGAAGGGGACCTGGGGAGGCAGCACACCCCAGCTGCTATGCCAAAGTGCCACAGAGCCCTACTGTGTTTACTGTGCCCCCAGCTCAAAGAGAAAGTTTTTTTCATCTCTCTGGCAACTTCACAGTTCTCTTACTAAGTCCCTGAAACCGAGCTGTAGTTGTGTCATGAGATGCACAGTGCAAAAACCACTGGATTGGAACTAATGACACAAAAATCCCAAAGCAGAGTGAAACTGCTGAGTGCTTAAATCCCACCCTTTGCATAGGGGCAGCAGATGAAATCAGTAATCAGGGAAGAAAAGCTGTTCTGAGAGCACCAAAGTGTCCCACTGGGGTAGATTACCAAGAAGTTTATCTTCCTTCTCTTGGGAGAGATGTCCAAGCCCTATGATAAAGGTGCAAAGACAAGAAAGTACCAAGCTACTTCCTCTGAAAATCAAACACAATTTTCTAACCGTTTCCGCTCTTGATGCTCCCTGCTCATAAAAGTAAAAGGCAGCAGAATGTTCAGTTTATTGTGGTGCAATCTGATGAACTGTCTATATATAATAATGAGTCAGACTCTGTTCTGAATTATCAAGAAGAGTACTACAGATTTTGCAGTCAGGTTACTGACAGCACAGTATTAATATGTTCTAAATCCTGGGTTTGTCACACAGATTTAGTACATCTAGTGAAAGGAAATAACACTACCTAAACAAACCCAAATAATACCAGGGACTTATGTAGACGCTGTCTCAACTTCAGATGTTTCAAACTTTGGGTGTTCATTTCCTCCAATGCTAGTCTCCAAAGGTCTGCAGTTCAAAGGCAAAAAAAAAGCTGAGCATTTGTGCTTAAATAACACTTTGTACTGTTTATTCTATTAGTGATGGTGATCCATTCTTTGTATCAGACTTTGACACTTGGATGTCTATCATTGGATTGGCTGTTAGTTACAAAAGGCTGTTGTTTCAGTCATTGCTTGAAACACTGGAACAAAGCCTGGGCCTCTTGGACATTTTAAGTAGCTGGTTTATTTTTCTTTCCAAAGCAATTTATCTAAATAGGCCAACATAATCAAATGACATGGGATTCTAAATACATTCCAATGCCCAGTCTGACATCTTAATTAGAACTTTTAAAAAAATAATGATTACCTTTCAGCTCCCAAAATTTCACAAAACTTTCTTAAAAATTGCCCAGTGAATTTCACTACCAGCCACACAAAGCTATTTGTTTTTTAAAGTTGATCAGACTTTCCATTAGCACATACCCTGGCAAAAAAAAAGCTCTGAGGAGGAATATAATTTATGCTGGTTTGAAAACACAAAAGCAGAGAATTCGCTCATAGTTCCAGTTATGATTTTTATCTTGCATAAAACCTTTCTTATCCACCTTTGTCTCAAATAGGGCCTTATAAAAACATTACATATAATGTAACCTAATTGATTTACATAATATTGTAAGTAATTTAAAATATTATGAAAATTGCATTGCCTTTTCCACACTGCTTCCAGCTGAACTTTCTGCAGAGACTGTGTAAGTGGAGCTATTGCTGCCAAGTATCACATTGATTTTCTATGTATATATGTATAAATTGTCTTGTGTGCCTCAAAGTGGACTGTCATCTATGAATGAATGAGGATAAATATTCCATGCTACTCAGAAACAGAAGACTTTGTAGTGTGTGAAAGACAAACAGCATTTAACAAGATGCTAACTAGCATTACAACCCTCCTTGATTTTCTGTGAGCTGTTAAAGTGAAACTGAGTAAGTTTAAAAAAAAAAAATCTCTCAGATGCACAGCCAGTGGATTTGCACCAGTCTTTAAAACTTAAAACCCTGGAATTTCGGTATAGTTCTCGGAGTCCCAAATGGTTTTTTTAGTATTCTGTTTCAAATGTGCTTCTTTGAGAGAGTCTGGATACTGCGCTTTAAAGATGGACATTTTCTTTGAGATAGTTGTGTTGACTACAACATATATCAAAACTCCATTGCTCAAGGTAAAGTGAGTACAATTTGCTAGAGATTAAAATTTGTTAAATATTAGTTCAATTAGCAGTTTTGGTGCATAAGAGCAAGGCTCTATTCAGTGGAAATTAAATTAGAAGTTTCACTCCAGCATGCAAAATGTACAGCAGTCCCTAAGAGATACTACACCAAGAGCTGGTTCTTCAGACAGCTTCAAACTGTGTTCCTGACTGCTTTCATTCTAGGTAACAAAAATGATAGTCTGGTTCCCCTGAAAGCAGATGGCTGAGATGTAGGAGTCTCAAACCCAACTGCTTTTTTCTATGGGTTCTCTTATATTGCTTGTTAGTGTAGACACAGCCTTTGTGCCTTTGGGAAGTTTCAGCTGCTCTGTCCGTTAGCAGTTCTTCATTTAAAGTAATTTACCTTTTTCTTGAATACTACTTTCACCTTCACAGATACTTGGTACTGTTCCATTACAAACTATCTGAATGAAAATAATGAGCATCAGAAATGTGATGCTGTGTGTGTAGAGACCATAATACAAATTGGTTCTTATATTCCTTATCTGCTTGTTGTAATTCTGCAGTCATATTTCTTTTATTACACCAAAGATTCATATTCACTTTTTATTATTGCACCTGGAGTTATGCCCGGTATTATCCATTAAAGTTTCAGATTATTTTACAACATAAGATAGTATAATTTGGATCTTATGACCAATTAAACAATATAGAAAAGAAAGAAGTATAGTGCCATATATTTGTGGGTTTTCTGCCTTGCGTTTTAGCTGTCCCTAAGGAAAGGTTAAGAGACAGCTTCCTAAGCATAGCTGTCACTGCTTTTGGCAGTTTTGGAACATATTCTCTTCCTGCCTTAATACAGTCAGTCTCATCTACTTTTCTGTAACTGTACAGAGAGAATGGAAGTCTGCTGCCAAAACCTAGGGAATCTGTGATCCTCAAGGATCAAGGTAGGAACAAATTTCACATTATCAGTAATGGAAGAAAGGAGTAAGAGTATCAGAGCTAAGAAAAATACCAGTGAAAACAGAAGTTCAATAAGGTGCAGAAAAAAAAAGAAGCGATATAATATAATTAATATAATATAATATAATGTAATGTAATGTAACGTAACGTAACGTAACATAATATAATATAACATAATATAACATAACATAATATAATTCAAGACAACAGTATCTCAGGGAAATACCTAACAGAACATGCTGAAAACACCATGGTGGCTTAAGGAAGACTTATTTTCCTTCTTAAAAGTGTGAAAAGACAAGTAGGTTGAGATATAAAGAAACCCTGCAAACATGATTTTGTTTACTGGCAAATGGGTAAGCAATAATGTAAGTTTATGACTAATAGGTCAAAACTGTTTGCAGGCTGTTCATAGAAAGCTTTGTGAGTGACAACCAAAGTTGTCCCTGGAAATGAAAACTTCACTGTTGTGCATATTAAAATACCTCCTCTCATGCTCCTGAAACAAGCTAGTCTTCTTCAGTTCAACTCTAAACAAAAGAAAAAGACAATACTTTGCTAGCCTATGTAACATGACTTTCAATTTATCAATTATATATAGCCTGTCAAGATCTGTACTTCCACAGCAGGACTGCCTCCCAAGCAGGCTAGTTTAAAGCTTGTCTGAGTTTGCTTTGTAAGCCGGATAGCCTTGCCTATAGCTATTGAGTTGCTGACAACAGAGGTGAAATTTTTATTAATTGAATTGCTCAACTTAAATGGCACAGCATAAAGAAAAAATGAGACTGGGTCTAAACTTCATTGGCAATAGAAGTGTATCAATTTCCACAGCTGAGGATCTGAAACAGAAGAAAACAGAATACTACTAAGCATTAAAGATAGCTTTTTCTAACATTTTCTCTGGAAATGCCAAATCTCAGCTTAATCTAACCAAGCAGTGGACGCTTGCACAGATACTGAACAAACACTGTGCTGGAGAAATCTGTACATTATGTTCAGACGCTGGTAAACACAAAGAATTGCAAGCTGAGCAAATGTTAGTTTTCCCGTTGCGTGAACTAAACCTGGTGTGCTTGATTCAAACTGATTAGGCAGTGCTTGAGCTTTTACTTTTATGCAACTTCTTTATTAAGGTGTTTCTGTTAGCAAATATTTTATATACCCACTAATTTTTTTCTGAGATGCTGGAAATGATTCACATTTGAAAACAAGAGAGTGAAGTCTAACAAGTCCATATAAGAAGCAGAATTTTCATTCTTCAGCAAAATTAGTTAGAAATAAGACATCCCCAAACTTAATCCTCTGTAATCAAAAGGCAGGCAAGACATCAAGGCATCAAAGTTCAGTTTCTGAATGCTGTATATAGACCATGGGTGAAATCTTGTCCCAGTCAAGTACACTGCAAAATTGCCATTGGTTTCGAGAAGGAAAATCAACTAGGATTCTCTTTCTTTACCTTGACTATATCCCCTTTTCTTGTGCCTTTGGAGAGCCTTTCACTCTCCAGTATTTTGACTCCTGTAAGTCAGTAAGAACTGAACCCTGGCAGTTGTCATGTGCAGGATCTAGTGCACAGGGTTCTGTCTTTGATCGTGCAGGCAGGATTTTGAAAGTTGCTCAACAGTAATATAAAATTCCATATTTCATGCTACAACCTAGAAGGTATGGTCAAATTACAAGACTTTCAGCTCTTTTCAAATTTTGGCCATCTTAAAACTTCACAATTCTTGAACTAGAAATCTTCTTCAATTCAGACATATCACGATTCCAATTCTTGCAAGTTGCTCTATAGTATTAATATAAGTATTAGTTTTATGTTTTTGTAAAAAAAAGCCTGTGAAAAAAATCACGGCTCCAAGGACCTAATATGTATAATGGACTGGATAATCCATTAAGATGAATGACTCAGTTTGCAGAATTGGTACAGTTCACTTTAGATGCCTTCACATAAAAGTATCAAAACTTTTGTTATTTATAGCTTGAGGTACTCTGAATATTGTTATCAATTCTGTTTTACATTTGTACTATAGTATAAATGCTAGGTTTTGTTTGCATTATGGAGTGGTTAGTTTCGAGAAGGAACATGAAGGTTGTTGAAAAAATGGCTACATATGTTTTAAATCAGAAACAGCCATCTGAAGATAGAAGTAATAAATCAGCCAGCCAGCTAAACAACAGAATACAATTCCTGCTAAGCCTTTGGCACAGAAGTGCCTTCCCGGTGTCCCAAAGCATCTGGGAAATGAATATGACATTCAAAGCTTGATAGATGGTGAGAGCGTCCTCCCTGTGCTCAGCCCATGCCAGCTGAAGATACCTGGTCTTTAATGGTCAGAACTGCACTTGAATGCAAAAAACTTTTCCACCATAGGAAAATTGAGAGCATCTAGACAGTACAGTGCCTAGTAAATCTAGATTTGCTGGTTTTGATGAGAAACAGAACAATGATTTCAATATTAGAGCAGAACACCAGAGCCTTCAGAGTGAAAACTGAAAGCTGGATTCTTTTCAGATCCATACTCTTCCTTAATGATCTTTGCTTAGCAATTGTGTGTTAGTGAGATATTAACACTTGCTCAGACAGATTTTTAGTGGAGGATTCTGCTAATCCTATTCCTTGCGGAAAACAAACTAGAGCTCCCTTAGGGCAGACAACTTTTAAGTGGTGTTCCAAGAAGCCTGGCTACACAAAACACAGTCAAATAAAGTAAACCAATATATATCTGCACCAAGCAGCCGAGCAGCTGTTTGGATGGATGGTTTTTGCACAAGGTGGATAGTTTAAAGGGCATTGATTAACCCTAGGGCTTGAATTTTAACAGGCAGGGTACCTGAACTGTATCAGTTTAGCCTGGCTCCACTTTTTGTTGGAAGTTGGAGGAAAAATTAAGCTATTGTGATCTAAAATATAACTATCAAAGTGAGGATATTTTTTGTAAGAATGTTTTCTGAATTACACAGAGAACTCATATGGCTCTCCCCTTCTCTCAATAAAACACAAATGCTTGCTAAGAGGGGCAAGGATTAGAAGGTTAAAGAGTTGGAGTGGATGGGCTTATGATTACCAGCTGGAGGATGGGCAAAATAAAAAGAACTTATGATACTGGAAGAAAGGTAAGAGAATATGCCCATCTGACATTCTCTTTTTTACAAGTATTTGGAGCTAGAAAGTCCTGCCTTTTTGAGGCATACATTACAGAACCACAGAATGGTAGGTGTTGGAAGGGACATCTGGAGTTCTAGCCCAACCCCCTTCCTAAAACAGGTTTACCTAGAGCATATTGCATAGGAACGCACCTGGTCAGGTTTCAAATATCTCCAGAGAAGGAGACTCCACAACTTTCCTGAGCAGCCTGTTCCAGTGGTCTGTCACCCTCACAGTAAAGAAGTTTTTCCTCATGTTTAGATGGAACTTCCCATGTTCCAGTTTGTGCCTCTTGTCCTTTTGCTGGGTACCATTAAGAAAAGTCTGGCCCCATCCTCTTGACATTTGCCCTTTAGATATTTTTAGGCATCCGTAAGGTCCCCTCTCAGTCTTCCCTTCTCCAGGATAAACAGACCCAGGTCTCTCACCCTTTCCTCATTAGAGATGCTCCAGTCTCCTAGTCATCTTCTTGGCCCTCTGCTGTGCTTTCTTCAGTAGTTCCTTTTCCTTCCTGAGCTGGGGAGCCCAGAAGTGGGCACAGAACTCCAGATGCGGCCTCCCTAGGGCAGAGTAGAAGGGGAGGATAACCTCCCTCCACCTGCTAGCCACATTCTTCTTAAGGCACCCCAGGATACAATTGGCCTTCTTGGCCATGAGGGCATATTACTGGCTCATGGTCAGCTTGTCTATCAGGATTCCCAGGTCCTTCTCCAGCAGAGTTGCTTTCTAGCAGCTCAGCCCCTAACCTGCGCTGGTACATGGGGTTATTCCTCTCTAGATACATGACTGTGCATTTGCCTTTGTGAACTAATTTAATATATTTTTTTTTATTCCATGTGTCATCTGTGAGGGAGGAATCCTGGGACTTCTCAATATATCTGCTCCTTAACGTGTGATTCAGGAATAGGAGTTCTGCATTTATTGCTGAAGAAATATCTGGGGTATTCTCTTTGTCTTTGTGAATGAAGACTTGGTGAAGGGTATGGAACACAAGCCCAAAGTTAAAATGCAGGGTTAAAGTGTAGCAGCTGGGAAACTGTCTCAAGGAATTTCTATTTGTAGAGGCTAGAGAACTGTCTAGATGGCCCAAGAAAATCAGCAACAGCAACAGGACATGGCCAGATAGTCCAGGCTGAATCTGTGAATCTTCTCCTTACTGGCAATTCAGAGCTTGGCCCAATGTAGAGCCTCAATGGAGAAATCCGATGTGTTCCTGCTGTCCCTGTTCATACTTGTATGCACCTAGAATTTCAATGAACAGTCTCCTGACTCTCTTTAATACCACTGATTTGACAAATCACTCATATCCTCCTTGCTCCACCATCCCAGTTGTCATTTTCTAAACCAAAATGTCAAAATAACCCTACTTATATGGATGCTCTGGATTAGTGCTGTTGTCCTTCTTTCTCTGAACGCATTGCTATTATCTCCTTTCTGAAATGGGAAAACTAGAACCAGATGATCAATTCATATTATAATGTAAAGACACTTTTTACTTTGTTCTTTTTGTAGTAATTCTTCGTATATCAACTGTTCTTTAGCCACTACTGAATTTTAAGAAGACATTCTCTCAGAAGTATTGGCAGATTACAAGATCTGTGCCAGATGGCAAGAGCTAGATCAGGTCACATAATTTTCTATGTAAAGCTGGAATTAATTTTTTTCCACCTCTGGCACTTCATATTTGCATAGATGACACATCATGTTCTATTTCTCTAATACATGAGAACTATGAATTTGTTTTGCAAGTCTTCTACAGTACTTGACTAATTTAATCAAGGAACTTTGTAAATAATTTGGTTTATGTTTCTGGGTAATTTATGAATATGTCGACCAGCATAGATATCTGTGTATCTTGGTGAGTAATTGTCATTTGTAATGAAAACTTTGTATTTACACGTACTTCTGCTTCCTGGCTTCCAAACCTTTTATTTCTCAAAA
Organism: Dromococcyx pavoninus; assembly: GCA_033558185.1. Lineage (NCBI taxonomy): Eukaryota > Metazoa > Chordata > Aves > Cuculiformes > Neomorphidae > Dromococcyx > Dromococcyx pavoninus. The sequence continues at coordinate 1,418,867 of JAUMJL010000091.1, read as the reverse complement.
AAGCATCTTCTTATGTGATGACTACTTATTTTCCTTATGAATCTTTGGTGCAGGACCTTGCTCAAAAGGCTTTTGGAAATCCAAATAGAGCCCAGTCAGCTCTTTTCCACAACCATGCTTACTAATTTCCTTTAAGAACTTCAGCGTGATGGTGAGCCATGACTTCCTTTACCAAAGAAATCCTAATATTTGCCCAGGTTATCTGATTTATCCATGCGTTTATCAATTCTATTTTCCATTACACACCCTGTCAACTTGTCTTTTACTGGTCTTTAGCTGTTCAGTTCTCCACTGTAATATTTGTTAAGAAGGAATCCTAGTTAAGAATTAGCATCAAACACGTCGCTTTCCCATTCTTAGGTACCAAGATTGTATTAATTAGGAGGTTTCATGACAGTGTGTAGCTATTTTACTCCAAGTTTCTTTAGCTTTTTGGAAGTTGTTTCCAAAGTTTATGTTTACAGCATGATAGTTTTGCATGGTATTTTTAAAGCTAACTCGTACAAGATAATAATTTTTGTTTGCTTTGTTTCATTTTGTTTTGGGTTTGTTTTTTTGTTTTCTGAATTTAGTAATTCTATTTGTCATTTTCCTGTTTAGTCATGTTGGTATAATTTTCCTTCTTCATAAGACTTCCTAATAAGTAGTATGCATTCACCATAGATAGACACCATGCTGCTTGACAGGATTTGTCTGTTAGATGTTCCCTTTAGCTATTTTAGAAGAAATATTCTTGATCTTATTTGTTTCTCATTTTTGAAGGTGAATGCCACTGTATAGATATTTTATTTAAAATTCTCTTTTATGGATACTAAATCTAAGCATATTAAGGCTGATGCTACCATTCTTTAATTGTAAAGATTTTAAACCTTGTCCTGAGCACTACTCAGGAACAGTTCAAGGGCTGTTTCTGTCATGGGATCCCTAATCACCCACTCAATTAACCATTTGTTGATTGTATGTCAAAATATAGGGCTAGTGTCAGAACCCAGTGTAATATCCATTCTATATAATTGGAGAGTGTTGAAGTCTACATTTGGCCCTTGCAAACACATGAATTGTTATTGTTGAGGCAGCTGACACATTTACTTCTTTCAAAGAGCTGAATTGTCATTTACAGTGGATAACAATGATGTGACTTCATTTTTATAGAAAACATTAAAAGCTTTATTTGTAGATACAGAAATGAGAGGCTTCCAGTATTTCTTTAATCTTGAACAATGCTGTCATTCAACAAGAATTCAAAATCCATTCTAACCTCACTGCTGCACTGCTGATGTCTAATATCAAACATAATTTAGTTTACAATATTTGTGAATACTTTGCCCAATATGTAGCTCATGAAAACTGGAAAAAGGATACCTTTTTTTAGATCTTCAGTGAGTTAGCTTTTTTTTGCTAGGGAAAGAGAGAACTTGACAGAACTGTCCTGAGTTGGAGATTTTTAAATGGAATTCAAGAAAGTTGAAAGTTGATAAAAAATATTAAAACACTGTTGCTTTTGATGAGCACTTATATTTTATATTCTCAGTTCACCTTTGGAAGCTAGAATAATCTGCCAGCTTTGCTATTAAGATCGTTGCTACGGATTGCTGTTGAAACCAGGTGATCATCTGAAGATTACCAAGATAACACTGAATTTGAAAAGGCTGTAAATTAAGAAGCAAGAATTCCTTTCCCATGATCATAATTTTTTATTGTTTAAAGCATGCAGATAAAGTACATTTAAATTCTAAAAAAATCCAACAGTTAATAAGATTAACATTTGTGTGGTAGAATCTGGATACCTTTGTTTGCGTTCTACAGAAGAAATATGTATTGGGGCTTTTGGTCTCCAGCTGTACCATTTTTAAACTGCAAGAATCTGGAGACCAATCTTTCCTCTGCATTGTCTTTGTGCGGAGAAGCTTTAAATGAAATTAAATTTTGGGTTCTGTAACTTGTAGGCCAGACTCCATTACCTTATATGCTACCTAAGTGCACAGCTGAAACAATAGCTGAAATGAAACTCTGAAGCTGAAAATAGCTTTTAGTGTGTAGTTGCTAGAACACATCCCGCTTATGAACATTACGTTTAATTTGCATTGTTTTATGCCCTGGAATGGAAAGGAGTCCATAAGATCTTGGAATCTAGACCACAATGTCTGCTTTCATTGTTGCAGAACTCAGTCCTGCAGAGGCAAATGCAGTTGTCGTCTTTTTTTTAGTATTAGCCAGTGCTCCATAATGACATTTCAGAGCTGCAGGCGGTTATGAGCTGTGACTGCAAATTGTTTCTTGGATGGTAAAAATCACAAGGGAGGTGTTAGAGCCATTGTCTGAAGTTTATTTTTGAATGGTTCCCATCTAAAAGGCAAGATGCCATTTTCCTTTGGTTTTTTTTTCCCTGGGTTTCTTCTGGCTTTCCTAATGGAGAACCATCTTCTGATGCTGACAAAAATCTTAAGCATGTCGCTTTTTTGAAGTTTTCATTCTCATTTAAGACATAGTGTATGTTCTCTGCTGACATGTGAGTTTCACATATACAATTATGATTCTGTGGGGAGAGATCTGATTGTGCTCACTGACGAACTCCTGTTGAAGGTAGAAGGACCTATGCTGAATGCCTCAGATTTAACATATACCTTTAATATCTCTTACATAAGGTGCTATAGATGTTTACCCAGATCTTGGCAGGTCTGATGAGAGTCCATTCCTGAATAGAATTTCTTCTTCAATATACACAGGGAGAAATAGTGCACAGCTGGCCCAATGGGAGTAACTGACTGTTTAAATATAAAATTCACAAAAATATTTTGTCTGACTGCTTCTTTGTCTTCTCATCTTCTGTAAACTACATGCCTTCCTACACTGTAACATTTGTAGTGCAATACTGCTCTTGGAAAGAACTGTGTGATTGTTCTGGTTTGAGCTAAGGTAGAATCAGTTCTCTAAATTTTCAACTAAACTCTGTCTAAGTAACTTCATATTTTGAATGTTAACTGCATGTTATTGAGACAGTGTTTCTCTCCAGAAGTGTTAACACAGGGTACTGGTATACAGAAAGAGCATTGTTTATACCTATTCCTGTAGAAACCAAGACCATTCCTGCGTTGGTGCAGTGCTGTAAGTGAAAAGGATGAAAAAGGGGTCACAACCACAGGGAGGAGCAGACAGATCAGATGACCCAAAACTGATCAACAGAGTATTCCATTCCATATACGTCATACACACTATAACACTGAGGGATCATGAGGGTCAGCTCTCTTCTTTGGTGGCTGGAATCCTATACAGACCTTGTCTGTCTTTTGTACCCCCATCCCAGATCTGCATATTCCTGAATCTAGCTCCTGACTCCAGCTCCCTCTTAAGTCCAGCCCAGGACCTATTCCCCTTGCCTTTTCTGTAGCATCTGTGGTGGTGTAGTCATTGAGGTGGGGGGAGGGAGATAACAGTTTTGTATATTTATATACATTTTATTATTTTATTATTAATAGTGTATTCACCATTATTAATATTATTATTGATTCATTAAAGCTGTTTTAGTTTTAGTTTCCAGCCCACAGGTTTCTTTCTTTATTTCTCTTTCCCCTTCCCCTTGGGCAGGGAGGAGGGTTTTCACCTACAACTGCTCATGTTCAGCTACTGATTAAACCAGGCCAGGGCTAAACTATGACAGTGATGTTGTGAATACAGTGAGTCCTGGTACTGGCAGAAACCTCAGGAGGGTGTTGCACTTTATATGCAAAATACCAATATAATAATATACTAACAGCTATTAATTATTTTTCATAATCTTTAGCCATAGGAGAGAAAAAAAGGTTAGTATGCTTTTAAATTTTAGGAGGATAAGTATAGATAATGTGTACATATTTGGAACTTTTAGATCTTCTAACGAGAAAGCAACTTGACTTGCTAATGTAGTCCGATTGGTTCCTAAACTAATACTAGCTTCCTTGTTTTCAGCTTCACCTTGCAAATATTACTAGGTTCAATATGAATCTGTCAATTTAAATGCTCTGTGCTAGGAAAAGCCCGTCTAATAAAACATTAATGACTGACATTTATACTGGCATCCAAGCAATTCAGACTGTGTTCTACCAAAGGTCACTTTACTAGCCAATCCATCTTTCATCTCCTTTCCCACTGACAAGAGGTTACAAATGTCAATCAATTACAGAATGCTAGAGTAAGAACATGTGAATAAAATTCAATGCCTGAACAGTGATCCATGTAGCTTACCAGCCTGCCTGTGATACTGTCCAGAAGAAGATGCTTCAAGAGGAATTCATCAAGTAAATTCTGTATTCAGTTTCCTTCAGGCAGTGGTTTAGAAACTACATCCAGAGCACTTTTAGCCATGGTAATAGACCTACATTCCATTAGTCTATTTCCTGAATCCATTTTGTTTATTTAGAGCTCACATCATGTAGCAATGAATTCCCCATTTTAATAATGTGTTGAGTGACAAATTCTTCCTTGTTTTTGCCTTAAACCTGCTGCCAGACCACTCACTTCTTTGCTTCTCCAGCCCAGAATGTTATGAAGAACAGCAGAACAGGATCTAAAGGATCCTACCCAGATCCAATTAGTAGGAGGCAGAAGGTCAAGACTGAGAATAGCCACGACTACTATACTTAATTTTTATTGCAACAACACTCGCAAATATCAATACCCTTTTGTGCTAGCAGTGATACAGACTTCTGAGAGAGAGTCTGATGCAAAGAATTGATAGTCTAAACAGAAGAAGTGGTCAAAATGGAGTAGTGAAAAGCTAGGAGTCTGATGCTTTCTACCTCTTTGAAAAGAGATAAAAAGTCAAAATTAATGCCACTGCTGCCCAGAGAGTGAGCTGGGAAATATCCTTATGCACTGTGTCCTCTCACTTCTACTCCTGACTTCCTTCAGCTACTTTTAGCCATTCCTGCTTGCAGAGACATTGCCAGTTAGAGTGTGGTAAGCACAGCAGCAACTCTAGGAGGCAGTGAGAAGCAGGGCATAAGGGGAGAGCATGATCAGGAGACTGAAGTTAGGGAAGCATATGGAAAAGTCATGCCAAGTCAGACCGAAGATCCATCTAACCCAATGTTTAATTTTAGCAGGACTCGTATCAGGAAATGAAAAGAATGAGAAGTTATGGACTGGAGTCATAAGGTGGTTGGTCAGTGGAGCAGTGGTCTGAGCCTTGTTGCAGCAGGATTTTTGAGGCAGGGATATCCATGAAACTAGCTGCTGCTACCTGCACAGGACTATGATAGTGAAGACCATAGACAACAAAGTGACAAATATGATTGTTTCCCATGGAAGCAAGCAGCTGCAATAGGCAGGAGAAAGTAGAAAAGACATTCCAGATCAAGCATTCTGGTAAGGTTTATGATTACAAATATATGATACCCACAGCTATTCTGTTGACATCCCTTCAGAAAAAACTTCTGTCAATAAGGGTGCATTCAGGCATTGGGTACTAATATGTAGAGCCAAGTATGAAGCTGAGGTAGAATTTGAGGAAAGAGTAGGACTTTAAGAATAAGCAGTCCTTCCAGAACCTGTAGTTCTAAATTTGTAGTATTGTTGCTTCAATAAATGTGTCAAAACCAAACCAGAAACAGTAGTAGCTAGTGGCTTGTAGAAGGTGGCAAGAGAAGACAATAAGTACAGATAAGTTCATACTGGTATTTTCCCAGAATGCTTTCCCAACAGCCAGGAATTCACACATCCTTTTAAGAACTTGATAGAAATTTCTCCTGTGGGTTTTTCATTACCTTTTTGAAGCTGCATGACCTTCAGTGTCCACAACTTTCTACGGCCAGGAGTTCTACAGCTTAAACAACACAGTGCTCAAGAAGTATTTCTTTCAGTCACTATTGCTGTTCTCTAGTTATTATATTGAAGGAGACACTGAACAATCTTTTACATTGCATTCTTTATCTTTTAAACCAAGAGTATATTTCAAATCAAATGGTCTCAGTTCTGGATCAAAGAATCTTAGTTAGTTTTTATGGTTTGCACTCCCTCCCTCTGGTAATACTACTTGTCCTTTTTGAAATCTTTTCAAATTGTACCTTGTTTCTTCTGGGAAAGAGGGATCAGACTCACTTGCAATTTTCACAATACCAATTTGTTAAGGAGTTATACAGTGGGATAATCCTGTTCTCATTATTCCTAATAGTATATGGGGTTTTTTAAACTGTTTTTAATAGTTCTCATCAAACAATTTATTAAAACCTTGAGATTATCATCCTACCTGGTAATAGTCAACCCAGAGTAACAGTTTATATGTAAAACTTAGGTTGTATCTCCCCACATGCATTTATCTGAGCTGACTTTCATCTGCAATTGATTTTGCCAAGTCACTCATTATCCTGAGCCTTTTCTGAAACTGTCTCCCTTCTTTATTGCCTTGAATAGTTTACTGTCATCACCATTCTTTGTCACCTCAGTATTTTCTTCCCTTTAATTCATTTATGAATATACTGAGGACCTCAAGTCCCAGCACAGAACCCTATGGGACTCCACTAGCCTTTTATTCTTAGACTCTGTTTCTAATCTTCTATATCCAAGGATGTTCCCAATATGTTTAGCTTCTCTAAGAGTCTTTGAATGAGGAACATTACTAAATGTCATTTGGAAAATCAAGTAGAGTGTATCAAAGGGATACTCCTTGTTCACATTCTTGATTGCTTCTTCAGATGAATTAAATTAATCTGTGAGGGAATGTTTTTCTTTTTTTAAAAAACCCCACAACAAATGAATTGTGTTGACTCTTCCTTATTCATATTTATCCATATGTTCATTAATTTCATTATGTAAAATAGCTTCTATTAACTTGCTCTGAGTGCTGGGTGGCTTATTTGTTTAGGTCTTCCTTGGGTCTCACTGGAACTTCTGAAAAAAATTTGGCACCATGTTAGCCATCTTCTAGTACCAGAAAAATTTTAGGCAAGAGGCAGTGGACCACAATTCGTGCTTCCCTATTTCATCTTGAGTTCCCTTAGAACTCTGGGGTGAAGAAAAGTTGCTGATGGTTTAGTATTAGTTTCTCATGTCTTTTGTAAGCTTATTCCCATGCCATTTTTTTTTGGTTTTTATTGTTCTTTTTGGCTTGCCTTACTGTACTTTTTTTCACTTAATATGCCAGCACTTGAGTTTACTGAAGGGTGCTTTCTCACTTTAGAAGCTGACTTTATACTGATTTATAGTCATTCTGGCTTTATTCTGGTCCTTCTTAAGTCTTTCTTTATGTGTGGTATTAGTTTCTCCTGAGAATCCAATAAGGATGGTGATTCCAAACTGTGAAAAGGAGCTGCTGATAGGGAGGGTGGCTGTACTTCTACAGCGATAAAGTAAGAAGAAAGAAAGGATACAGAGGAAGGGAGTGTAGTCCTAGTGACCAAGCCACTTGGTGTGGCTCTATAGGAGAGCAAGAAAATGCTACCTATACTTCACCAATGAAGATGGAATGCCCTAAATGTCCTGATATTTTGCTGAAAGGCATACAGAAAGTTCGTTATAGAGCAGAAAATTGAACTCAGATATTTAGAGTTCAGGATTGTCACATAGCCAAAGCACTAGATGGTTCTTTCTTACTTTTGCAGTTAAGTGCTACTACTTGGACAATCTTAGTCCCATTAGCAAGTCAGCATTTTCACTAGCACAGTGGCTTAAATAATATTACAAATGAACTCTAAAGAAAGGGAAATAAAACCAGAGAGTTCAGTGCCAATGGTTTTTAGGGACTGTGCTTCCTTCTCAAAGTTGACTGGTTGCTTCAAGAGGCAGCTGTGGGAAAGAGGATTAAATATGAGAAATATGAGAGGTTCAGCTGGGATGTATACAGCTCCTCTTGAGAAAGAAAACAATAAAATGTGTGGAAGTATATGAGGAAGAAATAGATTATTCTGTTAGCTTAATATTTTAAAGAAGAATGACTCGTGCCAATATTTTTTCTTTATTCTGAGGATTTCATTTTGCTAGATGAAAACAGCAGACAGGCAGACATAGAATGAAGGGAAGAAAATATCAACATACTCACCTAATGAATGGCTTTTTTATTTTTTAATAGAACTGAAAAACCCTACTTCTATATATTAAACTATGGTGCATTTTTAAAAGTCCAACAATAAAAATGCTTATCTGGAGACCTATTTGTACAGAACTGGTTCTTAAAAATGATTATGCTATTCACTGATTTAAAACGAGGGTGCAGAACTGGATCTTTTTCTTCTGCTCTTAGCTTAGGCGCTGATTTGTTTGTAACCTCTGTCATGTTACTTCACATGTTCTGGCTGTAGAAATAATGAGAAATAATAATATGTCAGGAAACATTTTTACAGTAAGTGCTTGTAACAAGTTGACACTGTTCTCAATATATATGCTCTCTCTTCCCCTCCATATTTTCAGTAGTAATTCTTTATTCAAGAAAAAGCTATGTGAACGAACTTTGACTTTTGTAGTCTGTTTCTCCAGGAAGTGAAAACTGCTTTTTATATTTTTGGATTCGCAATAGTTTTTTATATACACTTCTATACGTTCTGGTATAAATTCTCTGTGAGGTATGTCTACTTATAAAAATATTACATTAAAAAAGGTAAAAGGATTAGAGTTGTGTGTTATTATAAATGTTGCAAAGTTAAATATATTAAACTTTTAGTTTTAATACAGAACATTAAAAAATAGCTTGGATTCAGGTCTTTGCTTTGAGCCCCACTGAATATTAGGGAGCATAAAGTACAGTGTAGGATTGAATAGAAAGCTTTGATATAACTCTCTGATACAAAGAATTATCTTTAAACTCTTGCTGCTTTTGCAATCTGTGCCTCTGCACAGGACTGTAGTGTAGAAAGGAAGATGAAAGAAGGAAAAAAGGTATTTCAAGTAGAACGGAGCATATCAAACATTTATTTCTTAGTTCTAATTTTCAAATTAAAATACATGGCTCTTTTGAACTACACTTCTGAATGTTGATTTTTAATTGATACAGTAACTTTAAAAAGATTAGTCAGTTGGGAAACACTATTTATTCTGTAATGGAGCCAAATGAGTTAGTTGGTTTTTTTGTTTGCAGCTTTGAATACATATATCAGAAACTCTTCTCTGTTTTTTTATTTATTAATCAGGCTTATTGCACCATTTTATGTGTTTCTTTAGTGTTTTGGATTTGTAGTTGTAATACACTTTAAAAGTTGCCCATCTTCAAGCCATTGGAAGTACAGAAAATAATTTTACAGTACTCAGCAACATATCATCACATATTCAGTTTAGTTTCCATAATTTCCATGTCCTGAATGTTGTATCTTTCTCGACTGCTTGCTCTGTGATGATTTCGTACCAAGCTTCACCTTTGTTAAATATGGCCCTGGCCTCATGAAAGTGATAAGCAAATACTGTGAAATGCTGGGATGTTCCAGCTTTTCCCAGATAAAATGTAAGACCTTCACCTTTTTCAATGTTCAGAATGAGAGGCTCTTGAATATATTCCAGTAATGTAAAAATAAATAAAAAAAAAATACTTCCTGGAATCTAGTACGAAGTTGGAAGAGCAATGGAGATAAGATAAGCTTCCTGTGTGTGAAATTCTTCCACCTTTGTAAAGGCTTTCCTGTGTCATGAATTTCCAGTGAAAAGATTAGCAGGAACTGATATAATGTTCTGAATGAAATGCAACAGATCCGTTTACCTACCCTCATTTCACATGCCACGCTAATGGACTGTATTATTCTGCATACTGAAGACCATGGTTAATACGGGGTTTGGAGGCAGGGACAGGCCAGTTGTGCAGGCTTAAAACTTGGGGAAAATACCTGCTGCTTCTGACAGGTAGAACACAAGAAAGTATTATTTTTTCATGAAAGCTTCTGACACAAGTCTCTTGGATTAGATAGACAGTGGACCTATTATGTTATAGAAACTCTTAAATGGAAGAAAAATAATGCTTGGAAAAAATGAAGACATACAACAAAATATCTAACCTGATCACCATGAGTTGAAAGGGGGTTTGCTACTTGCTTTTTGGATGAACTCCCAACAGAAAAAAACCTAATATTTAGTCTTGTCTATGGCTACCTATCAGGCAAAAGTGTTGCATCACTTGTCTGCTGCTTCCAGGTGCTTAAAAAAGCTCAGTAGTTCCTCCCAATGAAACTTGAGTGCTGTCCAAATATTAAAATAAGTTTCTAAAAAGCTTGGTTCATTCTAGAAGGCCATGCCCTGTGGGACAAGAACCAAAGCACCCACTGCCCTACTTCGTTGCTATCATTGGCACTTCTGGCTGATTTTGCTGGCACCAATCTTTGTGGGACCACATAGTAAACTGGATCAAGGGCTGATAAATGCCCTTCTTTTCTGCTAGCTTATTTTGAGACAGGTTCATTTCCCTGATTCTGTTCAAAATGTGATACCACAAACAGTTGTGCCAACAGTGGTGAAGGGACACTACATCACTGTCTAGAAATGTATAGTGGAGATGGGAATAACTCAAGCTCAAGTTATTCCTGAATGGAAAACTTAATCTGATCTAGTCCACCTGATCAAATGTCTGGATAAAGCTGTTGTATTACTGAAAGACCACAGAGGGCATACAGACACCAAAAGCACACTTGCATTGAAGGTCATAACCTAGAAAATTTCTAGAGGGAGAGGACGCAATGTGATGTCTTTAGAAGAGCTGTACAAGTTTGTGAATAATCTATGTTTGATTTTATTCCATTCCTTTCAGTTTTTCTTCTTCTCCCATACAAAATGAGTCTTGTAATTTCCTGCTTAATTTCACTTAATTAGTAATTTTTTTCAATTATACAAATAAGATAATTTGATTAAATGCTGGTAAAAATTATAAAAATATGTGTTCTGGTTATCAAAAACTGCAAATACTCTACAGACATGTAAATAGTGATCCCTTCTCTAAAGACTTCACAATACAATTCAAAAGAAGGCAAAATGAACGCAATAATTAGAAAGAAGAGCACAAAGAAAAGGTAGTCTTGTGATCAGATTTTGGTGAAATGTATCAAGCTGTCAAATGCATAATCCATCAAGGAGATAATTCCAAGTAAAGAGTAGCTTGGAGCTACATACTGTGTAAGTGACTGTGGACTTGTTAACACGTCATGCTCTTCTGTGTATTGGTTGTGAGTGGCCACGAGTTTAACTATCGTCTGACATTGTTGGGAAATGAAGTAGTGACTATACTAGATTCCAGGTTGGTAGCAATCCGTCTTTCACAATCACTGTACAGTTACCACTGGATCAGCAGAACCAGAAGGTAGAACCCCCAGACTCCTGTTCCGTATAATACAGTATCTTGTCTTAAAGAGAGAAAGCAATACCAGCACTCTGAAAAGTAGACACAAACCCCAATCCAGACCATATGATGAAGATTCCTGCTCAACTTTGAGAGTTGGTGGTGAAGATACATGCTGAAAGTCTATATATACCTTATATTTTTTGTCATGGTTGTTCTTATTTCTCAAAATATCCAGCACTCTTCCAGCTTCCAGATAGAGAGCAGGCCTGATGGCGAGAGGCTGTGGAGGAAACTTCCAGTTCAGCTTCCCACGCTGTACGAGTTCTGTGAGTAAGACTTCACTCTTTTAGGGTAACAACTTTTGCTCTGTGAATTTATTGGAGATTGCTCCTAGTGTTTTTTTCCTAAGATCTGTAGAGCAGATGATGTCAAAGGTAAGTATTATGAAACAGAACCTGGACTCATCTTGTGAGAGTTGGTTTTTACCACTTTATCCTCACTTCAATTAGCACAGCTGGGGTGTGGCACTAAGCAGATAATCCCTCCTCTGGCACTACAGATGAATGCTGTTAATCTTTCAAGTTGTCTATGTTTTATAACCCTCATTCTTTAGTTTTGTATATGTTTCATTAGAAAATGAAGTACGTTGCTAGTGAACAGAAAGAGTGGTTTTCTTTTCTAAGCTGAGAAAATGGATCCTAGTGAAGTTGTGATGATGTTGATTCATGTACCAGCTGAGATATAAAATGCAAGAGACTTGTTGGAGTATTATTTTCTTCCTTAGTAAGCCTTTAAGAAGTATTAGGAGCTAACTCAAATTACTGTTGTCTTAAGAATACTGAATGTGGTAAAATTTTAAAATACCTAGATCTCATCTATGGTTTGGCTGTTGCTACGTGTGTAGCAGCTGGAGGAACCAGTCTGGTGTACCCACATGTACTAGAAAAGTCCCTTCTGCATGCAGACACACATGCATTTGCATTTGTAGCAGGGAAATGGCTCTGAACAATAAGTGTCGAGTAGGTGTAGTGAAGTACGAACTGCTTCAGAATATTTTTTCCTTCTCATTCACCTTTGTCCTTTTCTTCTTTGCACAGTATTTGAGCCAAATCTAAAGGTCAGAAAGTACTATGATATATCTCAGTGTTGATATTATAATAAGAACTAAATCTGTAAACTGTAACTGTGTCCCCCTGCTTGTGCAATGTGTAAGCCAGTGGTGTTCAGTTCTGACAGATTTCTGGATGTACCGTAACGATTAGTTATTTTTGCAGAATAGTTCATTGCAGTGATTTTCCTCAAGGTATTTTTTTTCTTTATTTTTCTCAAGCTCATCTGTGCTGATGTGGGTTTAAAGAGGCAGACTTGTCCAATGTTTAAAATGGACTTTTAAGATGAAAGGCTCTTAGTCAGATATTTCCCAGATCTGAGGTCTTTACCGCAGCAATTCTGCAAAACTTGGGACTAATTTCCTTGTACAATAAAACATTTTTTTATCCTTTTAACTTTTCTAAGAGTCTTTAAATGTGAACAAAAAATTCCTCTCCATGGTCTCTTACTTACTTGAGTGACATGGTTAGCCTCATATTCAGTGAAATCTTAAACCCTTTATTTATTTTATAGTATGCACTAAGAGACTAGGATTATATTAAAATTTTCACCAAAAAAGGAAGCAAGAATAGAAAATAACAGAGATGCAAACGTAACTAACCTTTCCATCGGGATTTCCTGATTTTGAAAGTGGTTTACCAGACTTGGATCAGATTTTGAAACATTTATGCCTCTGTATAAATGTATATACACGGATAACATTAGTCATCAGATAAATGTCTGCGGGAACACAACAGTGCATTTACTTAATTTTTTAATTTAATTTTCTAGATTTTTTTTTTCTTAAGGAGAAAGAAGTGCTCCAAACCTCTCATGAAAATATTCTACGTAGTACTGCCAAGGATGAGGGACATCAGTAGATGGGAACTTCCCTGAAACCCCCTGAAGTCCCAAAGAAGAAATGGACTGGTGGCACCTGACTGTCCTCAGGATTTTTCATCAAGCACTAAATCATAGAATCTTCCAGTTGGAAAAGATCTTTGAGACCGTTGAGTCCAACCGCACCCATCATCTGCTAAACCATGTCCTTTAAAAACTCATCTACCCATTTTTTAAACACCTCCAGGGATGATGACTCAACCACCTCCCTGGGCAGCTGTTCCAGTTCCTGACTACCCTTTCAGTAAAGAAATTCTTCCACCATCTAGTCTGAACCTCCCCTGACGCAACTTACGACCATTTCCCCTTGTCCTGTCACCTGTCACTTGAGAGAAGAGATCAACACTTGCTCTGCCACAGCCTCCTTTCAGGCAGCTGTAGACAGCGATGAGATCTCCCCCTCAGCCTTCTCTTCTCCAAGCTAAACAACCCCAGTTCCCTCAGCCGCTCATCATAGGACTTGTTCTCCAGCCCCTTCACCAGCCTCGTTGCCCTTCTCTGGAACACGCTCCAACACCTCAATGTCCTTCTTGTACTGAGGGGCCCAGAACTGAACACAGGACTTGAGGTGTGGCCTCACCAGTGCCGAGTACAGGGGCAAAATCACCTCCCTGGTCCCGTTGGCCACACTGTTTCTGATACAGGCCAAGATGCCATTGGGCACACTGCTGGCTCATATTGAGCCGGTTGTCAATCAACATCCCCAGGTCCTTCTCTGCCAGGGAGTTCTCCAGCCAGTCTTCCCCAAGCCTGTAACAGAGCATGGGGTTAGTAGGGTATAGTAGGATATGGGAGAATACGAGCCCACAGAAAGCTATGAGGGGAGAAGAGGACTTGGGACACTGAGAATGCTAAGTAGAAATATGTTTGTCCACAATTTGATGGTTGTATAGCATGAGAAGATGAAAAACTTGTGGTCGTGTAACTGAGAGAGATGGATTTTTTGGGAAAAAGATACTCTTCCAAAGACAACAAAATTCAAGTACCTTTTCTCAAATTACCTTATCAATTTCATTTACACTGAAAACAAAATAAACTCATATTTTTTTTGCTAAGAATCACCTTTGGGGAAAAGTTAGTCTTTCTCCTGTTTCCACAAAGGAATCCCTGTGGTAAAGACGGGTTCATTTGAAGAAGCTGACTAAAACAAAAAGGTTTTACAATTATTTTCATTATGTGCAGCAAGATATATCATAGGCCTGATATTTCCAGTATTGCAAAATGTATTTTGTGACATTGTCTTGACTCAGAAATTCAGATCTTGACTCAGATCTTCCATATATTGGAAGATCCCTCCTGCCTCGCAGTAAGAATAGCATAGGAAAGACCAGTCCATCTTCCTTCACAAATGCTGAAGCAAGAAAAAAATGCCTTGTTCTTAGCTCTGGGATCCTCAGATGTCATAATGACCCTTTGGAACCATTAGTAGCAGGTGTTAATTAGAACAATCTTTTGACTGCTCTGAGGTAATCTAGGGGCAAGTCGAGGTTGTAAAGCCATATGTACACATTCACTCCAGTTCCCTGTTCTGAGTACTCCAAAAGCTGCTTGGCCACAGCCCAAGATTCAGATCTGAACAGTTAAGGCAGCTGGTTTGACATTTCACATTTCAGGCTTTATTGTGTCTTCCCCTTGCACTCATTTTTAAATATATGAGTGAAGTTTGCGTTAACAGTCAGGGATCTTGGCCAGGAGCCATGGTATTCTTTTGCTTCAGGATATTGCTGATAGAGAACAGGGAATGGTTTATTTTTCTCCTTTAACTAAGTTTCCTTAAAGTTACTCAAAACTAAAGCCATGCTCATATATTTAGAATCCACCTGTATTTGTGTCTTTTCAGTATAGGTTGCATAAAATGTGATTCACTTGACACTTACTTTTTCAAAGTTGTGACTTACTCCTCACTCATTGTGGTTGACTTGGTTAGTACACAGTTATTTAAGAAAAAATCATCCTAATTTCAACGTCTTTCATCATGCTTTCAGAACTACCCTACTCGATTCTACTCTCTGACCTTGGATAATCAGAACTTAATATCTGTATGTGGCCATCCAATATTTTGCTTTCTCATAGAGATACCAAGCAATGTATCTTGTACTCCATCCTATAAAGACTAGTGTTTGACTTATTTTTGGACTCTGGCAGTAGGTCTTCTGGCAGAATGAACAATATTTAAATATGAACATCTACACTTGCGTCTTCTACCTCTTAGCTGAAATTTAACTCTTAGCTATAACGTTTTAGAAGAAATGTTGCTGTGGATGCTAACATGGTGGATCACAAGAAAATTGGTACTGGAGATGCTTACCTGCACTCCCTTGATCCCCCTTAGGATTTCTAAGTATTAACTTAGGAATCTGCTAAGAATGTGTTACTGCTCTAAGGAACAACTGCATGCACGGGAGAAGAGTAATGGGTGCAGAAACCCAGAAAACACCCTAAAATAGTTGCTCAGTGACAGTACATTACATTTCTAATCTTAAAAAATGAAGCCATGTATTAAACCCAGTCAGAAAATTTTCAAGTTCTGTGCATATTTTTAAGGGTCTCAAGAGAAAGACAAATAGTAGTTTTTTAACTACTGCCTCACATTTTATCCTGCATGCAAAGTGCTTCTTAAAAGTGCTTCTGTGCAGCTCAAAACCATCTGGAAGAGAGTCTGAAAACATAATTCCAGGAATGCTGTTGCACCTTCTAGGCAAGGCACTGGGAATAAACCAACACTGACAAGTATTTAGGTGAGATTATGTTTGTGATACTCAACAAAGTAACACACGTCTTAACACTATATATCAAAGACACCAGAAATGTGGTAAGGCCAATCCTGCAGGATGCTGGGCAGCCGGGTGTGGACATGCTTCATGCTCCTTGTGCGGGGTTCTGACTGGGGAATACGTGCAGGGAAGTTCTCATGCTGTTCCCCAGTGTTTGCCAGCCTGTTTTTCCAACTTTACTGAACACACAGAGTCTAGTGACATACTGTTTGTCCAGGAAAACAGTGTAACAGTTTGTGAATATATTTTAAGATAGAGATGTCACTTAAATGCTCTTCTGTTGTAGAGTAAGAGTTGTAGAAGAAAAATTGAACTAAAAAGGCTGAACTGTTAAGATTTGCATAAATACATGTAGTTAAGGTGAAGAATTGGTGTTTAAGTACCAAATAGTTCCTTCCCAGGCAACAACCCCAAGTTAGAAGGGGTGATGTGGAAAGCAATACTGGGCAAGATATTGCAGCCCAGCTACAGAAACTAGTCGTAAAGGTAAATCATGCAGATGTCCACGTACCCAAGAGCTGAGCCACTGAGGAACATCAAAACAACAAGCAAGTGGACAAGGCTGCTAAAGAGTTCCAAACAGATTTGGACTGGCAACATAAAAGTGAGCTATTTCTAGCTCAGTGGGCCTATAACACTTCAGGTCATCAAGTAAGGGATGCAACATACAAAAGGGCCTGTGAGACACAGAATCATAGAATCATAGAATGGTTTGAGTTGGAAGGGACCTTAAAGATCATTTACTTCCAACTCTCCTGCCATGGACAGGGACACCTTCCACCAGACCAGGCTGCTCAAGGCCCCATCCAACCCAGCCTTTAACACTTCCAGGGGCATCCACAGCTTCCCTGAGCAATCTGTGCCAGTGTCTCACTGCCTTCATTGTGAAGAATTTCTTCCTAATGTCCAAACTAAATTTTCCCCCTTCCAATTTAAAGCCATTCCTCTGCTTGTTCTATCACTACTTGCCCTTGTGAAAAGTCCCTCCCCAGCTTTCTTGTAGCCCGCTTCATGTACTGGAAGGCCACTATTTAATCAAGAATGTGGCCATTTATCTTTCAAACAGGATTTGCTGTAAGCATAAATTCACTTCTTTGGAGAAGTTGGGTTTTTTTTACAGATATAGACTATTAAGAACAAGAAATATTTTCTTCTAGAATATAGTATTCGGACTTTCTTTTCTTTTGAAAATACATCCTTCTACTGCATACTTCAGTAAAATGATGCCAGGAGATATCATTGGAGACCAACAACATGTCCAGTAAGCAGCAGATAGCAAAAAAGCAGTGGATCTCCACAGCTGTCGAATGACCTCAATCTTACTCCTCCCCTACCTTTTGTTTTTCTTTTTATTCCTGTGTCCATCTACCATTAATACCAGCTTTTCTATTGGATTTTATATGGATGACTATTCTAAAGAAAATCTCACAATGAACCACAAGCCTCTTTCTAAGCCGTTGTAATGTCTACAAATTTTAATCACTTCTTAGAAGAAACATTTGAGGCGATTTGATGATAAATCACTTACTGGCATACAAGGATCTGCTGTGCTTTGCTCTCACTCATGATGTCTTTCAAGTTCAGAAACTTTCTGGACAGAAATATGTCTTTCTAACAAGAAGTTCAGCCCCTGTGGTGGCGTATTTCTTTTTTTTTTTTTCTTAATTTTGTAACAAGCATACTGCTGAGTTGATGTTGAATGCAGACAGTGAGATACAGATCCTGAATGCAATGTGGATTTGCAGGCTCTAGTCTACAAGCAGGCAACAATTGCTTTACTATCACTGGTTCTACAAAACCTTGGCACCTGTCTACCAGAGGAAGGCTTTGCCCATCCCTCCTTATCCTCCAATTTCAAGGTGATTTTTGGTTTGCACAACTGGAGTCCCTCAGAGCTGCAGTCCAAAATCAGCTTTGAAATACATTCAACCATTTACATTCAGCTACGTTGTGTAGGGCAACACATGACTTTTTAAAATTTTAAGTCACACTGTGAACTCATGACTCTCATAAGTACTGAGATCCTCAGGAACTAAAATCCTTAGAGGACAGCAGTATTCTAGGATTTATGATAACTTTTTGTGGGACATGTTAACCCTGAGTAGGTAATTTCTGCAGACTTCTGAGGAAGAACACTGTGAACTGGAGTTGTGGGTAACAATAAATACAACTGATATGAACAGAGATTTGGGACCAGTCTCCCTTTCATTCCCTTTTCACTGCAGCTGTGTTAAGAGGAGGGTGGAAAACAGCCAGGTATCCCTGGCAGAGTGATTCTTTCTGTGCAAAACTCCCTTGTTATGTGTCATCTTCCTGCATCATGCACTCTCACAGCCTTATGCATAGGGGTTATGGCTGGGAACAGTGAGAAGGGAATCTAGCTGGGTTGTATTGCAGCAATTCTTAACCAACACCGGGCTCTGGTTAAGCAGCTGGTATAGATTAGAGCAGCTCTTGGATTGCTTTCATCTGTGGAAGGGCTGAGCTGGCAAAGGACTGGCCCCAGGATAAGAGAAACGCATTGGCATTTTACAGACCTCATCCTTAGTCTCTTCCTTAGTTACATCTAATGAACAATGGCACAGCTGAGAATGAGGCCACCCACAGTCTGGAGAGTTCCTTTTCGTAGCTAGATCTTGGGAAAGATTTTCTTTCAATATGGAATTTCATGGATTTTCTTTGTGAGAGTCATGAAAATAAACAAATAAACCTAGCCTTGCAGCTGGAATGTTTCTGACACCGTGAAATGAATTTGATTTCCCTGCATGGGATATCCCAGGGGCACCACTCCTTTTAAAGGGCCTTGTAACAGATACCTTTATGATACATTAGCACATTTAGGTGTGGTTCTTCCAATCAAGTGTCAACTATCTGTAATGGAAGTATACACTAAAACCAAAAAATTTTGTGTGTTGGATTAATAAGAATTTGACCGCCAGAACTATGTTAGTGCTTCATGGAATCTGTTTTTGGAAGAGTACCAGCTGTGTACCATGTATTGTCCACAATAACTGCAATTGCTTAGACCTCAGCTGCAGTTTCCCACAGCTTTTGTGAGTTAACTGAGCCAGTTGTGCAATATTGACGTGACTCTGACAAATGTTATTACTTGATTATTACACTTTCTTCAGACATAACAGGTTTTCATTTTGTACTTTTTTCAGTATTAGCAAGAATTTATTTATGAAAATTTCATTCAGTGTTCCCCTCTTAATTTTATCTGTTACCCTGCAAGCTGCTCTGGCACCACAAACATAGTGGTTTCTTTAGTATGTGTAGCATAGAATTGCATGCCTCCATTCTTAGGAGTGACAAAATATTGATCCTCAGAGAAGATGCACAAAAGAACAAATACAGTGTTTTGAGTATTCACTAAACATGAATAATACGAAACATATCTCCATCTTTTGCAGTCATGAGTGTTACTCTAGTCCAATAAAATGCCATTAGTAAATAAGAGAGGAAAAAGAGAAAGACAGAGATGTGTGTATAAAATGTGTAAGGAGGTTAAGAACAAGAATCTTAGCTTTGCCCCAAGGTCCTTCAACTTTATCTGTTAGTTTTCCCTCTGTCAAACTGGCACACAGGGATTTTATGTAACTTGTCTATAACCAGTAGTAGGGTTATGGAGCAGAAAACGTTAAAGAAAATCACAAGATGGTTGTATTTGAAAAAAATAAGGAGGATACAAAAAAGGAAGGACACCAAGCAAAAAGGGGGAAAAGTGAAGAGAGACACACATACATTTGGTTTTTGAAATCCACAGAATGGAACATCTCTGTAAAATATCAGACAAGCTCCAAGAAAGAAACAAGGGAGTAGGTGGCACCGTGAAGGTGACAGTAGGGAGTAAAAGTTAGGATCTTTTCTTTCAGCACATGTTCCGTTAGACACACTTATATATCTAGTGAAATCCCAAGTAAAAGCATGTGAATACATCAGAAATGACTGAATGCCAGTGCAGAGCTCTATTCCTTTTCCTGTCCGTGCATACCAGGTCTGGTCACATCTCTTTCCAGAGTGAAAAAAATGCCAGAAACCACTACTTTTAATCATGTACTGCCTTTGCAGGGTATCTGAAAGAATTTCCAGCTATGATAGCTGTGATTTGACTTTCATCTATTTTCCATGGCTTAGTGGAAAGCATGATTTTCCAATACTTTCTCATTTTTATTTGTGGTCAGGCCAGCAAAAAGATTGCACCTTCAACTTCCTGTTTTAAAATTATTATTTTAAGTGTTTGGAAAGTCATGTAATGTAGAGAACTGAAGTGGAGAAATAGATAATTGAAAGACATAGATAATTCAAATATGCTGTAGTTCTTCTCTTGCTCCGTCTAGTTGCTTGACTGGTTCTGGATGGCTGATGGGCCCCTCTCTATATTTCTGGATGACATGACAGGGATAGCAGCATGTCCCTGATAATTTCACTATTTTTAAGTTACTGGTCACCAAAACCAATTTCCAATGCCTGTCCTGAAGCCTACAATAAAGACTGTGTGACCGCTTTGCTGTTTTAGCAATGTGTCCCACGTGACTTAAAGGCTGAAAGGGGAAGACACTCATGAAGCTGTATTATTCTCTTACAGTTCTTATTACTTGCCATCCCTTTCAGCCTCACAAAATGTATCGAGTTTAAATGAGTAAGTCCTTTCAACAGCTCTGTGAAGCACCCGGTAACGCTGCCTCCATGTTTCTGATGGAGACTGAAACTGTGAGAAGCAAATGCCTTCCTAGATATTGTCTGAGATGCAGACCCTCTCCTTTTTTCTCCTTGTGTGTTTTAACACTGTGGCTTGCACCTGCTTTTCCAGTGTGAAAGCTGTTACAGGCTTGAGGCAAATCCCATTAAAATCAGCATGAGTTGTTCCACTGGCTCTTATCTGGCTCTTTGTTCTTTGGTGTTATGGTAACAGTATGACCCATGGTTGACTTGTAATTATACACTTGAGGAGCGAAGAGAGTGATAGAATGAAGCTGATGTTTTATTCCAGTAATAAGCTGACTGAATAAGGCAGAATTTACTGCAGCTGGCCAGGACTAATGGCTGTGAGTATTGTGGTGGCTGTGACTTCGTTCTCTCTCTCTCATTTGTGTGGAAATTCTGAGGAAAAACTGACTCCACCAAGACCGGAACATACTTACTAGTGGGAATAAAAGGGACCACGTGATATGAGGATGTCTGTCTCCAGGCTGGGAATGCTTCCAGGAAAGAAATGAGGAGCCAGCTTATTGGAAGTTTGGGTCAGGACACACAAGCTGCTGAAAGGGCCTGTCTACAGTTCTCTTCTGTGCATCCAAACAGGGAATCTCCCCAAGGGAGAGGGTTTTTTTTCCCCCAGTCTGTTTTCCCACTCCTAGTCTTCTAGTTCTTTGATTAAACGAGAAAATGTGGACCTACTTACATCCAATGGTGGCTCTAATCCTTTCCAGGCGGTGAGGGTCCCCACTGAAAACTCCCTACAGCATGGGTGCTGTGTCTTTCCTCTCCTAGCGCTCAGTGATGCGGGACTGGCTGCTGATGTGGACCATCTACACTTAGCACAGGGAGGAAATTAAATATGAGGGTTTTTACCAAGAGTTATGAAGTCCTGGTGTGGTTGGATCCCACTTTCCTCAGTGTAAAAGCTGTCTTTGCCTAAATGCTGCCTTTGTATAGAAGGCTCGAGCAACTTAAAAGCTACCATGAAACTTAATAAAATGAATTAAGTGCATAAGCCTCTAGTCTTCACCTTTGTCCATTGTATGTCCTCTATAACAAACAGTGATTAGTTATGTCTGAATTTCTAGCACTGCTTTTACCCTACAGGTATAGAAGTTAACTGTGTTCAGGTTGTAAATTTTCCTTGTAGATTTTCAGGTAAATTGGTGTGTTTCACGTGTCCATCCAGTTCTATTTATATTACAGTACCCCCTAGTAGGGTCAGATCTTGTCTGAAGTACTGTACCAACACAAAAGAGAGAGTCTGAGAGCTTAAATGTTTACAAACCCTATGACTATTAACATATAAACTATAGATTTATAGTAATTTTGCTTGTATCCTGTCTCAGCTCAAAAAGTAGTTTAATGTGAAAATAGAAGCATCATTCTGTTAGTGAGGGATGGAGGAGTAAGAGACAGAAAAGCACATAAGTGCACATGCATAAACATATGGGGATAAACACACGCCTTGAAAGACCAATATTTTGGAAGTGTAACAGTGTCACAGCACCAAATAATCTAGAAAATATTTCTGTTCTCCATTCCATACTGTACAAAAAAGGTACATGAATACTGGGAGGGTAGAAATCTCCTCTAGGTGAGTTGGTGGTCCTGTGGTACTTTTATAAATACAAAGAGCTCAGTGGTCATGTATGTGTATATATATAGCACTATAAAAAGGAGTATATCCTTCTACTACGTGAATCCATCTTGAGTATTTGGATGAGGATAGCTTGTATGATTCAGATAGCATTCTTGATTTTTGAATGATGTTACCCTCCATTGAAAATGGTACTGTGTTATAATTCTTTCCTGTGATCTGAATTCCCCATAAACAAGAATCCTGCTTAAGGCCGAATTCAACACTCAGAATTTCAGAAATTAATGCAACTCATTGTACTTTAGACAATTTTTGTTACATGAACTTTTCTTCCTCTGCTTTTTATCTGATTGGTCTTTGTTCTTAGACACAGTCTGATTTTTCATTCTATTGTTATAATTCAACTCCAGTTACCCTCTTAGAACTGCGTTTGCTTCTGATTCTCATGGATTTAATTCAGTAAAAATGCACTTGGTATTATGATGACTTTTGTCACTAGACATACTAGATATTAACTCATGTATGCCAGTAATATTGAGAAATAACTTAAAAAAATGTTACATGCAATATCAAAATTGAATTCAGAACCAAGTAAAAACAATATCTATTGTCTTATAACACCAGATGCTTTTTCATTTAGAAAAATCACTATGAAATCTGGATTTAATTTTGACTTATGGCTCTTATTTGGGCTTGGTAACTTTATTCATCTTTCTTTTTCCCCATGCAGTGCTGCCTCATTTTTATATTTAATATTAATACTTTAGTTGCCACAGCTGAATGACAAATAGCCACTGCAGTATGAGTATTCCAGTTAGGATTTCTCTTCTGTGTAGTAATCTATTTCTTTTTTAACCAGAAAGAAAGAAACCCCAAAAATATTGTAGAGGAGCAGCATTCTTCCATTTTAGATTCTAGTAAGGTAATTCCTTTATTTTCAAAGAAAATCTTCTGACTGATAGAGCTACTAAAGAAGAAACAAATGTGTCTTTCAAAGTCATCCTTAGGGTGTTCTGCCTTCCTCAGTTGTTGCTGTCTTTTTGAGGAAAAGTAATTTTGGCACTCTTTTTGTCAATGTGGAATTTACTTTTTAATTTGAGACAGGGATTCTCAGTTGGAGATTTAATTGCAGTAAACATTTTATCATCCCTGTGGGCTGTATTTCCCATTGTCTAATCTACTGGTGTTACTTCAGTTTTTCATGGAATACGCTTGGAAATTTCAAGGAATTATGTCATTTTGTTTCCCATTTTGCTGTTAATGGATGTAGAATTGACACACTGTACCTTCTCACGGAAACTATTTACTTTTTTTTTGTCAATGACAAAAGAAATGTTTATTTTTACACTGAGAGTAAATGGAAAGTTTAACAGCTTAGAAAAAAAACAGTACTTTGTTTTCTGTTTGATACTTCTTGCTTAGTCCATTTCTGTGTGATTTCCATTTCCCACACCCTGAACAAATACACAACACATCCTTCAACACTAGATATTTTCCCTGGGACTTGCCTTGCACATATTTTTAACTTCTCTTTTATGTTTTGTAATACACACTCCCCACTGTTCAGGGACATCTATGGTGCAAAGGTAGCAACTTGTACAGGAGAGTAAAGTTTTCCTCTTGAGATATGAATAATGTCTGGAATAGCATGATCAAGGTATATTTTTATGGCTTCAGCCTTCCTCCGAAATTAGAACACTTTCTCTAATAAACTAGGAGAAAAGTGATTAGCTGTATCTGCTCCTAATCATGCAGCTGATAATTGCCTTGCAGTTGCATTGTAGTTTCTCCTCTTTTTTGCATTTTGCAGTGGTGATTGCCACTGTTTGAAACCAGGGTCGTCAAAGATGTAATGTTTGATGTTCTTGCAATTCTTCATAACAGAAGTTATGAACAGTTCATATCAGAATGTAAATTAACTGTTCATATGAAAATGTGCTAGGAGAATATATAAAGCTGAACAAGGAACTGATAATTTTTAAATAACACCCTCTAAAGTATTCCAACCTATTCTTTGAATTCTCTTAACGCTGCATGGGTGATATTAACTGCAGATTGGTATGTAGAAAAGTACCTGCTGTCTCTGATCTATGCCTCAGTTAAGCCTCTTTGATTTTCCCGCACACAGAGGGTCTACTCAGTTTCCTCAACAGTGCTATATGCCTGAAAAACTGTAGCAAGTACATGGAAAGGCTTAGCATAAAAACAAAAATTCCCAAACAGCCATTTGCTTCTCTTAATTCTCCACAAAAAAAGCAGAGAAGAATTTCAGGTCCCACCCTTAAACAAGATCCAGGCTTCAATAGCAGGGCCAGGCCTCATTTTAAACACGAGCTGGCAAAAGAAACACAGACAAGAAAGTTTCCTGTAGCTAGTTTGTTTGAGTGGTGACCTTTATCTTTCTCCAAATGAAAAGGAAAACTCTTCCTACGCTGCTTGACCTCTGGTGAGGTTTAGACAGTTGAATCATGATGAGACGATGTTATATATCAACATCTGTTTCTACTGTATCCGTTTCCCATATGTGCCTTCCCCTGTTATGAACTTTCCTTCTATCTTTCTCACTCCCATTTTTGTTCCTTCTTAATCCCTATTTTTTTTAATTGTACCTCGTCTGTCCTTCTCTTACTCAGTAGTGTGGCAGTGAGAAGGAAGGTTTATGCATGAAAGAGTAATGAAGATATTTGCTTTTGCTTTTTCCCTAGCTTCATAGTCATTTGCAGTTTAACTAGTTGGCTCTGCTGGAAGGGATTTCTGTGCTGACTTTGCTAGACTGCAAGTGTTATAATGGAGTCGAAATTAAATGAATTTAAAAGTTGGTGGAGAAAGTGTAGATTTATACATGTTCCTGATAGTAATGGGTCAGGGAAGGACTTCTCAGATGCAGTTAGTAGGAATGCTGGCTAGGAAAACATTAACTCTCCATTGAGAATGAATAAACTTTTAGTACAAAGTAGAATGCCAAATTTGAGTCAGAAATTTGATCTTTTTCCTGTATTCTCTCTCTTAATGTAGTTTTTTAGTTAGTTCTTCTTTCCAGTAGCTGTTTCCCTTGGAAAATGTTGTGCTTGCAAAGGCTCTTTTTGTGTAAACATCTCCGATTTCAGCTATTATTTCTCTGATAGATGACCTGGATATATAATTATCGAAGTTAAGAATATCATGCAGAATACAAGCACAGCACGTATAATTTGAAAACAAATAATAAAGATACAACTCATGGGAAATACTGAAACACTGTCACTTAACCTTTGTGATGTTCAAAAAGCTACATCCTTTAGAGGGATCTTCAGAGTATAAGGATTTCTACTGCATTTTGGCTGTTCTTTACCTACACAACTTTTTTTCTGTGCAGGTGATTTTTTCCTAGTTGCAATTTTTATACCTTTTTCTTGAAGATTAGGTCTTTTTTTGTTTTATATGTGGAGGCTTGTATAGCCTCTACCTTTGCAAGAACAGCTGTTTTTCTAGAATATGCCCCCCACCTGCCAAAAAATTTCTGCATTTTTTCTGGGAAGTCAAGGGAGAGAGATATCTTTTTTGAAGTAGCAGTGCTTTTTGCTATTATTGAAAGAAAAAAAGACAAGGACAGTACTCGAGCACACCAACTGTTGTTTTGCTATCCTTCCTGTACAAGGGCTGTCCATCTGCTTGTGTAGTGCACAGCATAGTAAAGTCCAGATTCTGAGAGAGACTTTTTTGGTAGTAATATGAGTGGTTGGTAGTAAAGGTACCAGGGAGCATGACTCAGCCTTGATAGTAAGATAAATAGATGGAGCTAAGTAAGTCTCCTTAGTCTCAGGTTTGTATATACCATAGATTCTAAGCTGAATTCAGGCCTGAAGCATGACATTCAAGCCAGAACATTTCGTCACATCAAAAGATCTGTGAATTACAAGCAAGCCACGTGAAACTGAAATCACTATCTAGAAAAATTACTTCCTAAGGGTCAGAAAAAATCCTATGAAACACTGAGCTATATGGACAGATGTAACTTATGGACAAGGTAGCAATTAAAAAATGTTTTTATGACTCCCCGAGTTAAGAAATTTGAGTCTATTAAGGGTCCCTCGATATGTCTAATGACACTCAAGAGCACAGGCAATACTGTATGTGAAGATGAGATTTAAAGGAAAGAAGCATGTAGGAAAGGGCACTGCACTGCAAGCGCCACCTGGAAAAACCTAAAGAGCTCTGCAGAACTACCACGTCTTAAATACCTTGAAATACATTTACCTTAAGTACACTTCAAATACAAGGTGAGCCCATTAACTAGTTGCTTCTGCTAGTCATTAGATTGGTTCTTCCTGGTTCTGTAAGAATTAGTTATAAACATTTTAGAAACAAAAGGACATAAAAGCAACCTGTGGAAATGTTTGCTCACTTCCAATACTGTGCAGCAGACAGCACAAAGGGGTGTAAGGGGTAAGCCCTCTTTGTGTGCAATAGTATGTTGACAGAAGAGGAGAAATAAGACAAAGACTCTTTTCATCCTCTTACTTTTTTCTTGTACCTCAGGAACATGTGCAGTGAGAAGAGTTGAATACAGAGACATATAATCATCAGTAAGCCCAAATATGGGGATCAATTTTGCCATTTTTCACATCCATTTCACCTTTTTTCACATCCATTTCCAAGACTGCATCTATCCAGATGAGCAGTAATGTTCATGTTTCTTGAGCTACCTAGTTTTGTTTTCCAGGAGATGCTCTCTCAGCATGATACAGTTTTATTCTCACAAAGGTAGTCTTGATATTAAAAAAGCTGTAAAAGGAAAACTGCTTAATGTAGAAGTATCAGTGCTAGCAACCTTCACTGTGCGTTTACTAATATATGTGCACCTAATTTTGGCAGAGAGTACATTGCATTTAAAAACTGTTTGCAGATGCTTTTTGGGGTATCTAAACCTGTTCTTATGGGTGGTTTTTTTTAAACGGTGGCAGGAGACTTTAATCATGCTACAGATTTCACACTTGAAAGAAATAACAAAATGTCCCATCCTCAGTCTGCTAAAGATCTAGAAAATGTTAAGCCTAACTGGCCTGATGCTGAGGAATGTATAGAATTTCCATCTAGCAAGCAAACAAAGGTGCACCAGAATGAAGAGGATATTCACAGAAAAGGAAGAACTGGGGGGGAAAAAAAGTAGTTTTTATTTCATCTTTTTAAGTTAAGCCTTGAGTAAGAACCTGAAAATTGTATTTCTAGAAGGATTAGGAAGTAAACATCTTCACATTTCAGTCTCCCTGTTACAGGATTATATCAGAGTTCATGATGAGTTGTTAGAGTGGTGAAATACCCTTGTTAATCTACCTGCTTATAGTGGGACTTAGAAAAATGAACTGTTCTGATTTAATCCTTTCTCCTCAGAATGACTAGTGATTCAACGATTTATATGGTATGTGTTTTACCTCTCTCATTAGCTCAGTATCATCTTTCCATCTTTTCTTCCCATCTGTCCATTTGTCTGTGACAAAGACATGAGTAAAAATTAATGTTGTCTCTCTTCTCCCACACCACTCAGTACAGTTTTGCATCTTACTCAATACCAACAATTGTGAAATTTCAGACAATGATCCATCAAGTTTGTTCTGGATGCCTGAGGCTTCAGAGAAAGGCAGCAGCCATGTCCCATCCCTCTGCCTTTGATCCACAGTTCAGTATTGTGGCTTTGGAATGCAGAATGGGATTTCATCCCTGGTCTTTGGTGATCTGCCGAGACAACAATGCGTGAGATATTATTTACTCTCTCTTAATGTGTAATATTATAGAAGCTTGTGGCAGCCACAATAAAAAGAGTGACTGGAGACAATATAATTTTCCTTTTGGCTTTTGTTTGACCATATGGCTCAGCAAGAGTTGTTAACTTGAACCCCAGATTAATAGTATTAACACAATTTTAGAAATACAGAGGGGTAGCCCAAAATGAAGCAGCATTTTGGGCACTTTCTGTGAAAGTCTTGATTTTCTGTTGATTGCAGGAAATCACTATGAGAGGAAGCAAAGCCCATGTGAAGATGGTAACAAAAGAGCTGCTATACCTATTTCATAGTAGAAGCAGTGGCAATAGCACATTTTATGAAACTGCTTCAGCTCATTCTCCTTTATCCTTTGTCACAGTCATACTTTTCTTCATATTGTTCTGTCCCAGAAGAAAACACTGTCCTTTGCAGGAAAGTTTGCTTCATTTCTCTCTTTCAACATTTTTGTAAAATGTATTTAGGGCAGCCGTTCTTATCAGACATTCTCTGTTGTCATCTCCTTTATTTGTCCAGCCAGATGTTAGATAGAATTAGCCTTCATGGGCTGTAAAGCACTTTTAGAGCTAAAGTTGGGTCTGGGAAGAAGTGCAATATTTATGCAATGTAAAGAAGCAACAGTAGCCAGCAAGACAGAAAGGATGATTGGGAAGCTGGTCACAGAAGTCTAAACTAGAAGCCTAGGAGAGCAGTTAGAAGCTCTGAAATCCAGTTACATTTAGGGCAAGAGTGAAGTATGCAACAGTTGCTGGTTGTGGCAAATGAAACTTGGATGTATCACAGTATCACAGTATCACAAGGTTGGAAAGGACCTCTGAGATCATCAAGTCCAACCTATAACCCAACACTAACACCAACCATCATCTAAACCATGGCACTCAGTGCCACATCCAGTCTCCCCTTAAACACCTCCAGGGTCGGCGACTCCACCACTTCCCTGGGCAACGCATTCCAATGGCCGATCACCCTTTCAGTGAAGAACTTCTTCCTCACATCAAGCCTAAACTTTCCCTGACAAAGCTTGAGTCCATGCCCTCTAGTTCTGTCACTGGTCACCTGAGAGAAGAGACCAACCCCTGCCCGACTACAGCCTCCTTTTAGGTAGTTGTAGAGAGCAATGAGGTCTCCCCTGAGCCTCCTCTTCTTTAGACTAAACAGCCCCAGCTCCCTCAGTCGCTCCTCGTAGGGCTTATGCTCCAGCCCCTTCACCATCTTCATTGCCCTCCTCTGAACACATTCCAGTATCCTAACATCTTTCCCAAACTGGGGGGCCCAGAACTGTACACAATATTCCAGATGAGGCCTGACTAGTGCCGAGTACAGGGGGACAATAACTTCTCTGGTTCTGCTGACTACACTATTCCTGATGCAGGCCAGAATGCCATTGGCCTTCTTGGCCACCTGGGCACACTGTTGGCTCATGTTGAGCTTCCTGTCAACCAGCACTCCCAGGTCCTTTTCTGCCTGACTACTCTCCAGCCACTCTAGCCCCAGTCTGTAGCTCTGCATGGGATTGTTGTGTCCAAAATGAAGTACCCGACATTTGGACTTATTAAACATCATCCCATTAGAATCAGCCCATCTCTCCAATCTGTCCAGGTCCCTCTGCAGGGCCATCCTACCCTCTAACAGATAAACCCTTCTTCCCAGCTTGGTATCATCTGCAAACTTGCTGATGACGGACTCAATCCCCTCATCCAGATCATCAATAAAGATATTAAACAGGACCGGACCCAACACTGATCCCTGAGGGACACCACTGGTGACCGGCCGCCAACTGGATGAGACATCATTCACCACCACTCTCTGGGCTCGGCCACCCAGCCAATTCCTAACCCAGCCACAGAGTGCTCCCATCTAAGCCACAGGCTGCCATCTTCCCTAGGAGTCTACTGTGGGGGACAGTGTCAAAGGCCTTACTAAAGTCCAGGTATACCACATCCACAGCCTTCCTCTCATCCACCAGGCGAGTCACATGGTCATAAAAGGAGATCAGGTTAGTCAGGCAGGACCTACCCCTCCTAAACCCATGCTGGCTGGGCCTGATCTCTTGACTGTTCTGCAGGTGCCGCATGATTTCACCCAGGATTATCTGCTCCATGTATTTAGCTTACAGTCCCTGTGATGAGTACACTCAAAATCAGCTTAAATCTAGCCGGAAACAACAACATAGTATAACAAAAGCACAGTTAAATTGTCATCGCAATTTTATCATGAAGTCTGTCTTCAGATGTGAGGTTGACTTCAAGCTACCTGATCTACCTGTACCTCAGGTTACTTTTCTGTAAAAGAAGTGGAAGTTTGTGGGTTTTTTGCATTAAAATGCTTTGAAACTTACAGTGGCTGAGCAAAAATTACTAGTGATAATTTCAGCAGAGATTTGTTGAATTACAGAGAAGAACTAAGTATTTTCAAAGTATCTGAAGAAATAGCGCACCATGTTCTTACATGGTGTAAACTGGAAAGATTCCAGCTGATGTCAGTGGATGTGTGCTGATCTATGCATGATCTGAGAGTCTTGTCCACTCTTTAGGAAGACCATTTCATACATGGGTGGAAAAGTAACCTGCAAGACCTCTGGCTCTGGGTGTCCTCTTATTGTTGTCCTCTTATTGTTGGTCGTTGTCTCAGTCCTTTCAGCACACGCTTTCCCTGCTGGAAACACTCAGTACTCCAAGCAAAAAATAGGATGCTGAAATCATGAAAAAACAGTGCAGTCAGAAGTCTGGCATCTGAGAAGCAGTACTTTTGCAGAATTTTCAGCCAGTTTGTAATAGTGTTTCAGGACTGGCAGGCTAACAGGTTTAAATGTGCTTTAATCCGCTTATGTAATTTAAGCACCTCTGGGAGTGGTGGGCATTCATTAAATTATTTGTTGTGGTGGAAGTTCTATCACATTGAGACAGATGCTGCTTTCCATGAGATATCCTATTGTGCCTGGCCCAAACTAAACTGAAAAACTCCATCAAATTCTATTAGTCTATAAAATAGGTCTCTGCTATGTATTAAAATGCATCAGAGCACATCCTTGACTCTTCTAAGCACCTGAAAAGATTGCCTGACTGTAACTTTATCAGACATGCTACAGCTGACAGTTTTCCCCCTTCCTTTGATATTACTTTTGACTCTCTACATCATTACCCTTCCTACAGACAAATGCTTATAATGGCTGACTTAGTTGAGAAGGAGAAATACATTGTGAAATGGCTCAGAGGTCTCCTTTATTGCTATATATTGCAGAAAGGTATCCAAATTACAGGAAACTTGGTTTTGAAGGTAACAAAGAATAATGATTCAATCCATGTTCTCCACTATTTACTGTCTCACCATTTGGTGAATTAATACACTTGATATAGCACTGCACATTTTTCAAACATAGATCCAGTCCTGTGTTTCTGCCATGCCCAGATTGCCCTTGATCTCAACGGGCGTTTGGAATGTGCTAGGAATGTGAGGCCAAGCAGTTATATAAGGTGTATGTCGTCTTGACATGGATTACAAAGGAGATAAGACCAGATCATAAATCTCATACATATCAATAATATTCAAAGCTGCAGTACCATTTTTCTTCAGTTCCTTTCTGAAACATTTTCTCTACAAGCTTTACTTAATTTATTATAGTTTCAGTGGTCAATATCAACTGGATAGGCCTGAACTATGTTTTCTATCTTAATTTCTCTGTTGGCTTCCAAGAAAGGATAGTTGTGTCTATTTGCAGAGCACCAAGCACTGTTCCTTTGTAGTTTGTGCTCTGTAATCTGTGCTTGAACCAGTTCAGTTTGATTCTCTTGAAATGTTTAGTTTGCAACCAACTCTCAAAGCCTCTTGTAACTCAGTCTCCAGTGTAGCTGTTTCTTTACTTCTTGCTGCTCTTTTTTCCAGGACCAGTTTGACATTCTGCTTGCTGCACATTTCTCTGCTTCCTGCTTACAGTCTCTGGGCAGATAAGACCTCACCCATAACACTCTCCCCCAGTTCCTTGAAGGTGTTGGGTGCTATTCACATCCTCAGTGCTGCTTTCCATACTCCCTACATTTTATTCAAAAACCAAAAGATACAAAAGGCAACGTGCCAATTCAGGAGTCATAAAACACAATCACTGTTAAGTAATGTGCCCTACAAGAGTTTTCTTTAGGTTTCAGCAGCTGCAAGAAATGTTGGGTTCGATCCTTTCTTAAGAGAAACATCTATGGTTTGAGCACAAGCCAGAATTATATTCTTTTTTTCTGAGTCAAAGAAATAAGAATGTAATATTTTGAAGATTACTCTTCTCAACTTGCAAAAATTCAAGTCTTTTTTGGAGTATGAAATGATAAAATGTTTTTATTGAGTGGAGAGGAAAATAAAAAAACCACAAGAAACATGATAACCATGTATATCATCTATGCAATAAACTGAAAACTAACAATTGTTTCACTGGAAATTTGGCCATCTTCAGAGTTCTAAGCTGAAACTATGTGAAATAAAGCTGAAAACTGTCACAGAGCAACACTGAGCCTCTTTAAGTCCAGACAGGTTTAGCAAAAGTGAGCATTGCTGGGGTTGTCTGTACCACACTTCCCAAGCCCTGCAGGCAGGCCTTGTTTGATGAGGAACTCCAGGGTCTAGCCCTAGTTTCCACTGACAATGAAGTTTAGCTCTGTGCTGTCATTCTTAGGTTGTGCATTGTGAAACCAGCTCTGGCCTCTGCAGTTCTGTTAGGTTCAATTTTAAGTTAATTGGGCACTGTCTGCTCACCAGCACTTTGCGAGCCTATTCTGGACCACTTCCGAGCAATCTCCAAGAGGAGACCATGATGAGGATACACTCCTTTGGAAGGGATACAAACACCCTGGCACAGTGTCCCAGACTCTGAGAGAGAGAGGGAGGGATAGAGAGAGAGAGCACTCTGCCTTCACCCTTGGACCTGTTTTCTAACCACAGATCGTTGCCGCCTGTGAAAACAGGAGCATGTACTTAGTGTAATCACCTATCTTGTGCAGCCTCTGGGCCTTATTCTTGACTGTGGACACAGCAGCACTCTCTTATCATTTACTGCTGGCATACAGATAAATGTACTTAGAACACATGTATAAGAAACATATGGCTGAACTTGCATTAGAATTCAATTGGTCCTTAAATGTAGCAGCTTGATCCATTAGACCATTCTTCTATAACTGAAAAAAAAATCACACTGCTGGTGAAGTGACAGGGTCTGATGCCACTCCATTGGTTGTGAATGACAGTTTAAGCAGCACTCATCTATGGTAACTACTGTGTTGAAAATATTCCCTTGGAGACAAAATTTAAAACTCACAGAAGTTAAATAAAAATATTTATATACACATTGAGTTTTATCACATGCATCTGGAACCAATCAAACACTTCCCTAATTAAATGTATAATGGCAGTCCAAGGACAAGTTTTAAAAAGCATACACATTTTAGGAAGCATCTTTGATAGAAAGCTAGTTTTCCAAATACTGGAAAATGGCAAACACTACCTTATTATCCTCAGAGGTGGCACACGATCTAGTAAGATATTTAAATGGGGTTCATCAGCTCTGAAGAAAATATCAACACTGCTACCAGATTTAATGAGGATAGAATGGAGGGACTTTACTCTTAATGCCTAACTCACTTTGGACTAAGAACAGTTAATGAGCTCCTGACGTAGGAGGTCTTGTTCCAAGTAATTTCTCAGAATTCCTTGAGTATATTAGCCCTGGTCCGCTCCCTCTAGAGTCAAGGGAAATGCCACCACTACTCTGTATGGGAGCAAGACTGACCCGTTATTTACTACCTTATGTTAGCCAAAGACGACATAGTATTTTGGGGTTCTTCTGTTTATTTTAAGATTGCAGACGGAAAATTAAGGGGTTTGTTTCTATTTTGCTGTTGTTTCTTATGTCTGCACCAGAATACAAACATGGGTAAAATATAACATCCAAGATTGGCTTCACCATGGACAAGTCTTCCCTGACCAACATAGTGGCTTTCTATGATGGAGTGACCTGCATCAGTGGATACGGGAAAAGCAATGGATTTAATCTATCTGGACTTCTGTACCTTTGACATGGTACCCCACAGAATCTTTCTCTCTAAATTGGAGTGATATAGATTTGATGGATGGACTTTTTCGTTGATAAGTAATTGGTTGGGTGGTCGCGTTCAGAGAGTGGTGGTCAACAGCTTGACGTCCAGATGGAAATCCATGACAAGTGGTGTTGCTCAGGGGTACTGGCATCAGTGCTGTTTAATATTTTCATTGATGATATAGACAGTGGGATGTAGTGCACCCTCAGCAAGTTTGCAGATGACGCCAAGCTGAATGGGGCAGTTGTCACACCAGAAGTACAGTATGTCATCCAGAGGGACCTGGACAAGCTCGAGAAATGCGCCTGTGTAAACTTAATGATTTTCAATAATGCCAAGTGCAAGGTACTATACCTGGTTCAGGGCAATCCATGGTTTCAATACAGGATGAGGGACCATGCGATTGAGAGCAACCCTGCGGGGAAGGACTTGGGGTACTGATTGATGAGAAGCTCGGTATGAGTCGGTAACGTGCACTCACTGCCCAGAATGCCAACCAGGTCCTTGGCTGCATCAAAAGAAGCCTGGCTAGCAGAGCATGGGAGGTGATTCTCTTCTCTTCTACTACACTCTTGTGAGAATCCACCCGGAGTATTGTGTCTAGTTCTGGAATCCCCAACATAAGAAGGATATGGAATTGTTGGAACGAGTCCAGAGGAGGGCCATGAAGATGATCAGAGGGCTGGAGCACCTCTGCTATGAGGACAGGCTGAGAGAGTTGGGCTTGTTCAGCCTGGAGAAGAGAAGATTTCAGGGAGACCTTACGGTGGACTTCCAGTACCTGAAAGGGCTACAGGAAAGCTGGGGAGGGACTTTTTCCAAGGATAAGTAGTAACAGGATGAGTGGGATGCTTTTGGCACACCTAAGAGGGGAAGAAATATTGTGTTATCTTTCCTTATCTGCTTTGATACTGAAAACTCTTGTGATTTCTAAACAATAATTTATTGTTAATCAAATAGAAGATATTCCATTGCAATGTCAAAAATAGTGGTCGAGTATCACATTTTGTCCCATGTATCCAGTTCCTCAGACAACCTTGAAGAAATGTGATTATATCAATATAAAGGGAAGCAACAACAGGACTATGAAGAGAATATAACAGGCTTCAGGGTAAATTGTGTTCTCTTCTGTTAGTACTTCTCACAGCCAATTTCATGGTAGTTAGCAGCCCTAATTTTTTTTTCCTGAACAGAAATTCTCTGCAGCTAAATATTTATGGCACAGTCGCACTAGAGATAGATTTGTCTTTCATTGCCAGAGTTTCCCTCTTCTCCTCCATATGTTCAGGTATTGAATGAAGCACAAGTTTCCACAATGCCGTTATTAATTATTGCATCTATGGAGTTCCTATTTGAGACATTTTGAGAAGACACATTATTTGGGAAAAACTGAGTCCCACCCCCTGAAAATCTAAGCTAATATAAATGTGTCTTTTGAGGAGCACCCAAATACTATCATTCTCATCTGCAGATCATTTCATCCCCAGAAGTTAGGTAACTCACACTGTTACAGGTAATAGAAAAATCGGGAGAAACCAACCATAACAACTTCTCTGCTACTCAGCACAGAACAGTACTGGCTGCAGTTTTGGACACCACAGTATAAAAAAGGATAAAAAGCTACTGGAGAGTGTCCTGAAGAGGACCACAATGTTGATGAAGGGTTTAAAGAGGAAGACATATGAGGAGTGGCTGAAGACACTTGAACTGTTCAGCCTGAAGAAGAGGAGACTGAGGGGGGCCTCGCAGCCATTTACTGCTTCTTCACAAGGGAAGGAGGAGGAGCAGGTGCTGATCTCTTCTCTCTGGTGACCAGTGGTAGGACCTGAGTGAATGGCAGGAAGATGTGCCAGGAGAGGTTTGGGTTGGACTTTAGGAAAATATTCTTCACCCAGAGAGTGGTGGAGCATTGGAACAGCTCCCCAGGAAGGCAGTTGTGGTGCCAAGCCTGACAATATTCAAGAAGCATTTGGACAATGCTCTCAGATACATGGTGTAAATTTTGGGATTTTCCTATGCAGGAATAGGAGTTGGACTTGATAATACTTTGGGTCCCTTCCAGTTCAAGACATTCTATGAACCTAACAATCTTTCGCAACATGGTTTTGGGGGTTTAATTTGTGTTATTACAAAGCAGTGCATGTTAAAAAAAAAAAAAAGTGATTACATAAAAAAATACAGAATAGAATTATCGCATAAGAGCCCTAATGTAAATTCTGGTGTGTGACTGGGTAGCAGAACAAGCAAGTAGGTGCTGAGAAAGTGATGTATGCCATTACGGAGCCTGAAAGGAAAAATACTAATTTCTTGCTAAAGCACAAACTTGGTAGGAAAACATTTTTATGAAGAAAATATAAAACTATTTACAGAGTTTATAATTCAAGAACTGAAAGCTGTAATAACAGAATAGAAGAGTACAAATTACTTGAGACAACATAGTTCTAGTGTTGAACACAAATGGGGTTATTTAGGAGTGGTCCTAACTTCAAAACTGCTCCCAGCATAGGAAGAACAGCTCAAATGGACCAAAACAGTCATGGACTATGAGGTGTGAATGGCAGCCATGCCTGCTGACATTTTTCTATCTGCCAATTTTTCATAACCTTATAAACAATCAGCAGGTGGGGCAAACACCACAATTTCTGTTTTCACCATCCATGGAAAAAAAATATTCTGTAGAACACTTTGAGACATAAGAAGCTCTGAGATTCCGGTGAGCTTGGAATGAAATAGAGAACTAGAGCCCTGACCAGTTGTGCTTACTTAAGTTTTCATGGCACCCCTTATGTGAGTAGGAGTATTGACACCAATGGGCTGGTAGGTCAGTGAGGGTCAGCATGTTCTGCTGACCTGAAAAGACTCAGTGCTGTGCAATATGCTCATGGAGCATAAAACCTTATCTTGTGCTGTGTGTCACTAAACAGCTGCAGAGTTCCACTTTCATGGTAATTAAAGCAGGAACTGTGATTTAAATTTGCTAGATGCTTACCAAGGAGATACACATCAATAAAATAAATAGTAAAACCACAATGTGAATGTGAAGAACCTCAGAACTATATTATGACTGCAACTTCCACATTTCGCAAAAGTCTATGGATACCTTTCAACATGAAAAAGTCCGATTCACCCTTAGAAGGGTATTCTGATGTGGATGATTGCTTTAAGAAGATGGAAGAGGAAAATACAAAAGAACTTTGCACTGGCATCCCAATCCCATTCACATTAACGGCAAAGCACCCTATGAACTAAATAATATAGGATATTGCCTTTAATTCGTTCTGGTTACACAATCATGTCATGTGATTATCACAGAATTCAAGCTTCTGTCTTTTTGTCTGGGGGAAAAAGTAATGCTTAAAAAGACAACTATCATGTAACTGAGGAAGTAGCATTTGAAAACACAAACGGCCCTGAGAGGTACAACCTTAATACAAACCAGTTTCCAGATTAATTGGCTATGTCAATTCAACAACCTTCTTAATCTCAAAATCTACCTTAAAAGTGTTTTGTGTGCACATATACCCTCCCTCTTTCTCCCCTCCAAAAAAAAAAACCCAAATCTCTCTGAACTTAAGTGAGGTGCTTCAGCTCAAGGAACCTGTGGATATTGCCCCAGAGGTCAGGACCAAAGTCCTCAAACTCTGTTCTGTTCTGTAGATACAAGAAGTAGCCAAAATTTTACTCCTAATGAAATGTGTCTCCTGATCATGCTTGGTAGACCTGAAAGTCAGGCAGGCAACATGGCAGCTGTCACTGCTTGTCCCAGACAGTTAGGCTGCCTGCAGAAATCCTTTGCAGCCAGCTGTCTTCTTGCCACACCTCAGTTTTTGAGTCTTGGCTCAGTATGGACTCTTAGTTAAAGTAAACGCAGCCAGTAGTTTTGCAGCAATGTAACCCAAGAGTGTTTGTTTTGTTTCCCCCCCCTCCATTTCCCCCCCACCCCTAGGGTATTGTCACTTCAGGATATTTTATTCTTTATTTAATAATCTCTTCTACTTTAGAAAGGAAGCCTTGTCAGCAATTTGCCTTAAAGAGAGATAAGTCAAATACATGGTTACACTAAGTTGTCACTAGTGGTTATGTGGGATTAAGATACAATAAAATAGAAAGATTAACCAAAAGTATGTGTTGCTTTATGTTGTTATACCTCTTAAGGACTCTATGAGAAGAGCCTGACTTGAGCTGTGGTAGGAAAGGTGAAATGAGCATAAGAACAGAGCCTTCTTTTGTGGCTGTCCTAGGACACCAGACTGCACTCTTCCAGGCCTGCTGGCCACTCTTGATAAGCAGTTCTCCTTTCTTCCCCACAGGAAAAGATTAAAACAAAAGCATATGCATTTCCCCAATACAAGAGTGAATTGATGCACTTTGTTCTTGGCTAGGAATTTTGATTGCATGCTTACATCTGTGTATATGTGTTTTTGTATTTATATAGCATGGTTGATATTTTGCTGTGGAGATTAAGAAGTTGAATACTGGGACAGATTTTTAGGGTACCTATTTTTATCCAGGCACCTCTGCCTCCTTTGTAAACACTGCAAATAGTGTATTTTTGTTAGGTCAGCTTTCAGCATGAGTAATAATTAGAGCAGCTTTCTTCAGCAAGATGTAGCCACTGCATACGTTTAACAGATTATTTATTATAAGGGTCCTCAAGATCTCTCTGCAGCCTCTCCCTGGTACATTTTGAGGTATGTCCTTTGTTGTCCTTAATATCAGCCTATTGGCATATATACCCTTGGCATATAATATATGTAAACTGTTATGCTTTTAAGTCACTCACCTGCGCCTCCCCATGTACCTATGCTTTTCCTACCAAGGGCTATAAAGGCACAGATGGCTTTGTGTTGTTTCACTTTCAGAGGAACCGGTTTATTCTTTTGAACATTTCAACAAGTAAACATTATCCTCCAATACTATTTCTTGAAAACTGGATGGCAGATCAAATATTTGTATGTGAAACTCCAAAATCCTAACTGACCTCTGAGTTCCTGAAAACACGAATTACAATTTTGCATTGTATGCTTAAAATTTCAAATCCTCTTAGTTTCCACTGAGGTCTGATTGTGACAAGTTTTCTAATTTCCTGGTGTATAGCTCAGGAGGACTTGTACTTTTGAATACACACTTGTGAGAAGACAGAATGACTTCTGTTCTCCAGCATTACCCATGGTTAGATTTCAGCATTTCAGGTCCTGCAGCAGTGCAGTGATTTTCATTTGGAATGGCTTTGTGAGGTAACCAAGTGAAATGGATTGTGGTATTGCACCCAAGTGGTGTCATGTAGGATCCTTTGCTGGGGATATACAAATGCTTTCCACCTGCTCAGGCTTTCTGTGATAGAAATTTTGTGTAAACATAATGAGAGAATGAATGGTCAGTGACACAGAACGTGACTTCAATATTGATTGGTGTTGTTGCATAACATTTAGGAACCCTGTAAGAAGCAGGGTCAAATCAATCTACATGTGCTTAAATACTCAGAAATAAGACAGTGGAAAAAATTTGGGAAAAAATATCAGATCTTATAAGAACATCATGTTTGTTAAGCACTGAGTCAGACCAAACTCTCCTTGTTTTCAGCAAGCCATGATTTTACCGGCTATTTTAGTTCTGGAGTGACCAGAGACAGACAATGAATATTGAAAACAGTGGAAATTCAAGGTACTCTACTTATCAATATATACTTTGCAGATTTAGATCTTCATTTGCTAAAGTTAGCAATGGGGCCAGTAAAAACCTGCAAGCTCATGGCTTTTTAATGTAAAAATATGTGGAAAATCAGTATTTATATCACTGTGGAAGGCCTCCAACCCTTACAAATACATAAATTTATATCATAATGTTGAATATACGTACAGGAATATGAGGCACAGGGACCACTAATGTTTTGCCTGTATCACCTAGAAAATGAATGAGGAAAGTAAGCTAGAATCAACCTGCCTTTATTCCCCATCCTGGGGAACTAGAATAGCCACTGTGGACGATAGGTAGGTAGCAGGACTTGAGGCCTTTACTATCATACAAGAATTTTATTTCTTCATAACTGTCCCTTCCACTTTGAAGACTGTGGCCCCATTATTTTCACCTAAAAATGCTCTGCCTCGCCCTGGGATATAATCTTGATACATACTTTGGTTTTGAAGTTGGTTTCATATGTGAAAATATAGATTCCCCCTGTGGCTATTCTGGAGTGACAACAACTAAACCATATATGTATATTGGCAATAATATTTTATGATTCTATGATATATGGTGTCAACAGATCAATAAATTAATTGGAGATTAGTTTAGATTCACACTGGAAATAAGACCACAACATAGGTTCTAGTTCTGTATCTAAATGTCTTAATATCAAACTAGATTCAGATGTAACGTCATGGGCTCAGAGCTACCTCCCCAAGTTTTTCATGGTTCTTGTATCTGTCTTCATGGCTTTTTAAATGAGGATGCTTTTAAGTCATGCCTACTGGCTCATGCTAAGTTTTCTGAGAGAAGGAATGTATTTCTTAAATAGCTGAAGTTATGCTGCTTTAAAATCATCTTTGAGTCTGGAAAAAGCCATTTGTGAGGTTTCCAGAGGTTCCTGACAAAATGCCATGAGACCATATTTCACTTATTCTTCCAGATTTTTCTGGAACCTAGAAGTGCAGATGCAACACAGAAGAACTGGAAGAAAAAAGAGTTCACCGAACATTTCTGAACCGTTAGTCTAAGAAAAACAGAGAGAACTTTGGGGAGGGAGGAAGTTGACTTTATTTCCCAACGCTTTTCCATTCTAAAGCAAATCCTCTTCAGACTAAAGATCAGTTTGATTAATTAAAATACAATAATCCATTTGCTGACTAAACAATAGTTTTTTCTATTGAAACTAAACAATAGTTTCTTCTTTTGAAGTCTATGCTTAAAACCTGGTCTTATTTAGAGAAAAGACATGGACAATATCAGAAAAATATGTTTCATTTCAGAGAAAACAAGAATGGGAGACAATACTCATAAAACAGTATCTCAGCAAGCAGGACAAACAAATGGGTATGTCAGTGGGAGGTTCAAGTGTTTGACTATGGTCAGGCAAAAAAGCAACAGAGTCTGAATCTTTCTTATGCTGTCTAAAAGCACTGTCCATCAGTCAGGTACCTATTTGGGCTTATTTGGTCTCTGGTTTTGAATAAAGTTTGCATCCTATAGGGAAGATTTTGTTGAAGATATTCTACTTTTAAGAAGAGTTTTGGTTTCAACAAGTAGACATTTTAAAACAAACCACTATTTAACTGGGACTTTCAAAACAAGTTTTGCTTCCTTAAAGATTTGTTTCTAGGGAGAAGGCATCATCCTTCATTAAAAAAAAATCTGGGTCAAATATGCACAGAATTAAACCAAGAGGTTAAATTTTAGCTTATTCTAACATCTTGGGGTATGTAAGCCACATCATTATTCAATGGAGGTATGCATATCTAAGTGGAGAACAGCACAAAGTACAGGTCTGACTGAATTGCAAGGGATCATTTTCAATATAGGAACAAAGATTTTGTATTGAAAATTGGGATCTAGAAAAGTGATCTTGTCAAAATGATGCAACTCATCTTCTTGAATTCCTCTTCAGTATGTACATACATATGTGTATGCATATAAGAGTACATGATATATAAATAGGATTTTCTGTCAGTAGGTCATTCATCATCTCTCACATACTGGCAGCAGATCTTATGTACATACTGAGAAAAAGGTTTGGTCCCCATCGGAATGAGTGCATGTAGAGGAAAGAACACACTCTAGTCTTACTGGAAAAGGGTGATTATAATGCTGCACACATTACTTCAGGTATGCACAAGTCAAATATCTACTGACCTGAAGCAGTCATGGTTCAGACAGCCCAGAATGACTTCCTGCCTGCTGTGACCTGGCATAGCCTAGGACAGCATGAGGTTCCTTGGTGTGTGGTTGGCAGCCACTGCTTCCCTTGGAGAAGAAACAAGAAGGCTGGTGATAAAAGGAAAGAAAATTTTGTATTCAGATTTAGCTTTCTGTAATCACCAAATAGGCAGGTTTGTGTCTTCAATTTAATCCTTTCGGGTGGTACTCATTCTTCTCTTCCAGGTGAGTGGAGACTGCTTTCCTAATCTGTGGTTCCTCTAAACACTGGATAAAGACCACCCCCACTGCTACACCAATGCAACAGATACAGGATGTTTGGTTCTTCCTGTCTCCTTGTTAGGGAGATTTATTATAAGAAAATTGCTTTGTGTATCATGAAATACATCTTAAGTCAATTTAGACATACCTTCATTTTTTTGTTAGTAGCACAGCAGTACACAAACCTCAAGGAAATTCAAGTTCATTTTTTGGTGAAGAATACAATAGCTTGACTGCTTTTCCAAACAGCGTGATACTCCTAAAATTAAGTTTTTGATGTATGTCCAAACATATTACAAAAAACCATTTCCTGTGGTATTTTGGTGCTCCTATTTGGCTCCAGTTGGAATCAAGAAATATAGAAGCCATTCACAGACAGGCTCTGTTCTTCACAGACACGAAAAAGAGTTGTAGTAGTTTGCATTTGTAAAGTGGTCCAGATTCTAACAATAATGGTCTGTGGATTAAGTAAGGATTGCAAAATGGCTCTATTACAAGCACAGTGCTTCAAGTGAAGGGGTGAAAAGTAGACTTTAATTATATTAGGGTTGTTTACTTTTACCAGAGGTGCAGTTGCCTATGAAACTGAAAAGGCTATTAATTCAGTCACTGACATGATTTAACTGAAAATAATGAAAGTGTGGCAATTTTAAAATGAAGCTAAGAGACTTTAATTACCTAGAACTTAGACTTGCTTGGGACAGCAGAAAAGAGGGACGGGTGGTACATCATGCCGTATCCTGTCTCGTTGTATTTTATACAGAGACAGAGATAGTCAAAAGCAATTGAGGAATTTAGACAGCTTCCTTTAACTGGTGTAGTGACTTCCTCTTAACAGTTTAACAACACCAACTGTTCTTGGCCGTATTTCAACCTAAACTACAAAATTATCTAAATTTTCTTTAGCAAGTAAACATGACCACTTTTGTCACTTATGAATGGAAAGGGAATGGGAAGATGACTGGCACGATTCACTGCTTGGAATATCAATGTAGACCTAAACATTCATGAAGAGGAACAGATGTTTTCAATTTCATTGAAGGTCCTTGACTGCATTTATTAAATTGAATAGTATTGTGGCCCATAAGTATTCTCAGGCTATACAGTTGGTCAGATAAAATGCATATCAATTTGCTGTGCTAAATGCACAAAGAGTGGTCATTAGGTCACTACCCATTCAAAACACATGCTAATCACACAATTACTGGAGTGACTCAATTGATGATAATACCAAAAATAAATACGAATCTGTCATAAAAGCAAATGAGAACTCTCTTTCTGGCAACTTCTATTGCCTAAGCCACTAGTTAAGACAACCAGGCTTGGTGCTATAGTATTAGATGCTAAAGAATACTCAGAGATACAGTTTGTGCCTTAAAAACTCTTTTAGGCTCAGAAAGAAAATTGTAAATTAGTGTTGACTTTTTTACAGTAATATTATCCTTGCATCCCAGGAAAATCAAACAAAAATCACATTCATGCAGCACTCATAAATCAGCAAAACACAAAGCTGAGCTGAACATTTTCTTGACATGAATCACAGATTGTAAAACGCCCAACAAAATTTCACAACGTACCTGTGGAACAAGTTTTGCAATGTGCAAATAACACAGATTCCCCGTAACTAGGAAGGCAAAAAAAGTCTTTCAATGTACACAATGCAAATTATACAGTGTACGTGAAAAACAAGTTCCACGATATGCATGAGAGTTTGAAGAATAAATGAGAATATCTTACCCTTCTCTTAAACCTGAAGTGGCCTATTGTCTCATGTGGAATCTATATTTGTTTTTTGTGTTCTTTTGTTGTCTCATGGTTTCATTTATGGATGTGAATTAATAGGAGAACTGATCTTTTAGATGAACTGTCATACCTGTGACCTGGAATGACATGAAATTTTAGAGCTTGCCTTTTACTGTCACCATAAATTGGCCCCTGATAGTTTCATAAAAGCTTCTGAAAAGCAGAAATACAAACAGAAAGGAATATAACCACTTAAGGCATATATACAAATACTTCAT
Organism: Dromococcyx pavoninus; assembly: GCA_033558185.1. Classification (NCBI taxonomy): domain Eukaryota; kingdom Metazoa; phylum Chordata; class Aves; order Cuculiformes; family Neomorphidae; genus Dromococcyx; species Dromococcyx pavoninus. The sequence goes on along the minus strand of JAUMJL010000091.1, from coordinate 1,374,595 downwards.
TCTATGTACATGTGTGTGCAATGTATACTGTGCAAACTCATGGCTGAACTCCACGGCAGCAAGAGAAATAAGCCTCCAACAGGAGGAATTTCAAAATGCACCATAAATGTTTACAATAAACAATGCAATGAACACCACATATGGGCTTAACCCACATAATTTTAGGCAATTCAATGAGACATGTCAGGGTCTTTTTAACCTTTGATCCTTACATAGCAGACTCTATGAAGACTATGCTAGCATAGCTAGCTATGGCAGTAACTCCAGTTTTCTCCTCTCCCAACCTACATCTGCCAAGTGATGACATGCTCCCCTCTCTGTAGGCTGGGCAAGAAGCAGCATCACCTTAGACTGCTTTGGAGATATGTATGGGTCAGCTAGATGTGTTGGTTTGATAACTGTGCTTGTTGACCAGCTGTGCTTGTTGGCTGATGATGTTTGATGACTAGCCATGTGGATTGATGATCATCCTGGCACTTCAAACAAAACTGATAGCTAAGATGCACAGAGGGGAACATTTCCTTCAGGTAGACCTGAACTTGTGTATTCTGTCTCTCTAGCTGATGTGTTTTCATAAAATGCATGGAGAAATCCTATTTCAGAGAGCTATTTAAATGTATTACAGAAGTTACAGGGAGAGGGAGGGCAGAGAGGCAGTAGCATAGTATTGGAAGATGTTTCTTCGTAGGAGACCAGATAAAATAGCACTAGAGCAATGAACAGAAGATAGAGATGGACATAAAAATCTCTAAATGCAGTGACCTAGGACAAGCTTTAAAATAAATAAATAAAAATTAAACACAACTATAGACAATAGAAATATCTACAGTTTTATCATACTGTCTAAAAAATAGAGGGTATATAAAATAATTGATACTGCTAATATTAATCTGTAAGTTAACTACCATTGCCCTTGAGGTATAATAGAAAGATGCATCTCCTCTTTCTTATTTATTCCCTTTCTAAATTCTATGAAGTTCTTGGCCTTGCAGTTGTGGAAGCACATGAATGGTGCTTTAGCCATAGGAGCCTCAGGTCACAGAGAAGTGCAATGACACAGTCCTGATAACAAAAGCATTCAAGAGCTCATCTTGAAGAATGGAGAAATGTGTATGTCTTTGCTTTTAACTGAAACAGAAAGAAGTGATGGAAAAGATGAGTAGAAAGAAGAAAAGGCTGGACATGGACAGAGAAATGGAAAAGAAAATGATAGGAATACAGATATGGAGAAAGCAGAAAAGATTAAGACTTATCACTCCCAGACAGTTCCTCAGGGGGAGTGTTAGAATATGAAGAATTTGATCCTTGTTTAGGAACAAGTGCACAATGAAGAAATATCCAGTTCCTATACAGCTGTGAGAAGGGACATCTATATTTTTCCATCTCAAGCAGCTTCCATGTGACAAATTACTTCCATGTGACAAATTACAGCAGCTCAGTACCCTAGCAATGCAACCACTGATGCGCTGCTTGTCACTGTGTCTTGTGTCTAGTGGAAATGCTCAAGATTATGCAAAAAGACCCAAAATCCCTGTTCTTTATCCAAACTATAGATTCTCTTAGGAGAAATACGAGAATTTATTAAAGAATGGCAGGCTTTATTCATCTTGAAATTCTGTGAGACCTAGTCTATCTACATCCAAGAGCCAATAGAAAATTAGCTCTGTTCAGTGCTGCTTCTTAATGAAGTAATTTGAGAAACTTGTAATGAATGAATATGCTTAACATGCAACTTGGAATTACAAGCTTGTACCTTACTCCTGCCTCATCTTTCAGTTTTCCTATGGGGGCTTAAAGTATACTCTTGGATATATTTCTTTTTTTCCACTAAACAAAGCAGACTCATATGTTTAAAGTAGGGCACCTACTTAAGCATTTGGTTGGATTAGGGTCCTTCAGAGGATTTCCTAATCTCTGGAAAAAACTCATTAATCATTTAATCTTTAGGCCTTCGAGGCCTAGTCTTCCAAGAAATTCAGCTCTGAATTCTGAGTTGCACTGACTGAATACTTTTGATAGTCAGACCTAGGACTCCACAGGACATTGGCTTCCAGATGCTAAAGAGAGGGTGAAACCAGGATGAGGAGAGTGCTAGAAGAGTAAAATGGGATTTAGAAACCAAAAGAAACAATGGAAGAGAAGGCATACTGCAGTTACAGTCTAAAACTATCTGAGGTCATAGTCACGGAAGAGAGGGTACTATCTGCTTCTAAGTTCTTATTCAATTTTGTCAGACCAGCTTTCAAGACAAGAAAAATCAAATCTGTGTGATGACACTAGGTTTTAAGATGCTACATTTGACCATGAATCCTTGACCACAATAGTCATGGCGATGCAGTTTCTAAAAGTCCTGCACCGTGTGAGGTAACAACAAAGTTAACTTCAGAAAAGTAATGTTTGGAGGAAGAGTTATTTATATGCTAATTGAAAATGCCCATCTTTTTCCTCTGTCTGAATGGTATCTATGTTCAATGTGATGGTATTTCTGCAACCTGACTTGAAAACTATCAGATGTTCCCGTTGTTGCCTTATGTCCTTGAAGACCTTTTTGCTCTTCTTACACTTTCCTGCTGGCTTGCACATAATTTGGATAATTTTAGCTAGTGATCAGATTTCTCATATCCTAGTCCCTCAAAGTGTTTTCAGTTTGTCAAAACATTTATTAGAAAGGCTATTTCTTGCGAATCTCACCTCACTTTGCTCTGACTAAGCCCTCCTGAAATGCTATCTGTTCTGCAGAGCATTCCTTCTGCAGCAGTCACATGCCGCTCTGTTTGCTCTGTGCTTACTGAACTGCATTGTACTCAGATATGCCTCTCAACTGTTTTTTTCAAGGGAGCATTTCTATTTTGTACAGTATTTTTTTCCTTGGTTGTGAATAACTTATGGTACTCTATAAAAGACAGAAAAGCTCATAACAATCTTGAGTAGAAAAATAGATTGACCAAGGAAAAAAGCGAATAATATAGCACTTCTCCGAGTGTTGATATAAATTGAAATGATGGTATGAAATAGGTCGATAAATCATCTTGCAGTGCTTTTCAAACACTTTTGTTTGCCACCATGAGTAAAAACATACTTGCTGAGACAGGTCAGACCTGCAATAACATGGAATTTTTCTAAGAACTCAAGGTTTCCCTGATAAGTACAAGTACCTTGTTAATTTCACCTGCTATATCCTCCTTCACCCCTACCAACCATTTCCCCACCACACTGCCTTTTAATTGCCTCCTAGCACTGTGTTCATGGAAATGCTAGAACAAAGATTACAGAGCTCTGAAAATTGAAGCCAAGGGGAAAATCTGCCAACAATTTTTACCTGGAAAAAAATACTTTTCAAAAAGAAAAGATAAGGAATAGTTGTTTTTTTTTTAAAAAATCTAGAATTGCATAAATTAATTGGCTTCTCTGATGCATAGTTATTTGTCATGACATGTTGTTTTGAGAGCTGCTTCCAGGTACAGTGTGGACCAAATCAAGCCCTTTCTTGTTTCTGGGAGTTCCCTGTCATTGCCATGGAATTGCATTAAGCAGTCAGAATGCAGTGGTCAGTGGCATAATTGGGTCCAGTCCCGGAAATGATGGGAACTCAACCAAAGTCACTGAGGCAGAGAGAAAGGGCTCTGAAAATGGTTGTAATTGGGTCTGTCTTTGAAAAAAATCACTAATGGTACTGTGTCTTTTAAACCGCTAAAGGTAGTCTTACACTGTAACCCACCCTCTAAATGTCTGCATGGTGTGCCTATTGCTACTGCTATGACTACAAAGAAGGACAGAAACAGCTGCAGAGAGAGGCAAGATACCCAAAATAAATCAGCCATGTCAGATAACCCTTTTGTGAGAAAAGTAAGTGGGAGACAGGAGGAACAGCTGGTGGGTGGGAAAACAGCTAAGTGTTGGGAAAGAATTGCAGCATTGGTAACTTTTTTGGTAAGATGGGAAAAAAATTTTTTGTGGATATCTATATGCCTTAAAGAAATTTTTGGTGTATGAGAAAACAGGGAGGGTCATAGTTTATCACATGAGGAATTTCTTGCCCAAGACGGTGAAAAATAGTACTTAGAGCAAAGATTCTGCTACTCCATTCTATGGCTGAGTTTGTGTGGCATTAAGCAGATTGGCCCACTTGCATCACATTTTCTCCAGTTCTAACATAGGGAAGTGATGTTTGCCACATTTCCATCTTTCTGGTCTAGTGGATGGCAGCTGCAGCAGCAGAGAATGACTTTCTTTAAATGTTGTTTTTGCCTGTAAGAAATGGCAGAATCAGATGAAATCTAAAATGTCAGAGAGTAAAAAAAGAGGATTGAAGACTTGTGTGCCTGAAAGTTTGCCTGCTGATTAATCTGGTAAAATGTATCGACTTTGTCTACAGACTTTGTTCTAGACAGAAATAAACAAGAGTCATGGCATAAAATCTATTATGAAAAACACTGGAAAAACTGAAGTGCAAGACCAGAGTGTAGCCCTACTCTGTCTGTGCTGGCTTACACCCAGCGCTGCAGGCACTCCAGAAAGAGAGTCTACTGATGTGAATCAACTAAAAAATTGTGTTAGACTTGGTGTGTAATATATCTAATGATTCAGAAAGAGTAAGTTGGATATTCTCCCTGTGGGCGTGGATCTGGACACAGAAAGACAGATGTATTTTTCAAAAGTCAGGATTATCGCTCATCTTTCACACAATATGTAATCATTAAAATTGACACTGTTTTCCAAATATTGAAGAATAGCAAAAACCAATGGAATTGGAAATAACCGAAATAATGTAATACTCTTAAAGCCAGACCCAACCATATTTAGGACGAAAAATGCAGTAGAAAGGGTGCAATCTGAGAATTATTTTCTGTATAACCTTGAGTTCTCATCTGAAAGTTCAGGGATGGACTTGTCTAGGTTTCTACATATCTTTTTGGTCTCAGCAGCAGCTGGATGCTTAACGGTGCTTGGGAATCTTCATGATGTCTGTGAGGTGGAAAAAGTATTCTTGTTTTCCTTTTATTTTAAGGAGGAAAAGAAAGATATGTGAAGTGAATTTCCAAAGGACATGTAAACATCTCTGCCAGAGCCAGGAATCAGGTGCAAGTTTTCAGTGTACAGCAGATTGTTTTTCATTTGTATCCATTTATCCGCCACATAAAAGGAGTGGGCATAATGTGTAAATATTTCATACTATGTGCTTGCTGAAAGCATGAATGTTTTATGTAATTGTTGTGATATTATTGGAGCATTCCTTGGTAAAACTACACACCAAACTCTCTTCCTTAAAGAACCTTTTAGTGCTGTCAGGGTCAAGGAGATGTTCCCAACCACTGCTTTTTTCAACAAAGAATGTTCTGAAATCCCAGGCTGTGTGAACTGAATAAATACTCAGAGCATGCACTTCTGTAAGAAGCTTGCTTGCCTACTAAGCAATTCCCAGCAATGTCTCTGGCTGCTAGCTATTGTTGTTTGTTTGTACTGCAGCAATGCCTAGAGGCTCCAGTCATGGATCAGGGCCCCATTGTTCCAGGTATCATAGAGGCATAACAAAAAGGTCTTTGTCATACTCTTAAGGCAAATCTGAGGTGGGTCTGGGAAAAAAACTTTCCTGAATCTGAAGTCCCAGGGCCAACTTCTAAGCAGCTTACTGCACTCCAAACTTTGAGTTTATGCTTGTTTTTGTCATCTGTAGTGTTTATTCAACACAGATAATAAATGAATTCTGAAAACACAATAGAAAAATGCAGAAAATTGAGGTAGCTTATTATATGTCTCACTGTTCTTTTAAAATAAATAGCCAGCCAGGCATCAACAGGAGTGGATTAGGGACTCTGTTGCTCCATCCCTCAGAGTGCTTTGCTGTGGTGACTAAAGTGTATCCTGAGGCAGAAATTACGCTTTCCAGAATACAATCTTTTTCTCTGCATATGTGTGTATTTCATTTGCCTCATACATATACCATTGCTGGGGGTATGTGCATGACGAGGATTTTTGCTCCTCAGTCATTCACTAGCTGTTGGCATCTGAAGTCACATTCCTTTCTGTATCACATCACATTTAAGTTGCTGTGGATACTGTTGTGATGCCACAAACAGAGGATTAGGGCTTGCTGTAACCCTTCCTTTCCTAATACAAAAGGTTCTGCTTCTGAATATCTTATCTGCAGTACAGGCAAATGGAGCAGTAAGGGTCACTGAAGAGGGATAGTAGTGAATGTTCATAAAATCCTCCACTCTACAATGCGTTTATCTCACCAGAGGGCCTGGGGTGAATAGAATGGGGTATTAAACTTGTATTGAAACTACTAAAGTGCAAGTACCTACGAAGGCATGTTAGCCCTTGTCCGTTGGTCTCCCCCACTCTACCTCTTACTAGGGAATACTCAAGCATTGGTTCAGCACTTCGGCTTTTTTTTTTTTTTAATCTCTTCTGGAAGTCCTCTTTACCTCTCTTCTCAAACTCAGAATTAGGATAAGATTTTACGGGTTTTGCAGATACTGCTTATCTGGGGTATGGGATAACTGAAGCCACAAACGCAGAAAATAGGTCTGGAAAGTCCCTCAAGGAGACTCCTCATCCGCTAGGAAACATTGTGTAATGCAAGGAAGGAAAAGATGGTCTGAGAATGTAATTCATATTTTTTCTGACCCTCAAAACCAGCTCTATAGGAAGTGATCCTACTTCAAAATCCACACTCGGCTAATAGAAATGGAAAAAAAGTCTATTTCTGGTAAAACAGTAATATTTAGGATCATGTTAATTCTCAAAATAATTCTGCATTTACTACTCATAAATCTTAGCTATTTTCATTTATGTGTTTTTGAAAACCTTCATACTTTTTTTTTTGTATATTTATGTCTAAAATAAAAATGGAGCTAATAGATTTAGCCACTGGTGGTGGGCTTGTTTCCTTATCCTTCTCTGCCGTGGATTAAAAACTTGAGAGAAAATCAGATGGAATTAGAACTTCCTTTGGTTTCCTTTTTGTCTTCTGAGATGCATTCCAGGCTTTCAAAGAAGCCACAATAAAGCTTTTATTTTCTATTTATATGCTCATACACTATTTTCATTTGTGTATCTATAACCAGATAAACATTCTGCAAATTCACATGAAAGTATAATCACTTTGTTCTTCTGGGATAGTGACTCATAATTAAACGCATACATCTGAAAGACAGAAATGTGGCATTGAGTTTGCATTTCTGCAGTAAGGGGAAACAGAGATTCTAAGGTCAGTATAGCTGATAGGAATGGGGACTGCAGAAATCAGGTTAATGTTCTGGTACATCCACCGATATCCCATGTCAACTGTATAAGTTATGGCTAGTGTGACTTCAAAATGAGGCTAATAATTTTCCTGTGTCAGAGGTTTTTGTGGGAAATAATATCAATTAGTGACTGTAAAACCCCCAGATACTGTGATAATGCTCACACAAGTATCAAGAGAAAGAAGAGCTTAATTAGCAACACACTAGAGGCTGATATTCTGTTTAGAAAGATCAATAGAGTAGAAGGCAGCCAAAATTCAACTCCTTGCTGTTTAATTAATGAGCTAAGTCACAGTTAATACTTGTTGTGAATTGCACAGTGAATGAATTTAATTTAAAAATGCCTTTTTGTTGAGTCTTAAATGTCTTGTCCAAAATGTCTCAGATTTAACAAACTTTCAGAAGATTTGAACCTGACCTGGATTCTGAACCCGGCCAAATGTAACACTGCCAGACAGTGTCTGCAGCTGTGAATTAGGCAGCCACAGGAGCCTTTCCAGGGTAGGGCTGCATATTCCAGGTCTGCAGCCTGACTGGACTTCACGACCCTGCTGGAAGGGATCTCGGCTCCTGCTGTGAAGCCAAAACTTACAGCATTGGAAGTTTTGGAGAAAGCTTTTTGAAGCTTCACTACAGGCCTGTTCCACCACTCAAGCACAAGCTGTAGGCATGGATGTCTTCTTGACATGGAGCCAGAGATGGGGATGGAAGAAATTGTGTTAGATTTGCTATTTTATAAGACCCTGCCTTAATGCAAAAAAACCCGTCCTTCTTGGAGTCAAATTGTCCCTTAAAGAAAAAAAATAGCATTTCCTACAAATTCTGTCAATGATGCTGAAGTGTCAGAGACTGTGATTTTAATCAGTGCTTTTAAGGTGTCAAAAAACTTGCATGGTCATATTAAAACAAAGTGTAGTCTACTTAAAACTAATTGCATGTAGGAAGTGACTAACACTGTCTAAAATAAATGTTTAAAGTTTTTAGAGATGTTTTTGTTTAAAAATAGGTTTTATCCATGCATTTTTAGGCAACTTAAGATCACTACAAATTGAGTAATAAGTAAATATATTTTTATTATTATATTTATAAGATTTTGGGCTTAATCATTTGTCTTCAGGAATAGGATCAGAAATTTCCCTGAGTTCAAATTTTTTATTAAGCTTAAAGTTCTCTTTTTTTTGTGTGATAATTCTCCATGTCAAGCTTCAGTTTTATTAGGAAAGAAAATTTTTATAACTTGTCTTGCCCATTCCCTGCTGCATGCTGCACTGCAAAGGAAAGCAAGCATTTTTACAAGACATATCTCAAACAAGGTGATCTGCCTTTGCATATAACTCTTGTGAATGCAGTGCTGCCACATTAAAAGAAAAAGTTGTGTTGAGATAGAGATATATTGTAGAGTGTTAGGAAATTAAAGTCTTAGCCAAACTGAAGGTGGGTTTCTAAAATAACTTGTAGCATTTATGCTTTCTGTAACATTTTTGATGTGGAAGACCTGCCAAGAGTATAGTAAATGACCTATCAAGGACAAAACATATTTGGTCTGAAATTGAAATTCACATATTTTTCAGAAATTTTCCTTTCCTTAATCTTGACATTTCCCTGTACTACTGGGAATTTTAATTAAAATTTATCATAGTAGGTCTCAAAGTCACTGATTTCAGACAGTCAGAGGACTATGGGACTACTGACTGGTAGGATTCCCATGATTTCCAGATTCCCTCTCGCAGGATATCTCTGAAAGAGGTTTCTGGGCTTTTAGACTTAAGAGCAACCTATCCATCTCCCTCAACCTATGCCAGCTGAAGGTACTTCTTGGAATATAAATTTCATTCATCAGCTGCAAGCTCAGGGAATATGTTTTTGGAAGCAACACAGAAGATGTGTTCTCCAAATTGTTGGACTTGATGATCTCGGAGGTCTTTTCCAACACGAATGATTCTATGATTATATGAAATATATTTTTTTGACTCTTGAGTTTGTGAGCAATATAAGAAGACACTTGTTTCCCTGGTTTTCATGTGGCTCAAGTAAATATATTTGAAAAAAAAGAGGTTTTCACTAATCCAAATTACTTCATTCTGAGTAGATCTCTATGAGTTTACACATGTCATTGCATGTCATTGTTATAATGTTATGTTTTATCTTTAGATAGAATGGTAGTGCTAAAAATACTATAAAACAGGTTGCTATTTGGGTAGAGAGGATGGAGATCTTAATCTAGTACATCTACCAACAATTGCTCTCTAGCCATTGTTTCTGCACTTTCAGCAGGTTAACTGCAATTTTGTGCTTAAATTCAACTGCTGCTCTGTGTATTGTCAATGAGTGAGGACGAGACCCTTATCTCCTGCCCTTGGCTCACCTTGCAGGCTGTCCACACAGGATAGTTGGTGCACAGGGTGCTGCAGGCACTAAGCTCCCAGGCTGTGTGCACAGAGGTAATCACACACATCCCACTCCTCACCATAAGGAGACTGTAGACTGCACTGAAGAGGACAAGGGCTGTAATAAACAACTAAACATAGAATGTTTATCTTCTTCTTTCTTGGAGTTCTGCAAAATTAAGAGAGAAGCTGTGAGCAACTAACACTGGTAAACTGTTCTCTGTTGTTAGCGAAGTCTTGCTGGTTTCACTCAAGCAGGAGTTCAGTTTTCTGTTTGTAGTTTGCATAACTAAAGAAGTCTGGTCATTTCTTAGAAGTCTGGAGATTTTTGGGTAGTAGAAATGCTAGAGATTTCCCCATCCTAAGAAAATCCACAGGCTTCTCCAATTACAAATATCATTGAACTTCTCAATGGGAATTTACACTAAAATAGAATTTCCTGAAGACCACAGCTTCCAAAGGCCAGTTTAAACTTACAGTCATGATTTACAGGAGAGGGAAGATAGGATTGAATTCTGGCCAGTACCATTTCCGTGGATTATACATTACCATAAGTGAAAGAAGCATTATGCCCAAATTGGACACACTCTTGAAAAGCAAAGTGAAGTATTTGGAGTAAGAAAGGCATTTCTCAAATGACTTTTTCATCTTCGCCCATCATTCAGTCCTGAAGTGTTCAAGACGGATTGTCATCTGTCAGACTAAACAGAGAGAGGTATTATACAATTCCTGAAATATTTCAGTGCCCACACATCTTCAGTTCTCACGACTTTTTATTTTTTTGCAGTAATTTGTGTCAACGATATTATCTATTCAGAGAAGTATGAAGCAATAGTATAGAATGTTAAGTTCAATGATGTCTTTCATTCCAGGTACTGCCCCAAACAAACACTTTACCAGGTTAAATAACATAGCTACAGAATTAAAATATTCCAGGGGGAGAAACAGGCAAGAAAAAAGTCATTGTTTTCAGTTTAAAGTGGAAAAGCAATGGCAGCTTCTGAGGGCTATTCTAGGATGCAAAAGAGGATGTTCTTAGAAAAGTGAATTTCCAAGGCAGGAAAATGGGGCAGAATGGCATTCCAGTTCTATTTAACCAGTTCAGATCTAATCTCCTTTCATATTTTTTTCTGATTGAATAAAAAATCTAAAGGGATACGGTTTTCCAGACTAGTGTACATTGATGTAACTAATTAATTTTACAGTGTGATGCTGGTTTATATGAATTAGGGATGTGATAGATCAAATAAGTCATAACATTAGGAGTTTTTGAAGATTTTGTAGTTGTGAGCTGAAACTCTACTAAGGCAGCCTGTGAGATTTTTGGTGCTCTTGGATATGATGTAACACTCTACTTGGAGCTCAGCTTCCAGCATAAATCTGAACTTCATTTCTGGTCTGAAGCTTAATGTTAATCCAGGCCAGTATTCCACCTCTTTAGTGCATTTCTCTCTCTTTCATTCTGCCTCTACTATATGGATACAAAATACAAATATTGTGTCAATAATGTGTTACTGATGAGTCACTGACTTGATATATATATATATATACACATGTATGTTGAAAAGTATTTTCAGTTTTATACTACTAACATCATTCTGTGAATGAAGAATATAGATACTATATGTAAAATAGAAGAGGCAGGCTATTCTTTAATAGATTTTTTTTAAGCTGAAGAGACAGTATAGATGAAAATATTTGCTTACATTTAAGCATGAAATAAATCTTCACATAATCCCAGTAGCAGACATTACACTCTTTAACAATGTCTTCTGGTAATCTAACAAGGATGGAAAAGCAGTGTTTGTAATGGTATTTAAAAGTGCTTAGCTAGTGCTTGGTGATTGAGGTGCCAGAATTCTACCTCTGAATTTATGCATGTGTTTGTCAAACAATTCTATAGTTTAATCCAAATCAGGTATTTTTGAATTAACAGTCTTGCTTTTGGACTTCAGTCAAAGCAGATTGCAATGACTGTAAAGAAGTAATGACAGCAGCAGCTGGCAGTCAAAATGATACTTTTTAAAAGAGACTTGATGTGGGAATGCCAGCTGGTCAGCAGATTGCATGACCTCACTAGAGCTGGCTGCTAGATGGATATGCAACAGGAGGGTGAAATAAGAGTATTTTCTGCTGCTTTACCCTGTAGTATTTGCCACAAGTACCATTATCAGAAACATTTTTTGTTTACTTAGTCATCCCTGCAAATATTATTCAGAGAAAGATCAGGGAGGTATAGAGCTAAGCTTGATACTGTTATTGAAATAGACTGTGAAGTGTGAGCAGACCTGAATCCAACATGTAAGATGGTCTGATAATCTCCACTTATACAAAAAGAAACCACCATGATAATTGGTGACTTAAATTAGTTTGGGCTGAGCAGCTGGAATCCTTAGGTGAAATAATAATTATCTGAAGCAGATAACTATTTCTCTGTCTTCTGAAGCAAGTTGTGAATGCCCCAAGAAACTTAAAATTACTGATAATCATCCTCATGTATAACCTCATTTATTTTCATTTTAACATTCTCAGAAAATCAAAATCTGACACAGCCATAGCTACTCTCAAAATATGAGCTGAATACTCTGCGCTATGCTGCTCAAGTAGGAAAGCTCAAAGGAAGCCACGGTGTACAGCTGTGCAACAACATCATTCTTTAACTAAAAAATAATTTGAATTCCACAGATCTGAATCCTTTTCGTATTTTTCTCTACTGATGTTTTCATGCACAACCAGTGATACTTTTGCACTGAGCATCCTAGTGACACTTCCTCTAAGGGCTAGATAAGTTTCAATGATTACAATATGACTTAATTTTTGCAACCTTCTTCATTCTTGAGAACTTTTCTTCTATAAGAAATGTAATCTTATTTACAGACATGACAATTAAAACATTTTATAAAATCAAAGATCAAACAAGCCTAGTGTCATACTTCTAACAAAGGCCAATTATGTGTGCAAGAAGAATTTAAGAATGGGGCCAACCTACAGATATTTCTACATTGTACTTTCCCAAAGTTCTGTATTTCAAAGACTTCCTAGCTCAATGATAATATTTCTCCATTGGAAATATAAATGACCTACTCGTTACTTAATATGTGGGCATTCATCTTACAGAAAATAGATATATCCGTATAAGAATGTACATATATGGTTGTTGTTGGAGTTGATACTTCCCCTTCTAATGCCTAAGTGTAATTTTGCCTGCTTGGGCCATGGCAAAACTACACATCAGTGCATACGTAAAACTTTTACTTACTGTCTATTAAGTACACCCTTGCCAGCTCAAAACATCTAGCCTTCAAGTATCAGACCCCAAAACCTGTGGTAAGTTGAAAAAACACAACATCATTATCAAAAAAAAAAAATTGGGAGGAAGGTTTTCATTGTCTTCTGAACCTTAGATGTTCATTTGGGGAATCTTTTTTGATCTTTTTTCCCCAAAGATTTAAAATAAAAATAAGTTTCCAGTTTTTGAGGTATCATGTAGCCACATCTTCAAATAACCCAGGCTATAAGGAAAGTAACAAATATAGCTAGCATTGATACACCAAGTCATTTTTAGGTAAAATCTTCAGTTGGCTTTCACAACCTCTACTGCATTCCTTCTTTATGATGCTTTAGAAGTTCCAGACAGAAGAGGAAGTGCTGAAATACTCAGAGAAAGCCGCTTCTCTGCCCCCGGAAGGAGTCCTGGCTGGAACTCAGTGTAAACCACTCTACCAGGGAAGGGAGACCGTCGTTGGGTGAGGCTGATTCTGGCTTCTACAAACCTGTGGCAGCCGAATTCTTGAGCTAAGATGCCAGGCAATAGACTCTGACCTTTTGTGTGCATTCTTTAATAATAATACAATAAAAATGCAGACTGTTATTTCTATCTTGCTAAATATCAACTCTCAGTTTGAAATTGTCCAAGGTCCAAACCAACAGTTTTTCCCTAACCTAAAAGCTAGAAGTTTAAAAAGTAGGCAAAGCCCACAAGTTGCTGATCAGAGATAGCAGTACATGCTACAGAGGCATTTTATGACAATGCTGATGGGATTTGATGCTTGTGAGCTCGGTAAAAATTGGAAAATTTCCAAAACCATCTAGGAAAAGCCAGTATGGAGTGTTTTTTGGGTTGTCAGAAAACCTTGACAGCCTGCAGGTGGGAATAGTCTTTAGGAAGGTTAGAGAATGGGTTTAGGGAAGAATCCAAAGAAGAAGTTGTCATTGCTGATTTTACAGAAAATGTGAGGTAAGAGAGGTTAAGAAATAATGGCAAAGGAACAAAAGTCTTTTTCATTATTGAAATTACATTTGCCAAATGAAGAATTGTTATTTAATGAGAACAGGTAACAACAATTCCTGAGGAGATATCGTGGGTCTCCTGAACATTTAATCCTTGTTCACCTGTGTACTTACAAAATCAGAGTGGGAAGAGAGCTCCGAGGTCAGTTCAGCAATTCTCTTTCTGTCATGAACCAATTATTGAGCAATGTCTTGCATTCAGTGATTGTGCAGAAGATACCATAGTTCTTTCTGATATTTGGCTGGATCTGTGCCTGCACCAAGCCACAGCTGCTGCTATTGTCATGATGATTGAGTTGCTGCTCTATGTCATGCTGATTGAGCTTTTCCTATCTAAAAAGAAATGCTTGCATAAAATTAACCTAGAACAGATCGTTTACCTTGCAGGTGTCTGGAGACTTAGAATAGCCTGGAGCACTTCATTAGTTAGTTGAGTTCGTAGGGTTTGTGGTCGCCATGGTCCTCGCAAACCAGAATTGTAGTCTCTTTCCCTCCATTTGGAGGACCATTTGAAACACTTGCGCACTGACATCTTCCATTCATGCCGCTTCATTCATTTCCTCTCTTTGCATATCAAAATATCTTGTACTTTTAAAAGGTTATGTGTAAAAAGGCTGAATGGTGAACTTTGTCTCATGGTCAATAGTAGCTGAGATAAGAATTAACAGGCACAGTAAAATAAAATGAGTTGGATTAAAGTCAAGTTGTCAGCACAGCCCATTGGTATACCAAAAAGATGAAGATGTGAGTTATGATGTATCTCCTGTGTGTTGTAATTCTTGGAACCTGGAATACTCAAGGAGAAATATTAATAGTGCCTTCACTGTATTTTCTTCTGAAAGAAATATCTTGAGAAATTTATTTGTTGTAATCAAAGACTTTTGCATATTTTTACTACTTTAAGTTACAATTTTGTTAGGAAGTTGTTGTAGATTCAGAATGGAGTTTCTAGCGAAGATGAAGTGCAGTTGCAAAGCAGACGATAACTCAGAGCGCAGAGCCATCAGCCTAATTCCAATGAGAAACCTAAACTTGAATCTCCAGCATCCTAGAAACTGTTAGCACTTTCTTTTTTTCTCTCTCTGTCTCTTTTAGAACCAAATGTCAGAAGCTCATTTGACATAGTTTTTTTCTATACAATCTGGCAGTATTTAAATATATCATGGCCTACAATAAATGTATGCAAAAATGAGACATGATTTTTCAGGTATTTTTTTAAGACAATAGATCTTAAACCATAAATTTGGAGAGTCACAGCTGTGCATTAGGCCAAAGCATGACAAAATTAATGGAAAGTATTTTTACTATTTTTCTTCTTGGTCATTCATCTGAAATGCAAATGCTCCTAATGTTGACACTGTAAACAGAATAATCTGAATTTTAATATGATTTTGCTGTAGTGAGAATCAAATCCAGCATTGTCCAACGGCTTTGGTAAGGAAGTGATTAACAGCACTGAACTGACTATAGACAGACATGCAGAAAACCAGCAGAACTATAAGCAAAATCTGTGTATATCCATAATGTTGATTTTGGCACAAAAGGAAATGACTGAGCAAGTGCGAGAATAGGAAATATCTGAACTTCACAGCTATTTTTTAGTGTTCTGAAGAAGCCTGTATATAAATTAACTAGAGAGGGAAAACTCCCTGATGTTTCCAAGAAATTACCTTTCATTATACAAAGGATGGTGAGCAGTGGCTCTTCAGGGGAGTGAAGACTACAACTGAAGCAGGCCATGCTTTAGGCAGGAACAGAGTGTATTTTGGAAGTTGATCTCAATGTGGAAAATAGGGGAGATGGTAGGGACTGGGAGAGGTAACAGCAAAATGGAGGAACAGCATTATTGACATATAGAATACCTTACTCACTCGCTTCTGTTATAAATGAATATGCAAGGCACAAGGACACATACTCTGGGACTGGGACTTATTTACTTTTCAAGCTAGAAATAGATTCCCCGAGTTTGTTTCATGTTGTCCTTGGATTTGGCAAAATTACACCTTGCCAAGTAAGGGACATCTTTTCACTGCTCCTGCTGCCTTTTCCACATCATCTGTGGTGACAGGTTGATAGGGCTGATGCAATCAAGCAGAAATATTTCTTATGTTCTTTTTTTGGTTTCTAGCTTTAAGGTTGCTCCTTCTTTGTACCCTAAAGAAAGCCGACCAATAGAGAATTATGGAAATATCCTGTGGATTGCCAGCTAATAGAATTCCCTCATAAGTTAATGAGAGGATGGGAACTCAAGTGAGATCAGCTGTGGCTCTGTAAATGTTTATTTTTTCCCCCATGCATGTGCAGTTTTTGCAGATATGCTATGCTTTGTTTCTTGCATTTACTGTTTTAGCATACTTCTTTTCTTATAAGCAAGGAACCTTTATCATTTAGAAATTTGAATTTTAGGACAAATACTTCAACATCTGTTTAAAACAGGCTTGAAAAAACATACTTAAAAACCAGATTTGTAGTGGGGCAGAAAGTAGTGGCAACAAGAAGATTCAGATTTTTTTTAGAGATAAGACACTGGTGTCTTCTGTGAAAATCATGTCTTTGAGAAAATATATCTCAAATGTTTTCCAGTTTCCTACAGGTATAATGTGAAATAATTCCTTCCAAGAAATAGCTATGCTTCCTATCATAATAAAGCACATAGAAGAGTTTTGATTTTGGCCAAATAAAAAAGGGAGACTAGTACTTGCTGTGAAATGTGTACCCTCTAATACAGAAAGAGGAGAGCTGCAAATAGAGCCTTTTTCTTTACACAGAGATATTCACTTGGGCTTAGTTCTTGCAAACACAATTTTGCATGTCTTTAACTTCCAACACATGAATAATTCAACTGAAGTCAAGCTCACATGTGATTCCACAAACCCTTCTTGGGAAACTAGTCATTACTGCTGGGAATATTCCATAGAGCTATATATATATATATATATATAAAGGATACCTATATTGAGAACAAATGCAGACAGTGTTGCTAGGGACCCCCAGGAGTTTTGGGAGTGCACGACAGCGAAACAGACTGAAAGGATCTATCCTGTACGGCTTACACTGAGAAACTACACAGTGTGGATTACAATCACCCCCTTGAGGGCTGCCAGCTTATCCTGCCTGCATTCCATTGCAAATCATTCTTCTCTGCTAGGTGTATAACTGCTGTAACACTGCTGAGGTCACCTGAGCAAAGATGGCAATCACTTTAGCTAATGACTTCTTTGGCAAAACATTGAGGGTTTTATGGCAAAAACAATTCCTGAGTACCTGGAGTCCAGTGCCTCCTTATTTGTTTCAGTTTTCAAAGATCTGGCTACACATTAAAACTTGTTGATCAGGTTAATCACGTTAACTAACTACCTTTCTTCTCTCTGCCACTGTACTTAAAACCCCATACTTGCATAAAGGTCAGATTATTGTTATTTATGTCTTTCTCCCCTGTTGCTTTTGGAACATCTCACCACTTGTTTTCTTCTTTTCTTGCAGTTTCTTAAAATTTAAGATTCTTGTCTTCGCCCTCAGGTTATTTATTGGTTTAACTCTCCTACAGAGGAGGACAGCCATAGCTGCTATTTAGGAAGATGGACATGGAGCTCAAAGGCTATCGCTGCAAACTGTCTAGTCTTTGTACCTTATATTATATTCATGGTGTCACCTCTGCCTGACCCATCTGCGCATTTCGCTCCACATTTTTTCACCTGCTTCTACTCTAAAATGAAGGATATGTTTTCTGAATGAGCCGAAAGGCTACTGACTCTTTCATGTTTTGCTTTTACTGTGTACAAGGGTTTAGTCAAAGGGTACAATAATAGGTAAATGTATACATACAGACTGTAACTCTATACCAACAACAGCATTGCTTAGCTTTTGCTCTTGTGTAGTTAGCTCTCTTTGCAGACTTGTGTTTTCCTTTGTATGTGGATTCTTTAGTTAATAAAATGCAAATTAAGAAGAAAAGAGAGAGGTAGGAGCATAAATACACATGGCTTTGGTCTCTTGCCTCTGAAATTCATGGGTATAGTCTTCTTAACTGCAAAGAAAAAAACAAATAATTGATACAGGTGAAGAGAAAACATCATCATTTGTTTTGGTCACTAATTTAAGGACAGGAGGTGGAAGTGAGGAAGAACTAGGAGTTCCTTAACAGATTTCTGCCCTACCATTAAGGCTCTGAGCTTCAGTTCCTCTATCTCAATCTTTACTCTCTGTAACACAAGAGTACTGTTTCACAGTGGTAATATAGAAATTAATTAGCCATTGTTTGTGGAATTAGTTTATAAGTGCTAATTTTCTTAAATTTGGATGAGATGAGATTCATACCACATTTTGATTCTATTTATGTAAATGTAATAATTTTCTGTTTCAGTCTAGCTGCTTAGTGAAAGAGAAGTAGGTACAAAAAGGAATTTATTGAAAATGCTTGGTAGGGCTAATTTATGGAAGAGATGGGCACGAAAACTAGCCATGTGTTTTAAATTGTAGAATAAAACTGGTCTGATCAGTGAAAGTAGAGACTACAGCCACCTTTAATAGAGGTGATCTGCCCTTAGGCAGTAGATAAACTTCATTTCACCTGTGCTATTTAGAAGGAAGGTGGGAAAATTACCAGAGTAAAGTTATCTATATAAAAAAGCATTGGTGTTCAGCAAATAGGGATTGTATCTTATCTTTATTTCAGAAACTTCAACAGTTGACTCCCCCAATAGGCAGTAATCTGCAATACTGGATATGCCTAATATTCTGAAGAGTTCAGGTTAAGTATAATAATATTTTTAAATGGTACTGGATATAAGGGATCAGATCTTACTGTTTTTTTTTTCTCCAAGGCCCATCGTTTCACATCATGATACAGAAAGGAACTTTGAAATTTTACTCAACAACTTAGCATTGTTCCAACCTTAAAAGGCTTCCAGTATATGAAGGGTGGACTACTTAAGACTGTGTTTGCATAGTATGTTAAAAAGATCTTGGGGAGTATCAGGAGGACCAGGAAAATACATGCATGCATTAGCTGCTTTCCATTACATTTCTAAGTTTATTTGGATATTTTTGTGTTCTGGTGTCTAAATTAGTTTTATTTTCTGTGTGTATGACTTTAAATTTGTAAAAATGCTGTGACTGGAGAGCTTCTCCAGGTGCTAGTACTGTCCCTATTTTTTCCTCAGCAACTCTATGTCTCAAAAATGCATAGATTTCCAGTACTTCAGTGTACAGAGAAGTATCCCCATTTTAAGGGCTGAACTTGTGCAGCTTTCTGACATTATAAAGTCTCTCTGTGTCAGGATCAAAATTAAGTCCAGCTCTGGCATGATCTTCGACTGCATTGGAAAGGGAGAAATTGTGCTTTTTCTAATCCAGAATTAAATTTCTTCTCTAGCCTAGAAGTGCTGGTTGGCTTTTGATATGAGTACAATGCAGGGGACATCCTTGGCTGATGTATGTGGCTCAATTCTACCAAAGTCATATGAAACTATGATAATGACAGCAGCTGTGGATCTGCCACATTGCATCTGCTTATATTCATTGCAAGTAACCATTCTCCTTAGTGTTATGAATCATGAACCAGGTCTTGGAAAAAGCTTATTTATTCTAAAGCTGAATCCTTGGTCTCTTAAACTTCTTCAAGTATTGAGCACTGGGGCTTTCACTTCAGCTCGTTTTGCTCACACAGCGTCATACCCTAACCCTTCTCTCCTCTTCAACTTTCGTATTTTTCATGAATAGCGTCACCTTCAGGTGAGGACTTGTTTCGACCCCCAGAAACCTGGGTTTAGTTTTTAATCTTGACACAAGCCTCACTCAGACAATAATGTACGTTTCCTGGTTTTAGTGTGTTATGGTTTTAGAACTGTTGGCCTGGTGAATGTGGATGAAGATGATACTTTAATTTATCTGTAGCTCCAGTACTACTATAATGCAAATATGAATAAACCTATTAATAGTGTATGTGTACGTACACCCACACTGTATACACACACGCTTGTGTCATGATTTGGGAAAATGGAAAGAAGAATATATAAAGATGAAGTGTAGTAATTTAAGACTTGGTAGGTTGAAGGATACTATCTCTTTGTGCAACCTCACAAAATCATGATGAATTGCCCCAGAAGAGAAAGGACAATCCCCTAGAGCTTGTTTCTCACATGTTTTGGAGTGTTTCATTCTTTCTCCCCACCCCCCACAACTACATATATTTGTTTTCTTCCTTCTACCACTGCAAAACTTCTCTTAACATTCCTGCGATTAATTAGTGATTTAATGTCATAACTTCAATTATGCTGAAAACAATAAATGAATAATATCCATTTAAAAGATCATTGTTGCTAACATAAAAAAAATTTGGCGGTAGACAAGGTACATAGATGAGAACCACGCAGGTGATAGAACGTAGTGTACACAGGCTGACAACTACAAAAAATTCAAAATGCTTCTAATCTCACAATTATCCTGGCTGCCAGTCAAATAATTGCTAAAATACTTTTTCTATTGCATCTGAAGAAAGAAATTCAGTGCAAATTATAAAGATTTAAACCATGCAAGTGATTGCTAAGTCATGTGGAGATACACTGTTATTGCTGTTGTGGTGTTAACTGATATAGTGGTGGTGACTGTTGTTGTATTAGATGAGGGTTCCTTTTGTGTTAGGTGCTGCACAAACATCGGGTTCAGCAGTAAAGAGCAATTAGGCTTTAAGTGGTCCTCTGTGAAACAAAGGCAGAAGAATTGCCAGTTAAATGTTAAAGAGAAATGGGAATTCCTTCCTGTAGCTTCAGAGGTGGGGGAAGAATAGGGGGCAGAGTTATGGCAAAAGTCTTAGGAGCACTTTTGAAAAAAAAAAAAAAGAAAAAAATCCAGATCCAGTAGCTCATTGTCATGGCCCCCCTGACTGGCCAATTTCGGCAGCTAAAACCGAGGAGTTGGTCTCCCAGTTCCCTCCCCCCACAAGGAAAAGACTTGCAGGTTGAAAAACTAAAGACTACGGTTTTAATGTATTATTAGTATTAATGGCGATGGAGAAAATAAAAGAAAGTAATTAAATATATACAAATGTATGAGATCGTGCCCCCACCTGAGTCCTCGATGACTATACATCACCACTAATGCTGTAGAGTAGACACAAGGAAATGGGTCCACAGCTAGGAGGGAGCTGGACCCAGGAGCTGGATTCAGGAATGCGCAGATCTGGGATCAGGAACAAACAGACAGACGAGGTATCGACCATTGAAAGAGAGAGAGACACTTGTGATTTCTCATTTTTATACCAAGTATGATATATGGGGGATGGAATACTCTGTTGGTCACATTTGAGTCACCTGTACTGTCGGCCCTTCCCTGCAGGTGTGACCTTTTTTGCCTCTGACTTATGGCACTCCACCAGCTTGAAAATGGCCTTGGTTACTATAGGAATAATTACAAGCAATGGTCTTTCAGCACAACAGTGCCCTGTGTTATCACTTCCAGACAGAAAAACTTTCTGAAAAAAAATGCAGTTAAGGTTCAGAAAATGAGTTACTTAGACAAGACGTGGCTGAAGTTAGAAATATTTTTCTACATTAACTCAAACCAAAACACTCATGAAAAGCAATATTCTATTTTTATACATGGTAAAATTCAAATAAATCATAGAATCATAGAGTGGTTTGTGTTGAAAGGGACCTTAAAGATTGTCTAGTTCCATCCCCCTGCCATGGGCACGGACACCTCCCACTAGACCAGGCTGCTCAAGGTTCCATTCAACCTGGTCTTAAACACCTCCAGGGGCATCCACAGCTTCCCTGGACAATCTGTTCCTGAGTCTCACCACCCTCTTTGTGAAGAATTTCTTCCTAATATCTAATTTAAATCTTCCTCCTTCCAATTGAAAGCCATTCCCCCTCACCTTATCACTATATGACCTCGGAAAAAGTCCCTCTCCAGCTTTCTTGTAGTCCTCCTTCAGGTACTGGAAGGCTGCATTATGTGTCCCCGGAGCCTTCTCCTCTCCAGGCTGAAACACCCCAACTCTCTCAGCCTGTTCTCATAGTAGCGGTGCTCCAGCCCTCTGATCATCTTCATGGCCCTCCTCTGGAGCCATTACAACAGTTCCATATCCTTCTTATGTTGGGGACTCCAGAAGTGGACTCAGTATGCCAGATGGGGTCTCACGAGTGTGGACTAGAAGGGGAGAATCACCTCCCCTAACCTGCTGGCCACACTTCTTTTTATGCAACCCAAGACACAGTTGGCATTCTGGGCAGCGAGCACACATTGCTGGCTCCTGTTGAGTTTAGCCAAGTCCTTCTCCACAGGGCTGCTCTCAGTCACGTCCTTCCCCATCCTGTATTGAAATTGCAGATTGCCCTGACCCAGGTGTAGGACCTTGCACTTGGGCTTGCTGAATTTTGTGGGGTTCACACAGACCCACTTCTCTCGCTTTAACAGGTCCCTCTCGATGACATCCTGTCCTTCTGGTGTGACAATTGCCCCACTCAGCTTGGTGTCATATGCAAACTTGCTGAGGGTGCACTCAACCTTGCTGTCTGTATATCATCAACGAAAATATTAAACAACACTGCTTCCAGTACAGACCCCTGAGGCTAACTGCTTGTCCCAAATCTCCATCTGGACACTGGGCTGTTGAACACTACTCTTGGAATGCAATCATTCAACTGATTCCTTATCCACCAAGCAGTCCACCTATCAAATCCATATCTCTCCTATTTAAAGAGAAGGAGGTTGTGGGGGACCATGCCAAAGGTTTTCCAGTAGTCCAGATAGATTTCATCCATTGCTTTTCCTAAGTCCTCCATGTGCTTTAGCGTAGCATCCAGGAGGATCTGTTCCATGATCTTCCCAGGCACAGATGTAAAACTTACACATCAGTCGATCCCACCTTCCTCCTTTCTACCCTTTTTAAAAATGGGCACAATGTTCCCTTTCTTCCAGTCACCAGGGCTTCCTCTGACTGCTGTGACTTTTCAAATATCATGGAGAGGGCAACCACACCAGCTAATTCCTTCAGGTTTCTGGGATGAATCTCATCAGGTACCATAGACTTATATATGCTCTGGTTCTTCAGGTGGTCATGAGCCTGATCTTCTCCTACAGTGGGAGGCGCCTTTGGCTCCCTGGTCCCCATTCGGTCCATTGACCCAGGGGGAGTGAGTAGAGTGATTGCCAGAGAAAACTGAGAAAAAACACTTGTTGAGTGCTTCAACCTTCTCCTCACCTGTTGATACGAGTTCACTACTTTTGTTCATCAAGGGGATACGCTTTCTTTAACCTTCCTTTTTGCTTTGATGTACTTCTGGAAGGCCTTCTTATTATTCTTTGCTTCCCTTGCCATTTTCAGATCCAGCTGCACCTTGACCTTTCTGGCCCCATCCCTACAAAAGCGGGCAATGTCCCTGTGCTCTTCCTAGGTTCCCTGTCCTTGCTTGCACTACCTGTGCAGTTACCTCTTGCTCTTCAGAGTGACCAGCAGGTCTTGACTCAGCCACGCTGGTCTCTTCCCTTGCCTGGAACAGACAGAGAGGCCACAAAAAGAAACCAGCAAGACAAACAAACAAAAGCCTGTTGAGGGTAAAGTTAGGCTCTATCTCTTAAAACTCCCTATTCCTTGCAGTAACTAGATCACACTGCATCTGTCTCTACCAGTCATTATGTATTTTAGTCATTGCTTCTCTGACTGCTTCATTTCTCCAAAGTCAGTCATCAACATTGATTATCTTGAATTAGTAAAGACAATAGTAAATAGTAAAGACAGTAGATTTGGTCTACAGGATTCCTTCTCCCCCCAAAGTCTGCTATTCCTAATTCCCAGATAAACTGGAAGACCTCCTGTAAACTTGTTCGTTATATGTTTTTCCATATTAGAGATTGATGTAGATTGAAAATCCTGTAGATGATGTAGATTGAAATCCTGTAGGCTATATGATCAATGTTTGGCTTGCCTGCATTTTGTAGAAGACTGAATATTCAAAGAAAAGGCACCCCTTGTGCACAATATATGAAAACTAGCACTGCCTGTGGATGCCAGTTACACCAAATATTTTTCATGGAGTTCAGTGGCTCTGCTCTTTTAGAGCAGATGTTGTCAGCTGCAGGTTTGTTTCTCTATGGCTTTTCTTTCTTTTTCTCTGAAAATTGTTCTTTTTATCCTTCGTGTCTCAGCCACTTTTGCCAAAAAGGATTTTTTGTTTCATATTCCTCACAATGGGACTTAGAATGGTGTTGAAAGGTATTGTAGCTGGCATAGCCTGGAGGCACTGAGAAGCTGGGTAGAAAACTTCAGCTCTTTGTCACAATTTAATCTTGGCTTGTAGTCATACAGACTTATTAAAAACAAAACAAAACGGAAAAAACCCAACCCACCTAAATATTCCAGCTTGATTTTTATTATGGAAGGTCTCTGTGCCAAGAAGACACCTGGTTGATTTCAAAGTGCTGTTTTCCAACATGGCCAAATCTTCTTTTTTTTTTTTCTCTTTAAGGGTCATGGCAGAATTTGGAACTCTGAACATCATGCACCTCTCCACAAATAAAGCAAATAAATAGAAAGGCTTTTACTAGTTGCCTTATCCTGACATTTCAAGGTGCTGACAAGAGAGCACAGTTGTAGTAGCCAGCTGAAGATCTGGAATCTTCCTGAGCTGTTTTGACTACATCTTTACATGAATACACTTCAGGACCTCATAATTCCAGTGCGGTTTCATACTTCTGCCTAGTGTTTATCAGATCTCTATTAATTTGCGACCTTGAACATTTGGAGATGAACTGAACTTGCCAGTTCCAAACCCCACGATTAAGGCAATAATACAAGAAAATGAAATTCAGAACTGCAAGCATATTTTGAGCAGTGGAAAAGCTTGGAAGCTGCTACTCTAATCTGTTAAGAAATGAAGTTATGGCTGTTGGTTGCTGTTATTATTGGCTAAATAATGACAACGGTCTGAACACTGGAGAGAATGTGGCATAAATTAGTTCCTTGTGTGATCTTGCAACAGGATGTTTTAACTGCAACCTGCTGGAGTAAAAGGGGTACCAAAATCATACTGACAGGTCTCTATGGCAGAATGAGACAGATATAACTACTCTTCAGTGTTATATTCCTGTAAGAGTGCCACTGAGGCTGTCTATAGGAACCTTACCTGGTATTCCCAGAGAATGGTGTATGCACATCGTATTTAGAGCAGTCCTAGGGGCATACCTACTCGCCTAGGCAGTCTCCAGCTTTCCAGTTTCATCTCTTATGATAGCTTTGGAAAAACCATCAAATGTAGCAAAACGAAAGCCCCAGAGCGTCTCCTACTGTGATTCTGATCTTCTTTACCATAGATACATTTAGGATCTGTAGTCTGATTTCAAACAGACCGAGAGCAGGCTTTTGGATATTGGATATCTGGCTGAGTCATGGGATTATCCTGAAATACAGAAAGCTCCTCAAGTGCTCTGTCACATACTATAGTAATAATCTCTGTAA
Organism: Dromococcyx pavoninus; assembly: GCA_033558185.1. Classification (NCBI taxonomy): domain Eukaryota; kingdom Metazoa; phylum Chordata; class Aves; order Cuculiformes; family Neomorphidae; genus Dromococcyx; species Dromococcyx pavoninus. The sequence continues at coordinate 1,349,210 of JAUMJL010000091.1, read as the reverse complement.
ACGAGGAGTATGTTTATATATGTTGTAAATGAAGACCTCAAAGTATAAGGTTTTAGTAGCATTTTGTTACATTTTCCTACCATACCGTAGAAATGGTCTCCGTAGTTCTCCATGAAATTCATCCTGACTAGGATCTAGTATGTATTGGCTTTAAGTCATTTCATCATATCTCTATAATGTATTTTTTCCATTATGCCATCTGAGATAACATGTTGTTTTATCTCTAAGACTAAGCAAAGTTGAAACTGTGTGGTATTTGGATGAATGCCTTCCAAGAAAATGTCAATATCACACAGGATATAACACTAGAGATTCATGACAAAATTATGACTATTATATTTGAAGCACTTCTTAAATAATAAATGTAATCTTTCATATTTGGAAGAGATGAAAAAGCAGAGTCATTCTATTCAGCATAAACCCTGAGGGTTTCAGTTTTATAGTTGGCTATATTTTTTTGTGCATGGGAAGCCTTTTTTGCTTTACTGTAGCCCCAAGACTAGTCCGCAGTATTCTTAATCTACTTGAGCCTCTCTGTTTTTTGCCGTGTAGGCTATATGTGCTCATATATTCCTTGGCCTACCACTACCAACCCTGCTGCCAATATACCAACACATCATACTTCCTCCAGGACAGAGTGGATGCAGAAGACTATTATGTATATAACCAACTTGCCGCTTAAGTGATCTGAGTAGTAAAGGTAGATGGCTTCTTTTATACGAATCACCCATTAAAGAAAATATTGCTTCTGAAAAGAAAGACATTCACAACTGAGAAAATCACTTGACCAATCACAGGAGAAATGGAGGGTATGGAACAGGACGAGTGGGATGCTCAGGGATTGAGATCTTAAATCTAAATTAAAATCAACTGTGCACTGGCTGTTTTCTATTAGCATTACAGTTTCTCATCAGCTTTCATATTTGCGTCAAATGGGAGATGTGAAGATGAAAGGCTTACCCACAGCTACAAAATCAGCCAGCGATCAGTGCACATTATATTCCCAGTTTCCTGATTTTTCTGTACTTCTGAAACAGTTTTGTTTTTTTTCCTCCCTTTCCACACAATTTTGAGAGGTTTGTCATTCTGATTTAAAAAAAAAAAGGTAAAAGGATGCCTAGCCCATTATAAGTGTAAGATGCATCTGTACCAGCAGGACCCATTCCCTCATTGTAGGCTTTGCAAATTCATGAAAAACCTTACCATGACCTTTTTGTGTGAGTGGAATAACACAAATTGGGCCAAGCCGAAACTGATATCGATGTGATTCAATTGAATTTGGATTACACACTTGCATGATTCAATGCAGACTCTTTGCTCAAAGGAAGATTAAAAGGGTATGATACAAGAGGCGGTTGTGCTACCATTCAGAGGGGGACGTCAACAGGCTGGAGAAATGGGTCATCAGGAGCAAATGCTGCATCTGGGGAAGAACAGCCCCATGCACCAGTACAGGCTGGAAGCTGACTCTCTGGGAAAAAGTCTGACAGGAAGGGACCGGGGGTCCTGGTGGACTCAAGGTTGAACATAAGGCAATAAAGTACTCATGCAACTGAGAAGGCTAGCAGCTTCCAGGTCTGCATGAGTGAGAGCATGGTCAGCAGGCAAGGACTAGTGAGGTCCTTTCTGGAGTGTTGAGTCTGGCACCCGGCTCCCCAGTACAAAAGGGACATGGACTTGATGGAGCAAGTCCAGCAAGGACCAAGAAGATCCCTAAGGAACTGGAGCATCTCTTGACCCAGAAGAGTCGGAAACAGCTGGAACTGCTCAGCCTGGAGAAGAGAAGGCACGAGGGGGTAGGGCAGTTTGTCATGTTGTCCTGCATATCTGTATGTGGGAACCAAAGAATAACAAGAGCAAGAGGGAACTGCAGAGGCAGTGCAAGCAGGCACAGGTAGCCTGGGAAGGAGTACAGGAACATTGCCCGGTTATGTAGGGATGGGGTCAGAAAGGTCAAGGTGCAGCTGGAGCTGAAATTGGCAAGAGAAGCAAAGAACAACAAGAAGGCCTTCTATAGGTACATCAAACAGAAAAGGAAGGTCAAAGAAGGTGTAACCCTCTGATGAAATAGTAACCTTGTATCAACAGACAAAGAGAAGGCTGAGGTATTCAACAAGTTTTTTTCCCTCAGTCTTCACTGGCAATCACTCTACTCGCCCCTCCTGGGTCAATGGAAAATACGGGGACCAGGGAGCCAAAGGCCCCTCCCGCTATAGGAGAAGATCAGGTTCATGACCACCTAAAGAACCGGAGCATATATAAGTCTATGGTACCTGACAAGATGCATCCCAGAGTCCTGAAGGAATTAGCAGATGTGGTTGCCCTCTCCATGATATTTGAAAAGTCACAGCAGTCAGAGGAAGCCCTGGTGACTGGAAGAAAGGGAACATTGTGCCCATTTTTAAAAAGGGTAGAAAGGAGGAAGGTGGGATCTACCGACGTGTTAGTCTCACATCTGTACCTGGGAAGATCATGGAAGCCATGCTAAAGCACATGGAGGAGAGGGAGGTAATTCAAGACAGCCGTCATGGCTTCTCCAGGAGCAAGTCCTGCCTTACCAAGGTAGTTGCTTTCTATGATGGGGTGACCCCATCAGTGGACATGGGAAGAGCAATGGATGAAATCTATCTGGACTACTGGAAAACCTTTGGCATGGTCCCCCACAACCTCCTTCTCTTTAAATAGGAGAGATATGGATTTGATAGGTGGACTGCTTGGTGGATAAGGAATCAGTTGAATGATTGCATTCCAAGAGTAGTGTTCAACAGCCCAGTGTCCAGATGGAGATTTGGGACAAGCAGTTAGCCTCAGGGGTCTGTACTGGAAGCAGTGTTGTTTAATATTTTCGTTGATGATATACAGACAGCAAGGTTGAGTGCACCCTCAGCAAGTTTGCATATGACACCAAGCTGAGTGGGGCAATTGTCACACCAGAAGGACAGGATGTCATCGAGAGGGACCTGTTAAAGCGAGAGAAGTGGGTCTGTGTGAACCCCACAAAATTCAGCAAGCCCAAGTGCAAGGTCCTACACCTGGGTCAGGGCAATCTGCAATTTCAATACAGGATGGGGAAGGACGTGACTGAGAGCAGCCCTGTGGAGAAGGACTTGGCTAAACTCAACAGGAGCCAGCAATGTGTGCTCGCTGCCCAGAATGCCAACTGTGTCTTGGGTTGCATAAAAAGAAGTGTGGCCAGCAGGTTAGGGGAGGTGATTCTCCCCTTCTAGTCCACACTCGTGAGACCCCATCTGGCATACTGAGTCCACTTCTGGAGTCCCCAACATAAGAAGGATATGGAACTGTTGTAATGGCTCCAGAGGAGGGCCATGAAGATGATCAGAGGGCTGGAGCACCGCTACTATGAGAACAGGCTGAGAGAGTTGGGGTGTTTCAGCCTGGAGAGGAGAAGGCTCCGGGGACACATAATGCAGCCTTCCAGTACCTGAAGGGGGACTACAAGAAAGCTGGAGAGGGACTTTTTCCGAGGTCATATAGTGATAAGGTGAGGGGGAATGGCTTTCAATTGGAAGGAGGAAGATTTAAATTAGATATTAGGAAGAAATTCTTCACAAAGAGGGTGGTGAGACTCAGGAACAGATTGTCCAGGGAAGCTGTGGATGCCCCTGGAGGTGTTTAAGGCCAGGTTGAATGGAACCTTGAGCAGCCTGGTCTAGTGGGAGGTGTTCGTGCCCATGGCAGGGGGATGGAACTAGACAATCTTTAAGGTCCCTTTCAACACAAACCACTCTATGATTCTATGATTTATTTGAATTTTACCATGTATAAAAATAGAATATTGCTTTTCATGAGACACTGGCACAGGGTGCCCTGGAAAGTTGTGGTTGCCGCTGCCTTGGAAGTTTCCGAGGTAATGTTGAATGGAACCTTGAGCTGCCTGGCCTAGTGGGAGGTGTCCTTGTGCATGGCAGTTGGGTTGGAAGTAGGTGGTCCCGAAGTTCCCTTCCAATACAAACCATGCTATGATTCTTTGTTAAATACCTGATGTGGGAGGACTGAAGGCAATAAAACCAGACTCTTCTCTGTGTTGCCCAGTGACAAGACAAGAGGGAATGTACACTAACTGAAACGCTGGGAAGCCCACTTTGGCACAGGAAACAACGTTTTGATTGTGGAAGTTGTTAAATGCCGGAATAGATTGCCAGGAGAGATTGTGCAGTTTCCATCATGGAGATATTCAAAACCTGACTCAACAAAGCTGTGAGCAACTTGCTTTAGCTTACCCTAATTTCAACAGGGGGATGCACTAAAAAAATCTCGGAAGGTCCCTTTTAACCTCCAGGACTCTGCAATTTTGTGTAGCTGTTTACAGGTAATTGAACTGTGTAAATAGTGGGGTAAAGTAGCCACCATATTTTTCATTCCTCGTCAAAACTAAGGTCAATGGAATGGCCTTTTGAGAAGAAAGTAGAGATTAAAAGTCTTCTGAATTCTAGAAATCATTTGTCTTATATTCTACCTGAGAGAACTGTTGGAACATCACATGCCTTTAAACTTTTACCCATGGAGGCAATCCTTTCAGAACAATTGGAGAGACCAAGCCTATTTTGGCATAGAAGTTAACTGTGCAGATCCCTGCCTGTGTAGGCAAATTTCTGTTACTCAGGTATTGCACCATAAAGGGACACGTGTTACTAAAATCATATATTATTTGTGTTGTGTGGATGTACTTGTATGTGGCTCAAACCTGCAGTTTAAGACTACTAGAAAAAAAGAAAGTCATCATCAGGGGGAGGTGACTTACTTTGTACTATTTTTACCCAGAGCAGTCTGAGCTAGTCCTCTTACAATCTAGGTCATTTGAGGGGTTTGTCTGGGTAACGGTAGTGGGCCATAGGAAAGCAAAATGTAAAAGCCAGGTTTGCTAGCTTAGCTGTGATCTCCCAAATGCCTGGAATGATTATCTATTCCATATATATTTTGCTTATCTGCAGAACCGAAAATTGGAAGTTTTGTTGATTTTTTGTTTTTGTTGCTTTCAAATATACCTGAGACTTTTAGAGAAAGCTGCAGCAGCAATGCCTTCCCAGTGTACTGCGTAGGTTCACTCAGCTCCTGAAAGACTAAAGAGCAAAAGGCCTCTGATTTTAGCAGTAAAGGAGTATTTCTACTTACCTGCTGCAGCATAAAAAATTACTTTTTGCGGAATGGCCCTTCATTAATTTTTAATTAACTGCTAGTCATATCCTCGATTCAATTCACTCAAATTAATTAATGTGATAAGATACACGTGATAATAGTGCTTGCTTATACACCTATTAATACAAATGAGTGGAATCAACTTTCTGCACATGAGGTCTAAGTAATCCGCACAAATATAGTGAATTAGCATTGTCTCTCAGAAATAAAATCCATGGTGACATCTTGTTATTCCTTGTTGCCAGCTGATAGAAATTCATGTTATCACATCACACAGGATGCTTTGGAAAATACGGTCACTGTGACTCTCAACTATGGCTGAACTTCATGCATCTTGATGAGACAGCTCTAATTTACTTGTAAACCCATCAGATCTGTCTGAACTTATGGCCTGAAATACTATAATACAAAAGCATCTCAGAAATATCAATGTACTAAATATTACTAAGTTCCCAAGGGGAAAGCCACAAGAGACGAAGCAGAAGGCGACTTCTGTCTGATGGTTGTGAGCTGATCCTCTGTACAAGGAATAATTTCCCCAAGGTCTCTTCTGGCTTACTCAAGGTCATACAGGCTATCAATGACAGAGCGTATCCATAGCCAGATGCCAGCTGTTTTTAACCATGAGATTGCTGCAGCAGAGATGTTATACTTACAACATACCTGACTTTCATCCTGTTGAAGGTTGTAAAAGAAGAATAAATAGATAATGTAAACTTCATGTAGTGGAAAATGTTAAACATAGCTGCCTAATATACACCACTTCTTCTCAAAACTGTTATGCAGATTTGATTCTTTTTCCCTGCTTCTCTTCACAGAATCACAGAATGGTTGGGGTTGGAAGGGACCTCTGGAGGTTATCAACACCTTTGTCCAACATCTTCGCTAAAGCAGGTTCACTCAGAGCAGGTTACACAAAAATGTGTCCAGGTGGGTTGTTAATACCTCCAGAGAAGGAGACGATACAACCTCTCTGGGCAGCCTGTTCCAGTGCTCTGTCACCCACAGTAAAGAAGTTTTTCCTCATTTTGAGGTAGAACTTCCTGTGTTTCATTTCGTGTTCACCATCCCTTGTCCTGTCTCTGGGCACCACTGGAAAGAGTCTGTCCCCATGCTCTTGACACGTGCCCTTTATATATTTATAAGCACTGATAAGATCCCCTCTCAGTGTTCTCTTCTCAAGGCCAAACACACTCAGGTCTCTCAGCCTTTCCTCATAAGGGACACACTCTAGTTCCCTAGTCATTTTGTAGCCCTTCATGATAAAAAAAAAAAATGCAATACTTGTATTTTTCATGTATTTTTCACGTCTTCTCACTTAGCTCTGATGTGAGTAAGTCATTGCCCACACTATGAGATGGGGACAGTGAGTCCACTGCAGATCATGGGCTGGAACAAAAGGTTTCGTGTTTCCCAGTGGGAGCATAAAGTACAAGAATGTCTCCCTTTTTGCTCCTTTCTTACTCCTATTCTCTTGTAAAATCTTTGGCTTATTCAAAATCTGCGTTCCAGAGCTTAAACTTTGGTCCTCTAAAAATAGTGGATTAGTGCTTGAGTCCAGGGAACGGGCATTTTGCGTGTGTTGCAATTGGCAGAACTGAAATCCTGAATAGTAGTTTTTCATTCAGTCTGTGCTCACACGAAGGGTACTCCTAAATGTATGTAGACAAGCTATTCCATCATTCATCCAGTTTTGCTCAGCCTTACATACAGTATATATTGGTTTCCAAGAGAATTCCTGAATTGATGATTATTTTTGGTACATTATTCCTCTACTTTTATATGCGCCGCTGCTTGTAATTTCTACTCTGTTGCTTTCTCTTGTACCCCTTTCTCCAAAGAGAAAATAATATGCATAAGTGGCACACTTCCCTGCCTTTTCTGCAGAGAAGTTTATAAAGTCTTAGATGCAAGCAGCAATTTCTTGTTCATTCTCTGTTCAATATCTGCTGAGGGGGATCAGAAATTAGGACTTCACTGTTCTTGCACACTTACAGAATGTTTGCTGTAGATACAGCGTGCTCCAAGAGATCTGTGTATCACCAGTGCCCTCTGAGAACACAATATGAAGAAACTAATATATTTTTGAGAAACAGAAAGAATGCTTTATATAAATTTTTCTAAAATATCTTTGGAACAGATTGCTGAAAATGGTTAGGTAGACCAATAGAGTTCAGTAGTCAGGGAGATCTTTTCCTGCTTTCCACTAAAGATAGCAATGACTGACTGGGCTTATTGTAGCACTACACAGATGAGTTAGGTACAAATTATATTTACAATAGAAAAATTACTTTTGAGAGTTTAATGCTGTATGGATCAAAATTTAGTATGCTTAAAAATGAAAAGCAAGATTGAGAGGTGCATCTCAAGTCCATGTAGATCTTTTATGAAAGGGAAAAGAGAGTTAGAAGAGGGAAGGATGGGAAGTCATAGGGGGAAAGAGACTGAACATTTGTACATCTGGTGGTATGGCCTTTAGTTGTTAGAACAAGCCAAGAGTACTCCTACTGCTTGCTGCATGCAGCTCTGACATTTTGGCCAGTACAACGGGGAGGATGGCAGCTGGTGTACAACTGTCACGCTAGAGAAGCAGCTCCTAGCAAACAATAAAAAATACCACGTAAAATGAGTCTCTGAAAGTCAGTTGCTGCAGTGTACAGTGTGTACTGTCCTTTTACTGGCAATCTCCTTCTTACAGGGAACAAAAGGGAGGTCTCCAACAGGAAGTGCAGCATTTCTTTTGATGGTAGGCAGTAGATGTGCAGAGAACAAGCTGTGTTCTTAGAAACACAAAGGTGTGGTTTTGCGTTAAAAAAAAAAAGCTTCTTCATTTTATAGCTATGAGAACCACAGCTAACAGGAAATGCAATAACTCAGGAAAGACAAGCACCTTCATAGAAACCACATAAAAATTGCTAAGGGACTGCTTCTGGTGAGACAAGTGGACCTTTTTCCCAATATGAAGGCTGAAACATCTGGACTAAAGAAAAAGAGAAAAAAGGAAAAGACTGTGATGTATAATGTAGGGTTTGATCTTATAGCTTTCACTTGTGCAAACAGCTTCACTGTTTTCCAAAGGCTTATTCCATGTGGTTACGCACTATTCTTCCCTAAGCCTAGGTTACAGTCTTAGTCTCTTAATCATTTTCAAGCATAAAAGTTATTTTGGGCCAGGTCTTTCTCTTGTTGAGGTAATGAGCAACACCTCACTTATTTCAAGGGTCCTTTAATCTTTTCAAGGCCTTTTTAATTAAACAGAATTATTCAGTATTTGTACAGCACTTTGAAAGGGCACAGAGCTACGTAAGTGCTAAGTGTTGTTGTTATTATCTAACTCATTATCTTTTACATTTCCCATAAAACTAGTTATGACTTAGCTGCTGTTAAGCTCCTTAGTTCTCAAAGAAAATAAACCTTAGAAAATGACTTTTTTTTTAAACCATGGCAAATTACTACGGCTGCTGATTACAGCAGTGATGATGTTGTATGAGCACTAACTTAACCAATGCAGAGACTTATTGTAGCTACACCTCTTTAAGAAACTATGCACTTGTTACCATGTTGAACTTGATTGTGGTGATCCTATTAGCAAGCACGGACACATAAAAATGAGTCATCATCGCTCTGTTGCTCTTACAATCACCAACATTGACGTACACCTTGTGGGTAAACAGATATACCCCTGGAAACTGATAGCTATAGACCTAGCTTGTACTTGTGTCAGTGATCACAAAAGGCACAGAGCAGTGGAAAGTCAAAAGGGGAAGGTCCTTCCCACAAGGCACTTGCATACATGTTTCAGGGATGGCACACTTCATCTAATGCAGTCATAAGAAACTGATTTATGTACAAGTGCAAGATGCTAGTTGCATTTGAAAACCTTTGCTTTTGAAATTTCTGTGCAGGACTGAATAGTCCTTGCTTGTCCTTGCTACCCTTGAAGTTAGGTGTGTGCATGTTGCAGTATCTGGGAAGATGTTTTGAGGAAAATGATCTGATTTTGTTGGGAAGAGGTACAACTTTTCTTTCTTGTGAAATTAGAACCTTGCTAGAGTCTTAAAACAGATGCTTTTGTCGAGTTTCCTCTTGAAAAGCTAAATACTAATACTCAAAAATTCAATAAAGCTTTTTGTTTTTTTGTGTTTTTAATTTGTTAGTGCACAAATACTCTATCCACACTCTCAATGTTTTGATGTAAAAAACCAATTATACTATAAACAAATATTATGAATTAATAGAAGTGGGATCACATGATATTGTTTATACCTCTAAGCTAAATACTGCATAGCATTGTGTAAGCTAAAAAAATACTTTTCTAGCTCTTAGTTTTTTTGTTGATTTGATTGTAACAGATGGACCAGATTGTAACCAGAAAGACTTGGACTTTTAAAAGTACTATATGAAAACAGATTGGATATAGTCTAAGTTAAATTAATAGTGTTAATTTTACCAGTACACAGTGAAGATAAGGGCCTTTTATGCACTTGTAATGAGACTTCATAAAGATAATCACGTAAAATCTTGATAAGGATCTTGGTACTTTGAGTATAAAAGAATAGTAAGTTACTACCTAGATGACTCACAGGAAACAGCCCAAGATATTCCTATAAACCTTACAAGTGTATGACATTAATTTCCATCTCTGCTGTTTTATTCTTATCACTGTTATTAGTAATAAGATACTTAAACCACATCTTTCCTCTGAAGATGCAAAAAGACTTTAAAAAAGCTCACTTAAATTTCAGAAAAGCCTGTGTGTGATCTAAGTCTTTAGGTAAGAATAGATACAATGAAAGAGGTTTTCAGTATCATATTTACACGCACACAGTGAGTTGCTTACTAACTGGGGAGGTTACAGGTTTTTTTAACCCTTAATCTACTGTTCTGTCTAAAACACTTATTCCTACTACCACCAGGATTCTTCTGATGTAAAAGGAATTATATCTATCATCTTTCTGAATCACTACATTTCCTTTCAAATGTCTGTTCAAATATTGTTAGGAGAAAAGAAAGACCAATATTCTTGGATACGTGCTCACTGTAGTTATTGAAATGGTCTCTTATGCTGAACCTCGGAACAAGCAGCTTTTATCATCCATAATGACTTTACCTTTCCCAGGAGAAGCCTAACTGCTTGGGAATTTTTTCTTCTTAAGGTTAGCAAGATGGTATAAGAGATCCTGCACCAGATGCTTAGGCAACTATAAACAGTGAAACATACCAGGAACGAAATAATGTGGTGAAAGGACAAAACCCAAACCCCCTAAACTCTGTATCTGTGCTACATTTGTCATTAAGACAAAGGTTTGCATTTTTTTTCCTCCAGTCATGTTTCTTCAGTTGTCCTGTTTTATAAACTTGCTTTTCTAGGGGACTCTAACATTAAGTCATCAAGATCTTTAATTTACCCTCTGTCATTGACCATTATTGGTTGTGGCAGCATCAAATGAATAAAGAACTGAGAACTTTCTCTTCTGTTTATTACTGGCTGAAATTATTATTTGCCTTGATAAAAGGGGTAGAGAGATTTATTGAAATAAAAGACTTGCAGGACCCTGACTTGTGGCTGTGTGTAAACTGCTGAGTTTCCCTGGGACTCCCTTTCTCTGCTCCTTTCCTTCAACAGTTTCTTATTTAAATGGAAGCCATTCAAGGCAGGGTTTAATATAAGTTGACCATCAAGAAATTGGCATGACTCACAACCCTAACACGGGGAACTGTGGTAGGAGATGAATGGGAGAAGCCACGGGATTGTACAAGTGTCGCACAATTTTGACCATCTAGAGATCAAAGATTCAAAGAATATACTTTTACAAGGCTTCCTAAGCCTAAGTAATTTCTGCATCGAAAAGGGTAATGGGATTAAAACGAATTAAAAAAAATGAAGTGGGAATGGAGAAGCTAAATTTTACTGGAATTGAAACAGTACTTTCAATAAAGGTGCACTATGAAGAAGTCTGAGGTCAGTGTCAGTATTCATATTTCTTAAAGTATGCAGTTCTTGAGTACTTTCTACTGCTCATACTATTGACTTATTTTACTGTCTAGCATCCCTATTATCCGTGGAAATACACCTCAGAAATGTGAGTGCTGTTTTCCATGTAAAAATGAAATATTGAAAAGAGTGGGATTTTTTTTTTGAGAGATGGCTAACTTCAAATATTTTCTCCATTTTGCGTATTGCCAGAGGTCTGGAAAATACACTTGGCGGGGAGAAAATCCCATACATTTGTACATATTACAATCCCACTGTAGGAAGCACGGTGGACACTTCCTGCATTATCACCTAGATTGTTTTAGGATGGTAGAATTAACTTTTCCTAGTGTAGCTAGAAAATGTTCTGTATGGATAATTTTTCAAACTGAAAGGAATACATTTAAAAAAAAAAGCATAAGCAGATCTTCAGATCAGTTTAGGAAAAGCTAGAGACCTTAGACTAAGGCAGACTTTGAGCAATATTGTGCAACTGAGTCCCATGCGTGTTTAACAGGTTTTATCAAAGAATCTGGGAAATTGAAAGAGTTAATTAAAAACTGCCAATGTTTAAATGGCTTGAACGAAGATGTGTAAAACTAAGTTGTTTAAAAGGAGTTTTGGACCATTACAGTGTGGTTTCATCCAAAGATCAGTAGTTTCTGTCATGAGTGTTAAATATATTAAAATGAAAAAAAGAAGCCTTGGCTTTCAATCTTTAATAATTTCCCTGTCCTTAGTCGTGATTTATAAATGGCATACAAAGGATGACAATAGAGTATCTGACAAAACTATAAGAAGCAACACTACTTTGGAAATCTAAATCTTACTGAAAAAAAAAACCCCAAACTGTCTGGTCTGAGATTGACTGTGAATAGTATTTAGATGAGCTACCACCGAGAATGAAGCCCTGGTGAAATCACTCATAGCTGTCGAGCTGTCTGCTGGGATGTTCGTTCCATCATATTCTTGCTGGGCAATGTTAAGTGGGGCTAAACTGAACTGTGTGGTGTGTAAGGACACAAGAATGGCATTTGCAAGATATTGAATGTGTAACAGGATTAAAGGATCCGATTTATAGATTAAGGAGCCTAGAAGACAGACTGTTGATATTGACTTCAGATTGACAATTGCATTAAGAATTATGAGAAAGTTTATTGCTTACACTTATAGTATAGACCAAGTCAATCTGAGAATGACAGCTTGTTTCTCTTTTTAAAATGCCTTTTCTTGTTACTTTAACAAACCGTAACTGGTACATTACGCTAAAAAAAAAAAAGACGGGAAGTACAGCATCAATTTAATATCAAATGTGAGTAAGATTATGACAAAACATTTCTAAGGGCTGGCATCTGTTTCAGCATCTTCTGCTTCCTAAACTTTGATTAATGCTTAGAGCACATTCTTTCTAATCTCATACATCTAAGAGGCTCTTCTTGAGAAGAAGGCCCCCCCAGCAAGACAAACTGCTGTGTAACTGTAAGTTGTTTAATGTTTTTGTACTCCTGTGTTCCAAATTGCTGCAAATATTCCATACCTTCCAAAGTACACCAATTTTTATGATACCTTCTATAAGGAGGTACTGTGACTGCCTTTTTTTTTTTCCTAGCTATACATCTTTTGATAGACACAAGCCTCAGTTTTCAATCCACATAAGAACTGAACTATCTCGTTGTCTTGCTTTGGGAGAAGAGGATTCAAGTTCAAAGAAAGGAATCTTGGCAATTATGGTTTCTGACTTAACTAGAAATACGATGGTAAGAACCTTTATTATGATATTTCAGCAGTTTTGCCTTCATTCCTGCACAGAATATTATCCACAGGAGGTGGAACTTTAAAATGCATCAGGATATAAAGAAAGGAGACAGAGATGTTCCCCCCTCATATCTCACTGGAGTTTTGGATGGATCTAAAAGGATCTAAAAGCAGATGAAGTTGTTATCTTCTCACATTCATACATTTAAGGTCTTTTTCCTCTTTTTGTACAATATTCAGAATATTTGGACTGACTGATTTTTCCACCGACTGTCTTCCAATTGTCATTATTCACAGATCATCTTCCCTGCTTTTTTATCTTTTAGGGTGGGTAGGGTGTTCTGTTTTGTTCCAAAATTAACTCTGACTCAGCCAGGTGTGTTTTAGCATCAGGTTTGTTCACGGTATTTTACTGAAACAGAGTGATTATTTTTGTTTTGTGTAGAAATTTGGGGATCATTAACCAAGGGATGTGGGAAATTCTTCTAGCCTCAAACTTGTCACTATTTTACACCCACACCCCTGTGTCAATCATTTCACTTTGCTGCCATACAATGAATGCAGCCTCTTAGAACATGCCAGACTGACAGCTTTGAGGTCTGCAGAACAGGTTCTGCAGAGATATCAGCAGTCCCAGTTCTCCTTATGCACTTTTATCTTTCTGAACTACTGTGGTTGACTAAAGACAGTCTCAGTTCTACTCAGAATCTAGGTATAACTTACCATCTCTTAGGATATCCTGTTCTTTCCTGTTCTATCCTGTTCTTTCCCTATCCAGAATTGTCCCAGTTATATGGTCTTTCTTTTCCTTATTTCATTTGAATACTATTTCATTCTGGCATCTGTTGGATGAAACGACCTCTAATGTAGTGCTGCCTTGTGGACTGAGCCAGCAGTCAGGCTGGCTTTCTTTCCCAACTCCAGAAGCTCCTCTCCAAATCACCGTGGAGAGCTGCTCCTGTGGGCAGTTTGCATTCTCATTACCTGTACTCAGTCCCACTGCAGATAAACTTGAGGAATTGGCTTTTCCAGTTATTAAATCAGCACCTTTTTCAGCTGCCGCTTTGACAGAATATTCAACTCCTAATTAAGTAGCATAGTTGCAATGGTAGAATAACCCAAATAAAACAAATAACCCAAATAAAACAAAACCAAGGCTGATACAAAAGCTAAACAAATTAGGCAGTCAGGATATATTTAGTGTGTTCACCTTTGAAAGGCTGGTAAGTAGTTTCCAGTAGAGAACAGAGGCGGCTTTAAGCAGGCAGAATGGGGCTGGCTGCCAGCGGGATGAACGTTGCTCCATTCAGATGTGGTACTGTGGCCAGGAGTGGTGGACGAAGGCAGGGCCTGGTGAATCCATGTCATAGGTAAGCCATTCAGGTATCACTGAAACTTTTCTGAAAAAAAAAAAAACCTTTTAATTGACGATATTATTTCTTTAAGAAAATAAGTTGCTGATCCTAATCAAAACCTGGAAAGAGACGTTCATTCCATAGAATTTGAAGTGAGAGAACTGCTGCAGAGAAGGGGGAAATTTTTGTCTTTTGGTGAAGAATAAAAATGCAGTTCCATGAGAGGTACAGATTCTTGTTTGGCTGTAATAAACCAATTTTACCTAGGACCAGGGAGGCAAAGCTAAGCTAAATTTTCTCCTCCCCATCTATAGCCATATCACTCTGCAGCTGCATAATTCTCCAGGGATAAGCTCATGGACACACTAACTAACTCTCAGACAAAAAGCTTCATTCTTTATTTTTGGCAATGAAAGCAATGAGAAGCAGCAAGGCAGGCACGCAGGTTGTGCTGAAACCTTTGGGATAATTTCTCCCATAAAACTCCTGGAGTTGCCTGTCACTGTGAGGTACCTTTTCCCAGTTGAGTTACAAAGAGTAATTGCGTTCAAAATGGTCTTGCTTAGTCTGAGAAAATAAAGCTGAGTAATGAAAATATCAGTCGATCTGTTTGTTTGGGACTCTAGGGTCTTTCATTTAGGTACCTAGATGCAGTGGGACAGAGTGCTGTGGCTGCTTACACAAGTAGTTCAGCCACAAACATGTAAAGACCTGCACAATCAAGTAAAGGCTGTAAAATACACTGTCTGACATGCAGAAAGCCAGTATGGATAGAATATAAAAAGAGACCAGAGAAAGTGATCTGAGCAGCAATAACTTCACCTCAAATTTCCTGTGTCTGTGCACAGTTATCAAGAGAGTTGCAGTAAACAAACTTACTAGCTGCCTGTGTCCTAATCTTCATGCTACTGTGGTTGAAACTGGGAAGAAACACGAAGCTATGCATGGTTTTGGTGGCACTGATTTCTATAAACACTGCAGAATATGAACATCTATACCGATACTGTTGGCTTTAGCCACATACAAGGTTTAGTAACAGTGAATGCTTTAATGTTGTTGGCTTTGCTCATTCCACCTTGACAAATTATGGATGATATGTTTAATTTCCCATTACTGAACCTGACTGCTCCTTAGATTATGGGAGGACTTTTATTTTCTTTTGCTCATGGAGAACTGAGGTACGTTTGTAGGGCTGTGCTCAAATTATATAGGAAGGTATGGCAGAGCAGGTAACTGAAATGAGCTTTAGCTGAATCCTATCTCAGTTCTTTCATGCATATCTTCAACCCTGCCTAATCCTTCATCACTAGAAAATATATCCAGTTTTCCTTCAAGAGAGTAAAGGGTCTCTTAATGCCTCAAGATCTGAAAGATCTAGCCTTTCTTTTTTCTTTCATGAACGTCTACAGGGAATAACAAGAGGCTTCCACACTGAGATTATGCTGCAGATACTCATCTTTCAACAAAAGATGCAAATAGTAGTTGCCCTTGTATTTTGAATGTCGGAGAAAAATAGACACAGGGATTAATTGATTCAGCCAAGAAGGAGCAGGGATTATGCTTTCCTTCTCTGTTGAGGGCTGCTGTACTGTAACTGTCAAGATGAGAGGCAGTGCTTGTGTACTGCAGGGACAGGCAGCAATGGCAAAATCATTCTTTTTATGGTTTTACTTAGTCAAAAGTCTTTATGGTTGTATTAGATAGTTATCAGAATCTCTTGAGTGGAGCTCTTAAACAATGCAATCTGATGTAGTTCTGTTTAGCTCGATGCATGCAGTCTGCCTTATAGGCAAGAAAGTGACGTAGTGAACGAGATATACCATCTCACACCAGTGCTTCATGGTTTTCTGCTCAGCTTCCAATGCACTTCAAAGCTTCATAGCTGTCTGGTCTCCAGCTGTCTTACAAACACCCTCTTCACCCATAAAGCAAGTTGTGCATAGGGGCAGTTGTTTCACAGGAACCCAGAATACATGCTGCTCCCAGCCTAGGTTCTTGCCTGACTTTAGCTCTGGGGAGCAGGAAGAGGCTGAGCTGGACTGTCCTCAGAGATGTTTGCAAACTGTTCTCAGAAACAATGGCTGATGATTCATCTAGCATTGTCATCAACCATCCCCAGGCCTGCCTTTTAACAAACGTTCCCAAAATAAAGAAATGGGACCATCCCAGTCAGAATCAGGTATGTTTTAGTGGTGGATCTACAGAGGAGTAAATCTAGGCTTAAAAGCATTTGTAACCAAGTGGTTACATATCCTTGCCTGAGGTCAGACAGTAAGCTAGTTTAGCAGCTCTGGGGACCCTTGTTCCTGTGTTGTGCTAACATGACATAAGCACACTGACTCATCCATATGTAGGGATATATAAATGCCTGCTTATAACGTGTTTTTGCAAGTTTTAGTAATAAAGCCAGATCTATGAGGTTGCAATCCTTTCTGTGGCAACAGAACACTGTCATCACTAATGCTTTGACTTACAAATTATTACAGTTTGATAAAGAAACTCAATTCCTTTTTTTTTTCTTTTTTTTTGTTTATGCTAGTAATGCAGAAGGTCACTGGTTTAACATGTATAACCTTTTAAAGTTCTTTGAGTAAACATTTGCTGGAAGATATCCTGTCTGGGTGGTATCTTTTGCATATGCCTAATACTACGCTACCTAAACAAACTTTTTTATGGTTAAGTCCAATATATGATGTGAGGTGGCCTTTCTAGTGGTATGCATCCTGTTATAAGGACAACCCAAGTGTTTCTACAGTATCTGTAAAGGAAAGATACCGGAGTAGGGAAGACTGATGCTTTTTACCTTCTGCAGTTGCTAGCAGTGGAAGGATAGTAATGACTGATAAAGACTGAGATATAATAATGAAGAAAGCTTGTACTACTCATCAAGGATGTGAGTTGACAGAGGCCGGATATCATGCTGCTGTCTCTGGGAATGAAATGTATCTGATGAGGAGAATCTACACAAGCACATAGGGAAGACATCTACTCAAAACCAAAATTATGGATGTCTGCAACATGAAATACATGAATTATTTACCTATGGAGGTTAGAACCGTGCTAAAAAAATGCAAAAATTCATCTACTGTATCAAAAATAAAAATATTATGTGGCAAGAGGACTAAAAAGGTGAAACAAAGAAAAGTGCAAATGAACAAGCAAACTTTCAGCATTGGGCTGCAGGGGATGCTTGTGGCTGTTAAAGCACACATGGCTCTGCCAGAGGAAACCTTTTCCTTTCTTTTTTTTTTTAATAAAGTTTTAACCATAAGTTAGTTATCCTTATTAGACCAGTAGATGTAAATAGTTACCATAGGGGAATATTAGAGTCCTTGAAGCTCAGCTGGTTAACAGCATTTAAGTCTGTAGCATATTATTTTCTAGCAGGGAACTTCAGTTTGAAAGCCTTAAATCCTTAAAAAAATTTTTTTCTCTTTCTTTCCTATCTTTTTCTCTTACACGTCAGTAGAAGTCAGTGCTGTGTGTTCATTTATGTTTTCTTAAATACTAAGAAGACAACAAAAGATATTTAATTGCTATACATGCTGTGCTTCATGGATGTGGGAGGAAAATGTACAGAAATGTTTCCTTTCTTGGGATACATCACCTCACACACCTTCCTGGAAAAGACAAAAGGGCAAAGGAAAAAAACAGCCATGAGAAAAAAACATGAACAACAGAAGCCTGCATGGCTGTGTCACCTTCCATGTCGTATGAAAATACTTTTTCCAAAATTTGAAAGCATTTCTTAAGAGCAGTCAGAAGCATATTTTTTTTTCTTTTTCCTTTTCAAAGCAAAGTTCCACCCTTGCTGTCTGTCTCTTTTTTCTCCTCTCTCTTAAAAAACCAAAACAAAACAAAAAACTTTTGAGAATTTCATTTTTCTATTCACTGCAGTCCTGGCCAAAGTAAAGCCCTCTTTTACATTGACGTCAAGATCTTTACTAAGATTAGGGTTTCATTTCTCTATTGCAGCAATTAGCTAGGGAATGTATAAAAGGCTTCAGGGAAGCAAGCTAGGACTCCAGAGGGGAAAGCACTTTGCACCATAGGCAGATAGCAAGAAAGAGGGCGAGAGGAGGAAGGCAGGAACAGAGAAGCGGGGGGGTGGGGTGGGGGGGGGAGTTGGAGTGGGGTGAGAGAGGGAAAGAGAGAGAGGGAGGGAGGGAAGGAGGAAGGAAAGAACAGAAAGTTTATGCACATAAATCTTTTTTTTTTTTTAGAAAAGTATTGTTGCACCTGGAAGCTAGCTTTACTGACACAGAAATGAGAGGTCTGTTCAGTGCTTAAATAGCTGAGAAACAATGGGATAGTGCAGGAAAGTTAACAATTAACAATCTCAGCTTAAATTTTGTAACTGCAGGGAACTGAAAACACAGCTTCCTCTCTTTAACAAAATCAGGTCTCCTGGTTAAGGGAAAAATTCTTGTTAACATCTTAGCTTCTGAAAAATAAGCTGCTTCAAGTTGAATGAGTATCATGCAGTTATGATTTTAACTACCCTGCTCATATTTAACTATTTCCACTCATTTTAAAGAGAGAGGCTGAGAGAGGAGCAACGAGGCTTTTGAAATGCTTTTTACTTCACTTTTTTAAATGAGGGTACAGGGCAAAAAAGGAAGCTGAAGGCAGCTGGCTGAAGAGAAGTAGCAAAGAAGATGGGTCTGCTAAGTGTGGATTTGTTAATCACGCTTCAGATCTTGCCGGTCTTTTTCTCCAATTGCCTCTTCCTTGCGCTGTATGACTCTGTGATCCTCCTGAAGCATATGGTGCTATTTCTGAGCCGGTCTAAGTCTGGGCGCGGTGAGTGGCGGAGGATGCTGACCTCGGAGGGGCTGCGCTGCGTCTGGAACAGCTTCCTCCTGGATGCCTATAAGCAGGTGGGTACACGGGGATGGGGACTGGCAGGTTGGGAGGGTAAGCAGTGATGAAAATCCCTGTTGTCAATGGAGAAGGGAAGGGGACGACTCCGTGCAGTGCATACTGTCTCCTGTTTGATGTTAGCTTTGGTGGAAGGCGTAAGCTGAAAGGAACAGTGTTTTTAAGTTGGGGCTAAGCATTCGCGAGATTTGTGAGCTGCTGTCTCTCTGCTCTGCCACTCACTCTCTGTGCAGCCATGGCCATGTCACTTAGTTTAGCTGTGCCTTAGCTTCACCATCAGTACGAATAATAAACTTCATATTTGTAAAGTATTTAAAGGTCTTCATATATGAAAAATTGTAAAAAGCTCTAGATGTTTTCACAACTGTTGTTTGTTTGCCATGTGAGATTCTTAGAGATTATTCAAAGACTGCATCTTCAGATACAGCTCTACATAGATAGATGTCACCTATGTAACAGAGACAGAATTGTTTTAACTAGAGTAAAAGACAGGAGTGAACTTTTGCTAGTACACTGGCATTTTCTATTATTCATATGTTATTTTTTTGTATTGGAAGAAGCATCCAAGTAAGGTAAAACAGTATGGAACGAATCAGTGAGCCTTTTTCCTTTGTGAAAGCAGTGACAGCGGGACACGTCAGAGATTAAAAATGAAAATGAGTTTGACTAGCTGAGGGACAGCTGCCTGCTGATTTAAGTTAATAAAGCCAATAGCAGTCATGCAACGTGTACTTTTCTTTTTAAATTTTGTACAAATGTTAGTCAGTGATGTTGTCTAGGTCTCCTGAGGTAGTTGTAAATACTTTTTACAGATTGAAAAGATAAACCTGAACAGATAGACCCAAAAATATTCAATTTCTTGCACAGGCCACCCAGTTAGTAAGTAGAAGAACCTGATTCAGAGCTCTGTGGCTTCCAAAACAGTGCTTAGTCTGTTCATATGTTGCCTTATTTAGACCATCTAATTTAACATACCCTGTAAGGTCATAGGTGTCCTAGCCAAACAATAGGTTTGTGTCTTCTGAAATATTTCTTCTTGTGTTACCTTCCCCCCAATCCCCTTTCTCTCTTCCACAGTGGCTTTTGTATTTGCTTTTACAAAGAGCTGGTGGTGTTGGTGTTTGCTGACTTTGTGATATGGAATACAAGCTGCTTAGACTGAAACCCAAGCCATGGGACATTAATTTTCAATGTAAGACAAATATAAATAATGTTAGCTTTTGCCAAATGGGTCACTCTCTTAATGCTACCCTAGGAATCAGCAAGTTGGCTACCCAAATAAAGTATGCTGAATGAAGCTCGCTATTCTCCTAGCCCTTCTAGTTTGTTTTTAGTTTCTTCACAGACATTAAGTAAGTAAATTTTACAGCAGCCTTGTTAAATGGGCTGGTGAACACAATCGTTCCCATTTTACAGACAAGGCAAGGCAGGACACTTAACACATGACTTGGTCAAGGCTTTTGTGGAAGTTGGAAGCACAGCTCTGAAACAGCCAAGTTTCCAGTTCCCACATTTGCAACTTGCCTGTGGCCTAGGGTCTGGAGAAGGTGTGGAGCTGTAAGGAACCTTATATCAATGAGATATTTTCAGTCCTGTTTAGCTTAAATAAATCAAAATGATTTAAATTAATTATGACACATGCCTTTTTTTACTTTCCAAAGTAACATTTTGCATTTTTCTTAGTAATATTGTTGTCAACCACAGAAGATACAGGGAGAATGACTCTGCTATTTTTGGTGTTGGCAATGAAACTCAAACCTTGACCTTTGGTAACTAAAAATTCTCCCTTATCACTATTAAATGACCTAAGTTGTTTGGGCCAATCAGGCTTTTAGGTCCTTAAAATGAATTCTGGGCCTTAATGAAGTCAGCAGAAAAATGCATATAAACATAAAGAAACCTTTATCACCTTGTTCCAAAAAGGGGGAAAAAAAGTATTTATACTATCTGTCCTTAAGACAAAACTAATAGACCAACAATTCTTGGAAGGACTCTGTTTTCCATAATAGACTTATGGGCCATAAGGGCAGAAGATCGTTGGAAACCCCTGATTGTCATAGAAAGGTAGACAAGTGTAGAAATCAAATTGTAGAAGAGACATAATAAACTAAGGAGAAATATCAGAAGAAGAGTCATCACCTCCACAATGGAGGAGAACCTTCTGCTGCTTCTGTGAGGAAGAGAAAGAAAATAAATCTTCAGCTGCAAAGCTGTTACTGGTAGAGTTGAAAAAATTTGAAATACACTCTTCTTCTTTGTGGTACTTTTAAAAAACATGAGAAATAATGAAATATATTAAAGACTCTCCCACAATGCATGTTTTCTTCTTAAAAAATCTTTTTTAAAATCCTGAATAGGATTGCGCAGTTGGGATATCTTTATCTTATCCAATCAGTGAGTGGAAGCAGAATACTAAACAGAATGGCAATATGTAGTCAGTATTATAACTATATAACTAATATAGTCAGTATTATAAGTATGTAAGTATTATAAGCGTTTGCTTATTGCTCCAATTTGCTAGCTGAAACAAGGTATTATAAAAGTACTTAAGCGGATGTTTAAGCTCATTCCATTGAGAAGTATTCATGAGATGATGACCATTTTTCATCTAGAATAGCAGAACTGCAGATATCTGAGATAAACAAAAGCTAGACTGCTAGTTAGCAGAAAACTGGATTATAACAGTAACTATGCTTGGTTTTACTAAGTTTTGTGTCACAGAGCTCTTCTTGAGGGCCTTTCATAGCATTTTTCATAGAAGCACTTCATGTAAAATTAGAAATTTTTTTTTTACAGAAAAATTTATTGGAAGCCATTCCAGAACAACTGTGTGGGTAGATACTAGATTCAGGGTTTATTACGATAAAGAAGCTCTGCCTCGAACACACAGACTGTCCCAGAATTAAGTGATTTTGTTTCAAGACTAGTGCCTACAAAAGATGATCTTGGAATAGTTAAGGTAGAGTATATTTGAAAATAGTTATTCTGATGCATTTTCTCTTCTAGGAAAATCTTTCAGTATCTTAACCAAATTTCAGCTTGCTTTTGTTCTGCTTTTTGTTGCTATTAAGTATTACTGCACACAAATTTTTTGTTAGGGCAATTATTTCATAGGCAAGATTACCTAGCAACAATTGAAGATTTTAGCATCCTCACGGGAAAGTAATACATTGGTTTTTTTATTGTATATAGAACATATTCAGTATTCTTTTTTTTATTGAACATTCTATATGACATGTTTTCTCCACATTTTACAGTCCCACTGGAATAAAAATGACAGATCTTTCGTTTATTTTTATTTTCTTATGAAAATTTTATCACTTATTAATATATTTTTTTTTATTTCCTTAGCTCTGAGTTCAGTATCTGTCACACCAATTTTGATACTGACTACACTGCATCAGCTTTGTGATTTATAGAACATTTTCCTCCTTTCCCAAGAGGCTAGCATGTCTTACAATAAAAGAGAGTCTTTAGAATCAGATTAATTGTCATAACAGAGATAAATAGTGATAGTAGTCAAGTTACATTAACTTTATGTAATTGAAAGAGTGCATCTGTTTTATTTGTTATTTTTCTAATTTACTGTTGTGCTCTATTTAGCTACAGAAACAAGTGTATTGACTGCTAAAGAGCAAATCATGTATGTATGAATGTGTAGATATTTACACTTTTGTTTGTGTTTTTACATATACAGATATATATGTGTGTATGTATCTCTATATATTTACATACATATATGTATACATTTATGTATATAAATGCAAAAATACATGTGTATAGATGCAAAAATACACACATAGGCATACATAATCTGCTCTTCCAGGAGTTGGTCCACTCTTATTTGTCTTTGTGTGTGTACAAATATATGTATGTGTGCATGTATATATACGTGTACATACAAATGCAACCAAATCTACTGATAAGAGAGAAAAAAAAACAGAAGAGATTTTTGGGAGGGTATTAATGATTTATATAGGCCATCCATACAAATGCCCGTGAGGCATTTGTTCTAGCCTACAGCATGTATACCGTAAATGTCACATATTTTAGAGAAACCCAGAGAAAAAGTTAGAGAAGTCTTGAAAAACTCATTGTCTAAAAGCTTTTTTTACCTGCTATGTTCCATGCTTTTTTGGTACTGGGATGAATCTGCTTTCAAGGTTTCCAAAAGTGAGAAACTGTTGTCTTTAAATGCTTTTAAAATGGGTACAAAAAAGGTTGCACGCATCAGCAGTGCCCACTGGTGAGGCCTCACGGTGGGAACTTTTCCAATACCAGACACAAACTATGTGTTTCAGCAATGCAGAGCTCCCATTCCTAGTCTCTATCAGAGAACTGTAAGGTTATCTTAGAGGAAATCCTCTCTCTTCTCCACCTCAGTGCAGCTTAGTTAGGTGGAAGATCTTAATTGCATCTTTCTGAAGCAGTCAAGTGCTTAGGAATGACATGATGCACCTATGGGGGTAACATGCATGTATACATATACGCACATGTGTGTAAATGTACATTACAAATCCCAGAAAGATGCCAGTATCTCAAATGATGGATGGTGATGCGTGTGTGTATGTACTTGTAGAGCGTTTTACTGTCTTTGGAATAGGCCAGCAGCAAGCTCTGGCATGACAGACCCAGCACTGACAGAGCAGTTGGAGCAGGAATGCCAACTTCACAGCACAGCCCAGCTCTGGTTGTAGCAGCAAGTGGACCAGTTTAGTAAACGCCCAATAGGATTTTCCTGAGATTTCAGGGAATCAATTAAATTACCTTTGGCTACTTCTGCCCATCTGACAGGTGCATCATTTATTCCGAAAAAAAAAAGGAAAAATAATCAGTATGCAAAACAAGACAGCCTGAAAGCTGTCATTTTATGTGCATGCTGCACAACATTATCACAAAGATATATGTGAAAATAGTATAACGGCATGATCTTTTACCTGCCCATTGGCTGTCCAGTAACTTGGGAAATTGTCTAAAGTTAGGAACAAAGGCATAACCTCTATACTATTGTTTGTATTTATTTTGTCTGGTAAGGTAAGGAAGTGTCTATCTCTACATTTGACAGTGATAAATGGAATTAGTGAAATAGCATGTTGTATAGTTTCAGGGTTTAGAACTAGACATTCTTTGGTATTAAAAATATATTTGTTTTACAAAATCCAGCCTTAACAGAATTGTTTTCATTGACATTTTCAAATGAAAACAATCATGAAAGAAGTGAGAAAAACAAAACAAAACCACAATTAAAACCTTTCCTGCAGTTTTTGGAACATAAATTCAACAGGATTTGAGCTTGTCATTGTTTTTAAAACATCACTATTATTAAAACTATGTCATTATTACTGATATATAGTCATGTTTGTTATAGCAGTGTCTGAGGACCAGCTTAGACTGGGAACTCTTCATGCTAGGCAGTGTCCTAAAAAAGAGGGGCAGACAGCGTGTCCCATGGAGCTTACAGTTTAAACACTCAAGACAGACAAAGGGTAGGGAAAGGAATACGGCGACTCCTATCCCACATAGGGTCTCATCCTACTTATTTCATTTTGTGGATCTAATGTCACTTCTTCCATGCTACCTTTTACCAGTCTTCCATTTTCACACATATGTGTGAAAACTGACTGAAAGGACTGCTTACCTCTTTGCCAAACTAATGGGCACTACTCAGGAAATGGATTGTAATCAATCCTTGTGCTCCAGTTCTACCTCTCTAACAAAACCACCACTGTGTGTTTACTCAGTGCTAAAGCTAAGTCTGATAAATAAATTAATAAAATAATCCATATTATCGTAATGTCCTCCAAGTGATGACTAAAAGACTGATGAAGACTTCTGACACCTGCAGGTAGAGTCCACAACGGCAGCCAGTGGCCCAGAGGCCATGACTTTGTAGGCCGCGATCCCATCTTGAAGGAAACATAAGCCCTTAAGAAGCTTGCAGTAAGTTCCCTGAATAGAGAAACTAAAATTATCCACTTTCTAAGAGTGAAAGGCAAAAGGGTCTTTCATGCTTTCCCTCTGCCATGCATGCTCATTTGTGGGACTGGAAGTTTTTAAATAAAGCAAGCAGCTTTTGACTAGATATTTTTATCAGGACTGCACCCTTTTAATTTGTCTCCCACTTCCCTCCCTCAGCTTCACACACCTGATCCTAAATAAAGACTCTGGACTCCGGGAAAACGCAAGTCAGTTCCAGTCTCTGCTCTCCGAATCAAGTAATTGGATCTCTTAAAGAAAGCTGCTTTGCCCCATGACAAATCAAGAGCTCCCACTCCTGTATATTTCTCCAAACAAGGGCCTCCTGTAATTTTTATTCGCTGTACAACTCTCATGTAAATAAAGAAAACAAAACTAATACTTTGTATAACTCTCCAGCCAGTCTGATCACGATCTGGATGAAACACTGACAAATATGGGACTCTTAGAGGCCATTTTAAGCTGAATTGGATACAATCAAATCAAAGCAGAGAATCTGAAAAGCAGCAAAAGCTTCAGGGCTTTTGTTTCATTACCACTCATTGGACTTCAGTCCTGAACACAGAATGTCCATATTTAAATGGCTAATATCACAGACTGCTAATTGTCTGGTAACACCTATTTTCTGTAGGGGGTTGACACAACCTGATGAATCTCCCAGACTTTCTGAAATCCCCTCAGGCAGAGGATGAAAGCCATATCCCAGTGCACAGGCTCTCAAGAGGGTTATGCTAAAGCTGATAAAAGCAAAATGAGAAAACAGAAAAGGTAAATAGGGATGCCATGTTTTGTCTGTGGGGCTCTTCCTAGTCCTCAAGGAAAACAAACAACAAAGTTTGCTGTATGTGCTATTTCTAGCCTGTATTTTGTGAATGGGGCTTTCTTTTCTGCTCTTAAATCTCCTTCATTTTGCAGTTTGCATGCCAAAGCAGCAACAAACTTGTTCTCTTCTCACTCTGTGTGCAGATATGAAGAAAGAGATGCAGTACCAAGGCTGTCAAGCAGACATAAAATTCACACAAATGATGCAAGTCACTGCTTTGGTGTTAGGCTGGTTCTCAGGCTGGCTTTCAGATTTGGTTGGTCTACCTTGCATGTCCCATACAGGCTGTGTGGGAGGGGGAGCGTGCGCGCTGTCCAGTTCCACCTCATCCAGAAGGCTGACGCTGAATATTCACACACATAAGTATGTGATTATAGAAGTGCTGGATCGCGTGTGAGGGGAATTCTGCTAGTTTGTTTCTCAGAATTTATATTTTGCGTGCCTTTGTGTAAGATTTCAAAAGCAGTTTGGCTGATTAGATGGCGGTTTTTTGTTTGTTTTCTCATCGTGTTGATTTTTTTTCCAAGGGATATTTTTTCTTTCAATAAATAACAACAAAGAAGACAGCCAAGACCTACTATGCAGATGATCAGCAAGGATGATATTGTCATCCTGTGTCAATCTGTTCAGAGCCTGGTGAAATAAAGAGTCCCTTTGGGAACGTCAGCACTTCATCAAGACCAATTAGTGGAGATGCCGCTGCTTATGGTTAAGCATTAACGACTGGGCAGGACTACTTTTGGAGTGCCTGACATTGGCATGGAATGAGGCACCGACCTAATTTCTCCTCTAGAAGAGTAGAAAATGCTTCATGAATGCCTACTTGGCAAGGATGTCTCATTAAGGGGAAAAAACCCCCAACACAAGCGCTCCCAGAAACAAAAATTAAAATGATAGGTAACCTATGGCCAAGAAGGCTTACTTCATGGCTGTGGGAAATTAAGAGAAACTGCTATAAGGTGACGTAGGCTTTATTTGTACTTTATTTCCTAAATTCATTTGGTTTTTTGAGTACGAGAGACAGAGTGCAATCTTGCATTGTTGGAGAACAGTGAAATACGTCACCACCTTTGGAATCAATGTTAAATAGTACTTGAAGGGCATTGCCATGCTGGTGTTTGATGGGAGTTGTTTTGTTATTCTGTTCCTTCAGGGTTTGGAAACTCCTTTAGAGAAATAAGTGTTTGGTAGACCCGAGTGAAGAGTTGGTAATGAGAAGTTTATAATATGTACCATCTCTTTCTGCTGAAATATGACCAAGAAGCAGACTCTGGTTTCCCAGTTCAAGAGTGTTGGTTAGAGTATTTTCAGTCATCATAATTTTATTAATAATAAAACAAGAAGAGTCAGGGGAAACAGCTGCTCGGATGTGTCTTTTCTCCTGAGCACCTCTGGTGATAGCTGAGTTTTAGTTTCTTCTATCATTTTTTCTTCTCCTCTGAAAAGTGCCAGCAAATATCAGAAATTCAATGTGCTGCTTAATTATGATTTATGAGTTAAATCACATGTTATTACTTCTTTGATTTGACTGGATGAGCACACACTCTAAAATACTGAGGTCCATTATTCATCCAGGGAGTGGCTGCAGCACATATACTTACATGTCAGGCTTTGCCCAAAAGACAAATTTTGGGCAAGCTAGCTCTGAAAAAAACGTTTACTTGGTAGTGCAAAACCAGTTAAGCTTTCTAGGTAAAGAGAGATATAGTGTTTGTGCAATTGTGCAGATGATGCGTTTCTTGAGATGTACGTTACTCTGGTAGTTACTAACGTATCACAAAATGCTGAGTTGTCTAGAAGGCTTATGAACAGAGTGCAGGCCTCAGGATGGCTATATTGCTGTCACAAGATCTTGACCTGTGTATGTTTTTTGCTCAAGTCTGGCCTTTTACCTTACACTCTTCTGCTTTGCCTATCTTACTGCATGGTATAGCAGAGAGGAATGAGATATTCAGCAGTTGCTCAGATCAGTATGCCTGCTAGGTAGCCTGTAGCAGCACTTCTTAAATGCTGCAAGGCATTTAATGCTTTTTTAATGTTAAATTTGATGTCAAAGGCAGATACATAGGAGTTACTGTGACAGCACTCATTAAAAATTAATTATCTTATGTAATAGTAGTTTTTGGTTCTGTATGTTATCATCTAAGGACCTTGGAGCCCTCTGCTGGCTCCAACTTATTCTGGCACTCCTTTCTCTGAGATGCTTATATTCTGCCTTTTTTTTTTTATAGGCAGGGAAATAGAAATGGTCAGGCAAAATGACTTTTCCACAATTGCCTGTTCGGTCTGATCTTGGATTAGAGCTGAGAACTGTTCATTTTCACTTCATCTTTCTTCAGCTATCATATAAAATTTTCCCTTTTCCTGCTGCTTTTTCACCAGTCATCTTCTAGAGAAGCATTGCAGCAGAATAAAATGTGTCACCCAATCACTGATGAACTCACCACAAAGTGGTTAAAAAACCTTTTGGAGAATGCAGTCTTGGATGATCCACTGTCAAAAGAGAATGATGCATTAAGTGGGCATCTGCAGGGATCTCTTGTGTTTTGTACTTTGAATATTTTTGTTCTTGGACTGCAGGATGGTAGAAAATATACACATATGAAATCTGCTAACATCTCAAAAGTGAGAGGCACTGCATGTGTTGTGATGATTGGGAATACAATACAGAGTGATTTTGGAAAAGTGTCTTGAATAGCTTGAAATGTAGGATGCAGTTCAATGGGGCCACGTGCAAAGCATTAAATTTAGGCTAGAGTGATGAAGTACCCAAATCCATGATGGGGAGCAACTAGAAAGGCAAAAAAGTGACCTGGGAGTTATAACTTCTCGCTAGCTAAACCCTAGTCAAGTCTACTCTTTTTCCAGAATGGTCGTAATATTTTGTAAAAGCGAACACGTGGAATTTGTAAACAGGTGGCCTGTGAGATACATGAATTAATTGCCTGATCATTCTGAGAATTAGTAAAAATTCTTTTGAAGTTCTGAATGCTGCTTTTCAATGGAGATATCAATCAAGTGGAGAGAACTTAGAGGATGTCAGTGAAAAGAAATAACATCTAGAAAATTTGGCTCACAGAAAAAAAGTTAGAAGAATTTGGAGGCAACCTGTATGACAATAAACGAGTCTGTAAATATATAAGGATGGACAGGACTATGTGCGTAATGGGCAGGACAAGACAGATCTCAGATAAAATTTTCTAGGGATAATGAAGTAGTATACCTGTCAGGAATGCTACACTCCCTGGCACTGTTATGGAGGTAGACCTGATGACCTTTTTGAAGCTGCTGCTTCTGATTATTTGCTGTATCTCCATGCTAGCATCCATGCAGGTAGTTAGATGTACTCTTTGAACAGATACTCTATTTATTTGAAGAGAGTAATCACAAGGATACTGGACAAGCAAGACACACTAACTTGTGATGTTTTAATTTGTTTTGCCATCAGGTCAAACTAGGAGGAGAAGCCCCAAACTCCAGTGTAATCCACATAGCCAATGGCAGTAATGGCAGCAGTAACAGCTGGAAGAGTGTTGGTGGCAAGTGCGGAACCAAATGTCACCTTCTGGATTTTGCCAACTCTGAGCGGCCACTGGTGGTCAACTTCGGTTCAGCTACCTGACCACCATTCACAAGCCAGCTGTCAGCCTTCAGCAAGCTGGTGGAGGAGTTCTCTGGTGTAGCTGACTTTCTGTTGGTCTACATCGATGAGGCTCACCCATCAGATGGCTGGGCTGCTCCTGGAATCTCTCCCTCTTCATTTGAAGTTAAGAAACACAAGAACCAGGAAGACAGATGTGCAGCTGCTCACCAGCTCTTAGAGCGCTTTTCCCTGCCACCTCAGTGCCAAGTGGTGGCTGACTGCATGGACAACAATGCCAATGTGGCCTATGGGGTTTCCTTTGAGCGAGTATGCATCGTGCAGAGACAAAAAATTGCCTACCTGGGAGGCAAAGGCCCCTTTTTCTACAATCTGCAGGAGGTTCGACTTTGGCTTGAACAGAACTTCAGCAAAAGATGAAATCTATCCTTCACAGAAGCTATGTCAACAGATGTGTCTCTTTAAACTGATGTAAAAGGGAAAAAAAGAGAACATATGCTCATTTGGATAAGGCCTTTCAGATGATAGCAGTACACATTTGATAACAAGGTCAAATGAACCTTAACTAGGAAAAGAAATTAAAACAAAAACCTAAATCCACAGAAACATTACTTTATGAAAAAAAATCCCACTCCTGCACTTGCTGTGGGACCGAAGAGCTGAAGAGGCTTCTGCGAAAGGTGCTGCAGGTGAGCAGGAAGAGTGATGAGATAAGAACTGTCCCCTAGGAACTTGTCTCATGAAGTTCCCTGGGATGAGCCGAAAACGCTGCTTGGAAGGCAATTCGTGGAAGGGCAATGCCATGCATTTTATCAGAAACACTGCTTTACCCTCCTGTGGCCACTGCAAGTGACCCAGGAGGAGCCAAGGGGCTTGCAATTACTTTGCGTGGAAGTGTAGTGAAATGGGGCAATTGTCCTCTCTCATAGAGGTTTTCTTGTTCAGAGACTACAGGGACCACCATGCAATGCATTGTGCAGGCAGACTGGCTGCTCACATCAACATGAAACATTGTATGCTGGTATTTGTACTCTCTATGGACACCTCTGCACAGCAGATTAACCCTGTAGTTCTGTCTGTATGTTTGTATACAGTATGCAGGCCTGTGCCTGCTTGAGAAAGATGTTAAAGTCTATGTAGTTGGACCAAAAAGATAAAGGCGATCACACAAGTAGACTACAATTTAAAAACTAAAAACCTGGACTCTTTGTAAGAAAACAGCAAGAATCATCTAGAGCATGCATCAGGAAACAAAGCTCAGCTGATGCCAAACAACTCACGGTTCTCAGAGCTGACAGCACACATTTATCAATATTCTCTGGTTCTCTACTCTGTTTCTTTGCCCCCTTCAATCTCTTTTTGTCTAGTGATAAGCTTAAAGGTAATTTCATTTTTAGCTTTTTAAAAATAACTTATTTCTCACTTTTATTTTTGAGATAATGACCTTACAGATGTATTTGGGGGTTGGGGAGAACTTATACACAACTTTACCTCATTGAAATGGATAGTTGTCCTCTCATTTACCCTGTTAAATGTAGTAATGCTGATTTTTGCTGTCTTAGATACCTGCAGCTATTTTATAGCTAGATTAGTGTGTCTGGCAATTAAGTTGCTTGCAGCCTCAGAATTGACTAGCTGCAGTTCTGCTATCAGATGAGGTGATGTTCTGTTTGTTTCATTTGAGTTCTCAATAGACTTCCCAGAGAAGCAGGGAGGACAAATATTGTGAATTAATGTGAATAAGTATAAAAGATGGAAAAAATTTCATACAAATACGTTTGAGGAATTATTAATTATGTTTAAAGAAATATTGTCAACTTAGATTATATATTAAGTTTAGGTGTCTCTAAAACTAAAATTATTTAATCAAGCCTGATGAAAAAAACAAGATTTCAATGAGCTAACCCATTAGACCTGGTAAATGAAAACCCGTAAGGAGATGGACTATTCGAGTTTTTTCTCAACTTTGGCAGAAACATCAAACAGATCAACAGGGTAAGTGGCAAATATCAAATTGGTTCTTTTGCTTTCTTATCCTGCCAGTTGATAGAAATATGATGTATTAATACTAACACAGACAGGAACAGAAAAGACATACATAAATATTTTTGTTTTCACAATGTTCTTTTAATATTGTGTATTACTTCTTTCTTGGCTGTTGGTCAAGTTAACCAATGTACAAGGCATTTGGAAATGTGTTTTCAAGCACAGATCTGAAATAACGACAGTAACATGAGTTACTTCTCCCATATTCAGGTTCATGCTTCCCTTCCTTCCCAAATTTTCCTCCACAAACTGTTAAACATACACACACACAGAGTTAGGTCATGTGTATCGGAGAAGGGTGTAAAGATTGGTCTTCAGATTTTCTGGTGAGCCTCACTTCTCAGAATGACGTGTATCTGTCTGTGTGTATATATGTATGTATGCATTTATGTATACATATATAAGTATATAATATTTTTATGGATGTATATGCATATGCATGCACACATAAGTGGTGCCTAAATCCATCATAATAATAATTATTCTCTCCTCCTGTTCATTAATGTTACTGTAACTCATTGCTCAATGTGGATGTTGTAAACATTTTCATAAGTAACTTGGATATATAATTGACATTTTTAAACCTAATATCATAGAAAAAGTAACATAGCCAAACTATGTGTTCTATTTAATCCAGTGTCCTACCTCTGACTGTATCAGATGCTTCAGGGGAAGGTACAATAATTTTTTCTGGAATTTTCATTATCTTCAGCCCTTATTATTTTTGTCATGTCTAATGTCATTGTTGATATCTCATTGTCCTGATAAGCTAGTGATCCTGTGTTTTGAGATCTAAATTTTTCTTGAGCTAGGGAACACTAAAATCAAACCCATCATATTTAAAAACAAAGAAAGACAAATAAGCCCAGATTTTTCTTCAGATTTAAATTAGCTGCTTTTCAACGTCATTCTCAACTCTTGCTCTTGTTTGCTAAAACAGAGTTAACAGGAGTGATCCCAGTTTTTCTTCTTTATGCCAGTTACTATGTAGTCTATATAGAAATTTACATGCCTTTTTTTGCTTCTTAAAGCAAACAAAAATTCACATCCTTATACAGGTCCATATTCCTTACCTGTCTCTGAATCTCTTGTTTTTTTGTTACACTTTCCTTCTGCTCAGGTGAGTAAAGTTGTAGATATTACTCCAAGTGAAGTTATGTATTGGTCTACCGAGCACAACCTCTTTTCCCTGTTGTATCCTATTCTTCAGCCATGTGAAACTATTAATTCATAGCAACTCAATAACCTTTGTAAAACTTAAACTAATAAGTCTTTTCTTTCTCTTTTTCCCCATCATACAGTTGAAGTCTAAACTGGTTATTTGGAAAATGCTAGCTAAAAGTTTAGCACAGCTGTTGAAACATAGCTCAGAAGAGAAAGTTTGAATTAGTCATTCAGTTAGTTAATATTCTTTCGCATATCTAACGTTACAGTTATTTTTCAAATCAGTTTTCCCCTTCCTTTTGATTTTCCATTATTTTGTCTTTGTTATTCATAGATGCCTATTCATTCCACAGTATAAAGGAATTATAAAATTGGCTCCTGTAAATGGGAAATCCAGAAGGATTTTCCACAAGAAAAAATGCACAATAACTTCATTTCTTTCTTGGCAATAAGGATGCATTACCCTGCCCAAAACTTAAAGACAGTTCCATCTCACTGACTATCAAGACAGAAATACATTTTGCAAATCCTTAGATTTCCCCAGAAAATATTTCCCCAGAAAATTAGTGGTAGAAAGCAAGGGAAGTATTTCAAAGAGAAAGGGACTTCAGGAGAAAAAATGTCTTTTGTAAGTGGTTGGTAGAAACATATGCTCTCCATTTTTTTTGTTGACAAAATTAAAACATTTTCTAGAAATGTTTTTAAATTAAACTTCATGCTTTGTCCTCAGTTACTGATAGAAGTCGGCATATGTTAGATAGCCAACATCATTGTAACAGTGGGTTTTTTTGGTCCAGGCAGAAATTTTGCTACCTTGCTTGAACTGTACTTCACGATTGGTCTAGTTTGCTGTGAGGTTGGATTTGCTTTTGTCTCTTATTCTCACTCTTTGAGGGCACTAAACCAGATTACTTGAGGTGCTTCAGCGTGACATATGCACTGAGCAATAGCTCACAAAATAGATGCCTGAAGGCGTCCTGGAAGGCTACTGTGTATAACAGAGACCCCAATAATGTGTCTCAACATTAGTATGGGAAACTTCCAGTACTTTTTTTGTTTTGAGCAAGGTAAAAAGCTGTTCTGGGCTATAATTCTACATTGTTCTGTGCTTAGCATCGTAGTTTAGCACTGTATAAAATGAGTGTAAAACATTTTGTACAGATGAAAACAGTAACATTTTGCTCTTGCTTTTGTAGACAAGGACACAAATTTTAGGAAAAAGACAACATGCCCTATTAAAAAGAAGTATATTATGAAATATATTGTTGAACAACTGTCTGAACATCTTGAAAAACAAAATGTAACCCTTTTTTTGAAGGTGATATTAATGGGGAAACCTACAAAGCTTCTCTAAAAGGTATCAACGCTATGTGTTCAGGCATGTGGGGGGAGGTTGTGTTCTTGTATGTGTGAAAGTGGCTTTTCTGTGGAGTGAAGGTTTTCTGTGATGTGGAGTGAAGGTTTAAGAGTTTTTAAGACTTTCATTCAGTACTACAACCAAAGCAATAAGAGGTATCAGGTAGGGAATATTGGCCAGTTTTGTTCTACTCTACACCATGCCTGTGCTGGATCCATATTCAGTGACCTTCGGGCCCGATTTGGAGGCTTCAGAGAAGAGAGACTGGGGTGAAACAATGAAGGCTTGTGTGCTTATGAAGATCGCTAACAAAAGAGTAATTAACTCAGTTGGCGTTCAGATGTCCTCACATTGGCATTCCTCTGTGCACCTTAGTGTTTCTGTATTTGAAAGAGCGGTCTCTTTGGGGCTGTTAATAAGATTGCCAGGGTGTAGATGCCTGTGTGTACTGACTATGTGTGTGTCATTTTTTAAATGTCAAAAATATACTTTGTAGGAAAGCCAGCAAAATTTTGTTACCGTATGGTGCTCCATGAAAAGTGCTTTCCAGATTTGTTTTTCTTCTATTATTATAAACAATAAAGGAAAATTTACCTATTCTATGTCGTCTTATTCTAGTATTGGTTATTAACATGCAGTGGAATTTTGCCATTAGAAAGGAAAGTTAAAATTATTTTTAATACCATAGCTGATGCCGCCTTGACTAGATCTTAAGCAATATGAGCAAACCCCATTATATATGGTGGGTCTAATTTAATATCCTCCTCAACTTTTGAGAGAGATAAAGGGAGAGAAACTGAGAGCTACAAGGACAGCAGTTGAGTCTGCACAGAATTGCACTGTGAAAAAAACTATGTGCTTGAAGAAAGTATGCCAAGCTCTACATAGCATGTGAAACCTGGACAAATTGGTTGTGAATGCATCAGTCATACATGCAGCTCCCATTTCAATGAACATGCAAAAAACCGAAAAGGTAAAAAATAAAATGAAAAGCACAGCTGAATAGCTGTTACAGGAAAGGCAAATTCAAATGGAAGAACATCGGGCAACTTCCTAAAAAACTCACCTTGTGTTTTAGTTGTATTTAAGAGTTTTCTTTCTCTTTGTCTTCTTTTGTTACACTGAGTTTTACAGGACCCTCCATCTGAATACTGCTTGTGAATATAAGTAAGAAATAGCAAACCAAATCACCAGAAGGAGAGCCATGGAAAAGGTTACATCTAAGTGTCCCAAGCAGAAGTGTACATTACAGTATGCCTGACAGGCCTTTGGAACTACCAAATAGCTCTCTCTAGATTTTCCAGTTCACATTAAAAAAATAACCCACAAAAGTAGTGAAACGAGATTGTTGAGTTGTGTGAATATTCCTGTAACCTGTCTGTTAATGATTATGATCTTTATATCCATTGTCGCTGTAAGAAGCTACTTGATAATCTGGAAGAAATATAAAACATCTTTCAGGACTTGCTTCTTATTTCATAGCTGTATAAATCAAGTGAAGGCAGATGTGATGAAATAACAGTTTAATGAGAAAATAGGACCATTAATAAATAACTTGTTATGAAAAATTAGACTGTGACTACTCCTAGATATTTATTTGCTTTTTTTTTTCTGGAAAGGATGATGTCTATAGTAGTAGAAGGTAAAAAAAAAATCATAAAATTGATTATTTGTAGAGTAGTATCTCAAGAGGATTGAAAACTGCTTAAGATCTTACTTTCTGACAAAGAAAAGAATTCCTGAGGCACAATAAACCTTTCCCAGACATAAAGTTCAAATAAAGGACTTGAACATTGGTTAAAGACTTCTATGACAGACAAATCAACTTCAGCTAAAGTGAGTAT
Organism: Dromococcyx pavoninus; assembly: GCA_033558185.1. NCBI lineage: Eukaryota > Metazoa > Chordata > Aves > Cuculiformes > Neomorphidae > Dromococcyx > Dromococcyx pavoninus. Next base: position 1,313,277 of record JAUMJL010000091.1, on the reverse strand, counting down.
CACATCCATGCATTGATGTATTACTTGACTTACTGTAAATACATATGTGCTTGTAATATTCATGTTAATGTAAAGACCAGCTTAAATGTATCTTACAGAGCCAATGTGAAGTTTTGAGCGAGCATTCTGTTCAAATCCTTATAACCTCAAAGATTTGAGAGCCTCATTATTTCACTTGACTAGAGGAGTATCCATTTTAGGTTATATAGATGAAACACAGGACTACTTCAAGTGTTTTAGTTGTCTCTGAGGTAGTGTCTATTATATAAAATTCAAAAAGAAAGAAAAAAATGGTCTTTGTAAATCAGTATTTCCCATACTTTCGTATGTACATTTCTGTTACCCATGCAAAAGCTACTGTGACCTAGCTATTGGTTAGGTGTGCAGGAAATAGGACGGGAAGTTTTCTCCAAAGTCTTAATCTTCTTTAGGAATTAATCAGCCTTTGATGTCCTTTAACCATCTTCTTTTTCCCTTACACCTTTCCTGCACCTGATTTTCCATCTCTTACTTTTTCCAAACTTGGTGACAATTCCCCCACTTTAGCCTTTGGTTTTGTAGACTTTGCTTGAGGCTACAGATAGCCTAGGACTTAATTTCAAGTATAAGTACTTTTAAAAGGATGTCAGTTGTCAGAAGTCGAGTGAGATATGGAAGAACACAGCATTTTGTTACGTTTATCAGCATATCTTCAGTGTAGATCATCTGCATACAAGTTTTTTCTCAAACGTAATTTTCCACGTGTCAGCCTGCAGTGTTGAACGCTGGCTTTCTGGGCAGATCATAACAATGCAAACAAGTATTTGACTTCCTGTAGACTGGAAGGGAGCAGACACAGATTTTAATTTCAGCCCTGGATATCAGAGTTTGTATCTCCCCACATCTCTTAGTAGCTTGTAAAAACTCATAAAGCCAACACTCCAGCCTCACACAGTGCGAAGGCCTGAGCACAGAGGGTGCCATATACTAGACCTGGCCAGACATCTGATGAGACAAATCTTTCTGAGGTTTGCTCAGAGACTCACAGGAAGTTAGACCAATCCTCCTAAACCAGAACCTGATGGACTATACTTGTAAATGAAAAGCACTTGCTTCATGAGAAAAGGAAGTCTTGTAGCTGATGCTGCTATGGAAGGAGCAGCAGATTTTTTTACTAGCTGCAGACTTTCTCTCTAAGTAATCTTTGCGGATCTTTACAGATAGATTTGAATAGCACTGTGGATTGCTCAGGATTTCACAGTGCTAAAACTGTCCACGACAGTTCAACGAATCACTGAACACACCTAATAGAAAATAACACAACTTTGCCACTTGTACTCTCAGGGCATCTCTAAGTACTTGAAAACCAGAAGTACATCACTACTACAGACTAATTTGACAATAGTGAGGTCGTATACCTTGACTGAAAGTACGTATAAACATCATAGCTATTCTCTCATGATACTTCCCTTGCCTGTCATCAACACCTGTGTAATTCAGTATAATGTTGCTTCTCTGTTATCCAATACTGTGGCAAACTGTCCAGCATCACACTTAGTTCTTCTTCAGCAGATTGCAATGACCTCTTAATTTATAATGAATGACAGTGGTGCTGAGCTGATCTGAAGTTTGAACCATCCTGTTTATTATCGAGATGGATAGTTCTGAGAAAATAGAGAAACAAGCTTTCCCAGCCGTGTTTCCTGCAGTGCAAGTATCACATTAGATGAGGCTGGGAGAGAAAGTTGAACAGACCTTTCCTGTTCCAATGAGACTTAATTAATTGCACGGGTTTTCTCATTATATATTTAGGTATATATGAAAAACTCCACGAGGCTTCCATTTGTATCTACTTCGATCATCAAACTGTACCTTCAATAGGACTTTCAGTATCTGAATGGAATTTTACAGGACACAAGTATTTCTTTCAGATTTCAGAAACTGTGCAGCAAAGGAGATGCTCCTTGTGGTTTATGATGGCTGTTTGGAGGTGTTTCTGTGAGTTGTAGAGGGAACTAGAAAACCAGTCATTGTTAGCCCTGTATCATGTTCCATGTCATTGTGAAGCCAAAGGAAGATTTTCAGGGCACACAGTAGCCCTTCATGACTTCTAAAGCCTTTCTTATTCTCATTGACCTTGTTCTGGAAGCAGATCTCCACTCTCTGAGAAAAGGCATGCCAGAGTGGCCTAGTGATGCTATGAGATATTTTTTTCCTTTAAAGGACAAAATTTCCACTGAACTGACCACTTCAGAGCAACAACAGGAAAACACACAAAAAAAAAAAAGTACCATGAGAACTAGGTAAGTTTCCATTCCCAAACTGGCTGCGGAGGAGGAAGATTTTCCTGTTGCATTTATGCTGTTTTAATTAATTTCATGTTTTCTCCTGCTACAGAAGCGAATGGTCTGCCTCTGGGATTGAAACTTTTGCAGTGCCAGAGCAGTCTAGGCTGCTGGTCAGGCCTCAGCACTGGTCAGGCCGCACCTTGAATACTGTGTGCAGTTCTGTGCCCCTCAGTTTGGGAAAGATGTCAGGATGCTGGAGTATGTCCAGAGGAGGGCAACGAAGATGGTGAAGGGGCTGGAGCACAAGCCCTACGAGGAGCGACCAAGGGAGCTGGGGCTGTTTAGTCTGAAGAAGAGGAGGCTCAGGGGAGACCTTATTGCTGTCTACAACTACCTAAAAGGAGGTTGTAGTCAGGCAGGGGTTGGTCTCTTCTCTCAGGTGACCAGCGACAGAACTAGAGGGCATGGACTCAAGCTTCGTCAGGGGAGGTTTAGGCTTGATCTTAGGAAAAAGTTCTTCACTGAAAGGGTGATCGGCCATTGGAATGCGCTGCCCAGGGAGGTGGTGGATTTGCCGACCCTAGAGGTGTTTAAGGGGAGACTGGATGAGGCACTGAGTGCCATGGTTTAGATGATGGGTTGGTGTTTTGCTGGGTTATAGGTTGGACTTGATGATTTCAGAGGTCCTTTCCAACCTTGTGATACTGTGATACTGTGATACTGTGATAGGCTAGTTGAATCCCCTCAGTTTGAGGCCAGGTAAATAGATACTATAAGTCATTACGGAGATTGCTGCATTCTGGATGTTCCCCAGAATACCATCTGCCAGCATTTTGTCAAGCTTCCTTCCATTAAAAATCATTAGATTATATCTGATGTTCTTTTATGGACAACAGATAAATGGGTTCACTTGACAGATAAATAGGAACCCAAGTAGCTATTTTTCAATTGTGTCTACCACCATACTTTGTCACTCATGATATATTAAATCATTGATATTACTTTAATTAAATATATCTTAAATCTGTTCTTCTTGTTAATAGAAGAAAATACAAATAGCATCACTTGATAGGCTTTTGAGTTTACTGTGAACTTATTTTTTCATTGACATGTAATAAAGAATTCAACTTTGAAATGCGTACCTGTTACTAAATGCGATGTGCATGCAGGTTTCCTTATGATATTTAGAAAAAAGAACTATTCTGTAAAGTTGGTGATTCTTGAATTTGGAAGTGAAATTAAGAAGTGATAGAATCTTTATTAATGAAAAGGACTTTCACATACTGTTTGAAAGGTTTTTGTGTGCATTTGTTTGAATAACTATTTTGAATAGAGTGGGCAACTAAAATATAGGATATTCCTGATTAAGTATGTATGTGGACTGCATACTTTTCAGTTTTAACAGAACAAAAGGAAGAATGATAAGTCTCATACTTAAAGACTGGTTTGTATAACCCTTTTTTGATTTTAAATATCTTAGTGTGTTAAAAAGTCCTATGGAGTGTCCTGAGGATAACTCTACTGGAAATACAATCACAGCTCATACAAGATCATACAACTTACTTTGTTTTTTCTGTCCTGGCAGCCTGAACCAGAGATGCTCGTGAGTCACCACAGAATGCAAAAATCAATGTCTCCCTCAGGGCAGTATGTAAAATTACAAATAAGTGCATCATGTGATTTACATTTCTTAAGGTTTTATGAGCTTAAAAGTATTAAATGTGGCTAACCTAAAAATAACTGATATAATAGAACTTCACAATTTATACTTTCCATTATTCATCACTCTTTTTTGAAATATAGTCTTCTCTGATATTTTTTCAGAAACATTCCTGATGTGAACTCATCCCAAAGTTGTAGCGGTTTTTTTGTTATTACTTTGGTTTTGGTGGAAAATATCAAGGTATTTTGCACTGCTGTTTCGGAATGTAGTAAAGAATGAAGGTACATCCACACAGAGACACATAGACACATTTCTCCCTCTCCCTCCCACCCCTAAAAAAGACATGATTTCATTTAAACAAGATGAAATGGCCATGCAAAGCATGACTGACACGTTTACGTGATAAGTGTAACATAAAAACTCTGAAGTAGGAACCTTCGGGGAAAAAATAGTACTCATGTAAGCTGTTGAAAACCTGCAGAACAGCATTTAATTCTGAGGAAGACAACCACGTAATACAAACTGTGATAGTGCTAGCCACAGGCTAGGACTTTATCAGTTTTTAAATCGTAAAGATGAGGGCTTAGATGAACATGGAGGATGACCTCTTTAAAGCAAGTTCTCCGAAAGAAACCAGGACGCGTTAAAGAATACAAATGGGAAATATGTGCCATCCAGCATGTCTCTATTTTCAGAAGATTTTTCTTTCTATAGGTAAAATCAATCACTCGGTCAGCCAAATTCTTGTTATGACTATCTAGTTATTTCTGTAGAGCTTTACTGAAACAAACTTTTTTTTCTTTATTCTGTGGTCTCCCTGCAGCTCTAAACAGGCAAATGTAATTGCTCTGAAAAACATCTTCTTTCTTGAGCCTTTGGAGATACATATGCTGCTTTTGCCATCCACCTTGCTCTGCATAGGTGTCTTACAAGTGATCTGCTTAATACAAAAACCTGTGCACGTGTTTCTAGGGACATGTTAACACACGCAGTGTACACAGCATCTACATGTTCTGGCTGTGCCTGCAGTTGTGCTTGTAGGGGCACATGCAGAAAATAGACAGATCTAGGTCACAGTGTGGATATGGTATTTTCTTGCAGAAATACATGAATAAAGTGGACATACTTTGAGAAGTGTGTTTTTACATTCTACACTCTCAGAGTATACGTAGACATTAACATTTAAATCAATTAAAAATTCAGGTGATTATGACAGAAAGTTAAGACAGGCAAGTTCTAAAAGATAAAATTTTCAGAAGAAACTCACCTGGTGTTCCCATCTCATAAGGATAATGATATCTGAAAAGAAAGTCTCAAGTTTAAGCAATAATACTTAACAGTATTTTAGTGATTAATCAACAATACTCACAAATCTGATTACTATGTTGGCATTAAACAGTTGAATTTTGGTGTAATGTAAACACCTTGCTTATTTTTATAGTTAAGATTAGCCGCAAAAGAAATGTTGGCTGAAACTTTAAACAACTTTTATATTTGATTTAGAGACTTGAATTCACCATGTGAAAATATCTAGAACTTAGGCACTAGGAGCAAACTCCTGAAACCAGTCTTTTGCCTATAAGACCAAGCCCTGCCTGTATAGCCCGAACCATAAGGGACTTGACATTGTTCTTTCCTGCTGCTCCTTGGAGCTTGTGTTTAGGAGGGATCTGAGCATCAAAGAAGATGAAAAAAAAAGAGACAGCTTTGGAATCAGCTGTGGAACAGTTTAACATCTACCAAATTAGCCCTTCCTTCACCTTGAATAATTTGATGTCTTATTCCTGCAGACTTATTTATGAGTCCTTTATTAAGTCTTTGGAGTGTCTCCTTTACAAAAAAATCATTGCCTTTAATTAACTTCTTGGACAGCTCTCCAGGCTTTCTTCAAAAGATCAGATATTTGCTCACATGCGCACGCACACAAAACAGTATCTGATCTTGCCCTAGATAGGATAACAATTGCAAGACATATTAGACCTCGTACAACTTTAGGCCCTGTCTCTTATGGAAGAGCAGGTTTGGGAAAAACAGCTAAAGAACATTTTTGACTGTTTCCATAATACATTTAAGGGATTTTGTTCATCTTCTGAAGATGATACAGTTAATCAGTATGAGCGAGAGGACAGGAACACTCAGCTGATCACTCATTGGTTCTTGTCCATCATATCCCAACACTTCTGCAGTCACAGAAGGAAAAAACCCTCAACTCTTCTAAAGTCCTGCTGTAAACTGGCAAAGGATTCTTTCCTGCTGTACATTATCTAGGGCTTTCTCCATCCCAATTTTAAGTGATAAGGTACTTAACTACTTTCCATTACTATTTACAAGTTCAATCACCTTCATATAAAGGGTTTTTTTTTATAACTGGTTGGATAAAGATTTATTTCTCTTTCCTAAATTTTCTGAGACACTTGATCTCCCTTGTTATTAGCTGAAAATCATGCAAACAAACCACATGCATTTATTCAGGCTGTCATCCAACCCAGTTGTCCCAATTTTCCTGTTTCTCAGCCCTTTGCTTTAAACCTTAGACCACACTCCCTAGACCCAAATCTATTTTAAAAATAAGGTTGTAGGATTTTGAAAATTCCAGGTATGAAAATCAATAGCCAACATTCTGTCTTGGTCTTTTGTAAATCCAGGAGGCATTTGCAAATATAACCAAGGTTTTGCTCACCTAAATTTTTCTTGGGATACATACAAGCTGGCACATTGAGTTAGCCTGTCCTCTGTTTAAAGTAAGAAAAAACAATATGTGCTAAAATTGCCACTGTATGTTTTTGGAGGAAACTGGTAATTCAGACAGAATGTGTCATAATAAATACTTGCTGAATATCTTGTTATGCTCTGGAAGTTACTTGTAGGGTGTTGGCTGATATTGGTAACATTTACTATAAGAATTCAGTTTTTCTGAATTTTTTTCATTTCCATAAAAGATGAGAATCTTTCCTTTCCATCACCTTTTTAATATTACCCAAGGAAGCAACAAAAACATATTTGCCCCTTTGGATGACTTTGCTATTTAAAAATAAGTCTTTATTTCTTGCAACACTAGATACTTTCTGGTTCAATAGTAATTCTTGCAGGTCTGCCATTATTCCCAGACAATTTATTATACATTTATGTCATTAGGGTTCTGTACCTTGCAACAAGCATGTGTAGGCCTGGTTGTTTAATAAGCATTCAGATCTGTGGGCATTTTTCAAGGAGGGATTTTTTTTTTCTGACAAACTGGGCAGCGGCAGGAAGTTGTACGACCAGTGGCCCAGCAATTAGAACAGTGCTCTCTGAATTGATATTGGACTAGAGATCCTTTAACATAAGTCTGGAGGCTGCTGCCAGACAAGCCTTGATGACCCTGGGCAGTACTGAATTTCTGTTAAGCTTGCACAACAGTTGTGGCTTTTCCCCAGTCTCTTTCAAAATATTAGTTTGCACAAGTCCCTTTTCCTTTCTTGCATTTGACTGGCTCTTGTCAGGCAGGGAATTCAGTTCAGCTTGTTACAAATTCAGTCTTGGCACTTCGGGCCTTCATGTGAACCTCGGGCACGGGCCAGGTCTTGCTGCTTTTTTGTAGCAGGTGGTTAGAGGACAACTGCTTCTAAGCTGGTTCTCAGAGCTGGTTTGATAGTGAGTGCTGCCTGGGTGTCCCGCTCACTATTGAGTTGTATGTGGAGGAAAGGTTGCATCAAGAGGAACTGGCATAACCTTGACCCAAATCTGGGTAAATAGTGCATTAAAATGTGTTGCCAACCTAGAGAAGACCTACTGAGTACGTAGTCCATGGCATAAAACCAAGCAGTATTACCAGGACCTTTGATCACATATACTGACTGAAGTACTGCTGTTTGTCTTGTGGGCCCTCAATTTTGTTATTTTTAACTGGCTGTTGTGAAAGTGTATGACAATGCTTCTTTTTTCTTTTTTTAAATTTGGGCACAACATATTAAAACACTACATTCCTTTAGTCCTTACTGTCAAACACGTGCACACATATACATCAAAAGATGTCTCATGCCTTTCATAGGTTAAGGGGTTGATTTTCTAGAGTTCTGCTCCCATACAGGTAAATGCATCAATGACCAAATTCCCAGAAAATCCTGATCTGACAATTTTGTCAACTGGAAGAAAATGGGGCTGAGATTCTGCTGCTGGAGTTTTGGGGTCTTTCTGAGTATGGAATATACGAGAGCTTTTCTTATTGGTCTCTAAAACAGACAGTAAACTACAACCAAAAATATTTGGAAATCATATAAGAAGCAACTGGGTTTCAGGAGACAGGCATAAAAGAAAACTTCTTAGACTTATTGTCTTCCTTAATATGGGCTAATACGACTTACTTGTATTTGAATGGCAGCAGGCTCTGGATCTGTCCCTTTTCTGGCTTATGCACTGCCAGGTGTATGTTGAGTTTCTCCTAATCTGCAGCCAAGAACATGTGGCAATCTCATCAGATATATTAAATCCTTGTCTTCTGTGGAGCTGTTATTCAGTGAATGCTCCTCCCTTTGAGCTCTCCTGATGATAACTGAATGTCTGGTTCAAGGCAGAAAAGTTTGGTTTTGTTTTCAAGTGAAGAGATATGTTGAAGCTTACACTTAGCCAGCAAAAAGTACTTCCTTGTATTAAACAGAACCTGATCTGACCATCTTCTGGTTTTGGTAAGTAAAAAGTATGCATTACTTTGAACAAATGAGACATCCCCAGGTACTAGTGCTATAGGGTTATTTTTGTTAGACTGGGTAGAACTGTGCAGTTCACTGTGGAAGGCCACATGTTTCTTGCTGGCTGATTTTGTATTTAAGCAGGAAAAAGATGTAGTCATTGAATATTACTGGTGGCTGGGCCAACTATGACTTTTTAAGACAGAAGAAAAATTTTGAGGGAGTGTGAATTTGTACATTCAAAATATCAGCAACAACATTAGCAAAGTTGCAAATAGAAGACACTAAGACATCTTTGCAAATCAAAATCCTAAAGCTCTACAAACCTACCCTAGTTCAGCAATATGTGAGGACAGAAGTAACAGGCTCAGTTCAGTCAGACCCGAGTTTTTCTTTTGTTTAATAATAGCCTTATTTGAGAGAAAACTCTTCTGCGGTCCTTAATTTACCAAATAATTGCTAAATTAAACCTGAGGCAGGTGTAAATTTACTCTGCCCCTCACACAGAAACTACAAAAGGATTCATTCTTGTGCTAGCCTTCCCAGCACAGTGTAGCTGAGGTTTTGATTGTGGAGCTGTCTCTGAAGAGGTGTACAAGAAGAGGTTTTATTTTTTAATATCTTCTAACATAAAAGTTCTGGATGTACTTCAAGGCACGTGTTTTTAGCAGAGGCTTTGGCTATTGTTTATGGAGAAGAAGGAAGTATATCTTTTAGGCTTATGATTTCTTCCAAAACCTGAAAGAGCATATTGCTTATACCAAATCAATTCCAGACATGCCAGCATGCTGGCTAGGACCAAGAAATTTAAAGAAGGTGAGAGCTTTTACCTTTTTTCCATATCTTGCATATATCTACTGTGTTCTGTAGTAGAAGCATTTTTTTAGCCTCTAACTCAAATGTGTTCATACCTTCAGTGTTGATGGTCCCTTATGTACTGTAAGAGAAGCTAAAATACCAATCTTTAAAAGAACATTTGGCATTCAAGTGCAAAGAGATTCAAACGCCCCGCAACAAAGATGATAGTCGCTTATCATCCCCGTGCTCCAGACTCCCTGCCTCAAAATTCTTCAACTTAAAGCTGTGATGGTCAGTGCCTGGGATGTATCACAGACTTCTTGGGTTTGGCCTCTGGGTTGTTGCAACAGTTGTGCTGTGCTGTGAACTAACAATTAGATCATGAGAAAGGGCTCTCAGGTCTGGGGTTTGACTTCTTTGCAACTAGTCCTTAAGCCTCTGTAACGTGGCTACAGTTAAATGACTGTTTTAACTCTTGCATAGTAAGTTGTAGGTGGGGAACTCTGAGAAATAGTGCAGTTGTTGATTTCAGGGAGTTTCTAAAGACCTTCAAAAATCTGGGTGACTCTTGCTTTGCATTAGCTAATATTCCCAATATGTGCACAGGAAAACATGAGCACAGAATCAATTACTGGGGACTTAGTTAAGGTTAAACAGTAAATGAATGGTAATTAATTACGTCTTACCTCTTAATTCATGATCAATTAGAGAATCATACTGCATTGCAAAATAATTCCCATGCCTTCCCTTTATTCTGCCACAATATTTTCCCATAGACTTCCTTGAAAACTCATGGATGTACATGCATACAGGTTTTTCAGACAGGAGTCAAGGCCTGCAAAGAGCCAGCTGTGTGTGTGATTTCTGTAGTTGCTCTCTGTTCGTGGTTGTTTAGCCTGGAGACCCAAATAGCTCTGAGGCGAGGTAATTGATCTCCCTGTGTAGTTTGCAACTAATTGTAGTGCAAAAGAAGCCTGGAGCACTGGAGGTCTCTTTCCAGTACTGTAGTATTCAAACAAGTAAGATATGTTTGACACTTGCCAGCTTCTTAACCCCAAGAATCTACACGATAAGTATGCTATTGCAGATTAGAGTATACAAAGAAATTTCCTGTCTTTCCCTTATGGCATGTTGTTTTCACACTTGCAGAGCAGCAAATTTTTATAGTATCACATATGAGAAAAGAATTTTTTTTCTTTGCTCTCCAAAAGAACTAAAAGAAGTCAAAAGGTAAAAAAAAATTCAGATTTTTATGTTCTTCAGCTGGCTAAACGCAATGATCTGTTTTTTGGAGATTTTCAGCATCTGTTTACTAATGTATGTTTTCATGAGAAAAAAGGCAGGAGATGTGGAGCTGAGATTGTTCATTACAGTTATTTGACCTAATTTGGGAAAACCTAGGCTGTGGGTTCTACAGCTTCTCAAGCACAGCTCTGTGAGAGGACTCATCTTTAAGAAAATTGTTAGTTTTGTCCTGTTGGGTTTGATTTATGAGAGAAAACTCTAAATTTGGGTTAGTTTAAGGATGCTTAAATAGGGAGCTGTAACAGTCTAAATAACAGTTTGATATAAATACCAAGGAGAGAGAGGCAGGGGAAAGGAAATACTTAGGATGGTAGGCAAGATAAATATAAGCAAAGGAAAATCGAGACAGAACATCATAAGAAAAATCCTGGAACTAAAGCATATTTAGGGAGTTGCAAGTATAGCTGGATAATCCTATCTCTTTAGGACACTCAAACTTACATCAGAAATTTAGCACAAATATAATTATGTATCTATAGGTTCTACCTTTGGAATCTGTCTAAAGAATCTGCTGATACTTTCTGTGTTTGTGTTCTCTCTCTCCATCGCCTTTTAAAGCACTTCCCACTGTAATAGCAGAAAGTGGGTTGGGAGGAAACCTGCTAAGGTGGGGAAGTGGTCTGCCTGGCCTATGTCTGCAACTTTAAGAGGCCAGTCCTCTCACTTTAGCAGATCATTGTGAGCACATTTCCATGTAAATAGGTAGGGTTTCCCGGGAAAAAATTCTTATAAAATTTTCTTTCACTCTCGGTGCTAAAACAATATTTTCATGTAACCTTACATCTATCTGGACCTAAACTAGATTTTCAGATCACCAAATCTAGCTGAACGAAAGTGACATCCCTTCTTCTTCATTTACCATGTAGGAAGTACTCCTAGGTCGATATACTACAAAGCGAAACATCCCACATGGTTTTCCTATGTATTTAGTAATCCAGATGTATCTTTTATGGTGGTGGGTGTTTGGCTTTTCTGTGTTGTGTATAGTGGGGGTAACAGAACAAAATTTCTCACCAGCATCAGCGTGCTGTCTAATTTTTTTTAATTATTTCAGTTGTCTTCAAATAGTGGTTTTAAACACAGGGAAGAAGGTAAATTTGGGGTCTTTCCAGATCTGGACTGCCAGCAGATTTGCTAGACTAGACTCGAGTTTTGTTTTTCAGCCATTACCAGAATTTCATATAATACTTCTATTCCCCTACACACTGCCAGCTGCTAACAGCACATGGAGCAAATCCTAGGTGGCCCAGTTCCTGGAAGCTGCAAGCTGAATTAGTTGAAAAGGACTTGGTACACATTGCCCAAATGTGAGGCTTTTTTTAGATGTTAAGTCATCCTGCAGCTTAAAACTAGAAATGAACCCAGACAAACATCCCTGAACTTGAAAGGAATTATGGATACAAGCTTTAAAACTAATATTTTTCCCTAGTGAAAAGGAACCCCCTAATTTTCTATTTATCCCATTCCTCTTTTCCCTAACAAAGGAGTATTTTTCTGATCACTTGAATTTTATTTACTGACTACTAAGTAATTACATGGTGGGTAATTGGATGGCTTCACAGGACTGGAAATGGAATACAGACTACTTAACCTGTAGGTGTGTGTTTCGGCTCTGTACTGCCTCAGCAGTGAGCACAAATTGGTCTCAAATATCTGCTGCATCCCATGTGGTGGGAATCAGCTCAGTGGAGTGAGTTGTGTGCATCACAAATAACCGCTAACTCTATTGGACGTCTTGGTTGATGAGCAAGGACAAAATCTTGTCCCACTAACTTTAATCATTTTCTGAATGGACTACATCTATTGCTATCTAGACAACATAGAAGTACTTGCAGTAATCCAAAACTCAATTTGTTCATGTGGAGTATCTGTTGAGCTCTGTTATCTTTCACTGACACTAGATGAAAATTAAATATTTGATTTAGCTGCAGGATTTTAAGTAGCTGCCTAAATCACTGCTGGAAAAATAAGTATGTTTTAAAAGACAACCTTGTAGTACAGAAACTGAGAGAAGGGAACAATTTCTGCTATTTCAGAGCATGCTGTAACCTGCACCAGGTCCCATGAAAATGCCTGATTTTTGCTTAAAAGGAATGGTGAAAAAATGCAGCCCAGCTGTTACAATGTGGAAATTTAGAACATGAGCAAAGCTTGTGAAAAGAAGCCCAGCACAGAGAGAGATTTTATTTATATGAGTAAAGGTTTTCCTCTTTCTTTCTTGATTTTTTCCCTTTTTTTAAGTCTTTTTTTTTTTTGAATGGAACTTTTTCCTCCTATAACTTTTGTAAATCTTTGCCTTGTTGCTGGGAGATTTAAAACAAACAACCAAACAACTGAAAGTATTTAATGAACTCTGTATCAGCCTTGATATTAACTGAGAGAATTTCTAGGTTTCCCACTTCTCCAACTGGTCTAAAACCACAAAAATAACTTGATCTTATTATAATCCTATTTCACAACTCGTTTTTCACTGCTCAGTTCTACCCTAGACTGGATTATCTTTCTTCCTAACTCTCATTCTTCCTCTACCACACATGTATCCACTCTTCCTCTCTCTCACAAACAAGTTTGCCCACACAGGCCCACGCATCCACACTCATATACATCAGGAGTAGTTTATAGCTCAATTTGAAAGATGTTTCTTAACAAAAAATAAAGAAGTTTTCATTGTTTCTGATGTGGAGCACAACTGAAAAAAACAAAGGAAACCATTATGGACAGTAAAACCCTTGTGGTTTACAGACTCAGTTGTCGGAAATGTGGTGTTAATTTTTCTTACTTTAAAATCCACTAATGCCTCTCACAGAACTTGAAAGAATATTTTGTTTACTTAAAAAAACCCAAACCTGTTGACTTTGTTATATGGGATTTATTTGCATTCTTTCTTTTACTTAACTAGGAAAGTTTGTAGGAAAACAGAATATTTGTCTCTGAAGAGGTTGTCTGCTACTTATTTCCCACATAAACTTCCTGCTGTTGCTACTTCAGAAACTGTCGTCTAATCTGCTTGCATCCCAGGCCTTTAACTCTATCACTGTGCTCTTGGTCCACAAAACATGGGTTTTCAAAATGAGTTTGCTCTCTCTTACCATTTCTGCCCCTAATTTCTTTAGCATCCACCTATTAGACTGCCTGTCACTCATCTTTCACTTTAATAACGATTTCATTCCCCTTTGTCCCTCAAATTTCCCTGTTTCCTCTCATGACACTATTCATAGTACCTAAACTTGAACCATCAGCATCTTATGTTGTAGCCTATGGGAAGGAACTCCTTCCTTTTGTGGATGTTTCAGCACTGTCTCACTGTGCACAGAAAACACCCACAGCCTTGAAAACCTCCCTGGGAATTTAATTTCCTGCTTTCCTTCCACGTCATATTCAGTCCTTTCATTCTCATATTAATCCTTATATCAGCACACTTGTTATGATCTTTCTTTCTTTAGTTTAACTTTTCTCTATGTAGTGTGGTAATTCCGTGTCAAAAGTTTTTTTTTTTATGTGATAAAATGCCATTTTTTCAGTCAGGGCAGATTACACAGTCAGCTGTGTATCAAAAGATCAATGTACAAAAACCTTATAAAAGTATTGATCTGTCTGGAACTCAGTGATATTTTTGTAATGTCCTAGTTGACGTAATGATTAAACTGATTAAGCCATAGACAATAAGGACATCCACTTCAGTCAGTTCAGCTCCTGGAATAGCCCTCCAACCTCCAGTCTCCCGATGTTCCAGATAAATGTGCTTAGAATTCGGTATAAAACCCCAGGTCAATGGACTGCCGAGTACTCAAACAAAGCAAAATATTCTGACCATGTGCAAAGCCAGCACTCCCACCTGTGTGCCAGGTGAACTGATGGTAGGGAAATGTGAGCAGCTGGAAGACCTTCAGCAGATGCCATCTTAATTGGTTTGTGATGAAGGTGAGCTCTTCCTTCTCACTGATGACGTGCTTTCTGCTCCTGCCTAGCAATTAGACTGGGTGCTCTGCACTACTTATTCTTTAGACAGTTTGGGGTCTGATATAATTTTATTTGGAAAAAGTTTCAAGCTATTTTTTGCTAGAAAGTAATCACAGTGCAATGGCTTCAAAGAGAAAGCCTGAATGTGTCCTGCACTAACTACTAGGGCTACACTAATGGCTTTAATAAATGAAGGTAAACCTTGAAACCACTTGGAAAGTGGCACGAGTTCAGGTGGTAGTGGTGGCAGCTTGCTTATTAAGCATGTCACACCAGGAGCACCGCACATTAGCGTTCTGTGACCTGGGTGGTGTGCCAGGACTCAGGGCCAAAACTTAGTCCTAACTGCTTAAGGCTCTGATTACCTGGGAGATGCCCCTTGTTTGCAGTGTCACATACTCAGTGCTGGTGACGGGGGAGCAGGAGGGTGAATGCGTCAGGATGATGATTATGGCAGCACACTCCGTAATCACAGCCTGTGTTGGCTAACTTGCTAGGCAACCTCTGAATGCAGGCTTTCTCAAGCATTTGGGCAGAGGTGAGCTGATCTCCTTTTGAACAGGGCTAGAACAGAGCAGCTCTGATCCTGAATCATTATTCTGCTGCTGATTAATTAACAATGGGAACAGTTTATTCATTAACTGAACTTGTCTCTCTTCTCTGCTTTCATTTATGAAAAGCAATTAAGTACTGAGGTTGATGAACCAGAGTGTAAGTACACAAACATCTATCCCCAAAACCCCGTGGCTTGCTTTATATAGGGAGGACATTAAGACACCTGTATTCTAAACTCCTAGCAAGTCTCCTGCTGGAGTTTGTAGTGATGAGATTACGGAGAGTGAGCAGTGTGGGTGTAGTGTTGGCATCCACATGCTACGGAAGCTAGGCACTGGGCCAAGACCAGCCTGTAGATGTGGCTGGTTCACCAGGCCTTGCATGAATTTAGAATTTGCTGTGCATCTTTGCGACTAACAATGGTGCATGACAACCTTACGTGGAAGGGATTTCCTTCTCACCTTTTTACCTTTATAAAAAACCCTCTTTGGAAGTGCAGTTACTTATACTTACTGCGACAGCAGAGAGGATTTGTTCTTATGCATGTAAAGGTCCATCACTGACATATGTCTGCCTTCTGGATGGAAGGCAGCAACGTTTATTACTGTGGCCCTTTACTTCACAGCATTGTGGTCACTTGCCCATCTCTGATTTCTAGCACTCAGTATGGAGGAGAAAAGCACTGCCAGGTGAATGAGCAACTGGTGGTGTCCTGCTCAAGTTTGAAGTTGCACATGATTGCAATCTGTGACGATTTCCACCGTTCTGGAGATCAGGTGGTCAGCTATAGGCAAAAAGCAATTCTAGGTCTGAGAGAGCTTGGCAGCTGGAGGGATAAGCTGTTGAATGGTCATTAACTGATGAAGGCAAACAGTTGACTCTTAGAAGTTCTAAAGGAAAAAGAAAAGCAACTCAGAGGGGAGTGAAGTGTGTGTTTTCTTTGAATTTATTCTTCAGCTGCTATCTCTTATTATGGACCACTGATTCTGTACTTAATTTTGTAGTAGAGATTTTGTGGTGAATTTGGAAACTTGGATCTCATTTTTCCAGAGATGAGTTCAAAGAATTTGTCTCGGGCTCTCATGTGACAGATTAAGCACCTACATTGTATTTATGACCAATTATTTTCCGAAGGACTTTTCTTGGCTCTTTCTCATTGATACCAGGAAGAGCTTAGTAACAGACAACCATGTCCTAGCGTAGATCAAGCACTGTACTGCCAGCCAGTTGAGGGTGATGATTGTCCTACTCTACTCTGCATTGGTGAGGCCCCACCTCTCATATTGTGTTCAGTTTTGGGCGCCACAGTATAAAAAGGACATCAAACTACTGGAGAGCGTCCAGAGGAGGCCACAAAGCTGGTGAAGAGCCTAGAGGAAAAATCATACAAGGAGCGGATGAAGTTACTTGGTCTGTTCAGCCTGGAGAAGAGGAGACTGAGGGTGGGACCTCACAGCCGTTTACTGTTTCTTCATGAGGGAAGGAGGAGGAGCAGGCGCTGATCTCTTCTTGCTAGTGACCAGTGATAGGACTTGAGGGAATGGCAGGAAGATTAAGGGCTATCAGGAACTGGAACAGCTGCCCAGGGAGGTGGTTGGGTCACCATCCCTGGAGGTGTTTAAAAAACAGGTAGATGAATTTTTGAGAGACATGGTTTAGCAGATGATGGGTGCGGGTGGGCTCGATGATCTCAAAGGTCTTTTCCAACTGAAAGATTCTATGATTCTATGTGCCAGGGGAAGTTTTGGTTAGATATTAGGCAAAGTTTCTTCACCCAGAAGGTGGTAGAGCACTGGAACAGCTTCCCAGGGAAGCAGTGATGGCGCCAAGCATTTGGACAATGCCCTTAGACACAGGTCTGAATGTTGAGATGTCCTATGCAGGGATAGGAATTGGACTTTACAATCCTTGTGGGTCCCTTCCAACTCAGGTCATTCTATGTTTCTATGATTCTATGAAAGGGAATTAATGACTTAACTACTAACTCGTTTTCTACTTCAGTCTTCAGAGAAATGAGATTGTGAAACTGCAGACTTGTTTCACTGTTAGGTTTTAATAGTCAGAGCGTGGGAGCAACTAAAAGAGAACATGAGAACACAAGCTAGGCCTCCATTTGTCAAATGACCTCCTTCTTGCTGGGCAAATTATGTGTGACAAAAGGAAAGAAGTAAGGCAGAAAGAGGTGGAGATAAAGAGGGAGACAGCAATAAAGATGGGGGCAGATATTGAATAACCAGGTCTTCCCGTCTCATTGTTGAGCCTGCTCTTTCTTTTCAGCCTTTTTAGAGAGGATCTTGCTGGCAATTTTAAATTAGAAATGAAGGCCGAAGCCTGAGTGTGCAGTGGGACAAAAAGGCAGTTTGAAACCTTGAGACACTTCTCCTTGAGCCTGCAGAGAGAAATTGTCAACACTGCTGATGGGAAGATGGATCTGGATTGGTCTCAGAGAACGTGGGCAGAAGGTAACAGATAATGAACGATCTGGCTCTAAGTGACACTTCTGTCACTGACACAGCTCAGAGCAAGAAGGAGCATTTAATTACAGAGTTTCAATCATGTGAGTTGTTGGCACAATGTGTAGTCAAAAGCCTGTATGAAATTGGTCCTCCAGGTGGCTAAGCATACTTTCAAGACAAGATATTAAGGATAGATGAGCCATGAATCAAACCTGTCTTTGGTGAAGGTGCACTACAAGGCATCTTGCTAAGGAGCTGAAGTTTGTAAATGGATAAATGGAGCATTGACTCTGCTCTTTCTGAAACTCCTGCCACAAATTAGTTTGACTTGTGACAGCCACAAGCTGAAGTAATAAAATAAACTCAAACCCAGCCCTGCATGCAGTGTTTTACCATCTCTCTTCCGCCAGACAAAATGCTTTCAGGTGTCTCTACTGAGGTAGTTGATTATTAAATAGCTTTTTTTAAAAAAAAACCCAGAAAAGCTAGTGACATGGTCATTGCATAGGTGTATTCCTCTTCACTTGGATTTTATGATTCCTCTTCCCATCCTCTCTGGTGTTTGTGTAGTAGATGGCAACAGAGCTGACTGCTTTCTCCTACTCTGGAAACCCACTATGTGGAATAAGCAGAGGGAATGAGCAAAGGGAAACATGAGGTGTAACTGGGCAGTTGGACTTGAGGAAAATAAAGAATAAATGTTTGTCATAAAGCCTGCATACTAATGACCAGCCGGAGTTCAGAAAATACTAAGCTAACAGACTGATCTAGTATGACAAACTCCTCTTTGAAAAGGGAATCTGAGGCTTTACTTTCTCAGGACCAGATCCAGACCAGGATTTAACCATCATGGCATTCCGTACAGCAGTTCCTCTCCCCAGCCTCCGTTCAAAAGCCTGGTTACAGCACAGGAATGCACAGGGCTGACTTCTGATCATTACGTAATGAATTTAGGTGTCTAAGAATAGCAGTCACACTGAATGGAGGAGATGAGAGAAAGTCTAATCCAGCCAACTGGCAATGCGGATGAAACTGGGGAATCTTTCCCTATATTCCCTAGATTTAGAGAGTGATCTCAGAGGTAGCATTTCTGAAATGGAGATTCAGCTTCTGAAAATGCTTCTGGCATAGTAGTGTCTAGCCTGTGTTTTTTGGGGTAAACATTGCTATTTTCTCATAAAATTTGTTTGAAGGAGGAGCACACACCTTTGTTTCCTGGCTCGATTACTCATTCAGGAAGTGTTACAGATGAGTATAGACATTCGGCCTTCAACGATGCCCTAAATAAATCTCATATGGGAAAACTTTCAGTGTTTTTCAAGGCTGGGTCTATCTTTAAAATGTGCACAGATTCACTATAAAGTGAGCACTAATAAAGTGTGATTGATCAATACAGTGACTGCACCTTGAAACACCAGACTACTCATAGTTTTCAATTATTTTACTTGTTCTGCTCATTTTGAAGGCAGTGGCTACACACTCATACAAATTCATGCAAAAACACAGATGGGGAAGCTGTCCAATGCTGGTATACCAGTAGCTGACAAGTTCAAGATTACTTCTTCAATGACAATTTCCCACTTTGAATGTTAGAGTAAAGGGTAAGAGTGCTGGACTGTCAAATTGTATATCACCAGTAGGACCCCACTCATGGCTCTAGTGGCCTAAAAAAAGACAGGTTAAGCAACAGATACATTAAATGGCATGGCTGTGTCTGTTGTTCTGAGCAAGCAATATGACAAAGGCAAATTCAACAGGAGAAGAGTAGACTGGCATACAGCCGGGTTGCAACAGTCAAATAGACTGAAAACCACTGCACCCTCAAGTGGTGTAATTTTGTTTTAAGAGTGTTGCAGGCATTTTTCTGTGACCAGAAGTGGGGTTTGCAAAAGCATATTAGATTTCTCTTCCATTACATCCTCTCTTCTTACTTTCACATGAGAGGTGAAACAGACACTTGATCATTATGATTTCCAATGACTCATGCTCAGCAACACAAAGATAAATTGATTACCAAACAACCCTCCAGGAAATACTGGTGGGTATTCTCAGGAATTTAGGTTAGGTTCAGGTAAACATCTCTTACACAGGTTCTTCTGATGACTGGAGCAATTTGGTCCTTCCTGCTTTCTATTTCTAACAACAAAGGTCCCATTCTCAGTTAAATAAAAAAGTATATACTTGGTAATAATAAAAAAACAAACCCAAAATAAAACCAAAACATAAACAAAATCCTCCACCAGAAAATATAATGATATACCAGAAGACCCATTTATGCATTAAAAGCTTTTCTCAATTTTCCAGAAGGCATCCAAAGCTCATTAAAAGAGGCTTTATTTTAGTGTGGTTGTGGTTTTCATTTTTCTCTCTTCTTAAAACAGCTTCTGTCACAGACAAATCACTTTCTCTGGCATTTCAAGCACATATTTCCTAGCAGTCATGCTAATACCATCACAGGAGGAAAGCATTTAACTATTGCTGTTTCACCTCTGCCTTACCAGTGAGTAATTCTGTCTCGTAATTGCCATTGGTTATAACTTCTACTTTAGGGAAAAGTAGTTGCAATACAGCCTTTAATTAAACAATAAAACCAATGAATTTACCCAATGACTAACTTCTGCACAATGCAAACCTATTCTTCTTCTTGTTTGAATTGATGGACTATGAAGAGATCTGCAAGTTAAGTACCAATGATGTACCCAAGATGGAGCACACAAACCTGAGGTTTTGTTGCAGGTTATGTTAAGGATCAGTCAGGAATAAAGGAAAGAACTATGTTGCAGTGTTTAAAGTGTTTAGACCAAGCTGGTTCGTTTTATCTGCCATCTCACTCCATTGTCTGGGTGCCAATCTGTGGTGGCATTATCCACAATGTTTGCTGTGTAACAGCCTTATCCAAAAGATTTTCAAGTTAATTCAAAAATTCTCATTTCTTCTAACAGGCTTTGTGTAAGGCTCTGATTTGAATCCTCATTTATAGCCTTCATCTCCCTCCTTTGAAAACGCAGCCTTGACCACCCAGCATGAAGAAGGCTTCCTCAGTGCCAGCAGCTGGATTTTTTTAATTACTGTATCCCTTACGGCCAGTGTCACTGTGAATTCAGATTCAGTAAGGTACTTAAAAGACATTCTTAATTTTAAGCCAGCTTGTAAGTCTGTGTAAATCAGGGGGACTACTGAGTGCTTAAAATCAGGCAAGTTCTCACTCGAGTCCTAAGAAATGCACAGTCAGAATAGTCATACCCACGTCTAGCAATCCTCCTTGATACTACCACTACAAACTAGAACTGTATTATTGGAGAGTGAAGATGGGGCACTTTTCCCTCTGAGGCATTCTGTTGAAAGAGCTGGAAAAAAGCACACATTAGACAGAAGAATTGAGGAAACTGATGGCCTTTAAGCAGGGAATAGCTGACAGGATTAATATGGAGATAGTCACTAGCAGAAATAAGCCCATCAATGGAGAGGAAGTAGTTGAAGGGGACCAGAAGTCCCAGGGGTAAATACTAGAACACAAATCCCTCCTGGGTTATTGCTATGGATGCAGAAAATTAATAGGAGACTGGAGCTGAATTCCCTCCTGTTGTTATAGTACATCTATTCCATTGTTTGTTATGGAATAGGGTCTCCTGGGGTCTCTCTTCAAGGGTGTCCTGAGCTGAGAAGGTGTAGCAGCATTGTCAGTAGAGAGTCTACCTGGTTTAAATGGACTTGGTGTACTTTCTAGGCACACCAGGGTGAGGTTTTGCAGGACACCAAACCAGGCCTCTTCTATCATCCTTTTTTACAAGAGATGAGCTTAGTATTTTATTAGCTTATTTAGCAAGTTGAGTCAGCTTACAAGCCAGATGAGCGTGGGCATGGGTGCAAAGGAAAGGGAAGATGTCCACAGCAGTGGCAGGAGCAGTGACTCTCTCTGCATTGGTACTTAAACAAGTGCAGCCGCTTCTTGCAAAGTCATCATTTTTCGTACCTCTTGCACCCAGTAGCACTACCTGTGTTTTCAGAGCTCAGTGATCTACCGTGGTTCACGTCATCCCTCCCTATGTCTGGAAGTGTAGCAGCAGGACTGAGACACTGAGAATTAATATGCAGATGAAGGAAGGTTTTTAGTGCAGCACTTGTGATGCATCCTGAGCAGATGTTAAGAAACAAGGTACTCCTCACTTACTCTGTTTTCTTAAAGAGCCAATATCAAATCACTTTGCCTTCATGAGACCTTGTTTCCCTCTCTTTACAGAGACTTTACAGGAAAACAATGGCTTTCTGCCTTCTAAAATATTGCAAGACTAATTTATTTATTTTACAGAAAAGTAGTTGGTTTCAGCTTTAGACTTATCAGTCATTCTCGTAGTTGTTGTGCATATACTCATTTTTTAAAAAAATATGGGGGATGAGAGGAGTGAAGGTTAGTGCTCCAAAACAAATTTCAGTGGTTATTAAGGCAGCAAATAGTTGGGTTTGGTAAACATATGAACAAGACTTTTTTTTCTCAGCACTTTTATTTTTTCCTCAAAGAAGAATGTAAGCCACTCTTTATTAGGTGTAAATTGTGTATTACTGCGTCAAGAGAGTGATGCCGATTTATATAGGATCACGGCTTGGCTCACTCAGTCTCTGTTCCACTTTGCTGTGCTGTTTTGCAACTGTAGAGTGACATCCTACTGATTTCTTCTGTAATCCTATTCTTCACATCTCCCAAGCCATGGTGTTTGTATTTTCTGATTTTAAAGCACAATGTCTTAATTATGGTCGGATAAGGGAATGTCCTGATTTTTCTTTTTACTGCAGATCTCACTGGTGTTTATTCCAAAGTGTAATTACAGGAAAGGAAATGACTATGCAAAAATGGCCTTTTCCAGTAACAATCTCTGCTGCTTGTGTACATTTGAGCAAAATCTGCAGACCTTTGTTGACGCAAGTTTTATTGCAAGTAATATTTATCTTCCAGTCTCTATTACAAAGTAACTTTGCAGCCACGTCTTCCTTCAGGGAGAGGAGAACGGTAAAGAACCAGAGTGACCAGCAGTGCAAAAGGCACTTTGTCAGTTGCTTCTCTTGTCACAGGCAACCTTTGCTGCCGAAACTGTGAGCATCTCCTGCCCCCTCGTGCAGGCATGTGAGCACTGCCAGCAAGTTTCTCTTGCAAAAATCTGCCCAGAGAAGCAGTGACATAGAATAAAGAAGCAAAAGATCTTCAAGATATAGCGGTCATGTTGATAAGGGTTTTGTAAGGAAATCTCTTTGACAGGCAGGGGAAGACATCTATCTAGTCCTGCCCTGGAGAATATCCCAAGACATTAGAAAAGAGAAGTCAATTCTTTAAAACTTGGTTTTCCAGGCTGTAGAACACAGAAGCTTCTGAAGATGATAGGTCTGGTGAAAATCTATGTGTCACGTTCAGATTTGAAGATAACTGTGTCCAAAAGTTTAATCTGAAGAATGGAATCCTCAGGAATTAAGTGTGGAAAGATCACTGAGCCTTTCTGCTTTGCTGCTTCTATCATCAGGACAGGTTTCCCACCCCTGCTCAGACTCTGCTTCCTGGCATGTTGTTGGGTCCCGCTGCCAGCTGGTGCTCCTTATCCAGTCATCTTGCATCCAGATGTCTCAGGCTAGACATCTGTACTCCTGGCCTGTGTTTCTCACTACACTGAGCTTTAAAATATGTCCTTAACTAAAAAAAACTATGAGGACAAATATCAAACAGTGCGTCAGAAACAGAATGACAGTTAAAGGGTGAGAAACGTTACAATACCTAGGATTTGCACAGTTTTATACCTCTGCACCAATACTGGACCATGTTTGGAAGACTTTTTGTTTCGTTTTTCTCAGTGCTAGCTTGTGTAAAATTTCATTAAGTTTAACAGGAGTGCAGCTGAACAAAGAATGAATACAACTGAATACTGTGGAATCTGGTCATTTTTTTCATAATACAGTTAAGGTCAGATTGGGTTCATTTGTGTTCCAAAAGCATCACAACAGAAATATTAAATAACAGCAGCAGCTTCCTCACCCTGTTTTTAAGAAACAAACATTCTAAGATGTAGATCAGGTTAAATAACTAATGCTATTAAGCAAACACATGGGCACCATTTGCTGTGGTCTTAGGTATTGTTATATTTTGGGTGCAGCTGAACTGCCTTAGGAAAAAGAACAAGCAGTACTACAGGACTAATCAAGAACAGAGAGAGAGTGGATAAGAGGAATGGTCAGGAATACAAACCCTATAATTCTTTTTCTTGGGATCCATCTTATAGGGTTTGGGCCTTTTCCATCTTCCATAAAATAAATACAAATCCTAAGAACATCCCCTTTGAAGTCATTAAAAAAAGAAAAAGGAAAAAAGGGACCCTTAAGAGCAAACTTGTAGAGTCTCCTGTTCTCTAAAATGGCTTTGCTTATTGGAAAACCTTCCTGCAACCAACAGGGCACCACCACGTTACACAGTACAGGGGGCAATCAAAAAAACTAAGTCACAGAAGAAAAATCTACTAAGAGTTTTTAAATACAAGGATACAACCTCTGCGTCAAGAAGTCCCTATGCTACGGATTGCTGAAGCTGACAGCATTTCCAGGGGAAGTGTAACAGTAAGCTTTCACTGCTGCTTGTCTGCCTAACTACTTTTAGCCACTGCCAGAAAAGAGACAACAAGGCAGATGGGTCTTCCATCTTATCTAATCTTGTAATTTTGTTCTTGTGGGGTCTCTTAATCTGAAACTGAATGAGAGCAAATAAGTTGTGATCTACAGGAAAAGAAATTAATTAGAAAACAATTTACACACTCTTTCCGGTAGCTGGCTGCAAACATACAAGTAGCTATGAAAGCAATGAATTTTTTTAAAAAAAGAGAAAAAAAAAGAGCCACAAATGGATTCATCAGATACAGATTTTAAATAATTCAACCTAGAATGACAGAGTGGTGGTGTTGTTGTTATTACAACTTTTCTTAAAGCCTCAATTAAGCCTTGAGAAAGGAAGCCAATGCACCTTTAAAACTTTCTGCTTAATCAACTATAGCGAATGCTCATTTAATGATTGTCTTTTTGTACCAACAAGAAGTAACAACGCTTTTAGCAAAAGAAATGGAATGAGAGAGAAATTGCCTAATCAGCCCTACTCATGCAGTGCTTTGTGAGCGAGATTATTGAATTTTCAGTCTCTATAGAATTTTAATGAAGCTCCGTCTTGCTGGAAAATCCAGCCCTTTGTCAATAAAGTTCAATAACTCGACCACCCATGTAATAAGATGTACTGCCTGAAATCTTTCACTTGCCAAAGCCAGAGCCCTGCTGGAATCTCCCTGAAACTTAGAAGTACTCATTTGTATTGTGTGTATTTTCCTACAGTCTGCGTGCAGTGGAATTTGTATTTACTATAGTGAAAGTCTGTTTACAATGAGGTAGAGAAAAAATTCAAATTTGTCTCACTGTGCTGGTTGCTATTCTAATAGGAATATTGCCCTGTCGAAAGGAAATACAATCAGCTTGTAATTAGGACTGCATCTGTCACATAAAGAGAACAGCAATATGCTTCACTGAATTAAAAAATAAGTGACAAGGTACTGATAAAGACAGGACTATAACCAAGGGAGGGGAAAGGCATTTCGCTCAGATCTGAGCTGCAGTGAAAAATGAACGGACAGAGAAATTCAGAAAGTCACTGAGTAGCAGAATACTCCTGGTGATTATTAGTATCAAAGGAAAAGAGGGACCACTGGTCTGATAAACTGGATAGAGCAAATGCAAAGGAATATTCACCAGGAAAAAAAAAAAGAAAATTAATTTGACTGGATGGTTATGGAGTGTCTTTTATACACCAGAGCATAAGGTTTAGAAAAAATCAGAGCGTGCAGGGGCTTAAACAGGTTTTACTGTTGAATATCTGGCCACACTGGCATCCTCTGCTCAGATAGTTTCAAGCAGAAATTCCATTCTGCATATACAAGACCTTTTCTTGATCGTAGTTTCGTCGTGGCATGAATTGGCAAGAACTCATTGAAGAGAGAAGATGTTTTTTAATATTTTTTTCCAGTGGAAAAAATTTTGCCGAAATAATTTCTAAACTGATTCCACTCTTGGAATGATTTCAAGATGAGCAAGAAAGGAGCTAAAATTTATGAAGAGGAATTTCTGTAAAGGAAAATCCATAGACAGCAATGGAGAGATGGGATTTGATGAAACCAGAAGAATATCACAGTAGCAGATTTGCAGCAGCATGAGAAAGTTTCAGAATCAAATCTGATGTCAAGGTTGTGATGGAAGTGAAGAGATGAAACCTGCAGAATATATGTCATAGAGAGCAAAAGAGAGTGTGAAAATTTTCTTGCCTAGGTGCCTATGAATGTTTTCCAGACGACTATTTAAATGAAACAAAGCTAATACCGCAAAGTTAGACGGACAGAATAGACACGAATGTAATTAGAGATACTCAGATGATAGAGAACAGACAGTCAAAGAATAGCAATGCAATGGATAATGTCTGCTTTACATAGACAGTACAAGACCAGAAAAGTTTAATGAAGTTTTTTATAAGCTATGGAATTCTATCAATTAAATTAGTGTGAGTAGCTAAAAATGTTGCAGGCTGCTTTGGAGAAGAATGTTTGCCTACTGCTTAATGCAAAGCCTTGTGGAAGGGTGCCAAAAAAGCATTAAAAGTTTCACAGTGACTGCCCTGGACAAAAATGGACTAAAGAATGGTGAACCCTAGTTTTGGGTAGCAGTACAAAGACAATGGTTTTATATTATATAAGTATCTGAAGTTCTTGCTAACCTGACCAAGTTGTCACAGGTAGCTTTACAGATCCCCTGGGAATTTTGTAGCAATAAATCCTAAAACTGGAAAAAAAACCAAGAAAGAGAGCAGATAACTGATTTGGTAATCAATGCTAAGAAAAACTGCTAAGGCTGTAGGGACTTGAATCTATTGAAATAATCAGCATGTGAATAGAGGAAAGCAGACAGGGAGGGAGAGAGACTGGGAAAGAGCAAGGGAAAGAGAAATGATTCTGAAGGAGACAGAGATGATGGCACTGCTGAAGAGTGATTTAATAGAATACATCTGCCCATCAGGTTGAAAGCTAATCTAAGTAGAAAGACAGATTATTAAATGCTTGCAAAAGAATTGTTTTCATGTCCAGACAGAGTTAATGCCAGAGAGGGATAAGGACAACACTACCTGAATTTTATAAAGCAAAGAAAATTCTTTCTTGAGTACTTGCTGGGAAAGAGGTTGAAGTTTGAGTCGCAGATAAGGTATTGGAGAAAGGAAATTTATAAATATGAAGAGATTAGACTTTGGAGACCTCAGGAACAGGCTGGTAAAATAGAGTGAAGGGTGCAGCTATTTTAGAGGATGTGCATACCAGAAAAAATCTAATGAACAAAGCCTGGAAAGGCAAAAAGGGATAAAATACCAGAGGAAGAAACACACAACAATTAATATTTGAAGCGTAAGATGTGTCCTAATAGCAATGAAGAGAGAAGAAAGGATTGCCAGCAGGTCTAAGGATTGGAGAGGCTGTGGAGAACAATGAACTTGCATATACCAGTTTTTGTTTGCTGGAGTCATATAATTGCAAGAGCATTTGTGGTTTATGTCTTAGAACAAAAGTCTGGGAATTGTCCAGACTTACTCTTACTGAGTGTACAAGCCAACTGAGATTAACTGGTTGCTAATGAACACAAGCTAAGAATCTCTTCCTCTGTACTTGCCAAGTGAGAGCCCCCAAAGGTGGATGTAGGCTAACCCCACTTTTTAAGTGTCGTTCATTCTCTGTCTCTTAAAGTTGTTGAGACAAGATGAAACGTGCTGTTGAATGATACAAGCTAGGTCAATAACAAGACATATTGCTCCAGGCAGGGGTTAGTGGGTAAGATTCTGTCCTTTTTGTGGAAGGGAATCTGAAAAGTCTATCTTAACAGTCCATTTTAGTTTTACTCTTCATTAACACAAAGTATTACCTCTCATCTTCTTCATATGGAGACAGCATTCTTTATAGATCCACAGCCTGGTGTGTTCTCCACATTCAGAGAATATAGTATTTTCTTATAACAAAGATTCCTTACTGCATCCCATTCTATTAGTGAGAATATTTAATGAAAAGACA
Source organism: Dromococcyx pavoninus (assembly GCA_033558185.1). Lineage (NCBI taxonomy): Eukaryota > Metazoa > Chordata > Aves > Cuculiformes > Neomorphidae > Dromococcyx > Dromococcyx pavoninus. The sequence continues at coordinate 1,285,494 of JAUMJL010000091.1, read as the reverse complement.
TTACATTAAGTAAGTGAATGATTCATCTCTAGGTGGTGGAAGGTTATGGCACCAGAGTGAAGTGTTTTAAGGGAAGTGACTTCCAAACAGAGAGGATGTAAGTTGCTGCCCAGATCTCACTTTGGAACCACTTTAGTCATTCCTTTAGCATACAGCAATTCCATACCAGAAGAAGGAGCAATAATGGGATAGCTAAGCAAGAGAGGAGGCCAGTTGCATGTGAAATGCATGGGTTTCTCTGAAGCAGCAATCCCCACTATGAGAAACCAACACTTTCAAGACTGGGATTCAGTCACAGCCTTGGAGATGGCATCTATATAGGTCATTGTGGCTAATTATGTATCTGAGATCCTCTTTCCTGAAAAGCTGCAAACAAGCTGTGAATAGCTGGGTACCTTTCTGAATTGAAATTGCAGGAGATAACAAGATTTAATTGTGCTAAATGTAAGTTAGTGCAACAATGTTAACAGCCTGCGTGAAAGGTAAGAAATGTGAGTTTTATTCCTAGCTTTGTTACAGCATTTCCTTCATTATAAGCAATTGTTGAATTTATTGTTGCTGACTAGTACAGTGCTTAAGGTACATTGCACAAAATGAGACACTATGCTATGGGTTAAATACTTGTCTTTTCCTCTATGCCTCATTTTATATCTGCAAGACGTGGTTTATGTCCTTCACATAAAATTCTGCACAAGAACAAAGATTAGTAATACAATAAAAAATCATGCTAATGAATATGAAAAAGACAGTCCTGCTCTGGGAATAAACTTATTTGATAAACTACAGCTAACTGAAGCTATCAAAATGTGTCTTCAGTACTAAAAACCCAGCATCTATGGCAGATATAATATACACCAGGACAGTGCAGGTAGATGAGTTTTGCACAAATACAATTTCATCAAAGAAGTAGCACCACTAGAAAAAGTAACACTGCAGACAAGAGCCCAGAAGAATAGTTGACCCTTATGAACTGATACTTTTTTGCCTTGGGTTCTTTTTGTTTCAGCTCTAAATAAAACTTATTCAGTTTAATGCAGCTCAAGTTTTACAATTAGAAATGCTACTAATCGTGTTACTGTTCTTCGTTGTTGCCATTTTAATTTTCATTATCTACTATGAAAGGCTGTTTACGCTTTTATGGAGAGAGTATTGCAAGGTACTTCTACCCACCTACTCTCATGATATCCTCATGTCCTCCCTAAACGGGGACATTTCAAGATGCTAGCTACCTCGCTCTCTGAATGCAGTACAAGAGTGAGATGATTTAGGGAGGCTGAAAGAATGCTCCTTGTTTTTGAAGTTAGTAGGAGTGGTTTCTAGTACCAGCTAAAGGCTTGGATTGTATAATAACTGCTGGCACACATCATGACAGGGATTTCACATCTTTCATTTCCTTCAGTTCTGTGAAATGAGAGATTTCAGAGTATACAAAGTGATGTGAGCTCTTTTATGCTGTCAAAAGACCAAATTGCAAACCTCATTCTTTCTCTCTCTCCCATCCCCTTCTTCACCACATCATGTAAAGATATTTGTTTTCAAGACACAAAATAAAAGAGTGTTTAAAAAAGTTAGATACTATAACAATGACAAAAATCCTACTTGTGAATCTACTCCTTTCAAGTTTTCTTTCTCTTCTCTTTTGTATTTAGCATATACGTATCTCTAGTGTTTAGTATCTGTCTGTATGATTACCCTTCTTGAAGAAAGTGTGGGAGTGTTAGTTGCCTGGTGAAAGAGGATGGCAAGGGAACTCAGGGCAGAATCCTGTTATCTTTTTTTTGTATTATATCCCAACTTTTCTTGATTAATACTGGGCTAAAGCTAGAGGAGGATCTTTTATTTGCTTGGCCTGACTTCCTCATTCTAAAAGGCACTTTGATTTGCATGGAAGGAATTGCATTGGAAAGATTATACAGAAAGGGGCTTATATGAGAGAAAGCTGATTGAGAAAGCTTCTTTTAAAAAGTCTGGTCCTTTTAGTTTTGTATTATACTTTAAATTAGTTCCTTACTTTTTCTGTTATACTTTTGTGCCTTTGATATGAAATAAAAAAAGTAACATTTTAATGTGCCATAAAATCTCAAAAACATCCCCCCAGGAATCTGTAGCTTTAACGTTGAGGATAGATCCAAGGAGTAGCTAGATGTCTGTGGTAAAGTTGAGAGCTGAGGAAAGTTTAGCAGAACAAACTTCATTCCCGCTTCCCCCCCGTGCTGTTAGCAGAGGACAGCAAGGTGTGCAGTGCACAGAGCAGTTGCTCTCAGTGTGGTTGTGTTTCCTTTAGAAGGGAAAATTTTATGAGGAGGGGGTGTCCTGAATCAATCCCAGGGGAACCACATATATTAGTAGAAGTAGATAGACCAAATTTTTGTAAAAAGCAAAGGTAGACACTAGTCGTGAAATGAGATAAATCAGCCTCAGATGGAAGTGGCAAAAGTTTTTTGATATTTAGTACTCACAGAAGCTTTGGAAAGGCAATCATATCCTCTACATTAATAATTTAAAATTCTGTTAGCTTCTTTGTCTGCAAAAATTAGCAGATGCATATATTTTTGTTTTCTCTTCTTGTTGTATTTAGTGTTTCATTTGTTATGTGTAAAACCCAGCCGCGTGACTTGTCCTACTGATTCTTTCTCTACAGTCTCTTATTTCTTATGTTGTTTTAGAATAATACCCCTGCCCTCTCCAACCTTGTATTGTATAAGTGAGAAAGAGAAAAGAAAAGGTGAGAAAAGGAAAAGGAAGTGTTTTGTGCCACAGGTTTACGCAGCACAGAACCTCAGATCTTGTCTTGGGTCTAGCAGCATGTCTTGTGTTGCTACTAATGAAAAACCACATGCCACAGGAGACAATTTTGCTGCTTCAGTGGGCCAGTGGGCTACCTCCAAATTCATACACTTGGTGAAGGACCTCTTCCAGTCTTTCCCTAGCTGGGTAAAGTATATGTTTTGCCATGAATAATGTGTGTAACACACACATTTACATAGTAATATACTTACTGCTGTTGCATCCCACTTTAAGTGAGTTCTTCAGAACCACCAGCACAGCATCAAGAATGACACAAAACACTCAGGAGGAGGGTGTAAACAATATTGTACTAAAAAAAAGGTGCAAGCCCTGAAACACTGTATACAAACAATCAATATCTTGTAGGCAATAGAGCACCTAAAAACCACGAAGGCCGATGTTACCACAACAATCCACAACTTAGAAAACACTGCTAACACTGTATAACAATCTGGTTAGGGGAACTGAAAAACATAAAAAAACCTGATGTGGCAGAGTCAAAACTAAACACCAAAAATGCCTGTTACGGCTTGCTGCAGCTGCACTTGTTACAAGGGAAAAGGAAAAGGAAAACAGAAGGAGGAGAGAGAAAGAGAGAAAAGCTTTTATAAGAGAGACAGAAAAGATGAGAAATAGTCACCACCTCCAAGGCCCTGCGTGTTTTAGCATATGTTTCTTTGTCCTGTGGGTCTAAGAAGGTGGCAGCTGTCCAGGAGGCCACAAGTTTATGCATGTCTTTTTAAACTTTGTCCCTTCCTCTTACCTTGGTCAGGTATCAGATCAGGTAACAGGTTGAGACATGCCCTTCAACACTCCCCCCCTGTAGCCCTGCCCATTCTGTCCACTCAGTGAGGGGGCACAGGGTCGTATCTCAGAATCACCTGCTTTGAGACAGTATCACAGTATCATAAGATTGGAAAGGACCTCTGAGATCTTCAAGTCCAACCCACATCCCAACACTAACACCAACACTAATACCAACCATCATTTAAACCATGGCACTCAGTGTCTCATCCAGTCTCCCCTTAAACACCTCCAGGGTCGGCGACTCTACCACCTCCCTGGGCAGTGCATTCCAATGGCCAATCACCCTTTCAGTGAAGAACTTTTTCCTAAAAAGTGGACATTTTAGCCCATGCCAGGCCGGGTCCATTCAACTGCCCCCCTTGGATATGTGATAACCATATTTGTCTCACTAACCTGAAAAACTGTTTTGTTCTGGGTACAATTCAATGGCATGGATCTCCCTTCCCCCTAGTTTATTCTAAGGAAATGTAAAGAAAAGAAGGTAGCTAGTGGATGTGAAACATGAAAAAATGAATATTAATTTCATAATCACCCCGTACTTAAGGTGAGCTTCAGGTCTTCTCTGTTAAACTCATTTGGCAGAGAAGAAAGGGTAATTGTCACAACTTGTGGAAATAGGTGCCAATTTGTTTCTAAAATCAAACTTCCGTCTAGAGCTCCGTGCTTCCTTGGGATAACTACTTTTTCAGTGGTGTTAAATATACTACTGAAGATTTCTTAGGTCTTCTAATTTTGATGAGCAGTTAATTTAAGATACTCAGTTATAATATGACTTTTAATGAATTAGAGCATTTTTGTACATACAATTGGGAGGTGTCTCTTCCTATAAAGTGGTTAGAGAAAATAAGCACTTCTAAATTGTCACAACAATTTAATTTACGTTTCTAAGCTGTTATAGCCTACAATTTGAGAACAACTTAATCATGTGAACCTCTTATCACTAGCTCACAGCTGAGGTTACACGTGATAGCTAATGAGACAAAGCTGGTAGGCACAGCAAGCTTGGTCTTGGCAGTTCCCCAGTCCAAAACTGCTGGATTTGGAGAAATATGAGCATGTAGCATGTGGCGTATAGATAGAAGCCATTCTGGAGGTGCCAAATAGTGTCATGAAGTTAATGCATATACAGTATGCTTTATGCCTTTTTGGGGCAAGACACAAAGGATGCTTAGGGACATGGTTTAGTGGTGAACTGGGCAACATAAGATTTACAATTAGACTTGATGATCATAAAAGTCTTGTCCAACCTTAATAATTCTATTATTCAGTGACATAATCCCTTAAACTAGTGTTTTCGTAGAGGGATGTTTGACTTAGCCACTATATCCATGTATACAGTGATGCAGTGTTAAACAGTTAACCAGCAGAAACACCTACAGAAGGAAATGTAATTGTGCAGACTTTCAGCAGAACAACATTTGTGTCATGTTGTGCCTTATTCCTCTTGTTTATCATGCAGGGCCTTCCACTACTGTGAGAAATAAATGACTCAACATTCCTTCCCCCTTCCAAGTGCCCCTTCCCCAATAAGATTATCTCTGGGAAACTGAAGGGATACTTACTCCGGGCTACATACTTCTCTTTGATTTGACTCATTATCCGCATCTGTGCCACTGAGGATCATGAAGAGACCAATTTAATCTTATGTAAAAGCTGATAGATGCAACACATGTCATAGGGCTCAGTAGTGAGTATTTTGCTTGTATTTTTTACCCAGCTGCTGTTTCTGTATTCCAGGGTCGACTGCTAGAACACAGCCATTCAAATGCGTATCTCATAGTTGTACTTTCAGTGACTGTATCTCATAGTGGTCCTTTCTGTCATCAAATACCCCTTGAGCTTTGCACTCCTGGGGTTTGACATTGCCAGCCCTTTTATAAAATAACAGCTGTGCTCCAGTGTCTGTTGGCCTTGTGCAATTTCTGTATCAGTAGATGGTTCTGCTTCAGTAGTGCGTGTGAGAAATGGGTCTGACTGCCCTTATTTTATTCTGTCATTGCCATTGCATTTTGGAAGCTATACAAGGTGTGAGACTATGTGGCTTGCATGCTACTGCACCTCCAGTTTCCATTTTTGTACATGCCCAATGTCACCTTTTCATCAGTTGTTTTGGAGAAGAGTATGTGCAATGGAAGAAGGCTGTCTGTTTGCAATGTGATATTCTTGTTCAGAATTTATCTGAGCACCGTGCCTGTCAGACTACCTTAGATACTCAATGGAAGAGAATACACTTGTTTCACTTCTCACAGTTTCTTTCCATTTTCTTTTTCTTTTTTTTTCTGATGTTTTGATGATTCTCGGATTAGGGCATTTTGCAAGTCAGCAGTGAAATTCACAGTGCCATGAGGACACCCAACAAAGAAGGATATTTTTAGGCCCTGCAGTTCTGACTTATGAGCAGGTGAATACAGCTGCTGTCTATGGAAATGGTAAGCATCTTGAGAATAGCACACAAAACCAAAAAAGAAGGCAGTGCAAAATACTATTCTTGCAAACACCTGAACCTACAGAATTGTGGCTGTGGAAGTATGCAGCGTGCTGATTGAATCTGCCTGGATGTGTACAACAGCACCCTTTGTTTATTCAGACATAATGATGAAAAGTGGTCCTGTTTTTTTCCCTCCCTCCCTACTTTTGCAATGTGACTTTTTCTGTACCTTCCTCTGTGTGACCTCTTTGCAATTGGTCTTTGCCAAATGAAAATGCCGCGTATAATGTTTACACTCAAAAATAATGTTGCAGGCTGTAATAGCATTATATGTAGAAGTAAGCTATTATTTTTGAAAATATGTATTCTGTACAAGGCTGGATGATACGTCAAAGCTCCTTGCCTCCTTGAATGTGGTACTCTATGCTCTCTGCTTCTATGCTATCACTAAAATGGTGAAGCAGCAATGTGTGGCCTCTGTGTGCCAAATTATATATCTCTTTCATAGAGTACTTTTGGGTTTTTTTTGTAAAAATACTTCTTCATCCTGTTTATGTCAAGCAAAAGTATCCAGATCTGCAGAACAACTCCACATAGGTTTCTGTTCTAGGGGAGAAGGTTGTTTTTCCGTGTTTTATTCTGCTTCCAGTTTTTAAGTTCCTGTGAATGCTGCATTACTGAGTCAAATTATTTCTGAATTTTACAGATGTATTGTCAAGGCTTACTTATTTAGATAGCTTTTTGGTCAGATTGAACCTCCATCAGAAACCACCCGCTATATTGTTTAACTATTCTTTTCTCAGAAAGCTCATTCTGTATCAAAGGATTAATTATCCTGAACTGTGTCACATTTTGCAAAATATGCCAGACAATGGAAATGCCATCCAAACTGAGCTTTTGAAAGGACAATTTATATGAACTATGTCTCTGGGATCATTTCCCAACCAAGCCACTATTTTGTCAGCCATTCACAGTGTTATTTGTTCTGATGACAGTTTCCAGTCACTTCCCAAAATTCTAGATAGGATCATGCAAGTCATTTATTTAACTCTCTGTTCTTTATTTGATAATCATTGGGACTGGATGTAGACTCAATTGAAGCAGGATGTTACCTAGGACTGGGGAATCAGAATAGACTCATTGCTTCTTTTTCCATATGGAATTTAACAAGAGCAAATACTAGATGGGGTAATCCTGGTTATATATGCAAATTCAGGGTTGAAAAGCTGAAGAGCAGCCCCACAGAAAGAGATCTGTGGCTGCGGGTTGATGGCATGTTCAATATACGTCCACAGTGTGCTCTGGCAGCCAAAAGGTCCACCCATGTCCTGGAGTGCATCAAGGACATCATAGCTAATCTGTTGAGGAAGGAGATTGTCCCACCCTGCATCACACTGATGTGGCCCCACCTCAGGTATTGTGTGCAGTTTTGGGCACCTCAATATCAGAAGGACATAAAACTCTTAAAATGTGTCCAGAGAAGGGTAACCAAGATGATGAAAAGCCTTGAGAACAGGACTTATGAGGAGTGCTTGAGGTCACTTTGTTTGTTCAGCTTGGAGGAGAGAAGGTTGAAGGGCGACCTCATGGAAATCTACAAATTCCCAAAGTGGGGCAGTGAAATAGACATTGATCTCATCTCTCTGGTGACCAGTGATATGACACGAGGAAATGGAATGAAGCCACATCAGGGCAAGGTCAAATTGGACATTAGGAAAAGGTTCTTCACTGAGGGAGTGGTCAGTTATTAGAACTGGCTCCCCAGAGAAGTGGTCAGGGCACCAAACCTGTCAGAGTTCAAGGAGCATCTGGACAGCTCTCAGTTAATGTGGTTCAGATTTAGGTAGTCCTATGAGGAGCAAGAAGTTGGACTCAGTGATCCTTTTGGGTCCCTTCCAACTTGAGATATTCTGTGATTCTGTGGTTCCTGTGCCAGAGCTCTGTAAAGCCAGATTTCTTGCTACTGATACTATTGGGGAATGGCTGAGGTCTGTAGTATAGCAGATATGAGTCCCTGCAAGGATGACAGTTGTCCCAGGGAGGCAAAACTACCCTTCCTGACCCTCTCACTAATTGACAGGAGCAGAAAGTGTTCTTCTTCAACAGTACTCAACCCCAGTACTCAGTCCCAAGGTCCCTGTTTCTGTTACATCTCTTTCCTGCCAAGCAGCAATTGCCCAATCCTATACCTTCACCATGAGACCGTAGAGTCCTGTGTCAATTACACTGCCATAAGATTATCACCATGATAACCTGCAGTTCTGTAAATCACTTGGTTTTTGACTGCAGGCAAGTCATAGAATCATAGAATGGTCTGGATTGGAAGGGACCTTAAAGATCACCTAGTTCCAACCCAACTGCCATGGGCAGGGGAAACCTCCCACCAGACCAGGCTGCTCAAGACCCCATCCAGCCTGGCCTTGGTCACTTCCAGGGAGGGGGCATCCAAAACTCTCTTGGGCAACCTGTGCCACTGTCTCAGCACTCTCATTAAGAGCATCCTGCAAACGTCTAATCTAAATCTTCCCCTTTCCCATTTAAAATCGTTCCCCCCTTATCCAATCAGTCACTACTTGCCTTTGTAAAAAGTCCCTCCTCAGCTTTCTTGTAAACCCCCTACAGCCCTCTGATCATCTTCATGGCCCTCCTCTGGACTCATTCCAACAGTTCCATATCCTTCTTGTGTTGGGGATTTGAGAACTGGGCACAGTACTCCAGGTGGGGTCTCACAAGAGCACAGTAGAGAGGGAGAATCACCTCTCTAGCCCTGCTGACCAGACTTCTTTTGATGCAGCCCAGGATACAGTTGGCCTGCTGGGCTGTGAGCACACATTGCTTGCTCATGTTGAGCTTCTCATCAATCAACACCCCCAAGTCCTTCTCTGCAGGGTTGCTCTCTATCACATCGTCCCCCATCTTGTATTGAAACTGCAGATTGCCCTGAACCAGGTGTAGGACCTTGCAATTGGCATTGTTGAACGTCATGATGTTCTCACTTGGCCCATTTCTCCAACTTGTCCAGATTCCTCTGGGTGATGTCACGTCCTTATGGCGTGACAACTGTACTACTCAGTTTGGTGTCATCTGCAAGCTTGCTGAAGGTGCACTTGATCTTGCTGTCTATATCATTAATGAAAATATTAAATAGCATTGACCCCAATACGCACCCCTGAGGGATGCTGCTTGTAACAGATCTCCATCTAGACATGGAGCCATTGACCGCTACATTCTGAATGTGAATCTTCAACCAATTCCTTATCCACTGAAGAGTCCACCCATCAAATCCATATCCCTCCAGTTTAGAGAAAAGAGTGCTGTGAGGGACTGTGTCAAAAGTCTAGAGAGATTAAATCCGTTGCTTTTCCTGTGTCCACTGATGTGGTCACTCCATCACAGAAAGACACTAGGATGGTCTCACCCATTCTCTGTGCATCAGTTTTCCACACATGAAATGTGGCACACAGACACACAGTCCTTTCCTCTTGTGGAGTTAGTGAAGGCCAGTTAATATTTGATTAATGCTTTCAGAAATATTGCCAATTATAACTTCCATTCACACTTTTTCTCTTGTGACAGCACCATGGAGTGTAATCAGTAGCAATCTATCACCTGTAACTAAATAAACAAGCCTTAAAAGATAAAATCTAACGATAATGCATTCTAAAGGCTAAAAACATTAAGATGAAATGGAAGTAAGCTAGATTTTGTGGGGCTTTTTTTGGTGAAGTTAGTGGAAAAATCATGTATTACATTAGTGTAAATGGTAAATATAAACTTAGGAAAAATAGTTCAGGAAAAATGTTCACAAATATCTGTATCTAGTGGTCGTGAGAAGATGATAGGGTGAGAGCAATGATACAGGAAAGAGCTGATGAGGACACTGTTACTCCCAGGACCAGGGCTGCTTCTGAAGGTTCAAACAGCGCACTGTTTGTTAGTCAAGGTCTGATGCCATATTTTTAACTTCAAGATGAACCTTGCTCCTGACATGATTTATTTTTCATTTTGGCAAAGATTATCTAAATCTGTGCAAATGAGTCTTGAGCTGGTTTGAGCTAGCTTTCTCAAGGCAGTCTGCCTCTTTCCCAAAACTTCCCCCCTTTCAAAGGGAAAAAACTATGGAAGAAACCAAAATCACACTATATATATATTTCTATATTTTTCTAAATACAAAAAACTACACCGCAAGGATAGCATGCAAAACTCCCAAGAAAGGGAAAAAGGGAAGGGAAAGATGGGAAAAAGGACAAAAAGGATCTATATAACACCCGGCATACAACTATAAGACCCGATAACTAAGAAAGTAAAGAACTAGAAAAATCTCACCACTTCCCTTGAGGAAAGCAGAACAGCTAAATCCGACCCAGGACTCCCCCCCGCCCCACGCATGGGCAGACAACAGCAGCCGCTGCAGGCCACAGCTCCAGACAGGACCAGCAGCAACAGAACTCCTGCTCTCCAGCCTCCCGGAAGAAGAAGAGAGCATACCCCCCTTATCTACACCTTATTTATATGTTGTGTTACATTAAAGGAAGATATGTAATACTTCCGTGGATCCTGAACTCCGTTGTTAAGGATGACCTGTAAAGGTCTTTTTTTTATTTTTAAGGAAGATCTGAAAAATCCAAAAGTCAATCCACTACATTCTCCACCCCTTATTCCATATCATTTCTTTAACACAACACCTGTACATTGTGTTTGTCTATATCCCGCGCACAGACACATATATGTGTATATATAGTCTTTGTTTTATTCCGAGGTTGTCATCTGTCGTTGAAGATCAACACCAACAGCAACTCAGTTTGGATACTTGGCCCTTTAGTCACAGTTCTGGTTTTGGGCTTAAGATTTCAAACTCGGAAGATCTGTTGGTGGCTGTTTCTCAGGTAGTAATGAGAGTCTTGTGTGATGCAGTGCTGGACCGGCTCGACTGGGCTTGGCTCGTCACTGGAGACTGGTATCCGCTCTGTTCAGGTCTTTCTCATCTGGTGTCATCTCCTGTAAAATTCAACTCAAGGCACTGAATTGGTTTTTCCCCAAGGATAGATTTCCTTGAGGCACACACTGGGTCTCTCTATCCTTTCTCATGACCCACCAGGTATTTCCAGGCCTTGAGTGAGAACAATCCCACGAATAGGTTTGTCTTTGCTTGAGGGAGGAATATTCCAAACAGCCTTACCAAACATACCCCTCAGACGGATCACTGTAACTTTGTCTCCATCTACAGTGTGGAGGGATTCTGCTTGGGCAGGCCAAGCTCGGTTGACAGAGCCCCTGGTGTTAACTAGCCAGGTGGCCTTGGCTAAGTGCTTATCCCAGTTTTTAAATGTTCCTCCACCTAGTGCCTTTGGAGTTGTCTTTAACAGCCCATTACACCTTTCGACCTTTCCAGCAGCGGGTGCGTGATATGGAATGTGATATATCCATTCAATGCCATGCTCCTGTTCCCAAGGAGCCACTAAATTGTTTTTAAAATGAGTCCCATTGTCTGACTCAATACGTTCTGGACTACCACGTCTCCACAGGATTTGCTTCTCAAGACCCAGAATAATATTTCGGGCCATTGCATGTGGTACCGAATATGTCTCTAACCAGCCTGTGGTTGCTTCCACCATGGTAAGCACATAGCGTGGCAATGTAATGTAATCAACCTGCCAGGTCTCCCCATATTTGTACTTATCCCAACGTCCACCAGACCACAGGGGCTTCAACCTTTTTGCCTGTTTGATAGAGGCACGGGTTTCACAGTCATGGATAACCTGAGAAATAGTGTCCATGGTTAAATCCACCCCTCGGTCTCGTGTCCATCTATAAGTGGTGTCTTGGCCTTGATGACCTGAAGCATCATAGACCCATCGAACTAGGAACATTTTCTCCCTTCTGCTGCAGGTCTAAGTCTACTTGTGATACCTTGACCTGTGCAGCTCGGTCTGCCTCTCTGTTATTAGCATGTTCCTCATTAGCCCGACCCTTGGGTGCATGGGCATCTATATGGCAGACTCTCACATTCAGGTTCTTCACTCTGGCAGCGATGTCTTGCCACAGATCAGCAGCCCAGATGGGTTTCCCTCTATGACTCCAATTCATCTTTTTCCACTGGTCTATCCATCCCCACAGGGCATTGGCTATCATCCACAAATCGGTGTACAGGTAGTGCCTTGGCCATTCTTCTTTTCTGCGATGTCTAGGGCCAATTGGACAGCTTTGAGTTCCGCAAACGGACTCGATTTGCTTTCACCTTCAGTGGCTTCTACCACTTGTCGTGTGGGACTCCAAGCAACTGCTTTCCACTTCCAGCTCTTCCCTACAATACGGCAGGAATCATCGGTGAAAAGGGCATAGCGTGTCTCTTCATCTGGCAACTCATTTTATGGTGGAGCTTCTTCAGCTCGTCTCACTGGCTCTTCTTCTTCTTCATCTGCCAGACTAAAGTTCCCACCTTCAGGCCAATTAGTTATAATTTCCAGAATTCCAGGGTGGTTTGCGTTCCTGATTCAGACATGTTGTGTAATCAAAGCAATCCACTTGCTCCACGTGGCATCGGTGGCATGATGCGTAGAGGGCACCTTTCCTTTGAACATCCAGCTCAGCACTGGTAATCGGGGTGCCAGGAAGAGCTGTGCTTCGGTACCAATTACCTCTGAAGCTGCTCATATGCCTTCATACGCTGCTAAGATTGACCCCAGAACCTCTGTAGCTTTGGCTCCAGAAACCCAGTGGTCGTACTCGTGTCTCGCCAGGCACCTTTTGCCAGAGGCTCCAGGAGGGACCTTTATCTCTAGCTGCAGAGTAGAGTACATTCTTTACATCTGGTCCCATCCTGACTGGTCCAAGAGCCACAGCATGTGCAATTTCTTGCTTGATCTGCCTGAAAGCTTGTTGTTGTTCAGGACCCCATTGGAAATCATTCTTTTTATGGGTCTCAAAGTAAAGAGGGCTCACAATCTGGCAGTACTCTGCGATGTGCATCCTCCAGAAGCCTATGGCTCCCAGAAAAGCTTGGGTCTCTTTCTTATTTGTCAGTGGAGCCATTGCCACGATCTTATTGATGTCATCAGTTGGAATCTGGCGCCTTCCATCTTGCCATTTCACCCCTAGGAATTGGATCTCTCTGGCAGGTCCCTTGACTTTTCTCTTCTTTATGGCAAAACCAGCCTCGAGGAGAATCTGGATAATCTTCTGTCCTTTGTCAAAGACCTCTTCTGCTGTGTCCCCCCATACAATGGTGTCATCGATATACTGGATATGTTCTGGGGCCTTACCCTTCTCTAATGTAGCCTGAATCAGTCCATGACAGATGGTTGGACTGTGCTTCCACCCCTGGGGCAGTGGATTCCAGGTGTATTGAACGCCCTTCCAGGTGAAAGCAAACTGTAACTTGCACTCTGCCGCTAAGGGAATGGAGAAAAATGCATTGGCAATGTCAATGGTGGCGTACCACTTCGCTGTCTTGGACTCCAACTCGTACTGGAGCTCCAACATATCTGGTACTGCTGCACTCAGTGGCAGTGTGACTTCATTTAAGTCACGATAGTCCGCAGTCAGTCTCCATTCTCCATCAGACTTGCATACAGGCCAGATAGGGCTATTGAAGGGTGAATGGGTTCTGCTGACCACCCCTTGGCTTTCCAGCTTCTGAATCATCTTATGGATGGGGACAACAGCATCTCGATTTGTCCGATACTGTCGCCGGTGTGCGGTTGTCGTGGCTATTGGCACTTTTCGATCTTTAACTTGCAGTAATCCCACTACAGAAGGGTCTTCTGAGAGGCCAGGAATGGCAGACAATCGCTTGGACTCCTCTTCAGTCACCGTGGCTACACCAAAAGCCCACCACTACCCCTTCAGGTCCTTGAAGTACCCTTTCCTTAGGTAATCCATACCTTGAATGCAAGGGGCTTCTGACCCCGTCACAATGGAATGCTTTTCCCATTGGTCTCCTGTTAAGCTTATGTCGGCCTCTACAACTGACCACTCCTGAGACCCTCCTGTCACTCAAGAAATACAAACAGTCTCTGTACTCTTATGCTCTGATGGCATTAATGTACACTGAACACCAGTATCTATCAAAGCTCGGTATCTCTGAGGATCCAATGTGCCAGGCCATCGAACCCACACAGCCCAGTAAACCCGATTGTCTTCTTGGTCCCTCTCCTTCTCCTGGCAGAAGGCAGGGCCCCTCTATTGGTCTTGATCAGAGCAATCGTTGATGGACTTTGGCTTTGGTTTCTTGGAGGCTTTTTTGTCATCAGGGAGGTGGATCTCCATCTTCTTGCCTTTCGGCAATTGCGGTTTCTTGTCTAAAGATTCTGCATTTATCCCGTAGACAACTTTCTTGTCAGTGTCCTTCTGTCTCAGCTCCTTCACTCTAGCTTCAAGCTTGTAAGTGGGTTGGCCACCCCACTTCTTCATGTTCTCTCCTTTGCTGCATAGGTATGCCCATAGTTGGCTATGTGACTGACGCTTAGGGTTTTCCTTCCCTCTTCGTGGGGATGATGAAGATCGTGAACGAGACTAAGATCAAGGTCCAGGTCGTCTTGGTCTATCCCACCATGATCGTTCCATTGGCCTTTCTCTGTAATCTCTATAATGTCTGTCATCTCTGTCTCTAGGATAGTCCTCATACCTGGAATATTCATAATGTCTCTCTCTTCTTTCCCTATCGTAGGTAGGTCGGTATAAGGAATTGGAGGAGTCTTCCAGACTTTCTGCTACGCGCCTTATCCAACAACACATGGCTTCCACGCTTGGTTCACCCATCCTTGGTTCATATACAGTTATCAAGCAGTAGGTGTATGGTTTAGGGGCACCTTTAATCACCTTTTTCCACATGGGCTGCATGCAGGGGACACGTTCTGGAGCTAGGATGTCATAATAGTCTGGATCAGAATAGATGATCTCCAACATGGTTAATACCTGTAGGTATTGGATCATAGAATCATAGAATCATAGAATTATCTGGGTTGGAAGAGACCTCCAAAATCATCAAGTCTAACTCTTAATCCAACACTATCATGATTACTAGATCATGGCACTAAGTGCCACATCCAGTCTTATTATAAAAACTTCCAGGAATGGTGAATCCACCACCTCTCTGGGCAGGCCATTCCAATGCCTGATTACTCGTTCTGTGAAGAACTTTTTCCTGATATCCAGCCTAAACCTTCCCTGGCAGAGTCTAAGCTCGTGCCTTCTTGTTCTGTTGCTGATTGCCTGGGAGAAGAGACCTACCCCCACCTGTCTACAACCTCCTTTCAGATAGTTGTAGAGTGCAATGTGCTCACCCCTGAGCCTCCTTTTCTCCAGGCTAAACAACCCCAGCTCCCTCAGCCTCTCTTCACAGGGCTTGTGCTCAAGTCCCTTCACCAGTTCTGTTGCTCTTCTCTGGACCCGCTCCAGCACCTCAATATCATTCTTGAACTGAGGGGCCCAGAACTGAACACAATACTCAAGGTGTGGCCTCACCAACGTCGAGTACAGGGGAAGGATCACTTCCCTCATCCTGCTGGCCACACTATTCCTGATTCAGGCCAGGATGCCATTGGCCTTCTTGGCCACCTGGGCACTGATGGCTCGTGTTTAGCCTCCTGTCAATCAGTACCCCCAGGTCCCTTTCCACCTGACTGCTCTCCAGCCACTCTGTCCCCAGCCTGTAGCGCTGCATGGGGTTGTTCTGGCCAAAAGTGCAGGACCCAGCACTTGACCTTGTTGAACTTCATCCCGTTGGACTCAGCCCATCTCTCCAGCCTATCAAGGTCCCTCTGCAGAGACCTCCTGCCTTCCGGCAGGTCGACACTCCCTCCCAACTTGGTGTCATCCGCAAATTTACTTATGATGGACTCAATCTCCTGATCTAAATCATCGATGAAGATGTTAAACAGAACTGGACCCAACACTGATCCCTGAGGGACACCACTGGTGACCGGCCACCAGCTGGACGCAGCCCCATTAACCAGCACTCTCTGGGCCCAGCCATCCAGCCAGTTCTTAACCCAGCTGAGAGTTCACCTGTCCAAACCATGGGCTACCAGTTTATCCAGGAGTATGCCATGGGAGACAGTGTCAAAGGCTTTACTCAAGTACAGATAGACTACATCCACAGGCTTCCCTTCATCCACCAGGCGGGTTACCTGATCATAAAAGGAAACCAGGTTGGTCAGACAGGACCTGCCCCTCACAAAGCTGTGCTGGCTGCGTCAGATCCCATGTCCATCCTGAAGGTGCTGTGTGATTGCACTCAGGATGATCTGTTCCATAACCTTGCCAGGCACTGAGGTCAGGCTGACAGGCCTGTAGTTGCCCGAGTTCTCCTTGCAGCCCTTTTTGTGGATTGGCGTGACATTTGCCAACTTCCAATCATCTGGGACCTCCCCAGAGAGCCAGGACTGTTGGTAGATGATGGAAAGTTGCTCGGCAAGCTCTTCTGCCAACTCCCTCATCACCCTAGGATGGAATTCATCAGGTCCCATTGATTTGTGTGGATCCAGGTGGCTCAGTAATTCATAGACTGTTTCCTCCTGGAACACAGGGAAGTCATTTGGTTTCCTGTCTCTACCTGTGAGCTCCGGAGGCCAGTTATCCTGAGGGCCACCTCTCCTACTGGTGAAGACTGAGGCAAAGTAGGTGTTGAGTACCTCAGCCTTCTCCTTCTTCTGCAGTATTCCACCTTCTTGAAGAGCTTGACAGATATTCCTTAAACGGGTATCTCACCCTCACAGCTTGGAGGATTCGGATGCCATTCTCTCCCTTGCCATTTCTTGTTCTATTACAGGATCTTGGGCAAGAGATCCCAATTCTTGTGCTTCATGACCTTCAATCACATGACTAATAGCTGCATTGTCCCAGCATTGCACCAGCCAAGTGAGGATTTGTTCACCAGGCAAACAACTGTAATCTCTTCGTAAATCTCGAAGATCTCTTGCGGTCAGTGATTGTGTAATTTCACTTTCTCGCATTATTTCTTGTCCATCTCTCCCGCATAGAATATTTTCCACTTGTCTTTGTACTCTTCCGCTGTTACATGGAACCGCTCCCACTTCCTCTCTGTATCTCTCATGAGGAGGTGGAGACCGAGCGTGCTGTGGGGATGGACTTCTATGTCACTCATGCCGTGGAGATGGACTTCTACATCGTTAACCATACCCAACAGATAGAGGTAGCGAGTAGCCTTTTGGGTGCTGAGATGAAGGCCTCAACCAATCATCAGGTGACAATAATTGTCTCTCAGGTCGAGGGGAATGCTTTTGCATCTTCTGAAATACTAAATATGTAGTCAGGATATAAATCATCTAGTGACAATACACCACGGGTTGTTTGTACTGTTGCCTTCTTTCCTCTTGATACCACTCTACTTTCCTTTGGATGCACCCCTAGTTCTTTTGGATGCACCCCCTTTTTTTGCAACCATTTCTTCCTCTCTGGCAGTCGCTCCTTCCTCGCTCACAGCCCCTGCTTTGTCCACTACTGTCTGCATGGTTGGCATAAGTCCCTCTGCTCCTTCTTCTTCTTCTTCTTTTTCTTCTTCTTCCATGCATTCCAGTTGTGGAGATGGGTCTGTAATTTTTGCAGTCTCCCTCAGCAACGTCTTCTTTTTCTTTATAAGAGCAACAACGACTTTCCTGTTTTTAACTTGAGTCCAAGTTCTAGTAGACTTAGTAGAGACAGCTTCAACTTGGCATGGTTGTTTGGGTTCCTGTCTCGACCTTAACTTTCTGACAGTGATCTATTGCAACACAATAAACATTAGACAAAACCAGTACAAAGCATAGAATTGCATGTTTGGATTATCATATGAAAGACACATTTCCCTGAAACAACGCATCATCTCATCAGGGTTGAACACCTGCTCTGGCACAAAGTCCCAAGCAATAGGAGGTGTCACACATCCTACCAGTTTACTAAAATCCAACCATGCTCCCTGCCATCCAAAGACTGGCCTGTCCAAGGTCCTTCCCAAAGCTCCAGTGATTCTTCTCAAGGTTCCTCCACTTTTATAACAAGGGAACAAATGCAGCACAACCGTTCCAATCTTAAATAGTATTTCTGCTGCCTTAACCACTAATATCATTGTTGCTAGACAATTTAAGTATTTGTTAGAGCTAATCTTAGGAGTTCTTTCCACCAAACCCTGAATGACACCATTATGGAGACTATATACTAGGCTGTCAATGTAAAAATTGAGGAATGGAAGCCATTCGTTCCATCCATATGAACGGCTGCGTCTCCCAATAGGATATCCTGTGACAAGTACGAAACCAGCTAGAACAATGGAAAAAGTTAGCAAAAAGGACATTGTTATTATTTTCCTTTATAAACAAGGTTTTCTTATCTGCTTTCCCAGACTCTGGCACCGTTACCGGACACTGTTTTCAAAACAAACCAAGGTCAAACATCAAAACCATCCTCTGCTACCAAAATCTGAGCTGGTTTGACCCAGCTTTCCCAAGCTCTCCAACCGCTCAGTCTGCCTCTCTCCCAAAACTTACCCCCTTTCAAAGGGAAAAAACTATGGAAGAAACCAAAATCACACTATATATATATATTTCTATATTTTTCTAAATACAAAAAACTACACTGCAAGGATATCATGCAAAACTCCCAAGAAAGGGAAAAGGGGAAGGGAAAAATGGAAGAAAGGACAAAAAGGATCTATATAACACCCAGCATACAACTATAACACCCGATAACTAACAAAGTAAAGAACTAGAAAAATCTCACCACTTCCCTTGAGGAAAGCAGAACAGCTAAATCTGACCCAGGACTGTTCCCCACCACGTGTGGGTAGACAACAGCAGTCGCTGCAGGCCACAGCTCCAGACAGGACCAGCAGCAACGGAACTCTTGCTCTCCAGCCTCCTGAAAGAAGAAGACGAGCATATCCCCTTATCTACACCTTATTTATAAGTTGTGTTACATTAAAGGAAGATATGGAATTCTTCCGTGGATCCTGAACTCCGTTGTTAAGGATGATCTGTAAAGGCCATTTTTTTTTATTTTTAGGGAAGATGTGAAAAATCTAAAAGTCAATCCACTATAGTCTTCATTTAAGGTCTCGTTAAAGGAATCTCAGTTCTTTCAGATCTCTCTTTGTGTGTATAGAGAAATGGATTTAGTGTAAATAACATGCTTATGGGAGCTAGCAGCTATTTGCTTGTACAATGAGGTAGGTGACAAGAAGATACTTCTGATGTAATTAAAAGAATGGGAAATCCATTTATCAACTACTCAGTAAGGTAAATGTTGGAGATACTGAACGATTTACTTTGATGGTATGCATTTTTGAATTTATTGGATGCTTGCTTCTTTCATAATGTAAATTATGTATCATTAATCTTGCTGGGAGGCTGGTGTCTTCAAGTTAATTTAGTGATTATCTTCATAGATAATCTACCTGCTAGGAAAGTATGATGTAATCAATATAGGGAAGTAATCTGGCCATCAATGATTAATGTATGTACACGTACAATATACTCCCCACCACACTTGACCTCTCCTCTGAGAGGCATTCACATTTGTGTTTGGTAGTGAAATATTTTATTTCACATCTTTTGACACCAGATGTTGATTCCAGTTAAGATTTATAATGGCAATGTGAGTACATTGATTGATTCCCACACTCATCTACCCAAACATTTCTAAGATGTGGGAAATTAGCACTGACTCTCCATGAAGCCAAAGCCGTGAATCAGTGTGCACTGCAAGATCAGGGCTGTGACCAGTGTTGGAAGGATCAATTGATTCTTGATTCAAGAAAGCAATTAAGCATATGCTTAACTTGAGCACATGTATGGTAATCAGCCACCACAAACCCTATATGCCTTTATGATAACGCACTGATACCCTTGAGAGGTTGGTTCAGAGTCCATCCTACTGATCTGCAAATTTCATAAAGTTGCTATAGGACTGAAATGGGTGGAAGGTAGTGAGCTGAGCAGGGAGATCTGGTACCCATTTATTTGCTAGGTAAGTGTGTACACACTTGCTTCTGCAGTACATGAATGCTCTGGATCTTTACTCCAGATTACTAGGTAGAATGCTTATGTGTGACTAGCCAGTGAATTTGTTCTCAGCCGCAGCCTTGAGGCCACACCTGGAAACACTAGCGTGTCAGATATTACAGGCTAAGGGTGCTGGAAAGATGAGATTCAGTGCTTTCCTGAAGGTAGAAGCTACTGACCCTTAGTCAGCTTCAGGAGCTAATAATCTTTCCTTCCAGCTTCGTTGCATTTCTGACCTGATATTCCTGTTACAGCAATAAAAGAGGGAGAAAGGGTGTACGTGAGTTCGATGAAAGCTGTAGCTTAATAAGAAAGTAAATTGATTTGGAGAAAGTATGGTTCTGTCTGTGTCTAGTCCCCAGCCATGAAGTTTTGACAAATGCTGATAAAGAGCATTTTGAGTTCTGTCTGTGAATTTGCTGGTTCTAATTGGAGCTGGAAATAAAATTATTAATACTTTCCAGTAGCAGATACTTCTACCATGGTTTTAAACCAAAAGGATTCTTTGGTTCAAAGTCTGTTCTCAGGAGAATTGTTGCCTGATGAGACAGATAAGTCACCTGTGTAATTCTAATGAAATTAAAAGATCAATATCTGATCTCTGTTACTGTTATTTATACCATGTAAATGACAGTGGAGCATGTTCTGTTTTCTTATTCCAAGGAAGACCATAGTCCAAAAGTTTAGAGAAGTAACTGAACTTTGGATTGTCCATCTGGAGTTGATTTTTGAAATGTTACGGTTTAGTAATCGCTGAAGCTGATGTGTTCTAGAAAGAGCTGTCTCCCTTTGTGACCTTCTAATGCCTAACTATTCTGCCCTATTCCATTTTTTATTTCACACCTCTTACCTTTGCATTTGGACACCATTGGCATAACACCTTGAAAAGTGATTGAATTCAAAAGACTCCAACTTTCTCCCTAACTTGAGTTTTATAGAAACGTATTTTTTGCTGCAGCTAGCTGGCCTCTTTGAGATTGCTTTCTGACAGTAACCTGGGAACGCTGCAGCCTATTATCCTATAGGATCAAAGGACAAGTTTTTTGGTCAGTGGAATCTTTTCTAATCTTATATCAGCCACAGTAGCAGAGAATCTGCACACACAGAGCTGAACCAATTGGGGCTTTATGATGTAAAGGGTTATTTCATTATTTTTTCACCTTAGAAGGTGTAGCGTGAGAGTTGACTTGGTTTTTTTCACATGATTTAGCAGGAGATAAAAATGTGTACATCATTTTAGATATGTAGACAACAGATGTTATGTGGCCTTCTGCTGCCCCACAGAGCATGGAGTAAGGTCTTACATTAAAAACAAACGGATGGTTTTACCTGGGCGCTTACAGGATCAACAGGTTCTCATATCCAAAACCATCTGGGTCCTCACAATTCATGTTCACTTGCTTTCGGTGCTTTAATTTTCCGTAAAGAAATTTTCCAAGAAACCAGTGTCTCCTATTGATCATGCCTAACAACGTGTTGGACAGAGAGTCAACAGAACTGGGATCTGAAGCACAGCTATTCCCTCCCCCATCTTCTCTGTAACATCTAATGCAAGACATATTCCTGGAGTACAGCAAGCACATGGATTCTTGCTCCGAGGAGGATATTGTACCCTACATCCTTTTAGCCCATGACTTTGTCATAAGAGCTGTCACTTTGGAGATAGGACACTGAGATTAATTTTCTCTCTGTCTGAAAATATTTGAAGCTGCATCTCCCACACTAATGGTGTGAATATCAGTCAATCAAATACCGAGGGATGAATAATTTCTTTTTCCCCTCAAAACTATACCAGTTCATAGAGAAAAAATGGATGGGGAGAAGGGAAGGAGATTATTATCTCATAGTTAAAAAACTACAGGGGACATGGGAGAAATATTTTGCTTCAGTAAACCTTATGTGTATATTAGCTGAAATTATACAGGCACCAGAACTCGGTTCTCCTCTTTGCCAGGTGGGTGGCACAACCCTCCGTGTTTCCGTGAATTTCCTGAGACAGCAAAGGTTGTAAAATGTTGGTGTTATACCATGCTTGACTCTGGCTGCAAGGGCCAATTCCTTTTGAGAATCTAGCACTGACTTTTTGCAATAGCTGGATGTTTTATAATTAGTAATTACGGAAATTATTTATTATAATTTGCATATTTATCTATTCCATTCTCTTAGATGAGTAATGATAGCTCAGGATTTAATTATCACAAATGCATAGCCTTCTCTCCTCTAATTTTAGTCTGTTACACCTGTCTCTCATCTGCTATGCTTATCTTCATGACAATGTGAATGGAATATATCTGTCTTCTATGCCTTTCCATTCCTGATATTTCTATACTCTGTGTCAATGGCTATTTTATTCTGTGAGCTGTTTCAGTTTGTTACACCACTCTGTAAAACTTCTTGGAAGCTGCACATTTTTTGTCTGCTTGATGTTGTTTTCCCCTAATTTAATATGGTGTTAAAAATACAAATAAACCCACATTTTAGCTCTAATAATTTTAAGCACTATCTCTTCTCTCTTGAGATCCTTATTTTTATAAATATTTTCTGAATGCAAAGTGAATGGAAAAGTCGTGCTAAAGGAGAAGCTGACAACAACACAGAGTAGAAATTTTGAACTTTTCCACTTGCAACTAGGCCAAATCTGTGGTTGAAAAAAGTGCTGAAAAACTTTCTGATGACAGGCTATGTCATTAAACTTCTTGTCTCCTTCATTTTCTTATAAATGTGGCAATGCTACAAAGACAGTGTTATGATTTACTCCTTTTTGATTCTCTTGTGCTTGACTTAATTTTGATGATTGATGCACAGTTTATGAAGCTTTTTATTTTTTTATTTTAAACAGCAATATCTCCCCCTCAAAATGGCTGAGTGTTTTAAATTCTTCAAATTTTGCTATGTTGTCAATTCTAGCTGGATGCCAAAAGAATATCCTGACTTTGACACTGTCTTACAGTAGTGAAAATAACTTTCTTGAGGTCTGAAGATAAACAAGAACTGGTTGCAACCATTTAGCTATGTGTGTAGCCCTTAAAGTGTGACACAAAAGAAGATAGCAACAACAGTCATTTTTTGTACTTCTCTTTATATTCCTTTCCTAAACCAGAATGTACATAAGAAGCTTTTTTCTATGTAGTGTCCTTAACAGCTGCCAAAGAATAAAATCATAAAGCTAAACCTCTTTGCTGAAATAATGTCCAAGACTAATTCATCTATCACATGGCACTCTACACGTGGACACACAAAAGATGTTTATGGGAGTCCCCCATGGGTAGAATCACTGCAAGTGATTGGTATATGAAACAAATCCTGGCATAGTGAAGTTAGAAAATACAGTATCTGCTTAGAGGTTCTTACTGGGATACATGTACCTCATTCAAATCTACTGGGTTATATATTGTTAAATTTGCAAAGGAATAGGATTGTGACTATGAAAATGAAGCTAGATACCTAGGAACAAACAAGCAGCAATTTTCCTGGGATATGGCATTGTAAGTGGAGAGGGTGCAATGCCAGTCAGATGGGAGGTTGTAGTAGCTGTTTAAAATCAACTGGGTTTAATCAGTCAAGCAGCATGTTTGCAAGAAGTGTGATTTTCTTCTCAATCTAGGTTGGGCAGCAGGTTCCCTTATAATGAATTCCACAGCATTGCCGGCCTCCAGCCATTAGTGCTGGGCTGGTGGATTTATCCTGCATCAACGTGGTGAGCCTGAGGTTCAGATATAAGCCTTTCCTATTTATTGTGAATGATTCTTCAAGATTTCAGAGTTTATAAAAATTTGGAGCTGTCTTACACTGAGTATGATGGCACTGCTAATTTAAGTTCGTGTATAAGTCCAAGATGTATTATGGCTGCATAGTGGACAAGGAGTAGAAGGAATGAAGAAGTTCTTGCAGTGGTGCAGTAGCATCAGAATCTTCCTTCACCCCTTTGCCTCTGTGAGATGCTAATGTTGATGAACAATAATAATATGAGCATCACTCTGCTAGTACAGATGGAAAAACTTGTATCTTCAACAACGCTACTGGAAATAGTAGGCTACTATGAGCACAGGTGAATTTCCACTCTATTTAGATTCCCATAAAATACTAAACACCTTCACAGTCCCAGTCTTTTATTTCAAGATGCTCAATGATCTAAGCCCATATCCAAAAAGTCACCTAAAACTTCAGGCTTAGAGTGTCAAAGGCTTCTTTCCTCCACTACAGGTAAATTTTCCCCAGCAAGAGTGAAACATGTATGTTGGAAAAAGAAGTGTTACAGGATCAGACTTTGATCATGATGGACCTCAAAACCAGCCCAAGTATCACTACAATTCATAATGGTACTTGCTATTGGTAAGACATCTGACATACAGAAAATGTTCGGTAAGCAACTGAAAAATAAAACATGAGAATCTCGTCTTCTCTGAGTAGTAAAGCAAGAATCAGAGAATCTCCTCTGATGGTTATGTTATGTTATGTTATGTTATGTTATGTTATGTTATGTTATGTTATGTTATGTTATGTTATGTTATGTTATGTTATGTTACTTAAGGTGCTTCTAGAACATGTGACAAAGCTACAGTAGAAGAGGAAATTTGAGAATCTGAACAATATAATCTCCCATGTTTCCCCTTGGTTTCCATTTTCAGTTTTTAGAATTAAAGTATGTTCTGATGTGAAAAGTTTTTGAGCAAGGCATTCTTTTCTAGGAGAAGTCACTCTAGTTTTATTTCATCTGCAGTGTTTTCTGAAATATTGACTCTAATCAGAGCTGGTGGCAGGTCTTTGCAGCAAAACAGACATTAAACAGTTCAAAAAATCCTCTTTTCTAGCCTAGAATTTGTGTAGGGAAAAAAAATCCTTCAAGAAAGCAGAATTCCAGAATCTCAGATTCCAAGATTTTTGCATTCAAAGCATGAAGAAGGCATCTCTTCCTACAGCCTCAGACTTGGAAACAGAGCAAATGGGGTCTTACGCAAGACTGTGACACAAGAGCTGAATTTGCTGCACAGCAAAAAGCATTGCACATGCAGATTCTAGGAAATTCTGAGGAAAATGGTAACTGTAATAAATGCATCCCGGGTATAAGACTGAACCCATACTAGTCTCTTTACAGCTTGAATAGAGATATACAGCAAAATATTTTCAGGAGATCTCTAATCCTGTAAGATCAGGGCTATGTTAGACAAGATCCAAGCACAAATGACATCAAGTTAAAAGGCAATTGAAAAGAGAACTGAGGAAATGAAGCTGAAGCCAAAGTTTCAGGAGAAAACACTTCATAGCTTAGAGGCACAGTCAGCGCTCTTTCCTGATAAGAAAAAGTTAACAAAATAAATGTGACAACACATTCCTCTCGACAGATGGTTGAAATTTTAATACATCCTACTGATGTTACTGTTTTAAAGGGGCTGGAAATCCTCTTCCTATTTCAGCCACCAAACCATCTTTTCAGTTTTCAGTTTTCCCACCTGTAAAATGGAGACAATTGAAATGTATATTTTTATGCTGGCTTTTATTCAGCAGCTGAAGATTTCTGTGGATCTTGTGAAATGGAGGAAATTGAATGTAAATGCTTTTAATGTTATTAGAGGCTTCACAAGGTAGGTGGGATGCAGGTGAGTAACATGCTTATATTTCTGGTAAATGAAGGCACACAACCACTGTGTGACTTTGCTTTGGTACAAGAACTGAGGAAGACAAGGTTTAGGGTGTCTCCAAGCACTCTGCAACGTGGGAGAGCTCCCCGACAAATAGACTCAACTGTTCTGGCTCTATCTAATTTTAATATACTAAATATTATTCAGTATTTCTTGCCCATCCAAAGAGAAATCTATAGCTCGAGCAATGAACCCTGAGATGAATTTTAAGCTAGGCAAGCAGAGGGGAAGATACGGAAAAAAACCTCTGTATATCTTATGTCTTGTTGATTACACAGCTGTAGAAAAGAAACCCATGTTTCTGCTGTCTCCTTAGACTGCCCCTTAGCCAACATGAGATTCCTCTAATTTTGCTGTCTCACTCATACTAGAGCTAGTGTCATTCCAGCTTAGACTGAGCTCACAGACGAGCTTCCAAACTTTCAAAAAAATGTAAGCACCAATTTCAGGAATGCATTTAGTAACAGCTGTTTCTGTTTTTCTGTTAAATTTTTGGAGTCCTGTGCTAGCTTCAGAATAATAAAACTCTGCTAGTCACCTAGGAAATTTTCTTCTCAAATCGCATTCAGCAATCAGCTACAATGTCCTGATAACTATACCACCTTCCTGAAAAATCTTGAAGACTTTAACTCCCATGAAAAATGAGACATCACATTCGAGACATTAGACATGTATCTTTATGTGTTCAAAAATAGCTGATATCTGAATCAAAAAGCAGATACCAGTTTGTTTTTGCTGTCGTCAGTTGCTGTAACACATCAAGACCAGGATTTCAGTCCACTGCTACGCTGCTAAGACAATTTCTGCCAGTTAATGAAAGATATTTTCTTATGTATCAAATAGTGGTGAAAGGAGAAACTAATATTGATTTTTTTTTCAGGGTAAGTAATATAATATGAGTCTACTTTTTTCTACATTTTGCAAAGTTGCATCCATTTTTTTTACTTTGCCACTGGCAAATCTCATTTCAGAATTTCTAGGTATTGATTCAGTTTCTCCCAGCAGTGAGCCCAGTCAACACAAGAGCTGCTTAGAACCATTGCGGAATAAGAGGAGTTGAGACATTCTGGCTTGTGCAACGCTGGAGAAGCATGGATGGATAGAATGGGTTTGAACCTTTTGCACTACAGCAACTGCTTCTTCAAAAAAAACCTGCAGCAGTTTCATGTCAGTAGTGTAAACAGCATGATGCTGTGGGGAATATCAGTTTTCTTTCAGAATCCCACAATCTGTCTTGTGAGTGTCTTCTCCAGCTGTTGTGGGTCAGCTTACTGGTCTCCCCAGCACTCTATTCTTCCCAAACAGAGAAAATCCAGATTCCTCCTGATCTTACTGACAAACGGGTCATTTTGTTTTCTAGCATTATCAAGTGTACCATCTCAGTGGCATTTTTTTTATTATTGATTTAAATGCACTTAAGTGTAAATAACTCTTCTGAGGGAATGTATTCCTGGTTTTCTGAATTCCAGGTGTCCAGTTACAGATGGGAGATGTTCCCCAAAATATTTATAACTGATCATGATATGGATAAGCTGCAGGTTGAGGTTCTGAAGAAGAGCCTATCAAAATGAAACAGAAAAAAAATAGAGTCCCACTGACTTTTAGAAGGCTTTAAATCTGGCACATTAAAAGCAGATTGAAAAGGTATGTCTCAATTTCAGTGTCAAAATGAAATTAGCTGTTAACCTGTGAGTTCAGAAATCTCACTGGGGTAAACAAAGGTCTTCAGTCAAATCTTCGTAGTTCATATCCTTGTATCTGAAGGGCTTATGTAGATTTGCAACAGAAGTACTAAGGTTCTTATAAGTGAAGGTTGAATGATAATATGTATGTGTGATAATACCAGAAGAAACAGAAGAGTTAAAAGAATGTCAGGAATTGTTAACCAAGGAAAATACATTGTTAACCAAGGAAAAATCAAATCTGTATAGCTTGATGAGAATATTATTTACATCAAGACCAGAACCTTGCCTTTGATAAGGCCACAGCACAAATGACTTCTCAGCAGAAGCCTTGTCTCTGATAGCAGGAGAAAGGCAACACACTATGGCATGCTGTGTGCCATTTTTCTCTCTACTTGGCATCTCAACAGAAACTTTTCCTAAGATTCGTGGAAGATGGAGCAAAAAAGTATCCTGAGGCAAAATAAAAGATCATGATACCTGGTGCTGTTCAAGCTATGACTGAAATGATGCTGGGTGATGAGGTTTCTGTATTTATTCCTTGGGGAAAACAGCTGGTATTTGGTAGCTTGTCTTTATTAGGATTTTTTTCCTACTTTTAGCCTGTAGTTCCCTGAAATGAAGCATGGTGTTTATATCACCATACTTAAAATACAGGAAAACTTTCATTGAGGGAGAAAGCCCCATAGAAATCCTTTACATTCAGAACAGCAAAAATTAGGCTCAGATCAAAATTAATTCTTGTAGGTAAGCAGCGCCTGCTGCTTTCAGGGCTGGAATTAAGACCAGAATTTTGTAGATCAAATAATATTTGCTGGAGGAGCTATAGACACGTTTGCTCTCTTCACCTCCCGTAGTTATAACTGCCAACATAGTCACTGTATTACGAAGGTGCGACCTGCAGGGAAAATGTTTTGTGGGCATTTTGCAGTAAAAATGTGTTCACTTTACTTTTCTAGAAGTGAAGAGGTGTCTCTGTCTGCAGGACTGGATGCTTATTTTCACCAGGCATTACTTTAAGGGATGAGTGGTCATTCAGCTGAGCGTCCTCTAATGTTGTTAACTGAGTTAAGTGCTTGTACAAACCCAACAGTAATGGCTAAACCATTTGAAAATCACGAATCATTTTCAGGATATGGCAAAATGCTGCCTCCTACACACTCACTCAGACCTGCAGCCTGACATGTCTTCTTCTCTTAAAGCTCCATTTCTCTATGTCTTTCCGACCTGGTCTATTTTGTCAAGTCATGTAATGTCATGGCTGTGACAGTCTCATTTCCAAAATCTTCAGCACCCACTCCTGACTTCAGTTTTTCTCAGAAAAACTCTTTGCTTCCCCTACAACAACTTCTTAACTGTAGCTAGTGTCTACAAAAACCCTTACACCAAAGCATTTAATTTTTGTAGCCATGTTATTAAGGCCATAAAATCTACAAGCATGAATTGTGTTCTGGGAATGATTTTCTGATAGAAAATCCAGTTTCTTCATAGTCCAAATGTTCTGAAGAAAAAGATAATTAAAACATTTTGTTCTGGCTTTGGTCACCTACAAACATATTAATTACCGTAATGTGTAATGTCTATTATATGCTGGAAGCGTATTTTAACTTTATTCAGTGGGTCTAATTTGAATCATTTAAATAGTGTTTTCAACTGCACTTTTTATTGACTTTTGACTCTTTTTTCTAATGTAGGACCCATTATTGCATGAAAACATATGTGCTGTATAAATGTATAAATGGGCCACCTAAATGAACTTGGTATGTTTCTTTTCATACAACTGGCTGCAGCTGAGTAATTGGCACTAAACTCTGAACCTCACATTGTGCTCCTCTGATTTGGAGACGTATATGTAAATGTTTAAGAGACTCTGCTAGTTAAGCTAGGACTATGTAATGAGGCTCTGGAGAAAGGTTTTCTGAATCCTGTTTTTGGATGAAAGTGTATGGAATCTGCCTAAGCTTCATGCTGCAGTACTGGTGTCTTGGCAACCACTTGTACATTGCACATTTGTTTACAACCTAGCTACTTAAAAGGGTGTATTATGTAAATGCTGTTGGTTGCTATCAATATGTTTGGTTGGGTAAGTAAAATGCAGACAACTGTATACTAAAAAGGCCCCCTTATGAGTTATTTGGAACCAACTGATGTTTTACAGAAGCTCATGTTTTGCTGTACAAAACTGAGAGGGAAACTGAACGTTGAGGAAAGGAGACTTGCAAGACTCCTTGGCTCTTACGGTTACTGGACAATGTACCCAAAACAAAATATCCTAGGTCAGCAACAAGGGATGATATTCATAAATTCAAAGGTGTACAGTGTGGGCTTCCATAACTGAGCTAATTTTATACACTTTTATAAACACGGAAATGTGGTCTATATGTGGAGCTTAGAATATAATATTAAACAACACTGTCAGCAAACTGTTTGATCAGATCAGTCATGGTTGTAAATTTCATTGACTATAGATTTTCTCAATTTTTTGTGATTACATACAGGTTACAGGCAACAAACTTAGAAATGCCAGCATGTGGTCAGCTGAACCTAAACCCCTTTGCTTCTTAGCAAATACGTGTTGCATATGCCAGATCATAAAATCCAATGCTTCAATATTTTCTTGAAAGTTACTGCTTATATTCATCAGAGGATTTCAAAGAACTTTTCAGGCACATATTATGGCTAAAAGTATTACTAGTATTATGACTAAAAAGTATTACTAGTGCCATATAACTGGGAGTAGACTGTAATCAAGAGGTTACTATTAAAACTGTTTGTATTGATGCAGTTGTTAGAAATGCACTTAAAAAATGGTTGTAACTTTAAATATAAAACAAAAGATTTAAAACACCCCAGCTAATGAGTGGATCAGTGCCTGTATCAACAAAAATTGAGCACAGTGGCTGTTATATAGCCTATGCTTGGCAGCTGGAATGAGATGTTTTGTGGGGGGCACAAAGCTAAATTGCTAGGCTCAAATTTAATGTAGATTCCTTCAAGCAACCCTTCCTATAGTTCCTTTTCTAGTCTGTGTTTTTGCAAGCACATGAGCAGATGTGCAGTTTGTTGGAGTCTCAGGGACTCAAGGAGGTGTATACCTCTTCACTTGGTCTTTCTTGCAAACAAGTTTATTTGTCATTTGCATGCTGCATTGTATGACCTTTGCTTTCCTTGGTGTGAAATATGAAAAAAAATCCTCAGGTGTCAAAGATCAGTGAAAGTAAATAATTTGCTTAAATGCACAAAAGGAAATGGTGACAAAGCTGAAAAAACTTCCAGGCCCTCAGACTTCTTTGTAATAACTTTTTATAGCGTTCCTTTTCAGAAAGAGCTCCCACACCACACATTCTCCAGTGTTTTTAGGAGAGAACCTGTCTGCCGGACTGAAAGAAGTTCAATTAGAAAATAAAGAAAATCAGCTCTTCGTGATTCCTCACAGGAAAGCTAATGACATATCTCAAATTTTCATACGTGTGTAGTTGAAACTTGTTAATTTTGCTCCATATAAAACAAGAAATCAAGAGCTTGGAAGTAATGAAATATTCATATTATTTATCTTTTTACAAGGTAGACAATTAGTAATTTTATGGTTGAAAGAGCTCATTTTTAAACCTTCCGTGAGGATGTTATTTCTAGACCTATTCTGATGTCAACTTTATTGAAAAAATGAGTGTAACTTGTTCTAAATCTGTTCCATTCTGAAGGGGGAAACAAATCCTTCAAAATCAACAAATTTGGAAAATTGTTTCAGACGATTTGCAAGCCTTATGAACTTACTCTATAGACTTGTCATCACAGTTGAAGCAAAAAGGAAAAGGACTTGCATATTTTCACACTAGGTTTATGCTTCACATAAGTGGTCTTTCTCTGAAAGTCTTGTATGTCTTTTCCCCTTTGAGAGGAAAACTTCCTTTCTTAACCATTTTCTCCTGTAGTAGGTTTTCAGAACCACATTGCACTGAAAATTCACCACCTCTGTTTTGAGTAGACTCATTTGCAAAGGATTCTCTGCTTTTACACAAAAATATAGAAGTGATTGTTCAGTTGAAGCCCTTTTTTTTGTCCTTGAATACAACTCATGAGTTTTCAGATCCTGCTTGAAATCAAGAAAAGTGGTAAGTTCAATCTCTGTCAGTATCTACTCCAAAAGCTTAAATAATATTTACTTAGGACTCTCTCCCCTAAGATTCTCCCCCAAAATCTGAGAAACTGCATCCTTCAAGACTTCATAATAAGCCTTAATTTTCTCCCTGTCTGTTTCTATGCCAAGAAAATAAGTCCAAGGAGATTCAATGTAAAACTTTATCAGAGGGAGAAAAAAAGAATCACAGTAAACAATCCTGATAAGAAAATATGAATAGTAGGATTAAATTCCTGCTAAGACATCCTAAACTACAAATTGCTGATATCTGACTACTACTTTTCCCTGCTTATGTGTCAGGTTTCAGTGTTGATGGTTTTGGTTTGGAGAACATCGTCCTCTGAGCAAATCTTAACATACATGCTGTATGCAGAGCCTTTTGATATTTGAACAGTGGGCTGCTCAAGGGGAATCCTAGCTGCTTCGGAGCTGCTTGTTTTGTCTACCAGCAGATGGTTGTGTTCTTCTTCCTAAACCAAACAAGCTCTCTAGGATTTTTGAAAGGAAAAATATTTATTGAAATTACATTTGCAAACTGGATATAATTTAATAGCTTTGCAGATTTTGTTGACCTGTGCAGTGTAGTTCATCTTACCAGAAAAAGGAAGGTCTGTTAGTACGCATGCTGTCTGAATAGCTGTCAGATCTTACTATGTACAAAATGGGGGCTCAATCACATTGATAGATGTTTCCTGTATTCTATATAAATGAAGGCAAATCTCGCTTCTGGAGGTTAAACTGGAAACTCTTTAATCTCAAAGTAGCAGTTGAACAGTTAAGTTGAAGGAGACTGTCCTTTAAATGCTTGCAGCCAGTAGTTTGAAGGCATCCCAATTATACCCGTACACATCCAGTCTTTTAGCAGAATTACCCCACAAAAAAAACTCTTCCTCATTCTTCATTTTGACACAATGCCTGCCCCTAAGCTCTCTGATACCAACAGACATTTGAAAACTGTGCTTTTAAATGTCTCCTCCATAGTGTGCCTGCTCACAGGCACTAACAAGACAGATGTGGTTGCAGCAGGCTCTAAAGCACAAGCAGCACTAGAGATAGGTAGGTGGCTTATTTTTATTAAGGTATTGAACTACTCACTACTGTTAATTTAACTTGGAGGTTATGTACTTGAAACTTTGTACAGCTGGGCTTTGTGGAGCCCTTATGACCAGTGCTGCAAACCTCAAAATGAGTGCAAAGGAATGAAATGCTGTTTGTGGCCAACAACTTCTAATGCAGCTGTGTTGCTCTATGGTGAACCACAGCACACGAAACTTGGTCATACAGTTTCTAGTTCACGAATTTAATTTCCACCATGACCTTCATTGAAGTGATTCATGGAATGTTTCATCTTTTCACAGCTTGGGCATATTTTATAAATTACAGGAATCAGGACCTGTTACTTCATCATAACAGCTTCCCTGCAGAAGGAGGTTTGAAACAAGTCTCGTCAATGCAATAGAGATAATTTTATGATCAAGACCACCAATGTGTGGTAGACTCCCTAAAATTGATTATGACTTTCAAGATTTTTTTTTTGTTGTTGCCTTGTAGTTGTTTGCCCAATGCTGAACTGCTATGCTTTACAAGGGCTGCTCCCTGAGAGGTGGGAGTATAGTGCTCCTACTTCATATACAACTAACCTGTGTTGAGAAAGCCCTGTATTTGAGTTTAAAAGAACCCCTACTGTCTCTGTGAAGAACTAAAGACCTCTCTCCTTCTTGCATTACTCCTCAACGGAAAAAGCTTTCAGAATTAACTGACTTGGTCCAAAACAGTTAGGAATCTTTTTTAGATCTGCATTTGTAAGCATTGTTTCTGAGGATTTTTGTTGTAAGTTTAACATAATATTGTGCAAGCCTAAATAGGACATACGGAACACTGTATTTTTCTAGATATCCGTGTTAAACAAAGTTTGCCATTATATCCGTTATACCCAATAAGATCTCCAATTTAAACAAAACTTTGATGACATAAAATGTTATCAAAATTTTAAGAATCAGCAACATAGCTGCTCATATATGAGAAGTGGAAACTAAAGGTGACTAGAAATTTGACACTGAGGATTAAAAACATGTAATGGGATAAGAGAAGAAATGGAAATTAGATTAAAAAATCTGCCTGTTACCTTTTGTGTTTCTACACTGTCATCCACCATGACGTTCAATCACCATATCAATAGTATGACAGATGTTAAAGATTGTCATTTCAGCAAAGACTGGTATTTTTAAAAAACTAAAGCCAATTTTAGTCTGTCAAACCGATGTCAATCTGAAATAGCTACATTGATTTTTCTGGATTTACATCGTATTCACACCTGCATTTCCCTATGAGCAGGTCTGAAGGTTTTTTAAGAGAGCTGTTTTAAAGTCCAGTTTTTGGCTACACCTTGTGCAAAGTGGCTCTCATGAGAAACCACATAGCACATAAATGAAAAAGCTGAACATTTGTTACATGGCCTGGTACATGCAGAAACTCCCTGCTTTCAGAATAACAGCCTGTGGCACTCTCGTTAAGTGACTACCAGTGCCAAGGATTGTGATGGGTGTGTGGAGTGCAAAGTAATTATCTCCAACAATTGTGTCTGCTTATTTCTCGCATGAATGGATAACATCTTCAGTGGAGCTGGTCATATATCATTGCTCAGGTTTAAGGGCTGTTGATTGGACAGTGCATGTTTTGTAGCTATTCATAAAGAGAAGAGTGAAAATATGGCCAGTTTCAGATTTTATAACTACATCTGCAGTTCCAGGGTAATTACCTACTAAATACACTCTGAAATCTCCTCTAGATGCAGCAGGTGAAAAGTGCAAAATGTGGAGGATACAGAATGAAGAAATATCTTGGTGTTTACAGATGATTTAGGCACCTATTCCCTTAGTTAAAGCAGCTGTTTGTCAACCAGTATAAGGTTCTAGTCGTATAAAACTCCTACAGTTGATTTTGATTTTCAGATACCCAGATGTAGGCAGGTGCACTCACTGGGCACAGGAGCATGTGCAGGAATAGGAACATCACTTTTTTCCTTACAAAAGAGAATATTTGATAGGATTAGATACGAAACAGCCACCCTGGTTCAGGTAATTGATATCTGGGAGATACTATGGACAAGAAGAACAGTTTAGTAGTTCTGTTTCTGGCAAGAGAGGGGAACTCTGTAGTCCATAAAACCTGGGAACTAAAGGGACACATACATTTATCTGTTTAATGCCTTTTGAGTAAAGGCTAGAACAGAGAAATAGAGTGACCGGGAAGAAAAAAAGCTCTGATTGTAATGATGTATATCACTTCTAAACAGCAAAAACAAAGCAGAAGGATGGCAGGTTTTCCCATCTGACATAAACTCCTGCTGGGAAAATATGGACTAATTATTCGATTTTGGTTTTGTTTTTAAATTTATACATCTGAGAGCTGTTTCGTGGCTTCCCCAGGATGTATTACTAAAGCCACTGTCATTGCGATCATCAAGAGTTGGCCCAGAAGGCCGATGGTAGTAGAAAATAATTAATGTGAGTAGCAGGTTATTTGGGAAAAAGGAGGAAAGAAAAAAAGCTTCTGCCATGCTGACTTCATTTTAAAAGCGAAAAGTGCTTCAATGAGCATTTCAACACTACAATGACCCTGTTTCAAACACCCGTTTCTCTCTTCTCTCCCTCCCGTCTGTGTTTTTGCATGACAGCTTCCAAAAGCCTTGCCACTGCATTAAATCATATGAAGGATATTTCTCAAAGTGTCTGCCTGTCCTTCCTTCTTTCACAGTAAAGTCATTCTTCTTTGAAGCTGCTGCTCTCCTGGAAGGAGAAACCAGATTGTTTGAACTAAGAAATTCTGATTGTTCTAAAGCCTGGGCTCCTGTGTGAATATCAAGATGCTCCGAACTAGACAAACATCTGAATGCTGGGACACAGTCTGGGTTTGGCCAGTCCTGAATGCTAGCTGCTTTGGAGTCCTCCTGCTCTTTTAATACTTACTGTTCTTTCCCTCTTCCCTTGCACATGTCAAAAAAGTATTTAGGCGTATTTTAAGTACAGAATACTGTTTTTTTCCTTGCACAGATCTCTGTTGTTGATTCTGTGAGTGTCATTGATGGACAACGCTGCCTGCTTTTTTAGCTGGAGGACACTCAGTGATGACATGCCATGAGGGAAGGGAAGAAACGAAAGTCCTGAAGCTTTGGAGGTCAGTGAAAAAAAAAGATTGGAGAGGAAAACATCAAGATTTTTATCTCTCCTGTAAAACAAGCTGCTTATCAGAGTACCAGAGCACCATTGTTTTGCTGCAGCCTTCCTGCAGCCTGCAAAAGCTTCAGTTCTGAAAACAATCGTTCTGGTTCAGGCTCACAGACAATAGTTCATCTATATCTGAAGCTCCTCTTTAGGTCAGACCTTAGGGCATTGAAGAGGGGTAATGAGGAGAGGAAGGTAGACATTTCCATGGAGGACCTCTTGAGACTTTCTGCTGCTTTGACACAGTTTGATAAGTGGCCTCATGCAAGTCTCGCTGTCTCTCTTCCTCTGTCCTCCACCTGTGGCTTTATAGTACTACCTCTTACCTTGGAGCTGACAGCCAATGATAATGCACTAATAGGCTCTGTGCAGTGCATAATCCCTTCTGCATATGGAGAACGATCTTGTCTACAAAAAGATGGTTATTCTAATGCAATAGTGACCTAGCCTCATAGAGCAGGCACTTAAACCCAAGGCAGCTCAAATAACAATCTGCTGGAAGGAGTTCAGCCAAAAAGAATGTCTTTGAAATTCTCTCTGTATGAGAAACCCCCAAGAGCAAAATTATAAAATGCCTAAAATAATACCAAACTGTGCATTGAACTGAAAGAAATATGAAGACCATGCTAAATGGTTAGTGCAATTTGTAAATACACAATAGTCCAAATATAAATATACAAATGTATATGAGGGCCTAAGCTGCCTGTTTCAGAACATTATAAATCACAGTTCTGACAGTCAGTGCTGTTACTGCTGAGAAGCTGCAGGAATTCTTTGTGCTAACATTTACACCTATGTCGAAGGCTATATTTTTGAATGATCATATGCTCCTTATTCACTGAGAAGTGTTATTAAGAGACTTAATGATGGCTAAAAGGTAAAGCCATTTCAGGAGCTTAAGTTTTCTAGCTTTCCATCAGGAAAGAACTTAATTATTGGACAGTGTTGAAGAAATAATCTGAGTGAAGGCCAGCAATTTGGATTTTACCAGGAAAAATATTCTGATCAATGTGAAATTTTCAAATTGGGACTCATTTTTTCCCTCCCAATGTCCTTTTATGAGACTTATGGAAAATTGGTCACTGTGCTTTGATTATCCCATCTATACAGTGAGCAAAACAATACAGAATTTGAGCTTAGGTACAAGAAATTGTCTAAAATGTGATCTCTTATTTCAACTAATTTCCCGCTGAAATCAGTTTGGAGCGTCTCATCTAGTCTCATACTCAGACTGAGCTGTCCTCCTGTCTTCTAACTACTGAGGGTTTCTTTTAAAGATAAGTCAAGCTGAATACTTAATTCCACAAGTTCTGAAAACTGTGGTCTCTATTTTCATTGTGCAAATGACAAACTGAAGCAGAGTGGCTGACTGACTTGTCGAAGGTCGCATGTAAAATAAGTAGCAGCGTCAAAAGCCTGATTTTCCCAAGTTGAAAACACAAGATAAAAATGCTGGTCTGGGATATGATTTAACAACATCTTGGAAAAAGAGATTTGCTGAGAAAAAAAAGAAACAAGTCCAGGTATACCACATACACTTGAGATCCCAGGTCCTCTAAATATCTTACAAGTGAGGATGAAGGTGAAATGTGAAAGAAATTTATGTAGGTTGATAAGGGTACAACAAAGAAAAAAGAAGAGGGGGAAGTAGATTGATCAGGTAAGTCAGTGAGCTTGACATAAGGGTTAGTACTTGTGAAATGTATTAACGATTAACTTGGAGACTGAAAGGATACAGTCAATGTCAGTGAAAGGTAACAATTAAGAGTTAGGAAAAGACAGCGAGCTGAGGAGCACACTTTGCCTTGGGTAGAAGTGATCCAAAGAAGCGTGCCATTTCAAACTGCAGAAATTTGCAGATGGCTGGTAAATGTGAAGACAATGGGGGAATCTTGAGAAACACAGGATAGAATCAGGCCCAGATTCCTAATTCTTTGAACTGTTTAGCACACACAAGTTTAAGGTCAGCTGAGATATGTGCCTGTGTCTAAAGCTGTTTTGAAATAAGGAACAGAGAAATTCAACACATGTTGGTAGCAGATCTGTAATGTTAAAAGCAGTTCTGCATTTTTATAACATTTTTCATGTGAATAGGCAAAGAAATGTTTCCTAACTTTTTTCTCACCTGCGTTACTTCCTTACAGGGTGATATATAGTGACTGTCTGCAACAGGGAGCTGGTAACTGTTTAGAAAGATTGTCTGCATCTGACCAAAAATGAGAATTTAGGTCTTAAAACTGCTTATAACTGTTGAAAGCTTGCACTAGAAATGATATATTTTATGGTAAGCACTTCAAGTCAACTAGTGAATAAGCCATCAAGCATATAACCCATCTGAAAACAAGATAGACTCTTTCTCGGTGTATTCTTCTTGGGGTAGTAGTAACACTGTTGAAGTCACGTAATTCACAAGTAGGGTTGCATCCAGACCACAGTGTCCAGGAAGAGAAACTGGGTTTGCATGGGTTGAAAGGGGAGAACTCTGCCACAAAGTTTTCCACAGTTTCTCTTCAACAGTATACCTAGCCCAACAGGACAGCATTTCTGGCCTCTGCTGAAAGCACAGAACGACAGTATAGTTCCATCCGAGTGTATGATGTAATTTTGTAAGTGTTCTTTTATGTGTGCGTTTGTTCTCAGTAGTGTAGCTCTTTCATCTGGTGCCACCACTGTCTTGGTATTCTGTGCACATTCAAAAGTCAGTCCAATTTAAATGTACCCCTGTTGTGATACCTTTATTTCTTGAATTCACCTTGAGTGTGTGGGAAGGAACAATTGTGGCTTTTTGTTTTTAAATTGAATCTGATATTTGTCAAGATCTCTGCTCAAGGCTTTCCATTTACAGCTTTTAGTTTACTAATCACTTCTTTTGATCTTCAGGCATTAACCATTTATGCAATCAACCATAAAACCTGGATACGATCTTTTACATGTTGGACTACTATTGTTTGCTAAGGGTGAGAAAATTGACCTTGTTTAAGTTGATGTCTGATGAGAAGATAAATTGTTAGCAAAGGAAGTAATAATAGCCATGCTGTAACGTAACCAGAGCCCATTTAGACTTTGACAACAGCCAGAGCTGAATGTTTCATCAGAAGGTGTAAAATTTCCCTAGTATAAATAATTGTATCTCTTTATGCCAGAAGATTTCTTACTTATTCAAACTTATGCTCATTTTATTCCAGGAAGATTGAATACTAATAACCTTAATATTCTTTGCAGTAACATCAATTAGGCTAACATTTGCCATCTACAAAATCAAAACCAACACAGCACAGAACTTTACAATTTTAATAAGAAAATCAAACAGCTAGTAGGATAGCGAGTCTCACCTCAATGCAAAACCCAATTGGCAAGATTTTTACCGTTACCACACAGTCAACTCCCAGCAAGTTGTTTTGATTTGTTTAGGTGATGGAGTAACATTTTTCTGCAGAAACTTCAGATCTCTTCCATTGCCCAGTCTGCTTATGGCTACCACGGGTTATAAGGTCAGGGTGTTCGAACTTTGCTGGGCACATCATTTCCCCGTAGAATCAACATGTGTGTCTCTGTACTAAAGAATGCACTCTGAAGCTTGGATGTAGACACACCAAAATGGTTGTTGATGGAGATATCCTGCTTACAATAATAACCCCTTCCAGCTATAGTTTTGATAAGTACAGTTGCCCAAGTGTGATCTTCCAGAGATGTCTGCGTTTTTTTCCTCCTTAATTGAGAGTCTGGGAATGCTTAATCATCTCAAGAATCATCCATAAATATCTGGTAGATATTACTTTTGAGCTCAGACTGTGTTTCGGGCCAATGTTGAGGCACTGCTAACATGTATGCCTGGGCTTAAACTTCCTTGGTTTGGAAGTTGGTATTTCAGTATTGTGCTTCTAGACATGTCCTGTAGAATTGGAATTCTCCTTTTGCCCAGAAAACGGAGAGCCACAAAGCTGTATGCAATACTTTACAGGAAGGAAAAAGAACTGAGGCTCGAAGCTGACTTTAAGACTTGAACAGTTACTTTAAACTTTTTAGATCTTCTTCTTCTCCTCAGACTTGCTGTTTACCTCTACAGGCCCCTGAGGTCTCTCTTTGCAATATTTCAGACTTCCTGCATTGTCTCCTGAGAAGGAGACCTGTACAGATACGCCTCAGCAATCGGATGCCTAACACCTTGCAGTGCCTCCATTTTAAGCACAGTATAATCTAGGTGACTAAAAATAGATGTTCAGAATACTGATTTTACATCAGGTTTACTAGAAACTGATGAAAGTTTCCAGCCAGGACAAACAGACTCCTGGCTTCTGTCTAAGACTCATTGGAACTTGGAGAAAGAGAAACAACTGAACACAGACTTGGATGCTTTCAGATGTTTTCTAATGTGGCTGGAACACTCAGTCAGGGTATAGAAGATGTTTACTCTTATTTTAAAGCATACTATTAGGTGCAAAATCTTTTGTAAATCAGAAACAGGATGACAGCAATAACAATATCCTATACCTTACAGAGGCTAGAATACTGCAATGGCTGGGCTGACCCAGTGAAAAAAATTCTAAGATTGGAATTTTGTCATGTGGCAAACTTTCAACATGTAAGTAATTTTAATTAAGTGATGGAATGCAGTACATGCTTATATGTAGAGGAGTTTTTTTGGCATGGGGCCTAAGTTTCAGAGGTTCTAGATATCTAGCTGCTTAGTGCAAGATCACTACGTGCTACTGAAGCCTGGCATCTCTAATGATGTATCTAAAATGAAATTAATTTAGTCTAACATTGTTGTAATCCCTCTGTTTTGAAATTAGTAATAAAACTTCTATTAGCATCACAAACTGATAATCATATTAAGGTATCCTCTTTTATTAGTTGATAACAGACATTATGAGATCTAGAGTAAGGTTTTCAAAATGATGAGAGCTCATATAAATTTTCTCCTTACAAGATATCTTAGAATTTTACAGTTGCATTTCCGATGCCACAATACTTCTGAAAGTTCCTTGCATTGACTTAAATCATAGAATCATAGAATCATAGAATTATCCGGGTTGGAAGAGACCTCCAAAATCATCAAGTCCAACCCTTAATCCAACACTATCATGATTACTAGATCATGGCACTAAGAACCACATCCAGTCTTATTTTAAAAACCTCCAGGGATGGTGAATCCACCACCCCTCTGGACACTTAGTAAATTACTTCACTGAAAAGCATCACCACAGCCTGCTGTTGGCAATATCTATTAGATCTAGACTTTTGATGCACTAGACTGAATGTTACACATCTCTGGGCCTCAGCTGCAGATCAGAAGTTTGGTGCTTGCCCTGTCCTGCTGGTTCTTGTGGGACCTATTGGAAGAAGGGAAGGGATATGATGCCTTCTCTGACTGTGCACAGAGGAGATGTTCCCAAAGTGCGCATGGGAATGGGAGGTGGAAGAGGCATGAACAAGGAAGGAGAAAGTATGCAGACATTTAATAAAAATACCCAAGGCTCTTCCAGCATACAGATGACTGAGATATTAATGTGAGTTTGCTGAGTGGGACAATTGATGAGAAGCTCAACATGAGCCAGCAATGTGTGCTTGCAGCCCAGAAGGCCAACCGTATACTGGGCTGCATCAAAAGAAACGTGGCCAACAGGGCGAGAGAGGTGATTCTCTCCCTCTACTCCACTCTTTAGAGACCACATCTGGAGTCAGAAGAGTACTCAAGAGAAAATAATCAGGCTGTACAACAGCCCATCAACCCCTGTGGCCACCTGAATCTCAAACTTTGTAAGAAGTTCTGCAGAGTAGATCCAGTGGCCCAGCCAAGCCAGAAATATTCCTTTCCTTGGCCATTTCAGCTAGCATATTAAAATTATTGTCATTAAGCAGCATGACTAAAACCTAACAACAGAGAATTCAAGATGATAGAAGGCGGAAGTATTTTGGGATGCTCCTCCTTCCACTGCAGAGCTGGGAGTTGAGAGTTTACTCCTGCTAGACAGCTAAAAGTGTGACTGAAGGTTTTTATCTCACAGCACTTTGTGAAAGCAAAGCCTGTTAATGCCTTGTGACTATCAAACCTGTATTATCAGTCAATGAAACATTGAACAACTTATGGTCCCAGAGATAACAAATTGGGAAACAAGGGAAGGTGATTCTGTGTTATTGTGGTCCTTACCCCAGATTGTGGAATCTGCTGCTATAATTCTCTTTCTCTAACAAAGTTTTAAACCAGACCAGGGATTTTTGTTCAAATTAGTCACATTCTTTTTTTTGCAGAATATATTCAATTATTTTCCCCATCAATTAGGAAGATATACAAGTATGGTTTTTACTATATTTGATCATGTTTGTCAAGTAAATTATTTATTACATTTTCCTCAGCCAGCAAATTATTTGTGAATCATAATTTTCCCTTTTGTTTTTCAACCTGCTTAGACTTCTAAAATAGTTTATATGGTTGATAAATGTGGATTATTCTTCCTAATAACTCTTTAAAATCCCCAAATACACTTTTATAAGCTGTAGGATATATAGTTAAATCTAGTTTAATTTAGTTATGGACACACCTAAGACCTCAGTTTTAGTCTAAGCTATTAGTGCATGTATTATTTTCTGCAAAGATGAAGTATACTTCATTGTTAGCTGACCTATAATACTTCAGCGAGTGGTAGTCTAGCCTTAAACATAAAGATTTGAACAATCATTAGAGATGGAGTAGATCTTAACTCTCAGACTTACACGGTAATCACCATAAACAGCAGACCACTGAACCAATTTTAATTTGTTGGCTTCCTTCCAGGGAGTCTTAGGGCATTTAATAACAGAGAATGAAAGATACATTCATCTGCAGTACTGTGATAGTTAAGGTGATGATGATTTTCAATGACCTGATTTAAGTTTCTGTCTCAGTCAAGTGGTGGAGGATCTGTCTTGTAGGTGAATATCTAAAAGATACTTGAGTATCTACAAGATATAGCTACAAGATGAATGTCATTGGATTGTTGGCAGCAATGAACCAAAATATCTGTTCCTAGGATGCGTTTAATACAATTGCTGATCTGCTTTGCAGATAGCAGCAGCAGAAGTTAAGAAGGACAATAGCTTGGTCAACAATATGGACAGGATTTGGGTGAGACATACATGAACCCATAATAATGAGTGTGATATTAGTTATTAGCCTCCTACCAGGTGCTATGGGACAAGCTTTTGGCTTGTACAAAATATGGTCACCATCAGTGCTTAATTGTTAGCAGACTAAGTGGA
This sequence comes from Dromococcyx pavoninus, assembly GCA_033558185.1. Taxonomy (NCBI): domain Eukaryota; kingdom Metazoa; phylum Chordata; class Aves; order Cuculiformes; family Neomorphidae; genus Dromococcyx; species Dromococcyx pavoninus. The sequence goes on along the minus strand of JAUMJL010000091.1, from coordinate 1,242,554 downwards.
GGGACTACACAGGGTCACAGCGGTAAGTCTGATTTGCACTTGACATTGATGCACTGTGCTGAGCCCTCAGGTGATAGTAGGGTGCTAACCTGCTGACAACAGGGAGTAAAATTAACCTCGTACAAATCAGAAGTGAAGCAACAAGAAAAAGGCTGGAAACAATCATGCCTGCTCTGCATTTGATCTATGCAAAAAGCAAGCACCAAGCACCAAACATTTTCAATAATTTAGCTGTTTCTATTGTTCTTGCTACAACTATTCTTTTTCTGTTCCTTTATGGTGGTGTTTCAGAGTGGGTTGAGTCTGGTTTTGACCTCTGCTACTATGGAGTTTATCTCCAGTGCTCACATGAGAATGTTAAAAGAGTATGACATGGATGTGCATGTGGAAATGATCTGTAATCTTTAGCCTGCACTAGTAGAACTCTCTTATCTCAGTATGAGGGAACAGGGAATGAAATTGTATTTCTTGCTCTTGTAACAGTTTCTTTAGCTGCACTGTGGTAGCCCCATTGGGTATGACATAGCACAGCTAACATAAGCTGCTTTTCTAATTGGGGGGCAGCTGCCAATTTCTCTACAAAAATGAGCAACGTGAAAACATTGTATATAAATTCTACACTCTCCTTTTTTATTTATTGTTTTCCGACTCATGATATGCAAACTTTTCTCTGTATTTTTTCTTCAAAAGTACAACCCCCCAGCAATTAAGGAAACAAACTCCCAGTTCTTTACAGGAACAATACAAAGAGATTTACTGCAATTATGACTTTAGATTTCAGCTGGAGAGAGATTGTAGAATCATAGAATCATAGAACTGCTTGTTTGGAAAAGACCTTTGAGATCATCAAGTCCAGCTGTACCTGTTCACTACAAAACCATATCTCTAAGTGCTTCACCTACCTGTCTTTTGAGTACCTCCAGGGATGGTGACTCAACCACCTCCCTGGGCAGCCTGTGTCAGTGCTTGACCTTTACCTTTCAGTAAAGAAATTTTTCCTAATGTCCAATCTGAACCACTCGTGGTGCAACTCGAGGCGATTCCCTCATCCTGTCACCTGTCACTTGGAGAACAGACCAACACCCACCTAGCTACAACCTCCTTTCAGGTGGCTGTAGACAGTGATGAAGTCTCCCCTCAGCCTCATCTTCTCTAGGCTAAACAACCCCAGTTCCCACAACTGCTCCTCATAGGACTCGATTTTAACCCCTTCACTAGCCTCATTATCTTTCTCTGGACATGCTACAGCACCTCAATATCTTTGTTGTAGCGAGGGACCCAAAACTGAACACAGTATTCAAGGTGTGGCCTCACCAATGCTGAGTTCAGGGACACAATCACTCCCCTGGTCCTGCTAGCTGCACTGTTTCTGATACAGGCCAAGATGCCATTGCTCTTCTTAGCCACCTGGGCACACTGCTGGCTTATATTCACCTGGTTGTCAACGAACACCCCCAGGTCTTACTCTGCAAGGCAGTTTTCCAGTCACTCTTCTCAAAGCCTGTAACACTGCTTGGGGTTGTTTTGTCCCAAGTGCAGGACATGGCACTTGGCCTTGTTGAACCTCATCCCATTGGTCTCAGACCATCAATCCATCTTTCAATCCCTCTGTAGAGCCTACCCACCCTCAAGCAGATCAACATTTCCACTCAGCTTAGTGTCATCCACAAACTTACTAAGGGTGCACTCAATCTCCTCGACCAGATCATCAATAAAGATATTGAAGAGGACTGGACCCAAAAGTGAGCCCCAGGCAACACCATTTGTGACTGACCTCCAACTGGATTTAACTCCATTTATCACCACTCTTTGGGTCTGGACATGCAGCCAGTTTTTCACTCAGCAGAGGGTGTGCCTGTCCAGGCCGATGGCATCCAGTTTCTCAAGCAGAATACTGTGAGAAACAGTGCCAAAGGCTTTACCAAAGTACAGGTACATTACATCCACAGCTTTTCCCTCATCCAATAAATGTATGACTTTGTCATAGAAGGAGATCAGGTTAGTTTGGCAGGACCTGCCTTTCATAAACTCATGTTAACTAATCACCTGGTTGTCCTGTGTGTGCTGTTTGATAGCACTCAAGATGATCTGCTCCATTACCTTTTCTGGCACCAAAGTTCAGACTGACAGGCCCGTAGTTCCCTGGATCCTCCCTCCAACCCTTCTTATGAATGGGTGTAAATTTGCCAGTCTCCAGTCAAGTGGAACTTCCCCAGTCAGCCAGGACTGCTGGTAGATAGTGGAAAGGGTTTTGATGAGGATCTCTGCCTGCTTGTTTAATATCCTTGGGTGGATTCCATCCAGTCCCATAGACATGTGAATGTCTAATTGGCTGAGCAGGTCTCTAACCATTTCTTCTTGGATGGTTGGAGCTTTGTTCTGCTCCCCCTCTCTTTCCATTGGCTTGGGAGGTTGAGTATCCAGAGAACATCTTATCTTACTATTAAAGACTGAGGCAAAGAAGGCATTAAGTACCTCAGCCTTGTCCTCATCCTTTGTCACCATGTTCCCCCTGCATCCAGTAAAGGAGGGAGATTCTTCTTGGCCCTCCTTTTGTAGTTAATATATTTGTAGAAACTGGTTTTTTTAGAAGGTCTTTAGCCCTTCTAATTTTTTCACTGCATGATCTCACTTCATTCTTGTAGTCCTCCTGGAATGCCTGCCTCTTCTTCCCAAAGATCCACCCAAAGCTCTCTGCACAGCTAAGCTGGTTTTCTTCCCTGCTGACTCATTTTATGGCACACGAGGATGGCCTGCTCTTATGCCACCAGGATTTCCTTCTTGAACAGCATCCAGCCCTTTGTCATCTAAAACTGGTTCCCAAGGAATTTATCAAGGATCCTTCTAAGCAGTCCGATGTCTGCCCTCTGGAAGTCCAAGGTGATCTGAAGATGAGCAAATAAATGTTTCACCAAATGAGCAGATGATACGTTTGAAAATGACTGACAGTGCCTCGCTATAAACACCTTTCAGATAGTGGAAGAGAGTGATAAGGTCTGCCCTGAACTTCCTTTTCTCCAGATTAAACAGCCCCAGTTCCCTCAGCCACTCGTCATGAGACTTGTGCTCCAGATCCAAAACTGAACACAGTATTTGATGCTTGTCCTCACCAGTGCCCAGAACCGGGGGACAATCACTTCTCTAGTCTTGCTGGCGACACCATTTCTCGTACAAATCAAGGGGGCTGAGAAATTCTTCATAAGCCTATTAGTCATGTGGGGGATGTGTCTTGGTGAAACAGTTCAATTGAACTGAATAGTGCCTTGCAAACTGTTGACTGCCTCTCTAGCATCCTGAGTGTATTTGATGATTACCCTCTGGGCTGTGGGAATCAAAGGTTATGCTCCCCACTCTAATGACCACAGGGAAAGGACTGGCAGTGATGGGAGAGGGAACATGGAACTAGGGCAGCCTGTGCTGCTGTGCTCATGTTAAAAGTGAATACGTGTCTTCAGGGTTATTACTGTAATATTATTCACTGATATTAAATTCACTTAAATAAGAGAAAAACCCCAAAACTTAAATTATAGTAAACGTTCAACTCCTTAGTGCAATTTCTCTTGCCCATTGTCATGTACCTTAATATAGTTCTTCTACACTTACTCTTCAGCTTTTTCATTATAAACAGTCACAATTCAGCAATGGTCACGCACTTAGACCATTTCAACATTTCTCCACCACACGTTCTCCCCTGGAAAAAAAGCAACTCTTTTTTTCCCTATTTTCTCTTGCTATCCTATCTTAATAAATAGACCAGTAGACAAAATGTCGTTCTTAATTGGACTGGACGTTAATATCTTCTGATGCAAATTAGCTCTTCTGAATGTCTCTGAGTAAGTCACTTCAGTTAAGCATCAAATTGGGCTGCAGAGACTTCTGTTGCTAAGCATTGTTGTTGCTAGGCATTACACAGTGATAGATGCCACACTTTTGTGTGTGTGTGTATCTGTGCACTTGGGTTATCACTATGGCTTACAACTGTGTGTCTGGTTGACTTTGCATGTGTTCACAACTCAAATGCATGGCCAGCTGTTGGGTCCTACTTCACTCTTTCTGCTGTACAAGAGAAACATATAATTTAAATTAGGTAAATACTAATATCCTGGGAAGGTTAACCAATTCTAAAACTGAGTTGTGCTTGCACTTGATGACAAAAAATTTGTCCCTTTTAGACTTTATGCCCTTTGTTCTTTCACCGGTCCAGCGAAATCTAGTGTCAGGCAGTGTCAAGTGCTGATTCTAGCTGGAATGTCTATACTTGAAAGCAAACAAAAAACCAACAAACGCCAAAAGATCTCCCTATTACATTGCTTAAGTACATTGGCTTTGGCTGAGTTGTAAGACTTAAGATCCAGAGAAAAACATCTGCTAACATTCTGAAGGCACACTTTTTAGCTACAGAACTATTTAATTCAGTACCTTGACTGAATTCTGTTTATACAAATTGCATTGTTTTCCTAATCACCTAGAGTACTTTGCTTGGAAGATGTACTTTTCTGCATTAAACTGTCAGGTATTACTCAGAAAAAAAGTCTCAGTAAGCTTGCTTTGCTTTGGAAGATTTTCAGAGTAAAAGGTATGTATGAACCTACTCCTGCGAGCCTACCTGTTGTTCTTAAGGTGCCAGGACCTTTGTTTCTTTCTTAGATCATATTCGATTTAACGGAAAACTTTCAAGAATGGCTTGTGTTTTTCTAGCACATTCAGAATGGATTTAGTAATTAACTTGAACTCCAGACTTGCCTACATCTAATACAGAGGTGCAGATGGACAGATCATTCCAACATTCACAGGGTTGTTATGTCAAACAGGTGCTGAGGTGCTGGAGTGGGAGCACCAAGGCAGAACAGTCTATACAGCTCACAGTATACGTAATTTCCCTCTTCTTTGGGCTCCTTGACTTCAGACAGGGGTGAAATATTCTCTTTCTACTCGTGTTTGTTGACTTATGCAAACTGAATTAAGATTCTTGAGTTATTAATTTCAACACAAATGTGCATATTTCTAGCTAAGAAGCTCAAGCACCAAGGCAGACCCTGCAGTAATTAGCTTATGATTTAGCAAAATGCTGAAGTCTCTCCTGGGGGCCATAAAAACTCAGACTTCAATCATTGAACTGCAGACTGCACAGAGGGAGATGTTTTCTATCCTTCTTTTTGAAACAGAACTACTTTGGAGGAAAGAGTGCAAAAATGCCCATAAGATTGCAAGACCAATTTCTTTGAGACAACTAAAATGGCAGTGAGAGGATCTAATCTCCAGTTCCTGGCCTCGACTTATCTCTTCCTTCACATAGATTCTGAATAAAACGCAGAACCATCCAAAGAGTAAGACGAGATAACAGAACGACGGGTCAGCTCTCTGGGCCCAGAGACTAGTGATCAGTGGTATAAAGTCTGCTTGGAGGCCTGTGATTAGCAGTGAACTCCAAGGGTCAATACAGGATCAAGTCCTGTTCAACAGCTTCATTAATTATGTGGATGGTGGCGCAGTGTAAGCTCAGCAAGTCTGCAGACAAGACAAAACCGGAAGGAGTGGACAATGCACTAGAGGGTGGTGCTGTCATCCAGAGGGACCTCAACAGGCTGGAGAAATCTGTGAAGAGGGCTCTCATGAAGCTCAACATGGAGAAGAGCGAAGTCTTGCACCTGGGGAGAAATAACCCCATACACCAGTAAATGCTGGGGATCAAGCAGATGAAAAGCAACTTTGCAGAAAAGGATCTGAGGTCCTGGTGGACTCAAAGTTAAACATCAGTTAGTAATGTTCCCTTGTTGCAAGGGCAACTTCTTGGCTGCATAAGTAGAGTCTGCAGGCTGAGGGAACTGTTCCTTCTTCTCCTCAACTCAAGGGGCTAAAGAGGAGTAAGAAGAACAAGCCAGGTTCTCTTCAGTGACAGAACATCACAGGACAGAGCTCTCCGTTTTTCTGAATTCAGACCATACCTATCAGACTGGCTCTGTAAGATGGTTTTATTCAAGATCCTAGACTATGTACCTCAGGCTTAGGAAGAGCAAATAGATATTGGGACAGTGAAGCCAGCTGAGATTTCAGAATCTCAGTTTACTATAATCTCAGCTCTGTTATAAATGCAAATTTAAGCGTTGACAGTAAGAGGCCAGCTTGGATTTGTTTTTTTCCTCTCATACTCTTGGTTAGAGGCATCTATTTTATACACCAGGCAATTTAAAGAAAATCTGTTCTAAACAGCCTCAAAAGTCTCATACCTCTAAGGGCACAGTTGACATTCCTGGCAAAAAGTATGATCTAGGCTAAGAATCCAGATTTCCTTCCCTCCCAATCCTCAGCTACTTTAACCATGAGATGATTCGGCCTCTAACCATTTTTGTCACTATCTATTCCTGCCTAAACAATCCTACAGCAAAAGCTTTGTGTTAATTGCCCGCAGCAAGTGCTGAGATCTGAATGTAGACAATGCTTTTAAGAGCTAGCCCAGATATTCGGCTATAGGAAGATGTCTTTGGAGATTTATCTTGGATATGGAAAATAGGATAGACTGGGAATGTGCACTGACCCATTTAGGGAACGGTAAAGACTTTTTGATTGAGAGATGCACACACAGGGATATAGGCATACTTCTGTATTTTAATGCGAATGAGTAAACAGTCAGCACTATAATAATCTCTAAGGCATTTGATCCCAATAAACCATCTTAATCCTTAGGGCTATTCTGGCAGTAAGAGATAACTGCACGAAAGCAAAGTGTTCTTAGCATAAAACTCACATATCTGTGTTTATTGTGTGTGTTTGAGGGTTTTAGACTCTTTTCCCCGCCTCCCCAACACTGATGAGCACTTCATCTGTACAGTCTGCCAGTTCTCTACTTCACTAACAAGAGCCTTTTAATTTGGATTTTTTATTTTTGCCAGCAAAGGCCAAGACAAAAGGGAAATCAAACCATAGAGAAATGCTTGGGGCTGATGCTTTCCTAGTGGCATGCCCTCTCCTTCAAAAATGTTTCACTACAAATAAGATGAATTTTTTTTTTAGTAGCCATGTATGTTGTCCTGTGCTTTGTCAGACAACGAATTTCCACATCTCTGCACTTAAAATGCATCTAAGCTGAAGGATTTTGTGCCTGTTGTCTCCTAGTTGCTGTACTGTCTTCATTGTTGTCTGCATTGCAGACAAAGGGATATGGCTCAGAAATGAACAGGCAGTGAATGCCAAGGCAGTGAAGTGCTAAAAGTTATTTAATTTGTGTCATGGCTAAAGAATGAATGACACTTACAAATGGGCAGAGCAAGAGCACGGACTACCTCCAGAAATGGGTAGTGCCACTGCAGCTTCTGTCACCATTCGTAACTGTCAGCCAAAGACTTAGGTAAAACAGACCATTGCTGAACTGCAGCCCAGCTGCTACTCAAGGCATAGGGCTGTGATTTATCTCTTTTTCTCTCTCTATTTTGTTAAACAGTTTTCAATCCAATGCTTGTCCCCTTATTATTGGAGTACCAGCATAAAAAGACACTTCAGCCCTGTTTGGTATCTCCTCAGGATACGGGCCTTGTGATCAGTGCAGAAACGTAGTACCTGCTGTTGGTGATTTAGTGCTAGTGTTCCTCTGGCCTAAACTGTGAGGCAGGAATGAAACTGGGACTGTTATTTATAGCTCAGAAATCTGAAAATACAAAACTTGTTCCATAATTTCTTCACCGATCAGTTATTTTGCAAAATCTTTCTTGATTGGGTGGGTGAATGGCCATTAGGTACCAGACTTTTGACTCTATCCAAGGCTGCTTGTTATGCAAGTTGAAGTCAAGTATGATTTTCATTCTTTTATTTTCTAGACTGGTCATTGAGAAAAGTGAGTTGCTCATATTCTGTTAGAAGCCCGTAACTTGATGTATGTCGAGATTCTTTAGCACAAATGTTGCCATATAAATGGCACTAATGTAAAACAACATAGTTTGCGCTGTAGGGTCTAGTTATGCTTTTTTTTTTTTTAGCACTTCAAGGACTGGACCTGGCATTTGAGTTCCCCTCATACCTAAGCAAATGGCGGTGCTGAACATGACAGAAAAAACATTAATTTAGCTGTGAAGAAATACAACACTTTTATATCTGTGTTTCACATGCTTTTTTGAACCAACCATCTGTAGTCTTGCTTTATTGTTTGATAAGGGATTTTAAGAAATTTATCTTACACAAAGCTATGAGATATGACTGCACGATTGACACTGTATCAAATGGCCGTTAGGATACAGGTTATCTTACATTTGTTGGAAAGTTGTGGAGAAAAGTATAGATCATTTGACTTATGTGAGGAAACACAGTCGTGGTACTGCAGTTGACTTTGGAATTACACTTACTTTTCCTTTGCATCTTTTGATGTTGACTTTGGTATTGTTCTGAAGTCATTGCACTGATGAGATTCATTGAAGTGCTGCTCCAATGTTCTCTTAAATCAGTGGCAAGGATTTCTTGACTTTAGTGGTTAGTGCTCAAGCTGCAGTATATCTTAGTGCTAAACAGTGAAGTATTATGTCTGGTATAGTCATCCTGTATGCATATGTCAAATGCAACCGCCTAGTATACGTATGTTAAATACAACAGTCCAGTAGATGGACAGGACTTGCATTTACCCAGAAATGCTGGATGTGTAATTTATTTTGTTCCATTGTTCCAGGAAAATGGGTCAAAGACAAAGCAATAATATGAAGTGCAATTAGCTATGAAAAATAAGAATTTAAAATCTATTTATAGGACCCTTTCTGTAGAAGAAATCTTTACCTTATTAATATTGAAAATAAGCCCTGTTTTTGAGTGTTCAGAAACCTCAGGAGAACTGAGAAACCTCGGCTTTTTAGAGTATACTGTAAGCTAAATCCTTATGTTAGCAAGGCTTTGAGGGAGTAGAAACAGTTCTCCAAGAACCTGTTACCAAGTAAGCCTTTATAACACATGTCATCGTTAGTTTTCTTTATGATAATAACATGGTTAATACTTTAAAAAAATAGTGAACATCATGAGACAAGGGGAAAAAAAATCCAGACTCTTTTAAAAGCAGAGCTTGAAGAGAACTATGGAACAGGAGCACTCTCTGTTTAATATAAGAGAAGCTTTGCCATCCGCTTCAAAGGAAGTTGTAGCAAGTTCTGAATGTTTGCAACAGTTATAACCTAATTTATCCAGCTAACAAGATCTTTGTTAGCTAAAATTTTGGCAATGCTATGCACTTCAGTGCAAATTGTGAAAGATAACAATCAGCTTCAACTCTCACTGACCCAGGAGCTGAAGAGCTGTAGTATGGCATTTAGTCTTACTTGCTATAATTAGATGTAATAAAATCATGTTGTCATTGATGTTATCGTGAAGTATAAAAACTTGTTTATAGGAAAATATTACAAATACAGATGGTTATTTTGTGCAGGATTTTGCAGAAGGTAAAGGTGGACTCTGGCAGGCTCCAAGTTACTCAAATGCATTCGTATTCAAAAGCATGCGTATGCAATGCGTCTTTACCAGTCGGTATAAAACTGGGACATTTTTAATAAACAGATGATAACCTAATAATTTCGATTTTAAAATGTTTTTTTTTTCTTAGCTTAAAAGAGTTTAATCTCTGTTTAGAAGCTCCTGTGTTCCTGTTTTTCTACCATTTGCTCTAAATCCTTGAAAACTAGCAGTCATCTCTTGATTTGAAGAGACTAAGGTTAATGGGAGGACCGAATGTATGCTACCTCTGGCAGCAGCGCAGTGTACTTATGAGGTATGAGTAAAGAATGAGGGAGTCCTTTGAGGACTATCTTGTTAAAACCATGGATTTTCTGTATAACCACAGCCAAGCCTCTTTGTCTTAGTTTCCATCTTTGCACAGAAGAGAAAATAGTATCAGCTCAGAAGGGAACTGTATATGTAAATTATCGTTTGTGACTCAGTGAGCAAGTAGAAATGAATAACCATCAAAAGTATGATGCAGAAGAAGAGGCAGGGATCAAATAAGTAGATAATTCAAATAGACCTACTGAAAGAGTGTCTTGCTTCTCATCCCTCTATGAGCTTGAGGTTCTGGGGGAGAAAACAGTGGTGCAGGTAAACCCTAGTTCATAATGCACGAGGAGAAAAAGGCTTGATTCAAGTTACATAAACTCTTAGCCCCAGCACTGCACAGTGTGTGCATTCTTGGCTTTTTGTAAACAAAAATCCTGTTCTTCACCTGCTGCATTACTGGACATATGGCTGTGCATTGCGTGCCAGCTGTCTCCCTCTTCATTTCTTTCTTACAAAGACCCCTTGGGAACTGTTCCATAGAAGCGGGTTTCTTACCAACCTGTGAATGATCCTGCCATTTACCTCTTTCCTCACTCTACTAAAGACTTGCTGTTACTACCATTTAGTAGTACCAACAATAAATTAATGGGCCGAGCTCTGAGACTAACTGGAAAGAATTATCTAAACCAAGGAAGTAATTCAGATACCATTACTGATGGTTTTCAGAACCTTCACTTTTCCTTGGTATGATTCAGTTATGTTTTGTGGTACAGTGTTTTAACAGTTTATATAATCACTCTTGGAAATCAAATGCTCTTTGAGAGAATTTTTTCATAGTGTTCTAGAGACTTTAGAAGCACTATTAAATGTGTCTATATCTTTTTAAAAAAAAAACCCTGAACTTTTCCAGTGAGTTTTATTTTCCATGTGTGCCAGCCAAAACTGTTAGGCATAGTGTCTGGCTTACAAGCCACTGAGGAAAAGTGTACCTAAGTTCTTCTCAGCTACTTGTTCAGAATTTTGCCTCTTCATGTGGTTGTCTTCTGCAAACAGGCAGACACAAGACGTGCATAGAGTGGTAGATGAAAACCCGTGCTGAGTGTCTTTAAGTTGATCTTGGTGGCAGGAGTACAGGTTTCTGCTTCTGTTGGATTTGTACAAGATATGGATCCATGTACATTGGTTTTAAATTTTTTTTTGTATTCTTCAGTTGAATTTCAGGAAAAAATATGCTCATGCAGCTCCATCCTAGCATGTTGAAAAGGACTTCTCTCCAGGTAATTTACAGTGGTAATTTACAGCAGACTAGAGAGATCTCTGATTTTGACTACCAGTCTGAAGGCAAATAAGTTCTGTACATTTAATGTAATGGAGACAGAGAAAGAGCGCAACCTTGTCCACTACTTGCCTATACCATTTGGTACTGCAAAAGCCCAAGCAATCAATTCTAACTAATTAACTTTATCTGACTACTATGCTGAAAGAGACTCAGATTTAAAAGGTAATTATGTAGCTGATTGCCCCTATTTTCAATGAAAAGTAGCCACCTTAATATCTAAAAAAGTTAAGCCTTTTTAACCTATATGCATTCCAACAAAATCTTGTGTGTGTGTGTCTATGTGTGCTCTGTTTGTCCCTTATGAAATCCACGTGCCCAAATTCTAAATATTTAATCTCTGCAATACTTTTTACTGAAAATTTACCTTGAATAGCACTATACTTGCTGGTCTGTGAGACAACATGAACAGGTTCTCTAGGGAAAGGAGGTTATCGGGTGCATTTGGGGACAGAGAGGAGATATCGCACTATGCAAAGTGTATTGTATGGTCTGAGGAGAATCCAGAGTGGGATAGATTGCTACACGGAAGGCAGTGTTTTACCAAATCTAATAAGAGATTCTAATACAGTTTCTTAAATAACCCACCAACTTTCTCCAATAGGAGTAAGAATCAGTCAAAACCTTGCATCCCAATCTCGTGCTTTTACCATGACACCCCCCATTGCAATACTTTGTCACCACCCTGGCAAATATGCTCTCAGAATCCAGGCAGGGTCCCATTCAGGAAGCAGAAGAGCAGGGAATAGTCTTTTTTTCTCATGCTAGTGTCTCTGCACACCCAAGAAGATATTGTGATCCTGACAGCTAGAAGGCAAGTCTTGGTGCCAGGAAAAGCAGCAATTTGTTATACTGTAAGAGAAACCTCTTCTAGGGAGCCAGTGCCACCCTTGGCAGCCAGGGATGATGTATGATAAAATGGGAACATCCGCATGTAACTTTATGTGCTCATAGGGCACTTGACAGGACTTGTGATGCTACATGCCCCTTCCAGACAGATAACTTTAAAAACTGTGTCTCCATAAAAATAGTATGCTTAGCTTTGGCTTTAAGTGCTAATTTATATCCATTAATTATAATTCATGGATTTTTTTCTTTCCTTGGAAGTCAGAACCACCTTATGACTGAAGATAGTTACTCTATGGAATTGAAATGGTTTTAATCAGTATCACAAAACTGTCTGACTAACTGATATTTTCTCACTTCTTGGAGAAGAAAAGCTGCCAGGCGTGCCAACTGCAGAGGAAATCAGCATCTCTGACCTATCCTCCTAGCCCAGAGACATGGACAGGAACACCTGGAAAAGGAATCAGCATCAAAGCTGCTCCTTCCTAGTCTTTTCCTGTAACAATACAATTGGGAAGGCTAGACTGTGTCAGTGCTCAGATCTTCATGAGGTGTCTAAACATCTGTAAAGAACTCCTACAACTGTGCAATAAGCAGGTATGTGCTGCACAATTTTGGGAAGAGGAGAACTAAGCATCTAAGTCAGGGATCTTCAAAAAGTGTGTTATTGCTTACCAGTTGAAAATGCTGAGAAAAGGAGCAATTTCTAAGCCCTGGTTCTTGAAAAAGCTATATCCCTGTCTCAGTGGTGGTAGTAAGGCAATTTTTTTCTGCTCTAGATGTTGCAGGTGCTGGAGAGAGTCTAACAAAGGTCCATGAAGATGAATAAGGGATCGAAGCAGCTGTTTTACAAGGAGAGGCTGAGAGTGCTGGGATTGTTCAGCCTGGAGAAGAGAAAGCTTATGGGAATCTTATCAATATGTACAAATACCTGAAGGGAGGTTGTAAAGAAGAGGGAGCCAAGCTCTTCTCAACAGTACCCATAAAAAAAGGTAAGAGGGAACGGGCACAAATTAAGAAATCTTAAGCTTATCTAACCACAATAAAAATTGTTTACAATGTGGGTGGTCAAACTAGAATAGTTTGACCAGAGGCGTTGTGGAGTTTGGATGTGGAGGTATTAAAAAACCTGACTGGACACAGTCCTGGGAGACCTGCTGCAGCTGACATTGCTTGGGGAGGTATCATATAATCATTTAGGTTGGAAAAGATCTCTAAGATTATTAAGTCCAACCGTAAACCTAACACTGCCAAGTTCATCACTAAACCATGTCTCTAAGAGACCAACCTCCACTTTGCTACAACCTCCTTTCAGATAGATGTAGAGAGCAATAAGGTCTCCCATCAACTTCCTTTTCTCCAGAATAAACAGACCCAGTTCCCTCAGCAGCTCATCATAAGACATGCTCTAGACACTTCGTCAGTTTTGTTGTCCTCTCTGGACACAGTCCAGCACCTCAAAGTCTTTCTTGGAGCGAGACGCCCAAAACTGAACATAGAATTTGATGTGTGGCCTCACCAGTGGCCAGTACAGGAGGATTATTTCTTACATATTCCTGCTGACCACAATATTTCTGATACAAGCCACGGTGCTATTGGTCTTCCTGGCCACCTGGGCACATTTTCAGCTCAGGTTCTATTCTACCAGGCACCTTTCCAGCCATTCATCCCCAAGCCTGTAGTGTCACATGGGAGTGTTGTAACCTAAGTGCAGGAGACGACACTCAGTCTTGTTGAACCTCAGCAGGTAGTGTTTGGACTACAGATGATCTCCAGAGATCCTTTTCAACATCTACAATTCTGTGATCTTGTGATCATCCAAAGACACACGATAAACACAAGCCTTTTATGCAACAATGAAGTCCGCTTTCTGACTATTATTTATCCTATATAATAAAATTGTCACTAGATGACTGAGAAAATGAAAAAAAGAGTGACTACAGCCATAGGGCTGGGGTAAATCAGGTTGAAATTTCTTGTTCCACATAGTATTTCATAATGATTTGAAGTATAACAGGTTTCAAGAAAAGTACCAAGAAAAAGGAATTAAAATGCTTTTCTCAGAACGTCAACTGCTTGGTGATAAGAAATTTTTCTCCAACATTAGAACAGTCAACCAAGTTCAACCTAGACCTTCCATGTGCCAGCTGGCTGCTCCACTACTAGGAATACAAGATACCTGTCATGACCCACGAATTTTGTGATTTTGGGAAGGGAACGAAAGTGGAGTTTAGGCCAGAACCTGTAGTTTTGAGACTTGCAAGGATCTGTAAATTGTTAGGACACAATTCACAAAAGAACTAAAACCAGAAAAATAAAAAAAAAAACAAACCCCCTCACATATACATACACATACATATTCTCACTCATGCAAACATGAGCAAAAAAATGCATAAAAATCACAGGGAATACTTGAACAATCAGTTTATACTGAGCCTAATTTGGTGGTAAATGAAACCTGTGGAAAACACTGCTCAAAAAAGCTGTGCATTCTGACTGGGGAAAAAAAGGAAAAGAAAAAAATTAAAATGAATTCATCTTTGGTTGAAAAAGTGCTGTGAACCACTCATTTGGTTGACCTTCAGATGCCTCTAAAAAGTCAAATTTGCAGGCAGCTTGAGACGGTCCAATTTGAAAAAACTACTACTGTGAACTGAAGTTCTGCAAAACCTGCTAAAGGCAGACAGAATGGTGGCAATTTTGCATGATGGCCAGAATCTATTTAGACTATAATGCTCAGCAGGACAACAAGGGACAGGCAGCAGCTGTAATACGAGTTTTGGGAGCCTCAGAGACTACATGGAAGGAAGTGAGCACTCAGATTATCTACTTTAGGCACCAAAGTGTATTCCATAGCACCCAAAGTAAACCATTAGGTAGTGTGTGGAGAGTCATAGATACATTCAGAGAACCTCACATAAAATGATGTGAAGGTTTTTCTGTATCACATTGTCTAGTCAAATCCACAGGAGGAAGCAGTTGCTGTGGCACTTCAAGCATAAGATTCTTGGTCACAGGAGAGGAATCCAGAATCTTGTAAACATCATGGGACGAGCTACACACTTCAAAAGGAGACTGGAAACGGGTAGTACATTAGACAGGACATACTAAGTCAATGTCCTAGGTACACAGCTGTAAAAAGCCAGCCAAAAGTGAATGACTGAGGCTGGGATAGACCTTAGTTCTAATCCCTCATGTACCTGGAACTTCTCTGCTGGAAAGCAGACCTTTTTTCCCCTAAGGATCTGGACCTACAGTCTTTTATTGGAGGTAAAATGGCTGTATTTTGCTTTCAAATGCTCCAAGATTTGAGTCATGGAAAGAGGAAAAGCAATAACCTCTTCTACACAAAAGATTAGTGGTAAAGGCATTGTCAGATGTAGTTCTGAGTTTTAACTGAGGTCACTGAAACCCCTATTCCAGAGAACTGCTCTCTTACCCACTGAGATGTGGTGGGAGACAAGGGGTTGGGAGTGGTGTGAAGTAGATCCCACATTCAAGTTGTATATATGCCCTTGTAAAGGAAAGAATTATGATTCATTTAACTAAAGAAAGAATACAAATATGAACATGACTCTGTAAGCTGGTGTTTAGACACTCTTGTGGGATGAAGGATACCTGCTTCACAGACTACTTTTGAACTTTAAAGGTCTGGAATTTCCATTAACTCTTCTCTATTTGAGAAATAAAAATTCAGCAACATTCAGGGCTTTGGGAAGAACATTTTATTGCTAAGCATATCTTTAAACAAAATGCAAATAAGTAAAGAAAAAGAATCAAAAAGGAAGAAGAAAAAGAAAGGTGGAAGAAAGCAATAACATCACGATAACTCAAATAAAAAATCTTAAGGTTGTCCATAAAGCAACAGGGATATGGTAGAAGCCCACATACAGAAATGCACATGTTCCCAAAAACTGTCCAATAGAAACTTACACAAAAAAGGAAAGTGTAAATCTTTTTTCCCTTAACTTAAAAAAGGAAAGAAAAAAGGAAAAGAAGAAAGAAAGCAGGAAATCATTTCACAAGACTCCAAGACTCCAAGAACAGCAATCTTTTACAGACATCAAGATATAATCAACTTTATATAGTTTCGGCCAGTTAAGTCATCTAAAATCGTGCTTTCATACCTTTTTAAAACCTGTCTTTTTTTTCTTTTTAGTATAAAAAATAAAAAAGAAAAAAGCTCAACCTTGCATACACACACGCACCACACACGCACACATACACACACTGAAAATATTTGTTAACATGAAAGTGTCTTCTCTAAATGTTTGAGAAGGCTGGGGTTTTTTTTGAATTTAAGTTCCCATGTGCGTGTGTGTATTTGATGACACTTCTTCAAAGTCAAATATTCATGCGACTTATAAACACCAGCAAGAGTAGATATCTAAACCTAAACAGCTGATTAGTTTTCATCTGTATACAGAAAAAGAGTACATTTCTGATATTCCAGAGTTCTCAGTCCATCTTTATTTTGTGTTGTTTTCCTCTCTGTCTCTCTGTATCTCTCTCTCTCTCATTTGCTTTTTTGCACATTATAGGCATGGCCGTCAAACCACCTGGCTATTGTTCTGTACAGTAAGATAATCCTTTTCACAATAACTGGAAGAAGGTAGAAAGCAAACAATCAAATTAAATAAGTTAAATAAAAACAAAAGACATTCTCAATTTGACCATAAAACTGTATATACACCATCAGGGTATCCATATAGAAATTATACTACCAAAAAAAATAGTAGTAAAATATGTAAACAAAATTTCAGATTTTTTTTGACACAGGTAACTGTGACAAAGGTAAAAACACACGCTCTCTTCACATTTTAAGATTTGCTTTTGTTGTCTGTTTCATTTTACTTTGTTCTTCACGAACATTCTTATTTCACGTTAAGACCATAACAGAACTTCTGTTCCAGTCGTCCCATCAAACATACCATGATAAATATATCTGTGTGTATATATATAATATATTATTAAATTCCTTTTCCTTTATTATTTTTTATGTGTCACAGCAGCTTTATTTATTTTCTTTTATATAAAAGAGAAGGAAAAGGGAGAATAGGGCAAATGGAAAGACAGAGATGATCTGAAATGTCAAGCTACAAAATTAAAATATTACATATGAAAAACAGTTTTATGTCAAAAATCACATGTATTTTGCATTCTTTTACAATTCTTTTCTGACATTTATGGGTCTCGTCACAAGTTGGAATCCAGTGGTGTCTTTCTGATCTCTTTATTAAACTGATTTATTATTATTTTTTGCATGCATTGCAATCAGTTACAGAACCAGAACCCAGAGGAAGGCTCCTTTATTTTTTGCATGGTATATTCAGCTCAGAATTTTTTAAGCATTCTTTTTTTAAACTTCAAATTCCTTTAACCAGTTTGGCTGTGCTAATGCATACTAAGTGATAATGTCAATTAAAGCCGATGACTGATCAGAACAGACTCAAATCCATCCATTCAATTCTATAGTTCAATTACAAATACTGGAGTCAGATCCAAGGGAACCAGCTTTCCATGATAACTTTCTCATTTCTACCCCTCAGACACTTTCAATATGTTGTTAGCAAACAACTTACTGCAAAATGACGGATTCTAGAGACAACACAACCAGATATGCAGCATAAACACCATGGGTAGCATTTGAGTTCACATATGGCAATAGTCTCTCTTTACTTATTAGGGATTTTTTTTTTGCGAGATTTCTTCTCAACTCATGTCCTGATTCACCCCCCACATCATTCCTCTTCACCCTTCCCTCCCACACCCAAAAGTAACCAAAAAAACCCAAACAAAAAACAAACCTAGTAACCAAACCAAACCAAAAAGCCAACCATCTCCAAAATCAATTATTCCCCTCCTCCAATCTCGAAAAATTGTATCTATGCTGGACACGGCTAGATCAGTTTGTTCAATATTTTTTGTTGTTTAATAATGTTTGCATTTTTTCTTTTTCCTTTTTTTTTTAAATAAGTAAACTGAAAAATTATTGATACAGTCAGGTCAGGGATCACGAACATTGTTAAAGACTCACTTGGAGATATGAAATAAGTAAGCCATGAAGTCTTCTACCTTTGCAGAAAGTTCAGCGGAGGAGGAGATTTGGAGACGTCCAAGTTCACTAACAGGGCAGAGCTGTGCGCGCCATCTCCAGAACGCTAAGTGTGCTTTATAATACATTAGGGCAGAGTTTGCTGACTCCAAGCGATGACTGAAACATTAACAGTCACTGCTGTAATTTTTGTTTCCCAATACTTTCTCCCACAAATGATATCTCCCAATCTCATTTGCTGCAATGGTTCTGATATTTCAGTTAAATCTCATTAAGTATTTATATATTTATATATAAATAAGTATTCTTTTTTACACATAATACTCTTTGTCCTTGTTTTTCTGTTTCTTGTGGCCACTCTTTGAGCTCTGCTGCTTCTCCTTCACGAGCGTGCCGTTGCTCTGGGCTGAGTTGCTGATGTAGTTCCGCGTCTCATCCACCTGATAGGACCCCTCGTCCCTGTTCCTGTACTTGTACATGGCGTACAAGAGGATGAGGATGCAGAGGGCGGCAGCAGCCACAATGCCGACGACCATCCCCGTTGTGCTGCTCGACTCACGGACCACCTCTGAGGCCCCCGGAACCCGTCTGATTCCCGGCTCCGTGGGGTTTGCTGTGGGCACATTACGGAACATGGGGGAAGTGATTAGCGGGCTCTTCAGCTTTGTGCTGTCTAGCTCATAGGCAGTGGGCAACGGAAGCAAGACTATGTCAGGCTGGGGTTTGAGCTCACGGTTATTCATTTTGCCAGCTGGCAATTTGGGTACCATCCCAGTCGAGGACGAAGCTGTGGAGCGGATCAGCTCAGGGGACAAAGACGTGGTAGTAGTCCTACCAGTTTCGAAGACTTTGTTAGGTCTAAAGTCCTTGGATTCCCACTTAGGTGCGTGTGCTTTGTGGCCACCTTCGAAGATTGAAGTGGAAAGACTCTTATCTGTTACCAAGGAGAAGGTGGTGTAAAAATCTTCATCATCAGTAGGGGGCAGGTTAGAGTCAAAGGTTTCCCCTGAGCCATACCCAGATATCACCAAGCCATCATCATCACAACCATCGCTGCCTTGGTCCGACAAGCAAGGTAACCCCGCCTCAGAGGTCATGGACAGGGAATCTTTGGTGGTCTCAATAATGGTGAGGAGGGGGCGAAAGGTAGGGGGAAGTGTAATGAAAGGTGCACGAGTAGCAATAGGAGGGATATCTAAAGGGTCTTCTACAAGTAGAGGAATAACTAATTCACCTCCTGGGATGGAAAAGAGAAAAAAAAAGAAGATTAGTACACTTTAAAGACATATTTTCAACTCATTCACTTAATTCAAAGGCAGTAGAGGATGTGGGCATTCTGAAAAAGTGTCAGGGATCAGATTTCTCACCCTAACTAGGATATCAACATAATTTCTTTAGGGTGCCTTTCATTCTTCCCTCCCACCCTCCTCTGATGTTGATAAACTGCATATTCCATTTCCACCCTCCTTTTTTTTTCACTGTGGGTACCTACAGTGAAACACTCTGAATTTTTTGGGACCCAAAGTTTTTATTTTTGAAGATACTCTCAAGTGACTCTGTGGACATCAAATTTTGGTAGTGATCTTTCTTAAGCATTTGGTTACAAGACTGTTTAAATTAATTACTTTAGACTTCCACAGCTGGATTTTATCACATATCTTGGCAGTTTTTCCTCCTCTGATTCTTTTCATTTAAGATAACATTGGTATTTCTTCTCTGCCATTCAAGTCTGCTCACCTTCTGTAGCAACTTCTAAGGCCTTTCTATAAGGCCCTTCTCATTCATCCATTTCTTCTTGATTGTTGCTTGGTTTTTAAATTGTGGAAAGGTTCATGAAAATGAGGGATGGAATAGGAACCAAGTACTTACTGGGGTCCATGAAGGTATAGAGTTCTGCTCATGTCTTTTTAATCTTTACCATTCTGTTTGGCACTAGGGATGTCCCTTTCCATGCACCTTTTGGGCCTACTAATGCCATACCATCTTGATCTTCAGTTCTTCTCATCTTCTTTTACTAAAATTTGATTTAAAATTAACATATACTTTATTGTGATTGATGATGTAGCTGAACAAGGACCCAAATTAGCTCTTGAGACCAGGAGTGCACTGCAGAAGTTGTCTTCACACCTTAGTGTTACTTCTTGATATGCAGATAGTCGTGATCAGTATTACTTTCTGCCAGCGTGACAGCCACCTGTCTACAGATTAAAAATGAGGCAGGCTTATGGTTTCCTCTTGAAGAGTATCAAAGAAGATATAGCTGTAATATCTGTACCTTACCACAGTATAAGCAGCAACTGAAACAAGAAAAATCAGTGTATCCTTTCCAAGATTTAGTTTCTGAGTAGCAGCATTGCTACTTTTATGGTTGTACTTTTGTTTTGGCTAGATATTTTAATATGGCTGTACTTCGAGTTTTGAGCCTATGGATAATTAACAATCCATTGTTTCACCCTGATGTGGAGGTATAATTAATTTATTTAATTAATTTAGTTCAGAACATTTAGTTTTCTGTTGATGTCAGGTCGCTGACAATTTTTTAGGGTGTCATACTGCTTTGGAAAATTTGTGTATAAATTCTCCCTTGGGTACTTTTTCTTCAGCTAGCCACTTAAGCTAGCTACTTTAAATATAAACTGAGGATTTCATCTTACACCATGAATAGTCACCTAGATCTGCTGGAAGGGGTGCAACTCAGTAAGAAATTTTTCTAATGCATGGAAAATTTTGATTTATACTCATCACTGCTTAAAGAAAGATATTCAAAGGGCATTTTATCTTCTAAACAAATAATTCTGTCTTTTACTTGCATATTAATAACTGCTAATGAACAGTTTGGCATTGTTATGATGCTGAATGGCATCGGGGTCAAAATTCTGCTCTCTCTTATCTGCACTATATACTACATGCAGCAGTTTTCCATGAATACTGCCAGTAATGTCCATGGGAATTCAATGAAGAATATGGTCTAGAATCATATTATCTTCTAAATATATTTGGAAAGCAATATATTTGAAAAAATTATATACTGAGGATAGCGGTATACTGGAAAAGGTACTTAACAGTTTGATTAAATCTGGATAGCTGAACTAGCAATATGGTTTACTCTTGTCTTTAATGAGAAACTAACGTAGTTTAATCAATTGAAACAGTTAGATTTGTATCAGAGGTAACAGGGCAGTAATTAGGTGAAAATAACAAATGTGGTACTTTACATAGTCTCTTAACGTATTTTCACGCAAAGTTAGTTTTAAGCTAAAATGCAAAGGGCCAGTTTAAATATGTTTAATTTTCTGAGTTTCATCAGCATGTTCATGCCACTTCTGTTACTGAGTAGAGGAAGAAGAAATAAGTGCCATATACATAAAATTATGCCAATATTTTTGAACTATGCATATTAAAAAAAATTACAGAAAAAAGTAGAAAGTGCCAAATGGTTACACAGCATTTTGTGCTTATGCATCTGAGCTGTATTCTGTGTAATGTAGAAACTGGAGCATGTAATGTGATTTATACATGTCCAGAAGCCCTATCCGTGATTAGAATAGGGCATCTATAATCCATGCAAACAGGTGGTCTCAAGATAAACTTGGACTATGCCTGAGAGCAAAAATCATCTGTGAGTCTGATAAAAAAATGAAAAAAAATATAGCATTTAAGTGCACATTACATCGAATTGCATAATTCAGAAATTTAAGTTCCAAAAAGTCAGGGTTAGGTAGTGTCCCTTTAAATAATTTTTTAAGATTAGTGTTTTGCTGTTAAGAAATAGCATTCATCTGTGATTTTCATTCACCATCTCTGACATTCAATTGGAGAAAATAAGCTTGGTAGCTTTTAATTGCTCATCTAGAGCTTTAAAGTCTCTTTGTTCTTAAAATCTATTCTACTGGTACACAGCATCAGTATGCAGTTGACCTGCCACCTGCTGGCATAATATTTCGGGAGTTTTCTTCCAAAGATAAATTATTTTGGTCCTATTAATGATTAATTTTCTTAAATAAATCAGAAATATTGTACATTTAGTATGAAGATTTTCTTTTGTCTCAGTAACCCTTGCCTTAAAAACAGGTCACAATTCTACAGCTTTTGTTACTGTGAAGGACTTGAGCCAATGATAAAAACTGATGCAACTATAAAATAATCATGGTCTTCCTGAAATGTTAAGAAAATCTGATAAAGTTGCTATGATAAGTGGGGTTTCACATAAGTGATGGAGAACTTATTTATTCCAGCATGTCTGGTGGATGGAAGACAATAGGATAGAATAAGAAATGAAATTTACAAAGCTCTAAGCTCACAATATATGTGAGAAGAGAAATAACTTCCGTACCAGGAAGGCTGAATTAAGACAACTATTTAATCTCATCTCTAGTTTTATTCCAAAATGTCCAATGATCCATATTATATTTGCTTGTATACTAAAGAAATAAAGAGACTGTTAAAGGTCCTTCATTAGGAATAATTTCTCCATTAAGTAGTTCATTTGTTACATTTATTTAAGACAACATGCTTTTGGGAAATATTAGGGAGACGGCTGTAAAGGCAATAATGATGCTTTGATTTTTTTTGTTTTTCTTTCCTTCTGTAATGTAAGAAGCTGAGACTGAAAAAAAGTTGTGTGGGAGAAAATAACTCTGAAAAAGTACTTTAAATATCACAGCTGGCTTCTGTTTTATTGGTGTGTTAGGTATCTATGCAAAACATAGCAAGCTACAAGTTGTAGGTCTAATAGGATGCAAGTACAATTAATACTTCTTCACTGAATTGTTTAGGTTGGAAAAGACCTTTATGATCACCAAGTCCAACTGTAAACCTAACGCTGCCAAGTTCACCACTAAATCATGTCCCATGTTTCTTGGGGCGTGTGATTTATAGAGGAGTTAGAACGTCTTTTAAAATGGTGTGATAAAAATGCCAAAAAAAGGACTGTGTTATTTAAGGATAACAGTGAATGTAAATTCTGAAAATCTCCAAGGAAAGTGTGTGAAATGTGATCGCCTATGGAGGGGAGCAAGCGCAAACCTTCCTATTATATCTGCAAACAACTGTTACTGCTATTACATTACTACTCATAAGAGACACAAGGGGGAGTCTGATGACAGGCAGATGATCCGTTTGCTTGTAGGGGGAACGACCTTTCACAAAATGACAGCTGGGGCAGCAGGAGGCTGCCTAGAGCCGGTGGTCCTTTGCTGGAGAAGTGGTGCCTATTGCCCATGGCTCCAGTTTGGTTTAAAGATAAGCTCTGAAAGATTTAAAAGAGTAAGTGTTACTGAGTTGCCAAGATTATCTTATATGGGAGTCGGACCCGGAAAGGTTTGCTGTGGCAGGCAAATGCTTTAAAGATTTGAATCTCTTAGAAAAAGCTAAAGAGAAGCTCCTGAAAAACTTTACATGACGCTTTGGAAGGGAAATACATTTGAGACAGGTTTTATATTTTTTTTTATTACCTGAAGTTTTGATTGTCTCAGTGTCTATGATTTTGTCAATCACAAAATTAACATTTTGCAGCCTTGAATAAAACTGTAAGTTTTAATTTCCAAATTGTTCTGTGCTTAACATGGCATGGCTGCCATCTAGTTTGGCCTATGGATTCAAAACAAATATTCATGAGCCTTATATTCTGTTTGTGGATCATATGGACTGTTTCCTGGTAGTTACAGGTTTCTTTCCCTCTTTTCTTCTGTTGGCTGTTAAGCACCAGTTACCAGAGTTTACTGGTATGCTGTGAGTTCAGGATTACTTTAGCAATCCAAAGATTTCAAAAGGATTTTTCAGATTTATTTTTCATCTACTCTGCTCTGGGAATGGATGTTTCCCAAACAGAAATGCATTTTTAAAAAAGCTTCTGTTGACAACGTAACACCAAAGAATTAAACAAAAGGGAAACAGATAGAATAATTTCCTCTACAGTGATACAGATGTAAAATTAAGTTTGCCAATCAACATATAGTTAAAAAAAGAAATCACTGAACATCAGATTGGAAGCAGCACTGAGGGAACTGGGGTTTGTGAGGTGGGAAACCTTCTACTGAGCAGCCCAGTGTTCTGCTTGGCTTTCTCATTCCACAAAGCACTAGCACATATACTGTTTTCACAGAGTTGTGCTTTTCTTTGAACTACCAAGACCAGTGGGGATATAAAAGGTCTACTTTAGCCTTGGAGCTGCCCTGCTTTTCTGCTTTATGAGCTTATTTATAGATATATAATTCATACCTCTGGGGCTGATCTCCAGTAAGAGTTCTCTGCCACTGGAAAAGACAGAGTGTTAAAAATTTAATAGAAGCCTTATGAACTGTGAGGATGCAGGGGGCACCAAAAGAAAAAAAAGAAAAAAATTCTTGAAAAACTGTAGCAACCGCTGGCTTTCATCCTTAGAGCCACAACAACTTCGCAAGACTCTCAGGCATCAAACTGATAGAGGACAAAAGTCACACCGAAATGAAGCCTGAAAGATTCATCTTCTCCTGATGACGATAAGAGAGATAAAGGACACACCCTTATCATCTCTTTCTTTGCCAGCTGTGGTTGAAGACCTTATAAATGCCATTCAAAAAGACTGCACAACTCATCCAATTCTGCAGGTACTTGAAACTCCGCATCCAAAGTCTGTCATTTGGATTTTATTCTTATGCTGTTCCTCTGAAGTGTGACTCCACTTTCAACATGAAATACTTGCCACAGAAAATAATTCCTTACCTTTCTCCCCTCTGTATCAGCACCATAACTACTTTTTAAATGGCCAAGTTCATAAATTTCAGTCTAATGCTTTTTTAGTTAATTCTCCTTTGAGTTTTCTGGGGAAATTATTCATAGGAAAGCTGACGATAACATGAAACCCAGTAGATGAATATTGTCATTATCTTCTACTGTTCATAGTCTGATTTAGTTGCAAATAACCATCAGTAGTAGAGAGAAAAATATCATTTCCACAAGGGAATACTGCAACTTCTCATCTGAAAGATCTCCTTTTCCTTTCAGAGAAGCTGAAAAAACTTGGAGTTTGTTGAAAAGCTTTCCTGAGTCCCCTAGACTATATTGAAAGGCATTGGTTACTGCACTCCTAAAACAAGGCTCATGAGCAACAGGAAGGTATAGAGTTTGAGTTCACGAATCCCATATTATTGCTTTGCTGTGTTTCATTACTGTAATTTCTTGGTCACTTTTGTGCAAACAGACATCAAAACCTTACAGAGAGGACCTGACATCGTATCTGCATGCAGAATTGCAGAGGAAAAAAAAAAGTATTTTGTGCCCAGACACTAAGCTCTCTGAATTAATTGAAACATGCCCTCTTCCATCTCCCATCATTATTTAGAGGTGCTGATCTCTTCTCCCCAGTATCCAGGGGCAGGACGCGTGGGAATGGTTCAAAGCTGCACCAGGAGCGGTTCAGACTGGAGATCAGGAAGCATTTCTACACCAAGAGGCGTCAAATACTGAAATGGGCTTCCTGGAGTGGTGGTCGATGTTCCCAGCCTGTCAGTGTTTAAGAGGTATTTGGACAATGCCCTTGATAACATGCTTTAACTTGGTCAGCCCTAAAGTAGTCAGGCAGTTGGACTATTCCATTTTATTTTAAAATTTTAAGATTAATTGATGATAGCTTCCTAATCAGCGTAATTCCTTGTTTTGTTTTCAGCATTAGTTTTTCAAGGGGCTTGACAGTTGAACCTGATACCATTACTATGCAGGAATGCTGAAAACATATGTGCTTATAAGGAAGTACAGCTTTTTCTTACATTTACTAAAAGCTCCTTGTTTTGTTAATGAATTAATCCAAATTTCTTTTGAAGCAAGGAAATTTTAGAAGTTCAGGATGTGACTTCCAGTAGGAAAGTGTCTGCTAAATATACTTTTTTCTGGATGATATGAGGAAGCCCTGACACTAGTGATAATATCATGGGTGCACTTACCTGATAAGAGTACACTTGAGAGTATCATTTAGACTGGACATCAGGCAGAGAAAAACTGATAGAGCTGCAGTAAGAAGACCCTGAGAGCTAAACAAATACTAAAGAAGTCTCACCATTTTTTTCACTTGACATGAAGGCTACACCACCAGGCTACATATAATTTAAGTAGCATGAAAAGAAAGTATTACTGGTGATTCATTTCAGGAAAGGGAAAGGGGAAGGAAGGTTATAGAGAGGGACGCATAAAATACAGGAGCACACTACCACAGGCTCCTTCACCCCCTCCTAAGCACAATACAACCTGGTAACTGACAATATACATAGAGCACATAACACAAAGGCAAATACAAACTGATTAAAAAAATAAATAAAGGAATTCATACATTTTTCCTAAAACAAAACCATATACTAGAAAATAAAAGTGCCACAGCAACAAGGTCAGAAAAAGGAAAAACATAATGAGTCATTCACTTTATCAGCAAAAGAAAGATTAAACTCTACGAGAACTGAAAAAAATGATGAAAATAAAAAACATTTCCTTAAAAAAAAAGTTATCAAAAATACATAAAAATATTTAGAAAGCATACCACATTGATTTCAAAACAGTCAACTTACATCAACAAATTGCCCGCATGTTTTTTGGCATGAAAGGAAAAATTTACAAAAGAAAGTTGTGTAAGAATGCTCTTGGAAAGTAGCATTGCCACATTCTTGTAACTTGCTCTTTCATTGTTGTTTCTTAAAAACTTTTTTAGCAAAGTGTTTAATATTTCTCTTTTAATATAATTGTTTTACAACAAAGGGCGATACAGGGAGGCAACAACACATACATCCACACCACATAACATGAAAAGAAAAAAATCTTGCACCTTAACAAATTCAAACTTTTTTTCTGCTGCTTTTTTGGTTGTATTTTTTTAATCTCATGTAAAGTTGTTAGCATATTACAGTTGAAAAATCCTGTACATTTTATAGAATTTACTTTTGCTTGTTTGCATATCTACATATATAATGTTTTTGAAAAGCAAAGTTTGTTGCTTTTTGCCTTTTTGGTCAATTTGATATATATTTTTTAAAACATTTTCTTTTTTTTTCTATAATTTTTGTGTTTGTGTGTTTTAAGGAATGGATGACTGCACATAAAATTTTAACAATGCTAAAGAAAGGGGTGGTGGAGGGGAATTTATGGGAAGAAAAGATGCTTAGGGTGGATGGAGTGGGTGTGTAAAAATCTATGAGTGTACTACACAGGAGATGAAGATGATGGGAGTGAATGTGTAAGTCAGTTGCCATGTCCATGTAAGGGCGGTACGGAGTGATCTAGCAGCATTAGAGCTTCTGGCTGTAAGGAAGGGATGGGCAATATACAAAAACAAATGAGCATATTCATGCCCATCAACAAAAAGAAAGAACAGAACTCTAACATTGACAATCTCACAAACCCTAAGCTGCAACTTCTTCAACATGCAAGTTACAAAAAAATTAATAATTATAGTATCAATATTTACATTTTTATTATAGGTTCTCAAATTATAAAACCAGTTAAAACTTCTCCCTACTAAAAATAGCAGTAAAAATACATAAACTAATAATAATAATAATAATAATAGTAATCAGATAGTAAAACAAAAAAACAAGGAAACTAGTCTTATGCATTGGTATTAGAACAACTTCATCTGTAGCTACCCACAGCCTCTTTCTTCTAAGAATCATTTACTCTGAAGTCCATCAAATTGACATCATTATTCTCAAAAATTTCTTGAGCATATCAAATGATTGTTTTGCATGTAATGACTGTGCTGGCACACCCCTTCCCCACTCTCAAATTAGATAGTTTTTATATTCAGATTGTCTGAAGAATCTTAAAAATACAGCTGTGGGATTCTGCCATTGAAGTAGTTCCTTTTTTAAAGAGGGAAATAGAAGGAAAAATTGCAGAAAACAATTCATAACTCTTTTTTTGTTTGTTTGTTTTTTCATTATTAGATTGGAACAAACCAAATCTAAGATAGAAATTCAACCATTGAAAAGAAATACATCAAAATATAACTATGTAGAGATATACTAAAAAAAAAAGCAAAAATGAAAAGAGCACTTTGTTCCCAGGAAGAAGGGAGATAAGAACAATTGTGGGGATTCAAAATTTTTTTTTAAAGAAAAAAGTACTTAACAGGCTTTCAAAGATGAATGAACCAGATGCACACATTGAAAGGAATAGACAAAGCAGTCTAGGGACACTTGCTTCATTTTGACTTTTTTTTGTTAGCAAATGGATTCTCTTCCCTTCCCTCCCCATCCCATTTAAATTTGTTTTCAGTTGCTGGCCAAAACCCCCACCACACTTCAGTGTTGCTTTTTTTTTTAATAGATCTTTTTTTTATCACTTTTTTTAAAAAATAAACATGGAGAGGAAAAGAAAAAGGACGTGCAGTCTGGATGTACGTCATAAATAGACATAGAAAAAGAAGGAATTGGCAGAGATCGACAAATGGGTTATATAATAGCTTCATTTTACTGTAGGATGTTAATAATAATGCATGCTTAAAGTAAGTTGCATTTAGGGAAAGTAGAAAAACAGAACAGCAAGCAAGGACTTGGCAGGGGAGGTTGGCGGGCAGAGGAGAGGGTAGGGTGAGCAAAGGGTGTAGCATCCATGCCTCTCCCGAAAGGGCAAAGCACATTCCAGCGAGTTCTTTGCATTTCTGAGGGAAGCCAGAAGGGAAAAAGGGTGAGGAGAAATCATAAGCTATGCTAGGATGTACTTTTCAGCTTGACTATGACCTTGTATTTTCATCAAAAGCATAAAACTCCAGACTGTAGTCCTTATTCCGGCCCTATCTCTCCGGGGTATTCCCAAAATGAGTGGTGTTTATTTTTGTGCCTAGTCAGGCAGGGATTATTCCTGTACGTGCCCTCAGCTTCAGTAAAGGATGAGGAATTAGTTTCTTACAAATGCACTCTGCTAAGCTGGAAGAGGTGGTGGCTTTAGTGAATATTTATTTGAAGTGATGAGCAGCTATTCAGAGGTGCTGTCCAAGACTACTGCCGAGGGCCCACCCCTTAGCAGTATTTGGTACTAACGGCACATGATTGTGCACAGGCAAACCTGCCACTGCTAGTACTAAGACTGAAACTAGTTCCTGCTATGCTGCTAAAGGATTTACAGTTCAAGAAGATATCACTAATCAGTTCAGTCTTACTAAAACTAGATCCCAAATACTATACATCCTAGAGGGAACCTCAGCTTCCTCTGAATCCCTTGGGCCTCGTATAAAATGTCCATATTTTTCTTGCATAGAGACCATCATCCTGATATCAGGGTATTTCTAAGAAGGAACTTAGGGCCTCAGCAAAACAATCGGTTCTTCCTGGTGTTTTAGGAGAGGACAAATGTTATAGAGAAATCTTTGGACCATGTCCATTATGAATCTCTCCAGGAGATGGGAAAAGCAGGCTGTAGGCATTTCAGGTTTCCATAAGGAATGCCGGAAAGATCATTCCATAACCCACCATAAAGGTCACAATGCAACCAATCAGTGGAAGTGGATGGCTATATCGAGGTTGAATTCCTGGGAAGAATGGGGTTATCCATCCTGCTGATGTGGCATGGGGTACTTTCTATAAATATGGTAGTATCAAGCAGGTAGGATGTCTTTGTATTTATTAAGATGAGGAACAATAGTAGCTCTAAAGCCACTGAGAGATCAGTATTAGTTCTGGAGAATATTAAATAAGCATAAATAACACAAAAAAACTAAATAACCCAGTTTGGCTTTAGATGTGTCACTGAAAAGCATCCAGTTTTAAGAGGAGTTATATGAGAAGATTCTTAACTCCTACTTCAGAAATTATGAGGTCGTGCTGACTACCAGCACAGTGTGTCCGTAGCTGGAATGTACCATGCCTCTGCTGGAAGACTGCACTGGAATTATCTCCTACATTCCTTTGGAAAACATGTTAGGAAGGGAAAAGGACCAACCAAAGACAAGGAATCCTGATCAGGGTGATCACGGGAACAGAACATGCAGGTTTCAGGAAGCAAAGCATGGGTCTGTCTGCATAGGAAATTTTCAGGGTTCATTTGTGGATCTGAAAAGATTGTCTAGGAATAGAGGGAAAAAAAATGACAGAAATGAGGCCTTTGCAGACTTCAGTGGAGATTTTTATTTGGTAAAGTATCAAGACTTGTGTCCCTGGACACCACCCCCTACTAGGATTCCAAGCTTCTGGTTTATTTGTACTTAGGAAGTTACACAAAGAGGCATTTAAGCTTTGAATTTTAATCGGAATTTGCCATGACTTGCAGCTGGATTTTCAGAGTAGTGAAATATGTCTCTGCCTTCTCTTTGATGCAAAACAGACTGTAAGGCATGGGTCTGGTTGCCAACTGTACGGTCTATGTCAGGCCACTCCAGAAAATACTGCTGCCCTATTTGATGATAACTGCCTAACTCATTGCATGAGGGCCTGGAAAAGCCTTTTACTACTGAAAGATCAAAAGAACCAAAGAACCACAATTGTAGCCAGAGACACTTAAAGAGATTACAAGATTCTGTAAAGAAAATTTTAATGTTAGACTTGCAAGAGGCTTTTAAGGGTGCTAAGAAATTCTTTCTTTACTTGGTCAATACAGTAGTACTTGAACAGAAGCAGAGTTCTTTTGAAAATCTGGGTCCAGCAATTTCTGCTGAGGCTAGGAAAATCTTTTGCAGTTATCTCGAATATCTAGCTGTTGATAATCAAGTGTAGATGTCCTAATTTCAAAATTGGATCCCAAATGTTTTCACATGAAGACACACAGACAATATTTTATTACTTAACATTTAGCAAATTATTCCTCAAAATACTCAAGATTAAAAAGTATACCCATTGCAGCCGTTTTGTATTTTCAAAAATTTGAAGTAGAGGCATCTCTACTGTCAAGGCTTACAAGCTTCTTCTTTGAAGGACTGAGCCAAGATGACTATATTTTTCAAATTAAAACAACTCCACATTTAAAAAATATGTTGCAAAAAGCACCTTGGTCAGCAGCTTTAATTATAAGATTTTATTAACTCATTATTTGCTTTCAAGTTGGATTTTAAATGCTGCTGGCAAAGGTAATGTGTATTACTGTGTGTCAAAGAGCAAGACAATAGCTAGCACCGAAAAACTGACCGTTTATCTCTTTCCTAACACACTGAACACCATGTTATTTGAGTTCTGTGCACTGCAACACAACTCTATCAACGTATCTCATTATTAACCAGCAGTACCAGGTTTTTCTTCTGACCTAGTTATCCACCAATCCTGACACTTCACTTCAGATGTCCAGAATTCCTTCCTGGCCTAATCATGCAACTCTCTTATTGGGATATTTTTCTTTCTGTATTTTTTGGTGCAGTAATTGCTAAACAAAGGGGAGGCCAGGAAATTCTTCATTTATTTTTGTGTACTTTGACCTAATTGGAATGTGTTCCAAGACTTGCAGTGCTAACAGGAAGCAAGCACTTCATCACTGCATGATCTGGGCTCCAACACTGCTAATACCTTTTAAAGTTTACTTTATGTTTCAGGCAGCATCCTTTAGGATTATTTAAAGCCATATGCACTGGGCAAAGATACTAATGACACATACTTCTTAGTAGCTGATACTATCAAAATATGAGTGAAAATAAAAAAAATGGAGAATTTCCAGTGAACTATAATGTGTTTGTTTTTTTCGGTAAAAAGTTTTCCACAAACAGAGAAATAGTACTGTTAGCTATGCATCTGCTTTTAGCTTGAAGATATGTCAGCAGCATCTTTTCCTCTAGCTAGAGTATTTTGGTAGCAGAAACATACGCTAAATAGATGAGGGAGAAAAAAGCCCTGCAAAATCTCCACTTCAGGCACATGTCTGTATACGAAAATGTTACCAATTGCCAGTGATTTCACCATAAAATAAACACATACTCAAACACAGACTAAGAGACTTGGTTATCTCCCTCCCCCTAAAACTGGTTAAGTACACTCTACAACTGTCTGAAAGTTAGTGAATTTACCCCTTCCTAATAGAAACACCAGAAATGCTTGATCCAGCAAGAAACCCTCCTAAGAGCTACATATGCAACATTGCTTTACTGATTGTCCACAACTCATCTGGCACACGGGGAAAATGGGAGAAGTCAAGCAGGACGGGGGTTATTGTTCTGCAGGACAAAGTCACAACAGAAGGCAGGTGGGGGATTCTGGCAGGAATCTGGGAAACATGGTATTTTTAGATGGTCCTTCTTTGTAGTATCTCACAAAACAGCCAGTTCATTCTTGCGTGCTTTTAACCTTTCTCAGAGTAGTATTTTTCAGACATACACCCAAATGAATGCTTAGCAGACCACAAATAACAAATATCTCACAGACTAATACGAGTAAAACACCAATTTTCATGACCATCACTCATGCCTACTGCCAAGCTAAAACAAAAATCTTTTCCTGTGATTCCCACCAGTTATTCACACTAATGAAAACCATGAAAGAAGAGTATTTGGTTAGCTGGTCCACTACAAAACACAGAGAGACAAGAATAACCTAAACCCAGAAATTAGTTACTTCACTTCCTTCGCACCAGCTGTTTGTAAAAAGAAAAAGGTATCTCATTCTAAGCCTATGGACAAATCTGAAGCTCAGAAATAAAAAATTAATCTATAGTAAGAATGTCTACATAAGCAGTACTGACAAAGTCTCCATGCAGTGTCTTGCTTGTTTTTCTGTGTAAGAGTTAATTAGTGGGGCTTCCTTATAGCAATGAGCTAGAAAACTACCAAATATGAAAGCACAGTTACAGCTATGAGAGCTAAGGAAATCATAGGGCTAAAATGCCATAGCTCTCTGAAGTAGATTTTTTTTGGTGTTTGCCATAAGCTTATTACCTTTTCACATTCCTCCAAACCAGAATATTCCAGTGCTAAGCAGCCCACCCAATACTGCTGGCCTGAAAGTGTTCACATGCAACTCTACTCAACTGTCTCTTTCTCCTGGGAGAAGGATCTGATAACTTAACCAGGCTAAGGTTGTGGGGTTTTTTTTATTCAAAGCCAAAATTACTTAATCCTAAAAGACAGTCACCCAGGAAGAAGTATTCCTGAATCTTGTGGGATTTTGCAATCACAAACCAGATCCTCATATTGACAAACTCAGTAGCAGAACTCTGTCCAAGAATTTTAGTGAATAGTTGACTGGCTTTGGTCTGAACCCATGCAGCAAACGTTCCCTGCTTATTTATAGTATACTTAAATGTTCATAACTTTTTGCCTATCCGCAAACATAGAGCAGCAAGGGTATATTAATGTCTTCCCCTTTCTTCAGTGTATAAAAATACACATCATCATTTTGTCCAAGTGCTAGTGAGCGCTGCCATGACTACCAAATTCCTTCTTGGTAGTTGTGGCCCAAGAAGTCTTATAATGTCACACCATATAATATTACTTTTATAGAATGTACCCAGGAAACACATCAAGGCTACTCTCAAATATATTGTCTAAGGGATCACTAAGCATAACAGTATATGAAATTTATGTCTTAGAAAACTTATCAGGGATAATTACATGGGAAAATTGAACAATATAGGAAGTGTTTAGACTCAGGACAGGTTTGAATGTTTAAACTCTAGAAGACACCTGAAATGTGTGTTTGTGTAAGGAGGTTACGCCATACTGAGATACCTGATAGAAATATTGCCTACTTGGTTGGCATAAAAATACTCTTTGAGGTGCAGTTAAAGTGTAATCACATCAAGATCTGGAAATTTCATGAATTCTGTTTTGTTCCTAACCTTACTGTTGACTCCACATTATCCTCTGTGGGAGTTGCATACTCAATTTAACTGATGCATAACTGTTCTTCCTATGATCTCCTCCATTCACATGCAAGTATTCATAAATCTATTTTCATATTGGAATCTTTAAGAAGAAGGTAATTTTGATTAACTTCAGAAGCAAACAGGAACCATTTTCAGTGCAATATTTTTAATCACTTGGATGCTAGGTTACACTTGCCATTTCTGTTGAAAGATGCTACAAAATAATTTAATTCATCCCTCAGCTAGCATAAGCACATTACATTCTCAAAGTCTGTAGCTAGTTCAGCTACAAGTGGCTCAGTGGATGGAACTTCCTTCCTTGCTTAGTGAGAAGGGGATCCATAGCATAGTAGATTCACTAGCAAAGAAATTAAACTTCATTCAATGCCAAAATAGTGATCTTAGTTCTGCCCTTGATAAGTCCTCTTCTTTTAGTATTTCCTGCTCCTCTTACAGATACTAATCAGTGCTGTGAAAAACCTACATTTGCAGCTTGTATCTAGTGATAGCTGCTGTGCTATTATCATAGCACTGTAAACAAAACAAAGAAAAGCAACACCACACAAAGAAAAATATTGTCGACTTCTTGGGTTGCTGAATAATCCAGGATCATCCCAGGTATTAATTATCTCTATGGGAGACATTCAACATCTAAAATATTTCACTTTATAAGTCTCCTCAGTGAAGCAGATGCAGTTTATCTTTGAGGACACACAGGTAACAGTAATACTACAGGCCTTTAACAAGGACCTTTAACAGTGTACTGAACTAAGGAAAGTTTTTTTACAAGCTGTAGAGGAAAAAAGGGGTGTTAAGGTTTGAGGATAAGTTGGGCTATAGTGAACATGATGAATTACAACTAAAGACATATAATTGTACTATATTGTACTATCTGAGAAGAAAAAATAAAGCCACGTCCATTCAGCACTGTGAACATTAGTCTCTAGTAGAATGTAGAATGAAGGGAATTTATAGTGTGATGGTTGGGAAGAAGCTTACTCCAGTGGGCTTTGAACAAGATTCATTTACCTGTGCCTTCACAACTAAGCTTATTTTTTTCATTAATCAACACTACTGAAAAGGGCACTTTTTCAAATAAGTATTTGCATGTTCTCTTCTATTGAATTTGAGTGCTTTTATACTCACTCCTAGGGTAACTGGGGCACAAGAGTTAAGAAGTAAAGTGACCTATTCAAACTCGTGTAGAAAAACTGTGATAAATCAGGGACTCATAAGCACACCTTGCAAATGATGGCTTATCTAGCTGTACAACCCTGCTCATAATTTTACTTTCCTTTGGGGTTTGGATGCCAAAGTATGTTCTTTCTGCTGAACTAGCCTGGACAAAATCCCAAAGAACACAGAGAAAAATACCTCAGTGCCAACTGATGCAGTTAAAATGAATTAGACAGCAATTAATATAATTTCTTGATCTATAATTTTCCTCATGCTACAAGAAGTCTTTGGGACTCCAGAATTGAGGACAAGCCCTTCAGTCTTCCTCTCAGCCAAGAACAAGTGAAAATATTCCTCAGAATTAATATAAAGGTTACCTCACACCCATGCTGAAAAGGCTAGGGCTACTCTCCATCAGCAAAATGAGCTGATGTGTACCACTGAGGCTTTATATAGTCTTCCTTACCTGTAGAGAAAAATGTTACCTAAGAGAGACTGTTACTGATTAGAAGATCACTACTTAGCAAACTGCTGATAGGTTTTATCAAATTGCCACTGGAAAGTGGTAGAAAAAAATAGGAAGATATCCTGATAGTGCGTAAACATAAATAAATACAACTCCCTCTGAAAAGGAAAATGGAAACACCAACTCTTTGTGCAGTATACTAGGTGGTGTTGTCTCACATAAACTTGGAGGACCAGAGATGCTCTTTCCTTTTCATTGTATGTTCAAATGCACCAGAATCCCCTTAGGACCTCAAGCAGAGGTGTTTGGAGACAAAATGGCAATGACTATTAATCTTTGCTTTGAAGTCAATTCTCCTACTAGGCAGCACTTGTAACTGTATCCCAAATATAAAAGAGCCAACTAATGTATGGACTTCCTATCTCTGAAGCACTGCAGGGAAGCCCTTTGTATAGGAGTTTTCAAAGACTGAGCTAGTTCTGTCTATCATTTGGAAAAGACAAGAGGGATAGTGCTGTGATTAAGGCATTTTGGGATGGATATTTGGCAGGACTTCTTGTTTGTTTGTTTTTATAGGCAATTTTAATACTAGCCGGAAAGTGTAGAAACATAAAGAGAGGGGCATTTTTGAAGATTTCCCTTTGAAAATTCAGGATTACAGTGGTGAAAGGCTGCTGCAGGCAAGTTTGAATCCTCTTTTTCAACATAGTGAATGACTGGAATAAACTCAGTTGTGATTCAGAAGCCAAAACTTTAAGCTGTTTATCAGAGGTTGCATTATAGCAAGAAAGTGGCTGGGAAGGGTATTTGCTTTGTTTTCATAGCCGATTGGATTAGAAGAGAAACAGATCTCATTCCAAAAGTTAACCTTCTTTAATATCAATGATAATGATAATGATATGTAGGAGTATTTCAGAAGCACAGGTAAAGATAGTACATCCATGAATAACACCGAGAAGCTGGAAACCAGAATTCTTCAGGTCTATTTAGAATTTAAGGGCTTTTTGAACAAAAAATTCAGGATGACTGACTTCTGCTACTAATTAATTCTGTTTAGCTCATTGATAAGCTAGGTGGTCTTGACATCCTGTCTCCCTTATATTCACACCATGATACGATAACATATATCACACTATTAAAAATGTTAAATTTTTTGTTTGTTTTCTTTTTTTTTAATAATTGCAACAGTTAATATTCATAGACAAGAGTAGGTCAGATTTTGCTGCTGAATCATTGTTTAAAGAGGTATATAGTCAAACACTTAAATATGTTTTCCATATGACATCTTACAGTATTACCTGAAATATTTACACTTAAATTTTAGGGTCATTGTTAGAAAATCAGCTAAGAGATGACTTTGCAAAGCTATTAACCATCATGTCTGAGCTTCATAGTTTAGTAATTCACAGGAGTATAACAATCATGAATACCTGTGAAATGAAAGTTAACTGCAGATCAAGTCTAATAAGATAGAAATTTAATTAAAAGAAGCTAAAAAAAATCTTATCAGATTAGGCTTTCCTCTGCTATGAAGTAAGACATTATATGTTAAATATTAATAAGGGAGTCTATTACTTTCTCATAGACTCTAATTTCCTGTATCTGTATGAGCCACAAAATTTTCTTGTACAGTTTTCTTTTTTTCCTGATGAATTTATTATTCTTATTCATATTCTTATTTTAATTGATAGTCTTAAGGACAGTCAAAACAGAGATTAAACTTGAAATGCTCTGTTAAAGGAAAAAAAACTTTATTTGGGTAATTCTTCCATTGGCAACATTTGCAGCTTTGAACTTTGTGAATGAATTAAAAAGGTGTTTACATTGTAACCTTAATGCCCTGAAATTTACTGCTTTATTAGGGTATTAACAAACAACACGGTTTTGCAGTTAGAAGAAAAATTTAATCTTTGAAAGACTCATTATAAACAGGTGAGCCTGTTTGGGCCTTTTCTTGGCTTTTGGAAAAGGATACTAAACATGGACAGCCACATAGAACAAAATTATGCTGGAGAAGAATTGGTACATTTGTTTGTTATTCCCAGTGCCTAAAGAACACAAACTAGTCTTTAATGGTAAATTTAAATGTTTAAAGCAAAGTGGTTTCTTTTCACAACCTCCCATGGCACTGAGTTATACATCAAAATGAAGGCATGACAGAACCCAAATTACCAACTGCTTAATTTCTACTACATTACATAGGTACATGCAAAGGACACTCTCTTTATCAGCTTCTAATGATTTCAGTGGCCTCACACTTGGATATGTGAATGTCCCATGTTTTCAGAAGTTTGTCTTTGTTTGTTGGCTGTTGAATCTGTAAAAGAAAGTCAAATAGCTTTGAAGAAAATTGCCATTGCCTCATTATAGGTCCATCAAAATTCCTTATTATCATCTTATTTCATTTTCTGGTAATTTAGTAGTGGTAACCTCAGCTGAAAAATACAGAGAAAGGGAACCAAGTGGCAATTCAAACATATGACTTCAAAGAGAGGAATTCAGCACAGAACCACTAAGCTCTGGGATGATAGCTGTATGCACTCTGTCTTCTTAAGTAGTGCACAGAATTAACTGGAAAAGCACTTCATTTCTGCTTTTTCCTCAGTTTCACCTTTCTCTTAGAAAAATACATTCCACTTTTGAAAACTCTGCTATGGGGTTCCATGCTTATTATGTCTCAGTGGATGCATTTCCAACTTGAAAAATATCTGATCTATTTCCAGCTTCAACAATACTCTTCATATTACCTCTCTGTCAACTCAAGTTTGGGATCAGAGTCAAGGTTGGATCTCCTACTATCCCTACTCATGTAGGCCAGCAGATACCCTCAGTGACCTTGCAGCTACCTCATTGCCTTCAATCGTTTTACTGAAGTATGGCTGATTGAGCTTGTAAATGACTCCACTGGGGAAGTGAGAAACAGGTTAGAATCTAGCCCCCAAGTCCAGCACTGTGTGGGTTCCACAGGGACTAACAGGACGTAAACCTGTTAAAGTCAATGGACTGGACTCTAAAGGCAAGTACATGTATCAGTGAGGATATGGAAATTTGAGGATATTTGCTCATCTACAGCATTCAGGTATAGTTATGGTTGGAAATGTTCCTTTTTCTTCAACAAATACGGATTTTTATATTGAAAAAATAATTTTATCCTAAAACATTTCCTCCCTTTTGCTAGTGACATTCTTCTTTTAACCTTAGCAGAAATTCTTCCTCTTCTTGCCTCTGCAGCAGTTATGTGACCTACAAATCCTTTTCTATATGCATCTCTTAAACTTTCTCCATATTTCTCTCAACAAAAGCTTGTTAGTGAGTCACCTAAGTGAATCATCCTTCTAACTTCTTTAATTACAATATTTATTAAGTGGAGACTGTTTTACCCCCCCCTTCTTAAAAGCTTCTTTTTAATACCAGCAAAACATTTTCCAAGTCTGAGATAAACAACGCTACTAAAGTACCAACGGTACATTTCTGGTCAAATACAGTACCTGAAATATAGGGATGGGCATTCTGTCAGATAAGACCAGGAAGATTCAGAACATTATGAAGTGCAGAAATAACAATGGAAGTTGTAATGACTTACTTTAAAGACAGAACGTATTTTCTAAGCAAAAGGACTGTTCACCTCTGCTCCCCTTCAAGTATACTAATGTGCAGAGCACAGCTGCACCAGTTGGGCTCAAAAAAGTAAGTGAAAGTCAGAATCTGACAGATCTCAGAAAAGCAATTGGCATTTCTCTTGTATTCAAACCATGCTGAATATAGCTGACTGCTCTAATGAAACCCAGTAAAAAATGTGGATGATATGCACCTTATAAAAACAATCTATTGTATTCAACAACTAAGCTTTGAAATACTCCATCTAGTCTCTTCTCTATATTAAACCATATAGATTTTTTTCTATTTTTCAGACTGTGATTTAAGGTCTGGCTAATTCTTTATAGTGATATTTTTCCACATAATAACTATCCAAACTCACCCCTAATCCTATGAACCGCTAAATACTTTCTACTTTCATTAATTCCAGTGAAAATGAAAGACCCTTAATATCACACAGGATCAGGTTGCCAGTTTCTTCCAGCCATGTGGTTAATGTAATTAGTAATTATGCACATGTATACATACAGGAATCTACACACATTTTTTTTAACTTTTGGCCATTAAAGTATTCAATTTGCATCCAAATTCCAAACTGCTACAGGGATCCAATTGCTGACTGCTTCCTTTTCCAAAAGAAAAAACAACATAACGTTCATGAACAGTCTGGGCAAAGGTTTGGAAGAATTATAAACAAGTAAGGAATGCAGTGAAAAAATTCCACTCTTGGTATTTCAAGCCTATTATCCAGCATAGTGTCCCACGAATTCCTCGTGCATAATGACTTTTTTCAGGCTTAGCATGAATTTCATAACTCACTGCTTATGATCTGATGTAAATTCCCCTAAATCTGAAACTTATGAGCATGATTTGCTACTCACCTGCAGCAATTTTATACTGACAATAACGCTCATTAGCAACCTTACTGAATTGCATTAGTGCTAAGTAAGAGGTAGAGCATGGGTGTCATTTCTTACAGCAGAATGACAGAGACCTGAAATGTGACAAGCAAACTACCTCCTGGGAGCCAGTATAGAATATCACCATCACTCTGTTTTCGTATCTGATACTTGCCAGAACTATCTGAAATCATCATATCCCGTAACTGACTAAGGTTTATGTTTTATATATGTATACTTACACAGTATGTACTATGCATTACATTTATATAGATCTTTCTATACATGCACATATATACATACATATACATACGTATATATGTGTACATACATGTATATGGGTACATATATATAGTATTTTTCCCTTAATATCTACTTTCAGCATCTTTCCCAGCCTCCAGTCAGAGATGCATAGCTCAAATTTCTACGATTTTATAAAAGGAAACTGCATTTGTCATCATTTAATCCTCTGTTGCAAAGAATCTCTTTTCTTTGCACCAGGTCCCTATGCTTATTAAGCTTTCCAGCCATTTTCAGAACTCAGGCTGTGTATAAGCAGAGGCTTCACTGTAATGGAGCAGAGAGATAACAGTGCCTCTCTACATGGCTTTGTCACTGCTACCCCTGAAATGATGTGCACAGTTCTATGCATTTCATTACCAGAAAAGAACAGCACAAGACAAAACAAAAGAGAAAACTGATAAAGAACTGCTGTTTAACAAGAACAATGATCGTTGCTCTAAGCGGATGTCTGAAATCTTTAACTTCACTGTAGACAGCTCATTCATCTTGTTTTGCATTTGCTGAAATCTCCCTTGAATAAGAAAATTAATGTAATATGACACACCACAGTAAAAGCTGCCATTGCCCGAACGTGACTGGATCCCCAGAAAAATGACCTCCTGGAGCGTGTATCTGACAGAAAGTTTAAGAAATCTGTAGGATCAAAATGCAACCTTTGTTTAAAAGTGAAGGAGAGATTAACTGAGGTTTGAAAGTGAAAGAAGAATTAAGACTCCAAGGTTTTATTTCAAGTCCTACCATTCAGACAGTCCTTAAAGGACTGGTCCACCAAAAGATTAACTATCTCTTGTCAGCATATAAATCTAAAATTTAGATCTTTGAAGCAAGTGCTCAGCCACACTGATATCCACAAAGCTTCTCTCAGCCACTGGAAAAATTATGGCAATACAGCAATAGAATGTTTGAGATACTGGACATATACACATGCAGCAATATCCAGGATTCAACTGCTAAAATTAATTTCAAATAAGCATTGTGAATATGTAGCTGGCATCAGAGATCAAATCCCAGTAAAATACAAGAAACAGTATTGCTTTTATAGGGATTTTAAGGTAAAAGAAGTAGATACCAACAGCAACTGATATTCCAATATCACCATAAAGCTGTGTCTTCACAAAAAGTCTACCTAATTTGGTACTCAGATTCTTAATTAATTAGCTTTAATGGAAGTTAAGCAAAATTGTTATGGAAAAAGAAACAAAACTGATCAAGTTCCTCAGCATACTTTCTTAAACTGACTGAATTGGCAGCTCTTGTTTGAACAATTGCCACCTAAAAGACAGGCCAGCAGAAAACTTTTAGTTTGTCAAAAGGAAGGAAAGGTCATCTGGGAGGTGAAAAGAAAAAAATAATCACCAGAAGAATAATGAAATTACTGCTCCAATAGTAAATGAAGTATAGATGACTGAGATTCATTTTTCCTATGCTATTACTTCGCATTTGCTGTAGAAGTCACTAACTGAATGCTCATTCTTCAGCAGAGAACCGTGCAAGTATCTTTTCAGAGAAGGTTATGATAGGGAACAAACTACAGGTTTCCCTACTCTTCCCATATGGAGGAATAATTACTACTAACAGAGTGAGCTAGACATGCAAATGACTCTTTTCATCTTTAAACACTCCTGTTATTAGAATAGAGGTGCTCCAGGCATAACATTTGCAGTTTGTTTTACCAGCTGTTTCTAAAAATATTGCCTTAGTGAAGGAGACTTTTTTCGCCTCTCTCTCCAAAATAATTTTGTTTGCTTTTCCTTTCCAAGGGAAAAGTAATAAATACAGAAAACAGCATATGTGGGAAACATCACACAGCTTCAGGGATGGGCTTTTACCATTGCTTTCCAAAATACAATGAAAAGCTACAAATTAAACAACTGAAGATGCTGAAATATACTGGTCCAACTCCTTTGATAAATGTAATCAAGACTTTATTCTTCTAACATAATTGGTACAGAGCAGTGACAGACATTTCATATGGGGAAAAGTATGGTATAATGTTGTGAAGAACATAATGGGGGCAAAAGTAAGTTGAGAAACTGAAAGACAGTGGTAAAAATGTACCAGGTTGGTTAAAGGTGAAAGTTACTAGTCATATTTTCAGAAATTAAAGAGATGAGTGTAATGAAATCTCCACAAATTACTGATGAGTACAAAAGCTTAGTATGCTTTATAATAAAATGCTTTGCTAGAATGTGATGTTTTATTTTTTTTAAAAAAACCCATCAATTTCAAAACAAAAGGCATTTTAAGACAAAAGTTGAAATTTGCATTGTAGGAGTCATAAAATATTTTCCTGCTTTCAATTAGACACAGGTGGTTTAGAGGAAATGCAACTGAGTTCCCACAGAACTTTGCCTACACCAAAATTTCATTGTTTTATCAAAAAGAACTAGAGCACGAACATTTTCAACTACCTTCCTGGACTCTGTATTCCCTTTGGGCTTATACAGCACGTTTAAGCACTTGAAGAAAAAGATTTCAGGCAAACCTGGAAACCTCTTGGTTATCTTATCAGAAAATAAAGCTCAGAAGTCATTCATGATTTATTACTCAGAGTTCACTCACTCTACTGCTATGTGGAGCGCATCAGAGTATTTTGTTTACAGGAAGGATACCCATCAACCACTAGAATAGTGGGCAGTACGTCCAATCTGCTGTACAAAAAGAAGTACTTTTATTCCTACAGGTATATACAAACACCTCCTACACTGTCAAGTCCTTTGACTTTCTCTTTGGCTGTCAAACCCTCCTTAATCCTCCCGACAGAGACCCTAATTCCCTGGCAGAGATAAGTGATTCAAAACCTCGCCAAAGGCACCTCCCTGTCCAGAGGACCCCAGAGGTCCTCTGTCTCAGACTATGCCTAGAACTCAAACCCAAGAGTCAGACTCGCCTGCACTCACAAAACACCTCCCTGAAAATGCTGGGATGTACTAGCTGCTATCAGAGTTATACAAAAGCTGAAGAGTTGAATTAACAGAACTTAACAGGAGTATGAGAAAGAAGATAAGGCAACATTTAATCTATTTATTCCACATTTGCTTGTAAAGCTCCTATACAAGTTTATTCCCCTCTATTTCAGTTCCCCAAAGTGCTCCTTTTAGCCAGAACATAAACATAGCATTAACAGATGTATAAACACATTTATACAGAGATAGAGCAGCCATGCTTTGCAATATATTAATGATCCCTGTTTCAACACAAAAAGAATTAACATACAGGAAAACCACAGGTTCTAGAGTAAATACAGATCTCCAGGCACTCCACAGTAGACTTGTTGCTTCATGGAGAGAAGTCAAAAAAAGAAATTAAAATTATATTTTGATACCCTAGAAAATACACTGAACTAATTACAGAGCTATCTTTCCTCTTTAGGCTGTGAACTACAACATTTATGAAGCACCCAAGATTTCATCAGTAAAAATCAGTACTTGCTAAAACTAGTACCTAAAATAAGTCATACTGGTTTTGGTATCAGGGAAGAAAAAGAAATCCTTGACATCCGTTAAACAAACAAACAAAAGAAATTAAGCTCAAAATTGCTTTGCACTTCTGCTGTCCTGCATAGACAGAACAACATTTTTTCCCCTTTTTGATGCATAGGAAATGTATTGTTCCAATATTGAGAGAGAAGGAAACCAATGAAGAGACAAGTGTTGGAATTTTCTTTTTTGTCTAAAAGAAGGTAATTTTGAGATTTTGTAAGTTTGTACGTCAAATAGTTGTAGATCCTCTCGAATGCCAGAAGAGGAGGCAATGATCCTCGTAACACCCCATGGGACCAAACAATTTTAGTTTTCACGAGACTCAGAAGTAGGAAAATGAATCCTTGAGTGTGGCTCTTTTGTCGGGATTTTAATAATGCATTTATTAGTGCAATGAAAATGCAGAATAAAATATGTTGTTGAATTAGTCTACATATCGGATTTCAAATCGAATCAGTCTAATACTCTTTATTCTATCCTTAGTTTCAAAACTGGCATGATATTTGTCTCCTGCTCCTCACACAGCATTTAGGGCAAATGTTAACACCTCATACTGCTTAGTAACTAGGATTCCTAGCTGCTTGCAGTTTGGATAAAGCACTGATTTCTAGCTCTTGTGATTAATAAATTGGAACTGAAAGAGTGGCAGAATGAAGGCAAAGTAATAACCCCATTGACATGATTATAAGCTTGGTATCTCATGATCTACTTGGGCTTAAAATGAAAGGCAAATAGCTTTAATGAGGTGTGAACATCAGTACCTTTGGGTTTCTAATACATAAGGTACCTTCAGGTCTAGGCATGATCACCGAAAGAAATACATAATAAAACCTTTTAGGAGCAAAAGTGTATCTCTGTCCCTAGTACCTGTAAATGCTCAATATATTTTCACTCTAATAGATACTGTACATGTTTCAGAAATCAGATAGCTTCTACTTGTTTAGAGCTAACTAATCAGTTGCTAAAAACAGGTCTAATATTTGCTTTTACACATTTGCTTTTGATGCAAAATCTGTTCTTGAGTCATGTGCTAGCTCTTCTCTTCCACTGAATGTGTCACTAGCTATTTTTTCTTTCTTTCCCATATATTTTATGATGCTGAAAATGAAAGCTAACAGGGACAAAAAGCAAGTCCCAGCAGGT
Source organism: Dromococcyx pavoninus (assembly GCA_033558185.1). Lineage (NCBI taxonomy): Eukaryota > Metazoa > Chordata > Aves > Cuculiformes > Neomorphidae > Dromococcyx > Dromococcyx pavoninus. The sequence continues at coordinate 1,197,781 of JAUMJL010000091.1, read as the reverse complement.
TGAAAATATCATGTCTTAGTATTTTAGACATGTGTCAGCTTGATAACATAGGCACAGCACTAGAGGGATTGCCAGACTGTGACAGTGCACATGGCTTCAAGTTTAGAGAACACGCTTTAAATAAAGACTGGAAGGCAGCAAGGGCAAGGTAGCCAGACTGTAGGTCTGATCCTGATCTCCTCCTGATCTCCAGTGCAAAACTAGGGCAACTTACACTGGCTAAGTCAGGCTGAAGAAACTGTGAAGTTTTTGAAGCAAAATTCTGATCGGGATGCAAGTTCAAGTGATGGAAGTGCTGACACAAAAGATCTGTATATTGCATTAATTTATGTAGCCTGAGCATGGCTAATTCCATTGCACATGTTAACTCTAGAGGAAAAAGTGATATTTAATGAAAAGGATGCCACAATGAAGCTCCTTGACATGAAACTATTTGGCTTTTGTATCCCTCGTTTGCTTCTCTCTGCATTACCAGTTTAGGAGCTGTACTTGCTTCATAAAAATACACGATAATGTTACTTGCCACAGCAAGTGAAGAGATTAATTACTACTAAAACCTTAACAACAACATAGTTTGCTTGTACATTTTTGGTACTTAGCAGTACAATACAAATTTGCACCGGAATATCGAAGTCCATTAAAATATCAATTAAAACTTCTGATTTCCCTTCCTCTCTACCTCATTTAGGTAAGAATTATTTCATTTACTCTGCCTTACAGGTAGCATTTGAGCAAGACAGATGCACACTCACAGAAGGAATCAACAGCAGGTCTGGGAGCGGCACACTGGAGCTCAGGCTTTTTATCTTTGGCTTTAACAACCCAGTCCTCACCTATCCCCCTTGCTCAGTGACAAACATCACAAGAGCTGAAGCCAGAAGAATGCCCTGAGACAGAACAAAAAGTGTGAAATAACTGGTTCAAGTGCTAGAAATCCATATCTACGCTTAGTAGGATAAACCCAAGCACAACAGAAACTTCCATGGCATCTCCTGCGCTTCCTGAAGCAGAGGGCTAGTTGCAGGGGACATAAGGCAAACAAAAGCAACCATTCAGCAGGATGCAGCAGCTTTGCCACAGCCTGGAGGCTACTGTCCTGATGCCCGGACACTTGATTTACTCATTACAATACTGCAATATGAAGGTTACGCTGAACTTCATGATGCAAAGGGCTACATCTTCGATTGTTCTGCTCCAATAACCTGCCACTTGAGCTACAAAAATTGTTTCCTTTGCTGTTAGCCTCATAACAGGAATGTTCTGGTCTATCTGACAGAGGGCAGCATTACACAAAACCACGAGCTTGTTGATTATAATATAATTTTATAAGCCGTTGCTCTATTTAAGCAACTGCCAAGAAAAAAAGCTTTAGGTTTAGTAGGAATTAATAGTTGTAAAAAATACTTAGAGATCCAAAACCTAAACCAAGGAAGCTTTAAATATTGATTCATATTTGGTATAATTAATAGCAAGCAGTAATATTTCTCAGATTATATACGAATTAAGAAAACTGAACTGAGCATAAATCATGGGTTCTTATGGGTAAAAGAAAAGCTACCTTATTTTTATCCCTCTGCAAGTACAGGAAATATATCTTGGGTAAATTAAATGAAATAATCCCATGTTGGAGATGTGATCATGCCCCATCACTTCCCTCTTCTGGTAACTCTTAGCTTAAACAGGTAAGGCTTACAATGTGCTCTTGTGAGAAAAGTTCATAGATTTCATCGTCTCCTTTCCCTGCAGAGCAAATGAATTCCTGCAAAACTGGGATTTTAGCTAGGTTAAAAGCACGTGTAAGCATGCTTTTTGTGATTACTGAACATCTGCAAAGAGACTGCCTCTTCTTTAACTAACTTGAGCTAATTCACTGATGCTAGCTGTAGTATCCTATTGCACTGAGGCCTTTCATGCCTAGTTCATTCACCAGGAACAGAATCAAGGATACTGGGGAATGCACAAATGTAGAAACCAATTTTTTCTTAACAGTTTCATGTATAAGCAGACACCTAACACTCAGCTTGCTTTCTTCTGCCTTATGCTTTATTGCACATTTATGCTGCATATGGCAGAAGACACTGCAGATGCATTTCCAGAATTGTGTTGAAGTTATACAAGTAAACATCAGCAAGTCAGTTTTTACCAATATCAGTAAAGAGTTACAAACAGAAGGCTGACCCCACGGAGTGAAGATGCACTGGTCTTGGAAATCTTAAGTACATTCTACATTTTCATCTCCTGACTAGAAATGAACTATGAACTGTGGATTTTAGAAATACTTTCACACAGATGTCATTTCAGCTGCACATGCAACATGATATTCCCTTCACAAGGTTGCCTCTTATAAAAAGGCCTAGACACTTCCCATTTAACATACAGCCTGCACCTTGCAGCACTTTCTGCCACCTAAGGCACAGATAACAGGAGTTCTTACATTAAAACCTCAGCATGCACATACAAATCCCCTAAAATGCTTACTAAGAAGTCAGTCCAGTGCTATGCCAGTAACCATTTCTAAGAAGGAAACGATAACAGAGTTTGAAAACTTTCCAGCTGCAAATTTTGTCTTTCTTAAGAAGCTGTGTGGACACCTTGTGACTTCCAAACCAAAGCCTTGGGGTGACACACATAACGTCATTCAAAGCTTGGTGCCCCTTTGTGGATCCCCCTTGAGCAGGTGGGGAGGGAAATAGGGGAAGGCGGGGGAAGAGGGACGACAGAGCTGTCGGGAGCTGAACATCAGCTTACAAACAGAGAACAGAATCACATAACAACACTGGACCAATGGACTCCAAGACACACTGACAAGACAGATGGACGCAGACAAGATGTAAGATTGCTACTGAGAAATAAAAAAGGAGCAAAAAACCCCATAAAATAAAGTAGATATATAACACTGTGGCTGCAAGAAACAGCCAACAGCACTGGCATAACCTTTGAAAAAGAAGAAATTATAATACAACTACAAATTAAAAATGAAACGATAACCCCCCAAATTATACACTATGGACTTGCTTGGTTAGCCTGAATGCGCAGCTCTGATGAAACACAAGATGGCGTCATCACAGCCCATGCACCGGTTAATGAAGGCCATGGTTAGTTAAACCAGCTACACTACAGCATGCCATAAAAACCATCTTGCACTGACCCAGAAATAAAAGATACAACACATACTCTGCATTGCAATAAAATTCTTTTTATGCCATCTGTGGTTTGTAGGGTTTTCTTTTTTTGGAAGAATTTTTCCTGAGGGAATGCAAGGGTAAAGGGGAGTCTTTTTTTTCCTCTGAGTGTTTTTAATCTGAACTCAATAAAAAAAGGGGGGAAAGGTAAAAGACGGGATAGAGACTTTGCAGAGGTTTAAAAAAAGTAGGGAGAAGAGAGAGTAAAAAAAAGGAAGGGAAGAACCTTCATTCTTTTGTACACAACTTTCTTGGCATGTCTGAAATGTGGATTTCTTAAGGATGGCAAGAAAAGATTTTGTTGCCGTTATTGGTTTGCAGATCTCTTTCTTGAGATGATTACACCATTATTTTGTTGGAAGAACTCCAAAAGTATAAAAAGTATAAATTGAAAAGTACAGCAATGATTTTAAAAATTAAAAAATAGCAGTATGGCACAATTATGAGCCAAAAAAAGGGGAAAGAAATATAAAATAAACTAAAATGTCAATCACCAAAAATTCATGCGGCACAAGATGAGGTGAAACGACAGAAAATGTTCTTCAAATATATACAATGTATATATCTATCTATATATACACGGAATATATGCGCATATATCGATGGATATACCTGTATAATTTTTTTATTCTCCCTGCCCCACCCTATCCCAAGGCTAATTGGTAGATGAAACCATAGATTTAAAAGAAGCAAATAAATAAAAGGAAGAAAGAAAAAACTCTAATAAAAAAGAAATCAACGTGCTTTGTTGAACAGGAAATACCAATCTCATGCATCTGTTCACGCCAGTGGATGCCAGGGTTAGATGTAGGCATGAATTTCTGTGTAAACATGTGATTGGATGATACGGGCTACTGCTGATATTGGTCGTTCATTACTTTAGTATATATACATATAGATATATATGTACACTGTATGTAGTGCATATATAGATAAATTATTCTCATGGGTGGGGCCTTTGGAGCTTACATAGGCAAAAAGACCAATATACTGAAAACCAAACTCAGGATAAATTTCTAATATAAAAAAGGAAAACAAAATATCCTGTTAGTCATCTGCATGATTGATTAGTAAAACTTGTTCATTTGTTTTTATTTTGCTTTTAAGACTGTAGCTAGGAAATTCCATCAAACAAGTGATGGTATTACACCCTGGGAAGTGCCACAGAGGAATCCCTCTCCTTTGAGTCCATATGGTATTCAGCTTGTGACACAGGAAGTCTATTTCACTATGCGCTCTGAGGCATGCACCCAACTTTAAAGGCCATTTCTTGTTCACAGCATAAGAAACTGAGCAGAACTACTTCTACTTGACAGAGGATGAGACTGGGCATAACTGAGCACTGGATTTATGGGAGATATTTCTCCAAGGAGAGCAATGAAAATTCCCGGTGTGCTTCAAGAAGGCTGATGCGGTTCATGGAGGATGAGATCCAAATCATCACTTCTCTCTGTTTCTTCAGTCAAGGTTTCTTCACTGCCAGCTTACTGCGTTTTATAGTGTGCTAGCTGCTTGTAGGCTCTTGGAAGAGAAATGATGATTGTTTTCTGCAAATAAATCTGTACCTGGTTCTGGAGCTTACATGGATGGAAGCTTGATTGTCCTAGCCCATAAATCAGATGCCTGAAGCAAATGGGTGCAGGCAGGTAAATCAGATAAAGGCACCATACTTGTATGATGTCTCCTGTGTATGGTATATGCTACAAAACAGTGTGTAACTTCCACTACAAAGAACTGTAGATTTTGGTATTTCTACTGCTGTGTCCCATCCCTCATCGGAAAAGCTTGCCAGTTTGATTAGACAATGTCAGCCTTATGATATATGAAGCCTTTTGGGAAACACAAAATAAATTTCTCTGGGAAAAAATATCACCTAGGAAATTGTTGGGCCAATAGGAAGGGAAACCTGGCAACTCTACCAGGGAAGAAACACAGGCTGTGCCAAGCCAGGGAGGTAGGATTAAGGCCTACAGATCATTTCAAGAAGTTGCATTATAGTCTTTGGGCTAATTAGTGGGTCTGGGTCTTACCGTTTTGACTAGTGCAATGAGCAGCCTGGTTTATGATCTCAATCAGCTGCCCAGCAACCAGCATCCAGCCTGCCCAGTGCCAGAGCACTGAGCTAATGGATGCACCCTAATGGGAACAAGGCCAATGGTATGAAGAGACAGCAGCAGCTGCTGTCAGGAAAGTATAACTATAATCTTCATTGCTTTGAAGTATCAGTAAGATAAGATTGTAGGGATGCTCTTCATTTGACTGGAAAGAGATAAACTATTGCTTTCTTTACAAGAGCACAGTGCTTTACTGTTGGGAATAAAGTTATTTCCCTTACAAATCTTTCATTCTCTGAGAGTGGCTGATTGACCAAAACACTAGCACAGAGTTGTGTTCAAAGCGTAGACTCAGGACCCTGGCTTTGGCTTTGAGGAACTTGTATATCTGAGCCTCAAATCTCCCTGGAACAGGCCAGAAGAGAGTCCTGTACTCATACCAGAGAAAAGTATCATGTTTCTGTTGCAGAAGCCAGAAGCTTTTTGAATATGTACTGGGAAAAGCAACATTTCCATAGAAATAAGAGAGGGATTGACCTTGACTGCCATTTCTCCAGGTCAGATGAACAGTTTTAGGCCCTCTATATCATTTACAGTAAGCCATTCTGGGACATCTAAGGGTACATAGGTTTGTCTGCAATAAGATGAATAGCAAGTATTTTTTGTCTCTGAACCTGCAACGCCTTCTTTGTCACTATGTGAAATGAAGATGGGTTTTGGATTCAAAGCTGTCTTTGCCACCATTTGTTAGAATAATTCCTTATGTATATATATGTGTCTGCAAGCCACCTCAGTCAGGACAGGTCCTGTCACAGCTCCTGGTCTCTACACAGGTGGATCTGCAGATATCCCCACAGAAATCACTTTTGGAAGTAGGGCATAGAGGGGTAGCTAGTCTGCTGAAGTATGTTTCTCAAGCTAGCCAGGAAAATCCTGAGGGGAGTGGAGTGAGTAAATTGCCTTCACACCATCTTCTTTTAAAGATAAACAAGAATCCAGATGCAGATCATATGCTTACTGAGATTCAGGTCTTGGATTCAACAGACAATCATAATTAAGTGGCAATAAGACCTAGCAAATGGTTCTCACAAGTTATTTAGCCACAAAGAAGACATGATTTTCTGTCTTTTAAACTCTCTTTGAGCATACCAAACCCAAAGCCTTCAAAAGGACTCTGTAGGGTACTGTATCTGATCCCAAGGCGGGACGAATTCAAAAGTAATAAATTTAGATCTTGAGATTTGATTCTGACCTATATGAAATCTGAAAGCTTTTGTTTTGCAGGGCAGCATTCTCCACTGCCTTTGTCTTGGTTATTGCACAGCAGGTTCACAGTGATGTACATCATATCTCACAGCTGCAGCAATGAGTTCAGTAACCTTTGCATTACTGGACCATAGCACTGAGGGTGATAGAAGGCCAAGTTCTGGCATCTGGCAGAAACTCAAGTGCTTTAAAAGGTACACATTACCAGAGCTTGTGCTGGGTTAGGTCATTTAATTTTCAATTTGCTGCAAAAGTGATCATGCAAACCAGAAGGCAGCATAAAATACACTGACCCATCAAAAGAACAGGTTGAAGCCAAGTTCAAATGGGCCCAATTAAAATAAAATAAAATTAAAAACCACCCAAACCCAAACACATGAAAATACAAGGAAGACAATCTGGCTCTTCTCTTTCCATGGCTTATAAGTTTAGTACCAGGTCCTGATGTATGACCAGAATACTAATTTGGTTGCCGAAGTGTAAAGGCAAACGTATCTGCTGGATTTTGATAAACCAGCTCATATTGCTTTAGTGCTCCAGTGCAGAACAGGCTGCATGATTGCTTTGATACTGGCTGTATTGCAGACACTTTTCTACCTTCCCTGGATGCAAAGGGAATGTGGAGATAATAGGACAGACAAAGAAACCTAAATGAGAAGCACCATAAACCTGTTCCTTTTCCTTCTTATTATGAGGTAATGAACTAAGATTATGCTTTTGGAGGCAAAAAGGATTCACCTATCCCTCCTTCTTCTGGCAAGTTTGTACACCAGGGCCTCTGAGAGCAAGAAACCTCAAAATCCGGATGTGGAAACTTCACCAGCAAGGACCACTGGGAGACTTTTTTTTACATATAATTAGAATCAGAGAGTAATGGAATGATCTGGGTTGGAAGAGACCTTAAAGATCATCCGGTTCTAAGTCCTCTGCTGTGGGCAGGGACACCTCCCACCAGGCCAGACTGCTCAAGGCCCCATCCAACCTGGCCTTGAACATTTCTAGGGAGGGGACATCCACAGATTCCCTGGACAACCTTTTCCCGTGTTAGGCCAACTTTTATTCTCAAGGCCACAGTAATTCCCAAGAAAAGATTCAAGATTCCAATGGCTCATGCAGAAGACCACCCTGCAGAGGTGGAGAAGGATGGGATAAAAGATACTATGTGAAATTTTCAAGAATGTCTAGTAGTTTAGGAGAGTACCTTCAGCAGATTTTCAGCAAATCATATTATTTTACATGGCAGATATTCAATTGCCTGTACGTGCCTATAGCTGCCATCTGTAATGCTTAGCAGAATATTCAAAAGCAAGCCATTTTTACCAATCCAGTTTGTACCTGTTTACAGCATTAGATTTCTTGCTGTGTCAAGAGAGAGGTATTCCTAGTCTGGAAATGTTCCTCTAAAGCACTCTGAAATTTCATGTTAAAACAACCTATTTTTCTAAATTTCTCCTCAAACTTTAGTATTTCCACTGGCAGCACAAGCTGAAAACATGGTATTACAATTCATAGCCATTGAAGTAATCATGATTTCTATGTTGACATATAAATGAATATAATATACAAGAGGAGGAGTCTGACAAAGATCTCATTTCCTCCTTTAAATGAAACACTTGGCAATCAGAATAAAAAAAATGCTGTCTTGAAATGTTAGTGAAACTGTAATGAAATGATTCCTATCCATTCACTTGTATATCAGTTGTGGTACATTAGTCCTTTCAGCATGTTCCTATAAAATTCACACCTCACTTTCCTTATAATCTCTATGCTGGCATTTTATTACTACTTTTATTTAAAATTCCAGTACCTGCACTGTTTTTGCTTCCCAATCTAGAATTATCTGGACTGCTTTTCTGCCAGGTAAAGTGTTAACAAACTCATAGAGATGTGTGAAAAAAAGAGAAGGGAATAGGCTGAACTATCTGTTAGCACTGAGTCACCACCTTCCCTGCCATCAAGGGGAAGGCAAGAGTATGGGTGGAAGTTCCCAGCTACAAGGCAACACCAATCTCAGGTTACTGTATGAACAAGTTCTACTAAAAATGCAGGCACAGCATGATGAATTGAAAAGAAATATGAAAGCACTAGCCTTGGGTGAATTTTTATGTTATTGTATTAAACAAATGTTTTCAGGAAACTAGAAACAGAACATTTATAATGATTTCTGGGGTTTTTTTTTTAAACAAAAAGAAAACTTCCCAAATAAAACCAAACCAAACAAACCCCCTCCCCCCAAACTATTTATATGCTTCACTTTTAAGGACAAAAGATTCTAACCAAACTCTCTCTTTTTCTTTTAAATGCACACAGAAATTCGATGATGTCTGTTCTCTATTATAGAAATGCTTGTTAACTCATGGCAAGCCTCAAAAAAGAAGACTTGAAAAAGCCTGTAAGAAATAAAATAGACTGCAGTTGCCTGCTTACTCATATATCTCACAGAAAGAAAAACCATCAATTTATCAAAATGTATCTGAAAGGGAGAAGTTGAGTCAGTGCCATGTGGTCAGTCCTTCTGACTCTTTAATGGATACATTTTGAAGCATCACTGCAGGTAACAGAGCAAGAATTACTACTAATTTTGTTACTTTAGAACTATGTTTTAGTGCTCCCCAGTTTCTTTGGGTTCACAGGAAACAAAATTAGTATAAATACATTACCATGTTAACTGCATTCAAAATCCCATGGACAAATGTATCCTTTTACAGTCCATCTTCAGAACAATTAACAAAGATTAAACTATGCTAATAACCCATTATTGCTTCACTTTTGTTTGTCTTGTTTTTCTAACATTTACCTCCACACTTCACAAAACTTTATTATTTGTCACATGCCAAATTGCTGGTTTTGATTTCCCTCTATGTCAGTGAAGAAACTGCTATAAAACTATTAATTAGCTGGGACCACTTTCAGGAAGTTTGGCTTTCTATGCAAACAACTTTATATTAACCAAATAGTGACTACATATCTGTGTTTTGCTGTTGCCAAGTCCATGGGATGTGATGCTTGGCTGTATGATTTTTATTTTACACACAGTATATATATACATAAGCATGTGTGTATATATATACATATACACACATATATACATATATAATTATATATGTATACATTCACACACATATAAACATATGTATGCATTGTTTTTTGCAAATGAAATCAGAAAGCAAGCAAAACAAGACTGACCTGACTTACCTGTACTGGGCTCACAATCAATGAAATCTTCATCATCACTGGAACATTCAGCTGATGAAACAATGTCATCTGTTGTCTGCCATGTAAAGGAAAGGATTGAAGGAAAAAGAACAGAGAAAAAAAATATAAGGTACTTGCTAATCAAGAGGTTGTTATGAAGGCAGTTAAGTATCCTAGGGAAAAAAATTTCAAAACGGTAACTTTGTAAATATTTCACGTGTTCCAAGCATTTCTGATATGCCTGTGTAAATGTGGCCTCCATGGAGCTTGATTCCCCTGTCAGAGCAATAGTGCTTGTCCTGTACTACTGAATATTTCAGGGGTGCACAGTTGCTGCGTGCCTGCTGAGCTGTTTAGGTGACCAGGTTACGACACATGCTTGGCTGGTAAACTCTCCTCTGACAGCCAAAGAGGATAAGTCCAGTTGGAACACACCGGGCTCCTCGATAAATTCCAATACAACACAGGGCCAGCCAGAAAGCACCTATTGAGAGATTGAACATAAAAGGTATGTTCAAGTTGAACATGCTTTCTGCAAAGAGCAACGTACACGACAGACTCCAATAACATGCATCATCCAGGCAGTCAGCAGTGCTCTGCTGTGTTGCTAGTTGCATCACTGAGGAAGAGGTAATACCTGCTCTGTGAATGCACATCTTGGACTGTAACTGTAACTATTCACATCCCTTACAGATTTCAGCTCATTCCTTCGCATTTTCAGCTGGTGATTTTTTTTTCTGCTAGTCTAATTAATGAGCAGCATGTACTGCAGTGTGTTGGGGAGAAATGTACTGGCATCTCTTCCCAGCAGCATCTCCTGCCTGTAATTGCTGCAATTAGTTGAATTAGTAATGCAGACCATTAGGGAGAGTCTGTTGCAGCCTCTGGACACAGGTTGTAACGTTCTGCACGCAGTACCAAATTAACTCGGCTCAGCAACATCAGCTCAAACCATGGTTTCTGTTGAAATTGTCTCCCTTAACAACTTCTCTGTGCAGAGAGCTGCCAATTCTGCTGAGCAGCAGGGTCAGTGGGATGACTCCTGAAACAACATGACTAAAATGTTCCTAACCAGGTAGGAAGCACTCCTGAAATCTCTGCTCCTCGGGAGCAGGGCTGTACTTCAAAATGCTGCAGTTTAGTACTCCATGTGAATATTCATGGGAATCTCACATCATCCAAATCCTTATTCCTGAAAAAGACCCTCCAGCTTTAAATAAATTGTCTTTTACATTCCTACGTCTGCTATGGTTGCCTCCAATATGCTGCATGTTCCCTCTTTGCGTGTGTTCTGAGGTCTCAGTCTTTAGCCTCCTGGGGTAGTAACACAAGCAAGATCTTCTATCTGCTGCCAGAAGTTACTTGTACTCTCCCTCTCTGTATTTCAGCTAAGGAAAGAAACAGAACCATGCTTTTCAGTCAGAAAGACAAGATTGAATCTGACACTTCTTCACTCTTGATTTCAGTGACTTAGAGTGAGCCAAGAAAGAAAAATAGGTTCGGTCAGCTGTAAATAAAAATTATAAAAGTAAAGTATCTTTAAAAGAACAGCCACGAAGTAAGGGAATTCCTAGAGTACCTGTTGCTTAGCCTTCCCCGAGCATTGCCTTTTGGCAGCATTCTGTAGGATGCACTCTGGCAGTAGTCTCATGCTTAAATACTGTCATTAAAAACTTTCATAATCTTGCCTTAACAGGGAGGCAAGATTAAAAGGAACTGAACAATGTACAAAGCAATTTCCTGCCTTACATGCCTATGTTATTTTTTTAGCATTTTCTTTAGTCATTGAAAATGGAATAACGCCGTTGAAATCCTGGTGACTTCTCTCTTAGTACAAAATGTTTCTTAAAGTTTGGCTATTCAAGCGAGAGGTCAAAAAAGAAGGAATGCACAGAATAAAAAATTACTTTCTGTAATTCTTCTAGTTCTGTAACATATATTTTATAAAGCATTATTTTCCCCAAAGACACCAAGGCTCTTTATAACTTCTACAAACAGTGATCACATCCCCCAACAGTGGATCTTCCTGCAATAGAACATGTCTAGTTTTTAATTGCACCACTATAAAGCTATTTAAAGCAATGAGTCAACAAAACTGTAGTGCAAGGACTTTTTTTTTTAAACTGGTGAAATGTAGCTAGTGAAACTAGAGATTTATATTACACTTGTCTAAAGCACTTGTAAAAGAGTGTGAAGGACCACACTAAACTATCCATCACTACTAGAAAACCTTGCTCAGACCCTAGCAATTGTCTTTGATTTCCAGGTTGAATTTATAGCATGTGAATTTTGATCTTAGTTGAAGATCTGGCAATTCACATGTAGGGTCTCATAGAAGAATAGTGGTGATTTACTTCAAGTAGCAAATAAATACAAAAATTATAACAATGTTGTCATTTCTCAACTGCTCATGTCTAAGGGCTTCATGCAACATTTACTTGGAATCAGAAACAATTGAATAGACAATTTGATACAGTATTTGTAAAGAATAAAGAATTCTTCCATAATGCCGTTTTTCCTCTTGCTTATTAGGGGCATCATATGAAAAAACAAGTGATATTTCTTCACACAATGTTTTTATATTTAAAAACTGGGGAACTCCTTGCAACAGAAGTAGGTTATGGAGATTTAGACACATTTTGAAAGTGATTGGCAAAATTACAGGTACAAACATCCATCTGGAGCTATTAAATAGCCCACACTTAGTTTGAGGAGTCCCTGTGCCACAGACACTGAAGACCAAAGAAGTATCGCTATTTGCATTGCCCTGTTCAGGACTCTCTCCACGAGGTGCCACATACAGCTAGGGCCAGCAGCAGGGTGCTCGGTGAGATGAGCCTCTGTGGTCTCCCCTAGCTGCTCTTCTGCATGACAGATTCTGAAAAATGAAGGATGAAGAATTTCGAAGCCAAGACAAGTTTTGAGCAGCAGCTGAAAACTCATGGAGTCAGGCCCTTGTTTATCTTCTTGATCAACTTCCTATCTAATAAGCAGCTTAAGGACAGCAAATGCCACATACCTTGTTGCACTCTTAGATATGTGTTCTAAATTTCCTTCTATGAAATTTGTGTACAGTCTGTATTGGTTTTGAACAGAGAAGGGCACAGTCAGGCAGATCAAAAAAAAAAAATGCAAATACATGATGTGCAGCACTCACCAAGGCTACCAGCTCTGACCTGTATCTGCACTTTTTCATGATTGGTTCCACACTTGATTCTATCAATTAGTCTCTACCCTTTTCTCCCCATCTCCACTGTATTCTATTTCCCCTGATATTCCAGTTTTTCTTGCTCTGTGATTGCTCTTTGTTCCATGCTACTGATTTTGTATTTCTAAAAATGAGAGTTAGAAAAAGAGAAAAACCTCCAGAAGTGGTGTTAGACCTAAGACAAGGTCATTAACGAGATCTCCAGAAACCGCAGAAAAGATAAGTACACTAATCTGTCTTGCCATTTCCTAGCTTAATCTCATTACTTTCCATCACAATTCATCACTAGATTTTCTAGTCTGATCACATACTGGTTATCCATGTGCCTTCCACTCAGATACCAACATCTGAATCATCCTAGAGGAATAAATCTATTTCAGTGAGAAACAGCAAAATCTTGGCCACAGAAACAGAGTCGAGGAAACTTCCAGAAGAACATAACTTCTTGTACCTGGAATCAGTACCTTTCAAAAGGCTCCTGGATCTGAGCGTTTTCACTAGGTGATCATTAAAGAAAACAGGAGAGGCTGGCAAGCAGCAACCCTGGAAATCTCTCCACCAACATAATTTCTTTTCATCAGAAACAGCTCACCATGAGGCACTAAGCAAAAATATTTATTTGATTTCTGGTTCCCTTTCACAATTTTTGAAATGGGACTGATTATGCTCACCTGTTGAACCCAGGAGAGGCATATGGATTACTATTTTCGTGTCTGTCCAGTGATCTAGCAACAGAAAATGCTAAACATTCTTATGTACAGGCAACATAATAGTAATGAAAATTCTCCATATGCTATTATGGAAACGATGTTAGTGTTTCCATTGGAAAGAACATGAGAGAGAGAATAGTTTTCTATTCCATATATTAGCTAAATTCCATATTAAAAATAATAATTCATACTGTACTATTTTAAAATATGTATTTCATTTTTAAAGAATTCCAGCTTTGAAATTACTTGGCCCTGTATTAAAGGCCATAAAACTAAAGATAGGTATTATAATAACTTTCAATAAAATCTCTTTCTGGCAGAAACCCTTTTTATTCCTTCCTCTGAAAGATTTTTTATGGCATTTATATTATTATTTTTTCTCTCCCTCTCTGCAATGTTTAATGAAATTGCCTTGGAATAAAACCGAGGTCGGAGAAAGTGCTAAACACTAAGTCCACCCTTGAGGATTTATAGGCATATTTACCTTCAAATTCTTTCAATTTCACTGAATTGGCTCCCCATTCTTTTCCATGAATTATTAGTTCTGTAATCACCTCCTCCTAATTACTCACTCGAAGGGCCTTTTCAATCTTGCCATGGTGATAGTTCTACCTTTGTTCATTACACTGTGCGTTCTGGTGTGGGATGTAAAGTGCAAGGAAAGTTGGCATGGCATGGCAAGACCTGCTCAAGATGATCCCATTCCCATTCAATCCTTCCAGGCACCTAAAGCCCTAATTTATGTATAAGATCCACAACCTTTGCTTCTTTCTTCTACACAAAACTGAATGCTGAATCTTCCTTTTCCCAATCACAAAGTTTTTTTGATCCTTGCTCCTTGGGTGCACCATTATTCGAGCAAGATTAAGCATGCTGGGTAAAATAAGTCCTGTCACAGAACAGCTTTATGAAATTATAAATAACACATCCAAGAATGATGGAGCTCTCACTTCTAGTAGGAGAGAAAAGACAAGAACCCATAAATTCAAACCCTGCAGACAAATTCCTCCAGAAGAACACACTTGGCAGGTTCTTCACTCTGTAAAGTACGATTCGATTTTCCTACTTGCCTTTTGCTTGAAACTTTTCTGCACACTGTACACGTTACTTCCAGTTGAAACTATCCCTTTCAATTATTTGAAAAGCAACACTTAATGCTATGTTGCAAGCAAAGTGGTAATCTCTTTGCCACCAAAGAATGTCATTTTACAATCCTTCTTGAGATATGACCACCACAAAATGCCAGGCACAAATATCTTCCCAACAGTGGGGAAATACAGTTGTATTAATCTGAGCAGTGCATTTGTCTTTCACACCTAAACTGTGCAGAGCTGAAAATCAAAAAACTGTTCTTAAATCTGACCACTTGATACACTCCACTGCTTCCATCTTGCTCTATTTTCTAAATATCTCAAGTTTATTACGGAAGACATACTGTCTTCTGTGCACAACAGTATACAGTAGGAATGATCCCCTAGTATGGCAAAATCTTACTGATGTTGTTCTGCCTTACAGGAACCAAGACCTTTCTTGGCAAAGACCAGGCTCGAGGCATTTGCTGCCTTGCCAAAAAGAAGACAACAGAGGAGGTGTCTGTCTCATTGGATGTCATTTACAGCTTGAATACCTCAACCTTTTATAGTTTGATAACTGGGCTTTTTAAAAAACTTGTATTCTGTTCACACTATTCCAATTAAATGGGAATCCTTCATCTGCCCTTTCTACACCTTGTATTTGTTTATCACTTTCTGTTTCGTCTTTATTTGCAAAACACCCTGCCGTTCTTTACAGTATAGCAGACCTAAAAGACACAGCCTGGACAAATTCAAACTACTACATACAGATAGAAAGTAAATGCATATGAATGGGAAAATATTAGAAATGTTACTAAAACCTAATGAGGTATTATAAAAGAAGGTGCAATTTCAGACTGTATCAACTTTTTAAGGACAGTCCTGGATCTACTATCAGTGGCTAAACGGTTTTAATCCTCTCCAACTTACGTATTATCTAACCAGATATTATAACGTGTATTTTGATATCACAGCACAGACACAGCCACAAAGACGTCCAAGCCCTCTGCACACCCACGCACTGGTGCAGAAGTTGTGTCTGCCTCTGCAGAGGCAATGCATCAAAGAACATGAAACAAATAATTTTTCTCAATATAGTTCATTTGAGGATAAAATGAAAACAAGAGGGCCAAATCCTCTGTTGGTTTAAATTGGCATTGATTTCAACCGGGCTACCACAATTTACAGCAAAAGAGCATAGCTCATTTTTTTTAGTTTCAGACAATTCAATGCCAAAAGATTTAAAGTAATTGGAGGAAATTCAGGGAAGAGTAACTGAAAAGATGGAAGAACTGGAGATATTTATGAATTAGATAGGCCTGGCAAAATTAAACGTCAGAACTTCACTTAACAAGGGCTAAAGGAATGATAAACGTTTACAGGTATCACAAGGGTATAATAAACATCCAGAAAAAAAGATGAAGTATTTAGGGTCTTTTAAAAAAGCAGTGGATAAAATTAAGCAAAAAATAATTAGGATGACTTTCAGCAAGAAAAATCTCAATGGTGATGTTTATTAACTACAGAGAAGTCTCTCCAAGGAAATAACAGAGACCACCAACACTGAGATTAAGCAATTGTCCAAGCCATTCAGGTAAGAATACCATTAGTGTGTATGCCCTAGTGGGGAAGAGCTCACCCCATCTATCTTCAGTCCAATCTAATTCACTCTAAATCAATTTATATTTGCATCCTTTTTATCTCTATGTAATATAAACACATCCTTATGCATTCTCTTTGTCATTCTGAAGCTGGCAGTAAAGCTGTCCAGCACAGCCTTTCAGCTAGTTGTACTCGGACCAAGAAGACATCATTGCTGTAGGCCTGTTCAGAGCATGGGACCTAATCCATCCTTATGTTCCCAGGACCCTGACTAGCTGGGAGCTGGTAGGTAATCAGCAGGCATGCGTAACCTTCAACAGCAGCCCAGCAAAAGTGCATTTCCTAGCTGTGTGTTCCTGGCTAGACATGAAAGCTGATTTGCTGTCAAACTATACAATTAAGTAGGGATCATGATTGAGCTACCCCTTAACAAAATCAGCCATTTGTCCATTACTACAACAAACCAGAGATTAAGTAACTAGCAAGTTAAGTAAGAGAAAGAAAAAAATAATCCCTCCAATTGTATGCCAATCCAGAGTCATGGGCAGTCTTGTTTAAAAAGAGCCTTGAAAGCTGAATTAGTCCTTTGGAAACTGAAAGCCTGTCTGAATAGAATCAATAGTTCATTAAGACTGTAAAATTTGACTCTTCTTGACCAGGTTTGATGCCAGACTTCAGGGACTCCGTTCTGTCACTAAGCTGTGCAAAGACAATGGGAAAAAATAATGTTTCTGCTTTTTGTAATCTGTCTGCTGGCAGTGGAAGGGTGATGATGTTGTGAGGGGTGTGAGTAGAGAGAGTAGGAGAAGCGAGGGCAAAGAGGGGAGAAAAGGAAGTGGGGAGGATTAATCCATCTGTTGTTCAAGGCACCCTGACAGGGGAAAGAGAAGTACTGAACCACAGCAGCTTAACCCAACTTCAATGTACCTTCCCAAAAGCAGAAAGAATGTAAAGCTACATGGTGTTCTGCTGATAAGCAAATCCTTCTAAATCCTTTCAATTTATTTCTTGGCCTGAAGAAATTACATACTATTTAGGAGCTAAATAAATAAATAAGAAAGATTTCCAGGAACCTAGATTGGTTGTTTATTGATTACATACACAGAGAGAGTCACTGTTTCTTTCCTTTCCCAATAGAACAGTTCTCCTTTCATCTTGATGTGGTAAAGGATGAACTGACAAGTATTTTCCAAACTATTCAGTGTAACCCTCAAGATTTGCAAGAGTTTTGAACTGGACTATAAAATATACTTTCTTGGCTCAAATACAAAAGTTAGAGCTTTCGCATAAGAGAAGACTCTTTCCCTCACCTTACCAACCTATTAATCCTTTCCACATGCATTTGTCTGCTTCCAAAGAAGTATCTTGAAGACAGAAGTTGTGTGTCTAAACACTGAAGTCATTATCTGAGTTCAATGCCTCTCAGAGTAATCACACAGAAAGAACTTTCACTCTGAGTGTCCTTTTTATAATTTAAGGTAGCTTGTTCCCTTTCCCTATTATATTTTTATTTCTTATTGAAACAAATCTGCCAGTTGAAACAGAAATAATCAGCCTTCTGTTTTAAGCACAACCCTGGTTATGTAGATGGTGGTGATATACGTGAAAACTCCATAAGAAAGGTACACTAGGTGTATCCATCAGGACCTAAACTGAATAGCTTAATCCTAAAAATTAAGCCAGTACAGCTGAACCCACACTCCCACCCAGAAACTGGTGAGAGTTGCTGGAAGGACAAAAGTGCTAACAGTCAGGCACTACTCAGAAGTCTAATTTTCTGAAAATCACATTTACCTACACAGAGTTTTTCCCAATGCTTGTCCAAGGGTCTTCAAACAGAAGACATTTTGTTTAGGAATGCTCTGTAAATAGGTCCAGAGTGATCTCCTGCGTGCTATGAACCCCTCTTAGAAGAACTGACAACCAGCCAAATGCACTGGGCAGTATAGATTTTAACTCACCCCTCTCCTCAGCATCTTCTTAAAGCAGAACACAGGAAGCAAAAGCTGAACAAAGATTCTCAGAGGTATGTAGGAAAAAGCCGTCCTATTACCTAAATTTAGCATCCTGCTGGTGTGGACTGTAGGCCCCGTTGCACACAGTCTGCTGTGTTAACTTGAATGGCCACAGAAATAACTGTATTAATACACCAGGCTACGACCCACACTTGCTGAAGAACAAACACGTCATCTACCTCACTAGCAGAAGGGCAGGGCAGACCACTGAGGGGAATTAACTTCTTAAATAGCCCCAGTTCAAATTGCCAGGGACACTGAATCGGAGCCCTCATGTTGCTGATATTGTCATAAATTCACTGTCTGATGTAATGAAAACCACCTCCTTTCCTCATGCTTCTCCTTATACGTCCATGAAATAGAGAGAAAAGAACTTCTCTGCTTCCTTGGCATACAATCAGAATTTTAGTAAGCATTTTACATTTTCAAAGCAAAGCCTAAGCACAGAAAAACTCTTTGCACTTAGTAAGGGGAAGCCTATTTTCAGAAAGTCAGAATCAAATGATCAGAGATGAATCAGCTGCCCTTCGAAGACTCAGCCTCTAGTAAGAGTAAATGGGTTTTCTTTGCGTGCTAGCTTGCACTTAATAACTGTGTCAGAAGAATATTTTTCATTTACACTTTGCTCCTGTGCTGGAAATCAATATGTCATTTGTTGGCATTTTCTCCTGGACATCTTTATTTAGCTTGTCTTTTCTTCCTTGGAGGGGAGGGAGTTGTATTTGATTTTGTTCTGTTATTGATTGGATCACTCTGAGCAAGAAATAAATAAGTACAGCATTGTAGCTTTAATGAAAATCTCTTAAGCCTCAAAATCCGCACACTATGTTGCATTTCCCCCAACACATGATTTATTAATAAAGGAAACAAAATCCATAAAGTAAGGTTATTACGTAGCAAAAAGGCAGTCACATATGCAATTTAACTGGCATTTCTATGTGGTCATTAATAAAAACATCTAAGTCCTGTTTCTACGTTTAAAGCAGTACTCCTGTTGCTGTATACCTTGTGGTAGGCTCTCATCTTTTATAAATTAAGGTTAATGAGAAATTAGAGAGATGAGAGACCTTCCCCAGAAGACATCTTTCCCTGGAGAACATCTGAGCACGTTCACATATCTATCACTTATGGCAACTGACAGTATGGCCTAACAGGCTGCACCCCATCTACAGAAGTCCAGCCCAGTAATCGATGGTGGAGGGGCAGTTGCTCTGCCCTGGCTGCACCAAAGTGCCACGCCAGCCCACAGCATCACACGGGAAGCAGTCAGTACGCCAGTCCTAGGGGGTGAAAAGTAATCACCGTCAGCCTTTCAAATTGGTAAGTTCCTTGCTTCCCCTCCTTCTCTCTGGATTTCTGCTACTTATTACTATGTATGCCACAAAAAACTGGCATATGCAATGGTAAAATCTATAAAGGAGAAAATATCCTGTTCTATCGTCCATACCATGGCACTTAAAAACTAATGTGAGAGGGTATGTTATTCATGAAGTAACAATAAACATAATTGCTCTGAATAAATGTGCCTTAAAACAACTTCTGCAGTTATTGTAAGCACCTCTGAGTTCAATGAGATAAACAACTATATTTGAATATTTGCATTAATGCACTAGACTACTCTTTCTGGACAAATACTCCTTTCTCTTGAAACATTAACACACACTTAGAAAATGGCATTTAAATACTATTACTTACATATTAGCTCACAAGGGGGAGGGGGGTTCCCCACACATTTAAATGCAGAATAAATAAATGCAGAATAAATCCTGGTCCACTAGATACATATCAGCACCTAGAACTGCTCCCTGAATAACATTATATAGACAGAACAGTTAATACAGAAAAACATCCACTAAATACCTATATATAAGCTTAGTTACAATATAACAGCTGAAAAAGGCCATAAATAGTTTTAGTTTATAAAAAGTAAGAAAGTTTATAAATACAAAGTTCACAGAGGCGGCTGTGGTAGAACACAGATTTCCCAGGAACAGTGGCAGCCTTTTAACAAAAACCCATCCTTCCTCTCTTAAGATAGGATATAAATGATTGTCAGCTGCAAATACAGAAACATCTGTACACACAATGAAAGATATATAGTAACATTAACTTACTAGCACACTAGCATATTAATATTTTCATGGTCAAAACTAATAAAAATGAAGTTAAACAGTTCTAGATAGCCAGGAATACCTCTGCCAAATATCAAAAATCAAAGTTTTGTATCATTAACATTTTTTTCTCTCCTTTTCAAACATTAATAGACTAACAACTTTTCTGGGGGTATAGGGAACTGACTTCCCACCACATATTAGCAAAATCAGATAATAAAAAAGTAAAGAAGCAACCCAAATCAATCCCATCAACACTAGGAATCATGGGTGAAAACTTAGGAAAGTTAGAAATGGAAGTGTTTTCCTTCTCTACTGATCCGAACTCAAACAAGGAATGAGATCTACAAAACATGCCCATCAAAGACACACCTATCAGCTTAAAAAACATACTTGTCCATCAATTGTTAACAAAGCCAGGTAAACATCAACTGAGCTGCTGAACATAACAAATGCCTGCTGGGGTCCCATTAAATTTGAACTGAGCTTCACGTAAATGGCACAACAAGCGGTCCAAGCTATAAATGGTTGTCATGCAAGAAAATTCTGCCATTGGGTAGGCAGACTCCCATGCACAACCAACACGGTTAACACTTATCCCTGCTGGGTTTTTCTTCAGACCCTGCCTAATCAGAACATTTGCTCTCTGTGATGGCGAAGAAGGCCATTTTCCTTGCTAATTTATTTAGATATCTATTAACTTTGATCAACCATAGTAAAGGCAAATCAATCTTTTGTGTTTGTGTAAAGTGAAAAAAAGGAGCAAAGTTAGCTCTAATAGCGCAATAGATGCTCAGCTGGAATGCACTTACGGAGCAAGAGGGCTAGACAAAGGAATTCAGGCAGCTTTAAACACCGTCGGGAACATGCTGAGATCACATCTATACTTCTACCTGTTTAAAGGCGGGAAAAGCCAACCCACTCTCAGTGAAGAGGGTTTGTTTCTCTACAATTTTGGCTATCACAGTATCAAGTACTGCAAGGTTTTTCTCTTGCACCCTTTAGATTTCCAGGGCCAGAGCCGGGAGACACTAGGAAACAAGTATCCAAAGGGATATTGTCAGGAGAACAGGTCATGAAGCTCTAAATCCATGAGAAAACTTCCTCCACTGTCAGTAAAGCTGCATCTAAAATCAGCTTTGTTTGTAATGTAAAATCTCTGACCTCAATAACCTCTGGCAGAAATTGCAATATAACATGAAATTCATGATGAGTATGAAACAAAGAAGCTTCTGCGTAGTGAATTTGAGTAAGACACATCATTTCAAGGTAGCACTCTAAAAAATCTTTCATATATGCTAATTATAGAGTTGACAGCAGTTTAAGTCACAAAAGAAATCGGTGAGTGCCCATTAATTAATATTCTTTAGCAATATGTAGAAATACTCACTCCTCCAGACTATAGCTAGCCAAGTACTAGCCTACAGAAAAAATAACCTCAGTCTTAGGAATATATTAAACTGGACAAGTTGATCAGGACAGGTCCAAAATGTAGCCAGGGATATTTTTCCCCATGTCCGAAGTACTCCAATCCCTGTATGGGCAAATAAAACTGTGCACATAGACTTCTTGATGAATTAGTTTTGGTCTTTAACAAGAAG
Organism: Dromococcyx pavoninus; assembly: GCA_033558185.1. Taxonomy (NCBI): domain Eukaryota; kingdom Metazoa; phylum Chordata; class Aves; order Cuculiformes; family Neomorphidae; genus Dromococcyx; species Dromococcyx pavoninus. Next base: position 1,175,764 of record JAUMJL010000091.1, on the reverse strand, counting down.
ACAAAAAAAGCAGGAAGACAAAATTTGGTTTTCCCTTGCTATAACAGCAATAGCAACAGCTTTGGGATGATGTTATGCCTCTAGTCTCTCCTGGGAGGAAGCAAGATAGCTACCTCAACACTGCATAACAGTCTGCAATCATATCTTCCTTCTGATACTTTTCATAGCACTCTCCTCCAGGTGTTCTCAAAGGAGCTTATAAACATTTGCTTCTGAGAGATACAGGTACATTTTCACTATCTTAGAAATGAAGCCATGGTGTGCTGACAAGTTAACTACTCTGTCAAGGGTCCTTGCAAATCTGTGGGAGAGTTGGCCTCGTACTTGGCTCTTCACAACTGTGTAATACAGAATATTAGATTCGTTGAAAATAATGGTCCCTTCTGACCTTGAGATCTCTGAATCAAAATAAAAAAACAAACCAACATTAGCTGCAATCTATTTCTTACAAATTCCTGACTTGAGTTTCTGTAGCTATATGCCTACTAACAACTATAGAGACAATTATGGGATTTTTTTAAAAACTACTTTGCCATCTGAAACATTTCAGAGTAATACAGTGTTGTACTCTGAAGTTCTGTCAACTTCACTGCAGTGTCCCAGAGTGCAAAAATGCACATGCTTTGATTTTACACTGCTGTTTCCAGTCAAAAGCCTGATATGGATATAACTACACCAACTCATGGCAGCTTAGCTTGCAATGTGCAGAGGTGGTGTAACTCTACCAGCAAAATCCCTTCCTCTGTCATTGTTGCTGGATCTAAAGGGAGCAGCTCTGGCAACTTGAATATGCTGGCATGGCTGTAAACTCTCTAAGGTAGGAAGGACTTTAGAGATCCTCTGCTCACTTTAATATTTCTGAAATGACATAAAGCACTGGAAATGACTGCATCATCCTACAAACTGGGACCCCTCCATAAGAAGGAAAGGTGCAAATTCTCCTAGTCAGTGGAGAAAACCTGCAGTGCACATCTACAGAAATAAATTGCAGCAGAGCTTATCATCATTCATCATCAAAAGCAAATGACTCTCAGAAAAGCAGCCCTGTCACGGTGGACTACCAGTACTCATCCCGTCGGAAAACAAACCTTGCCTTCAGACAAAGCAGAGCTTTTCCAACAGGTGCAGAGAAATGCTCTGTAACCTCTATACCAGGCAGCTTTGAACTTCAGTACCTCAGAGGTAGTGGAACAAATTGTCAGGCTGGTCCCAGGATATCCCTTGTACCTAGGTCTCCCACCTACCCACAATGTGCGAATGATCCAAACAAATGCTACAATCTCACACCATGGAGCTCTCGACAGCTGTCATCTCACTAAGTTCTATTCACTGCCTTCCCACCTGCTTGCCAACGCACCAATGTATTGCATAAACTGCTTTTTAGCTGGCAGCCTTTCCTTTTGCCTGAAATCAGTTTGAGCTGAGCATGTTTGAGTCTGTTTTTTTGTTTTTTTGGGTTTTTTTAAATGCATTTATTCCCTTCCCTTTGGTAATTTGCATTGCTTTGCAATAGTTTGAATGGGCTGCAGGATACTGTTTCATTATCAAGCTGCAACTGGAAATGAATACTTTATAGCAGTTGAACAGAGGTTTGGTTGTAAATGACTATACACTAATTAAACAAAACAAAAAGAGAGAGGAAGACAGAAAGAAAAGTGAATTTAATTAATGAAATATTGATGCTATTTACAGACAAAGGTCTTCTCATTTAGAAGGGGATTCCTGAAATTTTAATTTTTAAAGAATTATAGAAAGAGATGGAGGTTCTCTACCTCCCTCTTGATTTACATAGTAATATTTCACATATTTAATTTTCGCCTTTTTCAGTCTCTTTAAAATGTCTTAAGGTATGTCTGGTATCTGCCCATACAAAGTCACGGATGCAAGTATTCCAAATTCATATATATATACGCTTACAATGATTGTTCATTAAGAATATGTAAAACCAGAGCAGAAGTGTAGTCATGCTAGCTGAAACTCCATCTAGGTCTTGATTCCTGCCTCTGGCATTAGCCACCAATTTATGTACATCCACATAGAACAGGAGAAACATTCAGAATTACTTTTCTCTCACAAATGTTAATTGGAATGGCAAGTATCAGTTTAGGAAGTGGTCATACCTGCATCTTTATGTTGCATAGATTTTGTATTTCATAGTTCTTAATGGGCTTTTCTACCACAAACAGGCATATTAGCTTTTAAACTATCGTTATATTTTTATTTTTACACTTTATATGGCAGTGAGTTCCACATTTTGTGAAAAAGTACTTCCTCCTTTTTGATCTCAGCCTGCTGCAGCTTTATGTCACTCCTCAATCTTTGTTGCATGATGATCAGTGACAAGTTATTCCCTAGTCACAATTTTTCTGCACCATTTTGATTTGAAAGACTTCTGTTATCAAGGTTTGGTCACCATTTTTCTGCCTGAAGAATGCCAGCCTATTTAACTTCTCCTCATGTGGAAACCATTGCATATCCTTGATTATCCCTGTTAATCTCTTCTGCAGCTTTTGTAGTTATCATAGCTTGTTTTTTGAGAGCTGATGGTCAAAACTGTCTGCAGTGCAGAAGACAATACACAACACAGATTTACACAGTGCCATAATGACATTTTTTTCCATAATAATTTCTAATTATTTTTTTCCTTCTTGAATGTGAATATATGTCCCAAAATAACCAAATCTGGCCATTTCTCATCATGAAAACTCATTTTCACTGTTCAATGTGGTTAAGCACATACATAAACCAGTGCTCAGTAATGCATTTCTTCTCTTACAGCCTTAGTTTCTGATAATTTTTTAAAGGTCCTAAAACAGGATAGAATTTAGTGATTCTTGAGATGCCTCAGAATGCCATCTGCTAAATTATATATGGCAGTGGGATCTACAAAGAAGTGATAAAGCATTTGGGAGGACGCTGGATTTCTGTCATTCTAAGTTCAACGAGCTGACACCTTTCCAACATTGCAGAAGGTTCCCAAATAAGCCCAAAGATGCCTGTCAGGTTCATGGTGTCAGGAGGCAGAAGCAATGTACTGCAATGTGGCACCATCCAAAACAAACTGAGGCACATAAGATCAGTAATAGAAAGAAGTCTTATGATTCAAACTATAAATAAGGAATGTATATCTATACATCCCAGAAGTGGGGCCAAACTGGAGAATTTGCTCCACTTTGTTTCCTAGTATCTTTTTGCTGATAAATATTCTTTATATATTTTATGTTGTAAAGTGCATGAAGTTTAAATATAAAGTCAAAATGCTGCCTGAATCAAACTAGAACATGAGAATAGGCTTGAACTTCATAGAAATATAAAATCACAGCTGTATTTTATAGTCCAATGGAGAGCTGAAAAGGGAAAAACTATGGCATATATTTACCTACAATAATCTCTTCTCCTCAAACCATTTGTATCATTGTGGATGATCTTTACATTTCACTGTAGAGTAGACTCTTCTGTTCACTGGAGATCATTGATAAAACAGTTTTAAGGAAACTGCTCTGGTTTAAAGTCAATAAGAACAAAGTGAATGCAAACAAAAAAATCCAAAAAACACAGCCCCAAGCAAAACATGGAATCTAGTTCTATGTGAAATGCAGCCTTCAGAAACCTGAGAGAGAAGTTATTGACTCTTGCTAGGTCATCCATGATTTGACTAACAGAATACCAGCAGGCAAATCTTTGCAGAAGGAAGAGAAGTCATTGTCCTGAAAGCATATAACCTATAATGTTCAACAGTGACAGTTTCCTTAAAATCTGTGTAGTGTGTGAATGTAAAGGACATAAATGAAAACACTCAACCCATATAACAACTCCATGTCTTGCCTTTGACTTCAAGCAACATGATTTCTCACCCACTTCAGCACAGGAGAGGAAAAACTACCAGGAGTGAAAGAATGAAATAGATGGATAATATGCAAGAAGAGTTTGGCAGGCAGACAGATAGATACCTTTCAGAGATTTCACTCACCTCTCTCTCTGTGCTCACTATGATTTGCTTTCTAGCTAGGATCTAAAGCGAAAGTGCTAAAGGGAGACTTTAGTTTCCATCTCCCACTCAGTCTTCCTACACTCAGCCCAAAGCACTTGGAACCTTCCTGCTTCCAGTGTGCCTTTCCCTCCCTTGCAGTATCACTGAAGCTCACAGGCTTTAGTCCCATACTTTCAACATTGCTCCTGTTTTCTCTGTCACTCCTTTTACTTTTAGATTCTGAGGAAAGCCAAGTGGCTCTTTAATACTGGTGAAGATACTGATCTTGACTCAAACCCAGGCTTTTAAATTTGAAGGGGATTTCCACATTATCAGAGAATATACAGCTTATATGTGAAGATACAACAGCTATTACCTGAATTTTAACAATAATGATATTACTCACAGCCTCTAATGAGATCAAGATCCTCTTATTTAGATACCGCCATATCAACAGGATAAAAAAGACCTTGTTCCAAGTACTGCTGTTTAGGCAAACAAGCAACATACTTAGTATAGTAGACAAGGGAACAACAGCTCAGTTTTATGATGAATTATAATGCTAAAACATTTGCTTTTGTTTTATCCTGGAACAAAAGCAAATGTCCTTTAAAAACCATCTCAGAAAAAGAACTACATCAAAGTATCAGTTTTCAGATAACCATTTTTTTTTTATTTGCACCTAAATTTCAGACGTATCATTCAGTGCGTGCATGACAGCGAAGCACCCACGAGATACCTTGCAGGGTGTAGTCCCCAGAAAGAGTCAGCCATGTGAAAAAAATCCAGGACTGACACCCATTTTTCTGAATGGTTCAAAGGAGGGAACTTCATTCTAGATCTTGTTGCATCAGGAGCGCAGGAACAGGGACCTACAATATCTCCTTCCAGGAGCAGCGTCCTGATTGTAACCTGCCATGGTGAAAGAGCCTCTCACCCCCTTCCCATTAAAGGCCATGGATCATCCTCTACATGTTCCCCTCACCCACCCCCCATTACCATGCAGAAAATCTGTGCAGTGCATGACATGAGCAGAGGGTAATGTCAATGATGTCAGGAAGACAGTTTAGGAAATTCCACCGATAGCCAACTTTATCAATGGTGGGGAGAAAGTATGGGCAGCACAAGATGATTTTTTGCCTAAACTTGGATTCTTTAGGCTGGGAAAATTCTGAAGAAGCTAGAAAAGGCTGAACTATGGAAAGCAGTAAGTGCAGTTTTAGCATTAACTGAAACTATGAAACTATACCTTAGTAATCTAAAAAAAACATTGGCAAAGGTTATACTCTGATGCTTGCAGGGCCTTATGACAAGAAAAACTTCAAGAAAAAAAGAAAAGAAACAGAAAGAACAAAAATGTAATTGCCTGCCTATCAGCTCCACTATCATAATTACTTTCAAACTCTGACATGGGTTGAATCAGATGAACACCAAATCAATTTTTGCAGCCAGAAATTAGTGCATTCTTGGCTCATAAATTAAAATGTCACTGGTGGAGTGAGTATAGAATAATGTCTGTCTCTCTATTTTATACAGCAGAGAGTGCAACTTCCCTCTTTTTCCTCTGTTTGTGAGTGTTGCTTGTATGTCCTTAAGCGCTGTACAGTACATTACACTTATCTAATTCAAACCAAAGTTTGCAAAGCCAGATGCCACATACAGAAACACAAAAAATTATACACTAGCTATGGAGTGGAGTAGTTTTATTCCCCTGGGTATCCAGAGACCTATTCAAGACACGGGGAAATGGTGGTACCAAGTTCTCCTTCATCTGCACTTCACGCAATGTTGGGAATTTGCTGGCTGCACACAGCTTCAGGGGAGGAAATGCCTTAAGGTTCCACTCAAGTGTCCTCCCCTTCACCTCTTTGTGACCTGCAGTGGTGAACCTCCTTAGGTTGAAGTTAATGGAAAGACTCCCAATACAAAGAAAATTCTACCCTCTCCTACATTTTAAGGCCAGAAACCCCCAATTGTTGTGATTTCTTTAAGGACTAAAGTGATCAGATTAAACCGCAGAATCAATACCACATGATGAAATCTGACCTATACTAATAATGTGCTTAATTTCATACTATGTTCTGTGCCTCATTTCTGAGTCTGGATAGGAACAATTTAATGGGCTGTTCTGTGCCCAGAGCCTTGTCTACCACTTCTCACTCTATACTTCAAACCTCAAACTCTGCATCTGAGGGGCACAGTGCCAGGTTGATGAGTTTTCCTCTCATGTATCTAGACTTATCATTCTTTTCTCCTTTTTAGGGATATTTGCACTTTAAGTACACTTTAAGTGCATTTTTTTCACTTTAAGTTCATTTACCTAATGATTGACATAATTTGTCCTCATATAATGTGAATAGCAAAGCCCCATATTCCCTGTTTGTCCTCTGACTGGCTCTTACTTTTCAAAATATAAAAACTCAAGCACCTTCATCTCATCCACACCAGCTGGAAAGAAGCTGTGAAGAGCAACACTGGCCGGACTCCTAATCACTCCAAAATCCTCGTCCAAGGTTTCACCTCCAGGTAGCACTGAACAAGACATCCAGCAATCCTAGCAAATCCAGCTAATCATTTTTAATGCATTTCTGTAACAGCCAATGTCAGTATTGGGAGTTTTGCCTCAAATCACATCTTTGAAGAGCTCAGGATTTTTCTTCTGCTCTTTCTAGCCTTCAGAAGCTCAGTTATAAACTTATTGAAACCTGAATATAACATACTTATTTATTAAAAATAGGAATGTCTATCACTTCAACCCAACCAGCAGCCAGTATATAGGATTTTTGGAGTGTTGCATTTAGGACAAGTCTCTCTTCCTTACAGTTGATTACCTCTCTGGTTAATAAAGAGAAATAATAAAGAGAAATATCACTTTAAGTGGAATGGCTGACTCCTTTCCTAATTAGTGGAGAATTTGACCTCGCACGATGTGACTAGCCAAACTTACCTTGCAAGTTTATCAAGGATTTGTCTGCCACTGTCTGTTACGGGGAGCTGTGCATCCTTTTGAAGGGGCTTTTTCCTCAGCTGCATCTCCTAAGAGCTGACAACTGATCTCACTGAAGCTCAGCAGAGCTGTAAGACCACAGTGCTCTTGTATCTCTATGATATTGTCATTAATACAGTACTAAACTGTCAGTAGGAGTGGACTTGTCATGTACGCAAATCACCAGAAAACAAGAAGGAACCTCTGAGAGCATAAAAGCAAATACTCTGCTGCTTCAGGACCACATCATATAAAGCCATTGATAAACTTATGATCCTGGACCACTTCACCAAGTGGACTCCTCTTTTGAATAGGAACCCACTTCTAACTTCCAGCCACAACTTATTTACATCTGGTTACTGGCCATTTTGGACCATGCAACCTTTGGTTTAAATAAATATTTCATTTCCCAATCTCCTCTTTTTCAATGTGATACAGTTTCAGAAAGCAACCGTGTCTCCTTTATTCCTTCACTCTGCAAGCTAAAGGAAGCTAAATTCTAACAATCTTTTCTCCTAAGACCGACTCTCTATTCACAACTTCTTCCTTCAAAACCTTCTCTGTACCCATGCCAAGTCCTACCCGTCACTCTGGAACACAAGTATATACACTTTGAAATAGCAATGAGCACACTTGAGAAGGACAATTTTTTTTAATAAATTAATTTAAAGAACAATCCTTCTGTAATAAAATGGTGGGTATATTTGTGTGGAGAGGTTTAAGAGGTCTTTTATTCCACGAGTAGAGGTATGCAGCTAATTATGTTCTGCCAGATAGAAAACTGAGTTTGCTACATTTTTTACAGGCTGGTATTCAGAGACTGCTAAACAATTGAAACCAGTTCTTAAGGAAGGGATTTCTAGTGGTTTAAATGCAATGAGGTTTACGGCTCAGCCCAAATACTCTTGAATGAATCCAAAGCTGAACATCTAGAAAATGGCTGGAAACAGAAATATATGCCTTGCCTGTAAGTAAAGAGATCAAGTTGAGAAAAAAAAGGCAGTTAATTTCCAAGCTGCCATCTTTTATCTCTGAGGAAACACAAGAAACAGAACAGATAACTGTCTCTATGCGTTATCAGTTAAACTACAATACAGAGACGCAATACAGAATAAGTCCTTAGACATTCCAAACTTACAAATCAAATATGATGAATAACTTAGAAAGATCCGCTTTCCATTTCAATTCTGCTCTTCTTATCTACCATGCTAATATTTAGAAAGTAATTATTGCTCTTGATGATTAAACTTTTTTCCTCTCTTGAATTGACTGATTTTTCTTTTGAAGTCTGCATCACCCTGAAGGGAAAATCCATTTCTCAGCAGATTTTTTTCCTTTTTGCCTGGCAAGTACAGGGGATTAGAAAAATTAGACTAGAATGACAGTGAAAAGGAAAAGGGGGAATAGGAAGAGCGATCAAGGAAAGATAGGTCCTTTTTTTTGGTTTGAGAAATGTCTTTATAAATTCATGAAGAGGAAGAAGTGAAAAATGATGAGCACATCTTGTAGGGTATGGCACCTCATGCTGCAATCTGGAGTTCCTACACTGAGATGAATGGGCACTGCTAACAGCCCATTGCTGGGCAAGGTTAAAATGAGTTCTGCATCAGCAGGCCAGGCCCATCAGCTCTTGGCACCTTCATTGTACCACATTACATATAAAGTATTCTGCAGAATTACTGGAGCTGGTTTGGTTCTCTAAAGCAAGCACAAATGTATTTTCTCCCAGAGTTTAAGTGGCATGACCAGGGTAACGTGGCCTGGAAGGAAAGGAATTTACACTGTAATAATGAAGGGAGGTTGATGAACCTAGGTGGTTGTATACTTTATCAATATAAAGCGGGTGAATTATGAAAACTCAGCTATGATTATATCAGACTCATGCTTTTCCTATAGCATCCTTCATAATAAAAGGCAAAGGAAATAAAAATTAATATACTATAAGAGATACTACAAATAAAATATAGACCTATGTGATTTCTTGTTCTAAATACTTCTGTCATTGAAATGATGTAATGAGACGTCAGGTCTTTTGATCCTACGGTATACAGAAACCATGAGTGCAAATCGCTTGAGAATCAAAGCCCCCATGCAGGAGAACAATTAGCGCCAACTCACTCCCTCCAAACCCCTGGAATCAGTGCATGCAATGCAGATTTATCTGGCCATCATTATATACGATCTTATCACATATGTGAGCATGCATCTATACTGCACCAGCGTAGATAATTACTACATTGTGGTCTTGCTAGAAAGCATAACGTGTGCACCATTATAGACGAAACATTCATTCCACATAGACCCCTCTCTATATGAGGGTGACAACATGGAAACTAGTACTTCAAAGCACTCTTCAGTAAGAGTAGACAAAATATTGTATATCAAACATATTTCTTTATTTTAATAAAACCCCAACCCCCAAACTTATCAGTGACTGTATCTAGGGAAAACAAAGAAAAAAATAGGAGTCCCTAGAAGATGACATGCTGACCATGACTCTCAGCCGAACTCTCTGATAGCCAATGAATCAGGTACTCAAGCCAGGATATATTTCACACAAGCAAGCTGGGAGACAGCCAGCTCTGGATGAAGTGATTGGCTTATTTCAGAATATGAAGTGCTTCTTCTTGACAGCCATCCATGCTGGCTGTCCTTGGGGAGATGCTATAAAGTAAGCGAAGAAGAAACCTTGATCAGAAGTGAGACAAAGCATCAGTTTTGGGTTGTATTAATGGATGGCTGTTCAATGCCCTTGTAACTGCAAAGCAGCTTTCTCAGTAGAATCTGAAATAAAATAAAGATGTTAAGGTGTTAAAGGAGCTAAGCATAAATTCCTTGAACCTCTTGTTAGTGGTTGGTATATCATCATAAAGATTTGTCATTGTCTTCTTTATTTTAAAGACACTGCTTTAGAAAATAACTTGTGCTGGACCATTTGCATAATTTTAGAGAGAGTTCATGGAAGAGAGTCAATCAGATAATTTCCACATGCTAATTAACGATCTTGCAATTAACATGTCAGGATATGTGTGAAAACCACACTGATGTAGCAAAAGATATCCCCAGTGGCAGTTCAGCTCTCTGCCTGCGTGCCAAAGCACCTCTTTGTCTGGCTTTGCTTTGCTACTGGCGGCCTCTGCTTAGGCAAGAGAGGGTGGTGGAAGAGAGCAAAAACGGAAGTTTATTAGAGATCTTTATTGCAATGTTACTTGCAGGGTGGGGAAGCATGGCTTTTGTTTCAGGTAAAAGTCAACCCGGTTGATGAAACAGCTGTGTCTCACCGCATCAGGGCAAAATGAGAGAAGAATCTGACTTGCAGAAAGCATTCACAGATCACATTGCTTACGCTTTCTCTACTGAAAGCTGACTTCTCTCTCATGTCTTCATTAATACCTTTTCATAACGCTTTCCTTGCTTCTCTGCCTGCAACCAGTGGCCCTGCAACACAGCTTCTATAAAGCAGATATGAGTAGAGAAGGACTCATCGTACTTGGTAGTACCTTAGATTATATCTGACAAAACCCAGTGATGTCAGATCTTTAGATTTCACAGATATAGGCTGGTCATTAACTTCAAAATCAGAATTCAATATTTCTGTGGGTATACAGATGGTATATGCTTTGTTCATTTATGGAAGTATTGTAACTTTCCTTCAAGCACGGGGAACACTAAAGACCAGCCACCAGAGAATATAGATCCTTGTTTTCTACTGTAGCACCCTGCTAGCTTTGTAATCACTGAATGAATTCTCAAAAGCAGCTCTTGCACAGAAGAAATGGCATGGTTGTGTCTTCCAGCAAAACAAACTAAATGGTTTCATTTTAGATGTCAGCTGCTCCTTACTCCTAAACTAGGACCTGAATTAGGAGGCAGTAAAAAGTCTGGAAAACAAGAATCTGTATGTGAGTATGTCAGAACTCCCCCATGAAGGTATCTGCTGCTGTGGCACCACTCTGACATCCTCCCTGGGAAGCTGCAATACTCCTAGCAGCTGCTTCTCGGGAAGAAAACTCACTGTTTGCTTTAGGGAAAAATAATAATTAATAATTTGAAAAAAATGCTGTTTGCTCTTGTAACAATAATTTATCAGCATATAAATTTATTTGGATGATGAGGGGATATAACAGCAGCGACTGTCACAAACCCAAACTATATTACAGAAAATGAGAAAATAATCTTTGCTGAATGCACTGAAATGACTTTTTTTTTGTACTCCCAGGCACTATCTAAAGTAATTAAATAAGTATGATTTGGTACTGGCTTGGGTATTAGTATTTCTCTCTAAGTTATATTTATCCCATTATCTGAGCAAAACCCACCACTGCCACCACCACTAATAATAAGGTCCTGGAAAGCCAAAAGACACATTGGATACACTTCCAGCCAGCAGAATGGGAGATCTTCCTAGTAGTTACTCTAGCAGAAGATACTGAATTACTACTACTTCAGCATCTAGTAGTAGGTAAGTCTTCCTAAGTAGTATTTCCTACTAGTAGATACCGAAGTAACATGGAGCACAAAGTTATTTCATGGACTAAGTAAGTACAAAACTGAGACTCACGAGCACATATTATAATGCCCACCGCTTTTTCCCTGTGGCTTATGATGAGATTCTTTACCTTACTTGTGGGGCAGACCTAATCCATCTTTTTCTCACCTCTGCTTTTGGGGAAACATTCATGTCTTAGTGGTCAAAACACACAAAGGGATATTGTAGTGAATGAATCCAATTGAGACACAAGTCTAAAAGAGCTGCAAAGTTTGCAAAGGATGCAATTGTAGCTAACATAATGTGCATACAACCTCCAAACTGCCTGGGTTTTCATCCACTTACATGGATCTCAGAATAAAAAATGATAATAATGAAAGGCCACTGTATTTGCATTCCTGTGCGTCTGGATCTGACCAGTTTATAGAGTGGTTCAAACTGATCAAAAGTTTTAAATGTTATTTTTCTAATAGCCCATAAAAAACAGGAGTTCATTCTCAGCAGGCTATTAGTTTTATAATTATTATTAATACTAGTTGCTTTATTATGTAGCATTAGCAAAGTAAACTCAAGCTTTTTTAGCACATTTTAGCTTTAACGAAGCAATTACTTGAGTCAAAATCATTTATCAAATTGAGCAACTCCTAGCAAGAATTATATTTCTGACTTCAAGTTTTTGTTTTTCAAACAGTAAGGCATAATAACTTCTTGAAAAATTAGTAATCAATGTGTCACTCCTGTAAGTAATTATTTTACTTGAAACAAGTAATAAGTCTCTGTTCCCATTTGAGGGCACATGTAATTGTAATGTATTGTTAATTGTGCAGTCTTTTGTATAGAATGAATATTCAACTTTTTAATAATCATGGGAAACTATCAAACTATCTCTAGTGTATGTTCTCTGTAGAAAAAAAAGAATAATAAAAGAGCTAGCATACTGAATATCTTTTTAAGTTTCAAACTTCAGAGAAAAACACAATTTATAGAAATGTATTCTCTGTGTTGTGTTTGTGTGCATACTCAGCATGTCCTGTTTTTGTTGGTATTTAGAAAGAAAACTGTAGGCCTAGAAGAACTTGAAATCAGATGTGCTTTTTTCTTTATGCTTGTCTCTTTCATTGCATTCATTGTCACATCAGGAGCACAGCACAAGGCTCTGCCTCAGTTTCACTTCCTTTGAAGTGAAGAAAACTAAATACATCTTAGGGGTGGAGAACACTGTCATCATGAGTTATTGTTTGTTAAGCGCTTAAAGATCAGTAATTGAAGTTCTTAGAGAAGTGCTGAGCATTTCTTGGTTTTAAAAGATAATTAATTAAAATGAAACATAAAACATTCCAGCTGTGAGATATGTCTTAAGACACATTTATATCACATTAGACTATGAAGTCAGATTTTCAAATTAATGAAAGTTTCCACATGAAACAAAACAGATATTATACAATATATATGAACTCTTCACCACAGCATGGGACGGGACTTCTGTCCTGGGAGGTGTCCAAAACCTCTGTGGATGTGGCCCTGAGCAACCTGATATGACTAAACCTGCATTGAAAAGGCAGTCGGTGTAGCTTGTTGCTATAAAACACTTGTAAAAGCCTTTCTGGACTGGCCTGAATATTACACATTTCACAAATGTGAACTTCATATGAACACACAAACTGACAGGGCATCAGCACTTGGCAGCACTCAAGGTGCAGACAGTCAAGCCTGTGTTCTGAGACACCTCTGTTCCCAGAGATGATTAGACACCTCATGACTGTGCCTCTGCAAAGAATTCTTGCCTCACAGCTGGACTTCATCTGTGGGCATTGTCCTGTGTTAGTGCAGCCAGATGGCCTTTCTACTGCAGCTAGCTCAGGGAATGTGCATAACTGTTCACACTTGACTGTGCAGCACTGCCTGTAATGTCTTCCACCACTATAGAAAAGCACCATTTATCCCAGGCTACAAAAGTACAGGTGCCACTGCTGTGTCTCTGTCATCGCCTTTTGCAGCCCAGTGTTTACAGCATCATGCTGGGGCTTTAATTAACTACTGTCAGAAGAGAGAACAGCACCTACTCAGTCATCAGTAAAGCCTGCGATCACTCATCATGCACCATTGCCACAAGTCCAAGATGAAACCAGGTCTCCAAGATGGACATTTATGTTACTGCTCTTATTTTGTCTGTTTGTTTGTTTGTTTGTCTGAGGTTTAATGCCTATGTAGTTAATGTGAGGGCGATAAATAGCTTTTTCAGAAAACTAATTTGTACACAGCTGCAATTAATCAGAGTACAGAGAAGAGTGCAACGGAGTAGAACGACCCCCTGAAACAGATGATTGTGCTGCTGCCATACACCCCTGCATTCCTGCGAAGGTTAAGCCAAATTGCAGAGCCCTGGGAATTTGAACTCACACACATGCTAGCTCTCCCCAAATCAGACTTGCTTGGGAAAAGCGTGAATGATTTTCACCTGGAAGCCTCCTGGGGTTCGCAGCCATTACTTGAGAAGTAATTTCATGCTGCACAGCTGAATTTAGCATCTAGTTCTGTCCCTGGCTGTCTCCCTTATTCTGCCTGATCCTCAAAACTTTCCTAGCATAAAAGCAAAAAAATGTTAGCCAGATGGCAGCTGGTGTGCACAACAACCTGAGAAGAATCCAGTACTCGTAGTTGTTTATACTGGTTTCCATCTAAATGCAATAACAAGCTAATATTCCCAAAGAAAGAGAAGCTGAGTTGCACAGAGAGAAGTGTAATGCTTTCAAGCTTCAGGATTGCTGGCTGGCTCCCTGCAAACCTTGGGGATGGATCTGCAGCACTACTGAAAAATTACATATGTCAAGAAGAAATTCTGGGAGCTGGTGCCAAACAGAATTCCTCTGAAATCAGAGAAAAGACTCATTCCATGGCACCATCATGGTCAGGGGACACAATGGCTTGTAAGATGGTTATTTATTAAGTCATTCACCACTCACTTGAGGTGCACCCAAGAGTCACCAGGAAAAGGTTTACCATTCACTTTAAAAATCTTGTCCATTAAGACATACAATAGGTGAAATGTGAAAAGAGGGTTATGTTTGGAACTTGAACTTCTTTGTAATACACAGATGCTCTTCTACAGAATTCCTAGAAGATGAGTAATATCCTTAAGGTATTATTGCTAAAACAGACTTTAAATGCAAAGAACAGTGATTGTGCAAATACCATAGCTATTATGAGTGATTCTTCAAAGGTCAGAGTACAAGGTCCTCCCACATGTGCCATTACACTATAGATGACAGTCCAAATGAGACTAGTGTGAGACATACCAAAACCACAAGACCATGTAATGTCTGCTTTAATGTTGTTGATTTTAAGACTGTTAGAATAAATTTTCATTACTTGATTGAGGAAAAAAAAGGCAACATGGAAGCCAAATCCTGACTGTATTGGCTTGCTGCATCCATGGGAAGAGGATTTAATTTTGCTCTCTATTTTCCTTTCCAATACAAACACACAGAGTTCTTAAGCAATGTCATGAGTAAGGGAAGCACTTCAGGTAGGGAGTAAAAGCAAGTGGCATGAGGAGTTAAAACCCATCAAGGTCTCTCTAGTTAATCCGTATCAGGTAATCAATGTCAGTTTTCTACTTCTTTCTTCCTTGCTGACTCTTCAACGGCTTCAATAATTTGCTATTCTCTTGCAAAGGAGTGATAAGAAAAAAATACATTTTTAAACTTTTGCTGATACTTTAAGCACCGCAGCAGGCACTTTGGGAATTCGAGTACCAGGGCAGAAAGATACCTGCATAGATCTTTGAGAAGACTGAGCTTGTGAACCCCAGACTAGAAATGCTTCTCACAATTCTCCACAAGTTGTGTGTGCTTTTCCTTCTGACCAGAACCTTGTTTTCCTCAGATGCAAAAAGGAATTACAGTGATGACTTCAATGAACTCACAGACGAGTGTTGTTTCTCTCCTTTACCCAAAGTAAATGCTAAGGTATTCAACAAGCTACTGAGTTTGGCCGTTGTTACAGGGAAGCAAAAGGAGTCACTGTTTCAAGATGAATCATAACAGTGGTGACCAAAATAAAAGCAAGGCCCAGAATACGATGAGTGGCACTTCTGAAGGTTTAGAGATGCAGTTCCAGACTGAGAAGCCGAGAGAATGTCCATGTGGCCAATAGTGACTGCATATCCAATATCAACTGAGAAATCAGAAACCCAAGCAGGAGTACCTGCAACACTTTAGCAATGATAAAAAGCATTCTTATGGCAGATCTTAGAGAACAAAGGCATAGTGTCTTCTGTTATTGAAGTTTTCCAAAGGCAAAGTTATAGATCAAGTGTAATTTAGTTATTTTAGTCAGAGACAGAAACCCAAAACTCTAATTTCTGCTGCTGGCTCTGATATTAGTCTTTACCTTACTGGGGTGCTATCACAGTATCTGAGTATCTTCTAAGTTTTATCTTCATAATTGATAATAAAGACTATTAACCTCATTTTCAGGAGGGGAACAAAGGCATCAAAAGGCTAACTTCCTTCCCTGAGATCATATGGGAAATTCAGAACAGCCATGAACTGACCTAACTCTCCCAAGACTCAGTTTTGGATGTTTTTTTTTTTGCTTAAATCCACTGAAATGGCCATAACTTCAGCTAACTCTGGATATAATTGTATTTTCATCAAGATGGTAAGAAGACTGAATTTTAAAGCCTTCTGAGTTGCTAGGATGAAAGGCAGTACAAAAAGTTCAGTGTACTGTAATAATAATTTGCCTCATACCCTGCAGTGGTGAAAAAAATGACATTTCTACAGCATATTATTCTTTAGATAAAATGTTCTTATTATTTTGACTTATTTGTATTTCTGCAGTGCTCAACTCTGTAACACTCAGGCTCTCCTATTTACTCACCAAGTTTCACACCACACTTAAGAATTGCTTCATAGCACCTTACAGTGTAAGCTCTGTGGCCAGAGAGTAAACAGTGGCAATAAAACCAATCTCAAAATTTATTGCTCCAATATCCTGATTGTCTTCACTCCTACTGTGCTGAATCAGCTGAAGATAAAAAGTGGGGGATATCCTATTGGGAGCTATATATCAGCATTACGAAGCAACCTGATCAATCCCTACACAAGCACATCAGCACACACTGATCAGAAAAACAATGAGAAAGCAGGGTAAGACATAACACTAGGTAAAACCCCACAGTCTATAGGTTTCTTACTGCCTGTAATGGGACAGCTGATGCAGAATTCAACATCGAACTTGGGATGTTCTACTTTTCTCTGACAGGGGTTCACTCAGCTGAACTAGAGGAAAAAAAACCTCTCAGGCTAAGCTAGCAGAAGCAGTGTTAATGCCTATCTGAGATGTACTTTTACAATAATAGAAGACAACTGCTGCTACCAGCTTTTTAAACAGTTATGGGGAACTAGCACATGGCAACCCAGCAGAACGAATTGCCTCATTAAGCGCTATTTCCATTAAAGTAATCATCACCCTCTGCCTGCAATTTACATGAGCTCTTCATATCCACATCAGAGCTGAAAAGAAAATTGTGTGAAAGAGAAAAGCACTGATATGAAAGAAAAGTTGCATACAAGTCCTAAATCATATTCAAATGCTTGCTGTTAGATCAATCCATGTGCCCCCACTGCCTATTGTACAAAGCCCCCTTTTATAAGGTTTATATTCTTCTTGCACTCTCCTACGAAAGAAAAAGAGGTTGACGTTTTCTGGAGCTGATCCTTCTGCCTTCACTTGCAGATGACAGAAAGTTTTTTAAAGGTTATGCTAATGTGACCTGACTACACTTGTGTGTGTGGATGGAAAGATGTGTCTACTACATATGCCAAGTGTGAGTGTGGGCTCACGCATGTGTTTCTTGGTGCCTACAGCTTGCAAAATGAGATCAATACTCGTGGGAAGGAGTTTGCTGTACCTGAGAGCACTGATGTGTGTGGGTGTGGAAGATGACATGTGGGAGGGTGTAGTACACAAACACGAGCATGCACGTAGGTCTGAGAAATAGTTACAGCAGACAAAATGGCATGATTGGGAACATTTCTATCACTTTCTGGAGTACGTGTGTGTACTCTCTGGGCAATATACGGTTAGTTAAAGTGCATTGTAAGGCAGCGTATGTGGCTACGTACACTCCTATGAATTTATTGGGGCCCTCTAAGCACGGTTTAATCTCTGCTTTCTCCTCCTGCACACCATTAGTGCTGGCCAGTATGGGAGGGATGGATACATCATATTACAAGTTCTTGTTATGCAACTAAACAGACCACCCCTCTCTTCTCTTCTTGGTCTTTTCACTCATCTAATATCAAGTTCTTGAATTACTATCTCTGCAATATTTTAGTCTGTGAAGCAGATATTTTGGGTTTAACTCCCATCATACACCTGGAACATGCATGAAGAGTGTAGTTATTTGGAAGAGTGAATCATGGGAAACCTTCCCAAAATCACCAGAGCTCTTCTCTCTGCAAGAAGGAGGCAGGAAGCTGATTTGAGCTAGACCAGATGCCTCTGCCTACTTCGAATGAGATCTAAAGTAAAGCCTTCAAGGCAAATGTCTGAACTGACATGTTTTAAGTGATTTTAATAGTGCCCTTTCTGATCTTGAAAGGAAAGATGACTGTCAGTCATACTTTGCTTATTCTTCCCCCTAGTCCAAAACTTCTGCTTGATCCTTGCAAACAGAAGCCTGCATAATGTCTCCTTTCTGTGACTGGCAGTCTGAGGGGCAGGAAAACAATTTCCACCAGTGTCTGTGCAACTGAAATTCACCTGGCATTTACAAATCAGATAAAAGAAAAAGAAGCTGAAGTGGAAAGGAACCTTTTTCAGCAGGGAGTAGAGCACAACAAGGAAATAAAAAGATGAATAAACCTGTCATAAGGTTTTTCTTTATGGAGCGAAGGCACAGTTATTAGGTACCCGCAAAGAAGGCAGGCTGGATATATGACTCCTAATACATCGTCCATAATACAGTGCTGTGCAGAAGGCATACAACTTTTCAAATATTTGTCAGATGCAGAAATAAATACAATGTCTTAGTGGGAAAAAATGACCGAAAGGATTAGAAGTGAGCATTTGGGTGGTGCAAGCAGGAGGCAGAGTTTTCTCTCTGACAGTGTTTTTTTATACTCGCTGATTGTCAGAAACAGGAAAATTATTAAGCTTTTATTACTATTTTTACTTCTTAATAAGTTGGGTGAGTTTTCCACTGCTTGTAAAATATGACAGATTCATCACTAGAAAGGAAAAGCCACAAACATAGAGGTCTGCCAAGCATATCTCCATCCAGTCATAGAACCCTCTTTACTAAGGACTGGGGTCACACCAGCCATTTGTAAGCCTTGATTTGACTCACATTCTCCTGTCTGCAGCTATTCAAGACCTGAAGGCCCCACAAAATCACTGACAATCATCCTCTCCTCTAATGTACAACCTCCTACCTTTTCTTCTCTTCCTACAGTTCTGGCAAAGTACCGTAATCTTCACCCATATTTCCCTTCAATTTTCTATGTCTAGAGTCAATTGCACACTCCACCATGCTCTGTAGCATCCCATGTTTTCACCTAAAAACAAGTGGAATGTCCTGACCCCTGAGCTGTGCAATCACTATAGCATTTCCCAGTGCAATAAAGCTAAAATTTTTGTCATACGCTGGCTCTATCACACAGTCTTATCCATGTGGATGTCTGCCTACTCCCACAGCATCCCAGACCTGGAGGGGAAAGAAGTATCAATGCAAGCAGGATAGTTCTGGACGTGCATAGATCACGATGACGAGCATGTTAGGAAAGTTCAGGTCAGAAATAGAAGCTGTTTGGGATATTGTTACAAATGCTGAGTGGGACTGTTTTATTCTGTAAATTTGTGTGTTAATACTTTGAACTAAGTAACAGTCGATTTCTTAAAACTCTTGCACTGCTAAAATACTTTGCTAGTTTCCTGGACAAGATTCAAATATTATTGTGAGTAAAAGCTTTAAGTAGCAGCAATAGGCAGCATCTAACAATCATTGCCTATGCCTTCATCACACCATTAGATCATGACGTCTCTATGCTAACAAGTAAGAATTGATTCTGAAATGAGAAATTTGGAGACCTTTTCTATCGTTTTTTCTCCAGCCTGCTATTTGATATACTACAATTCACATAGGAACTACTTCAAGACTACTGCACATCCTGGCCAGATTTCTTTATAGGCAGACTCATTTCAAATCTCAGACTGAAAAAGAAAACACAGCAATTTGCACTGATGGATGATCTTAATAGTGAAATTCCATCTGACCTGCTGTGAGAAGCAAGAAGCATATTACTGACTTGAGATAGATAAGTTGGTTAGCATCAAATATCATGAAATCCAAAGCTTTCAAATGAAACTGAACTTGCACCTGTATAGAACTTTTTTACTGATATTTAGATACAATATTTTTCTTTCCCTTAAGCATGAAGCAGTGTGTATCAGAGCTCTGGCAAAAATAAGTGCCCTATCAACACCAAGATAAAATAGCTGACGATCCACCAAGATTGTCAACATTTCTTCACTTTCACTGACCTACCTGTCTTTCACTCTTGCTCCCTATCCTGATGTCTTCCTGTCTTTGTCCTCCTTGTCTCCAGTTTTCTTCCCCATTCAGACAATCTTTTTCACTATTTCAATAAAACAACAGCATAGCACAAAACCCACCTCTTTGTATTGTACTAACACACTACGAAGTGACTTTGTTCTTTCTATATCCTAAAAGTAAGGAAGAAACTTATCTCTGACCCCAAGCCTTGCAACCAGTAGTCCCTAGATATGCCATATTCAAAAAACCAAAAATGAAGTCCCAGTAGTAAAGGTTCAAATTACATGAAAATAAAGAGCTCCCATACTTTCTGGCTGGCTTGTAACCAAAACACAAATAAGATGTAAAGTGAGACCAGTTTTTGTACCAGGTCTCCTCTTTGTCAAGGTGCTGCTATAGAAGTTACCAGTCTCTAGCTTCGAGCTTCTTTCTTCAGTACTCTACCATGCTCAGAAACGTATAAATGTGCAGTTTAGCTTTATGGAAAAGGCCAGGGCACTGAAACAGTGATTTGTCCTCTCAATAAGGGTGAGTGACATCTTCATATAATTAAGTCCCTAATTCACTCTGAAGCTAAGCTTTATTCATCTCATTTTTTAATGTAACATAAACAAGTTTTATGGGTCATTACTCAGACAGGTAAGCTGCACACTGAATCTCTTAGATTTGCAGGTCAGAAAAAAATCGTAACAGGAATGGCAAAATTACTTGGCTGCAAGCATTCAGGGAATGTTGTGAAATGTTTAATGACACGTGAGAAAGTTTCATATTTAATCTTCCAAAAACTCTTTCAAAGTTGGATGTTACATTTCTTTACTCCTCACCCCTTTCCTAACTTTTACAGAATCACACAATGGCAGGTAGGTTTTGAATATCTCCAGAGAAGGAAACTCCACAGTCTCCTTGGGCAGCCTGTTCCAGTGTTCCATCACCCTCACAGTAAAGAAGTTTTTCCTCACATTAAGGCGAAATTTCCTGTGTTCCAGTTTGTACCTGTCGCGTTTTGTCCTGTCAGTGCGTGCCACTGGAAAGAGTCTGGCCCCATCCTCTTGAACCTGGTCCCTCAGATATTTATAAGCATTGATAAGGTGTCCTTTATTTTCCAGGCCAAACGTACCCAGATCTCTCAGTCTAATCATCTTCAGTCCTCCAATCATCTTCATGGCTCTCTCCAGTAGTTCCCTGTCTTTCTTAAGGAACTGATGAGCCCAGAATTGGACACAATACTGCAGATGTGGCCTTCCGAAGGCAGAGCATAACCTCCCTCAACCTGCTTGCTACTCTCTTCTTGATGCACCCCAGGATAGCATTGTCCTTCTTGGCCACGAGGGTAAATTGCTGGCTCATGATCAACTTGTTGTCCACCAGGACTCTCAGGCAGATAGCGGTACTACTTTTGAGCTGGCCAACCCCTAACCTGTGCTGGTGCAGGTGGTTATACTTTCTGAGGTGCAGAATCCTACACTTGCCTTTGTTGAACGTCATTAGGTTCCTCTCTATTCAAACTTACACTTCACTGAAAACTGCATCTTCCAGACATCAGATAAGGGTCAAACAATTCATTGCTCTCCTAACTTCACAAATTAAACGCTGCAAAAGTGAAACATTCACTTCCCAAAGAATTTAAAGATCTACCTTGTTAATTTGTACCCTTTATAATACTACACTACCTGCTGTTCAAGCTAGATGGGTAGTGCTTAGGAGAGGCACTCTCCTCAGCGCAGTGATGGCTAGACCACTTCCTTGCTGATGTATAATTGCATTCAGAAAAAATATTTGTTAGGCTAATTCTAACCTCTGAAAGTGGAAATAAATGTGCTTTTACAATTGCATTAAAATGGTAGGAGAACTTACTTACCTTTAGTTACCAGATATTGCCCATAAGTTCCTTCTGATGCAGTACCCACAATTCCCAGACAATTTCAATTCAAAATAAAAGCAGTTGCACTTAATTACTTTCATTGATTGTTTTGATGAGTGCCTTTGTACTGCAATAGGAAGACTAACATAGTCCACCACTGCATTACAGCCAGGGCTGGTAATTTCTTTCACTATGTAAATTATTTTGCATGATCATAACTACATTTTCAGCATCCTGTCCAATCTGTCCTCTTTCTGCAGCGAAAGCAGACAGCTATCTGATCACCTATGTAAAAACTCACCTATACAAAAATTTACTACATAAAGAGAAAATCAAACTCATCCCATAAAGTAATTGAAGAAGTATCACACTAGTCAAAGATTTCAGTGGATGCATCAGTTTCTTGGACAACAAAGAACCTTTCAACGTTTCTAGAGAAGTCTGCCTTACTTCTTTATTGGATCAGTACCTACAGAAGTCTGAACACGATATGCATTCCTTCTTTTGTTGCTTTTTTTTCCCATGGTCTGCATGAAAATGGGGATTAACAAATGTGACTTTAGGAATTAAATGGATTTGCATCTACTTATACCCAAGCCACCAGCCCCTCCTGTTCTAAAGCATTGTGTGCTGTTTCTATACATTACTACACAGTTCTGCAAAAGATAGCTGCATATGAGAAATGAGGGAAATGAAGCCTGAAAGATTCTTAATCTGTTAGGGATCTTTGAGTGAAAATGCTAAGTAAATATAAGATCTTATTGTTACTAATCTGCAAACCTTCTATACAATTAACTTTCTACACTATTAATGATAATTTACATTTAGTATTGTGTTCATGCCCAAGGATGGCAAAAGGTTATAAAAAAGCAACCTAAAAATGCAAAAACATCTTGGGGAGAGTTAGCTTAGAGACAAGCATTCATATACCTACGGTCTTTTCATTAAATAATTCTCAATGATGGTTGCAGATTAAGAGATATGTTTACAAACACGTTATAGTTTTAGTCACTGATTTAAAGGCCAAAACCAATGAATATCTCATCCACATCTGAAAACTCTTTCCACTCCAAAATCTGAATGAGTTCCTTCCCCACCAAAGAGAAAACCAGAACTATTTTGGTAAGAAAAACCTTGACACTGTATGCAGGCAGAAAGGTTCTAGTATTAGAGCCTACAACCATGTTATGCTGAATGTAACTATTTACACATTACAGCTTGAATAGGGGGGAAAACACAAGATCAATTAACAGACAGATTGGCCAATTAAGTATATAGAGTTAATCATAATTACAGTAAATTACGCCAAGCGTGACTAGAAGTAATCACAGGGCAAACACATCTTTGTTCAATTAGCAGCAGAAGCAAAATTTCTCACAAAATTTGGAGCAATTTCTATTAATACCATCCAGTAGCAGAACTATTCTAGATAATTCGGATGTCCATAGTTTGCTCTTTCAAAACTAGCATGAGAATAATTCATATCAGTTTTATATATTTGTCTATGAGAAGAATTCGGTTACTGTGAAGCTTGACATAATCAAAGAGTGCATGTAAAGTAAATGGTATATTAGAACAGTCCATATATTCAAATGCAAAAGATGCCTATTCATACAGACTGACAACTTTTGGAAAAGCAAACATATAGATAAACAATGTATCTTTGAACAAAACTACTAAAAAATGTTGCACATGGAAGTTTTAAATCAGAGTGGATTTGAAAGACAAAGCTATTTTTCATTTCTTTCATTACTGATAAACAGACCATAGATTTGCTAGCTATTAGCAGGAGCTTTTGTAGCATTCAGGTGTGAAGTCTTATTTGTATAACGTACCTAAATTGCACAATCCGGTGCTGTAAAAAATTACTTGAAATCTAAATGAGTAAATTCGGATACTAGAAACAATAAAGTCATGTGGAGCTGCATACTACCTCGGCTAATTTTTTCCTGTTTCTCAACCATGTAAAATTATCTGCACAGTTTTGGGTTGCCATGGTTAAACTGCTCTTAATATCTGTGCACGCTTGTCCAAAGTGAACTTGCTCAACTCTGTACAGGACTACAGTATTCTGTGCTGGTATTTATTTCACCAAGGGAAGAAGCAAACTTAGAAGCTAAAAAGTGGAGTTAACTTATATACTGTTTATCAGATGTGGTTTTAACAGTCAGCAATAGCTCAGCACTAGTGTTTTGTAATGTTACACACTGAGTTTGAAGAAGGATGTGAAGGAATACAATCTGCATTCTGTTCTGTTGATCTGAGCATGCAGCATCTGTTTTTGCTGAAGTTTTGAACCACATGAGTGATTAACAGAAAACAAAGTCACAAAAGCAAAAGACGTACAAGCTGGTGCGCATCTTGAAGTCAGTCCCAGGTAGGACAGACTTCTCAACAAAAGTTATGGATGAAAGATGTACAGCACAGATACCACAAAAATGCCAAGAAGAAATCACTTGTGAAAAAGAATAATGAAAGATAATCTCTGCTTCACATCTGCAACACAAAGCTTTAATTAACATTTCACAAGCCCTGGCACACTTGAAATGTCAGTTTCTGCTCAGTATGGGAAACCTGTGTGGGGTTTAGAACCACAGGCATGGACGTGACACAAAGGCAGGGCTAGGATTAGGACACAGCTGAAATAAATCAAACTGCCTTTCCTTGTGGCCATGTGAACCATGACAAAAATAGAAGTAGCTTTTACTGTTGGTTTGGTCACACTGGGGACAGCTACTGCCAATGGCATGAGTAACTGGCTAGCTGCTAGCATTACTGCAGTGGTTTGGCTGGCACAGATCACCACTTTCCTCCCTGCAAGAGCTTTATAAAAATATTACTGTTTGAAAATTTCCAGCTGGTTCAATTTCTTAACCAATTGCTTTCTTCAGAAATAAATATCCGACATGTTTATGGGACTAAGTTCCCTTGTAACCATTTGTATATACTAGATCGCAGACACTAGAAGTGGAGGGTACATATTTCAACATATTCATCCTGTTACCTAACTCACTCTTGCCTGCCTCACAGCCAGTACAGCATAGTCCCACACAACACATTCAGAAGTACCCTGTACAATACAGCTTTAAATTTCCTAAGCAAGGATATTTTCAGTTCTTTCCTGGGGAGACTATTCCAGAGTTTACCATGTTTATAAAATTGCTTCTTCTTTCAGGCTAAATTTATTTAACCTTATTTTCATCCCAGTACTCCTAGATATATGCCCTTAATGTATCACTCTAAAAAATTTATATTCCTCAATTGTTTAATATCTATTACTGCACTCTTACTTCAGTACCATTTAGCAAACAATCCACATTCATAATTTGTGTAATTTCTCATCAATTTGGCTTTTGTTTTAATTTTTACATTTTTTCTTCTATTTAGACATCTGAAGTGGCATGCAGCAGGAGAGGAAATTCCATTCAAATTTGTTTTGAAACTCTTCGTTTGGGCCTGGCAAGCTCTACAGACAGCTTACTTATAGGATCATTTGTTACTTATTGTGCTGGTTTTGGCTGGGATAGAGTTAATTTTCTTCATAGGAACCAGTATGGGGCTATCTTTTGGATTTGTGCTGAAAACAGCACTGACAACACAAGTATGTTGTAGTTATTGCCGTGCAGTACTTACGTGGTGTCAAGGCCTTTTCTGTTTCTCATACAATCCAACCAGTGAGCATGCTGGGGGGGCACAAGAAGCTGAGAGGGGTCACAGCCGGGACAGCTGACCCCAATTGACCAAAGGGATATTCCATACCATGTGACACCATGCTCCACATAGAAAACTAGGGGAAGAAGCAAGGGGAGGATGTTTGGAGTGATGGCATTTGCCTTTCCAAGTAACCGTTCTATTTGATGGAGCCCTGCTTCCCTCGGGATGGCTGAACATTTGCCTGACAATGGGAAGTTGCAAATGAATTCCTTGTTTTGCTTTGCTTGCACATGCAACTTTTGCTTTACCTATTAAACTGTTTTTATCTCAACCTGTGCGTCTTCTCACTTTTACTCCTCCGATTCCCTCCCCCATCCCACTGGGGTGAGGAGTGAGCAAATAGCTGTGTGTGTTTAGTTGCCAGCTGGTGTTTAACCATGACTCCTACATACCAGCATGGTATCTTAGCACAGACTAGAAAGAGCCTTGTGTTCCTGATATCATCTACAGCATCATCAGCTGACTTGATGAAGCATCTCAATTTCATTTGCAGATAACACTATCTGGAGGCTTTAATTGAACAATTGCTGCACTGGTTTCAGGAACAGAAGATCTAAATATTACTATGGCTACCTAATTGTTCCATTTTTATCAGTATGACTCATATGCTTCACTCTGCACCATCTCTGGAACATCACTGTTCACTTTAGTAGCTTGTGGCTTAGTGAAAGTACTTCATGTTTTGGCAGTTCTGGGAAAACTAGGTAAAGGTCATTTTGGGTACTCTGAAAGAGTTTTGTATGAAAAAATATCAAACAAAGTGCCTTTATAACTTTATCAGAGGAAAAGGGCATTTAGCTTTCCAAAGCGTCTCCTATGGAGAACACACAGAACTATTGACCTTAATGGTACAGCTCCAGGAATTTTTACAAGAACATCACTTCAAGTATTGTGACCTGCATGTTCAGAACACCATAACTTCTAAGCTCTCAACAGTTACTGTATACTTATCATCAGTCTTGGGGGAAGAAAATAATTTGTTTCAAAGGGTGTAATGGAAAACATGGCTACAGATTTTATTTTCATAGCATCAGAAGCAGCTGCCTATTTGTACCAGAGTGTGTACACATTGCATATTAAAATATCAGCCCAGGAATGCACAGAGGAATTATTAGAAATGGATTTAAAGTATTTGAGGTTGTAGATGTTTGATATGCTGAAACCCTGCTTCTGTAGCTGACTGCAAGTCAATGAATATTAAAAAAATGATTCAGAGAAGAACCCAATGAAGCCTTAGCACTGTTGACAACTTTTTAAGTAATTACATCTACTTTACTTTATCCGATGCTTACATTCTTTCATTCTTTTTATGGGGATATTAGAATTTGTGTTTACATACAAAGTATCCAGTAAAATTTTGTATGCCTGTGTGCATATACACGTGATTAGGGAAAGAGCAGGAAAAATTATGTATTTTGAGTGTGTGTAAGGATGAGTTCTTCTGGGATCAGTGAATGAAGAGTTTACACATTTATGTGAGCAAGAGTTAAGTGTCAGCAGGAATGTGGATACACGTCTGAAAGGTGTAAAGTTAAACAGAAGGCATGTGAGTGAGTTCAAGTATAAATATTAATAGTTCTCCATTTGAATGAAAATCTTAGGTAGGCAGAAGCTTAGAAAGGCAGTACAGTTCTGCTTTCTTTTACAAACCAATCTCCTCGTTTTTGAAGGTTTTTGGAGTACTTTTATATCCTTGCTCTTCCACACACAGCAAAATATGTTCCGAAAATGATAGTTATCTGTGAACTCAGCAATTTGTCGACTAGAAAAACGGCTTTCAGCCCCACAGCCCGTTTGGAATGATAACGAATTGCTGTGGTCTTGTACTGGGATGGACTTCATTATCACTCAGTGATGGTTTTAACTTCATATTTCCTCAGCTCTGCCCGAAGGAAAAAATAATACTCTGATAACCAAAGCACATTTTTAAAGCTAGTTTCATAAAGAGTTTAATGTTAACTACATTATTTCTCCTTAAGAAAACTAAATTGTTTAGTTATGTTGTGTGTTTAACACTGGTAAACTTTGTACTATGGGGTTTTAAATAGCAAGTTGGTTTCATTTTTTGTACATCTGTACATTGTATTACGCCACGGAAGGGCTTTCACAGCACATTTTGAAGGTAAAAATGAAGCCTACATAGTAAGTAATTTATAATGAGTTTGTGGTCTTTTCTTTCATGCTTGTCAACAATGGAAGTGACATCTGGATTTAATTATTCATCTGCTGCGTATTTCACTGTTTGATCACGTTAGTGATTTCATGACAGGGAGAACTTTAATTGTACCAGCAACACCTTATTTTCAGTGTACACTGTACAGCTGATCTTGCTGCTATGTATAAGATTAGTGAAGTGGACTTATTTTTAAAGCTATGTGCACGTGCTGATGAGTGTTCCCAGGCTGAAAATCTTCTTAAAATGGTTTCTTCAAATAGAAGGTGATGAATTATTCACGGGAATTTGTTATTTTATTATACAAGAAATTCTTGTTTTCTAAGGGATAATAGGATGGATTCTGTTCTCAGTTATATTTAATTAAAATTGTAATTATACTCTAGTATACTACCTTTACTGATATAACTTATGTGACATTAACATCCTTTCAGTGATAAGAAAGGTCCTCTGACCTGACAAGGTCACAATTTAAGCAAGAGATAATCCCACCTGAAAAGGCAAGCCAAAATGAACCCTTTATTCTGAACTTGTTCATTCATTAAATTTAAAGAGACAGCAATTACTTAACTGGATCAGATGAAGGATTCATCTATCTAGACCAGTACCACACACTCCCCATAGTGAATGCAAGTAGCTGTCTCTTGAAGAATCCTATACCCACCATTTCATGCAGCACCACAGCTACTGATTCTCTATAATTCCACACTGTGTTTCTGTTAATGCCTTAAAACAAATCTAAATCTCTTTTAGGAATCCTAGAAAATATTACTGAGGATTTTCTCATTAGTATACGTTTGTTTAATCCTCTTTTGAGCACTGATAAATTCTTTGGTGTAGTCTCTTTTTGTAATTAGTTTTACGGGTTAATCATCTTTTAAATACAACACATTTTCTCCTATCATCTTAAAACGTATCACCTTTCAAATCCACTGAAACCTTCCTGTTCTTGCAGTTTTGGAAAGGACAAGAAAGAAAGTTCAGTATTTCCTTACCAAATCATTCTGGATTTTTCCCCATGCCTGTGTGCCTTTGTCTGCAACAGCCACAATCACTCTAGTATTTCCTGCTGCAATTTATTCTTGTGTTTCTTGTAAACATTAGCAGCTGTTTTTTGAACTTGCTTTAGTTATGCTATTTCATGATTCTATGAGCAGAAATGAATGCTGCATCCTTGGTGAGAATGTACCACTGTTTTATATAATGCCATGATCAGTGAAATTTTCTAGCCCATTATTTCTGTATCACAGGGTAGTATTTGCTTTTTGACTTCTGCTGTGCAATGAGCAGATGTTTTTACTGAGCTGCTGGCAATGTCCCCTAGGTTTTTTTATTTTTTTCTCCCTGAATGGTTATAGTTAATTTAGAACCAAGTAATGTGTATGAATGTGAATTCAAATTATTCCCTGCAATGGGCATTACTTTGTATTTGTCAACAAAGGATTTCATATGATGTTCTGCTGTCAATACAGTCTCCTTTACTAGGTGCCTCTGAAATTCCTCATGGTCTTCTCTAAAGCTGGTTCCCACAAATAATTTCTCATTATCTGCAACTTCACTGCCTACTCCCTTTTCAAGATCACTGATTAAATAACAGTGGTCCTGAAACTGAAGTTTGCAGCACCCTTCCATTAACCTTTCGCCATTTTTCTATTAACCTGAAAATTGAGCATTTATTTCTTTTTTCAGTCTTCTGTCCTTTTCCAGTTTCAAATCAATGACAGACATTTACTGCTTACTATCTGACAGCTTTGTTTCCTTATCAGCTCTTACAAGGAATTTTTGAAAGACTAAATAAGTCCCATTTATTTGTTTTACTATACCCACTATATGTGCGGCACAAAATAACAGCAGATTCAATAGGCGCAGACTCAATCCTAGGTTCTCACTCTGATATTATATAAACTTAGGTGCTGTTTCATATAGTAAATTTATTTAATTACCATTTCAAACAACTTCTCTAAAGTCATGATTACTAAGCTATATAAATATGTATCAGAATAACGTGTACTTCCGTTCTGTTTCAATTCTACAGCAGTTATTTTAATTAGTGATTTTTCCCCCAAGTTTTTCAAGTACTTGCTCTTCCATTCTATCAATCTTTTCTTGCTAAACTAAGCACTCCCCCTGTTTTGTATTCTGATCTCTGTATTCCTGAAAAGAGTCAGTTTGAGGCATGTACCCTCTACCATATCTGTATTGCTTGAACAATTCCAAGAAATTAATCAGCAACTCTGCAGTGCTTTCTAGGACATATAACGTCTCCCTTTACTCTTTCTTTTCAAGCTGTCACAAAGATTCTTTATTGAACATCCTGATTCTGATATTCCACCTGTGATAATCGTTATCCTGTTACTGCAGACCGTTAACTACACACTGCCAGAACAAATTATGCGTTCAAGGCATTGACATGGCAGGTAGCAGAGAGGGAAGCCTAGTGTCGTGATCCTTTTTATAACTTTTACATGACATTATCAGCTTCAATACTCAAGTGGTGAAAAGGAAGAATATTCAAACTGTAAGTGCTTGGAAGATAACAAGGGGGTGAGTAATGCAACAACTGGATTTCTCAAAAAGAAAGTTTGTCAAACCAGCCTATTTTCTTCATGGATTGTTGATAAGGGTAAAACCAGAAAATGTTATACCTTGAATATCCTTCAACACTGTCAGGGAGAAGAATGGGCTAGTCATACTTCTACACAA
Organism: Dromococcyx pavoninus; assembly: GCA_033558185.1. Taxonomy (NCBI): domain Eukaryota; kingdom Metazoa; phylum Chordata; class Aves; order Cuculiformes; family Neomorphidae; genus Dromococcyx; species Dromococcyx pavoninus. The sequence continues at coordinate 1,145,305 of JAUMJL010000091.1, read as the reverse complement.
GGCCCCAAACCCACCTGAAACAACATATTCTGAGAATAATTATCAGTAGTTCACAATGAAAATATGAGGGCATATTAAGTAGGTTTGCCCCACTTTCGGTATTAATCATTAACTTAGGACTTAGATAACAGAGGAAAAGTTGAGTTGATTACATCTTCATGTTTCATCAAATTTGGAGCTTGTAATAAAGCTAACCAAAAGAAATTACTTCAAATTGATTTTGAAATTGGAAATCTGGAAAAATCTTTGAAAATATAGGTGATGCAATCCAATAAGGATAAACATAAGTTTCTACAATAGGTTAGTTAAACCTGTCTGACTGCAGAACGGAGAGTAACCTAGGCAGCAGTTAGGAGGAGAACCTAAAGATAGGAGTACATGACAGTACACACACCAGTCAGAAAAGTCAGGCTGATGTTAAAATGGGGAACAATAAACCAAGGTGCATAAATACAGCTATCGTTTATTACACAAACACAAACCAGAGATGTAGCATTGTCCCCTACCACAGAGTATTCAACATTGGTAAAGCTTTCTCTTGAGCACTGTTTTGGGTTCCACAGAGCCTGTGAAGTTACAGGGCAAACAGCCAGAGACTACCGAGGAGACAGTAACAAGAATAGTCAGAGTTCTGGAAAACAGCGACCAGAAGAAAGATGAAATAACATGGCAGCAGTATTAAAATACATAAAAGTATATTGCAAAGAATACCACTTGCAAGGTCGACATGACAAGAATCACGAGCTTAATTTGGAAGAATTGAGATTTTAGATAGCAGGATAAATTTCATAAACATAGGCAAGTTTTTTATAAGAAATAATGGAATCTTCATTTTCAGAATCTTCCTTTTTTAAGAACTGATCAAACATCCGTCTAAATTGAGCAGATGGTTTTATGAGCCTCTTTTCACCCTCATTGTCTGCAACCCTAGCTTAAAAAAAAAAAAAATGTCTGAAAGAAAAATGCTTAAAGTAACGGAAGTGCTCTTGGGCAAATAGGAATAGGTTGTGACACTGAGGAATGACACTAGCAGTATGCTAGTTAAAATACCTCTTTTGCTCCCTATTTTGAGCTGTGAGCAAAACCAAAATGACAGCATCCATCAGAAAGAACCCCATCTAGTCAGAGTATGCAAACTGAGTCAAATACTCTGGATTCATCCTCTGGTGTGCCAGTGGTTCACTGTGCAGCCTTAGGCAAAACACTTCAGCATTCTCCTCTTGCTTTCCTATCTCTGAAAGAAGGATATGCATCTACCTCAAAAGCATGTCACAAACATATTGATGTAGGAGCCCTGATTCAAAAAGGTTTGTTATCAAGGAAACTGAGAGAAAGCATGCCTGCTGCAATACAGTCTCAGATAACTTAAAGGCCTAGGAGCTTTGTTCTCTGCTACCGTTGCTGATGCCTGCACGGTGCAGGGTGTTTTGATCCTTTCAGGAAGGCTGTCAAACAGCTGAAACAGTTCTTAGCAAATACATGGGAAGATCTCAGCGGATGGTCACCATGTACACTTTCAACCTATTTCCCTACCTTTTGCTTGCCTTTTTGAATACTGAAGACATTTCAAAATTGCCCTCAGTGAACAGTTTCAGTTTAAGACTGTCATAGAAAACATTCTTCTCTGAAGTCCCTGGATGATCCCATCTCCTATGCCTCCTACTGACATCACATCACCCTGCAAAAGCAGTGGTACAAAACCATTCATGCACACTTTTCACCCAGTCTCAAGGTATTTTTATGACCATTAATTTAAGGGACCATTTTCCTAGAACAGATGCAACTTTACACTTTACGATTGGAAAGATAGACTTCTAGTGATGAATTCCAGCATCACAAAGCAGAACAGCACTTGATCTGGAAACAGGTTCAGGTTGATCTGATTTCCAGCTTTATGCTATGATAACCTATATACATATATTTATATATGTGTTTTTATATATCCAGTATGTGTAAAACAGTTGTTTGTTTACCTATGAAGACAAATAGAAGCATATTATTCCAGTGCTCCATAAATTCCAAGCAGGTTCAATTCCAAAATATGCAAAGAACAACTAAATGTTTTAAACTACATGTTTCAAGGAATACTAAACATATTTAAAGAATGCTTTCTTTAGAGGAAAAAGAGTAGAAATTGTATGTTTGCTAAAAGTATTTTGATTACCGTATGCCTTATTAAGAAAGCCAAATCTGATCTTTCTTTTTTTGGAGAGCTTGCATTCCTAATTTTGGTTGCTTTTTTCTTTGTTGACTACAGAACTGATATACTTTGATTTTCATACATGACTTATCTAGTTTCTATGTGCTTCAAAGCTGTGCAGCCTGAAGGCATCTATTCTGGCCTCAGTCCAAGTCAGACTTTAATACTCAGTGGCAACTGGGGACATACACAGCAGGAAAACTCTGGTCCTCTGCTCTTGGACTTCTTTATTTAAAGGAAAAGGCTAATGTCAAATACAAGAAATGTGAGCCGTGACAAGGCACAATGTAGAAGTCACTATATACAAAAGAACAAAAATACTGTTTGCCTTTTGGAAAGAATCCGATTGATAACTGACATTCCTGTCACCTTATTAAGCCACCTTCTCTAATTTTCTACTAAACAATTCACAACAATGTATAGGTAGCACAGCATTTGCCAAAGCAGATCAGAACTTCAGTCAGTCCCTCCAGTTATGACACCTTGCCCCATCACGTACCTGGAGAGAAGAGTAGTTTCTCTCATTTCTTATTCAGTTCCCTACTGCAGATAACCTCATCCAGAATGAGCTCCCTGTACTCACATCTAGTAATGATCATATAAATCTACTTTACCCTTCTGTTTACAATCATCATCTTACACACAAGATGAAGGCAGTGAATTTGTCCCATATTAGAGAACTCTTTTGCCACACTATCACAAAAATTTCAGTGCTTTCCAGCAGTATTTTAAGAGCAATGACTACATATCTGAAACAATTGCCTTCTCTCACTTCACCAGCCTAAACTGTTCACCTGGAAAACACATTTTCCTTTAGCAGTGAGAAAGATCATATGCATTTGCCCTGGGCTGTTCTCTCACAGGAAAAGCGAATCCTGGATGAGAGGTGTGCTACAGAGAAGCAGTAATGAGAGGGAAGTTTCAGGAGACAAAGTGGCCGCTAGCTGTTAGAAGTGCTGGGAGTTAGAAGTACTCCTTCCTCTTCCAGTTCTGCATCATTTATAAGAATAAGTGAACAAATAGGTTCAGGAACCTGGGATGAGGGGAAGTGCTATGCTATGCAGATTCATGATTCACTGCAGGCACAGAAGTACCTTGCCATTCATCACCTTTACAATACTCTGGTGTAAATGCTGTTGATGTAATAGCTCATCTCTTCTGATAGAAGAGCAGAGTACAAAAGAGCATTGCTTCAGGAATACATTATGGTCAAAATATGTATGCGGATTCACAAACAAATTAAATGTGGCTTTCTGCTTCTGGAACATTGCTGAGTATGCCTCAGTGTCAGAAAATTTGGGAGTGCCTGTTACACTGGCATCAACCTACATGTCAAAGCTCTATTATTTCTACAGAGGAAAGAAAGGTAAGCAGCTCTTCCTTCCTAGCCAGTGATTAATCATTTTGTACTGTGACAGAAGCCATACACCAGGGGCTTTTGATTTGCAACATTATGAAAAACAGCAGGATGTCCATTTGATGGAAAATCATTATCTTCCCTCTCCTGTGTATGACCACACTCATAGTTGCATAGGAAAAGTACATGAAGAAACTGTATGACTTGCAGAGTTGATGGCACATTCTCTTTAACTTGGCTTTCAATAGCATCAACTCCAGCACTGCAAATATTCTTTTAAAAACAATCCTTATGAATCTTTTTAGCATCTCTCTTTGAAAAAGTCTGGCAATAGGGAATTTCAACAGTGCTGAAGACCAAAAATTTCTCGTTACAAACTGCCTTCTATCAGTAGGTCATAATCCAGTTCTGCAGGAGCAATATACTTTGTTAAGACAACTTTTTTCCCTAAAGTCATATATTCCTGGACTCAGCATAAAGATGCTCCCATTTAAGGGTAACAGTCCAATAACCACTCTGGTCACATTCTCAATGCATATGTATACAGAAAAGAACAATAAGAATATTTCAGTAGTCAAGCTCCTGATTTTACCACTGTGGACAAGATTTTGGTGGTGAATTCAGATTTAAAGGCTTTAACTATCTTTCTCAGGTTAGGAGGCTTCTCAGATTATAGGCTCTACCCCTTAATATCTATGATACTGGGAACTTTCAGAAAAGAACAGAAACTGTCTCTTCAGCAATAAAATACATGAATGTACAGTATTGTACTGCTAGTATAATATATTCTGAAACTATGGAAAGCATTTTTTTTAAAAAAATCATAGTACTACAACAATGAATTAATAAACGTGTGCCATTTTGGCAGAGGGTTGAAGGACTGGATCAGTCATGGTACTCTTCAATAAACTAAGCCAAATAAAGTAGATTGCCCTACTACCATTCATGACGCTCACATTATTTGGCTAAAAATACAAGATCAGTATCCAATGAGTAGTGTTTTTCATTAACATTCAATTAAAAAGCTATTAAATAGAAGACAATAAAAAAATATCTCATCGATGTTATATCTACCTCTTTAAAAAAGAAAATAACAATTTGTATGGAAAAGTTTCCTAACCTCAGTTGTAAGTGAAGTGGCTTTGAATTACCAATGAAGCACATAAGTTAGAGGGAGAGAAAAAGAGAGGGAAAATGACAGTGTGAAAGAAAAAGAGTGTGACTGATTGCAACAGGATTTGTTAGCTTCAAAGGTCAGGGCAGCCATTGTTTTTATTGGCTCTGATTACCTAGGGGCTTTTGCAGTGCCTTGACTGCAAATAAGTGCTTCCATATATTTATGTCATTCCTAGGCTAATGTGATCATCTCTTCAAGTCCTAGTGCAGCACAGCTAGCTCTGTGCAATCACTATCCATTGATACTTGCTGAAAATGCCAGGAGACAGACAGTGGCACAGCACGATCAAATAATTTTCTCCAACCTTCACTTCATTGCTAATGGATCATCTTTGCCGCTGGGCTGGACTGGTGGCAAACATCCTTCATAGGCAGGAGATGGTGTTGTGCAAAGCAGCCTCACCAAGGAACTCACCTATCCACCCAGCAGGAATGTTGTCTGTAGAGTTGCTGTTTTGGCAGGATACTTCAGGTTTGCTCTAGGAAATCCACAAGACCAATGGTATAACAACCCTGCAAAACTGGATAACCAGCAGCTTCCCAGCTGACCTACTTTCAGCTGCACTTCCTGTATTTCTAGGCTTGTGACTCCTCTTGGAAAGAAAGACTCATCTAGTTAACAAGAAAAATTCAGGATACTGGAGTTGCCCAATTCATTCCAGTAAGACTATAAAATCTCTGTGGCAGTGGCTCTAGTGGAAGAAGGCATCCTGGCTGACATAGCAGATGTCATGAAGAACCAACTTTCACATTCAACTCATTTTTTACTGGCTGCATAGGCACACAAGCTACCTGAACTTTCTGGATTGAGAATATAGCCCTAAAATTCTTACCAACACTTTTGCCCCGTGAGAGCTCTACAGGCTGCCAGCCAGACCTCAGCCTCTGAAGTTGGGTTACTGAGTCTATTCCTGAAGGAAGCACTCGGTGAAAAAAAGATGGTGCCAGAAAATGTTTCAGGTATTCTACTGTCCTGACCTCGGGGAGGTTTGTTACAGAAATAGTTACAAGTGCAGCATGGGAAAAACTGACTCCAAAATGGAGAGGTGGGCTATAAGCCATGATTTACATGAACTGATGAAGGAATGAACAGAAAATATCAATATTCCTGTGCAGGTGAAGGGTACTACAGTGTCACACTTCACAAATTAAGTCAGTTCTACTAAGCTATATATCAGTACTAATACTAGTTTCCAACAAATTGCTCCACCATTTCTTCACATCTAAACCTGTGGTACGTTTACCAAAGGCTTCAACAGCTGAAGAAGGAAAGCAGATACAGCCAAGATGCACTAAATCAGCTATAAATTACAGCATGATACAATGGCTACCCACCCATTTCATGTAAGCCACAGAAATCTTACAAATTATACTGACTTTCAATCACTGGTGACTTACACTGGATATATTCTGGAAAACTAAAAGCAGTAAATACAGTCATTCTCTTAGTCATATGACTTATTCACAGATTTCTTTCAAAAGCAGGTAAAGTCCTTAAGGGGTTAAGGAATATATACTAGCAAAATGAATCATCTTTTATTTTAAAATATTCCTTCCATCTCAGTGAGCACAGTATCACTGGTTCTTACACATGCCAGCAATGCCCAAGTTTGTCATCTAATAATAGCCAAGGAAGTATTAGAAGCTGCTGTGATGCTCTAACTCTGAATCACCTTTAAGGTCCTTCCAGGTGGGGACAGTCTGTTTGAGATGCGTGTCTCAATAGAGATGAGAAAGACAACATTCCAGCTTAAGGGTTTCTTATATATTCAGCAAAAACTAGGAAAGCAAGAGGCAAACTGTCTTGAGAGGAGTACTGTCAGGAGATGACAAAACTAGTTGCGAGTTTTAGGTATGCAATGTTAAAGGACAATTTTCTTTCAGCCTCTAAATAAGGCTCTACAGAGGGAATATTTTACAGAAGCTAAGACACAAACAAATTAAATATGCATTAAAAAGAACTGCAAGTATTAATTTAAGAAAAGCAATAATCCTTTCCCTGAGTGGTGCAGGTAACAGATATAATAGCAGGCAGAGGGCTGGTAAGAGGTAACTGGAACTCACTATAAAGTGACAGAAAGTCATTGTCATACATGAATGAAATACTGAAGTTAACAAATTACATTGACAGAAAACTCTGCCTCTTCCCATTAAAAGTCTGAAATAGACATTTTAATACAAACTGGTATTATCCTTTCAAATGCCAGTCCAACATTTACATTCAGTTTTGACAGTTCAAACAGCTACTAAAAGCATTTGATAGCTGCTGGTATCCATCAGATACCACATCTCACACTGGCATGGTAGGGGTATCGGCCATTAGTTTTACAAAGCTCAAAGTGTAACTTAATTGTACAAGGGTGTATTAGAAACAAGAAATACCCTCAAGGGATCATCTGGACATGGGCTTATTGTAGTTCTACTGTTATAATTATGTGGTATATTTGCCTACAATAAAACTTAGTAAATTCTTTACTAAAAAAGAATAAGTGTGTGTTCAGCAACACAGCCTGCTTGTAGTAAAAAAAACCACAACAGGTCTAAGGAGACTGATATCGTGTTTTGTTTTGATAGCCTAAGTGCTTAGAATCTCTACTAAACTTTCTTATCTCTGATCCACAGCTCAGGCCATCCTTTCTCCTTTTTTATCACTCATTTTAAGTAAACAAATGTTAACAACCCAAAGAAGTTTACGTGAATCTGTGACACTGCAGGATGGAGGGACACAGACAGCTTTTGAGTGAGAAGAAAAAAGCTCAAGTATGAGTCTAGTCACTGTAATTTCAGACCAATGCTCTTTCTGAAACTCCAGCCACTAGGACGAGGCATCCGTGTTCCCTGCACCAGGATAATTGTGCCAGACAACACCCATTTGGTGGAGATGCACTCAGTTGCTCTCCATCATCTATGGCATGTCTTGCTACTCTGTAGTTAAAACTGAAGCCCTGTCCCAGAAACTTTAACAAGTTTATTCTGGCTTGCATTAGGCTCTGGAAGAACAGGCAGAATAAGGCAGTGCTTAGAAAAGAAAAGGAAAGTTAATTTTACACAGCTCAGAATAGCACACATGGTGTCTACAGCTTGTTGTCTGCTGCGGTTACATTCAATCCTGGCAGTGACGAGTGCTGAGCATACATGCATTTTCATTTACCTCTGCAGTACCAGGCTAAAGGCAGATACCACCTATTTCACCGCATGACCATGCTTGTGAGTTAAGACAAGTGTAGGTTCAATTTGCAAGTTAGAAAACCAAATCCTGTCAAGGGCAATATTAATTCCTAAAGGGTGCAAAAAGTAGCTCATTACTCCTGACTCTACCTGATGGGTTTCTGGTGCATTAAACAAATAAAAATCATCCCAAAGAAGGGAATTTGTTGTTATTGACAGTGTTATGCGTTTTTCTCTGCGGAGATGTGTCAGCTCAAAGAAGGGGCTTTAGGCTCTGGTAGGAAAGATTCATCATATATAATGTGATATTATTATTTTTCACCCATACATCTGAAAATACTTTACAAAAGAAAAAGGAAATACCAATGACACATTACACAAGGAAAAAAATTTAGGCATACAGAGGTTAAAGTGTCTTTGGAAATATTATGCTGAATTGTCAGGCAAAAGCTGAGAACAAAACGTGAATAAAGAGACCATAGAAAATATTGTCTGTAATAGCTGAGGGGCTTGATCCAGTGACTCATGTAAGGTTTTTGTACAATAGACTCGTATAATCATACAGTTCAGGCCTAGAGAGTTGCTTCTGGTGTCCCATCTACTGGCTTCTGCTGGGAAAGGAGACTACTGATTTACTAGTAAAAAATGGATTCAGCATAGTACAAACTGCAAATTTCTTCACTAAAGAATTTTTTCCAGAGTTAACTAAAGAGGATATTATATTTAAGACTGGGAAGGGGAGAAGGTTTGTGATAACAAAAGGAAGTTTTAAGAGTTCACAGCAATTTCAGCATATCTTTGGGTTAGTTCAGCTATAACTATACTCTAGAAGAATCATTGCCCCTCTGCAAAGCCATGAGGCTTTCAACTTCCTTTCAACTTCCACCTGTTCACAGTGGTAAACAGAAGTGGCTGAAAGGTCTGGATTTCAACTAATATGTTAGAGAGCATAAAAAATTCTATTTCATGCGTTGTCTTCTCATATATGACCATTTCACATATCATTGTCTTGAAGAACTAAAGCGCTAAGAGCAACTCTTCAAAGGTCTATGCCAGAATACTTTTGTTTCTTAACTGTTGAGCTTTCTGAATGCAAAATTTCAAACACAATTTTTCAGTAAAGTGTTTCTATTATGTTTATCAATAGTTGTCTGAGCCTGCTGATAGCAGCCTTGAACTGCAAAATTTTGTTGGAGACCACATGTGGTACTTGCAGTGAGTGAATCACTAAGCTTCCCTCACTCAAGAAGATAAAAGTAGTTATGAAGAGGCTGTGTAATCCAGCTAGTTTCAAAGGATGCTTTAGCATGAATAATCAAGCTTCGTTTCCTATAAACAGGAAATTTATCCTCCATCCTACCTCTCACCTAAGAGGAATTAAGAAAAGCAAGAGGGAAGGTAAAGAAAAAGTAACACCAAGAAGAAAATAGAAATTGGTTTTACTTAAATAGACAATGGATCATAGCATCAAAATGTATGAAATGTCATCCAGACATCAAATGTCCACTCTTAGTTCTCCAGATTCCTTCTACAGACATAGGGATGTCCAGGGGTCAGTTATTTCCTTCTAAATTATGCACCTACTTTAGGATGAGATGATCTCTCTCTGGAGACATCTATCTCTTTCCACCAGCTATGAAGAGGATTTTAAGCACTAGCTATGACTATCCAGCTAACTAACTTCTCTGTTGCTGAAGCCCAGCAGGATGACTCTCCCACTTTGCGTGTCTATACACACCTATCCATAATGTAAAATCATGTCAGTACTGACACATATGACAACACATTGCCCAAAGCTGACAAACAGCACACGAAAAATAAAAGAGTAAGCACTAATCTTGGAGTACTTCTAGTACTTCTAGAGCCTGAAAAACAACCCAAAGTATAACTTGGCTTTTTTAAGTGTATGTATTAACAGTGAACACTTCCCTTTATGAGTTACCAAACCCTTGCACAATCTGGAAAACATTTTGTGTAGCTGGAAGGCATGTGTCAGGTAAAGTAAGAATCAGGATTGTTATTTTAGAAAAGTCCCCAGGAAGAGGAAGGCTTGCACTTGCATTCTTTGAAGGGCAGAAGGAGCTGCCTTGAAGATACAGGTAGGTAGGAAAGGGAAGATTCCAGCCTGCCTGAAAGACAAAAGAAATACTCAGAGAAAGGATGGCCTCAGTACCAGACAGCTTCAGAGGCAACTAGTTGTCAGTTCACTCACACAGCTAAAATCCTGAATGAGATTAGAAACCTTCCAACTTTCAAATTCCACTTTTACTGTTATGCTTCTTTGTTTATGACTCCATTTCTAAGCTAATATTGAGAAAGTTTAAACCCATGGCTCTTGTTTTCCTTCTTACTCTGTATGATGTTAATAGTGATCTCAAGCAAATTTGGGTTCAAGAATACTGGATTTCCTCTGTAAATAAACAACCCAAATAAAGCTATTGCAGAAAATCCTTCAGAGCATCAGCAATCCAGAATAAAATTGGGGATTTGCCACCCAGTCTGCAAGTGTCAGACCACAGCCTGCCTGCATCAAAGCCACTGTGACAAGCCCTCTCACTAGAAGTTAGTTACAAGCTGGATCTTGAGCTTGTCATTTACTATCAAGAGAAAACATAAAAAGGAAAGAAAGCATCATAGAACCATGGAATCTTCCGGTTGGAAAAGACCTTTGAGATCATCGAGCCCAACCACACCCATTATCCACTAAATCACGTCCCTCAAAAACTCATCTATCCTTCTTTTAAACACCTCCAGGGATGGTGACTCAACCCCGGGCAGCCTGTCCCTGTTAGTATAAAGCAAAAACTAGATTACAAGCTTGTTCCTCATTCACTTTCATAATTAGTTTTGTATGCAGTTATTTCTAACCCACATCATTTTTACTTAATTTAGATTTGAAAGAAGAGAGTCAAGTTATTTTAATTTATAGCTAGCTGAATCTTTCACCTTACTATCGTCACTGCTGTGACTATAGTGAAGTTACACGTGACTCAGCTTTGAAGTTAGCTGTTACAGGTGAATAAGAGCATTCTACATAGAGGCATAGAGTTTAATGAAGGCTGACTTAACCTGCTTCTGCACTGTACAGTGAATTTTTTGGTTGCCAGCCTTCATGGATGATTACGGTTTAGTTTGGAAAAACAGAGAAAGACTGGATTATAGAAAACATCAAACAACAGGTATGGTTGAACAGACATCCCATTTATGCTGTTCTGTAACACAAAACTCAGGCTAGGCAAATAAAAAAAGCAACTTAATGAAACCAAATAAATGCCAATATTTTATATTTTGTGAAATGTGCTGTTGTATTACCATACCTAACTAATGAATGAATGTCCTGGGAGGATGAGTGTTTTCATGAATAGTGTTTGCAGGAACCCTAGGCAGGATAATTATGTAAGGCAGTCAACCCTCGCACTCTGGGAATCAATGTCCAGGGACAGAATCTGAGATAAATACAGCACACATATGCAAAAACCATGAGCAGATGCACTGGGCAGGTAACAGTGTCCTGTGAAAATCTTCTGCCTGTTTCATAGTCTCAGCTACTGAATGCTAAGCCTGCCATTCAAATTGAAACTAAATCCTGTAAGGCAGATGTACCCCATTCTCCCAGGAAAGAGCTTCCTCCTCTCTACACTGAGAGGGAAATGGGAAGGGTGAACCTGTTCAAAGGGTGCATCAATGTTGGGGGGCACCTAACATTTGTGGAACTCAAAAAACAATTCCACAATCCATCAGTAGATAAGGTTTGCATTCAGCTGAGGTTACAATAAACAAAAGGTGGAAGCACTGAAAAACCAGTGGGGAGTTGTGGAAAGTTAAGAGACTTGCACAAAGGAGGAGAAGGACAGTGCAGTGTGATGTGGTGTGGCAAGAGAAGGGAGAAAATACAAAAACAAAAGATAGAAGCTGAGACAGAAAAAGTAAGTTGGAGCCCTGACAGTCCAACAAAATTACTGAGAATTCTTCATGGGGGGAGACAGCTGCCACTGAGAGCACAAATGCTTCACAGCAGAGCAGCTTTATAAAGCACAGCAGAGGTCATTTAGAAGTGCTCCACATCTAAGAAAGCCTTTTTTAATATAGAAGGAAAAAATCAAGAGTTTGACATGAATGGTTTTTCTTTGATTTGTTTTCCAGGTCTGCAGGTAAAGATGACACAGTAAAGCCTGGAAAGAACATGTGAGCTCATCTTTTTCTACAAGAGCCTTGAACAGCACAGCAAGCATCTCAGCCTTAGCGAGAGGGACCACACAGGTGTGCCACTCAAGGTGTATTTTAATAAAAAACATTGCACTCCTGGGCTCAGAAATAATTAGGCTCACTTGACTTTTCTTTTTTAAAGAGAAAGAAACTCCTCAGAAGCTGTAAAATTTTAGAGCATGGTACAGAAGGAACAATGAATAAACTATTCACATGGGATGCCAACACAGGGTGTGAGATCTCAGTGTAAGAGGTCAAAGCTAAAGAACATTTTAATGAAAACTCTTGACAACTAATGAAATTCTTTCACTGGTTCAAGAAGGACTTCAAAGTGGCAGAGCCATCACAGAAGGAATAGCAGTCCCAGAAATAAGTTATTAGGTGAATACACCTAGGGAAAAGGATATTCCTTTGAAGCTGGTACTGTATCACATTGAAAACTTTGGATCCATCTTTCCATTAGGCACTATAGAATGTAATGCCATGCAGACAAATTTCAATAAAGCACTGCAAGGGCATTGAACAGCATATTATACATATTAAGAAATAGACTCGTTTACAATAAAAAGCTGACTGACTGACATAAATTTTTACTCTTGTGGCAGTGGTTGAAGATGTTAGGCTATCTGCCTCACCCACCAGCCAGAGGTTACTGCCCCTGCAGCAAGGAAAATGAACTAAAATGTGTGTCTACTCCTCCCCTTCTCCATTTCTAGAACCAGCATGAAATGTAACCTGCTCATCTAAAGGGGTTGACACTGCAGCACAGGCTGTGACCTGAAGCAGCTCAGGCTCAAACGCATGTCCTTATCTGCCTGCTCTGCCAGAAGGCAGCTAAAGAGATGGTCAGAAACATGTGAATGATGACCTATTAAATGGTAAAATTCAGTAAGGAGAGTCTTTGAGTCCTGAATATTGAAGCTTTGCTGTCTCTTTGTGACACTGAAGCTGGCTACTTGCATCTTCTGTCCACTTGGGCCATCCTAGAGTCCCAAATACCTTTCAGGACAGCTGAAGTATAACCTTGTAACTCTTAAAATAACATCACATTAACATGAGGTCATGTGTGAACCAATTAATCTGGGACAGTATTCCCTGCTTCTCAATAAGCATGTCACGAGCTAATATGGAGAATGTTTTCCACTGTGTAAACTGAATTAATTCAGATCTAGTTTGGACATTGCTTCACTGTTGCCCAGACCTACCTGTCTCTCCTTTACAGAACAAAAATAAGACACAGCTCTGCCCCCACTGCCCCCCCTACATCTACTGTCTCTGTGGAAGAGAACAGCTTGCACATGTTAAAGAGATACACAAAGTGTAGCCATGAAAGGTTGATGAGGAAGACTGTTTCTGCACATAATTTTGCATGTCAGAAGGGGCCATTATTGAGATGAGAAAATAGTCTTATTGAGATCATTTGACTATTCAACAACCTTTCTTTTAAATACATGATTTAGGGGTGTCCTGATGCAATGATGACTTGGTTAATTATATCCTGCTTCTGCATGTTTTTGTTTCCTGCTTCATGGCCATATTGAAAGCATCTTCAGTTGTCATCCCAAACTACTGCTGTTTTAGTTATGCATTATTAAACTATAATTATGTGCTAATCTACAATTAGCTGTGTATCTGTGGTGAAAAAAAACAATCCTTAGATATGGCTTGTAAGGTGTTTCAGAAAGAAATTCTGTTAAAACCTGTTTCCATTACTGTTAACGATACACTGTGCTCCAGTTGGTGCCACTTCAACTATCCCAGAGTCTGAAGCCTTCAGCCAAGCGTATCTGAAATCCACCCATTTCCCTTATTACCGAATGAAGAATCACAGCTCTACCCAATGAGATTTGGCTGAAGGGATTATTTTAGTGCCAGGTAAAGGGAGTTGTCTATGTCAAAGACATCAACTGAATTATGTTTCCCTGAACTACACGCAAGTAGGAAAGCAAATTCTGTGTCTAGAATGAGGAATGGTTGAACTCCTGTATATAGTTTGATGCCAAAGAAGCCCAACCAAGTAAAAATTGGCTTCCTAACTCTGCCATATGGGTTACATCCCAAATGTCATTTCCCTATGCAGACAAGAGTCAGGCCACATGCAGTAAGCTAAAGCAGAATTGGCACCTGGAACAACATGATCCTGTTCAATGGACAAACACGACAAGCAGTGACCAGAAAAAACATGGTTCCACTACAGACACCATACCAGAGTTATAGGATAACCCATGTTTAACTTTTCGATACCTCCTCCAGGATATATGCACAACTTCAAGTAGCAAGGGCATATGAGCACACTCTTCTTCAGTGATGTGGATTTTCTGCTATTGTATTGCATGGCATTGTCAGAAGGAAGAGCCACTTGCACAAACAGAAGCCTCCCTTCTATTAATGTATAGTTTTTAGAACTGCCCACCAGATTTTATTACATGAAGGTCTTCATTATATAAAATTGGCTTTCAGGAATAGTGAATATGGCCATTCATGGTTACTGATATATTTGACAATTTTAAAACCAAAACTCATGTTATGTTTATTTTACCATCATTTTTATCTGCACATCTCAAAAAAGCCAGAAAATTGTATTTTCTAAACCCTACACTTTCATGTAAGCAAACCAGAAAATATTATCTATAAATACTTAAAAATAATTAAACAATGTGAGTTATTATTTCAGGTTTACTTTCACAGAAAGCAGTCTTCCCACTTTTCAGAAAGCAGTATTTTTTATTTTTTTCTTTTAAAATGTCTTATTGGACAGCAAAAGGGAAGAGGAATGACAGGGATCTGAGTTGATTTTTTTTTTTTAAGTCTTTGCCCTCTGTGGATGAACTTGCACAATGCTGACAAATAATGCCCTCTCTTGCAACATGATGAAGTTATGATTCAGTCCTAATACAAACCTCCATATAGTTCTCCAGTAAAAGAAATCCATCACATAAATAAAACATATAGATTCAAGGAAATGATTTCTGGCTCAAAGAGATGTAGTTAACAAGTGGACTTCTAATTTCTAGGTAAAGTACATAGGTGCTTTGATTTGTTAATTCACTATTTCACCCCACAATCTTATTCTGAATTTATGGACCATTGCAGGTGGATGGGTTCCTGAGCTGAAAAGTGATGCCAAGGCAATACAAATCCTCTTGATGTTCAGCTACTGCTCTCATGAAATCAGATTTGAATAGGAGAAAAACAGTCAGTAAATTCAAGGTGAACAAGCCTGACAGAAGCAGAGGAACAGTCAGCCTGTGCTAGTGCCTCCCTGTGCCTCTAGAACAATATTTGGTGTTGTAAACTGTTATTTACACCCTCTGCCCTGTTCAATCTGCAGCTCTCTCAGAGAAGGTTATCACACTGCCCTCCTTTAAACTCTATTTATCCCTGTTCATCAGAAACCCTGTTGCTGTTTTACTTGCTAATTCTCTGGCTGCCTTTGATGCCTATTGTCTACCACTACTATATTAAGCAGGAGACCATATATCCCTGCCAAGAGTTGCAGTAGAAGAGCTTGACCAGCCCCACTGAAGAAAATCTGGCCTTGTGGAAGTAGTAGAGAAATACAGACTCAGAACTGATCCAGGGACTTAGCTGGTATTACATACAACAGCCATCAGAGAAACAGCAAGGTGCAGAGTGAAGGACTGCAACTCACTCCAATTGCTATAGCATTTCCTAAGGTAAAAGTGATCATTGTAGATAATGATCCTTAGCAATCTGCAGCCAGGCTCTTGCCCTCTTTTCTAGTTCTTGCTACCTTCCTCCCCACCTTCCCCTCAGAAATCACATGGAGCTGAAGCTGACACCTTTTCCATGGCTGCAGTTAAAAAAGGGACAAAACAAAAACATCCAAGCAGCAGACAGCTGAGAGGCAGCCAGAGAAACACCAAGCCTTTTCACAGCAGACTGTAAGTGGTTGCTTCTTGCCAGGGTAACAAATGCTACAGCCAAACAACCAGAAATTTCTGTGCTGTGCTTGAGTCCATAAACAGAAGGACAACATATAATCAGCCATATGAGCACCAAAGAATTATTCACCTTCAGGCAAGCAGCAATACCTTGCAATTAGTCAGATGTGGGGGTGGAAGAAGTCCTCTATAGGAGAAGCTCCCACTGCAGTATTTCTTTCTGGGGCATCTATCCTTTCTACCCTGACACTCTTAAATTTACGTCTAGCACCTGGAAATCTTACCTTGATGGCTGATCCCCAGCACTTGCACATGGCTCTTTAGAGAGTGGGGCCAGCTGCCCTCCTGGCTCTGGAGGAAGCCTGCAAGGTCTTTTGTGTAGTTCCTCCTCTGGTGCTGTTAAAGCTCAATGCTTTCAGGGACTCCAGGTGTGCAGGCTCTATATTCTGACTGTAATATCTACATTTCTAAATTTTATTCCCACAAATTGCTACATCTCAAGACAAGACAAGCAGGTGACAGCAGCAGTCACCCAAACAACCACTGCTCATCAGCTCAAAAACCACTTCGGTTCACTACGCAAGTCTAAATGCCAATTCATTAGGCAGTGAGAGGACAACTTAGGTAGCTTAAGTAAACTGAGAAACTGTGAGTCTAACGTGAGTGGAGCAGTTCCATGTATAAGGTGAACAAAATCAGTTTGAGTTTTAGTTTGCTTTTCTATGAATATCTCTAATGAGGTTATGTCTATAACAATGAAACAAACCTGGGCACTAGAGACCTGTATGCTAATATAAATTTTAATACAAACATGGAGCATTAGTCTAGCAGAGAAAAAAAATGGATTAACTGCAGCCTAAATGTAATCAAATGGGAGCTAAGATAATTATACTTTAGCTTTGGACCCTAAATATATTTGCAAGACTTGAGCGTACCCTGTGAAGGAAGAAGACATTAAGCCAATAAACCCACAGCAAAGCATAATAAAACAGAAAGCATGGGGAATATTAATCTTGCCAAAAAATGTTTCTATAGGGTAGGTGCCATTGCTCCTTTTTCTATTTCTGTCTTATTTCTATTTTGATGTTCACCAGCAACTCACCACAAGAGTATATTTAGTATATTTATGAGTGTTCACACTTGTTAAAACAGCCAGAATGCTGAAATAAGAAGAGAGGCAACATGACCCTTAATTACAAATAAGTCTATTCCTTTATTACAAGCATTCCTTTCTGCTTTACTCTTCTCAAAGGGAAAACTGAATAAGGTGTGACCCTCCACTCCGACTCACTCATAATACAGGCCTTCTACTCAAATGTGAGTCATACCCATTTAAACCACCCATTTCTGTTTTTACCAGAGCACGGAGTAAATTTTCTGCTCTATACTACATCCATCTGTAGGATCATACTGGAACTAGAGTCATAGTACCACTATGAAAGACCTAGGCCCGGATGGAAAAGGAATACAACACCTGAGGGAATTTACAAAGTATTACCCATGATACCAGAACAGTACCTGTAAACCTGACTGTGAGACAGACAAAGGACCAGTACACCCTTATTTTACTACACAGAAAAAGTTAATCATTATTTAGGAAGGAGGTTTGTCAACAGCTGCTGAGTGAAATGAGCTGGGCTTGGAAAATGGTAGCTCCTGGTTCAGGACTTGTGTTCTGCCTGCTACAGCCTCTTGGTTTTCTAGCTAAAATGCTGCAGCCCCAACACAGCTCATCAGCTCACCTCCTTCTATAAAATGCCTGTGTTCCAGTTACTGTGGCCTGTCCCATTCATCTTCTTGCCATCAAATCTGCTCTCACCTCTCGCTTCCTGCTGTGTGAGTACATTAAGTTCTTCTAACAGGAGGAAAATATATTAAACGAATAATAATAACACTGATAACGATAGTCTATGAAATACATATTTCTTTCTCTATATTTTTCCTTGTTCGATTAGTTTCCCAGCAAGAGCAGCATTAATCACTAGGGCAACAGATAAAAGATAAAGACCAATTTGAATTTTGCTGTGTGCTACTGATTGAGAATGTGTGAGCTCAGGCAGCAGGGAGAGAGCCAGTAGGATAATCTGTCATTTTGTATATTTATGCTGCTGGAGTCAGTCAGAACTGGTTCTCCATTGTTACCACAGATTAAGATCATTCATGTCCTTATACATTCACTGGAGGTCATCTTTCAGGAAAAAAAAAAGGACATTATGATCAAGCTATTTGTGCAAATCTCTGGGTATGGCTTGGGCACTAGGGGTATTTTACAACCTATAGTAGATTTTTCTCTGACCTGACTCTTATTACAGTAAGAATCATTTTTCCTGCTCCAAAACAGTTACTGAAAAAGAGCTGTTGCATGCAAGGAGAAGAGGTGCTTTTAAAATGATCTTAGTACAAGAATGTGATAGTCCAGCTCTGTCTGACCCTGGACTGCTGTGAAGAAGCCGTGCGTCCCCAGATCTCACTGTCAGCAGTTCTACTGAAATAAGTCCCTGCCAGTTTGGCACAAAAAGAATTCCCTTTATCCTTGGGGCAGATGGAGTATGGAACAAAGCAGAGATTAAAAAATAGAAGAGTAGTTCACAAGCCATATGGGTACAAGCTTCTCTCTTTTGTAAACCTTTGCCTACCCCCAAAAAAGTTTCTACAAGCACCATCCTACCACCTCTAGCCATTTCACTCTCCAACCAACCAGCCAACCAACCAACCAACCAACCAACCAACCAACCCTCACAGAAAAATTCCCTAACTCCCCCAGTAAAACCAATATGGAAATATATGCTCTGGAAGTATTCTAATAATGCCTGCAGCTTCTAGGCATTTCCCTGAAGTATATAAACAGCAAGCACAGCAGATATGCTATAACAAAACATGAGCTAGTCCTCCAACAATATTTGAGCTATAACCATTGATTCTACCCCATTTATTTCTAAGGAGTTACTTTTGCAGTATTTGATCTCTTCATCATATTTTGTCACTGCACAACTGTCCTAGAACCACACACTTTTCCTATCCTTTCATTTGTGATCAAATGTATGATGTACTGTATTAATCAGATTTTGAAAATAATCTTCCACATGACTTCAAAGAATCCCTTTTGGCAGGGCAAAAGGCATGTCTAAATACACAAAAGGGGTACTGTTCCTCGAAAAAAAAAAGTACATACTGATGTTATGAGGGTACTTTCTGAGAAATACATGCCTGTCTGAAGAAGGTAGGTATCATTTTACTATACCTATTTTTACAACTTATTATCCTTTTATTACAGAAAAGGGCATGCTTTTTGATCACCTGAAATCAAACAACTATTTCAAGAAGTTCTTGATTAAGATAAAAAAATATATCACAGAAAATTTTTAAAAAGTGCTGAAATTCTCAAAAAGTGCTAGACAGCCCCATCTGCATATGCTGGGCCAAATCTTCATTTCTAAAAATTGTAATAGAACACAACTGGGTACATACATCAAAAACAGCAGCTGAGATTTTGCTGTATGTCCCAAATGATTGTTCAGAACTCCAGGTTAAAGGGCAATGTAAACTCAGCCCTTGTAGAAATGAATAAGCTAACTCAGGCCTTCTGTTAACTATTAGTCTGAAGAAATAAAAAGACAATGTGGGTCCCAGCAGAACACACAGAGGAGTGGTTGAATCGACTGTTTGACAATGCTACTATATAAAACCAGGCCATCCAAAGAGTGAGTGCAATCTATATATTGAGAAACTACATCAACTTGTGGCACTCAGGTTTGCCGCACACATTCAATCAATTCCCTCCCCTGGAGTCATGAAAGAGTAGTCAACATTTGGAGGTGAAAATGGTTACTAAGTTAAATATTCAAATATCACTGGTGATAATGTCAACAAATGACAGCATACACCAGCATATGCATGAGCTGTTTTACAAATAGAATGTTCTTTATTACTGTAATTATGCTTAGCAGAAATACAAGGTTGTGCTTATTTCTATCACCAGTACCTGTCAGTACTTGGGAGTGTAGGCAGCTCTGGAAAAACATTAAAGTAAAATCACATTGTCTTTTTCCATGGGTACTAAGTTCCTGGTGCACAATGGTACTTCCAGAAGGCAACATACCTGTCTTCCACAGAAAGTGAGTGAAATAATGAAAATTTAGGATTATATTTTAGATTACATGAGTTTTATAGGTAATCCAAGTATCTGGATCAATAAATATAATTTATACACAATCCACAACACTCAATCCACCCCCCCAATCCAAAATCCAGTTAAAACTTGGAGAATACTTTTATCACTTTCCCGTACAGAATATTATCATATCATATACATGTTTCTGGCTAGGTAGGTGTTAAATTACACACCAAAGAATCTATATTTCAATGTGCACTATACTATACTACATACTTGTGAAGTATTTAGTAGTATGGTATTACTGAATTAATCACTCTGTAATCTACATGAATAGTAGTCTGCATGAAAATTTCTATCCTGCATTTGGATTCTTGCTTCCAAACTCTGCTTTCTTTCTCTGTCCAGACCATGTTACCATCTAATAATCATAGAAGAGATGTGACTGTGAATAATTAAACACCATTTTGTGGATTTCACTGCATCAGTGCAACTCTGCCATCTCACTGAACAGGACTGTAGTGCTGGAGAAAGGACTATACTCTGAAAGACAGTGCAGGCTGGAGGATTTCATCTCATTAAGAAAAAAATACTTCAGGAAGAAGTAGAAAAGGAGGGATGAGAGCCAGACTCTGTAATCCTCAGTGGTACTAATGGGCCACTGAACTCAGTTTTTAAAGCAGAGACTCATCAAAAGCTTTTTTTTCTTTAGAGCTTTGCAGTCTTGGGATGAAAATGTCACTAGTGACTTAAAAGAAGCACAAAATAAATTAAAGAACAATTTCTCTTCCTCATTCCTCCTCCCCTCTAAATTATTATCTATGTGGGTAAAAGAAAGTACCTAGACAAGACCAAGGGTGAAACAACTGCATTTGTCTCAGCTGACAGTGAAAGTCTAATTAGACTAAAAAATCTTCTGTGCTGTTTTCCTTTGTGATATACTCAGTAAGAAAGGATTTAGCCTGGAGATGCATGTTATGGAAAGACATTAATCAAGATTATTGGAGCCTCAATCAAAAACAGAGTTAGAATGCTGAAAAGTCTAATGGTTAAAATAAAAGGTTGAGAACTTTATTCTGAGGAATGCCAATGGGCTACGCATTCCATATGGATAATGGGCAGATCTCCTATTCTTTAGGGAGAACATTCGGCATATTATGTATCATATACTGTCAATCTGTGGCTTTAAGACCATGGCTGAGAACATCCATAAGTAATTTAATCTGTTCATCTCCAAGTTACAGTTCGAACAGTTTAGCAGTGTCATTATCCTCATCTTAAAAACCAAAAAGTTGAGACATATCCTGAATCTGTAACACAGTTTCTGGTTCCTCATGGAGAACATAACCAGAAGTCCATATGTCCTCCCAGAAGGATTCTGAACTTTTTTGTTCACAGAAAACTATGTGATTTTGGTCTTGAAAGCTCAGCCATCCATGTCATGGGGCAGACATATTAGAGGCCTGCCCTCTGTTAGTGGGCCCCAGAGCCACCAGAATCTTATCTGGAGCAGCTCTCCTTAAGGACCCACACACCAGCTGGAATCATATCTTGGATTTGCTGAACTGAAGGTGTTTTGAATGGAATACTCAAGTACCAGCATGCATGGTTTTCCAGACTAGGTTTACTTAGTAATTAACTTAAAAGACATCTTTGCACAAATCATTTGAAAACTGAAAAACCCAGCTGAGAAATGAACAGAATGTACCACCTGAAAGCATATGGACAGTCTCCTAAAAAGCTTTGAGCAGACTCACTAAATAAATTCTGAGCTTATAAGTAGCTGACATGGAAGTAGACACCAAAAGAATGAGTGTCACTTTAACTTGTTTTCACAGAAGCTTCCCAAACCCAAAAATCCCAGATCTACTTCACTAATTATTGAAGTTGTGCTTTAAATTAGGAAATACAGACATGTGGGCTTCCAGAACCTTTAACAATTGCTAATGAAGCAAGTGAGAAACGTGACAGCGTTGCAAGAATATGACATGGCATTATGCAGTGACTCATCTAAAATCAGCCTGCATGGCATGCTACTTGACTACATGCAAGAACTAATGTCTTGCCTTTGGAGCCTTTCTAAGGTAACGTAGCAAAGCAGAAGTTCCATAGAAGATATTATTATTACAGAAGAATCTGGCATGTCAGCTCCCTGAGACTGGCAGCAGGAATGGAGTACAACTTATGCCACTTCTGAACAGACCGTGCTTGAACCCAGAACAAAACCATGTGTGAGAGAGAAAATCAAATCAGCATTTATACTCAGGAGCAGCAGAGCACAAGCACCGTTTGCAACTTCGTGGAAAAATACCAGGAACTGGAACTCTCTTAGTTAGTTCTCTCTTAGTTTCAGTTAACAGGAAAAGGTCAGGCTTTTTTATCTTCCTTCAAGGCCTCACTGAAGGATATTTGAATCATAGAAATGTTTCTATAAGTATAGCACACAGTCCTACATCTCAGCTGTTTCTCATGCAAATCCTGCCTGATTTCCACTGATCTGAGTTTTATCACCTTTCAGGAACGTTATTATAAATTTGAAAACAAAATTGTTACAGATGTCTTAAATGCTAATATCATTGCCACCAGGTGTTTCCAGTAATATTCTTCTCTCAGTTCTCTTTGTCTTGGATGTTTGTCTAAGGCAGTATCCCATGCTCAGGTTCTTCACAAATTTAAAAGCACTTTATTGGTCTGTCCATATACTTTGTGTCTTTTTAAAGTACTTAATTTTCCCAGCTGTTTTAGTCTAACTGTGCTCTAAAACACTTCTGACACAACTCAGACTACCTAACTGCAGGAGGTATCTTGGCGTACGTTACAAAGAGAAGAAATCTTTGCAGCATTTGCCCCTTCTGTACTTCCCAACAAGTGATGTGTAAATCTAAATCCCCTGGATTTTTTGTGGGATTACCGACTTGGTATTTTGCACAAGCATTATATGCATTTCAAAATTTTTAGTTACTTACATATGAAAATAAGTAATACAAATAACACAGATACTTTGACTACAGTGAGAATAATAATTCTATATCCTGATTCTTGCTATTTTGCATTAGATGATTTACTTTCACTTTTATCATACTTGGTATTTCTACAAAGGGCCAGAACCCTTCTGTGCCTAGCAGACAAGACATGCAGAACAAAAGTACAATTTGAATCCAAGGAGTCTGCAATCTAAGCATAACACAAGATGTCACAGAAATACAGAAAAATAGAAAATACGAAAACAAAACACGTGACAACATTGATTGGCTGGATAAACAGCTGCCTTGGCTCACCATCAGCTTAACCTCTAACAACATTTTAGCATGCATCACGGTGAAAGGAGGGTTGCAATGAGACTGGAAGAATATCATGCTGTTGCCATGTGTATGGAATCAGGAAGCAGAAAGATTCTTATGATCAAATCCAAGAAGGGAGTAGAAAAACACTTGAATCATGCTGATCAGAATAGGGAAAGAAGAGGCTAAACTGTGCAAAGCCTTGAAAGTGAAGAAAAATTGTTTATTTCTGAGCAGAGAAAGAGAAGAGAAAGCTGGAACAAGGTAATAACTAACTCTATTTGTACTGCTCATAGCCTTAGGTAGCTATATTTTACATTCCCCAAAGAACGAACTTGTTCTATTAGATTTTTCCACCACTTAGATCTAAAGTTGTAAGCAGGCTTGACAATGGTGATGTTGGACACAAGCAAGATAAAATAACCATTAGGCATCTGAAAAACACAGCTGGAGATACTGCCCAAATGGAAAAAGACAATTTCTTCTCACTTTCGCCGCACAAATAATGCAACTTCAGTTGACAGAATTAAATTCTACCAAGAGTAAGGAAGAAAGGCAAGCCATCTGGGCTGTGACAGCAATAAAATGGCCTGATATTGAAATGCAGAAAGTTGTAATGGAGGTACATATCGACCTTTATCTTTTTTTTTTCAGTGGGCAGCATGAAGTGTCAAAGAGTTATTGCTTTAATATCAGCTGAGATGAGACCATTTGTTGTGGTGCATGTGTATCCAGGAAATCGCTGCTCTAACTATGTTTTTAGAAGCACTGTGACACTTTATTAAATCTTCTTGATGCTCTTTCAGCACATAGTGGTCTCTACAGGTTAGGCAGGAAGCTTTTTGAGGAGTTTCTCTTCAAGTAAGCCAGTGTCATCTCCAGCTTGACCCAGACCACAAAGGTCCAGGGCTACTCTTTGTTATGCTCCTACAGCTAAACACAGTTCTGCTGCCTTTATAAATTATAGAAAATCTCCGATATACTAACAAGAGTAGGATCAGGACTACAGATTTTATTCTTCTGGAGAGCTAATCGTACAAAGATTTTCTCTAAAATTACACCTAGCCACTGATGAGAAGGAACTGTAATGCTTTAAAAGTTTATGACAGTGACGAAACCTGGGGTAATTTCCCCTCGTTTAGCTGAGACTTTATAAATCACCTATTGGGTGTTTGAGGATAATAACTCAATTAATCCCAGTCCTGCTGCTAACTGGATTTACAAAGTACAAAAGGGAACAATGTTAAACCTTGGCTTGGAATTAATTACTTAAATAGATGTAAATTCCATTGCAGCCAGAGGTACCTCAAAGAAACACAGCATGGTTGTGGTTGGAAAGGACCTCTGGAGGTAATCTGGTCCAAACTCCCCACTCAAGCAAAGTCATCCAGCGTCAGTTGCCCAGGACCATGTACAGATGGCTTTTGAAAATTTACAAGGATGGACACTTCACCACCTCTCTGGATAACCTGTGCCAGTGTTTAGTCACCCTCACAGTAAAAAACTGTTTCCTGATGTTTAGAGGAAACCTCCTGTGTTTCAGTTTGTCCATTGCCTCTGGTCCTGTCACTGGGCACCATTCTCATCTTTATACCCTCCCCTTCAGACATTGTATTTGCACACATTGATAACATCCCCCTTGAGCTCTTCTCCAGGCTGAACTGTCCCAGCTCTTTCAGCATGTTCTTGCGGGAGAAATGCTCCAGTCCCTTAACCACCTTAAAGGCCCTTTGCTGGACTCACTCCAGAAGCTCCATCTCTCTTTTGTACTGCGGAGCCCAGAACTGGACAAAATACTCCAGGTGCAGTCTGACCTTGTATAGAATTAAGAGGACGGTTTTTGTGTTTTCTTATCATAATTGACTAGGACTAGATTAAAAATGAAGAGAATGGTGTTATAAATGTACTCAAAATCAATACCTGAAACAGACAGAATGAAAGCATGCAATTTGTACAGATTTTAAAGTCCTTGATTTCATGAAGGTCTTCTGTCCAAAGTAGCAGAAACAATTTCAGGGAAGATGAAATTATTCAGATGGAATAATTTATTTTTTTTTCTCCAACTAGATAACAATATACTTTTCTCTGGAGGTATGATAAAGGTACATTCTGATCAATAATCACTCACCAGTGTCTCAGTCAGCGTACACTGGTGTCAATGAAAGTATGTCGATTTCTACAGGATGAGGTTCTGATGTAAATAAAGATTTTAAAACAAATATTTCACGCTAATTGATAACATGATAGTACGCCATTGAAACAAATAATTTTTAAACTCTGACCCACTGCTCAGATTGGTTACTTACAGGATCCTTGTCTTTGCACAGACAAAGACAGACAGTTTAAGGTGTTTATTTCTATATCAGTACCATATTCTGTCTGCCACACAAGTGGTTCCAAACCCACTGCATTTTTAGGATGAAAACACTACACTTGCACAATTAAGTCAGAACATCTGAAATTCATTTTTTTGTAAGAATGATTTTTACCAAAGAGGCCAGACCCTCTCTGTGTTGGAACACCTACATTTTGCAAGAAACTGATCTTGATAGCGTATCTTTAAATCCTTCTACAGGTCAGCTATAAGGAAAATGAAAAATGGCTCTGCCTGGAAGTAATGCTCCATTGCTTTTCTTCCCATGATAAACTTCACTATTGCAGCTGTGTGTAATGTCATAATAATAAATAACCATACACCCACCCCCCATTAAGCTTTGCGATTCTTCTGGGAATACATCTCCCCACATATGGAACTGCAGAAACATAGTCAAAATCATGTTCTTGTTCACATTGAGGCAATCGTACTTACATAAATGGAGTTGCACTAGAACAGGAGCAAAACCTGTCCCCATTATGATGTACATGTGCCACAATAATTCTCCAGCTATATGTTCACCAACACAGAAGGACAACATTTTATGGTGATTTAACCTATGCAACTTTATTAAAATAAAGAATTATATGGAGCATGATTCAGAGAACATGGCTCCTGTGAACTTACAAATAAACAGAAAAACAGAAGGCCAATTAAGAATGCAAGGCATTGCAGAAGACTAATTAACTCACCTGGATGCTAGGTGGTGAACGATTTTTTCGGGTTGTAGTGGTGGCCATTGTAGTTGTGGTTTCCATAACTGTAGTAGACATTTCCGGTGGCACGGAGGTTGTAGGTGTTGTTCCTAAGATGGAAGGGACTTCTCCAACGAGTCGGACACTTCCATTGATTTTAATGTTGGGGTTGTTCTCTGCTGCCATGTTCAGCACTTTCAAGCCATTGTAATACAGACCGGAGAGCTGGCCTTGGAAGAGACGCCCTCTGTCTTTCCCTCCTATGGCTATTTGCGCCTGGGTGTTGAAGATCGTTAACTGTCGTCCTAGTGAAGGGGGGTGAATAAGATTATTGCCAGACATTTCTTTCACTTTGTATCTTACACTGAATCCTGGTCAGAAATGATGGACAATAAAGAAGTAGATTCATTCTTGGTAGTGTTTAAGATGATTGTAGAAATACATTATGGAAATGGACTGCCTAAATCTCATTAATAAGGAAGATTAGCCTGAAAACAAGAACAGCTAAAATTGATTCTCATACTTCAACATCGACTCACACATCTAAACTCTTCAGGAGCTTTGACTCAGTTAGAAACTTGAATCCACTCTTTTAGAATTCAACTAATTTTAAATTACAAATAAGGCTTCAGGATGCGGCTATTTTTCTACTACCAATTCAGACTGCAGTATCTGTCACGCTTTAGCCCATAAATAAACCTTCTGTTTTGACTTGTAAAAGGATGGGATTAACTCATAAAGCCACTTTCAATAATGCAAAGGTTTTAAGGTGTGGCTTAAGGATAGTAAAACATCAGAAAAAAAATCGATGGTGATATAAGGATTGTGTAGGGATCTTAAGAGTGGATCAGTCATGATCTTCCACCTATATATTTTGTGTTGTGAAGGTCACAAATCTACCAAATAGAAACATTTGTGATGTCTCCAAACGAACAAAGTTTTTGAAATAGTGAGGATGACATGGTGCTTCATAAGGTTAAGGCCCTAGAATGCCTTACATATGAGTCCCATTTTACGTAAAATGTAGGCAAGTTAAGTGGCTTACTTAAGGTCACATCATGGGTGTTAGGATTGGTCTAATATCATATGTAATTAAAAATATATTTATTAAAAATAAATCCACTAACAATTGCCAATTCACCTAGTTTTGCAAGACACAAATGACATTCAGCCTGTTCTGCCCTAAGTACTGCTCATGTCTCAGGCTGCACTAGGTTGACTATGTTAAGAAATAATTGGCCTCATGCAGTGCAAAGGTAGTACCTATAATTTCACTGTTCCTCAGAAGACTAGGGGCATGCCACCTGGAATCTGCTGAACTAAGAAACAACCAAACTGGGCAGAGCTCAGAAGCGTTATCAATGCAGCATCAAGTCAGCTATCACTCAAATATCTACTGTGTTTTCCCATTTTTATGAAATTTGCACTACTTGTCCCAATCCCACTCCCATTTCCCAGTTCTCATTCACCACTTCCTCTCTCTAGTCCACCCTGGTGAGAGGTGCAAAATGCCACCACGTAGCAAAGCACAGTCTATAACTTACTGCTTATTCCTTCACAACCATTGGTTAGAGTACATCAAAATGCAAGGGGGAGCTCACCAATTTTGGTGGTCGTCGTGACGGGTCTTGAAGTCAAGTGGTGATGCGGTGTTGCATCATCTTATGGTGACAGGATGAACCATGGGGAAGAGAATGGGGACAAGAGAAGAAATGTATCTGAAAGGTGTTCCTGTCCCCAAAGAGGGCCCTAGCTAACTAAGCAAAAGTTCACCGAGAGGAGCAACACATGGAAATGTGGAGGTGGGCTGCACATCCCTTATGCTCCTCACCCACAGATTTGTAAATGAAACACTAGG
This sequence comes from Dromococcyx pavoninus, assembly GCA_033558185.1. Classification (NCBI taxonomy): domain Eukaryota; kingdom Metazoa; phylum Chordata; class Aves; order Cuculiformes; family Neomorphidae; genus Dromococcyx; species Dromococcyx pavoninus. The sequence continues at coordinate 1,116,974 of JAUMJL010000091.1, read as the reverse complement.
ACTTGATCAGGGTGGAGTAACTGCATTGATGAACGAATGAGAAAAAAATGGGGAGGGTATCTTTCCCCTGGGAAGTGTTGAAACACCTGATGCAATATTCTGCATCTCAGGAGGTTTTAAACTTACCAGAGGTGACATATGTCTATTAAAACATCAACAAACACGCACTGAAGCCACGCATCCTCAGCATGTAAAACCAGAATCTTTCCTTTTGTCTATGAGGAAAATAGGATCCAATAATAGTACCTGTCAAAATCTTCACCCCCCTCAGCCCAGCTCCAGTTTGAGCTAGAGGAAACAGCACTGTATTCTGTAGAGGCCAAACTCTTGTCATATAGTATATCCTCAGAGTTTGATCTTCTGTGTCCTGTTGTGCTTTGGATTTGTTAGTGGATACGCTGTCAGTTCTTAACTACACTAGTTCCCATTCTTCTCACACATTCCCTCCCTCTAGCACTATATTTCTTTCCTTACTGTCCCTGCCTCTACATACCCAGACATTTCACTTGTTACTGTTCCCACCTTTTCACCTCACTCATGATCAAGTGCCAAAAGGCAGAAGTGAGATGAGTAAAGAATAGGGAGTTATTTCACTAACCTTGAGATGTTATCCCTGAAAACGCTAGGAAGGTACCGACCATTCAAAGATTTCCATTTCTTTCTCCCCTTGAGTTAATACTGCATCTTTTTCATCTTTTACCAAAGGAAAAAGCTGGTCAATGATAAGGAAGAAGAATTTTTGCTGTTCCAGCTAGGAGAGCTGCCAAAGTCAGGATAGAAAATGGGTTCCCTTCTTTTTACTGGAGGATTACAACTCTCCTCAGCATGTTATCTGTTCTACTCCATTCTAACCCAAGCTCATAGCACAGTTTTAGACATATCTGTCATATCTCATGTTTCACTTTTAAGAATGAGGATTCAACATATTAGGGCTGAAAAAGATAATTTCTCCATTTCTGGGTCTTCCTCTTAATTTTCTAATGCTGAAATACACCAAGGAGGTGGCCCCACTCCAGCAAGAAAGGAACTTCTATTGTACGTTTTGTGGTCTCCTTCATTTGTGAAGTGGTCTTCTAGTCCAGGATTCATGCACTGCACCATATGGTTAACGCTAGAGACAGCACGGGTACTAGAAATGTGCTTGCTAAAAGAACAATCACTTGCTGGAGTCACCTACAACTTGTCATGCCTCATTCTTCACTCTATGATAGTGTACACAATTATGAATAAAGACAACAGGGAAATGCATATGGAATGAGAGAAAACTGTTTATAGACTATAATTCTGCCACCACAGGTGGCATAACTTTTGAGGATATGGTTCTGAAGCCCTCATTTCCCTACGTAAAATTTATTTGGCCACTGAATTTTATTGAAGAACTGTTTACATTAGTAAATTCTACTAGGCGTGGCAGGGTTGCAGACTTACAGTTCTTCTTTTCCAAAGACACCTCTTCCTACTGCTATTTCAGTGTTAAACTGGAGAAAAAGGATGAACATATTTTAAGTTTTTGAGGTGTTCTGTAAATATTCTGAATGGTTCAAGTTCTCATTTCTTTTTTTTCTCTCTCATTGACTTCTTCATTTGGAAAACCGAATACCAATTAAAAGTATCACAGAAAAATCTTAGCGAAGTGTAACTTTTCTGTAACACTAGGAGAGATTTTGGACCTAATTTTGCAAATCCTAATTCACATGAATAGTTCTTGCTTCAAAAGTAGTCACTACCATCAACCAAACTTCATATGTAAGTAAAAGATACTTTAAGGATTAGGGACTTCCAGGATCAGTCCTTTTGATTACATAGTTCTGGGTCTTTATTAGCTCATCCAGTTGCAGAATAGCTAATATCTGAACCTTAGAAGATACCATGTATTCTGCTAAGGAAATCTGCTGGGTTTATGACTTCTTAAGTTGAACCATTTAGGACTAATACTTCTTTTGTTGCTGTATGTAACATCTCAGTGAAGTTAATAGCATCTAATGCTTCGCTTATTACTTATATAATTCTAGATCGTAAAACTGCGCCCCTTTTAAAAATTTTTTCAGTCTAGTTATAAAATAATAAAAACCCCAAAACAAAACAGTAATGATGCCACTTTAGAAAGATGATGTATTTTATTTGTTTCCCAAGAATGAACTATTTCACTATTATGAATAATGTAACAGCAGTACCACAGAAAGACCCAATCTATGTCATTCAAAAATGTTGAATGTGTTTCATCTTACCTCACTTGAGCCAAGAACTCATATAGGCAAGACAAATATTCTATATACTGTCTCCTGATGAATCTATCCATTCCTCCATCCACCAGTTTGTCTTAAAAACAAGCTACCCTTTCACTCATCATCTTTATACTTTGGAACATAGGAACAAAGCTACATTGCCTCAGGTGTTGCACTGCACAATGTTGTTCCCTAACACAAAGGGTGAAGACTGAACTTCTTTTCACTTCAGTAAAAATATGGCTCTACCCTTGTAGCCTAAAAACACCCAGTGTTTTGAGAGTGTCTGAATGCTCAAGTATTTCCTCTTTTAGACCCTACTGCATGTGTGATTGTCTTTTAACAAAGCATTAATATCCACAAAAGGTAGACTTCAGTTCAAAACTTCAGGATGGCTTACAAATGAAAGTGCCTTAGCATGCTTATAAGCTCAAACTTGTAGAAGCAGTGGCATAAAATAAAATATTTAGTGGAAAACTCAAAAATAAAAAATAAAAGAAAACAAAGATGGGTTTCTCAAGCACATGAATTGCATCAAGGAATTGGACATGCATATGTTTTAACAAACTTGAGGCAATAATTTTCTTTAGTGTTAAAGGGACTTTAGCAATTCAAACTTACCAAAATTATCCTCTTTTTAGTGTTAAGCTTTATTTATTTATTTTAATTTGATCTTGCAAATCAACAGGGTGACCCACTGAGACTCAATAAGCATTTTCTGTATACCTTTACCTTAAAATTTATTTACAACTTAGCTGAAGTAACTGTTCCATAAAATCCTGGTGGCCAAAAAAATATTTCTAATTTAGCTATACTAGTATTTTTGTCTTACTCTCACAATAATTTAGCTCTAGGTACAAATGTTACACCATTGTAGACCAAACCTGAAAAGTGGGCAACACTGCCAGCTCTCAATGAAATCAATGGGAAATGAATGTGCATAACACTTTGTAGGAAATGACCCTTCACATAAAATATTTTGACCTTTGTGACCTTAATTTAGACTGTCTAAATCAATTTGTTAATTCAGCTGAGGACAGGATTTTGAAACAGAACATAAATTATATTTTTCCAATCCTACATAACATTTTGTTTCCCCTTGGAAAATCTGGCAACAAACTTCGCCTGAGTCAGAACAGAAAATGCAAGATCTGAGGTCAAAGGTCGCCCCTTTAATTGGCAGTGTTTTCTTAAAAGGAAACGAGAGAAGATCATATTCTGCTTTTTCTAGACTACAAGGCAAGGAGTTAGTTACAGTGTTTTTTTTGTTTTAATACCACATTTGGTATAGAAGGAGAATATCTTTGTTACTTATGATCCACTGTATTACTAAGAGCTCAGTCCAAACCCTGCTGAAACCCACAAGAGTTATTCCGTTACTTTCAACAGGCTTTGGCATGGGCTGTACATCCAATATTTTTTTATTCCCCTCCAAATTCCTGATAAAATATTACTGTTCTGACACACATCTCCTTTCAACAGATCACTGAGTGTATGCAGAACTCTCACTCAAGCCAGTTAGACTTACACATGTTAACAAGCCTTCTGCTGAACTGAGGCCAATTACTCCAGGCAAACCCACAAAATTAAGTGGCACTGCCTGAGATTAAGTTAGGGAAGAATTTGACTCATTAATGTATATATCATTTGAGTGTTCGAACTGTACTCCAGACATAGCATAAAAGAGACAGAACAATCATCTTTCTCTGTCTCCCTCACTATAGTATACATGAATATGTTAAAAAAATGTTTTCTTTACATTTTTTTTTAAATTGTTTAATTATCTTAATACAGTTAGGAAACACATAGCTATAGTGGGTAATTAGACTAATGAGAAAAAAGAAACTTACAGAAAGAGTTTTAACAAGTAGGTTTGAAATTTTTTTAAGAAAACTTTGATAATAAGGATATAAATGTCATTTAAAAAGAAATCAAAATATGAAAATCATGCAGTGGTTAAATTGCCATAATACATGTTGTTGCTCTTCATTTTTCTTTGTTTTGTTTTGTTTTGTTTTTTCTTTTTGTAGAAAAGTGTCCTGGATTTTTGCTTGTTTGTTTGTGATTGATTACTATGATAGCAAGCTTAGAATTTCGTCCCTTTAACTGCATTTTAATAGCAATGTATTATAGCATGATTTATCAACATATGGCAGGTGGAAGCTGACACAAATTATAATGAAAATTAAAACACTCATTTATGCAGCAGGCGATTATCATTTAAGAAACATTTATTTGCAGGCTTTAAAAATAAGGGTTTAGAATCAAATGGGTTTAAAATGAAAGTTTTAATGACTGTTACCTTTTTCCTGCAGCCACTCTTCTACGGGCCGGTTATATTTGAAGGGGATTTTCTGTTTTACCATTTGGAACCGTTCACTATCAGTGTTGCCTTTAAAGTTTAAAAAACAGCTTAAAAACAATCTGAAAAGTCAATGAAATAGTTAAAACATCCTTGATTTTTTAGGGTTTTTTTATGAACTTATTTAGCTATAAATCAATAAGTGCGCATGTGTGTACATACATATTTGAAAAGAGAGAGATATTAGTAAGGTGGAGAATAGTTATACATCCAATTGCCTGAAATTCTGGAAGGTCGAAGCAGTTAAATCCTATGAAAAAGATATCTCAGAGTATTTCTTTATCCAGATAGCATAGAAGGCATGTGTAATTTGTCTGGGACATGAGACCTTGAGTGAACTCAGCATCATGAGTTGAAACATTTTGTTCAGACTCTAGATGTGATTTCACAAGGACATTGCACAATATGTCAGTCACACAAACATGCAGTTAGTAGCATTTTGATAAAACTTCTCCCAGTAATAAAAGATACATTTTAGGACTAGAAACCCAGTAAACAAACAAACAAAAAGAAAGTATAAGAAGTCACAAGAAACTGACGCTAAAAGGATGCAACAGCATGAGCTTTAAAAATCTGAGAGAGAGGAGAGAGGAAAAAAAAGTAAAATTTAAGAAGAGAATGAGCAGTTAATTAAGGATTCGTGAAGGCTTTTGTCCAGTTACCAAAGACTTGGGCCTGTTGCCAGAAGAAAACAGAAGCTTAAAAAACAATTCACATGAAAGCAGAAATAATTACTCAAGATGTAAATTCTGGTAAGTGCAATTCCATTGTTCTGTGTTGAGGGATAATGGAATTATCCAGTAAAGTGTGTTTTACAAGAAAGCTCTTATCACTTGCACAGTAGAGAAAGGAACAGGATTCATACAATGCCTGTCCAAATTCCCTGGCTACTAAAAAAATTGTAGCACTGCTGGGTTCAGCCAACCTCTAGTAGAAAGGAGCAGCTCAGCTTTGTGGTGTTAAGAGTGACAGTACACAAGTAGTAGCATTCTGCTTTTTCATTTTCTTCAGCTACAGTCACTTTCTGACTCATTCTAGTTTTTGCTTTGTGTATTATTTTTAAAAAAACTCTTCAGTCAGATAAGCATAAAAGGAGTGCATCTTTTACAAACTTCGTTATAATACTGCAGAAAACTACAGTAAGGCCCCTCAGCTGACTCAAGTAATGTTACCACAAACAAAAGTTCAGTAGATCAGTAGTGCTCCAATAGGTTTTGAATAAATGGTGGTCCAGTTGTCAGCAACTGCTCCTCACAGTCTGCAGTACTGCTTTTAAAATCCCAAATATAAATAACCGAACATGCCTTCGTATTTTTTTGGCTTTCTGAGACAGATGCTGGAATCTTTTTTCAACATAATGACACGTCAAGGAAAAAGTATGTACGACTAACAGCTGGTGAGATGCCTCCACCCAGTCAACAGCAGACACTTTCATATTGCAAGCAATATGACTGGTAAATCTCATGTTCTCAGTAATCTTTACTGTGTAAGTGTTGCTCAGAAATGCTGCCAGATTGTATGAGGTACCTGCTGACCACAGCTATCCTCCCCAGCATTATCTCGTTACTGCTGACTTTCTAGAACAGGTGAGAGGCACTAAAGCGATACACAAGATATAATCACACAGAATCCTCATGTAATAAAACATGGACCTAACCTTAAGGGGTACTTATAAAAGTAATTATCTGTATCTCTTTAAGTCCAGCTGTAAGGAAAACAGCAATTTGGATCTGGGTTAATATCTCCAATCATAACTGAACATTTAGGAGCCCTGCTGCTTATTTGAGGCAACAGGCAAAAAAAGCAAAAACATTTAAGAAGAGCTTTACTGGCCTGATTCCTTATTACCTTCCTGGAAAGCAATCTATTTTTTTCCTTCCATGTAACAGAATCATTGCGGAAAACTTCTCTTTGCCACAGTAGAAAGCTCTAATTAAGCACCAGCTGACACGCACCAATGATGTACCAGTTTATGGAATCTCAGATGCCTGCGATGTACAATGGGTTACTTGAGTAAACAAGAAAAGATAAAATATTGGAAACATACTTTGTCAGTTGTTAATCAAATAATTTTAAACAACATACCATGGTGGTTTGAAGTCACTCACAGACATTAAGTCACCTTTATGTACATTCCCAGTTCTCATAATTCATATCAGCACTAACAAAAAGTACCAATAGTCAGTTCTGTACTTCTATGAATACAGATTCTTAAACATAAAACTTGAATCATATTCAGTATAGGATCTAAGTTCAAAAGTTATAAAGAGCAGCTGAGGTAATATAAACAACAACAGAAAAACCCCACCTAAAGGTAAAGAGACAGAACTATTAAAAAACCAATGATTTTTGATCTATCTGTTAATAATAAGCTGATTAGCTTAATAATAAGCTAAGTAGGCTGGGGTCACACAGATCAGTTGTTTAGTCAGTTACATAATCTAAAGGATAGTTCTCTTTCCTGAAAGTTCTCCCATTCTTTTATGCCTAAGGGAAGTTTACACTCACAGGACAGGGAACCAGACCTGCTAGTTTTCGGAGAACAGAAACAAAGGTAATTGAGTCAGGCTCACTACAAAAACAATTTATATCTTAAGATCAGTTAGCACAGCATTCTGCTTATATATTAGACCTTATCTCAACACGCTAATCCATTCTCTCCTTCAACAAACCTTCTAAGTCTCATAGATACAATCATAGAATTCCTGTATCTCCTTTAGGATATTTTTGGTATATTGCAGTATGCCTTTTTGTGTAAGAAATGAGTACTACGTCTTGAAAGACACTCAAGAGGTGTTTCAATAGGACTTAAAAACCTAGACTTCTCGGCAAACTCCTAAAATTCTCTGTCAACCCATACTTGAACAGTTACAGAGAATCTGCTGCTACATTTGTATTGCATGTGATACAGAAAGATACAGTTTCAGTAGAAATAGAGATTTTTTTCCCCCACTTCATAGAATACATTCAGAGTAATGACTTCTGCTTAGATAGGAGTGCATTGAAACATTAATGTTGATGAACAAGAAGATTTTCTATAGGGCCAAATAAATTCTGTAACACACTTTACTCAGAACCAAAACCTCCACAGGCTTCAGTCAGTATGTAGGTAAGCAACCTTTTACGGGAGACAATGAGATCTTTTTTCAGAATAAAAAATGATCCAGAGTTCATTGGAACACAAGAGTCAGCCAGTGGCTTGCTTCCTCCTCTTTGTAGAGGGCTGACTCTAGAAAAGAAAAAATGTAGTGCACTGAAAATTCTCATAAGTAGGACATCTCACAAGAACAGGCCAGCAAGACTAAGGTAAAAAGGAACAGAAACAATGAAAGAAGATATGATAGGTAGAAATGGGTTTCTTATAATACAGTCCTAGACCTTCAAAAAAATCAGAAATGACAACTATTCCCCACCGCATCTTTAAAGACTTCTCTTTTTTTAAAAAAATCATGTTTAATTTAATTTTATTATTATTTTTTATTATTAGGCAGATATATTCAGCAAGATTAAAATACATGTAAAAAACATACCTTTAGAAGCTACGAAAAATTGAAGGACATTAGAAAATTCAAATAATTTTAAATTTCAACATTAGTTCCTGATCTATTATTTTTTCTTTTTTTTTTTAAAATTTATTTCAGACATTAGTGAGAATGACTTTAAAAAACTTGTGCATGAGAATGTGTTCACTGATATACCCAGTTACAAAACTGAGTTAAAGAACAAGGTTCTTGGGACAGTCAGTAAATATCAATAAAAGCATACAATTATTAAATTAATATCGACTTCAAGTTGTGCTTTAAAAAAAATAAACATTGCATTTGATGTGAAAGTTCAAAAAGGAAATATCATGGTTTACAACACGGAGTAAAGTAAGTTCAAGATGATGTAAGCTCATTTGACCTCTGACAGCTGCTCCATGACATGTTTAAGGGGGATTCTTGTTCATTTTTATACACAGAAAATTTCAGTAACAACCTTTTTTTTAACCTCAGTGCAATGCGTTTCTGGAGGTGAATGATATATATATTCAAGAAATCCTTTCACACAAATAATCTATACACATCACACACCGACCATTTTTCTCTGAGTCAAGACTGTACTTCAGAAAGAATACACAGGATAAAAAAAAAAACATTTAAAATTATTTTAGGAAATACTTGTAGTCCTGTAGTTCTTTTGCCTTCAGAATCAATGTGGGTCTCAGAGGTCTGCAGGACAAAATTTGTTGTAGTAAAATTGTGTTGATTAGTTTTGCTACTTGTGATTTACTAAATATTTTCAGTCCCAGAGGATCTAGTTGCTTAAATGATATAAGTACCAGTATGAACTGCTCATTTAAAATAATCTTCCATCTTTTTCCTTTGTTCGCATAATAAATTCCTGTATATTGATATGACATATGATCCACTTCATGACATAGCTTCTTTTAAAGAACTTTGCCTCAGAAATGCATCCCTTCACCTATTTTTTATTCTTTCTCATGCAAAATTATAAAGCACAGCCAACCTGGCTCTGTGAAAAGTGGGACAAAACAAGCCTTTTATTTCATTTAGTACTGATGTGTACAATGAACAGAAATCCTGCTGCATCTCTTAAGTATCACTCAGTTTTCTGATGAACTGATAAGAATCCAGGCTCTTATGACCTTAAGGATTTCAAGGGTAACACTTTGAAGTTTTCTGGATCCCTGAATCTTGTTTAACCTCAATACTCAAATATTTTACACACCACAGGCATTCCTGAGTACTAAATATTTTGGGGAGGAATTTGGCAGAAGAGCTCTATATTTTTGTTTGACCCTGTCTTCCCCAAGAAAACCTGGCATCAAATAAATAAATAAATAAATAAATAAGCCTGTTGGTTGCCAGACTTCTGTTTGGTTTTTTTTTCTGCAGTCGGTTGTATCCTTGCTCCACAGAATATACAGATAAGTAGTTCAGTTCAGATTAATTTTTAGCTTTAACTCTTGATAATCTTTAGTTTAGATCAAATTAAAATGGGAAAAAAATTAACAGAATCTGCTTGTGCTAAGCACTATCAGCAGTTCTCATAGGAAATGCTTTTGATATAGTGTATCAGTCCAGGGGGAGACAGTTTAAATTTACTCATGAGCAAAGCAGAATTTTCTTCCAAAACCCTACAATGTTGGAAGCAGTAAGTTTTGCATTTCCATTCATGGCTCCTTTAAGAAAACAAACAATCTTTATTGCTTTAAGCTTATTTCTAAGACAAACTGGATTGTTAATCCAAAGAAAGTAAAAGAGCAATTGAAGCTCTGAAAAATGTTGTGTCGTGGCCTAGACAGCAATCATGATGATTTACTACCTCTTTGGTGTGAAATAGAAAAGCTGAAAGGTTCCAGCAAATTGCATTGGGCAGAAAATAAGTAGTCACTTCTAGGTGTAATATTAATCCAACGTGATGTGTTGTCAAGTCTGTGAGGATACTAAAAAGTATACCATAAGAAAACTTTCACCTATCCTAAATTAATGCCTAAGGCTGTTTTATGAAAGGACACTACCGCAGCAATATTTTCTTCATCACTTAGAAGTCTTCAAAAAGAAAGAGACATTGTATCTAATGAGCAGATATTAAAAGAAAGGTTACACGGCAATATCAGTAATTTAAGAAAACGTTTTGAAATCAGTGCTTAATGTCTACCTCTCTTTCCCTTATCAGAGATGGAATTTCAGTAGCAGAAGGGCTAGTAAGCAGTTAGCGTTTGATAGCTCAGTTCACCCAGCAGTCTTAAATGCCAGATCCCTTTGCGTTTTTATGGATGCCCATAATCTCACTAAGACTTACAATTAATTGATATCAATATGGGAGGGACACATGGTAGCCTGCTACAGCCTGCAAAGTCTACCTTTGAGGGCTAAATCCTCTACTGACATAAATGGACTCAGTTCAGTTCAGCCTCAAATCTCTTCTAAAGCTGATGCTGTGTGCCTTGGAAAAGGAGGTCTGCACGTATCATGGAGAAACTACTGTTTGTCCCTAATAGCTAATAAAGGGCACAGATACTGCAAACCACAAAAGTTTCAGAAGTGTTTTTTGTGATTGGTACACACTGAACCTCTTTTTCCATCTCTGTTTTCAGGCAGCTCACTTAAAAACTAACAGTATACTAAATTGTACCACTTTCATATTTCCTTAAGTGTGTATTTTGTTCTGAATACTGTGAAGTACAACTATCATTTTTTTACACATTTTGTATTCAACAAGGAAACTGATACAAGGCTACTATTAAAGTTCATATTTAGGACTAGAACATTCCCTCTTCTGTAAAGCAGGAAGGAATAACAACACTACAATTAGCTTTAGCATCACGCCTGCTTATGTATAGCTGTTTATTTTGTTATGTCACTGTAAGGCCATATTGTGTTCTATAGTATATAACATAAAAAATGTTTTAATTAAAATCAAAGCATATAAAAAATCCCTACTTTCAGCACTTCTTATAAAACAGTTGAAAAAAAGTCCAAACCTGAAACCACAGATCTGACTTACACAAAAGTGAAACAGGATGGCCATGCAACTAAACAAAATAATTAGAGGACAGGTGGTCTGGAGTCTTTCTTTCTAACTACCACAACCTGTGCCTCTACAAATTTTTGCAAAGCTTCACTTTTGCCTTGTGTAACAAAGAGTGCTATGGAGGATTAATTCAGATTTGGGATTTTATTTTATTTGATTGGACTGAAGAATAGACAAGTCTTGACATTGTTTATCTTTGTTCAGCTTTTGGATATTGTGCTTTTCCTTCTGCCTTAACTGTACTTTTGCTATTCAATTCTCATTTTATTTCTTGTCCTCATTTTCCCTTTAGTTCTGGATGCCCTTGACTTTATCTTCAATTCCCTCTGATCACATTGTTTGCTGGGAGCCACACCTTTCCTTCCATTCATCTCACCGTGGACTGGAGATAAAAGCTGACCTTCACACTGCAGCTCTCCTCAGCTCACTGCCCTCATGACAAAAGACAACAGGTCTCAGTAGCGTAAGCACTAAAAATAGGAGAGAGAATTATCAAGCAAGACTACAACAGCAAAAGGTACTCCTCTGATAAGGCATCTGGAGTTGTTTCTAAGTTTCTATTGCCTCAACCAAAAGCTTTATGCTATTCATCTCTATTTCATCTTATCTTTTTTAGCTTCAAATATGTAGGGTCCAAATTCAAAGCAGCATTTTGGTCAAAATCACTGGGAAATTCAGAGGCAAACTAGGAGATTAGAGTTTAAATGTCTGTCCACAACGTGCAGCTGACATAGGCCACTGTAACATTAATAAAACTAGAGAAGACTTTGAGAAGTCATCTAATCCACCCTCCTGCCCCAGGACAAGATCAGTAACATTTCAACCTCCCTTAATCTTTGAATCTCATTTTAAATGACTGACAAAATGAGTGCTTTGCTCCTGATAATCTAACCCAGAAGTACAATAAGAGCAAAACAAGAATAAAATTCAGACTAGCAAAGATGATACAAGGTTAATCAAACTTTTTCAAGGGTGAGAAAAGAAAAAAATGTTAGTCTTGTCAAAAATGGTATCCAGGTCTTATTTATTAGGAGAAGATTATACTGAATCATTTCAGTCTTGTAGAACATGAAGCCATGGGAATGAGATAAAAGCAATCTGCTTTAGTTCTCCTTTGATTTATGTTGGAGAAGTGAACTGGTGTATAGTTTGGAGAAAGCAGCTACCAGTTCAACATGTTACAGATACAAAATAATTTGGGTGTTTACAGTACTGATCATTTAATGATATGTAAATTATTGGTTTTTCACTGATCAGGTCCAAATTAAGTCCCATGGGGGAAGAGAGAGGGGTGTCATACCAAGGATAAAGTGACTATCAAAGAACAATTGAAACTACACATTGATCTTTCCACTTCTGAAAAAGGACAAATTTCATTTTGCAGGAACAGATACAAAACAGGGATCAGAATAAAATCCACTGCCACTGTCCCCACATCCCACTTCTTAAATTCCTTTGGGAAAGGTCAGGATTTGATTTATACAGCTCAGTGGGAGGAATCAGCAATAGCCAAGTGCCAAAAGCACTATTTGTGTTGACACTTTAAATTCTATTAACTCCCATTTATCTAGGTGTTGCTTATCTGTTTTGTGGATTATGCAAAGTCAGGGCAGAGAAACACTGCATATAGTTTACATATGTTGGGTTAGGCATGGAGCTACAGGAGTGCAGCTATTTTACCAACATGAGACCAAAACCAGAACAACTGCCTTTGCACAGTGCAGGATCTGAGGTAAGAAAACTTGTGGTCTTACACTTTCTTCATAAAGAGTCTGTGTCTCACTATCACATCCTTACAAATGAGAGCACTTAGATAGAGAGATAGCTTAGACCTGACACAGCCTGCATGGAGGTAGGACTAGAAAGAACATTGATTCCTGCACAACTACTTGGGACTCAGTGCACTGTCCTTCCTGTTCTAGAAGGGCTCCTCTCTATGTTTATTGGGCATTACAGTGAAACCAAGACTCCCCTTGGAAGGTGTCAGTAGGCACTCCAGTATCTCTGCAGGAATCAGCACTGTTCCAGCAGGACTGGTAGACTTTACCTTGGTGCCAGCAGTAATGGAACTGGGTTGGCTCAACCAGAAACTTTCAGATGTTTCTCGATCTCATTCCCTATGTGTTAAAAGGGAGATAATATGGAGACCTGAATGTACAAGAGAGAACGCATGTACTGTTCTTTCCTGTGATCACAGTGCTGAATATAGGAAGGCTGCTCTGTCAGTAACATGAATGAAACCAATGCCTTTAAAACATTAGTCAAATGTTTAGCCAGATGTTATTAGAGAGGACCGGAAAGCTAAAAAGTTAAAAACAGCAGAAAGGTAAAAAAACAATGGAAGGCACCAAGTTTGCTAGGGTGAATGCCAGGAAAAAGCTAAAAGCAAATGTGAAACTGATGAAAGAAGTAGCTTATTAAGGACACATTCTATCAAGTATATATTAGACAGTGCTATGGTCTTCTCAATGAAATTCTTGAATTATTTAAAATTTTACTTGATGAAATGGTGGGGGATATTAGCTGATTACAGAATGCAATAAATGAGACCAAACAGACCTTTCCCATCTCTAATTGCTACAAATGAGCAATCTTTACCTCCTCTTGAAGTAATTTATTCGGTTTGTCTTAGCTTAGAAAAAGAAAAACAGAATCCCAGGACTCTGTCATGACTCAGTAAACCTTCTCAAAGACAGGTGCCATTCACAAAGCCAATCCATGAACTATAGGCACAGGAAACATGCATATGGTTGAAAAATAATTACTGAATAACACTGTGTCAGAAGTAAGGTAGACCCATGGGGAAAAGAACTTGTAGTTTCCGTAGATATATTTTTCCTAATACAACCTTTAAAATCCATTTCTTTCTTGGAAGTGACTCAAATTTTGGAAACTGCCATGGAAATGCTAAGTAATGAAGGGGTAAAATACCACTCAGTCTGCACATGACACATTGTTATGCAGAGGGAATCTAACTGACTACGAATTTTTGGGGCTCAAAAAAAAAATAGAGAAGATTTTTCAAGTCAGAATCTAGTGTTTTCAGTCTCCAGAGCGTTCCAGGTACTCAGTAAATCGCAAAGATGTAAATTTACTGACCCAGAAAGTTTTCCATACTCAGTGAATCAGAGAATATTTTCTATTTAAGTCCTTAAAGATAATGTAAATTGGGGCTTTATCCACACTGACTAGAAAATTGAACCACAGAGGGCTAAAAACATTGCCCAAAACCACAGGGAATAGCATCTATAAAGCCAACACTGGAATTTAGGGAGTTCTGTCTCTCAGTTCTATGTATGTCCCCTTTCATTTCTGACCATCCTTTCACACAGTTGCTCTTTGCTCTGGTCCACATTATTGGGTTTCAATGACTCTGTGCTTTCCAGTGTTTTTAAGTAATCAGGGAGAAGGCTCATGTGGAAGCACAAGCCCCTTCTGTCACTGCATGTCAGATGTGTCAGCCTGAGATTACAGCTGGCACTATTCTTTCTGTAGGCAATAAGATCAGAAAAGCACAAAGTTGTTGTTCAAGCCTCCGATCCCTCAGGCCAGATGTTTGTTTGCTCGCTCATACTCTGTGTGTGTGTGTATGTGTATGAGAGACAGGGACAGAGAGAGAGCCAGAGAAAGAGAGAGAAGAAAGAGAATATATAGTAACAACTCCATTTGAACAGGAAACTGAAACATAACTAACCCAGGAGAAAAACATAACTATATTAATGTCTGGGAGTTCACTGCACTGTGCTATCTAGCAAGAATCTTACTTTCTGGTGATCTTATTTAGCCTGATTCTCCATCTGAAAAATATTTCTCCATCTCTCTCTGCACTACATTATACAGCAACACTTCAAGTATCATCAGATAATGAAACCAATAGTAATCAATCTTACTCCAATAGAGGAGAAATGTATCAAATTTTTGGCGAAAGTGTTCAATCATGGGTCAGTGGACACAAATAGATGAGAAAAGCTCATAATATTTGAGCATTCAGAGAGTCAGGATAAGCACGCTTATGTGAGCCACTGAATCCTTCAGCCTGGAATTGTTAGCAAGATCGAGCTATCAGGATATACCTGTATCTCTTGTATGTAATTACTATTCATGGAAAATGGTATGGTGATGATTTTAGCAAGAAGCACACTGGATGCCAAAGAGGTATCAGGAAAAAAAACATGGCTTGGATCCCTCTGTGAATGCAATACAGCTGTTTTGGATCACAGTATCTCAGGGACAGGGACTCAAAGGCCTGTAGCAACTATAATGATGTAATCCTAATATTTAGGGAAATCCCTCAGCGTAGGGTTCTTATATCAGATACAAGAAGCGTGAGAACAACTAGGTAGAAAGATGCACCAGTGCCCCATTGACACTCTATGTTGGCATAATTTAAGTCATCATTCTGACATAAAGCAAGACTAAGATTAGGGAACTATAAAGATCATCTCTTCAGAAGTTAAACGTCATAATACCATTGTCAAACATTAATGTGACTTTTCATAAACATTCACTTTGTGTTGCAAGAAATTACCTTACAAAGATCCCTAGTCTTTAGGACTGTTCTAGTTGAAGCTAAAGCAGAATCAATTTTTTAACTTTTCATCTAGGCCTGAAACACCTAAATAACTTAATTTTCTGGAAGATAACTACATGCTTTTCAGAGAGAGTTTGTTTCTAGAAGTGATAACATTTATGATTATCACCAAAGTAATAGGGGATTGGTACGCAGAAAGGCTATTGTTTATACTTATTTCTATGGAAACCAAGGAATGCTGTAAGTAAAAGAGGAGAAAAAGGGTTGCACCTGCAGGGAGGGGCAGACAAGACAGGTAATCCAAAACTCACTGACTATTCCATTCCATATACAACATACTCAGTATAAAACTAGGGGATCATGAAGGTCAGACTCCCTTACCTGACAGCTAGAGCCCAGTAAGAACTCTGTCTTTCTGCCCCCTGATCCCACATCCATGCATTACTGAATCCAGCTCCTGAGTCCAGCTCCTATTGCTGCTGAGTTCAGTTTGGGACCTTTCCCTGTACCTGCTCTGCAGCATCAGTGGTGATATATAGTCATCATGATATATAATCATCCTTATTATTATTGTTTCATTAAACATTGTTATAGTTTCCAACCCAGAAGTCCCTCATTTCCCTTTCCCTGGGCAAGTGGAGGGTTGAGGGTCTGGAGTGGATTATGCAGGGATTGAGTCCACAGCTGCTGATCTGCCCAGGGCAGGACTAAACTGTGACAAGGACTAAGATAGAGGAAAGAACTGAGATTAAAAAATCAAGATCATCAATAAAAAAAGAATCAGATAAATGGAGAAAAACTACAGATGCTACTAAACTGCCTAGGTTTTGTTTTGTCTTGGTTTAAATTTGACTGAGCCATGTGCTCACAATATGGCAGAGTAACTTCTATCATATTCCAGCTGGAGAGGGAGTGGGAGAATTTCCACATGATCATGTCTCCATGGGTAAATTAATGACAGGAAAAAGAAAATATTTGCGTTCCGATGGAGCAATACAAATGTAATGACTGTTTTCATGATAAAACACAGCTTATGTGACCTCATATTTCAGGTCACAAACTAAGCATAACAGTAGGAAAATTTTTTTAGAAGGATATCTTTTTGGGCATATTTTTGTTGTTACCATGATGGGCTACTGTAATTCTCTGAAGCATCAGACACTTGGCTGCTCTCTAGCTCAAGAAGCTGATTAGATGGACAAATAGGCTCTGGGAGAAGAGAACAGAAACCATTCCAAATCTAAGACCATTGGACATAAGTGTCATTTTGATTATTAAAGCAAATTTTATTCTGATTAATTTAGTGTTTGCCTGTAGACTTCACATATTGGACATCTAGTGTAATTCAGGAATATATAAGAATGATGCTACACTAATTCAACTAACAGTGTGCAGCAATGCAATCATATCTCTGGTCTTTTGGACAGTATTGACAAAAAGTTTTTCTCATATTGTCAGTACTTTCTGACAGTATTGTCTTTATCCAGGCTATAAACAAGATAAAGTATTTTGGCTAAACTAAAACTAGTATTGCTTCTGTGGCAGGTATTTGCGTGCTAGAACTACTTCTTACGTGAGTGTTACATAGCTGTTACAGAGAATGCTACATAAGAATGCTTTTTTTTTCCTTCTCCCTACTGTCATGCCTGCTTGCATGAAGATACTATTCTGTGTATATCATTCCTTAGGCAAAGTCCTTCTTTCAATCCTATTGCTATTAATACTGTACTGTTTGTTCTGACTGGTTACCTTACACGTCTTTATAAAAACCTCATGCATTTCCCTCTTTCTTAATGTCAAGCTGCCCAGAATGCTGGTGTTTGACAGATTACTGCTCACAGGGGCTTGAAAAATTTGCGGAAGGTAAAACTGCAACTCATGTAGACTGATGGAATGCAGTGTGTCTTAAGAGCCTGGATCAGTTTTGCGAAATGAAACTTCAACAGGAAGGCTGAATAGCAGAAGTCATAACATAGCCACTTTTTGCAATTTGGAACACAAGTCCTACAGCACTTCCATGTAACTGTTTGGGCATAGGGGCACAGTGGAAACAAACCACAGCAAAATGTTTTGCGGGAAAGCAAAACACAAAGTACATAGAAGTTAAACTGTGAGCATAGTGGCAACATTTATGTAACTTTTTTATCATGTCAGAGTCTATTCCATCATCCAGGATGGATGCACATGCATTAACATGGTTGGGTTTGCACAAATTCCAAAATTCCAAAATACATTTGTCTGTCGGTGACTTAATGTGTGTAGGTTTATACCTCAGTGGATACAGGGGACCAAAGATGAGTGTTCATATCATGTAGCCATATTTATCTGTTTTCCAACCTTATAAATATATTATAGATGTTATGGCCCTGCAGTGACAAGCTACAATCAGCTCTTGATTTCATCAACTTGTCATGCTTTAATCATCCCTCTTGGCAGATCTTTCAACATATGTCACAGTACTGCCTTTAAAATGTGCTTCTCCAATGCTGTTTTATTAACCCTGTCTTTTTATATGTTTTAGACTCATTATGAAATGCAGTAAATCTGTCAAAGGCACTTTACATGTCGTCTCTAATTCATGCTGATAGGAAGCATCTGAGAGCTCATTAAAGTCCCATAAAATGCACACAATATGAAAAATCAAAATCCACAAACAAATATATGACAAGAACCCTGGGGATCACACCCAGCCCACAGGCCTAATCAAAATCCATTGCTCTTGCTTCTAACTCATTACCCACTCACAAGGGCATTTAGATAGGAAAATATTAAGACCATAGTGGGATCTGGCAGTACCACAAAGAAACCCCTTCAGCTTACACATCAAATAACAGGACTTATTGATGACTCCAAGTAGTCAAGTACAAGATCCATGTGCCTGCTCATGGAGGCAACTGGATTCGGCCAAGCTTCTTACTATAATCTTGACTTCAGTAATAAGCTCAGCTACCCAACACTTGGAAATCACTGAAGTAGTACAACATGAGCTGTGCAGGAGCACTACACAGGGTTAAGTACAAACTTAGTAAGGAAGAACTTGTTGCAATGACTCAGACATTCTAGTTAGTTCTGCTTTTGACTTTTCCTTGTTAATGTCCCAATCAGCATTAAACTCTACATTACTGAGCTCACGAGAACTAATTATCACAATATTGCACATTATTTCTAACATCAGAGCACATATCAGCTGAAGAAATGATATGTAGTCTTCTCTTAAATCCTCCAATGATACTAGATTATTCAAACTTATCTTCTCTTTAAATTAAATAAAGCAAAGTTGGGAGAAGTAATATCCCATTAGGCCAATTGATAACAGTTAAAAAATACAGACAAGCTTTCAGAAATGCAAGACCTTACAAAAATTACACAGGGAGAAAATTAAAACGTCATTGATAAAAAGAAAAAATAAGAAGAACTTCTATTACAAGAAATGAGGCCGATTTTTTCAACTGTATTGAACTGAGTCATAAAGACTATCTGTCTTCAGTAATCCTGCCTTGGTTCCTTGGTTACAACTGAAGACCACTACAGGTATTAGACAGTATTCCTCTGTAATTAAGGCACTCCTATTTCCTAGATTAGCATTAACGCTGTTTCACAAACAGGAGGGTTAAGTTACCATCGTTCAGACAGTCAGCAGGTAGCAAAACACAGAGCATGGAAAAGCTGGCTCACTCCCCTGCCTTACTCTTGGGAAATCTACTGTCTGTCCATATTCAGCATAAAGCCAGTGAGATCAACCCAAGCCAATATGATCTAAAAATCTGGAATCAACCTGTGAGACCTCCTGTTTCAAGTACAAGATAGGGGCTAATAAAAAAAAAAAATCATCAGTGATGGCTGGGAGCAGTTTTCTACAGCTCCCCTCTATGCTTTACATCAAAAAAATCCCTGTTAAATTTTGCCTTTAACAACTATAGCAATCTGCATTATCTGAGGAAATTCCTCATCATAACAAGCTCTTGTGTGTTTTGTGTAATTCCTTTACAAATAATCTTGAGCCTTGCTATGTCCTCTTAGTATCTCAGGAGACGATCTCACTTTCTCCTCCTCTCTTTCTCTCCTGCCTGCTTCCCCTCAACACCCCCCCCCCCCCCCCCCCCAATTATCTCTTGCTGTCTTCTGGGTGGTTGTGTTTAATCTCAGGATTAGGCAGAACCTGCAGTTTGCCTTGAACAGCTTATCAGCTTCCAAGAGACATTTACAGGGAGAGAAAGACTCCAGTTTTGATAGCAGTAATTGTATTTAGCTTGTAAGATACAAGGCTATTTATCTCATGGCTGGGAAATCACAGAGGGAGAGAAAGAAAATGTTGCTGATAAAAACTAAATAAACCCAAAAAGAACAAAGAAAAGAAACAACACCCTCCTCAAAGTCCCTCCAGCAGAAGGATGAGGTGGGAAACCGACTTCATTGAACAAAAAGATCATGTCACTTGTGGAAGGAGATTGAAAATATCAAGGGAAAGGTGATAAATGGCTTGAGTGGGGCAAGAAATGACCTGTTTCAAAGCAGATTATAAACTCTAGTTCAGTGGTGACAATTGTGTAAAACTCCTCTACATTTTAAACAGATGAGACGAGACATACAGTATCTATAAAATCTATAATGTATAGATAGTGTACACAATTTCACCTGTCCTGAAACTAACTTCTTGGAAATTTTCTCAAAGATGAGAGGTCATAAGGTAAAAATAATTTTAAAAAAACCTGATAATCATGAGATTATTTCTGGAGCTTATGTCCCATCACATTTCACTTAAATGTAAAACTATAACCTTTGCTAAATATTCTCTATTACTATAGGAATGAGATAGACTAGACTAGACTAGACTAGACTAGACTAGACTAGACTAGACTAGACTAGAATAGAATAGAATAGAATAGAATAGAATAGAATAGAATAGAATAGAATATTTTTCAGTCGGAAGGGACCTACAAAGATCATCTAGTCCAACTTCCTGACAACTACAGGGTTGTCCAAAAGTTAAAGGATACTATTAAAGACATAGTCCAAACTCCTCTTAAATTCTGACAGGCAAAAGGCCTGTTGACCACCTCAACAGGAAGCCTCTTCCACTGTTTGACCACTCTCTTGGTAAATAAATACTTCCTAATGTCAAGTTTGAACCTCCCCGGTGCATCTTTGAACCATTCCCATGTGTCCTGTCACTGGATAATGGGGAGAAGAGATCAGCACCTCCCCTCCTCAGGAAGCTGAAGAGAGTAATGACGTCACCTCTCAGCCTCCTTTTCTCCAAACTAGACAAATCCAATGTCCTTAGTCACTCTTCATAGAAGATACCTTCCAGACTTTTCATCAGCTTTGTTGTCCTCCTCTAGACGCATTCCAGGACGTTCAGTCACATCCTTTGTAAATAGTGGGGCCCAGAACTGTGGACAATACTCAAGGTGAGGCTGTGTCAACACTAAATACAGTGGGATAATCCCTTCTTTTGACTGGTTGGTTGTACTGTTTGATGCACCCCAGGATGCAGCTTGCCCTCTTGGCTGCCAGGGCACACTGCTGGCTCACAATGAGCTGCTGTCAGACAGCATTCCTTTCTGCAGGGCCGATCTCCAGCCACTTCTCTTTCATTTTATACCCGTGTCTGGCGATACTCCCTCCCAGGTTCAGAATCCAGCATTTAGACTTGTTAAATTTCATGATTGCCCAGTGCTCCAATCTGCTGGTGATTGGTCGCCAGCCAGAAGTATCCCCATTCACAATAACCCTTTGAGCCCTGCCCCTCAGCCAGTTTTTCACCCAGCGCACCATGAACTTGCTCATACCACAGGGGGACAACTTGTCCAGGAGCATGCTTTGAGGGACAGTATCAAAATCCTTACTAAAATACAGAGAATCTACTTCCGCTGCCTTCCCTTCATCCCCTAGGTGATAGAAGGATATCAAATTAGTTAAGCAGTTTCCCTTGTTGACTGTGCCTTATGATTACATTGTTCTTTAAACGTCTTTCAGTAGTATCCAGTACGATCTTCTCCAAGAACTGAGGTTAAACTAACTGGTCTGTAGTTTCCTGGGTCTTCCCTCACAACCTTTTTGTAATCTGGATTAAAATTGGCTAACTTTGAGTCAGCAGAGGCCTCCCTAGACTCACAAGACCTTTGGTAGATGATTGAGAGGGTTCCTGCCATGACATCCACTAGCTCCTTCAGTACTCCTTCAGTTTGCTGGAAACCTCGAAGAAATCAAGTAGGGACTAAGCCAGCTTTCTTCACTGTCTCATATAACATACCTGATACTAATCAAGCAATTTCAGATGTTTCTACCAAATAAATGAAAAAAGATATTGTAGTAAGAGAGCCTTCATGCCTGTTGCATTTTAGATAGGTAGGACAACCTAGACCACTATTATTTAACTTGTGCTTCTGCAAAGTGTTTTATTTCAGGCAATGGGAAGTGATAAGGAAATAGTTTGTCTCACATCATAGACCACTAAAGATGTAGTTGAATGAAGACTTTAAACTGACATAAACCAGTGTTACTGATAAAGACATTACTCTTATCTTTCCCTGTCTCCTAACTGATGACTTCTGCTACCAAGTGGCCTCTTTTCCTGGGCCAGTTACGTGATGAATGGCATTGGTAATGTGATCCCCCCGAGCCGAAGATGAGAGAGAAAACAGAAAATTGACTATTTAATCAATAGGAGTATGAGAAGGAGTAATGAAACAATGAGCTCCTCTGTCCAGCTCCAGCTGTATACTACCATAAGATCCATCTACATCAGTATTTTGGTTTGAATCAGGAGCATGACTCCAAGGTATACCTCCCAGCTCTCTCCACTTGCTAGACTTTGGTTCTCATACTGAATTGCTCTCAGGGAACACAAACTGGATTTCTTTCAAATGAAATTAAACCAAAAGATATGTTCCAACTGTTCAGGGGCATTCAGACCCTGGGACAAGAACTATTCTGAAGGAAAATGCCAGCACAGATATTAAGTCTCAGAATCAACTTTTTGTTTTATAGGTATGCATTTATCAGGCCGCAGTACATATGAGAGCAGCCACAAAGTCCCTGGAGTTCTGCTGTCAGGAGCTCTGCTGTCCAGCTTTTCCTAAGATCCAGCTTCCACTCAAACATGTACTTGAGAGAGAGAATGAGGTAGGGACACAGAGGATGAAATATTTTTTCTTTTATTCAGTACCAACAGAACTGCAAATTAATGTTATTTGAAAGGGCAGGGACTCCTAAAAGAAGGCTGAGAAATCACTCAAGAGAATGGTAAAGGGGAAAAATATAAAATCTGTATTGCATGGATGAACTAATGAATCCTGATAAGGATCCAGTTGTTTAATGATCTCCTATTTCATATTTTGAATACGCATGAATAAAATCCGGGCTACAGTTCTCTTGCTAAATTGTGGATTTCTTTAAATGACAAACCCTTCCTGCCTCTTGCCTGCCTTCCTTTAATCTTCTCCTTTAAAACATTAGTCTAATTAGACTTGATTTTGGTGTCACTGATACTCTTCCTTTACAGCTTCTCTTCACCTAGCTTTGTTTCATTTTCTATGGCAGAAAAATGCATGGATGAAGTAACAGGAATATCAGGGCTCTTTCAATGAACACTATAAATCCGGTAACACACAAAGTATTTCTTTGCAAGCAAAGTCAGTGGAGAGAGAAAAAAAAATCTCCTAAGAACTAACGAAAACTTAGGGACTGAGGTATCTCAGTTCTGTGACAAAACAAATTTGTTTTTAAACCTTCTGAGAATTTCTGACTCCATCCCTAACCTCAGGATTCCTAATTTAAATCCTTATATCCTACTGTAAAGAGCCTCAAATTTGATGAGTTTTATTGCAATCTGAAGCAAAAGCATATCAGATGTTTCTTCTTTCTGAACTAGCTTTCCTATCTTACTCAATTTTGATCCAAAATGACTCTAACTTCATCACTAAAAAGCTGAACATAAAAGCAAGAAAATAACAGTGACCAAATACAACTTGTTATCTGGAATGTACACCATAGAGGCATGTGAGACAACAGAAGGGAGGCATCCATGGAAAAATGTCTTTTAGAGCATAGAAATTCATATGCACGTTAGCAAAAGGTATACAGCCTGACCGAGAAATACATTGTGATGACCAACTTCATGAATCAGGCGTCAACAAACTGGCCACCAGTAAAGTCTAAGGAAAAACACCATCTCCTGATTGTGTGCTTGAGGGAGAGGAGAAAGGGCAAAACTAATACAAATAAATCATAAATGTCTCAATGGTTTTGGCTGAACTAAGCCACAACAGCTGAATTGCATATAGCAATCCCAGTGCTAATGCTGCTATTTGCCACCACCATCATTTCTCATGAGCTTCATCTCAGATACCTGTACCAGGCCATTGCTGAGAGTCTTACTGCCCAGTAAGAGAAACTCTAGCAGGGTTGGAACCATACAAATGGTGAGAGATCATTCCTAATAATTGAGAGTATTTCAGTCCCAAAGCATAGCCAACCTTAGCTCCAAGTTAGTTCCCTCCTTTACCATTTCTCATTAAGCCTTTCCCTCACAAGAAAGCATAAAGCTCATGTTGCAGATGACTATGATGTAATTGGATGCTATACAAACAAAAATGTCAGTGCCTGAATTGTAGGCTTTTTGGGTTTCCATTTTCCTTCCACTTTCTTGTCTTTTATATTAAGTTGCAAAAATACAGATTTGGAGTAATTCAGTCCCATTGGGATAGTTTCATTAAGCTTCTATTTAACTGAAGACTGTGTTTTAAGGAAAGCCAATATTCTCTCTCTTTGCCTATTTAATGAATATCCCACTTTTATTTGTACTTTTCATTGAGCAAGTAATTATGAGTCTAGTGTATAATCCTTCCTCAGGTAATAAAACAGACAGGAGCATGGAAATGACATTCAGAATGCAGCCCTGCTGCCTGAAGATTGTACCACATGCAATGACAAGGAAGATACTTCAGCTAGTTTATAAAATTTGAAAACATTAGGCTGTAGCATTGTGCAGAAAATCAAGTACACATGAAATTACTCTTACTACAGACAGCACAGTCCCCAAACATGCATCTGCTACAAATATGATGGTTTTAAAACGCTACAAATAACTGTGTTTCCAGAATTTAAGTGATCCTACGTGTAACATACAGGATTCTTTACCTATCATTACACAAGTCTGATATGAATTGCAGTTTCAGCAATCTCCAGCTGAAACACACTGGATTAGCCTGTGTCAATCCAACCACCAAGCTTTTTACAGAGCTGACACTGTGCTGAAAACTAGTTTGATCTTGATCTCAGTACAAGAAACACTAGTGTAACTTTAGTCTGTGAAAGAAAACAAATTATTCATTTAAAAAGCTCCTGTCAGGTCTTCTTCTAAACCATTAATTGCCCAGAAAATGGGACTAATAGGAATGGTTTCCTATAGTTATGGGCATCTCTCATTGAAACTTTTCCTGAATCTGAGGCATTCATAATGCCTCTTTATTACATGAATATTTTGGTATTTAAAATGAATTAAGATCAAGCCACGGTCCTTTCCTCTTGAAGGGCTGGAATACTGCCTTCCACCCTTGGTTATTTTCCCTAGCCATGGGGCATTTTTTTTTTTTCACTTTTGTCACCTTTTACAATTCTGTTTGAAAGAAACTGGAAAAAACAAGGGAGACATATGCACACATAAAGTCTGATCCCATATGCCTTATTTTTACAGGCCAAAAAATTCATCATATACATCAGTCAGAGATTGAAATACATCAATGGAAAGGAAAAGGTGTCTGGAATATAAAGGTGTCCTTTTCCCTTTGGGTATCATGACATATACTCAATACTAGTCCAGAACATAAGATTAATGTTGATTCTATAAAACCATATATCTTCTAATAAAAACACAGGAATATTTTTAGCCAAGTCAGAAGCAGAGAGTACTGAGGTAGTCTCTGAATGTGATTTATTTTCCCTTTTAAAAAAAAAAATCTGTAAAGCAATAAGCTGAATATTTTGTTTCTTTACACCAGAGACTTACTACAGCAAGTAATATAAGTAGAAAATTTATTCATGGGATTTTTACTGACTATAATTGGCTGCCAACTGGATCAGAGGTATTTTACCACAAAATAATTGATGAAATGAGAAGAAGAAAGATGCTGTTTGGGCCTCTCCTAGCCACACTTCTCTCCCTAACCAATGGATAATGAACCTAGAATCGAACTTAGTATGCCTGTCATGGTGTTTTTGGAAAGCAACTATTTCACAGAAATAAGGATAATTATTAAAATGTACTTTTTGTATATAGATCACAAGAACACTGACAAACTGTCATGTTAAATACGTGGTAGAGAGCACCACAGGATAGATCGCTCACATTAAGAACTTTTTTCTGCTCTTTCTGGGTGAGTGGAACAGATGAAATTCCAGAATCATAGAATGCCAGGTTGGAACGGACCTCAAGGATCGTCTGGTCCAACCTTTTTAGGCAATATATAGTATAAATGAGATGGCCCAACACCATTGCAAGCTGAGCCTTGTGTGCCAGTTGTTCACTATTCCTGGTAGATTTAAAGCAATGATTTCTAAAGAGATATTGAATTATTCCACTGCATTTTGACCTGAAGCCAACTAAGAGTTAACAGTTTTAGCTGAATTATGTGTCAACCTTTAAATCTGCAAACTGAAAAGAGAGAGTGAAATTCAGATGATGAAAAATTATGAGGCAAGTAGAAGGTCTCTTCAAATACCTGCAACTTAATCTTTTACGTTGCTTATACTTACACTATGTATCTATATGGACAGCATCGAGAGTACAGCTAGAGTCACCTCTCCTTTTCCTACGTTCTGTTCAAAAGTTTTCTCCCTTAAATAGTTAGAAGGTATCACAAGTAGCAAGACCAAGCTCATTGTCAAATCAGTTTGTAACTCTGCAGAACCAGGATTCACTTAGAGACCTCTGAAATAGCTGGATTTATGTGCATCACATCACAGTTGCCATGTCTATTCTTCCAGTGTAAAGGACCGTTACTTTGTTTTCCAACAGACAGAATATGCAACACCAGGCTGGTCAATTTATTGCTGAGATGAAGCAACAAAGACTTATATAGCAACTAGTTGTTATCAAACATTATTCTGTAGGTATAGATTTCCTGAAAGAGAAAACCAAAGAGATGTAATTATGTACCTGTTGGGTAGTGTTCATTCACTGGCCAGCTGTCAACCTGAAGTGTGGCATTACCACCATTCCTGGTAAAGCGTACCACGTGATATTTGCCATCATTTACAGGTGTACTTTCCTCTTTAATAGAGATGTCCACTGTGCCAATATTAAAGACTACACCAATCTTGCCTTGCTCCTAAAAAAAAAGAGAAAAGAAAAAAATATTTGCAAATTGCTGCCTATTAGGAGAACGTTCTTGGTCTATAAATCTCTAATGGGTAATTGTGCCAGTAGATGGCACTGAAGAATACACAGAAGCTTCATTTTGAGCTTTGTCAAGACACATTTCGTTGGCTATGGTTCAATACAAACATTGTCTTTTGCACTCTTCTTTACAGCATTCACCTGAACATAGCCACTCATTTGTTCCCTTAAAACATTGAATAAACAGGTGAGAAATCAAGAAAAAAAAACCCCAAACAAACCAGGACACGTGAATAAAAAGTTATTTGAGCAACATCTCTACTAGCTATTAGTAGTCACTTGTTCAGGCAGGCTGTATTTCAAAAGCCATTTTGTTCTGTTATTCTACTTGTGAAACAAACAGCCCCCACCCCAAAACAAATAACTCCGGGATACAGCAGGAAGAATGCATTTACAAAATGGATGGAATTACAACAGGAGCAAAAATGTAACTAGTTGACTTTGACCATCTGAGGAAAGCTAATTGCTCTTAAACCAAATGGAAAACCCTTCAGACTTTCAAAAGACAGGAGCAGCCACAGTCTTTTCTACTTTGCACCAGTCACTGATTGAAAGGGAAGAGCAGCCAGTTGTACCAGCCACAACACTTCCTCCTGAAGCTCCAAGTAATGACCATATTCAGAGAGTTTAGGTTGTAAAATACATAATCAGAATGTATTCAGATTAGATATCCACATTTAACACGAGTGACTTAAATAGTAACAGAAATTCCTATCACTGTACAATATACAATTAACAAGAATGCATCTTCAGGCCTGCTCTGAGAAGTCCACCTTAGTGAGGGCATAGCACGAGCAGATAAGATGAAGAGCTCTGCCTTGTTTAATGGAACAGATCACCACCACCACAGAAGACAAAGGGATTAAGAGATAATCAGCAGAATGAAAACTGTGTACCTTCAAGCCCTATAAGCTTAACACGCTAGAGACAAAAAATAGCATGTGGAGAAAGGGATGGTAGGACATTTAACTAATCACCCCTGTGGAAAGAGATAATGTTTCTGATCTGAGTCCTCCCCTTGGACAAAGCTCCTGTGACTCTTTAGCACAAGTTTTGCAGAAGCACAAAGCAGCTTTTCCCAAGACCTACCTCCCTTCTAAATCTGAAAGACAAGCTTTACCGTTAAACTTTAATACTTCATGATGGATGTGACCTTTCATTCCTTTCCCCATACATTCAGCTAGTAGATTTTTTTTCTACATTATCAAACACAGGTATTAACTGGACCAGTAAGTTTTCTGACAGAGAAAGATTTACCTTTAAGCCACTATCTGAAACATTTATTTTTTAGTTAGAGAAAAAAATTCCTAACCATATACCAAGGGAAAAGCTGAATACAGGACCACACAGTGTATACAAGTTATGTGTTCCAAAAGGGCTCGAGAGAATTTTGACGGTATGCATTTTTTCCTCTTTGTGTCAGTATTCACTGGGCTGTCCCAAACACTTTGCACAGAAAGGTGACCATGAATTAATGTTTTTGAAACCTCCAAGTGACACCAAGTGCTGGCACTACATCTTATAAACTGAGAACAAATTTATTTATAAATAATGAAGTGAACTCAGCATTCAATCTGTATTTTACCTCTCCTTTACTTAAGGCTACTGTGCCAAAAAAGATTTTTTAAGTTCCTCAAGAATCTATCTTTTGCTGATTTGTCATATAAAGTTGCTGCCCTCAAAAGCCACACTACCATTTCCTCACTTACCATCCTTCTGGAGAAAAATTTATGCCACAATGTCTCAAGGACTTCAGGCAAAAAAACAGTGAATACATAATGAAATAGTTGTAGGTATAAGAAGAAACAAACAAACAAAAAGTACAAGGCCTCAACTTGACCTCTCAGTCCTACACCATATCCTTCCATAGGCTCCTAGCAAGAGTTTCTTGCTATATGAACAGTTACTAAAACATTGTGAACGTTATTAAATGATACTGGTTCTAATCTAGAGCCTGAATCAGAAGATTTGAAAACCATTGCTTGCCCTTAAGCATTATTTAACTTTGGGCAACTTTTTTTTTTATTTTTTCGTAAAACCAATTTTTCGTCTGTGACAGAGAGGCAATAGTCACATAACTTTCCAAACTCTACAAGCCTTGTAAATCCAGATGTATTTTACTTAAACATTGATGATATCCTGACAATCCCAACCCTTTCAGCCCTGAGACTGACAACCGTGCAAGAGGCCAAGTCTTAGGGTTTTCTTAGTTTCTGTTTTCAACTCCTCTCGAAAGCCATTTCTTTCCCCTGAAGGGACCTCAGGAACATTTCTGGGGGCTGATATTTTTGTGGGTACGTTTTTTCTTTTATTTCTCTCCACCCAAGGAGAACTAGAGCCTGTCTGCAAGCAAATTGGAAGGCCTTTGTTTTCTCTGTGCTGTGCCTTTACATTTTAAAGGCAACTGTCTTTCTGTGGCAGATCACGTGGAAAGAAAGTCGAATGTGTTAGAGAGGACACATATGTCCTCTCTATGCAATATGCATATTGCACTGTGTGCTCTGACAAGGGTTGTACCTCTGGGTCTTCTTTTTCTTAATCTAAAATATAAATCATCTAGAATGAAAGTATATAGCTGTTCCCTGTGTGCTGAAAGCATTTAATTTACGAAACAAAACAAAACAAACAAACAAACCAAAAACAAAGATGAGAGAACAACAGGCAACAGGACAAATCCTAATCTTAGCTGCATCAATAAGAATGAATAGCAATTCTGTTGAAGAAACTCAATTCCTACCAATGCAAGGGGAAATAGTGTTTATCCTAGTATCTATATGCTGGTTTGTTTATTTTTCTGAAACTAAATGTAAAAGCAAAAAAAAAGCATTTATAAAACACCACTGAAATCTGACTAGAATCCCAGGATAACTGTGTTTTCTCACACTCATTTTACTTCATCTTTTTTTAATAGTTACTACTGTGCAGACTGCTTACTCCCCCTGCCTTGACTGGTTCCAACATGACTAGACATGAACCCAGACCTGGCAGACAATATTCCTAGTTACTGCTTCCGGAAGATCACTGATCATTTTGCTGCTCCCATTTGAAAGTGATCTAAGCTTTATACAAGAAGACATTTTGCAGTGTAGGAAGGTTTTGTAAATTTTTTTTTTTCCCTCACAAATGCCACATGCATACATTTCAACTCTGCTACCCTCTAAATTCAGGAAATTTGCTTTGTTTCCATATAACCCCAAGTGCTGCTCTTGATGGAATAGCTTCCTTCTATAACACTTAGGCTTCTCAGACTTGCAATCTGTGTTTTAGAAAGAGATTGAATTTTTATTTCTCCCTCTTTGGATTTTTCCCCACTTTATTCTTTAAGTATTTATTTGTTTGATTTCCGTTGAATTTTGTTTGTTTATCTGGTAGGATCTTATTTTTGCTTTGTCTCAAACTTGGTTCTGGATATTAGGGCAGTTGTCAGATTGTTCACTTCCTGTGGTTTGGGGGAACAGTGCTAAATGAAGGAGCTCTCAAGGAGAACTAAGGTATAGATGTATATTCCACAAAGGACATTCACTATTTACTGCAACTACAAATCACTTTATGTGAACTTTCACTGTAAATAGAAACTCAGAAGGTTCTTTTCTGATTAGAAAGACAGTGAAAACCAGCATTGTGCTTTGGGGACCCTTCTGAGCTGCAACTAGAACTAAAGGCATGGCTGGAGAGGTCAGTCCAGAATATGTATGTTAATGGATTTAAGAAGGGGAAATATAAGAAGCTGTATTCAGCAGAGAGAATAAGGCAGCTACTTCCACTACATTCTGGTCATATTTAATGTCCTTTTAATATCATTTGGAGGTAAGTCTGAAATCAGAATTCAAATATACAAAACTCTAGAGTTGGTAAAGGGATAGCTTGCTGGATGAAGTCTTCCTTTATCCACAAAATGATAGCAGGAAAAGCATGCTCAAGAACTAGTACAGCCACCCTGGCAATTATAATAAACACTAAAAGCAAAAGCAGCAAACGTTGCTAAAGAAATGACAGGCACTGAAGCTCACTTGACTTGGAAACCTTTAATCAGTGTTCCAACACTTCACAGTTACCTTGAAACAAGAAAAACATGTTATTAGGGTGAAAGGAAGTACATAGGCCAGCTAATTTTGACTGATTTTTGGTGACTATTAAAAGGAGCAGTAGGTCTTCTCTTGCTACATACTGCTTGTTACTGCTTCTTTAAGGTACTGAACGAGATCTACTAAATGTGACTTACAAATCTATTTATCAGAAAGAATGATACACACAGATTACAAAATAATAGAAATTACTACCCTTCAGGACCATGGCTTTTAAAAGAAGCAATTCTTAAAGATACATAATTTATAAGGCTAAAAGGACAGTTCTTATAATCCAGTCTGCTCTAAAATTTTATATGAGGTTGTATATCTTATGTGAATTGATTCTTTGTTGAACTATAAGACATATTTTAGGACAACACTTATCTGTGATTTGAACATTTACAGCTAAGGAAAGAAGTATCAGAGTCATTGTAGTTGCTTCTTTGATGAGATTTGCCCAGTGTTGAACATGGTCAAAAAGGCAAGTGGAGTGTCAAGAATTCTAATGAAAAGAACTAGTGTAAAAAAGGAAAATCTCTGTTATAAGTAAAAGGTGCACCTTTGACTTTAATTCTTGAACCCAATAAGCAGATCTGTGCAGGCTGTCGCAAAAAAATTAAAAAAAGAGGAGATATAAATCATTTAATCATTTATCATTTAATCTTCCCTTGGTCCCCCAAACTCCTTCAGTTTAATAATAATTTTCTTCAAATGCAGACACCAGAAATTTTAAACAACGAGGGCTCACATTTGAGTCTTCTTCACCATGTCCAAGAAACTTACTCACGAGTGCTCTCTGGAAGTGTCCCTCAATATTGACATATGACCTCTATTCTTTGTTTTGAGACATGTGACATTATTTAGCTGAAAGTAAAATGTATACCAGTTTCCTTGTCAAGAGTTTACCGAGCTTTCCAAAAGGACTTTCATTTTTTGCCAATTGATTGTTTATGTGGGGCACAAACTATTAGATAATACTTTTTTAACAGCCTGTACAAGAAATTGTAGCATAGCAATACAGTGCTAATAAAGAATGTCTTATTCTTTCCTGTTCTTGAATTTTTTTAACCAAACACCCTTGCAATATCACAGAAATATTAAGTTACCTTATCTCCTCCTCTCCCTTTGTCTTTCTCTCTTTTAATCATTGCTTTTTATCTAATAAAAGTTTCTTTTACAAACAAACAAAACTATCCTGAAGACAAGCCAAAAAAAATGAACAAGAAGCTTAATTTCTTTGACAACTGTACCAGAGTCAGGAATGATTAATTAAATACTACATCACACACAAGATATTTCAGCCAAAGAAGAGCATGAATGAGACAGAAGCTTCTCGTTTTTTTCATCCCTGATAACCTGCACCTGATAAGAGCTCTACATATCACTGCAGGGTTTTAGGTGACATTAATACACAATATCAACAGAATTACACTTAGGAATAAATTTGGCACCAGCAGCTTCCATATTTCATGCAAGGTGATACCATCAGTACAGCTGGAAACCTTTCAAATTTAAATTCCCTCACAGAGGTTATCGAGTCTAGTTAGAGTACACAGTCGAAAGACAGAAAAGTTTTCTTTCCTGCTTTTACTGCTGCTCTGCTGTACCTTGAACAAACCACTTATTTTTTTCTCGCTCCATTTTGTCTTTTTATACTATGATGCCACAGGCTTATACAACAGTGTATTTGTATATTATCTACCACAGTAGAGCTCTGGTACCCAGTGGTGCCTCCAGATGTTGTTGCAGCACAAATAATATCAAGCAGAGTAACCTGATCTACAGCATCATTAGCACTGTGACCAGGCTTGTGCTAAGCTCCCTCTAAACCCATTTCCTCAAAATCTGGGGAACACTCTGGCACATCTAGTTGCTTTTACTTAAACCTGACACCCACTGAGCAAAGCCTAATAATAAGT
Source organism: Dromococcyx pavoninus (assembly GCA_033558185.1). Taxonomy (NCBI): domain Eukaryota; kingdom Metazoa; phylum Chordata; class Aves; order Cuculiformes; family Neomorphidae; genus Dromococcyx; species Dromococcyx pavoninus. The sequence goes on along the minus strand of JAUMJL010000091.1, from coordinate 1,083,929 downwards.
GATATTCAGTGTTCTTAAAAGGGAGGCTTGCTTGTGTGCTATTCAGTGCCTAAGACTGTGTGCCCAATTAAATCTTTTCTTCCCGTGACCAAGGAAAGCACCAGCACATTGCCAGTCAATTACCAGGCTCTGAAATCTTACAAGAAATACACACAGGTGTGTTTAGGCTACACAATTTGTAGAAAACAATTGTTGTTACACAGCTGTTAAAGCTCCAGCCATGAGGCTGTTAATGCTTTTCATGGAGGGACATCATAATGCAAGTAAAGAAACAGAAATTAGCAGCATGCTGAAAAGGGGAATTTACTAGTGAAAGAGAATGCAAAACAAATTAAGAAAGTTGTACCTGACCATTAATTCACAAGCAAATACATTATGTAGATGGCTAGTTTGTTATCCCAGCTTAAAATTCACAACATGAAAACCTGCCTTATCTGACAGTTTGAACTCCAACTATAATTAGGATTAAACATTCTGATGGTGCCTTTTGAAAATATTAATAGCATATCCTGGAAAGTTTTGTGAAATTATACCTTTTAGATACAATTGTGGACTAGGGCAGAAACAGGAATCATTCTAAATGTTAACATCAGCTTCTGTTTTTCCAAAACACTGAGGCAATGCTTACTGTGTGCTACCTTTTAAAATCAAAGCATCCCCAAACTGCTGCACTCCTCCTGCATTACAGAAGTTGGCTGATTAAAAGCAGGCTTTCACATTTCTGTTTCTAAGTGCTGCCATGTAACTCATTACTCAGATAAAACTGGCCAGCTGCTAAAATGTCATATCCACTCAATAAAGAAATGACTGCAGTAGCATGTCAGATTTTAGTGGGACGTGAGGACAAGCAACTTGCTCAAAAGCAGAGATTTTCCAGGAGTAAATGCTTCCATCCATCTCACAATGTCTCCCTTGGAGTTTTAATCCACTGGGTAACATTGCCAACAATTTACGCTGACAGAAGCTAAAGTGGCAGTTACACAAAGTACAGCATCAAAGATCTGATACTTACAGGCAGCATGGAATAAACCACATACCTTAACTACTAGGCTTCCTTATCAAGAGTATTGGTATAATTGTGAGATGTCTGTGGGCTGAAGGCACAGCATATATCACTCTAATAGCAATCCGGGCTCGCTGTCTTAACCCATAACCCGCAGAAAAGTAAGCACTTGTCAAGAAGATAGCATTAAAAAAGGACACTGCTGTCTGACAGGAAAGGTGATCACAAATATCAACTTGCCACCATCCAATTAACCCAAGCACAGTAGATATAGGAGTGCAAGGGCTGAAGAGCCTGTGGACAAAATTAATCAAACTTGGGTTTGCCTAGAGTATATTTGTTTGTAAACTTTCTCGTACCCTTAATTATAAACAGTACTGTAGGATTTCAGAGTGTTCCAAAAATACATGCTCAAAGGTACTAGATCACTAACCACAAAATATTACTATATTTCCCTTTTTCAGTGTGTTTGTTTATGAAGTTCTAACGGAATTTAATGCATCCAAATGAACAGTATATGAACATGGCAGTACAGGAAACATATTTCTAATGAAAATACCCTAATTCAAAAAAATAATTTACTTCTCTGCAGATTTTAATAACTTTTTATGACAGGGCACTACTTGGTAAGGAAGAGTGGAATATTAGGTAGTGACGGAAAAAGAGCTTTTGAACTCATAGCTCACAAGAAGGCCACCACTACCATTTGCATGTTGGAAAGCTGGGACAAAGAGAAATACTTGCCAAAATTTTGCAGGAAACAAGAGAAGTTGCAGGAACAGAGCAAATAATTAAAAAGCTCTTAAATTATTAGTTTAATACCTTGTTATTTACATTACCTTGACTTCACTGTCAAAGGACATTTCAGACATTCATGTTTTACATATGCATAGGATGCACTAACTACTAAATAAACTCATATAGGATCTTCCCATTTTCCTTGATAGCCTTTTCACATAGCTCAATGCATCTTTTCCCATGATTCACTGTTGGCCCATTTCTAGGCCCTTCAACCTGAGCGCCTTGACTCCCAGAGTGGAACATGGACTCTCCAATCCCAAAGGCACTATTATGTTCATCTTCACCAAAAGCCAACAGGCTGCACCTGAACCTTGCCAGAAACAGCACCAAACTCTAAGGCTGAGTTTTCCTACAGAGAAAAGATAAGAAATTTACTGAATCACAATGGGCCGCTGGGAAGAAGTTAGGACTTGGCTATTTTAATATTTGTTTTGTGTTGTGGAATTTGCTTACTGTAAAACTGCTTGGCAAGGAGTATCAGCCAGGGACCCTTGCCAGGTTTGTACTATGTTGATTAGATCAGAACTCCTAATGTCAAATTGAAACGATTATTGGGAAAGGATGTTTTACAGAAAGCTGAAGTATTTCCAGGAGTAATTTTTTGGCATAGTAGGTGTGGGAAGGAGTTGAGAGAAAGGAGAAGATTAATGTCACAGTTTCAGCTTGTGCTCCTCTTTCTAGTATCTTCTCCTCTGAGCCTTCCAGGAAAATAAATTTATGAGATGTGAAAGGACAACCCATATATCAAAGGAAACTGCTTTCTTTGGAGCATGCTGAGAACCTAATTCTATTGCACTCCTATCAGCCCTTAGATGATGAGGGTCCTCTAGATTCTCTAACGCTTTCAAATCAGTGGGAGAGAAACACAGGTGAATTAAGCATGAGGATGCACTCCTTGTCTCAGCTTCCTTCTCCATATGGCCAGTCATTCACATGAGCTTCTGTGGGAAGAAGCTATCACAGTATCACAGTATCACAAGGTTGGAAAGGACCTCTGAGAACACACCACCAACCCATCATCTAAACCATGGCACTCAGTGCCTCATCCAGTCTCCCCTTAAACACCTCCAGGGTCGGCAAATCCACCACCTCCCTGGGCAGCGCATTCCAATGGCCAATCACCCTTTCAGTGAAGAACTTTTTCCTCACATCAAGCCTAAACTTTCCCTGACGAAGCTTGAGTCCATGCCCTCTAGTTCTGTCACTGGTCACCCGAGAGAAGAGACCAACCCCTGCCCGACTACAACCTCCTTTTAGGTAGTTGTAGAGAGCAATTAGGTCTCCCCTGAGCCTCCTCTTCTTCAGACTAAACAGCCCCAACTCCCTCAGTCGCTCCTTGTAGGGCTTGTGCTCCAGCCCCTTCACCATCTTCATTGCCCTCCTCTGGACACACTCCAGCATCCTGACATCTTTCCCAAACTGAGGGGCCCAGAACTGGGCACAGTATTCAAGGTGAGGCCTGACCAGTGCTGGGTACAGGGGGACGATAACATCTCTGGTCCTGCTCGCCACACTATTCCTGATGCAGGCCAGAATGCCATTGGCCTTCTTGGCCACCTGGACACACTGCTGGCTCATGTTGAGCTTCCTGTCAACCAGCACTCCCAGGTCCCTTTCTGCCTGACTATTCTCCAGCCACTCTGTCCCCAGTCTATAGCTATGCATGGGATTGTTGTGTCCAAAATGAAGTACCCGACATTTGGACTTATTAAACATCATCCCATTGGAATCAGCCCATCTCTCCAGTCTGTCCAGGTCCCTCTGTAGGGCCATCCCACCCTCTAACAGATCAACCCTTCCTCCCAGCTTGGTATCATCTGCAAACTTGCTAATGATGGACTCAATCCCCTCATCCAGATCATCAATAAAGATATTAAACAGGACCAGGCCCAACAGCAAACCCTGGGGGACACCACTAGTGACCGGCCGCCAACTGGATGAAACACCATCACCACCACCCTCTGGGCTCGGCCATCCAACGAATTCCTAATCCAGCATAGAGTGCTCCAGTATAAGCCACGGGCTGCTAGCTTCTCTAGGAGTCTACTGTGGGAGACAGTGTCAAAGGCCTTGCTGAAGTCCAGGTATACCACATCCACAGCCTTCCTCTCATCCACCAGGCGAGTCACATAAAAGGAGATAAGGTTGGTCAGGGAGGGCCATATTGCACCCTGCCCCCATCAACCACTTTGGAGGACCAACTGTCTAGCGAACAGACTTCCTTACTGTTGAAAACTGAGGCAAAGAAGGCGTTAAGTACCTCAGCCTCCTCTGCATCTTTGGTTACTATATTTCCTTCCATATCCAACAAGGAGTGGAGGTCGCTGCCGCCCTTCTTTCTACCATTGATATATTTATAAAAGCTCTTCTTATTGTCCTTAACTGAAGTGGCCAATTTAAGCTCCAGCTGGGCTTTTGCTTCCCTGATTTTTTTTCTACACGACTTAACAACATCTTTGAACATGACCTGGCTTACGTCCCCTTCTTTCCAACGGCAATACATCCTCTTTTTCTTACTGAGCTCCTTCAGAAGCTCCTTACTCATCCAGGCCGGCCGTCTGCCCCTACAACTCTTCTTACAACACATGGGGACAGCCCGCTCCTGCGCCTTCAAGATTTCATTCTTGAAGTGCATCCAGCCTTCCTGGACCCTCTTGCCACTAAGAACTATTTCCCAGGGTACTTTCCTGACTAGTTCCTTAAATAATCCAAAATCTGCCCGCCGAAAGTCCAGCATCGATGTCCTGTTCCTGCCTTTTCTCGTTACATTGTTTACAGAAAACTCAATTATCTCATGATCACTACACCCCAGACAGCCTTCCACAACAACATCACCCACCACCCTTCTTTATTTGTAAACAGCAGGTCAAGGAGAGCCTCACCCCGGTAGGCTCACTCACCAGCTGCGACAGAAAGCAGTCCTCACTACACTCTAAGAACCTCCTGGACTGCCTCTTCTCGGCACTGTTAAGTTCCCAGCAGATATCCGGAAGATTAAAGTCTCCTAAAAGGACAAAGGCAGCCTCCAGCTGTTTAAACAACAGAAGAACCACCTCCTCATCCTGGTCGGGCTGTCTATAACATACTCCAACCAGGAGGTCAGACTTGACTGCCCCTCTGACCCTTACCCCCAGGCACTCAATCTGGTCATCACCGATCTCAACTTCAACAGCATCCAGGGTTTCCCTACTATAGAGGGCTACCCTTCCACCGCTCCTCTTGTGCCTGTCTCTCCTGAAGAGCCTGTAGCCTTCCATGACAGCTCTCCAGTTATGAGAGTCATTCTACCACGTTTCCATGATAGCAACTATGTCACAGCTCTCCCGCTGAACCAGGACTTCCAGCTCCTCCTGTTTGTTCCCCATACTGCGTGTGTTTGTGTACATGCACTTCAGTTGGGTTACTGATGACACCCTTTGAGATGGCTCATCCTCCACAGAAACACCTTTGGTGAGCCTAGTTACTCCCCCCTCCCCCTTCATACCTAGTTTAAAGCCCTCTCTACAAGCCCTGCCAGTTCCTGGGCTAGAATCCTCTTACCCTTTGTAGTTAGATGAGACCCATCTGGGTCAAGCAGGCCAGGTGCTGTAAAGGTTTTTCCATGATCATAGAACCCAAAATTCCTTTGCCAGCACCAGCCCCTAAGCCGTTTATTAAGAGCATGGATTCTCTTATTCCTTTCGGTATACATCTCTGCCACCAGAGGGACCGAGCAGAACACCACCTATGCTCCTGCCCTATCCATTGACCGACCCAGCTCCTGGAATTCCTTTTTAACGACCCTTGACCCTCTTTTCCCTAGCTCATCACCGCCAGCCTGGACCACCAGAAGCGGGTAATAATCTGATGGTTTAATTAGGTCCGAGAGTCTCTTAGCAATATCCCCTACCCGTGCTTGGGGAAGGCAGCAGACTTCCCTATGAGTTGGGTCTGGTCTACATATAGGTCCCTCCGTCCCTTTCAGAAGGGAGTCACCCACTACAACTACCCTCCTTTTCTTTTTTTTACTCGATGTTCTGACCTGTCTGACAGGCAAAGCGAAGTTAATAACCTCCTCAGGTGAGTTTTCTGCAATACTGTCCTCCACCTGAGCGTCAAATTCCAGCACCCCAAACCTGTTCTGTATGGGCAGCTGGAAAGGTGGCATCCGAAAGGGAGGTCTATAATCCCCACGAGAGCAGACCTGCTCCCAGTCCTCCTCACCAACCAGGTCACTCCCCTTATCCTGTTGGTGAGGAACATGGCGTTCCTCTGCCTCCTGGGGAGGATTACTGGGAAGAGAGAGGATTCTACTCCACCAGTCTATCTCCCTTTCACTGTCATGGATACTCCACAGCCTCTCTACCTGATCCTTAAGATCTGCAATCATAAGGAGCAGATCTTGGACCTGTTCACACCTCACACAGGTGTTTTTTGGATGGTCCTCAGGAACAACAAGCAGGCTGAGATATTCCTTACAGTCTCGGGTCTGGGTGTCCGCATCCCTTAATAGAGGCACGGTTTGGATAGCTACACTCCTGGTAGCAGATGTTTTACCACGCCTGGTCACCATTGCCACAGGGGAGTGGGAAAAGCCAACCAACTGACAGGGAGTGCCTGCTTGCCCTGCCTGCATGAACTGCCGTGCAAACTGCCTCTACAGTGACCCTGTTTGCTTGCTCCTGTTCACCGCGCTCTCAGGAAGGGACAAAAGAACAGCTTCACAGACGACCGTTTATAAAGTGTTGTAGCTACCATTAGGAGCATTGGGGTAAAGGTGACTCAAGGAATGGGAGGCAAGACCAGTACAGAAATGGACCTGAGATGTCCATTCCTTCATCAGGGCAGAGATTTTGTGAAATAGCCAAAGGAACTTAGAGCTACGGGACTGATGTGATGTAGACTATAAGTGTTTGTGTTTATATACTGGAAGCAAAAATTTCTTGCCTTTGTCCAGCACTCCATGATCTGGTGACACACAGTAAATACTACTCAAGTACATGAACAGAGTTCCCTTCCTCATTCATTATTTTATCAGCATGCTGTTGAAATTAATAGGTCAAACTCTGACATTTGTATTCAGGAAAAAGCCCTACAGAGGACCCAGATCTGAAAAAGGATTTAGCTTGATACTGTATTTTCAGCAGGAAATACCATAGCTTTTAGAAATTAAATTTTAAAGGACTGTGATTTTGTTTAGGGAAACAAGAGTAAGATGTGCTTTATCTCATCTTTTTGCAATGATATGACTATAGCCCCAACTCCCCAGCCTTTCTCCTTCCTACATAATCTCCCCACCTGACTAGCTGGTTGGGAAAGTCAATTAAATTGTAACAGGTTGATTGTGTGAAATACAAACTGAAGGAGAGATAAGAGTGATGGATGTCTCTGGACAGCTATTACAGCTCTTGTCTGTGGCTGTTCTTCATGCAGATGGATAACAGTATTGGCAGCACAAGGCATGAGAGTTTGGGCCTGGAAGACAGATACAGCGGACTACTGATAAAATGTGACTAGCAATCCAGTCTGGCAGATTAAACTGTTGACCACCTTCCTACTTTCTGCACCTCCACACTCTGCGCAGCTTTCTAGGATCTCATATTCATTCCTACTGCTTGCCTTTTATCTCTGCCTGCAAAGAGGGAGCCAGGGAGTTTTAGCTGGAAAGGGGCTAAAACCAACAGCCGTTCATAATGGTAGATGCATCCATACGGTACCAAATCGGTTGGTGAGTCTGGCCTAGGCAAAAGTCTCATAAAATACTATGAATACTTATTCCTTGAAAACCTTACTGCAGCCTGGATAGCTAAGTGTTTTAGAAACTGTTCACTTGGGCATTTTGATTGGTGGGATAGCAAAAGGTGATGGAGATCAGCAGTTATCCATAAAGTGAGACTCTCACTATAGCTTCAAGGGTAAGGCACGTAGGAGTATGGCACTCTGGGCCTTAAAGAAAAACAGGATACCCTGTACACCACAGAGTCACCAGACCACTGCTGCCACGAAAGCCAAGGTCTTAATCTTTCACACTAGGTTCCTGTGGGGTTAAAACCTTATTGTATTATCTTTTTCTTCTGAACAGTTTTAACACTAATCCTGGCTAACCTTTCTTCTTATGTGGGTCTCCTTCTTGTCATATCAGAGTTTGGACTTCTTTCTTCTCCTATCAGATTTCCTGTTTCATTCCTTGGCATCTTTCATCCTCTTCATTTAAGAAGACCCAAACTTCACTGTAACAGGAAGGGGCTTCTCTAGAGTCTGGTAAAATCTCAGAATTATTTCACCAGACACTTGTGATATATTTTCTGAGTATTTACATCAAAAGAGGAGACACTGGTCTTAGTGGACCTTGTTGATAAGCAAATATTGAATAGATCATTAAAAATTATCTGCTTTCTCAGGCTTACTCATGGGCCTGCCTGGGTCCATGCATGATAGTGTAAAGATGGAGTAACCACATCCTTTCATTGTCTCTGCTGTACCCATGGCCTCCACGAACTTTTTAAAGGGCAACTACTAGCCAGCTCAGTAGAAACTTTAATGTTTCCGGTTTAAAAAATATATAAATCAGAAATTATATAATAGTGAAAATGGAACCATTTATCTCTCAGCATTGGCTCTCACAAAGTAAAGCACCCGAGTACTATAAATATCTTCAGGATTCAAAAGATTATTCTGCAATTCAGTGTACAGTGGTAGCAACACAGCCTTGTCAGGCTACAGTACAAAGAAATTTATACCAACGAAACAAAGCAGACAGTATGTGTATGGACATGGGAGCACTTCAGGAAAAGAAAATAAGAATTGCTGGCATGGATTCCCTGTGTTTGTAGCTATCTTGTGTTCTAGGTTCTCTCATATTACAGCAGGAAAAAGACCAGCAAAGGAGAAAAGACAAAAAAACACCCCAGATATGTCTGCTTTTTACAATGTTCCTGGTTCTTCTCTGCAGAATCTTATTGATCCTCTGAATAAATACCATTATCGTCAAATTGCTTTGTATTTCACTACAATATTAGTATTTGAAGACTCTCCTTCAGAAAATGGATACAGGTGTTTGGGGAATAAGTAATTTAAAGATGTTTATGCTGATCCATCAACAACCAGTCATGATCTTGTAACAAAAGAGATCTCAGTATACTACATAAGTGAAAGAAGCTCAAGGAAATTAAAGTAACTTCATCCCACATGCAGAGATAACCTATACCATAGCTTTAAGGCTGGATAAAATAAAACAATCAGATTGTGGTTCCATATCATGATACTGTGATGGTCTTTTTTTCACACTCGAAGGCAAGTTAGCCTGATTACAGTCTCCCTACAGAGATGAGTACAAATGACAGCCTGAATGCACAGCAAGGTCTCAAGGCTCTGAAAGTTTCAGAATGGCTTGCACAGTTTCTCACCATTGAGCCTCATACACTACCCAAGAACTATCCCAGGGTGTGAAAGATCATCACTGAATGATCAGTAAATAAATAGAAAAATAATAAAAATTAAAGAGACATATTAATTATTATTCTATTTGGCCTTTATTTTCATCCTCCCTTTTCCTTTGAAGAAAAAAAAAGTAAGCAGAAAAGGCAACAAAATAAGATAAAGTAGAAATTTTCTTATATTTTATAAGCGTAAAGTTCAGATATTTATTTTATCTAAAGACGCAATTTTCTAAACCAGCAACAGAAGTTAGTTTCAATAGAAAATATTCAAACTCTAAAAATATGTCCAGTAAAAAAATGGTCTTATTATATTTTTAAATTTATTTTTGCCTTTCCTTTACAACAAAATACGGGTTTCTCAAATTGGAGTTACAGGCAGACCTTAACCATTTTGAACTGGTAATTAATGAGCTTTACTATTATCTTTAAAAAGACATATCATTATAATATATTTCTCTATAAAACATTTACTCAGTGCTGTCATGGCTATTGGTAAAGATGTTGGCCTCTCTTAATCTCCCTGACAAACTTTGGGCAGCATTATGTCAAGAGACCAATATGAAGAACTACTACCACAGGAAACAACACTGCCGTCCTTCTAATCAGGACTCTTCTTGACATTGAAGCATGTGCTATGTGGTGGCAAGGGAAAGTTTCTTGAGTATGTTTTATTTCAAAGTTTGTTCAAAATTGTTGCTCAAATAAAGAATGCCTGAAAGAGAGAACTTGGTCTACTCTAAATGTGATATTCACAGTATCACAGTATTACAAGGTTGGAAAAGGCCTCTGAGATCATCTAGTCCAACCTATGACCCAACACTAGCACCTACTCATCATTTAAACCATGGCAATAAGTGCCTCATCCAATCTGTTTTTAAACACCTCCAGGGACGATGACTCCACCACCTCCCTGAGAAGTGCATTCCATTAGTCAATCACCCTTTCAGTGAAAAATTTTTTCCTAGTATCAACCCTAAACCTCCCCTGACGAAGTCTGAGACCATGTCCTCTTGTTCTGTCACTGATCACCTGAGAGAAGAGACCAACCCCTGCCTGACTACAACCTCCTTTTAGGTAGTTGTAGAGGGCAATAAGGTCTCCCCTGAGCTTCCTCTTCTCCAGGCTAAACAACCCCAGCTCCCTCAGTCGCTCTTCACAGGGCTTGTGCTCCAGTCCCTTCACTATCTGCGTTGTTCTCCTCTGGACACACTCCAGCATCTTGACAACTCTCTTAAACTGAGGTGCCCAGAACTGGGCACAGTACTCAAGGTGTGGCCTGACCAGTGCCGAGTATAAGGGGATGATAACTTCTCTAGTCCTGCTGACCACACCATTCCTGATGCAGGCCAGGATACGATTGGCCTTCTTGGGCACACTGCTGGCTCATGTTGAGTTTCCTGTCTACCATCACTCCCAAGTCCCTTTCCACTTGACTACTCCCCATCCATTCTGTCCCCAGCCTATTGCACTGCATGGGGTTGTTGTGTCCAAAGTGTAGAACCCGGTACTTGGACTTGTTAAACTTCATCCCATTGTAATCAGCCCATCTCTCCAGTCTGTCCAGGTCCCTCTGTAGGGCCCTCCTACCCTCCAGCAGATCGACACTTCATCCCAGCTTGGTATCATCTGCAAACTTGCTAATGATGGACTCAATCCCCTCATCCAGATCATCAACAAAGATATTAAACAGGACCAGGCCCAACAGCGACCCCTGGGGGACACCACTGGTGACCGGCCGCCAATTGGATGAGACACAGTTCACTATCACTCTCTGGGCTCGGCCAACCAACCAATTCCTAACCCAGCACAGAGCACTCCTGTCCAAGCCACGACTGTCAGCTTCCCTAGGAGTCTACTATGAGGAATGGTGTCAAAGGCCTTGCTGAAGTCCAGGTATACCAGATCCACAGCCTTCCTCTCCTCTACCAGCTGAGTCACATGGTCGTAAAAGGAGATCAGGTTAGTCAGGCAGGACCTGCCCCTCCTAAACCCATGCCTGATCTCTCGGTCATTCTGCAGGTGCCACATGATTGCACCCAGGATTATCTGCTCCATAATTTTACCTGGAACAGAGCTCAGACTGAGAGGTCTGTAATTACCTGGATCGTCCCTACGGCCCTTCTTGTGGATGGGTGTCACATTAGGCAACTTCCAGTCATTCTGGACCTCTCCAGTGAGCCAGGACTGTTGATAAATGATGGAAAGCGGCTTAGCAAGCTCGTCTGCCAGCTCTCTCATCACCCTAGGATGGATCCCATCTGGCTCCATAGACTTATGAGGGTCCAAGCGGCAGTGAACAATCTGTCTTAGTGTGGAAAACGGAGGTAAAGAAGGCATTAAGAACTTCAGCTTTTTCGTCATCTTTAGTTACTTTATTTCCCTTGACATCCAATAAGGAGTGGAGGTCGTTGCTGCCCTTCTTTCTGCCATTAATATACTTGTAAAAACACTTCTTGTTGTCCTTCTTCATAATTAGCTTAGCAGTTTCATACAGTTATTTTCTGCTAGAACCCAACATTTTTGTCTGACATAACTACAATGGAATAGGATAAAAATATTTAAACCTAATTTCTTCTGGCAAAGTTATTTGGATCTTACGGTGTTCTAGTGCATTTTAAAATGCCCTTATCAGTTTAGTTTTGCTATGATGCTCTTTATTCTTTCAAGTGACCAAGTCTTGGATTGTTTGGGGGTTATTTTATGTTTAATATTGCATGTTAAACACTTAAAAATGTCACCCTAGTGTAGTGGGTTCAGTGGTTAACAGCTCTACCATCTTCAAGGCGGTATTGGAACCATGCACTTCCCCCCACCTTCAGTGCTACGTTTCTTTCTTTCTTTGTGAAAGTAGGTAGGTGGTTTCAAGAAGAAAAAGGAAAATGAAAGCCTTGCCCTCTTTTCTAGCAAACACTTCAGCAACAGAATGATCTGAAATGAGAAAGAAGCATGAAAGAGACTTCATTGTTTTTGTGAGAAAGGTTAATAGCAATAGCTGCATTTAAGAAAGAAAAGAAAAAACTGATGAGGAAAATCAAAGAAACAGCAGTTCTGTCTTGATTTGGATCAAAGCGACAAAGAGGGAGCTGTACCAATTGTCTCCTGTGAGGAACCAAGTGCCTCCCCATTTTTCTGGATGATTTTATAGACATGCAAGATACAATACTTAATTAGTTTCTTTTAGTCTCTCTCTTTTCATAATAACAACAATAAAAAAATCCAACTGTGTGCAACAACCAGCAATAAAAACACCCTATAAACCACCCTCAGTAGCTGATGAACCTTCTGTGAGTACCTGACGGAAAAGGAGTGGTATTCAAATTCTACAACCCCTTCTCTTTTCAGGCTTTCAGGACAGATGGCCAGTAAGGACTGCTAAATTATTCTCAGTGCATACTAAGAACAGACTAGTTTTTGGATTTGCAGTATACTAAAACATAGCAATTGGACTGAGACTAACTCATGTGCCGGGGATTACCAAAAAACTGTGATCTTCTTTTACTACCTTGTGTATTGAGTTGAACTGCTAACTAGAAAGGAAGGTCACTGTTTAATCCTGGCATCATTCCTTTGACTTCACTGATGTTTATCTAGAAACACATTTGACTTGAAAACAGTTGCTTTAAATTGATTCTCAGAGTCTTCTTAACCCCGTTAGCCGTTGAAAATTGGGTATATACTGCATTATTTTCTGAGATTTACCTGTGGTTTATTTTCAAAAGCCAATTTTCTATCATTGTATTGACACACAAATAGAACCTGCAACATAACCCTGCCACATTTGCTAAATGAACATAAATCAAAGAGTTCCACTCTTCATTGTCAAAAAGATGAGCTATTTTCCATCCAACCGAAACAGCCCTAGTATATCCAGATCAGTCATTTTCCAGAAACAATTCAAGCCACAATATCAGGTCCTGACCACTAACATCTCAGAATATTTCCCTCTTTTGACTGTGGGTTTATGTATACTTCTCTTGCTGTGACAATCAATTATGAGAATAACATTCTGCAGTTCCATTTGTGTGTGTCACTTATAAGATGTAGGAAATTATAAGTGCTTTTGGTCTTGTATACTATGGTTGGAACAATGATCTGAATTACTCCTTCCTGAAGAGCCTCTCATAAAGCAATGAAATGGAAAACCGGGGGAAATAAAGGAGGAGGCAGACTCACAAAAGCATCAACACCATATACTGAAATACTACTGCTAACATAGATCAGTGCCCCTTCTGGGTGTCTAAGACAGCTGAAAAAGAGAACAGACGTAATGAATCATGTTACTAAAGGTACAGTGCTTATAATTAGAGCTGAGTTTTCTGGATTGTTAAATCAGCAACTTTCCTGAGTGCTGAATTAAATGTGTTTTAAATGGTATTTCAAAGTTACAGTTGGTTACATTTGGGCATGCTGACCTTAACAATGTTTTGTTAAATATTTTCTTTCCAATTAAGGTAATAGCTAAGCTCTGAGGATAAGTATTGTTTTCCACTTCATTAAGTTTACTTTTAAATGGAAAATAAGATATAGAAACAGATTAACAAAGCAGCATGACAGAAAGGTTCTTTCAGTTAGCCTGAACCATCACCACAATACTCATGGGTCCAGACCTAGCAGCTTTTAATGCTAGGAAGGCTGTGTGCGCGAAAGTCCCAACCCCAGAATTGCTCGGTATCCACAATTCCAAACAGAGCTCATAGGATTGACCAATGTGTGCCCAGTCTGGCAGAACGCTAGCTGGTCTCCACGCACTACAGGTTAAGCTTCTGCATAAATACAGGTAAACCTTTTTATTTTTGTTTAGCAGCAGAAGGACAGTTCTGCAAACTCCCTTGCTGTTGGCTGCTGGAGTGTTAACATTGAATATACTTCCAGCATGATAAATGGAAAAGTTACATATGCCAACAACAACATAGTCAGCACAGACAACAATCAACATCACTTAACAAAGTTTAACCAGATTGCAACATGATAAAACATTGCTATCATGTAATGTAATCCTACACTTTCAAAGAAGTGACTTAGATTTCAATTAGAAACTGGAATTAGTAGAGGTCTACAGAGACTACTGTAATACAAAAGTATCAAAAAACTTAAAATACTTTGGTAAAGTTTAAAATGGGAAAGAAAATAAGAGATATATACAAAATAATGTACAGAACCAAGAAGATAAATCAAGCACTTTGATTCCCCTTTTCTGATTAATAGACAGCTAATGAAAGATATCAATTTACTTTCATTTTTTAGCACAATGCTCAACCATAATCTAGGTACGTATTCACTTCAATATATATCTAAGACTATTGCCTTGGGAGATAACATTCATACAGATAATAAGTTTCTAAGGATACCACTTTGCTTTTAAGAAACCAAGAATAAGGACTCGTGCTCAGACTATCCGATGAACTGATAGTACTTGGAAAGAAACTTGCAGGAGTTCAAACAGGGAGTTTCCTCCTCCTCTTTGTGTTGGCCTGACTTGGTAAAAGTGATTGGCCTTGAAATGCCCTTCTGGAACTGGATAATAATATTTCTGCATTCAAAACCAGCATTCTGAATATAATGGCACTTCTTACAAGCTTTCATCATGCAATGGGGTACTGTTTCATAAGCAGTAAATGCTCACCCTGATTTTTCAAAATTAGTTCCACCCATCTGAAGCAAAATGCACTGAAAAGAAGCTCCTTTACCCTCCATAGTTATTAGAGGAAAGTATTAACTTAAACAGTAAGAGAAGATGCTTTTTGCAAGCATCACATCACTTTTGCTCATGGGATTTGTTACAGTTTAAGGGAAGATTTTCATTGGATCCATTCCTGAAAACACTGCTTTCCAGGTAAGGGGGGGGCAGACGGAGCAGCATTTACTTCAGTGACTTTGAAATAGCAAGTCATCTGCTTTTGTGAAAGGAGCTATGGTTTAATAAATTAATTGGAAAGCTGCAGGTCAAAAGATCTCAATCCTACCCCTTATGCTAGAAGGGACTCACTATGTAACTTGCAGGAAGGATAACAGCATTTTGGCCCAAATCCTTTATCTTTAAAATGAGAACAACCATGTTTTTATTAAACAGTTGTAGACTGCTCAGAGATCCCATAATGGGACAAGTCTAGACAACTGTAAACTTCACCCAAGAATTGTCCAACCTCTTACTGAAATATTTGCAGATTTGTTTGTAGGATGAACAATTCCTGATAGCAGGGTAGCATGTTCCACTGCTCAGACCACCCATTCTGTCTACAGCTATTCTCAAGGGAGACATATAATCATCACATTTGTGGCAATGGTGATAATGATACCGTGTATACTAATGAAAGGCAAGCAGACATTTCAGTTTCTGTGAGGGACGGTCCTTGGGCAACACTGCATGCCAGCTGTCTGTCCACAACACAACCTGTAATTTACTTAACAAAATGAGCTATTTCAGAGATCAATCATTATCCTGCCTGTCTTTTTCCATTTACTGTTGCTGTCTGTGATAAACGTAGTAGGGCTCACAAACAAGGTCTTTTCGGGTGAAAAGGATGGAAAAATAAACACAGAAAAAAACTGGACTCTTGTTGAATCTGATCTACCTATCCAGAGCTTTTTACCATAGCTCTGGAACTTCTGCTTCCTCTCATCTCTAAAGTTAAGCAAAAGCATCTTGGACATATAAATGATTCTTGATTTTGCATCTTCATTTCTAGCTTCCTTGATACTTTTACAGGGTTTTGTATATAGCTGTGATCTGACCAGAAATTCTCACTAAAAAGAGCTGTTTCTGCTTTACATCCATTGTGTGTTTTCAGATTCAGGTGGATGTTATGGTATAGGTAGTCTCCTAGCCAGATAAACTTTCAGGGGTCAAACAGTTTCAGCGGCCATAAAGAAACAATGTTCGACACTTTTGATGTTTCACCTCCCATTTACATGAAAGTTGAGGGAGAAAGTCAGAACCTTTCATTGATTTAACTTTTCCTTCTGTTGATGGAATAGGTATACTCAGACCCCGTTCCTAATCAGTAGTGGGAACACTGCTCACAGTTCAATATTAGTCAAGTGCAGAGCACAATTCTGATCATAAATCACTCCACATCATGGTCTACAACTTCAAGTTCTCAATCAATTTTCCCTCAGTGTTTGGTAAACGTTTGTTTCAGTTGGTTTTTTTCCACTCCTGTGTCTCCATCTACCAAAGAGAACTTACCTCTTTGAGAAGTGCAAGGATTTACTCATCACAAGGAGGAAGTGGGAAGGAAGGTCTACTTTAGTCTTGAGGGTTTCTGAGCACTGGCAGAAGAGCCTTAATTCATATTTGGAGAAGCTACTCAAGTCTCCCACTGTCCCTGCTGATGAGCAGCATGCACACTAATAGCTCTCTGAATGCAATCAACTTAGGTTCAAATGAGTCTCCAGCTGATTTTAACAGCTAGAGCCATAAACTAATCACAAAGATTTTCCCCGTTATATTTGATCCTGAAAATGGTAACTTGGAAAGAATATTTAACCATCTTCAGTCCACAGTTCACACAAAGGTACTGCATTGGAGCACAAAAGGCAGATAAGGGATGTTATCAGGTTTGCATTTTCCCTATTCATGCAACAAGAGTAATCATATGTTACCATTTCATGGGAGTGTTCTGCAGCTTACTCAGTAAAAAGCTCTGAAGAACTGTGATATCTACTGAAAGTTATATAAATTCTTAACATATGCTATTGACAGAATAAAATACAAATTGTGGTGATCCTAAAACCGGTTATGTATGTACTTAATTGTTAAAAGAAAAGTTGATTTAATAGCTAAAGTATGCAACCTTTTACAGAGCACAGCCACTACAGTACTGAAAAGTACTTTTTTTCCTTTTCCTTTTTTTTTGAAGGATATACATGAAGTTCCTGGAAATGAAGCACTTTACTTCATTGTCAGGCAATGTAACAGAAATAAATGCCACATGATAATATAAACCCAATATTAATTTGATAAGTAATCAAATGTACTAGCACTATTTGGATCTAAAAAGATAAAAATCCCCCACGAGATAAAAGAAAACAGGTGTCAGTCTGAATTTCAAAGGACCTTTCTAAAAAGCACTCTACCAAAAAGATACTGTAAAAATCTGAACAGGAGAAAAAACACTGTAAAGAACTAAAAACTAATAATAAAGACAGTAAATAGAAAGTAGTAAAAAAATTCTTGTAGGAAAGTAGTAAAAAAATTCTTGTAGGTTATTTTGTTAACATGACAAAACAATGATGAAGTTCTGCTTAAGACGTCCTATATCACATAATTGTCAGTACTGTGGAAAAGGAGGTAAACAACAAAGAAACAAACCTGCAGTTGGCAAAAAAACCCCAAACGTTATTCCTTCATAGGAGCTCTATAAAAACAGTCTACACAATGGCAAATTAAATTTACTGCTGACAGATGCAAAGAAGTGCATGCTGAAAATAACTAATAACTGCATATATGCTGCAGAGTTCCCAATTAACTGGAAACTGCAAGGAAAAAGGCCTCCTGTGTGCACATCTCAACATATCAAAGCCTAAACATGAGATGCAACATGGGACGAAGATCCTAAACCACTCAGACTGAAAGCTTGAATAACTCTGGGATTTTTTGTGGACAACTTTTTTTTTCTTCTAAAACCTCTGTGTTTCCCTATTTCTGATGTAAGCAAATTTTGGCATTAAAATCTGGCAGGCAAAAACCGGCAGCAGAACATAACTTAATCTGGGACATAAAGGGATAGTCTTCAAAAAAATCTGTCCACAGATATGTCTGCATGTGAGGAGGCCATCATAGTATCATCTACCCTGGATACTAAAACATGTCCAGATGGATGCTGGTTAGATTAAGGAGTGGTCTGAAGAATAAAATTGACGTCTACGGCATTGCAATGCAATCCAGTTTTGCCCTTGATAGTACTTTGTCAAGATGTACAGAGTCAAGGCACATATTCAATCTCCTTTCATTTTTTATTTGATTACAAAGGAGTCATTGCTCAGACCCAACTCTCAGATCTTCCAGATTGTGACATGTCTCTGATGGATGGATGATTCACGTCAAATGAACCAAAGCCATGCACAGTCTTATATCAGTGCTGCAAAGATGCTCAAAGCACAAGCCAAGCGTGTTTATTTCTCAAGGGATCCCATTCCAGGTAAGGCAAAAGAACAACTTGCTTGACTTTGCAGGCAATGTAAACAATGAAGACAGTATTCATATTGCATTAAGTGTTTTTGTAATAATTTGTGAAGCAGAGAATACAATGCATCAGAGGTATGAAGTGTGTAAGAGGAACAAAAAACTTCTGAAGATTTTGCCAGCATATCCATGGGTTAAACATGTAAGATGCAAAAAGCAGAAAAAGCATTTAAGGAATGGAAGGTACAAAAAACGACTCCTCCTCCTACCCCAAGAGCTCCCTACTGACACAATTAGACTAAGAAACAAACCACACAGACAGTCAGGGCAGCAAACTCACTTTGGGATGTGATCTAGTTTAAGTAGACATGGGGCTGCGCAGAACTAAAGTAGCAGAGAGAAAGGCAAATGGGCTCCTAATTTTTTCTTGCCTTGCCCTTGTTACCAGCGTTTGCACTTGTGCAAATGTCATGAGTTTAAAAATTCATTCCTTACCAGAGCAAAATCATTACATTTCTATCTGCCTCTGCTGAGATAAAAATAAGGTCGATGTGTCACAGGCAGTGGTGATCCAATTGTGCAAAAAGGAATATTACTAACACAAAATCTGTACTGAGCAACACATAGCGCTCTTGGTCCTGCACACTGTGAAAAGATGTAGAATTCAAGGATCAGAAAGAATTAACAAAAAAGGAAATACTAAATAAAATAATAACCACCCTTTCTTCACTGCAGTAACCATCTTCAGGTTCTTATTAATATACCTAAGAGTCAGAGGAATGGCAAGGGGGGAGAGGATAAACAAGTCATGTAAGTGTCCCTAATGCAATCTCTGTATCTACTGATATGCTCCATTCACAACTCAGACCTGTGTGGAATGACCATGTGTTTGGATGTCCTCTACTAACCTATGTTTCAGTCAGCAGAATACACCAATTTAACTACATGCACAGTTTAAATTAAAAACAACTTCACGAAATTACAATATGAAGAAATAGGCTTGGAAGACAGTATGACTATGGATGAGTTTAGTGAAGTGGATAAGAAAGAAAGAAAACATTTGATAAATATCTATACTGAAGAGAAAAAAAGGCTAATAGCAGATGCAACCACCTTGCCTCCTTTTCCCCTGTCTCCATAGCTTCATTCAAATAACTTGTTATTAATGTACCA
Organism: Dromococcyx pavoninus; assembly: GCA_033558185.1. Taxonomy (NCBI): domain Eukaryota; kingdom Metazoa; phylum Chordata; class Aves; order Cuculiformes; family Neomorphidae; genus Dromococcyx; species Dromococcyx pavoninus. The sequence continues at coordinate 1,064,410 of JAUMJL010000091.1, read as the reverse complement.
GGAGAGGGCATTTCACATTTACTCCTTAAGATCAACCTGACAGCTTACCAGCTGTTTCTGTACCCTTCTTCCCACAATGGCATGAGTAATCCAAAGAGTGTTCTCACTTTCTCTGCCAGCAGTATAGTTACCTGCTGTTCATTTCTCCTAGTCTGCTCCCTGAGCAGAGATGTACCATCTATTTTATTTCCCACTCATTTTGCAAGCCACAGGTTTTGATATCATATAAGCAAAAGTACTACCTCTGTCTCATTCTAGAAGTTCTCATGCTGGGAAAACAGCCTCCCATCTCTTACCTCTAACATTGCTGCCTCAAAGACACATTGGTTATTTCTTGGTACTATTCCAGTACCTTTGTCTGGAGAAGGAATTTATGGGTCAACATATTTCAGCTGTTTCCTTAAAGAGTATGCCAAAAGTATGAGTATTGAATAAGGGATAAACATGGTCATTTTAGGGAAAGGTGTTCATCTCTTCTAAGCACCTTGGCATTCAAGAATGACAGACATAAGAGCAAAGGGCATTGAGGGGTTATGAGTCTTCTACTCTTAAAAACCAAAACTCTTAGAAAAAATACTATAAGAGAATCACTACCTAGGACTTCAGCCAATCCCTGCAGATATTGGTAACTTATCCTGGTTCCTCAAGTCTGCATGTCTGAGGAAAGCACATTTAGTATCACAATCAATAGCTGGAATGACACTTGAAAAACAGAAAGACACATGTGCCCCACATTCTATGTGTATCTTGTGAGCTACAGCTACCATGTCCTTTATAACAGCTTGATGGAAGTTAAGGGAGGACGCTGTGTGCAGCCTTACTCAACCGAATTTTTTCTTCTCCTCTTTTTTATAGGATATTTTTTCCTTTTCCCTGTGCCGTTCGCTGTTTTCTGAGTAATTGCATCTGTGTAGGTAAGAGGCTGTTGGGATTTGTTTACCATTATGGCAAACCATGCAAGCATGTCCTAAAATGGAAAGCCAGACTTCCAGTGTGTTTGCCAACACCATACAACTGGGCTTTTTGAAATGCTGCAACACAGAAAGAGAAAGAGAGTAAAGGAGGATGGCAGTGCTTGCCAAATGACATCTCCTGTCCTATCTACACACTGGTCTGGATAGTCACTTGGGTGCAGAAGTAAAAAGCTATTAGCATCGGGATAAAAACAGGCATCCAGTTTCCCCACCCACCCAGATGGAGGAAAATAAAGCACCTGACAGGCAATGGTTTACAGAAAGAAAGGGGTAAAAAGTAGGAAACAAAAGAGGACAGACTCCAGCAACACTTCTTTTTCTCTCTTTTTTCTTTACAGCAGGTTCTATTCCCCTCCCCCCTTTACTTAGATTCTTTTATGTATCAGACACTAGATCTCATCTTAAAAAAATCCTCTGTTCCTGGATGCACTTTACAGACAATGCAGTATGAACAGGCGAAAGCACTGCAGTTAATAAAAAAGGACTTTCCTATCTCATTCTCTGCAATAATGTAATATCCAACATACTCAACAAATGGAAACAAAGCACAGAAAAGAAAGAAGGCTCAGGATTAAAAATGTGCTTTGAAGCTTTTGGCTGTCTCTCTGGAGCTCTCTCAAAATAAGGATGTAAACAAATTCAAGACCAATAATACTGATACTGCTAACAGTAATTGTTTATCCTGTGGCTTAGTAAGAAGAGACATCAAGAAAATGGCCCTGGCACACTCAGTGATAGGACACAATGGGATGCAGGACAGGTAACACTTGGTATATCTTCAAACAGGAATTTGTTAGCAGTATATCAGACAGAGAAAAGATGGAAGAGGCAAGGAAACACAAACTGAGACAGAATATCAGGAGTGAAGAAGCAGAAAGGAAATGGATCAGATCAGTGGTCAACAGAAATGGCAGGAAATTTTCAGTGTTTTTGTTCTCCATATAATTTCTTTGAAGGAAAGAAAGTTATAATAAAACTTTCAGTTCTATCAGATAGAGTCCTAAGACCACCACAAAACATTCTGAAGTACTTTGAAACCAGGACATGTCACAATGGCTATCAGCAAAATGAAGGCACAAATGAAATTTGCAATAAAACCCGTTGAAGCAATTTGGGGCTTGGGAATTAATTTACAACCATGATATCTGTCAGTCCACTCAAAAAACTACCAGCTTGGTAAAAATAATGGGAAAGTTCAGGTTTAAATTCTATGTACCAAGTGATTACAGCCCCATGTGAACCGGGCCAAGGAAGCAGGGATAGCACACCTACTGCTGCGAAAAACATGCGGAGATATTTAAAGAATGTAAGCACAGTTGGAACGTCAATTCTACCATCTGTCTTAATCGGATCATCTTCAACAAGATGGTACTACCCAACACCATTTTGAAGCCCTGATTTTATGTCAGTGCTGAGACCAAGACAAGGGGGTTAGGTATTTGATTTTAACAGATTTGAATGGCAGCTTCAAGATCTACCTACAGCATCTAGAACAGTTCTTACTTTAGCTCCCTTTAAACTTATCATGGCTTGTTGCACAAAACACGATTGTAGTCGAAACCAAATACAATATTCAGTATTTATAATGGAAATTAACATGTTAACCGTATTTACGCATGGGGTTTTTTATGTGTTTTTTTACTTTTATTTGTATTTATTATTCAAGACCTGCCACTGAAAAGTGAAATTCAGCATTGCAGGACCAGGTTAAAGTGAAATAAATAGCAGTGATGGGAGAAATATAGGTGAAAACAATGCTACCACTTGCTCCACCTAGTCTCCAAGGGCTTGTTTAACTTGACTAGATGGCTCATTACACCAACTCTACTCAAAGAGTGAGGATCACTACACACCAGAGGATAGCCAAGTTTAATTTTAATGGTCATACTGCTGAGAATGTGTCTTTTCCTTTGTAAATTTGTTTGACTTCAAGCCACTGGCCCCATGATTTACCTTTCACAAAACGCAACTCATGGTTCCAACAAGATCTGTGGTCATTCTGCACTTTTCTTATAGCACTTGATTTTACCATAGATTAAATTATCTCCAGCTTTAACCAAGTGCAAATTTTAGAATTAAATAAAACTTCTTCCCTTCTTCTTCCTGAGAAGGGTAGCTGTAAGAAATGAGAACATACTGAAAGTATGGAGATGACAACTGACTGATGCCCAAATTATTAAATTGTGGAGGTTGCTGTCAAATGAAAATTCAACCCACTTTCACAGAAACTGTTAATATTGATGTTAAGCCATCTATCTCCTTAAGCGGTTCCAGAAAATGTAAAAAATGTCACTGTGTGGGAGTAAATCCTGTATGGGAAATATGGTGAGTGCCAGAACCTCACACCATGAACTGTAAACACCATGCTCACAGTATGCAAGCATGACTCATTGAGCTATCTGTACAGATGAATTGCACTACTTCTGAAACGAGACGGAACACTATAGAACCTTAAAAGCACATAGCAACATCAAACATCACATTGAAACAGGAAATGCTTACTCAAGCAATATAGAAATTAATTATAGCGTAATCTAACCCATATGTCAGGCTAGTAATTTTTTTCCAGTGTTCTTGACTTCCTAACAATTCAAAGTACTGCTGCATCCTGAGTCTCACTGATAACTCAATGTACTTGCATTTGCCTTCAAAATTGCAAATATGAACACAAAGCAATACAAATTCTCTTTAGTTTTGAAAGGTAACAAGATCACAGACAGGCACACTTCAACCACCCTGACATCCACTGGAAAAGCAGGACGGCAAGATGCAGGCAATCCAGGAGACTCCTAGAGTGCATGGATGATAACTTCCTAACCCAGATAATAGTTACCCCTACTCAAGGGGATACAATAATGGACCTGATGATCACCAATGCAAGTGAGCTCATCAGTGATGTCAAGATTGGGGGCAGCCTGGGCTGCAGTGATTACGCACTGGTGAAGTCCTGAGGGATATGAGACAGGCGAGGAGTGTAGTAAGAACCCTAAATTTTAGGAAAGCGAACTTCCAGCTCTTCAAGGAGTTAGTCAGTAGCACCCCTGGGAAACAGTCCTCAGGGATAAGGGAGCAGTACAGAGCTGGCAAATACTTAAGGATGCTTTCCACAGAGCGCAAGAGTTCTCAGTCCCCAGATGCAGGAAATCGGGCAGGGAAGGGAAGAGATCAGCGTGGCCGAGTTGAGACCTTGCTGGTGAAACTGAAAAACAAGAGGGAATTGCACAGGCAGTGCAAGCAGGGACAGGGAACCTGGAAAGAGTATAGCAATGCTGCCTGGTTGTGTAGGGATGGGGTCAGAAAGGCCAAGGCAAAGCTGGAGCTGAAATTGGCAAGGGAAGCAAAGACTAAAAAAAAGGGCTTCTCTAGGCACGTCAACCAGAAAAGGAAGGTTAAAGAAAGCGTACCCCCACTGATGAACGAAAATGGTGACCTCCTATCAACACATGAGAAGAAGGCTGAGGTACTCAACAATTTTCTGTCTCAGTCTTCACTCTCAGCTGCTCTCTTCACCCCTCCAGGGTCAAGAAAAAACAAGATGGGGACAGGGGGGTAAAGTCCCTCCCACTGTAGGAAAAGATCAGGTTTGTGACCACCTGAGGAACCTGAACATATATAAGTCTATGGGATGTGACGAGATGCATCCCAGAGTCCTGAGGGAACTGGCTGATATAGTTGCAAAGATACTCTCCATAATATTTGAAAAGTCATGGCAGTCAGGGGAAGTCCCTGGTGACTGGAAGAAGGGGAACATTGTACCCGTTTTTAAAAAGGATAGAAAGCAGGACCGTGGGAACTACAGATCTGTCAGCCTCACCTCTGTGCCTGGGAAGATCATGGAACAGATCCTCCTAGAAGGTATGCTAAAGCACATGGAGGACAGGGAGGTGATTTGAGACAGCCAGAATGGCTTGTCCAAGAGCAAGTCCTGCCTGACCAACCTAGTGGCTTTCTATGATGGAGTGACCACATCAGTGGACACGGGAGAAGCAATGTATGTAATCTATCTGTAAACCCTTTGACACAGTCCCCCACAACATCCTTCTCTCTATATTTGAGGGATATGGATTTGATGGGAGGACTGTTCATATTGAACTGTTAAAATCCAGCAGGTCTTTTGGTCCGCTCTTTTTAATAGAAGACACATTACCAAAATGTACCTACTCCTGGCATCCTTTACTATCATATAATGTTGCTTATGACCTTCAAGAGGATCAGCCACGTGCTTTCAAGCAATTAATTACCATGTAAGCCTCTACTTTTTGTAACTATCTCAAACATAGAAATGTTTAGTTTTTTTTAAAAAAAGTGATTATGCCAATAATAAGCATTCTAGTGAAACAGCAGTACTCTGAGTAAGAGAAAGGTGCTTAAAACACAGGTTTTGTCACCAAATCTCCCACAGCATTTTTTTTCCTAGCAAACAAGTCTTTTCATTATTATGTGCCACCTCCAGCCTCCATAAGCAGGCATTACAGCACTTGCTCATCTTCTCTTAGTCAAAACAGTAGGATAGAAAAATAATGTATGTAGATATGTAGTACTACAGGAATATTTCTCTGTGCTTATTTTTTTAAATCATAGTTTTCCATGTACTTCATTCTCATTAGATTTGATACAGGCAGCATCAAATTCTAAATAGCAACAGTAAACCTCATGAATCATTTCGGCAAAACCTTCCTTGAAGTGACTTTGAAAAGACAACTTTTACCAGCTTTATCTTTGTCTTGTCTGACTTTGAAAACTGGCACCATCACGCACTTTGGTACATCCTCCCCCACATGTAAATGGAAACATACAGCTAACTTCCCACCTCTTGCAGTTTGAAACTTCAAAAAATAACCTTCCTAATATGTGCTTCTAATTAAATTTCAGTCCCTAACCACAGCTGCTGTGATTCATGTACACCCTGCAAGGTTCAGTGTTAATTAATGAGGGCTCTTTAAATTCTCTAAGCCAGGGTGTAGGAGGGAAATGGGGTGTATGCAAGACATGAGGATTTCTCACAGTTGGTTGTGGGGTGTTGTGATGCCCCTCTGGGAGGCAGCTCAATTACAGCATGCATCCAAACAAAAATGAAAAAGGAGGTGGAGAACTGGGAACAAAAGCCCACACAGTGTATTATTCATAAGCAAATATATAATTATGCAGTCTCGTGATTTAGGGATCTACAGTTTTAAAGAAAGATAGAAAAAATATGTCAGTATGTTGCTTTACAATGTTTTGGTTTGATATTCCTGTCTTCCTATGAAAATTTAGAGAAAAAGTGGAACATAGTCAACAGAACGCAGGAGCCTCCAGGCAATCCAGGGACAATTTCTGACAGGTACATACTCAGGTATTAATAAATTTTATGGAGTGTGGATTTCTACAAGCCCTCTAGGGATTCTGATTCAAGGCTGCAAATGAAAGGACCCAGTAGCTCAGCATCTCTGCAGATAAAGAACTTCAAGGTGAGATTCTAAAGCTTTGTTAAATAAGCAAAGCAGTCAGTCTGTTCCCATTCATGTGTTTTAAAGACAGGTAGATGAGTTTCTTAGGGGCATGGTTTAGTAAGTGGACAAGTATAGTTGGACTCGATGATCTCAGAGGTCTTTTCCAACGAGATGATTCTATGATAAATAATCATAATTCTTAGGTATTTGTGTTGCACACAGGCAGGCTGCTTGAGACACTACGATTCTGTCTTCAGCTCACTGACTGCCAGTCTAGAACACACCTCCTCACACAGGTTGTACAAAATATTGATCTGAGAAGGTTATAACTGGTTGGAGATGTGGATGAGCATTTGATCTTCGTCATTTCTCCTTCTGTTTTGAGTTGTTTTTTTTTCTCTCTAGTTGCAATATGTTGCCTCTCCAAAGCATCTTTCATCCTTTATGTGTGTTCTCAGCAGTAACAGCCTAGTATTAGAATCTGAAATAAAGTAGCCTATAGCTAAATGAAACCTCAGAGGGGAGGTTTAGAAGAACAGAGTGTAAATTCATGGGGAGGGATTTGGCCTAGGTTTTCACACTGCTGTCTCTTACAGAATATTCTTTGGTATATTTAACAGTCCTGAGTAGTCATGGCCTCAGTCTTTGTTTTACCCAAAGACTGATATTACAGGTGCGCTGAATACTACAGTCCCACAGGTGATAAGTGTAGTGCTTGTAGCTGGGTTGGAATTACGTCTTTCCCTGTCTTTCAAACTGGAGCTTGCAGTAAAGACATCAGCAAGCTATCCACAACCAATTACATATTTGATCCTCTGAGGACTTTAACTAATGATGGATAGATAATAACAATCAAAATGCAGTATTTTTTGCCTATTTTTAGAATCAAAGTAACAGAAAAATAAACCAATATCTATCCCCAGCTTACTGCTTACTGTTCCTTTGTTGCTGGTTTGAAAATCACAACCCAGGGATACTCAATTAATTTTTTCAATGAGTACGTACCAGATAATTCAATCATGACATCTTCAAGCCAACGGCTGGCTCTGCCTCTTCTGGGCTAATCTGAGCGGGGGACACACTGCAGCTGCTCACAGCATAAAAAAAGACAGACAAGAAGTCTGAAACCAGAGCTGCATGTTGTCATGGTCTAAGCAAAATTTATTCACTGCCTAGGTCTAGACCTGAGCTAACCTCAGGAGAATCCTTAGACAAACTACTTCAAAATTTCTTCCCTAGACAGAGGTGACTGCTCCGTAAATATCCCCAAAGAACTGGTTTTCCTTTCTGCAGAGACTCTTTCATGCTACAGGTTCTCAGCTCTGGTAAACATCTTTTGTATTTTAACACTTGCATCATACCTAATAAATTCAGAAAGTGCAGATATACTCCCACTAGAGCCTTTTTTATTACTAGGGATGGCAAATTGAAGTCAGCATGGTGTAAAACAGCACATTGGCTTCTTCTGTCTATTTCTCTGTCTCCAAAAGATGACAGCTATCAGCAATTCCTTCTTAGATAATTTTGCCATTAGCAACCACTCTACTTCCTCCAGAAGCAATTATAAACTGGCTACTTTGGTTTCTCTAAGATGCAAATGGTTTATTGATACTTAGACCTTAAAAGATGTGAGAAAAAGCTTTCACTTCTTTTCTCCAGATTACTCAGGACAAGGTACTCTCAGTCTGACCTCCTGGAAGAACACAATTTTTCTTTCAGATAGATTCGAGAAAGACTCCAAAAACCATGTCAAGACCAGTGATAGATAGAATTTCAGGTCTACGTGGTGATTCCCAAATATTATAGCAAGAAACATCTCTTTTAGCTGAAGTAGAGAAGGCCTAGTTTTGCAGAGACAAACCAGAAGGGCTTCAGTCAGATTCAGCTCTGTAATCTCACTTCCTAGACTTATGAAAATTTGATTTTTTTCCTATTTATCCCAGACTATAGGCTCATTACAAGATGGGTCTACTGTCCTCCAGAATCAGTCCCTAAATCCTGCTGCTATTCTTATCAGATTGTAATTTGAATGCATCCTTCTACCAGCCTCTATGTCCTCCCTGCCTTTTTTTTTTGCTACAGATCCACTGCCTTTCTAGCACTTGTTCATTTGTTTCTGAAAAGATAATCTTTTAACTCAGTTATTCATTTCAGAGCTACAAGGGTTATGGAAAGAAGATAAAGCTTATGCAGAGAGAAAATCAGATTCAAAGCATCAGATATGAGAAAACCTGCACAGGTTGGAGGTTTTGTTTTGTCTTCTTTCTTCTGATTCTCTGAAATACTTTTGGGTTTAGGTAGTTCAGCTAACTCAACGGAGAAGATGACTTGTGGCTTCATCTAGGTCTGTTTTGGGTTTTTTGTGCAAAGGCAAAAATCTTGCCTCCATAAGAGGCAAAAAATTCACAGAGGTGAGTTTTCTCACAAGTTATTCTGAGAACATACAAGACTGATGGAAGCAGTGTAACCCCTGGTAGTAATCTTTGTGATTACTATCACTGCTAGTCCCAGAAAATTCTGCAACAGATTCAAGGTTTATCACAAAATGCTAAAATCTTTGGCCAGAATTAGAGAAAGTTGCTCTACCATAAACTGCAAAGTACCAATTCTGTCACTTCCTTTAGGGCCACAAATATAGTATTTCACAATGCTGGGATTTATTTCAAATAAACCTGAGTATATAACTCTGCACTCCTATATGCTTACCCACAGCACTCAGCAGCAAAATAGAAGAAAGCTTTCCCCGGCCCCACAACATCCCTTTGGTGTCACATAGCTTTTTTCAATATGGAGGGGAAATAACAGCAACTCTGGTAGTTTTTTTTTTCTTTTGAGGTAATGAAGCTGATGAACAGCAAATTCCCAGGTAACAGACCCCAGGCAAACACTCTATTATCCCTCAGGAAAAAGACAACGAAGAACTGACTGCTCTCTCTATATAGAAATTATTCCACCTTTAAAGACATGTTAGAGTATCCTATGCCATATTTCATCCAGCCAAGAAGTTTTCAGGACGCAAGATTGCTCTCTGTTTTTCCCTAGGGATATGTCCCTCCCACCTTATGTGATCAAATGGCTTCTACAGAGGGAAACAAAACCTTCTTCCATCAGAGAGGTCTCCAGAAAATCCTAGAAATTGATGTAACACTTGTTTGAAGATAACTGTTAAAAAGAATGTGTGCCATTCTTTCAACACTCTCCACAGTGCTGTGAAATAAAAAATAACTGTATGACTGAAAACTCACAGAGAAAAGTCAATGTGTAAAAAGAGAATTGAAACCTTGGCCTCCCCAGAAAAATGCCAAGAGATAATGAGTTTGTTTGTTTTTTTCTGGAATGCTATCATTATAATTTTTATATTTGGACAAAGGATGGCAGAAGCAATGTAAAGACTACCTAAGCAACAGAGCAGTTGGCTTTCCACCTCAAATCAGTAATGGCACTTCTTTATTCAGACTTGAGATTATAACATATAGAAGACATTTATGACAAAGTGGGATTAAGATCTAACAAATCAAAACCTCCTTCCTAGATATCAAAATGAACAAGGCCACACTACCATGTGCAAAAACATTAAAAAGAGAAGAATAACCTCTTCTAACCTTTAGTCTTAATGTTACATTAATGGATGCAGAATCAAGAAGAGTTATGGCTTCATCTCATTAGCTTTTTTTGCTCCCAAAATACAATGAGTTGTAATTTTATGAAATTTCCACTTTTGGAACACCAAAAAAATGTACACACAAAAAATGCAGGTTTTAGTTCTGTAATCAATATTTTATAAAGGTAACAGTACAACACCTTCAGTGCAACACCCTTTAAGAACTGAATATTGCCCATTTATAATCTTTAGTCATAAGGAGGTGCAAAACTTCGCAATACAGCCTCTGCAACTGTTGATGATTATAATGATAATGCAGCCTTTTTCCCCTAGAGGTTTTGAAGGCAGCAACCACCAAAGTTAGCTGGTCCATAAGCATTCCAAATAATTTGCTTCTCACTTGCTAGTGACTTAGAAATAAATATATACCTACACACACACACATATATATAGTGTGTGCCTGATGCATATTTTTATTTACAGTGCTATTCCCCAGGCCTTAGTCTATGCAGACAACCCTTCATAGGTTGAAAAACACTAGTTTTACATTCCAATCTCAGCTCTTTCTCCTAGGTTTTCATAACTTCACATAGGTTAAATTATGCTGATAAATGAGCAATTCAAAATCCTCTCACTTATCACTCAGGCCCCTAATATCTATGTACAGATTGTTAAAAAAAAAATCCTTTCAGATTCTTTGTTGAGAACAAAATTAATCAAATCAATAACTAGAGTTTGACTGAAATTAACATTAATTTACTTTACTGAAAGCTATGCAAATCTTAACAATCTTCTCACCCCTTAGAAATAAGATCATTATTCCACCAAGCCACCTTTTACAAAAGTAGCTGTTTCATTCACAAGGCAGGAAAAAATTGAGAAAAATAATTTTAACTTTCTTCCTCTTCAGCTACTCAGTTTCTTCTGCGTAGTCCAAAGAGATGCCATGAAACAATGTTTTAACTGTGACTTTTGTAATTACTCAGCAAGCTTTTGCCCAGCAATACCTAGAAAGGGTTCAGAAGTAAAATTTTGCTTCTCAAGTTCTGAAAGACTATGCAGTCTTCTATTGTTTGTCTGGCAGCTGAAGAACACATTTTCCATTCTTTTTAACATATTTACCTAAAAATATTGAATGTTTGTCTCTTGGTTTTTTTGGACATCTCTTCACAAGCCTATCTTTCTAGTGGGCTTTGCACAGGAATATCTGGTGTAAATTTTTGTTCTGGTTAACTGAATGAATGTTTAAAATGTTGTACCGTAGTCACTTTGAGGAATATAACAGCTAACCACATTTTGTTATATCACAAAACAGTCTTTTAGTCAGAGTTTTCACACACTCCTGATCTTACAGCTATCTAAAGTGCTGCCTGGTCTTTATTTTTCAATCTTGAACTGTGAAAAATCTGTTATCGCTTCCATCACTTCTGATTGTTTCATAGTAATTTCCATTTCTGTCAAATATCATACAGAAATATTGTCCACCCCAGACATATGCCATGTTCTCTGCCAGGAGATATAGGTTATCTAGTATACTAGAAGCCTTGCAGAAGATGTTGTATTTGGTGAGCTAGTGATCTTGACTGGGCCATGTTTGCTCTGTTGAGCCTTTTACTTAGGGCTTGAGAAAATGCATGTGGGGTCCACCCAGTGCTGCACAAAAAGAGGGTTCCCAGAAGCTGAAGGAATGTATATTTATTCACCACCTATATTCCTCTTTTTACTCTATCTTATTGAAATGGTTATTTTATTTAAGCATTTGTTGTCTGCTCTGGTGTTCTTATTGAGATCTGGATAGAGCCTTGCTTCTCCAACCTCACTCCCCGTCTCTGATGCAGAACATCTTGCGAGTTCAAGGGACCCAAAACCTCACTGGATTAAAACACATACTTTACCAAGTACTTTTATCTTCACCTACAAGGTAAGCAAATACTCCTCTAAAAGATCTATTTGTTTGTTCTACTAGGAGAATACTTCATTAATTCATGTATCAAATACTTAAAAACTTAAAAATATGGTCTGGGAAAGCACACTATTAATCAATAAACACTGGATTGATTGATATAAGCTAAATGCATTGCAGCATCAATTGGCATTCATTTCATAGTTACGTTATTTGTTATCTGTTATTGTTCAGGCAATGGTTCTTAGGCAGTACCTGTAACTATATATGAGTTACTGCCAGTATGTCAGAGGGTCCTGTGCCACATATGGCCTGTGAGGTGTCCTGGAGGAAGAGTGGGTGCTCCACAGCATGGAGGGGTTCAAAGTGACACCCTAACTTGTTCATTTACTTTCAGCATATTTTGAAATATTACAGCTCACATATACCTGATTAAGTGAATTTATGGGTTATATTATCTAGGCCTAAAATTTTGAAATTATCAAGAAAATTATTTAAAATATTAATTTTCATCCATGTTCTTAATAATGAACCTTGCCTTAAATGTATACTGTACCTTGGGATATTAACGAATGATAGTACAAAGCCACCACAATTAGCAAGACATTTAAAACTAAGCATACAGAACAGAAAGACAAACTTCTAAATGTTTTTCAAAGGTTTAAACTCATGCAATATTCAAACCAGTGCTTCACAACATTCAGTGACAACTGCTTAGTAGTAAGAGGTTTTTTACTGAAAAGCAAAAGGAAAAAAGCCTCATACCACTGAGGATACACTTGCTCCTCCTGCCACGGTAAAAATGGTTGGAATAACACATGGAAAACAACATGGTGACAAACTAAAATGCTTTCCTTTGTCACGAAATAGTGTTGGGACATGCATAGCAAACATTGGTGAAAATTTGAAGAAACAAGTATTTAAACAAATTAGACAGTGTGGGAGGTTTGCTCTGCATTTAGATGAAAGTACAGATGTTTCTAACATGTATTATCTTAGGGCATTGACCACATTCTGTTTCAACAACAAATTACAGGAAGCACTTTTTTTAAGAGCTACTAAAGAAAAGTTATACTGGATAATATATATTATATTTTCAACAGTAAATGACTTCTTTAATAAAATCAATGTTTTATAGAAAAACTGCTCAAGTGTAATCACTCACAGTGTGGATGCTTTGACTGGAATAGAAAGAATGGATTCCCAGGGAAGACTGCAAAGGTAGCACCACACATGAAATCCATTCACCACATCACTCACTGGCAAGCTATTTCAGTAAAGACGACGGAGCCAGAAGTGCTCTAAGTGCTCCAGGATGTTATTGATATGGTTCATTTTTTAAAAACAAGACTTTAAAACAAGACTTTTAGAACACTTTGTAATGAGATTGGGCAGGGAGGGACTGTGAAAATCTTATGTACCACATAGAAGTTTGCTGGTTATCTTGTACACTACCTAGCAGATATGTTGAAAAAAAAAATACCCACTTAACCTGCCCCTTCAAAGTAGAGATGAGAGTTTAAAAATTAGTGCAAAAAGCTTTACTGCTTTGTAAATAAATTAAATAATAATTTTAACTGTTGTTTGTCATCTTTATCTCATTCTTTTTAAATTTCTTTTAATGTGTATGTTTTATAATATACACAATATATTAGTACAATAGTGCATATATATGACTTATGAATAAATAAATACACATATACGGGGATCAAAAAAGTTTGGAGGTCATTGTTGTAGTGTAGGTAGGTCAGCAGTTAGAGAGAGGCATACAATCCAAAGCATGGTATAGGATAAAGAGTGGTTAATAAATTAAAAATGACACATAAAAATGCCAAAAAAGGCAGAACTAGGGAATAGTACCTTGCAGACAGCCCATATGAAATAGTTGATCAACCTGGTAGAGCAGTTGGCAAAGATCAAATTGTGACATAGCTGAGAGAGAAGAACGGTTAAAAGAGGAGCAGGAGTAGGCTATGGCATGTGTTTTATGCGCTTGGAATCACAGATATTCATACATCAACTGTGAAATGCAGCTAAAGCTGTGTTGCTTGTGATGAAATGCTGCTGAAGTGCATTTCTAGGAATGTCCTTTCCTTATATGACATGATGGCTTTATCTCGGCGTATAAACATTGCAGCTGCTGAAGGGAAAAATAAAAAGAATCTCCTTCTTTCTGAGCAGTTGGAATCATATTTTTAAAGTATACCATTGCCTTTTTGGTAGGTCTTTGTGAGAGAAGTAAAGAATGATGATTGAGCTTTAAAACCCTTCCTTCTAAACTGGAGAATTTCATCATTAAATCTATCAATCAAAGTTCCACTCATCATCCATCCTATACTTGTGGTAATACTTATTACCAGAGATGGGAAGCTGCCACATTCCTGCCTCATACCTAAACCTTGTTTGTTAAGAACCACAACAGTAACTTACATACAATCGACCCCCTTACCACACTAAATGCAGCCTTATTCACCTTGCCCTTGATGACCTTCCTCTTAATTTGAGCACAAGAAAAAGACTAAAGGAAATTAAGAACTGAATATTCTAAAAGAACAGAAGAAAAGAATTAATCCTTTCTGCTGTGTTATACTTCTAGCAGACATCTGGAAGGTTAAAGTCTCCCACAAGAATGAGGGCCAGTGAGCATGAGACTTCTCCCAGTTGTTCTTAGAAGAGCTCATCAGTTTCCTTGTCCTGGCTGGGCAGCCAATAACAGACTCCCACCACTATGTCTGACTTACTGTGGGTTCCACTGATTTTAACCCACAAGCACTCACCCCTATCGTTAGCATATTTTAGATCTACACAATCAAAACTTTCTCTAACATAGAGGGCAACCCCACCGCCTCTCTTTCCCAGCCTATCCTGCCTGATCATTCTCTTTGCTATCTTCTAGGTCTTTTAGAGACACAGTACTAAGCCAATCCCATTACCTGCTTCTAGGTTGTTTCTTGTAATTTCTTAAAGCATGGTTTGATTAACAGGAGCATAGGTTCTAAAGGCAGAAAGGAGTCATGTAGATACATATGGTCCAGTTCTCCCTCTTTTACAAGTTTCTTCCCCTTGGTATTGTTTGGTATTTAGTATTCAAACATCAAAACACTGGCTTGCTCCAAACTCTATTCCACCTTTTAATGCATCCAAGGATCAGAGGAGACAACATTCCTCTCTGAAATAAAATGAAAGCATAATACTCCAGCTTGCACCTTTGGTCCATTCCTCACAGCTAAATATACTTCTTCTACTCCACTCAGTGTTTGCATTCTTCAGAGAAGTCGATTGCAAGTTAACAGTCAACATTTACAGGGTGTTAGTAGACAGAGCTTTCTGAAGGATGACAACCCTGCTCTTCAAACATGAAACAACACATGCCAAATATTATGATGGTGTAGTTGTAGGTAAATCTGACATTAAGTAGCTATTAGACTGACATGAGATTAACAAGCACCTACTGGAAACATGGTTATCTCACTGGTGTACTCCCTTGACTTTTCTCCAACGTATATACACCTTTGTGAACACCACAAGAACCTATCAGTTGAATTATGTTAAACCTTTTCTTGTAAATGCCTAATAGCTATTTGAAGTGACTCTATTAGTTAAATTTCCCTGTTCAGTATTCAGCACATTAAAATTTCTATTTCATGATTTGTTCATTAATGGCATTATAATAACTCAGCACCTCATCAGCTGCTAGAAACAAGCATATTTTTAACTAAATAATAAATAATTCATAAAAATTCATAATTAATAAATCAGAGAGCAGAAAGATCAATTGTGTATGCTGTATGAAAAAGATGTTCCATTAAGGCATCAATGGTGCTGTTGGTTGGAATATTAAAGAAGAGAGAAGAGCTGTATATTGGTGGCAATGTAATGTCTTCAGTCCAGTCTGTTCTTGTATCAGATTCTGCTTCAGTTTTATTACATTACTTATACTGGTTCAAAACTATCTTTCTGTTAGATTTTGGCTACTTACATTTCAACCTGAACTCAGTCTAGCCTTCTGGCCAGCTTGTACACAGTACTTAGCCCTCTTGCAGATCTCTGAGCAAAAGGTTTCTGCACGATCTATTCAAATGTTAATATGTCTGAAATGGAGATCCTCAATTTGCGTCCCCAAATATTTCCTTTCACTATCACTAAAGATTTCGTCCCGCATCCTCTCTTATCACTTATAGAATTGTAACAGAACCAAGTGTTCCTTCTACTTTCTCTAGCTATGCCTAAATTGGGCTGCTTCCTTATCTATAGCTCGTTTGGAAGCACTCCTGCCACTTCCTTTTGGACTACTATTAAAATAGCCTTTCCTTCTAAGTTAATATTTCCCTCCAAGTTTCACCTCTAGGGTTCCAAAGCTTGTCCCATTTATTCTATCTCATACCTGACATTACTACTGCTCTATTCCATTCCTCCACTTCCAATGCCACTTATTACTGTTTTATTATGTTTCTCTTACATATAACTTGGTCTTGTCTGACGTCCCAAAACACAAAGAATGTACCTAATTTCTACCGTTAGGAGTACTGCTAATAGAAGCAGGTCATTAGCTGACTAAAGGAGGTACTAAATAAGTCTCCCATCCACTATGACAATTAACTGTATTAAATTCTGAATGTACAGAATATTGTATAAGATGTTAGCAAAAGCCAACATTCTTATGCCAGAGGAATTCAATTCTACCATCCTGTTCCTAAAAGGAAACTAATTGGCTAAAGTATTCTTTTTCACCATCCAATAGGTAGGTAAACAGTCTTATCATGTGCAGCATTGTAGCTCTTTTCACTCCCCAAACCCTGAGATTTTTGTATACTACAGATACAAGAGTCCATCAATGATATGCAGGCATCCCATGGATAATATATGACAGTTTTTCAATAGACAGCAACACAACATGAAGTAATTCAGGGCAGGAAGTGAAGAAAATTCCTTTAATTGAATTTAGAGAGATATTACTTCCAGGCACAGATGTACTAGGATACCAAAAGTAATATCCTTTTATCTTGACCATCAATTTTGAATGACAACACGTGGACAAGTAGGTCAGCTGAAATGGCAGTATAATACCTGTAACCTATATTTCCTTTACCTTACATCAACCTACCTTTCCATCCTTCTATTCTCTCTGCTACTAATGTGGAGGGGAAAAAGAATTTCTTATTGCAATTCTGAAAGACTTCAGTAATTAAACTTAAGTAAAATACAATAATATTTTACAGGGTTATCTTTGTCATCAAGGAAACTTCAGAAAAAAACCCCACAAAAACTAAAAGATATGTCTCTAATGTGTGAACAATGATTAGTCAATGCAATAAAGATTCTGGCCTTGATTCTTCTGACTGATTGCACAAGACTTAACCGATTAAATATTTAATTGCTGTCTTTCTTGGCTTCTGTACATCTGTATCTCACCTTGAAGCCACTTGGTTTTGTACCACAGTAAAATTAAGTCCCTATGACTGTTCATTTTCTCATCTTTCACTTTCTACAACAATGTGGTCTAAAAGTGTTTATTTTTTTTTTAACTGCAGGGCCAGTAGTCTCTTCAAAGTATCTTGATTAGTATATCTTCAGGTTCCATCACTGACATAACCACAGCATGAAGATACTACCAACTATGATCACCAGCACAGTTCTAAGAACAAGCCTTTGAGACATTCAAGTTGCTTCTTAATCTTCTGAGGTGTAACATCATCAGTTCTCTGTATTTTAGTAAGGCTTTTGATACTGTCCCTCAAAGCATCCTTCCAGACAAGTTGTTTTCCTGTGGTATGAGCAAGTTCATGTTGCATTGGGTGAAAAACTGGCTGAAGGGCAGGACTCAAAATATTGTTGTGAATGAGGATACTTCTGGCTGGTGACCAGTCACCAGTAGTGTTCCTCAGGGCTCAATTCTAGGGCCAGTTCCGTTCAATATATCTGTCAATGATGTGAATGCATAAGTTGAATGCACGATTAGTAAGTCTGAAGATAATACCAAACTGGGAGGTACCGTTGACTCTCCTGAAGAACAAGAGGCCTTGTAGAGGCATCTAGACAGATTGGAGCACTGGGCAATCATTAACGACATGAAATTTAACAACTCTATATGCCAGATTCTGCACCTGGGACGGACTAACACCAGACACAAGTATAAAATGGAAAAGGAGTGGCTGGAAATCAGCCCTGCACAAAGGGATGCTGGTATGTTGGTGTGGCCTCACCTTGAGTACTGTGTGTAGTTATAGGTCCCATAACTGAAGGACGATGTGAAGGTCCTCAAACGTGTCCAGAGGAAGGCAACAAAGCTGGTGAAAGGACTGGAAGGTATGTCATATGGGAAATGGTTAAAGACTTTGGTTTTGTTTAATTTGGAGAAAATGAAGCTCAGAGGTGACCTCATTGCTCTCTACAGCTTTCTGAGGAGGTGAAGTGGAGAGAGAGGTACTGATCTCTTCCACTGGGTACCTTCCAAATGAAAATATTCTATTCTATCTGACATGAGAAAAGAGGGAATTTGGAGAAAATCATCATTGTCCTTGCCTATTCTACAATTCCTCTAATTATCCAGTGCTGTCAAGCTACTCATCACTGTCCCCACCTCCTGTGTGGAATCAGACTTCCTCAAAGTTAATATGACTAAAGTTTAGTAAAAGTAATTTTTTAGGAGCCTGGAGATTAGTTACAAGAAAGTGTATCAGAGCTGCCAGACTCAAGTCACATTCCTGTTCAGATTACTGGGAGACAGCTAATGGACAACACTCATGGAAATATTTATGTTCCTGTGGTATTGTCACCAATAGCAGAGGTGAGGTGACTATGAAATTAAACACTTCAGACTTTGCCTTTTATCTTACAAAAATGGTGAAAAATTCCTTAATCATCTCTAAGCACTACTACCCTATATTACAAATATAAAGAATATAGGTGTCAACTTGACAAGAAAGTTGGCATTAACTGTTATTTCTTTACATTTGTAGCAGATCTGTCATTTTGCATAACTGTTATTGCTTTTTATTTCTAGTTTCATTGAACACTAAATATCCTATCCTTCTGATTTGCAAAATACTAATCTAGAGGCAAATAACACAACGGGAGCCAAAGAACTGGTAAGGTAGCAGTAAAACTATTTCTCTTTAACTGTTTAACAGTATCGAGAATGAGGGTTTTAAACCATTAGAAATATCAGTATGTACTGGTCTTTGGTTTGTTTGTTTCATTTTCCTTAGAACTTGAGGAAATAAGCTCATTATGGTTCTGTCATACACATCTCTTTCCCTCCTTGCAACTCTTCTTTCATGTTTTCAAAGTTCCAGCTGACATCTGCATTTTTCTTATCTTTGCCATATCTACATTATATTGTAAAATCCTTCAGGCTGCAAAGGCAGCTGATTCATTGCTAAAATCTTGTCTACGACTCGCTTTCTCTTCAGCTTCTCTTCAGTATTTTGAACAAAATATAAACACCCTAAGTAAATTACTTAATCCATGAAAAAACCTGGAACAAGCTACCTGCCTAGGAGTTACATTGGATAGTTTTTCTTTAAAGTAGTTTTTTTAAATGTCTTCTGGAGAGTATGAAAACAGATGGGATACAAGTAACTGTAGTTCCCGGTCAAGCGTTGGCAACTCCTGAGTGCTTCAAGAGATGCTTATTGGAATTGCAGGGGCATGCAGAACATGTCATGTGATCTATTAACTCCTCTTTCTTCTGAGATACAAGATCTCTTCATGGAGGCATACATCAAGACTTTCCTTTCTTCCTTCAGTCCTTACTTGTGTGACACTTCTTTTCATATTCTTCCCCCCTTCCTGCTTTTATACTTATCAAAATTTATTCTTGATTTCCTGCTTACAAACACTGGATTGAAACAAGAATATTCCAATTAAGTGTTTATGTACATGAGCCATTCCCTTCTATTGGCTGTAGTGAGAACAGTCCAACTGTCTCATGCTGCACACAGCTAAACAACTGAGCACAATCTCCTTTTGATCAGGGGCTGACATCTTTGAAATGAAAGGCTCAGAGAAATTCTGAGTGACACTACGTAACAATATGGTAACAAGGTGGTGACTGCTACTGAGATGATCTTTACGGCGATTTTTGACTGGGTCTTCCTACACGTTGCAGAAATACACAAATTCAGTTTCATAGCCGCAAGTTTGAACATTTATGAAATGATGAGTTGTTAATTTTACACAGAGTTAATAACTTTTAGAAGTGCACTGTATTTACAGCAGTGTGCACATACTCTCAGTAGGTACCTCTCAGTATATAATCAGTATAAACTTCTTGCAACAGTAAACATTGCTTGTAATCCTGTCTTCAATACAAGCTACTTGCAGGATTACATGTGATGAATAGGAACTACTGAGTAGAGCAGGCATTTCACATCATGCAAATGTCATAAGCAAATGTCACCTGGAGGTTTCTAAGACTTTGCTAGATAGAGTCAAACCGACATGATTCTGGTAGCAGTCCTGTTCTGATTAGGAGGTTGGAATAAAACTTTTTTAACCACTCTATTTCATTCTCTTTTGAGTTCATAGGATCTCATAACACTAACTAGGAAAAATTTTATCACATCAAAGCAGCCTTCTCTGTCTAGTTTCTGCCTTCCATCCCAAACCATCACAATACTACAGTAGATTTATGGCAGGAATTCATCCTCAAATGGAAGAAATGAAACAGTATTTTTAGTGATGGATAAATTTTGCTTACTGAAAATATGGTGCTCCATGTTTATGGCTAAGAACATCTTTTCACAGGCTGAGCTAGTAAGAACCTCTGCTTAGTTCACAGTTTTAAAAACAATAATTCTGTTCCACCAGAAAAAAATCGTAAGTTATGTACAATATTTATTCTGGAGTCAAACTAAGCACTGTAGTGTCTTGGTGATTGCCAAAGGAAAAATACAAGAATATTGACTGGTTTCAGTGTTGGTTAGCTCTTGAGACAAGACCTTATCATTATTTGTAACACTAATGTCAAAGACCAAGGAAAAAAGTATTCTTTCTCATTATCTTTTGCCTAAAGTCAGTATCTGCCAATTTAGCCCATTCCCAACCAATAATCATCTCTTCCTAGCCTTACACCACAGTGGTGATGGCATCTTTCACATTTCTTTTACAGTTCTAGGACCCTTAATGAAAAACAGTGCCTATTAATTGAGATGTGGTCTATATATCCATATTTGCTGTATCATGTTTCCCCTGCCATATTCTATGAATTTTTCCTCCTGCACCACATAGTCCTTATTAGGATTTTGACCTGAACAGAATGATTCAGATGCAACCCACAGATGGAGACAGAACCACATAACTAAAAGTTAGAGACTTTAGTAATGAAATCTCACCAATGTAATATAGAAATAGAATGCAATAAGATCACTGTTGCTATTTAATGTAACATTTCATTGGGTACAGGAGAAGCAATTAGACTGTTGAAAATTGTGCTAACATCCCTCAATTCAATATTGACCACCACCAGCAATGCAAGATGTGATTTATAATTAATATTGTATGTGATCCCTGTAATAAAGCAGAAAAGAACTGAGAAGAAACTGGAGGAGAGATAGATACATGAGGTGGTAGTGTTGTGGGCTTGTTTGACAAAACAAAACACTTCCACAGAATTGACCAGCTACATCTGTCCTTTACTCCTTGTGGCAACAAAATAGTTTCAGTTTTGATAAAATGTCACTGGTATACATACACATGACCTAATTCACAACTTCTTTAATACGAACACATTAAGAAACATTAGAGAACTCATTATATTAATTATTTCCAGCAAAGCTGCCAGGAAAGGGATTCTGGACATTAAAAAATGTGTGAGAATGTGTTATGAGATGGAGTTCAGAGTACTATGCAAGAAAAAAACCCAAAACAGTTAAGATATTTGCAGCTTCTAGTTCAAATTTATACTGCCTTTATATATCACCATAATTAAGTCAAACCAAACCAAAAGCCTTGACCCAGGCAAAACATTAATAAATATACAACATCTGAATAATAAAAGTGCCAACAGCAACAACAGAAGTTGATCAAGGCCTTTCAAGCGGCAATGCCTTGATGTAATACTTGATCCCAGGTATTCATCCTGTAAAACATAAAGAATCTTGCTATTGAAAGGCTTTTGAAAAGCATACATAGTACAAGCAGTAGAATTTCCACTGAAGTATTTTAAAATTAAAGGGAACCAAGATAAACCTAATTTTTAAAAAAACCTCTAAATGACTAATTTGTTATGCAAGAGAGGGACAAAATACCAAGAGTCAATTATAGAGAAACCAGAAAACAACAGAAAAAACCAATTTGTTTAAGATTCACCCAAGATGTTTGTAGCAGCTTTGGACATAAGCGGATAACATAACTAGGAAGGATTCAGGTCACAGTGAAGGCAAGATACCCAGGCTGAGACACACATCTATGAAAGACTATCTATGGCCACTCTGCTCCAAACCTTTCTAAAGGTCTCTACATTAATCGGTCTTTATATTTACACTCATAAATAACTGAGTAGCAGTCCTTCTGCAGCCAGATCTTGTATAGACACTTTCTCCCTGTGGAGTGAAATATTTATTTCGAACAGCTTCAATGCATTTCTTCCATCTGAAATAAATATGAGCAACTCTGAAAGGAGAAAGTTTGAAAGTTTCAAACAGAATTCATTCAGTGACATAAGACAAACAGTTCTATCAGATTATGAGTCTCAATTTACAATGCCATTGAAGCTAGTTATGGGACAGCTAACACCTGATTTCATAAATACCATACATACAACTAAGGGACAATGAAGCATGGGAGGGCACATGCAGACATGGAAGTGTATATAAACATCCATTCATATCCATTGCCTCCAGAACATCAGGGCCTTTCCTGGAAGACTTTAGAATAAAAATTGAAAATACTTGCTTGTAGTATCTCTATTGATGGACAACGTTAAATGCATGTTACTATACAATTATTTATCTTGCTCCTATAAAAAGTACATAAGCATTAGCGAAAATTTAGCCCTGGGGGGACATCTATTTCAGTTCATCATGGTAATTACAGTCATAGTTCCTATTTCTTCACTCACAGACCACTCTGTTCTGAGGGAATTGCAAGAAAACCACAACCAGTTATCCCTCCCTTGGGAATGCCAGTTTCTAACTGAGCTCTAGATTTTAGTGTAAGTTACCTTTCCTCACAGTCTTTTCAGACCTTGGCTAATATGAATAACAATCTAGGAAAGTCATCCGAAAACTGGTTGTGTTTGTGGTGACAATTTTTTACATACTACATACAAGCTGTTGTCCGCCTCAGCCATTTGGTCTCTTATATGCACTATACGCAGCCAGACCCCAAAGGAGTTAAGTGCCATTAACCGTATAATGAAAGCTAGAAGTGGGACCTGGGAATCAGAAAGACATTAAATGCCACAGACTTTTCATCCGTAACTGGGGCTTTGTATCATTCCCACTGTAGCTAGCAGCAAAGTTGACAATGATTTCAAAAGTACAGGAGTTGGGACTATTACTGGTAGTAATAGCACGCAGAATTGGAAAATAAAGGATGGAGAGGAGACCTCAGAGGCGACTTTCTCAAATGTGGTTCACTCTCATCACTTTCTGATTTTGTAAGGCTCACAGAAACGTAAAATTGTGGGCCTTTTCCCTGTCAGCAAGCAGCTCCCAAATTCTCTGAGCTTTCCTGTTCTTATACCCTAAGAAGGAAAGAATGTAACTTTTGTTTTCAATGTTTCTGCTTCGGGAATAAGCTTTTTCAGGAATATCTGTGTATGTTTTGTCATTTAATGATTAAATGAATGTTTGATGACAAAAGTTTAATAGAAGTATAGCAATTCTTTGTATTTAGAGATCATCTTTTGCCAAACATCTCAAAGCACTCTATGAATATTCATAACATGAGCCTTTTAATTGTATTTTGAAGGAGGCATCAGTTCTATTTTGCAAAACTGGAAACTGCAGCACAGAAAAAAAAAAATAAGACCTTCCCAGGCAATACATTCAAAACTATAAACAAATCTTCTAATTCCTGAGTTTTATGTTTAATTACCAACCCATTGTTCACTGACACATCAAATAGTTACAGCTCTGCATCACCTCTTCTTAGAAAGGTTGCACTGCAGTAATTCAACCAAGCAGCACTGAAACATCATAATGTTCCCTCCTTAACCTTTCCCTTCTGCCTGCCTGCCACTGATTCATACATAAGCTATTGATGTCTCTTTCTGCCTTTTGGCCTCCTGCTTGACAAGCTGATGTAACCCATGATTTTTAGCAGATAGACTGACAAGAAACAATGGGAAGGATCAAATATGCTCACCCATATTTAATTAGCCTTCGACATGACTGCTTCATGTGAGAGCAAGGAATGATCAGAAACATCAAACAGAACTAAAGCCTCAAAATATATCTTCATTCTTAATTTACTGCAGCCATTGGCATGAAGGCTACTGTAGTGAGGACCAGCCCTGCACTTATGGGTGAGAATAGAATTTCAGAAGCTAGAAATAAGCAAATATAGGTGGTCTATTATTCTAAAAGAGTAAGTTTCCCCAGCTCATTGCTTTTTCACAACTTTATATCTTATAGCGTCAAATAACTTTACTTCTTATACCACAGTTCAAAACTGCGACAGATGCCCAGAAGAACACCCTGCCAAACAATGGCAACAATGGGTCAGTTCAGGAATGCTCACTGACAGTCCTTGAACTCTGTCCACTAAAGCTCAGGGCATTCCTCAAGATAAAAAGGAGCAGAACTTAAATACCACACTAGGTCACTGAGATAAATAATAAGACTTGCCAGTGAAAACTCCAGTTCTTGGTGAATACACAACCTGTTTCTAAGTTGGTCTAGAGAACAGATCAATGCCCAAAATGTTTCTGTGTTAAGGCTCTTGTTCAGTTTTCCTTGTACTCTGGTAGTATATAAGCCCTTCACTAATTTTTCGCATTAGAAATAGATTTCCAGCATGACTGGGATGGTGATTTGCCTGATATTTGCAGACAAAGGACACGGTGCTTTGGATAATTTTCAAACAACTTCGCCTCCTCCCATTTTGATTAGTCTTAATTTACTTCTGCCCCCCCCCCAACTCTTTTTATTCCCCCACCATAACCATATTGGTTTTGACTAGGTGCTGATGATGGAGAGCATACATCTATGTATTCCAGAGAGACAATTTCACTTCAGGTAACAAAAAGACATTCACTAATTTCTCTCTTGAGTGGGTATTGGATATTTTCCAAGGCTCTAAGAAAGCCTTGTTAACTACTTCTACAGCATACAACTGTTACAAAGCTTCAATTTAGAGTTCAAGGAATTTTTATTAACCAAATTAGGCAATTCTTCCATCAGTTGGCACAATCTGCCAGCAAGAACTACAGAGTACTTTTCTCCTGCACACCTCTTGTTCCAAGATTTGATGTAATAGCTGGCATTGTCTCCTTGTCTTTCATGTCTGCCAGCCACGAAAATGGTGCACACATGGTACCCTTCCCCCACCATCACAGTCCACCTGCCACAGCACAAGACTACTGTGGTGCATGGCTGCAGATACCAACACACCGAAACCAACCCTGACGAAACAAGGCCAGTGTGAGTACTGCTGTTCAGGAAGCGATTGCTAATCTCAGAGCAAGGTGGAAGCAAGCAACCAAGCCAGCTGCTCCCTGAGGTATCCTCCAGGGCACAGCCACTTCTACACATACACCCAGGATGCTCAATTTGAAGGAGCCACAGCACAGTCCCTGACAGCGCTGCTTGAACACACATCACTGATGTCTGTTCTATATTTGCCTGTCCTCAGCTCGCTGAAGTCATGCATGGCATTCAGGAAGCCAGCTGGATATTTCTTACTGACTTCAGTTGGATCGGAATCGTGCCCCCACTGAGCAGTACTGTAGTGGCAGCCTGTGGCAGAGCAGTGACAGGAGAGCTTTCAGCTGAGATAGTGAAGCGTCATGTATGACATGGAAAGGTGACCCAGGAGTGTACTGGGAGCTTTAGCTCTGTGTCTGTCTGTGAGGATTGAGGCACAGTTTGAGTGATGGGCTACAGCAGCCAGCCTGCAAACAGCTCACATGTTTAAGCAATCAAGAAACATTTATCTACTTAAATAATCACTGGCACCCAAGGATGCCCCTCAGTGAGGGTAAATACATCCTTACTGGCAGGTTCTAGATAGGGTAACTGATGTACCATGAAGACAGGAGCTAACTCACTGCTTGTGCAAGGCAAGGATATTGTGTTGTTAACCCAGACATGCAATTCCTGTTGCCTTAACTGATTCATTAAAGACTAACTTGGAAGAGGGATTGTGATCTAACTTGGATTCTATAAAGGATAATACAGTGGTCAGAGAAGCTTCTTTCTATTTGTACTATTATATTGGAAGCTATTTTACCTGCATATATAAACCTCTTTCATAGCAACTAGGTGCACCGGTTTATTAATTGATTTGGCTTTTTGCAGCTCTCCAATTCTACTCTGTGCCTTCACAGAACATTGGGTATAAGAATTTCTACTTTAACCTCTACTACTCCTTCACAACTGGACACCTTCCTCTCTTCCCTTCCTCCCTAATCTTTTTACTACTGTGTATCAGCAATATTGATTTTCGTGTTTACATAGTACACGTACTTGGTTTTCCTAGAGTTTTTTCCAACTGTAGAGGAGGAATTTCTCAGCTTGTTGAAGAGGTCCCTGGTAGTGCAACAGAGTGGGAAGACTACTAACAGAGCCAGAACAGGCAGGTCTCCCTAAACAAAGGAAGATATTTTCTTGATACACAGTCCTTTTACTAATAATTTGGTCTTCAATTTGAATCAAGCTAAGAGGAATGTAGCGTCTTTTTTTTCTCTGTAGTAAAGTCCTGCTTGAGGAATCAGCCGAGGAGCTGTTGAAACTCTTCATATACCTTCCATATTTGATAGTCATCATCCTAAATTATTGACACAGTGTCTGCTCATCCCTGCTTACAAACCGTGCATGTTACTGTAATCACATTTTACCTTTCTGCTTTTCAATGAAAAACTGCCAAGCCATTTCTAGCTAGTAGCTTCTATTCACAACTTACTTTCTAAGGTCTGCATTTTTTATTTTCATATCCTGCCACCAGATTCTTTAGCAGCATCATTAATTGCCTTAATGGAGAAGCACCCTTTCAATCACAGCATCATGTGAGGAGGGCTGAAAGTTCAAATATTTCTCCCACAAACACTAATTCCTATAAAACTGCCACATGCAGTCTCCACTTGCAGAATAAACCAAAATAAACAACGTTTTCCCTCAGTTTCACTCTCAAAATGGCACAGTTATTTTGATCGGAATTTTTAAAAATAATTCATCATTGAAAATTCTCTCCCTAATACTTAAAATTGCTGAAAGTATACACCACAAAATGTCCTTAAAGTGGTGGTGTCACAACTTCACCTAGAACTAGTACACTTCTTCTCTGTTGTGAGATTTGGTATACTACTCACATAGAGTTTGTTTAGCATAACTTGCTTAGCATAAATAGCTAAATTTGCTGAAGCCTTAGGCTGCAAGCTGTGAACTTCCACCTAGATATGTTGAACTTCTACCAAGTCAAGTAGAAGGCCCCAGAGACAGTTCAACCCAGAAGATAAGGAAGCTACATTCATTAACAGAAGCTGTAACAAGAGACAAGAAAAGAAACAGCCCACCTAGTAACAATGAAAGGACCCAATAAAGAATGGGAAGACCCCAGACCCTAATAGTACTACCAGTCAAAATGTCACATGGGGGATGTGGCGTTTAGGTTTTAAGGGTATAATTGCCCTGGGATTTCATTGTTTGAAGCTCCTCTTCAGAGGCACCCAGTTTTAGCTGTAGTGCTATTAATAAAAATGACTTTATAGAAGAATCACTTTTTGACTTACTAGTTCAGGGGAAACCTAGTTGAACTGCATTATGGTGGTTGGCATGCATCATTTCCAAAACACTCCCCACCCTTGATATGCCTCAGAGCCTGATAAATAAAAGGAAATTTACTTAGTTATGAAGATGTTATCTTTACATTCCCATAAGTTTTGGCAAAAAAAAAAGAAAATTGTGGGTTAAACCTTGATGGTCAACTCCTTAGGTCTCTTCTTGCCTCAGACCAAACCTGTATCTCTCAAGATCAGAGGCAAATGTATTTGCCAAAATGTAACTGATTATCTCAGTTGTACAATGCTTGTTTCTTGAGCACAATTACTTGCTGTTCATAAGAGTTCATATCAATTCAGAGTCACAGACCAAGGCTGCAAAAGGTTTCAGGCAACTAACATACTGAAAGAACGCTGACTATGCTAGAAGTGAAAGTATGTACAAACAAATTCAAATGATCTTTGTCCGGACAAGTGCAAGTTTGCAATAAAGAACTAGAGGCAAGACAAAACTCAGCAGCAGTTACTGATACATGATATGACAGATAAACAACTATGGCATCTATGCCTATATCTCCCACCAGCAGTCCAGCATTCTGTAGTAGCAGAAAAATAACTGTAATTGCATCTTACGCTTTCAATGGAATTTTAGCCACAAAATGAAGTAATGAAGTCTGAGTCTCCCAGAAGAATAACTTTGATGCACAAAAACTAATATAAGCCATTTATTACTACTTTGATGGCCTTTCCTAATGAAATTTCCGCAGGTACTGAAAAGTAACATGATAATGTAACATACATTTTGCTACCTTAATAAAAACACCTCAGACATCTTCTCCTTACCTAACTACAGAATACAGAATAATGCAGGTTAAACCATGTGGTACCTTCTCTAAAGTGAAGCAGATTTATTTATACAAAATCTTCCAACAAAAAAAAATTATTGTGATATAATTGCTACTCAAATTTACAGAGACCATTGTTATCCTTTTCACAGCCAATATTAGTACCAAATTTAGTTAAAATACTAAGCAAAAATGTAAAAACATACAACAAAATCTAAAAAACCTCCACCCTCCAAAAAAAACCCAACCAAAACTCCTACATCTTTTCAATGTATATAGTCTCTAAAAAATCCGTAGTAGGTTTTGATAATGATCTATGAACGTGAAAAACTACCAATTAGTAATTATTTCTGGGAAAGGTTCAGAGGGTTTGGTTTCTGCTATTATTTTACTTATTACTACATTGATTATTTGCGTGCAAGTTTAGTTCAGAATTGTACATTCACTAGCCCAACAGCTCAAAGCTGTAATCTCTCACTTCCTGGCTGTATAGAGCAATGAAGCTGTCCAACCATTCTGCAGTGCTGAAACTGATTCAGTAAGGAGGTGATGGCATCAGATTTGATTTGTAAGCTTGTAGCATGGTTTCTAGAATCCATAAATCCTTCTCATTAAATAATCATCCTTTGTGTTAGAGATGATTAACTTCCGAAGTCAGAATGAAATCAGCATTGAATCTGCACTGCTATTAGTACAGTTAATTTTCTGTTTGACGGCTGATCTACCAGGTGTCCGTTCTTCAATGTAACTTAAAAAGTGAAAAAAAAATAAAATTGTGTGCACTTGTTCTTCTTATTTCAATAATACGCTGGGTTCAATTTTATTTTAAATGTGGATGAGAGCAGTGGGAGTTACAATGGAATTGACCTTCCCCTCCGTGGAGGATGCTAATGCTGCGAAAACAATCAATATATAAGAAGACAACCTAAAAAATGAGGCCACATTTTTCTTTTTCCTCCTTTAAGGTTTTTATACTCATGATGTGCCAGGAAACTCATTTTACATTAGACCAATAATTCCTTCTACAAAAAGGGAGCGTTGCATTAGCAGCTGATGACGCATTGGGGTCAAGAGAGGTTTCTTGAGAAGGAAGTGAAAAGAGTCAGGTTGTGGAATGGAGTCTTTCACTTATTTCATGAATACCAGAAATAAAATTCCAAAAGCAGTAGCTACCTGTCACTAAAAAATACCTAGATCATGCAGCAATTCTCTCCATCTTCCATTTGAAACCACAGGTAGAAACCTATGGGATGCTTTGAAAGAAGGAAAAAAATCCACCAGTTAGCCAGCTGAGCACTCTTCTTTCTGCTGTGGCCAGTGCCTGCTGAGCAGAGTATAAAGTTTATCCTTCTGTTTTTAGGCAAAAAGTCTCTAATAGATGTATAGTAACAGTCAAATTTTTCATACTCAGGATTTAGGAAATCAGCTTTTGTACAAGAACAGGGATGGTGGCCATATCAATTATTCTTCTTCTAAGAAAAATACTGAAGAAGCCCAACTTCCTGTTAACGCTTCAGTGTTGGGTGCAAACATGAGGTATCCATAAAATAAGGCATCAAGATAGCTGTAGGTACTACAAATAGTGAACACAGGTACCTCCATGCAAAGGCCTAGAATTTCTTCTACTTTGCATTCAGCAGATATTGACGATACTCACAGTTTTGTCTATCTCACTCCATGCTTTACTGTTAAGTAAAGTGATAGAAGTTTTCTGCTTTTAAGAGTCTACTTCAACCAGTTACACCACTACAAAACAATTACTGAAGCCAAACGGGCACCTTCAGGCAAATGAGATGAAAACTGATACCAGTGAGAAGACAAGAGAAGCAACAAACAACAATTATCCAGCTTCCCTCAACTTTCAGTTCTCTTGTATTGTCTAATCTCAGGAGCACTTGCTTTGTATCCCTCCTCCTGTAGGGTGTAAAACGGGTTGAAAAACAAATAGGGCAAAGGTGAAAAAAGAGACAGCAGAGGAAGGGGTCATAAAGGCATACACCTTAAAAGCAACACCCTGCCTGACTATAAGAACATATTGCCCAGCTATCTGACCTGTGAATGAGTGTCACCCTCAGAGAGACATCTTTGTCATCTTGGCAGCAAGCATCAGAAAGTTAAGCAAATTCAACCTGTCTGCAACATGGAACTGCTATCACAAGGGATAAGGACATCTTACGGAAGCCTATTAGACTTCCTACAACTTACAGATACTGGGTTTTTTTGAAAAAGGATAATTCACAGGCAAAAATACTCGTAGAAGAAAACTGTAGGAGCAAGTTGATGGGACAGCAAGCATTGGCGTAATTCATTAAATTCTGTTTTGGTAGATGCACTCTTATCATGATGATCCTTTATTAATTCAATATTTAACCATGCAGAACTTAAAAGCTGTACACATCTTTGAGTACTTAATGACATGATTGTTTTAACTACTCCTTTCTCCTGTACTTGTTAAATTGTTTTGTCAGACAGGGCATTGGTAAGCTGTCAAGACTAGGGACAAAGTCCTACTGTGTTCAGTTAGACATTTGGTGTAATTTAGCATTACTACTAGTAATTACTACTGTAATTGCAGTATTAGGAATGGAAGACTGGGACACATGTTGTCATCTGAAAAATCTCAGTTTATTCCCAGAGATAATATAAGACCATATAGAAGAGGAAGGATGTAAGAGAACAGATCCCTTGGCACCCCTCAGTCTCCTCTTCCCCTCCCAACAATTTCTATACATATAGTATCCGTCCCCTTAACCTCTTTTAAAAGCCAAAGTAAAATTAAATACCTTTCCTGAAAAAAAAAATGGCCTTACAGCTTTACAGCCAATGTACCAGCTTAACTATGCTAATGGAACCACTCCTCAAAACCACTCTGGCATCCACACACCAAATATTCAATAGCATTTATTTGATTTTTATTACAGTGTTCTGCCATGCCAGCATTGTTGTTTTATTGTACAGTTGTAGGCATCTCTTTTTCGTCATCAGGGGCTTATTAAGAGTGAACAATTTGGTGCTTAATGAGTTGTTAACCCTGAGTAAATGTATTAAAATAATAGAGTGATAAATTGAATTGCATTGGGCTTGGCTTTTTTGTTCAATAATGTCTTGTGTAACAAGAGAAACTACCATTTAAAAAGCAACGTTTGATAAAATATATTCCAGATTGTTCACACTTAACTTTCACCATACAATCCATCTTTCCTCTCTATGATTCTCATACTTTCATTTCCTGGGATTTCCTTTTGGTTTATACAGTTTCTTCAGCCATGGCATAAGCGCTGATATTGAAGATATTTGACCTGTTCTCAAAGACAGCTTTTAAATATTTGAATAATATTCTTGCCGTGTTGCGATTTCACTCCATTCTAAATGAAACCTATACAAGGATCTGCTTCTGTTGTTTCACAGGATTTGAATCTATAAGCAAAGATGTGAAATAAAAATATCAACACCCAGCTTGTTTTTCTACTTGGATTTGTCTACGCTTAAGGACTGCTTAATCCTAAGTGTTCCTGTACAACTCCTTTTTCATTTATACCCTAACAAGAGGCAGTTATCATTCTGTAGCTTGTTCAA
The DNA here is from genome assembly GCA_033558185.1 of Dromococcyx pavoninus. Taxonomy (NCBI): domain Eukaryota; kingdom Metazoa; phylum Chordata; class Aves; order Cuculiformes; family Neomorphidae; genus Dromococcyx; species Dromococcyx pavoninus. The sequence goes on along the minus strand of JAUMJL010000091.1, from coordinate 1,032,196 downwards.
ATCAACTCGGTCAACAGAAGAACAAACCCAACTGCTGCAGGACATCTGCAAGTCTTGGTCTTGGTCCACTGGGTATATCATTTAAGTGTCTGAGGCTTTAAAAGCAGCTGTTCATAAACAGATTGCATTTTTGCCTGCTACAAAGCTCCCATGGCCAACTACAAACTACCTGTGGGGCTATCAGGAACACAGTACAACTGTTCTGCCCATTAGCTTGCAGGCACAGAAGACTGAAAGGCAGCAGACCTTCAAGGTGTAGTGTTCTAATTACCGCCTTAATTTTGTTCTCCACTGCACTGTTCTCCTGAGTTACGCGGCTCCTTTCTCAGAAAGTATGACTACATCACAAAAGCTTTTTTGTTTTATTCAGTAGAACTATCCATGTTGACAATGTACAGTTGGTTTCTTACACACTTGTAGGAAACAACTCTCGGGGTTGAAAAGGAATTAAGTCTGCCAAATGTTGAAGTACTTTTTCCTGAGATGTATCTACTGAATTTACTGACAAAACTGTTGCTGAAACCATTAATTCAGAGACAAAATAACTGCAAAAGAATGAGCTAGATTTTACTTTCTTTTACACTGGACAAGTTCTGAATATGGTGTCAGTTGGGCCAAATGCTGACATCCTGACCCCAGATCAACTCTTGCTATTATTAAGGGCATCATCAATTGAACTGGTCTTCAGGGCTTAAAGGAAACAAATACAGTGAAAGTAAGTCGTAAGAAAAGGTTAGAGGCAACAGGCTGAAATGTGAAATCACACATTATGGGCAAACTCAAAGCTAAATAATTTTAACTATTTTTTTTCCCTAATTTTGTTTATTAGCATTTCAAATTTACAGAAGCTGTTATGGATTTGGATCCTTAAAAGGCTTCTTGCTTATTTACACAAATTCTGGCTTTTGCACCTAACAAGTACATATACCACCCTCCATAAGGAAAAGCGTAGTGAGCACAGATGCAGATAGTCTTGAGTGAACGAGATTGAGTAAGATTCACAATGGCTTCCCGCCCCCTCCCCCCTCCCTCCACGTTTTATTTGACAGATGTCACATATGAGAAAAGCAAAAGACTTTTGTTTGCTTTCTCAGAGTCAGAGGTTGGTGTTTACTTTAGTGGCTGCATGTTGCTAAAAAATAATATCCACAAAATAAATAAGATTTCATACGTAAGTGAAAAGGGTCTCTTCTGGGTGTCTTGTGGACCACGAGTTGATCTCCATTAAGCACTATACTTCGTTACATAAAAGGAGAAAAGGGATTCTGGGACAAAAAATTAGATAACAGCAAGTTTTGCAGGTGGAATTATCCACTATTTCTTTAGGAAAACACTTTGACACCGTGTAATTTAATTTGAGGGAGTGGCTTTGATTGTACATCAATATTGAGAGAGAACTCAAAGTCCTTCATATAGACTTGTAATAGTGCTGTTTCTTAGATAGAACACAGCAACTGTTGAGTTCAGAAAAAGAACAAATATCAAGTTACCCTATATAATTAAGGGAAGCAGATATTGTGTACCCAAGTTAAAATTGATGTAATACAACAAGACTAATATCATAGCTCTTGGAAACAACTTGGAGAGATCTGACCAGATGCAAAAGACTTAAGGCTGCTACTTTACTTTCATACACAGCTGAACTGCGAGCTATTGCTTAATTTTATTAAAAAACCTGCTTGTAACAGATTCTGGTATTTATATTCAGAGTTTTGACCATTTATAATTTTAAAGTTCCTTATGGATGATTTAGAAAATAAAATCCTAAACAAAACTTGCTATTTTAATTGTGGCTTTTTATTTTTTTTCAGAGGTATTATAAACCTGTGAGGATGCTCAGACATGCTAGCTGATTGACACATTTCTTTAGAGTGAAAAAAGAGGAAAAAAGGGAGTTCCACCACTATTGCGGTAAATAATCAAACAGTTATAAGAAGGGAAAACAGCATCAGTGCTAAATCAACTGTTCTAACCCATGTACTGTTCTCTTGGAATCAGATTTGTTTATGAGAACAGGTGAGTAAATAAAATAGCAATGGAATGGCCCACTGTGGCAGATCTTTGCAGCAAAGACAACAAAATACACTCTCTTCTCTTTAAATGGTATGCCAAATAAACAAATCAATTAAATGCAATCTCATCAAACTAGGCTGGCATAGGCTGTATGACAGAGAACTGGCTGACCTAGTCTCATCTAATGCAATACAATGAAAAGCTTGTGATGACCCAGAGACAAAGCAGAGCAGATAGCACTGAAATTGTGCACTTTCTGCTAGAAAATACTAATCTTTCCACTGTTACATTCAGTGCCTGCTAATCTTACGAGAGGTTGAGGTGTGTTCTAGATTTCTGTTATAAACAGGGGGGCCTTTATTTCATCTTTACGTATAAGAAATAACAAAAAAGAAATCTGAAATCAATTTTTATCACTACAAAGCCAGTTTAATTCTGAAGGTTACATTTACCTGCTTCTTCTGAAATCGTTCTTTTTGTTGAAGAAAAAGGATTAGTCTATTTCTATGCCCTGCCATAATAACAAAGGTCTGTACCTCTTCCTTTCTTTCTCTACAAACACAGGTAATGATGTTTTCATGTGTAATATTAGCAAGGTATAGATTGATAAAATATCAGGTTTTATGGGCTAAAAACCATGCAACTCCTATTGATTCCTTTTTTAAACAGATTTAGACTGGTGCTATCTCATCTGTATTTAACAATGTTACAGAAAAAGAACCTGGCACAGCAGAGAGAGATGTTTATACCTTTTACAGCAAACTAAGAGAGTGACAAGAAAAACAGAAAAGTAGTAATGTAAGAGCTGCAAGTTTTACTGGAAATTTTACTAGTATATTCTTGTGAACAAGGTATGAAAAATAATATAGGCATTTATTTCATCTACCTCTCTCCCAGCACAAGACTGTCTAACTTCTCCCAGAACATTAGCTTCCTCATTACTAAGAGAGGATATAATTTCCTTAGGGAAGATGTGATGTTTATGACGTACTTTGCTTATGAAGCACTTGAACGTGCTGAGAGAAATCCAAAATATTTTCATTATTTAGTGCATTTCCTAATGCTTTGTCCTATTTTGTTTTACAGTACTCAAATCATTAGCAATACAAAAGAAGTGGCAAAAAAATCGCAGCTCTATAGCACAAATACAAGGGAAACGACTGTTGCAAATAAGCTTTTGCATTCCCCAGTTTGCTGAATCTCAGTAACAAGAAGCTTCTCCTCTTAAGCAGTATTTGCATTTTACTTTTCCTTAATTGCCATCTTTTCTTCCTTTTTACAGCCTTTTGTTCACCCTTCTCATTCTTTTGCTTTCTTGGTGGTTACACTCAATGGTTTTTGAGAGAGGAGACTGGATGAATTCACATCTCCATTGAAGTTTTACTCGCAGAGATTGAAAATAAGGATATTGCAGTTACTTCTTTCATTATTTTTCAAAGATGCATTGAGTTTTGCTTTTGCCTATTTTTTTCCAATTTCCCTTTTGCATACTAGAAACATAAGGAATTAATTTTTAAGAAGATGACATTCTCCATCTAGTCTGGTTCTCCTGTAAAACTGTTGGCATTATGTCACAGTTGGCAAAAGAGAATTAAATGCCTAAAAAAGTCAGAGTATAAGTAGAAGGTAACTCTCTAATGAAAACAAGCGGTATTCAGACATCCATCTATTTTTCCAGATAATTGATTTCCTCTTTACGATACCTTCAGAGACTTGTGACTGATGGTGCTTACGATACACAGCACTACAAAGACATAACCACCTTAATACTTTGATCTTACAGCCACCATCACTGAAACAGCAGCTGTCTCTCTGCAAACACAAACAGCCAGTAAGTTCCAGAAAAGATACGCAACATGTGGAGCCATTCCCAGAACAGTTTATAGGCAAAGCCAAGTTCAAAGGAAAATAAGTGCAGGGAAATCAGCATTTTGAGCCTGATGCTGCAGTGGGGAAGCCAGGCTACTGTATTGTTTTCACCAAGTACTCTATTCTCTTCCAAAATAGTTTTTACCTACCTTTTTGGTTTTGCTTTTGGTTTTGTATGTTTGTTTGTCTGTTATTTTAAAGAACAAAGATGTTTAGGTTTTTTACAGGTGAAAATGTTTTTTCCAATAAATTACAGCTACAGAAAGACACAGGTCACATGAGCAACGTGGCAATGCTTCAGGAGTATGCTGCAACTTATTGGCAGCAGCCTTTGTTTTTCAGCTTAGTTTTGCCCTTCAGCATTGCCCGTGTAGTTTTTCTCCACTTAATACTTATTGCTATTACTTGCATTGTAAGTTTGCTTCAACCTTAAAATGTTGCTGCAGCCTTAAAATATTGCTGCATGGTAATAGTCCCAGTTGAGCACGCTACAAGGCTCTGTTAATGCACACGAGTCCTGACCCATCCAGCAGCTGATCATTCCAGCCTCAGTTTTGGAAAATATTTCTGCTGTTTAAAAAATTCCTGCTAGCTTTGGAAACACAATTGAGCATTGCACCATCCCTGCTACTTCATTCTCAAGTGCTGTACACAAGTCTCCTTCGTCTTCATTTTCACCATAACTTTTGTTTGAAAAGTTACTAACTACATCAAAATGACTTTTTTTCTAGCAAGGTGTACTCTTCTTTGACTTCCAGTCCAAAACTTTGTATCTTCTAACTCATGAAGTTTAACTACTCTATGAAAACTCACAGTGAATATCGATCCATCTCCAGGAAACGACTGCTATTGCCAAGGTATGAGGTTCCTGACGCTACTGCCCCCCCTCCGCCTCCCTACCTTCTGAGTGCAAGAAATCTCTCACTATAATTCATAAGCATGAAACCCAGTCACAATAAAGGAAAAATAACTGGACCTTTCACACTCCTCTGATCTCATCTGTCCTCCCACAGATGCACAGCACGGGGATGGCTATATGTTTTGCTTCCTGAATAGGCAATGCCGATGCAGCTGTTGGTTGTTTCTGAGTATGTATGGATGCACCTATTTTTCACAGATTTAAGCACACAATTTATCATGGAAAGGAAAAAGCTGTAATGGTGGATTACACTAAATAAAGCTTCTTTCCTTTATTCCCCCCACCCTCCTACAAATAATCAAACAAAAATCATCTCCATTAAGGTCAAGAAGGAAGAAACAAAAATTAGAATCAATAAACAAAACTCTCCTCTGAGTAAATAATCTACAAAAGATAAACTTAGAGTTGCTACTATCTAACAAGGAAGAAGACCAAGGGACTGCATATTTATGTTATTCATCTTATTTCTAATACCTTTACCAGAAACAAGAGTATGTGCAAATAGCCAAGTTGAATCTATAGCTATATAGAGGCGATGCAGTGTGCTGCCAACAAGCTAACACCGAAGAACTTGGAGGTTCTGCGATATACAAAGGGGACAGGTGAATTCTGCAGATGAAATGATCTTGATTCTGAATTGCATCTAGGAGTTATGCAAAAAGAACAGGGTTTCAGCTTAATTATCTAGAAGTAGAAAGTTAATTTATGTGATAAAGGTAAAAATTTTTTAAGAATAATAACAACAGAGAAATGATCACTACCTTTGAAAATCAGCTGTATTCTGCATAAAATGGGAAACATCTACCAAGGACAGAGCTGTGAGGTTTAGTTTACAAATTACTACAAAGCTCTTTTAAACTGTTACTTCAAAAATGCTTCAGACCTACAAATACTATCATCTAACTTCTTACCTAGATGACATAGCATACTAACCAAGCCAGCAGATCTAACCTAAGTCAAAACAAGCTTTTTCCTTGTCAATCAAGTAGTTTCTTCCCAAAATATTTAAGCTCTTTGACAGACCATAAATTGATTTTCTCTGATTGCTCTCTGGGTGGAGATATACCAGACAATAATTTGTTATGATCTATGACCTGATTAGAAAAAGACAGGTGTGTGGTGAGGTTATACATAGGAAAAATTTTCTTTTTCATCTAGTTGTGTTGGTGGCCTGAATTCCCTGCCTCACTATTATTTTGGAGAATATTCACTGTGGAAAGAAAAGAAATACAAATAAAGGAAGAATTTATTTCTCATACCATCAGAGGACCCCAGTGGATTGTGAGAAGTATCTACTCTAGTCAGACTGGCCATGGACAAAAACAATGCCTACTGATTAGGATATAAATGGGCTGCCTATGTGGGAAATGAATATATAAATTCCAAGTTATCTTCATAGCTTTTGTCAGGTAGCTGTTTTGATATCTATACATCGCCTCTCTTCGTGTCAGTAAGTCCACATACATTACTCTGCAGCATATGCTCATCTCTTTATGGCTGCCTATTTTCCTCTGTTATGTCTCCCTTTTGTGAAAAGTCTGATCATATGCCTACAGCAGCCATATGATCGCTATATTTCCCCATGTAACTACTGCTTATGAGCTTTTAAATTCACTTGTTTGAATAATTCCATAACAGCCTGGAGGAAAGTGAGTCTTTAAATTAATTACTTTTCCTTCCTTTTCCCCCTTCAGTCTAGATCAAAAGGTGTAAGTGTGGGGCAAGTATTTTTCCAACATTCCCAAACTGAAGCAATTCTACATGTCTTCGCTCTTTTTCTGAAAACTGACCAGAAAAGAATAAAACTCTTTTTGCACAATTTCTTGCTCTGAATGGTTTCTTCCTCCTTTTCCTCCTTCTCTCTTGGAAGAAAGGCAAGTCTGTTGAAAAAAAGAATGAAAAAAGGCAGCTTTGCTGACTGATCAGTTTCCCGACTGTCTCCCGACAGCAGACAGCCTATTGTGTCTGAATCACATCTTCCTACTTGCACCATGAGTGCATGATTGACTGAAAACATTTGTTAGTGACTGTGAATGGGAAGTCAGTCTTCCTCCGTTTTGAGCAATCCAAAAGAAGGATTTCTTTCAGAGCTGTATTTATTCCAATCTTTATGCAGCTATATACAGGTCTGCTAGGATGAGACTCGGAGATGCTTTGTGGGCAGAAAAGAAGGAGGATATTAACAGTTTTCCTAGATGATGAGAAGAGATATGCAAAGTTCTAAAAAGATCAGTGTCCATCACCTCCCCTCTTCCAGCCCTGTGCTGACATTTTCTTTTAATATCAGTTCAAGGAACATTCTCTCTCACTACCTTCAATTTATTGCCTTATACTGAAGTGTGATGCCTCTGTGCATTGTTAATCTGCTGTCACATCTGGTTTTAGAGGTGACCATATTATACAGATGGATGAGATGATCCATGTCAATAGAAAATCTTAATGTTCTTTTGGAATCCATCAGGACGACAGGATCCTATGAATAATACTGTTAGAAGAATATTGATAGCATGTTTGTCAGCATTAGATCTGAAACTCTGGACTTGGTTGTAGCACTTAGAATAGTGGAAAAACAAAGATTTCTTTCAGAACTCTGCAGGTGTTTACCTGATTATGACCAGGTGACAGTCCCTGCCCTACATGAATGTGTTACAGAGGTCCAAATCCCAAGGCAGCAAGCCTTGGACTTTTGATTTTCTGAGTGGAAGCAATCCTTGAACTAATCTGACCCACATGACCTGTAGATTAACAACAAGGACAAATACCACTGATCAGCTACAAATTGCTTTAAAGGAATGCAATGCAGTCCCACTGAGGTCCTGGGGACCTAAATACCCTACACTGATGGCATAGCACTGTTCAACAAAAATATAGTGGGCTGCATGGACATAGGAGCATTCAGCCAGCTGAAGAAGTGGCAAAGGATTACAAGTCAGGTGTGCCTATAGCAGGCCTCCAGGCCAATCTTGATTAGCCTGACTTTATCCATGTGCCTGGACAAAAATTAACAACAGGAGACAAAACCACGGAAAATTCTTTATGATCTGCCTCAAAAAGCAATTAGCAGAAAGCAGCAGGAAGGATACCAGTGTGTCTTTCTGTGCCCATGGTGTAAGAGATGGGATTAGGTCTTACAAATATCATTTGTACATTCCCTGCATATGCTGTGACATAGAGCACATGAGATGCCTTACTGAGCAGCTTCAATACTGGAAAGAGCAATTTATACAAACCTGGCAGAGCTGAGTGGAAATGTGAAGAAACTCTTCAAAGGAGTTATCTCAAAGAATTTTAAATAGTACAAATGGAGGAAAAGAGAGAGCATAGAGAAGTTTTATAGTGTTTGTTATATCCAGGATCAGTGGCTAAAGACAGACAAGGAAAATGTCTATCACCCATACACTTTGAATTTGTCATCCAGAATTCTAGCTGATACTTGATTTAAACTTTTTGCTTATCTTTAGTACGGCTGTGCTTGACTTCATGATTCCTGGTCTCTGCTTTGAACAGAAGAAAAAGGCAGTGTCAGAAACAAGAACTTATTAGAATGCAAAAGAGGGAGAATTCCAGTTCTCTTTTCTCTCTCATCTACTACCTAGTACTCACTCTTCCCTTCTAAAGCCACTAACCATTTTTAACAAGAAGATGGAGGGAAAAAGCTGTGATTTGCTGTAATTGCACATGTATGCCAGTCTCTTTCATTGCAAGACCAGCTTACCATGAGTGAGAAATTTTGACAAAGTTCCATGAGATTTTTTACTGGGATGAATAGTATTTTCTGTAGCCATTTACAGTGTGAAACAGTGAGGTATACAAGACAACTTACAGGAAGGTCTGCTGAAAGACTTTCAGCTCTTGTTCTGTTCTCAGTTGAACAAGAGAACCCAAGTCTGGTCTTCAAGCATCTCCACTGAAAGTTCTGATGATGAGCCAGAGAAATCGGCAACGTTAAAACTTTATTAAGAATGCATTATAGGCAGTCGCTTATCTTGATCTGTTATTTAATATTCTTCAGTTTTTGCTATCCCAGACTTACCAATTCCTAGAGCAGTTGGTCACCTGCATTCTGATCATCCATCAGCTTATCTAAATACCAAAGCATAAGAGGTTTCCTACTAAGGATAGAAACGCAGATCTGTAACCTTAAAAAAAAACCACTCTTGGTGATATTAACATTAGAATTTGATCTGTGCAGAAGTCTCCAACCATGACATGTCCACCTCACAAGAGCTGATAAAAGTAAATTTTAAATAAAATACAAATGATTGAAAACAACATGTGAAGACACAAAAGCACTAGGGAATAGAGCTCATACACACCTTCAGTTACTATAAGGCAGCCCAGAATTAACATATACCAAAATAAAAAACGAACTATGGTCACTTATAACAAGTTGTAGTTTTGCAGTTTTCTTGGGCAGGGGAATGGAGCTACAATAATTATTAGCAACTATAACTCTTGAGAATTCTGTTCATTTTGAAATGGTATATCACAAACCATAACACTTTTGCTTAAGATTTGATATCAGAGTACAGTGGAAATTATGTTTCCTTCATTGTGCTTATAGTGTGGTAAAATCTTTATTTATATTGGTTTAAGAAGCTCTAAGATTCCAGTGATCTCTGCATAAATCTGAATTCATTCTATTTTAATGAAAAACGTTCTAGTTATTCTTTTTTAAACAGAGTAATAGCAAAACCAAAAGTCTTACTGTAACTCCTGGGCTGAGGATACAGTCATTGCAAAGGATAAGCATAAGCTCAGCTCGAGACATATGCAAATGTAAATCCAAAGTGAAAAAATGTTACAGGGATTATTTCATTGCACAATTCTTTCTTCCCTCCCAACACTTTGAAAACATCAAGGCTAGCCAAAAAAAATCACAGGCATAGAGAGTATCACAGCCCCTGTGATAGCTCCAAGGTCTCCCTGACATGTTTTTCGTTCCAAATTGCAGAGCAAACGTTAAGCTTTCATTAAAAGTGAAGAAAAGAAACATTTTTTATCTCTCTGCTCTGGAAAGAAATAGATGCCAAACTACAACCAGCTGTGATGGTGTCCTGTCAACCCAATTTTACAGAAAACTCTCTGCAGCCAGACAACAGCAATCTATAAGATGGAATTCAGCCTCCATCTGTGCTATTAACTATCAATTATGGACTCTCTTAATGTTAATATTAGCAAAGGGAAATTTTAAACAAAAAAAAAGGGAAGAATAAAAGGAATACAATGAAATGCAACCCCTCCAACATTTATGCAGCATTGGTACACAGTTAAAATGAGAAAGAGATAGATGTTGTGCTCATTTTTCTATAAAAAGTGTTATTTAACATCAGTCTGCACCTAAAGTTAGCCAATTTGATTTCCCCTACGGAACAAGTCTTCTGTTTTTTAACACATGCCAGCTTCTATCCATGCGAAGAGAAAGAGTGGGTGTTGTGAACATCAGAAATGATTGCACAACAGCAGGTCTTATGTTCCACCTATGTTACCCTAAATATTTAGCTAGCAAAATGAAGGCTAAAAAGCTGTGATTTTCTTATTTCCTAGAGTGAAGAGGGGCAGAAGGAGAGAGAAAGAAAAATAAATCCAAAGGATAACACTAGCTTAAATAGAAAAGTCTCTACACAGGCTAAAAACACGCCATGGGATGTAAATTAGAAACTGTGTCTCCTCTTTATGGGACTTGGCTTCTGCAGTAGCTTTTCAATAAATCAATAGATGAAGAAATCCAGTGAGTTAAGAGACAAAAGTAATATTCTAGTAAAAGGAAATAAATGACACAGCTGCTTACAATAGCAATGGTCGTTTCCAGCCCCAAGGCCTATATTCTAACGGGAAAAAAAAATAAGCTGCGACAATAAGAGAAACCACTTAGTCTACCACAGTCTAGATTAAAGTGACAATCTTTCACTTGTGCTTCCTGCAGTGCTGATGTGTGTTCCTGTGGCCTTGGTGAGTGCTCAGGCAAGGATCTCCCACCTGAAGCCAGTCCCTTACAGAGCAGGACTATGCTCATTGATAACATCAGGGTTCATTCCTTCGAGCTAACAGAGATGTCACATGTAGTCAGGGAACTAAATGGGAAGATTTACTGGAAAATGGGAAGAGATACTACGCTGTGCCATTTATTTGCTATGAAAATTCATCCACTGGCCTGGCACAGTATAATCTTCCTAGACAACTCAAAGTTACAGCAGCCTGGCAATACGGATTCCCTGTCAGGATAATCACTATCGTGCTATTATTTAGCAGGGCCTGTGAACCCAGATGCCTTTTTAGTGGTGACAGCTCAAAATCTTGCTGTGGCAAACCCATTCTCTCTCTCACTCCCACCCACGCTAAATGCCATTACAAGCCAACATTCCCCTATTAATATCACTGCACTTGTATTTACATATGATGCTTATGTTTAAATAACACCCTGAGATACAGTAGGAGCAATCTGAGCTTTCTGATGAAACTGAAAATTGGCTGCAGAAGGTTTCACGTTTTTCATGTAATGACTTGTTTTCCTCAGTCTCTGCTGTACGCAGTATATCTGGGAGATTGGCTTCAAAGTTTCTGTTCTAATTTAGCAAAAATTACCATTTCAAGCTTTAATATACTATAATAACTTCCTGGAAGAGAATCATCTCCCAAGCACACAAATGTCTGTTCTATATAGAAAACTTTAATTTCAGAATATATGTAAGGAAAAAAGAAAGAATGTGAAGACACACCTAAGTGTTGCACAGCAGGACTAGTAAGTTGCAGGGCAGCTTTAACATGAACATCTTAGAAGGGCACGATTCTGAAACTGTTCTGTTTCCTGGTTGCAAAAGCACTAGAGAAACACTAAATATATACAAAGTATATCTCTCCCATGACACTACGCCAGCATGAAATCTCTCACCTGTCTATACCACATGCTGCCATTCCAAGTAACTAAAAGAAAAAAAAATCAGAAGACGCAGAGCCACCCACCTTGCATCCCTTCACTCTTAAATCTTATCAAATTTTTCCCACCTAAAAGGTTTCAGTTTAGGTTTGGTTCAGGCTGGATTCTACTTCATCCAAACCCAAATATAGCAGGAAGCATCTGATAAACGCTTTGAAGAAAAGGCTAGTTTTCTAGACTGGCAAATACTTACACTCTTGCAAATTATTTGCGGCATGTACACAAATGAAATAGTGCATACAAACATAAAGCCACTTTGGTATCAATTAGCATTAGCACACGTAGCAAAGCACTTTTTACTCCATCCATTCACATGGGAGTGTGCATTACCTTGCAAGTTGCACAGAGCCAGTTTCAGTTCTAGCCGTTGCCTACAATATACAAAGGGAATACTGTAGGAAGCAGCCCTGGTTGAAGAATGACATTCCAAAGTCTATCCAAACCAGTGCATGAACACCACAATATGACACTCTCTATTTCTTAATGGGAAACCTTAATTTTTCTCTAGTGAGACAGTACCAAAAAAAGCAATCTGTAAAATCATTGCCTTCATCTTAAATAAATCTTGCAAATAGTGGATAGTTCCAAATCCCATGAATTTTTATGGAGCCCAAGCATATCCTAGAAGAATGGGTCAAACAAACAACTGTTACACTATTCGTTACTAAATTACATCCAAAACTTGAGAATAATAGTCACTATCATGCGAGGCTTATAATTCAACTTCTCATTTGACATCTCCTTTGTATGTCTCTGAATCAAACAGGCTGCCTTTTCTGAATGGAACCACAGTTCTCATTGTGTATATCTCACTGAAGCAACACCTCTATAGAACAGAGGTGTCTTCTTTGCACTGTACTCTATGAAAAGAAGTGTCATTTAAACATGAAGCCTTTATTAAAACTGAAAATGGAAAAAAAATAACCAGCATGTCTTTCTGATCCCAGCAGAATCTTTGCCTGCTTGCTTCTACTTGTATGCAGTTGCAGGATGAAAGTCTGAGAAAGAATAAAGAAATAAGGATAATTTAGAAACTCTAAAAGCCAATACTTATCCCTCCAACTTCGGTTACTTCCTTCCCCTGATATTACCTGGGAGATAGTGATGGGTTGGGTATTTGCATATATGAGCTTATAGACCCCTTGCACAACTGTAGAAGAAAATCTAACTTCAGGAGCGCAGCCAGCTGCACAGAAGAAATCAACAAGCAAATTATATCTGTACATAATCCCACACTGCTCTCAACAGCTCCAACAGTGATTATTGGACATCTGCCCTTGTAGCATAACATTACAACATTTACAATCCCCCACTCTCTTTCTATGGAACAATTCAAGAAGAAACCAACACATTGCTTCAGCAATTGTTTTCTGTCTGGCTGCATGATGCCACCTGGGCTACAGTTTTCTTTCCCCAAGCTAAGAAGTGAAGATAGTACAGAGCTATTTTGGAGGATGGCTACTGCACACCAGTCACAACATGAAGCCATTTTCTTATACTGATAGAAAAGAGAGAGGCACTGAAGTGATGCAGTTTGGTTTTGGCATTGACTTTAGCTACCTAACTGTAAATGTCTATAGTTTGCCTTCCAGATAGAAAGAAGAAAGGGGAGCATAAAAGCATCATTAAATGATTATGTTAGCATGCACGTGACAGCTGGAAAAAAATCCTACATAATAAGAATGAGGCAGCTTCTAGGTCCTTGAAGGTAGAAAAACATAGCACTGACAACTGGTGCAATACCAAGAATGGGCTTCTGCCTCTCTGCTCTACAGAAAATAACAAATACACAGACTAATTCCAAACATAACCTCACACTCCCCAAGAAGTTAAACATACACATTGTATAAGTTATTCCTATTCCAACAAGAGGTATATCCATAAAAACAGACTTCCTCTTCCGCACAAACCCCACAACTATTGAGAAATAAAACCAAATTGCCAGGCATACGTAGACACATAGGTTTCTAATGTCAGCTGTCCTTTAAGGAAATATCTTAGGGTACCCACAGATCAGTATGCCCCTTATCTAATTCTCCTTGAAAGGTAAGTGTGTGGTGCTCAAACTATGCTAAATTCTGCAACTGCATCAACCGTAAATGCTTAGGCCTCTGTGTAAGACTTGGAAAAAAAATGACTGTCCAGTTCTATCAAGTAAGGAATAGACTAAATTTTCAGACAACGTTTAAAAAAAGTTCTGCTTTTTCTTAACAGAAATCACTGTTTCCTGGATTAGGACAAGGCTGGAGGTAGAAGTCTGGAAAAGGTTTGTCAGAACTAGATAAAAAGTTTATGTGCTAGTACATCTGTAGAGAGGAGAAAATGGAGCATTTACAAAATTAGACAGATCAAATCCAAATTAGATTACAATGACAACTTCCTGAGGAAATACATTCTGATGAGATTTCTAGCCCATCAACAGGCACTTATATGAGAACTATTGGAAGAGTTTCATATCAGGCTCAGTACTCTAGAACCTCCTCAGCTGTCATTGTAACAGGGCATACTCCTCATGAGGTAAAAAAATAGCTGGCCAGGCCCAAAGAGTTGTGGTGAACTGAGTTGAATCCAGTTGGTGGCCAGTAACAAGTGGTGTTTGCCAACGCTCAGTGTTGGGACTGGTTCTGTTTAATATCGTTATCGATGATCCAGATGAGGGGATTGAGTGCACCCTCAGTAAGTTTGCAGATGACACTAAGTTCAGTGGGAGTGTTGATCTGCTTGAAGGAAGGAAGGCTCTGCAGAAGTATCTGGACAGGCTGGATCGATGGGCCGAGGCTGACTATATAGGGTTCAACAAGGCCAAGCGCCAGGTCCTTCACTTGGGCCACAACAACCCCATGCTAAACTACAGGCTTGGGGAAGAGTAACTGGAAAGCTGCCTGGCAGAGAAGGACCTGGGGGTATTGGTCAACAGCCAGCTGAATATTTCAGCAGCATGCCCAGGTGGCCAAGGCAGACAACAGCATCCTGGCTTGTATTAGAAATAGCACGGCCAGCATGACTAGGGTAGTGATCACTGCCCTGTAAGTGGTGCTGTATGCAGTTTTAGGCCCCTCACTACAAGAAAGACATTGAGCTGCTGGAGGGTGTCCAAAGAAGGGCTATGAAGCTGCTGAAGGGTCTGGAGCACGAGTCTTATGAGGTGTAGCTGAAGGAACTGGGGTTGTTTAATCCGGAGAACAGGAGGCTGAGGGGAGACCTTATCGCTCTCTATCTGAAAGGAGGTTGTAGCAAGGCAGGTATAGTGATAGGATGAGAGGAAATGGCCTCAGGTTCTACTAGGGGAAGTTTAGATTGCACATTAGCAAAAAGTTCTTCACAAAAGGGTTTTCAGGCTGCCCAGGGAAGTTGTAGAGTCACCATCCCTGGAGGTATTTAAAAGATGTGTAGATGTGGTGCTTAGGGGCATGGTTTGGTGGTGAACTTGGCAGGGCTAGGTTTATGGTTGGACTCAATGATCTTAAAGGTCTTTTCCAACCTAAACGATTCTGTGATTCTGTGAACTTTTGATAGAGGCACACATATCCATGAAGAGGAACTGACTTAGGTCTAATGATCAGAGACTGTAACTCTCAGCCGCTCAGGTCCTTTTAATACATCTCAGAAGTGAGCTGGCTGTAACAAGTGTGACATCCTGCATCTGCTATAACCAAGACAATGGTTCCTTCCGTTACTGTTTTCTTTCCCTTATGATGGGAGCTGCACTGGACAAGAGGTTTTTGTCAGTGGAAGAGCAAATCATACTACTGCTTTGTCACACCTACAGCCAGGTATCCTCCACTTTTGTCACTGTCCCATGTAGCTTAGACCCCATATACTATCTTTATTTTCCCTAAACGTACAAAATTTTGTCTCTTTTCCTTCTACTATTCTTCTCCACATTGCATATTCCTTTTCTTGTTTTATTTAAAACTAGTAAAGCTGTTACCCAGCAGCTGGGAGAAAAAAGATTTGATGAGACTCATCTATTGTTGAGACCATGCTGACCTGGATCTTTCACTCTTCCTCTCTCCAGTGAACTGCAGTAATAAGAGCTCAGCAGATCTAAAAGCAATCGATATAGACATGATGTGGGCAATTGCCAGCCTGGACAACCCATAGGACTTCAAGTAAATAAATAACCAAAAGACAATTAAGTTAATTGAAGACAAAATACCACACCAGAAGCCTTTGTTGGGGTGAAAGGGGTATAAGGAGGGCTGAGGGTGGTGAAATAAATCAAGGCCTGAGGCAGATGAGGAGGACTGCAAAGAGGGCATGAGAAGCAATATGCAAACTGACACAACAGAAAGACAAGGATGCAAAGACACAAGGAACAAATGTGAGTTTGTTCCAGCAATTTTTCTGCACCATTATAACTCCACTGACAACAGCACTAGAGTGGAAGAATCATAATATCTAAAAGGATCTAGCAGGGTGCAATAACAGGGCTAGCACATAGACTAAGAAAAATGATAATTCAAAATCGCAGAGGTGCAGAGTAAAACACGTATGTGATTTTGTATTTATTATGGGAATTCAAGGCAGAGAAGTGCCACTCTGACAGTACTTTCTCACAGGAAATTGTGATTCACTAGGTAGGTATACCATAGCAAGGCTTTTAGCATGCTTCAGTCCCCACCTGTGGGACAAAATTGGCTTGTCTGCTGGTAAGTTCAACTGCACAGCCAGCCAGGACAGAAAAGAGCCAGCCAGGCTGAGAGCTGCCTCGACAGCTTGTAGATATTCCACCCACAGGTACAAAGAAGTACCTTTAGTTAGCTGAGATAATTTCATAATACAATTAAATCAGGAAACCTAATGAAGACAGGTTAATTCATATATGACCACTAGACTCCACGTACAGCAGTCATCAGATGCAGTAATGACCAAACTCATCTGAAGCAACTCCACTGAAGTTACTCAATCTCCTCATTTGTGTTGTAGATTTTGAGAGACTGAAGCAGACAGTTAGTAAATCAGTGACAGCTGGGAACATGCTTTGAGTTCCTATTGTCTCTGCTGTAGGCAACAGAGAATGCTGTCTTCTTCACAACTGAGAAGATTACTGGTTCAGGCTCAACACCAAGAAAATTATTTTTAAAAAAAGAACAGGCTCTTTCCAGCAGCCAGTGACTCCTCTAGGACCCTTAAGAACTGGAGCTGAGGGAATCAACAGTAGCTGACAAACAAGTAGGTCTTTGAAGTTACTAATTGGTACTTTAGAGCATAAGGAGGTTATGTGTTGCTTCTTTGCCCAAACCGTGCTACTTCCACTGCTGGAATCACATCCCATCATTAACTTGGTACGTTTACAAACTCACAGCCATACTGAGGTATAGTTTGAGGACATATTAACACAGACATTCTGCTTCTCTTGCCCATTTCAAGCCCCATTCAGAAACACTGAGAATCACAGCAAGCAGCTGGTACTACAACACTTCCCTTTCCTTGAGTTCAAGACTATATATATTTCCTTGAGGAATGCTGAGAGGGAGAGTACCACAGCTATGACAGCATCCCAGGCTCTCCTATCATCTTTCAAGATGTTAATATAACCGTGGAGTGCCAGAAAGCTCAAACTGCCCATATTCACCATCTCACTAATGCTGTACTTCCACCAGTACTGCTAATGTAAAATAGTGCTTATTGAATGAAATTTTTAATGTCTCCCCTCTTGCACATTTGTTGAAAGAAAAATTTTCCCAGATGAAAATGTTTGCATTTGCTCTGCCTGACTGCTTTCTTTTGTTTTCCTATCTCCTTTGATTTATTTATAATAAAAATTCCTTACTCCTTCAAATACCTAATTTCTTTTCCCTCTTTTAGCCCTCAATCTCTGCCACAGAGTGTTTGAGAAATCTGAAGACTCTTCCTCTCCTATCAAAACCATGCTAGAGGCAGCAGATGAGCTGTCCTGAGACTGCAGTGCAGCCCAGCGGAACCATCTTTCACAGCTTGCAGAGCCGTTTTGCCACATGGCACTCTGCATCAAACAGCTCCATACAAGCCTCCTGCACCCTCAGGGGCTTCAATCCAGGCTTCAGTGGCAGCAGGCAGGTGTTCTGGAGGATGTCTGACTCTTCAATACTTACTATAGGACCGGGGTGAGGGAAAGCAGTAAAAATATTTCTTTTCAGTCAGTGACAATAGAAAAGGGAAAACAAGTGGCAACTGCTGCTAATGAAAAATGATGAGCTAATGTTCAGAAAGGTTTGTTCACGGTCTAAATAAGTAGGATATATGTGGGCTCTGAGATCCTGAGCAGCTTAAGACACTGGCAATATCTGGATGAGGGAAAAAAAAGGAAGACAAAGTGGGCAAAAAGAGAGGGCAAAGAAGAGGGACCTGTAGTTGGTGCTGTCTGTTCTAGGTTCAGGACCTCTACTTTGACATGCTTTTCTTCCCTTATCTCAGCTTCCCTGAACTAAAATTCTGCCTAAACACAAACACTGTATGCTCAGCTCTTGATAAGAGAACCCACTGATGTTTGAGACCTGTAAATTTCAGGAAGCAGCAACTAAAAGTGCAGACTGTTACGCTATTAATTGAAGGCTGGATCAGGATCAATCAAAGATGACAGTGATAAGTGGTGCCTTAGCCACAGGAGTTCCAGTATCAGCCTCCACATATGGGGTTTCTCCCTATTTATTAACATCTACATATGATCCTAACACTTCTACTATGATGGAGTCCCCAGCAGCCATCACTGCTGCTGTGAAAATACTCTGCCCATGTGTCGGTGCTGTGCCAAGGTCATCTACATCTGTTCTGAGGTTAAAAAGGGAGTCTGGTCACCATGGTTCCTATAGTAATGAGAATCTCTAAGGGGGCAACTATTGCATTCAATTTTGCAACATCAACCCTTCTCTAGTAGCAACTAGACTTAAACACTCTCTCATTTGTCACTGTTATTTTAAATGTATGGCCATTAAACAGATGTCAGCGAGAGGAAAATAATACAGCTCGCTAACTGCTAGGGTTTAGCTGGCAGCCTTTGGAGACTGTGCATCATTACATATATCACCTCCAGTGCTTCTTGGAGACCATTAAATGGACAACAGTTCTTCATACCCACATTCCTTCCCCCTTGCTAAATCAGAGCCAAAAGAAGCAGGAATACTTTTGGGGGTTTTTAGGGAGTGAATCATAAAAGTGTAGTTGGCCAACTTAGGCTTGGATATCGACAGGAAGGTTGATGAATAGTCCTGACTGGAGTGATAAACTCAGATATCAGCGAGTAAATCTAGAGGAAAAGAAAATCTATCTGTCATTCTTGGTCACACATGCAGAGCTTGAATTGGCAACTGGGATTAATTTTTTTAATTCTGAGCAACTCAGAGCACGCCTGTGACCCCTTGTATCGCCCTTCAGGCCCCACAGATAATACTCTAGCATGTTTCATTTTAAAGCAAAGTTCCACCTTGAATCAATATCACTCCCAGTTTGTTTGGGTTTATTATTCTTTTTTTTTCCCCCCTGCCTACACTTATCTCGTGTATTGAATGAGCCATGTGCATAGTCTACATTCTATGGTTGAATTTGGAGAGAAAGCAAGCTGAAGATTAATTCAGAAAACAGCCAAGACTACTAACAGCGCACCAGAAAACCCAAACAGGTTTTACTTCAACTCTTCACAAACAAATCTGGGTCACTGCAAGCTTTATTAAAGTATAGATTGTAGGATCAGCCCCTGAGTATCTACTAACATCTTAAACCCTTAGACCTTCTGCTATGGGGGCATCTTGAGTTAACACCTATTTATTAGTCTTAGAAACATATCCTGCACTTGTGGCAGTAACTAAGCAGCCTAACTTCAGGCATCTGAAAAGCAAGAGTCTAGCAGACTTGGCCAGCATCCAGGGATTTATGGACACTTACCAGTACTGCAATCACCAACAGCTTGCAAATACATTGTACTTTCTTTCACAACTCACTAGCTCTCCCTTGGCTACCACCCTCAAGACATTTGCTACGAATACTACTCCAGGTCAGGTAACTTGAAGTAAAGTCACGTTCACCCTACAGAGTGTTATGGATGAGTATAAGATAAATAAGTCCAAGATGTATGTCATATAATGGCATAGTATAAAAGTGGATTTGTTATGTCTGTGCTTACGTCTACCATTTAATCTAAAACTAGTGATAAGAATTGCTCTGTCTCACAAGGAAGTTCATGTGGTGTTAATTTTGCAACAGCAAACAACTTTGAAATGTCATACAGAAGCAGCGTGTTCATTCAGACAATGTGGGGAATGAGTGACCAAGTCATAAAGTAACAATCAGAATAAACACACAGGTTAAAGAAGAAAAGCCTCAAATCCCTCCTGCAAAGTGGAATTTTTATCCAAAGTAGTTCTACAAGTATAATCTAATAGTGAGTAACAGCTGCAGGAATACCCGTTGGCTAGTTGTTAGAGAAGCAAAACCTATGAAAAAGTTATTGCATATGTTTACGTTAAACTTTTAGTTCTGCCAAGGAAGTAAAGTAGTGCAAGAAATGCATCTCAAAGCTAATCATCCAATTGTCCCCACTTCTGAGGATTTCTTTCACACTAGACAGTGAGCTGAAAGACAAGCTCCAGCACACCTAACATACTCCTATGATGGACAGAGATTTGTTCCTCAGCCTCACATTAGAATTAGCTAAGAAGAAGCCCATGTGCACATTGTATTCTGTGAAAGACCCCTTTCGCTTTACAGATACTGTCCCTTTCTGCCATCCAGCTTGTTAATTTAGACAATGCTGTTACTTACTTTTTTATACCAGGAACCTGACACAATTATCCTAACAGTTACAATTCTTCAGTCATGCACTAACCTTAAAAACACTAGCCAAGTGGTTCCCAAGAAAAACTTATGTTTTGGCATGCTGTAGCACTCTTCCCCTATAATTGTCACTGTAAGCTTTTCCTCCCACTCTTCCTAACAGACTTATCTTTGTATCAATGATCCAAGGCCTATCTCTGATATGACACAGTTGGACAAGCTTGGATCAAACAGCTGAGAAGCTAGGAGAAAGACAGCAGAAAGACAAAAAAGGTAAAAATTATAGTGAGAATTCCAGCAAGACCAAGTCATTTGTATCTCAAGGATTCATGAACACAGAAAGCTAAGAAATCCTAAAGGAAAAACAATAAGTCAGTCAGGCCTGTTGCTCTAAGCGGAGACCAGTCAAGAGCATGTACTTCAAAAAACATGTTAAACGTGACCTTTCCCAGACCCTGGACCTTACTTGCTCTGCTTCTAAAGCACATTCAAGTATTTCCAGGAAACTAGGAACTCTCACAGCACTGATACCCGAACAGATGTCCTACAAGAGAGGATACACAGTTCCCAAAAGGGTTACTTAGTGGTAGAAATAACAAATAAATCATTATCTTCAAAACCATTGCCTATTTACCCTCCTAATGGCTGTTACCATCTCTGAGTCCCTCTGCCTCCTGATGCACATTCGTTCATGCACATGAAACACATGCTTCATTCGCTTCCTGCCTCTTACCTTATGCTTATACCATAAGTTCACTGAGGCAGAGAATATCTCCATGGTCCCTTTCCAAGGTGGACAATAAGCTCCTTTCTTTCATTATTAGGTTTCCATTGCATTACATTGCAATTGATAAAAATGAATAAAATTATCCATGTGACTCAGATGAGTTAGTGCTGCCTCATCACAAATTTTCCAATAAAAATAAAGTCATAGCACTTTCACTGAAGCATAAAAACTGGCATGGAAGAAATACTTTCATGCATCTAAAAACTGAGTGTCTTGCAAAGTGTAGAAACTCAAAGCTGCACACTCTCTGCTAGATTGCATCCAAGCCAAGATTTATTCTGGTCGCATCCATCTTAAATGTTGTTTAAATTTGATTCTGAGCTTTCAGCATCTTGTAAACATAATCTCACCTTCCCCAATTATCTTTTATTTCATCTATTGACCTCTATATCCTGTAAAATTCTTGATTCCCAGCATAAAAACTCACTTCATTTCTCCTCATACAGTGATCTCCTCAACACTAATTTCCATGAGCTGCTTTTAACATTCACTGCCCTTTATAGGCCTTTCCTATTTCAGCCATTTCTATGTGTTCAAACCTCAATCATCTAACCTTGTTCTAATTTTGCCACTAGTATATTTAATGATTTTAAAGGCAGAAGTATGACCTGCAGTCCTAGCACCTGACTGAAATGTGACAAGACTGTGGGAGAACGAAACACACTGGATCACGTTCTCCTAGGAGGAAGCACACTTCAAGGTGTTTTGCTGCAGAATTCTAACGTGGGTTAGGAAATAAATGAACAAAAATCCTTGGAGAAATCTCAAACATTTGAACCAGTTAATAAATGACATTTCTGTAGCATATGGAAAGGCTAATGGGGGGGTATGACAACATTAATAAGCTGAATATGCTGGTGACAGCAGGGAATAAGCAAATCTGTTCTGACATGGCAAGAACGGTTCTGAACTTCTGCCGCATTAATGACAACTAAAAGAAGCTTGGGGTTTTTTTTGTCACAGGTAGTGGTGCAAGAGAAAAGGTGGAATATAAAAACTGGACAGTGTAACTGGTACTTTGTTGTCTATGGTCCTCTTGGAAATACAGATAGATCTACTGAAATAATAAAAAATCCAGCTTTATGTTTCTCAAATATCAAGTGATGGGCATGTTCTCTGTTGTTATCATCATTAAATTTTTATACTGCTGTAGCACAGAGAAGACCACAGGTCAGGACACAACTGTGCTGTGCGAATATTACAAAGGACATCCCAGACCCAAGGATCTAACAGTAAAAAAAAAACAAAACAAAAATCAAAAGACACAGAAGGGAGAGCCAAATAACAGATTAGGTAAGAGATAAAGTGAAAAATCTTTCTGTTCTCTCCCTTTTAATGAGCCCCATCCTCCCACCACCATTGAAGAACCTGATGAGTGTCCTGTCATCATAAATCTAGAGTCCACCACCCACTGAGGGGAAAAACTTCAAAATCCCACTCATGCCATATCCTCCACAAGCTTTTTAGCATAAATCCACCTATGTCCCTCTGTGTGTATTTGCCTAAATTCCACCCTCCAGCCCAGCTTTTGGTGTCTTCTATTGCAGGAAAGACCAAGAGTCAGAACTGTCTGAGGGACAAAACCGGTATCTGAAGAGAAGGTGTTCAGAGCAGAGAAGAGTTCTGTTACAGAGTCATGGTTATGGCACTCTCCTTTTCTGGTACTCCTCTGACTCGCCCTCCAGGGACTAGCCGGTTCAGATGATGCAGAATACCTTAGGACTCTTTGCATTCCAAGAGGAAGCAAATATTTATGTGTCCATTCGAAACAAATGCTCTGCTACATGGTAATGTGCCCTGAAATCAGAAGAAAAGTTAATTTCATCTTTGTAGGGGAAAAAAATCAAGCCTACAGGAAAAGGAAGATAAAAAAACCAACCTCACCATCACTTACAAATGAGTTCTTGTAGAGATTAAAGCGTATTATACTTTAGAAGCACAAATACTTTCATGATGCAAAAAGTATCTTCATTCTCTAAATGAAATATGCTTCACGTTTTCCCTAGATGCCTAAAAAAAATTGTAGAAACCTTTTCCAAGCATCACTGTATGTGGTCCTTTTGTATTTCATGGCACCAGAAACCTAAGCCACAAAGAAATCAGGAACTTAGGAGTCTATAGATCTCCATTTCCGAAGTTCCAACTAGGCAAGTAGTCAAGAAGTAATCATTATCCCATACCTCTGGAGCCTTTCCAGGCATTTTCTTTAAAGTAACAGAAAAAAAGGAAAAAGCTATGGCAGACAGGCAGCTGGATTGGTGCCCTTCAGGAGGCTCGACACATTTCCGTTCAAAATCCACTTGGTTTCTTTCAACAATATCTCTAAAACAAAATACTCATCTGGATATACACCCCCACCTCTTTTTTTTTCTTTTAGGAAATTAACTTTTCCAATTAATGCTCATTAATCCGTGTATATTACTGACCACAGAGGACTAATACATCTGTGCATATACAGACATGCACTTCCTTCCCTGGAGCACTTTGATGTCTGAAACAGTGGGCTACAATATTTCAGAGATGTACATGTGGCACAGCCTTAGGCAAACCGCACCTGCTGAAAGGACTGGAGAATTGCCAAACATCTTTCTTTTGGAAAAAAGCATTTGCTTTAATATCTGCTAATTCCAGGAAGAGGGCTGTGCTCTTCTTGTTTAGCTGTGTCTTTGCATTCCCAATGAACAAAAGAAAGGGACAAGGCAACCATCTGTGGGTGCTTCATAGAAAAATAAAGCCCCAATGGACTTCCTACCACAGGGAGGAAAAAAAAAAGGAAAGGAGATAAAACAAGCTGAATGCAACAAGCTGAAACCCTGTGCTTATATCTCTATAGCAGACTTGTTAAGCATTCCTATTCAGACAACCTGGAAACTCTTCGAAATAAAATTTTAAAATCAAAAGTATTTCTCAAAACATGTACTTTTCCTCTCACCAGTTTTTTCCTATATCTGCTTCAGAGAAAGGGGATCCTACCCCTCCCTACACATTTTCCACAGTCATAAATGGAACATAGCTTGGACATCGTCCAGACACCAATAGTAAGATATATTGAAACATTTGCATTTGGCAACTAAAGATGCTAATGAGTACTGTGGGATTTTGAAATAATACAGATGCACCTAATTAGAAATATTTAAGTGCTATTCTGTGATCAGATACACCAAGCATCAACCCTAAAACTCATGAGGCGAACTGAATTCTATAGATTCCCTCCCTTCCCTCCATGTGTTACACTACCTTCGTTCACATAAAAAGCAGAGTAAAATTAGTACAAAGTAGCACATCCTGCCTCCAAATACAGTCTCACATCTCTTAAATTTACCAGCATCTCAAAATTATTACTAGCATTGCATGAGCCAAAACACAATGCTTTTAGTACAAAGCGAAGGCTTCACACTAAAAAGAGTGAATCAGCAAAAGGAAATGCAGTTTCCTCCTGATATTGAAGAGTGAAGTAACAGCTTTCTCTCTGGAGGTTTCCAATAATGAATTCCTGTTTTAATTGAAGCTGCAGCCAATGTGTGAGCTCCAAATGGGCCCCCCTTTCTTTCTCTCTAGATAATGCTGTGCAGGAAAGAGCTTTTAAATCAGTGAGTGAACATAATGAACTTCAATTTCCCTTCAGAAAGGGCAAAATTACAAGCATACACTTCACTTCCAGAAAATTAATTAATTTGTTTACACTATTTCTTTGCTTTGTTTTACTTCCTTGATTTCTGTCCCCCCTCCCCCACTTTTTTAGGCTTTTTAACTCTCAAAGGTGTAGGATTAGATTTTGACAACTCATCCTCTCTCAGGCTTGGAGAAGCAAAACTACAACAGAGCTGTTTGCACCAGGGGAAAGAAGGCTATGCAATTACTTTCAAGCAACAATGTTAAAGCACATATGCCCACTCTGTAGATGACAGCATTAGCCTTTGGTCATTGTTAGCAAGGCAAACAGAATTGTTCTCACTTGGAAAGTGTTTGCCCACTTAACAGCATGGAAAGATGGGCTTCTCAAACTGCTCATGTCTGAAAAGACCACAACCTTAATTTCAGAGATAATGGAACTGACTTTCAGGGGCAAAATTCTCCCTCACAAACGGGACGAAAAGCAGAAATCATCAAAGCAGCCAGCCAGAGCCAGCAACCACCAGCGCTGCACTAAAGTATCTACAGCTTTGCCTCCCAACACTGTGCTCCCACTCCTGCAGGATAAGGAAGACAAACTCAAACACACTTGAGAGGCATAGCGGGTGGGAAAGGGAAAAAGCACAGTGGACTTGGTGAGGCTAGAACAACTGATAGACTTGAGATAGTGAATATAAATTATTTTTTCTTGTAGGAAGAATATTTCTTCTAGATAATGTCACAGATTAAATCCCTCTAGCAATATCAATACTGTCTACACAACCACAGTGGTGCATGTTCAATTTAATTTCTGCTGCTACAAGTATAGGCCAATAAATTTGACAACACATCTGTTATTTACTTGCACTCAACACTGAAGCATATTCACGACATTTACTTTGCCAGTTTCAAATTTAACAGCTTTTCCTTTATTTATATCTACTTAGTGTTAGTGAAAAGTGCTCTGGTGACTTTCCATATACATGCAGTAAGCACAGCACATTTAGCAACAGTAAAATATTCCCCTGGCTATGTACCATTACTCTACATATTTCTGATTACATAGAGCTAAAATACTTGAAAGTGGTACAAGATTGTTGCATCCACTCATTTCAAATACAAGCAGTAACCGTCTGCAGATAAAGCATGCCTGCAGTTGCCTCAGCAGAGTTGTCTCAGAGATGTAGGAACTCATTTCGGTGTCCACTGAGCTGCTGACACACAGTGAGGTCCTTCACAGACTGATTTACACACAAAGAAGCCATACCATTAAATATTGGCTCATTCTCCCCCTCCCCACACTTTCATTATTCTGTTACATCTTCTGTTAGACTAAAATATGAGTGCGAGCTTAAGTAGTTTTGAACAACCTGATCTAATGGAAGGTCCCTGCCCATGGCAAGGGGGTAGGAGCTGGATGATCTTTAAGGTCCCTTCCAAACCAAACAATTCTATGATTCTGTGATTCTAAGTTGTGACCACAGACAAAGGAAACAACGCTCAAAAATATCACAGAGCAGATATCAAAGTCGTGTGACAGTTACCCAAAACAATGGAAAGAAGTAGGGGGTACATCTAGGTGAAGAAAGATAATCTTAGCGCAGGAGCTCACGCTGCTGACACAGGAGGAGCCAGACACTGTGGTTGTCAATCTTCTGTCTCCAACACCATAAATCCAGTATTACAAAGGTTAAGGCCATATAAGTTTGTGACTAGAGTTATACAAATTACAGAAAACTGAGAAGGAAAATGAAAATTCATAAAACAATGCAAGAGTGCAGACGTGAAATTACAGCAGAAAGATGACTTTTTCTCTCTGACCTCCAGTTTGGTATTCTCTGTATTTTGACTGTATTACAACTGGAACAAACAAGTTCATTGACATTTGAAAAAAAACTATAAAACTACTACACATCCTTGTAGAGTGGCCTTTTACTTTTGATTTTAGTTGTAGTTGTTAATTGCACAAAGATGACCCCTCATATGAAAGATCACAAAGGAATTTGAACAACTAAATAATTGTGGTATACAAAATCCTTCAGCCCATAGTCAGACTCTACAGTTCCCTCCGAGTCAGTCTATTGCAACAAGAACAGGCTCGCAAATTGAAATTCATACTGCAATAATCTATTTTTCTAAAATAAGGTGTAAACAGAACTACGTACATCAACACACTTCATAACAGTAGGTCTACGACACATGCAGCATGGAGTCTTTCAGAATCTATTATGCAGCTTTGCAGAGAGAAAAAATAAGCAGTGCGGGGGAACCAAGTGCTTATCTATTGACTGGATCTGGATACAGCAGTTAAACTCCAAGACAGTGTGTGTCTTTGGGGGGGGAGGATGATGGGAGGAAATAGGATGAGACAACGTTAAACCCCCCAGTGCCTCCTCCCCAGTCTTTCTGCCCTGCACTGATCAGGTACCTATGTCCTAATACGCAGAAACCTTGTTAGCTGAGGCAGGGACACTCCATTGGCTCCAGTCTTGTGTTCCCACCATTAGCAGTGGGATTGTTGCTGCTCCAGGCTCCGGTTCGATTAAGTTCCGAGACGACCATCATCTCCATTCTTCCCTACAGCTAGGCAATTACACTAGTAATTCTGTCAGATTGATAAATGTCCTCTACAGTCTAAATCATGGCTCCATCAGTCTCATTTAACTTGCACTGTTTTAATAGGTTACAAAAATTAAATACATCTTTTATAAAGAACATTGGAATTGATATAATGTTGCCTTGTACACAGAAGCATACATGCTCTAGGGAGTAGAACCAGCACAAACTACAAATTCTTTCACTGCTGTACATATGCTTTTGGCCTTGCATCACTGCTGACTGTGGCAGATATTGGATTATTGATTAAGCAAAACATGCGAGGTATCATTAAAGTACCACCTTTTGTCTCATTTCATAGATAAAGCTTTAAGAATTCAAATCACTCTCCCATATGATAAACCTGCCTTTACAATAAGCCAGTGTAAAGCACTGAGGAACTCTATGTACTGTGCCATCAGCATGACCTTCCCCTTTCCCTCCTCATTTTTTTCCCTGCTCCTAACTTAATGGGCTTCCATGTTCTGGGAAAAGAGCGAGCAAGACAGGCAGGAATTTACAGCAAAGTTGCTCTGTGGCTTCCAAACAGTTACAAACAGAGTTTCAAGGACTTCCTAAGAATCAATTACTGCCATCATCTATCTGTCCATAAACTTACATCAATTTGTACAGAAGCCAGAGAAAATTCAACACTAAATGTTTTCTATGTGGTTATGACCAGAAAGGTTATATAAAACCTTGCATAAAAGTACAAATTAAGAGTTTACAGCAGAACAGAAATGGCATTTTCTAGCTACCAAAATTACATTTTTTTCCATTATTCTATTTCCGGTCCTGAAAAGAAAGAATTATGAACTGTAAAACACCATTTTTGGTTAACTAGCATTTGGCTTCATTAATTGAAAAAAAAAAAATGCCTGAAGACAGTGGACATCCTTGGCAAACTCACTGTACAGAGAACTTATTGCACAAAGTTTTGGTCATTAAATGATCTCACAGTGAATCCTCACTCCAAAACTGTACAAGTGAAAGCTATGCTAAAGTCAAAGAATACTGCAAAACCAGAAGATACCCTTGCATACTGAGAACAGCTAAGATTTTTCTATAGAACTGTCACTCATCAGTACAGTTACAAGGCCATGACCACTACACTGCTGATGGTAAAATTTCAAGGGATGCAGCTCTAAAGCACTAGACCAGAGCCTTTATTTTTAAGGATAACATTGCTGCAAATGAACACTCCAGTCCTCAGAAAATGTTGGTTCGTATCAGACCCATAGGGACAGCCTCTCAGGATGACAAGCCACCTTTGTAAGTGAAAACTCCATATTAGGAAAATGTTTTCTAAGAGCCCATTCTAGATTTCTTTGGTGCAAATAATACTGAGTGTCATGATTTCCATTCAAGCTACTTCTACAGCTCTCAGATTTCCATAGTGTTTGTTGTGCTAGCCAGCAATAGCAGAAGTCTGCTAACGGCCATAGATACTTTCACTGCTCTTTTCTCTGTGTGATAAATCTCGTTCTTCTCTTACCAAACCATTCTACAGTAATGTGAATATATGGCTTTATTGTCAAGTTAATTTTGATTTAGATGGTACAAACCAACACTTCTACAAAACTAGATTAGTTATTAAATTAAATGTGCCACCTTAATCATTATTGCTTTAACAAACCCCCTTCCTTCTTGTTAGAAGGATAACTTATAAAGAGTTACTTAATTGCATCAGAAATAGCTAAATTTGTAAGGTAATGGGAATAACTCCTGTCTCTAATTTTTCTTTCTTTTTCACAAGCAGTTTTTCTTTTCTTAGTTTGGTTTTTTTTTTGGCTATTTCCTTCTCTTTCTCATTGCTAAGATGAAATTCCAATAGTCTATTTCTCATTGCTTTGTACAAAGGCAACCACTGCAGAAAAGCCTGTAAAACTGCACCAGTATGAAAGGGAATAAAAAGCACCACTGCCTGTGAAGTCAAAATTTTTGAGAAATAAAATTTACTCCTTAGCTAACTGCCCAAGCACAATTTTCAAAAGGAATTGAGGGAAGCTTGGAAGAAGAAATACACAAATATGAAAAGTAGTTTAGGACTTTGTCATCAACTGAATGTCATTCACATACAAACGGCTATTTTATATAAATAATCTATCATTTTTAAGTTGCCTTTCAAACTCAAAGCTATTTTTCAGTTAAGATTGGATTCTGGCATGATGGGAGCAATCAGGGCATATATCATAGATGGCATATGCAATTTGGTATCAGACATTACCAGTTCAGTCTGTTCTCTCTGCCTTTCCACTAGTTCTACTCTGGCAACCTTTAACCACCCTCTGCAGTGAGACAAAACAGTTTTACAAGTTTCTCTCAAGTTTCATCTGCTGCTCACACAGGCAGCCTGGTCAAAAGCTTTCCTAAACAAATATAACTATTTGTTTTAGCTCACTTAGTGTCAACATCACAGATTTTTCATTTCATTTTCTTGCAATCATGCCCTCTTAGAGCCAGACCTTTGAAACTGAAAAAATCCTGGAGGCATTCATTGTGTCACCTGGCCCTTATCTAGAAATGTTTTCTGGGTTACGTATCATCAAATCCTTATTCCTGGACATCACTGTAATTCACAGTTCGTTTCCCATAACACTCTGGGTAAAACCCTCACTAAGTTTCAGAGAAAGAGGTTTAAGGTAACTTCAGAATGGAAGTACTCTTAGGATCATTATCTCCTAAACACATAAACTAGATACAGCTGCTTTCAGTTCACTGCAGATTGCCCTTCACCTAAGGCTCTGCAATAGGGAGTAAACCAGAAAGACATATGCTACTGGTAGCAGGAGTAACCAGTACTCTTCCCTTGAGCTTCATCTAACGCTGCTGGCAGAAGAAAGTACAGCCAGATTCTGTTCTCATTTTCATCGATGTAAATCCAGACTAAATCCTCTGATTTCATAGGACTACAGGTTTACGCTATTTACGCTATTACACTGTTTAATATCTTTATAGATGATCTGGATGAGGGGATTGAGTTCATCATCAGCAAGTTTGCAGATGATACCAAACTGGGAAGAAGGGTAGATCTGTTAGAAGGTAGGATGGCCCTGCAGAGGGACCTGGACAGATTGGAGAGATGGGCCGATTCCAATGGGATGATGTTTAATAAGTCCAAATGTCGGGTACTTCATTTTGGACACAACAATCCCATGCAGAGCTACAGATTGGGGACAGAGAGGCTGGAGAGTAGTGAGGCAGAAAAGGACCTGGGAGTGCTGGTTGACAGGAAGCTCAACATGAGCCAGCAGTGTGCCCAGGTGGCCAAGAAGGCCAATGGCATTCTGGCCTGCATCAGGAATAGTGTGGTGAGCAGAACCAGAGAAGTTATCGTCCCCCTGTACTCGGCACTAGTCAGACCTCATCTGGAATACTGTGTACAGTTCTGGGCCCCCCAGTTTGGGAAAGATGTCAGGATACTGGGATGTGTTCAGAGGAGGGCAACGAAGATGGTAAAGGGGCTGGAGCATAAGCCCTATGAGGAGCGACTGAGTGAGTTGGGGCTGTTTAGTCTAAAGAAGAGGAGGCTCAGGGGAGACCTCATTGCTCTCTACAACTACCTGAAAGGAGGTTGTAGTCGGTCAGGGGTTGGTCTCTTCTCTCAGGTGACCAGTGACAGAACTAGAGGGCATGGACTCAAGCTACGTCAGGGAAAGTTTAGGCTTGATGTGAGGAAGAAGTTCTTTACTGAAAGGGTGATTGGCCATTGGAATGTGTTGCCCAGGGAGGTGGTGGAGTCGCCGACCCTGGAGGTGTTTAAGGGGAGATTGGATGTAGCACTGAGTGCCATGGTCTAGATGATGGTTGGTGTTAGTGTTGGGTTATAGGTTGGACTTGATGATCTCAGAGGTCCTTTCCAACCTTGTCATACTGTGATACTGTGATATGCAAAACTCCAGGGCTACAACTCTAAATAACTATGTTCGAGAGGCCAGTTATTTAAAGCTCACAAAACTTAGAGTCAACAACAATAAGCAAGACTGTCAGATTCACATCACAGATACATTTTTCTTGCAGAGCATCTTTGAAATGTATTTAAGGTCATCCAAATATTCCTTCACAGCATTGGAACAAAGATAGTTGTTTTGAAGTTTTTCAGCAATATTCACATTTGAACATTGCTATTTCTGAACAGGTAGCTGCTCAAAGCCAGGGCACGCTTACCTGAAGAACCGAAGACCACATTCAGCTCATTTCATTAAGAGCTCTTGACAATGTACACAAAACCACAGCCAGTGGTGTCTTGGAAGCAGGATAACTGCAATGGTCAATTTAATCTCCAGAAGACTCATACTTATGCTACCAGTAGAGTATTTTAACAACAGTAGGTTACATACCTCTTAGAACTTCTATTAGGACAATAAGCTGTAGATGAAAGATGTCTTAAATTATGTCTTCCCACTCCCAGCAAGTATCTGTGTAAACTACCAGAAATTACAGTCATATCCAATTGACAGACTGCCTTCACCTTGCACATAAAACTATTGCCCATATTTGAGAGAAACTGTAACCGACCCAAGGTCTGTGGCAAGTGCTCAGCCAATGGACATAAAAATGAACAGCCAGCAGAAATTAAGACTGTTAATGACATTTAAAAGTTCTTTAGACAACAGTGAAGGTTTAGGGACTTCTGAGAGATGCTTCCAAGGACACTTTTGATTATACAACTGAAACTACAGGATTAAATTAGGAAGATGCTTCAGCTTTAGAAAACCACGGGAGCTGGCATGCATTTAGGACCAGGGCAGATCTTGTAGTTTGTAGCTGGGTTCCCTGAGAGATTACAGCTGGAGTTCCCACCCTCCACAGGTTCTGCAGATGAGATTCCAGAATTTCCTTCCACGTGAAGAAATAATGATAAAAGGAGGAAATGAAGATTAAGGAAATGGATTTGCCATCCTAGAAACCCCAGCAGAAACATTCAGAGTTATTCTTACCAATTCGGGGGTGTTGCAGAACACATAAAAAATTAAAACTATGCCCAGACCTGTAAGCACGCAGAAGAAATATACATGTACTAATTATCAAGATACACACTGGTGGTATGACTCATCAGAAATAAATGCAGCTATTCTCAGCAATATATTTTCCTCAAGGAAAGATAACAGGAAAGCACAATAAGTAAATGCAGGCAGGCATAAAACAAAACTTGAAATTTCTCCCATCTTGCAATTTCTACAATAAGCATGGGATACAACCCATCTCAAAACCTCTGCTCACAGCCATTAAACCAATTTATTCTTCTTTTCAAATCCCATGCAGAGAGCAAGAGAAAAATTGAGCTGAGGCTAACCCCTTGCTCACTGAAAACAAAGTATCACTATTTCATATTTTTACAACGAGCTTTAAACACACAGAAGTTTACATCAGATAACACCTCATTTGTTCTGATTTACTTCCCTAGACAGCTACCATAAGCACAATTCTTTGCGGTAATTAAAAAATTCCACCTTCCCCCAGAATTCTGGTCCTGCATTTAAAACTAGAATTGACAACCTCTCTAGTGCTAGGCAATAATCTCAGCAGTCCTCAGCAATCTCAATTTCTGCTTTTGATCCGCCATGGGTAGATGGACAAGATCTGAACTAAGACTTGTTCTTGAAACCGAGTCCTAAGGATCCACCCTTATCCTTCAGCTTTCCTCTTCATCCTACCCCCCTCATAATCTAAGCAGAAGTTACACTTAAAAACACAGAGCATTTTTACTCTTCTCTCTCTCCCTGTGCAGATGCAGAAAAACATACTATAAACATATTCATTAATAAATATACATACA
Source organism: Dromococcyx pavoninus (assembly GCA_033558185.1). Taxonomy (NCBI): domain Eukaryota; kingdom Metazoa; phylum Chordata; class Aves; order Cuculiformes; family Neomorphidae; genus Dromococcyx; species Dromococcyx pavoninus. The sequence goes on along the minus strand of JAUMJL010000091.1, from coordinate 998,934 downwards.
AATACATGTAATGATTTAATGAAAATCTTAAGGGCCATTTGGGCAACAGATATGGAAATGAGTCATGAATCTGAGATGCTTTTGCCTTCTGAAATGCTTTTCATTGCTCTACAGAAGAAAGAAGCTCCAAACAGTCCCAGAGAAAACAAGCTACCGTTAAGGACTGCTGAAGCACTAAGGTTTCACTAGTTAGATATCAGTGTCATCAAAACGTTCATCAGTCCACAGAGGTGTTCCAGTTGAAAGGCTATACACATCCAGGGATTTTCCCTTCTCCACCAGGCTACTTACCTGCAGCCAGCACCTATGAGAATATCAGGTGATTTCAATTGCTTTCACCACATTGTTCTTTTCATTCTTTAAATTATCTGGGCTCCCACCATTGACCAATGCATTGTGCTGCTGATGCAGCATGACTGCCTAAGAGACTCTTACTCATGATCTGATGCTGATTTTACTGACAGTGAAAGAGAAACTAATGTCTCAAGGGAATATATTTCATACCTCTCTGGCTAAGGCAGAAGAAATTGGGTTTATATCATGGCTTTTAACCCCCAGATATTCCAAAGCATTTCACAAAACAGTAAGTTTGTTGTTGGAAATGCTATGGCACCTGGACAAGGCAAAAAAGCAGTTGCCACTATGTATTTGAGAAAAGCTTGCTTCATCTTGGAGGCAAACCCTGTTTTCATACAAGTTGCACCAACACCTATTTTAATATTGCTTAAAGTACCAAAATTTATCTGGGTATGCCAAGTAGGACTTTATGTTGTCATTGGTTACCAAGTAATTGATATTGCAGTGCAGCATCAGCAATAGTAACTACAACTAGGAAGTCTCTCACTCATTAGCTTGTTGGTGCGATCAGTTATTTTGTAATCTTGTGAAGATCCAAAGTAGGAAGAAACAGAAAGGATTTCAAGGAACATACTTTAAGACATAAAGGGGAGAGGTGAGATATTTTTTTATCATTATAGAAAACCAGTAAGTACTGTGATCCCACAGCTGCTCACAAGTTTATCCAATATAATATTATAGTTTGAGACTGGCCTTTCCTTGAATGCCTAAAATAAAAGCAGAACAGGAAGAATTATGCATCCAGCCTTACAAGCCCACTGAAAAATCCAGATGCTTATTTAAGTATTTGATTTTGCTTCTGCTGCTGCTTTCTTATGAAAATTTGGACTCCAGTACCTTGACATGTGAGGCAGTCTGTTGGCATATAGGGTTTGCCACATTATGGAAAATGTATATGTTCTGTACAATACTACTGTATAACTTTTAGTGCATATATACTGGTACATTTTAGAGCCGCAAAACGCAAGAGGTATTTATACCAGCATGATTCATACATAATAACACTAAGATCTGGCTAAGATTCTTCTTTCTCCCAAATGGTAAAGGCCTGCATTTTCAGAGGTCAATCTTAAACCTTACCATATACTGCCATTGTCAGTGAAAGCAACCATGATGTGTAGCATAGATACAAAACAAGGGTAGTCATGGGACTGCTGACATTTAAGACTGTAGTGTTTTCACAGGTATCCCCTTAATTTGGTATATAAAAGTGAACAAATGCATTAAGCACAAACTGCAGTTTTCTGTGATTTTAAGAAAAGCTAGAAGATGACCTTGATCTTGCTTGACACTAACCTAAGCTTTTTATCAAGATTTCATATACCTCTGTAAACAAAGAGATAAAACGCGGAGTAAGAATAAAAGATATCAGTTTATGAAATTCATCTGAATTCAAGAGTTCTTATTACGAAAGATTAACATGCCACTAAATTTTACAGTCTTCAGACAGCTGCAGATACAACACTCATCTCAGCCAGCACTTCATAGCCATCTATAATTCTGCCACAAATATTATTTTCCTAATCTGTCACTGTGACACGGTCACATGGTCACATGTCACAGTCACCCTAGCTCTGCACTGCTCCACAGACTTCCTCTCTCTGCCTAATGTACGTGGCCCATCTATTATTTTCACAGCTTAGTCTGTCTAGTTTTCCTCTTATTAAGAGGTCACTTCTGATTTTCCAATGATCTATTGCACCGGTCTCCATTCAAAATTACATGCAACCATTTTTTTGCTAGTCCTGTTCTTTATACTTGGAAGAAGCTCCCAGTTAAATATCCTCAAAGTACTCTACTGCTCTCCTCCAATTTCCAGTTAAAATTCTTAATCACTCAGGAAGTGTGGAGATCACCACTCATAGAGGCCTCACTGTTATCTCTATCTTATTTCTCATTTGCTTCACCTATCTATGAAGATATAACTGTTATCTTTCCTGTTGTCCGAGGTTACTGGTGTAACGTTATTAATAGAATAAAATAAGCCTTCTTTTACACATAAATTCAGCTACTTAGAGAACACCTGATACTCAGAGTCCTGCAGCTCAATATCTGCTATTTGTTTTCTTTCAAACCATATCTCCAGTGTTTTCTTCTGATTAAAGTAACCAATTATGATGAGGAATAACTTTAAACTACTGAATCTTCTTCTTCAAAGCCTACAGCCAGCTAGGTTGAGCAGATTCAACCTCCCATGTGAATAAATACATACAGCACAGATGCCTCTGTTAAGCATTTGAAACTTCACTTCTCTGCAAGCTAAGATTTCACTCCACCTTCCTCCTCCTCTTTTGCAAGTGTGTGTGTGCGTGTAGCCAGCCACCCTACCAAAGAGAAGATCTCCATGCTCCACAGGCAATGAATTGTTCCTGCAGCTGTTAGTACAATGTCTCCCTTGAGAGTGCTCTGAAGTGCTAACAGTTCACCATAACTTCCACACTACTTCTTCTCAACAGTTTTTTTCCCAATTCCATTTAAGAGGTGAACTATAACACAGGCAAAAAGGACAAAAAAATTTTTCTACATTTGGATTTTTAGAACTCCCTTTGGAGAAAAGAGTTTCCCCTTTACAGTTTATTCCGTCTTAGAATTCAAGCACATTGAGAAGCGTGCATCCAAATTTTTATTTATATATATATTTAATAGATGATGATGATGATATAGATATAGATATAAGTATAGATATAGATATAGATATAGATATAGATATAGATATAGATATAGATATAGATATAGATATAGATATAGATAGATATATAAGTATGTTAAGACTGGCTGGATTACTCAGAAGTTAATGCTTCTGCTTTTAGCAGCTGGGCACTCAGTCAGGAACATAGAATCTGAAATGCAGAGAGAAACAGTCTCTCTGCTATTGCCTACGTTTAATTACTCTTCACCACTTTTCTATCATACTGCATAATCTCAGTACATAAGAAAAGTCAATACCATCCTTAGCTGTGCTTGGGATTTCTATTTTGGGGGTCCCATGTTTTTCAACAGGAAAAGGCAGCATTACAGAACTTTTGGTCAGGGAATATGACTAAAGACTTCAAAGCTACATAGCAGAGACTTAAACTACTGCTCATCTGTCAGGAGCAGTTCAAGCACAGCATGCAGATCTTAATGCTGGCTAGAAGACACCTCTCTAGGCTTAAATATATTTCCACACTTTGATAATAAGCACGGCTGCCAGTAGTTGTCTTAAAACTAACTCCTAAATGTTTATTCTATTACTGGAAATCAAAGTGTTCATTGTAGAGTAAGGTGACTAGTAAGGCAGGTGGATATGCCACAAAGGCCATTAAAATTATGAGTCGCATTTTTTTAAAAAGTATCTGAAGCTCCTCTATATGCCCTGGATAAGAAAAAAAAAAACCCATACTCAGTTAGAAGGCATCAGAGGAACAGATAACTTTGAGACTGAAGGCAAAAACGAAGAATGTGTGATTTTACTGGGGCTGGTTCTGAAAATAGCAGGGATTGATGATGTTACTCTTGTGTGGGGATATTGGGAGGGTTTTTTTTTGTTGGGTTGGGGTTTTTTTGCGGTGGTGGTGGTACGGGGTTAGTCCCCAGGAAGCTTTGCTGTGAACTTGAGCTGAAAGATAGCAATTCCACTTCACTGTGTTGTTAAAACCAATCACAGGCTCAAATCTGCCTGCAAACCCTGTGAATTCAGACGCTAACTTACATCTCTTTTTTATTACTGAAAGATTCATAAAGCAAAAAAGCTCTGAATCAGGGAACAAAGGTGATAGGATATGCTAGTAACATTAAAAAAAGTTCCCATTAGTTTAAAGGTGTGGTGTTCAGCATCCGCCACCCTTCAGCAATAATTCTCCATGCATTTTAGGTATTGTTCATTAAAAGCTATACCAATTTCTATAACTTTCTCATTTCAGATCTGCATAGAAATGCATAATTGTACTATGGAGGGCTGTTTCCTTTCTTCTCAATTCAAAATACAGCTGATTTTTTTCACTTAGCTTGTAGACTTTGATCGATGGCAAAACTTCCCCTCATTGCTTCATTTTTCTCTCATCCCTAATGCCTGAGGGAATATCTTGCATGAACTCCCACCAAAAAATCAACAATCAGAAAGCCCATAATCAGGGTTTTGAAGCTACAATTTAGAATTAAAGACAATCTGGAGCAGTTTACAGAAAAATATTTTTCTTCTATTAAGAATATAATTTTACCCATACCTGCAAGCCTTCTCTCCACAAATGTCACACCCCCCGCACATACACACTCCTCAAAAGCCCCTGCATAGCAGCCTTGGCCAGGTTTTAAATGTTATTCCTTCTTAAAGTGATCAATTCCAAATTTATCTCAGGTGAACTATGTACTGAACATTCACAATTATTGAATTAATAAAACTTGGTCCGTAGGCCCATAGATTGAGTGCTTTGTAGCATCCAGCATAAAGTCATTCAAATTCTGATAAGGGCATCTATAACAGGAGCGTTACATGGTTACATGATACAGGGTTACATGATACATAAGGTTTTATACAGAATCACCCCCTTACCCCCACCCCCCAATAAACTCTAGTCAAAGCTAGTTATTGCTGCTTGGCTGAGGTGCTAGCTTGGAGCCAGGAGAACGGAGATACTTTGTGGCCTATTCACTAACTCTATTTATGTATTTGTAATGGGGATTTCTGGTATATTCCAAATACCTTTATTCATTTATTAACACTGTGAACTGGGATATGTAGACATTTTTCTCTGTAGTCCCCTGGAGAGCAATGGGCACAATTTTGCATAAAGCAAGAGCCAACAAATGAAGTGAATGAAATATAAAAATCCAACAGAGTAAATTAAAACTGTAAGAAGAGAGAAAAAAAGCCCAACCAATTGTCAGATACTGAAATTATTCTTACTGAAATGTATAGTTACACAACCTTGAGGAATAACCTAGCAGTTTACTTTCGAAAATATTCAACTAACCTCAGGCCATCTATAAATTCATTGCTACAAAAGCCTCCTTTAACTACTTTCTGCTACTTCTCTGTCTGTTTTTCTAACACTGCTAAATTAGTACTGTGAAGAAATATCCTCACACTTTTTTTGTCATCATGCTGTTCAACTTGCCTGATTTATTTGATGGCATAATCCAGTGTTTGACATATGACAGATGCTTCTGCAAGAGATCATACTATGATGTAAAACAATATTACTAAGCAACACCTGAAAGGGGATTACTCAAAGCCTGAATCGGGGATAAGCTGAATGAAAACAAGAGATCCTTTTACTACATTAAAGACTATTACAGAAGGGATTTCTCCTAATAAATGTGCATGACACTCCCATTAAAAATTATTTCAAGCTACTATAATTATAAAATTCAAAATGTTTAGGCTGAAGTTTCCAATACTACCCATTTGCCTTAAGTTATTTACTTCATGGAGTTTTAGCCCCCAAAAAATCTCAGTTCCTTCAATATTGTTCCTCTTTGGAGTGAGGAAAAACCCCCGAGACTTCCTGAATCACAACATTTCTCTACTTTGACCAAATATTTGTGAGAAATTGATTAAACTAATTCTCTCAATTCACTTAAATAATTGCTCCATACAAAGAACATTAACAACCTTAGAAAGGTTTATGGAATGAGGTAACATATTTTATAAAATCAAACTGGTACATCTAGAAAAATGAAGTTTAAAGCACATTAAAATCCCTTCTTCACATGCCAAAAGGGGAAAATAATTGTTGGTTTACTACAGCTTTCAAAAAATAAAACTCCATTTCCTGAAAAGTTTGCTGGCATTCATCTGCTATGTGGTCTAATAAATGTTATTATCACTATACAAACCCTGTCTTGATCTTTAGGACAGCAAACCTAGAACAAAAATAACACTATTCACATCAGTTACTGTGGTAGCTCAAGTAGCAAAAGAAAGTGTAGTTGCCGCTAAAATTCCAGTCCTGTTACAACCTCCAGATGTCCCATGGTAGAATCTCAGCTTTATGTTTGCTTGTTTTGGTTAAAGTCATGTAAGTAATATACACACAAAAGTGTTAGAAGAGTATTTGCACAGTCAGATACTCGAAATAAGTAAACAGAATTGTTTTACTGTTCATTTTTACTTGCCAACTGTAGGCCCCAGGCTATGATTTGCAGAAGTGCTGAACATTCACAGCTACAACTTGAAACAACAGGAGCAATGCTTGAAAACATGAAATACCATTCTGCACTAAAATAATTCTCAAAAAAAAAATTAATAAGGACAACAAATTTGTCACCAATCCATCAAAACTCCTGAATTCAAAATTTATGATCCCTAATAATGACCTTCCAATGTATTTGTGTGACAGTAGTGACAGTAGAGATGGAGATACACTGTCAACAGATAAGGGCTTGGCTCACTACAGTAATGAGGAGCTTACACCCTTGTGAACATAATAACAAAGCATTACTCAATCTATAATGTCATAATAATTTACAAGCAAAAGCAAACTTTGTCCAAAACATCTGATAACCTCCATAAAGAAATATACTAGACTATAACAACAGACAGAAGCATTGCATCAATATGCAAAAAGAGCAGACCTCAACAGTGCCGTGTGATGTCTCAAAGAATGACCCGGCTTCTTGTTCCTGAGTCAATAAAGATGGCAATGGCACCATAGGCATGAGACTGAACTCTAATGTTGAATCAATAATCACTATGCTGGGTCATGGCCCTGCATCAATGTGAGCTAGTTTTGCATTACCTTGTTGCAACAACTTGCATGATACTGCAAGGTCACCTTGCATCAGTTTAGAGGTGCTATGCCGTGATGTTGCATGAACATACAAAGACACTTTCCTGTGACAGCGAATGAGTAGAGAAGAATGCTAAATTTTGATGTGACCATTAGAGTTATCATGCATGATATTAATTTTAATAAGTGGTGACTCATATGTCAGAAGGCCACCTAATTTCCTCTTTTCAGGACAAAATCAGGTCCTGACTGAGCAAAGTTTTGCTAAAACTAGCAAAGGCACTCATTTAACCAAAGCTGTCTTTCCACAATTTCACTCCAACCTGCTTGGACAGCAGGTACTTTGTTCTAGCACACTTTTTATCTGCTCCACCATTTGACTGAATATGATTGACCTCACTACAACCCGTGGAGAGTAACAAGATTCAAAAGGAAACCACTGTGACAAGGAAATGGACCAATTATGCTGAGCCCAGATTTTTCACTGGCAAAACAGATTCAAAGCATAACACATGAAGACACAGAAGGAAGCAGACAGATAGTGATTTTTGTCAAAAGAGGAGAACAAAAAGATGGCAATTATTTTAATCATCTTCCAAGAGATGGCAATAATGTTTCTTATAATTGCAAAGAGAAGCAGAAATGTCAATAGTTCCAACCAGTCTTTCTTTCTGAATGAAGCCTGATTCAGCTCTTTGTATAGGCTATTGAAGCATCAACCATTTCCCACTAAACTACACTTGGTCAGTTTACTTTGGTCATATCAGCGCAGACTGAATTACTGTAAATTCACACCACTTTCCTGGGGTGAATTTATTTCAATTTGCATATAGTATTTCCCCATGTACGTTTCCTTATATTTCCCTACTATTGATAGTGATGCTTCTTGTTAAAGTAGGTTTTTCTGATCTGCATTCTATGGCATTTTATCTTTAAACACAACAGAGGTAAAGCTATACTGTTACAATAAAATATAACAATAGAGTTGTTTTTAAACAACTACAGAGACAGCCCAGTAAGATTAAATGACAGAAGGCACAGCAATTAATAGTTCCTCTGTTCTCACTTGCAACAGCACCTAGTGAGCACCAACCCAAGTTGGCAGAAGACCTTGTGCTCCTCTGTCTCTCCTCTGTGTGGGTATGTGCTAGGTAGGAACAGGCATCTTCTCTAAAATCTCACAGAGAAGTTAATCATATATGTTTTGAGGAATAAATTCTTCAGTAGAAGAATAAAATGCAGCAGTGAGGAAGAATGTAACTCTCTGTAACACTCTGCCTCAGGCTGGACACAAGAGTTTCACTGAATGGTTTGTGCATAATACAAGCACTCCAGCCCCTCTCACGTCACAAGCAAGGGTCTTCCATAAAGGATTCCAGGATGAGTAAATATTCTCCCTTCTACCATTTACAAAACTGCTGTGGCATGACAGGCAGACTGATCCAAAATGCTCATACAAGTGTATGTAATGAAGTTGGCACACAACAGTGATTTTTAAACAGAGCTTGTCTCAGTCTCCCAGGACTATGTGTAACCTGTTCTGGAGTTCCCAGCACATCACTTCATATTTCATTTTGACAGTTCAGTGTATCCCACCCCGAGTACTTGACCTGAAAATGTAGACATGTTCTGTATGAAACAGAAGGTTAATTACAAAGGCTGAAGCCATTAATGAAGGCTATCAATTATTAATCAGTTGGTCCACTATTCCCTTTTCCCATATCAAGAAGTATTTATAAGCCAGTGACAGAGTTCTAGGGCTGATAACATCTCTTAGCAACTGTATTACTCTGCTTGTATGATTAGAACCCACAAGCAAAGTAGGAAAACGTCAAACACACTTTTAGACAGGAGACTTCTAAAGGAAAATTCAAGGTGATGGAAGACAGATTATGAAACTACTTCCCATCTCCAAAACCTTTCTGACCACTGGATTTCAGTGGTCTCTGGTATTGCATCCAAGCCACTGATTGTTGCTGGTAATGAAGCACTGAACCATGAAGCACAGAAGTTTTTTTTTAATGTAGGGTTTCCATTTTTCATAAAAAACAGTTACAGAAACACCTGATGAATTTTAAACGTATCAGCCAAAGCAATGTGCCCATCCTAAGACATAAAGGACCTGCCAGGTGTTTGCCATGGACAGGTATTTTTGAATGATCATTAAAAGATGTCAGAATATTAGCAGGGAAAATTATCTTCAAAAAAGGAAAGCAGAGGTCCTATTTATTGTCCTCACATGTGAAATTTATTTCCCATGCAAAAAAAAAAAAATCCATTAATGAAGAAAAATGTTTAAGTGAGAAATACTAATAGACAATTTATATTAAAATTTTATTACCATATTAAAGATTAAAGCCTACTCAGTTGTAAAATCATCACTTACACAAAGTGGTAAAATCCTCATCCCTTGTTATCTGCAGAGTATGGGAAAAAAATTTGGAAAGGTATCAGTCTTGAAAGGAAATGATGATTATCTTCGTCTCCTCTTACTCCAACACTCTTCATTACTGCTAGATGCACAGTATCTTTCAGTTGCCATTTTTCAAATCTTCAAGATGCTTTTGGATTATTGTTTGTGGCATTATAGACAAATTCTATTTTCTAAGTTGAGTGATTATAGTTTTGTTATATATACATAACATAACATAACATAACATAACATAACATAACATAACATAACATAACATAACATACTCTAGCAGCCATTTTCCAATAAACTGGTATATAATATTGTGGTGAATTGGTAAAATGTCATCATATTCCTTCCTTTTGAAGTCATTAAAAAACAATCTAAGCCTACCTAATCAAAAAAAAAACCTATTGAATGGGCATTATTAAGCTTTCTACTTCAGAAAAAAAATCCGTTTCTTTTTGCACCATAAAACTAGAGAACAAACTTTATCTTTAATAATAATCTGTGTGTTCTAATCTTCAATTTTTATCCTCAATAGACAATTTTCCCTGAGGTTATTCCACTGCTTTATTATTCATTGTAGCCTGTAGACCATTGTTTAAGGCACCAGTTTAGAGAAATTTTACAGAAGATATCCAACCTGCATATTAATCTTCCATCAGTTTTTATCCTACGTTCCACTTCAAATAACTTATTTTAAGCGTATACTTTTCTGCTGACCTTTGGCACTGTTCTACACCTTAATTACTCTTCGTATAAAGTTTCAGGAAGGACTGGACTATTTTCAGTATTACTTTGTACTTCCTTGGTAGATCCTTGAGAAATGCTCATTTCATCCTCATTCCAAATGGACCGTAGTGTCCCCTCACCCCCACATTTTGAAGACCATTCCCTTCATCTATACTAATTCATACTTTTCCTTCTTTTCCTTGTGGTTTGGTACCCCTTCAGTTATATCTCGTGTCATGCAAATGAGCTCCCAAGGTCTGAAGGAATCCCGCCGCACTCCAAACACAGGGGGCAGAAACTGAAAATATGTTTGCACACACAGAAAAAGTACACCATGTTCAGAAGCATGGGCTAAAATTATATGGTATGCTTCTTCATGCTGTCTTAACCATGCTTAGGTAAATCTGCCAGTCAAGCATAAAGGACATTGAGTAACAGAGAAAGCCAACAACAAAAAGTATCAGAGTTGTTATGAGACCTTATCACTACAAACCTTCAGTCCTAACATTTACCTCATGGAAAATTCTCAGAAGAATAGTCTGTTTCTAACAAGAATTATCAAAGTGCTTTCAGAAAAGTCAAACAACAGAGTTGTTTATATTACTACAATAAAGCACCCTTTTACATTCAAACAGTAGTCCTTCCATACTTTGAAAATTATTTCCAGGTCACGTGAGGGTTTCTAGATTCTTTAAAACCACTAAATGAGTACAGTTATATTCCATGGCTTTGTCTAAATTTACCTAATATCCAAGAGTCAGTTTGCTGTTCACCCTTGATGAATAAATTTACTGTCTTTAAGGCAGACATCTTTAACTATACTGACCTATTTCCATCCCTGTTTTAAAAAAAAAAGTGCACTTCTAGATGCAAAGCACTCTTTAGTGTCAAATTTAGCCATGTCATATGGGGCAAGCTTAGATTTACCAACAAAATAATTAAAGGAGTTTTACCCTCTCATTTGCACAAAATTGTACTGCTATTGCCTGGTGGTGGCTTGGACATGCCTGACAGCTAAACTCCCACACAGAGTCTTGCTCACTCTTTTTCCTGGTTTGTCCTCCCTTCTGCTGAAGAGAACGGGAGCTAGAAGGTTTGAAGGTCAAGATAAAGGCAAGTAGATCACGTAACAACTACTGTTGTGGGCAAAACAGACTCAGCTCGGAGAAATTAATTAATTACCAGTTAATATTTATTTAAGTTTTACTAATTTGGTTAGCAGGAAACAAAAAAGACAACCATTAAAACATAGGGAAGACATCTCTCCTCCACCTTTCCCAGGCTCAATTGTACTCCTTCACTGGAGGCTCCTCTCCTTCCTCCTTGCTGTTGTCACAAGTTACACTCCATCCCCTCAGTGAGGCAACAAATGTGCAAGGACTGGAGGGGGGGTTACAGTCAGTACACTGTGGTTTCTCTCTGCTGCTCCTCCCTTCTTACACTTCTCCTCTGATGCAGCATGGGCTCTCCACAGGCCACTTGCTTTGCGAATATCCATGTGCTTCAGCCTGGAAATTCAGCTTCAGCTTCAGCTGCAATGGAAATCTGTTCTACCACAGAGAACCTCTTCCTCTCTTTTTGGTGTTACCTCTGCTCTTTATCATCCTTTTTGACCCTCCTCCTCTTCCTGGCATTTCTGTCCTTTCTTGAATACGCTTCCATAGGTGGCACCAGCTTGGCTGGTGTCCTGTGGTGGGTCCACTTTGGAGCCAGCTGATTCTAGCACAGGGCAGAAGACACAGGTCTTGTCCCACAAAGGCCACTCTTCAGCCACCACCTTGCCATTTACATCCAATGCGTAGTTTTATATATAAGATATGATACAATCAGATGGCTCTCAGTGCCGTTTAAACAAGCTGCATTCACATCTGCGGGTACACCACATTCACAGTAGATTAATGTACTTTTGCATTAAACTGCCCACTTATATTAGAACTCATAATGCTTTAATTTGTAATGCTTCCTGTCATATCTGGACCCAATTTATACACCCAAGACAGTGCAATTTGACAGAGAAGTGGACCACAGGCTCTTTATAAAGGCTGTATAAACCAAAAGTCCCAAATTATGCAGGGATTAATTTCCATTGTTCCCAAAGTGACAGGAACAACTATTCTCTTTCTCTCTTCCATTTGGCAAAAATATACTTCAAGTAAAGATATGGAATGCCACTAGGCATCACAATTGATAAAAACAGAAAGCAACAATCCCACCAGAGAACATAACCCTGGAGATGAACTCATCCTGCCCCATATATGCCTGGTTTCAGGAACCTGTCACCTATTCCAATAGGCAGGAAGCACAAAGAATTTGTTCTAGTTGACTGCAGTCCAAAAATTACATTGACATTAAAAATTAATGACTTCTTCAAAAGCACTGAACAATGCTCAACAGCTAAAGCTTTGAGCTCTTCAGCTAGCTCAAATGCACTCTTTAGGCCTGGACTTAGCCAGGTGGTATGAGTGACCTCCCAACTCCCAAATCACTTACAGTGGGAAAGGTGAAATGCTATTCATCCTCCCAGGAAAACAGTGGCTTTTGACACACAAGTGCAAATGTGAAAGGCAAGAAACTTCTGCAAGAAGCTGAATTTTGGTTGGGTTTTTTTGTTTGTTTTTTTTTTTTTTGCTTCCAAGGAACCATCGATTGTCCAGAAACTTTCATCAGTGCTGAGCACAACCTTCATGGGTAGCTCCAAATCTAGAACTTCTTTCAATGCGCACTGAGGAACATGCATCACAAGCCAAATTCCAGTTCAACTCTATGAATGCTAATGAAGGGATTGTGCACTCATAATACCTCTGTGGAAACAAAAATTTGCCTCGACAATAACAACCTTGATATATTTCAAAGTAATTTAAAAACTCAAATCTGGTTTTATCCAAAGAAGAAAAATGAAAATCAGGTACCATGTACATCTCACTGTACAAACATCTAAAAGTCAACTGGAGTATCACCACTATGGTCACAATGATGCGTTTCAGATTAAGACCAGGAGTTATGGGGAGAACAATACTAAAAGCACCTCTGTGCCTCTAGAAAACTCTCATTTTCCTAGTTACAACTTCTTTCCACAGCCAGTTTTGTAACCTATTTTTATTATCACAGAAATCAGAGTTGGCTAACATACAGCTCTGTGACAGGAGTGGGGATAGGACCAGACCAGGCAGGATATGCATTGTGCAGCAAATCAAAGGATGTTCAGACATAGCTGAAACAGATCACTATTGGGTGCAGTGCTCCAAAACTATGTGCAACAAGGTATTACCCTCTGTCCCCAAAGAGCAGCGATCATCCTTCAGAGCAGCTGCTCACATTACAAGTGATGTCTTTTCGATTATCATAAAGGCGAGATTTACCATTCTCTATTTACAAGTTCATAAACCTATTAATAACAATCTTGGGAATCACTGCAAGGCTCCAGACTATATAGAGCATGAGGTGCTCTCTGCTACACATTTTATAAATTCAGCCAATGTGTCATCTAATGTATCAAAACGCTTATTTCCTAGACTGACAATAGGAAATCAAAGGACAGCTTCTCTCCCTTCTAACCAAGCATTATCATTTAATATCAGGTGCCAGTGAAAGTTGGAAAAATATTGAGTGCTTCGAGAGAAGAATTATGTTTACAAAGTGTTGGAATTACGATGAACACCACCACATCGGAAGGGAACTTAAAAGCCTTTGGTTGAGAATGCATCCTTTAAACTGCTCACACCACTGTGATAAAATGATTTTGAAACAAATGTGACTGGATAACATCTGTGTGCAGATGCACTGAGCGGGGTCTACACAGCCAACCAAGCTCAGAACCACACATATGGCACAAAGATAACCAGAACAGCTTACAAAGACCCAGCTTGGGTCTACAATGAAGTAGTAATGCTTATCTGGTGCAGAAGCAGTGAAACCTGTCTGCAGCAGCAACTTGTGGACTCATATGTTTGAATTTGCATTAGCCCTGGGATATCTTCATTAAGTTCCACTGTGCTACACAGATAGCCCAGGGGAGCCTGAGGGGACCAGAGGGACCTGCTGGCACAAAGCACAGGCAATACAATTCTCTGGAAATGCAGCTGGAAGATAAACATCAAAACCAAAGAGGAGATGAAGGAAAATATTGGCACAAAACAAATGGAGGTTAAACTGTCATATATGAATACATACAGATTGGAAAAAAAAAGAAAAAGTTAAACTTTAAAATCATAGGAAAAATATTTTAGAACAGCATTTTAAGAGAAACAGCAGAAGCAGAATACCAGAAGTGGTGAAGTAGATATGACACAGTCAGAAAAGAGGAAGCAATGGTGTGATTGTCTATGAGCACAGGGGACTGGACTTGATGACCTAGATAATTTAGGAACAGGACAGGGATGAGACTAAGATGCACACCCAGCAATCCTGAAAGCCTCATACACTTGTGAAGCTCTAAAACTGAACAATTGCTTTTCCATCAGAAAGAAAGCATGTTTGTTACACAGGAAACAAATTCTGATCAGAATAGAAAACAATATTTTTGAACCAGTTTCCAGCAAATCAGTTTTCTAAGATGTAAGATAGTCTGAACTATACGCGTATTTCCTACAGACTGCAATCAAACTGGAGTTCATTTCATTTGAAAAAATTAAGGTAATCAACAGTAACCATTGTATTAAACTGAGGTCCCCGCAAGTTAAGATTTAAAGAAATATAAATGAGAAACAACAATCTCCTTCCCTACTCCACAGAAATAGAAAACGAGGACACAACAGTAAGAACTAAATTTCTGCATTAAAAGGAACAGAGAAGACTTCCGTATGCAAGGATACAAGTTCTTCAAAGTAACAAACTCCAGAAGAAAATTATCCAAGCTCACAATAGGACAGATTAGTACAGCTAGATTTTAACACATCACTGGAAAATCTTGTCAATGCAAAAGAACAATGGACTAAATTCCTCTTGTAAAACTCTCCTGAAACTGTAAGGAACCAAAATCAAGTCTTAGCAGTGATTGAACGCAATAGTTCTATAAAACTGTTACCTGCAGAAAGGTGCTGACAGTCAGAATGTTGAATGCTGTGCAGTATAAGCTTACACACTCAATGGGATAAGACTTTGTTCCTGAAATAACTCTTCCTGCCCAGCTCTTCTCTACACTGATACAACACCATGCAGAAAACAGCACTCCTGCTTCTCCTTGATATCCCCCTAGTTGTGCAGCTTAAATACCTTTCAACAAGTCTCATTTTGTACCACAGCTAATTATATAAGCATTATATGAAATGTTGTATTAACCTTTCTGTTCTGTTGTGGAGATGCATTTACTTCAATGTGCAGTGCTACAGCATGTGCTGCCCACCTGAATTACATCAAAGGATCATCGCCCACTGAGCATCTAGTCTCTAAATACATTTGGGATACAATATACCACCTATGAAATGATAACCTGCACATAACAAAAATGTTTGTAAAAATTGTTTTAGCAATGCACCGAAAGACACAGAATAAATCCTTTCCCCTTAAACAAGTGGGAAATGCCTGCACAATTAGAGGATCTCATTCTTATTCCTAGTTTAAACAGTATAATAGAAGCATGATACGGTTCACTACAGAACTGATTAATCCCACCTTCTCTTTGAGGTTGAGCAGCATCATACTAAAGGGTTTACATGATCCAAAACCTGAAATCATGTACTGGTTTACTTTGTCTAAAAATAATAAAATAAGGAAGATATAACACAATAGCAAAGGAAGCCTGAGTCAGTATTACGTACTTCTCTTTATCATGCTTCATGTTTTCTACTGTATCGCTTTCAGAAACCATACTTCTGACAACAGTTATTGACAAGAATAAAGAATAGGCTAAAACAGGGGCTGCATGTGCCAAAAGTAAATCTGGGCAGTCAGAGACAGTAATATTCTTGGTTACTGAGTATAGGCAAAAATATGCTCAGCTGATGCTTTACACTGGTCCAAATTATAACAGTTATATGAGGCAGCCAGCCTCTTTCCATAACCTGCAAATTGCTTAAAAGCAGTGGAGAAGGACTTGAGGGTATTGTTGGATGAAAAACTGGATGTAAGCCAGCAATGCATGCTTGCAGCTTAGAAAGACAGCTATATCCTGGGCTACATCAAAAGAAGCATGGCCAGCAGGTCAATGGAAGACCTCACATGGAGTACTGCATCCAGCTCTGGAACCCTCTGCACAGGGAAGACCTGGACCTGTTGGAACAGGTCCAGATGAGAGACACAAAATTATGAGAGGGCTGTGTTCCATTTCTTAATGGATGCTTATAAGAAAAATGGGGATGGGCCTTTCAACACGGTCTGTTGCGATAGGACAAGGGTTAAGAGCTTCAAACTAAATGGTACTGGATGAATCAGATTAGATGCAAGGAAGAAATTTTATACAATGAAGGGGGTGACAGGTTGCCCAGAGTGGTGGTAGATGTCCCGTCCCTGGAATCATTCAAGATCCAATTGGACAGGGCTCAAGGCAACCTGATCTAGTTAAAGATGCCCCTGCTTATTGAAGAGAGGTTGGACTAGATGACCTTTAAAGGTCTCTTCCAACACAAACTATTCTATGATAAGCTTTATTTCAAGTGGGTTTCAGACTGTGTGTTTGCAGTCTCCCCCCCCCCCACTTTTATATAAGAAAATTCAAGAGGAAAACGCCTGTATCATATTTAATATAAAAGCCTTTCAAACCAGTAGGAAGACTTCAGTTCAATCATGCTTTATGTACTGAAAGGTTAACTAATGTGAGAGACTTATTAGCACAAATAATACCACTTCAGCCTTGATCCCAACAACACACAAGCTAAGCAAGTTCAGGTTCTATCAGCATTTAAATGGAAAGAAAAACCAAGCAACAATAACAAAAACACTACACACCACCTGCTGCTGTAAACCTGGTCCTCAGATGTCATGGGCAATAGCAGGAGATGTTGGAAACAGCAGCTTTCCAAGGGCACTATCCTCTCAGCTGCTGATATTAAACCACCCTCTCACAATGGAGAAGGAAGCACTGTGAAGCCTTCTGATTTAAGGAAAAATGAATGTATAGAACTAATTCTGAGGCAACAGCTCTTGTTACATCATTCAGTCTCTAAAGCCTCAGTTTCCTCATTCTGTAAGGATCGTCATGCGTACCGCTCAAGAAAATATTGTGATGTATTGTGATTGCATAGCTGTTTTAAAGTATATGCATATATAAGTTTTAGGCTTTATAATAACTGTTAAAGCAATCCTTCTGAATAAGAACTGTACCCTTTTCATGAAAACTTATGGTCACTGAAACTCAGAAGTACTCGGATGTTCAAGTTCCAGCCAGACTCTAGTTCAGTGAACTTTCTCTTCAAAATTTTCTCTGCGTTGCCCTGGTAGAATAGAAAAAAAGGCAGCACTGCCTTTCATTTCCCAGGTAAAACTCTGCAGAACTAGTCTACTATGTTCTCTAGAACAGATGATTTTCTTCCTGGAGTCAGCTGCGTATCAGTGATCAAGATACCTTTCCCCTGCACTGAGTTTTGAAATCTTCTAAAATTAAAGTCAGAGTGAAGACACCGTGTAACATTGTTTCAATTAAATCAAGATTATATTTTTCTAGTAAGATTCAATAATATGTTCCTGTTTAAGATGTTCTTCCTAGAGGCTTAACAGAGGAACAATTTATCTCACTGTAGTTGATGTAGTACCAAATAGTTGTTAACCTTTGATGAGAAGGTCACATCAGATACCAAGCTGGGGTAAATTAAACTGACAATTGCCCTTGTTTAATTGTTTTTGAGTAGTACTCAGTATGTCTTAACATGCAGTGAGTTATTATCATACCCTGCTGCTTTCCATTAACACAAAGATCAAGAATTTTATTCTATTTTTTTGATGCAACCATAGAGAAGATGATAAAGGCTTTAATTACAAACAGATTTAATTTAAAATTTATTAGTGCAATTTATTCAAGCATACAGAAGTAACATGAGTTGGTCTGAAGAAGCTCGTAAATTTGATGCTTCTTATAAAGAACAAATATCTATATTGCCAAAAAGTCTGTAAATATAAAATATTTTAGTCTTTTTCAGAATGAACACTAAAACCCCCACAACTCATCTCCTTCAGGTCTTGGTTATTTCAAGAAAATCACTTCATTGGAGATGGTCTGGGTTTCTTTTTTTGACCCAGCCAGAAAAAAACCCACACTGCTTCACTGCTTTGTATTTAGTATTTAAAAGAAAATCATCAAGAAGAAAAATCTAAATTTTCTCAGCATCAAAAAAAGTCCCAGTATTTCCTTATTTACTTACTCACTGACAAGACGACATGAGAAACTGTGAAAATTCCAATTATTATTTCTGAAATACTAAGAGGAAGTACTGAGAATCAGTAAAAGCAATTCAGCCCAAGTTTTATTGAAATTATGACATATAATATAGCCCTAGATGACATATTCTACATTCACAGGAAAGTGTAGAATAAATACTAAGCAAAACACAATATTTGTTTAGACAGTGAAGAAAAACAAGGAATAACACAATATTTATTTCCATATAGTGCGTTTAGGTAGATACTGTGAGATACTCTGAGATTCGATCATCTAACACTTAACAGCAATTCATAGAACCACAGCAAATCTTAAGGCAGACCTTGACAAATTAAACAAGTTTCAAGGTTCAGAATATATTTTGAACAGAGGTTATATATTTAGGGATGAATCTCTCTCATAAGAAAGCCCATTAAGATTTTTGCTTCAAATTAAGAGCATATTTTTTATTTCTGCACTTACACTGCAGTCTAGGGTCTTACTTTGCAAGATGAACAACACTAAAATGGGCAGATGTACTGAAAAAATGCTGTTAATTCTGTCTACTATACTAAATCAAGATCATGTTAGCAGAAGTCTGCTTCCTTCATGACACAGCAAGGTTCTCTCTAAAATCAGCAAAGGTAGTGTGTTTAGTTACTCCTATCTTTAAGCCAGGTTTCACAAAATTATCCACGTAACTTCCCATTGATTCTCACTCCATCTCCTCCAATTCTTGCTCTCTGTTGTCTAGCTGAATTGAGCTGTTCTGAATAGCCAAAGCCTCAAAATTATTTTCAGTTTTGTTATTCTAATGAGCGTAACTTGTGGTCCAACTGGCAATTTTTCCGTTTATGCTAACATTGCCCTATCAACTCTTTCTTCCATATCTCTAATGATCTAGGATCTACACACAGACTGTTGCTAAGTAAGGAGTTAATGAATAACTTGATGGGGTGTAGAGCCAAATTGTGCCAACCCTAAAGAGGTAAAATGCAGTGAGAAGCTCCTTAACCTTCAAAGGCTTAGTCTCAGCTGTGAGTTCCTACCACTGAGACTCTTTCCCAAGAGCTAGAAGATAAAAATAGACAGACCATTCCTATGCATAATGTGAACTAGTTCAAATATATTAAAAATGGATATTTTGAAAATGAAAACAGAAGTAACAATAACACATTCTGAAGTTCTTTTGAAAACTGAAGGACCATTTCTTTCTTCAAATTAATTTTCCTTTACTAATTCTTTTGTGCTCTAGGGAACAATAAATGCAGCATGCATGAACACATGGGACCTCATAGACCCAAAGAGTTTAGAAAAGGACAGGAAAAGATTGAAGGCATTTTGAGTCAGGATCCTTGAGTGTTTAAATAGAATGCTTCGATTGAAAAATAAAAACTAAAAAAAAATTAAAAAATCAAGATCTTTTGGCAATTTTACAGCAGCTGACAAAACAGACACTGACGTGCATTCCTCAGATTTGAGGCTCATTCAGATAGAGCCTCTCTCAGGCAAAATAATGATGCTGAAGTCATATATTCGGCATGGGTTTTTATTCTATAAAACTGGCATAAGTGGAAAGCAGCTAGCTTATGTTCCATGTTTTATGTGGATGATCTACGTATAGTAGCCTCTTTGTGCATGAATTATTTTCATAGTACTTGATCAGGAACAGAGGCCCTCTTCCAGGTAAAAGCTATGCAGAGTACTCTCTCAGGTAGCTTGCTAGATTTTGTCTTGATGGAAAATGTCCTTAGACAGTCTAAGGATCCAGACTTCATCATCTTTTGCTTGTAAGCTCATCCTAATTCCGCCCCTTTACCAGTAGGCAGTCTGGCCACTCTCATTCATTAGTTGTTTACTTCCTCAGCTGCGTTACACAAGATCTTGTTTCCTATACTCAGCCAGTCAGTAAACAATTTCTTGCTTCAATAAAGAACCCTCTACCCTACTTCTGGTGATCCACTGGCATGCTTTGGAATAAAGCACGTTTCACTGAATAGATATTCCATACTGATCCATAGGGACTCATCATTTCTATTAACATAACTAGGAGAAATGTACACAATTTTTTACTGTTTCTTGAATGAAATGAGATATGATAGGAATTAAACACTTTGGAACTGACAGTTGCTTACAGGACACTGATGCTTAACCCACTTCTGGTATACTCCAAGAACTGTATCAAACTCCAAAGACTTTCTACTTGATTAAAGATTGGAAAAGGCAAGAATAATAGCACTATTCTGAACGCACATTAAGGAAACATGATCAATATATGGTGGAGTGAAATTAGTTTGAGTTTAGTTTTTATGAATACAAGTAAGAGTTATATACAAGAAAGAACTTAAATTTTGTTATATTTATTGCTGAAGAATCAGAATGTTGTATTTACATCAAATCCTGCAGCTTTCAGCTGCAGCCTGGTGCTATATATATTCAAAAAGCAGACAAACTATTATATAGTTTCCTTAGCAGAGTACAAGCCAAGTTTACAATCTTTAAAATAGTATCATCTTGATAAGCCGTAGCCTATACTAGGAATTTTGGATTAAATTTGAGTTTGGTACTGTACGTTGGAAAAAAATGATCACCAGGTGGTTTTTATCATCTGTTATCACCAGCAGAACATCTAGGCAAGTGTGAGGAGCTCAGAATCCAGTAAACGGCATGCAAAATGTATTCTGTGACTGGAATACGCAGAAAGGCCCTAGAACAAGAGGTCTTCCCAATACTCATCCAGGACAATGCCTGTCACTTTCGTTATTATCATTATTAAATATAATTGCTACTGAAAAAGTCAAGTTGCTAAATATACATAAAATAAATTAAATTAACATTGGCTTTCCCTGCTTTAATACCTACTTTCTCCTACAAATTGCTTTACGGCTTAAGTATTTGCATTTTTAAAACTTTATTTTATTGTGAACTTAATTGGCTTTCATGGCTCTGATCTACAAAATTATTTCTCTCATATTTCTGTTTGATCCACACTGCATTGTTTCTCATGACACTTGAAAATGGGCCAAAAGTAGGGCAAGGTTTTGAAGAAAGGAAGATGGACAGAACCTTTGAACATAACACCACAAAGCACGTTGGTAGCTTTCAGTCAGTTACGAAAGATTGTGGTCTCTTGGAAAGCTTGTATGTATTTTGATAAGTAAAAGGTCCTACATTGTCTTGCATTTTATTTGGATTTCAAGATGTGCCTTTCTTTTCAGATTTTGCCTTTTTTCCAAAATTAATCCTTATCTAAGCTTTCTTTTTTTTTAAATGAATGATTAAACCTCAGGTTCAACTTGTTTGATTTCTTTCAACTGATCCATCAAAATTGGTTACAATGTTAAAAAAATATATAATTCATTAAAAGTTCATTTGGATAATATTTGAGACCAAGATATGGAGAAAAACTTTATACCTTCATCATTAATGTTTAAAAGACTCATTGTGCTAGTTCTTATCTTAACGCAGGATTAAAATTTCCCTTTTGGTACTTGTGTCAGTTTCCCCTCTTCCCTCCACTGACTACCACAAAGAAGAGTGTCACTTACATCTTCTCTCTACCATCCCATTAGGCAACCAAGAGCAACAAGATCCCATCATAGACTTCTTTTTCTAAGGTTGAACAAATTATTATCTCTGCTCCTCTCCTCATGTCGGAGGTGTACTGTTCTGCAGTTAACTGACAGAATTTTACACGTGTTGGATAATGTCTGAAGAATATACATTCTCTTGCTCAAACATACCCAAACACTTTTGCTTAACATGAGTAACAGAATTCCAAGCCATTAGGCTTAGCATTGTTCACTTCTACAAAGACTTCTGTAATTCTTTTTTCTGGTTTTAGTGTTTGTCTTAAGAAAACTGAAAGAATTTGCTGTTACTTTCATTCCATCACAAAACACAAACTCAATATTTGTTTCCATCTGAAAAAGAGAGAAACCCAAATTGCTGACAGTCTAAAGGCTCAAGGCCATACAAAAAAATGTGAATTTTACCATGAAATTCAAAATAAAATCACTTAAAATGCTAGCAACGAGTATTAGACCTGACCCTGATTTCAGAACCACCCTGCAACACAACCATTGCTTCACATGATTCTGAACATGGCAAACTCCAGCAGCAGATTAAGACCCTCAGTCATTCCCATTAGGTCTGCTTTGGCCCCTGGCATTCCTCCCACATATCTTCAGGCTTCCATGAAATGTCAGCAACTCCCTAGCTCATTCAAAACCTACAAATGGCCCATTCCCCTTCCACTATGAATTAATGCATGAAACATTGGAAATAATCTGAGTAAGAAGAATAGTTTCTACCTCTAGTAAACATTTTGGCTACTTTGTTTGCAAAGAACAACAAAGCAAACAAAACTGCCCTGCTCCCAAATCATTACATAAAATAACAAAGTCCAAAGGTTTCCAGATCTAGAGTTCTCATTTTCTCAAACAATTCAACTCTCTCTAAAGCCACCTTCACTCAAATTTCCCTGTAATAATGGCTCTCACAAAAAAAAGTCTCTTTTCTTCTGGCAAAGCCATGTTATGCTAACAACATTAAACTCTTATTCTTTTGAACTATCCCACTAATGCAAGCATCAGTTATATCAGCTTGAGGACTTGCTGAGTTTTCACTTAACTTTCTCAGTGAGGAAAAATAACCCCAACCCTATCGCTCCATTTCTTTCTTTGCCCTCTGAGAACAGTAATACACTCCAACATAAATTCAGCTATATTAGGATTGTGCATATGCCACAGTAGATTAACACTGCCACAAAATACTTCCACACTTTTCTAATCAATTCTATTGCTATTGAATTTAATAAGGCTTCTCTTGTTTGTTTGTGTTCATGTCCCCACCTGCCTTCTTCCAGTGCAAAGTCTTGATTCCCTATGCATCCCATTCAGAAATGCTACAAAACCCTAAAGAACAACTGAAAGTAGGTTAATTTGGTGAGTGCTGAAGATATAGAAAGCGCATGCTATTCTAGACTAACAATTTTCTTTGAATGCACACTCAGTTAACAGACACCCAGGTGTGGCATAGACATGGACCTACGCATACTCACTATGTGCAGCTGCAGAAAATCACCGAGCCCAGGGGCACTGTCAATCCGAACAAGAATGCCATCCTTCACTGTTGTGCTGAAGCCCACAGCAAGACGGTCTGTCCTTGTGCTTGGTCTGTCATTAGCTGGCCAGGTGTACAGGATGAGACCTCCACTCTTCCCAAATATATATGTGGCACCAGCTACAAAACACAAAACCAAAGAAAAAGTATTAGTTACCAATTTCATTGCTTTATTTCCCAACTCTTTTAATATCATTACAATTTCAGAGAGAAAGAATATAAGCAAGTATATTTTTCCATTAAAGGGGTGAAATTAATGCCTCCTGCTGGCCAGGCTGCTGATAGCACAGGGAGAAGGCTCTAGCAAAACTGAGTACATGATGGAAATGTATTTCCAGACTCAACCAGGTAACAGAAGAGGACAACATATTCTAAAATCCTTCATTTTTTTTGTGACAAATGGCATTGTGAGCCATCTTCAATATCAGAATTGATTCCACACATGTTATAAGATGCCCATTAAATGGTACTTTGGACTGTCCTCTCCAACTTCTCACATGTATTCTTCCTTCTAAAAAAAAATGTAAGTTTTCCTTTGTGGAGCAATGGCTCTGGAATGCTAGACATTTTTTCCAATAGAAGGAGATATGAAGGTGAAAGAGCTTTTCATCAGACAGAACATATTTGTTCTTTCACCATTAGCCTTGCACCATTAGACTCGGTTACAAACAATGTGATTTCCTCCTTATGGAAAGTTCATCCTTCAGATGAGCATGGACTCAAGACTCACAAACACTTCCAGAGAGTAATCTAAATGTACATGCCTGTTATTCAGAACATCTTCATCTTCCTACACACATCACAACAGGGGAATTACAAACAAACAAGCAAGCTTTCTCTTAAGGTATAAATCACTCAAGAAATTTCTCTGTGTACACTGAAGTATATTTTATTAGTTCCTAAATACAAAATAAGTGGCATTTACGATAAATTAAGAGATTATCAAGAATGAATGATATTATTAGTGCTAATATCCCATACAATGCCAGATAGGACATTCCAGTTCAGGGAAAAAAAAAAGTCATATCTGTTTCTGAAGCATGGGATTCAATCTTATATGGGGATACAAAGGGAATATTTATGAGACCTCCTTGAAGCTGGCAGCTGAAGACTATTCTCACATAGTGGAAGACTCTCCTTTTCTCAAAATTTCCTAAGACTTTTGGATATCTGCTCCACATATTTCCAGCACAGTGAGCCCAGGAATTTGTTCCTTGACCTTGTTTTTAAGGACAATACCAAAGAGGAAAACTGTCCTCCCACATTCATGAGAGCCATTTGAGTTAAGCAAGACAGACATGTAAATGAGGAACTATTGTTGCAGATGAGGAAACTGAGAAGCAAAAGCTTTTGGAGTTCACATTCTGACTGTTACTCAACACTCTGAGTTAGGCGCAGGATTTTATAACTCGGTATTTATAAAATCAGTCGCTGAGCTTCTTGGTAAATATGGCTAGAATTGCTGTCCAAGACCCAGATCTCCAGACAGGCCAGGAACAACACTTCTCAATGCTTCAGCCACTTACTGTACCTCATTTTCTGAGTGCTATTACAATGGGTCACAATCTACAGCACAGTAAGAAAAACCAAGCAGCTCCCATTATTGCCTCAGGTTCAGGGATGAAATATCTGTCAGAAGTATAGGCAATTACTGGGTACATCACTGGATACATTTTCTACTACTGATATTGGAGTGGGTTTTTTTCTGTTGTTTGGGGTTTGTTTGTTTGTTTTTTTCCACACCATATACCAGCCAGCAAAATGTATCAAGCAACCCCAAAAGTTAGTCAGATACAGAAGGTGGGATCCTGTATGGGTAACTTCTACACTTGCCTACAAAACTGCAGATCCATTACACCTCTTTATGACCTATATTCCAAATAACTACTCAACATTAGTAGAACTAATTTATACACTTCACTCTCACTTAAGAGGCTTTAACTAGACATCTCAGCACACATTACCAAAATAGACATCAAAAACTCAGGCACACAGAATGGAACTGATTTGTGAAGAGCTGACTAAATGACAGAGTGAAAATGAATCCACATTTTGTTCCTTACAGGTGTGTGCATACCTGCCAGAATATGCCCTCAGTAAACTCAAACAAATGCACCTGAAATCAGTGTTAGATAGGAAATCTCACTCATAATTCTGAATTAACAACCCACACACACATTGGCATTCCAGAACTATGCACATATATGATTTCAGTACAATTAATTTTAGACTGAAATTTAACTCCTCATTCAGCTTTGAACTCAAGATGGAGAGTGTTGTACTATTGCAAAATACGTAGAAAGGGGGTTTGTATGTCTGTTTATTTTAACTCATCCCCAACTGTATCTGTAACCGGGTAGAAATAATGAACATCTTCCCACATCTTCCCCTCATACACAGGTATATCAACAGCCCACTATAAACTGTTACAAATATCCTCTTTCAGTTCATCAGTTTGTTCTAAAAGTTCTGTGTATTTGCATTACAGATTGAAACAAGGCATAACAACATGTTAAGCAAAACCAGATGAGTTTACTCATCTTTGATGGCTTCATAGCTTGAAACCCACTTCCCAAAATTGTCACTTGAATATCAAGTTACCCTCCTTTTCTTTCTACTGGTTATCAGGCCCTTCAGTAGCAAGGACAAGCTTAGAAGAGAGTTCTTCACTATTTGTGGAGATGATTTCTTTACCTCGCTAAGAGCCATTTGGCTGCAGGTAGAGCATGTCAGTGCTCCCATAAGTGCCAATTAGAACCAATTATACCTTCATAGGTCTGTCATGGGCCTTAACGGCTTAACAGAACTCATGTTCTCCTCACAGAACACAGATTTTGCTTCTAGGCCTAACTCAAAGATCGTTCAGATGCAACAACCAGAGCAGCACTGCCCAAACTAATCTATTGACAGAAGCCTGGTGGTCAGAAGTTGCTTCCTTATTGTTCAGGTCAGAATTATCTGCATAAGGACAGATGTGCCCCTTGCTTTACCTGCATGTAGCTGAATACACAACAATTTGTTTGGTACATCAAGGTCCCTTTCCTTCCCCACCTTTTGATACAGGATAGCCATTGCTGTGTTTAGAAAGAGATGGCACACTAACATCCTGACAAGGCCTGAACGACTCTGTTGGTTTGGCTTTGCTTTAAGCTGGTGTGAGTGAGCTGGTTGGACTAGTTTAATTCCAGCAATCCCTTCCAATCTTAAATCCGTAACTACCCTTACTTTGTGATGTTGCAGAGAATTGTAGACTAAGTGAAGAACTTGGTTTAAAAAAAAAGCTGAAGAAATGGAAGCCTGTTCAGCTTGAGATCTTCTCATTACACCTAAGCTTTGTTACAGACATCTTCATTACGCAAGAGGACGTATTTTTTTCAAAACCACTTTCTATTCAAGACAGACAATGCATAATACAGTGGTAATGAGTAGTCACTTGATACTTTGTTTTTTCTAATTGTTCAAGTTTTAGTTATTGTACCTCCTTTAATAAACACAACACCAACTGTGCTGTGAAAACATAAAAGTCTGAGGGACTGATTAATTTCATTAATACCATTGTATTTATTGTTACAGTGCTTCACTTCAATTATATAACACTAACTTCAACCTACACTGTGCAAAAAAAAAAAAAAGAAAAATAAAATCAAAGCTACAACACATAAAATTAATTCCCCAGTCAACTGTGAGAAATCCCACTTCTCTCAATGCCCTGGGCCAGATTTACTGTACAGATGTGTGAGAACGAATGGGAATAGAAGATGTTCAGCTACTCTACTGGGATGCTGTGAGCAAAATTTGGTCAGCATTGGAACCTCAGAGAAGTGAAAAAATATATGGTGAGGGAACACTCCACAGATTTAAGCCACTAGGATGCTATTACATACTTAGCATACACAAAGTTTATAAAGTCATAAACTTATAGTTTGACACAGTGGAAGTTGACTTCTCTCAGAAATGACATAATTTGTAAACATTATGTTGGCTTTTAGAGATTCCAGCATCATAGAGAGGGATTTCTTGCAACATGAATGACAATGTTGTTTTATTTAAAGACTGCAAAATATGTATTTGCTAGCTATATTCATGGACTGAGTTGTTAGATTATTCCTTTTCAGTCAATACAAAATAGTTTGAGGCTAACACTCCTCATGGAAAATTCCTAACAGAAAAGTTATAAGCAATGTTATAAGCCACAGCAAATAAAGCTTCCTGGTGAGCTGTTCCAAGAAACATCATGTTGAAGTTGGGACCACCACCTATAATTTTAAATCATTCATCACTGTTTCCTCATCATAGGCCAAAGACTTCTAAAACCTACCTTAAGGAAGAGCATCCTTCAATCAACATAGTACAACTGCAGCAGCTACATTCTGACTAAAACTAATCCTATACAAGCAGTAGAAAACAAATCTGTCACATCTGCACAAGATATAACTTCTTCTGTGCCTTAGGGATCCTGTGAATCTCCCCATATTAAATATTCTATTGCAAATTCTCTATTTGCATCTAGTAAGCCATCAACAGCCCATTTTGCCTCAGCTACAGCACAGCACACGCATGCGTTTCCCTGTGGCCAGGAAGATGCAACATTGGGCAGGTATTATAACAATGTTTTTACATCAAAGCGTTAATTGCAGCAACTGAGCACACATAAGTATGAATTCAACATATTATGAATGCTCAGTTCAGTTTTTTACCTTTAAAAAGAACCTTTAAGATGCAAATTATGAGGAACCTGGGCCAATTAAAAAGGTACAGTAATTACTGGAATAATACCAGAATTCACGACCAGGGTCCCACATCCCTTTGTGACAACATTGTCACAGGCAAAACAATCTCAGCTGGAGTAATCTAACTAAATTGGTTTTATTGACAACAAATTTTAATTACTGATTCAGGCATTGAGAAACAAAAGCAACAAACACTTAGGGAAAGTTCCTTTGCTTCCCTAAGCTCAACTGAAGTCCACCAGTTCTCTTCCCGCTTCCTAGTCTTCCCTTCCTCTGGGCTGCAGTGAGATAACAGGCGGTGCAGGAGGTCGAGGTCAGTGCATGGAGATTTCTTTCCACTATTCCTTGATTCATGGATTATGCACAAGCTGCTGCCCCTCAGAGGTGTTCCTGGTCATGTGTGGGTCTCCCAACAGGCCCCAGTCCCTTCAGAGGCGTCCCTACTCTGGCACAGGTCACCCACAAGCCCAGTTCCTTAGGGAGTGTGTGTCCCTGCCTGGGGCTGCAGTCCACTCTGAGGTACGTCTCATCCAACACAGAGTGCCTCCTTTCAAAAAGTGCATCTCCAGCACGCCCCCAGCAATGTTCCCTTCCACATGCTTCTCTCTGAACCTTCTTCCATGTCTCCTCTTGTTTGTCCTTTGGTGGCTCCAGCATGCCTCCTTGCTTTGTGCATCCTCCCATGAGCCCTCCCACCCCACCTCCTGTGTCTCTTGTCCCCAGTAGATATTGCCACTTTCTTAAATTTGTCTAAGTAGCAGCACTACGTGCACCTCTAACAGGTCGAAGTTCAGGCATGTGGTGGGTTGTTCTCATCTGTGTCAGAGCTAGTTGTGACCACGCAGGACAGTTCACATCCTCCTCCCATGCTGGGTAGTCTGCAGCGCCCTGCCACTCATGACCCAAGACAAACATAAATAGCCTGGTTGTGGTGGAAATTTGCCAAAACAACATGAGGTATGTAAACTTAATGAGAACATCTTACTACTTAAAATAACACGCAAGACAAGGCATAGGCCTTTCCCTCAATTGTTATGTCTATTCTCTTGCATAGCATTCTTAAAGTATGGATATTCTTTTACTACTTAACATCTATGTAAGAAGAACTGGAAACTTATTTTTACATTCTTCTGGGAGAAACGGAAGACAATTTTTAAAGTCAAAGACATGTGAGTATATAAGCAAAAGAATTGCATTGCATTTTCCTTACCCATTGCTTGTTTTTCTTGGACCTCCCCCCCACCCCATTTTGTGCCTACTTTATGGTCCTCTTATATCTTCTGTTTAATCTAGTAGTTCTGATGAGTCTCTTGGGATATTTCATATGCTGGTGTAAAGGTCCTACCACGTTTACTAATGACCACAACATTCTGCTCTCTAACAAGAAGCTACCACTTCAACTACAAGAAAATGTGTGATGATGGGCATTCCGCTCCTCTTTCTTGGCAGGAAACTGAAATTAAAGTTACTTTCAAGAAGCAATATTATCAAAAGATGGAATCAGTAACACATTGTACGTGATCACAGGGTACATAAGCAAAGCAAGACCCAATTCACATCAGGAAGGAAACCTTGATAGCACCTGTGATTAGCAGCTCTTTAAAGTGGTAATTAAATAATGGAGACCTGATAGTTTATTCAGACATTCAGAAGTTCCACAAAGTCTCAATAAAGAAAGGTTTGACAAGCTCACAGAAATATGGAAAGAAGTAATGGTGACCCTTATCTCATTCTACCTGGACTTGGCAGTTCATTTACTAGTTCTATTACTAGAAAAGGCAGTAAAGGAATGCAGGTTAGAACAGTGGCATGACAACAAGTGAGAAGAGAAGAGATTAGGCATATATCTGCAGAAACTCAGAAAGGAGATGAAATTTGCTGCAGCCAGAAGCATCATTATTTGGTTACATAATTAAAAAGCAGTTCCCAAAGATATCATATATAGAGAGCTATTCTGCCTTAGCAAGTGGAAATGAAGAAAGCAACAAGGAAGAGCTGCTGAGAACAATTTCTATTCTGCCTGAAATCTGATCAGGTTATTCTGATAGCTGCTTCAAAAATTAAGGTCTCTCCAGTATGTTCACAACTTAAGGTAAACTCCACTCAGTTTCCAGCCAGGGAAACAACAGTGGTGCAGCTCTGCAAGCCTTAACTCGGTGAGACAGTTCAACATCTTATTTATTTTTGATTGCTATGTTCTTGAGGAAAAACAAGATATGCTTTGAACATCGGCTCTAAGGGGGAATTAAAGTAAACAATACAGATTACACAAACCAGAAAAGAGCACCAGAACTTTCAAATTACTTCTGACTGTTATTGCCCCCCAAATGTTAATCACATTGCAACACAGACAGTAAAATATCAGTTGATATCTCCATGCTGTCAAAAGGACACGCATTGGTCGAGTTAAATACGGAGCTTCCGACAGTTGTTTCTTCAACTTAACTCCTTCTGGACACATCAAACAGACTACATATGCCATGCAACACCAATTTTCCTCTAAATGAATTTCTTAGGAGTAAAAAAGGATGAAAGAATGACAAAAGAATACTTTGAGGACAGTCAAAGAAATGCAACAGTATCCATATGCATTAAGAAAAACAATCGTAGTGAAAATAGGTAGGTTTTACCTAGTTCTACAATATACTCTTGAATAGGATGGATGATTTATCTGACTTCTCATTACATGAAATCACTTTGATAGTGTCAAGTCTAGGACTGCTGGAACATCTACATTGTCTAGAGGTGACATAAGAGGTGTTTCTACATTCCATCTTTCACAATTTCTTTTTTTCAATTACTCCTATGGGTGTTGTCCACTAAATGCACTGCATATAGCTTCTTCACCTTGCTGTTACATTAGATGCATGATAATGTTTCCAGCTACTGTTATCAAACTAATTACGAACGGAGGAAAAAAAAAGAGATCAAGAGAGAAGGTATCTCACTGGATTTGATTCATAAATAGTTTTAGGATTCAAAGAAATAAACAGCATTAGTACCAAGTAGTGTGTCAGTCCGACTCCTTCTGCCCTTCCTTATTTACCAAGGCATCAGTCTTGTCAGCAACTATGAGGTCCAATATAAAAAAATCCCCGAGACTAACCCTACAGTTTGGGAGTAAAAAGTGGGAGAGGAGAGACAAAGAGATGATTGTAGAAAACATTCTAAACTGTTGCAGTGAGACAAGGGTCAGTTCTATTGCTTCACTCAGTACAAGCAGATGCGTTTTCAAATATAGATGCTTTCTTACCCTCAGTTGGAAAATGGCAGCATGTGCCAGCCCACAACATTTTGCCTGTGAAGTAGTTTTTAGCTAATAACACCACCACTGTGCTTGAGAATCCACCCTATTCACCAGACCTGGCTCAGCTCCTCCCAAAGACCAAGTCTATGCTCCAACCTTAAACATCAAGTATATCATTATTCTGATCTTTATTTTACTACTCCTCTTCCTATCTCACTTCACATCACACCAAATAAAAAAAAAAGTTCTTAGATAAAAGAATTAATCAGAGTCAGGAGGCAACACCCAAGCTAGACATACATATGTCCCCTGCCTTCAAGAACATACGCCGACGTTCCTACAGTATATGGAAAGATCTGCAATTGGGATATCCCAGGAAATCCTTTTAGTACCTCTTGGTACTCACACATACCAAGAAATAGAAGCATAGTAAAAACTGAGTAATCATCAATCAGAATGGAAAGTCTTACTCCTCTTTCTCCTAAAACCCCTCTCTGGCACTTGCACATCTCAGTGCCATCCACACTATGAGTATTAAAGGTCAATTAATATAAACACCTGCTTGATTAAAAAAACAAACAATATGGGAGCAGATGAAAAAGGTTACAGAAGATCTAAGCATCATAATCTGGCTCACTTGACCATTCCATTGCAGGATCCTTAGTAGCAGAAAACAAAACCAGACTTAGTATTTTTAAGACAAAACTGCTGAAACAGCCTTTAATTTATCATGAGCTGTAAATTGCCCAAAAAGGAATAAAACTTAAAGCTCTGAAAAAATGCAAAGCTTCCAGTCTAATCCTCAAAAAAAGCAAGCTTCTGTGCTTAAAAGGAGTTTTTATGAACCAGTACTTTTTCCTTTCAGGATGCTTGCTCTTCTCTTGACAAACCCTCCGAGACCCAGGTTCAACACCATACTCATCCCTCGCCTCAAAAAATAGATATTGTTTGACATGAAACTGAAATTTCTTTCCCACTTTAAAATATAAAGGAATATCTCCTATAAAAAAAAAGGAGTTAGAAAATCTGCAAGACAAACACAAAACAGAAGCAGGAATTTGGATCATGCCTGCTTTCTATGTTTGTCTTTTTTAATGACAGCAAATTAATACGAGTCACTTTCCTCACAGTATGTGTGCATCAGCCAACAATCGGATCAGACAGTATGCTACTTCTTATTAGTTACACTGCAATAAAAAGATTGGAAAAGGAAAAGGGGGAGAAGAAGGGAGTGTTCCTAGAACTACTGTAAGGTCCAAGATAGCTTATGCTTGAACTACAGATTTCCCTAATTCTGGGATATCGGGAAGACTGATTTTTTTCCCATGGAGCGTGTTGGGGATGTTTAGAATCTCAGAAGGAATTCAGGGCTCAGCTTCCAACTAAAATGGACTCAAGATGACCACAGGCACACAAACTTAAACATAACAGATTGCAAGTAGGAAAATATTTCATTGATATCTCCATTCACATTGCAGCAACATAACAGGTCAGACAAAGATCCGGCTAGTTCACTGTCATGTCTTCACCACTGGTCCTAAGTGAACACACAGGGAAAACTAAGAGTAGAGCAAATGTCTTTTCTTCAAGTATATACCCAAAATATGAGCCTTTTCAGCAATTAATTCAGCCTCAAGTAGTTCATTTATAAAGTAATCCCAGAGAGATCTTATGTACAAATACTTATAAATATATTCAAGGAGAGACTGGATAAGTTTTGCATTCACAAATGTTAAGCAATGACTCACACAAATCTGCCACTGATGTAGCAAGCTAAACACCAGCTGTAGGTCCCATCGGCAAAGGCAGCCTACAGCATCCTGTACTCTATGCAGGACCATAGCCTGCTAATAGATGAAGTGATTATTCCCCTTTACTCAGTACTTGTGAGACTGCTTCTAGAATTGAATTGCCAAACTGGAGTGAGTCCAGCGAAGGGTCACAAAGATGATCAGGTGGCTGAAGTGCCTGCCTTGTGAGGAAAAGCCAAAGGATTTGGGCTTGTTCAGCTTGAAGATGACACAACTTCAAAAGGATCTAAGGACAATCTCCCAGCACCTGCAAGGAGATTATTGAGAAGATAAAGGCAGGTTCTTCACAGTTGTGCATAGCTGGAGAAAAGGATGCAATAGGCATAATTTTAAGTGAGAGAATCTGACTTGATAGAAGGAAGAAGCTTTCTCCTCACAAAGACAGACAGGCAGTCAAACAGGTTGCCTAAGGAGACTTTGGAGTCCCTGTGTGTGGAGGTTTTCAAGATTCAACTACTTAAAAACCCAAGCAACCTAATCTGACCTCAAAACTGACCCTGCTCTGAGCAGGGGTTTGGACTAGAGACTTCCCAAGGTCTCCTCAGCCCCGAGTGAAGAACAATCACCTTTTTCATATTTGCCCTTGCTAAATAGATTAAGTGTTCCCCAGTTCTTGTACTGGAACACATAGTAATCTGTCACTATATCTATCCTCTCACACTGAACCTTGCTTTGCAGGTTTTTATCATACCACCACCCTCAGCCCTTGAAGTCATTGCTTTCAATAAACAGAGAAGTTGTGTCATCAAATTCAGCCCCCAAACTTTAGGCAGCCAGATGACAGACAACAGTCTAGAAAAGGTCCACAAGGACAGTTCCTCCACGTTTGTTTGTCTTTTGGTGATGATGGCGGTGGTTTGGGGGTTTCGTTGTTGTGGGGTTTTTTGTGGTTTTATTTGTTTGTTTGCTTGTTTTTTTATACACACTAGAGAACATGAAAAACCTTGTAGGAAAAAAGTTGCACTGTTCATAACAAATACCGAACTTTCATTACACGAAAACAAAAGGCTAAAAACCACAATGCATGAGAAGAAGAGATCAAAAGAAACTATGAAAGGTACAACCAAAATATGAAACTTACTGGGTAGAAGTGCCCATAAAACTGTACCCCAGTACTGTAACCCTTGCAGGACATGTTTACGGGGGTCAAAGTTATCCACCACCTGGAAAGAAACTTCATTAGGTACAACAGTGACCAAATTCAATAAAGGTAGATGGAAGTATTTCTTAGTTGCACTATGCTGCCAAAAAGGAGCAGGAATCTGGATGCAGTTTCTTATTTCTTGCTATTTCCTGATAAAAGAGCATACAGAGAGGATGTCATTGGAGAAGCCCAGAAGGCAGCATGCCAGAGGAGCTGAATACAGAGGCTACAGTTAGCAATGAGAAGCACAGCAGGATTCACTTGGGGCTTGGAGGAAGAATAGGGGTGGTAGTTCAGTTTTACAGAATCTAAGTGGTAACAAAATAGCCTAGATACAGCTCAGAATGGATGGAGGCCAAACTGCTACTATTGATCTCAGCCCATTCAATTCTCCTCCAAAGAATTTCTTTCTAGTCTTGATCCTTAAGCCATGACTTATTCCATTAAAATAAATAAACTATCAGGATAGGGAGAGATGATGATGACACAATCAAAAACAAAACAAAACAAAACACCAAACCCCAAAAAAACCAACAAACCACAAAGCAACTGTTGTTCTCTCCGGTTTCATTTAGTCACTTTGAATTTAAGTAGCATAACATCATGCATGGCCACTTTACAGACTACAAGGGACGTTTTTTTTGTTTTAATTGTAGGTAATCCTTCATTCTTCCTTACATACCTGTTCACATTTCCTTGGTCATAGGTATTAAAACAGAATATACATTTAACATTTACGGTCTTCACTGTATGAGATCAAACACAAATTTCCAGGCTTGAATGCTAAAAAGAGTTGGGTTAGAAATATTGGCTATTAGATATTCATCAGAGCCCCAGATGGTAAGAGTTTTAGCTCACATACTAAATCAGGAGCAGAGATGGAAATAGGAAGCAGGTTCTCAGAGATCTAATACTTACTGGCCATTAGCATTTCAGTAGCATGGTTTTAAAATAAACTTCCTGATCTATCACCACTTGCCATGCTTTGATTCACATCAGAGCACTCTCAGAGTATACAAGCTTGACTCTTTTCTAATATAACTAAACTGGAAGATGCAATCCAGCTTTTGAGAAGTATTTAGTCTATAAGACCATACTAGAGCTATTCCAAAGTAAACTTCAGCAGTAAAATGCTTACAGTATGGATCTCAGGTACTAAATTTCATTCTGAAAACCCACTCTCACGCTGCTTGCTATTGTAGACACTGCCTAGACTTCTAGGACTAAATAGGGATGTTTTGATCTACCAAGGAAACAATCTCAAGAGGTCTTAGCTTTTTGACTTCTCCTCAAGTATAACATTGTCCCTTACAACTACAGGAAGGCCAGTGATGAGAAAAATAGCATTTATAGAAGCTCTCCATTCCCAAGGCTCTCTAACCTTCCCCAAGGTCACATACTGGGGGTGAAAACCCAAAAAGTATCCAGAGTTAATAATATGGCATCCAAACTATTCTGTAAATGATATGCAGCATTTCTTGCTATTGCCTCTTCTTCTTGCTACCATGAAATAACAGCCACCATTAGAAGAGGTGAACATACGTGAGGGTTATAAAGGCAATCTTTTAAAAAGTACCATGGCAGAGTAAAAGACAAGTGTAATGGCTGTTTAATCATTCTCACCATGAAGTGCCAATTCTTTAGTCTCTTATGACATTCATGAATGATGCAGAGGGCTGGCATGATGAATGCAGAACAATTCCAACTGACAGATACTTTCAGAGAATTTATCTTTCCTGCACTCCCAGGACAAAAGGGCTCTTGAGCTGAGTTATCATTTGTTCCATGAGAGGATTTACAGTCTTGCCAGCAACTCCTTTTACCTTACTCTATAAAGCGTTTATTTTGATATACTGATTGTGATCATTCAAGAACAACTGTATCTGAAGGAAGTCAGCAGGGGAGAGAAAAAGCAGAATGGTTCTGAATAACTTGCTCACCTTGACCTGGGACTTTGTTCCCCTAAGCCAGTTTGCTTTGTCTTTAGTATCA
This sequence comes from Dromococcyx pavoninus, assembly GCA_033558185.1. Lineage (NCBI taxonomy): Eukaryota > Metazoa > Chordata > Aves > Cuculiformes > Neomorphidae > Dromococcyx > Dromococcyx pavoninus. The sequence continues at coordinate 962,387 of JAUMJL010000091.1, read as the reverse complement.
GTTCTTTCCCAGCATCCTCTGCTATCCCAATTACAAATGTAATATCGCTCAAGGGAGACATCTAATCTCCCATGCCTGACTACACTTCTTTCAAGTTTGCACAAAAGCCACCCCATCCTAGCCCTTTCTTACACTTTCACTAGAAACTGCTTCAGTACCACAACTCTTGCATCACATTGGGGTGGCCCCCATCTTACAGCTACATGCAACAACATCTCCTGCCATGAGATTCAGTGGCAATGCTGCACCGGGACCTTATCCTGAGGAGCAGGGTGATACAGGCATGCAACACCACAGCATACAATGACACAGCCTCAACAATACCGTGTGACTAAGATATTGCCATTGCCATGATGAACACATCACCATCAAACGGATTGTGTGAGGCATTTTGGCTTGCAAAAAACACAACGCTTCTCTCTGGCAGACACAACCAAGAACTCTCATGGCTTTGATATTTGGCCACTCTTATAGAAGGTTTTCCGCCACTATTGTTTCCTGAGAAGTTCAGAAGTTACAATATAGACTAAAACACAATCACTTGAGAAGCCCTGAGTCTGTGGCCTTCAGCTTCACGAAACAACAGCACATATCACAGAAGTGAGGATATGGAAGAGCTGTGAGCTGATCAGACTGATTTCCCTACACTTTATATTGAAAGTATTAGGTGACTTAAAACAGATAAGCAATAAGTTCCTATGAATATTACAGATAATATCCATAATAGACTCACAGAGAAAGCTACTGTCTTTTCTTATACATTTTAAATTATGCTTTAATGCTACATTTTGCACCTTAAATGCCCTAGTATTTCCTATTCTTGAAGAGGGTCTACATAAACTAAGAGGAGAAATTTAACTTGCCTGCCTTTGAAATTAATCTATCATTATATTAAAAGGTAATGCACCGCATCAACACAGTGACAGTGCTATTGTAGACCAGTGACAGCTGCTACTCAAACACCTGTCTAGTCCCACCTATCTAGGTGGGACTTCCTAGAGTAGTGAGTGAACCATATGGTATTTAATGGATAAGAATAAGAAGTTTCAGAGAGAGAAATTAAATTAATAAGGCTGAAGAAACAGACAGAAATGGGTAGGCCATGTCTTATTAACCACAGCTCTTACTTGTACTGAGAAACTTTGATTATAATTGATAAAGATTTCTTTCACTCATATTTCAAGTGTATATTAATCTCCACCTCTGCAAGCACTGAATCTCAATATTTTAGTCTGTCTTTAGTGTTTTATTGTGAATAGTCCCAATAAAGCGTTTAATTACAAAAATTATTTATTTGGGAGACAACACAGGGAAGAGTTCTCTCTTGGATACACCTACCAGAGTGCCAAAGGTATACAATTCTAACTGAAAGCTCAGTTCTATGCTCCTGAAAGGGGAAAAGAATTTCTCAAATAAGCTGGAAAACTAAATCCCAGTCTATATTTTTTTCTCTTCTGTGCTGTAAATGCAAGCTATTGATTTATCTCTAGCTCTTTTATGCCTTTCACATGCTTCAATAATACAGAGGATTTGTCTTTCATCCTTTCATCTCCAGGCCTGGAATGCCTCTTAAGCCTTGTGTTATGGGTCACTCATTCTTCCTCAAACTGCTGCACTTGCATCCTACAGAGCTTTACAGGTGACAGCTAGAGAGGCATGCAAGTAGCACATAATCATTTACCTCCTAACTTCTTTGGAAGGTGAGAAAGAAATAAATATGAAATTTTTATCAACCCTAGTTTTTCAAACTTTTGATCATTTATCTTTGGTCTTTTAGAAATATCTTTCTGAATGTGATGTAACAACAAAATACAGATAAAGCATTAATTTTCAATGTCTCCACCTTGCATTAGAGTTGAACTGGCAGCACTGAATAATGCTGGTGGTTCCACCATCAGAAACCATAACTTCATACTCCCATAGAAAATGGAGAACATGTAGGTCTTCTCACCACAAATGACTAGAAACAAAGAACCACCAAATTATCAGAAGGAACTAGTGGAGCTCATGTAGTTTCCCTTTCTTTCAACTCAAAACAAGACCAATGAGATCAGATCGCTCAGGAACTTCCGAAGATGCTGGAAACCAGTTCCAATGTTTTATCACCCTCCTATTTGAACCACAATTTTCCACATTACATCTTGTGCCCATTGCTTCTCATAATGTCAGTGTGGGTCAAAAAGTCTTGTCTATAAACTCCTAGTCTGGTAGTTAAAGATAACAATAGTATTTCCTTTCTCTCTCCCATTAGGGCTGAAAAACAACTTGTTCTCTCAGACTCTCCTCATGTTATGTTTTCCATCACGTTTACCACCTTGCTGGCCTTCTGCCAGGCTTGCTCAGCATTTGATATCTGTTTCTTAGTGTGAAGCCCAAACTTCAGATGCTGGTCTCTCAAGTACTGACTTCCATTCAATTTTGTCATTTTCACACTTGTTGAGAATGCACTTTGCTCCATTATCCAGGTCATCATCGACATCAAACAGTACTTCCAATCAGCGCCGACCTCTGAGCAGCATCACTGTTAATAAACTGCCTGTTGAATGTTCTGCCACTGAGCACAGCCCTTCAAATCGGTAGTCAAGCCAATATCCCACCCACCTCATTATTCACTTACCTTTCCACTTCTTACTAGTTGGGATATAGGGATATAGTGCAGGAGACTGTATCAAAGTCTTTGTAGAAGTCAAGGTAAACAATACCTCCTCTAAGCCTGCTGTTCACAATGCCAGTTTCATTGTGAAAGGTAATGAGGTTTACCAGGCTTAGTTAGTCCTCTGTAAACACAGAGGGCTTTTTCAAGTTAGCCTTTTGTCCTTTTTGTGCTTGTAAGTAACTTCTAGGTAAATTTTCTCTGTAATCTTCCCAGGAAGTGATGTTAGCCTGGCTACCCTGTAATTCTCTAATAGACACGGCATTTAGCATTTTTATTCCAGTCTTAATACTCCATTAATAACATTTAATTGTTTTTTTCCCCACCTACTTTCTCTCCTAGTATCTCACAACTCCTCAACATATTTACTGAAGATCAAAGTGCCACAGTAGAATGTAGGCTCTTGGATCGTAATATTTCTTCTATCCTAGAAAGAATTCCCTCCCTTCCAATGTTGTCTCCTCAATATCCCCGTTAAAAACAGATCCCACCTTGTGGCAACTCAGGAAATCACTTTCATTCTCAAGGTCTGCAAACAAGTATTGCTTCACCTATTGAAGGGCCTGAAAACATAAAGAGAAGTTCCTGTTTCTTGATCAGCCACTCTTAGTTCATCAAAGAGCAGGACTGACTGGCTCCTGAACTATATAATTAGCTAACTGTTTCATGAAACATACCAAGTGCTACCAGTGTTCTGTATAGAATAATGCCCTATTTTCTTGCAAATCCAGAAAATAGGCCTGGACATCCAGTTCACTAACCTGATCTTTACTCCCATTTTAAACAATTTGAATGGTATTTCTCATTTAGTATATTCGAGCTATAGGGTGGCTCTTCAGGTTTAGGTGTTCTGCTCCAAATCCAACTCAAAAATCCACTCCTTGGTTCTAGAGAATAAGATTACTATAGAATTTTATTTTTGCTTTTCCATATGAGAATGCTGTTACAAAATGCTCGCAAAGCCTGTGGGAGCAGTGGTTCTTCAGGGAAGTCCTTCCAACATGTCAGTCTGATAGCTGTAACTCCCCTTCAGTACTACTATAAATATATTGGAATGCATTCTTAGAGCAGTAAGCAAATTCTATGAAAAGCCAGTTTTTTCCCACTGGTCTCAGAAGTGCAGACTGTTCTACAGGCTCATTTTCCTTTGTTAAGAGGTTCACAGGCTATTCTGAAAGGTGGCCTCCATATAGGGAAAACTTTGAAACACTTAACACACTTGTACATTAATTTATTTCTTTTTATTTCTTTCTTTCCCTGTCACTTTTGCTAATCCTCAAAGTTATTTATATTTAAACAGCAGCCTCTGGCTTTTATTCTCTCCTCTGATTCTCCCATAAAGTCATAAAACTCTGAATTGATAAGGTAACAGTAATTGGCACAACAGAACAGTAAGGTCACAAACATAAGGGAAGGGAATGCCATTCTCACCTTGCAACAAGTGTAAAACTAGAGCAATTCATCTCAGGTCAGTGACTTAATTGAAGTACATTTAGTTATAATAAACCCTTGCTCCCTGCAGTACTTAAAGGCAGTATCTGCTTGTATCTTAATTCATACTCAATTCAACATACCTTCAGTAACATATCAGGGAAACACTGCAGAAAAACAATCATTTAAAAAATGAAGCTGCTATTAGTGAGATTCTCCACCTATAACAGAATATCTAAGAATTTCCTCCATCTGCCACATTCTTCCATGACAATGTATTCCACAGTACCTCGGATGGATCTTTCTCTTTCACGGCAATCCTCACATAGAGTAGATTTATACCACACGCAGTGGACCAGCGTAATAGACATTTCTGTCCAGTTATTTCAGTGTAAGGCACAGTCTATCAGTAACCAATTACTGTCACGGTAGAACAAGAATTGACAGCACTAACATAGCAGCTAGACCATCCAGTAGAAAAAACCTAGAAACAAAACCATGCAAACCATGCAAAACCATTTGAGTTAGGTTAAATGGCTATATGCTTTGAGGGAGTACCATGCTCTATCTACAGATAAAATATATTAAGCAGAGTGTATAAATAGTGCTGTATAAGGAAAAAAACAGAGATTGTAAATGGATGCCAAAATATCAGTCTTACTTGTCTCCTTATAGATCAACCAATCCAGACACTGAGAAACTATGACCATATTGAGTTTGGGCATGATAAGAACTATGGACTACACGCATTTCTAGATTCAGCCAGCAATGACTCAGAAAATGCAGCTCTCTTACCAACTCCTTTCACCAGTGGTTATCTCAAGAACAATTAACTATCAACTATCAAGAGTAGTTAACAATTTTCCACCATATTTGCAGATACACTACACTTGCTTGTTTTCCATATGCAACATTACAAAACCAAGGTCTTTTATGGGTAGAAAACTACTGGATTTTTTTACATGCCTCTTAGGATTAACTTTGTAGAAGCAAAGGAATCAAGATAAACTATCTAGAAAATATCAGCATAAAAATAAAGAATGACTTCCCAAAAGCACACATGAGGCTCCCTTGTCAGTGCTAACTATAAATGCTTGCCCAAATAAAATCACAAGAGTCCTCCCCTACCCCTATACTTTTAATAACACACCAGCATCTTGCTTAACAAGTTTACAAGAAAATATGAATTTCCACTGACAACCCTTATTTTCAGATGTGGGGATTTCCATTACTAGGTACTACATAGAACTGAGATACTGGATTTTAACATGCTTCCTTACTGCAAACTTACCAACATCATTCTTTTTATTAGACGTGGAAATGCTAAAGAAGTGGTTCCTTCAATAAAAAAACAAAACTTTCTTTTACTTCAGCATCATTGGTATCGCACATTTATGCATGCACGTTTATTTCTCATATCATGCTAGCCTTTGTGTGCCAAAAGGAAGAATACTCTCAATATTTTCTTCCCCAGATCTTCTTCCATGACATACATCTTCAACAAGACCCATGAGAAGTGCGTTACGAAATCATTGGTAGAGTAAGTAGCATTTAATCAGAGAGAACAGTGTCTGAAATTTCCTAGTTAAATGCCTATACCACTTAAGGTTGGTCATTGATTAGACTCTCTAGAGACTGCTGCAATCCAGTCTGAACAAAGTTATTTCTAATTTAAATTACAAACTTTCCAACATCCTGAAATAAAGAAATTCTTGCTTCTCTGTTACTGCAGCTCCCATTTTTCCTTTGCTTTTCCTTCTGTTCCTTAGTACATTCATTTGCATCTAGTTCAACATTACAACATAGTATCTCCAATACAGTGATTACAATTAGTCATTTGTTTGTTCAGCATTGGCCCAAGGGGATCCTGGTGTAATGGGGGTCTTTTGCCTGCCATATACAGACAAATAAGTCGGTCAACACCAGGGTATGTGTCAATAATGTTGAAGAACAGGCATCTTAAATGTGTGTATTTTTCCAAATGAAGTTGAACTCAACAAATTAACCTATTTAAATTCCAGAAGACAAACAGATAGAAGTGTTGGCTGTTCCCTCCTCTTTCTGCTTCAGTATAAATTATCCAGAACTAAAAGGAATGACTGATGAAATTAGAAAAGGTTATATACACTACATACAGCTCATCTAAAGAGTGTACTGGAAAGATGCCTACAGTGAGAAAGGAGATAAACTTTTAAAGTGGCAGCATAAAGGAACAACTAAGAGTAACGAGATGAAAGTGGAAGGAAAAGAAACAACAAATATCAAGGGGAACAAAAAATTAATAATGATGATGACCTCTTTCCATGCTTTTTTCCGCTCTTACTTCTGAAGCAGGCCTTCACATAACCACCCTTTTCACTTCAAAGCCAAAATACCTAAGCATATCATCAAAATTTCTACACATCTTTCTAGTGGACACAGGAAAAATGTCTTGCAGAATTACCTATGGGCCTTGAAAACTAAGGTCCAACACGACTTCCTGGTGACCAATAAACATTGAAATGAATTTTTTCTACAGAGCCTGTAATCATAGCATCCTAGTGCCATTCAGATGCGTATTTAAAGTTTTTTTCAAGTACCAGTTTAAAGAATGTCACCACCAATATCTATTTCTTGTTTTCCCCATATGTCTGGAAATTTTGCTTGGGGGCTTTTGTTTGACTTCGGTTTTGGATCTGCTGTCCCCATTCCACTCCACCCTCACTGAAGTCTGCCACAGGCATCACCATGGTGATTAAAAGACCTCCTGAGAGGATAACAAACCCTCAGAGTTTTCCTTCAGAGCAGTCTCCAGCTATTGCAAACTTTTCCCATTTATCTCTTCCCAGCCTCAATTAGAGCAATTGCATCTTGGAACTTATTTCCTCCCCACTCCTACTGAAAAGGCTTTGGTCCACCTGTCAATTGGCATCCTTGCTTCATTACATGCTGACAGCTCACAATACAGCCCCCTTTCCTTGGCAAATTACACCTAATCAATTCCTTCTGTAACATTATCTCCTCAGCTTTTCAACCTACGTACCCTCATGCTGAGAAGCATCTAGGTATGATGACTGCCTCCCTGAGGAACTCCAGTAGGTAAGGAATTTGGTGTATGGGACGTTTTCCTGTGTTTGCTGCTGGTTTGTTCTGGGACACTGAGCAAGTTTCAGAGTCTCACTCTACCCTTCTGCAAAGTGAAGAAGAAAAATATTTCTCTATTTATACAGGCTGCTTTGAGAGGTGTTGATAGGAGAAAGCTTTATTACTCAGGATGCAAACTCTTCTGACAAGGGGGAAGTAAATAAGCAAGCACTATTAATACACACTGCAATATATTATGATTGATTGTTTACACACAATAGAACTCCTAATGGTAATTTGCTGGATTTTCAATCAGTTGCTCTATCAGACAATGCTTTAATTTTTGTTCCTCATTCCCTTTCCTTAGACCAGTAAGCTAAAATGACAAACACAACAGAAAGAGCCTTCACAACTTTGAGGCATCATCTAGGGAACTTTAACAACATTAGGGGAACCAGGCTGACTGATTCAGAGGAGACAGAAAAGACTAAAGTCATCATGAAAGGTGACTCATACCAACAAAGACAATTATAACTTGCTCTTCTGACAGGGTGATGTTGCTGTATTCTGTTATTTCAATATTTTTTAATGCTGCCTTTACTGTATGGTGCTGTACCCTTCCCCAGAAGGTGCTTTAAGAAGTGTGCTTTAAGAGCTTTTAAGCATGTATTTCTATATAAGTGTCTCCTTTTGTTTGAGGCTGTTGTCTCTAATGCTGTCAGGAAGGAATTATAATTAGCTGCGAAAACACAAGTTTTTAATAGTTTGTCATTGTGCCAAAACACATTGAAAGTACCAGTAAATATGGATCCAACAAACCCATCAACTGACTGCTTCTAAAGGATGCAGAGCATACAAGGGCACATTGCTGAGACTTTAAAGGTCTTTCTTAGCTAACACACTTAGAACTGCTGAAATTCTCTCAGTTGATGTGTCTCTGAATAAGGACATCTGCTTGCATGCTTATCATAGGGAGAAGACACAAAGAATTTAACTACACTGTCTCCAACACTGCTGCTACTGAGTCTTCAATTTTGACGGCTGAAAACTAAGTTCACCTTTGAATTTTTTTTCACTCCTGGCAGTCCCAGGTGAGGTTGCCAAGAAGATGAGCAGAGTCAGTCCCATGATAATGGGAACTGCCAAATGAATCCCACATGCACCAGTTATAGTGGGGAAAATCACATGCTTTGTATTAATATCTCCAGAGACACAAGCCTTTCTAGCCAGTAAGTAAAATCTCATTTGAAATTAAGGAAAAAAGGAAATGATACATTCTTTTTCAAATTCATGCTGGCACACAAAGAAATGGCCTAAAAGTATTCATTAAGACTCCCAAGGATCTGTAATAAAAAGCACATTTAGAAACAGAACCTGACCTTATAATTCAAACAAAATGTTCTTCTATCATCTCTTAATACTCAGAAAATAATAATGAAGAAACGCAATAATACAAGATATTGAGACATACTACCACACAGGTGCACACACATATCCCCCTTCAGTGAGATCAATAAAGAAAAGACAACTAGTTGACAACAGATAAAAACTATTTATGATATTTTTTTGCTATCTGTTTGCATTGACTCCAGACATTCAATATACCCCAAGGGGGCAAATCTCAGAACCCCAGGAAGCTATCGCGCAGTTTCAACAACCGCCTTGCTCAGTCAAATTCCGTTAAAGTGAATTCCAACAAAGACGATGAGGTCACCTTCCACTTCTCTGTTACCAAAAACACATGCATGAAACCGTCATTATAAAATGTGTTGATAATGTCCAACATGGAATCATATCAACACTGTACAAGTTAAATAAATATATTTCACAGTGCTTAGAAAGAATAAATATCCCTATTTGTCAGTGAGTAAAAAGGACCTCAGTGGTCCACACTTCCAGAAGAACCTGCAATTCCCAATAGACAATATTAAGAAGTGCAGTAGCACAGCATCTTTTTGGTCTCATGTGATTTACCAAGCACTACAAAATCAGCGAGACAGTAGAGAGAGAATTCAGAATTCCCAGCTCCAAGAGAGGGCTCCCAAAGGTGATCTAGGAGTCCATGAAGACTTAAATCAGTCTGCAGAACCACATTACTATCAGTTTCGTTTCTGTTTAGATGATGTATGATGCGTTTATGACTGTTAACGATAATTTTTTAACAGTAACTCAATGGTTTAAAGTTTGAAAGCCAGAGAACCCTGTCTGTTCCTTAAAATATCTCGTCCGTTTTTATAGGGAATTAAGCTCATATCAGAGAGTTAGAGCTTCTGATGAGAAAGAAGCACCAGTAATAGAAGTGTACAACCCATTTTCATGGAATGGGTTGCACAAAAGAGTCCTAGTCATACAGAATTAAGAGTGATGAGTACTGAAAATAAAACATGCAAAATCACAATTGTGCCTTTCATCCCTCCAAACTTATGCAATAGGAAGTCTGTTGCTCTTTAACCTCTCTCGGAATCAGTTACATATTACGGAGAGGAAAAAAAAATTCTCCTGACCTACCGATGGAACAAAAAATGCAAACAAAGCTGATATAATATTTGGATGTTTGAGGTCTGTCATTATTTAAAAACAAGTAACAATATCATTTTTTTAAATGCTCAATGTAAATCAGAAGAGACTCCTCCATCCCCCGAAACCAACAAATTTGACCTTTGAAATTCAGTGAGTACTACTTTGACTGCAAAAACTGCCATGCAGACCTCTAATCTATGCTCCCTGTTGCTCAAGACTGGGAGCTATGAGGTAGTTTTCCACTGATGCACTGTATCTCACCACATGGATCCATGTTATGTCATCCTGTAAGTGCAGTTTCCGCATGAGAATTAGTAGAAGAAACAAGTTACACAATTACACAGATTACAGTCAAAAAACCTGCTGCTCAAGAGAGGAAAGGGTGCATACAGAAATGCACTGAAGTGGAAACAATGCCGCAGAGCCCTGCAGCAGAATGGTCTGGAACATCTAATTAGCTATTGCTGAACAGAGATTTATTTTAACTCAAAGGTTTCCTTTTTGATTCATTTGTAGAGGTTTTCAATAGAGAACAACAAAAACTGTTTCCAAATGAAAACATAAAATTAATTTTTGAGACATTAATAAGGAACGTAAAATTCAAATATCTTTACTATAACCTGATTTATCTGCTTGGCATAGAAGAAGCTCAACTACTGTTTCTTGCCATCTCTCCGAAGGCCAGAACTAGAAGTTTTTCCAAATCCATCAAAGAAAGCTCAGCTGCTGTCCTGTTGTCCACCCAGAAAGGTTATATAAATCTCTTCTTCACACCAAACTGTACAAATAAATGGACACTACAGAATAACTGGAGAACAAAGATTTCAGTTCAGAGAGCCTTGAGACAATCAAAGGACATATTACCCTGTATTTTTCACATAGGAAATATAATCGCTTTCTGTTGGTCAAGCATCCGCTTAATGATACGACAAACCACTTCTGCACACATTGCCAGTTTATAGAGAAAAATAACATAGAATAATACCCATCTTTAGAAAAAATACAGATCCTCACATTTATTATAAATTATGTAAAAGTGGCTCACAAATACAGTTATACCACACTGTGCAGGAATTTTATTACAAATAACAACCATTTGGACACACCCAACCATATATTTAGCTAAGAAAGTACCCAAGTGGGAGGAAAAATGCACCAAAAGCATCACCCCTTCTCACAAAAGCTTTACATGATCTTGTGAATCTTTTTGATCTTTCCTCTAGTTTTCAGACAGGACTAGGAACTATCAGATGTGGTGTAACGTTTATTTTGTCTGAGATGGCCCAAATGTAGTTTTTCATTTCTCCTGGAGCAGCAGACTGCGTATGTAAACTCCAAGGCAAGCAGAGTGCTCCCAGAGCATGCTGACTTAAGGACTGGTGATGCCCTACCTAGCTGAGAAAAATAAGCTTTAAGTCTAAAGGGGGCACTGCTAATGAAATTTAAATGTATGGATTCAGGGAAAAAGCAGGCAGTCTCTTTCCTATATTCGTATCATTCTAGTAAGATTTTAACAGCATAAGCATCCTTTGGAGCTCACCCTGGGACCCTCTGCTGGGACTATTAACAAAAATAAAAAAAAGAAATCTTGCAATATGGACAGATCCGCTGAGAGAAAGCTGACAGTTTTCACCGTTTCATTCTACAATAAATAAAAATTTAGTATTACTAAAACCTAACTATCTGTAAGACTACTAAATCTCAACTTTAAAAATAAGTATTCCTAAAAAGCATTCCCTTCAATCTCACTGCAAATGTAATTGCAGCATCACCTGGAGTTAAAACAAATATTTCCTTGTACTGGAAACATTGTACTTACTAACATATTTATCACAAAAATAAAAAAAACCCCAAATGTTCAAATGAGAAAATAAATATAATTCTCAGCCATCTGGAAGCATTCCTACAATGTCTTTCACTCTCTACCCAAGCAGGTGCTATTCCTGCTCATAACAAAGTCAACTGCAGATTTTCCAGAGAACCTCAATGCATCAAGAGGCAGCACTGTTCCTCAGTTGAGACTTACTTGTGGCAAATCAAAAGGGTAACCATCTATCACATCTTTACCTTCCTAGTATGTGCTGCATTTTGAACATGAAAATTGAAATTCGCTGCTTTTTCCACCCCTTCAAGTTCCAGATATGCAAGTCATGAAAGGATCGAACCTACAGTCTTTGTTTGATCCAAAACCTACTGAGATCAAAGGCTTTGAAACAGGACATTTATTGTTAGGAAGGTATTTCAAATAAGCCTCTAATTTAATTTATTTTTTTATAGTGTTTATCTTCATGATGGAGTTATTTAAGGTATAACACAAAAAAGATTTGAAAAGCTCTGATGAAGACCACATTGATACAAAGAAGGGCTCAAAGCACCTTTTTGGGTTTATTATCTGTAACTGCTAGTATTCCTTTCACCTTTATTTAAGTAGCACCTGCTAATAAAATATTTTAGCCAGAGGGATACAGCTGCTCAGGATATTCTCCACGTTCAGCTCTCATCTAATTGTATATTATCAACCATTCCAGGGAGAACATATTTAATAGATGTTGAACCTGCTTCATGAACAAACTTTCTCAAGAGCATTGTGAGGTCTGAAAGCCCTGACAAAGAGCAATGATCTGTGTAACTTCATATTCCCTAGGGAAAACTACTGCTCTGTTTGAGCTCTCAAAAAATGGGTGTGGGAAATTCACAGTAATTCTATGAATAAATAAATAAATAAATAAATACAGTAAGGACTCATGGTGTTGGGTTGAACAGTATATTTGCTGGCTTGGTGCTAAATATTCCAGTTTCTGATAGAGATTAAAATACACCTCTCCTCTTCCCTCTAACCATTTTCTGTTTATTCCCTTTCAGCTTCCAACCCTGAGGTCTCTCTACGTATACATATTGTGGTGGGTACACAAAACCTGAAAATAGCCTTTAACTGAGGAGAGGCAGCTATTGCAGCCAGTTGTCTCTTGTGAGCTACAGTGACTGGTCCCGGTCATATGTTAACTGTCCAATACCCAGAGCAGAGGACACTGAAGGGAAAGAATGTCCCTTTTAGAGAGTAGCTTGAGAGTAGGTAGAGCACAACAGACATAACTGAGGTTATAATCAAGACATGGGCAATCTCTTCCTGTTGTGTTTATGCAATGCTAATTTCAGCAACATCCTGTTCCATTTATAGATAGGCAAAACATATTGTAGACAGTTAAATACACAGTGAAGGATCTGGGAAAAAGGACTGCCTATAAGCCTCTCCAGGTGCACAGTAGCATCCTAGATGAGTGCAGTTTTCAAATACACTTCCATGTTTAATTAGATCATGACAAAAACATTTTTAAGAAAACCTGTCAATACAGTATTTTGAGGAAAAAACATGTCTGCAAAACAAATATCATGTACCACTGTAAGTATATGCTTCGGTAAACTCTCCTTGTAGATTAAGTCTCTGTGTCTTAAGCTTCCAGTACAGTCAGCAAAGCATATTACATTTACCTAACAAATTGCAGGGCAAAGAAAAAACTATACAATGAAACTAGACAAAAGGTTTGATGAGCTAGTTTCAGAACAAGAAAACTAGAAAGGGAAAACTCCCAAAGTAGTCCACAAAAGAATTTATTACAGTAAAGCAGTACAAGTTTTCAGCTCTGTTGTTGCAATCAGGAAGCATATAAATAAATATGTCTTCCCGTTTCACTGTGGTAAGATCTTCCTTCCATCAAATTATTTTCTAGGAGAGCTGGATATTCCAAAGCTACCACTTTGGCCTTCTGCATTTCTTCCTTTTTTTCCACTGTTTACAAGAAACACAGATGAAAATAATACAAACTGAAGACAAAAAAACCCCCAGACTTGGAAACCTAAAAGGACCTTCTTATGCAGTCAGCTGTGTCAAAAGCAATAGCGTTGCTCTTCAGATCTATGTTAATCTTGTTTTAATGACGTGGATAGCACTTTCTTTTAACATATTGCTTTTTATCTATATATTTTTATCCAAGTATGAGAATCTAGAATCACGTGAAAATTCATTAACACCGACATTTAGACAACACAAAACCATTTCAATTCAATTAAACAAACACAGTGTGTTAACCTTCAGCAAAAGAAGTAGCCATTCATTTTTATAGGCTGCTGTAAACAGATTTCTGGGCTTCAAAGCCAAGATCAATAAAGCTTCTGCAAACAATAATAATCTAACCCACACTCCATCGACAGCTGCTCAGAAAATATACTCTGAGTCTAAAGGTCTTAGTGATTGGGCACTTTCCCAGTCTTTTCCTCTGGCTCTCTTAACACCAGAGTGCAAATGCTGAGACCTTGGTGAATTCCTTTGCAGAAGCAGCTAAAAGGATCTGCCCCTTCCCCTAGCAAGAAAGACTACCTACTGTGAGAAAACTTGGGGCAAAAAGTGAACCTATGTGTTGCACAACTACCTAAACACTGATGAGGCACAAATTATGCAGTTTAAGTCTGTAAGGCACTTTACTCCATAAATGCAGGACAGACACCGACGAAGTGGTAAAGCCTGCCTATTTTCCCTTAAGATCAAGTGCTATTGGATTAACACTAATGGAAAACTTCCACTCATCCACAAAATAGGTACAATCCAGTGGTCAGCTGTATCCACCAGTGTATTGCTTACTTTCTTATAATCTCACTAATGAACAGAGTTGCTATTCAGTAATAGCAGCTGCTGAATTCCTTGCTCCTGCTAAGGCAGGCAATGCAATCCCAGCCTTATCTTTTTATATACTCCAGTAAATGTTTTACCATTTCCTACTTTCATTTCTGGTCGCTTTCCAACTGCCTGTTTAAGGAGAAAGGGGCTGGGTTTCATGGTTTTTTTTGAGTTCGGGGGTTTGGGGTGGGGGAGTTGTTTGGGTTTTTTACGCAGTTCTTTGAGGCAGAGATCACATCATTTTCAGTAATACCATACTTAAGCCCGCTGATATCTGATAGTCAGCAAACACAGCAGCAATACTGTGCTTTATCAAGTGCAATTCAATTGCCAACAGTGGACCAGAATACTACCCTGTTTCTCAAGGAGAAGGGATAAGTATGCAATGAGTACAGAAATTTGGAGACTTCCTCCTATCTTCTCTCAAATGTCAATGAAGGACTGAAGTGAGAACTCAAAATGTACTCTGTGACAGCTCAGATCAAGTCTCACTCAGGTCAGTGGGTTAGGCTGCTTGAGAGCTACTGAAAAGTCTTATCCCTGAATAGAAGCTTAAGGCTAAACTTTGTATGGTCAATAGAAGGGATTTGGAGGGCTTCTGTAATTCCATGGATCGATTCAGCTATTGTATTTAAAAAAAAAAAAAGCATATTTTCCCAGCATAACACTTCCCTACAACACTACAGAAAGTACTGCAGGTTGCATTATATATGAAAAGGAAGGCATCGCCTGTATTTCTGTCAGATACTATACAACAAGCCACATTACATAGATTTCATGCTGTCAGTGATCAAAACGCAATGAGATAAAGTCCAATCACAATTATCAGAGATATAAAAGAAACTTAGAGGACTTCTAGTCCATCTTACAAATGGAAGGAAAGCATTCCTGCATATGGTGAGCTTTCAAAGTCGTAGCGTTGCTGTAATTTTAGAGTAGTATCACTAAGTTCAAAGTCTCTCTGTTTTCATGTTGGTGAAAATTAGAACAGGATTGGACCTTCTGAGAGTAGTTAGTGAGTAGGTACGTGCCACCATGCTGGCAAATAAGCAGCATCGTAATCACTATCTACCATATATTAAGCCTACTTGAAGCACAGATGACATTCTGCTGAATAATTACAGCTTGCAGATGAAGTGGGTCTGGTGCCTCCTGAACACCTCTGGTTTGCATTTACTGTATTTCTTCACTGTAGTCCCAACAAATTCATTTTCCATTCATGGAAATCTCATCCAGGGGAGTCCAACAGCAACTCAGCATTTAGCGAAAGTGAAAAAATCCAAACAATGAGCCTGGTAGGCTATATTCCCATTTAGGTTGATTTCAAAATTACCTTGAGAGATGTTTAAAGAAACTAGTTCATGGACTACAGCAAAGCAATTCATTCAGTGCAGCCTTGTCCCTAGAAAACCTATCTACAGCAACTGTTTTTCCTTTCTCTCTCTGATGCAGACTAGTGCCAGATTTACAATTTCCCATTTCCAATGCAGTTTATAAGGAATATAAAATGCTCTAGACATCAGCACTGCTGAAAAGTGGGCACAACTCTGCCCAGCTGGCAGTGTTATTTCTGCTTTCAAGGACATTCAGGAACATTAGCCACATTAAACATGACAGCAATTGTGCTCATGCTAGTAAAGACCATTTGAATTGTTCAGAAGAGGTTACAATGAATTGTGGTGCATTTGCAAGCCTGTTTGGTTCTGTCCACTCCCTTTCTTAGCCCTTAGTTTATCAATGAAGTCAACCTTTTGTTATGAATATATCTTCTGAAACAAACAAACAAACAAAAATAGATACACAAATTCAACAACAGCATAACTGTGAAGAAGCACTGGTGAAATTCAAGGGAGCAAAAAGGAAACAGGCCAGGTTTAAACAAAGCCTCCAAGTACCTATTGCAGAGGCCTGTCAACTACTGCTGAATACAGTTCACCGGCAGAAGTGTACCGTCTAGTCATGCGGAAAGAAACAGATAAGCTTACTTATTCCAAACCAGCACTTCATCATAGCTCCAACTTTAGAGGTTAAGGTTTACTCAAATGAAGTCAGGCAGCAGGTAGCTCACCTTTATCACACGTCCACTAAATGGGGAAATCTTTTGGAGGGAAAGGGCATGCTTTATACCTCTCACCACTAAAGACACTGAATTTGACCATTCACATGAAAGCTCATGTGGCTATAATTCTAATTTTCTCTTTCATTATGTGTTACAAAAGTCACCATGATTTGATCCTTGATCCCTTGTGGACAGAACACATAGCTGTTGCTATATTGGCATCTTCATTTACACCCATACTGGCATGAACAGCTGAAATTCGACTCAGGGAAATGAATTTAATATCAATTATATCAGAGTAGGATAATGCAAAATAAAACCAAATCTTATAACACCTTCCTCCCACCCCTCCCTGGTCCCAGGCTCAACTTCATTCCCAATTTTCTCTACTTCCTCCTCATCAGCAGCACAAGGGGACAGGGAATGGGGATTGTGGTCAGTTCATCACATATTGTCTCTGTCACTCCTTCCTTCTCAGGGGGAGGACTCCTTACACTCATGTGTTAGAAGTCCTACCAGCAAATCTGCCCCAGCATGGGCTCCTCTCTTCATGGGTCCACAGGTTCGGCCAGGAGCCTGCTCTATTGTGGGCTTCCCATGGGGTCACAGCGTCCTTTGAGCACATCCACCTGCTCCAGCATGATGACCTCCATGGGCTGCAGGGGAATCCCTGCTCCTGTGCCTGGAGCACCGCCTCCTCCTCCTTCTTCAACTGACCTTGATGTCTGCAGAGTTGTTTCCCACACATATTCTCACTCCTTTCCTTCAGCTGCTGTTCCTCTTCTTAAATATGTTATCCTAGAGGTGCTACCACTGTCGTTGACAGGCTCAGCTTTGGTCAGCAATGAGTCTGCCTTGGAGCAAGCTGGCACTGGCTCCATCTGACATGGAGGAAGCTTCTAGCAGCTTCTCCCAGAAGTAATCCCTGTAGACCATCCACTACCACAACCTTGCCACACAAACCAAATATAGTGGGGGTAAGTGTTTATTTGTGTATTAGTCCAGGCCAAACTAAAAGGAAGATGGAAAGAGGCACGTTTCTGATATTCTCGTGTTCTCATATATTATCTGAGATATTAGATAGCTATTGTATTATTTTATTCTACATTCCTGCCATTCTTATGTTTCTCCAAACATACAATCAACGGGACATCAACTTAAAACTGAAACACTAACTACTGAGTCAATACTTCAATTCTTAGCAGTGCTCTTGAGAAGCAAGCACCTCTTCCCAGGATACAGTCCACCTATATAAATAACCATTATGTACCTCTGATATAGAAGTAATATTTTTAGAAAGAAGTCAGAGAAGAAGGCCTTTAAAACAATGCAGGAGTATGAAAAAAAAAATAAAATCTGTGAAATAAGTCAGAGCTGATGCCTGTCCTAAGAAGTTATGGCTTTAGGTAGGAGTCTCTACTAACAATATGCACCTTTTTGTAGTTAGCTTTTTTCCCATAAAGGATTCAGAAGTGTAAATTCTTCTGAATGAATTTCAAGCTGTAGACTGAGAGTAGGAACCACTATAATTATCACAGCTGTTTTAGATCAATAGAACAGAAAATACGGTACAGAAGATTTCTGGTTCATTCTCCACAAATGTAATTTTACAGACTTAGATTTCTCCAAATATGTAGTGAAAGCTGAACAAAGCAGATTTAATGACCTGACAGACTTCTGCACTTTTCTGTTATTTCAATTGGTTTCAAATGTGACAGTGCACTGAAATAACAATATACATGCCCATAAATAACAGAATTACATCACTACTTTTCAGAGGGAAGGCCTTTCTATTCCTCCCTAATAGAACATTGCTGTATTACACTCAGCCTACATCTGGCCATACCGGAAAAGTTAGGATAATTTAAGGGCAGTAAGATGAGTCAACTAAACAAGAACTGGAGCATTTCCTTCAGGGATAGCAAAAGGAACAGACAAGGGCTCCCTTTTAAATACTTGCTGTTACTTTGCCTATGTTAGATACAAATAGAACACACAGAGTTAGTGTCACATTATGAAGACCATCCTGACAAAAAAATTTATGCTAAACTAGAATCTAACCAGGAAGGCCATTTGCTATACAGAACTTACCACTTTTGCACAGAAATGACCACCCACAGCTCCCACAAGACTTTCTTCTTACCATCCAATGCACTTCACTAAACAAAAGAATAGCCTTTCTATTGGTTATCACACGGTATAAAAGACTTTGAAAAATGTTATAATTTAAACACATTGTTCCAGCTGTTCCAGTTTCCTTCATCACATTGGCATTCTTGTCACCAGCACTTAATGGATGTACCAAACCTACATAGTTAATGATGTCTCTGCTTAAAAAAGTGCTCAAGACAGCAAGGATGCTAAACAGAAAGTGTAAAAATCTAAATCTAAAAATTCGATTCCTTTTTTTTCTCCTTAAAAGCACACATTCAAGATTGCTGGTGACAAAATAAAATATGGCATCACACTTCATTTTGAATCACCTTTTCAACTTCCAACTACTCTATTACAGGTTTCATTAGTGGAAATTAAAAGTACAGCAAATAGCTAATGAAGTACTGTCCATCTAGTGCTATGGTGCAGCCCCGGGACATCACAATTACATGCTTTCTCACAAAACAAGCATCAAAGGAAAAATAAATTTACTTGTCCAAATGGCACCACTCAGAAGCAGCATGAATACTTTGTGCTGGCTGCAGCAAGTAGCTAGCAGGGCCAGTCAAGTACATCAATTTTGGAAATGTCGTGCTCTCAGAGAGGAACACGGTGCAGGAAGAGTTATAAACAATGATAAAAGTACACAGGGAAAAAAAAAAACAGTGAAGAATTGCGGACTGACTGAGAGGGGAAAAAAGAGTAGGGTTTGGAGGAAGGCAACAAGAAGATTTATAGATAA
Organism: Dromococcyx pavoninus; assembly: GCA_033558185.1. Lineage (NCBI taxonomy): Eukaryota > Metazoa > Chordata > Aves > Cuculiformes > Neomorphidae > Dromococcyx > Dromococcyx pavoninus. The sequence continues at coordinate 943,093 of JAUMJL010000091.1, read as the reverse complement.
TTATTTCTACATACAAGAGTGAGATAAATAAGTAAGAAGTTTTAGAAATATGCAGACACACATATTCAGCTATTTGGTTACTGTAATAGATGAAGAAAGTGTTCTTTAACAGCAGCACCCGTCTGCCTTTCCAAAAGAGGGGTCATGGTCTGATCTTCTGACTTCACTAGAATCATAAACAAAGAGAAAGCCCTCAAAAAATAATTATAGTTGTAAAAAGTCCACCTAAAAATACAAAGAAAAAGTCATGGTTGAAGCACTCACCTCAGACACAGTATTTTGGCATGCTTTAATGTCCCTTGGGAAAAAAAAAAACAAAACCCACGACCAAACAAACAAACAACAAAATCCAAATTAAAGCAAACAACAAAAAGCCACCTACTATAAAATAAGTGGGCAAAGTCTATGCAATGGGTTTCGTGACTCACTAAGAGGCTGTGTTATTTTTTACAATCTCTGCTGATGCCACATATGCTTTCATGAACTGCTGCCTGGCTGCAAAGCAGACAGCATGGGCTGTAGGTTGTTAATTTAATTGTTTTGTCAAGCGGATCTCCTTCAGAACAAACCCTGAAGGTTCTCCTCTGTACTACACCATGGAAGACTCTCACTGAAAGCAATGGATCAAACTTTAAGCACCTACAGAGACTATGGCAAATAATAAAAACTGCTCAGAAAGTGAGACTTGAAGAAAAAGTTTAAGGAAATTTGGTTTCAGTTATTCCAGCTGCTTGCTTTATCCATCCATCTCTTATCAATCTGCTTGTAGATCAATCAATACCCGGATGACAAATTATTTCATACACACAGTGACCTTGCAAAATATTCCAGTAAGAGAAATGCAACCAGGCTCTCCTCACTGTTGTTGCAGACCCTGTGAATTGTGGGAGAATACAGATGAAAGTAATAATGAAGTCAGAACTGTACATTTGGAACTAATGCCAAATACAACATACCTGCAATATATCTGTTTTTCATCCCCTTTGTTAGTGGTGAGGGTTTACATTTGTACTCTCCTGCTTTTGCCTACATTGTGCTCACACAGTTATTTGGAGTGAACCAGACCAAGAAACTATTTTCTTGAATTACTTTTCAGCTGTATCAGTTCATTAAACTGGTTCACATCATGATCTTGCAGAGTAGTGTCAACACCTTCCAGGCAAAAGAAATATCCAGCAGTGGGAATGTTTAACTTGGCATTGCTGCCAAGAAGATCTAAACATTACCCAGTACTAAAGGAGACAGTATCAAATACTAAATCATTAAACATTTATTACTCAACTATTTTTAAATCCCGTGCAAAAACTACCACTACCCTACATTATTCTTACACAGAAAAGTTAAATTCCACATACTAGCCTAATTCAGTATGTGGGTCACCAATTGTTCTCAGACCACAAGCCATCAGAAAGGGATTTAAAAAGATACTGCATCTCTCTCCCCTCTTTTATATCATTAATAATTAAAAGCAATTACAAAAATTCTGTACACAGACTTGTTGCTATACTAACCACTTATTGTTCTTTCTCTCTCCCAAGTACTGAGGAAAAATAGAATAGAAGACAGTTTATTTTGGATTGTTTTCGTCTTTAAACCTTACAGTTACATCATTTCAAAAAAGTTAGAGAAGCACTGACCCATCAGATGTCTCAAGAGCTTCATCTAGTATTAGAATATATAATTTCAATAGATGACTTTTGCTTTCCCATTTTCCTCTTCAGCTGTTGTTCTACCCACTTGAATCTGCCAATGTAGCACTTCATTTCTTTTCCATCCCTGGAGTGGCATGTCTGCGATGATGTTACTCCCAATGCAGACAGGTTATGGCAGCTTTTGTACCATTCTCTACACAAAACATTGTCTCATTGAAAGGCAATGTAATCAACTACTCCCTTACTTAGTGCACAAGATCTGCCCTATCAGTCACAGCTCTCAGTATTTCAGACTGGGTACATACACTATTTTTTTATTACATCCGAGCTTTAACATAAGAAAAATGAGCCATTATATAAAGCAGACAGGGACAGAAAGCTTACTGTTGCTTTACCAGCAGAAACAACAGGTAGAGAAACTCACATAGTTACAAAGACTTACACAGCACATTAACCAGTAGTCACAAGCTAAAATTGTTCAAACCATTATCACAAGCACTTCAAACTTCATTAGAGAATGCATTTGTATTGCTGCACCTGGCAAGAAATACACATCTCGAGGACAAAATTGCATTGGGTTTGCATAGCAAGGTTTGGGTAGTGGGGGGGGCTGCAGCAGTGGCTTCTGTCAGAATATGCCAGAAGCTTCCCCAAGTAGAGTCTGTGTTGCTCATGACGATAACTGGCAAATGATCTCTCCATGTCCTTATCTTGACCCAGTAGCCTTTCACTGTGTTTTTCTACCTACTGTTCAGCTGAGGAGCGGGAAGGGATAGAGCAACTTGGTGAGCACCTGGTACCCAGACAAGGTCAACCCACAACAGGAATCAAAGCCTTCTAGAACCTTTGAAAGAAATCTTGATCTCTGTATTAAGAGGAAAAGTACATACTTCACTATGTGGTTATCCAGTTCAGTCCTTCAGCATGTTATAGCAGACACAGAGCAGGTATCAACAAAGTGTTCTAAAGCTTCATTTGGGTTTGATTATGACCCATGAACTACTTTTTTTTACAAGCTTTTACTTGCGTTTCAGATGTTTTGCACACATCTCATGTTTAAACTGATTTTGAAATGCATCTGCCAATTTCTGAATAATCTGACAATGATGTATGCAACATAGAGGTCTCAACTAGATAGATCACTTGGAATTCTTGTAAAATTTCTCAATTCCTACTGTGTCTATCACAGACAATAAATTAAGTGGCAAATGCTATAGTAATTACTGTTGGAAGTTAAGCAGGTTTAGCAGCACAGTGATTGAAGCACCACGGACCTCTTGACACAAAAGCTCAAAACTCTCTGTTGTTGATGCTGCTATTTGAAACAGATTAAGTGTCTGAGAATAATTGCATGAAGAAGGCAATGGGGAGGAAAAGCGGGTCAGTCAAGGCTTTACAGCCCTGAAGAGCCTCAGACCAGGGCAAGATGAGATGAAGGAAAGAGTAACTAGCCCTCAACTTCCCACTAATTGCTACTGTCTGCCCAGGAACCATCCTCTGCCTGCAAAGCCTCTCTTCCCAGCAGAAGGGAAGTAGGCAGAAGGGCCTTGGCTGTGAGACACTAGGACTGAACAGGCTGCTTTGCCATAAGCCATCCTCGCTATTTTGGCACTTTCATCATTAGAGGTGCTCAGTTTGCCTACACCAATCTTTTCACAGTCTTCCACTTAGGGAAACATTATGCACAAAGATGTAGAGAAAACCGTAAGAAGCAAGAAATGAGAGACTCATTGCAGCTAAGGATCCAAAGCTGATGAAATTTAAGATTTTTAGGTTATTTTTAAACATTGCTGCAACATTGTAATGTGCTAAAATGCTTAAAAGTCATCACCATAAGACACACTGCCTCAGATTCTGTAACGTGAAAGCAGTTCCAACATACCAGTTGATGTGTCAACAAATGAGCTTCAGGGATTTTTTGTTGGTTTTTTCCCCTTTTTTTCCTTAAATAGGTAATCAAACAAAAATATTAATTACTGTATTGACGTGTCCAAGAGCTTTTCTTCTGCTGCTCAGCATATTGTAATGTACTACATGGATCAGATGGCACCAGCCACATTTTTTTTTAAAGAGTGTTCACTCAAACCTTCTACATGTGTGCTATTACACAAGAATTGTCAGGCCAATTAAGACTAAAGCAGACAAAGCTCAAGAAATGATTGTTTAATCACCATAGGGATAAAGTTGAAGAAAGGACACAGAAAATGCCATAAAGTTAAGAAATAAGGAAAAGTCTTCTAATAACTAGACAGACATTACTTAATGGTCAGAAAAAAACAGTTGTGGCTAATTTTCAGCCCCAGTATGGATTTACTTTACAACCTTGAATCAGCCCTTAGAAGTATCACCAGACATGTTACGGAATTTGAGATCCTCAGTTAAGAGATCCTAGAACCATGCAAAATTAAGGCCTATTTTGTGAAAACCTGCCCTCTCTCCCTCTTTTTTTTTTTTTAAACTCAGATGACATACTCGGTGACTTCAGTGAGAAAGCAATACTAAAAATTCCTTAGCCAGCCCCTCCATACATAATCACATTATTCCCCCTTGGTCTTCTTAATTACCCCCACAAACAGATGCAAATTGACTTGCAGCTGGAAAATTTCAAGAAGCAAAAACTATTCCAGAGTTTTAAGTCTTAACCGTCAATGGATTTTTATTAACTACATGGAGTAGACAGAGAGTTGGCATTGGTTAGTGAGGTTCCACACTTCCCTTCCCCTCCTTCATAGTTACTTCAAAGAAAATAAACTTTATAATGAAGTATGGATAACATCTTCCCATTTAGGCTAACAGGCTGACCGCCCTGCTCCACCACAGAGTATGCTGTTTTAATTAGCAAGATGAATCTCGGAGCTGATATGTTGCGTTGTGCTATAATTCCTGCCTTTACAGTAATTTTCTCCTGGTTTTCACACTATAATGTGCTATAAATCCTACTTAGGCAGCCTGTTGCTGCTCAGAGTCAATCTTTCAGGCCCTTCGTTTCCATGACAACTTCCCACCACCCTCCCATTTGCAAGATTATCCTAAAGCCCCCTGGGGAGACAGCTGCAATGCTCAGGGGCTCCCAAAGCTGGAGCTCCATTCAGCCACCTCGCTACCTCTGGCAGGTTTGATTTGTCCAGCCTCGCCACACTGCCTGCACCCAGGGCTGCAACCAGGGAATGGGGCAACCAGTCCTCTCTTCTTTCTTTTCGAATAGGGATGCCTAGAAAAATAATAAAGACTTGGCTGGCTTAATGCCTAAACAAGTCAGGAACAAATAAAATAACCTTTTTTCCCACCCTCATACCTTTTATTTCCATTTTCTTTCTTTTTTTTCTCGGTGTCCTCTGCTCCCATGTTCAGTCTCCATACACACATTTCACAGCCTACTAGCACATAACCTTACATGTCCTCAATTCTCAGCTTTTTTCCTGTTGCCTCTATAATCATCATCGCCATCTTTTCTCCTATTTTTTTCTTGCTTCCTATTCCTTTTTCCTCTCTACAGTTCTTTTATACACTCATTTTCTTCCTTTTACTCATATTCTATAATACTTTCTAAATACAGCTACAAGGATCTAGAAACTGTTACAAGGTCATCCATCAACTGCTCCTGCTCCCCCAGCTCACACAACACATTCTCCAATAATTAAATTTCAGTCATTGAAAAGACAAACAGGCTTTTTTTCCCCACCCCCTATGGGCCTCCTTGTTTACTTTTTCTTCAGTCTCATTTTGAGTTGTTAAACATTTATAACTTAGGAGCAAGTATCAATCTGTCCATGCTATTTCAAGGAAGAAAACAAAAACAGGGTTGATAGTTCTCTTGAGATAAGGGAGAGGTGAAAAATGATGGCAGGCACATGAAACAGCAACTTCTCTGATGTTACTGTGTGAAGACAGCAATTGGGAGCTCCAAATGTTTGCAAGCAATGGGGAAACAGCATTTCTTAGACTTCCTTCTGCATGACCTACCAATTCTCCAAACCTATTGCTATTTTTATAGATGCAGTTCCCTAAAAAACAAAGGATATATAATTGCTCACAATAAGAAATGTTATGGGGATACGAGCACTCAAAGCTCCTAGGTTCACAGTTTATGAACAGACAGGATCTCACACATCAGATTACTCCTGTGTTTTGCCCAGCACATACCTGAATGCCCACACTAAGTTCTTCAGTTAGGCTGGGTGAAGAAGAAATGTCCTTACAGAAGATTCTCCCATAAGTTTATTATTTCCACAGACCTAACAGACATCTGCGGTGTGGCAAGTTTCCAGATGACTTCAGAGGGTTATGACACACTCTGGCACGACAGCTCTTGATCATAAATACAGTGTGGTTAAAAAAGAAAATGACTTTTACATGGAAAGATGGGATCATTCTCATCCTTCACTCTTCTGAAGGAAGCTCTACAAGTTGACCAATGGAATCCACAGGTATGAGTCCTAACTTGAGAGCAAATGTATTTTGGTATTATGAAATCAGATTGCTGATACAGCTAACGGAATATCTCATGACTTTACTATAGACAGAGGATTGTCAGCTACAGAAAAAGCTGGAAATCCTTCATAATCCAGTAGCATCTCTATAGTCTTTACATTTTAACTCTAGTGTAAATTTCCAAAATTTTCAAGTGGCAATCTAAGGCTTTGAAATACTTGCTGCCCTCCCAGCTCCAGAGCTAGTTCTTCAGAAACCTTCACAGGGAAGCAGGAAGAAAAAAGTGCAGCAAAAGAATTTAGATCAACAATAAACAAACTTTCCCTAAGGAAGCCTCACTCGGAAGATTTCTTTTCCATTAAATCTTCATGCTGTTGTCAGTTTATGTTTAATAAACTTCATTATTAACATAAGTAAGACCTTCCAGATCTCTTCAATCTACTAAGCAGCATTTTTATTCACTTGAATCTCTAGAGTAATATGGCTTGTAACTTCACCTTTTGGAATTTGTTTTATATATATATTGAGAAGACTGATTTTAAGGCTAAGAAAAGATTATATACTTTAGAAAGAGAGGCAAATGTTAACAAATCCAGAATTAATTTCTATTAAGAAAACTTACCCAGGGTACTTTTCAGTACTGCAATCTCTAAAATCTTGAAACAAATTTATGGAATTTTATTGTTCACATTAGGAACAATTTCTTCCTCACATGAGCCAGGACCTCCTTCCATATTGTACAGGAGAACTTCAGCAGTCGATTAGAGCAATATTTGCCTTAGTTATTATATATGCCATACTTCCTGCCAAGAATCCAAACATAATTGTCTCGCACCGCGCACTTTATACAGACTAGTTAAGTGTAACATATTTGTGACAAACTTCATAGGAATTTCAGCTTCATCACAAAAGCTTTCCCTGAACTGGACAGAGTACTGAGCTGAAGCTTGGTTTAATTTGATCTTTTCTCCCTGGTCTGTTTCTTCTTTTAGAACTAGACTTTGGACCCCCTGGCACAAGGACCATTTCTGTTCTAATTTATATAACAGATCAAGCTGGTGCTAGTTGTTGGTATTACAACAGTGGCAGTTCAAACAAAGTAATTATTAACAATAATTTTTAATAGGCACATATGAAGAGGCATTCCATGCCAGATCTGCACACCATCAACTCTGATATTCTACCTTGGATGGCTGATACTTCACAGTATCTGCCTTAACCCACTGGTTAACTCCTTAGAGCCCCATTCCTCCTGTGAGCTGGAGCTTAGTATAAAATGCCCTTTATCTTATTAAAGTGAACAGAAACTGTTCAGATGTGTCTCAGATTCCATACCTCAAGCCACTGACTCACTTGAGCACTAAACATGTAATAACTTCTCCAGACTATGTTCATGAAAATATTTGAGTGCACATCTACAGCTATGTTTTCAGGGAGTTAGCTGACACCTCAGCTGTCCTATCAAGGGCTTTCCATCCATATGATGAAAGGACAGTTCTGCTTTTAGTAGAACTAGAGAAACTTCAGAAAGTAAAGCCCACGAGGACCATGAAAGCTAGTTTTAGTTCATTTCCCTTGAAAGGTTTATGTGTTCCTGCACACACAGGAATGTTTTTGCCATACACACATATATTTTGCAAATTCCACTTTGAAAAGGAACTTGAAATTAATGCCCCTAACGATATCCCCAAACACCTCATGAATCAGTGACACGTTCCTACAATGACATTACAATGACAATGGCTTTGTCCACTGGGGTGAATGACTAAGTCATAAGTCAGCACCCAACCTTGATGAGCTCAAGAGTTAGGCCAGTCAAGACAATCAGTTGATAAGCTGGAAACAGTGTTCCCAAAAATAACATGTTCTTTACAGTTCACAGTAGATTACATTAGTGCCTTTGCCTTTAATAAGATAAACTGCTCCTCATTGCCACCAATTAATTGTCTCCTTTTCTAAAATGAAGTCCCAGTAATGAAGCACGAGGCTGATGTTCTCCAAAAGCTTGAGATAACTTAAATTTGGGCTGTTGTGGTCTCATTGTCGCTCCCACTGTGCAATGCTCACCTCTCCAGACCCACATTGTTGTTCATATAACAAGGAAGATGGACAACTTTAGAGTGGTGATCCACCTTAAACCAGAAAAGTTGCTTTTGGGCGGTCACTATATCTACTTTTAATTGGTTACGGTCCCACAAATAACCACCTTTTCACCTGAAGAGCAATGGCAGCACCTGTGTAAGGCCAGAAGATTGTAGCAGCAGCCCACACTAAAGGCTGGCTTGCTTAGCCACAGAACAACATCCTGATGCCTTCATCAACACAAGAGCAGACTTAGGCTCCTTTTGAACTCAGAGAACACAGCAATGTCACAATCTTATTAAAATGTTTCAGTTGAATAAATTTTTACTGTAGACCTCGCAAAAGTGCTCCTTCCCTGGATGTAGCTGTACTTCAGCAACTGATTAAGGAAAATTCCCTCTAATTGTGTAGTACAGATTATAAAGTGATTTTAGAGCTTCCAGATATATTGGAAATAAAGTCAAAGTGCACCATAGACATGCATTTCTCCTGTTCCAAAAAAACCCAAACCAGAACAAACCTACAAAAAAAAAAAATCAAACACACAAATGAAAAAACCCCACAACTTGCTCAGAAGCCTTTCATAGGTTTCAAATGCTTGACAGCTCATAACACACACGATTTTGCTGAGGACAGTCCATTCCAACAGTACCACAAAATTCCAGCTTCCTGTCCCATATAAACTGTAGACAGTCAAGGGTATGATTATGTGAAAACTACTCTAATGCTCTTTTGACTACACTCCAGCTGAGAAGTCTCCCTGAGCAGTGAACAGTTGCTGTGAGGGATTTACATCTACTTCTTATCTTAGAAATAGCACCCAGTCTAAGCCAGCGCAGTATGACATACTAATGATTACCTGAGGTCCAGTTTACATTTTCAAAATTACTCTATGCTGGCTTGCAAAAAAACCTCCAAAACAAAATAAAAAAATTAAAAAAATAATGAGTTTTATTGTAAAACATTACACTTTCAAAATTGTAAGGCAAATCAAGAACCTGTAAAACTATCCTTGTAGATTCAACCATTCAAATTTCAATCCAGATCTTCAGGAAAAAAAAAAAGTGTCACTGCACCTGCACTTTTCACTTTTGATGAACCTTTCAGTGAGGGGTCAGAAAATGCCCAGAGACAGGACATCTCTCCACACACATTTGACGGCAGCTGTGCACGTATGGAATAAGAACCAGAGAAGCTGGTACTCTCCTAAGCAAAAACTACCTGTATGGTATGGATAAATAAAATGTTCCTGACTCCTTTTCGATTTGTTCAATATCTGTTATGAACAATTCGCATCAATCAGGTTTTTAAATTGAGAGTTAGATATTTCTGATGACATTTTTTTTTTCTAAACAGAAATGTGTTAGACACGGAAATACTGTGTAGCTTGGAAACAAGATTATCCTCAACACAAAAAGGCAGAAAATTCAAGAAAAAAAAACAGAAGGAAATATTGCACTTTTCTAAACTATGCCATTAGCCTGGGGAACTACTTCAATATAAACTTGTTCCAAGAGTTGAGTAATACCCTTGAGAAAGCATACATTTCTAATAACAGGAGCAACTTGATGATGCTGGCTGGAAGAAAATTAAGGATCAGTTTTCCTACCACAGCATTACCCAATCTGGGATTTAGAAACAACATTTCCTCCTAATATTGTATTTCTCACATGCTGTCTATAGCATTATCCAGGGATACAGGTAAGATACCAGTTAGCTGGAAATCTATTTTGGTTGATAACAAAGCTTATGCTCTCCAGACTGTATAAGAATTGGGTAATGAGTATGCAAGCTCTGTTCCACTGCACTTGCATGAAAGGATCTTGGTCTCCTGGCGCTTGTAACTGCAGGGAGAGGCAGTTTCTCCATATGTAATTGCACGTAGTGCTATCGGGCCACATGATGGGGATATGCTGCTGGGACCATATGTTGAAGTTCAAAATAGACTCTTCAGAGCACAGACATGCCAGGCACCTGAGGTCAGAATCATAGCAGTACAAACCAAAATGTTAAAGGCTTTGAAAGGCCAGGAGATGTTTGTTTTTTTTTCCTGTTAGAGTCTGTTAAAAACTTTCCATAACAGATCCCACTGGTTCATCACCATTACTCATTACCAGGTAAAAACCAATTGATTTCAATGTTCCCACACGCATACTGACTCAATAAATCGTTTCTCCCCTGATGAGCTACAGGTGTCTCCAAGATAAGTACCACCCAGGAACTGCTTTGCTTATGTAGCATGCTTTACTTTTCTCTTTATTAGATTTTATGGTCAATTTTAGTATCCATAAGAATACTTAGCACTTTCAGGACACTTCACATTCACAAACATTAACTAATTAAGAAATAAGAAATGGGAGCTACTAGAGCAGAGCTGAGCCACGCCAGCATCTTCTGCTGTAGGCTACATAACCATTGCTTGAAGTGTAATATGCCTTTTCTGTTCCAGTACAGTTTTCACCTTAAAATGCCTTAAGTGTCTCAGTCTCAGAGGGCAGTGTGCTTTTCTTGATGTCACCCATATGTACCCACACCTGGCAGCACCTCCCTTCTCGTCAGAAATAATTCTTTCTATCCCTGCCGGGGAATATTACAAAAAAAAAAAAAGTGCCTCCCTCACTAAAAAGCAACACCTCATTTCTTATTCTTCTTGCATAATTACCCACTATCTCCTCCTATTTTTATTTAACCCTCTCTTTCCATAGATGCCATTCTAACTGCAAGATACACACAGCTCATCTTCCTTCATATCTTGTGCCCAGTTTTCCAGTCCAGCACACATTTTTGGGGTGTCTTCCATATTCCACCCATCAGCACTAACCACCCATACTTCTGCCTGCACACTTCACTTTTCCCCTCCTGAGCCTGAAAGCACCAATTGCATCAAATAAGACTGCTTTCAGTGGCTCACTATTTATAAAGGACAGGCTCCAGCCATTTGAAATCTCCACTTAAGCTCCTCGCTGAGCTTGTAGGCTTTCAGAGGCAAGGATGCACTGAAACTTAGATGGAAAATGTGCTGCCAGAGATTAACTTATTTGTGTCAGTACCTTGCACCACGAAATACTTCAGATACACAATCTGCAATGATCTTGCACCATGCTGCATGACACGACATGCCAAGGCAGAGGATTAATGGTTCTTCTCCCTACCTCATATACACAGATGTAAATGGCTAGCATAAGGTAGTTTCACAAGTTAAGCTGCTGACTCAGGAACTCATTTGTTCAAGAAATCACTGTCAATTAAAGAACCCCTTATTATCCTGGAGGTGAGAATACCTCTCCCATTCTGCATTATTTTTTCTAGACCAGGGAGCATCAGGACAGGCACAGCACCAGACTGGCCCAGTGCTCCATGGCCCAGTGCTCCATGATGTATGGCTCATTTGTTCCAGATGACAGTGGCTGCAGCAAACCACATTTGCTACCCTGCTTTCTTCTTTAACACTGGCATAAGATAATTTCAACACATCCAGACAATACTACACTGAAAGATGAGCTGGGTATGTTTTTGAAGCACTTTTCTAAGCAGTGAATAAAGCCTAGAGTTTCTTCAGAGGTAAACAGGACAGACTGTTTTTCAACTAGAAGTTAGAGGACAGATCACCCTTGTGTAAACTGTCCAAATCACCCTGGTAGTGAGCATAGAGGCAATTCCAGACAATGGAACACAGGTCTGTACCGGCTACTTGGCATAAGAAAAGGTACCTCTTTCACCCACAAAAGCATTTTATTCTTAGGGTAGTTTTTATCTGTAAATAGAAAAGCACTGTGCAGACAGAGGACAAGGCACATTATGCTTACGTTACTCAGAGGAACACAGAGGCAAGGGGGAAAAATGAAATAAGGGGGTAGCTTGCACAAGATCATGGTCAAAGAATATCTTAAATAACTCTGAAGCAGAAGATAAGGATTAAATTAAGCATAGGAAATTGCAGTTTGAATGCCAAAGGTAACTTCTTTTAGGGGACTTTTTGTTAGTAATATATGAGGGAAGACATTCAAGACAACATGCTGGAAATACATTGAAAGGAGCAATGCTGAACTGATGCCTCTGAATTTGTTCCGCCTTGCCCTCCACTTCTTTTTCTTAAAAAAAAATAAAAGTCTTGCACAGCTTTTCTTTCTTCACCTTCAGCATCAGACAGATGCCAGAATAGCATTCGATATTAAGCAACAGCCTCACACTGGTACTTTTGGAAATGAGCTTCAAAGTCCAAATTAAGACAATACATCTTTGGCAATGTCTATAATTCTTACACAGGCACAGCAGTGAGAATCATGCAGTCATGAAATCTAAGCAGGAAAACAGATGGTCTTAAATAAAATAAAAACTTTTCATGCAATTTCTTTTGCAACATTGTGTGAGGTCTCCAACTTGATAAAAAAATATGGAGCAGCAACACTACAGAAGCCTTTGCCTTTGAACTCCTGCATTTAAATTGATTCATAGATTAAAATGAAACAGCAAAAATACAAATTAAAAGGAGTTCAAGAACACATTAGCCTGTGCCATGGAACCAAGATGCAATTTAGTGTAACTGGGAAAGCTCCTGGAGGACATCATTTTCACTAGCATTGATTTTCACCAGCGCTTTTCATTTTCAGCAAGATGCAAACAATGGTAGTTACAAGAAGGGAGCATCGTGGACCTCTGCAAGGGTAGGCCGTGAACTCAGCTTGAAGCACACCAGCAAAGCTGGTCATGTCAGCAGTCAGTTTGCTTGAGGTCAGGACTAAAGCAAACTCCTAAAGTTTGCTTAAGTAGCCCATGTTTGAACTGTCACAGAATGCTTCAAATTCTAGATCACTGAGCAAAACCATACAAGTCACTACAAGAAAAACATCGAGGTGCTGAAGCATGTCCAGAGAAGGACAACAAAGCTGGTGAAGGGGCTGGAGAACAAGACTTATGAGAGGCAGCTCAGGGAACTGGGGTTGTTTAGCCTAGAGGAGTCTGAGGGAAGACCTCATCACTGTCTACAACTACCTGAACGGTTGATTGTAGTGAGGTGGGTGTTGGTCTGTTCTCCCAGGTGACAGGTGATAGGACGAGAAGTAATGGCTTCAAGTTGTGCCAAAGAAGGTTCAGATTAGACATTAGGAAAAATTTCTTCACTGAAAAGGTGGTCAGGCACTGGAATGGCTGCCCAGGGAAGTGGTTGAACTGCCATCTCTGGAGGTATTCAAAAGACAGGTAGATGAAGCGCCTAGGGATACGGTTTAGTAGTGGACAGGTACAGTTGGACTCGATGATCTCAAAGGTCCTTTCCAACCAAGCAATTCTATGATTCTATGATACCAGGACTGTAAGGGATGTTGAGCGTAACAACTGAAGTTTATAGCAGAGCCACATGCACAGAGCAATGTATGTGCAGAGGAATACTTCATGGTAAGGTACACCTGGCAACTTGGTACTGTGTAGGGGTTATAGGGAGAAGGAAAATGTTGCAGAGAGCTCAGACATTGATAGATTATCTATCCCATGATAAAGTTTCCAAACAAATTTCATCAGCACATCACTACTAAACTCCATTGACATGGAAAGGAAAACAATTAATGCCAAAGCCAACATCTGTGACATTCTTAAACATGATACTGCAAACCACAGAAGTGTAACTTAATGGTTGAATATTTTGAAACACTAAGTTTTATTCAAGCACTACAGAAGCAGCCTTTCAAATTTGAGCAAAAGTTATCCAGTGCACAAGTACATAGGCTGGTACTGTTACGTGCACCCATGCTGCTTCTATGGGAATTGTCACACTAACATAAACAAACACTTACAACCTTTGATGTCTCAGGAAGACACATGCTGTAAAACCTGCTAGTAAGGAGCAATTCATTCTTTGCATGAAAGAACTGGATTCTGCACACAAAATGCAAATGAGACCTACAATTGCATTTGTTCACATTCAGCCTATACAACAGTTGGTCTCCTCAATAACATGCAACTTCTGTTCAGCTTTACCTTCTCCAGTGCGACCCACTCTCTCTATTCAGATAACAGTGAGGTATCTTAGTTGTGACATTAAATCTGAAGCTGATGGCATTTAACATCAAACACCACTTTGCTCTGTTAGGCACTGTCAGCACTTTAGCTACAGCAGCAGAAGTCCAACGCAGCTTGCTAGAGGACAAGAAGCTCTGCACTGCTTTCTTTTAGACATCTACTCTCCTTTTCTCTCCTCTTAAAATAACCTAGAAAGCCATCTAAGTTATGTCAAATGTAGCCGCCTAGTTTTACAACCTGGATGGACACTTTTCAAAGGCTCCAATAAAGCCTAAGGAGCTCCATGTGATCGGAACGGTGGCGACACCAACAGCAAACTTAATTAGGTGAGGTGCATCCAAGCAAATCCAAATCTCACTTTAAATGGTGTAGGCATACCTGCAGAGTACTTTTAGAGCTCTGGAAACACTACTAGGACAACAAAGAAGGTCACAAAATAATCCAAACTAATCTTTCACCTGGCAGGCCTGCTGAGGTAGGAGGAAGGAAGAGTAGGCTTGCATAATGTACCATGTAAGTCTGGTAACAAAAATCCAAAATTAAAGGACTCTCCTCAAGATGTCTAGATATAAGAAGTACTCCTTCAACATCTTTTACATGGAAAGAAGGTAAATAAAATGCACCCAGGGACAGAAATGAAATATGTTTGCTCTGCACATTTTCTCCACACTTTTGAAAAAAAAAATAAAAAGGAAATGCACAAGGCAGAGAGAAATCTACACTTGCAATAAGATATGGAAGCCTGTCTTCACAGTTAGTCATCCTAATTTTGTGGGTAGTTTGGAGTCTTTGCATGAAACAATTACTGCCACTGAGGAGGAGGAAGAAAGAAGGAATCTATGGCAGGGAATAAAGATGGTACACAGCTCTGTTCAAGAAGAGAAATACTAGAACTTGGCTTCTGGCTGTACCAGAAGCCATAAAAACCTGAGACGAGTCATAACACAAGATTATTGAAATCCTGAAGCAGCCTCTACTGTCCAGCAGAACAGGCCACAGGACTTGGATCTCTAACAACCAGTGAGCAGCTGCTGTGAGAGGTGGGAAGCTGCCCTGGCAGATGCTTCAAGCACCAAACAAAAACTGTAGCCTTACTCCAGAACAACAACTGGATACTGTATTTACCTTGGTGAGGAGAGTGTCTCCTTATGCTTCCTTCCTACTTGCAAATAAATATATTGTTGAGGGGGGAGTCAGCTCACTATGTGGCAGAAACTCACTCTTAAGCAAGCTGGTCAAACTCAACAGCGCCAAGCTCCAGGCTATCTGCAAGTCTATGGAATGCAGTGGGTAGTTTGCACTTTCATTTAATGTTCCCCTGGAAGCTACAAGGGATTGTTTATATTGATTTAGACCAGCTCTAGATTCAGAATGACAAAACTTATCTCACATGCGGGCCCATCCCTATCACATTTTAAATGAAAGAAATCTTACTTGTGAGGGAGGAAAACCACAGCTTGCGGCCTCCAGCTGACAAGGACCCCTCATCTTTTCCACACAATTTTGCAGCAGCTTGTAAGGCTGCTTGTAATGACAGCAGCACTAAGGAGTTTGGGTAGATAAACTGGAAGCAGAGGTTTGAGCAACTGACAGGAATGGTTTCAAAGGAAGTAAACTTGCAGGAGAGAGTAATTACACATTCAGTGCTGAAACAAGCCTGTCACCCTAACATCCAGATACACCACCTCCCTCTGTGGTTAGGAAGCATCTCTCACTACTAATAAACTTCTACCAGCTTTCCACAGCCAAGACAAGAAGTCACTGCTATGCAGTCCTTCTTTTAAGTACTAGGTTATCACTAAGCTACCCATTGGCCTCGTCCTTTTTGACCACATAATGCAAAGGTCAACACCTTACTTGTACAAAGATTAATAATGAAAACCTCCAAGTTCTGCCAAGAGTTTACCAGTTCACCAATCTATACCTTACTTGCACACGTTCAGTAGATGCTTGGTGAGGATTAGTCTGTGGTTTGCTTTCAGATTGATCTTTGTTGCATTCACCATGCATCACTGCTATGATTCATCAAAGGATAATATTTGTTTTCTTATTGACTTTATGCAGGAGTTTTTCCCCTTACAAATTATCTATGAATATTCTTAGCTCTTCTCTGGATACTATCTATTAGACTCTGCCCATTTAGTCATGCATAAGTGGTCACAAGTATATAAAAAAACTGAATACTAAGTAGTTTTTAAAAAAAGCACAAGTGCTTGTTTCTTGTAGTTGGAGCACAGTACTTCTTGAAAGGCATTTTAAGTCCTCTCTTGCGCAAATATGACAATCAAACACATCCTCAGTTACCTTAAAGCAAGACTTGGGTATCTTCTCTTGCTCAGCATTCATTTCAAAGGTGATCCTTTTGGAATGCCAGGAAGCAAGTAAATTCTTGATTTCAGAGTGATTAGAGTGGCTATATGTGGCATTTAACCCCTGAGTTGCAAGTTTTTCCACATCTACTTTAGGGATTAGGAAAACTATACGCAGACCAGGCAATAATTACATATTTCTGTCAATCCGTACACTTAGTTGATCTCAGAAAACAAGATGCACAAAGCTCACCCACAGCCTCCAATTACAACATATATACATACATACACCAGCTATTTTAACCATAGAGACCTCAACTTTAGACAGACTGTTCCTTTTACACTGACCACAGATTACATCAACTTAGATATCTCATCATGGGTTTGAATCTAATGAAAGCTCTAAAGGGTCAAGAGTCTGATATTGGTCAGGGCAGGTTGTCAATACTATTTCCACAAAAAGCGGCAAGCAATTTTATGAAGCAACTTTAAAGTTAAATGGAACTCGTAAATTATGAACTTCATTTCTATCCCACTCCCTTTCTTTTCTCCCACTCACTTTAACAAAAAACTGCTACTGACCTCAGTTCATTGGCATAGAAATACACAAGTGTAGCACTATGTAAACTACACAGTAAGGTAGGGCATCTTGGACAAAAATGACAGAATTTATATTAGGAGTCCTCTTTGCTCATGTTTTCTTCATTCTCAACCTTGTAACCTCAGAACACAGCACTTTATTTTTTCTTAAAAAAAAAAGCTGAAAAAAACCCCTGCAGCTGTTTTATCTCTGCCATTTTCACAGAGTTGTCATTTGCAGATAAACTACACCTGCACACACCAGGTTTAAAAACCTTTGCTTAGAATTCACTAAACAAGCATTTAAACCCTATAAGCTATCCGTTCCTATTTTGAAACAGTATGAAACTCATGGCTTTCAACAGCAGGGAGATAGAGACACCAGAACACCAAAGCAGATGGGCTCAGCTCCAGGTATTCCTTTTATTTTGCCGGAGAGCCCCACAAACAAATACATTACAAATAAGTTTTGCTTTTCAAGTGTGTCCTAGTGACAGCAATACAAAAATAATTTAGAACCAACCATGTAATTATGTGCATTTATTTCAACCTTCCATTACTGGAGATAACAAGATGAACAGTGAAATGTGAACTTTAACAATCCCGTAATTATAGCCACTGAACCGTACATTATTGAGAGAATTGTGCAAAACCCAGATGCAAAAGAGTCAACGGGGTATGTAAATAGAAATGAAACAGTAAAATAATCAAGTGATGAAGAAGTAATGTGCAGCACTAAATAGCTGCTTCGCATCTCTTGCTACAATGTTTAACAAATACTTTGGGGTTTTTTTCCTCAGTTTGTCACCTTTTCCACTGCCCTATACTGTTCAGAGGTCATTGTTATAAGTGGCTCAGCAGAAAATACCGATAGCTGCTGGCAGCAATTGCCTGTAAGCAGAATTACACAAATACTGTGGGATCTTCTGAGGACTCAGTTTACACAGATGATAAAGCCTTAAAGAAGTGATTACAGTTGACAAGAATCAGGACCAGCTCTTGCCAGAACTCAGAGACTAGACTAAGCCCCTGAGAAGTGGCAGACTCCTGACTTCCAGTGGCCAAGCTGCAGCATTCACACCAGCCCAGAAGTTGGCTGACTCCCAGGGTAGACTTGCTCTAAGAGCCAAACTACAGACGCCAAAGGCAGAAGACTATTGTCCAGAGCCAAGTTATCTGACATTGAAATTTCTATTCATACTCAGCACAGCCACCTATTTTTACTGGGATTAACTCACAACTCATTGTCTTTACAATGAGTAGAGATGAGGAGGAAAGGACAAGTTGTTCCCCTCTTCTTCCCAGAACAGCTATTTTGCGACATATGAATGTCTATATTTCAAACAGTCTGAAGCTATTTTAGTGTTCAGAAGAAAAAACATGCAACCCAGATTTAGTACTCCTAAGGCATCTTAGCCTCCTGTAAGTGGCCTCTACCTCTTAAACTATGATATGACTTCTGGATTTGATGGCACAGACAGAGGCAAAGAAACTCTTTAATCCCAAGTGTCTCTCCCTTCTTCACATACACTTAACCTCAAGGTTGAACTGTGCTAACAACTAATAGTGCAGTAAGAACCCAGTCCTAGCACTCAAAATGCAGCCATTTAGTCAAGTTACCACAGATCAGCAAAGACAAATAGTCTCTCAGGTTGTGTGATTTAACAGCAGCTCATGACATCAAGCTACCATACAACATCTCTTTTCTTATCCTTGCCCTCCAAGTTTACTTATCCCAACTGCCACTGAAGGAGCAATCTTGACTCCACAAAAGTTGACAGACACTAAATTCCTTCTATCTCCCATTAAAAGGTTTGAACACACATGTTTGATTAGAAATACCATTAATGTCAACAGAAGAGAAACTCAGACCTGAGTAATGAAATTGAAAAGAACACAGGGAGCCCAACTCCAAGCCCTCTACTGAGGTAGTTTGAAATATACCATGTTATATTCTGATTGTAAACAGAGGAGAAACTCTGAATCCCTTGGACACTTTTCCCTTCAGAGAAACTAAAGGATAAACGCAAACTCACTGTGCAAAACTAAAAGATCAGAAGTATCACTTCACTGCACCAGTCTGATTCTAAAATGTTACCTATAAATAGCAACTAATTCACAGACTGTCTCTGCCTGTAATCCTGGAACAGATGCAGTATTGCTTACCTCTCTTGCATACTGTAATACATACTTCATCTAGAGTTGGTGAAATAAAGTACCATTTCTGGTATTTTCTTTCCCCAGACACAGGAAGGGAGTTGATTTTCCACAGCATGCAAGAGCCCAGAGCTGACCTTTTGTTATTTAGATACTGAAAGCAGATGCGTTAAGTGAACAGCATGGGGAGAGGTTCTCTCCACATGGCCCTTTCAAACCCTTCTCCCACCTTCTTCAGCATGCAATTTTTATTTCCTCAGAAACAAAACTAACACAGAAACAATAATCCCTTCCCAGACTTCTTCAGCTAGGGCTGAAAAACTTCCCACTTCCATGTTATTTTGCATGGAAGTAGCATTGGTAGTCCCATGTGGGAGAGACAACTACCTTCCATGCATTTTTTTTCAGCAATAAAGTAGGATGCAAACAATTACAGAGTTTAAACTAGAAAATGTGAAGTTATGATCTAATGACGCCTAAAGGACATACTTAAGCCAATAGAGTAAAGTCTGAGGAAGAAGATGAGGAAAGATCAAACAACCTTGATGCATATTAAGAAGCCAAGGTATTTGTAGTGGATTTCTTTAGACGTTATCAAGTTCCAAACAGAATTTCCAAATGCTCAAAAATTTAAGACGGTATCAAAAAACTATGTACGCCTCCTGACATCTGTTATGCTTTTCTTTTGATGACAAAAGCAGTAGACCCTTGTATAAATTGCAATTTGGTAATAATTCTAGTAGCAAATATAATTTAATATGTTTTTTGTCCCACTCAGTAGGAATGCAACAGACATATGAACTACTGCACAGCCAGGTGCTTGCAAGATGCTTAGCACCTTTACTGTTGGACTAAACTATGACAAGTTGCAAAGTACATATCTGAGAAGGGTGGAAAAGTGAAGAAAACACGCCTACGCATGGAGGGAAAAAATAAAAAGATTAGATAAGGGTGGGGGGAATAGCACAGCAAGCATTTTACAGATCTCTGCTAAAATCATTGCTTAGTTGGCTAGTTGAGAGGAGGTTAAGAGAAAGGAAAAACCTGCTTCTGAGCTCCTGTTTACTTCAGCAGATAAACAAGTTTGGATTAAAGGCGGAAAAAATTGAGATGTCAGCATACTTCAAAAGCAGAACATTTTACTCGGTACACTTTCCATTAGCTGGATTGCTTCTACCTGTCTCTCTCTCTAACATTTTCCTCACTGATTTAGCTTACAATGGTGTCAATGACAAAATTGAAGTTACTGCTGATAGTATCATGGAATCAGTCTAATCCATGCAACACAGACACACTCTAACTACACTAAGTATTACTGTTGGGTAATTTTCTGCACATAACTAGAAAAATAAAAAAAAGGACATGCTTAGTATCTTTCTATTCTCTTTTTCTCCCTCCATACATCAGCTTTGTAATCAGACTCTATGTGGCCGAACGAAAATTAAGACCCCATAGAAATTAACCCCATGGGTTAAACTTCATATCTAGAAAGCAAATCTGAGGTCAGATTCTCTTTTTGGTATAAAAGGCTATTATAGTGGGTAAACTAAATAGGCCTAGAGCATCAGAGAAACTAAGAACCACCTGTAAGTGCATGAAGTCTGAGATGTTCGTCCTTCTTTCTGGTTTTACCAATACTCCTTTCTTTCTCTATACTCTTTTGCTTGCTTTCACTTTATCAGGAACAAACAGGGGAGAGACATGATAATAGCCTTCAAGTACCTGAAGGCTGCAGCAAAGAAGGGAATAAGCCATTCTCCTCATCTAGGGTGGGGAAGGCAAGAAATAACAGACTGAAGCTGCAGCAAAATAGACCCAAGCTAGACATGGGGAAAGGCTTTCCATACTTAAAAACTGGAGCCCTGACATAGATTGCCTTGGGAGGTGGCTGAGTCTCTGTCACTGGAAGTCTCTAGATCACCATCCACCCAGAATGACAGAGGTACGATCTATCTTGGCCTAAGGCAGGATGGACAAGACAAATTCTTAAGGCTTCTTCCTATACTGAGATTCTGTGATTTCAGAAGTTAAAAAAGGTCTGAATTGGGTCTGGTAAGTGCTTGAAAGACAGATTATCAGAGAAATTTCCTGTGGAGTGATTTCTGAGTTCTCACCCCTCTGATCAATAATTAATCAATGTCCACAGTAGGTACTACACTACCAAAAGTGTCAATAACTCAGTAAAAAAGAACTTTTCTGATTTTATACTCTTCCTTCATTGACGGCACAGTGCTGCTGGAATGCACACCTTTTGAATGAGACATAAAACAAAAATTCTGATGATTTTAGTTTATTTGGGTTCTTTCCTAGATACCAACTCTAAGTTGAAATCTCAACTGCATCCCAGTGTTTAGTAAATCTCTCTGTGGTTTATCATCTTAGTAAATCCTTGGATCCTGATTATATAGGGTGTTTCAAAAGGCATACTGGACAGAGAGCTTAATGTAAATAGTGCTTTGAAGTCACCAAGAAATGCAGAGTTGATCAGTAGTACACGCTGAGGGTGTGATCCAAGCTCCAGCAAAAACAGGCAGCTCAATGACATGACATGGAAGTGAAGAGAAGGAAGACACAAACCCACTAGGCAGAAAGAAGGTGGAGAGAAAGACGTTTGGCTGCATTTGCTTGGTTGGTTTTGTCCCAGTTCCCAGACTTGAGTTTTAAAGTCATATAAAGCATAACCTTGGAAACGTTATCCAACCAACTGCATTTTGCATGCAGTAACTACTGATCAAAAAGCCCTAATGAAAGTTGAGGAAGACAAAATAACACAAAAAGTTTAGAAGAACAGTAAGAACAGGAAACCACTTCGCTTACGTGGAGGCTATGCATTTCTACTGCATTAAGAACACTGCAATTACATCTTGAAGCATCTCCCAAGCAGCAAAAGGAGGAGATTCTCACCTCAGTGTGATCTTTCCTGTCTGTCTGAGTATATTTACTTCCTTTCTACAAGCAACCCTTCCAGATAATGAAAAAAACAACAGAAATTCTCTTCTTCAGGTTTGGAAGGCAGATCATCCTAAACACCACAGAATCAACAAACCCCAACACAAGCATATCACAGGCACCATAGATAATAAGTTCCACAGAAAAATCTCCTTTCTTCATTTATTGTCAAAGAGCACAACCTAATTTTGCATAGTCGGATATGTACAAAGTATTTGAGAGGTTATACATCATTTAGCTTTTGCTGAGTTCTAGCTAAAAGATATACAGCAAGAGAGAAAGTCGAGTTTCCTATGATCATTAGCTACCTTTATTAAACACAAGTGCAGCCGCTAACCATCCAAAGCTAATCTGAACACTACTGATCTCTTTGGCTCTAACACCACAGTTGTGACTACAGGACTGAAGTTGCTCTCTTGAGCTGACCTAATGATAAATGTACAAACAATATTGTTCATACTAAGTACACTATAATGCTAGGGACCATATGAAAAGCAAAATAAAAGGATTCATCAGGTAGGAGTAGTCTTCTGCTTAGACCAGTGCAAGGAAAGGCTACCTCCACGGCTTGCACGAGAGTTACACGGATGAAAACTCTGTCTGAGGATGGAGTCAGCAGCAATTCTGTGTTGGAGGACATCAGAAGATAGAGAGACTGTTATTAGAGAGAGTGGGTCTCCCTCAGTGTCTCGCTCTGATCAAGCTTTCCAGTAAGCTCTGACAATATTTACAATGCTGCAAGCTAGAAGTGGAGGACAGAGTTACTGGACAGATCTGTATTATTTCAGGAGCAGATAGCATCAAGAGGGAGTAAGACAGGGAGAGAGTTGGAATAAACATCACAAATATATGGTGTTTTCACACTCACATTTACAAAAAGTGCATACTTGGCACACGAAAGAAGGAGGCAATCACCAAAGAGAATGAAGAATTGAGTCAAATAGGAGGAGAGAGACCAACGCAACCCTACAGAGGCTGAAGTAAACGTAAGGCACCAAGTGGAGATACTAGGGAAAAGCAAGGTAGAAATTTTATATTGCTTTTGATTTATAGAAGATGACACACTATTAAGATTCTTTCAAGTATTTTTTCCAAAGCAGCAAAACCCAGCAGCATGCAGATATTTTGCTTCCCGCAACAAAGAAGTTATAGGGCCTAGGGCCTAGACAGGTGCATTACTGAATATCCAATGTTGGCTGTGTCTTTACTGGTGCATTCATCAAGCTACATATATCTCTCACTAGAAATCACTCTGGGTATATGAAGTACCTCATTCTTATTTATTCTAAGGCTGCATTACTTATTCAATGTAAGGGATCCTTATTCTGTTCTGCCTCTGTATGCCTTCTACACCACCAGCACCTCGTAAAAAGCCTGGGAATAAATGAGAAACATGTTTCTAGGTTATAATCAATTATTGTTCTATATTTTTTACTGTGGATGTTATTTCACTTCATTATTGCTCTGTTTTCCAACATTTTCTATCACCAATGACTGCAGGGAGAAAATGATGTTTATTTTATTTTCACCCTGGACTCGTCGGAAACCTGTTTCATGGACAACATAAGAAAAATTCAAAAGTCTAGTCAGAGCTAGACTCTCTCCTTGTCTTGATGGGTATAATAGATAAATCCAGATGTATGTACTACACACAG
The DNA here is from genome assembly GCA_033558185.1 of Dromococcyx pavoninus. Classification (NCBI taxonomy): domain Eukaryota; kingdom Metazoa; phylum Chordata; class Aves; order Cuculiformes; family Neomorphidae; genus Dromococcyx; species Dromococcyx pavoninus. Next base: position 919,264 of record JAUMJL010000091.1, on the reverse strand, counting down.
GATAGCAATATACCAATTAACTAAAATTAGATTAATAAATTGCCAGGCTCTGCAAATAAAATCTACCAGTTAGAATAAAACTACATAGCTATTTGCATTTACTTTTAGTGTGCTCTCAGGAATGTACTGATCACCTCTTTAAATCATAGAATCATAGAATCATAGAATTATCTGGGTTGGAAGAGACCTCCAAGGTCATCAAGTCCAACCCTTAATCCAACACTATCGTGATTACTAGATCATGGCACTAAGTGCCACATCCAGTCTTTTTTTAAAAACCTCCAGGGATGGTGAATCCTTACATTCCATCAGAAAACACCATAAATTACTCTTCTTGTACCTTATATATGGGACCATATCTTTTTAATATACTGTGATTATACCAATACTGGATATGAAATCTACGGTTCCAAAATCTACTCTTTTGCCCCACTGATAGTAACATGGTGCAAGATTTAGTGGACTTAATACCAGTTCCAGGACAGAGATATGACATACAGCCATAAACCTCTATGCAGAAGTTGCAACCCCACACTTTCTCATCCAAATTTTTTTCCCTGCACAATTTCAGCCTACAGTGAATATTTCCAAATTTACCTTTCCAAACTGTCTGAAGTATGGAGTATATTTTTGCCTGGCTGGTCCACAATTATGGAGAAAAAGATACAAAAAGAGAAGAGAAAGAAAAGGGGAAAAAATAGCATGTGTGAGAAGAAAAGGGAAAATGTCAAAGATTGTGCGTGAAGAGTGAAAAATAGAGGAAAAGAAAACATATTAAAAGTCTACAAAAAAGAAATAATTAAGAGAAAAGATACTACAAGTTTACTACAAGATGATATACAAGACAAGACGTGATCCTCATTAGAATCTCCCATTCTGACTGTTGACAATTCACTACAATACAGCACCTCAAATATCCATTATTCTTTTTAATCTGGTAAACAGTAGATGTTGAGATAAGAGATGCTGAAATATGGTATCAACACTTCCCTACAGCCACAGAACCCACTAACAGCACAGATAAACCTGTGCGAAGATATCTTTCTTACCAGAATATGGGCAATACACAGCTGAAAATCATGTTAGATTAAGAAGATTATCCTTGTTGCAGCTCTCTTACAGCAGTCCGAAGAGCAGCACAAACATATGTTGGAATAAAATCATCTTTACCTCCTAATAGTCAGGCATTAATTATGTTCTGGGAATCAGCATTAAAAGGACAATTTGTCACTGCTGAACTATGCCTGCTAAGATGCTGACCTACAGGGTTAAACAGTAGCGCTCTGACCCAATCTTATCCCTTCTTATACTCTGGGAATAGAGACAGGTTTGTGCAAATTTTGGTAATCAAGCCTTCTGAGGCCTGCAAATTGTATCTAATGAGAAGTGCCTTGTTGTTTGCTCCCAGGAGAGTAAAACCCTGCTGTTGACAGCAAGGGACCTAATCTATGGCCAACATTTCCACACTGAAGGAAACACAGTTAATTATAGAGTTTTATTTGTTTGTGAAAAATTCTAGGGGAGCAATAAAAGGGAAATTAAGGATCATTAGCGAAAAACCTTCTTGAATGTGAGCTCTATCTGGCTATGAAATTGTCTCAGAGGAAAACGGTAGTTGTCTTAGTTTATTGGTCATTTTAACTGGAATGGATAAAAATCCTGTGCAAAGTAATGGGACTTAACACAATCCACTGAGAGCTTCAGAAATTCCTCCTTAAGTCTTCTGAAGAGCTACAGCCTTTGAAGCAGGGTTTTACCAATGGTCTTAAAACCCCCAGAGAAAGACTATAACTCTGAATTCACCAGAAAAAATGCATAGGACTTTTCCATATGGTATGCACCATACAAAATCATCATTCACACCACATGTACTCACACACCACACTTGACATGGAAGATTAGATCTTTCTTATCTCTGATTAACACCTAAATATTCATGCAGGCTTCTATTCTTCTATTTCAGGTTCATCATCAGAAATACCATTTATCGAGTTATATCAGTGCTGAATAGTTGTGAATTTAGAATAATTTTGAGAAATATCAGTATAGTTTTCTGTAAATGACCGCTTTGATTTGCTAGTGAATTCCATGATCTGGAGTAAACACTATGATAATAATTATTTTTATTTCTTATCCTATATTTTTATGAAATGGTTTTAGGGTTTTGTCAACTCTTTGATTTTTTTTTCCCGTGGTTAATGTAAGTAGCCCATTAGGAACCAGGATACCCTTGTTATCAACTGACTGTTTGTTCCCTGGGGCAAGTCCCATTATTTCCATGTGTTGTGCTTTCACCTACTTGCACAATGCTGGCTGACATATTTCAAAGAAATCTGATAGGTTTATTTACTATAAGGCTGTCAGAACAGGTAGATATAGAACAAAATTCAGGAGCTTAATTGCAAATTAGAACCTCTTGAGTAGGCCCTCATTCCTTATCAGCTTAATTTTAATAACTTAAATTTATTCCCATTCTCAACAGGAATATGCTCCAATCTAAACACCACATCACTGGGTATGTTAAAAAAAAGCAGAACAGATCCGGGCAGACAGATGTCATGGGCATGCTTTCTTAAAGTATTGCTCCTTAAAAAGTGGAGAATTCCTCTATCTATATACCCAAACCTCAAGGGACTGTGCATAGTAAGGGCATCTCAGAGAATGTACTGTTTCCTGATACAATTTCTTAACATGAACTTCTTATTTAGTCCTTTACCTTTGAATACGTAAGACAATGTGAGTGATGGGAAACTAGCATAAATTATTATTGGCCAAATAAGCCTTAATTTTGCACGAAGACTTTCTGGTTTATAATCCAATCTTTTCACAATTCAAAATCCCATTTCCCTATTATCTTCTTGCATAATTCCTAGGAGAAATAGCAGACACTATCATCTTATCACAGCTCTTCTGCCCATCTTTTAACTATTCCCTGCTCTTCTGGTTATGAAAATCAGGAGACCCACATCACAGCATGACTTGCTAGACACAAGCTGCTGGCAATTTTGACGAGTGATGATTTAAAAACTAAATGTAATAGATGGTCAGCATATGAGACACAAATACACTTTTTGATCTGTCTCTTGAGAGATACTTTCCTGCTCTTATCAGTTGTAGAATCACACTTTATACTGTTATTTCAATTGTAAATAATTAGTGCTTAATCAATGTTGTCATTAACAGCCAAGCAAGTATCACAGACTATATTGAAGTTCACTGGATGACAGGTTTTAATAGCTATGGCTCATAATCACAATAAAATATCTTCCCCTTATGTGTTGTGACTAACAGTGTTATTTCCTCATGATGCTTATTTGTCACATATGAACTCTCTGTAAACCTTTTCCCATTTGTTATAAATGAGACTACATAAAATCCAAGCAGGAACATGGGAAGACTCTGAAAAGACGAAAGCGTTTTGTGTTCAGCAGGCAGTCAGCTATAAGTTCTTGTACAGAAACAGGTATAGATTCATCTCTCCTTTGACTTGAAACAAACACATTACCAAACCCTGTTGATTTGAAATAGTATATTAGATACTCTCTGTGACTCCTATAAGGGAGAAACAAACAGAAATGTTTGAGTGTCTTGCACTCTTGCTAGTCAGTCCCTTTTATGCTCTGCAAAAGTTTCCCTTCCACCCACAGGAGGAATGTCAAGATACTGAATTTCTATATACTCCAGTTTAGTAAGATAAAAATTTAAAAAGTGCATGTAACAGAATAGCTGTGCTAGTGTCGCATATGGGCAAAATACTCTGTAAAGGAATGCAGGCACTTCACTTCCCACTTTCACTTACATAAAATGATCAAAATATTGCGGCACCTGATTTTACTGTTGAGGATAATATTATTTAAAAAGAGGTATTGCTTAAACATATATAGTTATTTAAATTTAGGTAACAAATCAAGGCTCTGCATTAAATGTACACTAGAGTTCTATGGAATCCTTGGTTTGGTTGTTTTTTTTTCTTTTCAGTTCCTATGGGGACTTGGAAAAATGCCATTTAATTTCCCTGTATTTATTCTCTTTTTTGTATTTATTCTCTTTTTTATTTATTGTTTAGAGACCACTTTTATATGAGAGCCCACATAACGCAATCTGATGAGGAAAAAAGAAGAGCTTAGTCCTTACCTGGAAGGGGAGAAGATGCAGATCCTAGGATACTAATTTCTTCTGTAGAAGTAAGTATAGTTTCCATAACACTACACGCATTAGTAAAAAGTGAAGAATGACATTCCCAAAAGGCCAGCTATTCTAGAAAACTTTGAAGGCTTTCAAATCCCTGCCCCATCATCTAAGAAGAACAGAGATAAAATAGAGAATAGAGAATTGAGCTGGTGAATCTCTAGGAAACTCTTTTGTTTCCTTTAACCTATGAAAAAGCCTAAAATGGTGTTTTGACAGGAGAAAAACCTACCCAGGTCCAGTTCAATTTGTGCTATGGCATAATTCAAATTCCTCTGAAATCCAAAGGTCTTGAATGAGGTCAGCGGAATGTGGATAATCTTTTCTACACTGCATTGTGGAACCTGCAGCAGTCTGCCATGATGGACTGTAGTTTGCACATATCAATATGTGAGCTGGGGTCTCTTATCAGTGCCTATCAGGTGTGCACAGAAGTGCACTTCAGGTACACCTTTGAGCAACAGAGGGTAATCACCAGTGCTTGAAATTGGCTGCCTTTTACTGATAAGCAGAACATTGAACTGCATATATTTCAAACACGTACTAGTGCTTTCTGGAGAGGGAAAATGATCTTAGAAGAAGTCACCTCAGAAAGATGCAACAGAGTTGGAGTCTGTACAGAGAAGGGCAAAATGAATAAAGTTTATGTGCAAAGAGAAACTAAATTGATGAAAATTCTTCAATTCGAAAGACACAATAAAGATTTGCAAGAGAAATACACAACACACTGAAAGGAACAGAGAAGATGAATAGGGAATAATTAGCCACTATTCCACAATAAAAAGAAAAGCCAGATTAGCAAGCCAAAGCTTTATGAAAAATAAAAAGAAGGGCTTTTTCCACATAATTCATAATTACAGTTGTGATACCCCTTTTGCAGGATACCACAAGAATAAATGGACTGAAAAAGTCACTAGACAAATTCACAGGAGAAAATTCCAATGCTGATTTAAAAGCAAAGATGTAAATAAAACCTGACACTGGAATATTTTTTGAGACATCAAAACACTTTTCAGGAAAAGAATAGATATATTTTTGAACTTCTGATTTTGTACTTTTTCTTCTTATTGTGATATTTTAATTTTTATTTGAACATCTGACCATGACTGTATATGCTCAGGAACATACATCTGTGTATTAAAGCTAATTAACACTAACAAAAATTTTCCTTTAGTTCATGTAGCAGATGAATATGCTTTATGGAGCAGAAGCTCTTTCATTGTATCCTTAATACTACTGTGGACTTCCAAGTGACCATCATGAGGTATATACTTTAGTATAATGCAGAATGTGGTTATAAAATCACATTTTGGAAAAGTATACCTTAAAATACAATGAAATCCCAAGATGTCAATTTCAGACCATATGAGAATTCTGACTTTGTTCTGCATTTGTGGTCTGATACAGTTCCACAGAATATCTAAGAGTTAAGGACAACAGTGTGTCACAGTATAAAAGAATGCATTTTTCATGCAAGACCCTTGCTATAATGCTGACAGCATATTATGAACATAAAAGCAAAGACATCTTCATACAAAAGCTAAAAAGAAAATAGATTTGTGGCATGCAGCAGAAATGCCCTAATTGTGGTCTGTAGAGCACAAAAGGTACATAAGACATTTTTTGGCTGTCTAGGAAGAATGGTTTCATCACAAAGTTATTCTTCTGCCTCCTTATTTCTAATGACAGAATTGCATTAAAAAGAAAGCTACAAATGTACACATTCCAAAGCTTGCTTCTCCTAGCAAGCCATTGATATTGCTGTTGCCAGGTTGTTGTGGGTTGAGAATCAGTGAAGAGATGTCCCAAAAGACAATGTGTCTATAAAATGTTTCGGAATCCTTGTCAAAAATAATGTATATAACAATACATGAAATAATAAGACTAAACCTAAAAGGAACAGTTCAGGAGTTATCAGTTCAGCTGGATTCAAGCTTAAACCTTTAGACCTGAATAACTCAAACTGAGCTACAGATCTGAACATAACTTTCTATGTACAATTCAAACAAGTTAATTAATATTTAACACAAATGCTTTCAGTGCTGTGTGAAAATCACTGTCTAGTACAAGTACATCCAGCCCAAAATAAATGTCCTAAATAATATAGCTCGTGTCATCTTCTAAGTAGCCCCCCCAATAATCATACCTTTCAAACGCTGCTGGTATGCAACTCCCATATCCAGCATTGCTCTTGTACAGATAAATAATGAGTAGTTTTTGCATAAACAAATAATTTACAGATTAGTAAATTTGCAGATAACTAATTACATGCATAATTGCTGAATATTTAGTAAATTTAAGCTTCATTGCATTAAATATGGAGAATTAAGGTATGTAAAGCCAACCACTTTTATACAACTCCATATGCCACTAAAAGAGTGTTTCAGCTTCACTACCTTACCTAGGAGCCCAAATTTGGAATCCAACTCCAAGTCAGAATATCACAGATATTAGTAATAAACAGGCATCATGGAGTTCCACTCAAAGATATACAGATTACTACCAGCAGGTCAAAAAAAAAAAATCCACATGTAATTGTGTTTCCTTTTGTTAGTGTCATTCACTCATCCAATACACAGCTATCACGGGCTGCTTAGTGCAGTGGAGTTTGGTAGGGGCCTGTGTGATCAAGAAAGAACTCTGCACAATGGCCGTATTGATAATGTCTCAGGACAGCAGCCGTGACACGTAACTCACAGATACCAGCATCCTTTCTCTCCATTCCACAGTTCGTACAACAGCCTGTCTCTAAGAGTTGTTTACTGGCATTGCTAGCTGATTTTTCCAGGTGGGGATTAGCTGTATATATGATAGCCTTCAAAATATTCAGTTGCAGGAACTGAAGAGGTTGCAATGAGATTTATTAATGCAAAGAGAACAAAGAACTAACCATCTCCTACAGCCTATTAAAAGAGTGGTTCCATGCATAGCCAAATAAATAATAATGCATTCACATAAATATAATGGATTTATTTTCTCCATCTACATTTTTTTCCCTCCTGCAATTATTTCTGAATGAAGTGAAATTGTAAGTTGCTTAACCCACTAAATGATCTTGAGAAAATGATTTTAAAAGTGTCATAGTGCAGCTTGGGGACTTTTCCTGTTCAAGCAGTGCTCAGATGATTAGCTCTGAGCAAATTTTTGCAACTATGCTCACCAAGGCAAAACCACAAAAAACTAATCTATAAACTTCAGCTCAGGATAAATATGCCAGGCCTGGACTGTGTGGAAGCCAAGGAAAGGAAAGAGCACTGCAGGTTAGAAATGACGCACACTGGAAATACTGCCAAGCAAACCCAGGCTGGGACAGCACGGAGAAGAAAACAGCCCTGACAGAGCTGTACAGCAGCCCTGCATGGTGCCTTGATCTAGCCAGCAATGCTCAGCTTTTCCACTCACAAAAAGACAACAGCAAATTCAGTTTTACAGCTTCTTCAGAGAGTCTCAAGGCCATTTATCTTTCCATCAAGGAAATGCAGTGGTTGTCTACCTGGTTTGAGGTAGTTCCTTCCAGAAAATAGTAAAGAGCAGATAAGAACCTTTGAAACATCAGTATAAAAAAACCACTCCTGTGGATAAACTAATCTTCCATTCAATTACCAATGGTCCTCCATGGAAATGCAACAGTGAAACTATTCTGATAGAAGAAATGTGTTGTCTTGTTCAAAAGGTAATTCTTCTACCCTAGTAGATATCAATGAGATCTACCAACTTCCCCCCACTTTCTGTGAGAAGCTTACACCTCAAAAGAACTCAGCAGCCACATAAAAGTTGCTATATAGTCTATATCCTGATTGTTTTCATAACAAAGGGAATAATTTGCACAATACATCACTTTGAAGAAAAGTCATCATAAGCCGTTTCACAGAAGGCAACATATGTTACTATTTATAATGCATTTCACCAAGGATTAACTTTATCTTTTCTTTAGACCAAGCAGCAGTTTTGGTTTTCATAGGGTCCCAATCATTTCAGTCTGGAAAGTACAACAATCTCCACTTAGAAAAGGAAGCACGTGCTTCCATATAAGGTATACGAGCTGTAAAATATGTTGAAAACCACTTACGAGCACAAAAGTGTTTCTGAAAATATGTAAATATTACATGCCAAAGATCATGATCTGTGGCTGGACTGAAAGACCAGAGTGCTTGTGACTGGGATGAATGACCTCCTTTGGCCACTTCAGCAATGTCTATCACATCTCAAGAACTTTCTCTCTCCGCTCGTTTGTATGTCAGCTGTATATATACACTATAGCATGGCAAGATAGTCAGGAGAGGTAATTCAGAAACCGAACTCATTACTTGGATTCCATCAGTCTCCACAACACCTGAGAACAGAGTGTGAATATCCAAAGGAAGAGGCAGAGAATAAGTGTCTCCAAGAAAAGTGTCACCTTGATTCTCGTCATCCTCAGAGTCAGTCAGCTTCACTCTGTTACCAGGAAAAGGGGTCTGGATGGCTACCCAACATGCTGTTAGGAAATAACTGGTGCCATTCTTCCCACTACATCACTCCTTCAGCAAATGCGCGCAACACCATCACACTGCTGTATGGCTTGTGCCCATTATCCGATCTACTCAATGTACGCAAAAAAAGATCCATATTTTTGTATCACCATAGGCATCATGATAGGAAGAAATAAGTGTAAGAAAACCATAAGAAGCCTTTTTTCATCTCCTATTTTGATACAAGAATTAGCAAGTGGTAAGATTCACTAGACATATTGAATGTTTCTGTAAGAAACAGATAGTACGTGTATGTGTTAAAATAGATTTTTAAATGTATGTTGACCCGAGGGAAACAGCTTTGTTCACATCTTTGTAAACAGCTATTCCCTGCCTCTTGAAGTAGATATTCATTGAACTGTGAGGGGGAAAAATATCTAAGTCTGGGATGTGTTAAAGATCTACAGCCTCATCAAAAGGGTCAGGTATATCTTTTGTCACTATGATGGGCACAGCTCATCTCAGCTTATAGTAAATTAAGCTGATCCCAGCAGCTGAGACCAAACTATGTCAAAGAAGAAAGTGTACAATAGAGAAGAATATACAACTGGAATAGTCACCATCAACAACATTTCATCAGCTGACAAATTATTTCTCTCATTTCCATCCTCATTGCTAATTTATTCCAAAACATCATCTATTGAGGAATAGGTTTTGGTATTTCATACTTGAAATCAAACCTTAATTTTTGATTCATGAACATGTTTTAGTGAGAGGGACAAAGTTACCATAGAACTGTGAGAATCTCATCTACTACAATACTTTCCCTTGTAAATCAGTAATGAATCAATGACATGGGCTGACAGTAGGAGTGCAATTCATTCACTTTTTGCTGGTCTATAATTAGCACAAAACCAAAACAGTAGGTACACAACCATCTCTTCATTAAATTAATACATTCCCATAGGCAAACAGGGTGAAAGTTCTCAGGACACTAAAGACACCTCCCTAAAAATCTTCTGACAGGAAGACACAGAGACACTGTTTCTTTTTATATCTTTTGTGTAAATGATCAATCAGCCTCTCTAATAAAAATAGGCATGATTTTCCATTTGAAAGTGTCTAGTTTCAGCTTTTAGTTACCAGTTTTTGTTATATATTCCTCTGCAGATTAAAAACTCCAGTAGTGCTTGGTATTTTCATCCTGTGAACACATTTTTATACTGCTACCATGTCACCTCAATTTTCCTTTACTAAGGTTTCTTTTAAAAGTGATGGAGCAGTGTTGCAGATAATACTCCTGGGGACACTTTCAGGCAGTTATTTTATTCTGTACCTATTTTTTTCTCTGAGATTTCAGATGCTCCAAAAGTTGTGAATGAAGACTCTGTATGTGAGCCACACAGAAATTTGTGGAAAATATGGGACTACAGATCCTCAGAGCTGCACTGCACTTTCAAAATAGGTAAGGGTTTTACTTTGTGTCTTCCTCAGATAGCACTTCAGAAAACAGTGTTCTTCCCCTCAAATTTTTTTTCTAGGTTCAACAGAATACTGTGTTTTTCCATTATATCTTCATTCTTGCTGTGTACTTTGAATAGGTGCAATATCATACCCTAGAAGGGGCTACATTTGCTACAGTTTGCAAGGTACATCCAGAGATTACTGGAGCTTTATTCAGGGAATCAAAAGTGGTATTAAATTAATTAACTTTTAATACAAAGTAAATGTCTGCTAAGAAAAGTACTGAAAATAAAAAGTCCAGGTTTTATTTTTGACCTTGAGATTACAATGCGCATGCTTTCCAGAGCCAGTGCAGCAATCTGAAAACTCACATGCTTTGAATTTAACGATGCCAGCAGTGATGAATCTGGCTATCAGAGGGAATACTTAGAGCTGTCAGTTTGCATTAAGGCTATCTTTGTCCATAAAAATGCTGATGATAGTAATGACTCCTTCAAAGGGTCAATAACTCCTTTAAAAAAAACCAAAGGGAGCAACAAGGCTGATTTTTATTTATTACAAAGTACCTTCCACTCTATCTTCTCTGTTCAGGTGAAGGTAGTAGCACCATACTTAGGAACCTATGACTTGAATATATATAGAACAAAATAATAGCCATTTAATAAAGCTGATGAGTCCTAAAAAAGTACAATACTTCATTGCAAGGCCTTTAAGCACAGGCTTAAAGTTAGGTATGTGCTTGTAAATTGTACTTACTGGAGAAGAAAGATCTCTTGAATACCACCACCATTTTCAGAATAAAACTTTATTCTCCATACCACCCTAAAATGTTCTCATCCAGTCTGTGCGGTTTCAGTAGTTCAGATTACACAGCCTCCGCTTTTCCCCTTCCCAAAATGTCCCACATCAAAATATATTTTCCACTTTGCTTCTTCTCACAGAAGAAAAGGGAGTGGAGGAAAACACAACGATAGCTGCATAGGTGTTTTAACACATCAAGAAGGAGAGAGCAATTTTGTTTAAATGTTTGCAACATTAAGTAAGAATTAAAATAATTTTCTGTACTTTGGAAACAACTATTTGCTTTAAAAATGTGTGGGTGGTGTGGAGATGTCTTGACTAATGCAATTTGCAATACAATTTGATCAAATTGTAGTGTCATCAGTATTGGTACAAAGTTCTAGACTGTCACCCACAGAACACGAAGTCTGCAGAGCAGATACAACTTGTGTTATAAAGAAGAGATTCCTAGTGATTCCTGCAAATGTGTTAGATTGGGAGACATACTTTCCAGAAAAGGGACTGCATTTCCTTATTTTTTCAGCTGAACCTATCATTATGGATGTCGGTGAACTATTTGTGTGGTTTTTGAAGTAGGCTAGCTACTTGTCCACAGCGAGATAAAATTCTTTCCACTAAAAACTGGAAAAAGTCATCCAATGTCATGCAAAATAAAAGACCACTTGATAAATCTCTATCACTATGGAAGTGGACTGACATCTACCTGCCTTCTTGTCCTTTAACTGTCAGCAGAACGTGCTGGACACACATTGTAAGAGACAAATAATGAATGGAGAGGATAATAATTATATCCATGTGGAAACTTAGGGCACCTATATACATCAAGTTACCAGTTCAAAAATTACATCTATTAAGCTAAATAAGTTACTTGTGTACTGTACTTGAGGTAATCCATAAAGTAATTTACTTCTTCTGCCTTTGTGCCAATCTGTGTTAATTTAGATAATGATAATTGATGATTTGCCACATCAAATGACTGAAATAAATCCATAAAGTTTTATCCTATCAATTGGCCCTTCTCAATTAAAGATAGAACAGCATTAATCACGGTGAGTCAAGCTTCCCTAGAAGAGCTTCTCTACCTACCATTGAACTGACAAGAGCAATCAAGAGGTCACCATATGAAATCTACCCAGAGCTCTCAATAGAGCTGATACCACTATTGCACCAACTGATAACACAGTCTGCACAGTTTCATTCCAGCCTGCACACTGGAAACATATCTCACTAATAAAATAACCTTGGCTTATTTCCATATGGTGGGTAATTGCCCTGTATAAGTGATAAATTAAAAAGATTAACCAAAGTACTAACTACAATAAAAGCAGCTAATTTAAGAATTTCTGCTCTATTTTATCTTCTTTTTATTGAAATTGAACTTAAAAATCCTCCCTCTGCTTAAACTAATGATAAAACGTTAGATAAAGATAGGGGTTTTATTCTCTGTTGGTCGACAAATAACAATTTATCCTCTAATTATGCAGCTCAAATAGTGTTTTCCTTGACTGCAATTCCACACTTGCATAAGGATCTTAGACTGCCTAAGTGAAGGACTGCCCCCACAGCAGTAGTTGTCAGTCTCCAGCAGGTTAGAGGACACAGAAGCTGTCAGCATGTCAACAAAGGCAGAAATTCCAGAAATTCCTGGTGTCATGTGGAAAGAAGGAAGGTGAGGAACAGACAACCAAGGCCTATAAACACTCTGGAGTTTGTAGTGTTATAGCCATTATCTATAAGGCTTTCAAAGCATGCTGAAAAGCTATAATTAAACAATAATAAAAACTCCTTCAGCTAACCAACAACTTATTAAATCCTCTTCAAGCAATCTGTCCCCTCTGCATCACTCCCTAAACAAACAGCATGTGTTGACGGTAAACGGATTCAGGCTCTTTTGGTCCTGGAAGGTGGACAAAATTCCAAAACTGGGTTTGAAACTCAAACCCTGCATCACTACCCAGCCAGCCAGCCCCTTTTGCACCCAGTGTCTCTCTAACTGTAGGTTGTGAAGCCCCCATTACAACTCAGAACATTGGAATGACAGAAAGTGAGAGAAACATACAATTATGCAGAATGCATGCTCTTTGCTGGAAGGGCTCTATAGAAGTAGGCTGTGCAGTTGAATCTTTTTGAAATCCAAAGCACAGATTCATGACATGCTATCTTGATAATCACTGCAATTAATGTTCCTTGCTACTACTCACTGAATCATAAGCTGAAGATGAAGACAAACCCTCTCCTCTTGGATTGGCGCAGCCTGGGAATACTGGGAAAGGTTTTACATTCATCGCAAGAAGCCTTTAGCATCACACTGTAGCTTTCTCTTTGTAGCATAAAAGGAGAACAAATGGCTTTTTGCCTGAACTTTTATTCTGTGAAATTCAGAGCTTGTCTACAAAAAGACATAACTATGTCGTACTCCTTTCTGTGCTTAAAGCTGGCTTAAAATGAAAAAGCTGTAGATCCGCAATGACATTACTGTGGTGCTGTGCCCAAGCTAACGTGTCCTCCCACCGAACAGGTGTCATTATCTGGGTCATAGTTCCAGGCTATGACAGCTCTGTAACTTCTGGACTTGATCTTATTCGTCTCTGAACAACTTCAAATTCAGGCAGAATAACACCTTTTTCCATCTGTCCATTCTGTCCACACTAGCTCTGTTTGAAAAAGTATTCCCAAGCTCTATTTTTAAAATAGCTGTTTGACTCCCTTTGCCTGCTCGTCTCCCTTTGGAAAGTGTCCAAAAAACCCACTGCTGTAAGGGTTAGGAATCTTCCTCTCATCTTCAAATTCTACTTATCCATCAAAAATTTATACTTTTTATTTAAAATTTTCCTTCCTGAGTTTAAAGAGCCCTTGTCCTCCTTGGTGCTTAAGTGATTGTTGCAGTTACAGGGATTAATCATCTTCCCTCCTAGCCTTTGCTTGCTACACTAAATAAAGCAAATTCTTTTACAGTCACTTTCTGTTAAGGACTTTCCATTCCTTAACAACCTAGAAGCTCTTCTCTGTATCTGTTCCAGAAGAAATTCAAGTTTCTTGAACGGGAGTGACCAAAACCAGACATACTTTCTAAAAGAATCCTCACCAGTGTTGCACACAATAGCACTGATGCTTCCTTATTTCTGCAGGAAGAAGGAGAGATCTGATGATATTGATATACCCTGGGATATACTTTGACATTTCCCTTACATTTTCATATTTGTTCAGAACACTTTGTTTCACAAAACCGCACTTTAAATCTCAGAGGAGTATGTTCATGCACAACATTTGTGATCCCTTTTAATTCCAAGCAAAGACAAACTTAACCAGAAAAAGTTCACATCTATATCTAGGCATAATACTTCGGAATTTGAGTATGTTCAAACATTGCCTATAATTGGATCTACCTTTTCTTTGGAGCAAACTGAAAAATAATTTCCTACTAGAGTTCTGACATTTTCACTTTTGGTCTGATCTACATTGATGCAAAAAAATCAAAGCAACTGAACAGCAATATTTCACCAAACATTTTCCAAACCTACTTCTAAACCCAGTTATTTTTCAGAAATAGCCAAACAGTCAAGAGCAGCAGAATGTTCTCTACCTCTCTGGACTGGTTTACCCATCCTAGCCATTAATCCCTCAGATGCTCTTTCTGAGTAAATAAAAAACAAAAGCATTTTGTTATCAGAACCCCTTTCATGCTTATTGCAATACTGCTACAATAAAGCAAAAACGATGTGGTTTGTCAGCCAGGATCTGACACCAGCCTCAGTCCATGTTCTCTCTAGTGGCTCTTGAAATCCAACAAGAAGGTGACTCAAGTGCTGCTGGAGGGAGGGTGTAGTGATGCCATCCAAACTGCATTCCAGGTAATTGCAGAAGAACCCACAGCAAATTACAACAAATAATCTCCGCACTACAAGCTTTAACCAGCTCCTCTCTGGAGCATGATTAAGTTCCATCTTTATCAAACAGAGCCTGCAAGGTATTTTATATCAGTTTATATGTTTTTTTCTCCTGGATGTCTAAAGACATTTCTTCTGTTGTTGAAATGAATTTGATTTTGAGGCAGGTTTTCAGTCAAGGTAAATATGTGCAACTCTGCTGAAGTCAGTTCACACCATCTGAAGAGCTTTCCTTCAGCAAACAGATTTTTTTTTATGTCAGTTGTTTGTTTAAGACAGAAAACAAACTCTTGATACTATTTATTTTTGCATTTTAGGTCAAATCCAGGATACCAGCAGCAAACTGTAGAAGCTAATTCAAGCATTGAATTGGTTCCATTTGGAAAGACTAAAGGAAAAGGTATGTATTGAAAAAAACATACAAGGCCTGGTTATAAATTCTTTATTATTAGTTAAAATTCTCAGTTAAAAATTGCCAAGATTTCATTTTCAAAATCTGCAGCATTTAAATCTTTTTTTTCCCCCAAACAGAACAGGAAAATTGTTAGGGAGCAAATGTCCTGCTTTGTCAGATTGAGGTGGGCCAAGTGATGTATATGTGGTTAGACACACAGTGTAACCTGTTGTCTAATAACACAGGGAAGCCAACTGCTATTTTGAGTTCCATCAATGACATGCTTCATAACTCTAAATACTTTTACTTCTTGTGTCTCAATTTACCTGTGTATGAGATGACAATAATGACTAAGGCCTCACATGGCACTTCACGATTCATAAAAATGCATCTAAATGCTAGGTATTCTTGCGATTTTTTTCATGTAAAATGTAGGACAGTTCTTAATGGTTGTAAAACAATTGCACTGAAATTTTGGAGATTATATTTTCACAGGGTTCCTATAAGACTTTAAGCCAGATCCTCCCAAAGTCTTCTTTCAGCTTCGCTATATTTTGCAGAGGTATCTTCTATGTTGATCTGTCTTTGCCTAGCTGGATAGGCTTTTTTTTTTTTCAGAAAGAGACTTTCCAGGTGTTCTGTACATTAACAAATGGCCTTTGAAGCAATCCAATATAATTTCAGCTATATTAATTTGATCTACTTGTTATCCTTGAAACAGTTTTTGACTTTGCAGAAAACAGCATTTGCATCTAATGTAACAAGTATTGAAAATTGCCCTTAAGTGCTTAAAAATTAGTTCCAGACTGTATCTGGCATCCATTTGTCACATTAAGGCAGTAACTATAAGGCTTTTATCAGCAACATTCAACATTCATATCTGAAAGCCAGTGAAGAACTGCCAAATGGTGACAAGGTTTGTTTGAATATAACCTAAATAAGACTTGAAATAAAAGAAAGTGAAAAATGTTATAGCCAGTTAACACTCTAGCAAGCTAGATAGTTCCCTTCACAAGCATGGCACGGAATATCTCTTTTAAACTGCTCAATAATTTCCTATGATTTGGAGTATAGATACCTCACTTGTATGATGAATCTCCAGTTCTTACCAAATTATTTTACAGCAAATTACAATCCCACCACATTAAGGTCAGATCAGAGTTCTTCTATAATGCAATGAACTAGCTCAACAGAACACATACCTGTGTTGTGTGTATGCAGGCCTGAACGCCTAAACTGGGAGAACTTCTATTGAAGTAAAAAAACAATGATAGAATAATCCTAAAGCTTTCTGCCTCTAAGTACAGGTGCCATTAATCTCATCTTCTAAATGTAAACCCAGAGTATTTAATTTTAAGCACTTACAACTAAACTAAATAATTGCTTAAAAGTCTGATTTTCGAGACACATGAACTGTAGGTCCTAGTGAAGACAATTATGGTCAAAGGCATTCAGGCTTAGATCATTAATGGTACTGAGGCGCATAAGTTTTATTTGATATCTTAGTTTTTAAATTTCCTCAGTCTGTGGATAAATATCTCAATAGGTGCTAGAAGCCATTGCATGCGTAAAATGAATGAAGAGGTATGTTCCCTTCTCCACCTTCAAACTTTGTACTCTTTCTAACCCAGCACAGCTTCAATAACCCCTACAGTAGTTTAGTAACATATGGAAAAATGTCCTAGTTCTTTTTTAATGGTCCACAAAGGCCTATTCCTCTAGACTAAAATGACTATGTTTTCTACACGTGATTCTCACTGTCACTATCTGTCTCCTAAATTCAGTTTGTTTCCTATTCTTGGTTCTCACCAACTTTCTTCGAAGAAAGTTAGGGAAGAATTTGATCTCCACCTTTCCCATGCAAAATAATTTGGAGATATGAAGTATTACACTGTTTGTCTTTCAGAGGATTACCTTTTGTAAAATGACAGTGAAAGTCCAATGAAAGAGATCTTTTCCTTCAGCTTAAACTTGTCATGAGAGGTAAGGATCTTCATTTGGGGAGGGCAAAGGAGGAGGTAAGACTCTCTAATTCATTGAATGAACTTGACATAATCACATCAGAAGCCTGTGTAGAAGTAGAATTAACCAGGAGTCTTTCTTTAGATAAACCCCTTGAAAGCAAGCAATTATTTAAAAACTGGCCCAAATACTCTTGCGTTTGTGCCAGTTTCACTGTGCTGCCAGTTCACTAGCTTCTGTAGCACTACTTTCAGATCACAGCCATACATAGAAAAGAACCAAACCCAATCTTCTTATTCCCAGCTCATAAGCAAAATGAATTCAGCCTGAGGTTTCTGAAATCACTTCCGTGCCACATATCCCTCCGTTCTTCCTCTGCCTCATTTGCTGAACAAATGAAAAAAATCACTTTCCGTGAAAAAAGCAGCAGTAATGAAATTATAGCTGTGAAGGTAACCTTAGACCACTTCAACTCCAGTACACAGCAGGCTGCTATCTGCTGTCCCAGGGACTGCAGTACACTCTGCAGTAGCCCAGTAGCAACGTCATTAACTTCGTCTTCCTATAGGAGCAGAGCACTGTTCTCTCTCACCTGGGCCTCCCTTGCTTGTGTCTGGGGCTGCGTTTCTCTCTTTCTTATTGGATAATAAACTGATGATGATGTTTCATTTAATGATTATATAAGGTCACATGCATTTTTAGCTTTATAATTAATCTATTTTTTAATAAAAAAGAAAGATGTATAAAAAAATTAAAAAGAAAATTCTCCCTCAATGTTCCAGTGACATTTTTAACTAAGCAGTGCATAATAGAAGGGTTGTACATGGTATGGAAAAATGTTGTCTCCTACATGCTTCAAGGACAAAGCTGGAAGAACAGAAATGAGAATAAGGAATCAAGAGGCTTGGCTCAGTCAGTGTTTCAAAAGAATGCACTGACTAATTAGTACAACACAAGAGGACAAGGATTGGGGATCAGAACTCTGTTTTCAGTGACCCTGTTTCATTGTTGTGTTGTCTCTGAGCTGCTGGTAAAAGGGATAATGATAACAATACTTCCCTCCCTTCCTGGGAAGTGTCAAGAGGCTCAAGTAGCCACAGACCTTCAGCCAAAAGGCTACATCGCATTTCTTTCACCTCCTCTCCCTCCAGCTTCCATGTGCACTGAAGCACAAACATGCCCAGCTCTTATCACTATTCCTTCCTTAAAACTGAGGGAATTCAGGTAAGGGTCCCTGACACAACCTGTTTACACAGGTTCTGGTGTATTTGAATGAACTGCTGGAGACAGGCTCTGGGAACCATTCCTCATCTCTGCAAGGAAACAGACAGAAGGATGAGCTAGGTACATCAGTGAGGATGCAAACTTGTATTACAATCAAAGACAGGGTCAGGCTCAAGCCAAATCCTGCTCTGGATTTCAAACTCCCACAACAGCAGTCTGGAGAGACTGCTTTTCAGAACAGAAAACTAGCTCTGAGAGGGGACAAATAACAGTGACGCTATCAACAGCAGGAAGCTGAGGCAGCTTTTTGCTCTTTTATCAAGACCTAGAGGGGAAAGAACAAAAACAGTAATAAAGGATTCTACCAGGGAGGAGAGAGGACAATGCAGGCAGCAAACATTCGTCTGCTACAAAATGATCAAAAAGGCAAGACAGAAGAAAATATCCTACAAAAAGATACTACACCATCAGCAAGAAAGAGCTTCTGCAGAGAGGATCAGCATCTTAAGGCCCAGGGATTTTAAATTTTAGAGAGATTAAGCAGACATACCATACTGGTGTAGCAGTATACTATCATGACAAGTTCATGATAAACATATATGAATCTTAATACTGCTTTCATCGTCTTGATACTATTTACGACAGGAACTCTGTAAGAAAGGCATCTAATACACAGGGCATACATATGGTCCCCATACTAAACAAAAACCAGGACAGGCTCCTGTTCAGGGGTGGCACTCTCCCCTAAGAGCAGCCAGCTTTAGAGATATGGCACCACATTTTCACTCCCATGCTGTTCATCCCTCCAGTTCCAGTCATTATCAGAGAAACAGTAATGCATAGTAAATCAGAAAAGGCTAAAGGGCTAAATGTTCTTCAGAGCATTCAGGCAATTATTAGGGTATTATGCACCAAGCTTCCCTACTTGAATTGACTCTGTCTATCTTTGGGAGCCCAATAAACCACATCATACCCTAAGGATGTTTAACTTTCTCTATACACTGCCTATTTTTGCTAAGCCAGCCAAATGTGAGGCTGGCATGCCTTCAGCATGTGACAGTCCAAATTCAGATACAACTGGCCAATTTAAAACAAGGTATATGCCATGCACTGCAAAGAAGAACATTATTACAACTTACAGAAACCAGAGTCAATTCATCCTAAATTAAGGAAATGAGACACCGTTGTAACAGTAAAAGAGTAAAAAAGATTGTTTTGAGCATATCTTGGAAAAAGTCTGGGACAAATTCATGATGGCATGATATTCCTCAAGGGTGTCTTCTGAAAGGATTTGCAGACTGGTGCTAGCCACAAAGTAGCAGGCTGAGAAGGATTGTAGGAGTGAGCAACAGAAATTTGGGACAAGAAAGGAGTATGGTTCAAAGCAGTCATGTGCTAGAAGGCTGAAAATAAATCAGCTCACGAAACTAGCATAGTTGTTACACAACAGTGCATGAGATGCACTTCAGATCTGATCATTATTATTGGCAGCAAAGGCAAGAAAGAACCTTTTTGACATGAAATGTGCGATACGTTGTAAAACTGCTTTCAGCTTGTTAGCTTAGGAGGAGACTGGAAATATGAATATGTCCTATTTATTTATTTAAATTGTATAAAGGCAGTCTATTTGTAAAGGAATGAAGTGCAATATCACTACTCTTGCGTGTAAAAATTTAATTTCCTTGAGCTGTTTCAAATGTGATCAAGGGACTCCTGGCTCTTTTCTAGCTACTGGCTGATAACATTGTACTGTAAATGTACTACTGTTTTCAAACGTATGGCAAGATTACGACTTAAAATGTCTCTATTTACACTTACTGTCTTCTAAACCAGCAAGCTACCCGGGCAGACAAAGTTAGGCTCTGTGGAGCACTTCATTCAATCTCTTCTTCTCCCCACAAAAACGTCTCCTCAGTAACACTAAGAGCCTCTTTGGCCACATACACTTGGGCTCCACAGAAAATTCATCCACATCCTTAGTGTGTTTCTCTCCCTGACGTGTTTTCATTTTGCATAGTATGTCAGGTTCCTCTGTCTCCAGCTGTCATTCAGACTTCAGAAAGCTGCTGGAACTGAAAAGAGAGCACAGAAACTTATTTCCTGTAAGTTTAGATCCAAAACTGGCATAAAGGGGACAAGAGGAGGCCAAACAGTGTTTCACTGCTAGGCTGCTGGCTTTCTGCTGATGCAGGGCAGGAACAAATGAAAGCAAATCATGTTTGCTGGTGGTTCAGGATGCTTCCAACTTGAGTTTTATGGATATGGATCTGATTTTCAGGAAAAACCCCCAAACACATATCGTTATCCTACAAGAACCCTAAAAGCAAGGAGAAATACAGTCCTTGGGGGAACAGCTTAACAGTAAATACAAGGACTGACTGTAAACAGATATTCCCTTTCTGGCCATGTAGGCAAGCTCTCCAAGTCAGCATAAATGTATGTGGAGAGCTTACACTACCATCACTGTACACATATGCTGTAAATAAAAAGCAGAAGCTAACAAACAGGCTGTCAATTAGCATTGCACCCATACTGAAGTAACTAAAGTAAACAATTCAGCACTTTACCCAGGTACAACTACATATATCCAAAATAACATGCCTATATTAAAATTCCTCTAAAGGCTTTAGCTAATGGACTCATTTCCCTTTAGCTGGAATGAAAAGTATGATAAGAAAATGTGCAAGTTTTTTATTACAAATTATGAGGGTGTTCATGTAGCACTGCTTAAATATTATCTTCTAAAAGTGATAAAGGGTAATATAAGGGGGAGTTCTTCAGAGAGCAAGAGACCAGACAATTGAAGCTCTTAAATACAAGGCAATAAGCAAGGACTTCAAGATCATACCCCGACTAAACTCTGTCCTTTATACCAATATTCATCCCCCTAACATACATCCTTTTAAATAAAGAAGTCTACAGATCATAATTCTCTATCATGTTTTTAAGGAATTTTAAGAACATTTCATGCACCAGTTAGTTCAAAGATACTGTGATACATTAAAAGTTCAAAGCTACAGCTTCTCTCTTTCTTTTTATACATCAATTTAAGAAGCAAAAGTTAAGAGAAGGAAAAGTTGCATGCAATTTAATATGCCTCTTCTCTGAAGGTTTGTACTTGCTGCTCTCACCCCAGGATTGTTGGAGAGACTCCTTTAAAAGAGAGAGGAAAAAACAGCATATACTGTTTGTGGCAGCATATACTGATTGTGACAAAACATAGACAGATCACATATTTGGAAGACTATGGGAAAATACAATGTCCACAGAGGAGCACAAGTCAAACACCCTCAGCCACCTGCAGGTGCTCCCAGTTAGCTACTATCATATATCTACACAGCATTATAGTGGGTGTGCTACCACTGCCAGGAGAGAATATGAGCAGGTGGTGCATTACTACCTATAATCCATCATCTTAACCAGTGACATATAAAAAGCAGTGACACATAAAGTGCTATTAGACCTGAAAAGCTGCCATAATTGCAATAGTGCTGCTAACTAACCATTCAGCCCCATGTTCTGAGTAATTAGGGCAATGGTTTATAACCAGCACTTGGTGGTATTAGCAAAATGTAACAGGAGATTGAGCATGACGGGTGCGTTGGTAAAGAGGAGGAGGAGCTGTAAATTACAACTTTGAGGAATCACCTGTTAAAAAACATGTGTTCTTCCTTACCAAAACCAAAGAAGTTCCTCATAATCCACAGGTAAGGAGACAGGCTTCGAGGCAATGGCAAGATGATGGTATTTTGCAAGAAAGTTTTTGACTTTTTTTTCTGTTTTTCATTTCACATACAGATTATTTGATTTTGCTCTGACAAGTCAGCAGGAGAAAAAAGTCTAGCAGACAGGCTTTTGCAAGATAAATTCTGTGTGCTTAAATGATTTGAGAAACATGTTAGCTTACTTTCTGGTAGGATGAAAATGCTGATGTTGTAAGTCACCTACATTGCAGCTCTGTATGCAGCCAGAGGTGACCAGGAAAGTTCAGCTGATACAAAGAAAGAAATACCACGGATGGAGGAGAAATCTTTGCCTCATGCCCTCAAGTGCTAGGCCTACAACAGCAAAGATTCTGCAGAAGATGTAAGAGATGGATGTGCATGATTTTTTTTGTCCCAGTCATGAAGAAATCTATTCTGAACTCTAGCACAACTCAAGTTAACTTCCTTGTTTTAATTCCTACTTTTAATTCCAATACCTGGGCTTCAACTAGAGAATTCATCTTTATTTTTTTAAAAAAATTTCTTTCAGTGGGGGTGGGATTTTTTTGACCAAAAATTGCCAGCAATAATGACTTTCCCACACAGTAGTAAAATGTTCTATTATTACTTAATGCCTGTTACTAAAAATGGGCACACTACTTCTAGCCTACATTTGTCTAGCTTAAACTGCCAGCAACACAATCATGTCACGCTTTCACTTTTAAAAACATAAAAGCTTTCTATTATTAAATTGCTATTTTATTATTTTTGGTAACTGTAGATTGTGACTATCACCCCTCAACATTCTCTTTGTCAGGTGGATACCTTTCATCTATCACTAAAGGGCAAATTTTCCAATTCTTTTAACAACTATATTTAAGAACACCCCCCTGCCCAAACAATAGCATATGTATGGATAAGCATAAGAAATGGATCTTAGACACACCCACATCAAAACCAAGTATATTTATTCCTACTTAGTAGTCTCTCCTTTTATATCTGGGGAGCGATTTAGTCCTTTGACCACAACATTAACCTGAGAGCTCATTTTCATCTGACGAACAGTAAGGACCTCAAAGTCTTTTGCAAAAATCACTGCTTCCTAAGTTATCTATAAGGATGCCCAACATTCTCTGTTTTAAAACCGATTAATTTCAAACTAGTAATTTTAAAAAGCATCTTGGTCAGTGCTCAATTACCCTCAATTTACAATACAATTCAGTCTAATAGAGATACTTCGTATCCGAATGTTTGGAATACCCTCTGTTTCAGCCATTCAGTGCCAGCTGGTCTGCATAGAGGACTCACAAGACACCATTTCCCTATACATATACTTATGTTTTTCTTCTCCAAACAGCTGCTCAAGGCACAACTGTACACCTTTATTCATTCAGAGGTTGCCGCAACACAGATAGTACTGGCTTTGTGAAGATGAGAAAAAGTAAACCAAGTCTGTTGGATAAGGCATAAAGAAAGGGTCATGCCAGGAGACTGGCTCAGCAGAAGGGAGCTGGCATTATATGACATAAGTAGGTAGCAAGAATGACCCTTCTCCACATTTCAGATAACCCACTGGTGGGGCTGGGTGCTTCCCTACCTATGAAACAACAAGCTCTGAGACTGCCATTGCTGTCCCAGAGCCTGCATAGAGGGTACATGGCAAGCAGGTGTTAATGCGGAGAAATACATCTGATTACCATGGAGGAAGAAGCAATGGGTCTGAACAGTTTGTATATTCCTGGAATGAATTTTCATCGAGAAAAATCTAAATTCACAATGCTTTCAAACTTGTGTTTTTTTGGCCGCAAAGTCAGCAACTTCTGAAAAAGAAAGTCAGAGCTTTCGCCTGCCGAAGAAAATATCCTTTTCTTATGAGGAACAGAACCTTCTATAGCTTTATTCCACCTGCCACTCAGTGGTGCATGCCACATAACAGCATGCCTGGGGAAGCTGGCAAAGGTAATGACATTTCCTCTGAACCCTTGAAGGTGGATAAAGAAAAAAGGGCACTTGGTCCTTCCCCTGTTCTCTCTGAGCCGTCACAGCAATTTGCTACCTCCATAAAACAAGACAGGGGCTGCTGAGGAATTCACAGCTCCAAGGGAGCTCCTTTTCCTCCAAGAGTCAGAGGCCTACAGGAAATGTTGTGGTGAACACAATGGCAAAATCGGAGAGGGAAAAGTGTGTTTCTGGATTTACAGCCATTTATTTTGAGCCCACCAACAGAATCCCAAGTGGGAAGGTGAGGAACACAGGGTGGAAAATTAGTCTGCATTTAAATAAGAGACATGTGGGTTTGGATCCCCCCCTCCCCTTGCTCTGTTTAAACAGCCCAGCGCTGCCTGTGAACAAAGCCTAAGAAGATTATGTTCTTTCAGGATAATCTCAGCTCTCTAGTGTTGTCTTGGCTTCAGAAATACAGCATTCCAGGCTTCTCCCAGGGTCATTTCAATTCCTCTCCCATTAGCTCCTGTACGTTACTCCCTGATTTCTGGAATGAAATGTTTTTAACGTTATAATTATCAAGGCCCCTCAGATTTTCTTGCCATTCAAGCTTGAGAGGAATTAATTCCTCACCTGAAGGTAACAGGATTAGGTAGCAAGCAACTTTATCAGCAATCTAGGTACCCCTCAGAGAGCAGTGGAGCAGCACTCCCCTGATGTGTGGACAGCCAGTAGCCCAGAGCGCCTCACTGCCCACCCAAACACATTATCCCATCTGAGCATTAAATTATGCAGAAAATACTCAAGAAGCTCAAATATTGAGCAAGCGGCAATGATGTCACTTTGGCAGAATGTGTAAATATCTGTGCAGATGGACTGTATTTGGGAAGAAGATGAGCAAGATGAGCGAGGACTCCTTTTATCTGCCCTGCGCAGCTCCCCCACCAGCAGAGGGGCCAACTGCTGCCTGCCAGCCAGGGAACAGGTGCTCCTATCTTGGCACACCTTTTCCCTCTCAGGCAGACTCCCTTGCCTTCACTGCTGCAAGAAAATAAGTGCAGCATAGAGCAGCCTGCCTGACAGGCACTGTGCACCAAGTTCAAACGTGCTGAAGCCTGAAGAGCGGCATCTGTTTATGCTGGGCTTGAATTTGGCTCTATGCCTGCCAGAAGACTGGAGAAAAAGCCATGTGGGATTTTGGCCTGCTTTATGCAGGCTGGATCTATAGGTAAATGAATGTCAGGGATATTTTACACACCTGTGCATAATGTGCTTTGGGTGCATATATTGTGACTATATTTTGGGGTACACATTGCCTCATTTACACCTACTAGTTGTATATAGAACATAAGCACAGCTATTAAGAGAACTGATGAATATGAGGGAGGAATGACTGAGAAAGAAAGCAACACAAAAAGCAAGCAGAAAAATTGCGAAGAGCTGCAGCCCTCTCCTGAGACAGGTTCAGGAGTACCTGGGATTCCATTGCACAGAACAGGTGCGAATCTCTCGGTTTCCCTGTGCCAAGATCACTGCATGGATCTTTCCAACCACATTAAATAGCCTGTGAATGCATCTCCTTTCTCTGGTCTAATGTAAGTTAGTTTACATTTCACTTGATCTTATTGTGCTACTCTAAGATTTTTGTTTGGGTTGCGAACATGGAAATTTGGCACTGACATGGAAGCAACATGCCAAATAACGGACATCACATAAATAACCTAGATAACTTTAGTTGTTCTTTGTGTCACCAAGTCCCACAGTGTTGACACCAAACAAATTCTTTTGACTTTTATGGATGTTTGGCCTGAATATGAATTAATTGAACCGGCCTTTGCACCACAGGCTACAGAGAAAGCAGAGTGATAGAGGAACAAAATGAACATGAACTAATGTCAAGTTCACCCTCAGGCTTAAGAAAGATTGAAAACAACCAGTACGGTACCTTGATCCATCTTACCCCCATTGATTTAGAGGTGCTGTATCAACATTTTCCAATCTTTCACCTTAGAGCTCGGGGTGGGAAGTCCCAATTCCCAGAAAGGCCAAATAAACACGGAAAGTAATTTAAAAAACAAATGCTGCAATAAAACCACTTATTTTTAATGCAATTTCTTTCCCATGGACATGTTGCAAAGCACAGGCTGCAGCACATCTCCTACAAGAACACCCCAAGGGCATTTTGTGAAATTTCCCTCATTCCCCCCCAAAATGAGAAAGAAATTATCTAAGTATTAGATTATCATTTCTTAAAACATGTTAGCAAGTTCTGATGGATGCAATACAGTTTCCAGAGTCAAGAAATTTCAATTCAAAGTACTCCATTAGGATATACACACAGTACAACTGATCACAGCCTTCCTGAGATGGCAGGTAGTAGCTATACATAGTACAAAGGAGTGAAAACCAGACAAAATATTGAAATGCTTCTGATATGCTGTAAAAATACTTAGTGCTCTTTCAGATCACATAGTTGCCCTGGATGTTAAGGCATGGACACAATAAGCCCCTCCAAGGCCCAGCTTCTGCCGGAAATCCAATGTGCCAGGCAAGGAACCAGCAAAATCACTCTGTCTCTAAATGTTTCAAGGTTTCCTGATGGACAAGGTCCTAGCAGCTCGATGCCTTTGCCATGGGTCAGCTCCTCTGTGAGAGCTTTTCATTCTCCTCCAGCAGCAATCAGGCTCTGAAGCCTCATGCCAGGTATCAGAAAAAGGATCAACAATGTGAAGGCTGATAATATTTGGCAACATATGACATGAGCATGTGCATATGTACATACATCCTCTGTGTGTGTATACTTGCAGACACACATCCTCAACATCCTGTGTTTACTGAGAATCCTTACTCTCCAAGCCCTACAGCCACATCAATAAAGGAATATCACTCTGGCCAAGAAAGGAAAGAGGTTCTAAAATGACAGCCACTTTGCATTTTTTATGAGGTTTGTCTCCTACATGTCTCTGTACCTCCACAAAGCCCTCTCATTGCTGCTTCAAAGTCCATCTTGTTTCTCTTAGCTGATCAGGAAGTTTCATTCTTGCCTGTCTCCTCTTCTCCCTGCCTGTCCCTGTGTCTTTGGCGTCAGTGTGTCCTGACAGCAAAGTCTCTATGATGTTCTCCTATTATACTCTTTTTCCCAAGCACCTCTACCACTGCGAACTTTTTCATGCTTCCAAGTCACACACAACTACTTCTGCTTCTGCACCATCCACTCCAGACAAACAGGAAAGTCAATTTTTGTCAGGCTTACTGCTTCCTCACAACCCAAGAGGAAAGAGCACACACTAGGCCCTGGGGAGCTTCCAAGCTCCCAAGTCCATGTTTGTACCCTAACTCTGTTCCAAATCCAAACCAGAACAAGAACTGCGTACATGTCAACCCTCCCACTTAACACCCTAGTTTTCATGAGTGGAAAATCTGGGTGGGGAGGTGCCACATGATCTCATCCTGGTAAAAGACTGAGATGACTGGGAGACCAAGACTGCATTGGGCAATACAGTATACGTGCAGAGGAAAATTTAGCTATGGCCTGACAGTCTTGCTTTCCTGCATGTAAACAGAGACAACTGCACTTCCCTAATTCATCGTGAGTGTAGAGAATAAACATAAAACTTCTTGAGGCGCATCTTGGTATAAGAACACAACACACAGGCATAAAAGATCTAAGGAGGCCATGATAAAGCTTTGCTTAGCTTATAGAGAATATGTTCATAAAATGCTGATTGTTTCCCAAATGGAACAAAACCACCTTAAAGCATAAAACCTCCAGAGTCCATCTAATACTACTGGACAACACCCACTCCCAACTGCTTCCATCCACAAGCTTTTTTACTTCTATTTTATTCTTCTACCAGTCCTTCTAACAGAAAACAATAGCTGAGTTTGAGTAAATATTCCTATATACTTTCTAATGCCTGTTGAACAAAGCCACCATTTCACTAGACTTCCTCAAGGCATGCATAGCTCAGCCTCTTCATTTCATCCCTGAATCCAAGGTTTAGATGGCCCTCTGTGGCTAGACAGGGTGAAAGCCTTGGGTATACATCAAATAATTCAGGAGTAGAAAAAAACATCAGGAACTAAAACCAACTGACCTCCTCTCAGTCTCTGAGCTTGGCCCCTTTGTTTTTCAAGCCTTTGATGGACCAGTAAATCACTCTTCACTCCAATTGCATAGAGATTTGTAAGTTCCTATGCCAAACTCTTCATTCAAAGTAAACTATCCAGGGGATAAAACCAAAGAAGCCGGTGGTTGTTCTTCAGGAAGGACAAAGAAGATAACACGGTATTTTTATCTAAGTTCTCTTTGTAAAGAATTGTTAATGTTGTAGCAAATGATCGCTTATAATCTATGCAGCACTGCAGCCCCATAGCAAAGGAGAAGTCTCAGTGAGCAAGTTGAATCTTTTTGGCAGGTTTATTCACTCATAAGGAATTCTTTTCATTATTTAATACAAATAAAGATATACCTTCATGAAAGGCTTTTGCTGCTTATGCTGCTAACTTTCATATTTGATAGCTTAACACAGAGCGAGAACCCGTGACCTGTTCCACACCAGTGTGCAGGAGAGGTTCTTCTGTGAGAGAGCTGATTTTTCAAAAGAACATTGGGTTTTCATGTTGAATTGGACTGACAGCCTATCAAATATTGCCTTCTGCCTCTGAACTCCACTGAGGGAGTGAAAGGCGCTGCAGCATGCTTGGCTTATCCAGCGAAGCCAGGCACCAGAGAGAGAGACTCCTTCCCAGCCTCTACTGTGATCAAATAATGACTTGAAGCATGCAATTTGATTATCCCTCTATTAGAGTCTATTAGAACGTGCCTCTGAGTCACTGTCCATGAGGGCAGGAAGTAAACTGGTACTGTAAACAGAATTTCAGATTTTACTTTAATTTTACTTAGAATTAAGAGGCAGGAAGTAGAGGCTCTATACACCCCCTCCTCCTGCCCAGCAGCACCAGCCTGCCACCACACTCACAGCACCCAAAATGTTTGGAGCTGGGTTTCAAGAAAGACAGGTGAGAGTTACTGCATCTCTCATCCTGTTCTCTGAAGAAGGCTGCACAAAAGCCAGGGTCTTACACTAGCAACTTGATAATATCTCAAGTGAATGTACAAACTGAGTCCTGCTGCCCAGTGGCAACAGATGGTAAAAAGATGTAGGTTTTGCTCACAGTGCAAAATGATACTTCTTTTCACATCTCTGCTCTGTGTTACTGGCTGGCCCTTCAGTCCCATACTATTGAAGAATGTGAGAACTAGATGCTGATCATTTGCTGTCTGAGTTTTCATAGTCCTTGCACTAACAGCTAAGTAGTCTTCTCTAAATCATATGTCCTCAAAACTAAATAATCCTCCTTTCCAGTATCATTTTTCCCCATATTTTGCCAATGCTAGGAAAACCCAAAGCAGAAGTGCGTGCTCTGATTATGTCCAAGCCAGAAACTGCAAGTTCAGAATTCACTAGGGGAAATCACTGCAAAATAAACAGATGAATAAGATACTCAACATTTTGCAAGCCTGTAAAAAGCTGGGCTAGAACGGAGTGGGCAGGAACTAAAGGGCTGAGTGCCAATCAGGATAGCTGAGGGGTCTGGTAATTTATCCCCCAAAGATTTCCTCCTCCCTTAGGTTGTAACTAATAATACAGACTCCTATCTAATGCCCCTAATGCTATTATGCTGGAAAGCCCAAATCTGAGGAGGGAAAGGCAGTGTGTGGCAGCAGATGCCAGCAATCAGCCAAGATCAGAAGCAGAGCATGACTCCTGGCTATACGTATAAGATAAATGTTGACTTCATTTCCATCTGCATCCCCCATACTCTGCTCCGCTAAACCCTCCCAGTGCCTCCTTCTCCAAAACACTGCTCTGTTCATGTTGAAATGATAATTGTTAATTTATTCTGCTTTTCTGGTTGCTGTGCTAACCCAGAGCTTGCGCTGCTTGGTGTCTAAGCAGCTTGTCCTGGGGATATGGCTAAACCTGCCTTTGATCAGCATTTAATCCTTCAAGGTGCTCAGGGGGCTGCAGTTTAGTTTCTATGTGAAAGCAATTAGAAAAGATGGAAAGGAAGGAACAGGACTCATTATTCTTCTTCCTCCACTCCCCCCTCCCTTGAAAAGGAACATTTATCACGGACTGGGGTGGTTGTTACAATGGGAGGAGAAGCTGCTCCATGAGCCTGGCCCAGATCTGAGGATTGTGAGAAGTGGGAACCCTGGACCACAGCAGCCTAATCTGTCTATCTCTATAGGTAGCCCAAAGAATCAGGTTATTTTGTTCCTCAGCTAAATATAAGTTTCTTTTTAGGGAGAGTAGCTTATCCTCCCTTCCCTCAAGTTTCCATAACGGAGGACAAGTAGAGGTAGCATTTTTTAACAGATGGAAGCCAAGTTCTCCAAGGGAGTCTTTCAAAGCAAATAAATAAAAAGCAACTTGTAGTTCCCACATACAGCTAAATATGTATGTCTGGATAAAGCCAAACTGTGGGGTACAGCCATCTGCAGGGATGCAGAAGAAGATGGAAAACAAAGGGAAAAGCCAGGGAAGAACTGGAAATAGCAAGACTAGACTGGATGAAGAAAGGTAACTGATTGCAAACATCCCAGAGAAAGCTACTTAGAAAAGAATATTGTTAATGCTCTGGGGCAGCATCTGTAGGAGAAACCCACACCTAAAACACTAAAAAATAAGTGGTGTGAGGTACACATCAATGTATTGCCACCACACAGGACTTCTCTCAATGGAGAAACGCGCCATTCATTTTAGCAGTTTACAAGAACTTAGCACTTCCAAATCAAAGAGTAGCATAGTGCCTGCTTGTCTCACATATTTTTGGTCTCAGACCATGTACAGGTCACAGAATGGTATTTCTTGACCTCTTTGCACAGGGAACTTGTTCATCACAATGATCTGGCACACATTTTTTTGTTATTAGCTAGATCCTGTCAGCCAAGCTCTTGGTGTCACAGAAATGAAATTCAACACAGTTTCTCTATTTAGCTAAGGTACGTCTAGAGTGCCGAACAATGTAGTTATCTAGGAAAGGTATCATCAGGATATTAAAGTTGGTTATTGCTCCCCAAGTGTTGTGGTGGGTTACTCAATTTGAGATTAAAGGCATAAATCTAAAAATAGATGGAATCATAACAGGAGGCCTTTGCCACTGCTACCACTTAAATTTAAGGCTCAGTCTAGTAAATCTGGGACACACTTTAGATCCTGGATCCCATTTGCTCTGCAAGGGAATTGTTTTGTGCACCTGGATGAGATGATGCTTTTCTCTAGGCCTCAGTAATCTTATGATACTTAGTTTCCTTAAAAAACTCAATTTTCAACAAAATGGAATTGATTGTATTGTTCTATTATGGTAGGACAGTTTTAGCTGGCTCTCAACATGTAAACAGCTGTGAAATTGCAAATAATAATTTATCTCATTTGCACTTACTTACGGTTACATGTTTTAACTCTTTGTATGCTCTTATGTATTTCTACTCTCTAATTCTAGCAAACATATGGAATTTTGAAGTAAAAAATAAACTTCACTGCTTGACCTAAGTCTCACAAATCTTCACACCATGACACCATATTAAAGGACTGCCAGCTGAATGAGTAGCAAAGAAATAAAAATCCCTTAGCAGTTACAAATGTCACTTGTTCAAATACCACATAGCAGAAACATTTTTCATCTGATATGGAAAATAAATTAGAAACATATATGTTAAACTCTGTAAAACACCCCTTTTATCACATTTCAAAGGTGGGAAATACTGATGATATAGGGCTAAACTGGTCTCTGGTAGAATTAAAGATTTCAGGGGTGATACTGCAGACCAGAGCTCCCTGCCATCCACTGGCCACCTCTTCTCCATAGCTCAGAGGTGCCTGGGGGCAGGTGTGGAGCAGCACCTTCCTTGCCTCTTTTGGTGCTCCACGCCCTGCAGCGTTACAAGGACTCTTGTTTTCTCATCTCTTGTTGAGCTATGAAGCCCTAAAGAAAACACTGCCTGTTCTTTCCCTCCCCTGCAAATACACAGAGCATTAGCTCTGCTACAGAAAATAAAACACTGCTACCCTAGGCGTGCTGGCAGAAAAGTAACTGAGAGGCACTTGAAAGAAAGAGTTAAACCAATTACAAAAACATGTCCCAACTCTCCTTACCTGAGCTTCAGCTTTCCTCACCAGCTATTTTCCTTCTTAGGATTTTTCAACATAGAAAAAAATGTTGGGGGTGCAGGTTTGGGGCCAGGAGGAAAGGAAGCAAATAAAGGACATTAATCCTTTAAACCTGAGAGTTTTAGCTACTGCATTAATAAGTTGGCATTGGTATCTTCTAATCCCAAAGCCGAAGTGCAGTGTATTATCCAGCAGACTGCATTCCCACACTTGACACCTCTGTAAAAGCTTTCCTGCATGTGTGCCAGTTTTATCAGCTACCTGGAGGACTAAAAGAGAACTCAAGCACTAATTCCCAACCTTATAGCAATCCTGCTCTGTTCCTTCAATGGCAGGGTGAATAGGGCACTATCTTTAGAAAGCTTTTGCTTGTTCATTTATACCACCTTGCTTTGCTATTAGCCCTGAGCCCAAACCATACCACTTAGTAGAACCACCAAAAGCATTCAGTGGTGGTCCAGTTCTGCTCTCCCTGTTTTGCTCTGTGGTGTGACTGCCTCTGCTGTGGACACTGAAAGCTGAGGAGCAGTTCAGAAAAACGTGATGAAACATGCAGGCCAAGATATGAAGAAAAAGTCAGTATCCGGTTAAGCCTGCAGGAAGAACTTAGAGAGTCAGGATAAAATCAGCAGAATTGGGACATAGCCAGAAATGAAGATTAACACTAGACAGCATCAGTGACAATGAGTGATAAGGATTCCCAGTTGGATGTCTAATACCAAAAATACCTCCACGGGTTACAATCCACCCCCTAGACCCAAGGAGAGTGAGCTCAGTGCTGAAATGACGAAACTGCCATTTCAGATGAAGTCTAGGTCCATGTAGTCCAATATGTGCCTATGATAGAAGCCAGTGTTGCAGTCCACAGTGAAAGTACAGCAAACACTGCTGTAAGAGGGAATTGATGTAGTCTAGTAGAACAACTGATGTAGCTGGAAAAAACAGGCAAGATTTCAGATACAAAATCTTTTTCAGCTTAAAAAACTGTTCTAGTCTAGTTTTACCAGTTGATATACTAGCTTTGCTTCATTTGCACGCTGACACCATTATAGCCACCACAACACTATTAACTACAATCTGCTCTAGTAAGTTTTGGGAAGATGTGCTCCTGCACTGCCTGGGTCTAATCCCCATTTCCCCATTTCTAGGAATATACCTTGAAACAGTAAGTTTCTTACTAGCAGTGAAAGATCTGTCATGCTGCCTTGTCAATGGCCCCTGTGTGGCACATCCTCCCCAACACCATACTAAACCATTTTCTTGGTCCTGCATCAGAGGGATAAGGAAACATTACCAAGTTAAAAGCATAATTTCACAGATTTAGTATAATTAATATTGATGTTTAACAACTTTAGATCTACTGCTCCTTTCCAAGTTCATCCATAAAAACAATATTTCTCCAGGTTTACAAGGAACATGATACCTGTCCTTTGATCTTGTCCTCTTTTGAGCTACAAAATAAGATTTCATATCAAGATTTGGGGGGGGAGGGACAAACTGCTTGGAGTTTTAGTGTACCGTTACAATGTACTGAAGGTATGATTTTTCTAAATAACAGCTTCCCTTGCATTCTGTCACAGAAAGGCTCACACACCGGATAGACCAGGGAAGAAATTAGATCATATGCAATCTGTTACTCTCTCTAATTTTTTTTAAAGATACCTTAAGCAGACAAAAAACAGAGAGAGTGTGTCAGATCCCTACTGGGTATAAACTGGCATAGCTCTGCTACAGTCACTGAGTAGAATGAGTCAACGTATTGACACCTACTGAGAAGTTATCCTGTGTTTCTTAAAATATTAACACCAGCGTCCACATGAAGTAAAAGGGAAAGGGGCTTCCACCTCATCTGTTCAGATCTCCAGCCTAATGAATATATGACTTCCCTAACACTTGCTAAAATGAGCCTAGTTGAGT
The DNA here is from genome assembly GCA_033558185.1 of Dromococcyx pavoninus. Taxonomy (NCBI): domain Eukaryota; kingdom Metazoa; phylum Chordata; class Aves; order Cuculiformes; family Neomorphidae; genus Dromococcyx; species Dromococcyx pavoninus. The sequence goes on along the minus strand of JAUMJL010000091.1, from coordinate 885,148 downwards.
CAGAGAGGCACTGTGGCACTTGACTGCCCCTGCGATCATCCCTCTCCTCCTAAACACCCACTTTCTGTCCCAGAACATGCCTTGCTCTGCTGCCACACTCCTGTGTTGGACAAAAAGTCCCTTGTTCCAGAAGAAAAAATAACAATAAAATCAATTATTTACCTACATTTTAAAATTTACAAGTAAAATGCTCCACATTCTGCTACTACTGATATCAATGTAAACCTGGAAAACTGCTGTTAAAGAGGTAGGATCAGAACCAGCATTCTCTGGTTGTATCTGAAATTACAGCATATTTTTGGTGATATTTAACGTGTGGTCTCGCTTTTTCTTGTGCGCATTGTACTAGATCATGAACACATTACTTAACCTTGGGAAACAGCAGAACTTTTCTTCATTAACTATTTTATCAACATTACCCCCCGTGAGGTAAATCCATAGCTCCTTGCTCAAACAGAAATGTCCAAATATCAGATTTAGAGGAAACCACAGTCAAGTGGTTGTTTGCCTCGCTGTTAGATGACGTGAAAAGTTCTATGGTATTTACACATGTAACAGCTGAGAAACGGACAGTGCTGGATATCTGTGGAATTATGTTATACAACTTTTTGTACAGTACTCCTTCTCTTACCTGCAGGAGCCAGTTAAAAAGACAACTGTCACACTCTGAAAGGCTGGGGTTTTCAGCCTGGAATGGAGGATGAAGAACAGCAGCAGTGCTGTCCTGAAATCCCAACACAAAGCATATAGCATAGTCAGGACCTATGCATTACTCTCCACTGCAGAGTGCAGCTTTTCAAATTTGGTCCATTAGATGCAATATTTGGCCTTATATTTTCTCCCCTGAACTGGCAGACAATTACGGACCAGACTGAAGAAATTTTTGAATTCTCAGCCATGTCATATAGCAAGAGAAATAACCCAAAGGACTGGACTTCCCTGAAAATCTCTGGCATGGATGTGGTTATTTCTAAAACCAGAGTGGGCTGCAGGAAACAGCCTTTAGGGATTTCCGCTGGGTTAGGAAAGTTTAATAAGTAGACATGCTGGGCAAAGGATTAAAACACTTCCATATTACATGTCAGGAATAAACACAATGCGATTCAACTCAATCCACTTAATTCCTTCTTGCTCTTGTCACACCTGTAAATGCTACTATCACCTACAGAAGTGCTTCTCTAGAATATGCATTTTTCTCATCCAAAGAAGGTTCCTCACAGTTAGATTTGAAGGACCAACCTGCCCCTTCTCCCCTTCGGCCTCTGCTTCATTTGGCTGTGTTCTGGTGCAGTTTTCTTAGATAACAGAGATGCTCTAATGTTTTCAAACTAAAGACTTCTTAAATTGACAAATCATCTTCTAAAAACTGAAACATTTTACTTTTCAACAATTTGGGGGTTTGCAACATTTTAAATGCTAATTCTTTTATCAAACAAGTTATTGGAATTTTTATCAAGCATGTTATTGGAACTTTTATCAAAATGGTTATAACTGCAGTGAAAACTCTTAGAACATAAAAAACCAAATCCATTTTGAACCCCATAAAACAGAAAAAGCATCAAAAAGCATCAAATTTCTACATTGAAAGGGTAAGTTGGAAAACATTTTCCAGCCTAGCTCTTTAGAAAGGCAGGCACTTAACCCACTCCTTGCTGCACTTTCTCCCTCTCTTCTCTGAAAATGCAAGCACAGAAAAGAGGCTGGCATTTATTCACTTTCAATGTGGGCACAACAGGAACTGAACTTTTCGTAGGCTACCTACCTACCTACAAACCTATCAACCAGCCAGTTATTCACATGCCCATAATTTCATGTACAAAATACAGAATCACAGAATTGTTCAGGTTGGAAAAGACCTCTAAGATCACTGAATTCAACTTTAACCTAGCACTGCCAAGTCCGACTAAATCATATCCCTAAGGTGTCACATATACACATCTTTTAAATGCCTCCAGGGATGGTGACTCAACCACTTCCCTGAGCAGCCTGTGCCACTGCTTGACAAGCCCTTCAGTTAAAAAAAAAAAAATCCTAATAGCCAATCTAAACCTCCCCTGGTACAGCTTGAGGCCATTTCCTCTCATCTTAATCCTATCACTTGTTATTTGGGAGAGAGATCAACACCTCGCTCACTACAACCTCCTTTCAGGTAGTTGTAGAGAGCGATAAGGTCTACCCTCAGCCTCTTTTTCTCCAGATGAAACAATCCCAGTTCCCTTAGTTGTTCCTCATAAGACTAGTTCTCCAGACCCTTCACCAGCTTTGTTGCCTTTCTTTGGATATGTTTCAGCACCTCAATGTCCTTCTTGCACTGAGAAGCCCAGAACTGAACACATTATTTGAGGTGCAGCCTCACCAACACCAAGTGCAGCAGGATGATCACTTCCCTAGTCCTGCTGGCAACGCTATTTCTGATGCAAGCCAGGATTCTATTTGCCACCTTGGCCACCTGAGCACACTGCTGGCTCATGTTCAGCTGGTTATTGACCAATACCTCAGCGTCCTTTTCCACCGGGCAGTTTTCCAGCCACTCTTCTCCAAGCCTGCAGTATTGAATGGGGTTGTTGCAACCCAACTGCAGAACCTAGCACTTAGCCTTGTTGAACCACACACAACTGACCTCGGCCCATTGATCCAGCCTGTCCAGATAGCTCTGCAGAACCTTCCTTCCCTGAAGCAGATTAACAGTCCTACAAAATTAGGTGTTTTCTGCAAACTTACTTCTGCAAACTTACTCGATCCTCTTTATCCAGATCATTGCATTGATAAAGATATTAAACAGAACCAGCACTAACACTGAGCTCTGGGAAATACCAGTTGTGATGGACCGTCAACTCGGTTTAACTCCATTCACCATAATTCTTTGGGCCTGGCCATCCAGCCAGTTTTTAACCCAGTGAAGTGTATGGCTGTCAAAGCCATGAACAGCCACGTTCTCCAAAAGAATGCTGTGGGAAACAGTGTCAAAGGCTTTATTAAAGTCTAGGTAGACAACATCCACAGCCCTTCCCTCATCTGCCAAATGCGTCACCTTGTCACAGAAGGAGATCAGGTTGGTCAAGCAGGACCTGCCTTTCCTAAACCCGCACTTATTGGGCCTGATCATGGAGTTGTCCTGTATGTGTCACGTGATGGTACTGAAGACGATCTGCTCCATAAGCTTGCCCAGCACCAAGGACAGGTTGAGAGGCCTGAATTTCCCTAGATCCTTCTTCTGGTTCCTCTTGTAGATGGATGTCACATTTGCAAAGATCCAGTCAACTGAGACCTCCCCCGTTAGCCAGGATTGCTGATAAATGATGGAAGGTGGCTTGGTAAGCAACTCCACCAGCTCCCTCAGTGCTCTTGGGTGGATCCCATGTGGCTCCAATAGACTTGTGGTGTCTTAGTGGTGTAGCAGGTCACTAACATTTTCATCTTGGATTATGGGAGCTTCATTCTGCTCCCCATCCCTGTCTTCCAGCTCAGGGGGTTGGGTACCCAGAGAACAGCTGGTCTTACTATTAAAGACTGAGGCAAAGAAGGCTTTAAATCCCTCATCCTTTTCCTCATTTTTTGTCACTGTGTTTCCTCTGTGTTCAATAATGGATGGAGATTCTCTTTAGCCCTCCTTTTGCTGCTAGTGTATTTATAGAAACATTTTTAACTGTCTTTTATGTCAGTAGCCAGTTTAAGTTCTAGTTGGGCTTTGGCTCTTATTTTCTTCCTGCATAACCTCAAAACATCCTGCTAGGCCTCCTGAATGGCCTGCCCTTCTTCCAAAGGTCATAAATTCTCCTTTTATTCCTGAGTTCCAGCCAAAGCTCTCTGTTCAGCCAGGCTGGTCAGCTTCTCTGTCAGCTCACCTTTTGGTACGCAGGGATGGCCTGTTCCTATGCATTTAAAATTTCCTTCCCGATGGATGTCCAGCCTTCCTGGACAACCTTGCCCTTCGGGACTGCCTCCCAAGGGCCTCTGTCAAACAGGATCCTACACAGGTCGAAGTCTGCCCTCTGAAAGTCAAAAGGGCAGTTCTTCTGACCCCTCCCTTCACTTCTTCAAGAATCAGATACTTTATCACTTTGTGATTGTTAAGCCCAAAGTAGCCTCCAACCACCAAATTACCCACAAGTCCTTCTCTGCTCATGAACAACAGGTAAACTATACAAACTATACAACCTAAGAACATTCTGAAAGGACTCTGAATTGACAGCTTTACTGGAGTACACTTCACAAGAAGAGACACAGATGCTAAGTGGTCCTGACCACATGCATACAACCACTGCTGCTGCTGCATGCACACGAGTGATAACTGATTGGTTCTCTCCCCAGAGCTATTTAAGCTGTAAGAAGTGAGTTCAATGAATAAGAACTAGGGATCCTACTTACATTTTACTGATAAAATGCCAGTGCTAACAAAGTACCTGTATGGGAAATCAAAAACAATAACAAAAAGGGAGAAAGTAAAACCTTTCTTGAGACATGAATTAAGACCTTTTTAAAGTGTAACACAATAATGCACAGCTGTCACAAAAGCCACTGCACACTGATGCTTCCTCTCCCTCTTGTTTGAATGCTCTCTGGGAGCACAACCTTATAGTTCCAAATCTCCAGGACAGTCACATTAATGGAATAAGCAAAACAGTCAAGTGAGATGCTATCTGAGCCTTCCTGATGAGATTGCAGTTTGCAGACAACCCTGGCTTATCTTAGATGATGAACTATCGGAAATAAACAGAATGCATCAAGTTTGTTTCAAGTCCTTGACTTGCTGGTGGTAGGGGAATATGAATAACATCTAGACAGCTCAATAATGATTAAATGAGGAACTTGATAAGATCATGGTGTTAACGAATATCCACTTTAAAAATATCCCCAAATACCTAGTCCAATAACCACACAACGCAATGGATCAAGCTTCTGGTGTACATTATTTTAGGACCAGCAAATTAAGAGTAAAATTAAGGACTCCATTCTAAATGTACAGTGTATATGCTGACTTACATAATTCTTTCTATGTGTACACTTACAATAACCAAAAACTATTACGTATCTCAAAATACTTTACAAAGCTGGATAGCTATTGTAATTCTCATACACAGGAGGAAACTGCAGTAAGCAGTTTGCGTAATTTGGCTAAGAGTATAAAATCATAAAATGGAAGATCAGGAAGCAGGTTCTCAGACTCTGCTGTCCTCCAGATTCACAAGCACACAGCTATGTGCCAATGATATTAGCAAGAAACAGATTGATAAGAAAGATATAGACAGAACTGTTGCAAAATGAAGACTAAATATTGTCCCACACATTTCTGATCTCATCAAAATTACATATTCCATTTGATAACTGCACTGAGAAATAAATTTTAGAATATTTAGTTTAGGTTCTCCAAATCTATAATGTGCAGAGACATGCAAGGATTATCCATTTATGCAAACGTGACTGGTATTATATGTGCCTGATCAAGGTACTGTAATGTTTTGTATTAACATATGGTATTGTTTATCCCAAACAATGGTTTGCCTAAAAAGGGAAATATTTGTTCTTTAAATGTATGTAGCTTTAAACATTGAAAAAAACATGTTATGGCACCTAGCCATGAAGGTAGGACTGAGCCATGGTTCGGGCTTGCTCCAGTAGCATGTTACAGACTGGAATGTCTTAGTGTGGAATTAGTGCAGAAGTTCACAACAACACCTATTGATAACAGAATCAACAACACTTTAATAAGTCCACAACCGCAGCTTGGTTTGGAAAAAATGCAGGACTGGGTTTGCTCCACAGCAGTGGTAAAAGAATATTATGGCCTTATTACTGATGTATGACACTGTTCCATCATCTTTGAATGTTTTTTCTCTGAATCCCACCAATAGCAATTTCAATTTAAAAATTCCTCTTCAATTAAGATCCCAACTATAGAGTCATAATACAACAAATATCGTTAGGCTTTTAAGTCTAAAACCTTGGGAAGACAGCATGGTTTCGAATATTCGCTTTCAGAGTCCCAGTCACCTACAGCTAAGATCGAGAAATATTTCTCATTCCTCCTGCTGTTCAAGCCACACTGTATCAAGTAAAGGAGAAATAACAGCAACTATTTTGGGAGCCTTCTAAATGGATTAATGCTCATGTAATCCGGGCTTTCAGAATGGTTCTAATGGCATAGATGTGTGTTTTTCTTTGCATTTGTGTCCAAATCTTTTTAAGACTAGCATTGGTTGAGAATTTTCCACTGAAGGGTAATTCATCAGACGTAAACTATTTATAGGAATTGTCCTATATTTGGTTTTAAACAAGTTTAGGCATTTCGCAATAAGGCTTCAAGTTTCATTAAAAACATATTGTGTTTACAAAGTTTAATAAATAAATAATGAAGGTAAAAAATGTCAAAGACTGAAAATCTTGTAATGATGTTTTTATGCCCATGATGATCAAAGGATATAAATGAGCAAGATTTGCCTTTAGTAGACCAACCAGTGCAGAAGGATAAAATGCAAAACATAAGGAAAATAAACTCTATTTGAATCTAAAAGTGTAGCAGCTACATGTAGGTTTAGACTAATAGCTTGGAATTTAAAATTATTCAATCTGAAGGAATAAGTTACTGCTACCTATAGATCCATGGGGAGTGGTACTAGCAAAACACTCTCCCTCAGCGGGACAGAGAGAGAACTAATTATTGCCTATAGGATGCGAAGGAGTTCACAGACAGCAGGATGGAAGAAGAAATGCAACATACTACAAATCAATATTGCTACAGTGAGCCCTTGATTTTTAGAGTCTAAAAGTTACAAATTTCAGTTTCCAAGATCTTCCTTTGAAACTATTTTGAAGGACTCCCTTGAGGATCAGGGCTGATAGGTAAGAGTGCTTATTTGCGGTGTGGGGGAAATGTTTTCCCACTGTTAACTGGATCTTTCCATTTACTAAGTGTCTGTGTGAGTTCACCACGGTATGCGACAGCTTTCTGGTTTCACCAGCTTTGGTTCCATGAAGGCCTCTGCAGCGCTGTATGACTTGCAGCAGTGGTCCATATTGTGGACTATGCAGGTATTAAATCCAAGCCTTTGGATTATTTGTTTGTGAGTAACTTTTTAGTACGGTGACTACAGAAACCAGGACATCTGTGGCTTCCTTTCATTGAATTAATTTTGTTTCTGGTGATGAATTTGGCAAGGTTGTTGCAGAAGTAGTCTGAGGACTACTTTAGGGTAGGAATGAATTTTGGGAAAACATCCTTTAATTATTTTTTTTCCTGTAGAAGTTCAATGTTTTTCTGTTTAAGTTCCTGCACATGATGTTAAGTCATAACCAACTGTACACAACAACTGTGTTTGTGCACAGAGAAAGCGTTATATTATTGTTATTTTGCATCAGGTGTTTTGATGTTTCGCATAAGGATATTATCTATCTCCCTTGACCAGTAGCTGTTGAATGATTATAGTTGGACTGACCCTCTTTGAATTCCTTAGAACAGACAGCTCAACACTTTCAACATTTTGGGGGTTTGTCTCATATCACAGTTAAAAAAAAATAAATAAATCTTGAATAAACTAGATGGGACAGCTATTCATTCTCTTCACCCTACTTTACTCACGTCATAGATTACAACAATAGAGGGAAGTCTTTTCTGCCCAGCCTATAAGTTCCCTGGCATCCCTTTCCTTCTGCTGATTCTGCCAACTGCTAGACAACTACAAGACGTTAATAAAGATTTTCATCTGGGGTTGGCACAATGTACATCCATGCTCTGCATACTGCCACAGCCAAGGCTGCAACTGGGATCCACAGGTCAGAGCTACTTCTTTAGATATGCAGTTACAGACTGTGCCAGCAAGGGAACTGATGTGACCTCTAGTCAGCTGAGAGCACAGTGCCAGCACACAAGACTATGTCTTGATGCCAAATGTCTTCTGGTTTACAACAGCAAAAGTAAGATCAGGCTGGTTATGTCTCCCAGACCTTTAGGAAATAAGTTAGTTTCAACTCCCCATTACCACCTGGGAATTTAGAGCACACAGAGGTGAAGCTCTGATTTGTCCAGAGCTATAGCAGAAGTCAAGGTCAAAAGAGGACCCGTCTTCAGAAGTTCTTGCTTCCATATTCCTTGCTTAGACTACCCTGTGTTTTTGCCTGTGGGATATTCTTGTCTGAAAGCTGCTCTTTGGGAGGCTTACATTAGTCTAGATGAAAACACTGAATAGAAAGGGCTTAATTCTATGCACCATAGACTGTAACTGAAGCACTGTGAGTACATGGCAGCTGCTGTTTCAAAGTCAACACAACAGGCTTGATGTCCATGCAGTCTGGAGGCAGAAGAGAAAATATTTCTGGCAACATTTAGCATGGCTGAGGTTGTTTTTCACTACACACAAAGGCACACAAATCAAGCTTTTCTGCAAAGCAATGCGTAGTCTCTCACACACACACACAAATTACACTTCAGTCCTCAGAAATCCCTGAGGCAGGTTACTATTATGAAGAGAAAGAGGGATGGCTGGCATACATACATACATACTTTCCCAAGTAATGCCTTATTCTTCTATTTGGAAATTCCAGCTGAGGAAGCTGGAAGGTTTCATACATGCTCTAGCATTTCCGGACATCCAGTTTTCCAATGCTTACGCACAGGTCAATGCTACAATGAATGTGCAGTGAGCCAAATATTTCAGGAAGACCCAATGCAAAGGCACTATCAATCTGCACTCAATCTGTAAACTATTAGTATTTGAGACCCATTAGACTTGAGGTACACGAATGCATTAATCATGACCATCAGCGCTTCTTGGTAGCATGTGCCTCCTTCCCCTGTGCACATATTTCTGCAAGGCAATCCTAGAGAAAAACACAGACATGTCACCAAATGAAAGCAATGTGAAAGATGCAGTGGATCAGATGTCACCAGTGCTAGGTTGTACTGTCAGGTTTGACTCTCTACACAGCTGCATTCAGATAGCCTAAACTCTATTAACCTCTGAACCTTATTAATTAGGGACCCTCATGGTCTGGAGTGAAGTGACAGAAAGCAGTAAACCTATGGACTTCAGCAGGACTCAAGCTGTTTAAATGTAGTGAAAGTTTCTGACTCAGTAAACTGCTTTCCCTCTCAATGTCCCGTTTTTTTCATCTTAGAACAACACAAAAACTAGTCACATGTCCTCTATCAGTGCTGTGACACTCTAAGACGCTACATAAAATGCTTTGAGATAACAATGTAAAAATAGCTAAGCAAGAAGTTAGCATAAGAAACAGGCTTATTAACGAAGAATGGCATGTGAAATTATTATAACTAGTATAAAATTGCAACGAGTCTCTTCAGCTCTTTACAGCATAAGGTGATCACCATTTGTGAGGTCAAGGAAAAAAAACAAAACCCTCCCTTGGGATATACAATTAAACATATCAAAGAGGTTATTTGCGTCCATCTGTAGCATCTGGCACTGGCCACGGCCAGAGACAGAATACCAGACCAGATGGACTAATGTGTATGGAAATTCTTATCATCTTCTGTGATTAATTTCTTCCTTCAGGTTGGATATGTCTCTTCTAATTGTGTATCAACCCCTAACCAAAATTGGTGCTGACATATCATTGATTGTACTGCGAGTTTATCTGCAGCTCAGCATTCTGAGGCAGTTTAGCCCCTAACTTACCTCAGTTCTAATGCAGGAGTTCTTTATCAGTGAATGTCTACATTCACTCACATATTTTCCAAGCCTTGTCCTCAGAGATTACTGACAGAAGCCATGAATCAACTGTAATGTGAACCAAAAATCTTTTTTAGTTCCTGAATCTTTGCTACTGTAGACTATAAGACTCCAAATGATTTTTTTAATAGTACCGTCCTGTCCATGAATTTATAGAACCTAGATTTGCATGGAAGGATCCTAAAAACTCCCACAAATTCTTCTGGAATGACTACATTGTTTTGATGTGATTCATTCTGAGACATGCAGACAAGAACGATGTAAACAGCAGAGATAATAGAAATCTCATCATTTCTAAGAGTCATCTACTGCATTTTTGGTGGTTTTTTGTGTGAAGATAAATAATAATTATTTAATTCTATAGTTGTTTTATTTATATATCATTTATTCTATACTTAGAAAGCATTAGCACTGAACCATAAAATGCTAACATTGCATTGTCATACCACATCAGGGACTTTGTTGCCATATTTTAGATACCCTGACTAACTAGGACTTCAGTAAACAAGGTTGAATTCAGCAATACAAAGGCCAGGGACTCAGCCTCTCTAGAAGGTGCCGTTGAATCCAGGAAACCAGAAAGGTTATAGAAAAGGGGTGCTGCAGGATGGTCACTCAGGCTGTGAAATGGAATAAAAGAAGAAACAAAGAACACCTGCAGATATGACTGCTTTGTTATTTAATCAGTATTCAGAATGAAATAGTCTCCATGCACAACCTCTAACCCTTTCTTGAATCTGAACTTAGCTACCCTACGGACATGAATTACACATAATCCTAAACCTCAGCAGAAAAGCAAAAAACAAACACTGCTTCTGAAGAGAAGCAAGCTTCCCTGAGAAGAAATACTACACATATCTCTATGTACACACTCAGGGATGTTCTGATGAAAATGCCCACTATTCAGACACTGCATTTGAAGAAACTGGTCCCCTTTATCTCCTCTCGCATAACAGGGGAGCACAGGCAGGGCAAGCACACGCCCCAAGGCATCACTGCAGACAGCAATGCAGCCCAGGCTTTACCTAGGCCTGCCCCACTAACCCTAGTAACACAAAAAAAGCGTTGCAGAGCTCTTCCCATGCTGAGCAGCAGCAGAAACCACCCTTTCTCCCTCCATAGAAAATATCTTTTTTTAAAAATGCCTTGAGTCTTTAGACCAGTAGGTAATAAGGTAAACATATTAATGCTTTGTTCTAGATATTATTCATAACATTTCCAAGAACACAGGCAATGGTAAAAAATAAGTTAAATGAGTGTTTCAATCGTTACAGTAACTAGAGCTGTAAAAACATATGGAATACTTTGAAATCTAGGTCCAAGGTCAAAAAAGTGTGCAGCTAAGAGAATACTGTAAACTGAGCATCAGCAGTATGGGGCTCTGGTGGGCAAGCTGAAGACCCTATAGCCGTCTGCAAAGCACTCTGAACCTCTTCAGCACAGATTAAGAGGAGCCAGTACAGCAGCCTCGATGCTGAGTTCTGACATTGTTCCTTTCTTTCCTGTGTCTTTAGTGTATTTTCCCCTTCAGCTTCAAATTGTCCATGTCTTTTGCTGAGAACTACTTGAATCTTTAATAGTTCTTCTGATAATCCTTACCTCCTTCTGATCTAAGTGAAAGAGAGAGTGGGTATTGTACCCTTGACTGATTTGAACTTTAGCTTAATTGCTATTTTCCTGCTCTTCGTTCCGACCCCTCTTCCTTTCCTTGCTCACTGAAATCACCTCTCTAATTTTGTTCCAGTTTTTGGTAAAATGAATTGATTGAGGAGTTGCAGACAAGGTCTAAGTTGTAATAGAAGCAGAAGACAATGAACAGGGACACTGGAAGTAGAGGCTGGGGTGATGTGGTCAGTTACTGGTGTAAAAAATTCTCACCGAGTTCTGGAACCTGTGAAGAGCAATGCATGCCTGTAATGCTCCTTGGAGCAGTAAATGAATCCAAGACCAGCAGCAGAGAATCACTCATTCTCAGAAAGAAATGACTGAAGCAAAACACTGCATTTAACCATGCATCCTAGGCATCCATTTTTCTGACACTGTATCCTTGGGACAAGAATCAGTATTTCTTTGCAAAACCAGCTGCATAAAAAGGCACCAGTCCTTCTCAGGGCATCTCAGGGATAATTCCCAGGACTTCATCCAAATGTAGTACTTCAAGTCATAGCGCCGTGTTGGTCCCTAACTCAAAGGACTAAATATTCTGGCTGAAGTTAAAAAATATCTTTCCAGTATGTTGGGAAAGAACAATAACAAGATAGTTCTTTTCCTTTCAGATGGGTTATGTAAGGCTCTAGAGAGATTTTAAATACTCATCCCATTTGTGCACTACAGCATAGGGAAACTGAAACACCTGGCAAGGTATGATATGTCCCTAAAATTCACCACCTAGTATATTAAGGTAAGCCAGTGGTAGAACTAGGAGAAAAGTTTAGGGGTTCTTGTCCTTAGTTCTACATAGTGCTGCTACTGAGGAAAAAATCTTTCCAGTATTCCCCCTTGCCATGTGGGATATGGCTTCACTGACATCAATGGCAAAAGTTCTCACAAAGGAATGCACAAAAGGCTCAGGTTTCCACCATTTCTCAAGTATTAATTACTCCAGTATGGAAGGCCACTCATTTTGCTAGTGTATAATTTCCTAATGACAAGGGTAGGAAAAGTAGCCTGAGTCTATGGGTTGCTAGGTAGAAACCAACCTGTCTGGAAGAACAATTACCTGAAATCAAATAAGCTTAGATATACACTACCAGTATTCATGAGCAGAATTTACCATCCTGATATTTGTTTACAAGACATATTCTGTTTTTCCAAAGCCAATGCACAGCAACTCCAGAGGACAGGCACCCTCAACATCATACTCAGTTCCACGCTACTGTAAGCCTGATATACTTGTAATGTCCAGTGTTAGAAAAGCAAATCACCAGGTAAAGGGATGCTTGTAAGGCACAGACATTTTTTTCTCAAGATTCTCAAAAAAAAAAAAATTTTGAAAAGAACATAGTAAGAATGCTCTGCTCTGTTCCTGTTCTTCAAGACTGTATAACATGCTCACTACATTTCTCAAGGAAAATTAATTTCTTTGCCTTTTCCATGCCTCTAATGAACTGCCTCTGAATGCACGAGGGCACAGGAAGGAGAGCAGACTCTGCGGTGAGATAATAAAAAGTGAAAAGTCATTCAAAGCCATCAGTATCTAGCAAACCTACGCTGATGGAAATATGCTGGACTGCAGACAGGGGAGCAAGATCAGAGAAACTTGGAATAGCTTCAGCACTCATTATGGAACAGCAAAGGAAAGATGACATTGAAGGAGCAACAGTTCCTCCTTCCGAGACGTTATGGCAACAGATGACTAGATACAGGCCATATAAACTTAAGATTCCTCTAGGTCCTTTCCAGGCCACCAGTATTCCTAAATACTGCACTCGGTGGACAACAGTGAACGACAAACTCTTCTGTAAAAGCCCAGGACATCATAATTATCAGTACCATAATCAGAATGTGAGAAAAGCTAAGATAGGCTACCACTAGATAAGTAAATCAAGAAGAACCAACAAAGGAAAGTGGGAAATTTCAGGGCTTTTTTACCTACTGCTTCTGACTCCCCCTCACCAGATACCAAAAGGCTCACAGCGCTTGCGGGTCAGAAAACGTGTCTATAAAACTACAAGCTCCAACAGTCTTTGGAGCAAAATTGCTGATCACCATAATTCAGGGAAGTTACAAAAGATGAAGTATAAGAAACTCAGAGGTTTTAATCCAATAAATACAGGGATTTCTGAATGTTCAGCCAGACCGTGAGAATCTTCCAAGAGTAGACAGCCAAGTAGAGACTTTGGCACAACCCATTTTCTATGTATAGGCCAGGTAACTTAATAACTGAATCAAAATGAATCAAGCCTAGTTTTTTTCACTCTTTTCTTTGAAAACACTTGCATTTCTTCAAAGATTTCAGGTTAATTCTTGTTTTAGTTAAACACATTCACTTGTCCTGCTCAAGGCAGGCAGATCCCGAAAAAGTCTTGCAACATTTGCTAGCACACACATGTAGATACTTAGGAAGCCAGTTTTCCTGCTTGACAAAATGAGCAGTGCTGAAAATTTTCAATTTTAATAAAATGCTGGTGGACTTGGCTTGTCTAAAGCCATGTTTATATATGCTCTGTAGTTGAGACAAGGAGAAACTGTTAACAACCAGTGTGCTTAATACAGTTGTCTACAGTGTGTTCTCTCTCTCAATCACCCTGTAACTGCCTTCCCAATGGTATCTGAGAAATTTCTGTACTTTGCTGCCTTGCCCTCATGCTGTGGTTTGAAGACTTCACTAGTGGTGAAGGACGTTTGTGCACTGAAACAACTTGTAGCTGAAAGAGTAAACCTGCAGAACCAGCTAGAGAGAAGTATTTCTAGACATCATCCCTGTAACATCTCCAATAGCTGAGATCATTTAAGCAAATCAGCTGGAGCAGGAGCAGCAGGCTGCTTTAACTGCAGGATCCAGATGTGACAAGGAGTCATGAAAACCACAGCTGGGGAGCAAAGCAGATGAGTAAGAAACCAAGGCATCCACCAAATGCATCCAGACATCAGTTGATATCATCCAGAATGATGTTAAAGATCAAACTATCAAACTGTTAGGAAAAAAAACAAACTTCACCTGCTCTCACCTTCCAATAATTTGATCTGCCTGATGTAAATATGCTGAATTTGTTCTAAATTCAAAACCATGTTCAAAGGATAGCATGGAGATGGATTTACTCTGCAGTTATTAAATGGAGCCTGGCCTGTTGACTGAACAGGAGAGTCAGTCTGGGGGTACTCTTTTCCTGACCTCTCTAGAAAACAGTCTTCCCTGACTCTTTACCATGTGGTATCCACAGAATAAGCAAAGGGTCTTTTTTTAGCAACATCTTACATCTTTCTGATTCATTCACCCTGTCCCTTGAGCTTCTGCAGATACAAGGCCCTCTATAGACTGTGACATACTTTCCACTCTCTTGTTCTCCATCAAGAATGCAAAGAGATGAAAGGTGCAAAACTAAGAGATGATAAACTAAACCTTAGCACTGAATCAATTTAGTAATGTCCTTTATCAGCCTGCTATTCATGCTTAGCAATCACTATAGCTCACACTAACTTCATTTTCATTTTAACACACCATACAGAAACGCAGCCTAAATATACATCCCCAGATCTAAAGCGTATAATCTGTAAACTACAGGAATAGGCAGATCATTTCCATTAGTTTTTTATGTAGCAAAACCCACAAATTTACACCCAAAGCATATAATTATATTCAAATTCTAAAAGACAGTGTCGGAAGTACTTTAAATTCATAGTTTGGGGAAAGTCACTCAGGGGTATAAGTAGTTATGTTTTAATGTGTGAAAACACCACATACACAGAGCGCAAGAGAAGTAATTTGCAAGACTAGTAAGGGAGCCATGGTGAATCGCAGGCTCCTGGCTCTGGCAGCTACCTGGAATTTGGCACAGCCAGCACTCTGACCAAAATGCTCTCCTGCTCCTTTGGAAACACCAGTGCTGGCATTTGGCACTACAGCCTGTCTAGGCTTTAAAGTCATAAAGGAAAATGCTACTGAGATCTACATCCAGAATTTCAGGGTGTCTTGTTTGTCCTTCAAGGAGAGATCGAAGCAGGCTGCTTTTAGGTTGCTCCAGCATCTAAAGACCAAGAGGACTATAGGAATTTCACACTATTCTGTGGCTCCCTGCCAGGGATCACAAAGCACACAGGTGCACCAGGACTGCCCACTTCATCAAGGAGATAAATGGTTTTCTCTTCATTTCACAGATGAAGAGAACAAGTCAGAAAGAAAAGTAACGCCTCACCAAGGCCATACAACAAATTAGAGTCACTGGTCAACATCGTGTCATCTTGTGTGGAGAGGTTACACAGCAGACATGAAAAGAACCTTTTTCTCTCTATTGTAAGTGACCATAGTTATTAAAGCCCACCAGAACAACAGGCATACAAAATCAAAGACACTGGACTGTAAACCTGGACAACTGAGCAGAGAGCGAGGCTTCTTAAGACACAGCACATGATAATGGAGAAAATAGAGAAACAGCCATCCTGCGCACTTCCCAGTCAAAACTTCTGTTCCTTATATCTAGAAGCTCCAGCTCTTTATTCAGTTACCTTCTGCATAGCAAGCCACAGAACTTCTGCACGACCAGCTAAAGACTATCCTGTTCTTGTTAATATTCCCACCTTAGATGAGTACTTTTTCCTGCTTCTAGTTAGACCTGCATAGGGAATTTGGAGCTTCTACCAGCACAGTATGTAATAATCCAGTGACTATCATAACATGATTCAAGGATGTATTTTCATGCCATGGAAAAAGAAGATAAAGGAAAAAAAAAAGGAAAACTAGCCAGTATGTTTCAGAAAAAAATCTCCCAATTTGAAATGTAGAAATATTATAAAAAGTACCATTCTCATTCTGCAGCATTCTGACTGCATAGCTTGTGACATAACCCAACATTCCTTATAACTTCAATGCCTATACAAAGCATACAGCAGGAGCCTTCATCTGTCTTTGAAATGCAGTCACCTCTGCAGTAGAATGTGGCAGTTACTTGACAAATCAAGGCTATACTACCCAAAAGTAGAAATAATAAACAGAAGAAGAAACCCCTCTCCAGTCTAAATCACAAAGGAAATAGAAGGAGGAAGAAATCCCTGATCTAATTCTGACACAGGATGGGTATTCCCACTTTTGCAAAATGTGCTATGACATAATGCACAAGAACAAAATAGCTATCAGAAGCGGGGTTTTTTTAAACACATCTTAAGAGATTGAACCTTCAGCAGAACAGGTCTCAGCAATGTTTCAAAGGGCTCAGTGACATATATTAAATCAGAATCACAGGGCTCAGCAACAATGTTAAGTAAGCAAGTAAGTTCCTCATGTTCCAGATCTCATAAGATCCCTGGGATCTCCCAGGATGAAGTAGCAGGTGAAGAGACTTAAACTTCAATTTTGCAGATCAATGCAATCTATTCCAAGGTGGGAAGAGTTAATACTGTGCACTCCATAGGACAGCAGAATGAGAAGTCAAAGAATCTGATCAGAAATCATTTCATATAAAAGCATGCAAAGAGTAAGGCAGATAGTTACCTCGTTTTGAGGAATCAGCCTTTGTGTATAGCAGAATTTTCCTATGTTCAACTACCAAACTCTGTGCTTTCTCAGAGGAGCTACAGAGACTCACTGCATGGGAGCAAAGCTCAGCTACAATCACTTAAACAAGAATACAAGGGTCAAGTGAGTTTGGATGCTTGGATTTCTGGATAGCCAGCCTGAGACAATATAAGCAAACCTCACCTTTGTTTAAAAATATTAGTCATAGTTAATGTCTCTGAGGAAGGGAATATAAACATTCAGGCATACAGAATCACTAGTCTTTGCAAAAAAATTATGCTTCATTATTGATAGAGACTAGAGGTAAGCCACAGAAAGTAGACAGACTTCTAGCTTTTCATCTTTGCAGAACTTAACTGCAACCCTAATTTCAGCTGTGAATTAAGTTCATTTTACTGGATCACTGACTGCTCTGTATAGAATGAGTTTTTCCTTTTGTTAAAGCTAGCAGCCTTTGCTCAAAGTAATCTCCTGATGATGGAGGAACAGGGAAGGTCCTGCTCAGAACTGAGGAATGAGCAGTGCCGAAGACTGGGAATTAGTTTTGTATTTTATAGAAAAGGTAGCATTACAGTAACAAAGATGCCTGAGATGAGGAATAGGTCACACCAGAGGAGAAGCAAGGAGTAGGTCATGTATTGTAAAGTAGGTACACTGTAACAGCTATGTGTGGCAAGCTTTGACACTGGTTTGCAGAATACCTGCCTATTTTATAGAAACACTCCCTTGATTTGTCCAAGCATTCATTTCAAGATCTAAGAGATGGAAATGCTACATATAAATGACTGAACTTGTAAGAACCGACTAAGGCTTGAGAGTTACACCTGCAAGATCTGATGACAGCTCACTACCAATCCCCAAGACAAACCTTCACTTTTTGTTGTGACTTGTGCAACAGCCTGAGCAAGCCTAGTCCCCACAAAGTGAAAACTAGAAGATAAACACCTTCACACCCACCATTGCTCCCATAGCTGCCCCTGCACAGCAGTACTCTTGAAGGCTGCGGCAATCTGCACAAGGCATCACACACCACCTCCATGCATCCCTGCTCCCCATCCATTAAAGAGGGCCAGAGAAAAAAACATCTGGAGGGGAAAAGGAGAAACTAAATTAATTAATTCATCACTAAGACAAAACATGCACAAATCTCTTCAATTTATCTGTCAACCCGAGGTATGCATTATTCATCAGCTGAGGCAACGAGGACGTGGCAAGAGGGGCTATGAACCCACTGCTGCAGGCTCTGGTAAAGCTGCTGACCCAACAGGGTGCTAAAAAGCTAAGGGGAGACAGCAGGATTCAGCACATGTGAATTTTCAATAAACACAGCCCCAACTTTGCCCCACAGTTGGATTTTCTTCCTCTCTCCATTCCACAAGCCCATAATGAAAGAAAGAAGAATCATGGCTTTTCCTTCCTATTGTATGCGGAGAAAGATTCTGCCAGTCGAGGAAGGTCTGCACATGGGAAAAAGATTTCTTCTGACTTGCTGAATTTCCCTGCCTGGCCAGGCGTACTTCCCTGCTGACAGAGAGGTAAACCTGTTACAAACACTTTCTCCTTCAGAAGATGCACTGTGCCAAGTTCTACATTTGCAGGCTGCAGCTCAACTACCGGAAAGCACTAGCTCGGTGACTTCAGAATTAACTCTCATAAGACCAGCACGGTAGCAACTACCAAATCTGGGCCTGTTCAAGTTAAGCCACAAGAAGGTTTTCCACTGATTTTAAAGGAGCACTAAACACAGACCCCAAACAAGCGTTCATTGCTTGCAAGACATTTACTTTTCCTCTATGATAGGTACTAATCTGCTTCTTTAAACAGATTGAAATCCACTGGGCTGTAGAAGAAAAAAGGAAAATACCATTAAATACAAGACTAAATCCTGGTGGTCAGCACTGCGGGACTGGGAGGCAACACAGCAGGGTGGCCAGGATCCTGACCTCTTTCCTTCCAAAACCAGCATGAATGTAGCCACCAAATAGGGCAGGAGTCAGAATGATTTTTTAATTTCCCTCTAGTAAAGAAAAATATAGAAATCCCAAGAAACACAGGGAGTGCACGACCTCCCTGGAATCTGACTCTTCAACACTGTTACAGATCCAAATTCAAGGACCTCTGTCGTGTATCAGGGAACAAAACACAATGCGTGTATTTACAAGACTAGCTGCCTTTGTGGTTTCTTTTTCTTCTCTCTCTCTCCCTCCGCTTACTCATGGCCAAAGCGGGTTTCCATGCCAGCTTTGCTACATGGCATCATTAGGAAAAATAAAATAAAATCTCAGGCTGGTTTATGTACCAGCCTGAGCTCCCCGAGCTCTCCATCTCCCTTGATTCCCTACTGCAATGAGGACACAGAAAAAATGCCTGTCTCTCCCTGAAGTTGGTAACAGCTTTTGCTCAGGGCTCTTAAATCAGGCTTTGCTGGGCTCTCAGGGCAGTTGGAAAAGTCATCAAGGAAAAAAGAACTACCATTTCTTGACCAAGGAACAGACTGTGGACTCTCCGGCAGACTGCTGCCTTCCTTTTATATCAAGGCTAACCACTATGACATTTTGCGACACCCTTCTCTCCATTCTTCACAAGTGACTTATGAGCCAGACTTTGCTATCCCTTTCCATCCCAGAAGAACTCAACTACAGAAGGATGTCTGTGCAGGACCAGAAGAAGAAAAAACAGCATCAGAAATCAGGGAGAAGACTGATTGGGAGGAGAGGGGAAGGGAGGGGAGCACCCTGGGACAGTTGGTTGAAATGTCGCATGACATGGCTGCAGTAGGCGCTAAGAGGATGTGCTGGCATGGCTGTGTCAGGGCTACAAGGATATCGAAACCTGGAGTGTCACAGGTAAGCGCTTGCGACCAACAGAGCAGTCTGAAGAGTTCAGATAGCACAGAGATGAATGGACCTCTAATTAAGTCTATATGTACACTGGCAGAGTTGTAGAAGGAGCTCAGTATTGCAGATCTGAGCTGAGGCACATTAAAGAGGGAATCAGATGAAGAACAAAACCAGGAGACAGATGCTGCGGGACACAGCTGAGCACCAGCACAGCAGCGCTGTGCTAGCAGTAGGTGCTTTAGCAGACCTGCTGAAGGGTGTGGGAAGAGTGTGGCTGGGAGCACTGCAGGACATGTTGCGGGTGCTCTGGCAGTGAGGGAGGGGGTAGCCCACGGCACTGCAGAACAGCACCGTGCTGCAGAGGCAAGGACTTGGGACTGAAATGGCACTGGGTGCAACGGGTCAAGCTGGAAGTGCACAGCCACTTCTGCAGACACAAGTGGCTGCATCTTATCAGCCTATCAATCTCCCACTTATATCCCAAAGTTTACATCCACCCAAACAGCAAGCGAAACACATTCAGGCCCCACACGGGAAGGGAACCAGTGCCATCCCAGACATCAAGACCATCTGTTAAGAACCATGCATGTGAAACTCAGTTATGGGTTATTAATCATTAACAGCGGGAGCCCTGTTGTTTGCAGCAATACTCAAGGACCAAGCGAGAACCCCTAGTGTGCTAAAGTGAGAGAGAGGAGTAATCAACCAGTCCCTGCCCCACAGGGTCTCCAAGGGGAACAGCTAAAGGAAAAGCAACCTGTGAGGGAGAAGGACAAAGCTGAGTACAATTGCAGAGACTTTAGCCACCTTTCCAGTATTTTACTACTTTGTCTAAGAGGTTGCAGAGCAGAGTTTCACACCTCAGCCAGACCTGACCCTGACCTGCAGCCCTGCAGGGAAAGGGCCAGACCCTGACCAGTCTGCCTCTCCTGGCTGATGTAGCTGAAGGCAGAAGCCAAGGGACACAGGACAAAAGAGAAGTAGTAGGGATGAGAGGGAGTTCCCATGTTAGCCAGGCCTGAGCCAACTCCTCTCAGGGTGGGCAGACCCAAGAGAGCTGCGCAAGAGGCTGTGTTTGTCCAGCTCAGCATTTCAGCACCAAGATGCTGGCGGGTCCCGCCCTGCCGTTGGGGTCCCTCAGACCTGCTCTTCCCCTTCTCCCTTTCTGCCAGAGCGGGAACCCACTCCCTACTATTTCCTGCCCCTGGGTTTCCCAGGAGGCCACTGTCTGACACCAAGCAGGGAGTCCGGAGTAGGGGTAAGGACACCTCGCGCTTCCTTCGCACGCCCCGAGCCACCCGACAGCTTGGGGAGGCTTTGAGGGAGCGGGCAGGGCAGGAGAAGCCCCTGCGGGCGCCTCTGCCGAGCCCCGGGCCGGCTCTCCCACAGCGGGGCACCGGGGAGGCCGGCAGGGAAAATGCGCTGCCGCAAGGACCGTGTCAGCCGCCACGACTCCGGGAGGGCCGGGAGCCAGGAAGCTGGTGACCCCCCTCCCGAGGGACTCCCACCCCTCGGGGTACCCCGAGAAGCGGCCAGAGCCCGTCCCAGCCCCTACCCCGCGTCCTGCAGGACCGCGCCGGCCGGGGAAGTTGGCTCTGGAAGCGGCCCGTCCTCAGCCCCGGCTGTGCTCGGGCAGGGGAGGAAAGGATGGTTAACGGGGAGGGGAGCTAACGGCGGAAACACGAGGCGCTGGGAGGACCCCCCT
Organism: Dromococcyx pavoninus; assembly: GCA_033558185.1. Lineage (NCBI taxonomy): Eukaryota > Metazoa > Chordata > Aves > Cuculiformes > Neomorphidae > Dromococcyx > Dromococcyx pavoninus. The sequence goes on along the minus strand of JAUMJL010000091.1, from coordinate 863,746 downwards.
CCCCCGGAGTCACAGCCATCGCCCCTGTTGCCCCTCTGCTGCTCCAGCTGCTCTGCAAAAACAGAAAGAAACAAGAGCGGGCACCCACCGTGTCCTCCTCGGAGGGAGACAGGGGAGCGGTAGATAGAGATAGGCACAGAGTGGTGCTTGCTGCCGTGGAAGTGATGCTCATACTGAGCCTGAGAGACTGACGAGGAAGAGGAGGCAGAAGAAGCCACGTTAGAAGAACTCCACACAGAGCTGACGATACATCCCCAAAAGAGGGAGCACATCCACAGGGTCCAGGCGGGGCGGCGTCCCGGGCAAATGCTGGGGTCTATTCTCAGGTGCATGGTCAAGGCACAGGACACCTACAGACGGGCAGTCTGAATTCCAGCCGGGGAGAAAGGATAAGGTTCATGATGCCAGGGGACCCATGGTCGCTTCCAAGGCTCTAGGGTGTGCGTGTGTGTTCAAGAGGCAGAGAAACAGTATGTGTCTGTGCGAGAGAGCGAGTGCTAGGAGGGAAGGGGAGGGAAGAGGGAAGGTTAGTAACCACACAGAGAAGAACAAGACGCGCCGTTTCCCAGGGCAGGATCTACTGTGCCAGGAACCCCACGGCCGTTCCGAACCTCCAGGAGAGCGCAGGAAAGCCACACATGTCAGCGCGAGGGTCCTGCAGCTTGCACTTGTCAGGTTCCTCCAGGATCACGGGGTCCTTGAGGACTTTTCCCTGCCTGCAATCCCCGTCTCTCACTAAGCTGAGAGGAACTACTGAAAACGAAATAGAAGAAAAAAGCCAGAGACCCCAGGTAAATTTTTGGTTTTGTTTTTTTTTTTTATCCCAATTCCAGGGGGGTTCTGTTGCTTCTCCACTAGCAAGTGTTGCAATGCAGAACTGCCAGGCACACGCACACGCGCACACACACACACAGAGATCTGGATTGTTATCCTCCTTCCACCGGATCCAAGCGACAGAGGGCTCAAGCCGATTAACCCTGCACAGCCAGGGAGGGCAACACCAAGTCTTCCCGGGCGGGCGGGCGCGGGGGAGAGGCGGGCGGGCTCGGCGGCGCGGGTCCGGCGGAGCGGAGCTGAGCGGCGGGGCGCGGAGCGGAGCCGGGGGCGGGATGCTGGCTGCCAGCGCGCCAAGTGCGGGCAACTCGGCGGCGCAGGTGGAGCGCGGCCGGGGAAGCGGCTCCACGAATGGGCGAACCGTATGCAAATGTCCCGGCGCCGGCGAGCCAATGAGGGCGGCGGCGGCTCTCCGCAGAGGGACTGGCTGTCTCGGAGGGCGGGGCCTGGTGCGGCACCGCCCCCGCTATTCATGTGACGGTCATTCACACGCGCCCCAGTAGATCCCGGCCTCGGCGGCCGGGAGTGTCCCGCGGTCGGTCTTGGCACAGCCCCCTGGGATGGGACAGGCCCGTGGGAGACAGCGGCAGCACTGCCAGCACTGCCAGGAGCGGGAAACCCCCACAACTGTTTGCACCGGAGTTACGCAGCCCTGGCGGAGGGGAGTGCCCGCCCCGCGGAACCGGTTCTCGGCACCTGCTCCGAGCAGCCCCAGGGAAAACGCGCCCACCCCACCCGTGCTGTCCTCCCACGGGCACCTCCTGTAGCACCGCGGTCCTGCTCCGCCGTGCCGGGGGATCCCCGAGGGCCCCGTGCGGCTGCGGGCGGGACTCTGCGCTCTGCGGTGCCTCAGGGACGCACGCACTGAACGCGGCCCCCCCGCGCTGCCCCGTCCCAGCGCCCGTCCCGCCGCCGCAGCGGCACGGGAGCAAAGTGAGAACCAGGAACGACTGCGCTTTAATTAAAACTTCGTTCTGCTTTGGTTTTGTTTTATTTCATTTTAAATGCTTTTGCAACAATAGGCTGAGTCCAAACCAGTATAGTTGCACTTAATCCTCGAAGAGTGAGGACCGAAGCCACAGTGTGCAGTCTGTAAATTAATAAATAAATGTGGTAGTATTATCTAGTAATCTATTTCATAACAATTTACATGCCAAAAGCTTTCAGCCACAGTGAGGAAGCCAGGCACCAATGGTGAAGTGACTTAGGCAAGATCACTCAGGGAGTCAGTAAGGAACTCTTGGAAAAGGAGCCAGCCAGCCTCAGGAACTCACCTTGCACTGCACTGCCTCCGTCTCCTTCACTTATTCGTTCAAACCAGAATGAATTGTTTGTGACTGTAAGTCTCCTTGTATTTTCCCCTCTGTATCTGTTTGTAGGTGTGCACACACATGCCTCAGAAACCTACTTCACTCATTTCATTAAGTATTTCGCTAACGCAGAGATGCAATGTTTTCGTCATTGATCTCAATTTAGTACAGCACGTCAGTGAACTTGTAATTCTCAGCCAAAGTTTCACACCTAGAACTTCTAGCTGGGTCTGATATGCTTTTAATTTATTTCCTAGTAACTTACGTTATAGATTAAGTGATCTAAATCAGGGGCTAGAGTAGTCAGAAACACTTCAGTGTCTTACTGGTTTTAATTAATGATTAAACGATGGTAAAGCTGCAAAACAAGAATATTACTTTCAAATTTATCCAACATCTGCCACTGAAGAATCTCAGAATGCTTTAAAATCTTTTATTAATGAAGCCATTCAACAGCTCTAGGTATTACTTTGTCATTCTGCAGATAAGAAGACAGAGGCTCAGTCAGTGACTGATAGACATGGGAACTGAACAGAACAGATACCAAGATTCTCCATCCTAACCAGTACATGCTGTTGATATAAATATTTGACTGACTTGGTGGCCAAATCAGTAGCCTTAAAAAGTGCGAATATCAGCCTTCCTCTCAATGGGGCACCCAGCCAGAGACAAGGGTGAGGAACCTCTGCTGCAGCTGCCTGCTGGCTGGCAGATTTGCAGTGCCATGCACAGGGCACAGAACAGTTTTATCTCTGCAAGCTAACATTTCCTCGCCCTGAGTTTTGGGGAGGAAACTAGAGTTGCTGCCATATATGTGGCAGGATACACGGAAGGATCCTGTCTTTGAGAGAAATCCTCTACATGCTCGTAATTGTATTTGGGAGAGGAACAGCAATATAACCTGGAATATCTCTCTTGAAAGACTGGTGACCCATGAGGATGCTGCTGGCATCCACCTTGAATCCCTGTAGGGGCTTTCAGGAAAAGGGGAAAAGGTTGTGTATTAAATACACTTCACCAAATACCAGTGTTTATTTGTAAAATACAGGAAATGTGTTCTGAATAAATTTGAGACCCAACTAGTTGTCAAGAAGGCAAATGTCTGCCTCTCGTCATTTTACTTACTTTTCCACTGGTGACAGCATTACAAAAGGACAGAATATATCACATATTACAGGATCAACAATTTAAATTGGGACTGCAGATCTAAATATTGAGGACCCAGTGCTGCTCCTCCAGAAGGCAATGGTGGAAAGCTCATTCATCTGTATGGAAAATGGATGTGGTTTAGGAAGCACAATTTTAGAAGGAAAAGCAGAATAACTGCACAGATACATTTCTCATCGCTTTCCTGCAACTATTTGCCCTGTTACTGTAAGAGAAAAAACATAAAAGGGACCTTCCTTATTGACTAAACTAGCATAGCATACTTGGGGTCTTGCTTCCCCTTTAACAGTCTGACAGACCACATTCTCTTCTCTTCTATGTACCTGAACCTCTGTCCATGCCAGCCGTCTCTCGGGCTGCTGCAGGAGGGAGAGCCCTCAACGGACAATAAATTGTCTAGTTCCAAAACAAATCACTGATTCTTTCCTCAGCTCGCTCACTCTGCAGCCAACCCCTTCCCACATGCAGAGGTACCAGCTTAGGTGTAGGGGACATAAAAATGAGATGAGCATCACTTCAGTCTGCCCTGGCCACAGACAGAAAATGCCTTGGAGCCCCTGAACAGAAGAAGCAGAGTCATTGTGTGATGTCCCTGTGCTGAGAAGTTGTCCTGTCTAGGTTCTGCCTACCATTCTTCCTTTGCTATAAACCACTGGGTAAACCACCTTAGGCAAAATGGAGAAAGGCCAAGACAGTCAATCTGCACGAGTACAACATAAAACATAAAAATAAATTTTTAAAAGGAAAGAACTGGGTAGCTGGCTATAAATACATCACAGAGTTCTGGTGACACCATAAAGTACTGGAACTTCACTCTACCTTGCTTTATTAGGTGGCGGTGGATGTATTTACTGCCCTGTAATTCACAGGTGACTCATTCATTTAGCAGCACCACTGCAGGAAGAGGGCAAATTTCAATTGCAGTTTCCCTCTTGGATGGCAAGGAGAAGTTTATAGTCAGAAGTGAGGTTTCAACAATACTATTCCCACCAGATTTACTTCAAAGAGACACTATTATTTTGCTATGAGTTTAGTTCCTCTGAGTAAACATAAAGTCTTTCTAAATGTTCTTGCATCTTCAGAACTGAGATGGGTGCCTTACAGGATAATGATTCCCATCATAAGTTGCTTCCTACAGATACTAGAAAAGTAGTCTTATTTCTCACATAGCTGTTTATTTTACTACAAGAGCAGAGGGCCACCATATTCTGCAGAAATGAGAACTAATAAAGCAATTACTCCCAAGTTCTAGAATCCCAGAAGGAAAGCCAGTTGGCTTGAAGCCCAGGAAAGTTTTTACTCCACCTTATTTGTGTCAGTAAGTACAACTCTCTCTATATTTCCTATTAAATCTTAGCTGTTAATGACTTTGCTGCACTCAGAAGTGAAAAAGTCAGCTCTGTTCTAAATCACAGATCTCACAGAGGATCCAAAAGGGAATCTCCATTAGCTTTTAGCAATACAGGGTGACTGCCAGAGAGATGATAGCTCTGGCTCCCCCCAGTAAAGGCTAACAAGGTACAGCATTAGCCAGTGCATTGCTATATAATAATGTTAAGAAAAAAAGGTCAATTAGAACAGCCTGTCACTGAAAACCTTTCCCCAGAGTGAACTGTTTCTCTCAAGATTCTAAACAGTCCTATTCTATTTTTTTTAAACGTACTTTTCCGAGAACAAGGAGGGCAAGAACAGGTTCTGCTTATGACCTTAAAGAAAAGGTGTAAGTAAAATAAAATAAAGCAGAGGAGACTGCAAACTGCAGAGAGCTTAGGACAGGCATATATACACCTTTGTCTTTAGCAAGCTACCTCAAATACTGCTGAGGATAACAGTGACCAAAATGCTGGTAGTTCCTCAACACTGCCAGCAGAATTGACTGCTCTGAAACTAGTCCCTGGTGTATCACTGTCCTTGTCATCACCACCTCTCTGAAGGCAGCCTCCTGAGGCAGGTAAGACCCAGTAGCACCGAAGAATTATCAGTGTCCACTCATCCATATGGAAAGAGAAGAGTTGCTCCAGGACTGAGCCGAAGACCACACACACAGCTGCTGCTATGCAGTACTTTCTCTGCATATAACCAACTGCAGTCTCTGTAATTCTCAGTTTTGTTCTATATCTTTGAAAAAAAAGAGCAATCTATTCTGGGGGCTTCTGTGCTCTCCTTTAGCATCCAGTAGGTCCAGTTACCTAGAAAAGTTGAGGCATATGCCTGACGTTATCAGTGACACAGGACAGGTCTAATCCTCTTTTCAGCTCAGCTCCTAGGGACTAAAGTTTGCCACAAGCAACTAGTACAGAAGATTTGAAGCCTAGTTTTGTTCTCATTTATGTCAGAGTGAGTGGATTCAACAGAGCCAGTGGACTGACATCAGTGAAGGGAGATCTGACCCTTGATGTTCATTTGTGAGAAGAGAAATGCAAGCTGATTACAACCAGTTAGCCTGGGCTAGCAGTAATTTAGCTAAAAGGAACAGTAATCACTGGGAATTTTGACTGAAGATGAGGGACACCAATTCAGTTCTGTCAAGCCTCCAATTTAAGGGACAAATTTTGCAAAGCTTAGACTTTTATTTTCAGAGGTTTCACACCTACGTCCTGTGTCAGTGGAAACCAGCAAGAACAAGTGTGTGCATGGGGACACAAATACTCAATACATCTAGTTTTGGTAAGCATTAATCAGTTATAATTGGGTAAGAGACAACATCAGAATTTGCTAATGCAAACTAACAATAACATGTTAGAATTTGCCTTGTTTACTACGTAATGTATAAAGGACAATCCAGTGTACTCGGCACTGTGTAAACGAACAGACACAGAGTCACTTCCCTGGAGAGCTTACAGACTTGCTGAAAAGGCATGAGCCAACTTATGTTGGACCAGCTTTATGAGCAAACAGCACCTTTTCTGGCTTCAGTCTACTAGTCTGTGAACATAAGAGAATGCAAAGGCTTAGATTCTAGCAACAGTAGCTTCACACCGGAACAACTAGTGCAACTGCTTTCAGTTCTGAGCTTGTAAGACTCCTTTCAATCTCCACTGAATGTACTGGCAAAGTGCTTCTGGCTGCCTGGGCAGGACACCATCAAGCATCCTTTCTCCTAAAGCTGCCTCAGAAATTAAGAGAAGATCCTTTTCACAGTCTGGATCCTCTACCGGATCAGTAATTATGACAGGCAGACTGTCATCTCACAGGAGAAAACTTATCCTGTGCAGCTACAGAGCTCTTTCCTCCAGGAAGGCTGGAACTGCACCTATCCCTTTTACTCTCAGTAGAAGCTGGGCTCAATGGCAGCTGTTCAGATCTTCTCAGGCAGAGAAAGAGAACCTGCTTCTGGTTCTTTTATCATTTCAGGCAACCTGACTTTTTATCAAAGGTTTGTACAGGCTCAGAAGGGTTACAGAAACCAGACGACTGGCCAGGTTTGAAGAAATCAGGGTTGCCCACTGCTCAACCTTAGACAGTTATTCGACCACCAATGACTGAAAGGAGCACAATGGTTTAATTCTCTGACATTTCTGCCGCAGAATTCACACTTCAGTATCTCTGCTACCTATGTTTCAGTAAGGATATCAGAATAAAATGGTATTGACCTATAGCATGCGCTGAGAGTTGATTTCCATCATTCATAACAGCCCCCTTACAGTAGATGACTTTCTAACCAACTCTGCAATTAGCCTGACTTTACGTTGAGCCAAATTCATCACTAATGTAACTCCTAGAAACTGATACTATGAGTGCAAGTAGCTACTGTATTTATGGAAACAAAAATATATGTGTACCTTGCTCTCCCTGTGGTTGGAATCGGTGCTGGCAAGTCTAAGCTGAAGGCAAACAGTCTGTTCCCAGCCTAGGATAACATGCTGCTGCAATCCCTTGCCTTTAGTGACTCTCAGAGCAGCAAGAGGTTAGACACGTCAGCAGATCAGAGAGGAGGACGTGTGACCTGCTGTCATCTTGAATGTATGTATTCTGTAGATCTAGATTTAGATCTCCAAGGTCTGTCAGTCTTACACACTAGTACTAAATATCTGCACTGCAGAACTAACATTTAAGTTATGAATTCTTAGTGTGGAAGAAAAGAGCTGGGAAATTATTTTTTAGAAGCTCTGAGTTCTAAAACCTAAATAGTACTTGATAGACTGAAGTAGAAAGAGACAGGGAATAGACAGAGTTAAAATATCTGCTGCGATAAATAGGGAATTATTTTAATTTTACCCATGAGAGTAGAAAGAAGACTTTTATTTTCCTTTTGCGCTCAAAGAAATCTTGTCTGACACAGAAAGAGAAAGCTGGAAAAACTGTTTTGCTCCTTTAACTGGCTTCTGTGCTAATGAGAAGCGAGCTCTCTAATAGACGCCGTGCACAGGCTCCCCTCTGCTGCTCTTCTCTCTTCCACCTATCATCTTGCTTGGCTTTTGCTGGTAATCACCTGTTCATCTCACAGCAATAAATGCCAGGTGACTGGTGTTTGCTGTAGTCTACCAAACACCAAAAAAAAAAAAAGAATTAAAAGCAAAGCAAAGAAAGATGTAGGGGGAAAATCTTTCAATGACACAAGTGTCTCACTGCCAGCCAGACAAAGAGTGAAGCATTTCCTGCGGCCAAGCCTGCCCAGGTGGGAGCTGCTGGTAGGTGTAATTTCCTAAGATGTATACCTTGTCAATGTGCAGAAGATGAAGAGAAAAAGAAGGTCAGAGCAGCCAAAGCTGACAAATTGGAAGGACAAAAGAAGTCAATGTGGGGAACAATTGTTCTGCTTTTAACCCTGAAAGAGCCCACACTGTCTGTGGCAAACCAGCCTACTAGCTAGGGCATAATAAACCATAAGACCATTAGATGGCCTTCTTCTCACCCAAAGAAAACAACCATTTTTACTGTTGGTGCCTGGGCTTTACAACCTGCACAGGGTGGTACACAGTATGCAGTCCAGTTCCTCTTAACCATAATAGAAATGAATTTTTTCACTCCAAGTAACTAGGCTGATAATAGACAAGACAGCCAGGAACTTCAAGAGAGTACCTATTCTGTAATCTCTGCTCCAGGGAACGATAAACTTTACCTACAACATTCTTGATGATGTCATAACTTGCAATGAGGAAGAATCAGTGTCCCTGGAAGCAATATATACCAGTGCTCAACTTTACCAATAATTTTTTTGTCCTTTTCACAAATCTGCTGTAGTCAAGTAAGTGGCTTGTGACGCCTATATGCATTAATCAGGATATAATTAATATTGGCTTTCCTTGTGTCCAGATATAAATCTACTGAAGTATTGTATCAAACAGCAGTATATTGCAACACTGCGATGGTATACGAAAGTATGTGAGCAACATGACCACCAACCAGGCAAAAAAGACCTGGTTGGTAGCTCATAGGTGGCATTTAAGTAACAAAGTTGCAACAAAGGGTCAGATAAGCATAAGAGATGTAAACAGGAAACACAAGAAGCGTGACTGGGAAAAAAAAAAGAGCAAGAGAAGCAGCACTGTTAGCAGCTGAAGATCCCATTTTGGGAGAGTGAAAGTAGCATTAAAATAACAGTTATGAAAAGGGAAATTGGATGCAGAAGATGACAACCCAGCATCACTTCCTACTTCTCTCATCCTTCTCTTCTTCTCCCCTCTCTCTTTCTGCAGCTAAGACTGCCAAGAACAGTAGCTGTCTGTGCTAACGATAAAGAATCAGCTCTATGGTACTGCATAGTCACAGTTAATTTAGGTGAAAGACCAACAAGTTTTGTATAAAGTAGTAGTTAATGACAAAGACTGAGAATTAATCATTAACATAAAGTGTGCTGCTAATTAATGAGTTCAGTAAACTTTTGTTTTTAAGTTTAAAACTGACTTGATTTATCATTTTTCTAAACATTTCCTTCCTATCAATCTGTAATTCCCTAACATACACATACATACACATGCACATGCGTACACACTTTCAGTTGCAATATTGTGGTCTGTTATTTCTGGCCCTTTCATAGAAAAAAGATTATTACCTTCCTCTATACAGACATTTTTTACATATTTGAAGACTTCGGTAATGTCCCTCCTCCCTAGACAAGGACATTTGCTTTATCGTTCCTTAGAGATCCATGTGTTTTAGACTGTGCGCATTATTGATGGTTTCCTACAGACTTTTTCCAAATACCTACTTTTTCCAAATACCTATTCTTGAAGTGCAGTGCCCCAGACTGGCTGCAGTCCTCCAGATGAAGTCTTATGAGCATTGCATACAGCACAATTATTTCATGTATCTCATTGATGATACTACTGTTTATACTACTTGTAAGATGTTTGTCCCTCTTGCATAGGATGGCTTATATTCACACTGTGCTAGCTACTTTCAGTTTTATATTCTATAATAGGAAAAATATGGCTAAGCCCTGGTCCACAGGTTCCTAGGCCTTTTTCACTGAGATTTTTAATAGATTTTGAAACTTTCAGAAAACGCAGTTTTGGTCACTGTAGCATTACACTGGGATGGGTAGTAGTACAGCATCAACTACCTGTTCCCTGCTGATATATTTAATAGTACTGAGGAGAGGCCCTGGCTTTAAGGCGTGCAACACACCCACACGAACAAATCAAACAGATGATAGAAGCAAAATACACTCCAGGTCCATTCGCAGCAACTGATCAGAGGACTTACTGTCATACTTAGGCTCCAGCAGAGAAGCTCAACAAAAGCACAACAGTGAGAATAAATGTAAAGAGCATGAACTGCTTTAAAAATGCACCTCTCCTTGTGAAGCACTTCGCTCTCCTACCATTCCCCAGGGTCTGAAACTCCACTCCACCCGCACAAGCTCCTCCACCACTGCAGGTCTCCTGAGACACCAGCAGTTTCCTTGCCTTGTCAAAATATCCAATCCTGCCTGTGATTCAAAGTGTGTTTGTGCTAGTCATGTGGATACAAAAAGCCTGCTTTCTCAAACTGAACACTTCTCTTTACCCAGCACCCTTGTCTCTGAGCAAAATGGGAGGGAATTGGTGTAGGGAGAGTTACCAAGCAGCAGTACCCACCCCTGGAGCTGCAAAGGCTAACACTAGGGCAAGTGCAGACATCCCGAGTACATGGGCTTTAAGCACCAGGCAGCTGTGAAAATCGGGAAGTCAAAACAAAGAAGGCGAAGGAGCAACACATTCCCTCAATGATGGGCTGTATACAACAGATAAGGTGTAAACTGCTCCCAACACAAATTTGCTATTTATTGGACAGGATGGACAAAACCTCCAGCTACTCTTTGTAAAGTGTCAAGGGAAAAGCTAACAATAGGAATGCAGGGATTATATTTTGAAGTAGTCAGATACATACAAACACATGTGCATGCACTTATATCTCTGCTTCTCTCTCTCTCTTCTGTAGCATCTTTATCTCTTCGTCAGACTATCAGCCAGAGGCAACTACAGAAGAAACCAGAAAAGCAGAAAACCTGTATGTATAACCCATAGAGAGAGCTTACTTGAACAATCACACTTTTCCTTCCTTCTGGACTTCTGGTTGGTCATACAAAAGCCACCTGCACTCTGGACCAATTTATCCCTTAAGTTATCCCTTAAGTTATAATTAAGTTGGCATAGATGCCACGTTTCACCCACCTCCCCTTTTTATCAGTCACCAAAAGTGAGCACTCGGGATGGCAACACACAGTCTGTCATTGACTCCTCCAGGGTACTGGCAGAAGTGTGGTGGGTACTGTGAGGATGAAAGAAAACTGAGTGGTCTTCAGAATGACTAACTCTGAATAATTTTGTTGCTGTCTTCACCTCTCCATTCTGATCTCCTCCTGCACAGAAATCAGAAGGTAGTTATACTGTGACAGCCTAAGCTACCAAAAATCCCCAAAGGAGAAAGAAAGCAGTATGTGATCAACAAAATAAACAGATATGCAGATGCTCTGTATAACACCTTCTCTTGTACCGACGTGCTTTTTACCCACTACCAGCCTCTACACTAGATGTAATCCTCAGAAATGTAGCAGAAGGCAGATAGAAAGAGGGCATCTGATATTTCTGGCTATGCGAAAACATGTTGTTCTACAAACAGCAAAACTACAGAAATAAATGAGTAGGAAACAAGGCTTCATGTTTCTCCTTTGTCATTCCCCCCATTCAGCATAATAACTTCACCATATCACTCTCAGTTCCACCACAGCCTCCACCCCCTGCCGTGTTCTCTCACACTCCTTCCTCTGATGTGTTCAGGTTTTTGTCATATTTCTTTACCGTCATGTAACACCTTTCAATTTCCTTCCCTCCTCATGTCTTGCTTTGGCTGAGGAAGAGGCAGCCTGTGTTGTGGCAGGTTCAGACCTGCAAGCATACCAGTTGGTGGACCAGTATTTATGCCTTACCAGGGACAAGGAACAAGTTCTGTAGGAATTCAGTATTTTGGGGGCTTCAACACTCCTCTCAAATGTGGTGGTTGCCAGCCAGGCAACCAAAGGGGTGATGGCCAGACAGAGTGATTGCAGAAGCATCATTTCCTTAGAAAATCAGATTAAAATAACACTACACTTCCACACTAGAACAGTATGGCCTCAAGTGCTGTGACACTTGAAGCTGCAGGATGTCAACTTCTCACTATGGGCTGTATTACTAGAAACCTTTTGTAAAAGGAGTATCAGAGCCAAAGACTATGGTATGAGAGACGGATAATTCAGCGCCTGTGATTTGTACTACATATATAAGGTAGAAAAACATGTTTCAGTTAAAGGACAACATAAATAGCAGCACCAAAAGGAAGCCTTTAAAAGTCAGTAATTCTGTGCCAGTTTCATCAAGCGTTACTATCCACTGGGAATCAGAGATTTCATTTAGCACTGGCAACAGGACCTAGACTGTCTAGAACACAAAAGCAAGGAGACTGCTTCGCAAGGAGACTGCTTCTCTTCCCAACACACCAGCATCACTTTGGTGTCAGAGCCAATCACTTAACAGAAATTGCATGGGAAAGAGCAATTAATTATCTAATGCAAGGTGACAGAAGAATATTACACAAAAGTAAATTTCAAAACTAGTATGACAGCATGTTTCCAACATCTGCTGGGGAAATAGGTGGCAACTGAGGGGAGTCCCCAAACCACCCGGTTATTTGTGGGTTCTGTGAGACACTCTGAACTGTCTGGAGAAGTACTGCTTAACTTTAAGGAACTTATTAACAAAACTTTTGTCTAAAGAAGTACGTCCCTGAAAAGCTTCCTCTTTCAACAGAAGACGGTCTAATAATTTTGGTTTGCTTTTTTCCCCAGTGAGCTGTATTGCAACAAACTGCTCTAATTATTGGGTTTTCTTAGGTCACTAGTTACAGGCTGAAAATAATACGTACCCAGATATTTATATAAAACTTATCATAGCTTAGTTTATATGAGTCCTGGCAAAAAAATTTAAAGGGTTAAAATCAGGCTAGACAAAGCACTGAAACTACCCCAGGCAACAATCCCACACTGTCCAAGTAGGACAGTTGACATTTTGCACGTATTTTTACCACCATCCATCTTCATTTTTCTCCCTTTCTATCTCCCTTTTTTGTAATTGTCCATTCCATCCTGCTCAGGAACACACACAGGCTCACCCACTACTCTCATTTCTTCTCTTGCCAAGAAGAGCATTCTGCATGGGATTCAGTCATTTGTTGTCCACAGAACTTCTGGTGTGTGTCTCTCTAAATAGTTGACATCTGGAGAAGCTACATGCTACTTATACTCTCCTTAGCATGATCAGATGCTGCTAAGGAACGTGAACAAAATGCCTCATTTTTAAAATATCTTCTGTTTCACCCTCTACTACTTTCTAACAGTGTTTTGTGGAGTTCCACAGTCCACTACATATAGTGATCAGCTTTCAAAGTCATTGGGATGCAAAAAGACAGATCTAAAAGTATACACTGATAATAATTACTTCTGCTGTCGACCACTCACTTCTATATGTTTGTTAGGGAGAATGTATCACTCTGCAACCCTGCTGCAGAGATAGGAACACAACCCAGGTACCTATGGTGGAATTCAAGTTCTTTAAACACTAGACCATTTCCTTCCACTTCATTATTCAACAGACAGCTTAATATTTGTAGTGACTAAAACAGAGGTTTCACAGACTACAGACTTTATAACTATACAAATGTGTTTCATTTACTGAATTTTTTCTGCCTCACAAACAAATCAGGAATCCATAATAAGATGACCCTGTAATTAAAGACTGAAAGGAATGCAGAAAGAGGAAGATGTTACTTTTGCTCCAGCATACCTCAATTTTGAATGCTCAATTTTGCAACAAAACCCCACATCACTCAGAGCAGGGTTGTTGGTGGCTTTTTTAATGTTCTCTCTGTCGCATATCTATCTATTCATGTGCATGTACAATCCTTACTTCGATGGAGAATACCCTAATTTAAAAACACATCTAGGACATTCATGCCTCAAGTCACCCAGGCAAAAAAAAAATACAAACAGCCAGTAAAGTGCCGGGTAGCACGAATGCACCTAAATTGATTAAATTGCTGTTGCTAGAACACACACACAGCAATCTCTTTCCCTTTTCTTTTATTCAAGGTACCCTGTCATTCTTCTCCAGTCCTTTCCAAAGTGCTTTAGTTAGCAACTTGAGAAAATTAAGTTGACTCACCAGTATTAATAGGTCTCTCTAATTCAATAGCACATGTTCAGAGAATGCCACTTGCCTTCTCTTTAAGTGAAAGATACTGAAACTTGGCCAACACTTTGCCCAGCTGTTTCAAAAGCTAAAATTAGACACACCTGTTTTAACAGTTGTTTCAGCAGCTGGACACTGAGATGTGGATCAATAAGATTTACTCACAGGTTTCTCCCCTCAGAGCCAATAGTGCAACTGCAGTTGCTCATCCCATGTTTACAGGAATTTGTGTCGCAGGGGATAGTGCAAATGAATCAAAAGAGGTCAGGGTGCTCCTCTTTCCCATTGCTGGACCTTGTTACAGTGCAAGAAAAGATGTCTATTCAGTGGATTACACGATTGTATGGTTGGACTCGATGATCTAGAGGTCTTTTTCCAACCAGATGATTCTGTGATTCTATGATTCAAGATATGCTGGTCTTGATCCAGTAGCATACGGGACGAGATCTTGAACCATATATAAACAAATATAGTGATAAGCTGCAGGTATCATAAAACTCCAGGTCTGTGAGATCTCTATCCTTCTATGCAATGTAATGAGTTTTCAATGGTGATAGCTAAAGCCAGCAAACAAATCCTGCCAACTTTTCCATTACTGATCTTGCAGTAATCCAGCTAATATGCAAAACCCACTTCCCCAGCATCAAAAGCGCAACTGTGCCACCAGTTGTTTTAATGTTCAGTGTGCAACTCCACTGCAGAAACCTATGGCATGCTGGAAATGGAGAACACTGACACGTTATAAAAGAACTGATTGTAAACTAAAGGACAAAATAAATTAAATCTTATTGAAATTACACTTCAAGCATGAGCTGGAGCTGTTTCCAAGCATCTATATCTGACTGACCTGCTTGAGAATCCCAATGCCTTGTCCTAAAAGCAAAACACAATTTCCTAAAGTTTCTGTATTTCATAATCTGTTTGCCTTTTTCCCTGAGGCAAAATCAGTTTATAAAGTGCTATCCAGAACCACTTATTCCCCACCCAGTGGCAACCCCTCTGGTGTAACTGTAGGACCAAGTGGTAAACAAGATTAGTGAGATAATCCATGTCACAAAGAAGTGTGCGAAAACATGAACTCCATGAATTTCTGTTGCAACTAAGAAAAAGACACAAGACAATTCTGAAAGTTACAGCTGGTCCTGTAGTCCTAGATTTCCCATGCAACCAGAAACCATAAATTTGTAGACATGGATGCACTCAGGTATGTAAAAGGAAACATCTCCTAGAGCACATATTCATCTGTACAGACCCTTGGGATGTGCACCTGTGTGTTTTCAAGTTAAAGACACGTACACTTTCATCCATATGAACCCAGAGAGGTAGCATGCGTATTTATGGAGATTATTGGTTACGTACAAAAATGTATGCAAGCACACAACCATGCCTGCATAGCACTACAGCTGAGGTGTGAATGCCTCAAAGCACACTGTACATCATCAGATACCCATCAAACACACTTCAGATTTTCCCTTTCAAACAAAAAAGGGGCAAAAGGGAGAGAGACTACTTGGTCGTCAAACCTAGTAATAAATGCTTGTCAAGAGCATTTCTGATGGGAACCAAAGGTGCTTGGAGAAGTGGGGCCATGATGGTCAAACTGCTCCAGTTGAACTCAAGAGCACTGAAGACAGAGAGAAATCGTGATACAAAGACTTTTCCCTTTTGTCTTTCAGGGAAATAATAAGTCCTTTGGAGTGATTACTCTGTTACACCTGCTGGCCCTGCTCTCAAGTCTGTATTTGACAGGAGATGCTCCTGTCTTCCCTTAGATTAAATGTCCCCAGTCAAAAAGGATCAGAGACTGGCACAATAATTATTTTCCTCATTAGAAAGCAAAACCCTGGACCTGACTGAATATGACTCCTCTGTCAAGGACCTTTGTGGGCTTGTACTCAGCCAACATCAACGGGCGCACCACTTCATGTGAACAAAACAAAGAAACATGTCAAGTAATCCTTTTTTTCTTTTCAGCCTGCTGAGTGAGGTGGGAAGGTGCCAAATTCCTTTTTAATTTGTATAAATGCATCTAAATGTCACGGAAGAGCGTTGTTAAGTCAAAAGCTTTCCAAATGCTTTTCTTTCCCATATCTAAAATGTATTGCTCTTTTTTTTTTTTTTTTAATTAGAGAAGGCATATTCTCTCAAATCACTGCCCTTCACCATTCCTGGGGCCAGCTGATTGTAGTGATCCCCAGCAAAGCTCTCAGTGTTCTCCTGCAGCAACATTGACCATACTGCAGGGTACAGCTTTTTCCAGGGGAGCCAGGAGGAAGGATAAACACATGAGTAAAGACAAGGCTGAAAACTTCTCCAGCTAGGTAATTTAAAAAAAATGCATTTGAAGCATATTCATTGCTTTCGTTCTTTTCTATCAGTGTGAACTAGAAGATAGTCACTAATCCTCAAGAGCTATGAACCCAGAGACTGGAGCATCACCACAGAAAATGCAGTGCTAAGGCCTTTGGAAAGCACCAGCCCAGCTGCAGACAGTACAGCTAGGCCAGCTTAATTTAAAAATGGGTGAGTGGGAACAGCTCAAGCTTCCACATTGGTGCTCGTAAAAATGGCAGTTGTGGTAAATCATTATGGGAGCTGTGTGATAGCTAATGAGGGCAGACAGCCCTGGCTAGACTACAAACTGGAGAATTAGGGCAAACTGCAGAGTCTGAGAAAAGCTCCTTTCCTTTTAGAGCAACCAACCATAGTCCTTTCATCATCCCTAAAGGGCACTCCTATCTCCTTGGTCTCACTCATTCCTTACGTTTCTCACTTCAGGAAAAAAAAACCCAAAACCATAGATTGCATTTTTGATTTTACCAGAAAGATGTCAGAAGAAGAATCCCATTTTGTTCTGCAGTCAAGTATAGGGCTTAAAGAAATTATCACATTCTGTGGTGCTTTCAACAAAATAATGGCAAAATGGCGTTACTATGCAGCACAGGAGCTGACCTCTGTTAATGCATTACAATATCTTGTATCACTGTCAAGTGAAATGTGTGGTCCCAAAACAGGATGGCATTTACCCAGACAAAACCTATTCTTCAAGTCATCGTATAATCTATGAGAACACAGTCTGCCATGTAAGCTGCAATTTAACCCATAAGAGCAGAGTCAGCCACCGAATTAGGAGAGATGGCATCACAGAAGGGGAACCTTGTGTTCACTGCAGAGAAACCCTTAGGAAGCAACTCCTGCACCTTATTCCACTACTCCACTCTTGGGCCCCTTTCAACACCCAACTCAAGCGAGACCTTCTACACTGGAAAAACGGAAGTCTCACAAAGGTCATTTCCCTTTTTCGATATCTGCCACAGTTTCCCCATTCCCAAGCAGAAATTTGGCCCTTTCCATTCCAGATTTGGGCTAGTTAAACTACCTGCCTCTGAAGTCCAAATCTGGGATCTGGCCTCTCCAGTGCAAAAAGAGTGACTTTTTAATTTATTTATTTTTTTTAAACATAGCAACATTTGTTTTATTTGCCTTTCCCTTTTTCATTTGAGGAAGGGAAGAGGGAAACTGGAGGTGTGTTTTCATGCCTTCACCTATAATAGCTACAAAATTTCTTTTCAGAAAAATTAAATGAGCAGACATAATGACACACCATGTGCCTGCAGGAGTTCAGACACCAGTGGTCTCAAAATTAAATACACACCAGCAATAAAAAGACATCTCACATTTAAAAACCAACCAGAATTCTTGATCACTGAACACTTCCAAATCTCTTTTCTGCAGAAGCTCATCCAGGTGTTTACTAGGCAGATGTAACAGAATGCTACTTCACTGGAGCAGTGTTTAACTGCTGTGATCATTTAAATACACATTTATTTGCTGTTGGAGTGAGAAAATGAAACACTAAAGTAGAATTGTTTTGGGGCCCCACTGCTAATTATGAGACTTCTCATGTAGGCAAAACTTGGGTAGGCAGCAGTTCTCTCCTTTGCCCTGCTTTAGCTTTCCTAAAATTAATCTTCCCTGGGAAATCTGACTTATTTCCTCTGTCTCCTCTTTCCTGTGACCACTTGCCTCTTTCCCTTTATTTTTTTCTTCTTTGTCTCCCTGTTTCATGGGCTACAATGACACGAAGGGCAAGGGCAGCACACACATAACCCCATCTCTTTACCTTGTTGCTTCCAGTGTTTCTCAGTCCCAGGGAATAGTCCCTTTTCACTATTCCTGGCTAGCATCTTATTCGCTTAAGGATGACCTATGCAGCCATGTTACCCCTCTTCTTCTGCAATACCACAGTCTGCTGATCAGCCCGAGTAGTTTTAAACACGGTTATGCTTTCTCTCATGCCCTCTTGCAAGCTTGGTGCTCTGCCAGGCAGCTGCAGAATGGATGCACTGAATGCTGACTATTCCCTGCACAGCAGGCTGACAGGAGCTTCAAGGTGGAGGCATATCCAAGCTTCTGGAGCTAAAGCCTGGGGAAAAAAGTGAGCTTTCCTGTTGCCTTGAAAATGATGGATGTACACAGAGGCTTTGCACAGTCTACTGCCGTGTGATCCCCCATGCTGTCTGCTGGAATCCTGCACACAATATAAATTGCCACGCAAAGAAACAGGCTAAATAGTAGCGACCTGAACATTACCTAGAAGAAGTGGTGATGTAAAAGATAATGTAACTGCACTGTACAAGACCAACCTTTGCTTGTAGGGTGAGTTTGTATGTAAAGTCTACATATTTATTTATTACATTCATGGCTGGCACATTCAAGGGGATGGCAGGAGAGAACCTGGCTTATTCCTTTTGGATAGGATTAAAAGCTTTTACATTGGTTCATTTCTCCTACAGATCTCAAAACCAGCAGGTTCCAGTCTAGCTGAATATGGTGGCAACAGTCCTTCTTTAAGTACTTCTGCTCTAAAAGGAACTCAGTAATATTACACATATTTTCTCACCTTCTAGGAGTTAAGCAGATCAAATACGCTTGACCATCTGACAAGATGGAAGTGTTAGGTTTTTTTCTAACTGTCAAGGGCTAGACCTGAGAGAAAAGTTGAGGCCATATCCAGCGGGAAAGACTACACAACACAAACTATGTAGTTTAACCTCAGCAGCCCTCTTGGAAAAGCAGCTATAAGAACCTCTGGCCAATATGATCCCAGCAGCTCACATGTAATTCACCTCCATCATGTCCTCAAGCAAGGGGTATGCATTTACAGTAAGTCACATACTAAATACAATCTGTAGCCTGCTAGCAATGAGAAAGCACACTGGTAGAAAAGGCTAAGAATCAGCACATTTCTTTTGTGTCAGTTGTGCCACACATTCAGGTAAACCTCTGCTTTTCCTGAGGAAATGGCCTGACAAAATTATACAACTATCTCATTTTTTGTATGCTTTCTAATTTGGCTTAGTAACAAATTTAATTGTAGTCACAAATACTTGTATAAACAAATACTTGCTTATAGTGAGATAAGTTTTAAAAAGTTTTGTAAATCCCTCATCAGTTACAAAAAAAACCCTAGGGTTTGCTGGTTAATAATTTATGCCAGATTCATGCAGAGTACCCAACTATGTAGTGGTAGCACAAAGAGACCTCAGAGTCTCCTGTTGCAAAGCCACCACCTTGTAGGCTGCAGAAGACCTGATCTCCCTAAACTAAGTGCCCTATGAAAACTCCAGCATGCTCTGATCTGCTCTGGGTCTATTCAGTACAGCAGCAGAACACTCAGGGATTTTTTATAATGAATGCATAACCCTGAGAAGACAGGAAAATACTGTTTCAAAATCTGCAACTCCACAAATAATTCGCGTACTACACAGGAATAGTTTATATTTGTACAATGCATTGTATCAAACTATTCCAAAAGAATTCAGTGCCACAGTGCACATAAAAAGGCAAGTATCAATTACCTCCAAAAATTTATGGAGAGCAGAGCTGAGGCAGGGAGAGACAGAGCTGACCGTTGACATGGAGCAGTCTCTGCCCCAGGCCCCAGCCATTAGACCAGATTCTCTCCCATCCTAGCAACAGAGACCACTATTAACATTGTTCATTTCTAGACATAAATTCCTCCACTAATACAGCATAAAAGCAGTCCCTGTTTTTTATGCGTGTATGCGTTGATTTAGCCTCTAATTACACGATCACACACTACTCTCTTGGACATGACCTTTCCTTCATTCAGCACACAGGAAGAATAATGCCTGTTGAAGGTGTTGTTACTTGATACTATGTTTTATCTTCAGTGCTCCATTTGTGGCCCCTTCTCATACATGCCATGCTAATCCTGCTCTGAAGAGTAATTTATTTCCACCTGGGCTCTTCTGTGGTGCCACTCAGCAGAGCACTGGACTGTTTTGCAAAAACTAATTACTTTGGACAACACCTTGCTGAGGCGATAGGCTCATTTTACAAATGTAGAGCTCAGGAACAGGGGAATTAAGTCAAAATGCCTACTAGTATTGAATGTGCAATTTCAGATTGCAAATTCTGATTACACAGAGCGCTTAGCACTTTGTGGCATCTTAGACATTTGAAGCACATTTAGTGCTGAGTTGATTTCTGTTTTCAGGGCTCAATACCGTTTCCATCCAAGCTATACGATCTCAAGTTGGGGACCAGAACACAAGGAAAACATAATTCAGGGACAGCCTGAGAAAAAAATTGATTTTAGTAACTTACCCAGCATCATACCGTGACAGTTAAATAGAATCAGGCATCCTATGTACGAGGCAGTCATTTTAAGAGCAGATGCCAAATTTATTCTAGAAGCTATTTTTTTCTGTGTGTGGCACGGGGAGAAAGTCATGAGGAGAGGGTGTGGAAATGAGTAAAGATACTAGCAAAGATCACATCATAAAGCCCATACAAAAACGGCACAGGGTTCACTGACCCTAATTTTTAACTGCTTGATTTTGGATTATCCCCAGTCCTTTCAGATTTGTTAAATATGAAACAGTTGTGGAGTTTACATAAATATTTATGTTTAAATAGACATATTTGTAAATCCAGATAAACAAACATATATATACACACATAAAAATGTGTGGCATTCTCTAAAACTTGCTTAAACTTTCAGTAACTTCCTTTTGACTTAAAGAGAAGCATCTCTGTATCCACTAGGACATCTGTTTTACATTTTTTATTGAACAAATCTAGAACTGAAAACCAGATTTCCTTCAAATTCTCCCACCTGCATGATGCATCAAAATGAAAATGCCTGTCAGTAAAAGTAATGTGTTTAATACCATCCCATCCCTAACCATCAATAGAGATTTCTGTATATTGCAGATAATTCTATCACCAAGCCATATTGCTCTGTGATGTGCTTTTATCTCTGCTGTAGGATAATATCAATATTTCAAGCACGAGCAAAAGAATGTTTTATGAGATTGATGTGGGAAAATATAGTGACAAGTACATAAAAAAGGGCAGAGAAAAATGTCAAGTAGTCATCATAAATGCCTTCCATTCCCACCAGAATTTGTCTAGTTTATCCAATTCTAACCAACAAGTTAGGTCCACTGGGACCTGAGTGACTTTGATTACATTTTCAGTGCCGAAGAAAAGAAAGCAAAAGAGAGCACAGATAAAGGAATGAGTTGGCTGTCACCTACATCCCAAAAGTCTAGACATTTACAGGCCAAAAAGTCATATTTTGCTAAACTTTTAAATAAAAAGAAGATATGATTTATAAAAGAAAGAAGTAAAATGGGGAAAAAAAGCATTAAGCCATTTGCCATACTGCACACATGCGTGGTGAGGGTCAGATCATGCAGGGAAAATTTGGCCAGGGAACAACAATTCACAGTGATGTTCCGATCCAGCGGCTCTTTGGGCACTGCTGGAACCTGTGCATGGCAGTGCCCAAACAAGAAGTTATCCATGTATGGCTCTGGCTGGATGAATTCGTCACCTCTTGCCTACCTCTGCAAAGGGCTCAGTTCTGCTGAGGAAAAACTCTCAGTTGCAGATACAATTGCACCAAAATAAAAGGTGCTTTTCTGTAGTACAGCTAAGTGGCTGTCTGTGCCCACACTGGCACAAGATAAAAGCTTGCTTGTTTAAGTTCTGCCTGTAACTCTTTGGGCAAATCCACCAACACAGACCATTTGTCATAATGTCTTTTTTTTTCCTCTGGGGGTTGCAGTTCCTCCCTGTTTGACAACAGAATTGATGACTATTACTTAACCCCTTTCCGCATTAACACTGGCAGCTCTTCAGCTACACTGATGTTTCACTGTAGTTTGGTGTTAGGTACCTCAATATTTGGGTGCTGAACTAGAGAACTCTTACAGAAAACTGAGTTTCAGGAAAAGAGTGATCAGCACCCTCTGCAATCAGTTTTAAAACTCCATTTCAAATCATTAAAATTGAGGTAATCAAAGCCACTAGTTCTGTAAATCTTGACTGTCTTGATTGGAACCAAAAGAAAATCTTGCAGCTCCATCTTTTCTAAAGCACCCTCCAACTCTACTGTCCCCTTATCTCTGACTCAACGTGCTGTCCCTCGGGATATTCAGACAGTTTTCAGACCATCTGGAACACCACTCATTTCAAAGCCAATTTGAATGAAATGCCTAAAAATTTCTTAGAAAATAACTGTCATAATAAGCACTGTACCTTTTATGATGTTACATTATTACCAGCCAATAAATTCATTTGTTTCCCCAAATCCCTTACCAACTTCTTTTAAATACATAAATAAAAGGAAGAATTTCAGCGGATGTTATTTCACAATATGTGGATCTGAGACATTTTAATAAGAAATGCACCTCCAGGCTGAGAGATATGAATTGTACACCGAAGGGAATAGTTTAATACACTGTTTAATGCTATCATCAAAACTGATGATAATATCATGGCTTTTATACATTTTAACATTTCTTTAGAGCTGGAAAAAATAAGAATGAAACCCATATTTTTATATTATCTAAATGTCAGAAGTGATACTGAATGAGCCAGGTGGCACACAGCTCCTACAGCATTCCCTCTTCCTGACCGAAAAAATATTACCTGAACGGAGAGATCCAGGGATATCCTCTGAGAATGATCCTCAGAGAGAATTGCCTGCCTCTCCTGTAGACCCCACCAGGTCATACAGAATGAGCCATACCTACTATGTCCTTACATCATATCATTTTGCTCTTAAGTAAGGTGTGTATTTCCGAAAGCTTTGACACATAGCCAAGGTATGACATGTTGATAACACTATTTGAAACAGAAGCAAGATGGACAGGATATTCCTGTCCACCAGGGCACAACCCATGACCAACAGCAGTCTTAAATACCCTTTGCTGGGCAGGGGGATATGCAAGAGAGCATGGTTTTGGAGAGTCCAGCCATAGTAGCAATCAATCAGTATAAGCTCTATGCAATGACATGGACAGACTTCTTGAAGCATAGGTAGGTAGAGACTCAACAGCACTGTAGCACCATTGAGGATAAAAATACCTCTTTCAGGAGAAGGAAGATGTTCCTTTCTTAGCTACAGACTTGCCAGAAAAAAAAATCCCAACTATATAGCTGAAGATCATACAGAAATTCTTCTTTTGGGAATGCATCCTTAACTTTTTGTACAAAAAGGTAGTGGAGGCCAGCAACATGAAGGCAGCATCCCCTTCAACTGGCAACAGCCCACTGCAAGCCAACCAAGCTTTGATTCCTCTCCCATTCCCAAAAAGTAGGAGGGGAAGAGTGGTATTTTCTAGAAGCGGTATTTTCTAGGATACCCCTGCGAGGAGATGCCTCTGCACAAGCCCAGGACTGCAATACTAACAAGTTTTTCAATCTCATAATTTCGAGGATGGGAAGATTGTTAGGGCCCACGTGGGGATTTCCAGGAAAGAACAGAGGACTTAACTCTGAGGCACTGGCTATAAAACAGGAGACCGAAGAAGTGATGTTGCACTGGTTTTAATTAGTCCAAAATGTAAGCCTTATTCTTGTGTTCTCAGAACCCCACCAGGCTTCTGATATAGAACCTACTATGTTCACACAGCACATACTTGTTTACTGTATTCCTACGGACTTAGGTTGACCAGGTCAGTTTTAAATGTTTGAAAGGTTTAAAAAGTGCTTTTAAACTTATAAAATGCCATGTCAAAGTAAAGGTGGCCTTTCAGTGTCCTGTTGCAGATCTGTGCTAAATTGTGCAGGCCCTAGCAAAACGAATTAGCTTGTACATAAAAGTTTTCTCTTGCTTTTTTATTCTTCCTATGAACAGGAAGTCCCTAGAGTGCTGTTAACTGCTAACAGTAAAGACTGCTTGCACTTGTCAACAGAAAAATGTTTTACACCTAACAATAAGTATTTTGTCACTTTACAATGTGCATTTGTTCCTAGCTCCATACCCCTTAAGAGGGATGCTGGCACTTTTACACATTCACTGAGGTTCAATGGGGAACACCTGAACCCACCCTGTGCCAGCTATCTGGAGGACAGAGACTTTGCTCATTCCGTGGCACACCCTTATCTTCTTGAGGACGCAGTATTTCCAAATAATCAGGCAACATTTTCCAAATGAGTGTTTGGACATATTGAGCATAGAGGACAACTTTCCTATTACTCTTAGGTTGGGTTCCTGCCAGAACAGCAGTTCCCTTTCTCCTCTCAATCAAGACCTCTGGTTTCCATGGCAGTAGAAAAAATTTAGGCTAAGATGGTATGGGAGAGCACATGTGATAGAAATTTGAAAGAGGGAGCATACACTTGAAATAGATTGTCATGAAGATCAAACACACAGGCCATATGTGGCTACTGACCTAAAGCATGTGTGTTTCCCTTTTCTTTTGCTGCAGAGCATGGTTTCCACATGAGAGAAGTAAAAACAGCAGACAGTTTTTCCAGGCTGGAGCCTTCTCCTTTTCATAGCTTCATCTCCTTTCATTGGTGAAGAGTCCTAACAAAGTGTTTCCATATCAAGATACGTTTAGTGAAAAGGTCAAGAAAGTCTAGCCCAAGGTAATGCCTAATGTTAGCATTTGGATGAAGAAAAAAGAATTTCCAGGATTTTAGACAGCGGAGTTCTTAGAAAGTACTAGTTCTCAGTGCTGAAGTACATGTATGTAAAGGAGCAGAAAGGGAATTACACAAGTAATCAGTTTGAGTTTCTGAGCTGCCCTATCCTCCTCTCAATTCCATTTCCATGCACCTCAGCCCTCCTTCCAGTGCTCCTGTGAATTCTTAGACCTGGCTTCTCCCAGAACTGACCTGCATTTACACACTTACATATTTTTATTTCAATGGAAATATCTTCATGAGCCTTACAGAGATAAGATTGGGGTTTTTTTCCAAAAAAAAAAAAAGCATAGCACATTTTAGATTCAGTTATTCTTTACCTAAAAAATAAATAGCTGGTAAGTTGATATAATCTGGTTTTAACTCAATGTACAAAGACTGTAGACTGTCAGGACTTAAAGGTGCTTCAGGACATTAAGATCTAGGTCTTATAAATACATTTAGTTTCTCATAGCTCTTGATAGTCTTTCTAGCTTTACAAACATAAAAACCAAAGCAAATAACATATCATTATTTCCTAGCTGGGCACAATGAGCACTGCATCAAAGCTTCAAATTTCACAGAGTGAGAGTTGGTTTTTGCTCTGTGGCATTTTGGGGATTTTTGCTTGTGGGTTGTTTGGTTTGGGGATTTTGTTGTTGTTTTCTTTGTTTGTTTTTAAAAAAGTTGATTTTGGTCTTAAAACTGCATGTATAATTAAGCACTACACTTGTGGATTCTCTTTGAGTGCTGACCCAGACAAGCATTGCTCCTCAGCACTGCACGGTTGTGCTGCCATTATGTCACAACTTCTCTTCCATCTGTGGGTTATTCATTGCCTCTCCTCATGCTCGTCTGCTAGCTATTTAGAAATTAAAATTCAGAATCATAGCATTCACCAGCTTCCTTGAAAGAGTGTCTAAATTTGCATAAGAAAATGCTGAAGTTGCACAAACACTCTCTACATTGGGAAAAAAAAATCTCAGAACAGCAGAGTTACTGTGGATATTCAAAGAATTTCCACTTGGGGTTATTCTAGGTATTGCCATTTGATGTGGCCATTTTGGACTTTCAGCTGGCAGGCACAAACTGGCTTACTAAGAATCATTTGCACATAGGATGATAAAGTCCTGGCTGCAATATATTGGAAAAGCAATCACCACCAGTAGGCAGTTTAGCTTCCCGCAGCTTCAGGAAGCCTGTGCATAAGTAAGTGACTGGAGGCTGAAAATCCCTAGGCATCTTATAGCCGTACTCTGTCAGAAGTAAGCCCTAGGGACCAGAACCTCCACCATATTCACATTGCCTCTGGGAAGTCCTAATTTATCCCACTTGAGGAATCAGCTTTTATATGCATAGCCTCCATTATTCTCTTCCTACGATAACCTGAATAAAATGAGAATGATAAAAACTAGAAGTGTACGAAAGCGTGAAAAGGAAGCAAGTGTCTCTCTGTCTTACACCAGTAAGAATCTGAAAAAGGCAGAGCTTAGAACAGCAGCTTCAGATCCACCCCAATACACAGAGCAAAACCGGGGCAAGGAGACCTCCAGAATTCTGACTCTTGATCTGCTTTCTTGTGTCTGTTATGCTTTCTTCCTGACCTTGGGTAAGTTGATAAACATTTTTTTTCTAATTTTCTCTAACTTTGGTATGACTGTACCTCCTGTAGAGGTTGCAGTGCTCAATTGGCCAATATCTCTCAAATACCTTAAGTGCTTTGGATGAAATATGTTGTGGAAGAGAAATAATTGAAGTCAATAGAGCTATGACAAGTGACACTAGCTGAGGATCTTCCTCCTGGTGTTTAATAGGATAAGAGGAAGGCTTCGTTGAAATGACAGGAAGCCAGAGAGGCATTTGGTGGTAATAAGATCATAAATGAGTCAAAGGGGTTCCTATTTGCTGTGGTAATACTCAGCTTACTTCATCTTCCAGGCACTCTATCAGCATCCATTAATTCTCAGACGTCTCCTTAAACGGAGATGTGTAATATGCCCCCCAGATAAGAAAAAACAGGTAGATGGGTGATGTGACGTATCCAACAGAACAAGATGTAAGAAATCAAATGTGAGCCCCTGACTATTCTCAGGGTTCCCTTTCCACTACCCTTTTGCTGCATACACATTTTCTTATCTTTATGTTTAAATGATGAAAGCCCATCTCCTGCTCCCTTTTCTGCAAGCATCCCCTGCCTAATTCCCCCTTAGATACTGCTCAAATGCTCTTCCATAAATTTCTCAGAGCTCACAGAGAGAAGCAATGCTGAGGGGAAAGATGCTGAGCTGAGCAGCTCTCCTTGTCTCAACAGCCTCTCTTCCCAAGCATCGAAACAAAAGTAACAGTATTTGTCCTTGCAAGTATTTTTCATCGTTCACTATCAGTCCCAGATGGCACCTGGCTGCTCTACTGCAACCTCCCCTCTCAGAAGCAGTTGTTATTAGAACATGCCAGGACAGGGTCTGTCACTTCACACTGCCTACTGCTCATTGCAGGAAGAAATTCATGACCTGCTTAAGCCTCTAGGAAAAATTATTGTTACTGCTTCAGCTCTCGAAGCCGCCTGCCGTTAGAGGATGCAAGGCGAAGGTTATGTAAGTGTGTTGGCCGAATCCAGCTGTTTCTAGGGAGCCCAACTGCAGCTGCTCTGCACTGCTTCCACCCCCCTCTGTAATGGGTGCGAGGCCAGGCATTTGGAAGCTCAGTCGGAATGAAAGCCTCAAGGGGAGTCTCCACGGATTAGTTTCTATGTAGCAGGACTACATCTATTTGAATCAGCACCCTGCTTGAAAATACAAAAGTATCATACTGTGTCTGGATGCTGCTCTACTGAAGTGTCCCAGCAGACGAAAGACTTAACACGAACTGGGACAAATTATTCAACTGTTATAACGTTTCAAATCTGCAACAATCCCAGTTTACTTTACAATAAAGACTTTCACTGCTGCTCACAACAAGCATTCTACAGCAAGAGTTGGTGTAATTACTCTTGAATGTTAGAGCTTTTTTTCTTTTAAGTGGTATACCCCAGATTTACACTTATAGTTCAGAAAGCAGAGCTTTTGCTACTTTAGTTCTACTTAAACAATTGCCCAAAATGGGATAAAGGAGAAAATATAAACCACTATCCAATCAAATCTCAGCACATACTTTTGGTTACACCATAATGAGCCATATTTGCATGTTTTATTTCCTGGCTATTTATAGCAGTCTTGGCACAAAAGGAAGCAGGCGTGCTTTTTTTTTCCCCCTTTAAAAACCAAACAAAATTATTTTAATTGCAATAAAAAAATTTTTGTCCAGATAAAATTTGAGGGAATAAGTAAAAAAAATGTGTATGTGTGACTGGGTAATAATTTTTTAATTGTTTTTTAGTTTCTTGCCAGAACAGAAAGGTAAAGAAGGATGCATATTTGTGCTTGCTGACACTTGTGTGCTTTGATGATGACGTAACACTTCAGGTGCATCGCTACTTTATATATTGAAGAGAGACAGTGCATCAGACACAGAAATAGTAAATTTCTTCCTATCCAGATGAGATGGCAACCACAGCCATCAAAATTTCTATGAAAAAATACACTATTATTATTATTCTCTGCTGTGCTCATTGCCCACTAAAATGTAAAGTTCTAGACATTCGATTCAGATGTTAGATTCTTAATACACTGAGTATCATTAGTTATAACAAGTGAACTCCCTGATAAAAGTTGAGCTCAAAGCCAACAGACAGAGATCATCTGGAAGTGACTCTGACACTGATTCCCTCTGTTTCCTTAGGAAAATCTCTTAGTTTTTGTGTTCCTCCACTGGGAGTTATTATAGAGTCAATCACTAACATACATAAATGTGATTTAAGACCATCAGACAGAAGGTCTTAAAGAAAAAGCACTGTCGTCATAGATTTACATTAAATTATCTCAACAAAGTGAATGCTATGCTATCTTTAGTTACAAAGTAGGAAAAAAAGTAGACATGCAGAGTTTCACTATCTGATAACTAATGCAGTAGGGAGATCTGTGACAAGTAGATGAACAGATTCACCACAGCTAAAACTTCAGAGGCTTTGTGCAAAACTACAGGTGAAAGCAATGACATGTTTCATTTAGAGGCTTTCTCAAAGCTCATCTAATACTGTTTGACTGAAAAAAAAAACCCAGAAGAGAGAGAAGGTAGCAATTACCATTGGGGACACATAAAAGATGACTGCTGTGTGTGCACCAGGCATTGGGGAAAATTACTACTTTGTCTTTAGCACAGAGATGAGATTTTCCCTGCAGCCAAACAGAATCTACACTGTAAATGCAAGTCCAACTATATTAAACAAGAAAAGGTGAGGCATTCAGCTGGATCAGAAACAGAGGCATTTCTGAGCTACTTTGGACACAGAAGTTTTGCTAACGGTCTAGGCTGCACACAGCACCCTACCAGTCATTTAGAAGAGGTGGCAGTGCCATCTCTGGTTTGAGAGGTCCAGCAAGTTAGTGATGGGAATTACCCAGGATGACAATGGAAAGCTGAATGGTTATGAGCACAAGGGAGGTACTCTCAGTTGGTTCTTGGAGCTTTTGATGTATTCAGATGAAGGATAGCCCTGTGTGACCAAATGGAGAGAGTGTACATTCCAGTTTCAGAATAGAGGCCAGGATTTTCCTTTCTCTTGGCAGCACTTGAGCACTTGAGCTGGAATAGTCTGTGATCCAGTGGGTATACCCCACACAAACTGATGGCTTATTGGGTATGTGAGCTTTTCACACTTATGCCTGGATTTTGCTATATTACTGCTGGCTTGGAGGGAAAGACCTTGACAGCCAAAAAAATAAGAAAAAAAAATTTAAAAAATGCAGCACAGAAGCCCAAGGGAAATGGGGCTAGGCTGTAATGAGAAAAAGGAATAAATAAATGGGAAGCAGTGCACAAGCAGCACTTAAGTCTGTGTGAGTTTAACACTACCACTTACTCCAAGCTAAATAAATGCTGCCTGGGGATTGTGATTAGAGCAGGCAGCTCAAGGGAGGCAGCAGCTCCACAAAGCTGTAGCCAGGAGGAAGCTCTGTGTGCTAAACAGTGCATGTTTTTTTGCACTAGGCCCATCTGACCAAAGGGAACATAATGTTCACAACAAGGGTGAAAGCACCGTACTCCCCTACCACAACCATCCAATGCAGTGCCATCCTGCTGCCACGCTATGCAGAGGTGTCACCTCACTCTTTCACATGATCATCAGGAAGCCTCAGTGCAACTGGAGATGTCACACGTCTTGTCCAAACTAACCACCCTGTGTAGACAACAACCTGAAATGCCTCCTTCCCACTTTACCATCCCAGCTCAGAGTCAAATGAGCAGGCAGTCAAATGCAGATCAAAAGCCTGTTCTGAACACTTTGGCTCTTGTAATACCTCTGCTTTTTCAGAAGCAGGTATTGGATAAGACTGCTCAGGCACAGCCCACAGACAGAAGCAGCAGCCAAATTATTCATTTACTTGTCCTGATTCTTATTAAGTTCTGCCTCCAGGTACGTAATCAGGCTTTTATTCACCTAACTGCTTTATCCTCTAACAAGCTATTCAACTGAAGAGTTTTCACTGCAGGATTTCCACTGTAAGGATTTTTTTTGTTGTGTTAGAGAAGGAATTCACGGCTTCAGTGCCATGGTTTTCTCATTAAAAATAATTTCCTAGTGAGTTTGGTTCCAGTAGCTCTTCAGTCATATTAGAGGCCCTGTTGCGACACTAGCTCTGGAGAAAATGCTCAAGACAAGCAGGGAAAATGAAAGGAAGAGGAGAAAACAGGAAGCTGGAAGGACAAGACAGATTTCTGGCAAATTATAAGCAAGCCCAGACTTACTGCTGCCCACTTGGGTTCTGATTCTTGCAGCACTGGGAAATGTATTTGACCATAAAGTCAGACTGTACACTTGTGAGAATTTCTCCCCTACACCCAAATACAGTTCTCTATGTCTTGCCTCACTCTTTTCCCCTTCTATCATCCTTGTCTTTTTTGCTTTACAACCACAGCTTCTGTGCTTACTAGAGATGCTTAGAAGCTTGCTTTCTGAGCATAGATGCTTTCCAGTCTTTAGGGTAATTTGGTTAAGGGAGAGTCTGTGGTTTATAGCAGCAAATTCACTAACACAAGCACACCGCTCTGGAGAGAAGGTATGTTCAGCTGCCAGTGAGTTTACTTAAGCTCCTTTGCTTTTTGAGCAGGCAGCTCCCTCATCAGAAAGTTTTCTCTGTGTGTGCGTGGTGTGGGGCAGGCCTGCAGCAGCCTTCTTTGTTAAAGTATGTAGCAAATACATAGCTCTCAGTGTATCTCCCTGTTTTCAAATAAATAAGACAGCGGACAGTCCGGAGGTGAAGAAAGATTATTTCAACATGCAAAGCATCTTAATATCTCCTCTTGTGACTTAAGCACAAGTACCAGTCACTGATCCATTTCTAATATACCATGTAAATAATGAGTCACATTATTCAGTGAAGCATCAGCTCAGACAAAACCAGGAAGAAACCATGTAGTACTTTTCATACAGTGGGTAAATTTCACATCTGATATAAGTCAAAAGCCTTCCTGAGGCTTTTCCTCAGTTGGACACAGCTTTGTTTAAAAAATACCAAGAACATACAGTCCCTTAGTGTAAAAGTGCTGATTGCTTCAGGGAATTAATGATACTACAATAACATGTACTTCTCTTTAAATAGCAGAACAGAAGGAGTGATGTAGCCTCTCGTGGCACTCCTGGACATAGGAAATACAATGTCATTGGTCACTGTTAAGCCTAAAGGAATGTACTGAAAGATCCAACAAGAAATGTTTTTTCTCATTTAGAGAGGGACTGTTGCTCTAACCCAAAGAGTCAATATGCTGGAAACCTCACTGCCTCAGATTAAACTAAGGACATAAAATTACTGGGATTATCCTGCGGAGAGACAACTTGTGAGGCAGGAGGAATGAAATAGATGAGACTTTCTAGACCTTTTCCATCTTTAATGTTATTGAAAAGAACTGTCCTGTCACTGCAGCCACATAACCTATAGGAAGACAAGGAAATATAAATTTGATTCACTTCTAGCTTCCTGTTTCTGGCACTGGTAGGTAAGAAATGTCTCTTCCTCCTGCTTCTAAGCCCTGGGGAACTTCTGTAGTCTGTTTTATCTCTAGTGTCTATTCAACTGAGGCAATTGGGTTGTCTCAGAATGGATTAGGCAAGAACTGAGAAATGGGTATCCATGAGTTATTGAATGGAGAAAATGCAAACAAAATCTAAATCTTGAAGTTAAAATCTTAGACACTCCCCTCTCTCCCAAAATCTCATCTGTAACACATCAGTTCAACAGCTGGTGTTGGAGTACAAAACATACTGGGAGACTGTCTGTCCTACTCAGACTGAACCAAGGATGATAATGATGATGACAATACTTAGAAAAGCATCTTTCACCAGGAAGGGGAAGAAGTAGTTTTTCCATTCAACAAAAGATGGAATTAAAGCAAAGAGACCGTGAAATGAGGAGGCCAGCATCAAACAGCAAGGAGAGGCTCAACTGAAGCTATAAACAGATATTCTAGGTTTCAGGAAAACACCCTCTCCCAGAAGGCGTGCTTTACAAAGCACTTGGAGGAAAAATCTGTAGACTGTTAGTAGAGCAGACATCCCCACAGGACTGTGGAAAAAACATCAGTGGGCACGCACTGGAAATCTCATTTCCTAAACAATTAATTGGGGCTAGTGCCAACCCCTGTAAATACTAAAATACATTAAGACCTGGAAAGAAACAATCATAAATTGATAGCCTCATAAGCCACTCTGTCACTCTTGCTTATCCTTTACTGATTATTGCAATATACGGCTTCTAGCAAGACTTGCCAAAACCAAAAAGGTCACCAGCACTTTGGGGTGACCATTGCACGCTGGTCAAGATTCAAACTTTCTGATTTTGGTGCCTGAGGCAGCATAGTTAGCATCACAATCATGCTGGTCAGGATTCATCCATCCTCATACAGGCATCTACATGTAAGCAAGTCAGACAGTTTTCCTTCAGAGTCAATGGTGGCATTTTCAAGGTTGAATTTTCCTCTGGATGTCCATTTTAGAAAAAGGGGAGATATCAAGCCCACATCCCCACACTGAACCTCAGGCTAGAAATCCAAATTTGAATGCATATTAGAACATGTGTATCCTTTACTGAACTGAGTCTTACTCAGTAGATGAGAACTGAGGATTCAGACAGGTTCATATAAAATTCAAGTAGTAAGAACTAAAATCAAAAGTTATAGGAAGTCCCCTGTAGTGTCAGAGGGGAAGCTTGTGTGTCAACAAGCTTGTGAACTCCTTCAGATACGTTCCCTCTATTGATGCATACCGACAGGAGAAAAGTGGTACAGATTCATACTGTGCCCCACTGGGATATTTGCTTAGAAATTCAGAGTACACACAATGAAGCTAATGCAATAGGTCAACAGAGAGGCTGGTTATTAATTAAACCCTGTGACTGCAATTCAAGACTAATTCTAGCAAAAGATCACTAGAACTTCAGGACTGAGACTTAATGCAGTATAAGATTTAAGCCATTATTGACTCTGTGTGCAGTGACTTAGCTTGGCAAACCCAGTTCTTTCTCATGAATTCAATGAAGACAGGACTGTTCGCAATGACTGCTCAGAAGAGACTCTTAGGAAAAGAGAGAGTTTAATTACCTTAGTGTACTATTCAGTGACTCGCCTAGACATACCACACACTGAAAGATACGTGACAACGTGGGTGCCACAATTTATATCATCACGAGCCCGGGATGGCCGTGTTAGTCATGAGTTTGATTCCTGTCTCCCTCTTTTCTGAAGTGCATTAGCTGCTATGGAAACAGTGTCATTAGAATGGGTAGGGCTTTCTGACACCCAAATGAATCCCGTGCTTATGCTAAATGATGTCTCTTTGCAGAACCCTAGCTATATTAAGTAGTCCAGGTCCATCAAATAGCTTCTGAACTGAATTTCTATATAAAACAGGTAATTCACAAAAACTTTAAAGTTCATTTCTCTA
Source organism: Dromococcyx pavoninus (assembly GCA_033558185.1). Lineage (NCBI taxonomy): Eukaryota > Metazoa > Chordata > Aves > Cuculiformes > Neomorphidae > Dromococcyx > Dromococcyx pavoninus. The sequence goes on along the minus strand of JAUMJL010000091.1, from coordinate 829,802 downwards.
ATCTTGACTCATGGTGGGCTTCTTATACCCTAACATCATAAAACCAGCAAACTGCACAACGCACACAGCTGCAATGATTGGCAAAGGGATATTTAGTAAAGGAAACTTAAGGAATACCACTGCACTCCAAAAATGTAATACTAGAATCCCTTTTCTAAATTACAAACAAAATTTAATTAATTTTTTTAAGCTTCTTGGAATTTCCTTTTGAAAGGAGGCTGCAAGAGATGCTACCTCAATTGGATCTAAAGACTACACAGAAGACAGACTTTCACATCTTCCTGTTAAACACCACTTAACAAAAGACTAAGACACAAATACAATCAAAATCTGTCTTCTTTTTTTTTTTGAGCTCTCTTTAATTACAGGGCCTACTAAATTCCATAATCCGAATGAAAAGTTTTACATAGGAAGAATGAAACAAGAGTTTCCCTGCTCAACCAAATCAATGGCTCATCTGATCCTGTATCTAGGTGTAATATTGCCAAATGTTTTCAGTAAGATGTGACCAATTCTCTTTGGGTTACTGCCACTCATTTAAATCCTACTGCCCTATAACCTGTATTGTTCCACTTCTTCTGATCCCAGTCAGTGATCACATATAGAAGAACCAATTTGAAGAAGCTTCAAAGGCTCTGAAATATTTACCAGATTTTAGAACACCTGGAAAAGCATGAAATAATAATAAACACAACAATTATAGTACACAATGCTCTTCCAACAGGAGCATGCTTATGATCTATCTAACTTCTCCAGTCCTTCTTGGTCTGCATTTGTTTAATAACTACAGAGATATGACAAGGAAAGCAACCGTCTAGATCACTCATGCAAGCCCAGAAGTGACTGAAATGCCTTTGCTTTAACAACCAGTCCTGCACCATTGTGGAGACCCCAAAGACGTGGAAAATCTCAGTGAAGCTTCTCAATCAAGTGGTCATAGCACTCAACCTCCAAAATTTAATTTTTGCTTTTCTTGTAAGAAGCAGAAAACACCAGCACTATCTCAGAAGATATGTATGCCTCAATTTACCATGGAATTTTGAACAACAGCCTCCTGTGACTGAAGCAGCCTTTTCTTTCTCCTCTGAAATAGGATAGTCATATTAGGTATTAGCAATTTACCCATAGTAAATTAGACTTGACTGATTAAAGTCTGCCACTCTGCCAAAACAAAGTTAACTAGAAAACAGACTAGAGGAATGTCACATGAATATTAACTCTTAACAAACTGCAGTGAGAGAAGTCAGAGTGCATAGTAACATCTGAACTGCATGTTGCAATGAAGAAACAAGTTGAGGACTTGGAAAGCTAAAGCCTTGGCCTCCTCCCTGCACTAAATACTTGCAATACTCAATGTTTGGAAAAAGAAGGACAAATAACTAGAGGAAACCAGGCACATGCATGCTTTGCTTTTTTCTTCTTGTTAGATAATTTCCCATGCTGCTTTTGAAATTACTAGTAATCTATCATGATTTGACAAGACTGTTCTGTCTACTATTTATAGTCAAGCAGAACCAAGAAGGAGTCTGTTCCTGGTGGGGTTCTGCATGTCTTTAGTCTTGCTGGATGAACACCAGTAACAAACAGGGGCTGTGAAGCTAAATAGTTCATCAAAGACCAGTGGAGGTGCACAGCTTTCCCTTGAACACTAGTCAAGTCTAGGGTGAATACTAAGAATTAAAATCCCTAAAGGACTGTAAAAAGATCAGAGGCACAGCAGGCCTATGGAGCTATCACAGATGGTTACTACAACCCCACCACCGCACACGCAATTCTCAGCCATGTCAGCAGATACTTTGTTTACCTGGGACTTGTACAACTGGATGTAAACAATGATACACTCTTCAGGAGACTGGTGATCTAATTGCAATGGTTTTCAACCTTTTCAGGTCATACGCACATAAATGCATTTAAGTCTCTCTTGTAAATCTCTGTCCAGTGAATTTAAGCCAAATGATAGCAGCCTTACCTTTGAGTTCTTTTTTATATAGCTTAGATGTAGTCAACTCATGTAAGTAAAAAACATTCCAGTAGATCTTTTCCACATTTTACTATCAAATCCACCAATTTAAAATAAAGCCACTTAATAAATAAATAGTAGTGATCACTACTTCAAAAATACTTCCACATTCTACTAACTTTAATCTCCAATATGAGAGCAACTACCTACCATACTGCAGTATTTGTATTGATCTCTGAAGGGTAAAGACAACACTGATGCCTGGGTGGTGTAGGTTGGCCTTTCAATACAGATACTTCTGAGCAACTTTGCAACAACTGTAGTATGACCAAATCTACTTTTGTCTGCATCTCTCAGTATCCTGTTGCTACATGGTACTCACAGGGACAGGGAAAAAAGTCTGCAGAGATAATGACTGCAATTTGGAAGGGCTTCTCTTTGTTTTTCTTTCTGAGCTTGCTTGCTGAGGTGGCACTAATTGCAGAACGAGGCTTCAGCTCAGGGGCCTGACAAGCAGAGCTGTGTGTTCCCAAAGCTTAATTCCCCAATTCATGACCTTGAAACAGCAGGGACAGGGAAGAAGACGAAACACATCCGACAGTTGTTGCAGTGAGGATGGCAGATTGGCCTGAGGGTTGAGGACATAGATCCTGTCCTCAGCTCTATTTTCTGATGGATGTCTGCTGTGGACGTCTCACAAAATCTTTCCTTGGACTTGAGTTTGTCTCATAATGGGGATGATAAAGTGCTTTGATATATTTGGAAGACATAAAATGCAAAAAATGTTTTGGAGCATTTCATTATTAAATATAGAACTAGACCAACACCTCTAAAGCTTGTTATTATTCAGATAGATAAATATAGAACTGGTTGCACTGAGTCCCTTCTATATTTTCCTTCTGTGAACATTATAGCAAGTGGCATGTAATGTGGAATGAGAGAAAAAAAACAGAAAAAGAGGTAAAAGAAAGAATTTTAAAATTGTATCAGAAACTGTTCACAGAAGAAGATGGATTGTGTTACCTTATTTGCATTTGAGGCTTGACATGTCTTCCAGAAAAATCACAATGTGATTTTACAGTAAAAATAACAGTAATAAAAAAACTGATTACAAAGTCCACTGAACTCTCCTGTAGCCAAATCCCTGAGTAGCTTCCTCCTATATGCATGTGAAGAACCTTTGTTTCTCTTCAAAGAACTGATGTTCTGTATATCAATATAAAAATAAATCAGAACACAGCCCACTTTTACAGGTAACTAAAGATAGGGATGATAGCAGGAGCCACTGCTAAGGTACAAACTGAACAGTGGAGTAAAATCCCAAAATATAAATAAATCAATAAACATACACTACATGCTCCTTAACTCAATGAATTCTAAGTCCAGCAACTCAGTATTGGTGTTAGTGTCTTACTGTCTTCTGAAGACAAAAGAGGAACTAAATTACTTCCCTATCCATCTGGAAAAAAACAAAACAAAGCAAAAGTCATGAAGCAAACTTTGTCCTTTAGGCAATTAGCAGGGTCAGTCACAACAAAATAAAAGGCATAGAAAGGATAATCTTTGGACACTGAAGGTGAACCCCAAAATGCAGAGGGGAAACTTGTGCACCTTGCAGAGGGGAAACTTCACATAATTTCTAAGAGCCTCAAAATTCCCTGCTAGGACTGATGGAAAAATTATACGCTCTTGATAGTAAGTAGAAGTCAACTTTCCAAGCACTTTTACATCAAGAGAGGCCAATGGGTAGAGGTGAAGATACTGAGGTAAAGAGGACACTATGTTCAAATAACACAGAAATAATGTCCAGTCTTACATTTTTCATTCAGACTGGTTATAAAATTCACAGACACTAAAATAATAGGAAAAAATATACAAGAGTACAAAACATTATTTTGTACACAATACCCACACTATGACCAAGAGCTCAGAAAGGAAAGGGTCACACAGAAGGAGTTCTGATTTTTATTCCTGGATCTGACACATCTTTGCCAGTTCATCTTCAGCAAGACATTTACATGTCTTCTCTACATCCTATTCATAGTTTACAGAAATACTCTGAGATCCTTTGAGTTCTTCAGACAAGAAGTGCTGCTCATGAGCAGGGTGTAATAATTACTACTAATCCATAGGGCTTGCATTTAAGAAAACCATACACAACCCAAGTCCTTCTTAGGAAGGAATGTAGGACTGGGCTATGATCTTGGAAATGTTCATATAAAGTTACTTCTGAGGATATTATTTGCTCAACCAATTTTCTCCTATATAATTGTTAATGTAGACTGATATTCTAAAGAAGAGAAAGAGCCTTGCAAGAAAGCTATAAGAGCATCTGGTAAGACAGTCAGAATTGCAAGCGGTCCTAAAATGAGAGCTTGTTTATTGTGTCACACAGGCATCTTATGATAGTATTTTCCAATTATTTTTTTTTACTGTATTTCACTTGATTAGAAGGAACCTTTGTAAATACAAATAGAAGTAAGTTTAGAACAGTTAGTATAAAATTTCTTCCCTCTTATTGAAAAAGACGTATATTTTTATCTCCAACTGTTTCCATTCTACAACTGAGACCAAGAAAAATCTATAGCCTGACAGAGTACTCCTAGCGGATACTGCTGAAAGAAACAAGTTCCTCCCTGACATCTTCAGTGACTACCAAATGGCTTTTCCTAAGCATCTTCCAACAGTTACATTAGATGAAAATATGTAATAATATTATATGTAATATCATATAATAGCATATAATAATGTAACAGATAATAATACATAATTCAATTATATTAGAAATAAAACTAATACTACTAACTTCTACAGTGTCATGAGAATCAATGAAGATGTAGCATTATCACAAAACTTGCACTCAATATTTTGGATTAAGATCATTAATACTGAAGAATGGAAAGAAAGTTTCAACATCAGAGCTCCTTCCTATAAATAGATGGGGCTTCATCTGGACAAGTACATTACATTTCCATATCCTCTCATAAATATATACCAGCAGTTTTACTGGGCAATTTCGGGCTTAGCAAACACATTGCACTTCTCTGACTACTCTTCTGTTCAACATAGATACTACCCTCTTCATTAGAGTTTCCAACCATTTGAAGTGAAACTCCTACTTTCCACTTTTCTCACATTTTTCATGTAATGACCTTTTTTTAGATATTAAATATTATTAAATATATTAGAATGAGTGTTCATTATTGTCTCAGTTTTGGCAAGGTTAGTGTGCTGTGGCCACAGCACACCACCTTGGTCAGATCTGTCACCTTAATCTTCACTGTCCCTCTCCATTGCTCATCTCTGACTGTCATCCCTCAATTTATTTTCAGAATAGCATCTCTCTGGGATAGGGACCACAACTTTGCAACATGTTTTACCCAGTGACTAGCACAAGGCAGCTGCAATATGAATACAGAGTTGTCAAAAATGAACAGAAGTACGGAGGGCTTCAGTGGCCACAGCAGTGATCTTTAAAACCCTAAGTTTCTCAGCTTGATGTATGTCACAGAGGAATCTATCTCTCAATAATAAAGTTCACATTTCAGTATGAAGAGTTTTGGAGCAAACACTGTTGGCATTTGTCCACCTAGGAGGTACCAGTCACCATATTATATAAGGACCAAAGATAAAATTAGATTGAGAACAATGTGTAGCATCTTCTAGAGCACAATGACTCACATTCACACATGAGACTGTCAAGCTGGGATACAGTCATGGAGAATGTAAAAACAAGGCTGCAGTAAAAAGTACATCTAGAAATTCTTTTCTTGAAAAGATGGAGAAAGCTACAGAACTAAGGACATGGCACAGTAGTGCTCTCCAGCCTACTGAATCTGCAGGCCACAGAAATGCATGAACAATAGGAGATAAATGATTTTACCTCCTTCCCTACACTTTGCAAATCACCAAACAGAAAGAATTCATGGGAAAAACTGTTGATAAAACTAAAGTTAAATATCCGTAAGAGGAGTCTCAGGAGAACCTATTCAGAAAGTGAAATCTTCTCTTATAATGACATCATCTTGCACAGAGACTCCATATTGTCTTATTCATACATCTCAGCTTAGCAGAGACTGAAAAATGTGGGATTCTGTACAGCTCTGCCACTCAGGAAATGTTTATTGTTCTCATTCTGGTACATGCAGATCAAGAAAGGTGAGTAGATTGGTCTGCCTGCAACCATCTCTTCTCCTCCCTCATTTCAACTTCCTATGAAGGCAGCAATATTGGTCTCCTTACTTCAGCGCATCTTCTGTCCAGATAATTGTAGCACAGCCTTTACCCCATTAACTCATGGAACCAGAAGATTTATTTTTTTTAATTCTAGTCTCATATTATCAACCTGAGTCCACAATCACTCCTGTTTTAAAATTCATCAGAAAATGGTCCTTGAAACAATTGCTGGGTGCTGACTGCTGTCAATGTCTATGGCAAATATTGCTGGGAATCACTTCCCAAGCACTGTCAACACCTCTCAATGAATGTGTTTGGAATATGTCTCCTAACTGCTGTCAAGAGCTATCATAAGATGTGATCCAATGCCATCATCCAATTGCTGTCACCTCATCAGGTTTGGTCAAAGTCACTTCCTGACCTCTGTTGATGCCAACTAGCTAGGTCGCTGTCTTTATCGGTGATAACAGGAACAGAATCACAATGCAATTTTGCATCCGTAACAGCCAAACATGTTCTTTATAACCTCATCTCACAATCATCAAGCACATTATTCTGTACCTTGGCCTAGGCTAGCAGAGAATCCCTTCAATATATGGGAGTTACAATACTAGGTACCAAAATTATCCAGGAGTTTTGCCCAAGTCTGAATAAACAACCAGTAAAAATACCACCATTTACATACAGCCATGAGAATTTACCTATTCAGCTGAAGCTTCTTTCTTAATATTTTTCCCTTGTTGTACCTTATTTTGCTATGTTTCACTGTAAGCAATATTTCTCATTCCTTGATTTTAAATAATTATCTCACCCCTACTTAGTCACAAGTTAGTCTAGTTTTACACATTTAGTTTGTTCATATTAATCAACATGCAACTGTTTGACTTCCCTAGGAGATGTGAAAAGCAAAGAAAGCTTTTAGTAAAAGGAGAAAAATGACAGATTGTCCCTCAATGTGTGTGTGTATATATATACACACATAACACTGTATGTTCTGGCACATGGTATGGTGTATTTACTGTATAAGCCATATGCTTGAAGAATTAGAACAGAGGAAAAAGCCAGTTTCTGAATGTTGTATATCTACTTCACATATTGTCAAATAGATTCTAAATATATGGGAAACAGAGTTCATGAGATTCACAATTGATATAGGACAATCATATATAATGATGGGTGAGTGTTCAGAAGGCAGATTTACAAAGAAAGAAGGTGCAGCACTCCTTATCTGCATGAAGAGGTATCACTGCTCTTGCTTTTTCAGCTTTTAAAAAAAAGCTCTCTTAAAACTTTGCGTGTACCAAATGTAACAGAAGCATTATCATAATCCTTACATCATGTGGATTTACTGGACTAAGTTTCCACCAGCCCAGAGGGAACCACTGAGCACCATACTATTGATACATCACATGATACAACTATGTCCACAGCCAATTTGATGCTTTGTGTGGAAATGTAAAGACATTCAATGGATGAATTCAAACTAATAGAAAACAGTGTAACAAGAATTAGCTGGGCACTCAAAACTGAAGTAAGAAAAATTCTTGTAAGAAAATAGGGCTCAATAACTTTCAACAAGTTTGAATATGTAGATATGGTTGTAATCAGAAAAGATTTAAATATTCAGAAAGTGTAACATATTTATGTTTTCATACTCTTTTTTCTTGTTGGTTTTTTGAGTTTGAGGCTTCTTTTATTCCTTTCTGTTATTATAAGGCAGAAATAGCCAGGTTATGGGACATTTCCTTCCTTCCACTAGTGTTTAAGTGGAAATAAAGACTAGTTCTTCAACAGCAACAGTTAAAGGTTATGGTCACAATTAATGCATTTGTGTCTATTTGCCTATTTGATTTCATGATTAAAATAAGAGTTGGGGCAATGGTTGCCCTGGGGAAATACTAAACAGGAACCAGATATCCTCTTTAGGCTTTTCAGGTGTATAGAGAATTAAACATACCTTTTTCAACTTAAGCAGCATCTTCTCTGGAACCTGTTAACACACTGAATTACATAGTGCCACTGGGAAATGACCAGCTCTCTGATTTTGTAAAGTTATTCTATTAAATTAAGAGTTGTGAATAATTCAAATTACCTGAAAGCAATTAAATTCATTTTAGTCTCACTAACTGTGTCAATAAATGATTTCTTGCTCATCAAATCATGATCTCCTCTTCGAAAATGTCGCAAAACAACAGCTACCTTAATAATTGAACTTAAAATCAAGGAACTTTATGAAAACTAGCTTAGAAACTCTGGTTCTTTCATGGAAACTCATTATTACATTGTGATGCCACTAGAGATGAATTATACTATTATACAGTTAACTGCTGCCTACATAATATCTCTATAGTCTTGATAGACCTCATTTCCCACTCCAGACTGTCCACCAGTTCTTTGTGAAAGCTGAAGTCTCATCCGGATCCAGTACCTCAGTTTCCCTTCCTTTCAAATATGAGGATGATAATGATGGTTTGAGGATATGAGGATGACAAGGGGCATTCTGGGGATTAATTCTCAGATTATACGAAATCATCTGAGATGTGATATTTGGGTAGGAACCATGAATGATTACCTGATGTTTGTATTACAGTGACAACTTCTTACATTTAAAGATCTAACCTTTTGTGTGAAAGGAAAAAAAAAACAAACAAGCATCTCTTGGTTTCTACAGCAGATCTTAGACTGTGACTTGATTTTAACCTTTAAGATTGCTTTAACTTTATTGTGTAAGGAAAGAAATTGAGAGCAGCATCTTGGAAAAGAAGCTGAAATTCACAGGGAACCTCTTCTGGGTCTTCCTTCTTAATAGCCACTTCAGATCTGCAGCATTGACCCCTATTAACCATCGTTATGGCACTTTGCTCCACTGGTTAGAAGAGGATTTTTTTTACTGTGCTGAGCAAGTACAGTGTTCAGTCAGCTCAGGCAGAGGCAGGATTTGATGCATAATACGAAACAAATAGCAACGATGACAGGACAAAAAGGACTTTGACAGAGAAAAAGTGATGACGGCAAACGGAGAAGTGTCACAAAGCCAACCCATGCTTGACAAACTCCAAAGTCGCATTTGTCATGTGTGGCACTTTCTCCCTGGTGCAGGCTGCTTGTCAAAGGGACTAGTTCAAGTGTTCAGCAGGTGAGGAGATGTGGAGGTGAAGAACTGAAGACATCATTCTTCATTACTCACTTCAGAAAGGCGGGGAAAGAAAGTAACAAAGAGTTGACCACAGTACAGTCTTGATTAATTACCAGACTTGGCAGTGATAGCGAAAGCCAGAGGAGGGAGAATTTTATTGGTATATACCCTCAGTGTAAACATAATTTCCCTGAGAACTATCAGCTCAATGAAACAAACATTAATGTCCAGATTCTGAAGACCTGCAGGCTGAAAACATAGACCCACAGAGCTCTCCATCCCCTCTTCCCTCTGCACTGCCGCTCTGGGCCTCAGAACTTTCTGATGAGTATGTCTCAGGGATTGGTGGAAGAGATGTTAGAGCAAGCAATATGTTGCATATAGAGTTGCTAATACACAAGTTAGCATGGACAGACTGTGAGAACGATTCTGTTGTATAAAAATTAAATGGCTACAAAGAGGATTTAAATACTTTCAAAGTGTGAATTAAGTACAACTGAGACTTTTTTCTCTAGTTGAATTCTACTCTAAAAGTTGACAAAGACTTTCTTTGAAAAACCTACCTGTATTGCTAAAGTTGCCAATAACTGATCTCTCCTTACATGTTATTTAAAATAATTTAGAGTGCAATTACACTATGAAAGCATAAACATTTAAAACACCATTATGGGTCTCTTATCACGTACACGTAGCATTCAAGAAAAAATGGGGTTTCCTACCCTAATTGCCAACCTTGTAAACTCAGCCTGTGATCTGAAGTTTACACCTTTCCAGCTCATACATCATCTGAACTAAAGAATGCCCTTTTGAACTTTATAAAAATATCTATAAAAACATGTAATCCATGAAAGAAGATGTATCACTCTTCCCTCAAAATTCTGCTGACTTTAATAAGAGTGAAATATATTTCAAATGCATCTTAATTGCCATATCCTGTAGTTCTACTTCTGCAGTCACAAAGGGTTAAAAAATTGTTTCTGTCATTATTTGAGCAAAAAGGCTTGAGATTATATTCCACAAGGTTTCAATCACAGTGGCTGCTACTGGAAACCACTTGTCCCAAGTTTATTTGTAGTAAAATTGCTTTCAACCGTGGTTGAGTGGAGATTAGACCATCTGATGACAACCATTAAATGACAGATCACTTTCGCAGTACATACACAAGCCAAATATTTAGAGGCCCAAAGCTGATGAAAGGCTTCTCACTATGACTCTCTGCAGTACCCAGAATAAAGGACTCTGAGACAGAGGGCTTGGACTGTCAACAGGAATTCAAAGGTCTCAATATGTGTAGGGGGTCTAAAGAGCATATCCACCAATGTGGCCTCTCCCACTCTCCTCCTACCCCGTCATCTCCATCTGAGGAGTTACACAGAACACCACCCAAAAAGCTCAGAAAACAGAAAATTATGCAGGCATTCAGCACAGCCAAGTCAGTAGCACTTCCGGGTGCACACAGAAGAAGAGTAGAAGACCTCTTAATAAAATTTCACCAGAAAAAGCAGATACGAACAGTGTAACTGTAGCAGACACTATCATGCAGCAAAGTTTTCAGTATCACCTAAGCTGCAATTTACACACCAAAGTGCTTTTGTGGATCCTGACCACAACCTTTTGTAACTGAGACTTCCTACGTGCCTCTTAGCAGAATATTTTACTACCTTCAGTGTATGCATCCTTCCAAACCAAAACAGAGGCAACTGAGCCCTACAATATAGCCAGAAAAGAAAGAAGACAGAAGAGTATCTTCAGAAAGCTGTGAACCATCTGTATCCAAGCTGCATCCCAGTCAGATGCAGCACACCTGGAAAGCACTAGTTCATGCTGAGAGGCAGAAACCAACAGCTGTATATGGACAACACATCACTGTGATAAGAACAGTACATGCCCCTGCACGGATCTGCTCTACACACTACAGAGACACCAGTCATGTCGAGCTGGGTCAACGCACCCAACACCATACTCAGCTGTGTGGCACAGAAAGTCCAGTCACTACTCAAGGCTACCTTACTCATCTACAGAAATTAAAGCAAATGAACAAAATCTGAATTCTAAAACTGGCATAATTTTCATCTCTCCGTTCTCCCCCGCCTTGATTATCATGTTAAAAATGGTCCCATCTCTTCAAAACATAAACACTGTCAACCTCCAAGTGTGCGTGTTTTCTCAGTTTAAAATGAGTCACTTTCTGAATAAAGGTAAACTTCCTTTGGAAGCTTTGTAAATCATTGCCCTCAGCACCACTTTCATGCAAACCCAAAAAGCAAAGCAAAATTTGAGCAGGAGAAAAATCCAGAGAAAGAAAACTGTAAAGTTTTGTGCCTTTTTTTAAATGGTTTTAATTTCACCTGGTTCTAAACTGTGGCTAAAGATGCAGAAAATACATACTAATACTACTGGGGGCTTGTCTTTTCCCTAGCACATTTTGTTCATTGATTCCACATAATGAAATCCAGCTTGAAAGATTGTTCTACTTTGCATACATTTTTCATATTCACTGGCTCTCAGCGTCCCTTCCTGCACCTGGTGCTCCAGAGAACTGCCACCCATCAATTCCACCCTGAAAGCACCCAGATCTGCTCTCAAGCAAAGAAAAAGAAATGTACCTCCAAATGCCTGAGTGGCTTTCCCTTCCACCCCTCCCTGCAGGTATCCATACTTTGTCCCTTCCACATAAGCCTACAAATTATAGCTGCTATCCTTCTTCCTGGCCTGCCAGTGAAGCCTGACAACACTTTCTATTAATCACCTGAAGCCATCAGTCATTATGAGTGACATGTCAACTCACAGCTTGAACATATTACACCCACAGGAGTCCCACCGCTATCTAGGCTACGCAGTGACTGCTTCTGACCGAGCGCTCTACACTGGGCCTGGGCAGAGGGTCTGAGGCAGCACAACACAACAGATGTTGGCATTCTCCCACACCCTATGGCCATCTCAGAGCTGCACAGCAACAGCAGGAATGAGATTTAGATCACAAGATTGCTGAGGCAGAAACCATGTATTTTATTATGTGTAAATTCAAAACACCATATGACACGTCTTTATCTTTGTGCTTGAACTAATAAGAGCACCTCCATCGAAGAAGAGGAGTTATGACACAGCTGAGAGACTCTCATCTGAGCTGGTAGAGGAAGCAATATACAAATGCACAGTTCATCAGGCAAGGGAAGACCTTCCTGCCTCTTGCCCCAAAGCTCAAATCAAATGTTTCATATGTTGAAAAACACACTGTGTTCTTCCCTATTATTCTTCTATATTTGCAGCTGAAAATACAGTTACTATTGAAACTGAGAAGCAAAATGTGTCTAATAAACCAAAACCCTGCACTGTTTCACTTGCCCAAACATAAGCCAGAAATACTAGAAAAGGTACAAGAAAGGCCTTCCAGATTGAAAATCCAATATGATTGTCTAGATGACCATGTTTAACTAACAAAAGAAGTTAAAATGCAAAAATGTTGAGAGGATCTTTTTCTACCCCTTAGTGCTGGTGCATAAACAGGATGATCTTTCCATACCATGATGCCCTAAGATTATGCCATGCAGAAAAGGCATGGAATTGTGCTTTGCACTGTGGGTCAAACTCCAGGGAACACAGGCTGAAAGATAAATGCATCTCCTAGCTTCAATACCTGCAAGAGTAACATCAAACTTTTGTCATTTAATGTGTGCTCCAAAGTTTATCTGCACTCTGCTTAGGCTGGTAAAAAGTACGGATCAGATGCTTAATGTTTTTAACAGCCACCTAACACTAGAATCAATACTGCTACACACCATGGGCTGTCCCTCTTTTATGCCCTTACATCAGTGGTATACCTGATTTAACATACTTTTAATGGCTTCCAACATTTGATCTATACACTTCACTTGCCTAAACAGAAAGAAACAAACAGCTCTTGACGCACTGTACTAAATGTGCATGGGCTATAAAACCAGAGAAGAAGCAAAGTATGTACACTGGGGCAGTGGCTGCAGATGACTCATGCTCATCACTGGTCTTGACTCTTTAAAAAAACCCAAAATTTCATGATTCCAGCAGAGACGTGGTAGTGACATTCAGGAAATGTATGCTGCTTTTGCAGACAGCAAAGAGCGAGGAAGAGAACTAGGAAAAGAGTAAGTTTTACATTACTCCTCATGTTTAAGGAGTTGTTTGTGGTACAAGAAACAGAAAGGGCAAGAAGGCTCTGACTTTTCATCTTTGGGTCTTGTGCTGAAAAGGCTCAGACTTGTCTTTGGGGGCTGGTGCAAAATCCTCCCCTCTCCTGTCCTAATCTGCGTCACAAAGCATGAAGGTATTTCTGTGGGACGAAACATGATGATACCAGGTGAATATTAGGATACTCTGGGGCCTCCTCTTCAGATGAGCTGATGCAACTCAAGCATCTGTGGGCAGGTGGACGGACCCACTGCATAAGTACCAAATGATACCAAATCAGTAGATCCAGCCTCCTTAGAACTATTCAATAGCTTTATATATATTCTCTATGTGTGCATGCATACATGTAAATATAAGTAAACACATACACATACACACAGATATATAAAATCTGCTCAGCAACATTTAGAAACTAATTACAGCCTTGACAAGCTTGTATCCTGATAAATTGCAGAGCCATATCCCATACATAATCCACAGAAATATATCTCCAGATTCCTATTCTTGTGGCTACAGCTCAGTGAAAACCACTGTCCTCTAAAGGGTGACAATTAGCATCCTCATACTTTTTAGACTTTTGGTCTTAAAACTGCATCCTAGCAGCTTATCATGTGTTTCCATACCTGGGGTCTGCAAGGAAATTTCTCAGCACCTAGTTACTGCTGGATTTTATATTCCACTATGATAGACACCAGCTCTGCATTTCCACAGGGGCTCTGCCCTCTTCCTTAATAATTGGCACAGATCTTGCTCTATGAAACAACTCAGAAGGGCAGATGATAGTGCATTGCTCTTCCCTGCAGCCACCCATCACCTTATCATAGCTCAATAATTTTGTTCAGGCCCAACTGTGGTTGCCTTCCATATCAATACATCTTTCACCTTCCACCTTTACTTCATGTACCATTCAGACAACATAATATTCCCTGCCCTGTGGAAAATGAGGGGACAGGAACTGGCAGCCTCTCACACTTAGGAGAACAGTGCATTACTTTAAAAAATGGACATGGGGATTTGTTCTAACTTATTATCATCTGTAACACAGCTGATACTTCTGTTCAATTTGATTCTGTCAGCCTCATTTCTTTCCACTACACAGATGTGTGCACATCTCCCTCTCTCTCAAGAAAAGAAGAATACAAGATGGGTGGTAGAGAGGAAGAGGAGGAAGTCAGCGTGTGTTCTGTAAGAGCATGAGGAAGGTGTGCAGAGCATGGAGTAGGGCTAGAGCTATCATCCAGTAATCACAGCTCAGGAAGAAAAGCTTGCACTGCAAGGTGTGCAACATCTTTGGAATATGATTTGCACTTGATAATCAGATTTTCTTTTATATTTTCTTCCTTTTTATGGTTTTCTCTTGCCAACCAATAGCACATGGGAATATTTTCCTTCTATTATTAAAGTGCAGTTTTTTATCTCCTGTTCTTGCAATGAAAGAAAAAGCCTAAACAAACAAATTAAAAACCCTCATAAAGAAAAGCACAATTAACATCCAGCTAGAGTAGCTCAAGAAAGCAACTAGCACAATTTGGATGAAATAGGAGGCAGAGATGGAGGGGTTCTGGGCTCTTGTGGATTTGCCGTGTGGTCACTTTCAGTAGTAGAAGTCCAAGGGAGAGCTTGCAGCCTGCTGCTCTCCAGGCTTTGAAAGTAAGAACTTGAAATACATATACTTCTAACCTGCATAACCTCCCTCATTTGTTTTAATGTATGAAAGCCTTTAGGACTCAGTATCAAACGCATAGTGCAAGGAAGTGTGCTGTGGCAAAAGGGTTCCTCAAAGAGTCTGTACAGTGGGAAAGTGCAGAGAACCCAGGAATACAAGCTAGCAGCCTGTTGTACTATACTAACAGCAGCGGAGTCACAATATCCCCAAAGAGTGGGTAAGGAACAGAAAACCCTGATGCTGTTCATAAGAATAGCAAACATGGTCTGATAGCGTGGGGCTTGGGCTAGCAGTTAGGAGGTCTGTTTTTATTTCCAGCTATGCCTCTCCTCTCCAGTGAAACACTGATCAAATTACACCACCTCTCTGAAGTTCAGTTTCTACATCTGTAAAATGGGCATAAAGCACAAAGACCCACAGAAAACTGCCAGATAAGTGCTAATTACTGTTAAAAATATGATTCTGTTCTAACTCTTTCAGACACACTGGCAATAGCTTAAGAAATGAAGAGCACAATCTCAATAATGATGATCAACCCAGCAGTAGTATGTTTAGCTCTGTATAAATCAGGCCTGGCAGTTTGATGAGTTGCAAGGAAGGTGATATTATGTCTCAAGAGGAATGGACAAGTGCTGACAGCTCACCAAGGCTTCCTCTGCACAGACATTAAGCAGTTTTCTGCAAATGCTCAAACTCCCACAAGAGGAAAGAACAACATTTTATAAACGTTTTTATCTTTTATTTTTCCTTCTGCTGCTGTTCCTTCTCCCATTCCTAACTCCTTTTTATTACAAATTAAATAATTACTGGGCTGTAGCCCAAAACACTGAAGATTTCACATCTTGTTTGGTCTAATTATATCAGCTGGCCTGACAAAATGGTTTCATCAATGGAATTGCCTTGCAAGAGCTCTGTCTAATCAATTCTTTGACACTTAATTAAGAACTCTGCTGGTCTGTAAGGATTCAGGGAAAGGGGGGGAAGTTGGGCAGTGGAGAGTCTGGATACACAATGGAGAGCACAGGTTGTTAAAACTCTTGGCACAAATGGGCCTCCACTTCCCTCATTGTCCCTGCTCCTCTTCCAGCTTTAATATTACCTCACACTTTATCTGTCTCTCTAACCACTTGCTTCAGTTGGGTTTTTTTAATGACTTTAATCTCAGCCTTGCCACCGGTAATGGCTTCAAAACCCCTCTAGGGCCTTAGAGCTACTTTCAGACAGATGTTTCCAAAGCAGGATGCAGCACACAGGCTCGAAACATAACATTTCAAGCTGAAAGTGCATCGGACCTCACACACCAATCAGACTGAGGTTCAGGCAGCATTTAGAGAGGAGACCTCCGCAGAAAAGTCAGGCTCCCACAGTGAGAGGAATCCCAGAGAGGCTGTACTTCCCCTGGGTCAGCACCCACCCTTTCAGTGAGCACCGGGCCTGAAGGTCGTTGCTAGCTGCTGGGAAAGGCTTTCTTTTTAAAAACACTGCTTCCAGCCTGTGTAATCTGGGGATCACCCAGCAGTGCAAACTGTGATCTAGATCTGCAGCAATCTGACAGTTGCATTTCTTTTGTATGACCAATGGACACAACTCAGAGCTTATGTTGGTTTTCATGGTTATACTGCCTTTCAGCTGGCTAAGGGAGGCCAGCTGATGTTCACTCCGGAATAAAGTTTGAAAAGAAAAAAAAGATAGTATCTGATCTAGCATAAATGTCATTCACTGAAAAGTTAACTCACTAACATTTTTTGAATAGCCCTATACCAACAATGTAAGTTTAGCCTGGATCAGGACATTGTATTATTTGATGGTAGTGTGTTTTGATCTGGCCCCAGAGCAGAAGTTAAACCCTGTGAACTACTTGCAAGCTGTACCATTTAAGAAAAGAAAATGGTATTTATAAAAAAAAAAAAGTAAAAAAAAAAAAACTCAACCACAACAAACCAGCAAAAACAAATCAGAAAAAAAAAGAAATCTGGAATCTGCCTGGGTAAAACCCAGTTTATCAGTGTTTAAAGAAAACTCATAAGAATTGTATCCAGTGTCATTTCAGGTGCTAAAACCATATAATCAAGCTGCCTACACAGCTCCTGATTGCTGCTTGTCTCACAGAAAGCCAGAGGTTAGCCATACCAGACATAACTAAGAAACGGGAGTTACTCTCACCTTGAGCATACACTAGTCAGATGTTCATTAAAGTGCCTGGTTATGCTGTAGATCCAGGGCTTCATGTTCAATTCTAGTAGTGGCAAAGATTGATTGGTTGGAAGGCCAAAGATTGATTGGCTGGAAGGTCAAAAGCTTTACTGCAAATAAAGTAGCCAGTGATGTGCAGTCCTTCACACCACTAACACATTCAGAGTAGTGACATAAAGGACTCTGTGAGCAGTTTATACCTTCCCATTCTAAACTCCACAGATTTTGCAGCTTAATTCAGAGGGCTTTGAATGAAAGACAAACCTTAACTTTCTGAAGGAAAGGAATTAACCAGGAATGTTACAAGAAATGACAAAGTGTATTTTACACACATTTTTTCTACATTTGGAAGATGTTAGCTAGTAACTGTAAAATCCTGTATTTGTTGAGTCAGTTCCTGGTTTGGAAAGCTACAATACTCCAAACAGAACCAAACAAATTGTTAGGTGCAACATTAGCTTTTATAATTACTAGATGGGAGGACTGGCACATTTGGGACATTCCCTGAATCCATAGTCCCAAACAGGAAAGCAAATTGGCAACAATAGCAAGTCAATATACACTCTTAAGTTTCTGTCACCTTGAAAGACCACATGAAAGCCAGGCATGCTGTAGAACCACAAGTGGTGGAAAGCGTTCAGGCAACTTTTGTTCTCCACTTCCAAAAAGGTTAACCTTGTCTAAGCAGCATCAAGAAAAAGAGTCTAATTTTCTCTTTCAGCTTTTGTCACTGTCCTTCTCCCAGTGTTAACATTGTCATTTTTTTTTCCTTGGCACCTCCTGCCATCAGGATGTAGTTTCCCGTAAACCTTTCTTTCATTACTGTTAAGATTGCAAACTCTATTTCCTCCAAAAAAAAAGCACTATCCCCTACACCTCTTCACTATTTTTGCCACTTTGAAAACAAAAGTTGCTGTGTTTTCACTGTTATTGGTGGAGGTGTGTCAATTTACACAGTGGAAAACTTTTCTTATACTAAACAATAAACTTACAAATAATACGGTCAAGTTCTTATATTTACTGCTAAAACATATCAGAGTTTGTAGCTTGCAGCAAAGGTTGACTTTTGCAAAGAACTAGCTGGCTGTCTGGATCAGCTAGTACCAAAAAAAGAAAACAGCAGAGCAAATGGAACTTGAGGCTAGTGAAAAATGGAAATTGAAAATTAATTAGAAACACTATGAGAAAGATTGAAAAACTACCTTTATAAAGCTCTGCATTGACTCTGGTCTTTCAGTGTTGACAGACTGTCAGGAAGATAATATTTTGCTGTAAGAAATGTGCAAATCTTTCATATTTGTATTTTTTTCCATGTGGTGGGTAAAAAAATAAAAAGGAGAAAAAAGACCATTTGCTTCTACCCAGAGAATATGATTTCAAATTTCAATTAAAATGAAATGAGTACCACGATTATCGCTATAGAGCAGGCGCCTGGTAGCAGCAATAGGCCTCTTTCACTGCCATGGCAACCAGTCCTCATTGTCACGGCTACCTTGGCACTACATGTAATTGTCGATGTGTGAGCCTGACTGATAATACACAATCAATATCCCATAAGCAGCAAACACCATATTCAGTCTGGGAGAAAGAAAAAAAAAAAAGCAGGGGGAGGGGGATGGAGAATGCTTGCAAAAGAGAAAGAAATAAAAGAAAAAAAGAAAACCAGAAAGTGAGAAAAACAGAGAGGGAGAGAGAAGAAGGGAGACCTAACTGTGAAACACCTTTAACAATGAAACGTGCTGATTTTTTCAATAAAACAGATAGCTGGAATAATCCCACTAGCACACATGAGCACCTGCTAAGTCCTTCTAACAACATATTAACTAATTGTTTATGCCATCATTAAAGCACTATCCAAACATCCCATCAACCAAGTGAGTGCTTTTGTATATCATCATTTTGAAAATGCCAGATTCTCAGGAAAGAGCTGGTCCTTACAGTCCAGAGTAGGAAGCTGATTTTTGTACACGGATCATTAGTTTTTTTGTCTGGCTGAGTACAAAAACAAAACCAAAAAAGCCCAGGGAACAAATAGATTATGTAGGGAAAAGGGGAGCTTAGTCCTCAAACACATAGTAAAATGTGAACTGCGATATCAGAGTGGAGACAGGTGACGAAGGATAAATGGAGAAATAAAAAGTCTGCTAAATATTAACACTCCGATGCTTTGGTCACTTCATGTTATTCTCTGAACACTGTGTCCTTTTACCTAATGTTTTCATGCTGTGCAGTGCAATCAGGTGCCATTACTAGTGTAACATAAATATGAATGGAAATGGAGAATAACAAAGGACACATAGAAGAGTATAAAGAGAGAAGTGGAGGGAAAGACGTAAACAGAATAGTGCAGAAAGAAAGGGGAAAAAAGTGAAGGAAAAAGTTTGACACTATTTTTTATAGATGTGAGGCCCTGCATACTACACCTATGCAAACAGGCAAGACACAGCATACACAAGACAATGAACTGGTACCAGTGGATTAGGTTGATAAGGTCCCAAACATCTAGAACTGTGGCCATGCAGCCCTGGTCATTCTTTTCCAGGGGACAAGCCAATAAGGAATGTCACAGAGATTTAAGGTCAAGCTAGAGTAAAATCCCCATGGGCTGGCACAAAGTAGGGGTCTTGAGGTTTAAGGTATTATATTCACTCAAAATTCTCTAAGGCCAAGTGTCAAGACTCACCTGAAAAAGTAAGACAATAGAAAGAAAACTGGATTCCTGCAGACAGTGAAACAGTGATCTCAAAAACTCCCTGATGGAATCTAAGTAACTCCACTAGGAAAAGACACAGACTCACCCAGCTGTGGTGGAGGTGAGATACTGGCAACTCAGAACCTTGATACCTCTGGATGGTATCGCATGGTGTCAGTGAGGCTGAAGACAGTTAAGAAAAATGTTCATGTAACCTGTTCAGAATGGCACTAAGAGGAAGTGGTCCATGTTCTTAACCATCTTCTTCCAGGTATTTTTATTTTCTTTCACAATTTTACTTATTTCTATAAGAAACTCAAAAGACATTTTGCAGGTATACATGAAGAACTTTTGGGTTTCATAGCACAATACAGGGGCAGCTGATGGCACAATATGACACTGATAAGCTTAACATATTTATACTGAATACACAATGGTAAAGTCTTCCTAAATCCCCTAAGAGATAATCATCTGTAATAAATTACCTATTTTAGAGAAAGAGAAGAAATTCTTAGCAGGCTTGGATGAGCATGGGCAGATATGAATTGCCCTATTTTATGGTCTACCATTTCTTGAACATCAGCATTGCCTCTGCTGAATCTGGACATGCACCTTTGTTTTAGACTGGTGCCATTTCACACTGGTGTGTTTCTCTGAGATACCACATGTGATAATATTAATTAAACAAAGCACATTATGCATTCAAATATCCAATATAGAAGTAAAAATGTGTTCCTGAATGAGTCAATTTTGACAAAGTTCCCAGTTCCCTCATCCAGCTATACAATGCAGTTGTTACTGAAAGTTAGCTTTCCTAAACAAAAAATTCTACTATAATTACACTGCCAGCATAACTCCAATATACCATATCGATCACCTCTTGCATGAAGGATAAGTGTATCATACAGATGCAGATGAAGAATCCTGAATTAGTACTGCAGCAATATACTTTGCATTCCCATATTGGCAATCAAGGCAATTCCCATTAAGCAGATCAAGGGAGACGTACCTGAAGCAGCTTTTGCTTTTTCCTAGTCAATGTAAATCTGAGAGAAAAATAATGAATGATATGGGTTTGACCATACCTTATTTAAAGACCAGCATGGTCACATATCGTATAGCCCTGAATCGTTTATGTGCCGTCAAACACCTTGGCTCTTCTGCAACCACATGATAGCATCTTCCTAAAACTCACACTCATTCCAGAAAGATTAACTGTAACTTCCACCTTTATTTGTCAAATTCACACTGTATAATAGATAGGATAATTGGGCCCCAGTTGTCTAACATTTATGGAACAAACTGCTGATAACAAGAGACTGACTGACAGTTCCAGTTGGAGAACACAAACACAAAGTCTTTTAGATTATAATGTTCTAAGTGTTAACACTAAGGGTAGAAAAGCAAAACTAAACAATAATAAAGGACATACCTGTAACTAATGCAATGTCAGAAATTTCCCTGGGGTTTCAGTGAGGTCTGATAGCATTGCTCTAAAATAAAACTTAAAGGCACTATAAAGTTCTAGTTTTACCAACAGTCCCCCAGGCTTGTCAGGAATGCCTCATCATTTCCCAGTTTTTCAAACAATACTTTCTATGACACTTATAAAGCTTTAATTTTCTTTTCCCTTTATGAACGTACTCACCTTACCTTCTACCTCTGATCCTGACCAGTCCTATTCAATCACACACACACTGAAAAGGAACATAAACCTCTAGCAGACAAAGCCGGTTTGGGCTCTTTGACAAATGATCTGACCTATTCTGACTTTCAAGTTCTATTTGAGACAATGTGTCAGGAAAAGCAATCAAAATCATTTTTGTTTACTGCATTCTTTTTAGTAATTGCAGCATTTTATCATTTTTCTAAAGACAAATGATTAACAAAGTCTAATTTGTGCTATAATTAGCAGGAAGAAAGAAATGAAATAGTTGCTTTTTTTCTTCCCCAAACAATGTTAAGAAAACCCATTGAGTACATTACATAAACTCAGAATACATAGGTAATTACATAATGTGAGCTTGTATTTAATTAAGGTTCGCACATGTAGAGACCTCCCAAGCAACTCACAGCGGGACAAAGTCCTGCCATGCTGGAAAACATCCTGCCTTGAGAAATATGTATATGTTGCTTTAAGTACTTGCTACTTGTAACAATATAAGCAGATGAACACAAAACTCCCTTTATGTGTATTTTTCAAATATTAGCAAAAGTGTGACAAGAAATGCTGCAAATATGGCCGCCTTCCATAAATCAAAACTCATCTCTATCATGAGCCCTGGCAGTGGGCGTGATACAAGTACTCAGGGCAGACACCTGAGAGAACAGAGTGCAAAGCGAATGGCAGGCTGACTGAAACACCAAACATTTTTCTGTGCATGACATCAACTTCCTGGATCCAAACCGAGATCTCCAACAGCAACATTTACAGTTGCTTATTTACTATTTGCACTACATAAGTAGTGGAACACCTGCACAATGGAAAGTTAATTTCCCTATAGCACAGAGGGAATATTTTGCCACTAACATGCACAGCTAATAGCAAAGCTCCATAAAATCTGAGGAGCCAACAATTCTAAAAAAATATTTCTATTAAAAAACCTGCCTCTTCCAAGGTGATCTAATAAGCATTCTGTCTAAGCTGGCATGAAAAACATCCACTTGAAAAGGAACTCGGGCCAGTGGGGAGTCAGTCTGGCCTCCCTGGGCATACAATCCCTCTTGTGCCTTATAACCTTAACCCTGTCCTTACAGCCTTGGGTAAGTGATTCCAGCAATGGAGGTAGTGATTTTAAAACAATGTTACTGCTCAAGTTCTATGTAGATAAGGCTACAAGTGGCTGCAGGATCTGCTTGACAAAACCTGCCTGATGGTTGGGAATGCAATTTTGCAGAAAACAGTCTGCTATGATAAATGCCCACAAGCCTTTGAAGGACATGTAATGCAGACTGCAGTGAAAAGAGATAGAAGAAGGGGAAGGGAACAATTCCAGGTCGGGCAACTAGAAAGAAAAAGAGACAATGGAACATGCAGGAGGAATGTTGAGATGCATTTCTATTTGGCAATGAATCCCTTGGAAAAGCCTATGCAGAATGATGGTGCGATTTGTGTTGCTTTAGTCATTTCTAATTAGACGAATGTATCACTGGTGAGTGCAACATAGAACAAACTTGCAGCAAATGCCAAGGGAACAACTAGATGGCACAGGTGTTTGCCTTTTCTTGTGTCTAAGGCATCTACAACATTAAGTGCTTTTAGGTCTTTCTGTACAGGCCTGTTAATCCCACTAGCCTGGCAAAATTCCAACTTAGTAATCAGTTTCTGCCTTAAATTTTATTCCATGGCTTTGATTTGTTATGGTATTATTGTATCTTCTCTTAAGTGAAGTATAATATTGTGCTGCCATGTTGCACTCCAGAAGTAGTTGCTAATATACACAGAAGGGGAAAGTGCCGGCTGTTTAAAAGAGCTCAGCAAACATGAAAATGCATGACAGCAAGTGGAGGAGGAGATCACAGCCAATACAAATCTGCTGCAAAAACTGAGCAGAAAATAGCTTCTCAAATCGGGACTAGACAGAACACTGGATTTAACATATATACAGTTGCAAAAACTGACAAAAGATCTATACAAACTCCAATAGTCATGAAATAGTCCTATGCTTTATCCCAAAAGGACAGTGGAATCAGTACCACTTCAAGAAGCAAAAGACCATCAACCAAGTCATCCTATTACTTTCTGCAAAAACTGTTACTTGGGTTTTGGGTTGGGTTTTTTTTAGGTTTTCTCTTCAAAGCCTAACTAACTCTAAGTGAAATATGGTGAGATAGAAGCACAATGCAGTGAAGCTGCAGGAAGTCAACTAATTTCTTCTGTAGTCAGCCCTTCCATCCTGTTTTTTTAGCACATAGCTTGGTCTTGGAAATCTATGAAAAATAAAAACGCTACAGGTCACACAAAAAAAAAGCAACAACAGGTGAAATTAAGATGTCTCATTCTTTTACTCTCCACTTATTTATTCTCCAAAATCTTGGCATTTTAAGTTCCTAGTTGGTTTGATATTTTTCCTCCTCTTTAAAATGCGTGTAAGATTGGTTGCTTTTAAAATACAAACATTCAAGAAAAACACATACCAGAAAAAGGATTATCATTTCTTTCTTCTGTTCTTCCCAATGAAATAAATTGCTTGTATAACACACGCAAAAGTAATTCCCCAGAAACTACGTATTAGGATCTCAGGAGAGATGGAAGAAGAGCTAGAGATGGCAGTATTTTCTGAAATCCATTACAATTATTCTTCACTTTTTTTGAAGAACACAGATATTGAGGAAATATGAAAGTTTTTTTTTAACTGCAAAGCAAAAATAAATAAATAACTACATTAGTTAAAACCATTCTCACATCTCAAGAGGTTATTTATTTTCTCTGAGGGCTGATAAAAGTTCCCGATGACATGTTTTCTAATTTTAAAATCGCTCTCACTTCACAGTTCTGGAAAAGCTGATGTCAGGGAGTGAGTGGGTGGGTCTGTTTTAAGTGTGATTCACACATTAGATTCTCTTATCAGCTTATGCATATTGAGAAGTGCTATCCACAGGGTGTGGAGTTCACAACGAGACTGGGAAAGGGTCACTTGGAGGGAGCTAATTAAGACAGGGAAAATAAAAAGAGGGAAGTTGTTACACCATCTTTTCTTTGTGTGTCAGGCATGCGAAAACTACTGGTCTCATCTATGCCACAACAGAATACTTCCCACCTGTAGAGGGGTTCTCCCTGCCCTTAACCCTATTCCTTCCCACCATCTTGTGGTTCTTCATAATGCAGAAGTAAATCCAAGTCTGTCATGATCTCCTCAATAAAGGGAGCCATGTTTTCAAATGTACCTGGGACTTGAGTGCAAGAACTAGCTCCCACACCAAGACTGGTTCACAGTGCAGTATTGGTCTAAGTCTTGTGTTTATGAGACAGCCTGAAATAACACACTGCCCTGCTAACATGACATCTCTTCTGTAGGCACTTTTCAATACTAACTGCTCCTTTTGTGGGTCTGATCACAATAGTTCCTCCCTAAAATAGATCCTTTTGCAAGCAAGGAAAAGCCCTTCCCTGGGATCTCAGTTACAGCACAGAGAGTAGGAATTTTCAGATATCTGAGATGAGATACAACTGGGATGATGATGCTGCCTAGGTGAAAATCAGATGCCAGGCCACCAAACCCTTATTACAACTTGGCTTATTGCTCAGATCATCAGACTAGCTGGCAGGATTACATATCCAAAGTCCTTCGCTGGCTGGAGAGAAGTGCTTTGTATCTTCTGTGATACATTTACTGGCATAGAAGGGGGTCTTATGGAATGATGAAACGGCAAGCCTGTAGGAAAGATGACATTAACCCACAACAGCTATACAAGAAGGTCCTGTATGATGGCTGTTGGACACAGATATGTCCTGAGGCACAATCTGGCTCTCTTATTCCCTGTATGACTAACAGAAGCTCCAATGAACAGACTCATGACAAAGTCTCCACAAATTCTCCCTTAGCCTAAGCAGCTGGAAAAGGTTCTGTTGACTGCAATGTACGTATCTTGGTTCTCAGAAGTTAGAAAGTATAACTGAGATGGGGAAGGTAGGAAGGAGGCTGGGTGGTAGGGAGGGAACGTATATGATACAGACACACACAACACTGTAATTAAGGGTAATTTCAGAAGCATTTACCTGTGTTTCAGTGTCTGACAACTTTTCACTTGTGAATGCTGCAAATGCCTCAGCTCTACAGATTGATCTTGTTTTTCTGTTGCTGGGATGGGAGGAGCAGAAAAATGAATCGTTCTCTGAATTAATTACCTTCTCTGATTTGAGCAACATGCACTGAAATACAGTTTAACTCTTGCTTAGAAGGATTTAAGTGCCTACACTAAAACAGAACTGAAATGGAGCCATGCCCAGTGCCTACGTACATAAAGCTATTTTAGTGGCTCTCTCAGCTATAGAGCATAACCAAGAAGGAATGATGACTTGTGGAAGATTCAGTGGTTTTGAAGGACTACATTGAAACCCTGCCTTCACCTATGACCTCTAGCTAACAAAGAAAGTACCATAAACGTCGCCTTAGTTCAGTCACCACCCTAAAACCAAAGCTTGATTTCCGTTTACTTTTGCTGTGAAACTGAGGTTCTGTATCCCTTTTGTTGAAAAGTACTATGATGGGATGTAAAACAGAGCTACATGGCAGAGGAATCAAGTTAGATCCCTAATTCTGCTAGCAGGTCAGTTGTGGGCACATTATATCACTTCTTTCCATTCCTGTTTTCTTGCTCATTAAAGCAGTAGCAGCATCTTCTGTCTTTCTCAAGTCTCTAAAAGCAGTAACTCAAAGAAATCTGAATTTGGAAAAGTCCAGAGTTAAAAAGTTGTCAGGAAAGTGGCATTTTAATGGAATCCTAAAGATCAGATCAAAGAAACAGTACTTGCCTCACTGTTTTATTTACTTTCTTAAATTAGCTTAACAATTGTGCTTCAGGTCTTGATCCACAATGTCAGTCTCTGTTATGTCAAGATATGTGATATCAGACTATGTTGGATTGCAAATGATATTGTGTAGCATGATAACAAAATACTCCATCCTAAGTTGGTGGTCTTAATGGGACAAAAATAAGGGAAATTAAAGATGAAGATTGTTTTCTCTTGTTTAAAATAACACCGCAGTTTATTTTATCCATTAATTTACCTTAAGTATGGAAAATATTTCCAGAGCTTATAGCAGAGAATGACTGCAAGCATCAAGCAGAACTACACAAATTTTGGACTAGTGATAAAATTTATTTTCTCAAACACTTCTAGCCTGACCTGCAGCTCCCCAGAGGCCTAGGCACTAGAGCATCACTCTCTTCAGAATTCATCTCCTTCCTTCCTTTACACACAGCAATTACCCCACAAGGTGCCTCAACCAGCTCCATGAATAGAGCTATGATGAACCTTGTGTTCTTCTAGTGTTTCAAGACGTGAAAAAATCCCCACAGGAGCTGGAATTTATAGCAGAGGAGACTGAGATCCTTAGATTATTTTACTCCATTATTGATGGTATTTGCTCCATCCCTGGAGGTGTTTAAAAAACAGGTAGATGAGTTTTTGAGGGACATGGTTTAGCAGATGATGGGTGCGGTTGGACTCGATGATCTCAGATGTCTTTTCCAACCAGAGGATTCTATGATCCCATACCTACAGAGCTGAAACATTTGTAATTCAGCTATACTTATTATTTTAATATAGTCTAAATCTCTTTTCCAGGCTCTTTTCTTTTTAGCTTTCACTGTGCAAAATAAGGATTTTCTGAGAAGGCCAGAGCAGGGCCACTACAACATCAGTATACCTGCTCCCTGTCGAGGTGGCATGGAGATCCTGTTCACATGAATATTCTGGTTTCCTAATTTTCCTTATTTTCTTTGGAATGAGACTTTCCACTCCTTCCATTTTTTTTTTCCCAGAGCAACAGGAAGCAGTATGTAGCTGAATTAGACTTGCTGTAGCTCACAAATACTCTCTGTGAACAAGCCTTGAAGTAATGACCAAAGATGATCCATCTGGGTAGGACTAAGAACACTTATGACATTCATCTCTGTAGTCAAAAGCAGCAAAATCTTTCTGTAACACAGCTAATCTCTCACTGAGAACACAAGGTAACACAATCAGCTAGGAAAACAAATATTCTGCTGAACTGCGTGGTATCAGCAATTAACTCTGAGTTATCATGTGTCTGCCTCTGAGAACCAGCATGACTGCATCCCATGCTAGTGTCAAACTGATTGGAAGATCCAGTGCACCACACTGACATCAATCTCCCTGATTAGGTGGCTCCCTCTCACTCACTACACAGTGCTGTCCCTTTGGGACACTGGGTTGCCCGCACTCCCACAATACTTTGTCAATCCCATCCCAACAATAAATGAGCAGTCATGACAATGGGCAGAGCAACACATAGAGGAAACTAATGCTAGTCAGTGTCTGGCAGTGAATTGTAAGCAAGGAGAACTCACAGTAAAGAGGATGCAAAACTCAGGATGGGCTCTTACCCAGCTAAATCAAGAAATGACATAAGTTTTTGACATAACTTCAGTTAAAATGTGCCAAAGGAGAAAGAAATAGAAAAGAAGTATCTTTAGTACTTTGTATTCACCTTCAGTTCCATGGACTGACTTGATCACTGTTAGTGGACTAAATATCACAGCAGTTGCTCCTTCACCGAAAAAATATTATTATGCAAAAATCCTTCCTGTCACTAAACCTTCCTGTCAGAGCAAAACAGATCCTGCAGAGTATACCCGTATCATTGACACAGATCATTTGCTGCAGAGCTAGAGGCTGGGTTCAGGGTAGACACAGACAGGGCTTCTGTCACAGGCTGGAAATACTACTGACCCTAAAAACCAAAAGTATTTGACAAAAGTGTCAGATCATCATCAAGATCAGCCATACCTCCCACAGGTCCAAATATAGACCCACTACTGAGACAAAGCTACTCAGCATAACAAAGATGGGAGAAGCAGGAATTCATACAGTGTTCGCAGGACCTAGCAGCCCTTTTCAGAAAGTAATTCAGGATTACTGCCCGAGAGCAGTGTTCCAAAGCTCTGTAACATATCTCATTTCTCTTCACAGACTGTAGAGTGATTCCTGCCTTACACCTCAGTTACTCAAAATTAGGTTGCATGAATACCTTCTAAAATGCTCATGGATTAATATCAGACCCAGCTTTGTCTGTGAGGGAAAGACAGACAATAACAAACAGTGAATTTTACTCAGTCTTTTCTAACTGACAGTTAATAATCAGTCCTCATGCTAGCATTAACCCTCCTGCATAGTCTTCTCCCATCTTATAGGTATATCCATATAACAACCTCATAAACCTACCAAATCTCTCCTCACTGGAAACAGGCCACTGTCTCTAGAAGGTTGACTTTGCTCCACTGCCCCCTCCAGCCCTACAAGGAGCTCTCACAAAGCAGTCCTTTGAGAACAGGCATCCCACATAAAACCTCGGGGACCAGTGAGCAGAGAATGCAAAGGCAGCAGCTGCTGAGATGGCTGTATATCTCTGATACCACAGCAAGAATCACAGTCTCTTCCTGCTCTCTATTTGGAACCGAAATGGCCATTTGTAAATCATCTTTAATTGTCATGTTAAAGAGCACAGAGTGCAGCAATCAGAGAGCTCATGGTGTTGGAGGCCTGACACTGCCATCAGACACGGATCAGCAGGCAGGATAATAGGAGGAAAAGCTGCAGGGTTACATAAGCAGGCGCAGGCAGGCAAGTGGGAGCATGAGAGAGAAGGGCGAGTGCATGCTCTCTCCCTGCTCCCTTCTGAGCAGCAACTCGTGAACTCAATGGCAACACAACTTCTTATGCTGTGGATTAATTTAGTCTGTTGCAAAGGCATAGAACTCAAAAACCTTGGTGAATTTTTCACAATGAAATGGTCATGTTATTTGTATATTTTCTCTTTTTAAGCAATGGGAAGTAGCTTCTTCAGTTCCTAATAGCTCATCTCTACCTAGAATAGAAAGGAACGATAGAGGGGTGGCTACTAAGGTCCAGCTATTCCCCTTGTTGCTATTAGGCTTTTTAACCAGCTCTTAATTGAAATGGTTCCTAGAAAATCTCACCAAGCCAGGGATCTTTCTAGAAAGCATAGTACTCCAGGAAAAGATACATAAAATCAGAAAGGCTCAGTCACTCTGGAAGTATCTTCTCAGCAAGATTTACTCAAAGTGGAGGAAAAACTTTTTATTTTAGTGTAAATCATGAATGCAGTTGCATCCTATTAAGTTGTCTGTCTCTGGATATTTGTGAAACACCAAACATAGAAATAGGACAAATTTAGACCAGATATTAGGAAGAAATTTTTTTCACTGAGGGTGGTGAAATACTGGAACAAGTTACCCAGAGAGGTGGTAGATGACCCATCCCTGGAAACATTCGAGGTCAGGTTGGATGGGCTCTGAGCAGCCTGATCCAGTTGAAGATGTCCCTGCTCACTGCAGGGGGGTTGGACTAGACGACCTTTATGGTTCCTTCCGATCCAAACCATTCTACGAATCTACAGGTTTGGATCCTGTATATACAAAGAAATAATACATAGTAATGGGTGTTCATTGACCTTCACATGCTTCTTACAAGCATTCTTTGCGATTAAACACTCCATAGCACTAAAATCAAAGTGCCTTCAACTGAGTACCAGAGGCCAAATACCCACAAATTTCTTGTTCACCTCTAGACTACTGAGTAGCATAGCAAAGCAAGGGCTGAAAGCAATGATCCACTCTGCCTTCACCACAGAGTAGCCAGACTACTGTAGTAAGAAGTCCTGGGTGCATCATCTCAGTAGGTATAATAATTATGCGAAAGAGCAGGTAGCAGGAGAAAGGCACAGAAAAGAGTTCTGCTTCACTGAGGATTCTTATTACTACTTAAGTACAGAAGATTACATTTTCTTTCATTATTGCTCCCCAGGAGCCTATGAGCCTTGCAGCTCTAGGATGTTTTGTAATCTGACATAAGGGACACCTGTTTGTCTGCAGCACACAGATTTGCTTGCCAAACACACTCTGCTTCTATTGTGAGCAGCAGAAGAGCAATGCTTAGCACAGTCTGAGGGTGGAAGGCAGAAATAGCTAACCACTGCCCTTCAGTCTCCAAGAAGTTGCTTTGATTGCTGTTATTCTATTTATAGTTTCAAAGAGCTATCCTTGCAATTAGGAGTAAGAAACTGAGAACAGTCATATCCACGTCCACCTCTTCTACAGTAGCACTTCTATGTTGAGTCATTTTTGCCAGTCAGAAATTAGCATTATTACAACTGAATTTCATGATAAATAAACACACTAAATACACTTCAACTTTTTGAAAGCAGAAGATAAATGCTCCAGAACTTGGTTCATTATGTTTAAAAACAAGTTCAATGCAACACTGATCAGGAGAGAATCATGCTCGACTTTTCTGATATTCTTGCAAAAGTATTCCCAAGTTGTAGGGAACAGAGCTGATGAACAGCACCAAACACAGCCAGCTCCCTATGCCCACACAGGATTTCAGTGGCTTGGTGAAAGGACTTCCTCTGAATGTCAGGAAAACTGTTCCAGAAGCTTTAAACACTTGGCTTTACCCCTTCCTCCTCCCTTTAAGCCCTGTGGTATCCCTCATACTCTCTCATCTAAACAATAACTAAAGTGGCAAGAAACTGCAGTGTTGATTGGGATGAAACATGATTGGCTGTAGTTTTCATCTGACCAAAATTATTGTTTCAGTTTGGTTCTTTTCAATGCCATAGTATAAAGTATTTCCTCTCTCTCTACAGGTGGTAAACTGAGAAGGGGTGAGATCATAAAGTCACTAGAACTGTTGAGAAAATCTATCCCAGTGGCAGAGCTGACAGAGCCCACAGAGAGATAGGTAAGAAGCAGGCTATGAGAAGTGTGGGTTGTCCCCGCACAGTTCTGCAGAACACTGACACTGAAGTGTACAGGTGACAAGTTAAGTGTTAGCTTTGTGAATTACTTCACTTCTGATCACATTAGCAGGAATATCTAATTGGTTGTAAGCTCAAAGCAGAACCTGGGGATAACACCACCCATTTCCTATCCAACTCCAGCCCAAAGTTTCTGAAACATCATTCTGACAATATACCAAAAAAAAATAGTTGAAAATCTTGCATAAATATGCAGAGAACCTTTTCTCTTACTGCCAGTCACAGTTCTAAAAAATCAAATAAATAGACAGTTCTGACAGATAAGCTTTGGCAAATTTAACTCAAGCAGTTTAAGACATTACTAAACACACCTGTCTGTCCCACCACTTCACTGGAGAGGACCACTCTCAAAATAAACCAACAAAATGAGAAGTTTGTCTGTGCCTTACTTGCTCGAGGTCACGGTTCTAACCAGCATCTTAACACAAACTTATCTTCTCTGATGGCTTCATCTGAGTTATTAGACCGTGAATTAGTCATGAAAATGCAGAAACTCCACTCATTCTGCCACTCTGCTGACAAAAATGATAACCGTATGCGCTGAGATAGTCCACAACTGAGAAAGAATGTACAACACACCTACGTCTACCACAGTCTACCTGTGGATGCCCAAAGATTATTCAGGCTATCCCATCTTCAACAATTTATTCAATTCAAGGTCTTACAGAAAAAAAATAGGGTGTGCAAACATATCCATAAGGCCACTGAGAAATTAAATCAATTTGTCTTTCTTCCTTCCTTTCTGAACTGCAATTCTTTTGACATTAAAGGCCTGTAAAGCTATTAACAATTACTTTATCCAGCCAGTTTTTCTCTGGAATTGCTGAAGAAGCTTCTTTTTACTGCTGCTATCCTTTCATGGAGAAGCAATGTTTCACCAAGAAGCATGGCACAAAAGCTACATGAATGGTTTCCCTTTCAAGCAAATTCAGTTTTGTGACTGCTGCTCTAAGGTGAAGATAAAATAAATACTAGAGTAAAATGCAAAAGAGAAGAGCACAAACCAACCTCCTGCAAAAGGATTATCTTCACAAGGCAGGAAATAAAGGGAGGCTCAAGATACTCTTCAACTCATGAATCTTTTAAAACTTAGAAAATCTATTTCTTGTCTACCTTGACTTTATGTAGGAACCTGGGTGTTGAAGGAAGTGAATTTATGCTTCAGGGGAAAAGGGAATGTTACCCCTCCCATTTGAAGTTTTCTTCAGTTCATTAAATGAAAGAAATTGATTTGGCGAAGCTAATTTAGTAATTAAAAAGCTTATCATAGCTTTCTCTAATGAGCTAAGCAAACAGACAGTAATTCAGTGACAATATTTACACACTGCACACTGGGGGATGTTTGTTTATATTAAATAATAGAAGAAAATGGGAGGAGGAGAGAAGGGAAAGTAAGTAAAGGAGAAGAGGTCAATTCTAGATCCAAGTTCATCCCAACATGTTGGTCCTCTGATGACTTGTTCCTGTTTTCTTTGCCTCACAGCAGCAAAACGGAGAAAAGAATGTAAGAAACCTATGCTATCCCCCCTGTGTAAGTGGGCTTTTCACAGACTGAATTTACTTGCTCTGATTTCTAGCTAGGACCAGAGCCAACTCTCTATTCAGGACTTCAGGGAACAGCTTTATACACATGCAAAACTAAGAATTACCTTTCCAGGATACACTTTGTCCCTCTTGAGTGCCAGAGGTTTTGTGCATGCTGACTGAGGGCACAGTATAGAAAAGAGGACAAACTCTTGAGAAATGTAGGAAAAACTTGACCATGCTTGCTTCAAAAGCTTCTTCTGTTATAGCTGGAATGGCACTTGGAATGCAAAGTATTCATTTTATGCCTTCAGAAAACAAGAAAACACCACAAAGATTTTGCCGCAAGCAAACCTGTGTATTGGGTGAAAAAGCAGACAGAGGAAAACCAGGAGTTTGCTGGAGATTTCTCTGCTTATGGTCTGTTTAGTTACACAGAGATGTGTCATTCCCATCCTAGGGGAAAGCTTCCTAGTGGAGGAAGTCATCTCTTCACCTCTGCCACTGCTTCCCTTATCTTCCAGAGTTTGTTCTCCGATTACTTCTCCCTGCCCTGTGTAACCATGTATGAAACCTC
This sequence comes from Dromococcyx pavoninus, assembly GCA_033558185.1. Classification (NCBI taxonomy): domain Eukaryota; kingdom Metazoa; phylum Chordata; class Aves; order Cuculiformes; family Neomorphidae; genus Dromococcyx; species Dromococcyx pavoninus. The sequence goes on along the minus strand of JAUMJL010000091.1, from coordinate 796,186 downwards.
TGGCATTTTAAAAGGTGGGGGAGGAACAAGATCTGGAAAAAGTCATGCTTAGTCTTCTGAGTTCTGCACGCTTACAAAGCTGTTCTCTCCGGTCTTGAAAAGAGAACTGTCTCAGATACCGTAGCAATAGGCAACAGTACAAGTCAAAAGGAAAAATGAGTCTTAAAAAGAGTGAGCAGAAGATCAGTTAGATGTGAGGCAGCACAGAGAGTGGAAAATGTTGCTAAGAAAAAGGTTAATAGGGGGAGTGAACTCACAAAGCTTAAAAGAGAGAACAAGACGGGAACTTCGTTGGAAAGAGAAAAGAACTTGTGAATCTAAAAATTTTTCACATTTTGACTAAGAAATAGCTGCATTCCAGTGCCCTAGCATATGTTTTTAAATGCTTCTTTACAGCTACAATGTTCAGCATGAAACAACTCATACTAACAATGAGGAAAGTAGTTTGGGAGATTTGACTCTCAAACTTCCAGACAAACAGACCATCAGGGCTCATCGCATCACTGCTTCTCACAGGTGTTCAAGAGGGGAGATAACTGTGAGAACTCCTTCGTTCCTTAAGATTCACTTCATAATGAGACAACCTACCTCAATTCCTTACTGAGTCCAACAGGAACCACTACTATACGCTAAAGCCTTGTGATGAATCACCACATCCCAGAGCTACTTGAGACTAAGACATATCAAAAGACATCTTTAGATTAAAGAGAAAAGCTGAATTTCTGTCTGCTGAGTCCAGATCCACACCTACCCTTTTCCAAATAGCCTCTCAAAGACTAATGCCAATCCAGTTTACTAAGCTAATAGCTGACTACAGTGGTGTAAAAAGCTGTCTGCAACTTGCATGGAGTTACGTGGAAGCCTCGAGCTAAACCAAACCACTGTCATACCAAACATAACCGATGCTCCCCAAAAGCAACAAAGGAAGTTTCCTATTTCTACTTTCCTCAGAGGTGTCCTTTGCACATCCTACTTTCTCTCTGATATGTGAAAGCACAGATGCCACATAAAAGTGTTCTGAGACCACAGAAGAGGATCTGAAAAACCACAGAAGCTGAACTCCCAGCTGTGCCTGGAAGCACATTCTTATGATAGTGCCTTAGACCATCATAAGATAAAAGAGATGAAGTTTCTGACAAGAACTGTAGAGACACAGGGCAAAGCAAGACAGACAATATCATAACAGAGCTTAGTGTCTTTAATAACCCTTAATGCCTTATCCTGGAAAGAAGACTTCTGTCTCTCATACAACATCCTGCTGGCTGCCCCTGAATGTTCTCTGATAGGAGGCCATGATCGCACAATCATTAATACCAGATATCCACACAGATATCATATACTAATTTGATAGAGAACAGGCATAGCCCATAGCTGCACCTTTGTTAAATTAGCCAGAGCATTTAAGGTCATTGTCATATCAGCTGGGGTTGAAAATACCTGATCCAGCATATAATCAGAGATGCGTAAAACAGGCAGTCCAAGATACAGCATAAAGTCTACTGCTACACACCAAAATCCTTGGAACAAAACTGAGAAAGCAGAATAAAGTTATTGGTGCCATGTGGCCCAGCTTTTCTGTTTTTATCTAAGATGGCTTAAGCTGGATCAACTGTGTCATTGAAACATTGTCACTATGCATGGCAGGGAGAGTCTCTTTCAGCACACAGGTACAGAGACAGGACTTAAGATAAACCCGGAATTGCCCTGCTTTCTATGACTTACAGGCAAACATGTCTGGAAATTGCTTACAACTAAGGCTTATGAAGCTCAATACTACAGACTCAGTCCCAAAAGCTAATAAGCACCTCATGATTTAAAAGAATTAAAGGTATTCAAAACACTGACTAATTGGTTGCAAATGTACTGAATAATTCAGGTTGCCAATAAGACTTCTCAGTAGTCACCTTTTGTACTATATTTTTTAGCATATAAACTACTTTCCCTCTCCTCCATCCTTTGCCTCCTCTCATCCATATAACTTTTCCCATCAGTATTTCTGAATCCAAGAGCAACCCCTTCAGGACAGCAAAGTTAGCCAATAATGACTTGCTGGCAAGAAAAGAGACAAGAGCCCAAGAAGCTGCCTAGGTCAGACCTTAGGGCAGAGCTGTGCTACTTCATTAGCTGGAATAGTAACATGAAAATCCCAGTGGCACTGCAGTAATAAATATGTAATAAATGCTACCTTTATACATAGCAGAAAAGCCCTGCCGGTTATACTGCTAGGGAATAATTCTGCTTTGTGCTTAGGCAAACAGACTTAATGGAATATGGCAGGGCTTTTCTATCTCTTACTTCTGTAACCTAATACTGTCAGCAAAACAGTAACTACATTTCTCCTTTTTTAAAAAAAAAAAAAAAAACAAAGAATTTGTAATTTACTTGCTTATGGGAGACTGGGTGTACCTGCCTGCATGCTGCTCCCACAGGATGGAATCAGAGCTGCTTGAGCAGGCAACACTCATATGCTCATATGCTTAGACTAAGATGGACCACAGTGTCTCCTGTAGCTCAGGTAATGACAGTCTTCAGGTTTTGGAAGAACAGGACCAGACATGTCTAATGCTATTACGCCTTATCGATGAGTCTTTTTTGTTTGGTTGGTTTTTTTTGGACTTGAAAAAATATGTACCTGAGGACTCACTACACAGAGAAAATTATTAGATAATGACTTAAACATCTGAAAGTCCAGCTGAAGAGAAGGCACAGCAGGAGAGCTACTGAGAATAGCTCTGAGAAATGATGCACACATCTCCCACCTTACTGGCAACTCAGGGTGTCTTTTTTATTTATTTTTTTTAAACTGTGTAAAGTGAGGCTGTTGTGATGAGGTGAGAATGAGGTGGCAGTGAGGTTTCTCCAAGGAGTCTTTAACTACCCTCTGGGTATATCAGCGTCTGCCTGCAACACGTGAAACAGGAGTATTGGCTGAGCTCTCTTTCTCCAGTTAAAAGCATTAAATTGCAGATGCCAAGTGTTTTCTTCCCCTCATTCTCTTTCAAATTTCTGAAAGCTAAAGTAATTTTGTCATGACTCACGTTATAAAAAGAACAAGTGATGTGACTGCTCCCACTTATCATGCACATGTACAAAACAAATATTCTCTGTCCGCTCTATCTTGACTTGCTGGTGCCTGCAGTCCTATCATCACAGCCATCTGCTTAAGTATTAATGCCAAGCTCAGCTCCATGAAGTAATTTCCTTTTTTTTTCCTTTTTCCTAGGATAGAAATAATTTTTCCTCCCTCTCCCAATTATTCTTCTATATCATTCCTATTAAATTCACTAGAATTGGTACATGGTAATGAAAAGAAGAATTTGGCTATGGCGTAAGTAAAAATCCTAAGTCTTGACAGAAAACATCCATTCACAGAACACAGAGACTGGACACAAATCATGGTACCAAAATATAAGAAATCATAGTACCAAAACATGAGACAAATTAGAAACAGACACCCCCTCAAGGTTTTATCCAAAGCACCTTCTGTCCCATAAAATAAAACTGATCTTACTAGACTTCTTCATGAATATTATTCATCAGAGACACGATCTGATTACTGTTATACACTTTTTCTCCCTCAGCAAAATCGTTAGTGATTTTAGGAAACAATTACATTTATTAAGTTTCTAAATAAAATATGCACTCCAAGACAACTGGTGAGACTTTACATTAAGTTCACAATACAAAGCCTTCTCAACTAAGAGATTAGGTTTTTTTTTTTCTCAATAGTTAATATAATGTCACCTTCTAGAAAATAGGCTCCCCATCAATTTTCTTTTGGAAAACCATCCAACCTCAGTCCCTTTCAACTCTGAGCTCACAAAGTTACCATTGTTGCAGTCACAAAACATCCAAAGTACAATCTGAACTAAAAACAATTTTATAAATCATATGAAAACATAAGGCTTTCATTTTCACTTGAGCTTACTTTTCAAAAGTTGCAAGAATGGAATTTAACAACAAGAAACAGGTGTCATATTTTTGGACAAATATCAGATTAATTTTCCAAATGCAATAAAAGTTTCTTTAAAGAGGTTTACAAGGTGGAAAAAAAAACTTTAGTGAAACTCTTACAAATTACATTATTTTTACAGATACCTCTGTAACTTCTTGTAACCTTTTGTTCTTATTGTTGATCTCTTCTCTCAAGTGACAGGTGATAGGACAAGGGGAAATGGCCATAAGTTGTGCCAGGGGAGGTTCAGACTGGATATTAGGAAGAATTTCTTTATCAAAAGGGTGGTCAGGCACTGGAACAGCTGCCCAGGGAGGTGGTTGAGTCACCATCCCTGGAGGCGTTTAAAAAACGGATAGATGAGTTTTTAAGGGACATGGTTTAGCAGATGATGGGTGCGGTTGGACTCGATCTCAAAGGTCTTTTCCAACCAGAAGATTCTATGATTCTGCTCCTTTTTGTGAGTCAACAAAGTGCTATGAACATAACTCTTTACATATATATGGAACAGGTGAAAATAGGAAGCACTGGTAATCCAGCTGAGCAGATTTTGGTGACAAGTCTTTTGAGTGGTACTGGTTCATCTCTGGTAAGGAAGACCCTCCAAGTTTCTGAATAATTGCTACCAAATTCAGATTCAAGGGGTTATGGTTATAGTCCCATTGTTGATGCGCAAGCAAAAAGCAAATGTTGCCGAAGGCATCTACACAGCTGTGTATTTATCATAAACAAATTTCAAACTCCACCCTTCCCAGTCTTTTTGAGGGAGGGATAAATAGTTAAAAAACTGCATTGCATTTTCATAGGTCAGTTCTCTTTCTGAAATATGAACCTAGATGCAGCCAGATGGTTTCTTAGTACCAACTACAAGGTTCTGATGTACATCTGGAAACATGCAATAGTATAGCTCTGCCTTATCACCCTCTGCTGAAGGTGGCATTTCTAACTTGCTTTTGCTAAACCTTTTATCATCAGTACTATGTATAAAATAATAATGGCTATGGTTAGATAAATGATTCACTGAGAATAAAAATCCATGCAACTTTGGCCCGTTTTTATTCTTCATGGACTGAACCAGATTTCTGTGAATGGATTTGTTATTTAGAAACATCCGCCAAATAGTTCATTTGAGCACATTTCCGCCTCCACAACACTTGCGAGCTGCTCACTTCAATTATTCCCTATTCACAGTGCGCGGAGTGGTAGCACAGTATTGTTTTCAGTTCCTGACTAGAGGAATAAAACTTTTTAAACGGCTGAGTGGATAAGTAGCAAATGCTAAATCACTGTTCATAAATAGCTTTCTAAGATAGATAACTGCATGATTACAAGCTCGTGTTAAAGTCTATGAAGTCTACAAAAGAGAGAATTTTTTACAAATATCTGCAAGAAAGGAGTAATCTGACCCTGTTTACAGTGGTAGCCACAATCAGTGCTTTAATTTAAAAAGTATTTACAAATTGCGTTTTGTATTAAGTAGCAAATTTTAATATCCAAGATTGAGATTTTTAAACTTTCCAGCAGAGATACTGTACTGAAGAATTCAGTATTGTTTTTCAAATGGAAAGAACAGCCACAGCCAAGAAAACTCAGTAATTTTTAAGCAGATTCAACAAGTTCACTTCTGGCAATCACCAAAAATTTCATTTTGCATGCTGTATAAATAGGTGAGTAGTTTCATCTTCCTCCTAAGGCTGCGACATTAAAAATCTTCCCATATTTTTCCACTATCGGATAGATGATGATTGCAAAGTTCTCTTTGATTACAGTGTGACAGATAATGATAACCATGAAGAGAGATGGACAAAAATTTTTTGGCATCAACCTCTATAGCTAAAGATTGGTTATGTTATTTCTGCACTAGAAGAAGGATAGGTGCTATACTATATAATTTAGTAGTGGATAACAGCATTCTGCTGCCATGGGTGTGTTGCAGTGTCATGATGTTAGCACAGTGATATTTGGGTGGCTGATTGATGGAGAGCTTTTTCAGCATTGAGTTTGATAGGGTGTGGTTATGCCATGACTTTGTCATAGAAGACTTAATTTTTTTAAGGCGAGGAATGGACAAGAAATAGTTTGAGCTGACAGAAGTCAGATATAACAAAGATACGATAAGTACAACTTTAGCCTTCTATAGTAACAGAATCTGTTCCTTCTGTGTCCTCTTTTCAGTTTTATTTTGAACTGGCAGTAATAAATAAGAAAAATCCAATGTTGTAGCTAATGTCAGAAGAAATCAGTGAAAAATCAAGACAGAAAGAGGCAACAAACTCCCTGCATCCCTGTGAGCCTAGCGATGCTACCCACTCTTGCTCTTCAAATCCTCCCTCCTGTTTGCCAATACAGTACTTACCCCCTCTTTCTTGTCATCACTATATGCTACTTTTAAAAAATATTTTTTACACTTAAAAGCTGACTGTAGGCTCCAGGGCTAATGGGAACTTCAATTCAATGCTAACTTCAAAGGGAACATGTTAGGTGTTCACACACAAGTGACGTATCATCACTTCTCTCCCCTCACTCAATGTGCCCTGATGAATAATTAAGGTAGCTTTTATAGAGAAACAAGAAATGTCGATCACAGTCTGTCTTTCAGTCAGTTGACATTTTTACTTTATATATAATGCAAATAAGGGTGGAAGACACAGAGAACAAGAGATGAGACTGTGTGCCAACCCCTTCAGATCTCATTCAGTGTATGTTACAAAGAAGTTAGTCTTTACAATCCTGCATGCTAATAAGGGGCACATATCTCTCCTCTGAGAAATTAATAAATCTTGAGACATCTTAAAGGAAGAGCAAAAAATTTACAGCCTTCAGTACAGACATCTGTGCCTCTGTATCACAAAGGGAGGAGGGAGCTGAAGGACTTGCCATATTGCTGAGGGAAGGAATGTGAGGGGTTCAGATTTTTTCAAAGGTTAGGAGTCATTCCAATATCTAGTATGAGTAATTGCATTGGACACAAACAATGACAGTGAAGCACAGGTTTCCTTCATAACAACTCTGTCACAGTGCTTGCAAAGTGCTCTGTTACCCTTGTGATGATCTGCCATCACCCTCCTACTGCACTTGGAATGTGACCTGCAGCACCCACAGGTACTCCAATCTGGCACGAGAACAAAACAGCTTTCTCTGTCATTAATTCAGAGTTTTGTCAGGACTCAAATACATAGTTCAAAACAAGTAGGTGTGAAAATCTAATGAAAAATTGTAAGAACCACAATTTCCAAATTTAGCAATGAAGTGGTCAATTATTTTAGTGAAACATAATGTGATTTTTCACAGTAACTGCAGAAAAAAAGTATTAGATATCACTGGGCTCACACACCATACTGTATTATGTCTTCAGCTTCCTACCTACAGAGGCAGGAAATCAGATTGGTGGAAGATGGCTTGGATGTTCCCAAATGAGATCAGCCTCCTGCCCATGCCAGTTATACTGTTCCCTGTAAGCATCTTCAGCTGTTTTGAATAGGAACTTCATAACACGATACTGAAGTAAAGGATAAAGTACTATCAACCCCAAGCAAAACCATTACTGAAAAGCAAGACTAATGGAAATCAGGTTAGTTCATATTCTTTCTTTACATTTCTTAAAATGATTAAAGAAACAAAAGATTTTTCTTAATTATCTAAAACAATTTGAATAGATCTGAGGAAAGATAAAAGGACTACACAACATTGGTACGTTTCTTGTAGAAGTAAAGCAACAGCAAAGTTGTATTCTCATATCCTTCCATAAGTTTATGAAGATCATCTTTTTCAAATAAATCTAATTTTTGACCTATGGATTTGTTTTTAAGGAAGGCAATAGGGATGCTAAGCAGCAGGTTGACAGGGAGGTCAACTGAAGGCTGCCAGGCCTGCCAAGAACATGGAATGTGCTGCCAGAGCTATGTCGCAAGTGAGCCATAATCAGGACCATGGCCCCATTAGGGGAGCTTGGAGTTGGTCTGATTAGGTATGAGAGAGGGCACTTTGACTGCCAGCATGAATCCTCCCCTTCTAGGATGTTTGGTGTCATACGCAGACTCATTTTTGCAGCACAGTCAGGAGGAGAATGAAATCAAATATCCAAGATGCTTTCCACTGAGCCATCCTCTCCCAACTAAACTCTTTACACCATGTATGTTCTTCTTCCTCACTTCTATCTCCCACAGCTCTGCTCAACCTAATTGATACGGAGCCTTAAACAGAATAAAATCAAACAAGGCTTGATGGGAAAAGAAGTCCATTTAGGATAATGAACAGACAAAAAAAAGAAAGAGAGAAATTGTCTCCCTGTTATGTAGAGGTGTTCAGTGAATAGGCCTGCAGAGAGATTGTTTTTGCAAGTTTTAAGGGACGTCTGACTATTATAAACCAAATTGGTTGAGTTGAGATTAAAACTATATGTTTTAAGTGTCAGGCTAGCATATGTACAAGGTCCTTGCTATTCAGCCTGCATCTATTGATGCATGACGTAGCAAAGATAAACCCAACAGTTTAAGAACTGTGATATCTCCTTTTCCAGTTTCTAAAGTTTCAACTTTAGTAGATACAGCAGGGCTGTTTACTGTTTAGCACAGTGATACATGAACAGAAAAGATCCAGATGAGACTAAACCTGGAATGGGCAGTAGCTGTGCTATTTGTGAGTGAACTTACTCAGTGTGCACTTTGGAAGGGGTCAAACTGCCAATTAAGTATGCTCCCAAATCTCAGGGATACATTTCCCTTCCTCTCACTGGAAAGTGAGTGGTAAGAAATGGAGACTGGCTGGCAACTTGGTGAAGACACAAACTAAACTCCTTTTTGCATTTCAACTTTTCCCTCAAGACCCTCACAAGTGCTTGAGAAGTCTTATATGAAAAAAATCAGAAATTTCACAGGTGGCAGAACTGAAGCACTACTTATCAACAGCAGAGCCAGAAAAAGTAGTTGGAAAAAATGAACCATAACCTTTTGTACATTTCCTGATATATTTGCTGTATTTTCACTTATCTCCAGGTCCATTTGCCATCTATATCCGAGTCACTTTACATACAACCTCTTCGTGAAGCTAATGCCTACCTTTCTACCACAATGTTTCAATAAACAGCTATGTAGGCCTTGATAAAGAGAGAGACCAGCATCCACAGCCATGGAGAGTGAGAATCCTAGGAGACAGTGCAGAACACCCCTAGTTTCACACTTTTGACTGATGTTCTTTGAGGGATGTTCTGTTACAATAAATAACTTTATTCTGTTAGATGAAGGTACTGTTTCTTTCTAATCCACCTGTGCCAGACACAAGTTTCATCAACACAATAGCTACCTGCAGGCTGACTTGCAATTTAGGACAATTAGCTATTACCAGCAAATCCCCAGTCTTCACAGTCCATGCAGTCAGGGTTGAGAATTGTCAAAAATATCACTTGCTCCATATAGAGGAGGAGGAAGGGAACTGGGGAAAGGAAGTGCGAGAAGAAAAGAACAATGTATCAAAGAGGAAAAAAAATGGAATAAAAAAATGGAAGAAGTATAGAAGACAAAAAAAGGAGATGAGAAGGAGCAACAAGAAGTTGGAATAGGAGTGAAGGAGTGGCAAAAGGGCAGCTGCAAAAGAAGGATAAAACTTTTTAAAAGTTGAAGAATAAATGACATGGTTTTTTCTCCAAAAAATAAAAACTTCTTGTGTGACAGGGCTGCAGCAAAATGTATTTACACTCCTTTCCTTTCCCTGCTAAAACAAGCTCAATATTTCTCATCAGAACTGCCAAAAATGAATTTTGAAAGGGAAAATAAAGCAGATCAGGAATTCTGAGTAAGCAGCAGAGCTTGAGCACGGCACCCTTGTGGATTCCTGTCCCATGAGGATATTTGCAGTGACAACAGCAGCAGTAGTCCCTGGTGAGAAGGTAGATGTCTATGGACCTGCTTCAGAGCTGCAGCCAAAGCCAGGCTGCTCAGCTGCCAGAACAACATTTGGTGGTAGAAGCCTGCAGTCCAGGCAGTGGACCCCAGCACCTAATTCTTCTCTGGTGAGGGCAAAGCTCTCTGCAGGCTACCCTGCAAGCACCTCCCTCCTTGAACTGTCCTGGCTGCTGCTGTCATACTTTGAAGAAATTATTTTATGGTCCATAACACTGAGACTGCAAACTACTGCTTGGTCTTGATCTCCTCTCTGCCTCTTCTTGCCTCATAGCTTCACTTTCGTACAGCCAGGTTCTTTCCATTTGGTATGTTTTTTCTTTCTTTTTCCCAGCTGTCCCTTTCTGCTCTGCTTTATGTGTGTCCTTCATCTGCAATTATACCTCTCTATTACTGGATCACCTAAAAATATTCCCATTTATTATAATTATATTAAATGCCACCTTCTACAGTCTCAATATTATGAAAAGGAAAGCATTTTCACTAATACTGAACTTGAATTCATTGTTCAGCAATGAGAACTCACTTTCTTTCTCTCTGATAATCCACTCTCTCTTTACGGGATCCCTTTACTGCCCTGCAAGTAAGTTTCCCTTAGGTTCTCTTTATTCTACATTGAACACTAATTTTAAACGGAATACATGCCTGTGCTCTACTCTCTTAACCCATCTTCTTATTTCGCACATATTAAACTCTTTATTACATTTACATGTTGAGAAAGGAGGCAGTGTTGAGGGCACGTCAAAGCTGTGTAATCAAACTTCATATGTTTTTTAAATGTACATTACAAGAGCCTTTCCTACGCTCCCACATATGGTCATTGGTTTATCCACCAGTATAACTTCAAGCATTTCTCATGTGCCTCATTTTGTACTATGCAGGTATTGGTATTGCACTGTATGACAACACATATTAGTTGAAGCACTTAGAGCTTATTCAAGCTCTGTAGAAGAGTCACCACAGGACACAGAGTTTGTGTTCCAAACTATGCCCACTGTGACACTACAGGGATTAAATTTAGCCCTGTCTGTACAGAGCTAAATACAAGGGATATCATGGTTCATTGTTTGGTTCACTGTCAAGATACGAGATCACAATTAAATCACAATTGCAGCCTGCCAGGATCAAAAGCATGGTTGGTAGCAATTATTAAACCACAATTTTGGCATCACTTCACTGAATCACCTAAAAGGTTTATACATTCATTATATGGGTTCTCCCCTGTGGAATCAGAATGACCATATAAAAATTCTGACGTTCTGACAAACATTCACTATGAACAGCTGTGAAATAAAATATATTCTTTTCCCTCCTTTTCTGAGAATCTGAGAGATGCCCCCCAGTGAGAAAAAATGCTTTGAAACTCTGGTCACGTAAATCTGCAGCAATAATGATAAAACAGGAAATCCAAAACCAAACTGTGACTATTTTATTCTGTGGATGGAGTGAGTACTGCCTCCTGAAGACTTATGCATCCTTAGACTTGTGAGAAAATTACTAATGAGAGATATTAGAATTTTTGGTTCATTGCAGAAGTCATGGCCATTTCTTGGGGGTTTTTGACTGTAACTCATTAGATGGACTTTTGGAAAGTCATGATCCCATTCGGGTCTTCAAAAAGTGCTTGTGTGCTCTGGCAGCTGAAGCAGAATCTTCATTCACTGTTAGCAGTGATTCAGGCCTTCTGACACACAGCTGAGCACAACAGTCTTTATCAAATTAGGATCATGGTAACATGCACACCAGCAAGACGTTTCAAAACTCTCTCCAAACTTCCCCAGAGCCCCTCTCTGTTCTGTGAAACTGATCACAACCTAATGAAATAGGTTGCTTGAGAAAATGTAAGGTACCTCCTGGTTCCATTCAAGATACAATAAAAATCCTCCTTTTTTTTTTTTGATATCTCAGCATTTCTAATCTCAGGATTTCGTGCATCAGAAGAAGAAGAAGAAGAAGAAGAAGAAGAAGAAAAAAAACCCAAACCAACAACAACAAAAAAACTAACACAAAAAAAATGACAATAAAATTGCATGTAATTAAGATATCCCACCTTTGGAATTTTTTTTTAATTTTTCTAATTTTTTTTTAGTCAAAGTGTAGTTCACTTCCAATTTCCTGCTACCCCGAATATACATTGCCAAGAAAATATTTGCTCAGTTGCGTGTTTGCACTTCCATGGTCTCTGACATGAATGAACAACAGTTAAAAGGGAGGAACTGATAGATCAGCTGATGATTTTTTTCTTAGTTACATTATCAGTTTCAAAATGCCTTCATGCGAATGATTTAATTCATTAAATAATCTATCACCTGTTTGATTTACACTGAATTAGAATACATACATTTCACTCTTTTGTATTTTTTGTTGAGCTAATTGAGTTAAAAGTACCCCAGAAACACAGTGGTACATCAGCTTCACTGCAAAGCTGAGGCAGTGGCTGTATTTTGGCAGCTTGTTAATAAGAACACTGGGTAGAGACACCAGCTTTCTGTCTCCCTTCTATGAGTTGTTTGGCTTACATGTCAGAGCAAAAGAAGTTGTCTGCATGGGAAAATGTTGGGAGCTTTTAAAACTTTTCAGCAGAAAAAGGTTCTTGTTAGTTTCACTTGGTTGTAAAATGCTCCTATTTCATTTGCATGCGTGTTTCAGGGTCTGTACAAGATTCAGTTTCATTATCTTGTTTTATAACATACCTAATAAATAACCACAGCTAATTTGGAATTTTCCATTTGTTCACATTGTTTATCTCTACATCTGTACTGATCACAGTTTTTCTCAGTCTCCTTTTTTGCTGTTTGTTATGCTGTTATTATTTCTTCTATTTGACTGCAAGTTCCTAAAGGCATAAATCACACTGTTATATATATTCATACAGTGTACCAAATGGGGTCCTTGATGCTGAGGAGAGGAATCTGGGAGCAACAAAAAGAGGGTCTGATAAGCAAGTAGTAATTTGACTTAAAAATTCTTTTTTTCTTTCCTGCCCTGATTTCTGTGCACTCATATGCATCTGAGTATATTTTACTTAGATGTGGTAGTTGAAGAAGCAACTGGAAAGTTGCATACAAATACCTGATGGTTCGACTAGGACCCAAGATTTCCTAGGAAGATACGCTTCTTTTCTCTTCTACTCATTAATGATTTGGGCATTGGGAGAAGAAAAATACAAACTGATTTTCCCACCAATATATTATAGCTATCTATATCTGTGGTAATGCCTGAATATCTACTAGTTGCCTTCCAGGGGGCACAAGTGGAAGAAAGACATTCACATAAGGAAAAAATCAGATGGAATTTATAAGCCTCCAGCTTCCAATACACTTAAAATATTTTTCTGTTTCTTTGACCTCCAGCTTACTCAGCCCTCAATCTACTATAGAGACCTTTGTAACTTCAACCATGGGGTTTCTTTGTGATACTTCCGAAGACAGGTAGATAAGGTACGCCCCAGAATCAAGGAGGGCAAAACCAAATGAAATTCACAAGCAGGAAATAAAAACAATCCAAATTTTCATATGCACAGCCTCCCAAAACAGAAGACAAGAATATGCATGCTACTGTCAAGTGATGTGCAAAATCTACAGGCATTATGCAGAAGAGTACTTACACGTATGTATCTCTCCTAGTGTGATTTCACAATCCAAGTAAGTCAGTGACTGTTCTAAGGAGAATCAAGGCTCAAGGTCATGGGTGAAATCGCTCTCCTTCTACTGAACCTTCTGTTTACAATGAGTCCTGCCAGCATTCCTCCCTGAATTAATTTCAGAAATCAAACAGTTCAAGCTCCATCCATGTGCCCCCCAGCCTCCAGCCGAAGCTCATCACTATTTTAAAGCACCATGGCTGGCTGTAAGGTTCATGCTAGCATCCACCTTGCAAAGCTGGCAGAGTGGAGAACTTATTGAGAAACCGCAGCACCACGTCAAGGAGGACATTCCAGACAGGGATCCCCTCAGACACATCACAGTAACTGGATTTTCCCATGACCTTCAAGATGCCACTACAGCTTCCTTCAAGAGGTTTAAGCAGCCTCTCTGCTATTAAGATGTTCCTTCACTTGTCAACAGAAACCTGCTAAATTGCTACCCTGAGCAAATTTACATAGAAATTAGCAATGATACTCTGCAAACAGTTAAGAGAATTGCAGCAGAGCCACCCAGCAGAAGCACTCCAGGATACAGAGCCCACAAACTCAGTCACTGCTCAGACAACGACAGGGAGGAAAATGTTATGGGGAAAATGCACTGGACTTGCAGGACTGTTAGTTTGTGTGCTTTCAGCACCATGAACACCATTTGGGTTCTGAATATACTAGTCCCTCTGAAACTCTCATGCAGTAGGAAGAAGATATTGCTAACATTTCCTTCCTTCCTGCCAAGTATTTCCAAGCGGCATCTCTCTGTGAGGCCTGCAGAGCAGAAGGCGAATTGCTACCCTGTCCTGATAAAGGATGCCTGGCTTTGCAGCCTGGCACTCTTCACTTTGTCCTTTTGTTTCCGACAGAGTAGCCTCACCGCCACCCTCCAAGCTACTCCTTAAGGAGAGCACTCTGTTCGACTCACATTCCTCAGCCCTTTCATCTACCCTCAGCCTTCCCAGGGCTCTTTTCCTTTCTTTCCTTCTGGAGACACGACCCACAGGGTTACCTACCTGTTCATATACTGCTATTTTTTTTTTTACATTTTGTGATCTCCCTTCTAGACCACTTGAGTGGATTACAAAGGGCTTTAATTGGAAAATTTAGAGAGAAGTGGAATCTTTACGTAATCCTTTTGTCAAGCACTAGTTGTGGTAGCATCTGGCCTCCAAAGCCTTGAATGAGGGCTCAAGCTATCTCTGATAAAATACAAATCTGCCATGGTCGCTAGCCTTGACCAGGAGCATGGTTGACAATCCAGAGCATTTCTTTCAATGGCAGCATATTTCCAGAGCTGCCCTTTGACAGAGCAAGCACAAGGTCTCAGCCTTATAAAGAAAAACTTCCAGCAACTTAAAGAAATTCGTATCTGAGGAACAGTAATAGTACCAGGCCCTGTCTACTCACAATGAAATAGTGGGCACTAAAGGATACCATGTTTCCTCAAACACCACACTGCAGCAGACTGCTGGATCAGTTATGGGCAAATAAAGCGCAATCAAAAAAGCAAAAAATTTCCAGAAAAGTAATTTCCCCTTAGTAGGTACATACATACATGCTGGCACATTTATATGTGTGTACATAAAAAAGGAAAAAATAGGCGGGTATTCAGTAGGGCATGGGGTATCGTATGCCTACCGTAAGGTCCTGACATGAAATGACTGTACAGAGTAGGAGAAAAATCCCATTTCAAATAATGATCAAAGCCATCATAGGGGAATGAGTAGCTTCCACTTCTTAAAGCAAACAGCCAGCTAATATTTATTCCACAGAATAGACAAAACCCTGCCATCTGTCAAGGGGAAGAGAATAAATTGTTTTCCCATAATGGTGTTTTCTTTTCAATCAATTTTCCTTCAAGCTTGATTTAAGAGGAGGCCATGTCAGAACCTCAGGCAAATGGAAGAAATCTAAGACACTCCCTCATCAAAGGTGAAAATGATGATGCACGCAAACTTACAGAGTTCAGTCTAAATACCAGTGCCATAGGTACAGTAGTGCTCTCCTCTCCCACCGCCTCTTGAAATAAAAGGTTTACAGCAACAATACAACAAAGGGCACAAACAGTAGAAGGAAAAAAATTCAGAGGATAGGGGATAATAGAGAATGATGTTTGTTGGAGTACATGCTGCATTACTTCAGGACAGAAGTACAACGTACCAGAGAAACCACTGTTATGGGTCATTTTCCTACATACATGCTCACTTATATGCTGTGCATTTTATATATTTTTCTTTTTTAGTGAGAGCTCTGTATAGTACTGCTTTAATGTAAATACGCATTTATATAAGAAAGAACAGCTACATCTGGTAAAACCTTTGGCTTCTAAGAAAAGCTATGAGGGGACAGAAGGAAGAATGAGCCTGCTCCCATGGCATTAGAGGTACTTAGCTACTTGCAGAGCTAGGTCATCAGGGAACACGTTAGGTTCAGGGATTCAAAACCACTTTTGCCTTGCTAAAAACTGCGTATATTTTCTGGGGTTACAGAGAGACCCTTGAGTTGGAAAAATCATAGTAGTTTGTATTTCAGAATGAAATTACTGTTGTAGCAGCTTTACCATCTATTCTCTTTAAAGGAAGATTACAGACAGCCTGTTTCCAAGAGGGCAAGAATATTTTTTTTTAAAAAATATTTAGTCTTTTTAAATCTCTGAAAGATTTTGACAATTTCACTCACAAAGTATTCATGCTTGGAACAGTTCCAATAGTAATGAACCAAAACCCAGCATCAGAATATCAGTCAAGGTTTCAACAGATGCAGATCTGAAAGACAGAGTAACTCTTATTTTCCTCTCATAAAGTTCCTCCTAAGATGCAACTCCCAGTTAAAGAAATCCACTCTTCAAAAGTCATAGGATACTTACTATAACATTTGAGGGAGGGGATATAGATTTAAACACTACAACTCTATCCTATTTTCTTCCTGACAGAGATTTCCTTTGAACTGTTGCTGTCTCAAGACAAGAGCACTTTGCATGTTGGAATACAATGATTTCTTCATGGCAGTACAGTAAGTAAACAGCAAGCAAATTATTGGGGTGTTCAGTGGACTTTGCAGGATTCTTAACAACAGTGTTAGTTAGGCAAAAGCTAATGAACACTTACTAAAATGACATTCCCATTTCCTGGCCCTAATTCCGTCATTACTTATCCACAGGCACAACATGCATGCACTGGCATTAGAATTACCGACAACAAAAGCCAGCAGCACAAAGGATGTCACATCCACTGAAGACAGTCCCAGAGTCATTGCTGTTTATTAAGTTGGGGAAAGGGGCTGCTGGGGGAAACTGAGTTAATACTCAGCCCAGTCAGGTTAGGACTAGTAATGAGAACTTGCTTGTGGTGCCAAGTCCTTACGCACATACACATGTATCAGTGCATGTACCTGCACAAAGACAGTCGTACAGGATTTTTTTCACTATTAAGGTTTTCTGAACAGATGTAGGTCAAGATTTTCAAAAATAGATGTCCAAAGTTAGGCATTCAAAAATCCCTATTTAAGCATCTACAGAAGTGGCCTCATTCTCACAAGTGCTGAAATTGCCAAGAGCTGCAAGATGCTCAAAACTTGAAAATCAGGCCACATCTTTAGGTGCTTGAAAACAGATTCAAGCGCCTAAGTTTAGGCATCTATATTCTTGACTGTAAAGTATTATTATCCATGCAAGACCTGCTATAATCCATCACAAACGTATGACATTCTCAAAAATGTACTGTACTAATTGGCCCAGATTTTCAGTTGCAGCTGAAAAGTGCAGTGTCCTGCTCAGAGCAGGATCACAAATGTAGCCACCACCCTTCTTCACCAATTTCCTGGTGGTATTTATGGCAGCAAATTACAGTGACTGCCAAAAGCACCTAGTGAACAATTGTGGCAGCTGACCTGCCCCATATTCCCTTTATCTATCCTCAGTCTCCAGCAGAAGAAGGAACAGAATTAACATAAGGTTGCATAGGCAAATTAAAAAAGAGCTCCCTCTCTATCAGAGTAGCTCTCCCATTGCCTCCTATTTCCATGTTTAAATCTATGGAAGGCAAGTGAAATAGGTCCCATACTTTATCAATGCCAATCCCGATCATGAAACGTGAATAGGGTATATCTGTTTACTTATATGTTACCAGATTTCAGTAACATCTTTCGAAACTGATGTCAGGTCCTTCAGCTTAGGGAAATTAAAAGGAAATATGTACACACAATTGTTTGGCTTGCTGGATCCCCCAGTAGAGAAACAGCCTTCACAGGCTAAATGAGGTAGAAGCAGAATAAAAGGATAGCCCAATATTTAAAGGGAAAATCACACTAGGGAAATGTTCATCAACAAAACAGCAACTATGTAGAAGATATTAATTTAATGCATTGATATAACTTCTCTACTTTCTCTGAATCCGAAATCGTGACATTATCTCCATTAAATACTCAGTAACAAAATTCTCAGTATGAATCAGTGTCTTCAGGGTACTTCTCAATATTTCAGCAGCATTTTCAAATGGTTGCTGTATCCTGTAGCTTCAGTGCTTAGACAGAAGCAAAGACAACATATTCTACATGCTTACTGCACCTGTACACAACTATACTGTCCCACACAGCTGGAAAGCATTCTGATGAATGGGCGCACTAGAATCACACAAAATTATTTTTAATATGAGGTCATTCATCATATCTGGCAATATCTTACTAAAACAGCAATAAAAGCAACAATTTTCCATAGCTTCTTTTATCCAAATAGTTCCCCATATGTCTACCACGTTTAGCTTTTATAAGTATGCTGTTTGCACGCATAAAAAGGGTCAAATTCTCAGACATCCTAAAATGGTGTTATACCATAAATAACAAAGCTGTCATTATCTTGAACAAGTGAGAATCTGATCAGAAATTCTTTCAACTAACAATAAATTATGGCCTCTTCTAGGATGGGTACAACCACCATTCAATGGCACACAAAGAACTATTCAAGAGTTTATAGCAGGAAAGAAAATAACCACCTCTTTTCCAAAACACAGCAAGGGGAAATTAACACAGGCTATGAATCCAAACTGGGCAAGAAATTTAAGCATATTGTTTCAACATCATCTCCCAGAGAATCATGTACCTACTAGATCACCCACAACCATGAGTTGTTTAGCTTAACCCAATAGAGAGCACCCAGACATGACTCCTACCAGGGTGCCATCATCACTCGCTCTGTCCCACCAACTCTATCTGGTAAGTCCACATTCCTTCATGAGCTACTCACATAAACCCCTCATATTTCAGTAGGGCAATAGCTGCTGTAGCATATGTCTATATGCTTTTTGAATCCAAGGCATGAAGAAACTTGCTTACTGTTCCAACTCCTTCGCAGGAGCTGAATTGCTGCTGAGAGTTTAAGATTATTTGTTCAAGCACAGGGCCAGTTATATGGCTTCCAGACCATCCTGTTTACTCACCAGCCTGGTCAGATACCAGGAAACTCCAAATGCACGTCTGTCAGAGAAAGACCCTGCAAAATTACTCTTATCTCATTTAAGCCAAAAATACTTTAGTGCAAAGGTGACATTACTGAGCTCTTTATAGCAAAAATTCTTCTTCATCTGCTACATAGCCCAATGACTCACAAACTAGAAATAAAATCCCAAGGTATAATAAATGGAAAGATAAGCAAGCTCTAAATTAATTTTTTTGTCCAGAAAGTTCCCATTCTACACATGTTGCTACAGGTCTCTTTTCCCCAATGATTTACTCAGGAAAAAAGAGCATATGGGAAGGACCTTGCCAGGAAATACCTGAATGAGATGAAAGTGGTGATTTAGACACAAAAAAACCCCTGACAGGGTAAGGCAGGGCATTCAGGCCAAACGAGTGTTGAAAAGGTAACACTAGAAGAGTAAAAAAAGATATGGTGATACTGGAGATACAGTCAGTGCAAGTGATTAACAAAAGTATGAACAAAGTGTCTAGCTGGAAGACTGGGATTAGTCAAGAGAGCTAGACATGTTGTTGGATGCATCAGACAAAGAACTGGATGAGTAACAGGTGCTCAAGTACCTTCTCCTTCTGATCTGGAGCTCAGACCTAGCAGTGGGTCAAAGGAAGGAAAGCGTGCATAGCCATAGATTATACTGAATGGCTTCTGTCCATCACTGATAGAGGAGTCACTCTCTACAGCTTACAATGTAGGAGGAAAAAGCTGCCTCTGAATCTTGGTAGCTCTCCATAGCACAATTTCCCACAAAACAATCCTTCATATAGCAAGGTTCGGATACCTCTGCCATATTCATTTCCATTTTTACATTTTACTAAATTACTTCCTTGCAAAGCAATGCATCTGTTAGTCCCTAAGTACTACATCATCAACTTTAAACCCTATGTTTATGAAACTTATTTTCTCCTTTCATTAGTTCTTACTCTTCTCTCTGTGCTGTTGCAGGTATCTCTGGTGTTGAAAGCCAGCAGCTTGCAGCAGCCCCACAATGACTTTATCTTGACAAACACTCTGCCTTCCTATTGCACCCTCAAAGTGTTGACTCCCTCTTCACAGAGCAAACAGCTACAGTAAAAAGAGACATATAGCAAGTGCTCCATTCTTTAGTAATTGTATCATTATTTTAAGACAATAATAAAATAAGACACTTTGGATAATATCAATGACAGCAAATGCACAGAAAACATTTAGCAGATCAAGCTAGCGATTATCAGAAACAAGTGGCTTGAAATTTTGGTTAAAGTTTGCATGAAATATGATTTGCTAATATCCAGCGTTCAATCCTGCCTCATTGCCTGTGCCAGTGAAAGTGCAGTTCCCAAGAAATGCAGAGAAGAGAAAAATAAACAGATTTTTAGTGTTTAGCAATATTACCACTAATGTTCTCCATAGTTATTATTAACAGCTGCTCCAGTACAAGAATACTTTTAGTAGGCAGTTACTGAATATCTGGCCTAAATATTTCCTTCAAGCTTGATTGTTTATATTCTAAAGTATTGGACTTCGTATTTCTTCTAAGGTTTTCTGGCCAATTTTTATTAATGAGAGATTGCTCATTACTTACATATAATGTTCCACATAGCATTTCTAACATGCTTAAGATTTTGACCTCCACAACACTGTACAGCAGTGAGTTCCAGAGCCTGGTTATGTACAGAAGAACAGAGGATTTCCTTAGGTTTCAAATATGTAGCTTCTTTCTGAATCCCCTATAACTATGCATGAATTTGTTACATCACAACCTTGCATTAGACAACTACTGTCTCCTTGCATTTATTAAATACATGTAAAAAAACCAAAACCAAACAAACATCTACAACTTAAGAATACTACTTACAAAAAAGTAAGTCCACTTGTTCTCAAGAGAAGCCCAGAGCACACTATAGAGTAAAGCCAGCGCTGTGATTTCAGTATTCAATTACAGAGAGCTATATTCAATAACAAAGCCTGTTTCACTTCAGATTAATATCACTTAGGTTACTTAAAGCACACTGTGCTCCATAGCTTACTTTTTTGGAGGGGGTAGAGCGGGTAGTATTAAAAACCTCCTTTCCTTCCTTAACTTAATCCCAGCTCGAAGGGCTAAAGATAAAAATTGGAGATGAGATAGGCTTTCATTGTTGGGTTTCTCAGCTTTCTAATTAGATACCACACTCCATAATACATGTTCTGCAGTAAAGAACCAGAGGAACTGCTGCATTGAGGCAGAGTGCAAATGTCTTAATCCTTCTAACCTTTACCACAATTTTCTTTTCCAACAGAATACACAGCTGACCTTTTCTACCTACTGAGAGTAAAGCTTATGGCAGATTTTCATTATCCAAAGGTCTGTAAATTTGCTGCTGCTACTACGGTAACTCAGCTCAATTGTGTTAGGATATTAAAATGCACAATTCACTAAAACTTTGATTGATACAGGTTGATACCTCTTCCAGAAAGTCAAAATAGTCATACTTGCATACCTGCCAGCTTTCCAGATGTGCACACAAGAAAAATATGTGCAAGACAGCCAAAGATCACAGATGCACCCAGCAGAAACAGGATTGAAGTGTTGCCAGATGCACCAAACGTGCTCATCTAGGTCATAAACTCAGTTGGGTCAAGGGATGTCTCGGTAACTAGGCCACCTGCCCAGCATACAGGAGATCTTTCCCTGACTTAGTACATGACATTGGGAAAGTCACTAGATCCCTACGGCTCCTCTCTTTACCTGTAAAATGGGGTATGTATTGCCTCTTACTTCAGTGTTATGAAACACTTGTAGGCAGTGGATCATTTCCAGTTACTCTGGTAACAGGGTCCAGATGGAGAAGTTTGCAGAATATTTTAGGTGCACAGTTTATCAGTTAATTATGGAAAGACAACAAAATATTGTGGGATATGGTATAAAGGTTTTATTGGTATGAGTTGGATATGGATATTATTTGTGGCTAGAAAAGTCCAGAGTGATTCATGAAGGTTAGATCAACTGACTAGCAGCAAAATCTTTCTAGCAGCAAAACCCTTACACCCAACTGCACCATTCTGGTCTCTGTAAATTTAACACTTTTATCAAGAAAATCAAATGTTTGTGATACTTTTATATTTTTCACATCTTTTTAATTGAAACTATTTTTATATCGCTTCAGCTGTAAAGCCAGACTCCCTTAGTAACCACGTGTCCAACTACAAACCTCACTGAGGGAAAGAAAATAAAAAATAAAGTAATATTTTCATTCCAAAAATAACCTGAATTCTTATGCTTTTCTTTATTTTTAAAATTAGATTCCATACAGACACTTTATGTCAAGAATATCTTGCGTGCTTATTACATATCTTGACAGAGAGCACCAGAAACTGAACAGTTTCACAAATTCAGATCCACACAACTGTATATGCCTTTATGGTTAGTGAAGACAAAGATGCTGGGGTTTGCAAAGGGGTCAAAAGTGATAAGATTCTACAATAAAAGAGAAGTTTTCATCTACAAATGAAGACAGCTGTTGCAGTGACGACATGCCAGCAATGCTTTCCAACTGGAAATCCTTTCTCACTCAGACTTGGCCTGGGATTTAAAACCTCAGGAGTTTCCATCCTGCATCCAACTGTGCATTTTCAGGAAAATGAGCACTAAGAGCAAAACATGAAGGGTCAGGCAAGGAGATGAAGTAAAGGAGAAAAGGATAGGAGACAAGGATACGCAGAAGAACCACACTGCAAGTGGGAACCAAGTCATCTTACATGCATGAACACTGAAGATACTGTTCTGGAAACAGATATCGAATCACATGAGATTTGAAGATGCCTGTAATGCACCCTACCAGTAGAGAACTTCTTGAGGAACAAATTTCAGAGACAGCTAGAGCAGGCCTGAGTGCAGCCCTCAAAAATGATCACAAACATCACAAAACCTTATGACTCAGATTGTGAATGAACTGTGACTTACAAACAAAATATACAAGAAAAGGTCAAAAAACACTATAAAATATTCTATATATATATAATAAATAAATACACAGTTATATGTTGCACACAGAGAGAAAAAATTTATTAAAAATTATTGTAGACAGAATTCAGAAATTAGTAAGTTTCTTAAGCCATACACAAAAGCCTGGCTTCCCCACAGAATTCCAGCCTAGTTTGGTTTGGTTTGTTTTGCAACACACAATAGCTTGGGAAAGTATCTGAAGGATTGATTACTCATTTTTACTTACCTAGTGGGTTTGGCTCTGACATTTCTTTTTTGATTTTTCTTCAGCCTCCCTAGTAAATAGCGTAAGCTCCATTTGGCAATGCTGAGCAGGAATAGGCACACACACACAAAAATCTGTGACTGCCTTAGACTGATTTAGGAAGACAGTTTCAAATTTGAATATGAAAATCCTAGACAAATGCTGACTAAGATGAGGAAAAAAACCACAACTATGAGAAGTATAGGAAAGGGAAACAAGCCTGCGTATACAGAACAAAACCAAATTAAGCAGGAAAATTTAGGCTGAAGAGTATGGATATCTCCCAGAAAGTGAGAAGATATTATGGAATTATTATTTATTTTCTATAATGTTTGTCAGAGAACCTCACAATTGGATCATAAATATAAAGTAACAGCGTCATTTCTGAGAGGATAACAAACTCATCACCATGGACACTTAAAATACAGAGGAATGGAAAAAGAAAGGGAGAGCAAAATTGTTGGGGCCCCACTGATGTCTACAGTAACATGAGATAAGTTTTCCACTTCTGAACAATATATCTGTAGCAAAAGAAGAAAACTTATGTATCCAGGGAAAAAGACTGCATGAAAGGGTCTTGTGTCTTTAGAAAAAGCACAGCTATAGAGGCACAATCTTCCAGTAGCAAAGCACATGTACAGGAAGGAATGATAAATGTTATAAACACATAGGAACAATGCTACTGAATAAAGAGAAAAGGTGACTTTGCTGAGCAAAGGGCATAGTTTCAGATACCTATCCTTTGTTTTTCTTTCATAGTCACATGAATATACCACCAAAATCTGATGCATCGTTAAATTTTCAAGAAACTGCTACTTTGGGATCTTTTGCTCAGTTTTCCACTTTCCATATCTGAACACCTCCCTCTTTAGTAACCCGATGGTGAGATGCTCCCTCAACCTGTCTCTCCAAGATCTAAGACATCATTGCAGTAATCCAGCTCTGGATTAAGCAAGTGCAAGAAGCTGGATATTTTTTTTTCTTTCTGGAATATTTAGTTACAGTTTACAGAAGTTTGCAAACATCTTCCACTTTCTCAACAGTTTGGACTTGTATCAAAGTCATGCTCCTAAAACAAAAATCAAGAAAAAAATAATGATTTTGCATCACATGCAAACTTTACATTTCACAAAACTGTAATGATTGCTTCTTTCCCCATACAGGTGCTCAGAATATAGGCACTTCAGGAAACATCAAGCTGAGATTTTTCCTACACTGAAAACCAGGGAAAGGCAGCAAGCACAGGCTGTAAACCAGTAACGGTGGCTAGGCTGGAGAAGTAGTAGGCTAATCCTGCTTTCTCCCTCATCTTTAAAATAATTTTTTTGTATAGGTATGAGGGTAAACAAGGAGATGAAGGGAGTATCTCCATTCAGGAATGGACATGAAAACAGGAATTTTCAGCAACACAAAATGTCACCAAATACCTTGTTTCTTTGTCTACCATTATGTAGAGCAGTACTTTGTTTGCCCTTGCCTGCCCTATTTTCTTTGTAGGGTTTGCCACCTACAGGCCTTCATTTGCCACACTGTGGCACATAAAATCTGGGGTTCTTGTACCCTGAAGCTAATTAGGTCAGGGATTCCCATTCCATGCCAGCATCTCTCTCAAACACTTGCAAAGGCAGACACCAAAGCTCTTAACTGCAATCATCCTTGCGCTGTATTTTCATCCAACAGACAAATATCCTGGAAAAATGCTATAAGAAAAAGCTAAACATTAAAAACAGAGATTGCTTTTATTCTTTTAAATGAACTAGTTAGAAACCAGTCAGCTGTTTGTCTGGCATTCTGGGCCAAAGCCAATCACCGATCTCTCCCTTGACTTCCATTAGTGTTGAGAATGCAAACAACAAGCAAGCTGAGGCTTAATGAGCCTGCATGTGGAGTCAGTCTGGTGGAACAAAACAGGATGGTCATCTTTGGAGCCATTCCAGTTTGAGACAGGAACTGTAGAGGAGAATAACAAGAGTAAAGACCTGCAGAGATACCTCATTCAAAGGGTTTCACACATAGCAACTCCCTCATGGCTTCTTTATTCCAGCTGATTGTAAGTTACTACTGCCCAAGTACTGGCTCTAATCTGCTGCTCTAGATCAGCTTGCATCAGCCTTTGGCAGAGCTGCAGTGGCACATCTGGGTTGAAAAGGAACAGCTGAGCCTCCCCTCCAGGAATGTATAAATATATTTGCTTTTAGAGAGATTGCTTCAAATAAAATATCTAGTATAAAACACACAAAAGGAATGTACTTGAGACCGAAAAAACCACCTCAACAGCTCTAAACCCTTTCTGTAATTATTAATGCACAACACATAATAGAACCTTCTTCTAAAATCCAAGTGTGCTTGAAAAGCACAGATTTTCACCGTTAGAGCCAAAAGTGAATCTCCTTTAACTGTCTCCAAGAGGTGGAAGATAAAAATTCTAGACATAAAAACACTCCACCAACTAGGGAGTCAATAAGCAACACATGCTAGAAGAAATACAGAGCCACGATACCATCTTCATCCAGTCATTCCTTCCCCTTCCTCTCTTTCTTAACGCATTCCACAGACCCTATTTTTGGGACACATTTCACATTCTCTTTGTTAGTGAACTTCTTAACAGCCTCCTTCCATTTTCCTGGCCTTCGCAACCCTGAAGAACAGGAAGAATGCCAATCCATTAACCCGAGAGCTGCTCACATATAAAGGTGATGGGCTGATAGAAAGTTCAAAAGACAGACTGGATTAGTGTCATACACACAACTTTGGTCTGTCCAGTGAAGGAATCATCAATTATTCCAAGGCAAGTAAATGAGTTTTTTAAAATTTTACCTTGGCAACCCATTCCCCAAGCTGCAAAACAACAAGCATAGAAATCTGAACATCAGACAAGAGTGAACGGTTAAAATCCTGCTTGTTATCTGCTGCAGATGCTTGAGCATAATAGTTCTGCGTAGGAAGAAAGGAACTGTTGATATTTTAGTCACCTGCATATATTCTAGTTCGTTGGTTTTTTAATTAAAAAAATAAAAAAGTGCATCTACTGATTATGCAGAAGTGGACTATTATAACCATTAAAAATAATATTCATAGGAATTGTAAGCAGCTCCAGTGTATCTCAGCATGTGTGTGGGTTGCAGATGAGCACCATGGCCAGTAGGCAGGGCCTTTTTTGGTACTGATGGGGGTGTATATTAAAACTTTTAAAGTTACTCTGATTAATTCACATCAAGTCAGCTTAATTTTACTCACTGCTTAATTATTCCAGCTGCTACGATTCCCAAAAGGGAGTCAATTGCACTCCTGAGCTTCATGATGAGAGTCGTGCCTTTTTTTCAACTACATTGAAACTCACCAACTCTGAAGGAGGTCGGCTTGGGCTTTTTCACACAACCGGTTGTCAGAGTAATATCTAGAAAGGTAATTTCATAAGACAACTCCAAGTCTCACTTTCTGATCAGCATTTTCCTTTTAGACTACATATTGGTAGAACTCAAATTATGTAATTTCAATTTTCTTAGGTACCTTCAAAATACTCTGGCTTTGGACGTAAGTACCAAGAAAATGCCTTCATACAAGGTTTGTCCATTGGCAAATCCCCAGGCAGCTGGTGAGGTGGAAATACTACTATTCTCGATTAGTTTTATCTGGGATGTCTAAGAAAAACCCTCCATTCCTACAGTTTCATCAGTCCCACTAATGTCTAACTAGAAAGAGCACCATGCTTTACAGAGCAGTTGCAGCTCCTCCCTAGCAATGATTCTTTTCTGACGGCAGCTTTCACTTCATTCTTCTGTTAATGCTTTTAATTCCTTTGGGGTTTGTGTCCATCCTAAAAGCAATAACCTGATTAGATTCCTTTCCTCAAAGGCTGAGAGGGTGTCACATCAATCACAGCAAGATTTTTTTGAACACACAGAGAATCAAAATAGGCTGGATACCTCTACATTTTCCATTCTCCCAAAGAAAGTGTCCATTCATATAGTAATCCTTTATATGAATATATAACATTTAATTGTATATTTCAATCATTCCAAAAAGTGCATACGCAATCTAACGAAACTACTCCACATGAGAATCATATTCAAATTGCTCCAGCCAAAATAAAAACATCAAGTATAACCTACAAGAGGCTACACAGTGTTTCAAAAGAAAGCCTACATTTTCATATAAAAAGGAAACTCACAATTTCAAATTTGGCTACATTTTTAAAAGTTGGTAAAATTAGCAAATAAGCACTTGCTCTATCACATAAAAATACAATAAAGCATATTTTAATTATATAGGGGAGAGAAAAAGAAAAGTGCTCGACTCTTTCCAACACTTCATTTTCTATTTTGACCAGCCAATTATTAAAACAGCCTTTGCAATTCAGTCCTACATACAACAATTTAAAAAGCTACCTTTGACTTTGCTTTCCAGTTTTCTACTCATCTATGGAATTATTACAGCTACAGCTGCTGTGCTCATATGTACTACCTTCAACACCTGAAAAATAAGCCTACATTTTGCTTCCTAATCTCTCAAAAAGGCTGGCCACTATTACTTACTTCATTCCATTTCATTGGAAAATACAAAGAGGCAGTGTAAATTACTGGTAGTCATGCAGAAGGTTTAAAACCCTGGGTTCAGTCATGCTCTCTGACTGATATATATCCTTCCTTTATTTATTATGCTACTGAGTTGTACTGCTGAGACCACCAATATGTCTACACAGGACCTGTCCCGTAAGCAGAGTTCTGATCTGTCTGTCTCAAACTCTGTTGTCATTGATTTTTGGCACTTCAGCCCCATGTACGTCTGGGATCTCACATGATCAGTCCAGTCAACACAGCAGTAGCACTAACTACGTTGGGATATTTTTCCTCAGGAAAAATTAACATGCCTGAACTATTACTGTGGGTTTAGTAAAGCACAGAAATAGGGACTAAGCAGAAAGAGACCAAGACATTCATTTTCTCCTATAATCAAGGTCTTAAAGAAACATTGCCCTGCAAAGGTGAGAGGTTTCTAGTCACTGAAATAATCCAGCCTGGTATCATTTGTCAATTTAATTATTTTTTACTGAGATTGGTACTCACAAAATCATCTCAGATTGACAGCCCTAGAGATGATGTTCTGTGTTATCTATGGAACAGATACAGTGCAAGGAGCAGCAGTGCGTTTAGGTCCAATTTATTTTCATTTCGGCCTTAAATGGGTCCTTCGATTTTTAATTGACGATAGTGACACCTCTCCCCACTAGCACCATTTTCTATTTTTCTCTAAAAGACAACAAAGGTCTTTTCTTCAGTCATATAGATTTTACTTCTAAACCTGATTAATTCTCCCTAAACCCAGACTGTATCTTCATAAATACTTATTACTGTGATTGCCAAAGAATCTACAGGATACTTATGCAGTGACCTAACTTTTAAATACAGAAACTAATCTCTGTTTATATTAATTACAAACATCTGGGTAGTCATATTTTAATAAAGTTTTGTTTTGTGGAGGAGGAGATCATTCTCTGAAACCAAAAACTAGAGAAATACAATGTGGAATGGAAATCAAGAAAAAGGAATGGAAAATGGGGAAATAATAATTTTAAGATATTGCTTGTCATAGGCTGTTTTGCCTGCATACATACTACTAGCTACACAGAGCAATTGAAATCTCTTCGAGGCAGGAGAAGAGCACAACAATATAACAACGGTAAAAGAAAATTTATAACCAACATCTGCAAGAGGCAGAAGAGGAGGAAGGAGGAAGAAGGAAAGGATAATTCAGTGAGTCAACAACTAGTAATCTGCTTAAACTTAGGTCTCAGGAGAGATGCAAACATGGAGGCTGGTGTGCTGCAGCCGCCTGGCTCATGAAACAATAGTTACCAAGATCCAACCGTTGAGATATCTGCTGTAGGCAGCAATGAGGACATGAGATCCTAATGTAAAAGATAACGTCCTAATGTCTAAGCTTGATCTAAAGCATGAAGTTTAGTACCCTTTTGAATTTCCCTGTTCTTGTTAACAAGAATATCCAAAGTCACAGCAATTATCTACATAAATGTCATCTCTCTCTGTATCTTGCTAAGCTCTTGGCCCCTCAATGACACCCTTCAGCAAATCATGCATTGTAAAACCTAGATTCAGTTTGTTAACACACCACAGATTTCTTGGGTGTCACACATAAAATTATTAAAGAAAAGTGAGGGGTTTTAAAAAGCAATTTAAGCACATAGCACATACTTACAAATCTGTTGGATCCCGTTCTCATAATGGGGATAACTGCACCTTGCTATATCTTACTTACCTTTACAACATCTCCAAATTACAGACTGTAAAAGTCTTTACTGCTTGAGTAATGAGTAGGCAGGTGTGCAAGGGACCACATACTTAGTAATGAAATTAGGTAAACTGTCACATAATGGCTAGTCACTGGCTCTTCAGCTTGAAAAAAATATTTCCTAAAGACCATTCTCTTGTTCTTTGTTCAGTTGAGTTTTAAACGAGCAAAACATCAAGACTGTCTCAGAAATGGCATTCAGTATGATTTTCTTGCTTACAGGGTCCCTCTACTTTTACCAATAGCAGCAAATTTTTCACTCTGCTGACTTGTCAAGAGAAGAAAGACACCATCATTACAGGAACATAACTATGATAGAGGATCCTTGGACTGCTCATTGAGCTTTACCTTGTAAAAACCTACCAAGGAGCTGTCAAGGAGGCCTGCCAAGTGAAGAATATATACATAGCCTCTCCATAGCAAGAGCTTTTTTTTATGTTCTAGCTCACTCCTCCCCCTTAATTTCTTCTCACCTTGTTTCTCCACAGCCCGTACCAGGTCAGAATTGGAAGATTTATTCCCTTCTGTAGCTGCTGTAACAAAGGCTTCCCAACAAAACCTTTAAGTAATTTTTGCACTTCAGAAAAACCTTGTATTATACATGTTAGAAAAATGCATGAATTTTGTATCAGGTGTCAGTGTGACACCTATTATTTGAACATTAACAAGGTCCACTGAAGCCCTCATGAACAACTGTAGGAAGAGCATAGGCTGGAAGGAAAGAGATGATGAATCGGGGTTTCAAACTACTCTTTTTTAGAATTACGTGCTTGGTACTTTTGACAAAGAGGTCCTAAACCCTAATAACAGACAGGAAGACTCAAGGTGAATATCCACTCATAATTCTACATCTTAAAATAGAGACAGAGAATGCTCTTATTTAAGATTCAAATTTAGCTCCCTCCTACTTTGACTTTTGCGTCATCTTGTGCAACTTTTATGATTTACATGGGAATTGTTGAGCCACCAAGCAAAGGGAAAAGAAATTTTTATGCCAAAGGAACGAAGTCCAATGCATATCAGTGTGTTGTTTTGCTTTGTGGGGTTTGGGAGAGGAGGAAGGTATTTTAAAAAAAAACAAACAAACAAAAAAAAACAAACCCAAAGCATTCTGTGGTATGAGTCAGATAATACAGAGTGGGAGGATCACACTCCAGCAGGCTGTGGTAGAGCAGGTGGAGCTGTGGAGACAGCTCGGGCATATGCAGCCGGTGTGTTCTACCTTGAAGGGCTTAGAGAATCAAGTGCTACAAAACTGCTTTTGCAAGGATATCTTGCTGCTAAACTTGTCCTTCAAAGCCATTGTGATTTCTGAGATCTTTTCCTGCACCTGTTAAATAATGTTTTCCTTCTGTATCTTCTTTTTCAAGATGGGGATACAACCCACAGATTTATCTCACAGGCTAGCTGGGAAACTACTACTGAGAGCAAGTGAAATCCTTTGCAAAAGCATAATATACCAAAATGCAAAATATTTAGACTACTTTCAGAACACAAAGCAGACTCAGCAGTGTAGCGAGGGCATTCCATAAGGGGAACTCAGTATATTTATGTTAGCTTCTATTTCTTTGTCCCTAACTACTGCCTTTGTTGTGGCTCTTCTTCTATTACATTCCAGGTTAAAGTACTATCCTGTCACACATGAGCAACATGACATGTAAATTCTAGACAAAGGTTTTTACAAGATACTATATTCCTCCAAATACATTAGGAAGCCTTTTAATAGGACTGAAAATCCCTGGATTTAATAATCAGATTTATTCCATTTGCAGGATTAAACAGAGCCTGGGTGTGTTTGTTTTTTCTCTCAATTAAACTGGTATGAAAAAACAATAATGCCACTGATCTTCAGAGAAGCCACATTAGCGTGAAAGAAAATGTCAGGTCCATGGTGAGACCAGCCCTTGCATTAATGTAGCCCCTTCAGTAGCTCAGCAAATAATTTAAAATAAATAAATAATGCAAACAAGAGACAGCAACCCCAAATTTTAATAATGAGACATTTGGGCTTGCTGCTGTTTGGAATGTTATTTATACAAACAAACAGTATACCCAGATGCTCTCAAACAGGCCTGTTAAGTTCCCTAAAGGTTTTATAGTTGACCGCTTGCCTTAGGGCCACTGGCTGTATTACAGTCTTGCAGTAGCTTCCTGCTGAAGAAACCTTTCCTGAGACTCTCAAATCTGCTAACGTGCTACTCAGCAAGTACGCCAGAAAAACACTATGGCAACCCCAGTGAGGCATGCATTTACTGTGCCTAGCACGGGATGCCAGACTTTTGACAGCACAGATCACATCTAATTCGTAACGTCCATTTGGAGCTTTCAACCAAGGTGGAGGGAAGCATCCTCTCTCATTCCATGGTAAAGAGCTCAGGCCAGACGCAGAATGCTGCTTAACTGCAGTACCAAGGGATGAGGGAAGATCCTTGCGGGGAAAGTAGTGATGAAATTGGCATGATTACTAGCGGCTTCTTGTAGGAGACTGAACTGGTAATCTGGAAAAACAAGCTCGTTAGAGGAAAACAGCAATGGCACCAATCTGCTGTAATGAGCAGGCAGTAGAACAGTGCCTCAATGTCACCCCATTCAGGGTTTGAGCCACTCGCTGCAAAAGTCAGGGCCTTGCTGTGTGTAAATGAAGACCGTCTAATGATTTTTCCTCTCTCTTGAGTTTCCTAAGCTAGTACTACTTTACAGTCAGAACCACAAAAGGCAAAAGCAATGAAGGAAAATTGTGGGCAGACTAGACTTTCATCTGTCATGGCCAAGGAGATGAAAGACTGGATGGTTTAATCAACTATTTGGGTCTTGAGGTAAGGCAGTAATCTACATAGGACAGGGAGTTTCCAGTTTCTTCCAGACTATGGGCATTTCTAAAATAACAACAACACTCCAGAGCACCACCTAGCTAAGAAAACACAGCCCAGGGAATCAATCCTTGAGATAATGAAACATTCCTTTTACAGTTGGGAACACACATCCACAGAGGGATCAAACAACTTGCCCAGTATTATAAAGTAAATCAGTGAGAAAATACAGAAAAGAATCAGGTGTTCCGATGCTCACTTCTGTACATAAATCACTAGACCATATTTTCTTCTGCAAGATCAAAATTCAAAAACTGTCAAGCCATGGAGTTTCTATTCTATTCCCTCGGGAAATTATTCCAAAGCTTGATAGTGTAAGGATGACAGGAAGTTTTCCATGATACATACCTTAAATTTTTCTGTTCCTTACTTGTAGTTATCTAAATGACTTGTCTCTTTCCATAGTATTTACAGTCCTCAAACACTAACACTGTTATATTTCCCCTTCTCTCTCCCAGCCATCACTTAATCAAGCAATATAAACTAACTACCTGTAAAAACAACTCCTTAAACTCCAAAATATTTTTTATTTATTTCCCTGAACTTTCTCCATTTTTCTGATATTAGACACTTATTTCAGTCTTTCCACAGTGTGTTCTTTGACCTTGACCAGTAGTTCTTTTCTCCCTGCTGGTGGGACAGGCTCCAGCAGTATAGAGGATGATGGGAGACATGAAATCTGGAGAGTGAAATCAATAATGTCGGAAAACTTCTAGCCTTGAGGGATTACTGGCAAACTCCACAAGCAAAGTTTCTGTCCATCCGTTGGATCTGGAAGGAATGTTAGAACCTCCATTAACGTTGGGCTAATTTACTCTAAGGTGAGGGGTAGAACTTACTGCTTCCTTCCCACTGATTTTATCATTTTAACCCTCAGAAGTCAGAAGAAACAGATGTTAAATTCTAACATTAAATAATAACAATAAAATTGTTTGTTTCGCTGCCTGGCTAAATGAGCAGAAGGCAGACACCAATACCTGAAACCCTTGCAGTTTCCACTGCGGTCAAAATTAAGACTCACAAAAATGGCCATCTCAGCAGAAATATAAAACAACAGGCTGCCACATTAACATAAAGTACAGCAGTCAGAAATTATTGCTGCCTCTAATCTCCAAACATTCAGGAGCTAATCTGCGTTCAGTGGAATGACCTGTCCTCCATGATGCATTAGTATTTGCACTCACTCTAACACTTTTTCTCTCACGCACACACAGAGCCCATCCTTTTGGAGTGTAGAGATTTATGCTTCCTGAAGTTAAAAAAAAGGCAATATTTTAACTGCCCCTGCCCAGTCCCCTTCCTCCTCTCTAACAAAATCATCAACTCTTAGCTTTTTAAGGACACTGACTGAAGGATCAAGAAACAAAGAACAACTCAAAGCTTCAATTAGCGTCTTGCTTTTGCCACTCCAGAAGACTCATAACATCCTTTTTCCCCAGATTTCTGAAATGAAAGTGACATGAAATAGTTAACAGCTTGAACAAGAAGCTATAAAAACTGATGTGTAAATATACTTACACAAAGTCACATAAAAAAACAACCTGATGACCTTTCCTTAGAGTTTATGCCATTCCCCTCTCTCTGACCCATCCCCTCTATCCTATTATCTATTTTCATTTCTCCTTAAAAACATTATGGCTATGCCTATGAACAAGTCTGACTAAAATTAAATTAGGAGAAACTATTATGTAAAAGATCTTAGTTCTACTAAAGGTTGGCTGATTTTAAATTAATAACTGACTTCTTGTTTATATTTAAACTGCTTTCAGTTGCTTTCAGCTAAATTTATGAATACCAAGCTTAAACCAAAGCGAGTACTCTGGTTTAATGAAGCTCATTGGAAATAGTATCTTAAATTAAACTGGTGCAACTAACAGCAGAAGAGAGCAAAGACTGAAGGCTTACTGTTGAAGAGAGATTGACAAAGTTATGCCTAAAATAATAATAAGCAGAGGTTAAATCTCAGTGGAACTCAGATTCATTTGCCACTCAAGTACTTGTATGGTACTTTTAAGAGAGAGTTGAAAACAGGTTTCCACTTTAGACAAAAGGATAACATAGGGTTGTTTCAGATTTTGATTAATTAAAAGTAAAAAACCCCAAACAAACAAACCAACCAATACCAACAAAGCAAACAAACACTAAAAACCACACCATTGCTGGTCAACTCCTTTGGAAGACACGCTTGAGCGTATACACTCTCCAGGTGGAGACAGAGACAGAGCTTCGGCTCAGGCTGAGCTGACACTGTATGGCATGGCGGTGAGACAGAGCATTTGGGGAAGGATGCCAGATGGAGAGAGCTGGTGCTCTGGACCTTTATATCTTTTTTTTTTTTTGAGAATGGAGGGCTTTCTATATTCCTTTAAAATAACAAAGATCCATTAAAGATATCTGTCTCCATCCAATTAATTTCTTCTCTATAGCTGGAATAAACTTCTATCCTCCAAATTTAAGCTAGCTGCTGCAATGAAAAGGAGAACAGTCTTTAATAGGAAAATAGCAACAATAAATAAACTAGCATCTACTACTGCAGTAAGGGCACTCTGCTGACAATGATGGTTACTACTCTGAAATCATCCTATGTGACAGATTAAATCAGATCCTTCTATGCGTAAGAATCTCTTCCACACATTCAAATTTTATGTTCTACAAACCAGACAAGAGCAACCAGAACCCTCCATGATACCACCATGCTACCTATAGACTCCTTACTACCCTTCACTCTTTAGGACTGAACAGCTATCATAAACATAGAAGGAATGTTATTAAAAAACATCACCATTATTACAAATCTACCAAATAAAATATATGGAATGCAGTTGTTATTCCTCATTAATAATCAGAACATTTTATTCGGGACTCAACACGAGCAAAGTGCCGCAACAGCAAAAACCAGTCAGTGTTAATAATTTTTTTATTTGGGCAACCTAAGCTGCAGAGTCAGGAGAAGCCCCAGAAGCTTGCTTCAGAGAAATCTTTGCATCTATTCTTAAAGGTCTTTTTAAAGCACCACTAATAACAGAGGATTAAATCTGCAAAGGGAATTGATGACATTCAACTCTAATTCAGTGTAAAAGTCTCACGTACTTCTATTTCAAACTCACCACATGTTCACACCAAAATAATCAGCTTTGAAAGAGTCAGCTATGCCTATATTTAAAGTTAATATTGTTAGGCTTTGGAGCTGTATCCACTCGAAACAAACAGACGTAGTCATAGCCACTGCTAATAGGTTGTCCACAGCCTCATCCATCTGCTTGGGAAACATTTAAAAGGATACATGTCTGAGACACACATCAAAAAATGCCAGCAAATATTTCAAGCACCACCCAGTTCTCCCTGCATTTACACCTCTCCTTGCACTCCAGCAGACATAGAATTCTCAATGTTCAGGCCCATCAGGCCTATGTCAGAAACATAACTACTGTCCCCGTGTCATCTGCGTCAGTTATCCCCTTTTCCCTTCCTCTTCTTCCCCAGATCTAAGCCACCAAGCCTAGAAAGGATGTCTACTTTTTTTATGCCTCAACTGAGAAATCAATAAATGCTCTCAGCCTTTCTAACTTCATGTTTTTATTTGGCAACAGTATACAACAACAACCATCTATGTGACATTGTTACAGCAGACTATTCTTAGGTGTACTATCTCATTACTTCAATTGAACAGGATACCATAGAAGAGATTTAAGCCAGGTTTTATCCTACCTTTGCAATGAGAAGTGTGCAAACAATTAATTAAAGCAACTTACCTAACATGATATAGTGTGATGTAGTATCCAAATCCTTTACCGGTTAGGCTTTAATGTGGTACATTCACTTTGTAATAACACTCAAGGTGTTATGCTGGTATAGCTATTTTTAGTATTATTCAAGTACACGTGCACTATTTCAACAAGAACACATTTATAATCCCTCTTGCCCTTCCTCTGAACCCTTTATGCGCACACTGTACAGCACATTGACCTATAACGCACTGCAAGAAAGAGAGAGGCAAGGAGAACGGAGATGCAGCATTTCTGTTGAGTTTTGGGCTGCTTCATCCAAGAGCAGAACTTCGGTCTAAGCTATGATCATGATATGGTTCCTAAAACTTACATGAGAGCCATAAATACTCCTAGATAGTATACATCAGTAACTCTTTCTGATCTCAGAGAAGAAATGTCCTCACCATTTCACAAGCACACTGAAGTCAACAAGACTATTTTCTTTGAGTTCTTTGGCTTGCTCTTTTCCCTCCACTTAAAGAAAATCCAAAACAAAACAAACAACCCCCCCAAATAAAACAAACAAACCCCAAACAAATAAAAAAGTCAAAAGCTCTAGTAAGTAAACAAACAGAGATCATACAAACTTATCACAATAGAGGAACCCCTGGGTCTTTAGTGTAAAACGTTCAGGAAGCAAAGCTAAGCCAAGCCAGCTACGCCAAATGCAGGCAGCCTGGGCTGCTCACGGGATCTCCCTGCCCTGATAATTATGTATTTAGGCTGCACTGCCATAACGCTGGCCTATGGCAATCTCTTTTCTTAAAAAAAAATAGAAAAATCAATCAAAGTGAGCTGTGGCTCGACAGGTTTGCAGTAAAGCCCAGCCATGTAGAAAATAGAGCAGCAGCTGCACTACAGGATCAAAAAACAGTGAGCAAACTCCATCATCGGGCACAATTATCTCCCTGGAAAAAAAAAATGAAGAAGAAAAATAAATACCCCCCACTCCCCAATGTCTAACACAAGCCCAAGAGATATGAGTTTCTGACACGATATCTACATACTATCTACTAACTTACTTACAGACTTATTATTCTCTTTTCAAACATTTGGCTCTCATCAGACTTTAGTTAAGTACTTCAGAAGGAAAGAGCAAAGAGCATGCACAACAGCAAGGAAGTCTAACCTGGGAGGCTGCCCTTCACAGTCATATTCTACCCACAAGGCTTCTGAAGGAGTCATCCTGCCAAGTGTGGGAGAAGGTCACTCCCCCCATCCTGTCAAGTCATAATAACTACATGGCAAGTTTGGGTAAGGTGAGTTTATCATAGCAAGCATCAATTTACAGCATCCTGATCATCTCACAGAAACAGGTCCAAGCTGTATCTCCATGGTCAACTACATTTTTAGTACATTTGGGTAGTTCAATACACACAGGGGTGCTTGCTCCTCTCTTTTTAGTGACTCAAAAGAAAGCCTCAATTCAAAGACGTTGCTTATACTCATCTATACACTAATCTGCTGGCAAATCTTAGATATTGAATTCTCACCTCAAGTGTTTCTCTGAATATATGAAATAGTTCACTCCTCTAACAGGCCAAGTCCAGGTAGCCTTTTTCCCACAAGATAGTGGACATAAGGCTGAAGCCTCAGAAAACCAATGAAGCTAATGAATTTTGAGGCTCTGGTATGCGCACACTGTCTAGAGATGCAAGTGCTTTCTCATCCCTGAACGTACTGTAGCTGAATCCCTGCTTGGAGACTAAATCTTTAGGAGAATGGGGATATTTTCCCATGACACATGTATGGTTTCTGGAAGTGTTGCTAATTGATAGCAGGAAATTTCAATTCCTCAGTACAACAAGACATTGTTTTCCATCAGATGTCCCAAATTACATTATCATTTCATAATTTCCCCTGCCCATTTTTCCCAACATGCCCTGCTTGCATTTATCTGCTTTTTCAATGCATGAAATCTCTGGCCTTGAAGTTATAAGAACCTCTAGAAAGTGTCAAACTCTGCATTTATGGGACATGCTCACAAACTGTATGGCTGGAATGAATGCTGTGCAATGCTCGAGTATCTGTTTATTCATATATGAGAACTCAAGCTTATCCACAGTAGCAGCTAAGAGAGCAATGCAAGCCATATGGGATATGCAACTGGAGGTAGAGCCTACAGGAAGAGGGTCTTTCTAATTAGAGACACCCGGTATAAACATCTCCTCCACCTTAAGATGTTCACTGTTTTGTATCCAGCCAAGAAGAGATTCTACTGTATCTGCTATCATTCATGAGATGATCATAGCATAAAGCAGTGCTAAATCCAGTAGCTGCAGTAAAAGTAGGTACCCAAACTTCATAAAAAGAATCAAGAGAAATCCAGAAATCTAAACACTTGTCATTTAATCCTGTCAAATCTTTTATATTTAAGGCAATTCAGTCACATTTAACAATTCTTATTTCAATAAGCTCAAAGTACATTAGGATTGTGATAAATTCTTGAAGAACTGTGCTGA
This sequence comes from Dromococcyx pavoninus, assembly GCA_033558185.1. Taxonomy (NCBI): domain Eukaryota; kingdom Metazoa; phylum Chordata; class Aves; order Cuculiformes; family Neomorphidae; genus Dromococcyx; species Dromococcyx pavoninus. Next base: position 757,611 of record JAUMJL010000091.1, on the reverse strand, counting down.
TACACCACCAAAACACTTTCAGTTCAAGCTAGACTGCAAAGACACCTTCAATTTTAAGAGCACCTCCAGATTTCTCAAATAAGTAGAAAATACAGATAGTCATTGCCCTGTTGTAATCATGCCAAGAGAGTAAGTACCAGTACCTTTTAGCATTGTGCAGCCTTTTTTTCCACAGAACCCAACTGAAGAGGGTATGTGGCTGCTGTGATGACACTTACACATGCTAACGAGCCCTCTGAAGCACAGACAGTTCACGTCCACAGAGTACGCAGGAAGTCAGAATTGCCTTTCTGTGGCCTCTCTCTTTCACTCTCCAGTCAGTACCGTTCAGGTGAAGCAAGAGCTCATGTTAGCTGCAGATCAGCAAGCTGCAGACTCAACAAAGCAACAGGTACAAGGCTAAATAATACTTCATCCTGTGTTCAAGGTCTTACTACACCTGTTGGCAGGAACTACAGGAGTACTTGTATAAAAATTTTCCTCTGTAAAAGCCAACATTGGCAAAAGAAAAGATCCTTAATGCACATTGAAATATAATGCTACAGACAGAAATTTTAACCCTCCTTTATTTATCCACCAACGAGATGAAAATAAATTTCAAGGTCATCAGTATAGTTGCACAAAACCAGCACTGGTAAGAGCTGTAAATAAGAAATTATGCTTTTACCACTCTATCACCCAATTCCTGTAGTTTTCATAGGCATCCCATATGATTTGGTTATTTTTCCAGCCTTTTTGCATTTGCAGATGTTCTAGCAAATGGTATTTATTAGAGGAATATTCCAGTGTTGAAAAGATGCATATTTCAAACGGCATATTGCATAGATAATGCAAATTTGGATAGGCTCAATGGAATGGAGGAAAGATGAGAAAGAACAGATTCACTAAGAAACATCTGCTAAAGAAGTTCCTGAAAAACATGGTCTAAAAAAAAATTCTCAATTTGTGTAGGGCAAGAAAGAGAAGAAATTAGGCAAATATATTGTTTATTCTGAACTACCTTTGAACTTCACTATTAGTTTTTTTTCATTTTCTTAAATATGGTCAGAACCTGCTTAGATGACCCTAAAATGTCTACAACACCAGGCCAAACAATCCCCACCCTCACAAACTAGCCAAAATAGCTGAGAAGCAGTATGAAAGGAACATTAGATAGAAAACTGTTCTTCAGAGGGTCACATCTTATTTTAATATCTACAATGTACCTGACGCACAATCCCAAGGCAAATCATAACACTGTCTATTCACATGCTATTTCCAAAACCACATATCTCAGAAAACTTTGACAATGCTAAATAAACCTTTATAAACACCCTATGAAATATACAAGCATTAGCCTTTACCTTTGGATATGCAGGAGGCTGACCTTCCTAGAAGAATATGAGATCAGAACTAGGAATTCAGTCCAGGAATTCTGCCTTCTAAACACCCATACTTTGACTATTATCTCATGCTGCCTCTTGGTCCTCATCACAGTAGTCACACACTCAAGTCTGTAATTCCCATTTCTAAATATTCTCTCAACTTCTTCTCCATGTAGCAGGACAAAAAAAGTCAATCTAACAGTGAAGGAAACAAAACCATCTATGCTGGAGATAGCCACTGGCAGTTTCCAATTATTCCCAGATAGCCTGGCATCTCTTCATAGTGTCATTTAACGTTATCAGTTTGTTTGTTTCTCAAACAACCTGCTGGAATTTAATCCTGTTCTCCTAACCAAGTTTGCAAGACTTTTCTCTCGAGAATTATCTCTTGAGATTTTCTCATCCAATGGAATCAGCTAAAAGACATAAGATAAGCTCAGAGTTCACCAGGGCACTTGACATTTTTTTCATATAATGTTCTCATGCCGAATAAGTGGGATACTCAGCAAAATAAGCGCTAATGCCATGAACATCAGACTAAAAGGGCCACAGTTCCTTGGAGTGGTTAATCTGGGACTAGCCACTAAAAAGGCAAAACAGAACAACTGATGGACATCAACCCAAGCTGTACATCATCAAGGAAAGAAATCACCATGTTAATCAATTGTAAACCCTTAGGTACCAAATTTACATGTGGGAAAAGAAAACAAGATTCAGGAGAGCTTGACTTTTCTTTCACTTGTCCGTCACCAGACATTATTTTGCCTAACACAATCTGGCAAGCTGCAGCTTTGATCATATGCATGTTCACATCTCTCTCCCCAAATACATCATAAATATCTCCCCACTTCAGGAACTTTAACAGACTGTTCATGGTCTGTAATGACTGGAAGAAATTACCTCTTTTCCATTCTAGTGGCACAAGGCCAAAGCAGGACAAAGGGGGAAACTGATGTTGCCACCAGTTCAGAAAGGATTTGTTTTTAAAGGATTATTATAAGATGTTTGGCACCAGCTGTCTCAGTCCAATTCCTTTCCCAACACTCTCCATTAAAAAGATAAGATAAATATAAAACAATTGGAGAAGCGTCTGAGGATTCATCATATTCTGTAAATACCTCATTTGCAACATGGTGTTTGTATTTATCTTCTTTTCATCCACCCTGATGTCAGCTGCTTTTGTAGTTCTCCACAGACTTAACACTAACATCTCAGAGGAAACAAAACCACTTTAGAATTTGCTCAGAAATGCACAAATATAATGCAGGAACATTATTCTTTATCTTGATTTCAGTTTCAGAGACAAAACAGAAAGTACATTAAGGCTGGTCTGCATAAAATTTCTCACAAAGCCAGATTTTGGTGTGAACTAGGAAAAAGGCTTTCTTTGAACTCTGTATTGCTTGCATTTGCATTTTTAAACTGGAATTTCCCCTTGAAACTCCAAATATGTTTCTGTTACCTTCAGGGAACAATAAGGGAGCCCTCCTGCGCATAAATGCACAACATTTAAATTCCCATGACTGACAAGGAAAGACTATGTAACCTCGGGGATAAAACAGATCTATTTTAGAGCAAAGAGAGTGAGGTGGTAATCCACTGGAGGCTGTAGTTTAATTTAAATGGCTATTAACTGTGTTCCATTGGGGAAGTTATAGTTTAATTCATACTATTTTCCGAAGCAAAAGAAATCACACCAAGTAAAACTTCCCAGGCTACAAAAGTATCTAAACCAGGCAAAAAAATGATGGCTTTTTTAATATATTATAAATGTTAAAATAGAATTATTTATACTTCCAGCCCTTGAATATATGAGTTTTAGCTGGCAATATTTGCATGAGGGTAACAATATTGCTCATATTAGTAAAATTACGTAGTTGTTCAAGATCACTGCTCAGTCAAGAACTCTGTGTTCCTTGGTACATCACTGGTTCCTTTATCTAAAGCACAACAGAGAACACAATACTCTCTTCCTCCCTCCTGAAACAGTTAAATACTCATAAAGGGAGAACGCAAAGACCAGATTAATTCTATTGCCTGCCTTGGGTTCTTGTCCTGGACTCTTCCAGTTTGCTGGCTTTAAGCAACAGCAGCTTTGCTCTCATAAATAACAAAACAGCCACACTCACCATAACAACACACTCTTCATTGTCTGCCACTAGCTTCAGAGAGCTTATTTTTTGAGGAAAACAAACAAAAGAGAACCAAGTATTTGGCCCTGCTGGGATTTCAGCACTGAAAAATAAAAAAAAAATTCTGATTTCTGTCCCAACCACTTCTAGAAAAAATGCACACATGCTTTAAAAGTTTTGCATAATCTTGCATTATAGACTAAAGGGGTTGACTTCCATCATTTATAGTAGGACTAGCAATTGCTCAGCACCCCATAGGACAGAGACTGTGCTCTGAAGTTCACAGCTGCTGAGCGTGTCTGCAGTTTTCAGATTTATGCTTAGCTGTCCTATGAGTTCAATTCACTTATGTCATCATTTGGCACAATTCTACCAATGTCATTTTATTTCCAATAGCTTATGCCAGCACATTTTCCCAAAGGAATGTGAGTTAGTGAAAAGCATAAACCAGGTTCATTAATCCCTGCAACAGGATAAATCTGTGCAGCAGTCTCAATCCAGTTTCAAATATTTCCACTATTTCCCTTAAGTGTCTGTTCTTTAGAATTTGTTATGTCCATTCAAGAACTCATGTGACAGCACTCAAAGATACCTTTTGATATACTTGGATACTCAACCTTTCACATTCCATCATGAGATGCTTAGAAAACCAATTTTATGCAGAAATGTGCGTACAATATAACTTTTCACATCTGGTGCATAGCCTCACATTCCCACTGATATCTCTAGCAATACAGGACTTTGAAATCTCTAAACACATTGTAATAGCACTATCAGAGGAGCAAAGTAATTTCCTAAACCTTGTACATTCAGTAGTGCTGACGGCTTTGGAGGAGCTGGCAGTATAACCATTAATAACCAGTAGCACTGAAGGGTTGCTAGGACAACTTATCTAGATGGTCAGCTTCTTCGGTGAATAATAGTCACAATCCAATACTTACCTTCCACCAGATCTCTTTTCTTCTTCACTGCAACTGCTGAGGGAAAGCACTAACCTCCATGCTCTTGTTGGCATTTTAACACTTCTATGACCTTGAGGTATTACTGCTAAGCACCAGCTGATCACTCTCCCTTGAGCCCAGGCAGCCAAAGTCCTGCTCGAGTAACACCTTCTTTAAGGAGCAGAGACCACTAAATTAATCATAGAGGCCACTTTTAGACTGGAGAACAGGAGACAGACAAGGTGCTTATCTTTCATTTTCTGCTCTCTAAACTTCCTCTTGCTCTGTTGGGTTAACTCCTTCTTCTATTTCACCCTGGAAACAGTTGCATACAAAATACCAGTTAGAGAGAATAGAGTAGCATCTTATAACTGTCGGGACTCCTATGGTAGAGGGCAGTAGTGCAGGAACTGCCACAGGCCACTTTACCAACAGGCGAGACAAAAAGCAGCACTGGAAGCTAAGAGAACACAATTTTTTACAGCACTCTGGTAAGGAACTGAAGAATATTTAATGCAATTGAAAGTGCAGGGACAACTTAATAATTACTTGTAGTCCAACTTGTTCAAAACACTGAAACCAAAGCTCTTGTCTAGCTAAACGTACTATGCAGTTCTTGAGGACTGTAAGGTTTGACTTCTACCTTCTGTTAAGTGAATTTTCTCACAGATTTTTATAAAAGTAGAGGTAAAATTCAATAGTTCCCGCTATCATGAATCTCACTTATAAACAGAGGGCATGCAACCTACCAATATTTTTGGGTTTGATCTGCTCAGAAAAACTGCACCCGGTGAACGATTTCTGTATTTCAGATAAGAAGCAAATAAGGAACAATACATGCAAATATGCCTTATTTGTCAGTTAGTCTGTGATCATGTAAGGCTTGATTTCCAAATTCACAGATTTGAGTAAAAAGATTTCCTTTTCATTTTGCTAAAGTAGAATCAAATCCATAATACAAGACAGGGACAAAATGGTTGAAAACCAACACATAAGTGGAGGTTTCAGAATTTGGTAAGTACAAAGAAAATAATTATATCAGACATTCAACAGCTACATTGCAGTTTAAGCATGACAATTCTGAAAAATGGTGCATTTTCAGGCATAACAATCTCCTCTAATGAAAAAGAAGTATTCAAAAAAATCAAAATGTATGATGAGAAATCAGACATCACTCACTGTCTAGATTATATCATCTGCATGGATCATGAGTCTAATCAATAGCAAGAAAACACTTCCATCAAAAATGCAACAGTACAGTGTATACAGCAAGAAATGGAGCAATAGGTTTAACATGTCAGATTAGTAGTAACCTCCATACAGATGAAGAAATTTCTTCTGTGAAAAATACTAGTTTGAAATCCAAATGCACAAAGGTATGTGCAATAGTTCCTGTACCTAAAGCTACAAGGAAGGTTTAACTCAAAATAAGTAAGTATACCTGAAGCAGCAAAAAACTATGTATTCAAGATATGTAAAACCAGAAGAAACAAGACAAGTGAGGAAAGGAAATACTTTAATTTTGGGAGAGGAGATGTGTTTCTGTATTAGGAAAGCAGATCAGTGAGAAGCTAGACAAACTAACTTGGAATCCACACACACTGAATACCTGGGTCCAGAAAATAAATGTGGGTATCTCACAAGGAAAGGTGTCTCAAGATTTTCTAGCAATTCCTCTATTTTGTCATCTGCCAAAAGTTACAAAACCCCTCACCTGTCTTAGCAGTATTCTGGAAGGAGCTGCCATGGAACAGGAACTTCCAAAACTTCCAACGCTCTTTCAATATTTAACAGAAATAATTTCAAGCTTTGTGATAACATTTGAATCCAGCCATATCGCCACAACTGTGACTCATCATATCTCAAAACAACATGAGACAGGAGAAAAGACTGAGCTAAAAGGCATGACACCAAGCCAGTTTCAAAGAGTTTTGTGACTAGAGGTAGATTTCAGTGACTAATTTTCACAATACCTTCAGCTTCCACCTTTCAGTGGAGTTACCACAGTCCTTGAGATGAGGAGATAGTAATACAGAAGACAGAAAGGAGAGGAAAAACAAATTAACAAGAAGATTCATGGCTGAATTTGGAGTCTTTGCAGGGTTTAATACATCTCCTTAGAGATCTTAATTGCACATCAATCTTCTTCAGCTGGAGAATGAGAAGTGAATGTGCGATCCTCCACCTTGGCACAGAGGGTAAACTGGAGTTAAAAAAGGAGAAAAGAAGGGCATGCTCAATCCAAACTGGATTTTCTCCCCTCTTACCGTGAGAAGACAAGAAGCTTTTCCTTAGTGCTTGCCAATAAAGGGAAATTACTTCAGAACAAATAAGAATGTGACTTAACAGCATTCTGTCCATAATTCCCTCATTCTCTACCTCTAGTTCTTTTTGGCAGTTAAGCTTAATCCACTTCCAACCCACACAAAGGAATATTCAATGCAGGGTGCCCAGGAAAGGAATTAGTATAAAATAAGTATGCTAAGCTAACAAGACCTTAGCACAAAGTTCTTCATCAATCTTCACTGCCAATGTCATTCTTGTTATTCACAGAGACTTAAACCACCAAGGTAGGAAAAAGAATTATAGGATAATCTTTGTTCTTCACTCCTATGACTGGAAGACAGACAAGAAATCCCCTCTGCTGCGATCAGTGCTGGCCATATCCAAGATATCTACCCATGGATGGTTGGACTAGATGATCTCAGACATCTTTTACAACCAGATAATTCTACAATTCTGTATTGAGTTGCATATCCAAAATAACATAAGAATAGAGTAAGGTGAAGTCTACACTATGTTTAGGTGAAGAAGATACCATCCTCTCTAATGGGTTTAAATTGTGCCTGGTTCTTATTGTATGATCAACTTATCTGTGTGATGATAACAAGAAAAATTGTGCTTATAGTCCAAATTCATTAGATCTAGATTGGAGATTTATGTAATCAGACTGTTTGTTAGTAACTATGACCTTGTCTGGGTTTTATCCCATAAATTCAGCATTAATAAAGTCATTAGAGTTGAGATGAATGTCCCACACTCAACTCACATGCTAAAGAAACGCCAGCACAGAAATGACATGTAACATAACTCCCATCCCTACCAACAATAAAACAGTGATGAACATTCTCAGTTTCCAATGCAGAAGAGTCAGAGTTTAAACTACACATCTTACAATACTATAGATTTACGTCCCTCTTAACAGTTTGGGAATACCTAAAACTTCTTCACAGACTGAAATGGTGACTGTCAGGATTAATATTATGGACCATCCCTTGACGGGCTTGCAGGAACACGTGTGCAGATCTTTTTAAACCATCTTCTATATTACTCATGAGACTATCAGAATACTTTAGAAAAATCTAGCTTAGTTTTCCCTGGCGATGCTATTGATTTCAAGATGAGAGACACGGACAAAGAGATGAGTGGTATCAATCCACTGCAGTTTCTCCCTATGAACTCTTCTTTCTTGCTCACTAGCTCTCTTATATTTAAAAATTCTGAATAGCAATGGATGGAGAAGTCTCTCCTGCTTCCAAAAATAATGATACTTAAATTCTCTTTTTCTATAAATAAAAAAGTGTAATGGAATCTATGAGTTCTTTGGAGGAAGAAGAGGCCTTGTTAATTTTTAACACCAAACCCATGTTTTGAATCTAGAATGACACATTTCACGTTTCATGGGCTGGCATCTCAACCATAATGTAAAACCTGAACTAGTAAAAAGATGAAGAAGAAAAAAAGAACACTTGGCTGTCCTGGAACTCTGCTGCCCTTAGGCGTGAGCCAGAAATGATCCCAGAGGCAGTATGCAAATGAAATGTCTCGTCAGCACACAGGCCTTAATGCATTTTACCTTAAACATTTACATTAACAGATGGTCCCCTGCAGTCCCATAAACTCGCTACTGAGTTCATTTCCATCTCACTCCAAGCCCCATTTGTCACCGACCAAACAGCAGAATGTCACAAGGGAGTTGAGACAGAGCAGAAGAAAAGGACAAACTCTTTGAAATGATTGGTGTCACCTACACATATGCATTTGATCTCAGTTAGAAAGGGATAAAAACTGAAGGTAAGAGGAAAGGAAGGAATAAGGAGATGATCAGATGACTGAGTAGTGCTAGGAGTGGAAAAAAAAAAAAACGACCTAAACATAAATTGAAAAAAAGCCCAAACCTAAACTACTCCTTTTGCTGAAGACGTAAATGCTACTTTTTTAAGCGAAGATGTAGCTTTGCTCTGGGCAAGTGGCCCAGGCTGGCTCATACATTTAGGGGAAGGAGACTGACTGGTTCGTTCAGATCACATAGCAGCACAACACAGCCAGGCTGCTCAGCCCTCTCTCGCAGGACAAGAAAACTCTTTGATCAGTGATTGCATACATGACTTCTGCTTTTGCTGAGCCTCTAAATTCTCAGCTCTGTCACAGAAAGTGATATTGGTTTAACCAGGGGAAGAATAGAAATCTGAGCCCTGCTCTGGTAGGCTGAAAGATAACAGCTCTCAAGCTCATCTGTGGCTGGGCTTCCCTATAGCAAGGAAATAAATTTTAATTTGTTTGCGCCATTTTTTCTTGGCGAAATGTCAGAAATAAATTGTCAGAACAGAGATGCCTGCCAAAACAAAAAACTCAAGTGCAAGAGGAAAAACCACAAATCAATCTAGTTGAATTCAGTAAAGGATAAGAACACAAATGGATAAAAAATGGCACAAGGTGATACTTTTTTATTCAGGGGCTGAAGAAGACAAGCAACAGTTTTTGATCTATAGACTCACCAGACTCTTCCACAGAAGCCTTAGGTGCTTAAACTGTCCCAGATGTATAATACACTGACTCATCTCAGAACATTCCTCTGAAGCACAGAAACATCAAATCCATTTTACAAGCATGAAACCCAAAGCACATCACAAAAAGAAAATTGTCACCCCACAAAGAATGTCTATAGCCAAAAATAAAAGCGAACTGAGTCACTTGAATCTCAGATTAGTGATGTAAGCATTCTGCTTTGCCCAGATCACACAACTGTTCTTACTCCACGCGCAAGTAGGAGGCAGGTACTGGGATAAACTAGCGGTCTGGTTTACATTGGTGTGTTGTAATGCTAAGAAAAAGCACAGCCAACCCATTTCTTCATCTGAGAATGTCTTTGCTTATTAAAAGAAAAGCTCACTTTACTTCTCTAAATTGCTTCAGGGAATAGAAAATACTGCATTTCACATTGCTTCCACGGATTTTATACTGTAAATTTGAATACAAGACTTACATTTTAAAATGAATGACAGTGCTCTACAGTAAAGCTCCATCTTCATAAGAAAATCCGGTTGTGTCAGATTACTAAACTATATTGTTCAGTTTGAATTAGAGGAAGTTTGCCTACTTCCACAATCTTTTTATTGAGCCTTTCAGTCTGAGCCAAAATGTTAGGCAATTGTGAAAAATGCTCTCTTCTGTTCACCCGTAACACTAGCATTTCACATAGGTTCTTTGGTGGTAGTTCACTACAGCCACATGTCTTTACAGCTCTTCAACCAGAGCATTCAGATGCTTTGAAACACGGCCTTCCTGGGCAAAATTTAAGATCATATACACAAAAATGTAATTTTTTTTTTTTATATCTCACACTTTAGAAGACATGCACAAGTTTGCCATGCTCCCTATATTTCACAGGCTAGTTAGTAGAAAGCCAAGCAAAAACAGAAACAGAAATCTGAATTCTTCTACAAAGATATGGTATTTGGGATTCGTGATAGTCATACAGGGTGTGAAATGTTCAACAGCATCTGCCCTGAGGAAAACCTCTGCCCCTAAAATGAGTCACTTGTATTCATGATAACTTACAATTTCTAATTTTCCCATCATCTGCCTAGCTCAAACCCCTGCTGGTACCTAGCAATCAAAGCAAGGCACACTTAGTAGAAGGGATAGAAGAGAGCCGCTGTGCGCTGGACTTGGGGATGGTGCCTCCCTCTCCTGCCTTGAAAACATATGCTGCTTTCAAGTGTAATTGAGGGACTGTGTCAAAGGGGGAAGGACAGCCTTGTAGAGTTAAATAACAAATTGCTGTATTTTTTTACTATTAACAACAACATTACTGTAAACTATTTAGAAATTATGAGTTTGGCTGAACAAAACCTGGCCATGACCTTTACCACAGGCATGTTCAAGTAATCAGTTCATTATTAGGGCTCTTTGTCAAAATCTCTTATTTCGGCTTTAACTGGGGCAGAAACATGTTTTATTTTAGAGTTTAGCCTGTACATAATGAGGAAACACAGGGAATCCAGCAATGAGACCAGTACTTCAAAGATGTGATAGTAAAACAGTCTTCAATAATGACAATAAGGGGGACATTTTTGGAGTCTGGGGCCCAAACATTACGCTGCAACAATATTCACTTCCAGCAGTTAAAATACAAACCTTGCATTCCTTCTGCACTAAACTCAGTGACCAATTCATGTGGCTGCAGAGGGAGGGGATTTTAGGCACCACCTTATCCTGAAGGCAGCCATGAGAATTTCTCTAATCTCAAGGCCTGCATGGTCACTGTGGGATTCAGCCAGCCAGCGCCTCTCACAGAAACCATCTCTGATTTCATGACAGGTTTCCCCTTCTCCCTGCTTGCTCCTCTTTACCCTCTCAAACAAGCTGGGGAAAGAATATGCCCTCATAGCTGCAATGCTGGTTGTTTTCTGTTTGTCATTATAACAAATACATCCTACAAGTATTAGCAAACTGCATTCTTAAATAAAACGTCAGTCATCTTCCTACAGGCAGACTTTTCCAATAATTAACAGCTAAGATACCACAGTATTCTTCCATTAATTGTAGCCTGCACAAGAAATTGGTGCAGGCATCACAGTATGTGCTGCAGTGACTGGGATAGTGGAACTGAGCATATATCTATGGTATTTGTACACTTCCAGAAAACACACTCCAACACACAATAATGCTTGAAGCAGTTTTTGTTTCTATACCCTGAGGTACCATGGGTGACTTCTGCTGGAGCTGCTACCCTCACAGCTCTTCTTGGGGTAAAGGGCTTCATAGCAGAGAACAAGTACTCTGTCTCCATTAGCAGGTATTGGCCTCTGTAATGGTGACTACAACACATCTCCCATGAGCCATCCCCGTGTGTTACTATCACAAGGAATTCAAGTCTTGGAACAAAACAAATGTTCCAGTACAGTTCTGCTCTTTGCAGAAGGTTTGTGCACGCGTGACTCATTTTTTATGTCTTTTGTGACTCAACTGTAAACGAAAGAAATCTACACTCTGTGCTACTGGATAAAATTGTGGTAGTGAGTATTTCATTACTATCAAGGCAATCTTTTACTCATGAATCTTTTCTATTCCTTCAGTGAGTGGCAATTTAAGCAAGTTACATTTATAGTAGTCATTCTGTAGATGGAGGGAGAGAGTCCACAGTGAGCTAGGACTACAAGTGATGGGTCCCAAGGAAGCTGAAACAGAGATGTCATAAAAAGCCATTTCAAAAATTGTACACAAAGACACAGCTTTGCAGTGGGAAGCAATACAGGTGGCACCAGCATCAGGGGCTGGCAGAGGATGAAAATAAATGCACTCCCTTGCATTACAGTACAACATTACCACAAGATACCTTCAAAAAGTACCCCTTAAAAGGGATCTCTTAGGAAAGACCTCTACTGCCTCTAAAGAAGATACTGAGGTTAAGCAGCCCTCTTCAAACAAAGCATCCCCAGTGCACAGAGTGCATCTGTCCATGATCTGTGAATTTACACAAGCTAACAAAGACTTGCGAAGTCAGCTGGAGTTAAGAGCCCCTCAGCAATATACCAAATCAGTCCCATGGTCACCCTGGAGTCTTCTACTTAGAAGCAGCTGGTTTTCTACTGCTTTTGTTCAGTTTTGCTTACCAAGGTTGAACGGACCAGTTATCCCTCACACTCAGGGTCAGAGAGTCAAGGTCAAGAGACAGCAACGAAGCAGCACAGAACCTAGGAATCACCTCGCTGCCACTTCCCGGTCTGCTTACAAGAGCAGGCTGCTTCCTTACTTTCTCATCTGTCATTTTGCAGATGAATTCTCTCTGTACAACAGATTTTGAAGAGCTGTGCAGCTTTCTCCTCAGTGGCTAGACCAGATTTAAGGACAGTGTGATTCTATCAGGATATGAGGTCATGCAATTTACTGCCATAAATCAACTTGCTCTGGTTCAGGTTTTGAAGGTCAGATCAACTCAGTCTGAGACAGTGGGGAGCTCACCAGTTCGCTGACATCTGACACCTTGCAATATTTCTAAAGTATGTTCTGAAAAACAACACCAATAAAAATGACAGTGTAGAGCTTCTTGTTTATTCTTTCTGTGATGCCAGATCAAATTGTCTGAACAGACACTCAAAAACCTAATGTACACATCTGCACTGTATTTTGTCTCTTCTATCACTATCCACAACATGCATCCTATTTAGGGAACATATCCGGCAGTACCGGTACCGGAATTTATTTCCTAAATTTATTCCATAAATTCCAAATAGCTACAGAGTGATAGCATATGTTTATGTCTGCCTCTGCTCATCTGTAGGAAGAGGAGATTTGTATGCCCAGCCACTTCTCAAAATCACTGAAGAAGATGTCAGGTTGATCATAATTGAGACACCACTAAAGGGCAGAGTCTCAATTATTATAACTTCAGAACACTACAGCAGTAAGTTAAAAATGGGAAGTGTATGATAATACCTTTGACACCAGGTATTTTGAATCCTTCAATCTTTTCTCCGATAGCTGTCAGTATTTTTACGCCAAAATGAAAAACTTCATTTGATCAATACAGGAGGAATATCCCGGGATTTATTATAATTAGAAAAGCAGTCAATGCTATTACATTTGAAAATATTTATATATTTTATACATAAATTTCATGAAGGTCAACAACGCCAACTGCAAGCTCCTACAGCTAGGTCTGGGAAATCCCAAGCAAAAATACAGGTTGAGCAGAGAATGGATTGAGAGTAGCCTTGAAGAGAAAGGCTTGGAGGTGCTGGTGGGTGAGAAGCTGTTGCTTACCTGGGGCCTCAACTAGTGCAGTGGCAAGACAACTTCCCAAACTTGTCAAGTCCACAGATTATTACCCACTACTCATTTTCCAGGTGGGTAATAATGAGAAACCAACTAGAAAACTCAAAGCAATCAAAAAGGATATTAGGACCTTAGGTCAAATAGCAAAGGGATCAGGAGCGCAGGTCATATTCTCCTCTGCCATAGGGAATGATGAGCAAAGGAGAGGGAAGAGCCAGGAATTGAATGACTAGCTCCGAACATGATGCGAAGAACAAAACTTTGGTTTCTTCCACAATGGGTTGGCCTACAGGCCAGGCCTGCTGGCAAACGACGGGGTACATTTGTCCCATAAAGGCAAGAGGTTACTCTCTAAAAAGTTGGTTGGACTAATCAAGAGGGCTTTAAACTAGATTGGAAGGGGGAGGGGGATGTCACTTGGCTCAATGGGAATGGCACCTCAGGCTCTGAGGGACGATCTGGTGGTGAGAGCACCTGGTCTGCCACCTCAGTGGAAGTGGAGAACAGCACTCCAGGTGGCAACCAGAATTCAAAGGTTATTGGTGGGTTACAAACCACCGATAGTGGACAGTCAGGACTTGAGCCTATTCCGCTTAGGAAAGGGGTGGAAACAACAGCCCAGCTGAAGTGTATTTACACAAATGCATAAAGTATGGGCAACAAACAAGGGGAAATGGAAGCCATTGTGAGGCAAGAAAACTATGATATAATCGCCATCACGGAAACATGGTGGGACGATTCGGACAACTGGAGTGCTGCCATGGGTGGTTGTAACTCTTCAGGTGGGATAGGCTGGGCAAGAGGTGGTGGAATTTCCCTCTATGTTAGAGAAAGTTTTGACTGTGTAGAACTAAAATACGCTAACAATAGGGTTGGTTGCTTATGGGTTAAAATCAGTGGAAACCACAGTAAGTCACACATAGTGGTGGGAGCCTGTTATTGGCCACCCAACCAGTATGAGGAAACCGATGAGCTCTTCTACAAGCAACTGGGAGAAGTCTCGCAATTGCTGGCCCTCATTCTTGTAGGAGACTTTAACCTTCCAGATGTCTGCTGGAAGCACAATACAGCAGAAAGGAAAGAGTCTAGGAGATTCATCGAGTGTATGGAAGATAACTTCCTGACACAACTTGTGAGAGAACCAACGAGAGAAGGTGCCCTGCTGGATCTGCTGTCTGTGAACAGCAGGGCCTTGTGGGGGAGATGACTGTTGGAGGACACCTGGGGCTCAGTGATCACAAGATGATAGAATTCTCTGTTCTTGGAGGAGTAAGGAAGGGGGTCAGCAAAACTGCCACCTTGTTCTTTCGGAAGGTAGACTTCAAACTGTTTAGCAGGCTGCTTGATAAAATCCAGTAGGAGACAGTTCTAAATGACAAAGGAGTCCATGAGGGCTGATGTTCCTCAAGAAGGAAATCCTGGCGGCACAAGAGCAGAGCATCCCCGTGTGCCGTAAAATGTCAGCAGGGAAGAAGGCCAGCTTGGTTTAACAGAGAGTTCTGTGTTGGTCTCAGGAAAAAGCTGAATATATATGAGCTTTGGAAGAGGGGACAGGCTTCCCAGTAGGACTACAAGGAGCAGGTGAGATCATGTAGGCAAAAAATTAGAAGGGCTAAAGCCCAACTGGAACTTCAAACTGACCAGTATGGTGAAAGACAACAAAAAATGTTTTTTCAATATTAACAGCAACAGGAGGACCAAGGAAAATCTCCCTCCTCTACTGGATGCAAGGGGAATGGTAGTAACAAAGGATTAGGACAAGGCAGAGGTACTTAACACCTTCTTTGTTTTGGTCTTTGATAGGATGGTAAGATGTTCTCTGGGGTCCAAGCCTCCTGAGCCAGAAGACTGTGAAGACCAACCCTCAATGTTCCAAGAAGACTTGGTTAGAGACCTGCTCAGCCAATTAAACATCCACAAGTCTATGGGGCCGGATGGGATACACCCAAGGTCCTTGCCAAACCCCTTTCCCTCATCTATCCACAGTCCTGGCTGACTGGGGAAGTGCCGCTCGACTGCAGACTGGCAAATGTAACTCCCATTTACAAGAAGGGTCGGAAGGAGGATCTGGGGAATTACAGGTCTAGCAGCTTGACCTCGGTACCAGGGAAGGTCGTGGAGCAGATCACATTGAGTGCTATCACACAGCACATGCAGGACAGCCAGGTGGTCAGACCAGTCAACATGGGTTTATGAAAGGCAGGTCCTGCCAGACCAACCTGATCTCCTTTCATGATGAGGTTACCTGGTTAATGGACGAGGGAAAGGCTGTGGATGTGGTGTGCCTGGACTTTGGTAAAGATTGTGACATGGTTTCTTACAGTATTCTGCTTGAGAAACTGGCTGCCAATGGCCTGGATGGGCACACCCTCTGCTGGATAAAAAACTGGCTGGATGGCCGGGCACAAAGAGTGGTGATCAAAGGAGTTAAATGTAGTTGGAAGCCAGTCCTGACTGGTGTTCCCCAGGGTTCAGTGCTGGGTCCAATCCTGTTCAATATCTTTATTAATGATCTGGACGAAGGGATTGAGTGTACCCTTAGCAAGTTTGCAGATGACACCAAGCTGGGTGGAAGTGTTGATCTGCTTGAATGAAGGGAGGCTCTGCAGAGGGATCTGGACAGGCTGGATCGATGGGCTGAGACCAACGGGCCTACAGGAAAGCTGGGGAAGGGCTCTTTATCAGGGAATGTGGCAACAGGATGAGAGGTAATGGTTTTAAGCTGAAAGAGGGGACATTTAGATTAGATATTACGAAGAAATTTTTGATAGTGGTACAGGTGAGAATCACAGTGACCAAAGGTGCCAAAGTTTATGGCACAGCATTTACAGAGAAAAAAATAGCGTGCTTAATCAAAAGGAATCAGATTTTAACATAAAGCTCAGGAAAACTGCAGGGATCACAACAGAAGAAGCTTTAAAAAACAAAAGCCTCTCCTGTCCCACAGGTCAGCTCCATTGATGGAGCATGTCCAGCTGGAATTCAGTTTGCCCCAACTGCTGAAACTCTCATCAATCCAGCTTCACCGTGATTCCTCCTTTGATCTCTACAAAGCCACTGAAAAGTTTTGCTGGTAATTTAATTTGTAAACTGGACGGTTCTCAAACATTTGATGTGAAACAATCAAGGTGTTTACAAAAATTTATAAATTGATGCTATTGAAATTTTCCTTTAGCACCTCAAGCAGAGAGAAATGCAAAACAAAGCTTGATGCTGAGTAGCCCTGCACCCAGGCCATCAAAAGACCACGCAGGGTGGTAAAAGTAATCCTGCAAAGAATGCATGGGCCCAGGAGAGTACCAGAGTATTAAGCCTGAGTCTTTAGCAGATTTCTTGAAATGCTGGAAAAAAAGACAGTCAAGCACTTTGAGACAAATCTAGTAATTCAGTCTCATTTATCCGTAAAGATAATCATGGTTGTGTAAAACACCGAAATATCTAGGGTTTTAGAGGCTGAATAATGCAAATTGGATATCCCTATAGCTTGTTTTCTGAGGGCAGCATTCAATCTCATTCAGGTTAAGCACTAAAGCAGATCTGTTTACGAAAGGCACTGAGCACACAAATCCCTTTTAGCATCAATGGGAAGCCAAATTCCTCATGGTGACTGCAGGGATAACAAGGCACCATGAATCAAACTTCTTCCTTCAGTGCATATATTCAAATTCCTCACAGGTGAAAACCTTGCCCCTCTATTTTCAGAGGAAAGCATGGATAAATAAATAATACTGGTTAACAGCTAACTCTTCCCAGCCTGCTGTGGCTTTGGCTCAGCCCTGCTACAAATGCTTTTCACTCATTTAGCCAATAGTTGCCACAATCCCATCTGCATTCAAAGACACCTGGCTGTACTAATTTTTACATCTCCAAGCAGTGCATCTCAGAGCAGCCAGCAGGCTAAGCCCTGGCTATGGATTAGTCCTTAGCAGAAACTGCTACATTCCTGTTTGGCAACATGCCAATGATATAGGACTCCCCCATCCCTTTTTCTTTTCCTTTTTTTTTTTCTTTTTTAAATCATAAATTAGCTACATTCCTGGCAGGCCAAAGCCCTCTCTGCTTCCACTCTCCCCACAATCTCCCCTTTGACTAACACACCAGAGTATCAAAATATTTCTTTGTAAATCTAATTGAAACAAATGCTATTGACCCATACACATTTGCAAGTAAATCTGGTTGGACTTCAATCAGAGTCCACGTGCTTGACACCAAATTATGCTTAAGTGCTGCAGCAAGAAAAATGGGAACAGTGTTCTGGCAGATAGAGAGACAAAGGGAGGACTTAATTAAAGGACTGAAACACACACCACCAAGCCCATTAAATGAGTCTGGTAGCTGAAAAGAAGAAGTGCAGAGCTGCCTCTTATTATAGGAATCTAGCACTAAGGAGATTTGTTGTCCTCCAAGAATGCTTGGGCACAGATGAAGATCATACACTGCTGTGAAAAGGGCAACTACCAGAGACAGAGGCTAGGGGAAAGTTTACTACGTTGCAGGAGACCTGAAAATGTCACCTTGTCTTGTGATTAGGGATTTTTCAGATCAAAGCTGAAGATGAGGAAAACACAGTTTGTAACTGCTGCTAGAAGGAATTACCTTCAGAAAGGCCACGTCGATGCTACAAGTCACTGTAACGCAGCTACCAGCCTTGTCCTCACCCAGATAATAATCAGCCACAAATTATTGAAACAAACATGAATTTGAACAAAAACAACTGCAGCAGACAGCCAAATACCCTATACAATAACCACACACAGCACGAGAAATGACGGGGCCCTGAGCGTGGAAGGTAAAACATCTCCTTACCAGGGCTCTCTGAACCACAACATGTAACAATCACTGGTAGCTACAATTCAAAAGAAATAAAAACTTTATGTCCTCCAACAACGTGGAGGCCAGAACACATAACATTCCTTAAAAAACCCTTGTCCGTTCCCACCGCAAACAAAGACAGCTCATCATTTTTATTTAACTATGCTCATTTGGATGTGATATTTATCAAAATAACTATATCTGTATAAAACCTAGTTTAAACATTATTTTGTGTGTTGGCACAGTAACAGTGGCAAAGACCGGGATCTCTGAGACTCTTCTAAAACCACTGTGCTCTGCATTTGAAGTCTTTTTCACACCTCTCCCACTTTATCCACTTGCTATCATGGTGAAATTTCATTGTTTGTAATAAATATATTAACCGAAAGTAGAAGGTTGTTTCCAACACCTGCCAGAGCACATCTGAGACCAGCAAAATACCCTCCCCCTCAAGGGTTAAATAAACCTGAGGAATCCACAACTAAACCTCCAAAGCTAGCACATCCCAATGAACTTTCCAAACCTAAATCCTCTGATCTAGCCCTCTTAGAAATCAGTGCAGTCTTTGCTGCTGTCGGTTGCGTTCCCACTGAAGTAAGACAGGCACTCTCACAGCTCAGTGGGCAAGTTGAGCCTCTGATGTGTTTGACAGTCACGTTCATAAACACAACAAGCCGTGCCACCAGTGATGGTGAGGCAGGATGGAGGGGAATTTGATACAATTCATGAACTGCAGTGTACCACATTCATCAGTGCAAACAAACCCAATCCACAGCTTTTCAAGCCTGGTTTTCACAGAACATGCTGCCCTGTGTCCTGCCTCTGTGTTTTCATCAAGACCTGAATCTCTAGAGCAGGTAAGAGCAGCATCCTGTGGAAAAAGCTGTTTGCCAGCACAGAACTACTCTTCTGTCACTGTGACCTACTGCAGCACATGGTTACATGCTGACAAACAGGTACCCTCCAGGACACTTTTAAAAGCATCTCTGCCAACATGCCTTGCCTCTTCCTTCAGATGAACTGAGTGCCTGGCATTTCTCCGAAGAGAAAACTACACAAGCTATATCAAATGTCCTAGACAATTACATATCAGGTCCAAAGAAGAATCGTGGCACCTGACCCCAGCAAAGAATTAGAAAGGAATGAATTTCAAGGACAGTTTTTTCCACTGTGGTGTTTGAGTATCAAGAATTGAGAGGTTAAGTGCTTTGCTCACTATTGTCAAAAAGATGTGAAAAACGTCAGTGGACTACTCACATGGGTAAACATCTGACAGGTAATGGCAGACATCCATATTTCATCTCCTCCATAACAAGCGCTTATCCAGGTAAGTGGGTTTTTTAAAAAAAAAAAGCAGTGAAAAGTCTTACTTTAATTCTTCCATACCAAATGATTTTAAAAAATATGCATATCTGGGAACATTTCTCTCTCCTCTCACTGAAATGCTATTCCTCAGATGAAATTGGAGCATTTAACAGCACACTGAACTGTGCAAAAGAGATGAAGAAAACGATTCCATACACAAATTTTAAAGAAGAAATTCAGGAAAGTAAAATGTCATTATGTAATCTATAGTTTGGAATGGTAAAGATGGCTCTTTCCAAGAAGTCTCCAGGAACTTCAGTCAACTTGGAGATGAATCACTCTTGGCTTCATGCTTAATAATGTAATACACCACCAGTCCCTAGCGCCCTTGGCTCAGTGCTGTGCCCTTGGTCAGTCGATGAGAAGCGAAGACTGACACCTACTGCACTGCTCCAGCTGTTGGTCACTCCAGACATCAGCAAAGGTGATAAACCAATACATTGCAACTGGGAACTCTTGAGTTAAGAAGAAAAATTAAAAAAAAAATAAACCAAGGAATTTAAAAGAGAAAAGAGTGCTATGTACCTTGACAGACACTGACAAGAATCAAAACAGTAAAGAAGTCCCTGATGTGAAAAATTCATCAAATAGGGTCCAATGCATACTATGTAGACCTCACGCAGTGTCCGCCCTCAAAGATGCCATAACCCTTGTCAGCTTTGCTACTGTAATATTCCTCCAGGAAAGGAGAGTTTAGCTGACACCCAGCCAGTCATTCCAATGACTGCTGACAGCCTCAGGGAGCATATGAATAGGAAACTGATGCCTGCATTCAAAGGGTGTTGTCAAAACCAGATAATAAACAGTGTTGCAAGGCAGCATCACCTAAGTGTCTGTAAATACCTACAGGATCCATACATACATTTACATATCCCTGGCTGTGCCTACAGTGATGACAGCGAGGCAGCATTGAGTCTGCATGACTCAAGCAAGCCTGGGGTAGTGTTGCAAGGCACAATGTGAGCTTATCCACATGACAACTGCACTAATCCCTTTGATCTGCAGTGACTGGGTTGCCTCATTGCTATATTATATAATAATAGAAATTAAGATTAGCTACAGTAAACAGTAATATAGCATGAAATACAGTCAGGGTTTGTTCAGTGGACATTACCAAGACAGACCCAGAAATAGCACAGCACCTGGAGAGACAAAAGACTGCCTGGAGGTTTTGATGTGAAATTACTGAGCAGGACCTACTGGATGCTACTCATCCCTCATCCTCAAACTCCGATCTTCTCGGTTCAGTTTTAGACAAGTTCCATGGCAGCAAAATCTGAGCCTTTGCCAGTCTCATCTCACCTCAAAGTTGCAAGATGGCAGCAATGCTTGGAATTTGATCCTGCTCAAACTGCAGTTATCAGTCTCCCACTTGAATGAAGGCAAATGGGCACTTGACTATGTGTTACACCTTGCCTGAAGGTAAATCCTAAGGATAGAGCCAAAAATATTATTCTCAGTGGCCATTTGACTAATAACAGTAAGAAAATGCCAGAGAAAGGAAAGGTAGCATGACATCGAAGAAGTTCAGCCTCTATACATAAAAATTTTTAGAAGTTTTCAGGAAAGATCAGCATTTGTTTAAATTTTTGGCAATATCACATTTCTGAAGTTGTTTCTTTACTGCATGTCAGTGGTAAGAATGAGGGCTGCTGACTTTGAGAAATGCAGTTTGTTGTCATTGCAACATTAAAAGGACTCCTAAATTTTTAATTTCATTCAGTCTTCACTTTATTTTTTTTTTGTAATGAAGTAAAATAAAAAGGATAAAAGACCTAAAGCCTTTAAAATCCAATCCAAAGATTAAAAGTTTTATAAAGAAATCCACAGAGTGTGTAAATTTATGGGGTTTGTTACTGTCCAGGGCACTATGGAAGCTGACAACCAAATTACCAATTTATGGGCTACCTAACCTTAACTCAGCTAAGAAGCAATGTATTTCACTCAGTACAGATCCAATTAAACATTAATCACTCAGGTTGCAATTTGGTCAGATAGAGGTTTACCAAATATGAATATCAGCCCACATTCCCCAGCAAAATATAATATAATACTCAAGTTTAAAGAAGGTAGAATGAGAACAGTCAACACCATTTGATGGGGGGGTTTCCTCCTACTCTCTCTCTTTACTGTACCATCTGGGTTACCCAGGACTTTATTACCTGTAAGAATAGCTCATTTCATCGTGTTCCAAAAGCAAACCATGAAAAAACTCCACGAACTATGAAGGTCCTATGATTTATAGATGAGCAGCTCTGATTCAGTCCAGAATCAAGGAAAGATTGATCAAGAAAAGCAAAGAAAAAATCCAACCAACAATAAAAGTTGCGGGGGTGAGGGGAGGGATAGCATGCCACAGCATAGATAGCTCTAAAGAACAAGGAAACTCTTGCTTGAAGAGGACACAGAGCAATCATTTTTCCCAAGACTGGCAGTGAGCCATTTTCCAGACCATGATAAGGAATTCTCCAAATCAGAAGAAATCAGACTCCTCCCTATCAGGCTGCCTAGGTTAAACAAGGTTTGTTCATCAAAGGCAGCCAAATACCAAAGGAAGTCTTACTAAAAACAGTGAAAGCAGAAATTTCACATTTAAGTTGCTCTAGGCTGAATGATGGGATATGAAGTGCTCGCTCTGGCTCAGTAAAGCCTTGACAGTAAACACCATCATGTGGGCCCAGACTTTCAGTTCCTGGCTCAGTAGAAGACAAATCCTGAGCAACGTGCTGAGACAGCTGATGTCACAGCTAAAATTTACTGGCTTTTAGAGCAGAAGGGCAAACTCAAATAGCAAGTTTGTACATCAGCCAAACTACCTCACTGAGATTGTGCCCACTGACCAATATCATTATGTGAGTTCACGGATATCTCTACTGAGACAAGCATAGCAAATTCCACACATCAGAAATGGGATAGTATAAATATTCACCAGAAGAAATCCACATGGGATCCTCACCCCTTGGCTTCCAAAGCTCCTTAATAAATATCTGCTACACTTCCATTAGAGCCGCCAGAACTGTACACAAGCACAAAGCAGGTTACAGGACACATGCAGGCTAAGTGGCTTTCTAGCAGTTTGTTTTCATGTTGCTGTTCTTTCTAACAAAGTTGGTTTCTCTAGAGGAGGCTCTGGATGGCTAAGCAGTTCCTGAACCAAACTGGAGGAAAGACAGATACAGAGTTTCAGAAAAGCCTGTATAAATTAAAGAGCTACAGTTCACCATGTTCAGAGACCAAGGAAAGGTTTCAAGAAACTAAAAAACCAAAACAAAACAACAACAAAACCCCACAAACAAACAAAAAACCTCACCAAAAACCCAACCAAACAAAAATCCCCAAACCAGTCTCCTCATTATTTGTCTTAGAGAAATTGTTTGGGCATCGTGGAAAGGAAGGTGACAATGCTAGGTATGGAAGTGAAACACTCTACAAAGCAGCTGGAAAGGGATTTGACTGCATAAAACTCCAGGAAGAACATGCAGTCTCGTTCTAAGGAAAGGCAGCCCAGAACTTCACATTACCTTCAGGTGCACAGCATTCAACAGAAGCTGGCCCTGCACTGCCTTTGAAAGAGCAGCCACTCTTCCCCTTCAACTCTGAGGAGACTCACCTTCAATTCACTCTCCACCTGACACCTCAAGAATAATACAAAATGTAGGCAGGATCACAACTGCTACCGAAAAGCTGATACCTCTCCACAAAGCCCACTCAGTATTCTTCAGAGCTCTCTCACCAAAGAGCTGACCCTGACTGACACTGCACAGAGGGGATCTCTGACAGCGTGGTCTCGCTATGCTGCTAGAAAGAAGTATTACTGTCGTACCCATTTACCTTTGCTAGCTCCTGGCAGTACTGGTAGGCTGTCAGAAAGAAGAAATAAGCTAATGTTCACCAGCAGACCCTTGCCCGTTCCTGCTTTCTGTCATTTCTCATATGCAAAAAAATCAGAATAATCATGCCTCTTCCCTCCAGGATGATATAACTGTGTCTGCATAAATAGAGAAGAGCAGCAGAATTTCTTGTGTTCAGTACAGTGTGCAATATACAGATATCAAGAAAAACAACAAAAACAGAGTAAAGCACTTTTGGCTTTTTTTAAATGCCATCTCTGATGGAAGAAGTATTTCATATATGGAAAAAAACCCTTAAAACTAGTTCCTCACCTATTGATCCAATGGCTCTGTCTGCCCCAGTCAGAACTCCCACATTTGGCACCTCCTTGTTTTCCCATTTATGAACATGATACAGGGAGCCGGTACTCACGCTATCTGTAACCTAGATTTCTCCCTGCTGCTAGATTTGCACAGGCCACAGCCAGGAAGTATTGAGAGCTGCTACTGAGCACTGAGACTGGAACTGATCAGCTCTATTAGCTGGGGAAAGGAAGAAGCAACAATATGGAAGGTTGGGACCCTAAAATTCCCCTGTCAAGAGGCCAGCTCTTCCTCTCTTCCCAGTCAACAAGGCTCTTCCATCTGAAGAACCATTACCAAATTAGTGGCCTCTCACGATTCACATACTTTCAAAGACCTTATCTACACTAACATCTGCAAGGAGTCAGTCAGGTATTTGGCAGGACAAGCTATACTTCCACTCAGAAAACAAAGCACAGAGAGTCACTTCTTATAACTTGTGTGCTCCCCAGCCACAAAGTAACTCTTGCTTTGATCACCTATGAGTCCTATGTGTATTGATGAATGCAATCTCTTTGCAAATTTATAAACAGTATCACACAAGTAATAATAGCATCAGCAAAACCAAGAAAAGAAGCCCATGAGCAGTTGGCTTAAGAAGATGCAGACAGTGTTTATCTGAAATTATGTTAAGTACTTACGGACTACTTTTTGTCACTGCTGGTTACTAAGAATCTTGTTCATTGATGATTCACTTGCTATGCTCCAGTGCACAGGTCATCTAAAATAGCCCCCAAAAGAGGTGCTGTGATGTACTGAATAAATTGTGCAAAACCCCTGAATGGCTCTGACGCTTGCAAGAAAGCAATCACACTAAGGGTGCTTCAGCTGACCTCATAACGTGCTTGTTTATGTGTACGTGTATGTCTATGTATACACATTTGCAGAAAAATACATGTATAGGTCTAAACACTAAGACACAGTGATTTAAAATACAAAAGATGATCTAGTAGGTCTGTCTGTTGGAAAACTCAATGCAAACAACGGTAGTTCATCAAAGGAGACTTCAGTTTCTGTCTCGATGCAGAATCCATATCAGCAAACCAAAAAAAATAAACCAACAACCCACAAAAAAACCCCAGCCAAACAAAAAAAAAAACCCCAACACAACTCCAAAGCCTAACACAATCTCTGGCTGGCTGAACATGAAGGAAATCTTTTCTTACTGTCTACCACAACATGCAAAGATTAGCCACACTAAAAATTTACCTGTGTTGTCACCTTTGCCTTTGCTATCCTTCCATTCAAATAAATTGCATACAAATGATTGCCCTCAAAACTGCAATTCAATTTTGCTCATTTCAGAAAAAGCACCATTAATAGCTACTATGGCAAAGCCAATTTTCTCTGCAAGAATTCAGAAAACCCGCAGTCTAGCTGGGTTGTCTTCAGCTGGGTTATAAACTGGCAACTGCACAAAAAAAAAAGAAAAAAGGATGGGTGAACAGAGACAGTGATTAGCAGACAGACATCAGCAAAAAGAAGAGAGAGTGAAACAGGAGGAAAAATAAAGGCAGGGAAAGAGAGAAGGAAGAGTAAAAGTGCATTTTTATTACAATATTGCAAACCCTTTGATTGCTCTAATTACACCTAGAGGAAAACAAAACCCATCTGTTGGTACCAAGTGCATTAATAATTAACTGGAAAGGAAAGAAGGCAGCAAAGCTACAAACAACCCAAACAATCCTAAGTTAGGGGCAGGTTCTCTGGGACATAGGAAAGCATGCAATTTTGGGTGTCTGGTGGTACTTTTTCCACTTCTCTCCCTTCTTATATCTCAAGTGAACTGAAATGGCTTTTCTTCTGTTCCTCCCCCACCAGTCTTGGCCTATGGTAAGTCTACTTCAGATTGTGTTTCTTACACTTCCTGCCATGATGTAGCACTTTTACTATAAGCTGTCTTATTCTATAGAATGTTTGGACAGCACCTCTTAGGAAGATCCAAGATGACTGACAGAAAAAGGATGCCATTTTTCTTTGGAAAGAACAACCATGCAGAAGTGGTATCCTTCAGATGAACAGTAAAATCTGAGACTTCAGTAGCCATTAAAAACGTACTTGTTCTTTTTAAATGTAGTGGTGTTCCTTCTCCCACCTCTTGTAAAAAGAAAGGGCTTGGGCCCCAATGTCTTAAGTTAACTCCTTTAATTTTGAAAAAATAGCCCTCAGGAGTTCTGTTTTCTTGGAATAATATGTGTAATTAAAGATTTTGGCTTATTTAAAATAAACAAATCCACCTAACTACCAATCATATAGGAAAGAGTACAAAACGGTTTCAACTTGTGCAGTAGCATACACAATAGATAGGTGGGTCACTGTGCCATCTTCAGAATTAAAACAAACAAATTAGCCAAAGGTGATCAACTAAACATCTTAGATAAAGCTTTTATGTTCAATATAAACAAAAAATCAAAGAGAAATTTCTGGAAATACAAGCAGAATGTTATAAAGAAACTAGAGGGGATAAGAGGTGGGTAGCCTCATTGAATTATTAATCAGTACAGAGAGAACCTCAGATGATGAAGTATTAATCATCATTTCAACTATTTTGCTGAAACATCAAAAAAAATCCAAACCCAAAACCCAATCAATTCCAACAGAAAGGTACTAATAGGAACTGGCAAAGGTCACACCTTTCCATCCTGAAGCGATGTCCTTGCTGATCCATAGGAATGAAAATATTTGTTTGCAATTAATCAAAAGATCAAAAAGAAATCTTGGTTTTATTTCCTGGCGTGCCAGAACAACACTGCTATCAGTCACTTCATGTCTGCAGTGGGCCAAGAGCTAAATAAAGCCATTTTAAAATTATGGACATTTACCAAAATAAACAAATATATTCATTACACAGCATGCAAAGAAAAGGAAAAGAAAGACTGAGGAAGAGAGCTCCTTGCACCTATTTATTTATTTATTTAATCTCTAGAAGTAAAAGCTTTTGGAGTGCAGAAATGCAATTGCTACATGCACCATGATGGATTATCTCTGGTAAGCTGAAATAAATAGTCATTCATCTTACCGCTTGCATTGGCACTGGGTGTACTGTGTACAGAACTAAAATGAAAAGCCTACAGACAACCCTAACCTGGGGCCACACACTAGGAACATTTGCAAAATAACTTTGGTACTAGAGCTAACTCTGAATGTCCCTTTGGAGCCCCAAACTAGTTCTATTTGAATCACCCACTCTACCATTCTTCTCTCCCTTTACTGATAGTCATACAGAGAAAAACATGTTTACAGTCATCAATCCTGGAAGTACTGAGGGTTTTCTTTCCACTCACAGCATCTCAGGAGGTGCACCCTTAGAAAGCCTTTGTCTACTGCTGTAATAAAACTTCCACGTTACCTCCACCAAGTGTTGTGGCAGCACTTTGCTCAAATAGCTTTTAAAGTCTCTTCTAAAAATGAAGATGAAAACAAACTTCTTGAAACAGCCAGTTACAGTATCAAAATCTCCTCTCACACACATAAGTTTTATATTGCCTCAGTTTAACTGACCAGGGATATATACCCCAAAAGAGAAACAGCACTCCCACGTTTATGGCAAGAGAATTAAGAGAAGAAATTAGTCTTGCTGGAATCTGAACTTTTGGTTCCAGGGTGGTTTCCATTTTGATGCTGAGAGCCCTAAGCAATGAGCCTGAGTCCAATACTCCATTTTCATTTTCACTTGAAGAAGAAAAGGCAAGATCTTTAGCAAGTCAGATCTTCAGTAGCTGACATGAAGGCCTTTAAAAAATTTCAAGGACATCATCACCAGCAGTGAAGCAGATGTGCAAAATTAGGGATTCAGCTGAACAGAAATTTGGGAGTATGGATACTGAGCAACTCAACTGTGACAACAAATTTTCTCTCTGAACGAGCCAGGAGCAACTTGCTATTCACCAACAAGACACTCTCACTTTACTGACCCCTGAACACACAGCGAACACCCCCTCCTACCTTCTTTCCCAATAGACATTATTAAACACCTTAAGGACAGAACTGTTTAGTGGTTTTTTTTTGTTGGGTTATTTAGGGTTTTTGTTTGCTTACCCTCAAAAGCACCTTGTCCTCTAACTCACACAAGCTTTTATTGCTTAGGTGAAAGAAATTCAGTGATTTTTCAGCAATATAGTGATTGCAATCTTGGTGAAGTCTATACATGCAGGAAGTCACTAACACCTGAGCAAATCTGATTCCAAACAGCATATCTCCATACAGCTGAAACTGCAGTTTCCTCAGGGTATTCATTCTGCACTATCTTGCATGGGTGGAAAAATATTTCTCTTCCTCACCAGTCAGGGTTTGTCAGGAATTATTTTCTTAAATCCCATGCCTACTACATAAATGGTACAGGCACAGTTGCCCCATGCTCTTCTCCTCTGCTCTGTCAGAGGAGAAACTGAAGGAGCTCAGATGCTACTGTCAGGGGCTGTGGAAAGATACAGGGACTTCAGAAAGAAAACCGTCTTCCTTGAGGCTATGAAAGTGCCACAAAGCCACATTGGGAAACACTAAAAGAGACCCTGTTTGCCATGCAGAACTATCAGAAAAGAGACAGCTATGCCTACAGAGAAAATTGGAAATGAGATATAGCAACAGAGAAGGTTCCACACGTGCTGTGCACTTGAAAAAAAAAAAGTCTGTTTTCTGTGTCTTTCAGCTCCAGATCCCAAAAAAGGTGATGGAGCCATAGAACCACAGGTGCTTCAGCAGTCCTCTACAACAAGAGCCCACAGCCTGACCCCAGGCTCCTAACAATAAAAAAAAATACAATCATCCCACTGTAATTAAATACTGAATATTTCTTTATGAGCAGTATTTTAATATCCTCCTGTTATCCCTCCTCCTCTGAATAGAAACTTTCAGATCATGATGATGAGGTGTGAGATGTAGACAATTATTTACATGTAGAAACTCTGCCTAGGAGAGACAGTTCCTGCTGAGCTTGATGAATATTATTTTAACCTACAGCTATACAATCCTCAGAGGGTTTTGGTGTAGATCAGCTTCAGTTTATATATTCACCTAGCACTAATTCTATTAATGCATTTCAGCACCAACAGACGGCTCCCATTAAATACACCTTGATTCCTGTACCAAAGTTGCTTAACACATTGAACAAGCTCCCACATGCCCACAATCCTAAAGAAAAAATCTGTGTACAAAAAAATCCAGCAGATAAATTTCTAAAACTTGTCAGCCAAAGAACAAAGTGTTGTGCCCTCCTCTTCCATCCCTGTTAAATGCTCTGATAACATGAGGTTTTGTCCAAAGGTAGCTCTGGGCTCTTTGCAGGAGCTGGAATATGCTAACAAAAAGAATCAGTAAAACTCTCAGAAAGGAAATAATTGAAAATTCCAAATCACCATAATATTGAATTTCTTGACTCTGTTCTTGGATTTTGTCTTCTTTTTTTAGATGTCCTATTCAAAAGGGAAGCATCATCTGCCTTTGGGCTGAATAGTGTTGAAACACTAACAGTTTTGCCTCCAGGTGGATACACTAAAAGAGGACAATGTCTCCAAGAAAAGTCCAAGGCATACTTCACTTTTGGCCTCCCTTTCAATGACGCAATGTACATCTGCCATGACTTTTGGAAGAACAAATTTAATCCTCCCTTACTCAGCATGATGGTATCTGATTGTGTCCATATGAATCCCATGGCCACCAGAGTCTACTCCTTCATGTAACAATACGGCTGTCATTCACCCAGTAGCTTTTATTACCTAACATTCATTTTATCTGAAACCCATGCAGCTTTTTTTGTGCACCAGCACACATCTGTCTCATTTCTGCCCAAAGGTGGAGACATTGCTTGAGTACAGCTTATAAATTGCTTCAGGCTCTCTTCCAGTAAAGGTGATAGACAAATGAGTGCAATTATTAGCATGGACAGCACCAACAACCAGCAGTTAAGGTTAGCACTTCTGCCTGTCAGAATAGGGTCCTCCCTCTCTCCACCACACTACAACACCCCATCTGTCTTAACACAGAAGCAACATATCAAGCCATCACACTACCAAAGAAACATTCAATGCAATGACCATCCAAAGAGCTCACAGATTTTTCTAGGACCTAAAGTATACCTGCAAGCAGCACTAACAACACACAGGGTAGCCTCATTTAGAAGAGGAATGATCTCAGAAACATCAGTGTGCCAGACGGCTGCTAGTAGGAACAAATAGAAAGGTGGCCAGACTCGGCCATTTGGCTCCAGTGGCTGCTTAGGGTAGGACACAACTTGGAGATGATGGTAACTGGGAGTAGCTAATGTGGCCCTGGAGCCTGAGAAGATAATGTTTTATGTGAAAAGGCCTTCAAGTGCACAGTTCAGACTACTAAACTAATAAACAATTATACATAGGAGAAATAGAGAGGTCTTCAAATCAAAAGAACATCAGGAGGCGCCTACAATAAGTTCTTCCTGTTTACAGTATTTCTCTGCCAGCACCTTCCATAAAAAAAATGGAACAGAAAAGCTATTTATGCTTGATCACTTAGCTTTTCTTTAGGTTGGACTTTCAACCAGCTCCTAACTAATAAAGCCAATTCTTAAGACCTGAAACCCTCATTTAGTATCGCATAACACTCTTCATCATACGAGCTGTCATGGGCACTTCACAAAGAGCTCATGGAAGCATTATCCCCATATTACAGCCATGCAAACTGATGATCAGACTACTGGTCTAATTTTCAGGGGAGCTGAAAAGGTACAGTGTTCCAGGGACATAGGACATAAACACAAACTGTCAGGAGGAAAAGAAATTCCTTCAAAAAGAACATGCATTACTTTTATTGGAGTATTCCATCCAATGATTTCCAACAAAATTACAAGAAAAGGAGTGTGTGATTATTTAGCATGATGGATAACCAGAAAAAAAGAGAAAGTCAATTGGTATTCCTTGACTAAGTGAAAATTAAATGGGAATGCTAATAATAAGCAATATGTTCTCCAAAATTTGTCTCAGTTTCCAAATGGATCGTACTGCTGTTATGAGCTAGATGCTGAAACCAAATCTTATTTTCTTGTATCATATCCAAATAAGAATACGTATGTTTTTATTGCAAGTAGCAGTTCATGGGATTTCCGTCCTTGCTTTTGAAAACAAAATGGTTGCTCTGTGATACACTGCAAGCCACAGTGGCTGCATTTGGATGGTTCATTCATATTCTGTTAACAGACGAGGAAAATGTAGTTTGAATTTGTGACAGTTCCCAAAATAATTTATCATCTGGAAACTGGCAAGAGCAATATAACCCTAATTCAATATGACCTATTTCACTATTACTGTTACTTTAACACTGTACTGTTAGCTAGCTCCAAGCAACAAAGTAAAGGTGCCAGCCACAGAAGCAGGATGATTCCTCAGATCTAGAATATAGCATTTCAAAAGGAGACCCGAAGTCTCCCAGGTGCCTTCAGACTCTTGGAAGCATTCAGGAGATGGCATTTCAACTCTGGAACACATCCAAGCAAGACATGAAGACAAAGCAAAGGAAGAGGGAGGTAAATTCTGGCAAAATCAGACTTCCAAGTGTCCAACTCAATCTACACACAGATTAGTCATATGAAAGTGTCTATGTGCCAAGACATGATGAAAGTAATAGCTAAATAAATAGACAGAAACCAAGACTACCTAATGTTGGTATATCTAATGAAAACTCTTATTCGTTAAAGACAGAAAGAAAATGAAGTTATGTAGAGGACTGTGCTCTGTAAAACTTTCAATGAGATGTTTTTCTACATAAGGAGAGCTTTAAGGCTCTATAACGCTCATGTGGGCACAACGTGCCTTCAGACTTAAGGTAGTCTCATATAGAGGACACATATTGTATGACCTTCTCCAAATACAAGTTTATTTTTATTCTACCCTACTGTCATTACCCCTTAATCTTAAATTTACAGTGAAGGAAACAGCTGCCTTCTACTGCCTCCAAAATGAAAGACCGGTATTTTGCAAACCAGAGCACTTTTACCCCTAGAGATTATCCAACTTATTCCACCTCCTGTAATGCCTTTGTTAGAAAAAAAAATTAAAGAAACAAACCCCACATGTGATTTACTTGGTTTGACTGTTTCAAATTTTATTCTTTGAAGCCTGATAAAGCCCTCTGTATGGGAGCTAACTAAAAGAGGGGTGCTGTAGCTAAGATTTTGATTTGGAGTTGCCTTATGCCATAAATCTGGCAGCCTAACATTTTTTATTTGATTTGGGGCAAGCTGTAGGAACAAGGACAAGCAGTGTAGAACACCATCAAACCTATACTCTTGCGAAGTTATTTTGGACCTGCAGTCAAAGTAATAAATGTTTTAGCCTCTATTAATTCCCCATTCTCAGTTTGTAACAAGATTCCTAATTCATCATCATTCACCCACTGTTTAAGATGGCTAACGCTTTTAGCCATCCATTGCTCCATATCATGGAAGTTCCTTTGAATTTCAGCCTGGAATCTGGCATATCAGTTGTTCCCTCTATCTAATACTACCCACAAACTCAGTGAGAGAGATTATTCCACTCTATCATCTCAGTTAATAGTGAAGGCACAGCTCCAGCACTGACCCCTCAGGAACACCAGTATCCTGTGCCAAAACACTGCTTTTCCCTCCTTCACCTTAAAGAAAAATTAGCTGTTTGTAGGAAAGACCCACCAGTACTGTGATGAAGAGATTACAGAAACTGATTGGTTGATGAGCTGGATCTTAACACACCTTTGCAGGAGAAGAAACAGCACACTTTGTAAGTTTATTAATTATCAGACACCAATGTCAGTTGTCTCTGGCCACATATTCCCAAAAAAATAATGAAGCTTTTCCCAAAGAAGTAATGAGGAAATCTGGACTCTGACAAGAGCCATTAATTATAGAGTTAATGAAAAGGCCCTACATTATTTATTCCAAGCTCTGCAGCAGGAATGCCACTTTCTCAACCACCTTGAACTGGCTTTTGCTTAAAGTGAACAATTTCCACCATTTTGTACTTAAATATTATGAATATACACTTTGCATTATTTTACATTTCTGAAAGGATATTAAAATGTATCAAGAAACATCAGCAGTCAAATGTCCCTGTGAGGTAGAGTTGCAGTGTTAGTAACAATTGTTAAAATGCAACCACTTCTAGGGTTGAAAATGATACTTTAATTACTGTATTTACACTCAAGAAAAATAATTAAAGCAGCTTAAAATCAGACAATGAATCCTCACACTAACTGCTTTTGAACAAACGATGAAAACAATTAGTCACAGGATGATCTGGTCAGTTACTGCCCTGTCTATGGTCTCTTTATGTGGGGAAAGAAATAGGAAATTTCACCAAGAAGAAGTCTTCAAATTATAGTTCGGAGGCCTGAAAAGAATATGCAGCATCTTTAAAAGAAAAGAGCATGTCTAGTCCGAGACTCCAGTGTGTGGGAAAGTGATATAGCTGGGCTGTTGAATGAAGTCTCAGAGTAACATCTGAGTTCAGAATGCTTTCTACTATGTATAATTAGTACAGAATTTGCTGGGCCAGCAATATGGGCACTTTACGATGCATTTCTTGTACTGTATTTTTATTGTTCATGTATAGCAAGTACTGTGGTTTTGTTATGTTGTATTGCTGTTCTGAAAAAATTTGAAGCAATAAAATATGATTGACTGACATTGTGTCTCTATGCCTCAACACTGTGCCACAGAGTCATGCCACTTCTTTCCACTGCTGGCCACAAAATACTGAGCCCTGCATTAATGTTTCCCCCAATTATCCATGGCTCACTGGCCAAAGCTCTCTGCCTTCTCAGTTCCACTAAGGATAATCTCCTCTATTAATTCTACTGATGGGTAATGACAGATTAGGAGAGAGAATACATGATTTTCAGTCTGAGCTCTAGCAAGTTCTAGCTGGATTGTTCTCAAATCTGTATATTTTAGGCTTTCCTGGCAACATCCTAAAAGGTATCTCAGCCCTCACATGGCAGGAGAGGCCTGCGATTTAAGGCTGCTAAGGAATCAGCTGAGCCAGAAAAGAATAGTGTTCCTAACAACAACCCTCATTTACGGGTAGAAGTAGATGGGTAAGCAATATTAAGGGAAAGGCTGGTATAAGAGATTTGTCATGAAAGGAAAGGTTGAAACTGATTTGTCAGCTATCAGTGCTTTCTAAAACCATGCTCTTACTAAAATACCAGATGCAAACAAAGAACTCCATCCAGGAAGAACACGCATTGTGTACCTTGATGAAAAGAGAAACGGACAGTTCTTGAGTTCCGGGCCTGCCTCCCAGTTATGTGGCAGATGAACTTAGCAAAGTGTCACTTCCTGCCCCGTGCCTTCGCTTTCCTGACCACAATTGTGAGAGTTATAACAGTTAGCAATTTCCCAGCAGCATTTAGAAATGTATTAATTTATGCACATAAGAAAAAGCTTCTCAAATCACACTGCCTTGCAGAAGAGCCATGAATGGCTTCAGTCCAGGTGCCTTGCAGATCACTGACATAACACCCACCACAAGGGCTTTACAGAGATGTTATTTTAACAGAGGAAATGATAGTGAGATGCACTGGCACAGAGGGCTTAGTTTCCTTAAAGGCCTAAAGTGATCAAAAGGCTTGATGGGCATCACTGAGTATCTAAAACGGGTGAGAGTGTTAAGGACCAGCTGGGTGCCAGCCACACTGCAGGCACTGCTTGCAAAGACGGCAGGTTGTCCTTCTGTGCAGCCCTTGTTCTCAGCCCCTCTCTGTCAGGTTTCTTACAGCTGGAGGGAAAATTCTGGCTCAGACTCACTGGGGACACAATGGCAACAGTAAAAAGGAAACAAGGTATTCTGCTTCAGAACAATGTAATTAAACAGCCCTCCTGCCACCCATTTTTTCTCAAGCTCTGCATGCATTGTTCGAAGTAAAAAAAAAAGAGAGAGAAAACGCATTCTTAACACCATATTAAGTTTTATGTCCTTAAATTTTACCCGCAGAAAATAAAACAGATTGTCTGTTTTCTGCCTTTCCATAGTGCATTTTATGCCTTTAGGTCTCTTGTCTGTTCAGACTCTAGGGGCTGTAAAAAGTATTCTGTACACCATTACCTGGATAAACACCCTATAAATTACAACTGATATTTATCATCCTCGTGGAAATTTCACTATATTAGAAATAGTACAAGACTGTATTTAGATAGATAAGATATGGGTAAAAGATTAGCATACGCAGATGTCTAAAAAAATCCATGTTCTGCCATTCTAGACAAACTATATACACACATGACTTTAATTAACTTTCCCTGCATTTGGAATTCCACCAGGATACAAAGATAGTGGGATCATTAAACCCAATCATATTTTCAGCCCAGCCTGATATTTCTCTAGAACAATTCAAATCAATTTGCCCAACAGAGACATTTGTCCCTGGCCTGTCACCACGGCCTGTACTGAACGTCCTGCACTTTTTTATCTTTTGGCAGGGCTATCATAAGCAAGTGACACAGAGGGTGATGTATAGGAACTCAAATATGTTATAAATCCTCCATCCCTTCATCAGCCATGAGGCTGAGTGAATTTACTCCAGCCAGCATTGGCAGAGACTCTACCACTACTCTCGGGAAAAAGTCAGCTTTAAGATGACACTTTCTTTAAGGTAAAGTTCCTCCTCATTTTGGGGAAAAGAAGCAGCTGCAATGGGAAGGAATGACCAAAGCCCATATTCAAGTCAGCAATTTGCCTAAATATCTGCAAGTTTCTTCCTTGTATAAAGATGCTTCTCAAAGTTTTAGAAACCTGAACTAAGAATCCCTCTCATCAAAAATTTTAAGAGCATAGTTATTCCATTGGCAAAACTTTGCTATAAGAGACTGCCATTTTAAACCCCAAACAATAAAAAAAATCCCAACCCAAAAAACCCACCACCCAAACCCATGCCTGCTGCTGAGTTGACAGACTTGACAGTTGTTGTCAAGAGTTGACAGTTGCCTGCAGTTCAGGATAAAGATGGAGAAACTGCGAAAGATATGCAGAGTATCACTCTCCTTATTCATAGCAGCTGCCTGGGGTTTCTTGCAAGGTCATATTTGAATACCCTTGAGGATGGCACCAGTACACATTTCCCTTTCACAAAGCTGAAAGGATAGTTATTGAAGAGTTGAGTAACCATTTATACAGCTAAATCAAGAAATCTTGAGTGCCATGTTACACAACTGGTCAGCTATTCCAGACTAACAGACTGTCACCTTTGCTTTAAAGCAGCCAGCACCCTAAATTTTAGATACATAATAATGACATTCCTTCCTCCCTGCCATGAAGGCATCACCACTGCTCCTGTTTATTTGACTGGCAGATATCACAACTCTTTCACTGCTTTTCTTCTTCTTTTCAGCGAGCAGTGTTATGTACATCAGCACTCAAGCAGCATTCTCCGTTCAATGTGCCAGATCTACGAGGGAGCTTTGCCATGGCAGATCAGTTTCTGGATGTAAATGACTTCCTGCCTACAACTACTGTCTATTCCACAGTTACCTCTGTAGACAGAGAGACAATTTGCACCAATGAAGCTGTAGGCCTGGCCCTTTTCCTGGCATAGCATATAGACAGTTCAGCTGATAACTTAATTGATCATGTGTGAACACAGATTTGATATTCCAGTTATCCTGCTATCCACTTAAAGCTCCTTGATAAGTTAATATAAAGAAAATGTTCAAACACCTTCCTACCAAAACCAAATTATAGGCATTTTGTTCAAAAGCCAGTTAAAAGCACTCAGTTATGTCAATAAGGTGCATCAATGTATAGTGTCATGCTCAGTACAAGAGGTGCATTGTCTCTGAAATTCCTGCCGGAGTAAGAAGGCTATCCAGGCAAACCTGGTGCATCACAGAGCCAGGATCAATGATTAGATGAACAACGCACCTATTCTGAAAGCTCTGGTACAAGTATTCCTACCCTGGCATACTGAGAACAGCATAGATATGGATGCTCATCAGGTACCAGCACTTCTTTTATTTCAGGCACACAAGACTTTGGAGCCGTTAGGATAAGGGAGCAGTTCAATGCTGAGCTACAAACAATCTGTTCCAGACTAGATATCCAGACTATAAACTACCCAGGATTTTTCAGAGATCAGCCTTGCAAAAACAGCTTTCCAGACATTTTCCACATTCAATTTCAGTTCAAAGCACAAAATATCAATACAACATAATAAACACCTCTGTTCAGGTAAAAGTAAGGCACAACTTTAGTCATTTTAAAAAGTCTGGAAAAAAGTTTAGGTCAATATTTATGACCTAAGTCCCTTTCTCCTAACAAGTTCAACAATGGGGCTTTCAAACAAATACTGTTTAGCCCTTCCTGCTCTGCTGCCTGCCTCCCTTCCCTGCATCCTCTCTTGAATGCGCATGCACAGACACACGCACACACTCATCTCAGTCATTTGATACCATCATAAAAGCAGCAATCTCCTCTTTCCCATGCACACATCTCATTATCCATCCTTAGTATACATCTTGAGTAATGCAATTTACTTCAATGTCACCAAGAGAATGACACTCCTCTGGGACTGTCATTACCATAAACCACAATCTGCTGTCAATTTATATGTCCTTATCCACCCCTTGTTTTAACTTTTTCTATAAATGATAACGAAGTGTTTTGCACCCCTGGTGTTGTTGCTTAGTTTTTACATCTTCAGAAATCTTCTCACTGCTTTTCCTCTTCCCCCCAAAATCAAGCTTTACATATTACCTCTCTCTACATCCCCCTATCTTTCAATCCCAACAGCACAGTTTTGTTGCCTTGCCAGTGGGACTTCAAAAATCCTAAAATGAGAACAGTTATCTAGACAGTAATTGAACCTGTTCAGAAAGAGTAGGAGAATCATTTCATAGAATGCCAGGTAGCTTTTCCCTTCTGCATACAAAAGAAAATCCTATTTAGTTTATGAGAAATAGCTACATTAATCACAGAATCATAGAATCTTCCAGCTGGAAAAGATGTTTGAGATCATCGAATCCAACCAAACCCATCTTCTGCTAAGCCATGTCCTTCAAAAATTCATCTACCCATTTTTTAAACACCTCCAGGGATGGTGACTCAACCACCTCCCTGGGCAGCCTGTTCCGGTGCCTGATCACCCTTTTGGTAAAGAAATTCTTCCTAATATCTAGTCCAAACTGTGAGAAACTGTGTCAAAGGCTTTACAAAAGTCCAGGTACACTACATCCACAGCCTTCCCCTCATCCATTAACAGGGTAACTTTCTCATAGAAGGAGATCAGGTTGGTCTGATCATCCGGCTGACCTGCATATGCTGTGTGATAGCACTCAAGATGATCTGCTCCATGACCTTCCCCGGTACCGATGTCAAGCTGACAGGCCTGTAATTCCTCAGATCCTCCCTCCAACCCTTCTTGTAAATGGATGTAACTTTTGCCAGTCTGCAGTCGAGCAGCACTTCCCCAGTCAGCCAGGACTGTGGATAGATGAGGAAAAGGGGTTTGGCAAGGACCTCTGTCAGCTCCCTTAATACCATTGGGCGTATCCCATCTGGCCCCATAGACTTGTGGACATCTAATTGGCTCTAACCAAGTCTTCTTGGAACATTGAGGGTTCGTCTTCACAGTCTTTTGGCTCAGGAGGCTTGGAGCCCAGAGAACATTTATGTAAACTAAGACATTTATTTGCTTTAATTATGTTCCTTCACGAGTTTTAATTAGGTCTCTGCTTCACTAAGATTCCTACCACAAACTAATTTCATGGAGATATTACAAATAATCAAAAACCTCTGAACAAAAGGTGCTGAAAAACAGAGTCAAGAAACTACATCTGTTGCTCAGTCAGGGAGCAAGTATATACCCTAAACAAACTGCATTCCCTCCAGGATGCCATGAATGAATCCAAGGGGTCCCGGTGGTGCTGGTCACAGCACTGAATTGATCAATGATGAGCCAGTACTGGAGATGCAGCACTCCATGGCTGTATCAGCCTTTTGAATGATCTTATGTTTGTGTATATGTCTGTCATATGCTTCTCAAAATGTCCAGTACATCGGAATGCAGGCTGGATAAGCTTTTAAAACATGTCTTAATAATACAACAGCTTGTCGCCTAAAACCTTGCAGAGCTTTTGGCAACAACTAGGAGGGCATATCTAGTTCCAGCGTGACCAAATATATTTTGACTCCCTAAATTCTATTGCTTTTAGCATGGTATGGAATGTTCCCTCATCACTCACATGAGTGGCAGTGCTAAATACCGTTGAAAAGCTAGCATAGCCTATTCCAAAGCTGTGTAGAATTATCCTGCTATGTAGCTAGTCAAAAAAGCACTTTGCAATGAAAGGTGCTACAGGAGCACAGGTACCAGCAATCATATTTTACTGAAAGTCTCATAGAGTCTTTCCAACACTCTACCCTTGTATTTTATGTCTGAAAATTACTACATCTGCTCCATTTTGGTTAAGTTCCAATGTCCATATCTTGCCGATGTAAATGATAATGGGAGCTCCGGAGGAATAAAGAGTCAGGCCCTAGAACGCAAGCAATGATCCCACACTTCGGTTAGGCAAGGGACTCAGGAATCGCATTCCTTATGTGTGGAAAACTGCACAATGAGAAAGATATTACACAGAACAATAGCTTGGTCTGCCAGAGAAGAACTCGGGTGCTGATCACTAGCTCCCTTTGCACTGACAGGACAAAAATGTCACATGGCTTCAACATTAAGAGTAAAATCCTCCACAAACCACAAGATAACAGGAAAGAGATAGCTAAAGAAGAGAACTTACAGCCATTGCTATAACTGCACTTGAAATGAGTCATTCTTTGTACCAACTGATACTATGACAATAGCATTAAAAAACAAATCATTATGGCTTTTTTTCTTACTGGTGACATTTGTCTGTGTTTAGCATTTCATTCAAATTGGGCTGAGAAACAAGACCGGTCTAGTTTGAATCCTGGATTCCATGTAATAGTAAGAGAAAACCACAGTTATTAACAGCCAAGGATCACAGAAAAAGGAACTCTCTAAATGTGGTACACTGCAGCCAAAGAGAGATCATTTTGCTGATTTGGGATTTCAGCAATGCTGTAGGAAAGTCTACATATTAAGAAAAAACACAATTATTGGCTTTTGCCAAGACTTATCAGTAGGTCTTTTCGTTTTTCTTGTATACTTGTACTTATTTATCACAGTCTATAAAACTACTCATGAAGTGTAAAATTGTTAGAATTACTTTATAAAGGGTTGTACATATATACAGTCTCATCCTGCAAACAGCTTCTTTATATCTCAAAAGCACTACATACAAGAAATGGTCTCCTGTTCCTTAGATTGAGGTCACACTGCCTATATTTTCACATAGGACAACACCATAAACATCTTAAAATCCCACATATCCTATAGCATTCGCATTCTTTTTCCCTTTCTAGAGGCTTAGTTATTCAGCAAATTTTCCCTACTACACTCCAAAAATTATACACTTAGTACTTGATGGAAGCCCCACTTAGGCAGACTAGAGAGAAAAATCAAAGAAATCAAGCAATATGCCCACTCACTCAAGCCCACTTTGCCTTCAACAGTCCAACGTTTCCTAAAACTTCTTGCTATCCTTACATGTTAAGTCTTCAGAACCATTTACACTCATGTGATGTGTTGCTTATTTTAATCTGCCACTCTTTAAATTCTACTGATTTATACCAGTAAATAGTATTATTTGCTACTAGACAGTTCCTAACCAGTCTCCCTTTTCATTAGCACCTACACTATCTGCTGAACAGATGAGGCTCCTTTAAGACACTTCCCTTTTTTAAATGAAGTGGCTGACAAGTAACCTCATTCTGTTTCTCTGAAATTACGTAGAGCCAAAATAAGGGCACATCAGCTTATCTCCTGGCTCATTATCCTTCACCTATATCTTCCCAATCCCTTAAAAGAATCA
The DNA here is from genome assembly GCA_033558185.1 of Dromococcyx pavoninus. Classification (NCBI taxonomy): domain Eukaryota; kingdom Metazoa; phylum Chordata; class Aves; order Cuculiformes; family Neomorphidae; genus Dromococcyx; species Dromococcyx pavoninus. The sequence goes on along the minus strand of JAUMJL010000091.1, from coordinate 716,856 downwards.
TCTTGCTGTACTGGTGGGAAGAATTGGCTCACACTGCAGACCTGTTTCCAAGGAATAAGTTTATCATTAGAGCAAACTTCTGAGGTACTCTCCATACATCATATTTTTACTTTTAGGCCCATTCAGAGAAGAGACAAGAGCCCCTAACATGTTGAATTTGTTCTATCTTGGCTTGTTACAAAACTTGCCAAGAGAAGCGGTAATCACTTAATCCATTGCGGAGAGATGCAGGAACATAGGTTGTCTAAAGAAAAATTAAACTTTCACCAGGATGTGAAAGAGCACACATTCTGGGACCATATCCACCCTGAAATCCTCCAACCCCTTACGCTGTTGCACGTTTTTATTCTTCCTTTTGCTTTTCTTTGTCAACAACTAAAATACTATTCAGTCTCTTTCCTTTGGAAGCTGAGAGCATGTCTTGAAGAAAAAGGGTAAAGACAAGACCTTCCCACAGGCAATCATTCAGCCAGACTGTCATTTGTCTTCTGCTTTTCCCCACCTATATTCCTTATACAGTTTCAAAACCCTGAATGGCCCTGCAGCCTTTCATGCTTTTCCTCACCACACATCTAAAAGACAGGTAACTGCTATTAACTCCATTTTGCTAATATGGGCTAAGGAAACAGTACAAAGGTGGATTTAATCAAGTAACAGAACACAGTATCCCAGTTATAAAGGTGATCATAAGTTTAGTTCATAAGCAATGGACAGTAACAAGCTTTAAAGATACCTATTTCAGAATCAGATGATTCAGTCCCTGGAGGATTCTTTTGTTCATTGACCGCAGTGGGAGTTCAGTGAGTTCAAATGTCCCTGTATGGCAGGTGCCCACGTAACCCACTTGAGAGTAAGTCTACAGTGTAACTGAATCTGCCAAGTTTCTCCAAGGCTTCCTTACAAAGAAACAACTCCACCAGACCGGTCAGACACCACAAGGCAACTCTATGCACAAGAGCATAGCAGCAGTGGTCTGCAGCTGCCCGTGGAACTGCTGGGAGAAAGTCAGCATAGTCTAAGGTTTAAAAACACACCTTCATTTAGTCTTGTGCCAGCACTGCACAGGCATTATCACCATTATTTACCCCTATTTCAAAAGCACCAAAAGAGGTAAAACTTGCCAGTAAAAACAGCAGCACAATTTGAATAAGAGTCATACTTCCATGTAGTAACTAGAAAAAACACAAAAACTTTTTGGAAAAGTCACGGCTGCACTTTCTAAACATGAAAAAATGCCAAGGCTTGTACAATACTGGTCAAGAAAAACGAACTGAAACAGATGCAGAGAGAGGCTACCAGGGGACTGACAACCCTATCTGATAAAAAGAATATTAAAAGAGCTTGGCTTGTTCAGACCAGCTAAATAAAGGTTGAGAGGGGATACATTTACTGTGCTCAAATACCCAGAGGTTGAAATAGCTGAGGAGTGGAAATGACTATTTAACTAAAGGACAATACTGGTACAAGAACAGATGGTTATAAACTGCCAAAGAATAAATTTAGACTAGAAATTAGACAAAGGTTTCTAATCAGCAGAGCAATGAAGGCTTTAAAAAGCCTTTACAGGGAACAGGGGTAAAAAGCTGCTCTAATTGAGGGATAAAGCTTCATGTGTTTCTGAAAGATATTACAAAATGTTACTCCCCACCAAAGAACAGTACTGGAGACAATGACTCCTGAGGTCTCTTGCAGCCTTCTGCTTCTCTGCATTTCACACTAAAATCCATTCATAGCACCACTACATATCAAAAGTACAGTTCTGAAATACCTTGACCTCCCAGAAAAACGACTACTGGGGAACTATTCTGGCTGGACTCTGTTAAAGGGCAAAGCAAGACAGCTGCTACAGGAGGGCCTTCTGGAGCAGTCAAGCCTGGGAAGAAGGCCTGAGCTGAATTTTTACATTATCTTAATAAGAAAGCTACAAAAAGGGGGCAAGTGCCAGCAGTGCATCTAATCTCTTTTAGAATTCATAAAACAAAACTCTTGAAGAATCCCAGGGGCTCCTGGGTTCATGAAAACTTCTCAATACATTGCTGGATGCCAGACAGCCCTCCTAATGACCACCAGTCACTGGAAAAGCCACTCTCCTCTTCTGGCCATGCAATACCTTTATAAAAAGTCTAATTATATTTCTCCCTCATGGTTTGTTTTTATGTAGGTTTTCCATAAAAATCAAGGATGAAGCTCAAGATTAACAGAACAGCTATGAATATTATCATCGTGCATTGTCTTCACTCCTTATGAGCAGGACACATTCAAATCTTTTGCAGGCTCATAAACATTCATAAATGTTTGATCTTTCCAATAAGTGTTCACGCCAAAAGCATTGCAGCACAGTAGGAAAGAAATTTTCATGGACTCTGAGAAGTACTGCAGAATTATACAGCGTGACCTGTTTGCTTCATTCCTTAGTTACAGCTGCATCATGTTTATTGCCTGGGAATATGCCATATACAACATTTCATCATTTTTAGGGGATCAAAAAACACTGATCAAAACAAAAAATGGGAATTTGTCAAAGACTATATCTCACCTAGCAACTTCCTCTTGACAGTCACTCTTACAGCCCATATTATTAGGGTAGTTGAAGATATTCTAAACACTGAGGGAAAAAGGCTTGAAAATCCCTAGACCCTCAGTAGGTGTTCTCTGGGATAATCAGTCATCAACAGGCCATGGAGAATCTATCTGGACAAGAGTGTTCCTGAGAAAGTGCAGAAATAGACAAGGTTTTCTCGTAGAACACCAGCTTCACCGCTGGTGAACCAATAACAGAGTGTGTTGTTCCAAGTTGGAAGTTTTATCCAAATGGGTAAATTTGAAGAGCTTCTAAACTTACAGAAATAATCCTAAACTGACTTACTGCTTCATAGCATGGCATACGCAACAGACATATCCATTACTAGTACATACTTCCTTCCACAGACTGAATAAGACCATTCTTACTTTGACCGAATCTTCTAGCGATGGGAGGTTTTCAAATGCATGCCTGATTAAATGCTGCCTCCCAGAATTCATGGATAACAGGAATTAAATTTTAATGCCCTTAACCTAGTTGACACTTTTTCATAAGCTCTCTCCCCCCTGCTTCTCCTGTGTTATAAATGACCAATTACCTAATCTGAGGTAATGCAGGCTTTGGTCAAGGCTAATGAAGATGCGGTGGGTGAGATCCTGCTTTGCAGCAGGATTGCATTAGGAAAGATTAATCACCTTCTAACTTACAATCCCATATTTTGGCTCCAAACAGTGAGAAGGCAGGGAAAGAGGCATTCATCACATTAAGCAAATAATACAGCAAATGTTTGACACGTGATCAGCCATAGCGTGCTCTCCTGACAGGAAGAGGTAAACTACAAAATGAAGAGCAACAGCAGCTCTGCACGGTTGCTCAGGGACAGACATCCACACACAAAAAGTAGGAGAGGGAAGTACCCTTAGCCAACAGTTTGGGTTGACACTTCAGAATAGAGGGCTGAATCAGCCCTGGGAAGAAAGTACCTCACGCTGTGTGCGATAATACCCCTTGAAGGAAGTAAAAAGACTGTCTTAACACAGCGTATCTAACCAGATGAAGGAAATCAGAGAGGGATAGTCTCAACCTACGTAGAATGAAACAAACCTCCAGCTAAAACCTCTGTTATTGTGTACTTTCAGAGCTTCAGGTACAGCTTAGGCAATTGTGTAGTGCTGCCTTCCCTCTAAATTCAGAAAATACTCATCGCTGGCTAATACCTATGCACAAACCAACCTTTTACCTTCAGTGAAGTTAGAATGCACAAGTACCATGGAGCCAAAGGGTTTACTTGCTGCATCGACAAGGCTTAACCTTGAGTGGCTATACATGCTTCTAGAAATAAATAGAACCAACTTTCACAACAGCAAGTCATTCCATTACAAAGTCCTTACTCAAAGAAAGAATAATTTCTTTTGTGAACTGAGTCAAAGGGATTGATTGTGGGAGGAAAGGAGACATTGCTAGAACATTTGCCTTCTGACCAACTACATATTAATGCTGCATAATTACTAGAAAAGCAGCAGCAGAAGGGATAAGAAAGTAATCTGTGTCTTCTACCTACCTTCATCACCAGACAGCATCAGACCATTAGAAAGAGAGCAGATATAAATGGTTTTGATGTGGTTTGTGAGGATAATCTTTTTGTTTTAACTGCTGGATTCTTCAAGGGGTTGTGTTAGAATTGCCCTATTCATTACTATTGTCAATGAACATTACATTTCTTTCATTTAAAACTGAAAATACTTCCTTTTCATCCAGAGATGCTTCCAGAAAATTGAGAAATACTTCAGCTGTGACACAGAAGGACTGCTCCTTTACTCATGCCTCCAGTCACCTTTCTTGAGAAATATTCTCAGCTTTGAAAGTCCCTCAGCATCCTTGCCCAGCTGAAAGAAATGGTTTTCTGCTCATCATATGAGATAAATTACAAAATCCATTCATGCAATCAAGAAAAGATCCTATGATGTCAGAGAAAAGCTGAAATACAATCACCTGAAACTGGTACCATGAATAGCAGAAGACAGAAAACACAGATTTTTTTTTTTATCTGCATTTAGTAATGATCAACTTTAGCCTCCTGATAGTGTTGGAGCAAGCTGACATCAAATGCTCCATTTTGTTTGCAAAGTAGGAGGATGTTTCCATGCAATCTGAACTTAACCGTTCTTAAATATTTTGCTGCTGTCTTTACCGGGCCCCTCTCCACTGCTGATCAGTAAATAGGGAAACATTGTTAGGTTCATTTTTTTTCCTGAAGCAGAAAGGCAGAAAAGAGCAGCAAAAGAATCCTCTGGTTCATCTCTGAACAGTGAAGTAAACACTCAGATGGCAATCCTCCACAGCTGCCTTCTGAAGAAGAAAATGCCTGCTCTAATAGCTTAGTGGCAAATAGAAGAAAAAAATGTGGCAGGAAACCCATATAGAGAGATAAAGTGGGAGACAGAGATTTAAAAATTGATTTGACTGATCTCTCAGCAAATCTGAGGGGTGTATGTAAAGCTAACATTAGACTCAGGAAAATAAGAAACCTAATTCAAGAGTATGAAATTGCTTTTTGAAAAAGTTTTGAAAAAAGCTTATAAATTAGGATTTCAGAAGCTCTTGTCCCGCAACTGTTTTCGCATTCTTTTCTAAATACTCAACCCTTTATGATTAATGAGAATAAATCTCATTTTTAATTATTTTTCCTAAAGCCTTTCTTAAAGCTTATTAATGAACATGTCTTTAGATGAACTAGCCAACACTGAGCATGCTGTTCTAAGGACCAGTGACGAACTTGCACAGTATGCCCATCTGACTTCAAACACACATTTTCAGATTCTCAAGCTGTATCTACAAAGACAGGTCCCAGACAGCATGCAGAAGACTCAAAAGATCCTAACATTTTACCTGCTTATGATACAAACCAGAGTAGTTCAGTTGAGCAAATGGACAGATGAATGGATAAAACAAAGGCACTAATACATAAGTTGTAGTAGCACAGGAGAAGGCCTCCACAACATTCCTCATAACAAGGGAAAATCTTAGATAGAATTTGCTCCCTATAAGTTGCAGAGGACAGGGCTCCATAATTGTCAGGTAGATTCATAAGTTATTCAGAAATGTCTTTGGAGATTACCACAGCTGTTCACTGTGCTTGCTAGAGTTTGTATTATGCTGGTGAGTGACCGAAATCATAGGACTTCTGGTACCAAGTGCCTTCCTATGCAGCTAGGAAGAGATGCTTCCACTATCAGGTTTACAAGTTTTACAGGTTTCTGAAAACATCTGAGCTTAACCTGTGTTTTCTGAGAGGACTAGCACTAACAAAACATCAGGCCAAAGCCTGCAAAGGGAAAATGCTAATAGCTATTATGCTAGTGCAAATGCTATTGAACAGTGGCTCCTGTTCAATATCTTTATCAATAATCTGGGTGAAGGGATCGAGTGCACCCTTAGCAAGTTTGCAGATGACACTAAGCTGGGTAGCAGTGTTGATCTGCTTGAAGGAAGGGAGGCTCTGCAAAGAGATCTGGACAGGCTGGATTGTGAGGCCAACAGGATGAGGTTTAACAAAACAAAATGCCGAGTCCTGCACCTGGGTCACAACAACCCCATGCAGCACTAAAGGCCTGGGGAAGACTGGCTGGAAAACTGCCTGGAGGAAAAGGATCTGGGGGGTGTTGATTGACAACCAGCTGAATATGAGCCATCAGTGTGCCCAGGTGGCCAAGAGGGCCAACGGTATCTTGACCTGTGTCAGAAACAGCGTGGCCAGTAGCACCAGGGAGGTGATTGTACCCCAGTAGTCGCCACTGGTGAGGCTGCACCTCAAGTACTGTGTTCAGTTCTGGGTCCCTCACTACAAGAAGGACATTGAGGTGGTGGAGCATGTCCAGAGAAGGGCAACAAAGCTGGTGAAGGGGCTGAAAAAACAAGTCCTACGAGGAGCATCTTGAGGGAACTGGGGTTGTTTAGCTTGGAGGAGGCTGAGGGGAGACCTCATCGCTGTCTATGGCTGTCTGAAAGGAGGCTGTGGGAGAGTGAGGGTTGATCTCTTCTCTCAAATGACACATGATAGGACAAGGGGAAATGGCCATAAATTGCGCCAGGGGAGGCTCAAACTAGATATTAGGAAGAATTTCTTTACCAAAAGAGTGATCAGGCACTGGAACAGCTGCCCAGGGAGGTGGTTGAGTCACCATTCCCGGAGGTGTTTAAAAACTGGGTAGGTGAGTTTTTGAAGAACATGGTTTAGCAGAAGATGGGTATGGTTGCACTCGATGATCTCAAAGGTCTTTTCCAACCAGAAGATTCTGTTGGACTTCTAATATACAGAAACTACAGTTTTCAGCATTCACTGAGCAGCATTTGTTCATCTGGGCATCATATTAAGCTTACTGAGCTTTTGACATCTCTGCTGTAGCCAGAACGCCTAATCAGAGGCAAAAGTAGGAGAATTGATCTGACATTGAAGCTTTACCTCAAGAACCCTTCAAGATCTCCTTCCAATTCCCCAAAACATTATCCAACATAAGCTACCTACTTGCCATCAAAGCGTAATGGCTGTTATTTTCTCAGAGCCTAAACCAGATTAGAACCAGAGGAAGATATGTAAATAATCCCAGACTAGCTAGTCCCTGTCACCTTCAAACTGCCTTTTGAAGAGGAAGTTCCCCTTGACATGAAACAGTCTCAACTGCCTGCTGTGGTTAGCAGTTCCCAGATTGGAAATACATATAAGGCACGAGCAGCAAATGCCAAAGGGAACCTAGACCCTTTAATAAAACAAAACAGAAAACCCAAACAAGTAAGCAAGTGAGGAGGAAGGCAAACTTTGCTCAGTGCTTAATAGTTTAAAAACTCTGCCCCGAGAGAATTCAGTTCCTTCCGCTCTGATGTGTCCTCCTGCTGTGAAACTGTAAGCTTTGTCGACTCACAGCTGCTGCTCTGTGCAGGTCCTGGGATGCCTTCAGAAGGAAGTACATGGAAAAGAAAAAAGAATCCTTTTCCCTGCTCAAAATAACAAACGCTGCATCAGAGAGAAGACAGAAACAGAGAAGGAAGTCAGAAGTCTGCATTATACCAGTGATGACAGAATGTATCAGGACAAAAGCTGTACTTCTCTGATGTCACTCTCATTAGATTGGAAGACCCCATACAGAAGAGGCCATACCTCACCCATGTCCCCGCTTTCACATCTAAAATGCCCTCAAATTCCTGAGACATTGTGATTCAGTCTGGTCTTCAAAGCTCAGTATAAGCCACATTTAGTAAACGTGACTCACTTAATTGAACAGCAAGAGTTCAGTTATTTGCTAACATGGGTATTTTTGAAGAGGGCAAACGAAGCATTGTATTGCACACAGAAAACACCTCTAAAGGGTTATCCATAGTCTTTATCATATTATTCAATATCGTATGCCTTGCTAAATTTTCATAGTAGCAGAGGCATGACATTGACCAAGAAGTGATGCGAACCAGCATCTCTGAGGTTAAAAATATCTCTGGTGTATATCTGATCACACTCAGAAGTATTTCTGAAGCTGTATCTGGGTATTAAAATTTGAGTGAGAAATCAGAGAAGAGTTTTGAGCATTGAACAATTACTAACAACTTCAAAAACATTGCGATAACAAGCTTCCCTTGCACTGGAGATGAAGCATGACATGGTATTTACATGCTCATAGGGATTAATGGCTGTTGGCAAAAATTGCAGCTCCTGTCCAGATTGTGTCCCGAGCTAAGTGAGTGAAATAGAAAACTGTTACTGACTTTCCCTGGAGCGGTAGCTGTTCCACATGAACCAGGACTAGTTATAAAGAGTTAACAACTGTGCAAGGAAGTGGATCTCAGCCTCATTTAAGCATGTAAGGATTTTGTACCTCTTCTCTACTCATCACCTCCACACCACTTACAGGGATTTGAGACTCACAATTATAAATCAGGAATCCATTCTCAGTCAGCAGAAAAACAGGAAAGTGCAAGTTAAAGCTTTGGAAAATGCTAAGAACAAAAGCAGGAGGACAAACAAGGTCAGACTGTTCTTTATGGAAGCACAAGGAAATAAGAGGCAGAGCTGTAAAGGCACTGAACGTGTATCTACAACACATGAAGATATATCTGGTAATCAGGAAAAAAAAATTGCAGGCTCCGGGGACACACAATGGAAGAAGAAAAGCCTTTCACCTCAGACACCCGTTTCTGCAAAGAAAGAGGCCGTCCTGCAGAATAAATGCAAGTTCTCTATCCATGAGTTCGAAAATAACCAGTAAGTCAGTTCTATCTCTTTCCACACTGACAATAAACTCATTTTAGCAACAACAGCCAGGGCAATACACTGGACAGCTTCTGAAAAGTGACTTTTCTTCTTATTACCAAAGAGATTCTTTCCACCTTGTGGTAGAACTTCATTGGACTTCAGCCTTTTCAAACACCAGTTTCCAATGTTTCCTCCTTGCAAGGACAGTATCCTCAAATCAGTATTTCTCTACTCCTAACCGAAAGCAGGAGAAATAAAACACACAAGTTTCCAAAACTACAGCTTCCATCTAAATAAGAAAGCACGTGGTAGGAGAATGAGAATAAAACTGCTAATTATTTTGCTCTAATTGACATGATCAGATAATTAAGTTTCCAGGGCTGTAGCATTTTGCACAAGACCTAAACAAATAAATAAAAAACTTGGAATTAGACAGACCCCTGCAACACGCAAATATCTTCATGACTTAGCAGGCTATCGACATGGAATGACCACAGACAGCAAGACAGTCTCAGCTGTATGGTGTGCTATGAAACTATGGCATCTACAGGTAGCCTCCAGAGGGTTTCCTAAGCCCTCTTAAGTCACGGCAAAGCCACAGAACTCGGTAAACATCAAGGAAGGTGTAATCTGCGGAGGACTATATAAAGTCTTAGGTGATTTTGGAAAACCTCATTTTGAGATTAATTTGGAGAGGACAAAAATGCAACTGGAGACAGAGAGAGTCTAACTTCATTTCAGTTTTTCGCATTCCAAACACCCACCAAGAGCCTGGAAAGAGCCAAGAAAAGGATGCCTGGGGTCTGCGGGAACACAGCACCACCTCGTGGAGTGAAGGGAAGAATATAAGAAACAAAGAATAAGTAATTCACTTAAGGCAGCTGCAGTTTGGCTTTTTCACAGCCTGCTCTTCTAGCAGCTTAACAAATCTCTCTATCGAATTTGTGCTTTATAAAAAAAGTTCACTGCAGATCTATAAAGAACAAATGAACAACAAACAGCTCCCTATTTTTATCTCTCAAACTCATCACTGTTAACATAAACACTGGGGGCCTCTTCATAAATAGAGATGTGTGGGCAGACAGCCATCTGCACTGAATGCTATTTGCCAGCAGCCTTATAGCAGCTGTGAGCACCCTTTTCTTGCAAGTCTGTGTCTCCTATGCTTCAGGTGGGCAAAGAAAACAAGTCTCCAAATACTAAACTTGCCAGGACTAAATACCTATACTTCCATCTATTCAGTTCTAGAAAAGAGTAATTTTCTATTTGGAAGAAGGAGTTGGAAGAAACTCAGAAAGGCAGCTACTCTGCCCTTTCCAGTACTTGTTCTCAATCATGAAGGCTTGCTTACAGTGCATCTGAGACTGAGCAACTTAAGTCATCCAGTTGGATCACATTTTATTGTTCATAAATCAGAACCTCCTGGTAGTGAAAGTACAAAAAACTGTTTAGTTTCTAGTTGATTGACTGAACTCAGTTAGAAATTAATCTCTCTAACAGAAAGCATTGAAGTGTCCCAGCTTCTAAAGGAGGCAGGCAAATGCAGAGGGGTTTCTGCTCAGCAGATGTAGTTGATCCTACTTTCTGCTCCATCTCAATTTTTGTGCTACTCCTAGCTCCACTTTAGCAAATATTTCCAAGTGTATTCTTAGTTCATCCTGTTCTCCAGGATGAAATTTATTAAAAAAACCAGGAAGCATTATGATAGACAGACTATGTATGTTTAATAACTCCCATAATGTGTTCAGTACAGGTGTCTCAAGTGGAATATTTGGGTTGTGTGCTCTCTGGTGTGCCTAACTGAAGTTTAAATGACCTGATATATCAGTCTTTCACACACATGAGCCACCAGTAGCAATTCCAAAGCCACATGGAGATCTCTTTGAGGATGCTTGCCTTGAGACAAAACACAAATTTGTGTCCAAAGTGCCCATCAGAAGTATTTCTCTTTGAGCAGGACGACATAAAGGATTTAAGACTCTCTAAACTTTTCCAGCTGGAGAAAATGTAGAGTAAATTCACCACTTGCAACAAGTTTAAAAAAAAAATTAAAAGAAAAAAATTAGATCAAACAGGCCGTTGTGTTTTTTCTTTTTTTTACTACCAGTACAAACACTTCTATGTTTTGCGTTGAAACAATGGGAAGCATAGATAATCCTGCCTGACCTCAGTTCTCAACATTCAAGTAACCATAATATGAATTTTCAGGATATTCTCCATGCTGCAGCTCTATCTACTGCAGCATCCTGTGGAGAAATCCAGCCTAACCCTAAACTTAGGCATGCATGATTAGAATCATAGAATCATAAGTTTAGAAGAGACCTCTGAGATCCTCGAGTCCAACTGCGCTTGTCGCCCTAATAAACCATATCCCTGAAAAACTCATCTACCTGTCTTTTAAACACCTCCAGGGATGGAGATGCCACCACCACCCTGGCCAATCTGTTCCAATCCATGACCACTCTCTCAGTGAAGAAATTCTTCCTAACGTCCAGTCTAAACATACTCTGATGCAACTTGTGGCCGTTCCCTCTCATCCTGTTGCTCATCACTTGTGAGAAAAAGAGCAGCACCCACCCCATCACAACCTCCTTTCAGGTAGTTGTAAACAGTGATGAGGTCTCCCCTCAGCCTCCTCTTCTGTAAGCCAAACAACCCCAATTCCCTCAGTCTCTCCTCGTAGGGCTTTTTCTCCAGCCCCTTCATCAGCCTCATTGCCCTTCTTTGCACACACTCCAGCACCTCAATGTCCTTGTACTGAGGAGCCCAGAACTGAACACAGTACTCGAGGTGTGGCCTCACCAGTGCTGAGTACAGAGGCACAATCACCTCCCTGGTCCTGCTGGCCACGCTGTTTCTGAAACAGGCCAAGATGCCATTGGCCCTCTTGGCCACCTGGGCACACTGATGGCTCATGTTCACCTGTTGTCAACCAACACCCCCAGGTCCTTCTCCTCGTGGCAGCTCTCCAGCCATTCTTCCCCAAGCCTGTAACACTGCTTGGGGTTGTTGTGTCCCAAGTGCAGGACTCGGCATTTGGTCTTGTTAAACCTCATCCTGTTGGCCTCAGTCCATCGATCCAGCCTGTCCAGATCTCTTTGCAGAGCCTCCCTTCCTTCAAGCAGATCAACATTGCCACCCAGCTTGGTGTCATCTGCAAACTTGCTAAGGGTGCACTCGATCCCTTCATCCAGATCATTAATTAAAATATTGAACAGGACTGGACCCAGCACTGAACCCCGGAGAACACCACTTGTGACTGGCCTCCAACTGGATTTAACTCCATTTACCACCACCCTCTGGGCCCGGCCATCCAACCAGTTTTTGACCAAGCAGAGGGTTTGCCTGTCCAGGCCAATGGCAGCCCGTTTCTCAATCAGAGTACTGTGAGAAACAGTGTCAAAGGCTTTACTGAACTCCAGGTACATCCACAGCCTTTCCCTCATCTATTAACCAGGTAACCTTGTCATAGAAGGAGATCAGATTGGTCTGGCAGGACCTGCCTTTCATAAACCCATGTTGACATTAACAAGGTCCTACCCAGTTTAACATGTCATGTAAGTCTGTGCAACTCAGCCATACTTTGAAGAGGTATCTCTATATGGCAAATCTCAGATATCCATATATGGCAAATCATCTACCACATATATATACGGCACAGCTGACAGTACTGTTGTTAGAGATGAACATCATGTTGGGTAACTTTGCCTGCTTTCTGGTGCCAAACATTATGCCCATTGACCTTGGGACCAATATTGGTTTCTCTCTCTCACACAGACTCCTTCCATCATGTTTTCTCTTGCTCCATATCACATAGCTCCATATCACATGTGCCTACAACCACTTGCCAGCAGTCAGATTCAGAGTCACTGCTTCTGAAAACTTCTGCTCATTCACAGAGAGCAAGGGCTTTAAAGCCGTCTGCTCAGTTCACTCTGCACTGGTAACATAACCAACCTGGTATTATAACAGCAAAGCAGAAAAATGAGCCTTTGCTGATGTCAGCAGTAGCGCTGCCTTCTGTAAGGCGCAGTTGGCTTAGATCCGTACTTTAAATTCTGGAGCACAGGTACTTTTCATGACAGTCTCCATTTCCAAGTGAAAGACACCTGACTGCTGAAGTCTCTAGTAGGAAAAAGAAATACTAACATTAGTCCTCTCTTAGGCAAGTTGTGGTCTTCAATTATGAGAATATCTCTGACATAAGAACTATCAAAGACACAGATGCTTCTAAGGGACCTACAAACTGTATGATGGATGGTTTGTGATATTGCTATCTATCTTCATCATTTGCCTGAGATCATCAGGGCAGAAATGTAACAGACAGAAGGTCATGCAGTGCAATCTGAAAAAAAAAAAAGAAAGAAAAGAAATATGACAGATAGCTATGGGAAGCCAGCAAACCTGACACCAGCTTCACTGTGACCAAGCACTGCAATTAGGTTTCAGACCAGAGACAAAAGGAAGAACAGAGCTCAAACCACACTTCCTTCAAAATCAACAAGCCGGAGTATCTCTGGAAGGAAAAAATGCTTGTATTTGGCAGGTGTATTATTAAAGCCAGAAGCTAGTCAAGACTCTCTAAGCTAGAGGTCACTTACATTATCTGAGATGCTTACACAATAGACAGAAGCACAACTACTCTCAGGTTGAGACTAAAGGCATATGAACAGAAGTACACATAAAGATCAGCCAAGTCTGCTTTTCTATTGAAGAAGTCACTTACTACTCTCCCCATCCCACTCAAAATCACCCTCTTGAGCACCGTGATGGCAATAGAGATATCCTGAAAGGCATCTCCCAGGCCAGGGAGGCCACCACAAGGCCTCATAGACATTTACTGCTTCCTCACAAGAGGAGGAGAAGGAGCAGGTGCTGATCTCCTCTCTGGTGATCAATGACAGGACTTGAGGGAATGACAGGAAGATGAGCCAGGGGAGGGTTAGGTTGGATATTAGGAAAAGGTTCTTCACTTAGAGAGTGGTGGAGCACTGGAACAGCTCCCCAGGGAAGCAGTCACGGCACCAAGCCTGACAGTATTCCAGAGCATTCAGACAATGCCCTCAGACACATGGTGTGAATGCTGGGGTAGTCCCATGCAGGGTTAGAAGTTGGACTTGATGATCCTTGTGGGTCCCTTCTAACTTGGGTCATTCTATGATTCTATGATCTCCAACACAGAGGACCAGGAAGAACCTCAGGGTGCCACAGCACAGTGACTAACTGAATCATAAACATCTAGACAGAGGAGGATGAACTGACTTAGGTCAACACTCTTAGACTAAGATTAATTGTCTTCTTTCTCAGCCCTTTAAGCTCTCTCTGCTGGTCGTCAAGACAAAGTTATCATTTTGATGAAGCCAATGAATCCTGAAACTGATTTTGAAAATGATGAAATCAACAATATCTCACTTTTTTATTCTTTCTTCATTTTTCTTTTTGTTCAGAACTACTCCAAGTTTTTAACTGAAATATGCAGAATTTCACTTGCCCTACTTGTTCAGTTTTTAATGATTAAAGGACAAACCAAGAAAAATTTTCACTAGTTCTGTATGTTTCCGAGAGTGTGAAATGAACTAACATTCACAGATCAGGAAACTTTTTCTTCTGTGGACTTCAAACTGGGGCTTCAGTTAATGCCTCCCCAACAGAATTCACGTAATTTGATTATTCTTGTTTTTTTTTACAGAAAAGCCTTTTTGCTTACACAATCAGAAAAATTCTTTTGTAGCCCAAAATCTCCAAGGACAACAAAAGACAGCTGAAGTCCCCGGCTCTACTCCCAGTGTTTGTGTAGGCCTCAGATGTCAGTACGTAGTGAAACACCTCCACAAAGACAATCAAATCATCCAAAAAATACTCCCCCTTGCAAAGCTTGTTTCACAGGTACCCAAGGAGCCAGTTTAAATCTGCCCCTTGGGAATCATTATTAAGATAACAGTAATTAAGTTTTTGCGTGAAATCCCAAATGTTCCACAGCTCCTGGGTAACAAGATTGCAGCGTAACAAAGATATGTCCCTGTACACAGCTAAACTCCACTGAAGATCAAGAGGCAACCTTCTTCCAATGACAGGCAATGATTAGTACATTAGGCAACCTGGATAGTGAACAAGAATCTCCTTCAGAACCTCTGACTCCTCCTGCCCTTGTTTTTCTGTTAATAATTTCCATTGCAAAAAAACAAGATAAGAATACAATATGCCTTTCTCTCTCTCTACTCTCCCCAGCCTCCTCCCTTATGTAGCTCCAGACTTAAAGGCTCAAAAGCCAACAAGAGGAAAAAAATCAACATGCTAGCACTGACTGCATCCCCGTATTCTTTCAGCTATCTGTGCCTTGTAAATATTTTATGATATCCATTTGTCCATGCTAATGTCTGTAATCTTAAAGGTAGCTTTCAGTTTAAAGTATAAAAAATATATATAAAAATGTTAAATACAAACTAATCAGGCATATTTGGTATGTGAACTCAGAATCCCATGCCACATTTTCATCTGCCAATACTGGTATAAATCTCAAGTTACCTCACTGAAATCAAAGGAATTATTTTCTATTTATAAGTAAGTGTTACTTCACACAAAGTCTAGTCCATAAAATATGAAGACCAACTTCAGTCTCCTGTCTGTTCTCACCCATTAACGCAGGCTTCCCTTTGCAAACTGTTTTCTATGTAGGTAGCCTGGGAAATAAACAATAATCACTTTGGGTACCATACTGGAATAAGAATGCAATATAATGTATGCTACAAGAGATGAACTTCACGCTGTCTAGGAATGCTCTAAGTGAACCCAATCCCATCTTATTAACACCATTACACTCCACTTATCACCCATCAGATAACTTACAGCAATGGCTTAAAAGCTCAGATACCTCAGTTGGGTACTGTGAAGATGGAAGACCACATAAAAATCTAACTGGGGAAAAAAATGGTCTGAAGATTACTACAAGCTGAAACTTCCATACATTAAGCTCAACATGGGAATCACATTTTCAGAATCCATAGTGAAAATTATAGCAGATTCAAAAGGAAATGGAGGCAACAAGCAAATCTTCAAAGAGTGAAATTGACAGTTGAAGTCCATTTTTGTGTTTTCCTGAGTTTTTACACTTACTGCTTCTTAAAGCATATATGAACACATGAAGGGCATTACAAAGAAAAAGCTACATTTAAAATTAATCAAAGCTTTGTTATATTTGATGATTTAGAACACTTAATAAATTAACTTACATTTAGTGGAAAGATGCATTTAGAGATCATCATCAACAAATGGAGCTTGGGGTGACAGAACAATCAGAGACTTCTATTTTGCTGTACACGTTCCTGTTGTCAACTTACATCAATACCTTATCAGAGACCACACCAGGGCTGTGCCTGTACTGAAGGAACTATTTCAGAGGTCAGCTCTTTCATGGGGTAAAACACCCAGAACATAGTATCACTCACTCAGCTACTTACAACATAAAAAGTAAAAATTATTGCCATGACTACCAAAAGTCTCACATAAAAAAATACTGTCAAAGAACAGCAGAAATAAAAAGGAAAAAAATTACAGCAAGAGCTTTCTGTGACATGTTTATGAAAATGGCATATCTGACGATCATTGAACTGTTCGAAGGTTGATAACAGACACTGTAGTCACCGCCACCTGTAAAAAGTCTCTCTCCTGCTATCCTGCAGAAGTCTGTAGCACAACTGGACCATAGCTTAAGTGCTGACAGCAGCCAGGTGTGCACGGATATCAGTGACTGATTGCAGTTCTCATCCTAAATGCTCCTTCTGCCAAGCTGTTGAAGGAATTGTAATTAAATTACTCACTGGAGACCTAACTGCATTTTGGGGATCACAAAAGAATAATGCTGGCTAGCATTCACAGCTGAAAAAAAAGGAAACACTTTTCTGTCAGGGCACCTTGAAAAGTAGAAAGGTGCTGAAGAAGCAATTCCAAAAAGCACCTGCCACACAATTCTCTCTTTCTCACCCAAAACAGGAACATGCAAATTCCCCTGCCCGATACTGACAAGACTACATATCCAGGATGACTCCCAGTGGGAATATGGGACAAGCAAGCTCTTGATCTCTAGCATGATCTAATGGTTTACAGCTGCTACTGAAGGGAGGGGAAATGTCCTTCAGTACACAGAAAAGCAACAAGCATTCTTAAACCACAAGCAATTATATGGAGGGTTATCACTAAGCATCAGAAGTGTGTGTGGTGCTTTAAAAAGTAACACCAGCTCCATGCCCTAAAGATGTCCCAGTTTTTGGCATTGCAGCACAAGTTAAAGTAAAACAGTGGTAAGAAGGGCAAAAGCTGAGATCACAACCCAAATCACCATGCTACAATTTACATCATGTACTGAAGCACACAGTTGCATTTCCCTCCCCTTTTATCCCAGTTCTCAGAAGATAAGGTCATTCAGAGACAGAAGACACCAAAATCTTAGGGCAGGAACTGAAAATAAGCCATCAGCCAGAAAACACTAGTTATAGTAGAGGGTACATAAAAGAGCACTGAGTAAGCAAGGACAAAGCATGAGGAGGGAAGTTAGAAGTAGGCAGGGTGGCTGACCTGCTGTAACGAAGTATGATTCACTCAAGATAAATTAGAGGCGATTCTTCCTTCATGTAGGGTGGATGTCTCAGTAGTATCAAAGGCAAATCCCTAAGCGTGCTGATATTTAAACAGCTGACTGGTTTATCCATGCATGACTAATGAAGTCTATGCAGAATTATTTTCTACACACCAGCAACCTCTTTGCTCTCTGACTCAGTAAGTGATAAGCTGGGCACATTAGAAATGAATTGGGTAATAATTAAACATGAACAATGAATAGGGTCTCTAAAATCAGGCTGAGCATACTGTCATTGACATTAAGGGAGGTCATGAAGTCTGGACAAAAACTGGCCCAGATGGTGAAAAACACAAAATTCTGAGGGAAGGGGAATAGGGTCCATATTCCAGCTGTGGTCTGAATTCTGTCTTGGAGATAGTTGTAACTGTTCAGTGGCACAGAAAAAACAAGCATGGAGTGGTAAAACAACTCACAAGTACCTCAGAATAAAGCCACCACCATAAAGCAATGATTAGTGCTTTAGCCATTTGCCCTGCTAGCACCCTCTTCTAAAGACTATTCTGCCATGCTATTTAAGCAGACATAAGGGAAGCTTGTTCTGTCACTGTCTTTTAGCAATCAGGTCTGCAGTCTGTGCTCCAGGAGCATAAATCCACTTAGATACTCACTCACTTAGGCAGAGATGTAAAAAAATGAAAGGCATTACTGGAAGAGAGATGGGTCTGCTCTGACATCCCTAGCATCTCACCTAGAACATAAATGCGGCAGAAGGGCCAGATCCAGTCTTCCTCATTCAATCAGAAGTGCTCCATGTTTTACTCTAAAGCATTGGTCTTAGATTTGTTCTGCTACTTTTGATATCCCTCCCTGTAAGTCAAGGAAAAAAAGAGATTTTAGCTAGTGAGTAAGCCTCACTCACTATGATTACAGAATTAAAGTTATCAAAAGCTCTGCCTATGACAGTGCTAAATTAATGAACAAAAGAGCAAAGTCACCGTGACTCCTTTTCCCTCTAATCCTTCCCTCCTCCAAATGTGATTCACAGGAACACAGCAGAGGTATATAGGTTATGCATCACATGGAAAGGGATCTTGGAAGACAAATATAATTTATTACGCAAAAACTACAACGGCCCTGTATATTACCTCTCCCCCAAAAACCAAACAAGCATCACTTAAGCAATCAGCCTGGTAGGTTAGAGGATTGCTTATCAACAGGCTCTTTGAAAAGCATGCAGACTTGAAGCATGTGAAGATACATACACAAGAGGGCAGAAAAACATTGATTGCCTTCTCTTTTTACCAATCACATGGAAAACTTGTTTTTAAACCAGGTGGATATTACAACCTAGAGTTTATAAATAAATGAATAAATAATCCCCCTAAAAAGCCCATCAATAGCCAACAGATGGACTTAACTATTTTAATGAGAAAAAATTTGTTTGAAAAAGCGCTTTATACTCTGCTTGCACTAGTCATTGCTGCAGTTTATTGATCTTTTCAGACAAAGAGCCTCCTTTAATAAATACTTTTCTTAGCCTGGCAGTTTCTCCTGAAAAGCTTGAACCTGTGTTACACGTCTGCATGCGGCACTGAGTAACAAGCAGTGTTTGCTATGATCTAGTTTGACTTACATATACCATTCCCATTAGCTACATTGCTGAAGTCTATTTTTTTTATCTTTCTCTCTGTGCAGAAAAGAAAATGCCATCATTTGACTAGACAGACCAGAACATTAATAAGTAAAAGAATCTGTAAAGCTGTACACAGGACAATATTCTAAATACATGTCACATCTCAGGTAACTTGGAGATTTTAACAACCATATTTTCATCTCATGCCGTGGTAAAGAACAGTAACAGGATGGAGTTCGCCCCAGATGGACCACACTTCATTAACATTGTGTGTTAACTTCTAAGTCTGATAACTTT
Organism: Dromococcyx pavoninus; assembly: GCA_033558185.1. Classification (NCBI taxonomy): domain Eukaryota; kingdom Metazoa; phylum Chordata; class Aves; order Cuculiformes; family Neomorphidae; genus Dromococcyx; species Dromococcyx pavoninus. Next base: position 697,589 of record JAUMJL010000091.1, on the reverse strand, counting down.
TCTGCTTGAAGTTACACATTTGAACAGCCTAAGAAACAGTTGACAACGTTCTTTAACTTGCCTAAGTATCTATTGCAGTATATGAATACTGATTTCCTAAGTCCTCTTTTTGCTACTGTTTCCTTTGTGTAAATTCAGATCTATTCTGTTGACTTCAGTATTCCATATTTACATCAGAGGGAGATCACAATTTGCTCATAAAATCGAAATAGTCATGTACTAAATTAATGGAATTAGACTCCGACAGCAAAAAAAGTTCTACCAAAGAGCCTGACGCATTTCTAAATAATAGCAAAGCTTCATGTTACACATAAATTATCTCACTCTGCCATTGCTTACACTAAAATCCAGTCTAAAGAACACTTAATTCAATTAACATACAAGCGCCTGTACATCCATTAGACTCAGGTATAATAGCAACTACATCTAACAGACAGGAACAGGAAAGAAGCCTTCTCACTCTCCACAACCCACAACACATTGTAACTGTATCAGACAACCGGGAGTAGAATTATGTCTTTAATGACTCGATTCATGGCAAAGACTAAGAAACAAATTCACAAAAAGATCTTATACGCACTTTTTGAGGATCCTGGCAGAAATCTTGTTGGGTTCCAGGAAAGTACAAATAACTTACCTTTCTGGACCATTTCGAAACCCTCATCCTCCTAAGCATTTCTAAATCACCATCCAAGCCAGACACTGGGAGGCTGGCTACTACACTGCCCACACCATCCCCACTCACATCAAAACCTTGCCTCTGCTCAGCGTGATTTCCAGCTGCTAAGTTTAAAAAGTAGTAAGGAGTCCCCAGTTAGAAACACAGGAACCTGGCTTCCTGACACTTCTGAGCCTGCTCTAAGTTATCAGCAACAGCATAAAAAGGGCACTGCCACATTCTGGAGCTGCAAAGCCCAGCACATTAGAAACAAAACCAACAGTATCAATAATCTCTTCAGACATTTCCTTGGCATGTACTTAAATGCAGCCCAATGAAATTTAAAGTAGCATTTCTTTTACACAACAGGTTTATAACATGCTATGCTTAGCAAGACTAAATTGGATGATTGAAAAAATAGAACAAAATTGGGTGTACAATTGACAAAAACTATCCAAAACAAAAATGCAGAAAAATCTAGCCAAATCTTGTGGCTCCATTATGAAGTGATTCTTCAGGACCCAAAGGAATTATTTTGTATTAAAAAAAACCCAAGCAAGCAAACAAACAATCAAACAAAATGAAACAAAACAAAACAAAAAAAAAAAAAACCAAAACCAGATGTGGTATCACAGTCTATAAATCTGTGGCTGTAGTGCCCTTCTTAAACAGCCCCTGTCAAAGTATGAATGCTGATAGGCCTTTACAATATCTGTTTGGGAGAAAAGGAAGAAAAATGCAGAAAACACCATATTTTACAAATGGGTCAGAAAAGCAGGCTTTTTGGCCTTCAGCAGAAACAGTCTGTTACCATGTGTTAAATAGCTTATCATATATGCCATCAATTCAGTCACATGTCATACTTCTAGGGGAAGAGTTGCAGATATGACAGTGTTGTGGCACCAATATTCCATGGATCTTCCTGGTACCACTAAAGGCTACTGCAAACACTCTTAATGAAAAGCAGAAGCTTGTGAGATGCAGGTGGCCACAGTGGGCTGTAAAGTATTTTCTGGTCTTTAAATTTACACACACAATGTGCCAAATTATTGAAACCTACCTTTTTTCTTGCTACAGCACTCATAGTGTTCTCCTTTGTTTCTTGCCTTAGAATGTAGAAGGAGAAGGGGACTAACTGTCGCCTTAAGTAATGGCAATGGGGGGAGAGCAGAGCTGAACTGATCTGCTCACTCCAGGCAGGAGCAAAGGCCATATCAGGATGAGCAGAGGCAATGTTTGAAAGCTCATTAATTGCCCTCTAACTGAAGACTTCCGTTTTTTTCCCAATTATTTTATAAAAAATCTTAATAGTATGTGGCCAAGAAGAACAACTAATGTTTTCAGATAAAGCAAATCAAAATGCCAAGAAGCACAACACTGTTGCTGCATGTTTGTTGAGCACCTGGTTTTAACTGAACATTCTAGCAAACAGTACCCAGTTTTTCATGTTAGCTCATAATTCAGTACAAGACAATCTAGAACACTGCTCAGCAGTTTTAAATGAAGTCTGTATTTTTGTCACCAAGGTTTGAATGAAAACCTCAAAGTATAATTAGTACACAAAACTTAGCTGGCTTGTACCTATGTAAATATTACTCACACTATATAAAAGTCATTCCTTTTTTTTTAAATTGGGAATTTTATTAACATCAATTACTATCATTGATGTGGTTGAATTAGCTTTTAAACAGAAATAAAAACCACAATACATATAAAATTGCATATTTTCATTCTAAAAAGGGAATAAAAAATAACCTGCTGTATGCTTCAAAGAAGCTTTCCAGAAAATAAAGTCTGGCTTTGATACTGGGAAACTTGTATTTCATTTTAAAGTAAAACTGATTAAGTGTTCTCTGTGCTCCCATCCATCATAATGCACAGCTCACCAATGCAATGGAAAAGTCTACTTACGGTCATTACACTGGCTCCCAGAATATGAAGTCATGGAGCAATCACAGGTGAAACCTTCCCATTGCTGATTACATATGCCCTGATTTGCACAGGAATCTTCCTGGCAGGTAGTGCTCGGCCCTGGAGAAGAGACAACGAGAAAATGGTGAAACAAAGCTGAAAGAATCATTTTAGTTAAACCCACAAAAGCTCCAATTCATCATTACCTCTACTATCAGGATCCATCCTCATGCAGAAGAGGAAAAGCACTAACCAAACACTATTCCATGCAAGAAACTCAGGTAAAAAGAGCACAAAGACAACTGTACACTCCATGACAAAACAGCAAACTAACACAGAGTAAGGAGGAAGAGTGAAAAGCAATATATTCCCTCTTATGCAGGCCAAACTCAAGTGTTCAGTGCTTGCTCAAAGGAATTCACTATAAAATATGGTGTTATGAAAAGATAATAAACATAGTCAGTTGTCGTGCCTCCCTGGAAGTTTGATTCCCTGGTAGAAATGAAGGCTAAGAAATAGACCAATGAACAATGTTTCATCCTACCCAAGGAACCCTGATATGTGGATTCAAACAGAATTTTTGAAGCCTCAGTTGACTACAATTTTGCTTTATATTTTAAGAAAAAAAAATACTCTGACAAGTCCCACTACATAGGTTCCTCTGGAAATGTGTCATTAAAGTCCTCAGAAGGGCATGCCATTAGTCCATGACATTTGTCATTGGGGATTGGTTTCCACAGCCTTTGGGGAAGCAGAGAAGGAAACAGCCACTACTAACAGAACAGCCGTTCATTGTCCTGTGATTTGGAGCTAACACTTGCTATCCTACCCAGGCAAACACTGCAAAAAGACAACTCAAGTAATAGACAAAAAAGTGATCTTCAGATCAGGAGCACTCTGAATGACAGCCAGTATGTCATCCACAAGGACAAAGCCAGGCTCTGAATCAACTGAGAGCTGACATAAAGCTGCAAACCACAGATTATAAGAACATGAGACTAGAAGTTACTTCGTAAGAAAGTATTTTATCTTCAGCATTCTAGACAAAGGTACGTCACTTCTATTGTTCAGTACTTAAAATGTACAACTATAATTGACATGAATAGTATATTTTATATCCTGCACTTGTTGGAGGAATAGAAGAAACAAAAGAAATAGAGTAGATAATGGAGTAGAGGATCAATTGGCTAGGCTGCCTGAGATTAGTCTGTTAACCACTTCCAGTCTAGGAAATAGCAAAAGGATAAAGCAACAACTGTTCTACGCATCCCAGCATCTTCCATCACAAGCTTTGTCAGCGACAGCAATTCCACGAAGCTCATGCTACTCTTCATCCATCAGCACCACCATCTGTATTTTATAGATAAGACAGTACAGATCAACTTGGAGACCGCGTTTTCAATGTTTTAACCCAAAATGAAACACTTCAACCTTCATCTGACACCACCCACAGTGATTTCACCGAATATGATAGTTATACACCACCTCTGGTATTCAGAGTTTGCATCTGGGTGCTGCCACATTTACAAGCTTTTGTAGAACCTACATATAACTGGAAGACCCATGTCATGCTGTAAGCCTGCCAACATTTCAAAGACGAAGCCAGGAAAAGACCCTTTTAGCTTTGGTGCAGAGTTCCTGCTCTTCGCACCAGATCATCTTTCGCCACTGCAAGAAAAGAATGGGTTAACTTCAGTAGCTTATTAGCTGTCTGGGTTTCTTTACATCTAACCTTCAATAAGGAGGAAGATGTGACTATCAGTAGGCAAAGAGTTTAACTGAATATTAACAAAAATACTGAGTTTCTTCCACTATCTGTTATATTGTTTAAAAAAAAAAACACACAAAAATTACAAAACCTCTAGGTAGAGGCATAAGTGTGGGTAACAAAAGCAAACAACAAAATCCTGAAACAAAGTTTGCCTATTGAAAAGAGGTGGCAGCTGCAGTCACAGCATGAAAAAAATGTGTTACCTACCATACTGAAAGTAAGTTGAGCAGTATTTTTCAACAATTTTTTCCTCCTTTCCACCTCCTCTTCCCACCCACCTGACTCTCTCTTTTGCAGCTGTATGAACCGCAGGGGGTTCACTGGCACAGTGTGACGTTAATAGATCACTTCTAGGATTACAACAGTGCTGACAGACTTCACAGTGTGGGTTGGCAGGCACCGGTATGTATACGCTTCCCCTCGCCTTTACACTTACAAAAGACATGGATACAGCTATATAGATAAATATGCATCAGGTTGGGAGTCTGATAACTGCTTCAGACTTACTCTGTCCCAGCAAAAGAAGGGATGACATTTAACAATCTGAAACAGAATATTAGTTGTCAGTTTGCCTAAAATGTCTGACTTGACTTATCTGAGGATAAAGAATAAGGAATCAATACCTCTCCTGTACGATACTATCCCATTATCTAACCTTCAACTGTAAATATGAATACCAAAACTCCTAGAGGTATAAACAAGCAAGTTATATATATTTAAAAAATAAAACCAGAAAGCAATTGTGAGTCTATGCAAGCTTGCTACAGCATCAACTGTAAATTTCATCACAAAGAAGCAAAGCAGAACAGCATTTTAAATAACAATGTTTCTCCTCTCTTCCAACACTCTTCTCAGAACTTTAATCAGTCATTGAACTTGACAATGGGCACCATCTAACAAGGATATTCTTTGTCTAGGTGCTCCAAAAGCAAAGACCAGTAGACTCAAGGAATAAAAACGCATGAGACCTAATATCTGTGGCCTGAGTTGCTTAGAGTCACAGAGCCCAACCAAAGGACTTGAATTCATGACCAGTATTGTGGTTTCTGAATTGTATTTTATTGAAACCAATTGTCAAGATGGAAACAGTATTTTCAAAGCAGTCAGAGAAAAAACGGAAAACAAAAACCCCACAAAGATGAAGAATTTTGCAAGCCTGACAATACCACAAAGAAGCTTGAAGCTTGATCTGCTGTCTTTAGAGTCAGTTGTGACGACACAGCATAGAAACTGGGTATTACTCTTTGCCTCACTCCTTATTACTATGGTAAAAGGATCTTTGTGAGAATTCATCTACTCCTCCTGATTACAATCTTGCCTGATGTCATAATCCTCTATCTGTGGCAACAGAATTTTGTTCAGAGCAACTAGGATGTCACAGGGGATTAGGATTTTGGATTAGGGAGAAAAGCGACAGAAGCACAGGAAGGCTTATAAAACACGAAGATTGTGTTACCACACACATGCCCTGTAGTGCTAACAAATAAGGAAAGAGAAGACAACAAACAATTTATATATAGAGTGGTAGAATTGGTTCTAAAATACTAGTATCATCAGGGTTCAGGTCTATTTTTAATCTTATTCCTCTGGCAACACTTACAGCAGTCGAAGTATTTAAAAGCAAAGTTTCAGAACTAGTCTTCACATAATAATCTGAGTTACCACTGAGAAATCACATTATACTTTTAATTAATAAAACAGGCATGTTGACTTTAATTTTCTCCTTAACTGTTCAACACCCTGACAACGCTTGCTGCTTGTGTTGAGTACATTTTTGTTTATAGGCCTTCTTTTTGTTGTCTGTTTGTAGCTGGGCTTGGCGCATTGTCTTCTGCATGCTATATGCACCGTGGAAGGGAAGTGAGAGGGCAGTAGACACAAGAATAGAAGTTGGAGGAAACCCAGTGCAGAAACGCGGACTTGCTCTGTCACCTCCTGTCCAGACAAAATCCTACCAACAAAGGCAGCTCCTTAGGAATATGAGATGAAAAAGCAGAATTCTTCAACGGTGGCCATTTGATCTTTATTTCTGCATCTCTGATTTTTATTGGAACAGCTCAGTATCTGAGGACTTGCAGGATCTGAAATCTTGTTGGGTCTCCTACCCTAGGAAGGAGTTCAGCATTACACTTTTCTTCCAAGTTACCTAGCTAGGTGTAAGGTTTTCTTATTAGTTTTACCACTAAGTATTTGAAGAAAATCACCTTAGAAGAAGCAGAGTATCCATATCTCTTGAAAAATTTACTTTGACTCCCTAACTCTTTCCTGTAACTTCAGCCGTATGATAGGTTTCTCTTTGCCCTGAAACTAAAAACTCTGAACTCGACTGTTGTGTGTTGCTGAAACTGCCATGGTTTAATCCATAAGTGGGTGCGTTTCACTTGCAAGAGAAGTCATTCCTGCAGTGTTACTTGAAAGCTCTTTTCAGAGAAAAGAACTTCAAGAATAAAAGGCACTGTTGTGTTTATCATTCTTCTGAGTTACACAAGGAATCAGTTTCTTTATACGACAGCTGCAGGATCATAACAACAGCCTTGTGCTTTGATTATAATTAGCAATAAGCATTAGGCTAAGCAAATCATTCTTGGTCTTGTACATAACACCCTCCTTCACACATTGAAAATCCACTCCTATTGAAAGGAATCTACCATTTGCATTGACATTATTTTCTCAGTAAGGTGAAACATCTGCAACAAGTAAGGCTCATTGGCACCATGGGTCCATTTTGACTTTCCCTCTCCCTAAATGCTCCCGTCTTTTTTCCCTTGTACCTTCAAAGAGGTTAGAAGAGATAGGAAAGTAACACATGCAGGACAACTTTACTGTCTTTGCAGAATAAGGTACTTCTTTTGTCCTATGGTTCCTAAATTGCAAATGCCATCAAGCAGTGAGATATCTCTATTATTATCAATCAGACACTATGATGGGCAATTTATACCTGTGATAAATCTCCAGTCTACTTCTGTCAGCACTCCTCTTTCATAGCCAGTGATAGTCTGCTTTTTTATATTCAATATGCAGGTCAAATACAGCACAGAGTGGCACCAGGTCTTGGAAACCACATTCACTAGGCAAAATAAAAACCTTTTCCAGGACTCACTCGTAGTGCAGGTTAAGAAGAAAATTAAGATAAACTACCTAAGTTTCCCAATTTCAGAACAATTTGAAAAAAAATATTTTTTTCCTGAGTAAAAACAAAGCACAACTGAGACTAACTCACAGAATCATTACTTCACTGGATGGACCATATCTCATTTTCTGAAACGGCCAAATACCAATGGTATTTGCACAATCATAAGAAACTAAAGCATAGTTAAGGTTCAGTGCACAATTCAGAAAGTTAGATCTTGTATAATGAGTCACTGGTGGCAGAAAGCAGCAGTATCAAGTTACCTTTAGCTTGGGAAATTAGAACCAAAAAAATGAGAAGTATTTTCAAGGACCTGAAGGCCAGCTTTTCAGGCTCTCTCAGTTTCAGATTTTAAGTACTCATCATCCATTTCATTGCCTAAATAAGAGCAGACATTTGGCAAGTTCCATATTTAAAGTCACCTATTGTCAGAAATAACTCAAAAACCAGCATTCTGCAGTCCTCTGAAAATAAAGCCATTTATTCCAGTGCCTCAACAGAACCTGAACTCTTAATTCACCTGACATGAGTTATCATGCCAAGTTCTTCTGTTATGAGGCTAGTCTAAAAATTTCAGAGATCAGGACTAGTAAAAATTACAAATAAGCAGGACTCCAATGGAAAGCACATTCAACCTCAAAACATCAGAGGAAAGGAATCAGCAGCAATATCAATCCACAGAGGATGAATCTACAAGGTAGTAGGGTTTTTTTCCTCCATGAAACCCAGCATACACCTGTCTTGTCCCTCTTGTCACCCTGCCATTCTCCATCTCTAAGCAAACTGAAAGGTCTTGAGAAAAATGCTCATAGCCATGCTTGGTAAGTGAAGAACAAAAAATAAAAACAAAAAAACCCCAACAAAACAAAAACTCCAACCATAAAACAATAAGACAACTGCATAAACAGGAGTATGCCTGAACCTTAAGGTGTGACAAGGGCCAGGGAATTGCAAAAGGAGCAGAGGAAGTAAATAGTATTCAGAGACAGAAACCAAAATCAGAAAGGAAAACCTGAAAGGGCTGTATGTCAACAAGAAAAGTACAGTCAATTGGAAAAACACCATTCCCCACTGCAAATCACAGCAGGACAAAAGTACCAGGCCTCATGGTCTATTTTGAAATAGCCAAACTATTTTACAAAGGTTGGTTTCCTGAAAAGCCAATAATCCACAGTGTGTACTCAAATGTTTCCCCTTAGGCTTCAGTGTGATCAGGTGTCTCGAAATGAAGGGCAAATATTCCTATAGGGTTAAGACTTCTGAAACAATATGAGCTTGAGCTGCAATGATCTTCACAGCTGTGACAAGCCTTTAGGTTCTGAGTAGTCTGGAAAAACTCAAAAAAACAAACAAGTCTGTCTGTTCTGGGACCTCTTCTTCAATGCTGCAACCACTTCAATGGACATAAAAAATTGAGCAGGAACTTCTGGACAAGTATTCTGAATTCTGATGGACACACAAGTGACTAGAGAGAACAGCAGCTGTGCCCAGAGAGACACAATACTTGCTGATGTCTAAAGGCAGTCCCAAATTCCGTGCCGCAGTTTAAATGGATGGCACAGAACAGAACACCTTAATCCTAAAGATATTTACAGTAGAGTGTACTTCCAGGACACTTTGCTGCCTAACATCAATCCCAACCCAGATATCCTTTCTATTCTTTCAAATCTCATCCTTTACCACTTTCATCTACATAAACTTCAGAAATCCCCTAGGGGTAGCACCTAATACTCTCTAAATCCCTAACATCTGTAAGACAGAGTGCTTCAACGTTTTACAGCTGGGACTGGGCCAGAGTTGCCAACAAAATGTGATCACAGTCAGATGCTCCACAAGCATAGAGCACAATGCATCACACTAACTTCTGCCTATCTCTAGGCTGACAAATCTCTCAGATTCAATGCATTCATTTAGTCCAATGGCTAAAATTATCTCAGACTAACAGTATCATTATCTTTGGGGTAAAAGCACACCTCCTAATATGCTTCTGTCTATTAACAATTGCTACAGTGATGGAGTGTTTACCCATTAAGATTTCCATCATTCCTCCAAATATATTTTTATCCTATTCTACTGAACCATTCTACTGCGCTGTGGAACACCAAACTATCTAAAATCAAAGATGATACTCCGAAGGAAAGGTAATTGCTACTTGCCTTCACCTGTAATGTGGAACAGGAATATTTTAATTTGAAAATAACATCCATTGCATTAGATCAGGTCAACATTGTCACCAGGTCTTCACAGTAAATAAGGTGAATAGAAGAGTTTATGAAGCACATCATTAAAGCGAAAAAAACTTAATACCAGTGATATGTAAAACGTTGGGAAGTCTTGTCTCCATCTCAGAGGGTGAAACAAGAACATTATACGTAATTTCTCCCACAACAAAACCTTAGACTAAACCTGCGACTTAGACACAAAATTTCAAAGTGATCAAGCTGATATTATAGCAGACACAAGCTGTGGCTTCAGGACCGTTAAACAGAGAGACATTGTTCAATGCCTCTTACTCAAAACCATTCTCTATTTCTATACCCGAAACCATTCTCTACTTTTTCACTAAAAATAAGAATATTGCCTTAAACTTCCACAACATTCCGGAACAAATTAATTTGTCATCTATATTGCAGTCTCTCTAGATTAATTGGAAAGTATACTTTCACCATCATGTTTAAAAGAATAGACTTTCAACGCCATGGAAAACATCTCTTCAGTTATACCAGTATCAAAGTCCTGTTCATTTCTAATAAGCAGCTTTCCTCACTTATGTCCGGGGAAAAAAGAGTATTTGTATGTAATTATACCATTAATCCTTCTTTCATTAAATGTCTCCTAAGAGCTAGCCTTCATCAGATTAGTTCTCTGTCAGCACTCTTTATCCCATCATCTCTCTGTAATTCAAGTGGCATATTCTCAACTGTCATCTGGCCCCTGCTCTTTGAACCGTCTCCCTTGGTTTCTCTCAGTGTTTCCCACTTTTTCTACTGAAGCTACTCAGATTCTTTAATGGCTTTCATTTAAGTAACTTTACTATCTTAACACCATCCACACAGTCTCCAGTCTTTTGGAAACTTTGAACATCAGTGATTGATTCCTTTTTACTTAGCAGGAAATAGTAATAAAATATGTCAGTAAGAATTTCGCGTGAGGATCAACAAATTTAAAGAACTCTATTTTCTTTGAAAAAGATCTGAAACTATCCAGTAAATGGTTCTACAAAAGACCTATGACAGGTACAAAAATTTAGTAGGTACAAAAGGATCAAGCATTATACTCATATGTTTGATCAACTATGTCTTGAAAAACATCATCTAACTACTAAGGGAATTTATAATTAATAGAACAAACAAATAAAACCAAATAAAACCAAATAAAACCTAGCTTTTACCTTCTGGTCTCACTCTTTAAGATCAGTACTGACAAATCCAAGTCAGCTTTTTCTTTTGTAAAGCCCTGAAGACCACCTAAGTCTCTATACACTGCAGCTATTTACCTGAACAATCATTAGGCATTTCAGGAAATCAACCTGTGCTTTTATGGATATTAGGGAATGATACAGCCAAACCTCTGGGGTCAACAACCTCAATTTTTCTGCCATGTCCTTCTTCAAACCAGGTATACCCTCCAGAGGGGCTGGAGTTTGTCATTCTGTTCCTGTCTCAGAGGCGTGACTGCATCCAGTAAAAAGCTCCAAACGTTATATAAAATCATAGAATCATAGAATTATCTGGGTTGGAAGAGGCCTCCAAGATCATCAAGTCCAACCCTTAATCCAACACTATCATGATTACTAGATCATGGCACTAAGTGCCACACCCAGTCTTACTTTAAAAACCTCCAGGGATGGTGAATTCACCACCTCTCTGGGCAGGCCATTCCAATGCCTGATAACTCGCTCTGTGAAGGACTTGTTTCTGATATCCAGCCTAAACCTTCCCTGGCAGAGTCTAAGCTCGTGCCCTCTTGTTCTGTTGCTGGTTGCCTGGGAGAAGGGTCTGACCCCCACCTGTCTACAACCTCCTTTCAGATAGTTGTAGAGAGCGATGAGGTCACCCCTGAGCCTCCTCTTCTCCAGGCTAAACAACCCCAGCTCCCTCAGCCTCTCTTCACAGGGCTTTTGCTCAAGTCCCTTCACCAGTTTTGTTGCTCTTCTCTTGGACCTGCTCCAGCCCCTCAATATCTTTCTTGAACTGAGGGGCCCAGAACTGAACACAACACTCAAGGTGTGGCCTCACCAACGTCGAGTACAGGGGAAGGATCACTTCCCTCGTCCTGCTGGCCACACTATTCCTGATACAGGCCAGGATGCCATTGGCCTTCTTGGCCACCTGGGCACACTGCTGGCTCATGTTTAGCCTCCTGTCAATCAGTACCCCCAGGTCCCTTTCCACCTGACTGCTCACCAGCCACTCTGTCCCCAGTCTGTAGCGCTGCATGGGGTTGTTGTGGCCAAAGTGCAGGACCTGCACTTGGCCTTGTTGAACTTCATCCCGTTGGACTCAGCCCATCTCTCCAGCCTATCAAGATCCCTCTGCAGAGCCCTCCTGCCTTCTGGCAGGTCGACACTCCCTCCCAACTTGGTGTCATCCGCAAATTTACTTATGATGGACTCAATCCCCTCATCTAAATCATCGATGAAGATGTTAAACAGAATTGGACCCAACCCCGATCCCTGAGGGACACCACTGGTGACCAGCCGCCAGCTGGACGCAGCCCCATTCACCAGCACTCTCTGGGCCTGGCCATCCAGTCAGTTCTTAACCCAGCTGAGATTGCACCTGTCCAAGCCATGGGCTACCGGTTTATCCAGGAGTATGCCATGGGAGACAGTGTCAAAGGCTTTGCTCAAGTCCAGATAGACTACATCCACAGGCTTCCCTTCATCCACCAGGCGGGTTACCTGATCATAAAAGGAAACCAGGTTGGTCAGACAGGACCTGCCCCTCACAAAGCCGTGCTGGCTGCGTCGGATCCCATGTCCATCCTGAAGGTGCTGTGTGATTGCACTCAGGATGATCTGTTCCATAACCTTGCCAGGCACTGAGGTCAGGTTGACAGGCCTATAGTTGCCCAGGTCCTCCTTGCAGCCCTTTTTGTGGATTGGCATGACATCTGCCAACTTCCAATCATCTGGGACCTCCCCAGAGAGCCAGGACTGTTGGTAGATGATAGAGAGTGGCTCGGCAAGCTCTTCTGCCAACTCCCTCATCACCCTAGGATGGAATCCATCAGGTCCTATTAATTTGTGTGGATCCAGGTGGCTCAGTAATTCATAGACTATTTCCTCCTGGAACACAGGGGAGCCATTTGGTTTCCTGTCTCTATCTGTGAGCTCCAGAGGCCAGTTATCCTGAGGGCCACCTCTCCTACTGGTGAAGACTGGGGCAAAGTAGGTGTTGAGTACCTCAGCCTTCTCCTCATCCCTGGTAACTATGTTCCCCACCACGTCCAACAAAGAATGGAGGTTTTCCTTTTTCTTTTGATTCAAACCTTTTCTGCCTTGCAGGTCAGATTTGGTCAACTCTACTTTGTTAGCAAAAAAAAATGAAAAAACCCCACCAAAACAAAAAATTATTCAAAAACAGTGAACATCAGGTTAGTATAAAGGCAGATAAACCAGGGTCACATCACCTTAAATAAACAAAAACAATGGGGATAACCATCACAGCCAATGTTCATAATCAATACATACAGGAATGACAATGTAAGTAACAAGGACACGAGGGACATGGCTTTCTTAACCCAACCAAGCAACAGATAACAAAACAACATACAAGAGAGAAAAAATGCATTTCATTCACACACACAAGGTCACAGAATTTACAGAAAGACAAGGAAAGTGATATCACATCCTTAACACCCATCTTCCAGCATTTACCAATAATTTAAGAGATTGTCTCATTACTTAATCCACTTAAGAATATTCTTGATTACTGTGCTGAAAGTCAAATAGATTATTTTACTTTTGTTTTTACATCCAGATTCTGGATTTGAACTTAAAGCTTCTGTCTCTTATCAAAGCACAGATGGCCCTGGCTTTTTGTTCAAAGTCTATTTATTGCCAGAAAACCATAGGGGACTGATAATTCTGGAAAATGCCAAGCTCTGTTTATCCCAAGAACTGAACTTGACACTGGATGTAAAGTGACAGTAAAACCTTGCCCCCTCACAAGCTGTTGTCTGCTCACGCATTTCAACACATCCCTCAGAAAATGTACACCAACAGAAGACATCTCAGGCTTTAGACCCATATGATCTTCATCAGTCTCATCAGAGCAGTCAACAGAAATGACAGTAGCACAAGCTCACTCTTCCACCTAGGTGGGAATAATCAATAGTGGGGTCAAATCATAGTTCACGTGACAAAAGGCAATCATAAATCTACCAGATCTGACGCACTGAAGACCCAGGCACACTTTCTGAAAATTGTAGAACATAAAAAGGAAAACAAGTATCACTGAAGTTCTTCCTATTTCTATTTTTTTTTCAAATGGAGTCCAGTTCACAAGGAAGTGACATAGATATTTGTTATACTTAGAATCAAAGTTTTTTCCCTCAGCATGGAAAAACCAGTAGATAGTATTCTGCTTGAGAAACTGGCTGCCATTGGCCTGGACAGGCACACCCTCTGCTGGGTGAAAAAACTGGCTGGATGGCCGGGCCCAAACAACAATAGTAAGTGAAGTTAAATCCAGTTGGACACCGGTCACAAACGGTGTTCCTCAGGGCTCAATGCTGGATCCAATCCTGTTCAATACCTTCACCAATGATCTCGATGAGGGGATTGAGTGCACCCTTAGCAAGTTTGCAGATGACAATAAGCCGGGAGGAAGTGTTCATCTTCTTGAGGGTTGGGAGGCTCTACAGAGGGATCTGGACAGGCTGGATCAATGGGCTGTGACCAAGGGGATGAGGTTCAAAAAGAACAAATGCTGGGTCCTGCACTTAGGACACAACAGGCTTGGGGAAGAATGGCTGGAGAGCTGCCTGGCAGAGAAGGATCTGGGAGTGCTGGTTGACAGCAGCTGAACATGAGCCAGCAGTGTGCCCAGGTGGCCAAGAGGGTCAATGGCATCTTGGCCTGTATCGGAAACAGCGTGGCCAGCAGGACCAGGGAGGTGATTGTGCCCCTGTACTCAGCACTGGTGAGCCCACACTTCAAATACTATGTTCAGTTTTGGGTCCCTCAGTACAAGAAGGACATTGAGGTGCTGGAGCGTGTCCAGAGAAGGGCAACGAGGCTGGTGAAGGAGCTGGAGAACAAATCTTATGAAAGGCAGCTGAGAGAACTGGAGTTGTTTAGCCTGGAGAAAAGGAGGCTGAGGGGGGACCTCATTGCTGTCTACAACTGCCTGAAAGGAGGTTGTAGTGAGGTGGGTGTTGGTCTCTTCTTCCAAGTGACTGGTGACTGGATGAGAAGAAACGGCCTCAAGTTGCAACAGGGGAGGAAAAATTTCTTCATTGAAGGGGTTGTCAGGCACTGGAATGCTGCTCAGGGGAGGTGCTTCAGTCACTATCCCTAGAGGTATTCAAAAGGCAGGCAGATGAAGTACTTAAGGATATGGTTTAGCAGTGGACAGGTGCGTTTGGACTTAATGATCCCAAAGGTCTTTTCCAACCAAGTGATTCTATGATTCTAAGACATAAGTACAGGCAGCAGCCTCTGAATCTCTTGCCACTGAAGGTTACATATTTCTATTATAAAGCACAAAGAAAACCAAACACCAAATCACTGACCTCAATGCTCTAAATATGGTATTTAAGAAGTGCATACTCATCTTTATAAACTTCTGTTCTTAAAAAGTTCTATCACAGCTGATTTTGAAGTGAGATTGGTAGCTCCCGCTTTCTATCATTGTCTCCTTTTACAATTACAACCCAATAAATTAAAACTGTCATGTACAGATGCCATTTCCTGTGACTCCTGTGAAGTTTAATATCTTGAATCTTTGCTATCATTTTACAACCCATGAATGACTTGATGGCAATTACCTTCCCTTCTGAGCTAGTCAGATTTTTCTTGCCACTTCTGGGACTGCTCTACCACATATTGCCATTAAATCTCCAGAGTTCTTTAAACAAAATGGAAAAAAAAAAGAGGGAAGGGATGGAAAGAGAAGGAGGATTCATTTTTCCATGCATCTTCTTTGACACACATTCTAACAAAAGTAATTTCAGTGTAACAAACAAGCATTTTTCCTAACCGTCCTGTTCCTCATCCCTTTTGTAGCTGAGCTGGGGCAAAGCTTATATTTATTCCGTAATTCCAGTAGCACTATTGCAGCAGAACACAAAAGCATAAAGAACAGGCGAGTTGTCAAACCATTATGGAGTAAATTAATGTTCCTCTGCTCAATGGACAACCTTTGATTCCACAGAGAAAGTGAAGCATCACCATATTTGAAGATTCACTACTGAGCAGATGAAGGGTGAAATCCTTTCTGACACAATCCTGCTGTGAGATTTTAAGCATGAGATTAGATTTTCCTTTTCCATATTCTACTTAGAATGCAAAAAGTGTTTCCGATTATCCAGCCTGTATGTGTCACTCATGCTTTTCACACACCAGTGAATTCCAAAGGTTAACTATGCTTCATGGAAAGTAGCACAAGATTATGATTTTACTGCAGGATCTAGAAGATGATTAATTTAGGACAAAAAAAATCCTAAAACATCTGTAACAATGTCAACTAGTTTAACAATAATCACTCTCCTTTGCGAGAAGCTGTTATCAGTGTGTAACAGGTGAAGAAAGGTAAAGCAAAGAGGAAGAAGCCACATCTCTAAAACACATAGAAAACTGCCTTGTACAAGAAATACAATGTTCCTTAAACACTGATATTCGGTTTATTTGGCTGGGGAAAGACTGGATGAACATGAATAATTAGAATGTCCAGGTGAATTTCAGATAGCTCTAGAGCCCATGGTAAGCAAACTAAGGATGTCCAAATAAAGGAAAGGAAAGCATAGGAGAACATATGGCAAATTAATAAAGAGGTAAAAACCCCACCCTAAATGCAGGAAGCTTTCATTAATATTTAGGTCAAGTTCTTTAAACTCCACAAATGGTTGGACATCTGCTTAACTTCTTCCAGGACCAGTGAGGAACAAGCAGTCAGTCACTCAGTCTTGACTTTTGTGGATGGAACACACTGATCCAGTAGTAACACCAGGAAAGAAGAGCTCAGTAAAAAGAATTTATTTTAGAAATCTAGAATCAATGAGGGTCTGATCCAAAGTTTAAATAGCTTTACATTCAAGGAGGGAAAGAAAGTCACCTGGAACAACTTCTTCCATCATCCAACTCTTGCATACACACCACAGTGCAAACATGTTTCTCTCAAGCTGTATATGTCTGACAGAGAACCAGCCTGTATTACTTAAACTCAGGAGCTGGAAAAAAATTTCCAACCATAGACCACAGACTGTTGAGATGAAGACTGAACAGCACCAGCTCACAATAGAGAGTTTCTTTTCCTCAGTTTCTAATGCTTTGCTCGTCTCTAGAGGCCTCCATCCACTACTTCAAAAGTGCTTTACAAGACACAGTTGAATTTCATACATCATAAACAGCTTAGTATTGTGTGCCTATTTGGTGGGTGGGGAGAGCAGCTGGTAGACCTGCCTGCAAGCCTCCAGCAGAAGTGGGCCCCCAACATGAAGTCCTTCCTGAGAATTGACTTCATCTTTTTAGAGTGTTCAGTAGCCTGACCCAAGACTGACACAAGGACCATTTAAGTCTTAACCAATCCCCTACCTTTTGTAACTTTTCTCTCAGGCCTTCTCTCACCTTCTCAGTACCTTCTCTCACCAAGCTCATCTTTTGGGTGACGTTAGGGGCAAGGGCACTCTTGTTAGATAAAAGATGGTGATGAAAATTCTGGTTAGCATGAGAGCTAAAGATATTCTGCAGAAAACTAATAAATATATTGGTATATGGAAAATTCATTCTTCTCACAGTTGTGTGTAGCGCATCAACCCAGAACAGATTTTACGCACCAGGCAATAAAAAAGTTTCTGGCTTTGACAAATACCTTCCAGAGAAATACAAGCTGCCACTACAGATCTGACCAGACCTTCAAGATCAATAAAGAGCTGCCCGTTGTTCCCAAAAAAAACAGAAATGCAGCAATTGCAAAAGAACAATTCAAATAAACCAGATCACCACACACAAAAAAGGAGCGTGTGATATGGAGCTTTAACTCTATTCACTTGCCATTCCAGACACTCTTAGGTTCTCTTCTTCCAGACTCACCCACAAAACACTTTGCCAAAAGCAACAGTCCTACAGGACACATTAAAACACAAAACAGATCAGTCTGGCAGCTGTCATCTTGTCCAGCACACTGATGACTGAGCAGCAGACTTCAAAAGCTGAAAAGCTGATACACAAGGAAGCTGCGTATTGAAAAAGGAAGCCGACAATTCAGCTAACAAATGGGATAAAGAAGTTATTTAGCTGCGCCATCCTAAACAAATCCCACCATAGATAATTTTAAAAAGTTATACCAATAAAACTGGTAGGCAATCAGAGATAAAGTAATTCTTGCCTTAAGTCTTGAACTGTTTGGGTTTTTTTTACCACTACTATACACTGTTAAACACCAGCCACTTCCAGTCTCAACGATTTCAGTTAATGATTCATATACAGCCTAAGAATGCTTTGGGATTCTCTAGGTCCTAAATAAAAAGCTCTCACATAAATATCATTTATAGTAAAAGTGCTTCCTGCTCAAATAGGAGCACTGTCTTACCCATCACTGGAACACAGCTAATTGTACAATATGGTAGGTTTGTGCTTTGGTGCACAGCAAGGTTGAATTATGCTTCAGCACATAAGAGGAACAACGTGACTAAGAAAATTCAATGGCTCGCTTACACTGAATTAAAGGAGGTGGTGGTAGAAACAAGACAATGTAGAATATTATTTTCCTATTAAACTTGTCAATCTTAACTGGTGGTATGGAATGTATTGAAATACATAAATAGACAAATGCAAACATGATGTAATGATGTCACCCGTTTGTACTGGTACTGGTCTGTCTTAGGTGGGACAATGCTGTCTCCTGACCTACATCTCACATTCTACTATTCTCCAGGCTTCCTTCCTCCTCACATCCTTTGATTCTGTCCTGAGATCAAACTGACAGTTTCAGAGAAAACAGCTGCGACCTTGTAATCTCCTCTGCTTCTGAAAGCAAAGCCATAACAAGAGACAAGATTAGCAGAAATCTCTCACACCACATTTGGAGGGCAAGATTCATACGTATGGTTGGAATGACATTTCTTTAGGCATGCATGTTCTCATCATGTACGTGGGTACCCATGTACGTGAGTATCACTGCCTTTCATGATGAAATAAGGACACGTCCTGCAAATCAACATGCAGCACAATTTTTCACCAAAAAACCCACAACTGTTTACTACAAACACATTTAAACATCATGAGACAGAGTTCTTGGGACTTCAGCCCTTAAAAATGTTAAGACTGCACTCAAGATGACTGCAGATGATGGAAACAAAATGGGGAGACTGAAACAGAGAATAAACATGTTTACAGCTTTTCTTTTCATAAAGAAAGGCGAGCTAGGTGTGGCTTTCAGTGGTAACATTAAGAACAGGCACCAGCAGGCAAGATGTGAGATAGACCCTGGGAATTGCTCTGATTCATAAAACAAATGAAACCACTTTCTGGTGACCTAACTCTCAGGTTTTTTACCAATCCTAAACATGCTGGCAAAGAGAATGGCTTCCTCTTCCCTTGGTACTGAGCAGAGACCATTCAGAAAGATAGCATAGGTATTGCTTTGCAAGATCAAGTTCTTCTAAAGGCAGGAGTGCCATCACTGACCTTCCCACACAGTTTTTAGGTCTGTCTCCAACTTTTAATCTTTTTTAAAGGGGTTTAGAAGAGAAGGGGAACTCACATTCCTGGCATTGCTAAGAATGAATTAATCTCCACATTCAGGTAGCAGCCGTGCTGGTAATAGACTGGCACACAAAGTAAGGGTACTGTTTTGCATGTTTTGGGAGTGGCACTGATATCATGCAGCGTCAGTAACAGGACACTAAATAAAGGACTACACTGGGTACAGGAAAAGGAAACACTATAGCTCTAATAACGGTGCAGAGCCTTCTGGGAAAGCACTTTGACTGTTCCTGAGCCACAGACAAACAAGAGGTTAAGTCTAATGAGAAGTCCTCTGAAGAAGAGCTAGTAGAAATAAAATGCAGGCTATATACCTAATAGATTAAGCTAATTTTAAATACAAGAATTACCAGAAATCATTAATATTACAGAATAGATTTCAATGCACCCACGATACTCAAAAAAGGCTTTTTTTTAAAAAAAAAAAACAGATGCATTTTTTTTCCTTGAACCTTGTAAACAACACACAAACGGTGCACTCCTTTTGACATTTTGGCTCTGCCACAAATGCACAAAGCCACAAGTTGTGCTACACGATGCTTATTTCCCAAAGGAATAACGTGGTTAACAGAGACTATTAAATACAGCAAAAGCACGTAAAAAAAAAAAAAGAACAGCCTACAGCTGTGCAGCACTTAGCAGTTCTGTGAAACTAGAGTTGACATAGAGTGAGCTCCTGTGACAGGACAAAAAATTCTCACATGCGAGAGTGCTATTGTGGGAGTATGAAAGGAGGGATGAGGCACAGCAGCTCCCAGCCAACCAGAACACTGGGAGAGAAGGAAGGAATCAGATATAATTGGACTGCCAATTTGGTGTTTCATGAATACTGAAAGTTAACAAAAGATTATACTTTCAGTCCTAAGAAGGGACAGTCTTGGCAAACAACAAAGCTTCAGCATGGTGTAATGTAACCTGTAATCTTGACACATTAGGGAAATATGATTAAGGAGTAATTTCACTTTCTGAAGTCCTGTCTTGAAGGATCAGTTCAGGACATATCTCTTCGTAGCAAATGTGCATACCGGACCACTTCACTGATATAACTATCTTCTGACAGTGACTGGCAGCCAACACAGCAGACTGGCATCCAGTGGAGCTAGACATAATGGTGACTTTCATTTAACCCAGCCAGCAAAATCTTGGGGGATTTGACGGTACGTATCCCAAGTGCTTTGGGAATCGATGTCATATGCCCGCTACTGAGTCAGTGCTGCTGATGTCCATATTCTTTTAATTGATGGGAGTTTAGCAGGAACAGTAAACCATTTAAAGCTTCAAGAAATCACCACTATTTATATGCTTCAAAAAGTCACCGATTATATTTGTTTCTAAACTAGCTGGAAAAGAGCAACTACAAAATAGAAAAGTCTTCCAGACAGCAGAGACAATGCCCCCAGTGCTTTCACTGGAGGCCCACCTCCTCAAAAACGAACTCCTGTTTCAGTGTGATCATCACCCTTCAGTTCTTTCCACGTTCCACTTCTCCTGCCTCTACTTGGTTTTCAATATCTTACTTTTGTGGATCCCAAAAAAGGGCACTCTGAAACACAAGTGAATAATAGACTGTCCCAGAACCATCCTTTCCACTACTGGAAGCACCACCTCACTGGGGACAGGGTACACAAAAGAACAGTTGGTAAGACACATGCAAAAGCTATCTATCTTTAAGCTGCATTGGTAACATTCAGAAGACCCAAGTGTACTGAAGGATGTCACAACCAAAGCAAAGTAATGAAATGGACAGTGAGGTGGACAAGTAGATGCACAAGGAGCAGCAATGAAGTAAGAGAGGAGTGCTTGAGACTGGAGCTTCTCTGAAAGTTGTACCTTCGCATCCACGCTCAATCTGCCCACTGCGGTGCAGAGCATCATTGATTAGATCAGGCAGACGCCCATTCAGGTCCACAGATGCCAGACAGCCCTGAAATCCATCACGTGAGGCCACTAGCTTTGGAAGGTTGCTATACATGCCTTGAGCTAGGCCAGCAATGTAGAGGTCACCTAGAGGAGAAAGGAGTAAACATACAAAAAGGAATAAGTTACATACCTTATAGAGAGGCTTTCCCAACCTCCTGACATGACTATAGCAAGCTGAACAGATGTTCAGAAAAAGTTAAAAGCAGAGCAAGATATCGTGCAAGAAGCCATTTCTGCCTCCTTTAGTAACAAAAAAACCCACCCAACCCACACCCCCCAAAAATGAAAAATACACTTTCTAATTTTATTGTAACTATGAAAAACTGTAGGACGACAATCAATTTCTTAAAAAGCAAAATAGGATGAACTATTATGCTACAAGAAGTTGCCAAACAGAGAAAGAAAAAAATTAAATTGAAATTTGAAATGGAAATTCAAAATTAAAATTGAAATTCCTGATTCTGCAAGGCATGGTTCCTGCAGTTCTTCTCTTGTTTGCTGGTAGAGCCCCACAAGAATTAAGAGGTGAACTGTCAGTCTTGTAGAATTTACCTTTAAGATCCAGATTTTTGGCACCATTGATAACCTGAGTGACCACCTTAGTGTCCACCTTCAGGCTGTGTGTGTTACTGTTATCTCTGGTGATGACGACATTGTGCCACTGGTTGTCATTAAGAGGACGATCACTGTTGCCTTTGATAACATTAGGTCCATTTCCAAGATCAAACACGTAATGTATATACCTGTAAACATAGCAAGAACCAGTTAAAATCGTGTAAGAACTCCAGTGCTACTGACCTAATTCTATCCAGAGCTGATAAATTAACTTACAAAAGTAATGAAAGGAAGTATCTCTGGATTAGAAAATTCTAGTAAGAGAAAACATTAGCCACTGATTTTAAGATACCTATTTCCTTTCCACCAAGAAAGCATAAGGATCAGTATTCTGAGACGACATTTGAAGTAATCAGATACTAACCATAAATCATTCCTTCCTCTCACAGAGTTCTCACAGATAAAAAAAACCCCACTGTCTGTGCATGTATTTATTTTTTTAAATTGGTAATAATGATAAATGTACTGAAGAGAAACACTAGATATGCTTATTTGGGGCATATATTCCCCAGAGTCATTCCAAGTTTTGAATAACTCTTTTAAGAAGTTTATTGAAAACTCACACAAAATATTGTTCTAAAATTCACTTGAGATGCTAGGATTATTCAAACAGCTGGAAAACAACTTGCAAAGCCTTCAGCAAAAAAATAAAAGACCCTAACAAAGACTGAAGTCATGGGGGTGTTACTCTGAATTATTTACATAGTTCAAACACAGAAATCCACCTGAAGATATAAGAGAAAAAAGACAATAAATTTCAACTCTCAGCTGAGCACCAGAAGCTTGTGACAGTCACTTTTTCTATTACTCAATATCCCACTTACAGAAATATGGTCAAAGTTAAAAATTAAACAGATTGAATTATAGTTATACTGAAATAAACAGGACTAAACTATACTTGTGTAAAATATGTATACTTTGACGAGGGGAGTGTAAGAGACCAAAATTTGTTCAGGTAACAAAAGATTTGGGGTTTTTTAATAAGTCATTGGCCTTATGAAAAGAATATAGCAACTCAAAAGCAAGCCGAGTTCACTTTTCCTCAAGCATCACCAGAAGAAATACAAATTCAGCAGCCCATATGTTATTTTTTTTCCTTCAGTGGAGATGGCAGAAACATGACAAGTCTGTTGCAGGGGAAAAAATATAAAAAGAGGAAGAGAGTCTCAGAGCCCTCAGCACATTTCCTCCTCCTCTGTGCTTTTCTGTAAGGTTAAAACTTTAGCCTAACTAAATCCAAAGGACTTGAAACATTAATGTTTGACACCATTAAAGCATCTTTCGACCACAGCAGGAAGTCAGTGTTAAAATCAGGAGTCTGAATCTTTAGTGATTACGTATAAGTCAGGGGGGTGGAACTCAGGGCCCATGGGCTGAATCCAGCCCTCCAACTTGTTTCTAACTGGCAGCAGCACCCAGCTCCTTGTCCCTATGCTCCTGCCAGTGCCAGTCACATGTGCAGCGTCTGTGACGTGTGTTACGCTGCAGGAGCACAGTGGGAGTCGTGAATTTGACACCCGTCTAACTGCTTTGTCATACACCTTCAGCAAATGGATAACATGAGTATGAGGTGAATTTCTCATTATGCAGGCATTCTAAGCTTACCTATAATAAGTAAGTTTATTTTTAAGTAATCTAGTAGAATAGAGCAGAGTCACTTACCCCTTGACTAGTTCCACTGCGATAAAGTCATTGCCATCACCACTGTTAAAGAGGATGAAACCATCAGCTGAAGTGGTCTTAAACTGAAAGAAGAGGTGCATGGATGTATAAGCCTGCAAGGTGGCTAAGCTCAGGTAGCTGCTCTTGGTCTTGAATGTCACAGGGTCAGCTATAATGTTGCGGAGTCCAAAGCGTGCTTTCAGCTCACAATAGTCAATGTCACCGTTCTTGCACAGGTCAATGTAGAGCATCCCGTTGAACATGAGGCTCTGGAGGTGGCCAATGAAGCTGGAGGGAATGACAGATATGTACCGTTTCTCTGTCATGATCCCTGTCTCAATGTTGTGGAACTCCAAGCGGGTGTGATCACCAACCATTGTACCTGAAGGACAGAAACAAGGAGGAACACACAGAAAGCACAGGGGTCAATAACAGGTGAAATGGAGCCCTTCACCCACCAGTTTCCAGACTAATAGCACTACTAACTTAATCCTATCCGATCAATGATGTTCAGCAGCTTGCATGAGAAAGCATGTATAGGCTCTTGGTGGACAAGCCTGAGTCTAGCAGTTGCCTAAATCTGGCAAAAGAGAAGACAGGACTAAAGGGCCATGGGTAGCAAGCTCTGTGTTCTTCCCTGTGCTTCACAGACTTTCTTGTTTGCAAAGAAGTCTCCTCTCCTTTATAGCCTACAGTGATCAATTTGATCTAACTGTCCATCTGCCAAACAACTGACTCAAACACTTCTGGAAAAACTCTTACAAGTGCACTTCTTGAAAACACTCAATAAACATTGATTAATATGAAAAGAGCAGAATGAGAAGTAAGCATAGTCATAAACGTGCTAATACACTTACTCCATTGTGCTTTTCTGGTGCCTGATGTTATTTCTTTTGTTTTAAAAGCACAGCAGGTAGGAAACACACAAGAATGCAACAAGCAAAAAACCCTCCATATATTTTAAACACCAACCTACCACTTGGGCCATTTGTCATATTATGACAGATTTTAAACTCTCGGGTAAAATATTCAAGTTATTCAGTACACCAAATATGCCAGACTTGAAGAATATTTAAGTTTTTCAGTAAGTGTGCCACCTCTGGGAAAGCACATTTAAGATAGGGCAAAATGCTGCCTGAGTGAGGAACAAAGAAGAAAAAAAAAACAAAAACTCAAATCACCACACAATCCTTCAAACACCAAGGTCAGAAAAGGAGGACGGGGAAGAGGCACTCCAGGCACCAGGGTGGAAATTCTCCAGTAGCCCATGGAGAAGACCATGTTGGAGTAGACATCCACTCTGCAGAACATAGAGGACCCTCCTGTCAGGGCAGGTGGATATTTCCTGAAGGAATTGTGGCCCATGGAAAACCCACACCGGAGTAGGTTTTTCTGACAGCCTGTGGAGAGGACCCATACTGAAGCACTTGATGAGTGACTGTCGCCCACGGGAAGGGCTCACACTGCAGCAGGGGAAAAGTGTGAGGAGAAAGGAGTGGCAGAGACGAGCTGTTACAGACTCATCCAGAAATAAGATACTGTATTGGGTTTGCATGGCAAGGTTTTAGCAACGGGGGTGGCACAGGATTGGACAGGAGCGGCTTCTGTGAGAAGCTGCTGGAAGCTTCCCCTATATCCAACAGAGCCAAGGCCAGTTGGCTCCAAGACGGAACCAATGCTGGCCAAGGCTGAGCCCACCAGCAATGACAGTAGTGTCTGTGGGATAACATATTTAAGAAAAGGGAAAAAAACCCTGCACAATGGCAACTGCAAGTGGAGAGAGGAATGAGCATATGTGAGAGAAACAACTCTGCAGACATCAAAGTCAGTGAAGAACGAGAGGGAGGAGGTGCTCCAGGCACCAGAGCAGAAGTTACCCTGCAGCCTGTGGTGAAGGCCATACTGAGGCAGTGTCCCTGCAGCCCCTAATGGTTAACGGTAGAGCAGATATTCACTTGCAGCCCATGGAGGACCCCATGCCAGAACACATGGATGCACCTGAAGGAGGCTGTGACCCCACGGGAAGCCCATGCTGGAACAGGCTTCTGTGGTACCATGGGGAAAGAGAAGTCCACGCTGCGGCAGGACTTGTGACCCTGCAGGGGACGCAAGCTGGAGCAGTTTGTTCCCAAAGAACATCTCCACGGAAAGAACCCACACTGGAACAGTTCATGAAGAACTGTAGCGCATGGTAAGACTCACATTGGAGAAGTTTATGGGGGACTTTATCTCATGGGAGGGACCCCACCACTGGAGCAGGGGAAGAGCATAAGGAGTTCTCCCCCTGAGAAGGAAGAAGCGGCAGAAACAACATGCAATAAACTGACCACAGACCCCATTCCCCATCCTTTTGTGCTGCTGGTAGGGAGGAGGTAGAGAAAATGGGGAGTAAAGTTGAGCCCAGGAAGAAAGGAGGGGTAAGCAGAAGGTGTTTTTAAGATTTGTTTTTATTTCTTATTATCTTACTCTGATTTGATTGATAATAAATTAAATTACTTTTTCCCCAACTCGAATCTGTTTTCCTTTGATGGTAATTGCTGAGTGATCTCCCTGTCCTTATCTCAACCCACAAGCCTTGCTTTTTTATTTTCTCTCTCCTGTCCAGCTGAAAAGGAGAGTGATAGAGCAGCTTGGTGGACACCTGGTTTCCAACCAGGCTCAACACACCACAGATCCACAATCCCAAATAAGCACCTCCTGGAAGGATAGGTGCAATTAGTGATTAACTGTGAAAGATCCAACTTCAAGTGAACTATCTAGCTTTCCACAGGAACTCTAAGGTAGAGAAGTCAGTTCCTCTGTGTTTACATGCCTTGCATTCTGGTTCCTTTCTTCTTTTTTCCTCTGCTACATCATTCATTACAGACTTTTCAAAGGGGATCTTGAAAACAAGCACCTCCTTTAATACAAAGACCTACCTACGTCAACCCATTTGCTGTAGTGTCCTTTCTTAATGTAAACAGGGAAGAAAAGTTCCTTTGAAAGGACAAGAGTAAGCATCAAATCAGACAACATGAAAATGCATGCAAAAGTAGACCTATCTACTTTGAACTTTTCCCTACTTTTGCATGTTTCTCCACTCAACAATCTAGTATGTTGCTAATATAATTACTGCACAGCTAACTCCTTTGTTTAGGTTTTCCAAAGGAAGCAGCCACACTGCCTGTTGCTTCCTCTGCCTCCAATAACATTTTAATATGCTGGTCAAATTCCATTGGGTTTAAAAGAACAGAAGGGTTAAAAATACTTAAATTCATACCAGTTTTGTGAAAAATTGACATCTGGTAAAGACCTGAATAAATGTTTCCAGTGTGTCATGGACAGACAAAACTTTGCAATAATAACCTGCTTGATTGCATCTGTGGTCAATTAGCACAAAAAGCCATCTCTTCTCTAGTCACCACAAGAGGTATTTCTGAGCCTTTGGGATTTTACCTAGGAATCACATCAATCACCACAGAGGAGGCAAGGACAAAGTCCTCTTTTGATTTCCACAAGCTATATCAACCTGGATTTATAAACTTTGTTATATTCTGTGCTATCTCCTGGAAACTCCTAGCATTTCTCACCTAAACAGTTCTCAGGCATTAAAAGAAAAAATAAGGATATATTGATAGGCCTTTCATGACTTTTCCTTCTATTCATAACATATTCTTTTTCTCATTCCAATCCCAAACAGAAAGCCAAAAACATTTTTAAGATAACTAGATGATACATCCTGTCTTGTGGTGTATGAAGAGTCAGATTAAATGAATTTATGGTCTGTTTCTTGCTTAGGTCCTCTTGAAACACTGAAATATTCCTAACTTATCTCTCATGATCATGTAGAAAGCACAAGATCAAATTTTTTGCAATGACATCAGACAAGCACAGTTGCTACTACAAAAAA
Source organism: Dromococcyx pavoninus (assembly GCA_033558185.1). Classification (NCBI taxonomy): domain Eukaryota; kingdom Metazoa; phylum Chordata; class Aves; order Cuculiformes; family Neomorphidae; genus Dromococcyx; species Dromococcyx pavoninus. Next base: position 670,101 of record JAUMJL010000091.1, on the reverse strand, counting down.
TATTTTCCAGTATCTAATACAAATATGAAGAAAAAAAAGTATTGTGCAAAACAATTTATTTTTTTGCTTACTCCCAGTTTTTAGCAGTGGATCTAAATTAAAAGACTACCGACATGGAAAGTTTCAACCCAAGCAGATACAGGTGGACAAACTTACAAGGAGCTTAAAAGTGTCAGATATTTCTGATTAGTCAGAAATTCAAGTATACCAGTGCAAGTGGTATATTTATATATGGAAAAGTTCATTTAGACAAACCATCTTACTTCCACTGCTACGACTTTAGGGACTGTTTCCATTTTAGTACTAGCAAGTGAGAATTTCTGATTTTTCCATACCAAAAGAACTGCATTTTCTTAAAAATAAAATTAAAAAAAAATCACTTAAAAAAATCACCTCCTCCACTTCAGAAGAAGAGTGCTGTGTTCAGTTTTGGGTTCCTCAGTACAAGAAGGACATTGAGGTGCCGGAGCACGTCCAGAGAAGGGCAGCGAGGCTGGTGACGGGCTGGAGAACAAGTCCTACAAGGAGCGGCTGAGGGAACTGGGGTTGTTTAGCCTGGAGAAAAGGAAGCTGAGGGGAGACCTCATCATTGTCTACGACTTCCTGAAAGGAGTTTGTGGTGAGGTGGGTGCTGGTCTCTTCTCGCAAGTGACAGGTGATAGGACGAGAGGAAATGTGCCAGAGGAGGTTCAGATTAGATATCAGGAAAAATTTCTTCACTGAAAGGGTAGTGAGGCATTGGCTGAGGAAACTGGGGTTGTTTAGCCTGGAGAAAAGGAAGCTGGGGGGGGACCTCATTGCTGTCTACAACTTCCTGAAAGGAGGTTGTGGTGAGGTGGGTGCTCGTCTCTTCTTGCAAGTGACAGGTGATAGGACAAGAAGAAATGGCCTCAAGTTGCAACAGGGGAGGTTCAGATTAGACATAAGGGAAAATTTCTTTGCTGAAAGGGCTATCAGGCACTGGAACGGCTGCCCAGGTTGGTGGCTGAGTCACCATCCCTGGAGGTGTTTAAAAGGTGAGTAGGTGAGTTTCTTAGGGACATGGTTTACTTGATGATCTCAGAGGTGTTTTCCAACCAGATGATTCTATGAAAAACGTTACAAAAATAAAATGCAGAAATGCCAAGGATGAAGACCAAGAAAACCTTTCTCCTTGGCTCTTCTAGTCTTAATATTTGAAAAGAAGTAGCTGTTGCCAGAGTAGAAAAGAAAAGCCAGGACTGTGAAACTGGAGCACACTGGGACCAGGAACTCAAGCAGAGGATACATTAGAAATGGACAGAGGGATGTTGGAAGAGGTCAACCTAGAATTTTAGAAAATTAAAAAAAGGAGAGAACTAGGACAGGTTTAGGAGAAATAGGACAGTGACAGCCGTCGTAGTGCATAAAGCTTGGAGTACTTCAGTGGAAAGCTGAATATGACATTACAATACAAGACCAGAATCAGGACAGAGATGCATTTTCTTAAAAATCTTAAAAAATCATGGAGTGAAATCTAATATTTTCTGATCTCATTAGCTGCCAGCAGCACCTGCAGAGTTCTCTAATTCCTTCACTGTACTCTGCAAAGAGTATTTTAACTACTACGGCAATCAGCAGCTCTTTGATTCAAGTGGCACCAGGCAGAAAAAAATCCACCCTCCACTGCGGTATTTGGGTGCTAGCAAGATGTTGTAGCAAGAAAGATGACTGCTATTTTTGTGTCTCATTTATCACTGATGTTCTGAGGTCTGTTCTGAGGCAAGGGGAAATGTGGGAGGTGGGTTTTCTGACTAAGCAGCAAAATGCTATCCAGAGGAACTGGATTCTGTATCTCCCTTAGATGTCCCACAGGAAGGCAAGTTAGTCACTTCATTATAAATTTTTTCACAGGTGGTCATTAATTGTCTAGACCTAATTCTCCAAGTAGCCGAGTTGAGCTAATTTACAGGATCCAATTTACAGACATGCTGAATATTGGTGCATGCAAATGACTGAAAAGTCATGCCAAATTGGTATGAAATACATCCAACTTTAATCTGATGCCTTGTTTCCAACCTGTAAAATGGGAAAAAAGACACCTACTCACTTCATATAACATAGACATGGGAATAAATCCAGTTACAGCTTCTTAGTTCTGTACAAACATATTGATGAGTAACACACAACACACATACACAAAAAAAAGAAGGAGCAAAATATAGTTGGCATGCATTCTTTCAAACAAGCAATAAGAAAGAAGGCAGCAATCAAATAGGCTGTTTATTTTTTACTGGCGCCCCAATTTAGACTTCTGATCTATGCCTAAAGACAGCAAGAATCCTGTGGAAAAATCTATGTGACCACATCATTGAAGACTATATCATCCGCCTAAGGAAGTGGGATGCAGATTGTGCAAAAAATCTTAACTCTGGCTTTTCTGACTTTTGACTTCACCATGATGGCTTTCTTTTAACAAATATTTTTAGCTATTATGCATCTTTAATTATATAATTCATATACATGTACATATGCACATCCTATTTTAGTGTAGGATTGTATCATTATGATTTATAAATTCAGTTTCATGAAAAAGACACTTCAAAAAAAAAACAGATGGCATGTTTTTGGGACTGAGTTTGTAACGCAGAGAGTGCCACCTCATGGTGCTTGCTAAAAAAGCATATCCAGAAGAAGAAATGTTCTCACATGAAGAAGTGAAGAGGATGAAACGTTTACCAGCACGTTTTACTAATTCAGAAAGTTTTCTCTTAAATAAAATTTCATTTTCCTACAAGCTAATGTTGAATAAGCCTCCACCAATTCCAACAAGGACAGAGAAAGATTCTTCTTTCATACACTTCTGATTCTCTCTTGCAAATTCTCAACCTATACAGTACAGCCCAAATTTACTTCAGAGAGAAAATATATATCAAGTCATATTCCTGAAAACCACTTCTATGGGTTTATTTGGAAATCCTGACTCATGGTTTTTCAAATAAACTAGTTACCACATTTCTTAAAATTAACTCCATTCACACAGTAGAAAATAAATTTTTGCAGAGATAGGATATAGTATTCTGGCACTGCCTATGATAGCTGTTCCTTCCAGTTGCCTTATGAGCAGAAGTTACTCAGAAGAGAGGACATCAGCACTCAGCAAAATAGCATGGGTCACAACTAAATTAACATACCCATACCAGTGTTGCAGTCAGGGTTACCATTCTTCTTTGTGATTCTATTACCAGCCTTCAGACTGCTGGTGTTTTCCTCAGAAACCCAGTTCCTACAGCGATACACAGCTATGAGTGTACCCTTAGTAAGTTCGCAGATGACAATAAGCCAGGAGGAAGCGTTGTTCTCCTTGAGGGTTGGGAGGCTCTACAGAGGGATCTAGACAGGCTGGATCGATGGGCTGAGACCAAGGGGATGAGGTTCAACAAGAACAAATGCCAAGTCTGGCGTTCGGGATACAACAACCTCATGCAGCGTTACAGGTTTGGGGAAGAGTGGCTGGAGAGCTGCCTGGCAGAGAAGGACCTGGGAGTGTTGGTTGACAGCAGCTGAACCTGAGCCACCAGTGTGCCCAGGTGTCCAAGTAGGCCAATGGCATCTTGGCCTGTGTCAGAAACATTGTGGCCAGCAGGACCAGGGAGGTGATTGTGCCCTTGTACTCAACACTGGTGAGGCCACACTTCAAATACTATGTTCAGTTTTGGGTCCCTCAGTACAAGAAGGACATTGAGGTGCTGGAGCGTGTCCAGAGAAGGGCGACAGAGCTGGTGAGGGGGCTGGAGAACAAATATTATGAGGAATGGCTGTGGGAATTGGGGGTATTTAGCCTGGAGAAAAGGAGGCTGAGGGGGGGACCTCATTGCTGTCTACAACTGCCTGAAAGGAGGTTGTGGTGAGGTGGGTGCTGGTCTCTTCTTGCAAGTGACAGGTGATAGGACAAGAAGAAATGGCCTCAAGTTGCAACAGGGGAGGTTCAGATTAGACATAAGGGAAAATTTCTTTGCTGAAAGGACTGTCAGGCACTGGAACGGCTGCCCAGGTTAGTGGCTGAGTCACCATCCCTGGAGGTGTTTAAAAGGCAGGTAGATGAAGTACTTAAGGATCTCATTTAGTAGTGGACAGGTGCGGCTGGACCTGATGATCTCAAAGGTCTTTTCCAACCAAGCGATTCTATGATTCTGTGATAATTTTAGACCTCAGGAAAAAAAAAAGTTTCTGGCTTTTGCAGCTGTTGGAAAATGGACCAGAAAATAATCACCTCTGAAATTCTGTAATGAAAAAAAGATGAATCTAAAATACTTGGAACATTTCAATGCAAATCTCATAACTTGAGAGGCACCATGTTTCCTGAGTGATTGATCTTTTTCTCCCCCTTTCCCCCCTTCAACTATGTTTCTCTACAGAAAGAAGCAAGAGCTCAAAAATCTGTCAGAAAATGTAGGGAAAAAAAAAAAAGAAAAGGCAACTAATACACTCCATAAGTAACTATATGATATGTTCTGGTGAGTTAGGGTCCTGCCTAACCTCTAAATAAAGTTGGGAACAAATTGCTCTATTTGTGTTTTCTTCTGGATGGCTCTGAGCCATGAGCACAAGAACTTGGGGGAAAAATAAAAAAAAAAATCAACCCCAAGCCAGGTGTATCCATATTCTCTGACACATTTATCAAATGTGGGTTTGCCATCAAGGAAAGATTTGTACAGAGAAAAGGTTTGGAAAGCCTTGGTTTTGATTCCACAGCATTGGAAACTGCCACATTTGCAGCTCAGGAAAGAGGTATACCTTCAGTGTATCCCAAACAAAGCCCAGCAAAAGAGAGTGCTGCTGAGTACCTCTGCATACCTGGGTATGTGCAAGCTCCTCTGTCTCTTAACCCCATGTTTCATATCATCATAACTGTCAAAGCAGTTTCTGGTGCTGACTAAAACCAGTTAGGCTCTCAGAATTGAAGATTAGTTTCCAACATAGTAACACTAAATATACAAGAATATCAGGAAGCGAAAAATAAGATACATACAAGAACAGAGAGAAAGGGTGTAAGGACAAAGAAGCAACTGGGAACAGAGATAAAAAGACAATGACAAAAAATGCTCATACATTAATTACACTTACCTTCAGCAACATCATCGTCCACCATCAGCTTGAGGTTCTTTCCTCGCCGAATTACCCGGACAGTGTGCCACTCGTTGTCATTGAGTTTCTGCCCAGCATAGAGAGTTTCTGGTCCCTTGCCTGGGGATGGTGATAGGTAAGACAGTTAAAAGCAGACTCTCAATTATTTTAGTATTTGTTCATTGGGAAAAGTCACTGAAATCAACCTGGTGTGATACAAACTAGTAGGTCGTGTAGGTGTATTATGACCTGTAATCAATCCTCCCACCTACACCTTCACAGCTCAGAGGGAAGTGAGGGTCATAAATTCTTCTGCTCCATGAAGTGCCTTCCTCTACAGAGGCCCCAGGTCACAGGCATTTAAAACAGTGGTAGAAATCTCTCTTCTGCTATGATATTCATTTCCAAATGTCACATTGCACAGGGCACTACAGTATCAGAAAGACAAGCTGGTGACAGAAATGTCTCTAGAGTGGAGCCATTACAGCAGAATTTTGCTCTCCTAATAATCTGGATTGACAACAGCCATAAGGTGCTTGGGATTCTTTTCAAATTTAATCAACACTGGCCTCTCAAAACTTAGGTATCAAATACCAGGCTGGTTTCAGTTTTTCAGTCCAAAACAAAACAGACAAACCCCACAAATAATCAAAACAACCCACAAAAGAATCCCACAAACTCTACTCCCTCAAAAAATAATCATTTTTTTAAAAAATTAAACAACAGAAAGACAACCACTCACCAACGTGGCTGATTGCTCTAAGGATCTTTGGCAAAGCAGCCTGGCTATAAGGTGCTTACTTCATCCCCTGAATTACAGGTCAAAAGGAAAAGAGGAGCACTTTCGTCTCCAAAAAGTAAAACCACAGTTGTCCTTGCAAACAATGCTCCTGGAAAAACAGCATTAGTGCTACCCATATTTGTCCAGTTTTGCTGCTCATCCATTACAGTTGACAGGCAATTACCTAAAACATTAATTGTTCATATTACAGGACTAGAACACCTCACTTACCATTGTCAAATGGTAAATGAAATTGAGTAATAGTATGTGCTAAATTAAAAGCGTCTATGCTCATTTCAGTACAGTACTAGAATGCTTTTTGACTCAGGTATATCAGAGAAATGCAGAATGAGGGCAGCAGAACTTGTTGCACATCAGGTCTGGGTCCACCGCCCAAACTTGTAAGAGGGGAACCCAAGAAAGAAGAAATAAGACACATTGAACGAGACACGACAGGGCCAACAAGAGGCACTACTACAGATCAGCTTACTGCACTGGTAAAACTAATGTCAGATATACAGTTTATTTCTCTATGTCTATTCAACACAAAATATTCAGATACCCCTAGAACAGCATTTATTTTTACCAGTTTTCAATGGACTGGTTACATAACCTGGAATAAAATGTTGCACACATCTTTATGCAAAACTCTGTATGAGAGGATGCACCCACTCTGATCTGTGTTGTGATGTGGGTTAAAAAGTAAGAGTAGTGTATTACATAGTGAGATAGAATTGAAGGAAGGGGTAGCAAAACCAACCAGGGACTTTAAGTAGTCCACACCAGGCACACTGCCTAATTAGCAATATTACTGCAACCATTCCTCACTGAGCAGGAACATGGGCAAAGAAGGTGGTCTCTCATTCAAGTAGGATATATGTGTAGTAGGAGGAAGGAGACCAAATCAAAATGACTATTGTGTTATTCTCATTAAAGAATCGTGCAGTTCATGTTAATAAAAAAGGGGGTTAATACCCTTTCAAATCAAGCCCATCAGTAGACAATTTTACTATAGAACAAGAGGAAAAAAAAGTTTTTCTACAGTGAGCTGAAAAATAAAAGTGTCATTCTTGGATTAAAAGGACAGGGAGCCATATATTGCAGTTGCAGAGAATATCTCCTTAACAGGAGAAACCCCTAACCTCTACAGTTCCTCATCCATGTGCCAAAGTTACATTGTGGCACAAATGTAAATCCAGCTGTACAAGGCAGCTAGATCATGGCCAGAAAGTCTAAGTTCTTTGAAACAAGACAAGCAAAATTCTATTAAATAGAGTCCACAAAAAATATCCTAGATTTACAGTCTGTGAGTGAGTACATTTTATCCCAGAGCACATCTCACAAAATGATGTCTCTGGATGCCCAGCAAAATTATTGCCTACATCAAAATATACTGCATCAGTTACTACAGTTCCACACAGCCACCTGGCAGGTAGGAAGATAAAGGGGTTCATCTGGAGCTGTGTGAAAGCACAGCAGGGGGGATGGACATGGACACAGGACAGCAAATACTTTTTAAAAACCCTCAAAAAACCTAAGAACATAACTTTTGCGCAAGTCTAGAGCCCTGGAGGGCTCAGTCAAGAGAAACAGGTGCGCTGACTTTGCTCAGCTGACAATACAACGATTTCTATGCAGCAGATCTGTGTTCAACCTGGTTGAGTAACTCAAAGTTGCTGACATTCAAGTTTCCAAATCTAGTCTTATAAAAGAGGGATCAGTCAAAATGAGCTGGTTTGGATTGTCGTTGTTACCTTGATGCCACTGTAACACTTTCAAAACAAAACTCTGACACCAACAGAAGTTATCTGAAAGGGTTCTCAGATGTACCTTAACCAATTGACGAATAAATGAGTAGAAAGTTTCATCTTTCTAATTTCTTCTTCCAAATGAATAAAGTTGTCTACAAATGATATTACTATTTAGAAGCAATTGGTTAATAGTTTAGGCTAATAAATTTGAAAATTAAGTACTGTAGATGCAAATTACTCCAAGTGATTGAAGTCAATGTCTTGATCAGCCCATTTAATATTTTATCAGTAGAAAACAAAATCCAGGATTTTTAATACTTTTTTTTTCACTAACAAACCTCACTTTTGTATGCAACAATGGACATTGGCTTCTTTTGGCAGACTTACCCAAATAACACTCCCTAAAAAAATTCTTGAGCATGCTCAAGGGTATTCAGATAAGTTTTTCAAATCAGATATATTTGAGGGTCTTTTTTTTTAAAAAAAGTATTAAACAAACATTATTTTATTCTATTTAAACTGTCTTCTTTTCAAATGCTTTGAAGATGTTTATGGAGCAGGTGGGCAAAAAGTGGCAAAAAAAAGCCAAAAATACAAGACCTGAAAAGCAGGAAAACTGTGCCCCAATTTTTTGTCAGGTTTTTTTTGTCAGTAGAATTGCTGCTCTATGTGTAAGCTCTTATTGAATTCCAAGCAGTTCCAGGAAGTCCCATATCTAGGCATCAAACTTCATGTCATTTAGTATGACTACAACATATATTGTTACTATATAGACATTTACATGTGAAGATTCCTAATCCAACAGTTGCAGATGCTGGAGAAAACATAAAGGAATTAGACTACACGTAAGAGAAGGATAATGCCCTCTAAGTACCGTCTCCTAACCAGTAAGGTATATCTGTGGTCTTACAGCTAAACACACAGAACTAGGTTGGTGGGGTTTTTGTTGTCTTCTAGGAGGCTTTTTCCCTGCTTTCAAGCTATCTGCACCTACATTGCCCTTCAACAGGAGAATCCAGATGTAGGAAGAAGCAAAGCAGAAAGCTATCTGGACAGAGAAAAGAAAAATTAAAGATTTGTATTTTCCCTTTGTATGACAGTGTTTTATGACAGAAGACAAGGAATCCTGCAGCAATATTACAAGTTTGATGCCTGGATACAGCTTATTCATAATACTTTTGATGAGATGGCAGTTAGGTATTAGATAATTTTTGCAATTTAATTTTTATCAGTCAGAGGAATCAAGATAAGAGGAAACAGAATAAGAAAGTTTCTACTGTAGCAATAACTTAATAGTTAAGCTGCACAAGCATGACTCCTCTTGGTGTCTCTGGCCTTCTTTGTCATTTCATCCCTCTTCCTAATGTCCTCTAATGAAATCACATCATACAGAATTGATCACTAAGCTCTCATTTTCAAACTCAAATGAGGCAGACCAGCACTTATTCCTTTGGTGCTTTGCAGTGGCAAGCACTACTTAATCAGAAGAAAAAGCATTTCTCTTGGGCACCCCTATATTCTGGACACTAGTAGACCTACAGTTCAGGTTCCTTGAGCAAATATTACTTGATTCAGCTGCAGCAACTCCTCTTCGTGCTCTCATCAGTCCTTTGACACCTACTTAAAAAACCTGTGTGAATATTGTTCATAAAAAACAACTACTATAGGAGGTATGACACACACAAAAAAAAGAAAACAGACTACCCCTATAGCTCCAGAACCAAAACTGGGAGGCAAAACAGAGACACGGTTACAGAACATGTTCTAACCTGTCACAGTGAGGCAAGACTCAGCTCTATCACTTCACTCAGTACAATTCAAATACAGACATTTTTCTTACCACCAGTTGGAAAATGTCAGTGTGTAAGAGTGAACAGCAAGGTAACATCAAGACAATGTGCCAGCCCCACTTTTTCTGTGAAGCAGTTTTTAGCTAATTACAACATCACTGTCCTTGAGCACCCAGCCTGTTCACTAGACCTGGCTCCCTGTGATTTCAACCTCTTCCCAAAGATGAAGTCGGTGCCCAGCGGAACCCATTCCTTGTCAGAAGAAGATGTGAAAGCAAAAATGACGGAGATCCTCAACAGCTTTTCAGAAAATGGTCTGTGGAATTGCTTTGAACATTGGCAGCACCACACGCAGCTGTGAGTCAACCCAGAAGGGAACTCTTTTGAAGGTGGTCATAGTTGATTTTCTTAAATTGTTAAATAAAAAGAGTTACAGGCACAGTCTCAGTTTTGTGTGCCAGACCTCAAATGCTTTCAAACACAGAAGAACCCTATCCAATCTGCTCAGGATGTTCCAGTCAATATCTCCATATCAAAGGTGCATTGCTGCTAATTAACAGCTTGGGTCAAATAGACCGTATAAAAGTGCCAAGAATAGACATGCCAAAGTATAAAGAATCAAAACATAGTTCATTCCTGCTGAAAATACCAAATTGTTTTCCATTTGGCCCCCAAGAAGTCCCTCACTTAGAACAAACAACTGGTCAGAGGGATGCAGTTAAAACAATAGCTCTGAAAACAACAGGCCTTATCTACCTTCAATGGTTAATAGCACACAGAATTTCCACCCTATGAAAAGCAAAGGAGAAAGGGAGTTAATTACTCACAGGTGGATCAAAACCTGTGCTTTTGCCCTTGGTGTAGGCTGTCATTATCTGATCCATTTAAATGATTAAAATGACCTTCACAAAACCAGGCTATCTTCATTCCTGCATATCTTACCCAACTTTACAGAAGAGTTCAAACATTCAAGTATACATAATGGCAGAATGGACAACCAGAAAGGACATTGCCAGATTTATGAGAATGAAAAAGGCTCTTCCTCATTACAATTACAACAATAAATAATTCTACAGTGATACACTGATGCTTTTTATTCAAGACTCTCAGTAACAATAAAAAGACTTTATCCGCTTTTTTCTAATCAAAATGCCCAGCTACCATCTCAGCTTCATTCAGTGGCAAGATGTATTTTTTTGTTGGTTTTACACAGAGCAAAATCCCTCAGGAATGCCAACAGCATCCCAAGACAGAGGCTGAGAAGGGGAAGTTTCTTCGCTTTTTTTGTGTGCGCGTGTGTGGAGCCAGGGGGTCATTGGTTGGTTGTTTTTATTTACACTTTTACAAAACAGCCAGGGAAGTACTGATTCACTGTGAAAAATGTGTGCACAAAGATTCATGAAACATGAGAACAAATCACAAGACAAGCTGAACAGATTCTCTTAAATCTTACAACAAACTGATTAGATACCCTATTTAGACAATACTCAGCAGTTCCCTGAAGAATATTCAGATGCAACCACTGAGACTCGGAATCACACAGAGTGGGATTCTTCCTTGTAGCCCCAACAGTGTGGTAGTGTGTGTGGGGAGGGACTGTGGGGGTTTAAGGACAAAGACACTGCCAATTATCCACACACCTTTATAGCTTCCCGATATGTGGTGAGTTCCCACAAAGGATAGAGTGAATATCAAAATATAGCTTAAAAACAGACCTGGTAACTGCTCTGAAAACCTTCAGCATCTTTTGGTCTTGGTTGACTGTCAGTCAGTAATGTAAATTTTGTTGGGTGTTTCCAGGCAGCACTACTATGGACAAAGTATTAGAAAGGTCTTTTTCTTGACCAGGATCCGCTGTCCAACTCCAGGAGCATTGTTAATTGCTATGAGACAACTGGTAACCCCAGACTCTTAGTACATTGGAGACGTTTATGTAGATATCTCAGTCAAATCAACACATGTCCACATACATACACATTTGTTTTGCTCATATACAGGTTTTAGAATCACCTTTTTCAAGAAAAGGTTAGCTGGCAACTAGGAATAAGCAGTTGTACTTCCTTACCTTCATTAGGGACCTTACCTGCATCAACCTGTCCGCTTCCACAAGGAGCAGGATCACCTCCACGTAAACGTACTATCCCACATTAAACAAAACATAGCACAGGCTTACAAAACACATGCTTTTAGCAAGACTTACAGAAAAGTTATGTTTACAGCTTTACAGAGTGGCTTCATTGGGAAATCAATAAGGTTAAGCATGAATTATACCAGCATATCCAGAAGCAAAGTTTAATTATTTACATTCATACAGCAATAAGAAGTACATACACAAAATCCTTTAAATACCCATAGAATCAATTAGCCTCACAAGTGCAAATAAGAATCCTACCCAGCAGCCAAACTAATCAAGTGTATGGAATTAACTCAGCAAATAAACGAAAAGAAGCAAGACCACCTTATTGATCCTTTCAGATACCCCAATCTCCCTATAAACTTGCTAAAAACTAAGTTAAGCTGTTTTTAACTATTTGGCTACAATCTATTTCAAATTTATAACAAAAAAAATGCCCTTATTTTAAAAAAAAATTCCTTGCTTTTGCTACAAATACATTTAGCACCATATCGAATGACTCTTACAAAGACACCCTAGCCAATGGCTCTAATAAGGCTCAACATGTATTTGGGCAACATTTACCATGTTTTAATTCATTCATAAGGCTCTTTGACAAGACAGTGCAGAAATTACCTTGTGTGCCTTTTACTTTATGTGAATATAATTTGTGAATAAGAACAAAAAAGGAGATGATTTGATTGCATATATGGTACAGGTCACAACTGCCACAAGTTGTGCTTGTGTCCAGGTTTTCCATCAAGGGCAGTGGGTTACTCTCCTTGTTTGCCTTAATTTAACTGCTGCTGAATTTTAACACTTTTAGAGACTACATAACTACTGTGCATCTCTACAGCAGAAACATTTTTAACAGACATCAAAAACACACTTGAGATAACACAAATTTGATTCCCTCTAAAAATTGTTTAGAAAGGAGATTACAATTCCAGTGAAATGATGCTTCAGTACTTCCAAAGAAAATTTTATTCTGACTTAGAAAATGTTTGAAGCATTTCAAATTCAAGCGAAAAAGTCCTCAGCATTTAAAAATAAAATGAAGAGGTTTTATTATCTATTCAAGATATTATTAATTTTTAATGGTAAGAGAGGATTTTCCATTTTTATTGAGGTAGCTATTTGCACTTTCAAGGAAAAGGATTTTATTCTACATTCACAACCAGGAGGGAGGTCAAAAAAGGACACGGAAGTATGAAAAAAAATCAAGTATTCATGCTTTTAAAATTAAGATTTATAACAGTTAATTTAATTAAACTTCAAAGTCATTCTAGTCAGACTGGCTCTACCTTTGTTTTTAGATAGGTCTGTCATATGAAGCACTTCATATTGGCCAGAACACCATATACTTCCGTTCCCAACAGATCAGGGCAACAAAATCTTCAGTGTAGGTATAAAAAGCATAGAAGCCACTATACTGTGGCTCATCTACAATTTGCCTAAGGAAATATTTGTGCACACTAAATTTTCAGAGAGGGAAAAGAGAGTGTTCAAGAGAGCGATGAGTGCAAGTTAAGCAGCAAGACAATCCCAGGAGCAGCTTCTACTGCAGGGACTACAGAGAGCAGCCACTAGAGGGAAACAACAACGTTTACTACAGCTGCTGCTTGGACAGTTTTATGTTAAGTACAAAGCATTTGTTACAGTACTTGGTAATTTTCTTCCAGAGTTTCACTTGTTGATATACTTTGCTTTGTACACCTCAGTGATGAATAAAATAACTCTAGAACTTCAAACCAGATTTGCCTCTTTAACAGCAAATATCTGTTCCCTTCAGGTGAACATATGTAGTTTATTAGATGTAGTTTGCCACCCAAGAAATTAGTCTATGGCTCAAGAAATATGCAAAGCCTCACAATATTTTTACAATCGGACAGAATTTTAAACGAACTATTACAGCAACAATTATGCATAGACTTTTGCAGACCACAACAGTAATAAAGAGGTAAAGAGATCATATTTTAAGATAGCTTTACATTTTCCTGGCTTTCCATTGATCCAGTGCTAATAAAAGCAAGATGCAGGCATGACAAACTAGACAGTTATTTCTCCTGTGTCTTCAGATTCTCACTAATCCCATTAATGTATCTTTCTTGAAACACAGATGGACTGTGCTACCAACAGTAAGACAACTGGAGTGTCTCTTCCTGCTTAGTTTGAACTCTCACCATAAATAATATAAAACAAGTGGATTATTCACAATAATAGAAAAAAAAAGATGCTGGAGATGAGGCTGAGACAACTGGAGTGAGCCGTATCACGTATCAGGCATGCATGAGATAATTTGACTGCTTACTGCCAGGACAAGATACAAATGGCTTAACTCAAAGGGGAAAATGTACAAGCAATCAAATGTACGAGTCTAAACCAAGTACCCCCAGCGCTCTTTATTTCTGCTCTGTTCATAAGGAACTACATTAGGGCACACCGGTGAGCTTTCACATGCTCCAGTTGCCTCTTTTACTTCATTGGAAGGAATTATTTGTTATTGGGAATTATCTGATTATTGTTGTAGAGTTTTTTGTGCTTTTTTGTTTTTAAGTATTATAGAAGCTCCTTCTCATCTAATTATGGAAAACAAGAAGATCAGAAAGTAAGACAAATCAGCTGAAATGTAGCACTACAGCATCTTACAGTAATTGCAGATACATGTCTTTCAGGAAAGGATCAGTGACCACTTTCTCCAAACAGGGTAACATCTTTGTCCCTCTCAATCAGAACACAGTAAACAATAGCAAAGAAAGGGATGCTTCCCAAAGATACATTTGATAGTTGAACAGACAGTTGAGTCATAGGAAAAATCTTTGAAACTCAAGTCCCAAATACTGATATAAAATAAAAGGTTGTTAAGGACACACTGCACAGTCCTCACAAACAGCACAGGATAAGAACAGAAGACAGCCCTGCTACCAGCACTTCTTTATTCAGATACCAAGGGTAAAGACTAGTGGCATCACACATTCAGAGGACCTAAATTTCTGTCTCACGTAAGGTAACTTCCCTTACGGCATCTGAGTGTCTGAGGTGTTACAAACACATACAGTTATCTCCACGGTTGCTAGGACTATTACATGAATTAGCTTCAGCCTCCCTCTAGGAGCATAACAGTCAGCATCACAGAAATTATGTACAACTGTGGTTACAAAACCAGCAGAATTCCAGTCTTCTGCAGGAGTAAAATACACTGCATACACTCTTGAGGTTTAGTTTTCTTTTCGCAATGCTACCTCCATTCAAGTTTGCCACAGCAATCAAAAGTTGCAAACACAGACTTGTGGTTTCAAATCTTACTGGTAAACTGTGTGCACATAACTGGAAATGCATGTTGGTGCCCTTTTGCCTGAACTGGTAAACTCTAATGAGAAGGATGGTAAGTGGTACTTGGATTACACACAAGAGTCTTTACTTTGCTGAAGGAGCTATTGAGGAAGGATCAAATGCTTATGGAAAGCTGAGGGATCAGTACTGCAGACTGGAGTGTTTAAAGTTAAAGGCACTTAAAAGCTTGAACATCTCCAAGAGGCGTCTTTCACACAAAAGAGAATAAACCTTAGCTGCTGTTACCTTTTGAACTGACTATTGTCATGTTCCTTAAACAGGAAGAGCAAGCACAAGATAGTGACCATGTGGCAACACAGATGATACTAACCTGACTGAATTTCTTCCTGATATCTCATAGACAGAGAATTGGTATGTATTCTGCCTATTGTAAGTAATGTAATGTAAGTAATGTAAGTCAGTAATGACTATACATTTCCAGGTTACCTACCAGACAGCAAGTACAACCCAGTAAAAACGTTTTATGATAAAGTTTTACTGAACTGACCTGTACAAAGACTATAGACACAGAACAGTCTCTCCAAATGCCCTCTTGTCCTTTCTCTCTCAAGCTAACCCTCTAAACCCTCTTTTTGGTTGCCATCCTCTAAGCTTTACATTTTTATCTGAGCATTTACAGAATTCCTCATTTATCCAGGACACTACAATGCTAAACGCATCATCCAAATAAGGTTAGGGAATACTGCTGACCATATTTTATGAGGCAGAAACTCGAAGTTGTGTTGCCTAAAGCATGACAGCAAAAGCTTGGTCTCTCTTGAGTTAAGTTAATTAACCTTTTCCTTCAGCAAACTTTGCAACACTGGATAAAACCTGACTGGAATTTGGAAGCCAGGTCTGCACTGACTACTGACTTTAAAGGTTAAAACATATTCATCAGTCAAGAAGTTAGTTAGAAGTCTAGCTATAAATAATTTGTTTAATGCCACTTAACTCTTGTATTTCCAAAAACCTCTCAGCAGTCCTTTTGCATACTCACAAAACAACTGGGACCTCCACTGATGTAAATCCTCTTCACATGCTTTACAGACACCACCAATCTCCAGCCGACTGGTAGCGCACACTGGTTTCTTTTATCCCAAATGAGAAACTCAGATGAGAAAGATGACAAGTGGTATGTAGACCAATGCTCAAGAGGATCCCTATTTAGCTCATGAAGCTATCAAGGAAGGATCACCTGCTTCTGGAAAGCCAAGGGATCAACAGTGCAGACTGAAGGATAGTTGAGGATTTACAGATAAAGATGACATCTGAGACAAATATTGAGAACTCCTTTGAAATTCAGATTTTAAAGTCACAACTTTCATGCCAGCTAAGTAGGCTCTAGGAGAAGGGAAGAGAATGATAAAGCTAAGCACATGTGGCTTTAAACATATCCACACCTCTCTGCCCCCAGAGCTCCCAATGACCAACAGCATCTATTATCCAAGCTGATTCTATCCTTATTTCTTCTCCAGCATACCTCCTGACTCACTCAATTTTGCATGTATACCTTCATGCCAGCCCCATATATTTCATACAACATCCACATGTAATTTTAATATCACTAAATTGGATAGGATTACATCAGGGAATTAATTTGAAGGAATCATTCTGAGACAGTCACACACCAGGAAAAAAAGAAAACAGAAAGCCAGCAGACCTCTTTGTACCACAAAGTAGACATTCCAGGAAAGGTACCACCAGTGTTTGGGGATCTCCTTTTCTCGCCCAACACAGAGAAATCAATGTTTACTTTCAAAAGGCCAGAGCTTTGACAGTAATGTTAGAGTACAAAAAATGAACTAAGCATAAGGAAGGGAAGTGATGATTTTATAACTCCTGCAATCAGTTGATGCCTGTGCATGTTCATCAGCCATCTTGGTTACAAGGGTTCTCAATTCTTATGCACCACACTTAAAATAGTAGCCAGAATTGGAAAGTTTCTAAACAACAAAAACTATTCAGTTGTATTGGGATCACATATCAGTTCAAGCTGTTCCAGAGACATTTAAGCAATAAGGTTGTTTGACTACCAAGCAATAGTATATGTTGGCTTCTGGCCAAGTTGTAAAAATAGGAGAATTTGATTAATGGTATAAGCTAGTCACAAACATCTCTCTAGCAGTTTCATTTCCAGTTGAAAGCTTAGTGGCAAGCATACTTTGTTTTTTTCAAGGTAAGTTTGGAAAGACATCTTTTTGCTCTGAGAAAATGTTACTTCTGTGTTG
The DNA here is from genome assembly GCA_033558185.1 of Dromococcyx pavoninus. Lineage (NCBI taxonomy): Eukaryota > Metazoa > Chordata > Aves > Cuculiformes > Neomorphidae > Dromococcyx > Dromococcyx pavoninus. Next base: position 653,017 of record JAUMJL010000091.1, on the reverse strand, counting down.
TCTTTTACAAGGCACACACAGAAAAACAACACAAAGTCCCACAGTTTCTTTATTTGTTTCTCCAGCTGTCTGTTAGCGGAAGTAGTGGTTGTTACAGGGATGGGTAGCTTATACACACCTCTCTCCTTATGTATTTTTCCCCACAATGTCTTTATTTCTGGCTGGTGAACAGCTGGTGTGCTGCAATGTTGAGTAAACTGATAATTCTCTCTCATTTCTATCATTCACAAGAGCACTGTGAGAATTAATCCATGCATGTTTAGAAAGCATTCAGATCCTACGCTGAACAAATGCTGAAACACCACTAACATTTATACCGTCCATTCCATCAGCAAATACACTATTAAAAATTATCATAGCAGCAGAATATTTACAGATTCTCTTTAAAATGCGGATCTGAAATCAGGGGATCAAATGTGAATTATAGAATCAGTGCAAGATAAACACTACAGTAACTAGAAGAGATTATCAAGTCTTAAGTGTCAATCAGTTAAGGAAAATGTACATAGCATCAGAGAACTAACACAGGCAGTGATAATGAGCAGGATTACTACACAGGACAAGAGTGTTTTCAAGGGCAACAAGCACTCCTCTTAAGAAGGATTTTTTTTTTGGAGGGGGGTGGGTATTGCATTTTTTATTTTGTTTTTGAATGAAAAAGGATAAGGCACTTTAGGATGATTCATTATGGTTTGCAGCTCCCTTGCAGAATCAGTCAGGAAAAACAAATGTCATCTCTTAGCTCATCACATCCCAAAGAACATTAATTATGTGGGGAAGTAAGAGTTTTACTGATTATTCAAGGCAACAGCTAAGCCTCGAGAACAAGGATTAGACTTCAGAAGGCTCCTGGTCTCAAATCTTGAAAGTGCTGGTTCTTCAAGAGTTAGGTTTTTGTACTTTCAACTACAAGTGTCATTATTAGTCTGATCTCCCAAGGGTCTTCTAAAATACTGTGTAATACTCTGCAGGACCACGGGCCAATTTCAGGGGTTTTGTTTTGTTGTTTATTTTTTTAAATCTGTATTTGTAATGAATGCTTCAGGTTCTGGTTCCTAAACTACTCCCTCTCACTGCTTTGTGCGCTTACACCAAGTAACACATTTCCAACCAGCAGTACGACACTGAGGGCCAAGGAATTTTCCCCACTCAACAGCCTGGTGTTTATCACTGAATGGTTAAAGGAATTTTTTAACATGGAAAAACTCTTAAAAAATACTAATCTTTCTGCTTCAGATCTGTGTGCTCTACTCACAGCTTAAGTCTTCACCTTTAATTCTCTCCGATTTCCTTACTGGTGACACAGACTTCCAAAGCACTTCAGTGTTTAGGGGCCTGTAATGACTTTGACATCTTCCCTCCCACCTATCCAGCCCATACCAAACCGTGACAGAGAAAGAAGAGAAAAAAACAAGCTTGAAACCAAGCCTACCTACAAACATTATTAATGAACATTATTTCAAATTGATCACAGCTCAGTTTTAATAAATGCAGTTCGCATGAAGTCAATGGTAGCATCATCTTCAGAGGTGCCGGATGGGAATTATAAGACATATTCGGGAAAATCAAGGAGAAAAGTACATAAACTCATAGTCTCAATAAAAGACAGAGCTCTGCTATATTTCATCAACAATTTTATAGGAAGCCAAGTGTCTGCCTGACATTCATTTCAAATTCCAGTTTTCAAAGTAGCTAAACATTTGCATAATGCAAAGCATTCTTAATATCAAATAGGTAACTGAAGTTTTACCCATAAACCAAGCCATTTGTACAAGCCTGCAGGCAACTGGGTCACTTTTAATATAGCTTAACATCACTGTATTAATTTCAAGCAAGTAGAGAGTATAAAAATTGCCAAGTACTAATGGGATGAGTTGGAATTAAAAGATTTTAATTTCTCATTCAACATCACTAGCATTACAAAGCTAAACAGCTTCTAGTTTTATATCAATGCTGACTTTTAATGATGTGTCAAACGCAGGCACACGGTTTCATGCAAAGAACAATAAAAAGACTATTTGTATCAGAACACCAATCTAGGACAACCATCTGGATCAGCAAATTTAGTCTTTTATATTTATAGCCAACTAAGCAATAGCCACATAGTCAAAAATGATGCAGAAAACATCTGTTTCTCACCAACACATGAAGAAATATCCCTTCAGCATACAAAAAAATGGAATATGAAAAAGCACTTTTTCTGTGAATTTGCTCTTCTGTGAGCCACATCTGATTATCTACTGAAAAACATCATCTATATCAGATTATGCCATTAAGGTATACGCAAACACATGGGGCAGAACAAGAATTGGACCACAGAGGTGCTGCCACAGCACAGATAATATTTAGCATGTGAGGAATGCAAAGAATTTAAGGTTTTATGGTTCAGTAAACAAGTTTGAAAGAAAAGAAGGGAAACAAAATCACTTCAGGCCAATGTCAAAATGTCTTTGGTTTTTGGAACAAAAATTGTCCCCCTAAAACCAACCCAGAAATAATTCTGCATGAAGTTTTTGAACTTCAAAGCTGAAAAGGGCTATGGCATTCAATAGCAAGGTTTGCCCTCAGGCCTCCAAAGTTTCTGACACATAAATTCATGGGATCAGAAAGGCTGTATCTAAATGTATTGAGGAAGCCAGCCAGTGTCGATGCAAGAATATCCTCAATCACATTGGAAAGGCTGCAGTCATAGAAGGGAGTCCAAAATGACCAAAAAAAATGAAAGGAAGAAAAACTGTAAATAGTTGACCCTTTTTTCAACAGCGAGTTGGACCGCAGACCTCCAGAGACCCCTTTCCAACCTAAATTGTTCTATGAAAACCTTTTGTTTCACTGGTAACCAAGAGTTTTTGTTTTCACTGACTGGGAAAGGAGATAATTTTAAAATAAATTAAACATTGAGGCATTGTTTAAAATGAAAAGTCAAAACAATTTGATATTAAATGTCACAACATTTTTATGTTTGCCATTTCCTTTTTCATAAACACTCGCCAGGCTTAAACTAAATTCGAAAATATATCGTGTCTACATAAATCTGCACTTTTCAGCTATTAAACTGTTCAAATGAAAACACTTAATCTAGTTCTACCTGGCAGCTGCTTTCAGCAATACTACTGCTGAAAAAAAATACAAAGTATTTGTGGAAAAAACCTCTCTTCAGAGTAATTGCACAAAAAATTAACTACTTCAAGTAAAGCCTATGGACTAATGTCCCTATTTACAAACAATGGTCAGCAGCTTAGCTGAATACACATACATAAAAATATTCTTAGCATCAGACATCAAAACCACATACTACAAAACTGTGTCATAACCTAGGAAGACAGGTTCTAATTAACTTAGGTCCACGAGCTATACCTGACCAGCAGTTCTGCTGCACAATGAGCAGCAATGCTCTGCAACACACTAAAGACAGCCACCTTCTCCACCTAAGTTATTCTTTTGGAATGTATTCTTAAAGTAGTATGGATGTTTACATTATAATCTTTTTCAGAATGATTCCTAATGGAACAGGCAGATTTTACATATAGATATTACCAAGCTGACTTTGATTCTTTTTGGTCTTCATACTGAGAGATTTGTCAAAAATGCTTCCTATGCTCCTCATCTATGTTTGTTGCAGAGATGGATGCTACAGCCCAATCACTGGCACCATGCCATGGAGTAACATGGAGGACATATAGCCTCCCCAAAACAGGTAACCACACTAAGTCGCCTACATTCTCTCCAAGAGCCTTTCATTGCAGCAATGACTCTGCTCAAGCCCTCCTCAGTTACAGTTATTAAACATGAATAGTGCAGTCCCCAGGGCCTCTCAGCAGGAGGAAGCCTGGGCACTTCTGTTTCTCCATAAACCCTCATACAGAGAGTAACAGACTCTCTTTCCAATGCACCAGACCTGACATTTCCTTTGAAAAAGCAGGCATGAAGACATGTTTCTCCTGTAGTCCTCTCAGTCCGAGTAACTACTGTGAACTACTTACAAAGTCAAATTGCAAGAATGTGCAGGGAAATGCCTGGACCTCCCCACCAAAGTCTTGTTTACACCCATTTTCATTTTCTTTCCTGACAGTGTCAACACCCTAATTAACATGACATGGTTCGTGCATATGACCACAGCCTGTATAGGAGGCATTTACACACACTCAAGGAAAGATGATTTTTTTTTTTCTCCTGACTGCAAGGTTGACAGTAACACCACACAATCACTTCTCCTGCTTTAGGCCAGACCCCTTGCTATGCCTGTACCTTATATATTCAGTTAACATCCATTTTCACGAGAACAAGAACTACAGTTAAAACTAGCTCTCTGAACAGGTCTGGCACCTTTTGTCATTGGTGACATTTTAGCATAGGTTTTGGTTCATTCTGGCTTTCATTAATAATAAGACGGTTTCTGCCAGCCACCACTCTGAAGAAAATTAAAATACGTGCATGTGCATGGGAAAGGCATGGTAGAGAGATGCAAAACAAAAAGAAAGTTAACTTTCCTAATGTGCTTACCCTGGAGTTTCTCTGCCACCTCCTTCTTCTCTATTTGCAGTATATCTTATGTTCATATGGGCAACACACTGATACGCAACAGAACCACAATTAGTCAGAATATACTGAACAGTCCCACCATGCAGTGACCCTCATGCCTAAATGACAGAGACTCAAATGGTAAAGTACCTCCACAAATGAATACAGATTGTCAGTGCTCAGAGAGGGTTTAATTCTGTTACAAACCTTAAAAAAATGGAAATATTTGGGAGAAATATATGTATTTGTAGCAATTACATATCTGTGAAGCTTAATCATGGGGAGTTCTAAACCACAAAAACAGTTATTGGAAAGAAAAGCAGGCAATATCTAGGACAAAGGAATACACTGGAAATACAGGGATAAGAATCTTCCCTTTCACTGATACTTTCATTCACGTTCAATGACACTGAGCCAATCCTACACAGAATATAAATCAGCTGTACATTAGCCACTTAAACACTTTAAGTGGCATCCTAACTATTGTCTAGGTATACCATTGGAAGGATGTTAATCACGATCAATTATATTTCAATTTAACAGTTACCAGAAACTGTAAATAATCTTGTAATTTCAAATTCTTTCAGATTCTTTTTTGACTTTCTTTGCTTCTCAGACTTCTCATCGAATTCTTTCTCAAAAGAATTCAATGCATGAAATAACAAAAGGGGAGAAAAGATATTTCTAAAGGCTCAGAAGGAAAAAACTCACATTGCAGATAGACTGCATGAGCCCTTGGGAACGTTCAAAATGTATTCAAACTTGAAATTCAACAAAAACATAGAGTTAGTTCCAGCTGATGCGTTACACTAACCTGTCACTACAGATATATAACAGATAAAAGGAGAAATGACCTCAAAGAACTTCATACTTAAATAGCCGTAGACTAAATTGGAAGCATTTCTCTTCTTCTTCCAGAGGCACTATAGTTCAGAGAGGCAGAAAAATCTGGAGTCCTCACATTTATATTTCTCTGGATATAACAGATTAATCATTTTTTCCTCATTACAGCAATAGTTAGAGACTTCTTTCAAAACATTGTACCTCTCTGTCATGGATGGTTAGCACAAGTAAATGGCTGTTTATCACTCTGAGCACAAGTGGTTTATTTCTCTATTACCATCAATGTTACTCTTCTCCACAGATGATGGCTGGTAATGTCAAGGTATGGTTAGGAGTCATTAAAACTACCATGGCAAAGAAGTAACTTACAAATATGTTGGGAGGTTCCAGTTCTTCAGAGTTGACTGACCTGAATTAGTTCTTTCTGTTTCTCCTCTAATCCCCAACAGTCACTGGGTAAAACAGGGAGCAATTTGTAATTTCAAAATGCTTTCTCCCATTGTCTCTGTGTCACTATTATTTTTATGAGTTATGCCTCTGACTCTTTCCCTGCAAGATTCTGGAAGAATCATGAGTTTTACCATGCTAAGAAAGAATGATCAGGAAAGCAACTACCTGCAGTGCTGTTAACCTAAGCGCAGTACATACATGCAACTCTGGGGAGGCCTTGTAGATTTGGAAGAGCCAGTTTGTTCCTCCATATTGCTGGAACTAAATTAATCCCAGCTATAGTATCTTTGTTATCCATGAGTGTCAATCTAGTCAGGGAGGAGTAAATTAGCTAGGAACCCTAGCAATACACAGGAAAGAGTTTATATGAACATAATCACAAGAACAGCCTACTCTAAAAGCCACACAAGTGAGCTGGTGGCAGCTATGACTCAACTTGATGCTCTCAAGTTTCCATTTTTTTCTCATTGAGCCTTCTTCACACACTGACTTAGAGCTATACTGAGAAAGCCAAACTTGCATCAGCCTTTATAGACAAGAGAAACTCTTTCTGACTAAAATTCCAAGTAGTGGCTCAGCAGCGAACACAGGCCCAACATCTTGTATACATGAACAATTTAAAAATTCACGAGGGAAAAAAAATGTACATTATAAACTTTTATTTGAACTTCCAATCAGCTAGAAAAGTAAAAGCCTTCTGCTGTCCTACCCAATGCCTTTCATCTCCACCAGGAGAAAGTTTCACCTCCACCATGCAGAATAAGTTATGCAAGACAGTCAAAGAGCTCAGAAACTGTTGATATAACAAAGAGAAAGAACACAAAATGAAATCCCAGTTGCTGAGAATATCCTCTGCCCCCAGAGTCCTTGCATTCAAGCCCACAAGTACAAAACCAGGCATCTCCACTGTGATCTGCTGCCACAATGTCCTAAAGGACATCTTAAAGAGCCAGGATCTAACACTTGCAGACTTTTTAGGATAACACACTCAAACACATTTTGAAAGTAAATGGGAGATAGGTATCGCTATCAAGTCCACGCTGTAGTTCTGCAACCTGCAGGTGCCACAACAACCCAGAGCAAATAGAAAGTCTTCAACCTTCTGACCAAACTCTGATGGTATATTTTTGTCAGTTCATGGATAAGCAAGAGGAAATGATAAGCTGCAAGGTGAAGAAACAGTTTGTAACAGTCAACTATATCCATTAACAAAGGGGCTTTTCTTCAGCCAGCCTGCCCAACTTGCCAAGACTCAAGCAAATTACTCTTGCTCAGCACCTAATTTGGTCAGAACACAGGAATGAGAACCGTTTCTGCCCACTACACCAACACAAAGTCAACCTTTAGGTACCTTTAGGAGTACAGTCAAGACTCATATAGTAAACTGACATAATTTGATGCTTTGCAAATTCATTCAAGTATAGCAAGCCTAGTAAAACTGAGGGATATAGTCAGGCATTATTGTCCATAGTTCACGTTAACTGAATATACTTATCAATGTATTATTTAGGTTTTTAACAAAATTACTGATATAGAAAACCACTGATTTCTAACACTGTAGTATCCAAAGCTAAGATTGTCAAGACAGAGAACTTTTGTGTATATCTTTCATGCATGAAATAGGTTTTTGATGACATAAGGGTGGAAGTCTCAAGTCAGTGGGATTTTTAGTAATATTCAAAACTTTACCAGGCAAGACTCTGCAAACTGACCTAGTCAAACCTCCTTTGCCTAACATCCCAAATTGAACAGCTCAGGATATTCCTCCAAAGATAAATTATTCACACAAAAGTTCCCTTATCTTGTCTCTTGAAAGAACTAGCACTAACAGTTCTGCCTTTACTGCATGGCCTGGTAGCTCACCTCCCAGTACCAAAGACTCATAGACTGAAATTAAAAAAAAAAAAAGTTAAGCTAGTCTGGAAGACAGATGAGAAGCTGGAAACCAAGACAAGCACAAGTAGTTAGCAGACGGGCAGGTAAAATACAAGAAGATACACTGAAAGAAGAAGTGTAGAATATTAAAGCAGAATGGAGGAGAGCATGCCCACAGCAAGAACAATCACTATAAGAAACAATAAGGATAGGCTTTGAGGTAGAAAGACAGAGACACAAAATAGGTGACAGGAAAGAAAGACTACATCATTTGAAAAGACCCTTGGAAATAAAGAAGCTGAAGTAATAACTAAATACAAATACTTTGCTAGATACATAGTCCAAACACGATATTTGAAGAGGAAAACACAGAGGTAGGAAATTGCTTTTTTTCAAAGCACAAAGCCGAGTAAGAACAACAAACTGCAGGCCTTCATGCTGAAAATAGCATCTGCAAGCAACCTCCTGCTCTTCTTCAGAAGAAAATGGAAATACTGTTTCAGAGTGTAACAAGGAACAACAAAGGAAAGGATGGCAAGCATAACTTGGGCATTTCTAGGCAGCTCCACAAAGCACAGAAAACATTCAATCAGCTCTCAGATTCAAACACTAGCCTGCCCATGCCCATAACATGTACAAGCACAGCCAGGTCTCTATAACCTTTTCACGGGTACAAGAGCAGCCAAAGAAAAACCAAACGATCAGAATTGTGCACTACTGTGAACATGTGTATATTTTTATAGGAAAAAGGAACGAAAGAGAGGGAAGTACTTAGGAGACTAACTTGCCATTATAATCCTATATTAACTGCTGAATTTAACATCTCACGCAGGGATTTAAATACTTGGATATTTAAGTGCAAATCGTCTCTGGGCTTAATTGTATTCATAGGCACACACTTAAAAATCAACAAAAGTAAAGCAACTCCAGCTTTTTCTGGGAAGACAATTTCTTTTTACCCCTCTCTTTCATTCACAAATGTGCCAGCTTAAAGACCCTTCAATTACCAAGAACCGCTTGTTGCACTGCAGAGCCATGCTACTAGAAATAGAACCTACTAAAATTCTGAAGTAATTCCTAAAAATATAGAAACTGCTAGGGCGTCATGGTTTTCTAAAGCAAATAAGCATAAACAACTTTTTCCGCAAACGAGCCAGTCATGAATCCATCTTCTGCTCTTCACATGTGGAACAGAAGTCATTTAACTGAGCCCTCCTGAAATGCAGGATGTGCCTTTTTCACAGAAGGCCAAGTGGAAATACCACATCGGAGCTGGAATCAAGCTTCAAGGCATTTCAGTGGAGTTGCATCCAGGATAAATTTGGCTCATTAACTGTTTCGTAAAGATGATGAACTGACACAGCAACTCATGTTACATCTTGCCCAGAAACCCTCATCCATCCTGTTACTGATGACCATGGCAGATCCTACTGGTTAGAGAAACCTTGGGTCACAAAGATCTATGCAATAAAAAGATCATGGCAAAATAGCAAGGAATTTGTCATAACCTACTAATGTTTTTATATACATATTTATGTATATATATTTGGCATGTGGAAATCGTATTGAATGAAACTTCAGAATAAGTGGATCCACCACAGTGCTAACCAAATAAATTACAAAGAACAGACAGCATGCTTGCTTGCTTAATTTACTTCACTAGTAAATATTGCATTAAGACAAAGCACTCTGAGGTTTACTTTAGGGTATTGAGTTATTATACATAGAGCTAAAATAATAACAATGTAAATTGGATTGCACTTTAGGAGACAGAAATAAATAATAAGTCATGCTGTGGGACCACTATGAAATTAACATAAAACTAACAATAATCACACTGAAATTAAATTGTACAACTTTGCACTATTTATTAATATTTTCCAAAAGAAGACAAAGAGAAATCTAGCATCAAAACAGTGTTGGCATTTCAAGTGGTTTGTCAGGTATTAAATCAGTACACCACCTGCTCCTGTTGAGTGCTGCTTTGTTTAGGCCATTATACTTCCAGCTGCTTTGAACTGAAGTTGATTCTCTCGTAAGGGAATCCTTTACATCTTATAAAAGCAATAGCAAAATGCAAATATGCCTTGTTTATTGTGGGTTAAACTAATGCTTGACAATGGCAAGTAATACAGTTTTTCTTAAAGTCTCAAAAGGACAAAACTGAAGGTAGAACAAAGTTCAAATTAATTGATACGCAGTGCTGGTGCTTCCTTGAAGTAGAACAGGTATTACAAAAGTGCTTTCCACTTCCTGAAAAATGAGGCCATTTTAAGTTCTCACATCAGCTAAGATCTTGCTAAGTAGCTTTTCTTTTAACAGCCTGTCATTTTCACTGGCATAAACTCTGATCCAACCAAGAGGACTTTAAGCAAAATTTAATTACAATAAGAATGTTCCTGCAGAAGCTAGGGGTTTAACCATGGCATTCTGACCATAACCTTGATTTGAGAGTTACATTTGAAAGACTTAAATGTGTTCTTCCACTCCTATAGTTTTATATATTTTTTTTAACAGTTGTCTTTTTTTTCTGATGACATGAGTGACTTAAACGAGGATCACGTGGATAATTGCAAGTGAATTCTACTTTAAATGTGACTGTACAATAGTGAAATACAAGTACCTATGTGAATAGTTAGCAATTGAAGCAATTTCAAAATAGGACTAGTGCAATTTATGGAGCTGACTTTTAGAAAAAAAATTAGTCTTGATGCAAAATTAATGGGGTTGGGGAAAAGAAAGGAAGAGATTGGGAGAAAATGGCAGAAAAATCCTGAACTCCACAGTTAGAGTAAATTCATTTGGGTCTACAAGTTTTACCATTAACTTTTGGTAAAGAAAGGTTTTCCCTCTTCATTAGAAAAATCTGGAGAAGAATGTTTTAAAATGGCAAACAAAGATGACTACATCAAAACCCAACAACCAACGACACTGATGTGCACAAATCTCTACAAATATCAATGTCTGCTTCATGGTCTTGTCAGTAACTTTCTTGCTCTGCACATACAGTTTAGGAATAGAAGGAACAGCATCATATTTCTGTAAAAATTTCTACAAAAAACACTTGATTCGGTCACTTTAAAGAAGGATTTTAAAAGGTTGGGGTTTTTTTCATATCACCAAACTAGTGCTTCTGGCCTCAAGACTGATATTTAAGTACTTTCTGCCTTTGACAATTATATTGGAAATAATCTGTGACAATTGTCTGTTTATTCCCATAGTCATTGAAAGTGCAACTGTTCTTTATTATTTTACCTGGCCTACAGTAGAAGGCACAGGAGGGAGGATGACTATAGCAGGGAGTCTTACCTGCAAGACAATGTAATGCTATCTTGTAACATAACATGAATCTCACTCAGTAAAAGCTGTTTATGAGATCCCCATGTTGATGGGAAAATACTGGGTTAAATTTATTCACTTTTGCTGTACAGGCAGAAATAACGTATCAATATCAATCTTTTATCCCAACTTCAACTTCTGCAAAATTTGGTAAGAAGATAATCTCCAAGTCCTTCTGACCACCCTCTGGCAAACTTAGAGAGAATAAAATGTTCTCTCTTGGATTCTACCCAATCTAACTAAAGAAGTGATGAAACAGTGTGATTCCATTACTTGCAGGCCTGATGGTCTCTCTAGTCTCCTCTTATCACACACTGTCATCCCCTTACTACCATTTACCACCACTAGATACTCCACATTCTTCTCTTAGTACTGAGGGCATCCATGATGTCACTTTTCTCTATTACACTTGGGGCAGTAATTGTGCAACAGATTTCACTCCAAGGAACACTAGACTAGAAGGCAATGCACAGTTACTTAAGCCCAGTCAAACAATTGTAAATAGCCGTGTAGCTGCTATCTAGTTAAATAGTCCAGAGTACATTCTCCAATAATACCTACATAATCATGTCTTTTAAACATTTCCCCATATCCTCTAATAAATTTATGATTTCCAGTAAAGATTTTCTGGTCCTCTCTTCATGATCAATCTTTTCAGACATTGTTCAACCTTGGCCTTTCTAGGTCTTGCAGTTTACCATCTACCTAGCAGAGAACCACATCCAGAATGGACTACAATATTGTACTGCAGATGCTAAAATGATCAATAAAGCTATAAAAAAGGAATTATCCTTTTGCTACACTGCAACAGAACATATTCATGTGATTTCCAAGTCTAAAAGGACAGACACACTTTAATGGAAAGTCAAACTTAATGTTTTTGACACTCACATGACATCACCCCTTTCAGGGTTTGAAGGCAACTGTCTCTCTTCACAAAGAAAGATTAAAAAAACCTCCATGCTTAAGCAAAGGGAGCTGCTTCATACTCACACATTTGGACACAAGACTTCTTCGCAGCAGGTGGTTCATTATATGCACTGCCTAATGAGCCAATAGAGTTGAAGAGACTGAGCAATACAAATCTCTAGGCTTTACACAATTCTCCATACAACTCCCACATTTGTTCCTTGAGAGCTCTTCAGCACTTCATTCTGCAAAGCTCATTTACCTGTCAGTGTCCTCATCCCTAGAATACTCAAGAGACTCTGATAAAAAGCAAGATATTCAACTGCACACTGAGCAAGTATCCGGTCCTCAAAGACTCCAAATACATTCCAAGCTTCATAATGAGACATATATTCCCTCTCTCCATGATACCTAATAACAATACACCTTTGGTACCAATTGCATTTGGGGAGGGGGGAGGGAAGGAACAAAACAGAACAAAACAAAAAAACCCAACAACAACAAAAAAAATCACCGAAACCACACATACAGAAAAGACTTTGCACTATAGTAGGAAATGGAGTTTCCTGGTTTTGACAGATTAGTCTCCGTTTCCATAAGATTTATTCCACCACTTCTTGGCCTTCTGACTATTGTGGGAGGAAATGGAGGGGTTCTGAAAAAAAACACCATACCCTTAGAAATGGAGAAAAAAGCAAATAAGCCAAAATTCGTAACAGGACTCAACTATCATAAAGAGACAATGGAGTAAGATGTAGTTAGCATCATAACTGCTAGTTTTGGGCTGTAGTTGCCCACCTCGATCGGCTGAAAGGTTTGTCCACAAGGTAAAAAAAAAAAGATGAAAAAATAATTAAGTGAAGCATTTATTGTAGTACTGAAGAGGAACCATTTCTAGAAGCCTTTGAAATACAGTCAGTGAAAGCTATGTAACTATTACTCTTAAATGTAAGAAATTTAATAGCCTCAAGCCACAACTAAGTAATAACAGTTTTGAGAAAATAAGTACAACAAAAAAGTACCTTTAAAATCCAAAAGAAAATGAGAATGAATGCAAGAATACCAAAACAATTACAAACAAAAGTAACCCCTAATAAAGAACCCTCCCTTTCCTACAGGTGAAGAAATGAGAGTCCCGGGAGAATCACAGAATGGTTTGGGTTGGAAAGGAACTTAAAAATAATCCAGTTTCAACCCCCCTGCCATGGACAGGGACACCTCCCACCAGACCAGGCTGCTCAAGGCCCCATCCAACCTGGCCTTTAACACTTCCAGGGAGGGGGCATCCACAACATCCCTGAGCAACCTGTGCCAGTGTCTCACCACCCTCATGGCAAAGGATTTCTTCCTAATTCTAATCTAAATCTTCTCCTTTCCAGTTTGAAGTCATTCCCCCTCATCCTATCATGACATGCCCTTGTAAAAAGTCCCTCCCCAGTTTTCTTGTAGGACCTCTTCAGGTACTGGAAGGCCGCTAGAAGGTCTCCGCAGAGCCTTCCCTTCTTCAGGCTGAACAACCCCATTTCTCTCAGCCTGTCCTCATAGCAGATGTGCTCCACCACTCTGATCATCTTCATAGCCCTCTTGGGGAAAGGGAGAGGGAAATAGATAATCAAGGCCAATTTGTATGTTAGGTGCTCAGCTGGAAAGGAATGCAGTTCTACAAGCTCCCAGTTTCCCTTTTTTAAACAGGAGAAGTTATTACATAAATAACTTTATTCCATAACATGTATAATAAAGGTGGGAGAAGGAAGTTCAACAATCCTATCTTTGTGCTGTGCATGTCAGTTTTTGTTGGGAGTCTTTTTGTTTATTTTTAAATTTCTTACACCAGGAAAACCAGAAATGCCTTAGGCAGGTTACTTTAAAATAGCACCAGTAGAGCTTCACATGATGTATCAACACAAATTTTTAGTGTGCCGTGTTACAGAAGTTACTACATATAAGTTTCAAATCCTTATCAAACTTTCTTTTGTTATACTCTATTAACTTTAAATTCAAGTCTCTTAGTTACACAATTCCACTTGTGCAAAGCTTAAAGGGACTATCACCAGCACCAAAATTGACCTAAAAACCGTCAGAGCTTTGAAGGTTAAATGCCCAAGCCATTTTGGGGTAGAACGTAAAGGAAAGGAAACTCTTTAAGTACTAGATACTTCTTTATCAAAAGGATTAATTCTTTATTCCTAAAAATGTTAATGTTTGCTTGGTAATGACAAATTGTCAATGTAATTGTTGGATTTAGACCTCTGGAATTTACATGTGCATTTACACAAAATCCCACCAATCCTTGTAAATCCTTGGTCATCCTTTGAAAAGTCTATTTCAACACTTACTCAGTTTATATAAACTGTTCAGGGAGCTAGAAGACAGCGGGGAGATATCAAGATTGGTTTAGTTTGGGAAAAGGAGTATGACAGAATAGTAATAAATCCTTCAAGAAACATGGACTAATTTTACATAGCACTTCCCTGAGGAATAACCTAAGGTATCTCCTTTGCTTGACCATAAATTAGTTTAGTTCTAGGTGACCAAGCAAAGAGCTGCCCACATTATATTACAAGGACCACATTAATGGAGCAGACCATGTAAATGGTTACATTAATTCCCCAATCCAGAATAATGAAGACAGCATTAAAATAAGCCTCTTGCTGGTACACTGATCTTGGTAAGGCCCCCATTAAAGCCACTTCAGTGAACCCTCTTGGATGGATTACTGCATTAATTTAGAGCACCTCACAATGGCATTTGCTAGGCATAGCTGGGAAATGAGAGGGGGCAGTGACACTGAAGGGATGACGGTTTTCTGGTTCTGTGTGATCTGATTTGCCTCTGTAATTACAGTCTTATACCGCTTTACCTGGAGAGCTGCTGCAAGAAGCACTGTCCACCTTCCTACATATGTGGAAATGGTGAGTTTGTGACAAGAACCTGCAAAACAGCTTTCCAACCCTATTCGGCCTCTGAACTAGCTTTGAAGGAGAGCCACAATTCCCAGTTCACGCACAGACTTCCACAGCAATGAAAAGAAACAAATTTCACACAGAACTCCCTTAACAGCAATGCTTTTGCCCTGTGCTTTACTATACTGTGCAAGAAGGTTCATGCAGACTTACAGCTGAAAGATTTTTCACATCAAACCCGCTCTGGTTGTATTAGAGTTAATATGAGAATTTCAATAATACCTACAGTGAACAATAACTACAGCAAAGACTCTTTAGAAGGTTTACCCAAAAATTATTGTGCTTTTTGGCAGGTGTCACATCCCAAGTCTAAGAGCTGTAAACTCTTCAGAGTGGCTCGAAAAAATGGAATCATAGTAGCAATCAGTAGCAATAAGCAAGTCTATTGTCTTAATCGTTCTAGAGTTAAAAGACTATCACACAGGAGGCTTAGAAAACTACTAAAAAAAGACAAATAAGAGGCAAGAAGCAGATGAGAATTTGTCCAGACTAAAAGACAACTCCTCTTTGCACACTAAGCCACACTTGCCTTTAAATGAAGTCTAGCAGAATGCAAAATACAGCAGACATATAACTCCGCAAAGTGTTTTCCCAACTGTGTGTCAACATTTTGTCTAAACAGACAAGCAAAAACTAAAGAAATCTTTAAACTGTCAGGGTTCCTAGAGGCAGAAAAATTCTAATGCCTACATCTGCTCTAATTTAGAGAAAGCAAGACTTCATTAGAGAAATCTACAGCCTCTAGAAACAAAAAAACATTTTTTTACAGGAACAACAGGAAGAATCCCAGTGAGATTAGCCAGTCCTGCACCACAAATAGGAGACCAATTTTCTTTCAGTCACTCCTCATATTCATAAATAGTCTAAGAGTTTTTAGCATTGGAATAGATCAAGTAAATCAGCACTATTTTCTCTGATTAATTTCCTCCTGTTCACATAATTGACACAATAATAATAATAGAATATAGAATTATCAAAATTACTATAATGCTGCATAGGGACCCCAAAGAAGTTAACCTCTATATGTGTACTACAACTGGAAGAAGGTAAGATTATTAATTGACTTTATTTAAATTGTAAAACATAAGCAGCAGCAAAATTAAAAAAAATTACATATTGGCTTGATATTTAACAGTAACTGTCTATGGCTATTCTGTGAATAACGACTTATACCTACAAATAGCAGGTACTTGCAATGCAATTTGAACAAAGTGTGGGAATTTAATCAGTATTTTGCGCAAATAAAAATATAATAATTATCATAAATAATTCTAGACTTTCTTCAGCAACACTATGAAATAATAAAAAAACCAAAACATCTGTTTTGGCAGTAAGTTTATCACTGGTACCATACGAATAGCAATCTATGCTTCAGAACATCCTCAACAGATAAAAGATAGTCAACAGTTAAAGCCAAAATTACAAGAAACTTGTGATCAGCCTCTGTTCTCTTTTAAGGCTGATTATGCAGTTCTACTTCTTAAAAAACTTTCTTCTCATGGTAGTAAAACTAAAGAAAAAAAGTTTCCTGGCTTGAAGAATTCACAAATTAGTTCAGAAGGATACAACGTTCTGTGAAATAAGAGATGAGTAGCCATATTCAGGAAAGCAGTAGTCTGAGTAGATGGTAAAGTTCTGCCCTTCTTTACTATCCAGCTGTCAGCATCTTCAAAAGCTGACTACCAAGCACTGTAGGAAACACATAGCTGGTTGAAAGCATATTGAGGCATTGTGCCAATAAAATAAAAGCCATCTGTGCACCTTCCTAAAAATGGTATCTTTAACTTATTATTTCTGAAATTAAGTTCAGAGACTACATCACTGCTGTCTGCAGACAAAACCCACCTACATTTGACAAGCATCACCGCAAATAAAGCAGTTTCTCCTCAGTTGTAAGAGAACAGCTCTCTTCAACACTACTACCTGCATCCACAAGTAACAAATCATTCTTTATCCACATCTAAGATGCTCAGTTCAATTAAAGCATAGGGATACATTATCCTTTCATGCTTTACTCTTCAAGAAATATACCAGAAGTCCTAGAAAACTAATGTTTTCAGAAAAAAACATATCCTCTAAAAATATTTATTTCATGACTTTTTATGTGTGTTTTACTGCTTGAGACAGGTTCTTCCATGTCCAAAAACTGCCAACTATTAATAGCCTACTAAGATCTGTACATTTAAGTCAGGACGTTATGAGTCAACTGTGGCAATGGATAGCATGTGTTAATTTGAGCTGTATGTGCACTGCAGTTTGTTCCTGTTATTCAAACAAGAAGCTACATGCATATATATGAAGTACTTACTATAAATGCTAACCATTACAATAACTTGTCTCAAGTTCTGTCCAAGGACTGAGGTTAAATGATTTCTCCAAAATGGACTGAATTTATCAGTCCACGTTCCTCAAAAAATAAAGACAAGGAGAGCCCATATGATCGTTTCACAGCTATGTAGGATGCACCAGAGTATGATGGAAACTCCTTTCAGCCATGAATACATTTCACCATCTCTCTGGGCTAAGATTAGATAAGCCTTATCATCACAAACGCCACATTACCATAATAATTTTAGGTCACATTATTAAATAATTTTTTTTTTTTGCCACCACCATTAGGAAAACTGATCCAAGCAAGATGTAGGCTTCCTTTATCAAACAGGTTCTTCACTAAGACACCAGGAGGCACTTCGAAAAAGCAATTAGATATGGAAGGAGTATGCTTACAATACAATGGCTGTTGGATTTTCAGACTACTGCATCTGAATGTCTGGCTTCAACTATAACATATCAACTTCCCACAAAATCTAGGATTATCTGAGGCATCAACTATAACATATCAGATACTGTGAAACAATGACATTGTGTGATTTCTTCTCAAAGCCACCCCGACGTAGTGCTAACACTACTACTTTGACAGCTCACACTGAAGTTTGACTTGTTGGACGGAAATATTTGGAATAGTTTTTCCCAAGAAACATTTTTCAAATATCAGTTCACAGAAGTCATGTGGCTGATGTTGAATGCTTGGTTCAGAACATGTCTAAACGTTGACTTCATCAAAGTAAGGTTCACTGAGATATAGCAGAAAATAGCAACATGCATTTCCTATGAATAAATTAGTATTAATGACTTTGAAATAAACCAGACAATATTTGTTACTATTGGCTCCACCTTTTGTTAAAAAAGTTTGCAATTAGAGGCAGAGGAGTTGTAGGCAATTTTCACTAATGTTCACCACTCTACAACTGTGCTGAAAAAAAAACCAACAGAATCACTTCTCTACCAGTGAAATACAGAATGACAAGGAAAAGGAAAATCAACTTCTTTCCATTAACATCCAAGAATTATCCTACTCACAGCAGATGGATTGTCCTAAAAGTCTGACTGTCTAACTGAACTTCTAAGAAAATCTTGAGTTGGTCACTACCCATCCACAAATGAGAGATTTTGTAACCACTTTCTTAATGAAAATTAGCTCACACAGAAGTTCCTTGTTTAAATCTCTATTTTAACACGGAAAACCTTCCCACTTCCTCATGGGGAACAAGTTAACAGACTTTTCGAGCTTCACATCATTCTTTTATGACAAGAATGATATCTTCTGTTACCACTAAGTAACAAACCTTTGGAGCCACCATTCTCTCTTCCAACTTTATAAGTACAGATTTCAGGTATGTTTGTCCATCTGTCCACTGAGCTAATAACACCTCTATTGTACTATTGTACTATTGCTTCTCTACTATTACCCAGTAACATTACTTGCAAGTAAAGACATTTTCCTCAATATGTATAAAAACTATTACAAAGTACAGACATTAACATCTACTTTGTGACCAAAGTTGACTTCAACATTTGTCTAAGTATTCATTGCTCTTCATAAGAAGGATATAAACTATTTTGCATAATATTGCCACCACTGTATCGATAAAAATCACATAGCTGCATATCAGTTGAAAGAATGCCACAGTCACTTGGGAATACCGATCTACATATGCCCAAAATACAAAAATCTACCCTTTTCAAGATGACCTCATCACACAACTGAAGATAATTAGATGAGGAAAATACTCAAAGATCTTTTGGTAAATAAAGAAACTGCCCCTATGGGCCATATCACAATAGAACAGTTACACTGCATCTTTCTTCTCATTTACAGACAACTTCCTCCCTGACATTCCAAAAGAACCCACAGATAGCACTTCTGATGTGCAAATGATGAAAAAAGCACTTTTCCTAAGCAGCCACAAGACAAGGCAACACTTCACCTGCCTCTCTGTGTGAAACTTTACAGTAGATGCAGAATCTCCACTCTGTTGGAAGCTTCTCACTCGCTTTAGACAGCATATTCTGCATAGAAGTGCAATAAGCAAAATGTCTATGTGTATGCATAGACATGCACACATAAATCTACTTTCTGAATTCTTATTGCTAGTTCAACAAATATGTTAGTATTGTCAAAAGCACATAGCAGTAGCATTGACACCAGCTTCTGAAAAGATGAGAGGCTCTGAAACCGTTTCTCATTGTTTGAGCGGGATGATTTTGCAGTGGGTTCATCAGCACTTTGAAGACTGTACTTCTTCAGGTTTTCTGGGATTGGAACCTTACACCTATGTAATGACTTTTTATGGACTGACAAAATGAAACTTCAGCAGATGAGTCACCACAAGTACTTACAGTAAGTTTTGAAGTTGTTTAAATATTCATAGTAGTTTCCAAAAATACGTCTCACCATAGATTGATCAGATTCTTCCTACCAGCATTTCTGCTACTCAAACAGAATATTTCCCTGCCAAGACATTCATACACATTTAGAAGATCATTTTGTAAGTAGCATCAGTTTTTAGAAACTTCTGAGAAATTTACATCATTTTGCACTACCTCCTTAAGCTTCCAGAAGGATTTCTAATATTTTCCAGAAGCTGCTGCCACCTCAAGAACGTGCATTGGATTCTGTGAGAAAAGTACCTAGAAGGCATCAACATAGAGTGAATTTACTGTTTTATTTGTTCAATTGTCGACACAGATCTTCCAGAAAAATTAACATGATGCACACCCACTGGACAAGGTGCCATGTACAGGTCTCGTGTGCATGGAGGAATAGGTGTGTATTTCTGCATACATATTCATGCACATTTAACCTGGATGCACTATTTTCACTAGACTGAATTAGGTACAATTATGCCAATTATGAAAAGTATGGTGGAAAGCTCGTACAGGTTTCATCTTGCTTTTTGTTCCCCCAACTTCAGGAGTGAAATTACACTGAGTCATTGCACAATCTGCTTCTCAACAACCAGCCTTATACAGTGCACTTTAGAAGAAAAAAAGAAAAACAAAATATTACCAAACAATCTAATGTAATAATATGGCACATACAAAAAAACCCCAAGCACTGTTGAGAAACTCAAGCTTTATTACTGTCAATATCAACTGATTTCAGTAGTTACAAGTGGAAATTGTTCCCTAATTCACCATCTGTGCCACTGCTCTCTCCTGCGCTCTGGTGCTACAAAGATGCATTTCATTACGACAGACAGTAGCTCCTAATCAGTATTCTGTTACTTTCTGCTCTCACTCTTCAATTATTTTCTTCAGGAGTATTTTACAAAAGCTCTGGTCTAAGTATTCATGACAGCTTTCTAAATCCCCAAACTACTCAAACACAGTTATTCTTTGCAATTACCTATGAAGTGTACAGAGACTAGGCAAATTCAATCAAATATCAGAATATTGCCAACAATAGGAGCAAAAGAACTGCTTATTGATAAGAAAGTTATACTCGTTAAAATTTAAACTATCGCAGTGGTGAGTTCTTTAATACCAGTGACTGGTTTCATTGCTTTGAGCAAGTCATAACCTTTACACTATAATTAAAATCAAGTAAAACACTGCAACAAGAACAACAAAAATCCACCAAACCAAAAGCACCAAAACTAATGAATAAAAATAGAATTTTGATAGCTGAGGAGAAAGAGAAGTAAACAGATGTTTCACCTGACCCAAGGTATCCAGCGCAAGTAAAAAATGCATCACACCACGGGTACCAGCACGAATGCAAAGCCATTTTTATTTTATTTTCTTCATCTACAAACCTACAAGCCTGTCACATTTTCATATAGATTACAAAATATCTTTCCTATAAGCCAACATCACTTAATTCAACTACATCAAAGGAGTATCATTACCTAGCTCAGCATTTGAAAAGCCTGCATAGGCCTCCTTTTCAGGTTTTGAGTTGCTTTGTCCAAAAATTACACTGATTTTCTTTGTTTAGTCCAACATAAGCATTTTCTTGCAATTACTTCATGCAGACACAGACAGGGCATACTCATGAAAAGTGCTGAACATTGGAGTGGGGAAGGGAAAGATAGCTCAAACCCTTTATTGTCATGTTTCTCTTAAAAGTACCTTAATTATTGCATTCTACAATCATTTTGAACCTGTTTCCATTATGTTTCAGATTTGAAATCCTCTTTAGTCATGAAACCAATACATACAGGCAATTCCTTTTTCCCTCTTCAGCTTTCCAAAGCCAACATTTATTGCTGTAAGCTGTCTATTCACTATTGTATAAAATGAGACTTTCAGAAGCCTAGTTACAGTCCAGCTCTTTTGTCTGCTTTTCCACAACCTGCATACGCTGTCTTCTTCAGACTATTCAGATTCTGGACAACCAGAACAACTGTTGATTTCCATCAACAGTCCCAATTTACCATTATGCCAGCACATAACAGGACTTGTTGCCTCTCCTTTTACTCTCTGCACTTAACTTATTTGAATGTCTACAAAGCAAATTAAGTTAGCAAGACACTGAAACGTGCATCTTGTATCAAAAGAAAAAATAGACAGACTAGTCCAAGCTACATCAATATTAAATTGAGATCAGTCTGCATGAATAAAATAACAGTCAGACTGTTTATTCAAGTATGAGGGAAACCTAAACAGTGAGTTTAAAAAGTCTAAAAGCTCATATGCAGAGTTCATCAGTGGAAATCATTAGTTCTGTGTTTCATAGCTAAACTCTGTTTCCTTTCTTTCCCACTGCTAATGATTTTTATCAAGCACATAAAACGTAGCAGACTAAAAAGTGAACTAAATTGGCTGCACATTGTGTAATAATTTAGATGTACAAGTTGTTTATTGCTCTGGACTTTTGTTTTCATCACCATGGTATAGTGACACACAAGCTCAGATCTTTAAAAAGCTGCAATCTTGCAATATTTCCCTATCAGCTAAAATGTTTCTCTCTCCTTCTAAAGGACCAACCTCATGTCATTTGTCAGAAGGTGTGTTGTATGGAGGAAGTAGATGGCCGTGGGAAGCCTGCACACGTTTCATTTCTAAAAGACATATTCCACAGCTTTTTCTTTCCAAATCAAAAAAAAAAGGCTAAGCAAGGAACTCTGCACTAAACAAACCTTTAACATAAACTAAGTATATTAACATAACAAAAAAGTTAATGGCCTTAGAGCTACTACAAGAGTAAATTTAGATATGATAGAAAGAATCAGCTTCTTAAAAGTAAAAGCAATTTTGAAAAGAAAGTACTAATTGAAAAAGCTATGAAAGGACAAAAAAGGAATACTAAATGCCAGACTAAATAATACTTCCATTGAAGCAGCACAGGAAAAAAATTCTGCAGCAGTTTCAGCACAAGGTTGGTCCCTACAACCACAAACTCTCAGCATTACAGATGGGGAATGCAGAAGGGCAAGTGACAGCATTGGGGAGAACTACTGCTTTATCTGTTAGTACCCATTTTTAAGGCACACCTTTTAAAAGGATTATTTAGGTTAGAGCTGATGTCTTCTGCTAATCTAGTCCCATGACTGTGCTTAAAGCATGGTCACCCAACACAGGTTGCCCATGAGGACATCCAGTCAGGTTTTTAATATCTCCAAAGGTGGAGACTCCACAATCTCTCTAGGTAACCTATTTTCATGTTTGAACATCCTCACAGTTAGGAGGAAAAGAAAATAAAAAATTGCTTGCCTTTCTTCTTATGGTGTTCACATGGATTTTTTTCTATTTTTTTTAATTTTTCCTATTTTTTCGTATCACTGGGTGTCGCTAAGAAAAGCCCAGCTCAGTCCCTCCTGAATCCACCTCTTGTCCTCCTCTTCATTCCATCCCTACTTCCCAAATCATGTCTGACAACATCTAGCAAGTCCTCGCTCATCTGTGCAAGCTTCCTGTTGCTTTTGCTTGATTTCCTACTTGTTGGGATAGACCTTGCTTGAGCTTGGAAGAAGTGAACTTTGAATATCCACCAGCTCTCCTACACCTTCTTCTTTCCAGGGCAGTAGTCCATGTGATTCTTCCAGGCAAATCTCTGACGAGGCTGAAGTCTGCTCTACTGAAGTTCAGAGTTGTGGTCCTACTTTTTGCTCTGCTCCCTCCACTTAGGATCCTGAACTGCATCCATTCGTGTTCAGCACAGCCAAGTCTGCCTCCAGCTTTCGCATCCACAACCAATGCCTCCCTTTTTGTAAGTATTGGGTCCAGTGGAGCACCCTTTCCTTCTTATCATCTATATCACGAAGTTGCTATCAACACAGTCAAGCAATGGTCTTCAGTCATACTGTATTGGCCTTCTAAAACACACGGTGGTTGAAGTCCCCCAAGAACCAGGGCCTGTGAATGCAAGGCTTCTTCTGGTTATTTGAAGGCAGCCTCCTCTGCATCTTCCTGATCAGGAAGTTGACAGCAGAGGCTCACTACAACACCACCCATGCTGGTCTGCCTGCTAATCTTCACCCACAGACCCTTGTCTGAGTCCTGACTGGTCCCAAGGCAGAGCCCCATGTATAACTGCAGCTTTCTCCCACTGAGGTCAAATTCCTCTCGTCTTCCCAGCCTGTACTTCCTAAAAGAGCCTGTATCTCTCAATTATAGCACTCCTGCCACACCAGTCATCCCACCATGCCTCCATGATCCCAGTGAGGTTATAGCCCTGTTACTGCATACAGTGCATACAGACTTCTAGCTCCTGCTTTTGGTCTCAAGCAAATGTGCTGCATAACTGAATCTCTCCTCCCCACCTTCCCAAGTTGCAAGACACCACCCTATAATGCCATCAAATGCAACAAGCATACAAATATTTAATGATTTCAGCATAATTACACAATAAATACTCCCTTTCATCATCTATCAGCTCTGTCAGAAACACATGATAAAAAGAAGTAGCACAGTATATTACTGGTGGTTGCTACTACCTATAAATAGAGGAATCTGACAAGCTCAGAAAGTTTAGATTTGCTTATCAAAATTTTTCCTGTTTTACTCTCAAGATTATGTTTAGACTGAAGTTTGTGTTACAATCATTATATCATGTTTTTAACCCCTGTGACAAGTACTGGTGATAATCTGGCATCAGGAGAAGGATGTTTAGTATAGACTAGCCACACACAGGTGCGTATCTTATTCTCAGGATCATTCTGGAGCCTGTTCTAAGTTCCTGCTGCTGCAGAAATATCCTGCCATGTCCGCCCATATTGATATGCTAGCAATATCCAAGCTAACCTGAAATGAGCTAGTCTAAAGCTAGTTTAAAGCTAGTTTGGGAAGCATAGGAAATATATATCCACAGGAGGGTCTTTGCCTCTCAACAGCTACTGAGCTTTGCTACCCGTGTTATTTTCAAGGCAGCTGCTACCAAGGGAGCAACTTGGCAGTACAGCTCCATAGCTCTACTACTAATCTGAAGGGTATTTTCTATGCAGTCTATGAACTTCCCCAGATGGTCTTTAAGGGCATGAGGTAGAGAAAGGCATCCTGCCACAGCACAGCCTCCACAGCTTTCCTCTGTCTGCCAGGCAGAGCCTGAAGGCTCAGCACTGCAGTGGCCTAGCTTCTTCCCTGGAAAAGGAGCAGCATTCCATTACTAACTTAGTTTCTGACATGACTAGCATGCAGAAACATTTTTGTAATCCAACCTGGAGTTCTGTAATCTTTCTAAGAGGTGCACTGAAGTCTGTCCAAATTACTCTCTGACAATAAGCTTCCCTTTTGTGTGAGCAGCAGCCAGTACAGACCTCACATTTCTGCTCCGTAAGTACAGGTTTCCGTTAATAAGCTAGAAGATGTGCCATATTAATTATGAATAATTTAAATCCAAGGACTCACAGTTGATCTGCTCAAGACCAACACGCACATTAAAGAGTCAGACCTCTCCGACTCTTACACACTGTAGTGCTTTTAGCATTGCAACAGTAAAATCCCTGACTCGCTGCCATGAAAGACCATCTTAATTTTCTGTTGAAGACCAGTACAGTGGTAATACAAAGGTGTGGTAAACTAGAGGGAAAGGCTCCAATTGTTTTTGAGCTTTCAAGTGATCATCATTGTTCATATTGCTATAGATGTTATACACATGCATACGGAGTTGAATTATGAATTGTGAGAAGAATATTTGTATTAAGAAAAAACATTATTTTGTTTAAGTGCAAGCATTCTGTTAGAATAATAAGTATAATGATGGAACTAATTCTTCACAGAACCAGATTACTCTTGGCTACATTTTCCTCCTGTGAAGTGTCACTTTTAAAACACAGCTGATCTCCAGCCAAGCAGAGACAAGACGTGCACGAAGCTCTCTCCGAGCACACAGAACACACACGGGTGCTGTGTCACTAGGTGGAGCTCATTGCCTTACCAAAGCCACAACACATTACAGTCTCACAACAAAGCAGAAGTTGGAGAAACAATGTAAATCAACAAAATTTATATTCAGATAAGCTATTTAGGTTGTTTGCTTCCTTGTTTCATTTTTTAATATGGTTCCACACGTTCTTCAGAATAAATTACAGCAGACTGATAGAACACAGAGAGAGGAAATGGAGGCACAAAGGTAAGCCTCCTTTCTTTGGTTCGTTCCAGTTTACGCATATAATCCCCACAGCTGACTGATCTCCGTGCAAAGGCTTTTATGCCTTAACTGCTTGTTTCTAGGATTAATCTTTTCCACTGAAGTAAATCCAAATTATAATTCCTACTTTATTAAATGAGAAAACTGAAAGCTAGAAGGCTCAGGGCTAAACAACAAAATTTGAATCCATTTTTGAGATGAATACTATAGTTGCAGCATACAAGTATAGTCAATACATTCCAAGCTTGAGCTGGAATTATGAAATGTTGGGGTCCTACAAAAATAAAACCTCAGTAGGCCAGAACTCCTTTTGATTTCACCAGCAATCTAACATCTACAGCCTTTGAGAATTCACACTTAGAAGATCTGCCTGAGTTTTATAGCTTTGCTAGTCTTCGGAAAAAATCTAGGTTTCCAGTCCTTTGCCTAAATCATAAAAAGGCTTTTTCTTAATATCAGCAATGGTAAACGGCTCCAGAAAGAACTCCTATCTATTTTTAAATTTAAATTCAAATTCCAGGATGCAATGTAGTAAGACATGTGGATATGTTTTTTATCAGTGGGTGGGCAGAGAAAAATGCACAGCTGAAAGAGGACTTTAGTGCTATTCTGGATTGCAAAAAAAAAAAAAACAGTGCTGAGGGTATAGAGGTTTCTAAAATAAGACAATTCTGCTTAATAAATTGATGTTGTCAGAAGGGTTTGTAGAAAACAGCATTTTGCAGTTAATGGACAGTTTTCCAAATGCTCACATAGCCGCACTTGCAGTTTACACATACAAAGTAAACAGGAGCAGAAAGGACACATAGTGCAAAGAAGCAGTGTCTTTACTCCGCACGCACCTCTTTCACAATAAAACATTCCTCAAACTGCAAAACATTAAACCAATGGCGCATCAGTGACCCTCTTCAAAAACTGACAATCAGATCAGATATTTCAGCCAGAACTGGCTTTAAGCAGATAGGAGAAGAAAGGTGAACAAAGCCCAAAATCACCATAACGGACTCATCACCTGATCCAGTAAGTCTGCTCAGAGTACCCTCTGCCTGACAGGAGCCAAAGCAAAAAACCCTGACGCAGGTACAAAGTTGCTCTTCAGTAATCACAGAGGAATCTATGTATGTGAGAAGTAACTTCCAAGCCCCTAGGATGGAAAGGCTGGCATAAAAATTAAATGAGTGCAAGTCTTATATCTCCCCTATGTATATTCTGTTCCATGAAAAGAAAATTAGAAGCTAATCCTAGATGCACTTTTATCCTGATGAATTTTCTATTAAAGAGCTGCAGTTAAGCACTTTGCCTTGATCCTATCTTGCAGTAATGAGTTTCACTGCTTAGTTATGAAACATGACAAGAGCATTTTATTTCATCAATTACTGTTGAATCTGCTTTCAGTTTTAGTCCCATGTTTAGGGTTCTATTACTTCAAGAGAAAAAGAGCAGCCCATGCATCATCTTAGCACCATTCTTTACTCTGTCATTGTCTGCCACTTACAACCTATCTAATTGATATATTCTCAGTATTTCCTAGAAATATGACTTTTATCATCACTTGTTCCTGAAAAAAAAGGCAACAAATGATTGTACTGTCAGGAGGAATTTTCCTATTGTAGCTAAGTTTTACTTAGATGGATAAATATATTCAGAATCATAGAATATTAAAGATGAAAAGGAAGAAGACTGATTGCATCAAATGCCTCACTGGAAAGTTTATGAATAGCAGATAACAAACTACAGTGAAACATTAAGCACGGTGAGTCTATACAACATATGTAGTGAACTTGCAGTTAGCAAACAAGCTCTAATCCACTTAATCCAGGTTCCTGTCATTGACCACGGCCCTTGCCAGTGGCAATGACATAGCTATAGGAAGAGCAAGAGTGGCACACTATTCTCTGCATCAAATCTCTTTCCATCCTTTTTGTTGTTAGAGGTTGACAATGAGATATGAGGCATAATATTCCCCCCAAACCTCTGTGATAAACAATGAAATAGAATCTAATCATCTATACAGAAGACTGATGCTTTTAAACCCTTAATAAATTCTCAACCTGAATGATTACCACAGCTTAATCAAATGTTTGAAAAGTATTTTCTTTTATTAATTTTGCATTTTTAATCTTCCCATTGTTATCAGGATTTTGTTAGGTTTTTTTATTGGCTTCATAAAGCTACATTTTCTGTATCATTCATCATTTTAAATACTTTCCCCCTTCTTTACTTTCTACTCAAAAATAGTTACAGCCTTAAAATTTGAAAAGCTTTTTCACATCCTATCTTCACACAGTTCCACTATATGAAATATCTTGCTTTAGCCAGAAACATAATCACAGCTTTTCAGAAACTAAGAACTATTTGTAGAAGCAAATAAATTCACAGAAATTACAGGTGCCACGTAGCTCTAAAATCACAGAGAATTCCCTCCTCACAAAGTCAGAATTTCAAGCAGTTGGAAATGTGTTCTTCTACAATTAGCTAGAGAAAAGAAACTTGCCCTAAAAATATAAAATAAAAAACGAGTATTATGGTTTTAAATGCCTTGCATCTCCCAGGCCCTGTGAGTTCTAACATCAAAGTCTGAACTGCTGTGCGTATTTATATCTAACAACTAGCTGGAGACTTGAAGGGGATTTTGCCCCTGTCTTTTTTCCACCCGTGTTTAAACTGAAACCTGTAAAGCTTTTCCAAAGTACAATTTTGATTACTCCAGCCTCCAATGGATATTTTTTTCGTCTTTCTAATTCCTTATCCTCAAGGGGAATAAAGGGCAGAGAATAAAGCGGCCTTTCTAGTCCTTTATGTTTCATCTCAAAAAAAATATTAATAGAGGACCCTGGAGTACTGTGAAATGGAGGGAAAAAATAAATATAAATTGAACAGAGGCAGTAAACCCCCCCTCCAGACCTGTTGGCAACTATCCAGCATTAACACATTCAGGATATAAGAAATTTTAAAATGAAGTAATATTTGAATACTACTATTTTTCAGTCTGATGTTCTGTTTCCCTCCTCCAATCACCTTCTGCCTAAATTTATGCCAGAGGAGAGGAGAAAAATTCATTCTGTAAATCACACAATTATTTCTAGATTAATTTTTGAGTCCTCAGCCTGCATACAGGGATGCATTTCACAGCTAGTCACTGCTAGATACCAAGATCTCTAGTAGCAGAGAGTGTGGGGAGGACTCACTGACCAGCTCATCTTGCAGCATCTTACTTCTTTTCCACAAAAGGATCCATTTAGATGAGAAGGTTACTATGAACACGATTACTTGAAACTTAAGCCACAAGTCTAGGTAAAAGGTTTATTTCCATCTCCAAGACGACTATATTCACCTTGAACAGACAGGAACAGTCATCTAAATGAATGCCAAAACAATTACACTTCATCGGTTAAATAAACAAATCATTTTACATACTACTGCATCCACCTCCTAGGTGAAGCATAAGGCAACACTACAGTGCAATGCAGCAAGTAAAGACTGTCATTGTTAAAGGTAGCTGAAGAAGGAAAAATTGGAAGTTTGGTGATGGGCAATGTTCCCATCCTCTCTAAATTCCAGCAAACAGAGACAGGTTGCTTTTGCAAGCCACGCAGGTAGCTGTTCAATCGGAGGACAGTCACGCACTACATCAGCATCACAACAGCATTGTTACTCCAAGTATACACCACATCAAATCATTAAAAGTGTCACAGAAAATATGAGGTACTATTGCTACCTGGATATGTGCAGTATGTATACCGTGTGCTCTTGTCAGCAGCAGCTAGACCTACAACGTATTTATCTCCCTTCTGCCTTGCTCTTGCCAGGGCCACGCAATTTTACTTGGCACAACATATGGTTGCCTAAGCACGCGTCTTGCGTCATTTAAAATATTCTAGTATTATCTGAGACATCTGAGCAGGACTGGCAAAAGTGACAAAGATGATGAGGGAAAGCCACACTTTTCTGGAGTTCCAACTGAAGGCCAGGCAGGCTACCAAAGGATGTTTAAAATGGCAGGGTACACTCAGTTGAATCCCATCCCTATTCAGCTCTCTCAAACCAATGGTTTGGAGAGGCTGGAAATAGCCTGCACTCCTCCCCTGCTCCTCCAGCTAAGAGCACTCCCCCCAGCAGAGCATGGGTGAGAAAAATTGCTGCTGCTATGAGGCAATCAGTCTTAGGGAAAGCAGCTTATGCAGAGGTGAATGTGCCAAGGAGACTGCTGAGGCTGACAGTTACTTTTGAGAGAAGGAACCTTGTGCCTTCTACAAGGGTGGGAGAGACTGAAATGGGTTCTCTCATCCATACTTAATTCTAGAAAAGAAATACCCAGCAACAGGTTTCCAACATATGAAATCAGCTGAGGCCCAGGGGACTGGCCTAGGGCTGAGACACAATTCTTATCCAGACCACCACTCCAGATTCTGGTGACATAATTTAACTTGATGCTAGAAAAATAGGTTTTAGCCTAAGTAGTAATAAACACTGAAAATCTATGGCTCCACAGCTAAACAGAAAGCAGTTAGCCATGATAGCAGCAGCAGCTTTCACCAGCAGTCCTACAACTTAAAACAAATACAAATTTTGAAGCAACTCAGCCATGCTCACAGATAATCCAGCTGACAACATCACAACTCTGATAGAAGGAGCTATAAACAATTTAATGGATAAAAATATGCAGCTTCCCACTTTGAATGACTCACTTGGAAGAAATCACAGTGAATTTCAATATCACCACATCCATACATTCATAGTAAGGTGAGAGACTTGTAAAATCATAGGTTGAATTAGTGCATACAGTCAAATTCATGTCTTTGCTATCTAGTGGAATACACAAATATTCCACAGAAATTCCCATATTGTTTTTGAAAGGGGGGGTTGTTGGTGGTGTTTGTTTGTATATTTTAAAGGCAAATCCCTTTTGCCAGACAAAATAACAACTAAAGTATAGTTTTTCTAAGCATCAGTCTGAGCAAACCTATTGCATTTCAGTCCTTCATTTCTGTTTTCCTCATCTTTTATTTGAACTCCGATCTGAAGAGGTGAGTTTGCTACTCAGTAACAAGTACAAATCCTCCTGCCTGCAAAACGGATATTCCATTTTATCCAGCTCTTCAAGCACAGCATTTTGTTCCTACTACCCGCTAAAGAGCTCAACTTGAGTCCACAGATAATTGCATAAATGGGTAGCATCAAAAGCCACCTAAATGATACAGGATAGGTTGACAGGAATCTGCCCAAATGGCTATACACTGATCCTCCTGAGGAGCTAAGGACGACTACACAATATTGTTGTTCTCACAAAAAAGAGCTGCGCTGTGAGAAAAAAAGTGTTCCAGTCTCTCATGTATGTCAGGAGGACTAATTTCCAAACCCTTGGGATACCAGAAGAAGGACATGTTTCTAACAGCATCCAAGTTAAGAAACGCAAGGCGTCAATTCAAGCCATAGAATCATAGAATCATCTGGTTGGAAAACACCTCTGAGATCACCAAGTCCAACTTTACTTGCCCCCTTAGTAAACCATGTCCCTAAGAAACTCATCTACCCACCTTTTAAACACCTCCAGGGATGGTGACTCAACCACCTCCCTGGGCAGCTGTTCCAATGCCTGACAGCCCTTTCAGCAAAGAAATTTTTCCTGATGTCTAATCTGAAACTGTCCTGGTGCAACTTGCAGCCACTTCCTCTCTTCCTATCATCTGTCACTTGGGAAAAGAGACCAGCACCCACCTCACCATAACCTCCTTTCAGGCAGTTGTAGACAGTGATGAGGTCTCCCCTCAGCCTCCTCTATTCCAAGCTAAACAACCCCAGTTCCCTCAGCCGTTCCTCATAGGACTTGTTCTCCAGCCCTTTCATCAGCCTCATCGTCCTTCTCTGGATGCGCTCCAACACCTCAATATCCTTCTTGTAGTGACTGGTCCAAAACTGAACACATCACTCAAGGTGCAGCCTCACCGGTGTTGAGTACAGGGGCACAATCACCTCCCTGGTCCCGCTGGCCACGCTGTTTCTGATACGGTCCAAGATGCCATTGGCCCTCTTGGCCACCTGGGCACACTGCTGGCTCATGTTCAGCCGCTATAACCAACACCCCCAGGTCCTTCTCTGACAGGCAGCTCTCCAGCCATTCCTCCCCAAGCCTGTAACACTGCATGGATACTACCTCTTCTTACAGAACATCCCCTCACAGGCTAAAATCCAGGTAACTCTGTGACACCACCTACTGCAGAAGCAGATATTAACATGTTATCTGTAACAATTTATTCATTGATACACCATAGACTGAAATCTCCCAGTAGAGCACTGCCCTTATAAGTTTGCCTGGCTTGTTCAAATATTAATTTAGCTGCATTGTTTTCATGTTATTCTTATTATAAACTAAAAAACAGCTCTAGGGATCCTCAGTTCTGTTACCAAAAAACAAAAAGATAAAATAAAATTTAAAAGGAAATAAAACAGCAACTTTTCTTCCTTCCCAAATGCAATTTAAAGCAAACAAGAGACAACATAAAAAAGGTACATCAAAGTCTCCTCTTCCGTATCTGGAAGAAAATCAGACATTGTCTAAACACTCAAATGCTCCCCTAAAAAGAAGTACACAGCATGCCTGGGAAAATCACAGACAACAGCAATGCATGCATATGGAGAAGAAAATTTTTCCAGACAGGACTACATCTCCCAAAGCTCTGCATCATATAGATCCTCAATGCATCACCAAAAAAAAAAAATCACTGGAAAAAAGTCACAGCTTACATCTGCATCCCCCAAACTGAGCTACGTTGACAGGGAATATAACTTGGCTCAGTACTAACTTCTGTGCCTCTGCACCACACGCCATTTCATGGTGAAAATATGCGCTCAGCCTAAGCCTCCCCTCCATCTCTCCAGGTATTTTACATAGACCTTGATTAAGAGGTGAAAGATATCTCACATAAAAAGAGCTTTGGTTAAGGGAAGCCTAATGTGAATCTCCGAGAATGGGTGGGAGTCCACTCATAAGTATAATATTCTCACCATTTGCTTTGTAAAGATACATAGCAAGGCAGAGCTTTTCACTTTGTGATCACGAGGTACTGGTGGCATTTTATTTCTGCTTGAATTGCAATGAAATAAATGGTCATATGGATTAGACAGCGGACTGAGACACAAATATGGGCCAGGTTCTTCTCCAAGATCTTCCTCAGCTTTCCTTTAAACCTCCATCTGTTCATCCTTAATCTATTAACTACTAAATCCATCAGACAGAAATATGTCAGAAAGAACTGCATCAGACCAACAAATCCATCAGGAATAAAAAGCCAAACACATGCAACTGAAGCTGCAGAGAGTCCCCATCATTCAGGTATCAATTTGAGTGCTGCTCCATGCAGATGGTCTCTACAGATTTTCTGTAAATATAGTTCTGTTCTCATGCTCAGATGTCACCCATGTTGGATAGAATTAATCTGTAAAGTTGCAGTGACCCTCACTGATTAGAGCCATTCAGACAATAAGCATATTTGACCTCTGGTCTGCTTCCTATGATTTACACATCTAGAGTACACTTTGCCTTAGGTGTTTGTTTGATAGAATCTTAAACAAGCACCAGCAAATTCTTTTCAGTAACCAAAATACAGAGACATCTCTTACTAACATGAGAAGAAGGTCTGTAGAAAGCAGTGCAACAAAGCCACAAGGAGAGAAGCTTTGCTGCATATTAGATGGGCAACAAAACAATTAAGTACTGCTTCGTCCGTTATATTTTTTGCTGAATTAGATGAAAAATTATGTCAAAGAAGTCAGTCCTTGTTATACAGAAACTAAACTCTAGAGGAGAGAAGGCTGCAGTGTATGGGAAGTACAAGGACCATGAACAATGTTCATCTGCAAACCCCAAAAATCCCAATGAATCCCTACATGACTCCAGAGATATGCACAGAAAAAGGCTGACATTACTTCATAGTTAGAATATTCAACACTTCTTTCTTTCTCTAAGAGACATAATAGAAGACAAAACAGAAAGGATTCCTTAGGCCCCTAGGTCACATGCTAGGAACTGTATTACATGTTCTTCCACCACATCCTTATTGGCAAGCTGACAAAGCACAGGTTAGATAACTGCATGGGAAGGTGGACTTAAAACTGAATGAATGACACAGTCAAGTCAGTTGTGATCAGCATCAGGAAGTCAGCGGTTGACACTGGGGCTAGTCCTGTTCAACATCTACATTAATGACCCGGATGAGCACAAAGAGCACCCTCGTCAAAGTCACAGATGATACAGAGGGAGGAGTGACTGGTACATCAAAATAGGTTTGCTGCAAGTTGGAGAGATTTGGACAGGCTGCAGAATTGGGCTGACAGGAAGTTCATGAAGTTCAGCAGCTGGAAATGTCAAGTTCTGCAGCTGAGGAGAAATAACCCCAGGCATCAGTAGTTGCTTCCCAACTGGCTGGCCCCAGCAGCTTGGCTGAAAAGGACCTGGGAGACTTCGTGAGAACCAAACAGCGCATGAGCCAGCAACATTCTTTGGTGACACATAAGGTCTCATGGGCTGCATGAGGGATAACATCACTAGCAGGTCAAGGCTAGTGATCCTTCCCCTCTACTTAGCACTGGGGAAGCCACACTTGGAAAGCTGTGTGCGGTGCTGGGCTCTCCGGTACAGGGAAAATACGGACTTACAGGAGGAAGCCCAGAGCAAGGTCATGATAGTCATTAAGAGATTGGAGGAGCATCATATGATCAGAGGCTGAGGGAACTAGGACTGTTCTGTCTGGAGTAGGTAGGGCTCTGGGAGGATCTTATTAAAGATCACATAAAGCACATAAATATCTGACATGAAGGAGTAAAGATTGAGAAGTGCCCAGTGAAGAGACAAGAGGCAATAGGCAAAAATTCAATCTGAACTAAAGAAAAATAACCCACTCAAAAAAGAACCCCTTTTTTTGCTCAAAGGGTGTTGAAACATAGACACAAGTTGCCCAGACAAATTGTGGGATCTCCATCTTTGAAGACATTCAAAGCCCAACTGGACATGGCCCTGGACAACCTGCTCTGGCTGACCCTGCCTAAGCAGGGAGATTCAACTAGATGATCTGCCAATGTCATAAACCCAAATATTTCGCAATTTTGACATTTATTTTAAGTTATTTTTTTTTGGCTAAATAAAAAAGCAATGAACCATATAAATTTTTATTAACTCCAGTGGAAGTGAGGTTTAATAGATGACTCTTCAACAAAGCACGTGCTCTTCTGAGATGTAGTTAAAGTAAAGATAATATCTTAAAACTGATATCTCCAAAAAAAAAGCAAAACAAAACACTGCTTACAATAGACAATTTAAACGCTCCCTGTGTTTGGGACAACCGTTTTTTTCTGTAGTCTCTGGTTTAACAGCTACTTTGTTGTCTAATTGTTATGTAATTAATAACCATTTTCCTTCCTTGATTATGTTATTCCTAGTAACAAGACCACTCTTAATGAAAGACCTATTTTTCTAACAATATAGGTGCAGTCAGAATATCCCACATTCTCAGCAATGCACCATCTAACACATTCAAAACAATGACTTGTATTTTTTGTTTTATGTTTACATTTTCAAAGGGTTTTTGCTCTTTGGGTTGGAGGAGTTCTGATTTTTTTAAAAATAGATATTAGCCTGCTGGATCATAAATGAAATGTAAGTGACCAACTGGGTTAAAAACATCCTGCTTTTCGAATCTGCAATTAGCTAGCAAGGAATGGCTGAAGTAGAGGTCAGTAATTTTCAAATGAAATACTCACAGAAAATGGCATAAAAGTTTTACAGGACCCAGAAAGCCCATACGAAGCTTCCATTCACCTATATGAACTCTCAAGTCCACAGGTAAATTACACTGTATGCACCTTGCTTGATTTCAGATGTTAGCAATGACAATGGGAACAGGGGAGGAATTCACCTTACCTTTTTCAGAAGCACCATCTGCTGGTGTTTTGCAAAAGCATTTTATGAGGAGTCATTTAAGTTTTCACCATGGAATATTACTGAACACGTACCTACTTTTGGCGCATATGTTCACTCCTCTGTCCCTACCACAGATCAGCTTCAGAAATATAAGACACCAGGCACAGGACCTCTAACCAAAGTAGAAAAAGTACAGGAAGGCTCATTCAACAGGAAAGGACAAGAACCAGAGTAAAGTGAGATTTTATTGGGAAGCCACACCCACAGATATACACAGCAAACACCTTTCTCTTGAAGGACACTGTCTCACCATAAGCTTGTAGTTTCTCCAAGCATGGCTTACCAAAACAACCTCGGCTTTCTGCTTTTTATTTATTTTTCTTTTCTTTAAAGAGGTAAAAAAAAAAATCAAGCTACCTAGACATGCAAGACAAATTAACTCACAGCAGCACTAGCTATTTTACTTAGTAAAAAGAAATGTTCTAAACACCTGTTTATGAGCAAAACCAGTCATAAAAACAGCTGTAAGCAGCAAACAGAAGTGAACAACAACAATTTCCCATCCTTTTCCACACATATAATGACATTTAAATCATGTAGCATCACAGAAGAATTGTATAGAGCTGATGATAATTGACGTAATTTCTTGTATGCATTTCTCCACTACATTGTGTTGTGCTGTAAACCCAAGCACATTAAAAGTAAACAGAGTTTTTGAAATCCTAAAGCAGCAGTAAGACAATCCCTGCTGGATCCTTTAAACCTGTAGACGGAAAAAAAATAACTACTTCAAAGTTTTAAAACTTCAAATACATAGTTTAACCTGAGGCAAACATAAACAATTAAAACTTTGCAAGTCTTTTTGGTTAAATGTGTTCAGATCAGAGCAGAGATGATAGACAAACAGGTAATGAATGTTTATGTGATTAAAGATGAAGACAAAAAAATGAAACCACTAGAGAAAACATGCATAGTCATATTTTTCTCTTTCTTTTTTTAAAAAGTAACATTTTTTCCATGCAGTTCTTTGATTGACTAGAGCAGTGAAAAAACACATCAGTAAATCTGAACCACTGAAAGCACTCTTCCCTTAAGTATACATTAGCATTGGCAAAAAAATTAAGAACACAATGAACAACAACACGCTGAAGGTATTCTCTCAGAGAGGATGGCTGTTTAGGAAGACCCCAAGACTCATA
This sequence comes from Dromococcyx pavoninus, assembly GCA_033558185.1. Lineage (NCBI taxonomy): Eukaryota > Metazoa > Chordata > Aves > Cuculiformes > Neomorphidae > Dromococcyx > Dromococcyx pavoninus. The sequence goes on along the minus strand of JAUMJL010000091.1, from coordinate 616,129 downwards.
AATGAAGACAGATTTTACTAATAAATCTTTGAATGTCATGTATCTGCCACATACAGAAACCTTGTATTTTTGTTCTGGGGTGGAAGAGGAAAGTAGTTCTGCAGTCAAAAGTGTCTCCAGTTTCACATAGATCTGTGGGTTAACTGTAACATCATGTGGAAAAAAAATCCAGCTCAGTTTGATCAGTCAGTTATAAGTACAAAAAAGCATAAGTTCAAAAGCATATCTGATTAAAAACCTCTGGGAGGAGAAAACATCCCTCTCACATATAAATAATAAATACCTAACTCTAGATAATTAAACTCGGCAGGTTAGTGAACCAAGTCAGAGGATTGTTATCAATGGAGTATATCAAGCACTGAAGACACACAGATTGAACATTGAAGAGGAGCATACTCCACACAGAAAGAAAGGAGGCTGCAAACCTATTGCTCCCTCCATACACCTCAGCATTCAAAGAAACTGCTCAAAAGATTTCTTCTTGACTCTCCATTTGAGAGCTTTCTTGATTCCAAATAATTAGGTGACAGTGGGGAAAATCCTAATGACCCAGAGTCAACCTTTACCAATACTTCAGCTGAACGTGAAAGATGCAGTGGCTGTTTTCTAAGCAATAACTATTGACAGAAGGAAGGTGTCTCATTGATACTTTTTAAAGATTAGGAGAATTGAGTATTTTATTGCCCTACCTAGCTCAACCTGCATCTTACTACTTTTCAGTGATTAATCCTTCATCCTGGTTCTCTATGTTAGCAATTTATTGGAATGGCACATAGGCTGAGATAACTTTCGTGTATCAGATGGTATTTCACTAGCTAATCAAGTATCATGTTCTCTGTACATTTGTAGAACAGCCTATTAAGCACAAATGCAGGAAACCCAAGTGACATCAAAGCTGCAGTAATGGGGCACTCTTTTCTCCCCAAGCACAGCACCTGGGCTTCAGAATAAAACAAACCAGGCCACACACCTCTCAAAACCTTTGGAGGTTCTGGTCCCCAATTATGTGCATACAGTTACAGAAATAACTCAAGAAATCATAAAACGCTGTAAACCAGTGGAGCATAGGGAGGGATTAAGGTGGATGTAGGGGGACATAAAGAATAGACTTACCCTGAGCTGCACCTTCACTTAGCTGTTACACTGTCCCTGGATGAATTCAGGGAAGAGTGGTGCAAAAAGTAGCTGGAGAGCTGCCTGGCAGAGAAGGACCTGGGGGCGTCGGTTGACAGCGGTTGAACATGAGTCAGCAGTGGCCCAGGTAGCCAAGAATGCCAATGACATCTTGGCCTGTTATCGGAAACAGCGTGGACAGCAGGACCAGGGAAGCAATTACACCCTCTGCTCAGCATTGGTGAGGCTGCACCTCGAATACAGCGTTCAGTTTTGGACCAGTCAGTACAGACATTGAGATACTGGAGCATATCCAGAGAAGGGCAATGAAGATGGTGAAAGGGCTGGAGAACAAGCCTTATGAGAGGCAGCTGAGGGTACTGGGGTTGTTTAGCCTAGAGAAAATGAGGCTGAGGGGAGACCTTATTGCTCTCTACAACTACCTGAAAGGAGATTGTTGCAAGATGGGTGTTGGTTTCTCCTCCCAATAGGCCATACGATGAGAGGAAATGGCCTCAAGTTGTGCCAGGGGAGGTTCAGACTGAATATTCTGAAAAGTTTCTTCATTAAAAGGTCTGTCAAGCATTGGAACAGGCTGCCCAGGGAAGCAGTGGAGTGACCATCCCTGGAGGTGTTTAAAAGACAAGTAGATGAGGTGCTCAGGGAAATGGTTTAGTAACGGACAGCTATAGTGGGACACAGCCTCAAAGGCCTTTTCCAACCAAACGATTCTATGATTCTAATATATACTTCAGACCTCTTCTAATGAGATGTAACTTAGTCAAAATCAGATTTATCTGTTTAGGACTGAAGCAGGAGAGTTCCAAAAGTCAGTCTTAACTTCTCATGACAGCTATTACACTACTGAAATAAGCTAATCTCCACGCATTAAAGTCTCAGTTATCAAATGGATATTTACAGTTTAGAAGCTCTGTTTATTCCAACCCAGAGTTAGTTTGCACCTTCTGATCAAGAGTATCAGACAGACATACATCAACTCATTCAAAGATCCGTTGCTCTACAGCGAGGAAAAGTAAGAAAAAGGCAGATTAACAGGCAAAATTTCTTATTTTATTTTAAGTATTTCATGATTTGGGTTTAAGGGATTTGTCTGAGATGTTCTCAGTTTTAAGTGGTGTCAGGCATCCTGCTACTTCACTAAATTCCAAGTCCTTAGTGACTCTTAATGCTTAGTGTGCAAGACTTACATGTGATTTTCAAAATAAGAGATCAATTTTTATTGTTTAAAAATCCAATTATTTGTCCAGACTCCCTTCCAGCAAGTGACAGGCAGGGCAGATTAAAACTGAGAAGCTATGGCTTACATTTGCATGCTCCGTTAGCAGTAAGTCTGTGAATTAGAACTAAGTAAAAATGCAAAAACAATATAATAGAACTACTACTTTTTCATCAAGTATCTCTCAAAAGAAAAAAGGGGAAAACTTTTCAGCTTTTCTTGATGCTTTCAAAAAACACTCTGGGTAGTGAGGCATATATTTTGTGGGCAGCATCTTTGGCTACCAGAATATCTCCCATCCATCCAAAGTTATAATCTTAAGCTGTGACACTGGCATAAGAGAAATAGGCAAGAGGACAAGAAGCAGCACTATCCAGGGTCTCTACAACTGTAGTACACTACTGTGGAAAAGCAAATTGCCAAAGCTGACTGCTGTCCAATATAAAAGCAGTATTAATTGAAAAAGCCCAGAACAGGAAGTGGATCCTCCCTGCCTAAGCACACTGCTGTCTTTTGTAATTAAGCAGAGACTCGGTGGGTCTTTGGTCAAATCATAAAAACATGAGCCACGGTGCCTCTCTCATGTAAAAGTAACACACAGGTTCAGGAAATCCTAACTCTAAATTTCTAGGCCACACACGCTTAGATATTCATAATTTTAAAATCTTCTAGAATTTAATAACACAGATGAAACAATAATGTCATCTGAAAATGCAGTAAGACTATAAGTAAAACTATAGCAGACATAGATCACCTATTCTTCTGCCACGAGTTATGCCTGAATACAAACACACAAAGGCCAAAATGCTCTCCATTTAGGCTGCAAATGGACTGACTGAAGCAGGAATCTTTAATTTCATGCTTTTCCCTCCAAAGTCATCCAAAATATCATAAAGATAATAACCTCAAATCCTCAGGCTTTTCCTGTGTCGGTGTTACAAAGTATTCCTCAGTAAATAAATAACTCTCTTGAAGTTCAACTTGGCCAGCTGCAGGTTAGATTTTGGCCAACGAAGTAGCGCAAAGCAGACCTTTCTGCATAATTGCACACAATTTGACAGAATCCCTAAGCCTACAGAAGCTCTTGAACTGTTTTCTCAGCAAGATCAATCATGCTATTCTTCTGTGCTGTTAAGAAGCCCATGTTGACGCTATATGTCTCACACAAGCCACCAAGAGTCTAGTGTCCAGAAAGAAAGTGTCCCTAATGTTTCTACAGATACAGGATAATCCTTTGCATCATCATCAGCCTTTTCAATACATTGTTACATTGCTGTAAATGTAACAAATCCACAGAGATGTACAGCAGTATTCATCACAGTGGGCATCATTCATTTATTACTAGAACACTTCAGTGAAAACTGCATAAAAGAAAATCAAAGTGCTTTGAAGAAAACTTTCCCCTCCTGCCATGAAATCTTATATCAGTAGCATGCATTTCTGCTTCAAAATTATAAACATGCTTAACAGGAAAGATTGGTTTCAGTCAACTTCCTCTCTCACTTATTTACCAAGACCAATATTTTGAAATTCTATAAAACCTTCCTTCAGAAAAGTTCAAATAAACACTAATGAAAAATGTAATCACCTCCATTTTAAGAAACAGGAAAATTAAAAGTCTTAAGGAGCATGTCAACTATAAAATACTGGCCAAGCTAAACAGAACTCGGGAGCTTCATTTTCTGATCTTTTGCCCTAACCATCAGAAATGTTATTTTCCTCTCTTACAAGTCTTATGATGCTGCTCTTCAGAAAGAGCAGACATCTACCAGAATCTTAAGTTTTCCAAAGAAACAAGGACTGTCTTTACACATCTAGGAAACAGGTTCACAGAACAGCAAGTGCTATTTCTAGATTGTTTACCAATGATGGGAATGGGAGAGTTACATGAATGCTTAGAGGAAAGTATAAAAGCTGTGCTCAGTCTCTGGAAGCCATTCAGAAGACAGTGCACATGAGGACACTGAACAAAAATGACAGCTCTTCAGAGGGACATACCTTGAAGAAAGGGGACCAAGCAGGAACAAAGGAAAAAGACCAGACTACCAAGTAAAGAAACTATCTGCTGCTGAAGATGGAAGCAAAACCCAAAGATACTTTCAGCTATAGGAAGATCCATCCACTTGGTTTAGAATTAAGAACTGGCAAAAGAACAGAATGCATCAAGCTCAGAGAAGTGTCAACCGAGATTAACTCTATTTTTAAAAAAGGCAGGGGGGTAACAGAACCTGGATGTGGCATTACAGTGAAAGCTGTAACATGGTCTGTGGCATTCTGGCAGAGGGCAGTGGCAAGAGAAGAACAGAATATGTGTAAGTTTGTAAATATTGCACATCAGTTGTGTTCTTTGTATGCTCAAAAGTATCAAATAGTGGTTGGTAAGTCATGAGAATTTATGAACATGAATCAATATGACAAAGCAGTTCCGAGTGCCAGCAGAAACTGCACCACATAAAATACAGCCTGCATTTGAAGAGACTGGTAGGAAGAAAAAGACAAAAAGACATATTAAAGCACAGATGAGGAGTCAAATTATCTGTCATCACTTAAGTGTTTACATATAGGCAAACCCCTTTAAGACTGTTCTCAAATCAGACTTGCTGGAGTCAACACCTTAGAAAATGCTCATTCTCACTGGTAGCATTCAAAAGGAAGGGGAGACTGCAAGAATATACAGTACCAGCTGTACCACCGAGTATTGTAGGATGACAGTGAAATAGCACCTAGCAGACCTCCTCCTCAATCTCTACTACTGAAAGAGTGACCATTACAGAAAAGCAGAAATATGACTGTATTGATCTCCAGTTCATAACAGGAAAGTTGAGAGGTTTTCCTCTCTAATAGTTTTTGTTCACCAGAGGAGATTCTCCATCTCTATGATGCTTAGCAAACTAACTTTGCTAAACTACACATTTTTTGGGAAGGGATGCAGAATATCAAGATTCTATAATAAAGTACAACTGCTTGTAAGTCCCAGACTCATTGTAAACAATGTATTAGGGTTGGAAAAAACGTTCAGACTTCAGACAAGACCATTCCAGTCTTCATCTTTTCACCAGGTTGGGTTTGAGGATTTTTTTTTAATTACTCTGCTCCAGTTGAAAATTATTGTTCTTTCTCTAGCAGATCTGAAAAAGCTGTTTACTTCTGCTTAGCACAACTAGCAGGTTTATTTTCATGTCATCATTGTCATTCTTATTCAGTCATTCAAATCTCCTACTGTAGAGAGCACACTTAATATAAAAGCACTCATCCATTGTCTGTTCAATTTTGCACTCTCCACCAAACTAGCATGACATTCATACATCTGATTTCTTTTCCACATTGTAGTTTGGCTAAATAGATAAGAGTAAGGTTCAACTTGTATCTGCATCCCCACTCTATAATACTGCATCCCTGAAAGGCATCATCCAAATTTTTGGGGAAATTTCTCAAAAAAAAAAAAAAAATAGCTGATTAGACAGCAGCTTGGAAGAAGCCGTGTTGTACCTCTGAGAGTACTGATAAAACTGGGAAGATTTGAGGACCACTTGTCCTTACAAATAGATAATTTAGATTATCTCTCAGATGAGGAGTACCTCAAATGAATAAAAGAGGTGTGCTAGTTACAAAACAACAAGGTGTGGCCACAAAAAAGAATTTTCCTATTATTAATTATTAGCAGATAGCAGACAACCCCTATTTGCTTTAGATAAATCTCAGCTAAGGGAAGCTTGCGATCCCACCATGCTCCGACAGAAAAAAATAAATGTCAAAAAGTTAATCATAAAACAAAGCTAATAAATAAATCTTAACAACATTTTAGATAAGGGATAAGCTAGGTCTAACAGTAAAAACAACAGTTCCGAATATTGTTTTCAGGAAGTTCTGCTCTAAAAATAAAATCCAGTACCTTTAGCCAAATGTCCCAAGGAAAAACTATTTTAACTTTTGCTTCTCTTCACTCAGTCCTTCTTTCGCCATTGCATGAAAGAAGGACAAGACATCAAAATATCAGGAGGGTCTCACGCTTCTGCAAACAGCTCATGCAATTCAAGAGAAAGTCAAGCATAAAAGTATGGAATACCCACACTCCCCTATACACATCCAAACCATTGCAAGAGGAAGCACAACACTAAGATTGACGCATGTCAGTCATGCACCTTCAGGAAAAGCCCTCTCATTTTAAGGAATCTCATTTAAAGAAAGCTAAAGAAACTAGTTCAGCTCTCTACTGTGTCCTTTTGACCTCAGCTAGACCTCAGAGCACTCCACAGTAACCCGCGGCACAATACAAGAGTGGCAGTAGTATTAGTCAGTAAGTTTTGGACACTGGATCCTTCCATACTGAAATGAGAAGCATCACTCTTGGAAAAATCCACACACGGGAGAGGAGAGAGGACAGAAGCACCAGGGTATTACCTCTAAAGTGAAACTGAAGACTTACAAAGACAACTTACAGAGGCACAAGAGCAGCACACAGTCAGGCTAATTACATGGGGAAATCTGCATCTCCAGTGTAGCTGATCCAGTTTTGGGGACAGGAGGGACTACATTTTAATTTGTGTATGTAAATTGAACTGGTTTTCAGCTGGGCAAAAGGCTGGTTTATGCTGTGTGTAATATACGGAGAAGCATAATAATGGCACATGTTATAAAACTCGTAAACATCAAACGACTATGCTTTTTTCACATTCATTATTGCAACTAAAGACTATAGAAAGGTACTACCTAAAACTAACTGTTATTTTCTATATGTGATATACTGTGGGTGAATTTTAAGAGGCAGAACCAGCAGCAGTGACTGAGGGTGAATGGATCTGATGAGTTCTGTGACAGAGTCTTTAAACCCTTCTCTGCCTTGTTAGAGTGATCTTCAACATTACATGCTGACACCGTCTGACTTAAAGCACCTCTTGACAACTAGATTTGCTTCTTGCGAGACATGAGCAGTGTTTAAACACCAGAAGGGTACACTACTCATAACCCAGGATTTACTTATTCATTCACTATTGCTCAAAGATGACAAATTATAGTTTAATGCCATCAGCAGAAAAAAAATACATTTTCTTCTGTCGTCAAACCCTGGACCCTGACAGAACAAGCCTGATATCTGAATGTTTACCATTATATGTATGCTGCTGAAGTGACAAGAAAGTTACAAGTGACTGTACACGAGGACCTATGTCAACCTGCCTTTTCATCTCTGGTTTCAAACTTCTTGTTAGCAAACCTACAACACAACTCATATGTATCATTATTGTTTTTAAACTTTAATTAGACCTAGTAAGTAAGTACTAGTAAGTGCCACAAAATGATGTCAAGCATTCCCATCTCCCCCAGGACTAGCCTTTGCTACAGAAGCTCCCAGGAAAAGTACCTGGCATGGCTGGGCAGGGGTAGACCAGGAGAAAGGTCCCCACGCACAGTTTCCAAAAACTTCAGGAAACGTACAGCCCTACCAGCAAAGGGATCATGATTTCTAATTCCATATATTTCCTGGCAGTATTTCTGCAACCTCTACAACCTTTCTTTATTAACCAAGGTCTTGTATCTTCAGGGAAGTAAATATCACTCATCCTTTTACACATAAAATCACCAAGCTTGAACAAGGTCAGTTCCAGACGAGCCAGAAACAGATTAATACATTTTTCAGGGCAGAATGAGTATTATGATCACATACACTGACCTCCTGCATAACACAGACCACAGCACTTCAGCTGGTAATTTCTACACCGAGACCATAACTTCAGTTTGAGCTAGAGCTTATCTTTTAGAGAGACATTCAGTCCTGATTTAGACACTGCAGGTGATGGGAAATCTACTACCCCACTAGAAAAATTGTCCTAGTGATTAATTACCCATACTGTGAAAGGCAAAATCCTTTTTTTAAGCCTCAATTTGCTTAGCTTCTACTTGTAGTCATCAATCCTCATTACACATCTCCTGCTCCCAAAAAGATTAGGAAGAAGCCTACCATCAGAGATCTCTTCCCTGAATAAGTATCTGTAGGCTGTCATCAACAGTGTCTTAACCTTCACTTTTATAAACTCTGTAGAGCAATCTTCCTTAGTCTCACTATGCAAGTTATGTTATGACACCCCTGAGGTCCATATCCTCAGGTTTTAAGATCTCACATAATTTTTATGTCTTCTTCTGAACACTTTCCAATTTACAAATAAATGTTACCTTTGATGCAAAGGACAAAACCTGAAGTCCTTACTTTCTTAATGGTCTTCAATGTTACATGCAAGGTAATGCCACTGCCTGAGTATTCCACTACTTGCGCAGCCCAGTTTTCTGAGCTACAAAATTAGACGGAGCATATGGTCAACTGGCTGAGCAAATCCCAGTTCCTTTTCAGAAGCACAGCTTCCAAAGCAAGCAATGGTCTTTGTTCGTAGGAGCAGGAGTTTGCCACAGGCTATATTAAGAATCCAATTACCCAAACGAGCCCACTTCACCTGTTCTTCAAACAAATTTAGCCTGCTTGACTCACCCACGCTGCTTTGTTTCCATCACCCATTTAGTTTATCTATACATTTTAACAGCTGTGTCTTTTACCCGCTCTTAAACTACACTTATTAAATCTCTCAGGATCTCAATCAAATAGCAAATTGGTGAAAGTATAACACACATACAGCCTTCCATCCTTTCTTTTCCTCACAGATGACACTGCAACAGTTGTTAACCAGTACTTCAGCTTATTTTTAGTAGTCCAGATTTTATTAGAAACTAGAATTGATGTTCTATTGATAAATCGATAATTTAATCTTTAAAACATATTTTTGTGATAATTATCTAGTCCTTGAAAACCATATGTATAGTACACATGCACACACAGGGTATTTTCTGATCATTGACACTAAACTGTTTTGAGATCATCAACTGGCACCTTTCCTAATACAGATTAACAAATTTGCTGATTACCTTTGCTTTGTCTGCACTACAAGTGATCACTTAAGATCTTCGTCACTCACACTCCATAGTGAAATCTTCCCTTGAATAAATAAAAAATTCCTTCTTCAAACTTTAAGCTTATATTGGGAGGTTGCTGTTGGTTGGGTTTGTTCTGTTTGGATTGTTGTTCTGGTTTGTTGTTTGTTTTGGGGTTTTTTTTAACTAAATTAGCACTGGACTCAATTAATGACTATGCCTTCCCTTTTCAAGTGCCTGCACTGAAGCTACAAATTTGAAGCAATTTCCATTTCCTCCCCCTAAAAGAAAGACTATGTTCTGTAACTATCACAGCACATTTAAGTGCCACACTGAAAGCCACAAGGACCTTCATAAGTTACATTACACATCATTAATCCAAACACGTTATACTCCATCACCATTGGACGTCTCAGCCACATAAAAAGGAGGAAAATACATGTCAGTCTTACAAACATACTCATTGAACGCAATAAGGGACATGGTTTTATAACCACATACCCCAAATTTATTATCTTCAGATAACCTGGTCATTGACAAATGCAACGCTACATGTTATCTATTTTTCTCCAGAAAGAAATCCTTCAGCCTCCAAGTTAGTAAGAGGCCTAGCAACACCGGTGGCCAAATGCTGCACAGATATCAATGCATATATTAAATCTTCCTCCAGAGAAGAATTTCTTCAAATGTCACCAAGTTGCAACTACTTCATGACTGCTGATAAAAAAGCCTTATTAACGTTACCAAAAAAACCCAAAGACAAAATTATCAAGCATACAGCTCGAGTTAACAATAGAACACTAATCTCAAAACAAAAAATTCAGAAACTAGAAGTTATTCCCATTAATTGCTCAAGAGAGCTACATAAGGTGCTTTGGAATTGGCTTCCACATCCAAACCTACTACTGTGTTTTGCACTAGGCTGTTCTAGTCCCAGTACGTGCAGAATATAAACAGCCCTTGCTCCCTGACAGCAGGGCTCTAGCTAAGTCGAGTTTTGAGCACTGGAATGGTGTTCAGTAGTTATTGTTTCTGAAAAATAATTCATAGCTCAAAGGGCAGTTAGGAGCAGAAATTATCAAGTCCTATGTCATATGGGAGGTCAGGATAGATGGTAATGGTGTCTTCTGGCCTAAAACATATGATGAAAAGCAGATAATAACATCTAAAGAGGTATCAGTAAAGCTGAACTCTTGAAAATAGAGAATCGTAGACAAGACTCTGTCTATGTGTTTTGCTCAAAATGGGTGACTTGGTGGAAAAGTTACATTTGCTGCGCAAGAGCTGTCTAGGTTGATGTGGATTATACCATTTCTGTGGGTCATTGTCCCAGTACTTCCTAGGGTACCTCACTTGCTCCAATACCTTGTACCACACTGACTGCTGTAACTATGATTTTAAAAATTAAATTTAAAAAAAGGCTTCAAGCTACCATGTAAGACTTGCTCCAAAGCATAACATCTGAATTTAAGTCTTTCTGTCAGCCACAGATTCCTATTAGGGCAATACTGTTAATAATTCAATCACCAAACCTGCAAGGCCTGTTTCTAGCAACACTATTAATTCACAAAACCCTATTAGAGAGCTGTGATTCACATCCTTCATAGTCCTTCATAGTCTGTGCTAACGCAGAAGAGCTGCAGTGCAGGCTTTATGAGCAAAATTTTCTATTCAAGCCATATGCCTTTCTAAAGTAGGGACACAGTCAACTCTCAAGCGTGAGGCAGCAGGCTGTCCTCAGTGTTTTTTCAGACAGGCTTAAATTATCAAAACTGGTATTTAGCTTTTGACATATATGGCCTTAGGAGTACTGCACACAGTACATCTCCCATCAAAGACGGGAGCTGCATATGCTGGAAAACCAAAACCACATTTCTAAAAATGCTGATTCCCTGTCAGATCCTCTGTCAAGGCAGAATATTGTGGCATTTTATTTTTAATTTATTCAACATCCTCTAGATGCTGTAAATGAAAGATTAGAAGGTTGTAATTTAAATACTCAATGTCAGTACATAACAAAGAGCCAGATTCCTGCTGAGAATAAATATTTTTTAGCAGCAGTAGTTGAGCCTGAGAATTATTTTTTCGGTGTTCATAGAAATGGGAAGATGTTAAAACACAGTTTAGTGCAAGCAACGGAGTGCCAGGAATTGTCTCCAGGTGGACTATTATAATAGGTGAAGAAAGCAATGTTAGGTCTGTCAAGTGGGAAAAAAGGATGCCTGTAAGGCTTTTTCTTTCCAGAAGGTAGCCAACTGGTCCCATTTAGTTGTACCTACTGTGAGAATCTCTCTTCATAAAGCCTTTGAGAATTCTTGGCTTGAGAGAAACATCCAGACAAAACCAATTAGCAGTAAAATTGTATTTTCCCAAATAGATCTCCCCTTTTGAAGCAAACCTAATCTAATTCATAGGATTAATCACTGATGACTCAGAAATTATGAATTTGAGAGCAGGATCAAAATCATGCAGTACTTGTAGGGAATTAATTCTCACCTTTGTCTATGGGAAGACTGCAGCAAGGTGAATGACTTTTGAGTGAGAGGATACTTCTGCATTCTTTCTTTTTGACATTTTTCAACCGTATGTGTCAAAAGCTAAATACCAGTTTTGAAAATATAAACCCATCTGAAAAAGCACCAAGGACAGCCTGCTTTCTCACACCTGAGAAGGACATGTGGATTGAGCAAACAATTTTGCTCATAAAGCTTGCACTACAACCATTAAAATTCTCCAGAGCAGTTCTGTAACCAAAAAGTTACCAGGTTGACCAGAACCCACAAGCCAGCAGGCCTGTTCTTGATACAATTACTAGTCTAGGGTAAAACTGCCTGAAAAGTGGAACTGTCTGTAGAGCATGGAGACTTCAGTACCTCTTAATGCATAGAGTTCATCTGGCAGTCTGGGTTCAGGTCCAAGTGCTGGCCCTCTGCAGGGACATGCCAGTTGTTTCACCAGTGAAAGAGCAGAAAATTTAATGATGGCTCAGAAAGACAGCAGCCAGACTCTTCAATCCCTTCTATTAAGAACTAAGCAGAATCTTTGCTTGTTAATACTAAATAAGGAAGTCTCCTTTGAATGACTAAAAGCAAAGACTTTGAGAAAGAGCACTGGATACCAAGAGTTATTGCACTACTAGTTTGATGCAGACTCTGACACCCCTCCCTCCCATCACCCTTCCCAGAGAAAGCAATAATCCAAAATGTAAAGCATTTAAAACAGTGTCTGTGAAACAAAACATCAGGGTACAATGACACTGAAAATTCAAGATGCTAGCGTGCCTGCATCCCTATGAAACATTTTACAGCATTGAGTCCAGGTAGTAGACAAGGGAAAGCCAAGCAAACCTCTGTGTGCCAGAGACTGAAATAATACAAACACAGGTCAGCCACTATGAGCACAGCTTCTTCCCAAAGAAAAATTAACACGGGAAAAAGTTCCTGCTGATTTAGTAAATTTGAAGAGGCTCTCTTTCATCAACCTGTTTGTGACTAACACCCTTCCTGAGAGTTCCTGAGATATGCAAGGCCTCATGAAGACATCACAAAGAAAACCACATAGGTTTTTTGGGCAGTGGTTGCAGTGGGAGTAGAAACACATACTTAGAACTGCCTTGAAAAGACAGAACGTGTTGGCTTGTTCTAGCTATTTACAGAGCAGTTAAAACGGCTTCTTTCTTCTATACCCTTGCCATGAACAAATCGATAAAATCATAAAAAGATTAGACAAACTGAAGGACCAAATGAATGACTGACTCACAAGATAGATTTTGAAAAGACACAAAAACATGCAGAACCATTAAGGTCAATAAGCCAATTGATAGATGCACTCAGCGTACATGCACACACTGCACAAAAGAGCATTCAGAAATTGCAGAAGCACAATTCAAAGACTGAATCTCTCCCAGGAGTCAAGAGGTAAAGAAAAATAGCTCCAATTTATACTAAAAATTACACACACGCATGCTGTGTTTTTGAGGATGATTTCCTCTTTTATATTCCAAAGCTGCTGCCTTACTGAAGTGGCTTTGTATGTTCAGATCAAAGCAGCAGCTGCCAGAGCTTTGCTACTGTTTGGGGTTATTTACAGAAGGCCAGAGAACAATTATTCTCAAGGTACATGAAGGCTCCAAAACAAACAGGTTGAGACCAAGCCGAGCAAATTTGGAAGCCAATTTGCCATGTGTTAAATATTATACACACAGATCAGAAATGCAATTCCCTGTTCTCTCTCTTTTCTGACTTGAGAAGATTTGTTCACTTTTTTAAAAAAATACTAGTGTTCTATTCTCTCAACCAGATCTCCCTCCCCTCTTATATACCTCTGATGATTTCTTAAGTCTTTTCAAGATCCAGCGAAAAAAGTGATTGCCCTCTACTTTTAGACATTTAAGTTGACCTTGTTGAAGCTGCAATTTCTTTCTTTATTTTTAGATCTTTCACCTTCACTTGTTATTCAAAATGGGCCTCTTTTCAATCTCTTTCTGTCTCCTCACACATAATTTAGTCTCTTCTGATACGAGATATTTTTCCTCTGTACTTCCTTCGTGCCCCTTTTACCTAGCTAAGAGATCTTTCAAAGTCTTTTCAAACCTTACCCAAGAACACATTTCATTCTTTTATTCAGGGGACACCTTGCAATTCCTTTCCTGATAATACTCGTCTTTATGCTCCTGATTCAAATTCAGAAGGAATATTGCCTTTTTGCTCCAGTAAGAAGCAGGATCAGACTTCCACGACATGCGTTGCACTAGGCACTATATATATATACATATATGTGTCTGTCTATCTCTGCATATATCTTTACATATATCTCTATATATATGAAATGAAACTCCAGGAGTAAGAAAGAGTTAAAACAAATGAATTTCTGATCATGCTTATAGAATTGATAACCACGTGAACATTCTTGGAAAACATGAAGATGTCTATGCCATGAATACATTATTTTAAAAAAAAATCTCAAATTCCAAGACAAGAACCTCACCAAAGCTGTGAATTTTAAAGTCAATAAAGTTTCACTGACCTCCTGCCACTTGCCAAGGAAAACAACAGGAGCCACAACTCCAGACATTTCACTGAGTGAATGCGATCAGTGGTGCGGACTCTAGTCGGAAGCCTGAGGCCAGCAGTGCTCCCCAGGGGTCAGTACTGGGCACTGTATTGTTCAATATATTCAGCAATGAGCTGCAGGGAACTGAGTGTATCCTCTGCAAGTTTGTTGATGATACAAAACTGAGAGGAGTGGCTGGTGCACTGGAACTCTTTGCTGCCATTCAGCGAGACCTGGACAGGCTGGAGAGATGGGCAGAGAGGGACCTAGTGAAGTTCAACAAAGGCAAGTGTAGAAGTGCACCTAGGGAGGAATAACTCCATGCCACAATACAGGTGAGGGACTAACCAGCTGGAAAGCAGCTCTGTGGAGAAGGACCTGAGAGTCCTGATGTAAAACAAGTCGCTGATGAGCCAGCAATGTGCCCTCATGGCCAAGAAGGCCAATGGTATCCTGGGGTGCACTAAGAAGAAGAATGTGGCTAGAAAATGGAGGGAGGTGATGATTAGAGGACTGGAGCACCTCTCTTCTGAGGAAAGGCAGAGAGACCTTAGACCAGACCCCATTTGGACACTGTTCCTGTGCAACCTGCTCTAGGTGAACCTGCTTTTGGGGGGTGGAGTTGGAATAGATGATCTCCAGACATCCCTTCCAACCCTGACCATTCCACAATTCTGTGAGTGCAACGAAAAAGCCATCTGAGCAGGCATTCAGTCACAGCTGAAACGACATTTCCCAATGTGTAGGGAAAAGGGAAATTAAATAGATGCAGACCATTTCAACAGGTAAATAGATTGTGCTGCTATGGCACAGGGTCAGCGTCACCACTTAGTTTCTTATTTTTTAGAAGACAAGCAAATTTTAGCTTTAGTATTTCTTCTTACAGCAACTAAACCCACTGAAACTCTTACAAGCATAATTCAGTTTCCCTTTTACTATTGTGATGTAATTTTCCAAACTTAACACTAACAAACGTGAAAAAAAAACCCACTTATTTTGCTCTGTAGAGCCTACTTTATCAAAAGTAAGATCACTTTTATATAAAGGGAGCATAGCTAAATGACTGTGATCACCATCAAAACACGCTTTACATCTTACAGAGAAACCTAAGTGAGCAAACCTCAGGTTTTGCAGACTCAAACAGCTTAAGTGAAATATGAGTTCAGCAGGAGTTTTAATACTCAGTGCTGAAAAGAAGTATTAAAAAATTCAGAGCAGGATCAGAGTTTGTAAAGTATGTAAGGTAGCTATCTAGTTCTGACACACAGAAATGAAAAAGGCAATACATCATACAGAGTACCCAGTTACCCAGTTTGCAAATATTTCAGCCATCCAGAACAGCAAGATATGCAATCATGTGCAAGAGCAATATCATTTATTAATTATAATCTCATTATTCTGTTCTAATTATTCTGTCATTTTATGGAAATTATGACTGAATCTGATGTACAGTGCATAAACCCCAAGTCCAGAAAACTGTACATAGAATCACAGAATTATCAATTATCTGAGTTGGAAGGGACCCAAAAGGATCATCGAGTCCAACTCCTGTCGCTACATAGGACACTCCCAACATTCACACCATGTGACTGAGGGCATTGTCCAAATGCTTCTTGAATGCTGGCAGACTCGGTGTCATGACTGCTTCCCTGGGGAGCTGTTCCAGTGCTCCAACACCTTCTGGGTGAAGAACCTATTCCTCATATCCAGTCTAAACCTCCCCTGGCATATCTTCCTGCCACTACATCTAACCCTATCACAGGTCACAAGGGAAAAGAGATCTGCACCTGTTTCAACCTCCTTCCCTTGTAAGAAGGCAGTAAACAGCTACGAAATCCCCTTTCTATCTCCTCTTCTCAAGGCTGAACAGACCCAAGTGACTTCAGCCATTCCTCATATGACTTCCCCTCTAGACCCTTCACCAGCCTTGTGGCCTCCTCTGGACACTCTCCAGTACTTTGATGTTCTTTTTATACCGTGGTGCCAAAAACTGCACCCAGTACTCGAGATGGGGCCGCACCAGTGTAGAGCAGATCGGGACAATCACCTCCCTCGACCAGCTGACAATGCTGTGCATGATGCACCCCAGGACACGGCTGGCCCTCTTGGCTACCAGGGCACACTGTTGGCTCATGTTCAACTTGCCATCAACCGGAATCCCCAGGTCCCTCTCAGGGACCCCGCAGGGCTGCTCTCCAGCATCTTAGACCCCAGTCTGTACATGCATCCAGGGCTGTCGTGTCCCTGAACCTGGTAATGTGCCCCTTGTTAAACTTAATGCAGTTGGTGATTGTCCAATCCAGTTATTGTTAGTGTAGGAAACTGAGAATTCATTTAATTTTTGTTTAAGAAACAGGCCCGTCATTTCTTACTGTTTCTGAAGACACTGGCAGTGCTGCAAGAAACAACATTAATCCTTCTCATAGCACTGTTACAGAAATTATCAACAAATGCAGGCCATTCGAAGCAGTGCAGAGAGAAAACTGCTAATAACCCCTTCAAATGTTAAGATTTGATCATCTATGGGTAGAACATTGCATACTTATTCTTGTAAATATGCCCCTATCTTCCTGCTCATTTAAGTTAATTTTATTTATTTTACTTTTATTTTACTTTAAGATATCTTTTTTTTTACTGTTTGTGGCATTTTTCATTGAATTGATAGTATCTGTATCTAAATAGCTACATTGAAAATTACACATATCTTATGGATGCTGATTTCTTTCAAGAAATTGTCACACATAAAAGAGAAAAAATTGTTTTCTGTGATTCCAGCAAATTGCACAAGCAGGACAAACTCGCCTGTAATATTTGGGAAAACACTGCATCTTACGGCATTTTATTACTGTAATGTTGTGTGTAATAAGCAGGAATTCATTATTCTTTCATATGCACTAAATATGTTAGCACAGTACCTTTGTATTGATGACATTAAAGCCATTACAGACATTTGTGACCAGATCTGAAAGCTTTCTGGCAAGCAAGTGACTATTATTAGCCACACATTACGGGTAGCTGAAACACAGGTAAATAAATGACCTGCCCAAAGTCTTCCTACTACAGAGTTGTGCAGAGATTATTATTACCTGGAGACTCTTGTGATGATGTCAGTTTGAGAAGTCTATCTAGAGCTTTGATAAGAAATGCCACAGCAATGCTGCTGACAATTAGCCAGGAGGTGCAGGTGGCTCTGAATTGCTCACCAGAGGAGGCTGACTTAGCTCCAAACCATTCTCTAGAAGAACTTAGTCCTCTCCACTTGACTATCAAGAGACTAATCTCAACACATTAAACACTGACTAAATGTAATCATTAGGCTAAACATGAATGCCCATACATTCCCTCTATGCCTTTTATTCATGTACTCATTTGAATAATAAAATTTTCAGAGTAGATTCTCACTCCAAGCTGTCCTGTAAAAATATATGCCTCTTTGTACAGATACCATTCTTATCAGCAAAAATTCAAACTAGAATTCCTATGTCCGGAACAGAGGCACTTAGTATCAAAACAGAAAAAGGAATAGTCTTTGCTCTGAGCGCACCAAGAAGATAGTTTTGTCCAAGTCATAGTAGGCTAGAGTACCTGTCTACTATGACAATATATCGGTATTTCTCTGATATTAGAACAGAAACCAGGTACCAACTGGGTTCTTGATGTGAATTGATTCATCCACCCAAACCACCTCACCCTTCGCCAATACAAATACTCTGGTTTCTCTTACCTATGAACATGCAAGAGCCGGTCACAGTAGAATGCTGTAGAAGTAAGGTAGGACTGGGGAGCAGTATCTGAAATGCTGGACTCCATTTTTAGCCACAGTAGATATCCTAGAAGCTATCGACAGAATTCTCAGTGCTTGAGAAAAACAAGTTTAAACTGTGGGCCAACCAAACAAGAACAGAATTGGGACAGCGGACTCTATAAATTAACAGTTCTCACTGAGCTGTAGTGCTACAGCACAATGACTGCTTAGGGCCACTTCACTTATAGTGTTCTTAAACTAACAGCAAGCAGAACAATGTATAACACTGCAATCACCACATGATTTTCTGTTGTGAGATTTTCTTCATTCAGTGACAGTAAGAACTGACTCAAACTTCCCTACAGTCTTCGATGTTTAGGAAACAGGGTCTGAGTTTGTTTCAATTCTGTATTTGTAGCCATGGAAATTGTATGCTACTGAGTTTCATAGTACTTCAGATAATTTTCTTCGGAAAAAGCTGATCTTGAGATATGGTTTTAATGCCCTTGAGAAATCTCTCCCTTGATTTTCTTCTTCTCTGCCCTTATAATATATGCGCAGGATTTACACTGAACCTACAGTAGCTTTGGAGGACCTACTGCTACCTGGAAGCAAAAGATCTGGAACTCTTGTCAGATTTTTATCAGTACTTGACACAATTAAAGTGTTCATAGTTTATGGATATTGTTTTATCCCTAACAGAACAATTTCAAGTACACTTGCACTCTGAAAAGCAGGCAAGCACTTTACTTTCAATTAGTATGCAGCCTGCAAATTTCCAAAAAGTGCATTGGCAGTAAATTCACACACAAAATCTTCTTACTTAAGTTGGATCCCTCCATATACCATTAGCGCAGAAAGGTAACACAGTGAGAATGAACAAATAATCTTTCTCCTTGCTCATACTTACATCTCCATTAAAAAATGTAGAGTAGAACCAGGGCTGAATAGCTGCAACAGAGCTTTCCCTCACTGTCAGAAGTCCTCAGATAATGATGCCGTGTTAGCGCAGGCTGAAAGCCCATAATGTCACTACTAGTGCTACTGCTCCTGCATAAATTGACTTCACACTCTGTCCTTCAGCAATTCCACGGGGGCAGTAAATCCAGAAATATTGCAGTCATTTATGGATTAAATCATCATCATCAGGAGAATCTTCCAAAGACAAAAATATGCATAAGAACTCCTAAGAAAGGATTTTTAATTTTAGGCTCAAATCTCATCCAGCTATGAAACAGAATCATATATCCTATCAGTACTGTGACCGAAAAAAAGAGATGCCAGAACAAAGCAATGCATTACCTTGCCCAGTTGCAGATGAAGCTACCATTCCTCTACAAAAAAGGGAAGTGGGTTAAAATATTTTACTGTACATGCCTCTTTTAGTTTATCATAACTGTAGTTCTATAAGTATCTATACTTCTATAAGCATGTCTAAGTTGTTGTGTAATCCCCAAACTCTCAGGAAAGTGAAGTTTCTGTTACATTTCTGGCTGAATCAGAAAAAATAAAAGCAGAAATCTCATATGAAAACATGTTCATGTTTGGCCATTGGGTTTAAACATGATGCAGATTCCCAGAGGTAAATCTGTGACAAGTTAAACCACATTTTTTTAGATTCAAAAGAGAGCAACTGAGAGTCTCATTCTTCTGAGACAAATACATTTTCCAGATCATGGTGATTAAAGCCCATGGGAAAACTTGATCCATTAGGTACATCACATGACTCAGATGTAATCACTAAGACTGGCAATAACCCTGCTCACCTGCCCACATGACGACATACCTGTCCCAAGAACTTGCATTTACTTTATTTACCTCATAGCAGGAAACAAAAAATTACAGTACCTCTCATTTGTCATATTTTCAGTTCTAAAAATTTCCCTTCATTATTTGGCAGTGGTTCTCTTATAGACAAGGGTCTTAAGGTTTGATTCTTCACAAATGCTGAGCATCTAAAATTCTGTGAAAGTCAACCAGGCTCAGTACCTCTGCAAATTAGAACTTAAAGTAGAAAAAACCATCTTAATAACCTAATGGAGCTGACTGCTGAAAACCACAGTTTCAGCAAGCAAGAAGACAGAATGCTGGGCTCTTTTCCCTGTATAACACAGAAATAATAGACAATATTTGCAAACTACAAAAAGAGGTGAAAGGAAGAGGAACAGATTTGTATTTTAATTCCATTTGAGTGAACCAGACAAAAGAAGCTGTCTAGAAGGGTAAAACAGAAATATACCTCTCTCAAAATAAGGAAGAAATATTTCTTTATGATGCATCAAAGTTTGTCTGAAAAAGGGAAGCATCTTTAACTTTTCTGTTTCCCATAGCAAGGGAGGTGGCTGGCACCTGTTCAGAGGAACGCCTTCCCATAACCCACCCCCTGCACTCACACTTTAAAATTTGGTAGGAAACATTCTCCAGCTATTTGGCTACCTAAACAAACCTCAGGTTCCAAGTTCCACTGTCTTGTTTTCAAACACTTCCCTTGCCGGAGTCACTCTTCGTGCAGTTGTGAAACACACTGACTCCTCATGTTTATCTTGACTCAGCTCAAAAAATATCAGATTCATGGTAAAGCAAAGCATAAGATCTTTTAGAGATATATAGTAATTTTGGGGGGGTTATAAAATGAGCATCAGATGAAATTCTAACATTAGCTTAAAAAGGACTGCATCTCTATCTGCTTCATTACTCCTACTCAGAATTCCTCAGACAGGTTCCAGCCACTTCTGCTGAGGATTGTGTTTAATGTAAATGTTACCCTCAGTTTTTACAACCTCTATATTCACTTACAGCTGTGACAGTCTATTACAACCAAGTTTGGGCAAATGTACTTTTAAGGATTTTACCTGAAATCAAGGCATTTCAGCACTTAACCATGGAAACCTCTTTCTGAATTCATGCACAACTAGTTAGGAGTGACTGATATCATGTATGCAAATATCACTGATGATTTTTCCAGTAGCTGCATTTAATATTTTCCCTACCTCCTTAATCTATCCACCTGTTAGTTGTCCCACATCCACTCTAGGCTGTTCCTATTATGAAGGATTATCCACATATTTATATGAATTATTAGAAAAGACATCAGTTCTACATATATACTGTGAGATGTCTGATTTTGGGAGGTGTTAGACATTTCTATAGGTATTCCGTATGGTATGTTTTAATACAGATGTTTTGGACATGCTTATACAAACACACTTTTCTTATTACTTCAAGCCTGATCTTGGCTTTAGCATTGGGTTTCCTGAATCATGCTTTTGCAACTAGATGCAGCTGGCAGAAACAAATATTTGAAATACAGTGCATGACATAGATTTCAGCCCTGGAAAGGAATACTGAAGTTAGGACGGTCTGATTTACGGCAGCTGCCAGAGATACAGAACAGTAAAGTCTGCTACTGCCTGGCAGAGGCTGAGGAGTTCCCTCAGTCTTCACTCTTTGGTTGTTCATAGTATTTAAGCCACAAACTCCCAGCTCCATAGCATCATCTGAGTTTTCATCAGTTTTCATCTGAGACAAAAAAAAGAGTAACTTCAAGGAAGCAGAGCATATGGTGGTTTTCTGTGCTGATTACCACTGGCCTATGTTACAGTTCACACTTTGCAAAAGTTTCTGGTTTCCTGTAGAGCATAAATGATACAATAGCCCAGTGCTACTTTGAAGAACCTATTTGCATTCAAGTCCTTTTTTACACAGTTCTGCCAAATGAACATAATCTTCCTCTTTATTACTTTCCACAAAGCACCCTGAATGTACCTGCAACCCTTTCAAAGGAGAGGAAAAAAACCAACACAACAAACACAAAATGATCTTATTACTTTGGAGACGTATTCAGGCTGCTCAGCACATGAAGGGGTCGGAAAATCTCCATCTCCACCACGAGGTGGTGCTCAGTCCTCTCCGTAACAGGCACACGGAGTACCACTGGAGTCAGGAAAGTTTCCTTGAACTGGTTACTGACATCACCAGCCTAAGCAGACAGAAACACTTGGGCTCATAAATGATTCTCACTATGCAGCCCTGCTGGATACAGCATTCCCCGTAAAATACTGCTGTGCTGATTGAGGAGTCACCCTGCAAGTGAGAAATTGCAAAAACTATCACTGAGTGAGTTTGCCAAGCTGGAAACTTGAAATCTACCACAGTAGCAGCAAAAACCTTGACGTTTGGATACGCTTTTCTGTTTATTCAGGAAAAAAAGCTGCATGTGTACTAGGCACCCTGGCTGAGATCCTGCAAATACAGCAAAAGCAAAGGAAGCAAGTCCTTCCGCTTTCCCCAAACAGACATGAAAAAGGAAGTTCATATTATAACAACTGATGGATAGGAGAAAAACATTGCTGATCAGCAACTAGTTAATTCTATGTATCATTAAAATAAAACCCAGCATAATGTGACTTCAAAAGTTGTCCTACGAACAAATAACTTCCTACTTTACTCCAAGGTTCATCCACAGCACCCCTCTTCTCTTGCCCCTCCAAAATAAATAAATAAATAAATATTCAAACACACTCCAATCATTTTTTATTTCATAATCTTTGTTACAGTATCCAGAATCCCAATAATTAATTGGCATTTCCAACATTAAGTAATGGGTATCTGTCTCAGTGACTGACAGGTTGATTGATATGGTTGTTTTGACCCTGCCCTCTTCACAACAGTTCTCATTTTTAGTTATAATCCCATGTAAGGGGTCACAGGAATTGAAAACTGTATATGTAAAACTTTACCGCACAAAGACAACCTTTCAAGTGTCTAGGAGTCAGGAAAATCTGCTGGAGATGGAACAATAGTCCGTAACTCTGTAACTCTTTCCAAAAGATCACTGATTCCTGACAGATGACTGCTGACTTTCCAAGGTTAGTTTTACTTCCCGTTAGGTCCCACCACAGGAATTTATTTAAAAACAGTGTCAACTCTTCAAACTGATAACCTTAGAAGACCTGCTGAAGTCTCTCTCTGAGCACTAAAACCAAAGCATCAGACTAGAGATTTTCAAAAGCTGTGAAAATATTAGCTGGAAGATGAAGACTAATTGCTGCTGATTAAGAGCTGGGGACAGATGAAGTCTGGTAAACAATGGACTTGCATTTGTAGTCCAGATTTATGGCCCTTGGAACATTCTGGGATGCAGAGACCTTTTGATATCACAAACTACAATTCAGAATTGCAGAAATTAAGTAATCACACCACAGCAAAACCTTAATCATCATGGCACTGTCTGGATAAGGAGGATTAAAGATACTGTGAAAGGCTTTCACTTATTAGACCCAGCACCCAATAATGCAAATTACAAGAGCCTCTTTGCCAGTCACTCCTTATCCAGTATCTGCTGAGCCTTAAGTATCACCAACTGGGCTTTAAATTTACTGATAAGGTAGCACCCAATACAGCAAGCACTGTGCTGATTGCTGTTTGCTTTTCTTTTTATTTTTAACCATTCAAAGTCTCAGGAGAGCTCTCTCTGTGTTGTTCTCAGACAAAATTAATCACATATAAAATACTCACTTCATCCTAGATCCTAAAGCATGAGTTTCCAGATTTGTGCCAATTTTCTTTGAGTAAAAAAACAAAGTAGATGTTCTGGTAACTAATTACAGTATCTAATCTACAGAAGACATAGCCTCTAGATAGCAGCAAAGCACAGCAGCTTCTCGTATGTGTTTCACCTTTTTCCTCTTCCCTAGATGGAAGATGTCCATCCGAGCCCCAAAGGGTCATGTCCTCTCCATTGCAACTGGCAGCTGCATGGTTATTACCTCTACCTTTATAAAACAAACTCAGGAGCACTATTTCACTTTGTAGGGGCACCAAGCAACTTCTGAGCTGAGAGTTTAGATCAAGAGTTTCTCTTCCCACGGGGACCTGAAGCGGGCTTGAGTCAAGGAAGACTGAGGCAAAATACTTCATACTTAAAACTGTTTGGTTAAGTGAGAAGGCTCACCAGCTCAGAGAAAGAAGAGCAGGAGGGCGAACCCCAGTAATGTCCTGTTGGGTTACATCCAGGCCTATCACAAGAGCCATCAGCCCATCTGTATAAGTCCAGAGGAGCACAGGGGCACAGTAGCAGGTGGGAATCCAAATCAATGACTCCTAAAGAACAAACACCTTGTATGGGCCACACCAGGTCTATCCCAGCACAGCCATCATCCCCAGTGTTCAAGTGTAAAACTCATCACCATAATCATATGAAGCAGATCTTGGGATCACTTCTTAGACTAACGGTGTTGCTATCTATGGTGAGACAGACGGGATGCAAGGGGAAAGCACTTTGGGATCACAAAGATTTATTACAGAATGTTTAGGGAGAGTAAGCAAAGACAGGAGAAGGAAGGGGTTAGGTGATTTTGGGAGGGACAAGAGCAGGAAAACCAAGGGGCAAGGGGATACAAAGGGTAAATATGCTTGTCTGACTGTGCCCTGCACCTGATCAGCATGGTCTGTCCTATCTTCTTATCAAGTCCCTTCTACCTCTTTCATGGGTGAGGGTTCTCTGCTCTATGTGAAAGTGTATGGGGGTGTGAGTGCAGCGAGTGGAGTCAGACCATGTGTCTGTCCTGACAGAAACTAGAGTGAGTACAGGTGTGCAAGTAAGTATGTCATCGCTAGCAAAGGTCAAGCTGGACTAGCCAGTGAATATGTGAAGAGGCTTGCGAACAATGAAATGAGTAGGCTTCTAAAAGGTAGCTCTCAATGTGAGACCTCCTGTGCATCTCTAGGGGATCAGCTATCGGTATGTGGGCAATTATAGTCAACTGGGCATATGTGATGACCTGTAACCAGCAACTGGCATAGGTTTACAGCCTCAGGGGCTTTTATGTCAACAACAGGGGAGACTGAGATCCAGGGGCCAGCAACTGGTGCAATCCACCTTGTACATACGTGTTTTTATGTATTCTCACTAGTGTACTTCCGCCCTGTCCAGGCAGAGAAGAGAAGAGAATGAGGCCACTGCTGCTGCCTATGTTTGTATGGAAGCTCTGAGTGCCTATCTGTGATCTGTGTGGACAGCAATGTATACTTTTATATAAGTAGTGGATATATGTACCTGCTGGGAATACAACTTCAACCTCACTACTGGTTGAACCTGGGAATAGGGAGCAGCAGCAGCCTCACTTCTCTTGGGCTGTTGGATCCAGCATGGTATGTTTTCCTCTAAAAGAATTCTTAGTTTACCATCTGATAAAATACCTGAGAGGACTGTCTTCCAAGGCAGGTCTGCTCATTTTCTTTCTTCTGCATTGCAGTGCAGCAGCAGTATGAGGCCAGACCAGCATCTTGGGTCTGAGACTGCTCAAAGGTGAAATTGCTCTCAACGAGGCTGTACAGATGTTACAGACAGCAGCTTTGCTTTCACCACTACAATATGACACACTAATGACTCATCATTTTTCAGGCTGCATAAGCATTCATTTCTTCCTGATTATGTTTAAATGGTGTTGGAAGATAATAGTCACAAATATGACATGTATGTTTAATCACACCTCTTCACTTTCCAAATCATGTTTTCATGTTAGAGTACTATTAAGCTTTTATTAAAATGACAGCAACAACACTAGGAATCAGATAAGTGCACTTGGTTTCATAGCATTTTGGTTAGATTAGAGTTAGTATGGCTTCCTATTTACTTATGATATGGGAATAAAGAAAACTTCCAACTTTTGCCAGAGAGTTATTCATCTTAGGGTTGTATTTTATGTAGTTACAGTGGCACTCACTAAAACAAAACATTAACATTGCATTAAATTAAGGCATTAAATACAGTAAGCATGACAACTGAAAGGGAGAATCAATCTCATATTCTGTGTTGCCTATTGTCAAAGACTACTCCAAAACTAACTGGATCAGAAACAACATGCTAATTGAGTGACCTCATAGAAACACAAGATCAACTAGTAGTGATTGGACTGTGATTTTTCACCCTCTTCCATTTTTGCTTTTAGAAACAGATAAGAGAAGAGGATCAGGATTTTCTGAGGCTTCATGAGTCACATGAAAACAGGTAATCATTTGCCTGGCATGCTTCAGTGAGAAGAAAAGGCCTCATTATGAAACAACAAACACTAAGACAGAAGTACTCACTGTCCCAAAGACAACTACATTTGAAAGATCAAACCTCCCATAAAGGTAGTGTCGAACTGTGTGACTGACTTGCTGACATGCCACATCTTCTTGGGAGAAGATGTCACTTCTTTTGGCAAAAGTAGAGAGAACTGGACCAAGCAAAATAATATAAGCACTACCCTAGAAAGAATGCAAAGTGAAGACAGCTCCATAAACTAGTAAATCTGTAGTACACACAGTCCTGTCCTCCACACTTGACGTTGGGTAGAAAGCTGAAAACTGCCCCCATCTGGACTGATATGAAGTAGGATCACTGAAAAGGCAATAAGGAAATTAAGCACTAGACCAATACCTTTGAAAAATGAAGAGAAGTCAGAGCACCAGATATTATGACACAAACTATAAATCAAAACAACTTTAACTTTCTTTAAAGTAAATTACGTATTTCAAGAAACAGTATACAGGGGATGGACCAAAGAGCTACTCTTCTTTAGGAAATCCTATTTAAAAACTGAAAATATAAGTTTGCAAAAATATAAGGATATTTAGACTACACCTATTCTCCTCATAAATCCAGACAAAAATTGTGCTACGCATTATGGGTGCATTATCATAAGGAATCATTCAATGCCCTTCATGCTGTGTATTTTGGGATCCTGATCCTGCTTTTGGTTGTGCTGATTTTATACTCAGAGGAGAAGGGCTACTAGCCAGTTACATCTATGTAAGCAACAGTTCTGTTGGGTCCTTCTAAATTCAAACTCTTTCAGTGTGCAGAAATAGATAAGATCAGTTAGGTACCTTCAAGAGGGAAAGGAGGGGATGAGATAAGTATTAAAATAAATACAGAGAAAGTAAAAAAAAGTTCCTGTTCTAGGAAACAATGTCACTTTTCCATTAGAGAACCATGAGATATGACGTTGATGAGCAACAGAGAGACAAAGAAGAAAAGTAGTGATGGAAAACAGTATTTTGCATCAGATACATGCAAGCAAAAAACTTGTAATACTTTCAATGAAAAATAAGAGCAAGTATATTGAAAATTAAATGCTTACCTGAGACAATATACTAAACTCCTCTCACACAGCATGAGCTTCAGTGCTTGCTGTGATAGGTTCGTTAATGTTCATGTTCGATGAGGCCCAAAAAGTATAGCTCTGTTTACCTTTAAAACCAGGCACCGGGTCCCTTACATTCAGTTAGCAATGGTGACTGCTTGACCTGAAGCTCTGACTGGGAATCCCATTTGTCAAGCTACTTTAAAACACTTCTGCTTATTTCAACAGACTCTGGCAGACCCATCTGTATGTGGATAACTCCTGCTGCACAAGAAAATGTCAGCATGCCTGCAAGAATGGTTACAGCGATATTTGGATTGCTCTTGCCTAACCATATTTTATTCACACCACAGTACACAGTTTTTAATCAATAAGTTGCCAGCAGGCTCCCTTTTAGAAAGCAGGACAGATGACCTGAGTCATTGCAACTGGCAGCAACAAAACAAGGTGTTGGAGAGATGAGGTAGTGGGGTTGTTCATTGCCAGCAAAGTATCATAAAAACAAAAATATTAGGAAAACCAAGTGTTTTAAAATAAATAAATACAAACCTTCAGAGGAAGACTGTACTTAAAAATGCAACAGACTGAACTATTTATTAAAAATGCATGGAAGCAAAATGATTTAAGATGTTTTGATGCTTATGGGGAAACTAACAAAAGCACTGGAATCACACTCTCTTCCCAGCTCTGATTATAAGATTCTCTTTTCCTTTTATTTTTCTAATGTTTCTCCCAATTACTGCTAGATTCTAATTTGCATGAAAACCAGACCATTGTTCCTTGCTACTAAAGCTGATTTCCCATCTGAAGATAGTCTCCCATAGCTAAGCCTTTAACAGCTAGCTGTCATCATAAGTTGAAGATGATGACAACATCAGATTGTTGTCCAGTACCAGAGCAACTGATACGGATGCTCAGATGACACACATAAACAAGCACTATGGTACAATGGTTAGAGTTATAGGTGGCTAAGCAGCAAGAGAATATGAACTCTTGAGGAGCAAAAGATCCTATTTTTATGCAAATGTCCTCAGTACTGCTGAGTAAAAACTGGTAATCACAGCAGAGATTCAAGACACTTTTTCCTAGTACCCACTCTATTTCGAAATATAGTATTAGAAATTCAATGACCAAAAGGAATTCAACAAGAGCTACCAAACTTTGAGTCATATAGGACTAATCCTACATAGCCCTGCAGTAGGACTGGAAAATGCTGCAGTTCTTAATGTTATGAACTCATGATTAAGCTCCTACAGCATATCAAGTCTGGAATAATCACACATAAACCCATGCTTTGGCTTATCTCTGGCTTCATGCTCCCAGGGACCACCTTTCAAGACCAAGAAACTAACTGCTTCCACTTCCCTCCAAAGCAGGATCTCAATCAGCTGGCAGTGACCAGGAGGGGAAGCTGATCTATTATCTGCTTATGTGTGTATTTTTTCCGGCCTGCAACCACAGAGAACCTTAATTTTGCAAATATTGTACATGAGAAAAAAACCCAAACAACTGCTGTCTGCTGTCTACATGTAAACCTACTCTTAGCCCAGACAAAGCTGTTAAGAACCTCCTTTACAATAAGATTCTCTCAGAGCTGCTACAATTGGCTTGGCTATTTGAAGGCTCTGTGTTTGCTTTTGGGATTGCAACGCACTTCTTCCCACTTTCCTGATAGCTTGGGTGAGGCTTAAATGTAAGCAAAAAGGTCACAACCTCTAGAAAACTCTTGGGCCATCCTTGCCTTTGATTCCTTACAGCGTCTCCAAAGAGACATTTAGCCTTCCACAAATCTTTCCACATAAAATCTAACACAGAGGATCTGCCAGTTCTGCAAGAAATCTGGTTAAAAGCAAGATAAGCCTCAAAGCATACTTGAGATCTAAACAGCTCCATTCTTTGGGAAGTGCTTTTTACTTTGAGGCCTACATGAACTTCAACTTGCTCTTTGAATTAGAACAGAGAAGATTTTGTTTATTCAATCAGTCTAGAATTGGATATGATATTTCACTATTATTTTTCACAGAAATTTTATAAGTCTTCTTTCCTGCTTTTACATACTTGAAGGGACTTTCAGTGACCCAAAGATTCAGCTGGAATGTATTATAGAAAACTAAGCGGTAAATGCTATATAAAAGGCTATCATGTAACTCTGATTATATACTCAAAATCTAAGATCTGATTTTTCCTTTCCCAAATAAAAATGACTTTGAATAAATATCAGGTTAAGTTGTCACCATTCTGAAATAAAGTGAGAGTTTGAGGTCAGTTGGTTTGTTTTTTAGATATGCATGCCTTTGTTTGTAGTGGAGAAGTGCATACAGTACCTGTTGTTATTCTTATGTGGTTCTTGTAAAAGTTTTCATAAAGACAACAGGTTACCAGTGAAATACTACATCAGCTCTCAGGTTCCTCAGGTGCTCTTCTGCAAAGCTATGAAATAACAGTTCATCTCCTCCTTGGAGAAACCTAACACAAAATTTTCACATACAATCACCATAAAATCTTCCCTCCTCCCCACCCCATCTTCATATCCCACCCAACCCTTCAATTTCAGAAGACTTTTTTTTTTAAAAAAAGGGAAAAACAGAAAATAAAAAAACAGCTTATAAAACAGCAAAGAAAATAAAGTTATTTTAATATATATAGAAAGAGAACAAAATGAAACTTGAGGGAAAACTTACTGGCGTTACAGTTTATCCTGATACAGTCTAGATGGGGAAAAATAAATGAAAGATGAAATTGCATCCTTCAAGGTAACAGCTGCAGACATCCAAAAACAATCAGTCCACCCTTCCGGGGACAGACACACGCAAAGAGATGTGGCCATTTTATACTTATATACAGTCTGTACAAGTTCAGGAGTGGGTGTATATGTACAGTATATTCTACATAAATATCTGCTACATAAATATATATATACATGCAGACACATATATATATACACATATGTATAGAGAGATATACCAATATACATATATATCCACACATTGACACAGAAAGCTGTTTTGTTTTTATAGAAACCTTACACATCTAAGAGTATCTTCTACTCCAGACCATGAACTGATGTGAATTACAATAAAGAAATTGACAAGTAAGGAACAAAAAATCTCCCTCAAAATGCAACTCATACTCCAGCGTCATTTTGCTTTTCAAAAACCTTTAGCAATCTTTCTAAGAAACTTGAAGCTCAAAGTCAACCTTTACACTTGGTTTCTTTTGAATTAATTTGTATTGTTATTACATAAATATACTATCTGCCCAACACAGAATACCTGTAAAATCAGCCTGTGAGATTTGTTGGTGCAATATTTAACCCTTTCCAGCTCTCCCAAAGACAGACCCTCTTCTCATTCCCCCAATACAAGCCGAGAACACTTATTAATATGTGCACAGACACATTCGACACTGTCCATTTAGGTGAGGAAAGGGTTAATATACTGCCCAATTGTGTCCTATCATAAAATGGCCACTTGCAAACAGCTAACCGCACGAACGCCCAGCCCAGATTTCAGCTAGTTCTGGAGGTTAGGAATACTTTTTTTTTGCTTGCCAGAGGAAACAGGGATTTGTTTCAAAGGTCCCCAGCCCTGCCGTTTCCTCAGAGCCCAGTCTCACCTTGCTGTCTGAACGCTAAGACTGAATGGGATGGTTGTAACGTTCAGGGAGAAGATGAAATGGGCAGTGAAGTGGCAGATCTGGGAACCTTTGCTGGCCCTGCTTCGTTCAGAGGTTACAGGCCAGGGAGGGATGAAGAGGGATACATGGAAAGAAAAACAGAATTATGCTTCTGAAATCTAATAAATGGTAACATAGAGGTCTGCACAAAGAAAACAAGTGGAGGTAGGGGAGCCTGAGCTAGAGGGCTTCTGAGCATTGCTTCTCTCATTTAACACACTAATGCTCAGCATATCTCAGGAGTCGATCCATAAGAGGATCTTACATTTATAAATGCCTACTTACTGTGGTATCTGACATGGGTTATTACAGTGCTATTATATATCCAATGCCATACAGACCTTCTCTCAGAAAATCTAGGCCAGGAATAGTACCATGCTACTGGACTCCTTGTCCAGAAAACTAAAGCTTAGACCAGGAGGGATGGTCATATTTACTACAGAGATATGGCCCAGCAAGAGAGATTATATCAAATGGCAAGAAATATAATGCAGTTGGCTGCTTAACCAGACCAATTCTGTGTTTACTTTGACAGGTATACGAAAATTATTTCAGCAGCTGAAACTAAATGTTTAAAGAAATGAAAGAGGAGAAAGAATAAGTCAGTAAATAAAGACCTGTAATGAGCAGGGACACACCAATCAGGAGTAGAATAGCCAGAGAGAGCCTGTTTTCAAGCAGAACTTCTCTTGAGAAAATCTGGGTTTGGTTTTGTGCGATTAGGTTTGTCATGTGTCGTCAACCGCAACAGAAAAGTGGGAGCAAACAGCCCTGGAGCAACTGGTACAATAAACCATACAGTGGTGGCTATATCCCTTATAGGAGTTGGGTGAGGTAAGAGGGAAGCTTTGAAGCACATGCTGGGGAAATTCCCTCTATGTCCTGACGGAGAGTGAGAGCAAGAGGGAGAGAGACTCCCAAGTCTTGCTGCAAGTGAGACCAAGAGAGTTGTTACAGCTGGAACAACAGGGGAATTTCTTATTGGCTAAACAGTAGGTGTGCTGGAAAGGAAAACATGGCTGGTCCTCAGTAACCTTCATCAAAGTTAGAAATTAAAACCACTGCCGCGTTATTGATATCTACAGAAAAGTTCTGCATATTTAGTTTTTTTGCAGTGATACCTGCATGTCCCAGGGCTTACCCCAAATGGAGTCATGGAAGGATCCAGGTCAAGGAATCAATGTTCCAAATGGAAAACTTTACCCTAGCTGGTAGATTTTTGTTTCAAAAGACAATGAAAGACCAAGCCACTGACGGATTTGCCCAAACAACAGCCATGGTGCATTAGATCTCCAGACTCTGTGAGCACCAAGGCTCTGCAATGCCATGCAATGGGATGCCTGGCAAAAATACCTTAGCATACTCCAGAAGAACCAGCTCCTAAAGGAGACTTGGTCCAGCTGGGTCAGCGGGGGTCCTATTCAACAGCTAAGCTAACGCATCTGCCTGCACGGCAACTCCAGCACCAACATACTCTCCACACTACCTTCAAAGAACAAGTATAGGGGTTTTTCTTCATTTCTTTAATTCTGAGCCTTTCTCAAAGAAACAAAAATAATTTACAACCATTAACACATAAAGCTTTTTTCTCCCTCTTATATCAGTTTTTTAGAAAGGAAGAAAATACCTATTTTCCTCTGAACTACTACAACATTACAAATCCAAAGAGAAGATGCTTTCCCTGACAGTAAGGTGTAGGTTTAGCCTAGTCTTTATTGCCCAAAACAGCAGCAGCTGAGGAACTGAGGAATAATTTTTAAAACTGCTTGGGATTCCTGCTGCACAACACCAGGGCAATAAGGCTTCTGGTAGTCGCCATCTGTGGCTTTGAGCACTGTTTCGGCTTCTATTTATGGGATTTTCTTTATTTAGAGATGGTTGCATTCCAGACTCAAAAGAGGTTTGCTTTTGGTTTAGGTTTTGAAGATGAGTATGCCTAAACAGCTGTAAATCCAGTCACCTGCCATTTCAGCAACTGGATGAGGAATTTTGGGAGGACAGTCTGTAATTCTATGGGAAGTAGTATGAGCTGCCAAGACTTTCTAGTTACTTTTTTCCACTATTATTTCTAATGTAAACTAGAAGCTGCTTCTTTAGTGCTCAGATGGAAGGTTTTCCAGAGTGCATCACATGCAAAATGGGCCAAAGACCCTCCTTGGAAAAGGTTAAATAGCTTCACTGCAATGAGCTAACACTAGGGATTCATTGTTTGAATGGAGATACCTTTTGTAGAAGACAGAAGTATCTGCAAATTAGGCCCGTTTCTTACGATTTGTATCTCTGCCTGAAAATAGGAAAAGACAGGAGAGAGGGATGATTACAGTTCCTTACAAAAGAACTGACTCAAATTAACAGGTGGTAGACAGTATTTATTCTAGTCACCAGCACCCTGAACATTCAGGGCAGGAAGAAACAGAACAGAAATATCCTTTAATAAAAGTCAGTGACAGAATTATGTTCCCACTCATCAATGGGAGGGAAAAAAGTGAAGATGGATCTCCCTATTGGACCAGCCATTTCTCTCTTTCTGCACATCATCTCAGCATCAGAAATTATTTCCAAGCATGTTCCAAGCTATAATTTCCTTAATATCTCTCTCTCACCTTCCACTCTAGACCTATTTCTTCAGAGTCCTTCTCAACAGAAGTGAGATGTGTATCACATTTGGACTACTAATCTTCACACAACAAACACTCAAACTACTGTGAGATGTGTTGTCAACATGCAGATTGCAGTGCCTCGTGCACCTCCACAGGAAAGGTCTGAAACAACAGCCTCCCCCCTCTTTCTTAGAGAATTATTGATCCCTACTTTTTTCTTTTCCTCCCATCTTCTACAGCAAGTACCCAGCCACTCCTGCCCACCCATGCCTGTTGTACAATGGATGTTTGGTCTGGACACTGAGTGTTGAGAAGGCAAATGGGATATGCCAGCCCCTGCAGGCTGCTCTGTACGCTCTGTTCTCAGGGCTGTTTGCTGTGCGGGCCGCAGGCTTCAGGCCTTTGAAGGGTTGAATACCATCTTTTGATTTACCATGGCTGATGGGGTATGGGAAAGCTTTACAACTAAAATATACAAAAAGAAAAGAAAAGAAAAGAAAGAAAGAAAAGAAAAACTACAGGAAAGACTTTAATAACCACACAAATGATAATAACTAATCAAGTGGAATAGATCAAAGAAGAGGAGAAAGAGACAGCTCTCAGTAATAGTATTAAATGGCTTATAAGAAAAGTACAACTAAACATCTCACCACTCAAAACAGTCTTTGTTGACACACATCTGTCACAGGTTTGACACTCGAGGATGCTGATACATAGCGAGTCAGTTCTGAGCATACTCAGGTCTGCAGGGGTGGTGCTAATGATTCTTTCTCACTGGTAAGGGGATTTTGGCAGGGTCAGATAACAAAGATTTGGTTCTTGCTTGTGACATTTAGGCTATGAACAGTCTCCTTAAAGAGTTAGATGTGACTTACAAATGAAAGTGGTTGGCTCTCATAAGGCCATTCCTCCTCAAATTCCATTTCTTCAACAGCAAGGTAACCTTGCCATTTCAAAAAATATATCTGAAAGATTTATAAATCTGAAGAGAGGAGAGGTGAAGCTCAGCCCAGGTTCCAACAGTCTGAACTACCCTTCTGTTGAGTTAGGCATAGAAGGAGAGTGCTGACAGGTTTCCACTGAACCAGCTTGTGGTCACTTTTGGGGGAAGATTCAACCTCACAAATGTTTCCAGCTGAAAAGCTGACAAACCTGGCATACGCATTGCTTCAGTCCCTGCAACTTCACCAAACAGTCTTCAGTTAACACAGTTAACAGTTATCAGGGTTTGGTTTATAGATTTTGTCCCTGTATTAAACAATCAATGACACATCTCCTTCTAAACATACGTATACCACATCTTTTAGATGATCATCTTTACTTTCTTATTCCAAAAGCAGATGTTTGTTTGACTTGCACTTTCAAAGCCAAAAAGACACTAGAAATTTCTTTTTAAAAATAAGCTAGTTCCAGAGGACAAGTGCTGGGAAATAAGAGGTGAGGATGAAGAACCCCTAAGATCACCATTGAAGCTCATCTGTGGTGCAGCAAGACCTTGATAAACTTACCATATCTAGCCCACCATCACTACAGGTATGGGTGTATATTACTTTTTTTTGCCTTCTACAAGCAAACCCACTACCTGGTTTGCTTCTAATATCACTACAGCAGGGATCTGGAGCTGCTAATACTGTTAGCTCAAAAACTGCGACAGCTTGTTCCAGTGGGGCTTACCATTTTGAAAGGTGACACAAGCCTTCACAGACCACAAACACATCTTCATATAGAGTACCCTAGATATTAGAAGAGGTTTAATGATAGTTCCACCTCTTTGACTCAGAATCTCTTAGCTATATCAATGAAAAGTGAAAGAAAGTTTCAACTCATGTATTTACATTCTTTAAAAAGGCTACTTGTCATTCATTACGATACTTAAATGACTGGAAAAAAATGGACTGAGGCTAATCTAATAGCACATTCACTCCCTCTTTACACTGCTATTGTCTGACTTGTTTCTAACTGTCTTTTTTTTTATTTTCTATGAAAGTGTAACTCTAAGGAGGCTGAATACAACCCTTTGGGATGGAAGTGGTGCACTTTTATTAGTGTAGCATTCATTTTAATAAAGATGCAATCAAAAAAACCCAGGCTTTTTTACTAGATATAAAAAGTCCTAAAGGTTGGAACATATAGCAACTATAAAAAAAGAAATAGCTAGTAAATAAGTAAAATAGACGAAGTGGTATCAAACACTGCCAAATTCTGTAAAGGGCATGGGATTCACAGGACTCTTCACTGCCATATTTATTTCGCTTCCCTCCCACATTTGGCTTTGACTGTTTTGAGTGATGCTGGATGAATGAGGGATGTAACTGATCAAAAGATGGACCAAGCACCATGTCTCACACAGAGCTCACCAGTCCCAGACCAAGAAAGGAAACTTAAAAACATAAAGACTTAAAAAACAGCACTGTCTGTAACAAAAAACTGACAGCAAATCTTCATGCAATAATGCAGAAGAGAATTTCTCTCTGCAAGAGAATATCCTTATGAAAGTCTCAGCAGTTATTTTAGAATCAATCCAATCAAACCAACAGAAAATAAACAAAATTATTAAAAACACTAATCATAAGCCCAAACTAAGTGAAGTGTCAGTGGAAGGTTTCTATACGATACCTAAATTAACCATAAGTTTGACACGGCCTCCGTCCAGCTCCAGGCGCAGGGTGTCAGCAGAGTCTCGTGAGGTGGTTGCCATCAACAGACCATAAGCACGCTGGGACATGAAACGGAAGGATACGTCTTCTGCTTCTGTATGCATGACCATAGGCATGATGATCTTCATGTACATGCTGCCATCATAGCTCAAGATAGAGGCTTCTGCAAGGAATCGGCAAAAAATGAAAAGAAGTTACACTTCTGTGTGATTTGCACTCCTGAAAAACCTTGACAACTATCACAGAGCACTCTTTACAAAACCATACCACTCTCCATAGGAAGGTATAAAACTGGGGAAAAACACAGGAACTGTTGAACTGCATCCAGAAACTCTATGTGGCAAGTAGGACCAGC
The DNA here is from genome assembly GCA_033558185.1 of Dromococcyx pavoninus. Classification (NCBI taxonomy): domain Eukaryota; kingdom Metazoa; phylum Chordata; class Aves; order Cuculiformes; family Neomorphidae; genus Dromococcyx; species Dromococcyx pavoninus. Next base: position 579,649 of record JAUMJL010000091.1, on the reverse strand, counting down.
AAACATAAAGATATGTTACTCACCACAACCGGAGGCAGCAGTCCCCATGGAGAAACAATCCCCAAGGACAGTCTGTTAGCACAAGATCCTTTTGTGATAATGAGCTGGCAAAGCCTCAGTTTTTCACATCTTCCATAAAATACAATCTCCTTCATTAGCCACTCTTCCCTAGCACCAGGTGTAACGACTACTTTAAATAACGTCTACAACACTTTTACCAGAGCATTTTGAAGGCTTAGAGTTCCTATTTCTTGTACTCTTAAGAGTTGTTGCTTATTTAGAGAGGAACTGCATTCCATTGCTAGCACTTCAAAGAAAAACAACTTTATGAAGCAAGTTTCCTAACCAGTCTTTTCTGCACCAGATACGTGCTAGTTTGTGATTTTATATTTTTCTCCTCCTCACTAACAACCAACGTGTCTGGAGCTCTGCTGACACAACTGATGGCACTGCAATGCAAATGAAGAAAGGAGTAAACCAAACTCCATTGCAAGTTTCAGCATCCTTCAAACACAGAAAAGTCAGGAGATGGAGGCACAACAAAAGCCAACAGGAGGAAAAAGAAGAAAAAATGCAAGGAAAGAAATCATATTTTCTATCATCTTTGAGTATGTCAAAGTAAATGGAAAGTTCAGCTGAGGAAAGGAGTTACTGTACTTAACATTCTCTATTTGTTCAGGGCCTTGCCTGCATAAACTGATATTCTTCTCTAAGGGAGAAAATTAATGCCTTGTGACAGAACTGCAGCAACCGCTATGGCATGTTAATCATTGTTTCAGTCCAGGAATACGTTCCAAAGCATTTTTATCAGCCAAATTTACAAATCTACATAAATGTATTAATGTATGAATCAGAGCATCCCTTTCCTCCATAGCCAAATCCTACTGAAGGCTGTAGAGATTGCTCCATGTAGAATTTTCACCACAAAACTACATACAAAAATCACAGAGGTTTAAAAAAAGTGACCAGATCAGCTCCCTAGGCATGTGGAAGGAGTGCTCCATAAGGCAGTCTCACCAATGTGCCTCATCCAGTTTAGCTATAGTTTTCTCAGCTAGCTGAGATTCTCACCAGGCACTACACTCACACCTCAGAAAGATAGCACCCTATCTGATTTAATCAACTGCAACAACATACATTTGGAATCTAGATATTCCTCTTATGTTTCACCCCTTTGTCCTATACTTCCAAGCCAGGCCTCTCACGATGACAAGAGTGAAACTTCTAGAGGGAGATAGAAAGCCTGGCAGTGGCAATCCTTACATGCTGTCAATGGCTAAATGTTAGCTGTTAGGGTACAGTAGATGGATGGAAAACTGAGGAACAGTGATATGTCCATGCTGGAAAGGACCCATGGCTGGTTCCACAAGGGCTAGTAGCAGAACTGCTGCGTGGTAATTAATATGCAAATGAGGTGATAAATAAAGATCCAAGTGCCAACCTGGAAAAGTGATAGAGGAGACATCTATAAGGTTACAAAACATCTATTGGAGATCACTTGTGGTTGTGCTGCTGCAGCAATCCACCACAATAATGGCTGGCATGCACCACCTTTCTGGTCATGAGACATATAAACCCATTAAGAAAAAAAGCCTATCTTTGAGCACCATAAAAATAAGATGGGTGTGAACAGCATCCCTGTTCACCAGTTTTCTTAGCTGCCCACACATTGTCATGGTCCACACACACAAAGCTCTCTACACATGACATTTGCTCAGCCATACACCCCTCTTCTGGGTACCAGGTGCCAGTGCTGCCCTGGGGACTCACATCATCACTTGGCCAAGAAACAGAGAAGGAAAGACAGCTCCTTTTTCAAGGTAGGGGAATATTTTTTCTTTTCAAAGCACAATTCTCTTCCCCCCTCACGTCTGCACCTCTTACTTGCCACCCACAGCTGCAAGCTGGTTCTAAATGTACTGTGTATTATACGTACACTCAAAGGCAATGTGTATGTACACACAAACCCTCCTTGCTCCGTTTCCTCTCACTCTGCGGATTGTATTAGAAAATGCAGTCAAGCATGAAATGGCTCTTTTGACGCCTTTAGGCTCAGATGTGCCTTGCATGAAACAGTTGCTTGCCCTAGCATCAGAATAGCTGTAAGAAGGGGTTGGAGGATATAAGAACTACAGCTGGGAGTAGCTGACAAAAGTGCACCAGTTCTGCTGCTTCCTGCTCCACAGAGCCATGAGTTAGGTGCTTTAGAAACATGAGGTTTTCTGCAGACACTAGAAGACAACAAATTGAAAGCATGGTTGTAATGAGTCTCTTCCCTTCAAAAAGAATTCATTTGTGCCCTTCACCTCCCCTGATCCTGCTGCCAGAAAATTACTGTCCTTAGACAAGAAATCCCAACCATTTTTATCATTATACTTATGTAAGAAGGACCTGAAGACCACCTGGAATAGCTGAAGATGGCACAAAAATCTGGGCAGTGTTTTGGCTGACTTTCCACAGTAGCCTAAATCAGGTGATACTGTCCCTTCTCTGGCCAATCTGCTACAAATAGAGAGCAATTAATCCTTGTAACAATTAAGCAGATAAAATGAAAGTCTGAAATAGTTGAAAAAGCCTCTTCACAACTGTCCTTGTGTATGCCCTATGCTGATCTGAGCCTGGCCCAAATCAGACCTCCTAAGCACTTGATATCTTTTAAAAATAAAGCAATTTCTTTCTCACTTTGCAAGTTTTCATCATCTGGAGTATCTCGAGGCTTTTTCAGCACATCTCCTTGCAAGAAGACCATTCCCTCCAGCTACAAAAATATCCCTTCAGAGGAGGCTATTGCCTAGTAGCAATCAAACGAATAAGGTCTGCTAGTCCTGACAGTCAGTCCTCAAAGCTCAAGGAAAGCACTTTACAGCTAAGGAATACATGCAACAAATCTACTGAGAGTTGAATGTAACCAGGCATCAACTAGGGGATCTCAGTCTCCTTGGCACCTGTGCTGGTGACATCTGCCTGAATAAAGCCATCAGACTGTCCTCAGCCATCTTCAGCAATGCAATGCTGAATGTACCACACTGTAATGCTTTTCAGCACCATAAATACTGGCAATGGCACAGTTGCCTGAGTTAAAAATACATGCATATTCCTTCCACCCTTTTACTTTTAGGGTAGTTATTATACTTGGATGTCTCGTAAAGAAAAATTCATAGGAGCAATGCGTGAAGTCATCTTTCAGAGAAACACAGATTTGTACAGACAAAAAGATCCAGAGCAGCATTTATTTGCGATCCCAAAGCCAGAAGCTTAATTGCCAGTAGCCTGGAGATGGAAAGATAAAGAAACCAGGTGCTGATGCAAAACTGCCCTGACATAATGCCAGAGATCTGTGAAAATCAATATGTTATTAAGAGCGATTAGCTTCCCAGCCTTCTGCTCTGAGACCCTGCCAGCTTCAATTTTACACTTAGCATCCAAAGGAGCAATTAACTGCTGCTTCCCCAAAAGGCCTGCATAAACCTCCTGGGGAGACCGCAACAGGAATATTCTTAGAATACAGAGACAAGACCTCTTCATACTCTTTCTCTTCCTTCTAACTTTTCTCTTCCGTTAATCTCTATTCTTTGCCTCTTCCCTTTCTTCTCCCTTTTAGCTTTTCTGTAGTCTCCCATTCTTCCCCATAGTGTCTTTCCCCTGTCTACGAGACTACAATACAGCTTTCTTCCATCATGAATTTTCCAGAAAGAAGGCGATGCAAGAAAAAGGAAAAAATATTCTCCCTTCATGAAAAGCTTAGCTGAAGTCACCAACACCAACAATTCATGGCAAAAGACATATTCCCCATAGATACAATTGTGCAAGACAGCTGTCAGTACTCACTCCCACCAAGCAAAGCTTCCAGAGACAAGTGTCACCTGCTGGAGAGACACGAGACACCTAGCAAGGAGCAAGTGTGGAAAACACATATACCAGTTCAAAACTACAGGGAATGGAGATCAAATTTCTACCTTCTTTCAAAAATCCAAATATCCTTCAAGAAAAAGTGGCAGAGTTTGTATTCACAAACTAGACAAAACTTTTCTGTAGGAATTACATAGCACACCCCTTCCCATCCCACGCAAACAGGCCAGCTTTTCTTTTACTATATCCAGACACCTTGAAAACCAAAAAAATCATCTGAACACCGAAATAACACTTCAAAAAACCCAAAACAAAATAAAACAAAAACACAAAAAAATTGAAAAAAGTCTAAAAAAAGAAAAATAAATTCTCATTCCTGTCTAAGTGGATTCCATACGGAGGAGTTTCAAAATGAGAAGTCTGCCAAGAAATTTGGGGTGTCTGAATGCAATCACTTAGACCAAAATCTGATCAGGACCCAGGACTTAATGGTCCTTTTTTTGGTGGAAAAAATATAATGGGAACTTAAAGTGCTCACAAGTAGTTATAACCTTGCATGCATGTCAGCCGGTGGGATGGGAGCCGGGAGCTGTGGGCCAGGGTCTCACTGCCTGGGGCCATCCCACACACACAAGGAGGTGAGCACAACAGATCAGGTTCAACTAAGAGCCCAGGCAACATCATGGTGACAAGACAGGTCCAAGATCAGGCCAGAAAGTCAATCCACAAGCCAGGACTAGGGACCAGGCGCCACAATTGCCAGGCAGGGATATGAGGACAGAGATGAGACATGGGCCTGGTTCAGCAGGGCTTGTGGCTGGGTAGAGCTGTAGGAAGCTGGGGACTGGCCATGCTGCAGCATCACTGGGGCAGGGCTGTGAGTAGGGTGGGGGTGTCCCAGGAGCTGGGCCTTGGCAGTGTGGAGTTGGTGGTGCTGTGCTCTGACAGAGAAGATGTTTACCAAATGCATTATGACATATTTTGCAGGAAATTGGATTTTCCCTGGATGTCTCTCATCCATGTGCCACTGAACGTCTCCTTATTCAGCCTGACAAATAGGAATGTCCAAGTGGAAGGGATCTAAATGTAATCCACCAGCACTGAGAGGGAAAACGACAGAGAACACAAAACCATCTTTAACTACCCTCCTAAAGAGAATCACTGCATTAGAAATAAGAATGAGTTTTAGTAGTCCAGCAAAATACTTGCAAATAGTAACACTAATCAACCACCAATAAGTGTATTGTGTTAGTAAGAACAAAACTATTCCGCTTTAAAGACTGCAGCCCGCCAAAATGTCAGTCCTAATGCACTTAAAACTCACGAAGATGAAACAGTTACAATTTTGGACACTTACAACTACAGAAATGTAACAAACGTGGACTGGTGTAGTGCATTGACTTTTGGATTTTTCAGATCTTCCTTAAAAAATGGCCTTTACAGGCCTTCCTTAACAACGGAGGTCAGGATCCACGGAAATATTCCACATCTTCCTTTAACATAACACAACATATAAATAAGGTGTAGATAAGAAAGTACACTCTGTTATTCTTCCGGGAGGCTGGAGAGCAGGAGCTCCGTTGCTGCTGGTCCTGTCTGGAGCCGAGGCCTGCAGCGGCTGCTGTTGTCTGCCCATGCATAGTGGGGAGAGTCCTGCATCGGAGTCAGCTGTTCTGCTTTCCTCAAGGGAAGTGGTGAGATTTTGCTAATTCTTTACTTTGTTAGTTACCGAGTCTTACAAGTGGACATACTTGTTTTATTTCCTTTTTTGTCCTTTTTCTAATTTTCCCTTTCCCCTTTTCCCTTTCTTGGGAGTTTTGCATGATATCCTTGCTGTATGTAGTTATTTATATTTTAGAAAATACATAAATAGATATATTTAGCGTGATTTGGGTTTTTCTAGATTTTTTCCTTGGAAAAGGGGGAAGCTTTGGCAAAGGGGCTTAAACTGAGCATTAGAGAGCTTGGGAAAGCTCGCTCAACTGGCTTTGCCAGTGCTTAACCTTCCTCAGGGAAATAAAGTACCTTTGTAGCATCAACCCCAATTTTAATTTGCTTCAAATTAAGATGGTGTCTTCCTGCCCCACTGAGTGGATATACATCTCGTTTGCAAAAACACCTTTGTATCCTGAAGCTCAGCAAACCACTACCTCTATTCTAGATTAAGTAAACCCCATTCGTTCAACTTCTCCTAGCTTTTATTTCCCAAAACTTGCCTCTTGTTTCTCACTTCTGTCTTCTCTCGTATCTGTATACTAGCTTAAATTCAAATGCTCCAGTTTGAATAGCATACGCCAGTTAAGACCAATCTCACACTAAAAGTAGAATTATATAAGACACCCTTATCAGTACAATGCATACAAAATATTTCCAAATGAGAGGCAAATAGGAGAGATAATAGAGCTAGCTTCAAGGCATTCATCACATTTTCATGGATGCAAGAACACTGGTGGAGCAGTAATAATAATTGTCACTTATAAGGCCGCTGCTATAGACAAAAATTGCTAGCAGATGTTTACATAGACCAGATGACATCCAGATGAACATTTTTCATCAAATATATCTTTTTAAAACCTTCCAAAAATTATGTTATAGCATTATTTAAAACATTTCTTTAATTTTAACATATGTGTACGTCTGAAAACAGCCTGGAAGTGCTGATAGGTTCACATAAAATAAAAAATTCCTGAAGAACACCTGCAAACCACATCTATTTATCTAGAAAGTCATATCAGAATAGTCACCATTTCCCTTTCCCTGCTACTGCCTCCTCCCTGTTCCAGAATTCTATATACTTCCTGTTGCTTTCCTATGTGGTTTTCCAAACAAAAGCTTGTTCAAAAAAGGAACATCAAATTAGTGTAAAAAAAAAAGATATTGCTTAAATATGCACAAAATGCAATATATACAAAATTCGAGGCAAAGAAGGCGAACTAAGAGCCCCAAGTAATACATCTATGAAGGTGCAGGGTTCCATGTAAGTACTGTAATGCCCTTTCTCAGACAAAGTTTAGCTTGATTCATAAAGCTAAGACATTGAAATTGCTTTGCTCTTGAATGGAAACAATTATGAAAGTTTTTCAGAACTACTACACATTTTTTTATCTGAATCCAAAATGAACACCTTGATTTTCTAGATCAATATTAAAAGGAGTTTACATAATATCAAAATCCTGTAAATAGGTCCTGAGAATTTTCAGCTCAAAGTGGGTGAAAACTCAAGGAACTAGATAAATCTGTGAAGCTTCCACCACTGTAAGGAAAATCGCAGCAAATTTCTGTCTGCCTACAACAACTTCAATGGAGAACTCCTAAATTTTAAACTGATCCAGAGAAGACATATTAGGACCCAAGCTCCCAAATCTCCTTCCATTAATAAATGTCACAAGGCTTTGCACTCTGGATTCTATTGTTTAACTTTTGTAACCAAGCCTCCAGCTCCCAAGGCTAACCCTTCAGAAAAGTGTGCCAGTTTCCATTAGCACCATGCTTGTTAGGTGCTTCCTCTCCTCCTGCTGTCACCGCACAGAATAAAGGATCAGTTAATTAAGCGTGTTGTCAGGTGAGGAGTTACAAAAAAAATAAAAAGCCTTCAGTCCACAATGAAAGGTAAATGTTATCTAATAAAATTCACATCTCCCTTCTTTGGGTTGTAATCATAAATCATAAAGAACTGGGCTGTGGAGGAGCTGTAAGAGCACTGAGCAACACAGTGGAAATATTTGCAGACAGAGGAAACGGTAGCTTGTAAATGTTATTGCTAGCCCTGGAGGTAATGAGTGAGGCTGTATTGCCAACCTGAAGCTTGGCAGAGACACAAGGGAACCAAGAAGGAGCACATAGCGTCTTCAAACTTACTCCAAATGTCACTCTAACATTTACAGAGATGCGTACAAGTATTTGGGAAGAAACCTCTGGCAACAAGGTTAAGTGTAGAAGAAGAATTGCTCCTCATACGCAAGGAGTATAATGTGCAAGGCATGGGGAAATCTACTGCTAAAATAATACTCTGAGAGTTTGCATTACACAGGTAATAGGGTTTTGATGTGGCTTCTGTTCAGTCTGAACATCCCTGAGTCATCTTTATGGCACTGTCAAGCCACATGAAGCATCTGATCACTGTGTTCTTAGTAGTGTTCATCAAAAAAGGGAGACTATAGTGAAGATGGAGTTCTCATTGCAGAAGCACACATTAAAAGAAAGAGGGAGAAGTCACAATTTGCAGAAAGGAATATCTCAGAACATTACAAGGAAAAAAATCTACACAATGAGGGTGGTCAGATGCTGGAACAGAAAGGCTGCGGAAACTCCTCCCCTGGAAATTTGCAAAACTCAACTGGATAATGCCTCTAGCCACTGATTCTGCTCTTGAAATTGGGGCCCTGCTTGGAGCAGGCGGCTGGCACAGCGACTTCCAGAAATCCCTTTCAACAACAGCTCTTTTATGACAAGTGTCAGAATGCACCGATTTCACTGGATATTGCATCATTTCAGAGACATCACCTTATACTTGAAAGATGCTACTGACCTGAGATAGAAAAGATTTTATCTTGTGAGTTATTGCATTAACAGGAATGCTGCTTACAGCATGTTGTCAAGACTGAATAAAAAGAAGATTCAAAACTTTGCTCTCCTAACAGGCTCTATATGTCCTTGGGTAAATTCCTTAACCCCCCTGAATCACCTCAACAATTACAGTTAGGAACCAAAAACATTATGACACTACTAAACACGTTGACTGTTGTATTTTTGATCCTTCTCTCCCACAAGTCAGGATGTTTTCACTGAGCTGGTGTGTCATACACTGTCAACATCTTCCAGTGGCCACTGAGTCTCATGTGAAAATTGAAAATCTTCTAAGGGTGGCTCTCAGCAGTAAAATTTGCATTACTTCTCCAAATTTCCAGGAGATGAGGGTTCAGCTATAAAATCCACAGATGCAGGAAAGCTACTAAAAAGCAGTTAACACCAGTCTACCACCTTCGAAAAACAAGATTGTTATGTGAACTAAATTCATAGCATTGTGTAAAAGCACAAACAACTTCCCTTCTGTTCTGGTTTTTTTTTTTTTGAAACTGGAAAGAAAAACAGTAACTTGAACTGCCTCTGGCTGTTGGTTTAAGGAAGGTTCACAGCATGGACCAGACAACCTTCAATTTCCTTTTCTTCCTTTTTCTCATCTGACAGCCCCAAAACCCTGAAGTTTACAAAGTCCTGGGAGAGGTGTTTTAACAGGACAGGAAGCAGAGGGAAAACACGGGTCTACAAACTGTAGGGTAAATTTGTTCATAAAAATCACTGTTGTTCAAAAAAATGGTGTTTTTTGAAAAAAACAATAATTCTTCAACCCAGGTAATCTCTGATTTAGGAGTGGCCAGAGCTGAGAGTGCAGAAACTGCCATGCTGAAAATAAGTAGGCAGAGGAGTTGGGTAACTATTTGTAACTAATATAAGGCAAGCAGCTTCATGGAAACGAGAATATGACAACACTTACAAAAGCTGGCAAATAGGTCATCTTTGGGGGAAGCCTGATACCAGAAAGCAGGTAGCAAATATGAGAGCAAAACCAGCTCACATACTGTGGAAAAAACGCAGGATAATATGTAAACTGGGGGTTCAAACTACATCTCCCAATCTTAAAATATATTTTGTGTGATTCTGACCTGGAGTAGGTCCTTTCAGAGCTTTTTCTTCTCCTGTCACAGAGCTGCTGCTTTCCCTGAAAACATTTGCAAAACCACCTATCGCAGGGTAGTGCCTGCCTGAGAGCAGCTCTCATTCAGTGCAGCACAGAGAGTGAAAAAATGATGCTGGTTTCCAGGCATCCCATAGGCTCTGTCCTCTCCCAATAAAGTCATCAGCAGATACGCAGTGGCCAGGGCTGCTCATAATTGCAACCACTGACCAATTATTGTAACCATGATGAAGAGGAAAAAAGAAGCAGAAAGTAGTAGTTGGCATAGGATGTCAGTTGATATTGCCAAGATCATGAAGACTGACGGAAGAGATACATGTTCAAGACTGTAAATTTCACTAGTGGATAAAAGGTACAAAGTTCTGCTGTCAAGGATATACACTGCCTTTTGAAAACATGATTGTCCTGCAAACCAACTTCCACTGTATAACTCCAACACCTGTAAATAAATGGATTTACAAAAAAGGGAATTTCAGATTAAAAAGGAAGAAAAAAAATAACTAACACAGGCATGTATGGTGCTTCTGTACTACTGACGACCGAAACTACCCAGAATTTCCTTGTTTAGACAATTAGAGGAATGTCCATGTGCTGTCTGAATCCAAACACTCTCAAGTGCAGTTTGTTTCTTACAAAATCAGTATGTCTTGGTAAGGAAAGAGTTAGCAATTCATAATCCAAAACACTGGTTATAATTATGAAAATGTATGCAGTTATTAGACTCCTACAAGCCTATCTCAAATGCCAAAGGCTGTGGTGCAGGATCTTCTAAATGCATAGATTAGGATTCACTGGATGGGTTTATGTGCAACAGCATCCAGTCCAAACCATCTGTCCAAATCTGAAGATATTTATATTCATGGAGAAGAGAGTTCCATTACTCTTTTGCTTCTTCTCTGAGCTCCAAAAGGCCCCAACGATCTTGATGGGAATTGTAAAAGATAACATATCCTACTTCTTGGGGAAGCTGTGAAGGATTACTCAATGTCAGCAAATTCTTTAAGATGTTCCAGTCAAATGAATTATAAATGTATAAATTAACAGTAGCAGTGACTCCAATACTTTCATATTCACCACTGTGCTGCCCATTTTATTCACTTTGAAATTCAGGGCAGCAGTCAGAATACGATGAAGAGTGTCATGCTCCAAAATCAGTAGCCTGACACCACAGGTAAAGATGAATCTTCAGCTGCTTCTGTCAGTAGGCTTACTAAGATAGTTCCTGAGGCCTGAGTCTATTCTGATTCAAACCAAAACCAAATATTGAAATCACTAGATACCTTAGACTTGATAGTGTTGCTTCTTTGCAGATTTTCAAATCACTTTTTACATTATCTATGAAATTCTTGGATGTCTCTTGCTGGAAGCAACCATATTGTCACCTCATATCAAGACATTTGCATCCACTTATAGACAAAGTGTGAGGATGTTACTCATATCCTGTGTTGTTTTCTCTATTCCGTTATCTCATAAGGGAAAACTCAGAATTAAGAGACTTTTGATGACTAAGAACTGGCTATCTGTTCTGTCTAAAGCACTTCTGTCCACTGCAATAAAGACCACAGGGACATTTACTTTCCAGACTGCTAGCAGTAAACCAGATGTGATGTATCTTGTTACAACATTACATCAAATTATGCCAGATTAAATGCAGGACATCAGGGAAAACAATTGCCTCAGACCTGTAAATTGACTCAAAGTGAAAATTTAGATTCTGCTTATCAATGACTGCCCCTCCAGCATGACCACGCTTTCCATAAAACTTCACTTGATGCGAGGCAGCATACCTGCAGACTTAAACGCCAGGGATGAACTTCACAATGGCTGGGCAGGGAATGAAAAGCTTTATTTCACCATGATGGTCTAAGATTCTCTAGGTTCCTAAACAATGTCTTTATGGGCTAAACCCAAAAGTCACAAAGAATAATAGCAAGGAAGAGTTAGTTCACCCATCCCATTAGTATTAGGCCTCGTCCTGTTCAGAAAAGTAGTAAGGACAACACAGTTGATATCTTTATCTCAAGGGAGCAGTGAAGAATTCAAACATCAACCATTCATTCTTAAAGATCAGAGTTCAGAAATACCTTGGATAAAAATGGGAGATTTGTAGTGTCAGCCTATAAAGAGGGTTTTCCACGTTCTGAAATCACTGCTTAGAACTACCTGCAGGTCTGCCTGTGCTCGCAGGAATTCTGGGACAGGGAAAAGACTAAAGCTACTGATCACAACTACGACATGTCTGCTAACCTGGGTGATAGACATGAAGTTTAATCTCTAAGCATAGATTCTAAATTCTAATAAAGATGTAGGTATTTAATAAAAAATCAACAGGCACAGCCTTACCACTCTGTATAGAAGAAAGAATGGTTCCCTTTCACCTAAAATGCTTCCTAAACTCTTAAGTGAAGGAGAGATGGAACTAGGAGAGTAAATGGCAAACGTCATCCTATTTAGCCGAGTGGGATCACAGGTAAGGTCTGGACAGCTAGCCACTATCCATTTGCTGGAAATTCCCCAATAAAGGTAATTAGATGCACAATTTTCTTACAGCAATTAGGTCTTGTTGATATGAATATGAAATAGGTACCTAGTAAGAGTCAACTCTGTAATGAAAGGAAAGGAATTAATCAGAACAAAGAGAATATTGAAACATGGAACAAAGGTAAGTTTGTGGGATAGGCAGACATTTGAATATACATTGGAGGGCTGGAGGATTCTTTCACATGTATTACTTGGCCAGACCTCTGAAGTATATCAGAGAAAGTGAGATTATTAGAATAGAGCCCAACACAAAGCACGGTAAAACCAGATGGAAGCGTGGCTATCATATTAACCTTGTGTAAAGTCTGTGGCAAATCACCATGAGGTTTCCAGGCCCTGAGACAGCCTGACTAGAACTGGTCCTACCATCAAGTTGTGTTTACTTTAGCGCTGAAATTTTTTCTCTTCCATCATTATAGAAGCCTGGAAAAGGGGGCAGAAGGAGAATCTGACATTTTCTACTCTTTTATATGGTATTTCTTTATCATGATAAAAGCTATTAATCATTAGGAATAAAAATGGGGGAGGGTGGGATGGAGGGAGAAGTAATTGCAGCATCTGAAGGCACTGAGCAGCTTTACTTCCTTACTTCCTTTCTTTCACTTTTTCAAAAAATTTTTGCACCAATCTAACCCCTTCTTTTGGGGCAGTCTACACCCCTACTGTTTCAGTATCCATAGGAAAGGGATGAGAAAGTCAGGTTGCAAGTTTGAACAGGCAGCTTTCAGCTGTAGGAAGCAGAATTCAGGTGTTACTCAGGCAAGTATTTGCAGAGAGCAAGAGCCTAATGCCTGTGCCCCTCACACCTGCCCACATTTCAGAGTCACACAACCCAGCACACCAAAAAACAGGGAACGAAAGCTTCGCAATACGGACAGACAGGTTGATGGGTGAAGCCCACAGGTGTTATTTGGGTTGAAACATGCCAGTGAAACTGCATGTGAAATGAGTATCAAACCTTAGTGTCTCAGATGGCCTCAGACAGTGTCCAATTAGGAAAATATTCATGATCCCATGCATAAAACCTCCCACAAGAGATGCAAAGATAAATCAAATCCAATATAAGGAAACAGAAGAACTCATACTCTGGAGATTTCTACATTCTGGAGGATCCTGTACAATTTCAGAAATGATTTAGACAAAAATTACTTCATAAGAACGTGAACTGTTTGAGCCTGAATGTAACAGCTGCCTATTGGGATACCTTCAGTTTGAAATTAAACACATTGCAAAAAATCATCTAAAACTAGCTAGCTGTATGTACTTCACCTGCCAGATATCCCCCTCCTACTGTTTGTGACATCAGAATAAGGCATTTCTTTTTTCCCCATATTTCATATTTTCCTTTCACCTGTTACTTTGCAAAAGGCCTATACAAAGAACAGCAAAATCATCCAGCTACCTCCACATCACATAACTCCTACCAGTAAAACAGAAATCAAATTTCATTATATTTTTCCAACCTGCTCTCACTCCAATTTCCAACCAACTTTGGGAAACAACAAAACAGAATATGCACAGTGCTGCGAAACGCACAATATCATTATCTTCAACGGGAGTTAAGGGGCTGACTTTTCCTTAGTAGCAATTTTTTCATGTCAGAACAACGTTCTGCATGATATTAAAGCAACATGGATTGCATTCAGTCACGTTGCACCCTTTCTCTTGGGAAACAGCCTGAAGCCACTTGGTCTTCCATAGCATATCACTTCCTCTTTACACTTTCCTCCTGTGTCATCTATGCTGAGCACCACTTCCACAACGTGAGAACACAACAGAAAAACATAACCAAAGGAAGATGGGAAAAGCCCTCACTTTCTCAAACAGAAAGCTAAGCTTTGAGCAACTAAGAATTTGCCAGCTATGCATTTTTGATCAACAGTATCAGTAACCAGGCAAAGTGAAATCTGTGTGCTATGCATCAGGCAGAGCCATTTTACTATAAAAATCCTAAAAAACGCAAACACTTTCAATAACGCCTCAGTCGTCATGGCTCAGCCTTTGGAGGTACTGTGCTTTGAGAAGAAGAACAGCCTTTGAAGCATGTTCAGTCCTCAGGTGCTGGGATGCAATGGGAGTACTTTTAAACTGACATTGATGAAAACCCTGAATTCACAGAAGTATTTGCATGTAATGCTCATTGGGAGTTTCACCACATAAAGTTTAAAGGATCAGTCTAAACGTCCCTAGGATGCAGTTACCTTTTTTTTATTTTGAAGCCTGGGACTGCAGCCATAGCTTTTAGCCTCCTTTTGCCTTTTTTTTTCTTAAACAAGGTCTTTATTATGTGACCTTTGAAATAACACTTCAGCACTGTATTTATTTCAAAGTGTAACTTCCCTCAGTTTTAGCACTTCAGAACTGAATGTGTTAGTAGATTTTAGACCCCCACTTTAGTCCCATCTCTTCAGGAAACTCAGTCATTTAATAAGATTGCAGTAAAATGATGGACTTTTCAGATGGAGAACATAATTAAAGCAAGAAAGGAGAACTACTAACTGATTCCCCTCAGTGTGGAGGGGGGGAGTGTGTACATTTTCTCTGAAAAAAATAGAAGGTTATAAAAGGACAAAGGTAAGTATTCAAATACTGAAGACAGTTCCTAGTAAATGAGGAAACATGCATTCACACAGTTCTAACCTTTCACAGCATCATAATTAATTTCTTTAATGACTAGATTACATTATTTATTTAAGAAGAAATATTGATTTCTCTGTTTCTTGGGTCCTGAAAAAGCAAAAAGCTTACCTGTATAGTACAACTATGCTGTGATACTGAATTTCACAGAGGTGCTTATGGTGTGGAAAGCAGAGTCAAGATTTCCTCAGCTTGGAAGAAGAAGAAGCAACTTCTCAGACTTAAAACATACATTGAGAAAATACAAGATTAACTGAAACTGTCACCTAGTGGTGAACCAGTAACTTTGAAGTAGACTTAGCAGTCAGCACACAAGGGCACCAATGCTGCTTTGACCTGCATGTCTTGAATTTGGATTGACAATCACCTTCTTCAGCAACATTTAATTATATACTGCTTCTTCAGCACTGGATGGTGGTGAAGCAAAAGTGTACGTTTTAAAGTGACAAAATGTATCTTCATCAGGGACGTGATTATTTTCTCAAACTGCCAGATTTGACTCCCAGTTTTATGCTACAGATATGAGACAGCACAACAAAGAATATAAACCAGCTAAATCACTTCAGTGATACTGATTTAAAGGACATTTCAGTCATTCCAGAACCAAAGCACTTTATTTTCAGTTACCTATCATTTGTCTCGTGATCTGATGGTGAAGCTCCCGAAACACCCTTCTCAGTGACTCATTTATGGGCACAATTCATGGCTGTCCTATGTACCAAAACACGAGGAATATAGTCCAAATGGGTCAATATTCCCTTCTCCACTTTACTGAAACTATATTTAATAGAAACTCTTCATTACGTTTCCACTGAGCCCCTAATAATGTCAGCCTATTGGTAAAGCAGAAGAACAAAAATCAGGACTCAAGATCTGTTGAACAAGTCACTTTGCGATTTTCCTTTATTTGATTTGAAAGTAGGAAAGAATGACATTTACTCTGTCTTTAGCAACATATTTTTAGATCCTTTCTTAAGAAATCATTGCAAAACTAAACCAAATATATTAAAAGGAGGCTACAAACAAAAAAAATAAACATAATTGAGTCTTGTATTGAGGATATTATGCATCGGCCATAGACACATTTGGAATCCAATTCAGCCAGGTCATCGGAGTCTAGCTCTATGCTATCACCAAAGCCAGCTCTATTTATTCCCCTTTTTAATGCGAAAGTAAGGGCCAGCAAAAGCTGGCAGACTGATGTGATGGAAGACAAGTATGTAGCATGCACACAGGAAGAATGCATCCTTCATATAATTCTCTCTGCCCTTGCTATTATCTTTAACAGAGTCATTCAGAAATTTAAGCACACAGAGCTTAATTCATGAGCCATCAATCCTTGTCTCTCTGGAAGAAAGAAGTGTTAAGCCACAGAAGCAGACACACAGCCTCCTTTGAACAAAGAGAGAGGCATTTCTCTATCTTTTCAATATAAAATGATTCATAGGCTTTTCCACTGGGCTCAGTCACATTCCGGAGAGTTGCAATACAACATCTGTATGGTACAGCATGCCCTGACTTCTCTTAAGTGTTCCTGGAGAGGCTGTGAGGGTACAGTGGGAGGCAGGGGGGTGGAAAAGTTCTGTGTATTAACGTGTATTAAGGAAACTACATTTCAGGACATATTTCAAGTCTAATTAAAGACAAAAAGAGTGCAAAGCTTTCCCCCAAAGGGGGTGCCAGTAGGAATTTAGCAAGTCAAGTGAGCCAGCAGCTGCTGGGTGAGCAGAGCAGGCAATGGGGATGCAGAGGCCATGGGCTCCAGGGGCTGGGGTCACTTGCTCAGACACTTTGGAGACACAGTAAGGGGCCTGAGGCCATTAGATGGCGAAGAAGGCTGAAACTGACTCCCTACTTATGCCATTAATGTTGAGAAGTACTTGCTATGTGGTTTTTTTAAGGGAATTTTCAAGGGACATCAGCATGGTTCTTCCTGATGTGTAAAAGAAAACAGATACGCAGTAAATCCCAGTCATTTTTCAGCACAGTTTCACTGCCAGTAATTCTCACCACTGCTCACTGGGCGAGGTCCCAAGTTTCCACCCAGGTCTGCACAAGTGCTGGGTTAGCAAGTGTTATTTCAAGTGAATATTTCAAGTGAATATTTACCTAATTTACATCTGGAATGGATTAGACACAGCTGTATAAAACATGGCTAAACCATCCTCTTTTCTAAAATAAGCAGTTGACATACTCTGTGGACAAATAGGGAAAAGGGTAGGTCTCCTAATAGGATGGCTTTTCTGTCCTCCATTCCCATTATTTGAAGTCCTCAGCACAATTTGAAAGCATTAAGATGCCCTCAGGAATCTGATCTACAGCAGAAATTGAGAAAGAAATAAGAGTCAGTTCATCCAGTGTAATACTACAAAGCCACAGCAGTGTAGGGACAAAACCCAATGCTCTGAACTGCTGTTCCACCACCACTAAGCTGCTGTTCTCTCTCTTTTTGGATTATCCAAGAGCAACCTCCCACCTCCTCATTCTATACTTCATCAGACAGATCCTGAAAAATTCTAAGAATATCAAACTGAAATAAAAATAATGAAGAGGCCTAGAGTTCCTTTAGAAACTAGAAAATAATACACAAGCCTAAAAATAATCTAAATCTGTAAGGGAAAGGGGACAGTTCCTCACTTGAAATGTAGACGGTAAGACTCTATAGATGTAACACCTGTTCCTCTTTCAAGTTCTGCAGATAGAGAATAAAATGGGTAAGAACTGAGGCACAAGACAGTTTTTTAAGATTTCAATTAGCCTTTTATTCTGACTAGGATTTATTTACTGTAGAGTTAAGCATCTTTCATAGTTACAGATTCACTATTTATATCTGCTAACTGTGCAAATTTTCTGGTTCCCCAATTCTAGACAAGATGCTGGCCACAGCTGTGCTTCAACAAAGGCACCAAAACCAGCAGGGATTGCTGCAGAACTGTCATACTTTCCTGATTTCATTCGCATCTGAAAGAGGAAATCACAGGGCTTTTCTCACTCTCTCCTGACACAGCTCAACAGAGTAACAGCAATCTAATTAAAAAAAAAAATCACAATAGATGGCCAGTCTGAGAAGCTCCCAAGCTTTCACAGCTTTCAAACAGGGCACTAACACTTGCTCCACAAGCCACAAGGTTGCCAACAAAAAGAATACAGGAATATAGGTGAACAGTCACTTGCAAAATTCTTTGACACAGAGGACGACATTCTGTGAGCAATTAGACAAGTGGAGAGATCAAGGTGCAGAACTGCAAGCAATTTACAGTCTGGCAACAAAGGAGTCCCTGTTCAATGGAAAGAAAGGGATGTAAAAGCAGAACAACTACCCAAGTGCCTCACCAACACACTGCAGGTATATGACCACCTACGATGATGCTATTTGGCATCTTGAAGCAGGTTTTAGAACATGAATTTCATATCTGTGGGCATCAGTCTCAAGGCTGCAGCAAGATCAAGTTTGTACCTGGAAGAGTCAACTTCAGCACACCCTTTACCTGGCACACAGTATCGGTTACCTGAGCCCTGCCCTTGCTTCCCCCACCTGTTGGCAGTGTGCAGGCTGTTGTGAGCACCACAACCTAATGGCCTCTTCACACCATAGGCACACAACTTAAGTTTTTGGGATTTTACTCTAAAAGCTGATGGGCCCAAAAGCACTACACACAGCAGGTATGTACAGCTTTTATGCATCAGGATCCAATGGATTTATATGAGATCAAGTAAAGTCCATGACAGAGCAGGACTGAATGCAAGTGAACTAAACAGAGACTTTGGTGGTGGTGGTGGTTGTTTCGGGTTTTATGCTGATAAGCAATATTTGGGATGGCACCTTGGCAGACAGAAGAGTCTCTGTCCTGTCCCTGCCACAGAACTGAACATTTAGCACTAGCTTTACTTGCTTCTGCTCATACATTAGCTAGAGAGAATGAGCCTTACACTGGGAGCTCCTTTACCAGCAACCTGGACAGATCTTGGACACATGCTAGGCTTCCCCATTCTTCTCTTTCTCACACAAATTTGAACACTCCTTGTAATTGAGATTTGAGTTTGGGATCAGAGGTTTTCTGGCAACAGCTTTTTCCTACTGTTTATTTGACAATACTTTCCTTAATGGCATTCTTTTCTCATCTGGAACTGTAACATGTGCTATGTAATACTGCTTCTAATTTGCCTAAACATGGAGTTTGTTCCATAGTTGTTTATTAAGATCTAGCAAAGAAGCTGAGGTATCAAAATGTTGTTATTTTTACACAATAAACTATTCTACCTCTCCTAATTCAGTAAGAATTATTGTATTATAATAAGTAATTACATTAAGAATCAAACAAAATGTACTTCAGGAATCAGCCTTGCTTATTTTATAAATTTATTCATGTTCTCACTAATTGGGAAAATGTATCCAGTTATTAGCAGAACTGAGAAAGAAAAATAACTCTTTTGAAGTTGACAGACATTTTAAGGTTTCCATTATTCTGAGGCATACGTTTCACAGATCCATACAAACTAGAAACACAAGAGCTAGCCAGGTCATGCAGCTCCTTTCCCTTCCTTCCCACTTACAAAGCACATTTCACTAAAGCACATTACAATTTGGCCATACTCTGCTGTTTTAGCCATCCTAATTTTCAATGTCTAACTGATGGGATTTCCATCCGTTCTCTGGGGTTCCTATTATAGCAAAACAAACAAACAAACTACAAAAAAAAACCAACAAAAAACACCAAACACATAGGTCATTATCAGGATTCTGTCAGTGACATTCACCATTTTTCTTCCTCAATTTAGCCAAATATTCCACAGTTTGTGTCCTCCAAATTTCCTTAAATTACTCCCCTTCCGTGTGAAGGCAGTCCTCTCATCAGTACAGATTCATCATCCTGCCTTCAGATTATCCTTTAACCAAGCAATATACATTGAATTCTCACAATCATTCTCCATAATTCCTCCCTTCAGCCTCCTATTTGTTTTTTTTTCCATTTCCTTCATTTTGCTGGATTACAGTCTAAGCTGCTCTAGACAAGCCTCTTTACACTTATTTATTTTTAATAAGAAATAGCCATGAAAGCTTGTCAAGGGAATATGGTTTTTTATGCTCATATTTCTTGAATATGCATTTCTACCCACGTGACTAGGAACACTACTCACTAGCATAACATATCCCACTACCTGAGCATCCCACATCACTTCATTAGTACACAATTTAACTGGTGAGTATTTGATATTCAGGCTTACTGTCTTGGCAAAGATCAATGGGAAAAAAACTATTTAAGGCTGCTTTCTTGTGTGCTCTGTAAATCTCATATCACTATTGAGTTAAATACATTCAGCTAATCATTGACACACTATACAAAAATCTCATCTTTTTTTAGTGCTTCATAAAGGGCAATGAATAATTTCACCCTTTCAATGCTAAAGAAACTAGAAAGTTTTTCCCCTTGAGTGGCTCAAGTACTACAGCATTTAATCTATAAAAGGTTGCTTGTATACCTCCAAAAACCTACAGCACTGTGTCTGAACAACCACACAAGGATTGCATTAGCATTGCAAGTACAGAAAAGTAGCACAAAACAGAAAGTCACTGCTATTCTAAAATAAAATCTCTGACCTTTAAGGATTTTTAATAAACATTTCAGGTCCTTGCAATATTGTTCTTTTGGGGATATAAATTCAAATTATTAATACACAAAAAAAAAGCTGTCCACATTTCCATACCAATGAAAAATAAAATACTATGTGTCAACCAGCAGTAATAGGAAAATGACTTGCATAACACAAGATAAGTATCAGTCACTATAGCGGTCTGGTTTTCTACCTGTTCTCATGGCCAGATTAAGCTCAAGAAAAACCATTACATGGAATGTCAATGATTAACAAAAATTTAGTATTCAGTTTCTCCCATGCTACAATCTGAAACTTGTAAAAACTCATGAATTTTTCACCCTACAATCCTTCTATGACTTAGGAAGTCTCAGTTATCTGGGGTTTTTTGCAGCTGAGGAAGATGAGGCATAGAAAAATGAACTCGTCTATAGTGATATATGTTACAGGAAGAATCCCAAGTTATGTTTATATTGTATAATTTTATAAGCACTGAATTAGTGATTTCTCATATATGTAAACACTTATTTTGTAAAAAGCACTGACCAAATTCCTTATTAACACAGCACCGATGCTGAATGTTCATGACACAACTGCCTATGCCCACACAGTTCACCTGTAAACAGGGCTGTGCACACTGTTGTGCAGGGTGCTGTGTGTTGATATACTGCAACACACTTTCTAAGAGCACCTGTGAGGCAGCTTTGCAAAGATTTCCAAGTAACAACATTGATTGGGCTTTTACTCTTGGTTCAGGAGAAATCACTGTCATTTACTCGTGCTGTCAGATAACGTTTCCTTAACATTCATTTGTTCCTTAAGTTCTAGCTTGCACAACTTCAGTTTTGTTTTGTAAGCACATCCTTAATAACTTCTTCCATGTATTAGTTACTTGGAGTCTCCTGGATTCTGGCCAGGCACACAGGGAATGATAGTTGAATGAGTGCAATGCTGGATAAGAGAGAGGCTGACCCGTGGGGAGCTGTACCATAATGAGCTTTTCATTACTGCACGGCTGAAAGGCCAAAGTGATTCATCAGTTCTCTTCTGAGTAGGAAACAGGAGAGGAGGAAAAGATGAAGGAACTCAGCTTCTGATATGAAATATCTCTATCCTATCACAGTGTATAAGTATTTATCATTAGAAACTGCTAATCAAATATCCAGGGACTATATCACCATGTCTGTAGAGATCTGTAAGTATTATCTTAGAGACATCAGATAGCTGTTTCAAGGTGGAAAAAGTAGCTTAATGACCTAAGAGTCTAATGACTAAATTATCTGATATCTTAGATTCAGACACTTAAATGCCAGCAAAGTATATGCAAGTCCCTCAGCCTGTGTTTGTGGCTAATTTCTTCTGTAATCTTGAATCTTACCATAGGTACCTTAATTGCTCTGTATCTGTTTCCCAAAACATAAAATGAAAATTATTATATATCTCTTTTTGGAAATTCTCAGCATATATGCAAAAATGGCAATTGTTTACATAGTATTATCACTTTGCATCCTTACAAACAGTTTAATGTGAGTTTATTTACCTTACAGTGATAGCCCAAAGACAGGTAGAGAAGTCGGTAACTTATTGGCTTTCTCCCAGCTATAACCTTGCATGTTCCTTGTAAGTCTGAAGGTTCTCCCATGTGTATCTGTATGCAAGTTTACAAAAATTCACCCAATACCCCATCTCTGGCTTCTAAAGCGAGAGGGATAATACTGCAAGATTTGCCAGACCATACATCACTATGGCAGAGAACAGCATAATATCAATTGCCAATGCACAAAGATGGCCAAAACAACAGTGTCAAACAGGTTTCAGTTCACTGCCCGAACACTTCTGTCTCACCTCAACACTAAGCATAGTTCTGTCCCAAACACAAACAAGTGTAGTGTCAGTACACCCATATCTCCCCTCCCAGTTGTATCACGGTGATCCTCCTTCCAGCCCTAAAGTCATCTTAGGAAGCCTTCACCAAGGAATTTCTCAAGTTTGTAACCCAGGAATAATATTGAAGCATGAAAAAAAAAATACACAGCCAGCTGCAGGCACAGAAACAGATGCTGAGTTACAGCTCTTACCATGCACAATCTCTTCTGTGCCTAACAGGATAACTACTTTCAAGGGATCCACATAGGAGAAGAAAACTATGTGTGCCACATGTTTTTAATAGGATTTTGTTGATCAATGCTTTGATGGAGCACGCTGATCTAGAGGATACAGGCCAGTATCCCTCCCTAATCTGAGCAATGGGATGTCTAGGAAGAATCAGTGCTTATCAGAAGGGATGTGGTGGCTATTTCAAAGTTGCTTCTCCTGGAATGCTTGTTGTCTGAGGCTTTGCTGGTGGCACAGATGAGGGTATCAACTGTAGGCAACAGACACATACACACACAAAGAAGGGTATATGGCCAGCCTTATAACTTTTATGGCTTCTCTCAGAAAAAAAAAATGTAAAAGAGAATAGGTGGACTTAGCAAATAGTCACCAGCCAGTGGGAAAAGAAAAAGACAAGCAAAATCACAACAGTGTAAATCGGCCCGGAGAGAAATGACTAAATGAGGATGCTGATTGCTAATCTACATCCTGTCACCCTGATTTTATAAACAGGTTAGCTCAAGAGGCCATGTGTGCAAAAGTAGCCCCATAAAAGCACTGTCTTTCCAATTCTCATCTGTATTCACAGCAGAACAGGTTTTCACTTTATGGCTGCAATGTTCTTGTTTCTTCTGCAGGTCCATTAGCACCGTGCACGTTGCACAGTCAATACCAATTCCAGCCTACACGTTTCTGCCTTTTTTATTTGGACACAAGTCCGTCTGTCTGCTGGATTCATTACTCTTCAACATGGCTATTTGTGGTGTTCCTTTATGTTTTGATTTTTTTAAAGCAGTCCAAGTGCCTTTGATTTTAAATAAAGCATTAAAATATAAAGCAAACCCAAAGTGAGGCATTTAAAAACCAGCATGATAAATCATCTCTGCTTCTCTGTACTCTAATCGTTTTTGTTTTGCCTAATTGCTTTACCCAAAAAGGTTGCAGGCTATGAAATGACACAAGAAAAAGATACCAGCCTTTTGTTTGACAAAGCTCTATTTACTCCGTCCCTTATCTTCTTTTCCCATATCCCAAGAAATATTCCAAGACATTCCTTGCTCTTCTGCACTAGATAGAAAAGTGACATTTTATTGAACTGGAAAGTGAAGTGGCAGAAGGAACCCAGAAGACTTAGGGGAATGGCAAACAAGCATTTGAACAAAATACTGAACTGTGATATGGCCTCAGGAAAAAGGAGGGTGACAGACTGGCACAGCAGAGAATCTCCATCCCACTGGACTCTGGGCCATCTTCACTCCCTTCACCAAGGTGGCTAATAGCAGCTCCTTTACACCACAGTGGTGCTCCCAGCATGAGGCTGCCAACTATTACCTGTGCCTCACTTTATTCACATCCTCAGCTGACCAACCCTGTGTTCAATAAGAAGAAAAGCTGGGATTATTAAAAACACAGTTTTGAGTCAAGCACCTCGGCTGCACTGCTAAATCATCCTCCAGTAACACCTGACAGGAAGGGAAAGGCTAAAATTCAGCACTTTCAGTCCTCCACGAGGGAAGAACAATGAAATGCAAATTCAGAATAAAGGAGATTTGCACAAACCAGATGAGCGTTGACCAGCAAAATGGAGTTGCAATAACTTTGACTACGCCAAAAAGCTGGAGTGCAACAGAAAAGAACTTGATTGGGAAAAAGGTAAGACAATGGTGAACTTGAATGATTCCTTGACTAGGCACTGAAATTTTAGGCTCCCACACCTAGGAACCAAATCCTGTACACTCAGATAGTGTAAGGACTCCAGATCTTTCGAAATTTCTTAATATGTCAAGTCTTTCCTTTGACCTTATTTTTCTCTTCAGTCACAAACATCCATGACAGAGAGATTTAAAAAAAAAAATCGACAAAATTATAAAATGTTTGAGGTGGTTTATGTATTCTTACTTCCTTCTCACAATATAGCAAGCACATGCATTTTGTCAATCACTTATTCAGAGGGAAATGCTGTCCTAACATGGCACATGATATGTGCAGATAAAACTTCATTTTGTTCTGCTCAGCTCAAAACCTCTTGCTCTGTTCCCTGACCTGGGTGTATTAAGCTGTCCAATGGCTCTTTCCGTCTTCAGCAGTAAAACAAGCAATGGAGAGGAAATCAGAACTATAGAATAAGAGTTTTTCTTTCACCACACTTTGCAGCTCTACCAAAGACCAGTCAGGTCAGGAAGACTGACCCACCTTCTAAACTCTAATGCAAGTACTCCTCCAAGAGATGAAAAAGATACATAAAGCATAGCTACTCTGTACATATTTTACACTCTGAGCACAAGCCTGGGACTCCAGAGCTGTCAATCTAACATGACTTCCAGCTGAGGGCTGAATTGTCATTTTCTGGTTTTACTCATTTAATGTAAGGTAGTGGGAAAAAAGCCACTATTTAAAATACCACATTTTTCTTTTCTCAGCAGTTTGAAATGGTGCCTGTGGGTACTGGTGTAGTCAGGCTTAAAGGTCTGATTCCACATGACTCTATTTGAACCCTACACTCTGGTGCTTTGATACAACTTCCAACGGTAATCCCCTCCAACCATCCCTGTCCTTTTGCTCCCTTTAGCGGTATTGCGACATGAAGGATTACAATTCTTTCTTAAATGGAAAAATGCTTAGTTGCTCACAAAAACGCAAGATTAAGGTGGTAGGAAACCCCTATCCAAAGGGCCTAGGCTGACCACAAGAAGACTTTGCCTTAACAGACAGAAGTTCAGAAGTCAACAGCTGCAAGCCATAAAAAATGTAAGCATCACGAGACGAACAGCATTTATTATGAGGCTGCTTTTCTTGCACATCTTCGCTGCTTCTATGTCTCTTCAGTGGGATGACTTATGCATTAACAGGATGGATATCTCCTGAATTTTATGTTTTAGCTAACTACCTACTCATCATCGATAACCATCACAAAGCAGGAAGTTGCTCTGAAACTCCTATTAAGATCTGATTTTTTGGGATACAGTTTCACTCTTCTGCACTTTATCTCCCAATTTTAACCACATCATTCTAGATTACACTGAAAACAATGAGGATGCTGGTAAGGAAGCGAATAAAGATGATGAAACTATCTTTATTTAAGCATTTCCAGACTCTTTAGTAGAGTGAGTGAAAGTATCTTCCCTCTGGAGAGCCATACCTTGGAGTTTGGTACCTAGTGGGGGAGATTCACCAGGACCACCCTGGGAGCTGTTCTATGGATTAACTGCATATGAGAGAAGGCAGACAAACAAAGTAGATCTGAGTGAGACAATATACACCATCCAATATGACCTTTCCATTCTTGTGGTGATGGCTGTGCTTTTGCATATCCTTTTCATAACACATAATAGCCTCATCAGATCAATCAAAGTGTCTCAGGGCGTGCCTATCCTCACATGGACACAGAGTCAATTAAGGGAGTATCATGATGTTAAGTCTTTCCTCTCCCCATGAGATGAATACAGTAAAAGAAATGAGACAGAAAATGCACAGTGCCAGTGCCTGCCTTTCAGCTTGATGGCTTTGACTGGGCAAAGCAGAGAGATAGAGAAACTAATTTCACAGATAACATCTCCAAGGTCTATATAGTCATTTCAAATATTGGAAATAATTTTTCATGACAAATGAATCTATTTCATGCTGGTCATTTCAATCAAGATATTCCCATTAATTGTAGGGACAATTGGTAGTCTCAGCAGAAATACAAACTGTTCTGATTTGTGCGTATGGAAAGGAAGAGGGGTGCGAAGCCATGGAATGAGATCAGCCACTGAGCATTAAAAGACTCAAAGATATGGTGAGTCTGGAGTAATTCCTGCACTCAGCATCATCAGTTCACCTCTAGCAGTGTGACAGATCACAACAGACATGGTGCATGCTCTAAATAAGCAACTCCATTCTGGATCATATATGTGGCATGCTATTGTATGTCCTGCTGGGAGTTACCTGGGAAAGCTAGGATGATATTTCCTTTTTGCATGGTGAATTACTACTGCAGATGATCCAAGTTTTAGTAAACTCTTCCTTCCTCTGGTACAGTGTGATTCAGGCAAAACTGACCTGCTATGGCAAGACATCCTTTAATCTGAAAGTTATCTGAGCAGCATTGTGTCTTGACTTAAAGATGGGGTGTGTTTTGCAGTTTGCATTAAGGAGAAGCCATTGTTATGAGCTGCCATTTATAAACCAACAGATAAACAAATAAGCCACCACAGTATTAGTCCTGCAGAAGAGGCCTATACTAACAAAAGTACAAGATGCTAAAAAGCATTAACCAGATGTTCTTACAGATCTACCCACCAACATCTTTTTTTTTTGTTGCTCAAGTGTTCTTTACAGGAGCTGACAGTAGCACAAAATCTAATATAGTTTTGGATACTCATATTTCTTGAACTGGGAGGACCTTGTGAAAGCTATACTCAGCAATAAACAGCCAGAAACACAGAAGTATAGAGAAAAGCAGCAGAAATTATCTGGTTCTGTGGCATCATTTACCACATTCAGACGAGACAAAGAGCACCTGGAATACTAACAAATTCACATGCTGCATGGAAAGCAGGAATGGCCTTAAATATCAAGAGCATATGATGATGGAGAAAGGACGAAGAAACAGGAAAGTACACAGAGATAAAAAAATCATACCCTTATCAATATAAAATATAGGAGAGAGAATCAGTTGATTTTTGTACGGCCTCGGATTTTCCAGCTGCTCAGCAGATCCTGCTGGAGATTATCATACCAATGAGACTCTTCGAAGCTAAAGTTCAACAGCCTAAAGACCATGAAATAATCTTTCCCCAAAAAGATGTAATCACCCTGACTGCATGCTCTTCTGTACTGAGTATATTACAAAGGCGTTACAAGGCAACAAATGCTATCACTTATCCTGGAAACAACATATATTTGGAGTGGCTTTTGACTGCAAATATATATCTATAGACAATAAAGTTATGATGAGTGGAAAGGATCACAATATAAATCCACAGAACTGAGAAACTCTGAAATTATTCCTACAGATTGTTTCTCTTCCCTCACCTGCTTTTCCTTACTGGAGCATTTCATAAGTATCTTTGGAATGGTTTGGATGTTAGAAGTTACCCTATGGAAGGCAGACACATAAAAGCCTAATACAGTAGAACAATCTATCACTTATGCAACCAAACAGTGGTCTTCTACTTTGACAGCCAGTCATTAGGGAGAGATACAAGGAAACAAAGCACAGAAATCCCAGGATGGCATTTCTTGAGCAGAAGAATTGCCTACAGCATATGCTGCAGTAGCAGCTGCTTGGGCCAGCCACAGGTGTTACAAATGGATTGATGGCAAGTGAGAAAATTAACTTCTCGCTTAAATGCCTTTAATAAAAGCTAACATGCCTCAGATAACATTGAATGGAGACAGTGAGGAACAATTTAAAATGGGTGTGAAGGGATTGTGCAAACACTTTTTTTTTCAAATTCATATTGAATATTTTTTTCTGCAGTTTGGAGACATTTGACGAAATCACACATTAGGGACCTATCTGGTACTAGTAAGTCATTGAACAGTTGAGCTCTTGAATAGACCTTCTGATTCTAACATCTTTCATACTATCTCATGAAATTAAAAAAAAAATTATTCTAATGTTTTGACTTTCCTAAAGTCTTTGAATATCTAAAATCTAGCAGGGATTAAAAGCATTAACACACTGCAGCAAAGGCTTTTCTCCTAATATGTCCAGTACCCCTGGGAATCATCAGTTCTATAAGAAAATCTATTCCCAGCAGTTATCCAGCATTACACTGCAGACTCAGAATGTCTGGACAGTCCAAAAAGCATTAAGACATTTGAGGTTTTTTTTAAACAAACCTTCATGTATGTAACAATCATTAAACATCTTCAATAAAATAAAAAAGAAATCTATGCTGCTACCTGTGCTTGAGACAGCAAAGCATGTAGCAGTTAAACCACATACTAAATGATGTCGTAGCATTTCTTATTACCAGTAATTTTACAACATCTCTGTTTATTGTATACATAATGGCAGATGTGTGCTGTCATTAAACTGTTCTTAGCCAACACCGCCATAAAGGTACTTGGCAGATAATAAAATGTGTAGCCCTGTGCTCAACATCAGCATTGCCAACAGCAGATACATTGCTGCTCACAAACAGTATGCCAGAAAACACAGAAAAATTCTAGTTTACTCAGGGTGTTAATCGCCCGTCTGTGAGCAGACCCTAACAGGAAGAGACACTTGTCTCAGCCCTTGCGAGAACTGGAGTCCGATATCTCCATCTTGCTGCAATGAACATTGAGTACAGCTCAGGAAAAGGAAAGGGCTGGAACAAGATGGTTTTTTTCTTACCTGGAAAGAAACTGGTATGTCCAGTTCTGAGCAATTAACTTCAAAGGTTTGAAATCTAAACCTCAGTGTCCTTCATTTTAGCCAGCAATTTCATACCAACCTGCCTTTTCTAATCTTATCAGTATTAAAATGTAAGCGATCAACAACACTTGATTTTTATTGGCCTAAAACAATCTGATTTTCAGTTGTCTTTTGCTTTATGTTTTTTCTGGGCTTTTGCACTCTGCAGTCCCTCTCACACTGTTTCAGTAAAAGAAAAGCATGAAGGTACTTCAGAATAGAGAGGCTGTACTGCACTGTCCTCTGATTCTCCTTTTTAAAACCCTAGGATGCAAAATTGACTAAATACCAAGAGAACAAGCTCCAAGGTTTTTTTACCTAATGCCAAACACACCACAACCTAAGACTTAGCAAACTCAGTACAAAGCCTGAATATGTACTTGTAATTGTAACTTTCATTACAAATCCACTTCACTGTGTCTGACACTCATTTCAGAACATAAAAAAACTGCTTTTCAGTTCAGGAGTCTTTATGGCATGATTAAATCTTGCTCTCCACCATATTTATTCTAATCAGATACAATGGGAGTGCTGGAGAGCTCAAGGAGCAGGGGAGATGAGATCATTACCACGTCACAAGACATTCAGACCATCACTTGCATGAGGGATTGTGTCCTGTCTATTAGCCTCTTTTCTGTTTTCTTTGCTTTATGCCCTCACCCCAAATAAGACATCCTCTTTTTTTGTCAGCCTGGTAGCCTTTGCAGTTTGGCACTGTCATTTCCTCTGCAGCAGTCAGTTGCCTTCAGCAATACTGAAATATTATCAGAACAGAATCTCCACATAATCAATAAAAGGAGACAGGCATATCAACAAAAGGAGGCAAGCAGATCATGTTATTGATTTGAATTTCTCTTAAGAAGCAACCATCTCCCTACACTGACTGCACAGGAAACACAAACATTTAGCACAGGTCCTCATTGTCAGGCTTCTACTTTTTTAATCTTAGAGTACTTATCCAAGGCATCTCATGAAGGAGGTCACAATATTTGTTTAATTGAGTTCATGTCACTTGCAAAGCCAGCAGAGTCTTATTTCCTATCCTGGTGGACAGCCACACTACCACTCCCTTCCAACAGCTACTGTGGAATCTCTGAAGTTTTAGAAACTCATCCAAATGCTGCTATGTTTATAACAGGCCCCTTAATTGTAACAGTGGCTCAAAAAGTCCCTTCTCATATATTATGCCAAATAGTATCACACCAAATTAGACTGTGTAGCAGAGAATCATTATGGAAAGATGATAGGGGATGAGAAGCTCAAAGATCTAAGAAAATAAATAAATAACAAATGTGTTACCTGGTCAGCACGGCCTCTGGTGTAAGGTGTGAAATGGGGACCAAACCTAGCTAATTAGCAGCATTTGCTGCTGCCTTTGCTTAGACTCACAGCCTGGCACCGAGCACTTCTGGCCTATCAACCCCACTGCACTTCCACCTCCTCTTCCTCCTGTGCCACCAGCCACTGGCTACAGAGCAGGAGAGAAACACCATCTCACAAGCAGATCAAGTGAAATTTATGAAGACTAAGGAGAAAAGTCATCTTTAGGTGAAATACTTTGTCTCAGCCTTTCTTTAGGATCAAACACTGATCTCCATCCACTCTGTTTCTATTGCAAGGACTTGAATATAAGTATACCTGTTAGAAACCTTCACAATTTGTCTCACAATAATATTCTTTCCTAGTTAGTACAGGACAAGCACAGTTATCCAAAAAGCCAGAGCAGTCCTACCAGCACTTTTGACTCCCTGACATACGTTCATTGGGTGGAAGTCATATCAGACATGAACTGGTCTTTGCCACGTCTCATTCTATCTCTTCTATGCAATTTCAATTACTGCAAAGAGGGACAACATTACCTTTAAAAGCTATAACACTTTAAGACTGAAAACACCTTTGCCTGCTTACAGCACTGCCAGTATTCAATGACTGATTAGATACTGGAACTATAAGGACGAATTTGAGACCTTGACAGCACTTCTCCCTTCTGTGCCCTATCAAACTGCAGCCACAGCAAGGTTTCTCCGTCTACACAGAAGTACTGCCTAAGCAGATCACTGCAACCAAAGCTTATGTTGCATCCAGTATAACTTGCTAAACATAAGGAGGTCTTACTTCATTGACGGGACAAACTCCCACAGGCTTTAGATATAGGTGATTTATTGAATACCATGTATATTTATTGTTTCCGCATGAATAAAAAGAACCCAAACCTCTTTCGTAACTATGACACAATCCATTTTATTTTTGAGTTCCTTTTAGACATATCACAATTCTTCTTCTGGGAAATGTATGAGAAATACAGCATTATAAACGTGGAAATGCTTTACCTAGAAAATGGGAGATAGACTTTACCATCAACAACAACTGAATCAGCTGCTTCTCTCCCTGGAGTTGTATGTATGACTTTTTGTATTTTTAGTATCTTAACTAAATGTTAACTACATGCTTTGCTTTGTCAGAAACAGTGATTTTCCTCGTAGCCAACAGGCACAGAAGATTCACTATTCTAGGCTTCCCTGCCCCTCAGTCCTTTACCCTACATCTTGGGCTGCAAATCCCTTCCAAGAGTTACACTCCTCTCTTTCAAAAGGACAAAAGTCTAAGGAATGAGTAAGTGAGCAAGACAGCCCTTTTCAGCTAACAGATGTCAGACTGGAAAAGTGGGTATCTGTCTCTTATTAAAAGAACTAGCTTGCTTCTTCTTCTTTCCTCTCCTTATACACCAGCCTGGCTTTCCCGAGTCCTGTGGCAGCTCTTTAGTCACTATGCAGAAGTGCTACTGTGGCATGGCAGTATCTCTCACTTCCATTCCCATCCCAGTTTCAGTCTCAACTTTTCTCCTTCCAAGAGTATTTGGATCACAGGCCAACTAAAGTCAGGACTTAAAATAATTCTTGAATGTGAGACCATGAGAATTAAAAAAATCATTGGTAGCCTGCAATACTTTTGTTCACCAGGACAAAATTACTGTGCACTTATACAGTTGTCTGATATCAAGTAGTTGTATCAGAGCATTGTAAGGCTGCTATGTAAACACCACAATAAATGCTGTGGAGATAAATACACTTCAATCTGCACAACTTTTGTTGTATATTTAGTCTACAAATATTTCATAGAATCTTTTGGGTTGACAAGACCTTTAAGATCATCAAGTCCAACTGCAAACCTAACACTACCAAGTCCACCTCTAAACCATGTCCCTAAGCACCACATCTACATATCTTTTAAATACTTCCAGTGATGGTGAGTGACTCAACCACTTCCCTGGGCAGCCAGTTCCAGTGCTTGACAACCATTTCTGTGAAGAAATTTTTCCTAATATCCAGTCAAATCCTCCCCCGATACTACTTGAGGCTGTTACCTCTCATCCTATTGCCTGTAATTTAGGAGAAGAGAGCAGCACCCGTCTCACCACAACCTCCTTTCAGGCAGCTGTAGACAGTAATAAAGTCCCCCTTAAGTCTCCTTCTCTTCAGACTAAAGAGCCCAGTTCCCTCAATTGCTCCTCATAAGACTCGTGCTCCAGACTCTTCACCAACTTTGTTGCCTTTCTTTAAACACACTCCAGCACCTCCATGTCTTTCTTGTAGTGAGGGACCCAAAAAACCGAACACAGAATTCAGGGTGCAGCCTTGGCAATGCTGAATACACGAGAACAATCACTTCCTTAGTCCTGCTGGCCATATTATTTCTGATACAAGCCAGGATGCTACTGGCTTTCTTAGCCACCTGAGCACACTGCTAGCTTACATTCAGCTGGCTACCAACCAATCACAGAATCATAGAATCATTTGGTTGGAAAAGACCTTTGAGATCATCAATTCCAACTGTACCTGTCCACTACTAAACCATAGAATCACAGAATTGTTTGGTTGGAAAAGACCTTTGCATATACCACTAGGTCCTTTTCTGACAGGCAGTTTTCCAGTCTTTTGTCCCCAAGCCTATAGTGTTATATGGAGTTGTTGTCACCCAAGTGCAGGATGTGACACTTAGCCTTGTTGAGCCTCATACAATTGGCCTTGGCCCATCGATCCAGCCTATCTCAACCCCTATCGTACAGCCTTTCTTCTCTTAAGATTGATACTCCCACGCACCTTGGTGTCATCTGCAAATTTACTCAGGGTGCACTCAGTCCTCTCCATCTAGATCATTGATATCACAGAATTAGATCACAGAACATTGATCACAGAATTAGCCCCAGCTCTGAGCCCTGAGGAACCCCACTTGTGATCAGCCACCAAATAGATTTAACTCCATTTATTCCCTGTGAGCTGCTCTCTTGTTGCCAAGGAACGTCAGGCATGAAAGCTACATTTTGCCTGACATTTGACCAGTAAAGGGTCTGTGGTTTCTAATTATAGACCAAATATGTTTCTCACCGTTAAGACCTCTGCATATAACTTTTATGTTGTCCTGAGCTACAACATCATTGTTTTGTTAACCCTAAATATGCTCTGATTCCAGCACATACTTATGATGACCTCAACTTCCCTGACACATTCATACAGGTATCTTTCCTATTCATACTGATGCTGGCTAGAGCATGGCCAAGTTATAACTTGAGATTAATTTTTCCTAAATTAAAATGCTTACATGCCCTTAACCTACGCATTTCTTTTCACTGATAATAAAAGGAGTAAAAGCCAAAAACAAAATATCTAAAAGTACATGAGATTAATCCTGTTCTTTCTTTAAGTCATTGGTTAGATTTGCCTTCTCTTCTGAGAGCCAGGTCCAGGAAACGGACATGAGGCAGAGTCCAGAAAGTCCCAAATCACAGAGCTTATCAGTCCTAATCCTAAATAAAGACCAAGGGCAAGTATAACTTCAATTTTGAGGGGAAGCAATGTATTTATGGCAGTGCTTCTTTTTATCATGTCTGTCCAAAACCTAATAACACAACAATTGGTTAAAACAGTTTCAAAGGCTGTGGTTTTTCTCAGTTTCTGATGTTTTCCAGAATATTCTAATCGAATGAAATCTACAAGAGAGAACTGCTAGTCTGACATTGGCATAGCCAATACCCATGAATGTCACATTTTCACCCATATGCTCACAGCATGGATGGTAGTGCAGATGCTTCAGATGTTTTAAGGACTATTGGCAATTAACTACTATTGCAGCTTAGGGCAACATGCTATGCAAATTCCTGTCTCTGAGAAGTTTTATGGATGATCATAGCTCTTGTGCTATAAAGCCTTAAGACCCCATCCAGTCTATAGCAAAAATTTTGGCCATTAACAAAAATTTCCTGCAAAGAAAAAAAATCCTTTGGAGACTGAATGAATTACTTATATTTTACGTACTGTATTTAACTTTCACATTCTTTCTCATAAGTGGCATGGTGCTATGATCAATATTAAAAAATGCATAGGAAAGACTGAGTGGGAAAGGAGCTTCTCGGTAGAAGCTTTATGGTAGAAGCTCAAAAATTTTCAAATTTCCAGTTGTAAGACACACGCTACAACATGGTGCCAAGTAAGGTAATGGAAAGAAGAGGCTGAAAGCCCTAAGGCTCTGCTAATGTTTTACAATTAATTCTTGGGTGTACTGTGAGTTCAGTTCAGGCTGAATGCAGTGCTAACAGCCAAATACTAACAGAAAGATTTGGTTTCAATACAAGCAAACACCTTTTCTAAGTGACCTTAGACCCGTATGTTTTTGTAAAACAACTCACCTCATTCTGAGGTTGGCAATAGCACAATAAGGATAACAACAATTAATGGAATCACCCAGTATTTGAGAAATATATACCTCAGATCTCTTACATCAGTAAATCCCTTTCTGTGTGGCCTAGAGCACAGACATTTTTCCTGTCGATATGAGCATTATTGTGCCTCATATCTCCAATCACATGTCTTTAAATCATCAGTCAGAATGAGTAAGAATAAGATGCAGAGAATTTCCCACCATCTCCTACAGATTTGTCTTATCAGAGATGAATTTGGAGTCATGTTGCTATTAACACTCTCTCATTAGCAGGCATTACCCATAAACAGCCAACAAGCAAATCCTACCATGCAAAAAAAGAGGAAGATTAGACAGAACTGGGATACACCACCTGTCCCATGCAAGAAAAATCTCCACAACTTGGGTTCACACGTTACTTTTTCCAGTAATTCGCATAAGGCTTCTCATGCACAGCACCACTTTCTGCCTTAGGAGACAAACCATACTCAGCCAAAGAAGCGCTAGAACCCAAAGACAAGGTTTCCAGGAGGCTTAGGGAGTGAAGCAGAAGATGAAGAAGGTAAGCTCACAAAATGGATGTGGAAAAGACTGTGAGGAAATGATCAGAGAAGAAAGCTTTGCTAGTGTGGAGACTGGAACTTAGCACTAGATAGACCAACATTGGCAGAGGAAAGTATTTTGGAAACACTGGATTTTGTTCCAGTTCTCCTGCATGCCTTCAGCTCTGTGTAACTGACGTCAGAAAACTCATCTTACCTCGCTCACATGTTCTACCCCAGTAGCCGGTGCCTGTGCAGTCACAAATGAAGCGGTTCCAGCCATCCTTGCAGACTGCATTATTCTTACAGGGGTAACTGTCGCACTGCTTGGTGCTGAGGCGGGAGCACGAGGACTTGACTCCTGCAGCATTCTGCGCCTCTGCCAGCTGCCGGATGTTCTTGCTTCGTCCATCGATGAACAAGTCTCGGATACAGCCAACGTAGCCATAGTTCAGCATTGCCGTCCAGAGCTCTGTGGGAAGAATGAGTCCTGCGCGGTTCTCAGGCAGCCCACCGAGGTACATGTCACCTTCCAGGTCCAGGATCTCACTCTCCCCACTTGCGGTGAACGGAGTGCGTCTGCTGTTCACTGATATAGTACCTAAATGAGGATGATAAGAGACATCAACACTTTCACTTACAGCCTTATTCTAGTTAACTTTTTTTCAATAACTAAGTTTTAAGGTTCAGTGCAGGAGAGTGAAAATTCCTCTCTACATATGCACTGCTAACAAAGGCAGTATCTCCCACACAGATCCCTCTCCTCTTGAGCTACAGGCCATAATTACTTTCCCGCAGTGACTGATAATCATGTGTCTGTATCCCAACTTGCCTTATAAGGTCACAAGCATAAAAATATAATGGCTATACAATAACATGTAAAAAAAAATGAGCATTATTCAATAGTATTCATCCAGCAAAGCAAAGACAGGACTTTGATGGTAACAGGACTGGAGAGAAAAAACATGAGTAAGAGCATATTAAATCACTATATGCAGCTCTTATAGAAAAACACTTCATCAGTACCTCCAAAGCTGGACCTGAATAATGGAATTAAATAGGCACTCTTGTAGACGACATCCAACTGGGGAGAATGGTTGATGCATTGGAGGAAGCCACCATTCAGAGAAACCTTTATGAGGTGAAGCAAAGGACTGATAGAAATATTTGATGTAAATAAATAACAATAAATACCAAGTCCTACACCTGGGTCAGAATAACCTCACACATAAGTATGGGCTAGAGACCAGCTGAGGAAGGAGTAACTCTGCAGCAAAGGACCTGGGAATATGGTGAACAACAATTTGAACATGAGTAAGCAGTGTGAACTTTCAGTGACAAGAGACAACGATCACAGGTTGCAGCAAGGGAAACTCCAACTCCATAGAAAGGAACATTTTTCACCATGAGTGTGGTCAAACATGAGAACAGAAACCTCAGAAACCTTCACCATCCTGAAGGCATTCAAAACACCATTGGACACAACCCTGAAGAAAGCAGATTTAATTCTCCACTAATTTGTTAAAAAATATTCTGTTTTATAAAGGAAGTTAAGTATTCTAACTTCCATTTTACAAAGAAAACTGAGCTAGAGAAAGATAAAGGCTATCTATGAAGAACAGTTATTATTAAAACTGTAATAGCTTCCATATGCTCCAAACAAGATGTGGGCATATTGCACTGAGGCTATTCCTATGTATTTCAAGAAATTGTCCCAGCAAATAAAATAATCAGAACATATAATTCAGAAATACAATCAGGACACATGAAACAGGTACAGAGAAGCAACATGACTCATTTAAGGTGAGACAGTGCATCCGAAGGAAAAGAAGGAACATAGAATCATAGAATCTTTGGGTTGGAAAAGATGTCTGAGATCATCGAGTCCAACTGCACCCATCATCCACTAAACCATGTCCCTCAAAAACTCATCTACCCATTTTTAAACACCTCCAGGGATGGAGTTATGGCCTCACCAGTGCCGAGAACAGGAGCACAATCACCTCCATTGTCCTGCTGGCCATGCTGTTTCTGATAGAGGCCAAGATGCCATTGGCCTACTTGGCCGCCTGGGCACACTGCTGGCTCATATTTAGCCGCTTGTCAACAAACACCCCCAGGTCCTTCTCCTCCAGGTAGCTCTCCAGCCAGTTTTCCCCAAGCCTGTAACGCTGCATGGGGTTGTTGTGTCCCAAGTGCAGGACTCAGCATTTGGTCTTGTTAAACCTCATCCCGTTGGCCTCAGCCTGTCCAGATTTCTCTGCAGAGCCTCCCTTCCTTCAAGCAGACCAACACTGCCATCCAGCTTCATCCAGATCATTAATAAAGATATTGAACAGGACTAGACCCAGCACTGAGCCCTAGGGAACACCATTCGTGACCAGCCTCCAACAACAGGTCTCCCACACCCCTGAGCAGTGTACCCTTCAGAAGAGAATTCAGCAACTTTCGTGACAGGGACATCTGCCCACCAGACACTCAGCTACAAAACAGCAATTAACTCTCCCTAGATATAAATCATTGCATCAAATTGCTTTGTCATTAAGATACTCTGTCGTCAGAGACAACTAACCAAGTTTTAAGATTAATTCCACATCATTGCATTTTTATCATACACTCCTAAGATAAGGTGGGAGAGTTTAGTTAATAGAGTTAGCTCTATTTTGCCTCTCTTTGAGAGAGTGCAGTCAGGTACATATTCTTTTTCTTCAGTTGTAATAGGTGTCTTTGTAGAGAACAGCACGTATGACACAGACAGAAGGTATTTCATGTGTGTGATGTTCAGTAATAATTTAGGAGTAGTGTAAGAGACAGCAGAGTGCCAGAAGCAACAGAGGCGTTACAAATGAAAGGCTCAAAGAGAATCATGGTTATTTGATGAATCATTTTGGAAAAACAAACTGCAGCACCACAGATATTTTCCCTTTTACAAAATAAGAATAGAGAAGACATGACAACACACCTACAGTCATAAAGGCAGCGTGTCATGGAGCCACAGGATCACTGCCCCTCTTCCAGCACCTCCACTGTTACTCCTCAAAAACATCACGTGGAGTACATATTACACAGAAGACTACAAAAAACTAAATTACTGGAGAGCTGAGCTCCAGGCAGCTGCTACTACGGAGAGAACAAACATCACCTGCAAAAGCCACAAAGGTAAAGAAACCCCCAAAAGAGAAGAAATACAGATAAAAAAGAGAAGAGTAAAACCCAGAGAAAGAGCACAAGATGGTGAAAAGAAATAAGCTAGACAGCAGACTAAACTTTCTGCCAGTGTTTTGCACTCTTCAGCCGTCCCTGTAAGGAGAAGGAACTAGCTCAGTTACACGGCACTTCTGAGATCAAGCTACTGAGATGGAGAAATTCTGAACTGATCCTAGGAAGTAGCAGTCACATGAGCTAATAACCTTTTATTTCCCCCAAATCCTATGTTTGCAACTCTGTTTAGGTAGCTAAAATACCATCTTGAGAAATTAGAAGTGTCTATGGATCTCCTTTCCAGTCCCTTAAGCACTTTGTGCAGAGCTAAAGTACAAACAGAACAAAAGACCCCAGTTACTGAGGGCAGAGCTGGTGAACAGAATAGTGCACTCATGCAACAACAGAACAAACCCTTCAATAAGATTTTTAGCATCTGACTGGGTGGGATAATATGTGTGTCTTGTAGCCAGCAGTCCTCAAGCTAGAAACAGTGAGGGGTGCCATGGACACCTCTTTGTAGGAGCTTTCTCCAAGGACAGCTATTTCACTAAGCTCAGCAGCACCTGAAGTTTTGGACTGTTACAGAAATGTGAAGAAGAAGGGGAGAGATGACTTCTAATAAAGTTCTAGCTGCTTTAGTAACGAGAATCAAAACCTCTAAGTCATTAGCTCATTAAACTCAAATGGCTGATTTGTAGCCTACATTAAGTAAGTTCGTTATTTCAGTATAGTTTCTTGATGACATGCAACCAAATTTAAAAAAAGTAATAATTGAAAAATCTCCAAGGTGTAACCATTCTCTGGTCCACACATGAGAAAAAATTCAAGGATTAAACAGAATAGATTCTGAACTTCCTTCTCACATGTACAAAAAGTACTACGGGATAAGAGTGGCTGACGTGTGTTAGAGGTATGATGTGAAAAAATCAATACCAGTATCTTGGTTTTCTGGGGAGACGAGACATCAGCCACTAAAATCACAGAATGACAGAATGGTTTGGGTTGAAAGAGACCTTGAAGACGATCTAGTTCCAACCCTCTTTGCCATGGGCAGGGACACCTCCCACTAGACCTGGCTGCTCAAGGCTGCATTCAGCCTGAACTTGAACACTTCCAGGGACAGGGCATTCAAAACTTCCCTGGGCAACCTGTGCCAGTGCCTCACCACTCTCAACGTGAAGAAATTCTTCCTAATGTTTAATCTAAATCTTCCCCCTTCCAATTTAAAGCCATTCCCCTTTGTTCTATTACTACATGCCCTTGTAAAAACTCCCTGCCCAGCTTTCCTGTAGTCCCCTGCAGGTACTGGAAGGCTGCTGCAAGGTGTCCCCAGAGCCTTCTCTTCTCCAAGCAAACAATCCCAGCTCTTTCAGCCTATCCTCATAGCAGAGGGGTTCCAGCCCTCTGATCATCTTTGTGGCCCCCCTCTGGGCCCATTCGAACTATCTGGGATACAACATAAGAAGGTCCAATTCACCAGCTTGCCCTCTGGACAACATCCCATTATTCTGGTGCGACAACTGCCCCACTCAGCTTGGTGTCATCTGCAAACTTCCTGAGGGTGCACTCAATCTCGCTGTCTATATCATCAATGAAAATATTAAACAGCACTGGTTCCAGTATGGACCCCTGAGGGACATTACTTATCATGGATCTCCATCTGGACATTGAGCTGTTGAACACTACTATCTGAATGTGACCATCCAACAATTCCTTATCCACTGGACAGTCCACCCATCAAATCTGTCTCTATCTAATTTAGAGAGAAGGATGTTGTGGGGAACAATGTAAAAGACTTTACAGAATTCCACACAGAGTATATCCATCGATATTCCCATGTCTACTGATGTGGTCACCCAATCATATAAAGCCACTAGGTTGGTCACCAGGACCATTAAAAGCATTTTATACATATTTGTTCATGCTTGTTGAGCAAAGTGCTTTTAATTCAAAATCCATTGTCTCTAATTACTGCTCAGAACAACACAAACCTACCTGCCAAGTGGCAAAAAACTCAGTCCTACACTCTCATCCACCAAGTAGCAATGTCATCTATCACACTCTTCCAGTCCAAGAGAATGTGTGTCTCTCTTCCTGTGTTTTTACAAACCTCTCAGCAGACAGCTTAGTGTCATTTCTCTTTCCTCTCTCGCAGCTGCCTTTCCAGGGACCAGACA
Source organism: Dromococcyx pavoninus (assembly GCA_033558185.1). Classification (NCBI taxonomy): domain Eukaryota; kingdom Metazoa; phylum Chordata; class Aves; order Cuculiformes; family Neomorphidae; genus Dromococcyx; species Dromococcyx pavoninus. The sequence goes on along the minus strand of JAUMJL010000091.1, from coordinate 539,236 downwards.
GCCCCCAAGTGAGCAAGCCAAACTGAAGGCAGTATTGAATGCAACCAAATTAGTTTATCCTTGGAAGTTAATTAAATTTTAGCAATTCTAAAGAAATCAAAGCTTCCTTTATTTATTTATGGTTTTCTTTATAAAATGTTATAAATCCTATAAAATTGATTTCTTTAGGAGATAGCAACACTTTAAGCCCTAGTAGAGCACCATACAAAGAAACTCCTCACTAATCACAGGAAAAAAACATCTTCAGGCAAAGATCTGTCTAAACAGCTAGGTTTTGCATGGTATTGAAAAGTCAGCTCTTTTGAAAACTCAAGGGAAGTAAATTTTAGTGCTGTATTCTCTCTATTGAGGGCGTTCTGCAACTGGAAACATAAAATTAGGGACCTAACACTGTCACCTGCAGATCACCAGACAAATACCAAATCCACTTGCAAATACAAGAAAAAATCACTTTGAATGGACATATTGCCAGGCCTTGAGATCCCAACAGTTCAGGAAGAATTCAAGTCTAATTACTCACATACTTTCAAGATGAAGTTACAATCTTTGATTGTTTTCTTTCAGAGCACAGTATGAGTATGTCAGCTTGATAGCCAGCTCTAGAAATAAAATACTTCTTGGTAATTGTGTGGTAAGTATATTATTAGAAGTAAACCAAAATATATTTTTGAAATATATTGAGAAGTTGCGAGGAAAAAAGGAACATCCACTGATTGCTGACTCAAATATTTAGACTAGAATTTGGCATCCAAGCTGAGAGTAAAGAAATCTAACTGAAAACCGCAAGATGCTAAAGGAAACAGAAGAGGATGAAAATGTTCATTTCTAACCATAATTTTGGCAATGATTGTACCCATTAATTTTATTTTCCTCATGACAAGATCTGAATCCTCTCTTTTTTGTGAAGACACAAGATTCAGGAGAAAAAGACAAAAAAACAGGTTTCCATTTGGGTTCTACTATGTTCCTTCTTGAACACAAACCCAAAGTAGATCAGTGAGAATTTCTCAAACCAAGAATGAAATAATAATGGTACTGAAGGATTTCAAACCTTCCCATGGCCTACCAAGAAGTTAATGCTCTAATTATACATTCAATAGTAAATATAGGTCTAGAATATCTGAAGATTGTGAATAAAATGTTAGTAGACTGCCTCTGCAATGTCCTATCCAAACTTCACCCCAAATATTTAATGAAAACCTAGCCATTTGCATCTTTGCTTTGCTGGATAAGTATCACTGAAGTCATACTAAATTTTTTAAGATGACTCACATTTAGCAGGTTTTGAAGGTTCTAAGCACCAATACATAACCCTAGATCTCAATCTGAATGATGAATCTACTTAAGAAAAAGCCCTCCCATTACCTGATCTTCCATCTCGTTGAATATCCACATGATACCACTCTCCATCATTGGCTTTCTTCTGGGTGGCCTTGACTTTAATGGTCCCAGAGCCCATGTCCAGCAGCAAGTAGAGGTTCCCATCTAGAAGCTCAACTGCAAAGAAGTCCACCTTCGTATTTTTCTGGCTTCTGACATCTTTCCTCTCTTGAGGCTTGCCGTGGGTGAAAAGGATCAGTCCATTTGGTTCAGTGGTTCGGAAATCAAATGAGATGGAGCCCATCCTTTTGGTATTCCATTTAGGCAGACTAATATAGGCCTCAGGGGTCTCAAAGCTGATGGGATCCAGTGTAGCCACATTCTCACATACAAATTTAACTTCCCCGTAGATCTTCATCTTAGTATCACCAATCCGTGCCAAGCGAGACAGCTCCAGACGAATGTCGTTATTCTTATAAACAACCTGTCAGACACAAGCAAAAATATCATACATCAATCCTGCATACAGCAGAAATACTCCAATTGTTTGCAGCCACGGGAGATAAACTTCTCCCAAAAGGCAGTGAGGAGCAGAAAGGAGACCGTGCAAGAATCTGACATGGTGACAGAGGGAAAGAGCAGAACCAGGAGTGTGTATAGAAATGACAGCAATGAGTACTTTACAATAAGTACAGACCAGACAAGTAAGCAGAAGAGAATATTTAACTGAAGGACAGTGAGAACAATTAATTCTACCACAGGCCTACACTGCTGTAAAAGCTTTTGTACATAAAATACAGCGTGTCTGGTATCATGCTGTTATATTTGCATAAATCCCATGTAAAATACATAACAAAGTGTAACCTCCATGTCCATCTCTGCTAGCCACAGCAGGGAACTCTGTACCACCACTGTCATTTCTCTATTATTCCTATAAGCCCACTTAACTACTAGCAGTGAGATGCAAAAAAATTTAAGCAAGTTGCTGTGAACTGTTGGTGATTGCCCCATGGCTCCTACAAGAAAACATAAACAAGCTACCGGAAAAAAAAAACTGAAAAAAAATGCTTACAATTTCTTCAATTAAGAAATCTTAGTACAGACAAAAACTTACGGAGATACCTGCATAGCTTACCTGCTTCAAGAAACCTAAGCTCTGTGGGTTAACATCCAAAAGCCTGTACATATTCAGTGCCTGGACTCTTATACTCTATGGGTAAAGAACCAGAACTCTAGACTCTGTGTGGTGCTACATGGACGGAAATGAGCCAAGAGAAGACTTCTAAACAGTCAAGCACTCCTGAGCATGCCTGGCTTGCTCAAGAGTCTGGACTTCTTGCCCTTCTCTTTCTCACAGGTACAGAATTAATTCCTTGCAAAGAGGACTCTTCTCTGCCTTGTGTCATTCTTACAGAGGCGGGGACTGGAGAAGACACAGAGCTGAAAGATTTGTAAATTGTACTTTCTCTCAACCACCTTCAGTGCTTCCTAAATCCAAAACTAACACACACAGCCAGGCAAAGAATTTCTGCAACTAGCACAATTTTGATTGAATTAATGTTCTGCAACACTACTAAAGATTCTGATTTATTCTAAGGAATTCTCATTTTAAAATACTTTGCCTCTATTACGCATATTACATACGCATACACACATTTGATTTCTGCTTTCAAAATGCTAGCAGGATGAGTTGTCAGCAATTTGCTATGAAAAGAGAAGAGACAGGAGATATGCATTGTTAATTCTACAAATAGCACAGGAAAGTCAGAAAAATGAATCTTCAGTAAATATTAATAGGCAAGAGATGGAGGGAATGAGGGTAAGCTTATGAAGTAGGTGACCTCAGGATGAAAAATGACTGAAATCACACTTTGACATATTTGTAGCAAGTGAAGAATTTCCAGGTTTTGCTAAACATTAAAGGAGCATTTTCACAGTGCAGCCAGTAAAGCATCAGATCTTCCTGTTGCAAGCAAGAGACATTCTACACATCAGAGCGAAAGAAGAATCCAACTGTTAATTCCCATTTACAGCCAAGGCACAAAGCTGTAGTACCTCCCAGGAGAGGACAGTATTGACCCACAATAGCTCGTTTTGCTCTAATTCCCAATAAAGGACTCTGCCGTCCCACAGACTTCAAATCATCAAGTCTATCAATAGAAGTGACATGTATTTTCAATTTGTGGGACCATAGTAGCTTCAGTCTATGGATTAACCATGTCAAATGCCTTCAGTAGACAGACCATACACCTCCTTCCAGTGACTCAGCAAGGCTGTGGATTGCAGTCTCTCTCTCTTGCCAGACAATGCTCTCAACAGAGAGCAAAGATGAACAACAGCTATATCCGTATCCACATGGAACAGCACATGTAAGAAGTGTGAAATATACTCCACGCACATGTACTCTGTGCAGCTATCTGGACTGCCCAGGACTTCTGCACATACTTTGTGTGTGTAGCAAGTCTAGTGCGTTCCACAAACACTACTTCTGAGCACTTTATGCAGGCTCATCTCTGCATGAAACAGAAGAGCTGAAGAGACAGAGGAAAACCAATAGGACAATAAATAGGATGCAGCAGGATGGTTTTGTAAGAACAGCCTGAAAAGGCCAGGAGTATATTATTTGGAGAGGACTGAGCAAGAATATGACTAAAGTTTACAAAAGATGGTGGAGAGGTGAATGTAGAACTGCTCTTTGCCAAATCCAGAAATAATAGAACAAAGAGGCACTCATTGAAACTTTTAGGATATCAGATGAAAATGGATTTTTAGAAATACTTATTTATACAGAGGGTACTGAATTTATGGAACTTGCTATCACAGGAGGTTGTGGAGGCATCTGCAGGCTCAAAAAGAACAAGAAAGATAAATTAACAGCAGTTCCACAAATTGATATGAAGGGGAAAAGAAAGGGATGGACCTTCTAATAATCCTAATCCTATAGCAGTCTATGCTGTGGGAGTATAAGGGGAATGTGCCACTGATAAAAGCGGTGCTCACGCGTTCTCCATAAATATCACTTGCAGCTACCACTACCGCAGGCAGAATACTGGGTAAATGGATTGACTGCTTTTCAGGCCCACTAGGGCTTTTCTATTGTACTTAATGAATATATGTGTATAGTAGGTTTTTCAGAGTCTACTCCTTGTCCCACTGCAGGGACAGCCTGAGAAAGAGGATAATTGAAAATGGGCTCTGACAGGGGACTCCCTGTCTGGAATGATCAGCATAGCTCTGCACTTTTGGTATCACTCCAGTACAGAGTTGCTTTGGTGGGCAAGAGAATGCCAGGTCTGCATGAAATGTGACTTTAACAATTCTCATACAGGAGAACTGCCCTTACAGGATACTACTAACAGTTGCTCAAACCAACCCTCCTCTAAACTGTATCACGAATATCTTGACCCAGCCTCTCCAGAGCAGTGGAAAAGTAGCAGAATACCCTGCATAAGATTGATGACTGGCGCTGAGTTGTGTCTAGCCATGACTCAATGATCTGCTTTCAGCAACCTCTGCAGGTTGTTGGTAGAAGGAATATGATTGCCTACACATAAGCGGCTTCCAAATCTCAGCCAAGCCATTTACAGGTTACACGTCCCCTTTTCATGTTTTTGATACTCGAGTAACAATTCCCATTTATTCTGGGGAAACACAGATAGCCTGTCTCTGGGTTTATTTGGAGTTTGCTGCAGCCTGCCTTGTATCTTATTAGTCATATCAGTACCACAGCTGGAGATTTCTTAGGACAGAAGACTTTCAAAGGATCTAGAAAAAATTTCATGGAGTTAGGTGTAACCCAGAAAGTCACTAATAATGGTGAATCTGACAGCAAGTTTGGAAGGAAGGCCCAATAAAGAAAACACAAAGGAAAACTTGGGGAAAAGAGGAGAAAGGATGTTGAATAGACACAAGAGTTACAAGAGCTCTCACTTCAATCTTTAGAAAGAAAAAGGGCCACCCTGATCTGAATTCTTTGGTTTGTTGTTCCACATTATGTTCTTTAAAAAGAAAAATGAAACCCACACCCTACCTTAAGAAATTTAAAAACACTTATGTTGAAGGAAAAGGTGAAATCCTGTTCACATATCTGACTTAAGTATCACTGACAGCCATATTTGGACATCAAGATCTTGATATACCATCAGGTACACCAGACTCTCAGCACTATAAACAAAAAATAATCCTTGGGTATAAAAGCAGGTGAATCCCAAGCAGGAACAGAGAGACAACAGCACCTCTGTCTTGGGCACAAAACACTGCCACACAGCTTCTGTGTCCACTGTTTGACTGTTAAACCAAACGCTGAGAAAAGAAAAGGTAATTAAAGGACCAGAATGCATGTCCCATATTCAAATTCAGTCTGTTTAACAGGTAGAGGTTAAAGGGTGTTTCCATTACAAACTGTGAGTACCTGAGCAGAAAATGGAATTTGGCAATAGAGGGCTCTTCAATCCATGTGACAAAGGAATTATGGGATCCAAAGGCTACAAATTAAACTTAGAGAAATTCATAGTTTAAAATATTATGACTTACTTTTACATGAGGGTAATTTGCTACTGAAATAATTTACTACTGGTTATAGAGTATTCTCTGCTACTGGCAAACTTGAAATTAAAATTGGATATTGTTTTGTCTAAAAGACATAGCGAGACAAGAATTAATTATACAGCAAATCAGTCTAGATTATCATAATGGCTCTTTTTGGCCTCATAACCTATGAATTTTTGTGTTTTAATGAAATTAACAGATGCTTCACTGCAGTTTTCCAGAACAGATAAAAGACATCTTTCGGAAATGTTAAAACTGCCTGGTAAAGGAGAAGATGCTCGTGTTTGACTTCCTACCTGTGCTTTCACTAAGGTTTTTTTTATACATTTGTGATCCTACTTTCCAGCCTACAGCCAGAAGGCAAGTAAAAAACATAAGACAAGCAATTTAATTCTATAGTTCTAAATGCATGAGCTTTGAGAGGCACTTTCTTAGAGAGTCACCTGCTGCAAGCCAGAGAAAGAACATTTTCACTGAGAAAGCTGTCTGCCAGCAATGTAACCTATCATCTGCATAACACTTCCTATCTTGTATTCTCATTTTACTAGCAATCTCTGAACTTGAGGGCTTTTCAGGACATATCAAAATAGTGATTGAAACCCATACCTCTAAACCCAAATGAGGTCATGATTGACTCAGAGAGCTACGCCCTCGCCAGGATATAGCCTTCTAGTGCCATTCTGGGACATGGCTTTCATAACAACACAGAAGCACAGCAATGAAAGCAGCACCGATGATTTTGCCCATTTTTATCAGATGGCTTTCTGAATAAAGCCATTCTTGCCTGTTTAAACAGAGACCATCTTGAGCTCATCCCATGACTCATATCTGTATCAGAGAGGGTGAAGATGCCTAAGAGAGTCAAGGAAATGATTCCTGGAGGGAACACACACAGTGTTCCCTAATTTACAGTTAGCCCTGGAAGGAAGGTAAAAAAGAGAAAGGGAAAAAAAACAACTAGCAAAAACTACTCACAGAGCATTTGAAAAGTAACCTTAATGCTTCCAATCTTATTATCGCTTTATATTCCAAAAATGAACAACAAAAGCGCTTTTCTTTCTCCATGAGAACTGTTTCTGAATACACTTTGACAGATGAATATTTTGACTGTTCAATCTGCCATTCTTTAATGAATTGGACCAATATAAATGGATGGTTGGGGTAGAGTAGTCCAGATACACACAGTCTCTGACAATCAGCAGTAGAATTCCATGACATTTGAGATACTGGGAGGTGGTGGTGGTATAAAAAGATATACAGTAAATTAGGTTTCCTTTAAATCTGCTGAGAAAGAATAATTTGTTTTAAGCTGAGTTAAACCAAATCAGCAATCTAGTTTTGAGGTTTCTTAAAAAGGGAAACTTCACAATTCTAAAGCATTCAAGGAACTTCTCCAGCTAAATTTATAAGAAGCTTCACTCACGGATTAATGAGAGCTCTAATCAGATGGCTTTTCACAATGATGAAAAGCATCTCTCTGCAATCAAGTGAAGATGTAGATAGAGAGGGAGCAACAAAAGTGAGGAAAAATGATGTGCTAGACTTGGCTACTTGTCAATATAAAAATTCCTCTCCAAATTGGTGTTGTTAAGCAGGACACAGGGGGTTTGGTGCAGGCTGGTCACAGACATGCTCCAAAGTGGCGTAGTCATTGGTAGCCTGGTAAGTTAGAAGATGAGCAACATAAACCATCATGAAAAAGAGCAAAAGCCTGAAGGCTGTGTACGTTTAGCTAACTAGGAAGCCCACCTCTGAAGTTCAGCCAAGTTTTGTTCACCTATTACATCCTGTGTATCACTGATAGCTTTTGTTTCTGTCACAGGTTGCCCTCCTCCCACCAGCCATCACTTCTCAGGGCAGCTGATTGGGAGACACTCAGGCTAAAGCCTTTCTAACACTTCCTTAAAGGCATCTGCACCAAACAAGACAAGTTCCTGCAGCTTAATAAATTACAGCTTATCAGCTGGTTTACCAGAACTATGTATTTCTAGCCTGACCAGCAAGTAGAAAAAAATACACCACCTAGCAATGCTTTATTTTGTGTTTGGGACAAACTATGTATGTAGCAATCCAAGGCTTCTGTGATGGTTAACTAAAGCTGCCATACTTATTTGAAGAAATGTATGTGGACTGTGCATACTAGATCTGAACATGTTCAGGTCACTGGGATAGCAACTATATTCAGGTATTTACATAAACACAGTCACGATTCACCGCATTGTAGGAGTTAATTTTCCTGTCATGAAAAGCAATACATCAAACATTGATAATAAGCAACCAAAGCCGAACAAATGAGACTCAAATATGATTTGTGCTATGCTGGCTAACGTAATGTGATCCTACATTTCATCTGAACTATATTTAACAAAGAACTTGTGTTTACCAAGCTAAAAATAGGGATATGGTGAGTAGAACAGTTAAAAAATACGGCAGAACTATTTCAAGCTTCCCTACAAAATTTTTTCCACCCTATAAATCAATTACAGATGTTGAATAACTTCAACTTTGGTAGAAAACACCAGAAGAGAAAAGAGACTGATTTAATTTCAGAAGAATTATAGGTAGGTAAAGAGAATCATTTCCTAAAGCAGGATATAAAGAAAGAGAAAGAAAAGGGATTCTCAGGGTGCCAGTAAAAAAAAAGGGCTTAAAAAGGCAGGGTGGAATTTGTTCAACTGGACTAGTGAGAACAAAGTAAAAAAAATTATTCAGAAAGAGGCTTATGCTGAAAAATAACATTTCCTTAACTGATACTGAGGACAGAGGACTCAGTATTTCATTGTGGTCACAACTGTCCTTTAAGTCAAAAAATAAGCCCCTGCTTTTCATAAAAATCCAGGACATCTGAGTGTGTTCACAGATACTGTAGAGTTAACACTAGCCCAAACAACCAACTAGCCCCTACAACCAACCAAATATCATGCGAATGAGAGAGATTCCAAAACTGTAATGAAAGAAGAAGTAAAAAAAAAACCTTTTTGGGGAAAAAATTGCTATTTATTTAGGTTCTAATATGTGTCTAGAGCTGTACAACATATTTTTGTAATATTGAGCCTACTGCTTTTTCAATTATCTATTAAGATTGCTAAGCGAATAAAAAGTCAAATGCTCTACTTAGAATAATAAAATCATAGAATTACCCTAATTGGAAGGGACCCAAAAGAATCATCAAGTCCAACTCCTGTCCCTACATAGGACACTCCCAACATTCACACCGTGTGACTGAGGGCATTGTCCAAATGATTCTTGAATGCTGGCAGACTCGGTGCCACGACTGCTTCCCTGGGGCGTTTGTTCTAGTGCTCCACCATCCACTGGGTGAAGAACCTCTTCCTAATGTCCAATTTAAACCTGCCCTGGCACATCTTCCTGCCATTACTTTTACTCCTACCATTCTTGGTGTTGCATTGCAGCATTCAAACCTCAGAAAAGTCATGTTGTGAAATTAGCTATTTCTTGGATTCCTTCCTTTTAATAAGTAGCAATAAGGACAGAATTTATTTCATCACTTGGGTGGATTTCTGCATCCTCCTTGCTGGGATACACCGACTGCTAATTCATTTGGTCTACTGTTGAAGGAAAATGATTTCAAAAGGAATAGCAGACTCCACAATTGTACCTTGAGACAAACATGACTGGAACATTAGAAATTGCATTTATTCATTTGGGAAAAAAAGGGCATGACACTGTATACAGGGGGAAGAAGCCTTCATAGCTGCAAAACAAATGCTGCTGAAGGATTATATATTAGCCTCAAAGACTACAGTCATTTCCTCATCTACCAAAAAGGCACAGCATAGGCAGCAGTAAGATAAAGTAGAAATGGTTGTAGCATAGACTATGATTTGAAGACGAATGCTTTATTGTGGTGGCACTGTTAAGTCATCTTTCCTGGTTGCAGACAATGTCTGCAAGTTCTGGAATGAGTGAAGAAAGGGATCACAGTACATAAGGTATATTTTCTGCTTTTCTTAAAGTATCATTTTTCCACAAATTTTCTAAATAATGGTGAGAAAGCCATCAAACCCAATTTCAGGTGGTGGCCAACTGGAGGTGATGGAATTGCTTTTGCAGAAGTGCCCATTTTGATTTTGAGTTTACTGTTAAAGCTAAAATAAATGCTCTGAGAAATTAGTCTTAGATTTCTCCATCTGTTCCCAAAATCTACCTAATCCTTGTAAATATTTAGGGGAAAATGTAACTGACTGCTCTTTGGCAGTAGTGAAGTTCACCTCTGTGTCACGGCAAAGCATTTAAGGCATTTCACTGTGGATTCAGGTGCACAAATTTGAACTTCACTCCTCCTTCATATCTACTCAACCTCCACTTGACTAAGTATCACAGAAGAACAAAAGCTGCAAGGCAGGGAAGTCAAGGCAGCCAGCTGTGATGCGCCTTACTTGTGCCACAGGCCAAAGACACAGCCCTGAAAATGCTAGCCCTGAAAAGCTACTGGTACCTTGAACGTCTCTTTGGATATAAGAAAGGCACAGAGGAGATATGTCAGTATTTTACAAATATTAATTAATATATAATAATGAGAAAATTCAGTGTTCTAGAGACTGTATAGTGCAGAGGGGAAAAAAAGAGAGCAGAAAGAAACACTTAACTACACACAGAAAATCATTCACTGGGTAAATTGAATGAAGCATCTTGGAATGTATGGAGACATAGGAGGAGGCAGGCCTGTGCTCTTCTGAAGATCATGTCCAGTTCAGAGAACCACACTTCAAGAAAGGAGTGAGACTATTGGAAAGAGTCCCAAGGAGAAAAATAAGAATAGCCAGAGGTCTAGAAAATAGAATAAAGACTGCAAGTATTGCTGCTTTTTAACATTAAGAAAACTGCAAGGAGACATCAGAAGAGTGCTCAAATTTCAAAAGGCTTCTACAAAGCAGAAAGGAACAATCTGTTCTTTGTATCTATGCTGAAAAGGACAAGAAATAAGAGGCAAAAACTACAGCAAGGAAGTGTTAGAACTGATGTTAAGAAAAAGTTGCTTTAAGTTAAAAACAGTGAGGCACTGAAAGATATTGCCTGAGAAACAACCATCACTAGAGACTTTTAATTACAGGTTAAACAAATTACTTTCAAGACTCGGACAGATGTCACCAATTTTTTCTTGGGACAGCGGAAGCAGAAAGGACTAAGCAACTTCTCAAGGTCCATTCCAGTTTTATTTTACATGATTCCATGCCTGCATTGCAGGGAGAGATGAGAAAGGGGAAATTACTGTGTAGCAAAATACTTTCCTAGTGTTCAATGCATAGAAAAGAAGAATAAACCTTATATTAACACAGTTTATATATCACAAATGTGAAGAGCTTAAATTTAAAAATTAACTTCCTAACTAATGAAGGTTTAACAGCTGTTTCAGAGTTAAAAAAAGGAAGAGTCATCACTGAAGAAGCTTATTTCCAGAATGCAGAAGTTGACTTCAATTACATTCAATTCTGTAATGAGCTTATATAGACATTCACTAGCTACAGAATGCTCTGCTGCTCCCAAACGCATCCTGAAATCTCAGATTTGTCTAGCTAGCACAAGCTAAATATGTCTAGCTTGGTTCAGTGATAAGCATGTGAGGAAATGATCACTGTCAAGTGTCAAGTGTTTCATCTGAAAGGCAGAGAGGAAGTATTTTAGGATGGCCCCATTGATTATTTAAGGTTTGAACGTTATTACACAAGACACTGAAAACTGTATCAGATGATGACTTAGTAAATAAAAACTTCACTTAGTGATTTTATTATATTTCAAATCCACCTAAGATTGTGCAAGTACAAAAGATCTGTCTCAGGAATCATATCTGTTTAGTATGGCTGGGTTGGCTTTTTAACAGAGAATTCCATTTTCCTAATGGAGAATTATCAATGAAATGCTTCACTTCAAGCTGTTGCTATCAAGATGGCATGTTTAGTTTCATCAAACTTCAGAGAGAAAAGCTTTCGAATTAAACTGTATTTTCCGGGAATTACATTTACTTTCAATAACGATCTCCGTCTAAGGAAACATTTTCACATGATGCAATGTCAGTGTCCCTCAGAGGTCCATATTGGCATCAGTATTATTTAACATCTTTTTAATGGATGGTGGGATTGGTGCACCCTCAGCAAGTTTGAAGATGACACCAAGCTGAATGGTTGTAGTTGGGCAGGGGTTGGTCTCTTCTCTCAGGTGACCAGTGACAGAACTAGAGGGCATGGACTCAAGCTTCGTCAGGGAAAGTTTAGGCTTGATGTGAGGAAGAAGTTCTTCACTGAAAGGGTGATCGGCCATTGGAATGCGCTGCCCAGGGAGGTGGTGGAGTTGCCGACCCTGGAGGTGTTTAAGGGGAGATTGGATGAGGCACTGCATGCCATGGTTTAGATGATGGTCGGTGTTAGTATTGGTGTTAGTGTTGGGTTATAGGTTGGACTTGATGATCTCAGAGGTCCTTTCCAACCTTGTGATACTGTGATACTGTGATGCCATCCAGAGGGAACTTGACAGGCTAAAGAGGTGGGCCCATGCGAACTTTATGAATTTCAACAAGGCCAAGTGCAAGCTCCTGCATCTGGGTCAGGGCAATCCCAAACACAGATACAGGCTGGGAGATGAAAGGACTGAGAAAAGCCCTGCAGAGAAGGATTTAGTTTTTCATCCAGCCGTAACCCCAAGCATGAGCCAGCAATGTGTGCTCACAGCCCAGAAAGCCAACCGTATCCTGGGCTGCATCAAAAGAAGCATCAAGGGAGGAGATTCTACCCCTCTACTTTGCTCTCATGAGACCCCACCTGGACTGCTGCATTCAGTTCTGGGGACTCCAGCATACAAAAGACTTGGACATGTTCGAAGGCTCTCAACGAGGGCCATGAAGATGATCAGAAGGCTGAAACACCTCCTATATGAGGATAGGCTGGGAAAGTTGGGGTTGCTCAGCCTATAAAAGAGAAGGCTTTTATGGCAGTCTTCCAGTACTTAAAGGGAGGCTACAGGAAAGATGGGGAGGGGCTCTTTAACAGTGAGGTTAATGATAGACAAGGATAACTGTTTTAAACTGAAAGAGGGTGACAGAGAGGAGATTTAAATTAACTATAAGGAAGAATTTTTTTTACTGTGAGACACTGGCACAGGTTGCCCAGGGATGTCTCTTCCTTGGAGGAAGGCCAAGTTGGATGGGGCCTTGAGCAGCCTTGTCTGGTGGGAGGTGTCCCTGCCAATGGCAGTAGGGTTGGAAATGGATGGGCTTTAAGGTCCTTTCCAACTTAGATCATTCTATGATTCTATGACTGGTTTTAACACAAAGCAGCTTGACCAAATTCTCTGGCTCCTATGGAAGAATGGGGTACAAGGGCCCTACAGTACAGTTACCACATGGAACTGTACTGGACAGGAAAATATAGTTCTTCTTAAAATGGCTTCAGAGTATTTGGGGTCAGCTCAGCAATTAATATGAAATAATTTGATTTGGGAAGTATCAGAATGTTACATACAAATACAATTCTGAAGTTTTGAGGGATTTCCATTAAAAAAAAAAAGTTACCAGCAGCAATAAAAACAAATGTGGGCTAGAAGAAATTCCTTTGGGACAAAACCTCAGCTTTTTATTCCAGTGATAAAATGTGTTCTAATGAGAACACCAAAGTTTAAAGTCTGTGGAAGTACTGAATAGATATTGCTCAATTACAGGCAGGTGGTTTTCCCTCACTACCTATCTTCCCTAGCCAATAAGCCTTGAGCCTGCTTCACAAGAACATCCCTTGCAGGTACAAGAAAGTAGTTCAGTCTCCATATGCCAGTCAAGCATTAGTCTTACGGCCTAGGCTTCCAATGTGTTAGGCAAACTGTGCCAACCACAGCAGCAATTTCTGTGGGTTTGTCACTTGTCCAGCAAAAAAACCCATCGAAAACATTTGCCATTGCATATGGGAAAGCATATGCTTAAGAGTGAGCACTGCTTAAATAATGATACAATTAGGGCAACGGATCATTTGGTGGATTGAGTATTGTGTAGACTTATGTCTGCAAAAGTGAAGTGGTATCACTGTAGCAGAATGCCATCACTTTTTGTAGCAACCTGGGAGTGTTTTATCCCAGCACATCTCTGTTTTCCTCAGCCTTAGCACAAAGGTCACAGGGGTACTGGCTTCTCCTCCTATCCACAACGGCAGCTGAAGCAATAGACACACCGTCAGCTGGCCTCTCCTGCTGCGAGGGAGCACAGACACTCTGGGGGTAATGAGGAAATGTCATCGGCAGGATGGCACTATTCCAGAGCTGACACCATTTGTCAGATTACCAGCACAGTCCTAGATGGACTGAGGAGGATGAGGATCTGTCTCCATATGTCTAGAGTGAAGGGTTTTTAACTAGTTTTTTTCACTCCCTCTCTTCTTGCCCTGTGCAAAAACCTGCCAGCACAGGCATCTCTCTGGGATATCTTTGCTCACCTTTGTTCAAATTCCAAGGCATGGAACAAAGTTCAAACCCACCATAAGTAAGGTTAACCAAACACCGGGCCTTACGTTGTGTGAAAATGGGGAAGCAATGAGCTAAATGTTTGTTTAAATGTTTGCTGGTGGGAGCAGGGAATGTAATTAACTCCCTCCTTACAAATGACTAAGAGAAAAATACCATTGTCTTATAACCCCACCTTGAAGCTAGAAATAGAACCAGAAGCTCTTTTATATCTATCTCCTACATGTACCTAAAATCTTTGGTAGTTGTGACCTCCAGCTCTACAGCTTCCAGAACTGACAAAAGGAAGGAAGGGAGGAGAGAGGGGAGACACATGATACAAAAAAACCCCTAAAACTCTGTGTTTTCTATTAGGAACCGAGTCCCAGTTACCATGATGTTAAAAGGCCTAGTCCATCTATTCACTCATAAGTCACGCAGCTGCACCAGCCACAGCTTTAGTCCACAGTCCACTGCATGAGACCAGCAAAGGGAGGCTGTGAATGGGACAACTTCCCCTCATTTGCTCATATGGTCTCACCTGGCCCCCAAAAACATCCTTATTGACAAAACTGTTTTCCTAGCTCCCACTTACTTTATGGGCTTATTGAGGAATAGTGCAACAGAGTCCAGTGGACTTGCCAGAACCCACCAGGGCAGTCAGTAAAATTTCAATCATCACTTATCATAGAATCATAGAATGGTTTGGGTTGGGAGCGACCTTAAAGATCATCCAGTTCCAACCACGCTGCCATGGGCATGGACACCTCCCACCAGACCAGGCTGCTCAAAACTCCATCCAACCTGGCCTTGAACAGCTCCAGGGAGGGGGTATCCACAACTTCCCTGGGCAACTCATGCCAATGTCTCACCACTCTCAGTGTGAAGAATTTTCTAATGTCTAAGCTAAATCAATTTAAAGCTATTCTGCCCCATGCTATCACTACATGCTTTTGTAAAAAGTCCCTCCCCAGATTTCTTGTAGCCCCCCTTCAGGTACTGGAAGGCCACTATGAGGTCTCCCCAGAGCCTTCTCTTCTCCAGGCTGAACAACGCCAACTCTCTCAGCATGTCCTCATAGTGGAAGTGCTCCAGCCCTTTGACTATTTTCGTAGGTGACCTCTGGACCCATTTCAACAGGTCCATATCCTTCTTATGTTGGAGATTCCAGAACTGGACACAATACTCTAGGTGGGGCCTCAAAAGAGTGGAATAGAGGGGGAGAATCACCTCCCTCGACCTGCTGGCCACGCTTCTTTTGATGCAGCCTTGACAGACACGGTTGGCCTTCTTGCCTGTGAGTACACGTCCACTCATGTCGAGCTTCTCATCAACAAGCACTCCAAAGTCCTTCTCTGACAGGCTGCTCTCAATCACGTCATCTCCCACCCTGTATTGAAACCGCTGATGGCCCTGATCCAGGTGTAGGTCCTTGCACTTGGCCTTGTTGATCCTCATGATGTTCACACAGGTCCATTTTTCCAGCTTGCCCAGGTCCTTCTGGATGACATCCTGGCCTTCTGGTGTGACAACTGCCCCACTCAGTTTGGTCTCATCTGCAAACTTGCTGAGAGTGCATTCAATCTCGCTGTCTATATCTTCAACAAAAGTACTAAACAGCACTGGTCCCAGCACAGACCCCCTGAGGGACACTGGTTGTCACAGATCTCCATCCGGACATTGAGCCGTTGAATACTACTCTCTGAATGTGACCATCTAATCAATTCCTTATCCACTGGATTCTGTGGGGGACCATGTCAAAGGCTTTACAGAAGTCCAGACCATCTATTGCTTTTCCCGTGTCCACACATCTTGTTGTCCATTGACTCAGGAGGGGTGAAGCGAGCAGTTGCCAGTGAAGACTGAGGCAAAAAAGTTGATGAGTACCTCAGCCTTCTCCTCATCTGTTGATATGAGGTCACTATTTTCGTTCATCGGGGGTACGCTTTCTTTAACTTTTTTTCTGGTTGACATACCTGTAGAAGCCCTTCTTGTTATTCTTTGTTCCTTTGCGAAGTTCAGCTTCAGCTGCACCGTGTCCTTCCTGACCCCATCTCTACACAACCAGGCAATGTACCTGTACTCTTCCCAAGTTACCTGTCTCTGCTTGTGCTGCCTCTGCATTTCCCTCTTGCTCTTCAGTTTCACCAGCAGGTCTCAACTCAGCCACACTGGTCTCTTCCCTTTCCTGCTTGATTTCCTACATCAGTGGACTGAGACCTTTTGTGCTCTGTGGAAACATCCTTAAATATTTACCAGCTTTGTTCTGCTCCCTTGTTCCTGAGGACCGTTTCCCAGGGGGTCCTACTGACTGACTCCTTGATGAGCGGGAAGTTTGCTTTCCCGGGTCCCAACTATGCTCATCCTGTCCCATATCCCTCAGGACCTTGGAGCAGAAGTCCAGCTGCTGCTGGAGGATAAGATGTGAAGGGGAAGCAGCCAGCACAGACAGAACATTGCTGCCACAAAGTGAGAGCATTAAGGAAAGTACATGAAAGGAGAAGAAACAAAAGCAAAAAAAAGGGTGACACTTTTCCAGCTGAACCACTGAGATGAGAAGCAGAAATGGGAAACAGATGAGGGTCTAAGCACCCAATTCAGCATTAGATTACACTTCCTTCTCAAAGCAGATGAGGTGCTGCAATCAGGAGCAGCGAGAGCTCTTTGGTAAGGATAGAGGTCAGGGCTGGAGTCAGCACCGAGCACATGACAGAAGTGGCAGCTGATGAGCTGGTTCCAGGCACCCAGTACACTAGGCCTGATTCTGCAAAATGCAGAGAGCTCTCAATGCAATTTTGCCTCTGAAGTGGGTCTATTGCTGTATGTTTTCCTTTTTTTTTTTAAAAAAAAAGCAGGAAAAGAAAGGTGGTGAAAGGTGGGGGGCAGATTTTCCTCAAAGGGAGCTTAAAAAGATACTCTGTGAATATTGTTTCTAGAATTTAACTCATTGTCTTATCTATGACCACATCCCACTTCCCCTTTAAGGGCCACTATACTGATTTTACACAAAGAGAAAGCAAAGCAAAGGGAACTGAAGATTCTTGGAGAATTTATACAGCAAGTAAACAGATGGACAGAAAGAAGGTGTCTTCTTCCTAATTACTACCTTGTGCCTAAGGAATAGCTGGAGGAAATATTTTGGTGACATAGAACAGTGTAAATAATCTTCTGACCTCTTTCAGCTTTGAAATTCAATAACGTAAACGTGAAATGGCAATTAAAGACCCCCTCAGTTTGTTTTCTTTTCCCACAATGCCATTTTAATTTATCCAGGCAAACTGTTCACATATCCTCTATATGGAGCTTGGTTTTACATATAAGGCAGACTGATCTCACATCTAAGAAGCCTCTTTGATTCAAGCCTTATTTACAATATTATCATACACTTCCTGTTTTCCTCAGTACTATCCTGGTTCCTAATTTCTTAAGCAGATATATAGAGCTCATATTGTTCATACAATAATAAGCAGGAAACAAAATCTGCCTCAGTCATTATTTGGCCAAAATTCTCAATTTAAAACTTTTAATCCTTTCTGGTCAAAAGGTCTGCCCAGGCACATTTGTCATTCAAGTCCCAACAACCTTTCCACACCTTTACTGAGCACTGAGACACTACTATGGCAGCAGCAAACAGATTCAGAATATGGTGAACTTCCATTTCTGGGGTAATCTTCTTTTCAGGAGCCAGGTGGGAAAGGGGCCCTGCTCTTGTTATTACCCAGACCACACTGATCAAAATGATTGTTTCATCCATGTGGCACTCTTAAAAAACCAAAGGTTTCTCCTCTATGGCAGTTTTAGTCTAATTGCATAGAGCAAGCACTGTCAAAAATCACAAAATATATGGAAATTAGTGAGCCATTCTTTTTCTAATGTATCAGAAAAGCTTGATTGCTTAGTACATTGGCCACTGAAGGAAAAAGTGGGGGAATAAGAGAAAATGGTTGACACAGTCACAAAACTTTAAAAAAATCCTAGAAGCAAGGACACATATGTATTCCTCAGTGCAGGTCTGGATGCCGACGGACATGTCGACTTACACGCTATGTTTGTTTGCCAATATGTGCCTATGTATATTTACATTTACATAAACATATCCATACACTGTGCATGCATGCATATGTACACCCTCAGTATACCTAGAAGACAGATTTTAGTTCAGAATATGAAGGTAACTTTGCTGTACGTGACACTAGACACTGTGCTGAATGGGACTTGGCAGGAGCTAAGCAAACTCCTTCATACATTTCTTTTTCTGTCACCTCAGCATCGTCAAACCTGAAAGGAGTACAGATGAGGGAGGAAGCACAGAAAAAGACAACATGGGTTTCCAAGTGGAGTATTTCTAATGTAAGCTGTCCTGCGTGGGCTATGTTCTTGCCCGAATCCTGTTTCAATTCCAAATAAGTCAGCATCAGCTCTGATTGTTCTACAACTTTAAAGAGGTAAATGGGTTGGGGGGGAGGTAGGACAAAAAAATCAAACCAAAACAACAACTGCCTACTAAGCCAAGTGCACAGGATATAAATAGTCAGATGCTGAAAATTAAATTGCTAGAGAGTGGACGTTCAGCCTGCAACGCGACCCAGCATCATTGTGTCCTGCCATTCCCAAGTGGGAATTTTTCTGTTGTGCTTGGGTTCTTCATACACAAGGTGCTCAGAAAACAAGGATTAGTGATGATGATGAAGGTAGACTGAAAGTGCTGCTTTCTCTATACTGCTCTTTTCTTCCTCTATCTTCACCTATACTTCTGAACTCTGAAAGGACTATCTTTTTCAGCTACCCCTCAGTTTCCCATTTTGCTGTGTGAGCAACATAAATAGTAACCAAAACAGGCAAATTATTTCCCTAATGCCTCTGTCACTCTGGCAATAGGGTTTGTATGGTTTTACAACACAATTCCTTTGCCCTTGAAAGTACAAGTATTTCGTATTGTTCTGCCATCCACAAGCCTGGCATCTCTGACTGCAAGCCAATCATTTGCATGCAGGTCTATCACCATGTATTACAAAGAGTAAGAATTACTTCCCAAAAGCTTTCAAAAGGAAAGACTGCAGATATCCGTCCAAGATCCCATTAGTCCCTCACAAAGCCACAGAGAAGCCAAAAGTCCTGAACTGGTCTTTCTACACTGTGCTACCAACTAGCTTTTTTCTACCTAGGCTAATATCCACCTTAAAGGCAGATCATCAGCTCTTTGCCACATTCTTTCTTGCTTATGTAGAAGTATCCTACCCCAGAAGGTTAAACACTTAAATTATCTTGAAGCAAGAAAACTGCACCCTGCAAACTTTGCCTCTTTGTTGCTGTAAGAGGCATAAGTGGCATAGTCACTGCCTTCTAAAAACAAGTTTCATTTTCCCAGGCTAAACATAAAATTATGTCAGTAACAGAATTTTACTACTACATTATTATTATAACTATTACTAGGATTACTATTTATTATTACACATTGGAGACTGGTGTGCTTAGGGAAGGAGGTAGTAAGTAGCAGTTGAAGGGATCTCTCTGACATAAAGAAGCTTAATGATCATCCTACACCACTTTCCAAAAACTTAGGACTGGACGTTCATTCCAACTATCTAGGGATCGCTTACAGTAAGAAGAAATATGCAAACAGGCAAATTTTGCTTTAAGCCTTACTTCTGATATTATGGAAGAAGCTTTATTAACAAAGCTTTCTCAGTGCCACAGAGAGACAGACTGAGCCATCACCCAAAGCTGCAGTCTTAGCACAGCTGAACTACAACCATCAAGCGGCTTCTACATACTGGAAAGCAGCCTTGACACCTAAGGCGAATTCTGGAGAAGGACAAGATGATATCTAAAATTCAGTTTACTTATGACTTCGACATGCATTTAATAATATATATTCAGACACATTCTCATTTCAGTTTAGCCCCGTGCGAGATTATAGATTTAGGATCAAAGACTGTAAGTAACTCTCACACAATGGGAACCGTATCTAAGCTTGTCATAGTCACTATTCGCAAGGAGAGCGTGTGTCTCAGTGCATAACCAATTGAACATGAAATGCCCTTGTAAAACAGTTCCTAAGAGGGCAAATGTGATTCTTCAGTATCTAAGTAGAAAACTAACAAAAAAATAAAGAGAAAAGACACTGACTACGTATATAGTATTAGTGAAACCATTTAATAATATTGTGACCTGCTGTCTATGCTTTTAAAAAGATGTTAAAAAACTTCAAAGAGCATTGAAAAGTACTACAGTGACCTCGAGTCCCAGAGTCTTACACTATGCTAGGTGAGCCACCCAATGAATTCCATCTATTTCACCCAAAGGCAGGTTACAAGCTGATCTAAATCTAAGTGTTACAGGAGTCTGCATAGGGCAAAGTTCTCTGACAGAGAAGGTCTGCTTTAATTTAGGAGACAAAAGCATATCATATATGGTGGCTAGCCAAATTACAACTATTCACTCTGGATTCATGTGAGATGTTTTCTGAAATGATTTAAAGACTTCATTGGTCCATTAGGTCACTAGGAAAAATGTAGTTAAAAATAGACTTGATACAGAAGTCCATCAAAACCCCAGGAAAGCAAAGGTTTGTTTAACAGGTTCAGTTTATAATATATATGAAGTATGCAACAATTTTTTTTTCTCTGTTAGATATAAATGCATGAAGAACGTAAGTGCTTATATCACAAGGGGTTGACAAAGTATTTTGAAAATACTTCAGAACAAAAGACGATGTTGGTCAGCTACCAAGAATAAATATGCTTTATTTTTAATTTCAAAGGCCTCGATCACTTGCTCCAAAGTCTTATAAGAGCTGAACAATGAGATTTCTGATTCACTGAGGTTTACTTTCAATCTTGGAATAACAGACACATAACAGAAGAATTAAAGAACATTAATATTGTGTGAATGTTTTAAAGAGACGAACAGGAAAAGATGTATAACTATGTAAGGATTTAGCCTGCAGGAAACATCAGCCCTGGAGAAAATACCACAAAAGCTTCTATCTAAAGTGCTTAATAAAAACATTAAAGAATAGGAATATAATACTTAATGTCATTAGATCTTCCTGTATAAAAAAGAGTTTCTGTCAAACAAACCTGATATCATTTGAATGACAATGATAAAGGCACAGATGAAACATTTTTAAGGCATTTGACTGAACGCCAGAAGACAGCTCTGCTTATACTAACAGCATACAAGAATAAAACAGGACATAATATTAGACACATTGATAGTCCTCAGCTGACAAATCTCAAAAAGTAGTTGTCAGTGAGCTATCAGTACTGAAAAGAGGCATTTCTAATGCACTATAAGGTTCTATATTTGGTGCAAAAGTATTAAACATTTTATCAATTACCAAGTAAATATAAGAAGCACTGAGGATAATACATGAAATAACAACAAATTTGGCAGAGTACTAAATAACTTTAAAGACAGCACTCATTCAGAGTGATTCATAGAGCATGGAAGTCCAAGACCTTTCAATCCAAATAAAATTTTAAGAGTTGAAACCTGAAACATATGAGCTTATGAACATGGAAGACAGGACATGAACTACAGAACCTGGAAGAGCAAGCCACGGAGGAGCTGCATTCTGCACAGCAGTGACTTCGCAAAGAATTCAGGAAACACTGGAGGAGAAAATGTGAGCTTCCAGTAAAGCACTATGGCCAAGAGGGCCAGTTCAGTCTCAGAATACTTGACTACAGTAAGAAATAAAAAGAACGGGATGTTACTTCTGCGTGTAGCATTGATACAATATGCATTTAACTCCTAGGTATAATTCTAATGCCGACATTTTCTTTAAAGAAAGGACTCTAAAAAATTACAAAGAATTCATCAAGCAGCTTCAACAAGATTTGAGAACTAGAATAAATGCCTTACACTTAAAGAAAAGGAACTCCATCTGTTTATTTTCTCTGAAGACAGACAAAAAAGGAACATGATTATAGCGAATAAGGGAAAAAACACAGGATTTCTGAAGCATCTTTGTTCCAGTTGAGATATGCATCACAAGAATCAAGATTTCAGAGATATCACCGGACAAATTCCAAATAGACAACAAGGCAAAATTTCCTTTAAAATTAAGAGGCAATTAAACACTGCAACAATTTACCAAGGAAAGGAATAGAATGTCTTTTAATGCCTTCACATCAAGGCTGGTTAAAATACAAGTCCCCAAAAGAAGCCAAATTGTATTAGATTTAAAGTAAGAGAAATTGAGGCTTAATGTATCTTTCTCATGAATGCTCTGAAACTATGCATAAGCGGGGACAATTATATAATGGACGGAAGGCTGAGCTAACTGGGTAAGATGGTTCTTTTGACATCAAAAATCTCTGATGTTTTGAAACACATGCCACAAATCACTCAGGTAGCAACAGTGCGGATGACTCCAGATTCACTTTGAGTAGCAGGTATTTGTTTTCTACTGAGTTGAGCAACAGATTAGGAGTTACGGTTCCTGGTTTCTATTCCTGATCCTGCCACATCTCTCATGGACTTTTGACAGTGTTTCTCCTGATCTCTTATTTAAGGAAATCAATAATTAATTACCTAAGTAGTGTTAATACATCCCATTCTCCAAATAATAATTCTTTGCTTTTTAGTTGCTTTTAATTTTTATTTATTTTTATTGCTGTATCCTGTACCCAAAATAAAAAAAAAAAAATCAAGGTTCAAGGAGAAGTCTTACTTGTCATTAAGTCATCTTCAGCAGCAGCAAACTGAACACAGAAAATGACAAGCATAGCCCCATGGCAAACAGCTCTTTGTAGAAATGTTTTCAAGCTAATAAACTGAAGGGAACAATTGTGCTTGTGGCAGAAGAAGGTAGATAAGATGATCTGGTAGGTGCTTACTATTTCTAACATCTATGATTCTCTGGAGTTTGTCCCAGTAGACTCTTTTCCTCCCTTTTTTCACACAGCATCTGTCCACCTTTTTAAGGCAGTAAAAAATACGCTCCTTGGTTTTTAAGTTTTCTGTAAAAGACAACCCCGTATAGATTCAGCACTCAGAAAAATGGCCCAATTGGACAGTAATAAACCTTCTAAACAGTTACTTCCACAATTACAGCCACAGGGAGCGAAATACACATAATCACAACATGAACATTAGTCCTACATGCAAAGATTCCCAGGCCCAAGTGAAAGCCTGGCAGCCTTCTGTCTGTTGCTCTCACAGCCCATACTGATCTGGAGATATTATCCTATTGGAAATTAATCTCCCCCCAAGCCTTCACAGAATTCGCAATTCCATAAACGGAAAGATCACTCAGTACTCAAAGGCAAATGTCTCTGCAACACACCTCAGAGGCACTTTTACAGCCTTGCTTGTTAATATCCTCATTTTCAATTGATTCTTTGGGGGCCTTAATAATTACAAATGGTGAAAGAAGTCCACCTACCTTTCATTTCTCTGCAAACATTCAGGGTTCATTTAGTCTTCCTTCTTGCTTTTTTCACTTAAAACATCTTCCTTAAATGTAGCCTGCCTGACACACACAAGCATTTGTTTTCATTCAAATAGGCATCATTACACCTCCAATCAACACATGGCACTTCAGCCTTCTCTGAACCCTTCTCTCACTGTTCCTCCAGCTCCTCCCACACAAATATCTCACTTCCACATCTACACACCGTAGTTAATATAAGGCAAAGCAAATGGACTGCCTACTTCAAAATACTACAGGTGTGTGCCACACCAAGAAATATTTAAACATAAAATACTCCATATGACATTGGAGTAGTATCCTATATCTGAAAAACAACTCCTCAAATACCTAGGTAAGTCTAACAGAGCAGCTATGTAAGAACATTCCTCTAAAACCATTTCACAGACTTCACCAATTTGGGGCTGGGAAAGTCTGCATGCAGAAGTTGATATCTTTGTATTTTATACATAACCAAGGATTTTTCTTCTGTGAGTTTTTCCAGTCAAAATAACATCCCACAGCAAGGATTTCCATGACTTAATTGCTGTCATATTTCTTTTTTGCTTGTTCTGAAGCTTGCCCTGCCTATGTCTTTTGATGGCACTCATTCCCCCTATTGGAAAAGAAACTGAATGACAGTTCCCATTGATTACTCTCCCACATCACACATGATTTTATGTCCCACTAATACATCCTTTCTCATTAATTCTATTACGAAGAGCCACCGTCTGTTTGCCATTCCTTGTATAGAAGTCTCTCTCCTGACCTCTGATGCCCTTTCTGAGACCAGTGTGGTTTTAGCTAATGACATTATTATATTTTTTGTATTGCCCTCTATTCCCTTTATAATAATTTCTAACATTAGACCTCTTTATTTGACCAATATGGACAACTAGGCAAATATTTTCCGACTTCTTTACTAAATCAGAATTAAGTCCATCACTGCATACAGAATATGGGGATTACTTTCCCTCCCTTTCAATATATATATCTAAATTTGGTTTTGCATATATTTAATCTGCCATTTCTTTATCCAGTCATTCAGAACTACTAGGTCATTCTCTGAAGTTCTGCAGACAATCCTCACCTGAATAGTGTCATATTCTCAGCAAAATGTATGACTTCTCTGTCCACATTCCTTTCCATTTATAATTACATTGGGTCTTTTCCATGGGAAAATTGCCTGTTTAGTCTTACATTCTGTTTTTTACCTAGGAACCAGGTTTCCTCTGTTCTGGGACCTTCTTTCTTCGCTTTTTTTTTTTTTTTAACTTCTTAAGAGCCTTTTGGTGACACACCTGACTGAAAGATTTTTCCAAAGACTTTCAAAAGGTAAGGTACATTTATCAAGACTCACTTGTCCACACTCTTACTGATCCCTTCAACAAATCAAAGGAAGCTCCTCATTGCCACAGTTAAAATACAATGTCAATACTAGTCACACGTCCTTGGCACCACCATCAAAGTTCATCTGCTGCACGGAAAGTTGGCCTCATACAAACCAAGTCTTTTCCATAAGCTCCAGTTACAAAACCAAAGGGGACACCAACAATTACTTGCCCTCCTCTGCTGGATGCACTGGCAAATCCAGTCTCCAGAAGGTACATGGAAATAGAGCTGAAATCAAGTTTTTAAAAACCTGTATGGAAACCAGCTGTTGTTTCCACACAAACTCAAAACTCCTATGAAGAAACAGAAGTGATGATTTAGAAAACACACTCAATGTCATAGCTGTCATTTGAATTATTAATATGTAACATATAGACTCTATGTGATGCTCATAGAGAGAAGAAAGTTATTAAGCTAATAAGTTGCATGCATAATTAATTTCTCCTGTGATATATGATTTGTGAAGTTCTAACAAAATGTGTCATGGAGGTTGTAAACAGGAAAACTAGCCTGAAGCCAGAAAAGCTAAGCATATGCTAATTAAAAGAACATAGTAGAAATACATATTAAGAAAAAAATAAACAGGAGGAGAGAGGAAGTGACAATGCTGCATTTATATGTGATAACCTAGGGTGCAGTGATGAATAATACAAAGCAAGCTCAGAAAAGGAGAGAGAAGCAGGTACACCAAGCTCAGGAAACGAGAATGGAGGCATTCAATGTTCTTATTATCTCAGATGAAGATAACTTCAAGATGAATCAGCCCTTGAATATAAACCAGGGAAATGGAGAAAAGTGTTCAGCTGACAGCTTGCTTGCTTGTAGAACACTGAAGCTGCAGAAGAAGAATCCATTTTTAAACATGAAAACAGCACGTACTTTTCTTAAGCTTCACTTTGTAACCAATTTTAATATTGAAATTGATTGTTTAATCATTACCTGAGTAGAATAAATGAACTGGACATCCCCAGTAACAGCTTCTACTTGAGATGACAAACACAGCAGTCTTGTCCTTTAGGAATGACAAGTCACAAAGATCATGGTTTGTCAAACTTCTGAGAAAGCTTTCCCCAGTGTTACAGGTGGTTTTCTTTACAGTTCTTTATACTTTCAGGACAGGTGTTCGTTTGGGTAGGAACCTCCTTTGGGAGGCTACAACGAACATCCAGTTCAGTCAGTGGCCCTAAAGGTTAGACAGCAGCTGCAGAAACTCAATTGTGGTCGCATCATCAGTATCAGGAGGTCAGGTATCACCCTAGAATCCCACTGATCTTCTCAAGAAAAAATGTGAGTTTGAAGACAGATGTAAAACAAGTAGCAGAGTGTAAACAGATCTTCTTATCTTATAGACTGATTTGTTGGGAAAATGTATGACCATTGCCAAAGCTGAAGCCTAGACTGAAACCCATATCAGAGGTCTAAGAGAGAACTGGCACCTACATACACCAAAATAGGCACATCATCTCCTACCCAACTCAGGTAGCAGCCTTATTGATGTGATATCAGCTAAAAGCTTCCAAAGTACCAAGCCCTTCAGGATCTGCTGCACTTCTTAGTAATCAATTAACAATGTAAGTGGAACTCTTTGCTTCCCAATTTTGCTGTCCATATGAGAATCTTCCCAGAGGTACAAGAGTCAGAGACTGGGAAAAAGGTTGTCATCAGATCCTGGTCTGGCCTGTTCCAGTGGTTTGTACAATCCAGCTGCAAATGTGAAAAAAAAACCCTGCACTGTCTTCCTAGCATTTATGATTTATTCACCTAAAGCATTCTGAATTCCACTTCCACTCGAGATCTTTTCTCTGACAAAAGTTCATAAATCATCAGCATACTTATCCTCACATCTGTTCAGGGCTTGAAACCTACTGGAGCACTTCATAACCAAAACCAAACTGGAAAATTAATACTGGCAGGCAGCTGAGAAGCAAGAGCAGAATGGGATGGACCTGATTAGGCTTCAAAAAATCACTGGCTTCATTCCTGCTGCTGCCTGATGATGGCAAGTGCATGCAAAAGCAGATTGTCTGCCTACCTTCTGCCCTGATCCAGAGAACATCTTGTCTCTGGCTGGCATCTCACTGCATTCAGCTGGAGTGAAAGAGGGGAATCTCAAGGACAACCAATACAGCCACAATGTTCTGCCAAGGTTCCTAGTTGAGGAAATGGTCCTCTCCATTTTCCTCAGTCAGGAGGAGGAAGAGAATATACCCTCCCTACATTATCCTACAGCCCGCAGGTGCCAGCAATCCAAATAAACATAAAGCAATTAACAGAATTAACACAGCTTTAAATAGCTCGGCTCACCAGATGCAAAATCCTAGCAGGGTTCTATAAAATGTAAAGTTATTACAGATAAAACCATTAATCATCTGTTCAGAGACTTGTTTTAGATCCAAGTCCCATTCCACTTAAAATGGCTAATAATCAGCAAGAAAGGCAAAGATTCAACAAGAACAATTATGCCATCCTCAAGCTCTACTTCTAAATGACATTCTTCATTTCTGCCACCTTTCTCAAACCCCTGCATTCCCCCTGTGTACTAACACTGAGAAAGTAAGAAAGCTTTGCTGGCATCACTCACAGCTACCTCTCAAGCTGATAGAACTGAGACACCACCTCTCAGTCACTTCCACTCTGGCCAGAGGAGAGCTTGGTGACTCACACACCATGCATCACTGCTTTCCTGGATGCAATTGTTACTGTTCAGTTGTGTGTCATCAGCCCCATGCAGCTTACAGATAACTAATGCTCTCCCTCAAGTGCTAAGCACTTGAGTGCTAAAGAGCTGTCCTTATGCAGTAGGAGCGTTTGAGTTTTCTCCCTTCTGGTGATGTGAAGTCACCAGTAGCCACAGTATTTAAGACAGCAATACCCCTGATACTAAGACTAGTTGAAATAGACACACTCAACTCATGCTACTACATCTTTGTCTACCCAGTTACAAGAAACAGGGGAAGACCTTAACTCATCTTTGAGCTCTGATGTTACCATTTCCAGAACCTCCACTTACGCATCTGTAGCTCAAAGTGTACAAAACCCTGCGATAGGCAGTTCAGAGCTTAAATTGTGCCTTTCCATATACCTACATTACACCCATTAAATTGCTTAGGGATCTAGATACATCCACTGTTAATTCTGAATTAAATTAATTCTCCCTGAACAGTTTGGAGAGGGAGAAAAAAAAACCAACCTGTCCCAAAGCACAGATATTTAGTGTACCAGACAACACCAAGAGGAGCAGAGGAAAGCCAGAGAGCAGCAATGACAAAGAATTAGAAAGGAAACAAAAGACAACACAAAACCTGGTTGTATAGTATCATGCCCACTGCCTTTCTCATGCAGTTCAAGTAACAGATGCTGCCCATTAGTTTCCTGCCTCCTCCTGTCCTGCTCACCCTTGACAGCTGCTGGCTCACTGCTATAGAGGAGTGGTGGAACTGGGAGGAGCTGTCCAGCCCACTTGCTCAACACTCAAACCTCATCATCCTTTTTTGACTCCCTCATTGGCAGTTGCAGCAGCCTGGCTTTTTGTAGAGGACAGCAGCAGCTCAGTCTTTCCCATTATTCATAATACATGCACACTTCATAACAACAGTCTAGCCTTCACGGCCAGGTAAGAAGATTTACATAGTGCCTGCTGTTCCCAAAGAGATGATACTCATCAAGTGGGAAATATGCTACTACAGCCAAACAAACCCCTCTTTTAATTAAAGCTCTAAGAGTCTAGATCTAGCCCTTGTATGCCATGATTGAATGACCACAACTTACCTGAAAGCACAGCTAGAGTATAACATTCACAGCTTGGACACCTGAAGACTGCCATAAAATAAAATACTGAGAGAACAGCAAATAACTAACATGAAGGGTAAGGAGTTGATAATGGTCCCCAAAGTCACACTGAAAAGGGGTTCAGTTAGAAGAAGTTCTAGCCTCAAACACAGTGGTGCCTCTTCCTGCTGGTAAAGTTAGCAGATATTTTTTAAAGAAGTATAACTAGTTTCATCAAAAGAAAGAGTGTCAGGGGACACAGTTACATAGGGAGCAGAGTCCAACTAATTCTTTAGCTTGAAGCAGGTACTCAAATACAGAAGGATCTCATGACTATAACAGCTATATCAAGACTCAGTGGGTGCATCATAGCGCTGGAGAATACATTAAGTTCAGCATGCTCCACATTGTTAACTCTCTGCCTGCTGATCTTTCAAAACCTACGTGCTAAAAAAGTACATTCTCTCTGCATCCTCCTCAGTGACGAGCATCCCACTTGCTCCTAGGTGGAAAGTGATTCTTCTATTCAAAGGTACATAAACAGCACAGTTTTGCAGCGTTATCTCTCATACAATTTTTAGCTGAGTTTCATTTATGAATATTAGCTTATGGTAGGTCCTGACTCTCCAAAACTATTCTGGTCTGTATTTCTATCTAATAGTGTAAGATCGATCCTTAGCAATCTCTTTAATGCAACATAAACAGTGACAAATAAAAGTATATCTCCTATTTTTCCTGAGTATTCACCTGAGCCAAGATTTATTAAGCTCAGTGAACTACAAAGCCAAATAAAGCAAAAGAAAATAATTCACTTCCATTGCAAGCTGATAACTTTGGACAGCCAAAGTTAAGATCACAGCACCAGATCATGGCTGTCCATTAGGATGGGATTACATTTGGCAAACAGAGTAAGAGCAAGACAACCAGAAATCTTTGCCCCAGTAACCTCCGTGAGTATCACCACTGCTCTGCTGATGGCTTTGGACAGTATCCTGTCTAGTTTGCTCATTCTTGAATAGAGATGGATTAGACCATATAAGCGTGTAAGCTTTGTTGCTTTAGTATCTCCATTCTTTATAGCCTTGGCTTACCAATTACTTTTATTATATGTCCAAACCATAGGCGACATATATTGCTCCAGTCCCCATTACATCTTCCAAATTTGCGTATATGAAAACAGACCTACACCTGTGACCACTCTTTTTTTTGCCCAAACAACAGCACATGGCACATCCTTTGCAGGTACAGAAGCTCAGCAGGAGTCAGGTTCATTAAGAAGGAATGAAAAGCCCGCTCCTGATAGTTCTACCGCAAAGCAAGCTCAGATGGCTGTAGCACTAGGACTGAGGGTCAGGGGCTCAGTCGGGATACAGTGGAGTGCTCTATCACTGTTGCAACACATCAGCCTGCTGGCTACGGTGCCCAGTGGTGACATCAACCTCTGCTGCTGGAGAGAGTTAAACATTTTGTTCTAGCTTAGTGGATTCTCTTCAGCTTATGAGCATGGTGGTAGTACATAGTTCAAACAGCCCTGTAAAAAGATACCTCTTATGCTTTCTGCACAGAAAGTTTCAGTTTCTGTGTTTACTCATCAGTGATTGCTTTAAAACTTTGGCTCAATTTACATTATACTTTATTAATCAGGCTTTGGCCATTAACTACTTTTTTAAACTTTCTAAAAGTGCATTAACTTCAGGAGTTCAATGCCACTGAACTGTTGGTATGTGAATTATCCTTTATATTAATTCCCAAAAAAAATGTTTGCACTGAGGCTGACCTGGAGTCCACAACCAGGAGTCTGCCTAATGATAAGAGTTCCAGAGAAGAAGATACTATATCATAATAAATATGATCTTAACTAGAACCTCTACTTGTTTGATTTGGGAACAGACATATGGGGGAAAAAAAGTTATATGAATTTTATCATAGAAAAAAATCTTAGGAGTCTAGAGACTGTTTCAGTACACAGATGATAAAACAAGATTTCATCCACCTTCCTGCACCAAACTTCAAGTCCTATTTTTTGGATCTCCCACGTTTTATTAATTGCAAAATAATTCTAGCACTTCATTTTCATACTTAAATACTTTCACTGAAGAATAATTTCATGAGGCAATTTCAAATTGTTTTCTTGCTTAACAGGAGTACTTTCCATAGACATATGGGCAGGTCATGAGTACACTCTCTATGGACATGTCACTAGTAGATTACTCTCCCATTTTCTATGTAGTCAGAAACATTTGATGAAAGAGATTGATCAGTAACTGAGGTTAGCTTATGTTATTTTGCAAAAAAACCCTCATCCACTATCACTAAGCCAGCAAAACTCTTGCTATCTACGTAAATAGGCCAAGCTGACAAAGCTCTTTTCTGTGTCATGCATGAGGCAAGGCAATAATGCTAGCAGAAGCCTTTTTTCTGTAGGGTAGGTAAGGGCTAAGCTGCAGAAGGAAGAGAGACTTTGAATAAACAACTTCCTTCCTGAAGCAAAGCTGAAGCCCTGCCACTACACTAATGCACCTCACAAGTTGACTCATTTTAGTTCCCATTGGGCCAGGCCATTAATTCTTACTGAAAATGTGAGAACATAAGAAAGCAAAATATTAACCTCTGGAATGTGCAGAGTGACATGTACTTCATTAAGGAGTCTCCCCAAGTCCTGTAGGAGCTTAGGTTTTAACTGGATCCATAACTAGAAGATAATTTCCCACTCTGGTCAGGCATGAAGGACATCTCCTAAGATACAATGCACTTATGATGCAGTTCCTAGTACCTTGGACTGAAGTCCCACAAAAGCAGCACCAAGAAATGCTCATCAGTCCTTGCTCACATTTAAAAATGAGCTGCCACGCCAACTATTTGTTCAGGACTGATCTTTATTTGAACAGTCCTCAGTCTCAACTACAGCTATTTAGACTGCTTGGGAGTAGGGTCTATTCTGGATTTTTCCTTAATTTCCTCACCTGAGATGACCCCTAAAACAAAGCAGGGGGAGCATTTCATATCAGCAACAGGTTCCATCGGCAACTTAAGATACACTTCTGACGGAACCTATATATGCCCTATGCATACATGGCCCAAGTTTGTTTTTCACAATCATTCCCTTCTCAGCTTCGTAGAAATGTATGAAGAAATCATACACAAGAAAAAATTGGTAAATATTATTGATAAAACAGAAAATTCTCCAGAGAAACAAGGTTGCAATAATTCCAGGATCATTTAGTATTCTCCAGTAAGAAAATCACACAGTTGAGACTCTTAAACTGTACTGAAGATATAGGCTTTTCCTGCTGGGAAAAAGTAAAGAGCAACAAAAAGAGATGTAGTGATAGGTAGGATGTCCCTCTTTTACCCATTGCTCTGCCAGTGGTAGCCTACATAATGCTGAGTCACATTACATCTGCACCTCAGTTGTAGCATTTGAAGGAAGAGAAGCAGATGGTTTGAAAGAAGACAAAAATCTCTGAGGCTGCTTTCAAAAAGCCACCTACTGAACTCTTCAGCAAAATAGTCCTATGAGCTAATATTACTCATCTTTTTTAATTAGTCTTTCAGTATCTGTATTTACTAAGCATACAGCCATGGTGAATCAAAACTCTGGAACACTGGAGTTTCTGTGCGAGATCCTTGCCATTCACAAGAATCACAATGTAGACAAAAATAAGACACTACACAAACATACTTAAAAATCAAAGATACTCATTTGCCACGTCAAACTGACTGGGACATACTAGTCTGTGATTCTCCTGGGAGCTCTCAGTCTGGAATATTCTACTTTCTTGGTGTTTAGAAGAGGGGAAAGTTAAGGGAATTCACTTGAAAGTATTAAATAGGAACAAGCTCAGAGACTACATGGACTGCTAGGTACTTTCTTCCTCTACACCTAAACTCCTCCAGATGAATTAATTGTAAAGTCAATGACTTTTAACGCACTAATATTGCATTACTGTGCCACATGATGCTTTCCTCTCTGCATGCCCCATCTGCATCATAAAAGCTCACCTCTGACCTCTCATCTCCCACAACTCATAGACACCACACAGAAATCTGTATCCTCTCTCTTCTCTGCTCCCTGGTTCACAGTATGGATGTAGACTTTCCATGTTGGAATTATTGCCTTGCTTTTTGTTCACAGAACAAATATTCCTCTTTTCTCCCATCCACCTTTGCTAAATGATTCCCTCAAAAATCCAGTAGCAAAAATCAACTGAATAAAGTGCCTTCTCCAGAGAGGCTGACATTCATCACTCTGCTAAATGTTAGTATTGGAATCATGAGCCACAGAAGACTTACTTATGCCCAGTTTGACATAAGTGCTATTACAGATTTTTTTCCCACACTTGTGTGGGGTAAATTTCACTCTAGTAGTTATTCCTGAGAAAAGAGGCTGGCGTGATCCAATTTTTTACAATTATGGGATTGTATGCACATGTAACCATACAGGCAAAACAAAACAAAGGAGGCACAATGCCACTCCTTCCTGGCAGCAAAGCAGAGAACTGGTAGGGCAACCAAAGTTCTTCTAGCAAGATAAAAGTGTTTGTTTAAAAATAATCCTCCTCAAAATATTGCTTCTTTTTCAGTGCTGTCAAAAAGCCCAAAGATGCATGGGCAAGGGGTTTCAGCTCTCAGATGCTCAATTCAAAGATCCTCTTGCTCACCTTTATTTTATATGTCCCACATTCACACTAGAAAGCACAAGGTATTCTTTACTGCGCACTTCAGAAAGTGTTGCAGGATTCATGCCCAAGCATCCAACGTGTTGGCAACCAGCAGGCAGCCAGGGAAATGTTCTGTTGCCCAGGTAAACAGCCCTATATCCCTTCTGACTGTGAGCTAATATAGAAATACTAAATGCAAACCAGCTCAGGAACTAAGCTTCTAAGTGTTACTTGATGAGAAAAGACAATCACCTTTCCTTCCTTGTCTATTTGTCTATTCAGCATTCTCTCAGCATCTTGTCTTGTTTCATATTGCTCTTGGTTTCCCAGTGCCTCCATTCCCACCTCCAAATTAAATCTCCCAGACACATGCTTCTCTTATTCGCTTTATGAATTTCAGCAGGAACTGCTAAAATGCTGGCCAACATCTCCCCTGCTATGTCTCCCAAGCCACTGTGTTGTTGTGTTTCTATAGCAGGGGTACTCAAAACCATGATGAAGGCCTCGTTCTGGATGCTCTGCTGATCCACAGAGAAAGTGCACAGATTTTCTTGTCTCTAAATATGCACAGCCTAGAGGTGCAATTGGAAATTTAAGAGTGAGAAGCAATCACAAAGTTCCTCTGAATCTGGAAGTTTAGGAACTAGGGTTGTCCTCGTCAGAGGTATTTGGGATGCTCTGGCAGAGAACAGTAATGGGAGACCGATATTAAGAACAAAATATATTTTGAAGAAAGCAACCGTATTCAGCCTTTGGCCAGTTTTGTCTGTTTCTATGCAGTAACACTAGCCCCTGCCCTTCTGTTTCAAATACTAAATTCACTAACACACTCAAAAAACAGACTGGCTAAACACAATAGAGCAGCTGGAGCAGCAGTGTTGGACCAACACATGTGGGCAATTAATGCCATTCATGTAGTAACTTCCTCCAGAGTGCATCAGTGAAAATTCCCACACCATTGATTCTGACTCGTCATCTCCTCTTATGCATTCCTGGGGCTCTGTTAAATTGCTGCTCTGGAGTGGAATCTTGGGCACCCAAATGCTTTTCAGCTATCTGATCTAACTGTTATGGATGAACTCTTACAACTGCAACTCCTCCATCTGCCTTTTTCACATTCAGGCTGATTTTCTCTGCCTCTGTGTTTTAAGCCTTCTATCTGCACCTTCAGTCTCCTCCCTAGAGTGACACTCCAAATGGAAAAACTCATCCCCAAACAGAAATCATATCAGCATTAACATTACACATGCAAATAGACCTGGCTTCCAGATAGCATCCAAGATGTACATACAGCAACTGGGCACACTCATGAACCATTTGGAAATCTGGTTCCTAGCAGTTAAATTGCAGACAGAAATGATCTAAGCTTTCACAGCTTTCTCCCATCACAACCAGATGGTGCCTGACCCCTGCAATCATTTCTGCCGTATACTGCTTCCATCAAGCTGTTGGTACTAATCAACATTTTTCAGAATTGAGATTTTAATAAAGCATTGATAGAAAAATGCGAAGATTTCTATAAATTCTCTCATGTATAACCATAGGGACCATCTTAGGAGTTTCTAAAGCACCTCCATCTGCACCATCTAAATACTGCTCCAAGTAAACGGAATCTGAATGGCTAGCTCCCTAATACAGCCTAGGAAATTTCTGATTTTCTCCCTTCCCTAGCAACTGGAGATTAAAATAAAGTTTTCCCTCTTTGCCTACATTCTAAATTTCCCACCCAGCCACTCTCAATCTCCAGCTACTGAAACCTCCTCCCTGAGATTACCCAGTATATGTTAAACATAGCTGTCTCTCATTACCTTTCTTACCCTACCTCCTTGGAGCCATATGGGCATCTTTAAAAGCTAACAACAGATCCTTTTCCCTTTCCACCTTCAGGCAGTGCTTCTTCCTGTTTATCTATTCACTGATTCTTACAGGATTCCTTCCCCAACGCCCACTAAAACACATTTATTCTCATTTTCCTCAGATGTGCTTCTGTACCTGCTCCTATCCTATTTCTACATCTGGTTTCCTCCACTATAGGAAATACACTAGCTTCCTCCAGAATTTCTGTAGAACAATTTATCTTAAGACTAGAGGTCCAGAAAGCCTTAGATTTTATGCAAATGCAATACAATGCCCATGTTTGGTATCTGTGTACTGCCTTATTTGCATATTCTGCCTTTTAAAATTTTCATGAAAAAAGTTACTTCAATTTTACAAACTTGCTCCGCCGTTAGCGTCAGGTATAATACAACACTGCCAGGATGGCTACAGAGAAACTACAAAAGAAACAGGGCTGCCAGTCATTGGGACATCTTTGATTCTGATGAAAATGGAAAAAAAAAAAAACAGCCTGAACTACACATTCCGCACTTGGATTTATGATTTAGGTATATTACCACTAGCAACTTAGTGGAATCTCTTCAATTAGACCCTGCAGCCACAAGTTAAAAAAGATACAAGAGGATCTATTCTGTGGTGAAAGGAGGAAACATTGGCTCAGACAATTCAAAGAAAGCATGGTTACCTTGACCATGGCTTCTTTAGACAGTGCAGCAGAGGAGCCCTGAGATCTCTAGCTCCTTTCCAGGAACACACTCTTACATTCTCCAGTTCCTCCTAGTCAAGTCTTAGACTCTGACCACATGAAGTGTCTACCCTGCCAGAGCTGTCCCTCCTCTTACCACCAAACCCAGCTGAGTAAAGAAGTCCTTCCCAGCTGCAAAGGGTCAGAAGATGATCATTAGGCACTCTGCCCCATTGCTCTTCAGCATTCACATGTAATCTCAGAGAAAGTGGAAAGACAATGCTCTATTCAGCAATGCTCCTCTCAAGGAGCCCTCTTAGAACCCATATGAGCAGTTTGGTTGCTGTACCATGAGGCTGAAGCAGTACAAATCAATTAAGAGAGATAACAGGGTGAAGGATGAAAATTTCACCCCAAAGTCTGCATCGAACCCTTTGCCTTCCTAGGAAAGTAAGACAGTCCTAGGGGAAGTCTTCAACAAATGCAGAAGAGTTGGAATAAACCACCCTGCTTTAACACCTTCAAGAAACCAGCACAGGGCTTCGCAAGATGTTATTCACCATTAAAAACAACAGTGCAATCCATTCAGGTTGTGCTACGTCTCTGAGAACAGGTAATTACATTGCTAGGTCTTCAGCAGGAAAAAAAGAGCCTTCTCTACCAGAGACCATAAACTGAAAGGAATAATATTTGCTCTTACCATCTATCCTACCCCTTTTTCCAGCTTTCTTAGCTTAGAATATTTTTCTTAAAAGCTCAGGCTACTTCAGTACTTGCTGATGAGAGGAAAAGCATCCTTCTTGGCCACAGAGAAAAAAATTAAAACATAACCTATAATGATAGCTTTATGAAATACACTGCCATGCAATGCAGAGAGCCAAGTAGAGTTCCTTGTAC
Source organism: Dromococcyx pavoninus (assembly GCA_033558185.1). Taxonomy (NCBI): domain Eukaryota; kingdom Metazoa; phylum Chordata; class Aves; order Cuculiformes; family Neomorphidae; genus Dromococcyx; species Dromococcyx pavoninus. The sequence goes on along the minus strand of JAUMJL010000091.1, from coordinate 502,272 downwards.
CCTGTTTCTGGAACCAGAAATATTACAGACACACAAGCACTGCACTAACCCAGTTCTGCCTCTTCAAGGACCAAACTCGGCTGCCCCAGAGGGTCATGCAGATCCCCACAGGCATTCTAGCCACTTCAGGTTTCTTTCATGCCATACTGCACTGCATATACCCCAGCATTTCAGAAGTAAACATAAAGAAAACACTCAAAAGAACTGTCCCCTAATTCTGGGTGGATCTCAGGTTGATCCTGCTACCTTTGCCATCAGTGTTTCCATCCCTAGCAAATGAAAGAAGAAACTGACCCTGAGAGGAATTTCACAAAGCAACCTATTTTCTGCTCAACCCATCCAAAGTTCTACTTAATGAAAGCACTATCGACTTTGATGTCTGGGAATAACTCACTACATATGCAATGAGAACCCTTCTCAGCCTACACAGGCAGTCAGTCTGTTCTGGTCAGACCCTGCTCCATGCAGCTGTCGACGTTACAGCTGTGCTTCTGGACTTTGTGAGGATTCTGACAGTCGTCTAGGGCTGCTCTTTCTCTATTAATTGCAGCTCACCACCACCTCCGCTTGCCAAGACCAGAACTGAGGAAGAGCACAATGGTCAGCTTCTTTATGCTTCCTAGTGCAGTGATACCTGAAGAAACTCATCCTCCAGCATAAAGGGTCTGGAGAAATGATGGACTGGACACGTAAAGTGCTGATAAGGCTTTCCTTTTGAAATACTACATTTTCTACATTTATCCCATTTCCAGGTGTTTCCCCCTGCACTACATTTACATTTGGTGAACAGTGTATACTGAATTCACCCTCAGAGGCCAGGCAATGCATGTTTTGGGCACATTTTCACAGGAGCTGAAAGCATTAAAAAGTCACTATGAAGAGCAGGTTGCTATTAAGTAGACTATAGCACAAACCCAGCCAGCACCAGCCTGCCTTTAAGTCTAGACAGCTGCTCATACATATCTCCTGTCACTGCCTAGTCAAGTTAAGATTACAAAGCACATTCTGATTATCTGTTTTCTTCCTCTCATTCTTAAGTGGTTGCTTGGGTTTCTCTTCTCAGAGCATTATGAGCCTTGGATGCCTATTTAAGTGGCTCTTAGCACATCGTGCAAACTAATAGAATACAAATTATTATATAAATAATAAAGCTGCTCAAGATTTTCTTGTCACTGCTTTTTCTGCTCCATTGGCTTGACTCAAAGCCAACATAAAACTGGCCTCTGCTAAGTGTTATGTTCATAGCATCCATAAATAAAATTAAGATCCTGATTTAAAGAGACACTAAGAAGCTGCTGTATTTCCTTGATTTCAAACTGGGATGCTCACTGCCTATGAAAATCAGGGCCAAGGCTCTATAGATGAAAACAGAGGGAGTTGATCTCTGTATGACAGTTTGTATTCAGCAAGGCAGTTTCATTTCCTATGTTAGGAACTCACATGCTCTTTTCCAGCATATTTGCATTCCCTTAACTAATCACTGTGAAAAACAGTGATAGTACAGAATCCCATTAGGGAGAAAATTCTCTCAAGAAACTCTTATTCCAGGCTACCTATAAAGCTGCCTGACAGAAAACGATGCTTTGCAGTAAGTTTTCTATAACCCATTTTGGAGTTCTCAATATTTATATCATCATTAATGACAGTAATAATCACAAACTCCATTTGAAGAGTTAGGAAAGAAGACAAAAGCTGACAGCAGAGCTTAACACCCAAACAACAGTTACACCAAGTCTCAGATTTGGGCTGAGGTTTAATCTTCTTTTTATAAATTAACTTTATTTTCAATAAACACTAGTCTATTATTCTGATTCCTGCTGCTAACCAGGCAGTTCAATCTCCATTAACATGTGTGGATTCTCTTAAAAGTTATGGATTAACTACATGACAGAGGAAGCCAGCCAGCAGGACACAACATGGTTGTGGAAGCCAGGTAGCTATTCCTGACCAACGCAGCACGGCTCTGCTACATGGGCTTGCCAATACAATACTCTTCAAGTGCACATGTCGCATTATAGCCACATTTTTCTCAATTAATTTATACACACATTTTAGGCAACCCTCAACTTTCATTCTTCCAATTTTTTCTGCCTCTGTATCTTCCTGGTACTGACAACTGTCTACACTGCCAGGTGAAATCCAGAACCTTAAGAGATCCTAAATATGTTTCTGATTATTATATTTTCACCCAAAAATGCTGCTTAGTAAACAAAAGCCATTTATCATTTATTAAACAGCTATTGTCTCTGTGCCTAGAAAATTGCAATGCTTCCCTCTAAATGGCTAACAGCCTATGGAAGGCATCTCTCCCACTACCATGGGCACGTTTTCTGCAATCCAAGCACTAGAAGTCTGATTCTGACCATAAGCTCCTGAGTTTTGCAGCTGAATCCTTCTGTCCATCTGAATGACAACAGAGCTGTTGCAGCAACTACCATAAAATTCAGCATCAGGAAAAGGCATCGAGTGTGTAACATAAGGCAGGAAAGAACAATGACTTTGAGAAACCAAAAACACAGAAATAAGAATTCATTTGAAATAATTACCTCTTTGAGGCAGCCCATGAAGTTGTTGCTTACAGGAGAGCCAGGTAAGTCAGCGGTACTGGGGCTCCCTCCCACGTAAAAGAAGTCATCCGAGCCCAGCATGGTGTAGTCCTCTTGTGTGTAGCCCGTGGTGGTAAGGATTCCATCCACAGAGATTGTCACCTGTTTGAGGGACACAATGGACAAAGAAAATCCCAGCAATGACCTTACAATACTTAATAGAACAACAGTTACCTCCCCTGTATTTTTTATGTCAGTTTTAATAAGGGTTTTGTTGAGGTTTGATATGTATTTTTTTAGTTTAGCCAAGCTCCATTTTCTGGTCTGCTTCACCCACAATGGAAATGCTCAAGCATCTGCTTTTCCCCTTTCCTGGTGTACCAACACTGTCAGGCTGACCCGACAATTTACCCACTGAGATGCCTTCCATCTATGCAGGCCAGAAAATGGAACCGTTCTTGAAAGAGATTTCTCATATGAGTTGATTTTATGATTAATTAGTTTTTATTTTAATGATTACAGTTAGTTATGGTTGTTAGTAAAAAAAAACACTAATGAAGACGAGGTTGGTATTTTTTATTTTTTATGTTTGTTTTGCTCACGGCACACTGACAATCATGCATTCAGGGAGGAGAGGGAGGACCTCACTTTCAATACATTATGGATGTGCATGCCATGTACCTAGAGAGACACATAACCCACCACCCACCACGAAAAAAAAACCAAAACCAAACCAAAAAAGTACAAACTAACTCATAACCAAAATATAAATAAGAAAGAAATCAAAATAAAATAAATCAAATCAAAATAAATTAATCACATGCCAACAAGTGTGAGAGAAGCAGAAATGAGAAAGAAAGAAAGAGAGAAAGAAAGAAAGAAAGAGAGAAAGAAAGAGAGAAAGAAAGAAAGAAAGAGAGAAAGAAAGAGAGAAAGAAAGAGAGAAAGAAAGAGAGAAAGAAAGAAAGAAAGAAAGAAAGAAAGAAAGAAAGAAAGAAAGAAAGAAAGAAAGAAAGAAAGAAAGAAAGAAAGAAAGAAAGAAAGAAAGAAAGAAAGAAAGAAAGAAAGAAAGAAAGAAAGAAAGAAAGAAAGAAAGAAAGAAAGAAAGAAAGAAAGAAAGAAAGAAAGAAAGAAAGAAAGAAAGAAAGAAAGAAAGAAAGAAAGAAAACACAAAGCGTGCACACACTGCACTTTGACATGTCATGCCAATATATCTGGAGCCCAGAAAGGTGACAGGAAAAAAAATAGAGAAGAGTGAGAGAGAGTGAGAAGGAGAGATAGAGAAAACTGTTTCACACATACATGCAATAAAAAATAAAAATACCAAACAAACTCCACAATAATAATAAAAAAATACAAAACCAAAAGTCCCCAAAAACTCTAACCCCAAACACATGGAGGGTGAAAGGAGACAGAAGGAGAGGGAGGGAGAGGAGCAAGTGAATTTGATGTGTTTTGTTTAAGTGTTTTTAGTGATTTAAAGGGAAAATGGAGGAAAATATATCAGAGGCCAGGAGGAGACGGGTGAGTCACCAGATGTGGACATGCCATGCAGAGTGTGTACTGAAACAAACAACCAGCTGAGCTCCTGTTGGCCATGGCAGGTAGAGGTCAGAGAGAGAGAGAAAGTGAGAGAGAGAGCAAGAGGGAGGAGTAGAAAAGAAAGAGGAGAGAGGGAAGTGGGGGAAAATCAGGAGAAAGAGGACAACTCTGGCCAGTTTGCTTTGTAATAGCCGTTGCCACAACAAAAGGATGAGAGAAAAAGAGAGCCTTCACCACCACGGACTAGAGGCCCTGCAATGGTTCTGATCTAGAAACCTTCAGAGTAAAAAAACAAAAAGGGAGAAAAAAGCAAATCAAAAACCAAAGCAAAAGAGAGAAAGCTAAACTCAAAAGCAAGGGACAAAAAACCCAACAATTTATCATTGGAATGGAAACGAAGAACAGAAGAGGAAGATGAAGAAACCAATGAAAGAAATGTCCAAACCCCATTTCCAGAAGAGTTGTTAGTTGCTTTTGTTCCTCATTTTTCCATTAAAAAAAGACAAAGGAAAGAAAAAAGAGAAAAAAAAGAAAAATGTGTTTTCAATGAAATTAAATTAAAGGAAGAAGTATAAAGGAGGGGGGAAAAGACGGGGGAGGGGGAGGAAAAGGCAGGTAACACACGGCAAACCCAAAAAAAGAGACAATAAGAATGATATCTACCAGACAATGTAGTTTGTTTACCATAGCGTGTCCAATGCCTGAGTGCTTTGCGGAAAAGGGGGAAGAAAGGAAATTAAAAAATCGTGAACAGAACGATTGTTAATTAAAATAACTAAAAGCAAAGATGAGTCGTTAGGGTGTTAGTACATTAGTTGGTTAGTAAAAATGACACATTGCATGAATGGTCTAGTGTTAGTCTTTCAAAAAAAGGCGTGGGGCACCTGACACACACAAAGTGAGAAAGTGGACAATATGACCAGGACTCTATGGGGATCCATGCCATCTAGACTGTAAAGAAGAAGGGTGCTGCCTAGTCTTCCCACCCTGGTATTAGTCATTAACTTCAACCCCCAAATACATTATCCAGGACTGAAGCAAAGTTAAAACAGTGCAATACTTACTCTTCATGTGGCCATCAAGGTGATTTCCCCAAACAAGAACCTCACCCTCAGAGATGTACACACACAGTACACAGTTTGCTCCTTCCGTACAAACCCAGCCATGACTCCCTTCTTCCACCCCACATCATCTCTACATTCCTGCTCCTCTCTCAGCCTCACTATCCTCAAGTACTGCAGAATATTAAAAATAGGCCAATATTCCCTTTGGCTGGAAGATTTAGATGAAGATGAGTCCAAGACTCAGACTTTCTTCCAAGTTCCCCAATCTGCAGGCTTCTTTACAGCAGGTGAGTTTGTGACTTTCAGGAGAAGTAAACAAAAATGTCTGTGCTTGACCCTTTGTCTGCAGCTCACCTGTGTCATCCAAGAGTACAGGAGTTGAACCTCTCCTACTGTAGGGAGAAATGAGTCAAGAAATAGTGTAGAAGAATTGTGTTGATAGCATCAAGACCCAATACACAAGACTGACAAGATTTAGGGTCTCTCCTGTTATGCTGCATCTATACCACAAAGGAGCTAGGAGAATTCACCAGTCAGTTTACTTAGTTGGTTTTAGCAGAGCTTTTGAGCCGACACACAAACGTGCCAACTATCTGAATCTAAACAATGTTTCTTGTTTGATTCTTTGCAGCTGCGGAACACAAGATCTTTATAGTAGATTCTGGATGGTGACCAGCTTCAGTTTTAATGGGAAGTGCAGCCTATGGAGGCTTCAAGTCCTTGTTCCATTGTGACTGAAGTTGGCAAGAACTATTCTAAACTACACAAACAAGATCTACGCTGCTTCATGCAAAAACAATCTGCTTGCAAATTTCAGCGCTGTGCACTGACTAAGGAAACAAGTTTGTGAAAACTTTGTTGCATTGACCATAATGTCCCAGGTCTATTTTATTTGTCTATGAGAATAAAATGATAATATTCTGACTTTGGGAATAGAGAGCACAAACTCCTCTGAATTATCCATCAAGGAAGCCTCTCTCTCTCAGTGAACGTTGTGGTAAATCCATTTTAACAAACAAGGAAGGCAGCACAGGGGGAAAAGCATGCTAAAAATGAGATAAAATGTCAGCAGCAGACCTAAAGACAGGCATGGGAGCTTAACCTTCAGTCTCCTCCACTCCTTCTCCTCCTCCTCCTCCTCCCACCAGACCACACTGCTTCAAACATGCTCTAAAAGCCCTCGTGAAATACAGCCATGATCCTATTTCTAGTAAAAGTTTCTCACAAGGCATAAAGAGGGCTTAGTTTCAACTGAAATAATAAGATAAACAAGGAGATTTGCTTTGACATTAACAATAACTACTCAAGGGAATCTGAGGGTTCACTTGGTTTGTCTCTAAGGAGATTAACTGCTATGATAAGTCATTTGATCTAAAAAAAAGAAAAGGAGCACTTAGTACTCTTCTAGATTAGATACAAATCATTTAACAATTCCAAAAAGTACTGGGCAAGAGTCCAGCTATTTAAAGTTCAGCTCTAATTCTAGGAACAGCCAAAAAATTACACAAATCCTCCTCTCCCTTTTACCACCCTAAAAAGAGCAGAAGAAAAGACTAGATGGCATCCTGAAGCTCTTGATAGTCCATTTACCTGGAATTGTTTTAGCTTTGGATCATTTTGAAATTTCTAAGGTTTTATAAAAAAAAAAAACGTTAATTTTAAAGAAAAATATATTTATTTCCAGTGTAATGTTTTTAACCAGTTACAGGGGAGGACAATGTTTTCCTTACAAAGCCTCAGCCTTCAGGGAGAATGTTTTTTGTTGGCTTCTTTATTTATTTATTTGTTTGCTTTTGGGGTTTTTTTGAGGAAATACGGGCACAGCTGGAAACATTTCCAATTGACCTATATTATGCTGCAAGTTTGCAGGTTAATTTATGTCAGTTAGTTTATGTCAAGAAGGATGCAGAGTAGATAATTTCTAACATGCAAAATTATTGAGGATATACAAAATTGTAGTGGATGCAATAAAGGACAAAACACGTAATTTTATAAATTATGAATAATCTTTGTCCTTTATTACATCTTCCATATGAAGGCATCAAAGAACTTCACAGGTTCATAGCCTGCCTGAAAAATGTTAAAGTATTTTGCAGATTGAGAAACTCTCTCTCGCACATACACACATTAAAACAACAACAACCAACCAAACTAATAGGAGCTGTAAGTTGCTGGAAGATGCTGTCCGAATGGAGAAAAACAAAAGTTCATTTACCCTATGCTTTATTTGGAATGGTTAAATGAAGCGTTTATAAGGTCAAGATACGGACTGACCATTCTCAGTTGTGCCCTGAAAAATGTCCATAGACATTATTCATTAGTTATCAGTCATTCAAGTTTACAGACTCATTATTGTGAAGATTTGAAGGGGTTGAAGACGTCTTTATCCATAGTAAATCAATTAAAAGTAAGAATACACATTATCTACCAGGAAGGCTGCAGCATTCACAGTTTCTCCTTATTGAAAACTGGGTGGTCAAACTTACAATAATTTTTGGATGACAACTTTCAGGGCTAGTGGGATTGCATCTCAAGGCCTCCATCAATTCCAATTTCTGGAACTGGTTCTGGGTCAATGTCTTAATTTTCTAACCAAACTTGATCAAAAGTTAAAGTCAAAATATCCAGGAAATAGCTGACTCAAAAAAATCCACACTTAGTGATATTTATTGGTTGAGTTGCATTCAATCCATTATTGAATTGGACTCCAAATCACCTCTGTTACTTATTTTTAATTTGATTTTAAGACTGGCCTTTCTTTGGAAAGAATATACCCATCTGATTTAAACATCCTCTTTCTTGCTGAGTCAAGTTGGACCCTTTAAGAATTCGGGATCAAGTTAAAACATCCGTAATGAATAGATCAGGAGGTTTAAAAATCTGTGGTGCTGCTGAACTGGCAAGGGACTAACCTGCTTTCTAGTAATTGCCAAAGCACTGACCTGACCTAGTCAAAGACGAAGAGGCATAGACATATTTCCATTTAACTGTGGATCCAGAAAATAAATAAAAATCCTCTAGCTAAAAGATTAGGAAAAGGAAGTGAGACCCTCCCATCCACAATTTCAGCTGTGGCCCTTCCTCACTTCCTGCTTCTTCAAGATCCAAATCAATCCCAGCATGAAGCAAGGGAGAATTTTGCTTCAGGCACATTTTACCACTGAAAACCAATTTCTAGTGAAAATAAAAAGTATGGTTAACTGAAATGACCAGTAAGCTATACTGAGATAGTCAGACACCAGCCATTCTGAGACCACCTAAAACCAAAAAAATGCATCAAATAAAATCATATATTCTGAACTTTCCAGACTGACAAACCTCAACCAGTTGATGCACCTCCCTCTGCTGGACTGATGGGAACATTTGAATGAAATAGGGTCATTAAGGCTCGTCGACTGCATAAGAAATTCAACTTTCATCTGCATTGAACACAGTTTCTCATTACTATAAGTAAGAACTCTTCAGTCTCACGAAAGTTCGATGACACATTTGTTGTCAAAGACTCAAGCACCCTGAGCACGTAGAAACACAGGAATTTGCATGGGAAAGATAAATAAATATCTTCAGGCCTAAACTCAAATATTCAAAAGAAAGATGTGAAATCCTCGTAACACATAGATTACCCACTGACGTCTACTTGTAGAGATTGTTTCTGATACCTGGTACTGATTATCTTATGCTCACAGACACATTTAATTTAGTTACTGTAAAATGTTACCACAAAAGCTGCTTTTTCAGCAAAAAAGGTGGCATAAACCCAAATAAAACTATTAAGGGTTGTGTTAATAGTTACATTAATGAGCAAATTAACAAATCATATTGTTTTGACAAATTGATTTTAAAATCTTAGTTTACAAGCTATTTCTGCTGCTTCTAACAATCAGAAAGACACCAAATAACTCCTGTTCACAGTGTAAACCTCATCATGCAATGGATGGGCCTTAGTGACTTGATATATTCATCAGCTTTCAGAGCTTTCAGGCTGTTTAATTTTGTCTTATCCATTTATATTTGAATTTATATTTCACGAGGAAGTCTCCAGGATTTTATAACTAATCTATTACCAAATACATCACCTGATAGTGTTGTCTGCTTAGAAAAGCAGCATGAAGATGTGCAAAATTACTGCAGTAAAATCAGAAAAACATTTCCAAAGTGGAATTGGAGGGTGCTGGATTGATCTGGGTTTGCTTGGCTTTTTTGATCCTTCCACTTTTCCAGTCCTCACAGCCAACAGAAGAGTCTCATAAGCAGAGACACAAGAAATAAAGTAGAATCTCATTACAGAAAGAAAGGGGGGGGGGAGAGCGATCAAAAAGAAGAAAAGAAGAACAGAAAATCAAGAAGTCTGAGAAAAACTCCATCCATTTAATTCCAAAGCTATAAAGTTTAAATAATTACACAGGTACCCAGCAGCGTGCATACCTGCACACTCACATGCACACACAAAAGAAAAGAAAAAATAAAGGAAAAACAAAAGACTTCCAGAATTAGAATTATGACATCATGGCAATGGTTAAACCAATTAAAAAAAACTTAAAGAAAAAGGACAGAGGTGTAGAGCGTTGTCTGCTGGAAAAATACTCTGTTCCCACAGTAATTAAATGCAACAAGAATATTACTGATAAGATTGAATCATAATTAAGGAAATAATAAAATAAATAAGGGAGAACAGAAAAACAGAAAAGGAAAGAGGGGATGAAAGTAAAGTTATGTCACAAGCTTTTATTATTAAATTAAACTGGAAAAATCATAAAATTAATAAAGCAGAAATGAAGATATCGCAAGAGGGATAAATTCACATCATCTAACGTTTTTTCACCGTCCTTTAGATATTGAGATCCAGAAAAGCCAGAGAAACTCTAGCAATTCCACTGGGCATCCCCATTTCTCCATTACTCTCTCCCACCGGCCCCTCCCAATGAAACAGAACAAATTTTTCCCCAGCATTTTCTGTCTTTCACCATTACCTGCCGCAGGTTGCGTGTCACCTTAACGTCATGCCACGCGTTGTCATTGAACTTGCCATTGACTGGCTCCACAATGGCCTCAAAGGCCCCAGACCCCAGGTTAATGACCAATGAGACCGCACCATCTTTCAGTGCCAGGTTGACATAATCTGCTGATTTGCCGGTGTGCAGAATAAGCCCGTTGCGTTGCCATGTCTTGAAGGAGAGAGTGATCTCATCGCTGCTGCTTTGGATGGGGTTTTGCGACAGGTCATAGCAAAGGTATTCAGAACCACGGAAAGTGGCCATGTTCTCATCTCGTGCTGGAAAAAAGGGAAATAGAAGAACTATTCAGCAGTCTGACAACAAGAAATTTAAGATTGCGGTGAAATTTCTGAAAAATCTCATACACTGTTATTGTTCATATAGCTATATATAATTTCATGCTAATAATGACTGTACAGCTCCTCTTGCAGTAGAAGTATCAAGAGAATTAATAGCAGGGTCCCTGGTACTGAAGAATTTCAGCACTGTGTTTTCAGTTTCACTGCAGCACTGTCGCCATAGGGACCATTCAAAAGTATGCAGTGCAGCCCAAAAAAAGTACATTTAAAGACACTGCTAGAAGAGACTTCACACTCTTTTTTGGAAGAATGATGGAAAACTCAACTATTCACAACATGACCATCGTATATGTCTATTTCCAAAAAAATATATGTGTATTTCATCGCTAATGTCATCTGAACTTAACTTAACCCATCTGCCAGGCAACCTACGACAGGCATCAGAATATAATCCTGACAGAGCTCTCCCTTTCCACTGAATGAGAGACCAAACAGACAACAGAGCCACATGAAGTGTCCTATAGATTCCTTTCCTAAGAGCCTGAGAGATGCTCCATAAAACATTTTGTCCATAGCCATAAACAATGATGTTTACCAAACACACCTCAGAATATTAACGGTTTGATCACTTTATCCAGGCAATCTGAACTAGACACGCATACCCTTCTCGTACACAAAAGTAAACATTTATTCACAGCACGACACATGAAATATTTCTTCACTAAGAAAATAATTTCTTTTATCTACAGTAGGCTAAAAGACTGAACCAATTTCTTAGCAACTGAAGGCAGTATTTCAATACCATAAAAATCCTTCATGCGAGCTGGTAATCTTCTTCCCATAATGTGGGCTTCCACTGTTGCTCAGAGCCAGCCCTGCTGCCATACTGCACTCACATAACTCAAGCCAGTTGTGTACCCTAATTTTGCCCAATGGATGAAATACAGGACAGTGACAGTGAACCTTGCAGAAGGGCCGCCTGTAGCCCATTCCTACCAGCACCGCCTGAGAGGAAAATGGTACTTAAAATGGAGTCTATACAGATCCCCCTACTCTGTATTGCAGCGCCTTTCTGGTTCCCAGCTGTGAAAAGAAAGTCTGAGCCTCAATAACTGGATGGTAAAGCAGTGAAGCTATCATTGCCTACAATCCACTGCATAAGGCATACGCTGGTGCTACTGCCAGTAACACTAACAGCATTTCTCAGCTTCATTTTATCTCATTTAGTAATCCTAATGCAGATTAGCCAGAATTTAGTTCAAGAGTGAAAGAAAAATACTTGCTCTCATAGCCGCTCTTGTAAAATAACTACATGGTGAAAACCTTGCCCTCACAGCATGAAACAGTGGTGACAAAACAGCACAATGCTGTGCATCATCCACAAGTGATGTCTGCTACTTTGCATAGAGGATATTACAGAATGAACTCATTCAAAAATCTGGGCACTTTGAAGGCAGCGATAATGTGTGTTTGTGTTTACGTAAGCATACTGTGCATCTATATATCCCTCTCAACAAACAGTAAGACAAGTCACTCAATGTAACAGTACAGACTGGGAGACAACTGGCTCAAAAGCAGCTTTACAGAGTAAGACCTAGGTGGTCCCAGCAGACAAGTTGAGCACAAGTCAGCAGTGCCTGCCCTTTCAGCTAAGGCCAGCCACCTGGGGTCTGTCTTGGCAAGAACATAGCCAGCAGCCCAAGGGAAGCTATTTTTCCCTAAAGGGTCACTTGAGAGATGAAATCTGGAGTACTCCATCCAGTATTGAGCTCCCCTGTATAAAAATGGCTTCAACATCCTACAGGAACTCCAGCTATGAAGGGGATGGAGTAGCTGGTGTCTGTGGAGAGACTGAGAGCTGGGTTTGTTCTACCTCCAGAAGAGACAGCTCAAGGGAACTCAAGAATAGACAACTCATCACTCTCCGCAGCTACTTAATGGGAGAGCACAAAGAATATGGGGCCAACCTTCTCAAAGGTTTGCAAAGGAAGGATGAGAGGCAACAGACATAGCTAGAACACAAAAACCCCTCATTCTCTTCTTCGTGGCCACCACATTTGCATCCTATGTCTTGGCAGAATTCCCATTTCTCCTCCTCAATTCTTACTGCCTTGCGTTGCCCTTTGCTTCTCCCTTCTCTGCCATATATCATGTTTCACCTTGTGAATTGCCAAACACTAGGAAGGGCATAGAAAGACTGCAAAATCTCCATCCTTAGAAACACTAAAAACTTGCCTGTGCATGGCCCTGAGGTACCTGCTCTAACCGGACCTGCTCTGTGGTCGTGGTTGGACTACATGGCCCCTGGAAGCCCCTTCCAAATTAGTCGGTTCTGTGATCCTATTCTGAATACATTTAACTACCACCACGGAGTGCACATGTGTATGCTCATGTCAGTGTTCAACCAGCTTAAGCATAGAGGTCTGGTATTGATTACAGTTCTGGACATCAGCACCGAGTGCTTAACAGCACTCTCCATGATGATAATTCCCCTGTCTAGTCACTCCTCATTTGTTGGAAGGGAATGTGTTACAATCACATTGGACACATACTCTGTGAACCCGCAGGTAATTCCAATCAAATAGTCAGCATCTGAGGGCAGGAGTCAAACACGATGGTTATGACTGAAACATTTTCCTACAGCCATGGATGTGTGAAGCACTGAATACGCATTTGATATCTTTGGGAAGGGGGGCGCAGGGGGTTGATTGTTCACTCATCACAAGGCATACTAATAGGGCTTGTTTACACTTTCTCACCCACTTAGATGAAAACTCACTGGTCTGCTCAGTACAAAGGAGAAGGCAAAGAGTAGATTAGAAATCTAAACTGTAATTTAAGGCAACCATTGCAGACTCATCAAAACAGAACAGAGCAAATTCAGAGAGTACTACCTTGTCTCACTAGCTTTAATGTAGGGTGCTATCAACCCACCGCCATGTGCGACTACATTATCTGCTTGTTTCTTTCAGTCATATACTGCTGACCCTTGTCACAGATGGTATTGTTGACTTGATCCATCTTTGTATCCTTCCTGTTCTTAAGAGAACGTTTCTGTTTTTCTTTTTTTTTTTTTCCTTCCTCCTGTGGCTGCTCTGGATAGACATCCACATTTTCAGATCACCATATACTAAAATCTCTCTGAGGTTCACTGGCCAATCCAAATTCACTCTCGTTCATCCCACGTTTCCCAAGATCACCATACTCTCTAAAAGTATATTATCCAAACCACTAACTCCTAAACAGTTTACTAGTGGCCATGTAGACGACTGATTTATCATTATTCATTAAAGGTTTTAATGTAAAGATTAAGCTACAGTCACCGAAGAGCTTGACTGTGTGTTGCTCTAAGCTACAAAAACATAGACTGTGTCAGGCTATGTGAAAGGATTTTTGCCAAGTACAGCATTTCCATGCTGGCCTGCTTGTTAGGACATTGACATGTGTGATAGCTATGACCAAAAAGCACATGAGAATGACTACAGAGCATGGAGAGGAAAATGCGATAGAGATTCTCTCCATGACTCAGAAGAGAAAAAGCCCTAAAGAGGTTGCAGGTATCACAGTATTTCCATGTGATTTCAGGCATAGACTGGTGATGTCTGGAAAACCAAAGAGTGGTGAACCACTTGTTATTTATTAGCTCATGACCCTTGTGCATTTCTGAAGGCTCCACAGATTGCACTGTAATATGTATGGCTTCTGTATTCTTTAAACAGTGGCAGCGTACCAAAGGGGCTCTGCATAGCAAAACAACTAACCTGAAATAGCTACACTTTAGGCCCAACTCAAAGTCATCAGAACACTTGGTTTATGCTATATGGAGCAAGAGATCAAAACCTGGATTTGCTGCTCAAGTGTTATTAACTTGAGTCATGATCTATCTGTTCAAGCATGACAATACAACTGCATAAAATAAAGCTTACTTGCAACAGCACTTAGAATATGTTTGGAAACTCTTCATTTATACATGATTTGCAAGGTTTAATTTTTAATTCAGTTAATAGATTTAAAAGATCAAAATATGAAAACATATTGCTTAGCACATGCAAGCAATTAGATCTTCCATTTCAGTGGTTAATAATAACCTAAACCCATTATTTATTTGATAACACTTTCACACAACTAACTTCTCTGCAACAGCTGGGATCTGCAGAGATGTGAGATGTACAAAACTTAACAGAGTTAACCCTTGATATATTCTCAGAATATATCAAGAAATCACAGAGTAGAAGCAGAGTAGTCTCACAGAAATCAGAGTACAAGTGAAACTCAAAATCTTCAAACTGATCACAGACCTTTTACTTGAACAGAGTCATCCCTTCACTGTAAAAAGTGCCTTTCTGACTAATCACTAACAGGCACAGCTCGTACATTAAGCACTTATCTTCACCATCCCACTACAAAGTTTATTTTACAAGTCTCAGATCTACACCTGTTCAAAACTCCAAATAAGGTATCAGTACATATACAGACTGATAGGAAGAACAGCAAAAGCACAGCCAACAACTACCCAAGCCAAGCTCCTGGATTTTCTCAACCCTGTAGAAACCCTACAGCATGCTGACGTTCAGGTTCCCAGGACTGGTAAAGACTGGGGATCTTTCCGTATTATATATGGCTATACTTCCCATTCAGGAGAGTCAGATGATAATTTTAGTTTCAGTTTTTATGTCCAAAGCTGTTGCTATGTGTTCCTGTCAAAGCTCTTTCTACAAAGGAAGACTCAAATATTCAAAATTCACTATGCCACTAGGAGCTAGAGAAACCTTTGAATTTTGATTTATGTGTGAGGAAACGCACAAACATTTTAATGGATTTACTCATGGTCACCAGGAAAATCAATAGTAGAGGAATCATTTGACTTCAGGGGCTAGCAACTCCCAATCCTGGGCTCATTCAACAGGTTCTCATACACTTATGGAGAAAAACCAACCTCCTGGTTTCTTTGCAGTCCTGTCAGGAAGACAACCCAGCAAAGACTGTGGAGCAGTGGGGCCTCTGAAGTTTGGATGATGCCTCAAAATATTTACCTCATGTCTATGAAGCTGAAAACAGCAAATCCTAGAAGCATTGAGTCTGTGCAAGAGCAGGAAGTTTCATACCCAACAAAAGCAGCATGTCATGTCACAGTTAGGATTTCTGGCATCAGACACAATTAGGAAATATTTAGGAAATATAAAATAGAGTGACTTCCCTGAAGTCTCCTGAACAAAACTTCAAGTAGTTCTCTTAAAAACTAAAGCCAGCTGGTTCACCTGCTCAGCCTTCCGTCAAAACCCACTGCATTACAGCTGTGCTCTGAGGCAGTCCCTATCTCACTGAGGTTTTGTTTACAGCCAAAATTGGAGCATGTCTTCTTCAGTGAGGAAAGAAAACTCTCTGCACTACTTCAGAATTAATAACCACTCCAGTGTTCAGTGGGATTTGCTTTATCTGAGCAGGTTTCTGTGCTTTGCACAGCAGAACTGGTGCTGTCTGATAATCTAGAAACGGTCCAATATTGTCAAGCATCAGGTTTTTCTGCCAAAACTGAGTGCGCTAATGATGGAGGCAGCAGAACAGATGGGTACTTCCTTGACCTTCTGTCAACCAGAAGTCCACAAGGAAAACAGAATTTACAGGAACTTTCTGCCTACTATTTAATATTTCTCTGTAACTTAGGAAAATCCTACAGGTATGGAAGTTGTCTTCCAAAAAATATTGCTTCCAAAGTTGGTCACTAACCACAGTACTGTTATTTTTAAAACAGAGGATGATCACCCACAATGGCAGGAAAAAAACCAAACAAACCAACCAATCTCACCATGAATCCAGAACACAGAAAAAAGTATAAATGTACTCAAAATCATGCATAGCTAATTAAGTTGGTTCAATAAGTGTATTACACAGTATTATAAAATACAGCTATGCAGAAGGCCTAAGTGTGAGGAAGTAAAAACAGCAAAAGGTCTCAGTATTGGAGTAAGTCCTTCTGCTTGAATGGTGGCCTTTCCTCATCTGAGCACAGCAGAGCTTTGCTACGCAGTGGCTATGAACTTGCTGCACTTGGGCATCAGCTATGCTTTCAGCAGCATGACATTTAATACAAGGAATCTAATTTATTTCTGATAGAATGACTGGCTAAGATCATGATCCTAGCAAGCACAATTCCCCTAAGCCTTTCCAGGAAGAAATTTTGTGGCAATCTTCCTATCCTGCTGAAATGAAAACGTATTCCTCCTTTGTGACTGTACGCCTGGGCACAGACATGACTAGTGTGAGCATATATATCTTTGTCCTCCTTTTCATACTAGTTTTTATACCAAAGAGAAGAGACTTAAAGTTTTAAAATTCTAATTTGACTGTAAGAAATCTTTTGACCTCTGTCACAGTGAAGTCAGGAAAGAATAAATTCTAGATGTGAACCATGTGAACTAAGGGGGGAACAGATTTAGAAGTTCTTCTAGATGATGAGCTGAGAGAGATCAAGGCATCACCTCCTGAAGGATGTGGCAGAACCTCATTCTGGGCAAACCCTTGTGAATTTTGCTAGGATGTAGTTCTGTTCTGAGCAAAAAGGCTGTCCTGGGAGTGACCTGGAATAGCTACAATTCTCAAACACACTACAGAAATATGAACGATTTATGTTCCGTGAGTTACTTTCACATGTATCTGATGTCTCTGAGAGGTTAGGGGAGGAGAAACTGTACATCAAATGTCACCGAATATAAGTCACCCAACAACTCTGAAGGATAAAAAAGGAGAACTATTTTCAACACTCTCCGAAAGAGTTGTCTAGTGACTGAATCGGGAAACACTAATGACAACCCTCAGAAGCAGTCAAAGCAGATCACTCAGATTCATGTTATTTAAACAAAGCTGAATAGTTTAGCAACAATCAGTCTGTTATTTTAAAGAGCTAGGGATGGACCCTGGTCTAAATAAACAGCAGATTACGGAACCCTTTTTTAAGTTGTCCAAACCCTTTTGTTGCATTCTTCCTTTCCAGCCTGTGGGCAGGAAAAATAATACATCCAAATAGTTTTGATTTTTCTAGTCACATCATTCTTTATACCATCTGATCGAATCAGTAACAACATTAATCAAATCCTCTCATAAGGTCCCATACTTTTTCCCTCACATACAAACTCCTGTGGTCTCAATAGCCAAAAGAAAATAATTGTTTGAAAAGTCTTAGAGAGTTTGTTTAATTATTTAGGCACATAAGGAATAGCGTGCAAAACATTACTGTATGCATGAAGCATCTTCTAAATAACACCAATGGTTTTACTGATACATGGCAGCTTTAAGAGTTATACTATACACTGCATTCATACCCCATAAACTGTAAAGTAAGAACATTTAAGTCATCTGAATGTAATAATGAGATGACTGAGCCGATTGCACTGATAAAACCTTATAAAAAGAATATTACTTCTAACTTCAAGGAAATTATGGTAATAAATTTTCAGAAGAAAAAGAGATTTTGCTGTTGGAACAAAAAAAAGGCTGGAAAATCATAGAAGGAGGATGTAAAGGAGAAGATTAATTCTTGAGCTGGAGTCACACAGTAAAAAGAGTAGTTTCTCAAATGCTTACTAGCTTTAAACTGTTCTGGGCAATGTTAGATTTTCCAGAATCAGTGTCATTTATTGTTTCCTCAGGTCTCTCATTCTCATTTATCGTGTCTACATATGGCGCAACTTGGAAGGAGAGAAGGTAACAACATCAGAAATTGCGTAGGTAAGAATCAGTGGAGGACAGCATACCTCATCATGTTTAAGAGATGTGAAGAACAATGTTAGCCTAGGAGCCCAAAGCAATGGTAAGGTGCATTCAACAGTCAGTGTTCTTTCCATTCTATACTCAAATTTTGCATGCAGTGTAGTAGCTCCGATCTTACCCAAAAAGCTCTTTCATCTCACCAGTAAAAGCAAAGGAAGCCTTATGTTACACCACAGAATGTCAAATGTCTAGCATGAATCAAGCCCTCTCCTCTGTTATTTGCTGCTTTACACATTACACTTCAAGTCTAACGAAAATAGCTTGTTAAAAGGTCCTCCAATTTAAGCCCAGAAGAGATCAAGGAGACTTGATAATACAATGACTGTATGCCTTTATGTGAAACGTGACTAATCTATTACTTCCCCGAGCTCCAAAGCTCTTAATGAAAACAGGAGGAAAAACTGCTTTCTCTAAAGACACAGCACAAGAGCTTTGGAATCACAGATTCCATCTCCACTTGCTGCTGCCTGCTTCCTTGGACAATGCTCTTTGGGCTGGCTCCAACACAAAGGAGGCTCTGACACCCTGGACACAAACCACACCTAAAGTGGTCCAAAACCAGCTCTGCAAAATATCTGAGCTCTTCTAATGAATTTGGGCCACTGCACAGCAAAGACTGAGAGCAAAGGGTAGGAACAGCCTCAAGAGTGCCTGGATCTTTAACCCGAAGAAAGGAGGAATATCACCCAGGCTCCTGATCTTCAAACAGTTGAAATGTACTATCCAATGAAAAATGTATAAAGCCATTTTCATACGTCACTTTCACATATCAATGACAGAGATAATAGTCTGTTAGAAGGATGACTGCTTTAAATTTCCAGAGTATGCATCTATTAAATATACAGCCAAAGTTCACACCATTTAAACAAGTGAAAATTCACACAAATGAAAGGCTATTTCGCTTCTCCATACTGAAAGACTCCTCTCAACAGTATACTCAACAGTACATTGCACTCCTTTCACTAAAATCTCTCCTGAGAGAGAAAAAAACCCACAAAACAAAACAAAACAAAACAAAACAAAACAAAACAAAACAAAACAAAACAAAACAAAACAAAACAGATACATCACAGAAAATCTAGTTAGCCAGCATATTGTTCAGCCTGGACAAGAGGAGGCTACAGGGGGACTTCATAGTGGCTTTCCAGTACCTGAAGGGACTCCAGAAAAACTGGGGAGGGACTTTTTTACAAGGGTTGGTAGTGACTGGATGAGGGAGAATGGTTTTAAACTGGAAGGGGGGAGAATTAGGTTAGACATGAGAAAGAAATTTTTCACAGTGAGGGTGGGGAGGCCCTGGCCCAGGTTGCCCAGGCAGGTTGTGGTTGCCCCATCCTTGGAGGTGTTCAAGGCCAGATTGGATGGGGCCTTGATCAGCCTGGTCTGGTGGGAGGTGTCCCTGCCCATGGCATAGGGGGTTGGACCTGGATGATCTTTAAGGTCCCTTCCAACCCAAACCATTCTATGATGCTATGATTCTACTTTCTACATGGAGAGTATTTAAACCTAGATTCCTTCATAATATGATCCACAGACCACTAACTGAGTCTCTAAATCACCTTTTCTGTCTTTTTTCTGAAGAGAAGCAGAAAAACAGAAGGGTCTGAAGAAGAGTCCAAACCTGTGCGTATGGAGCATTTACTACAGAAACGACCCACTGGCATTATTGCTAATATCACACAAAATAGCTGAGAAACACATTCATAAAATCTTTTAGCAAAAATGCTTTGATTAAAAAAGTAGTTCTACGATAGTGAAAATGAATAAAAAAGATGACATATGCCTACAAAAGATTATAGTACATGGTTAGTAACACCACCTCTTATATTGATCTAAATGACAAACTACAGGTGTAGAAATCAGAACCTGAACATTTTATCCTTGACTTTGCCACTCATTTACTGTGCAACCTGAGGCACTTAATTTACCTCAGCTGCCTCCATCTGTACTATAACAATAACAAAAATATGGGTTGAATCCTTGAGACCTATGGGAAAAGAATGCTCGACGCATTTAATGAAACTACTCTGTAAAACAAGAAACGTTCCACAGCCATGAGGAAAATCCATGTGCCCATAGAGAGCATATGCGGTTTACAGCATCCTGGGCATCCCCCTCTCCATCTATTTTCCATTGTTTTCTAAGAACAGACTAGTATCACGCTCTAGTATCAGTGCGTGATGCTGCATTGTCTGCCATTTGCAAAGAAAACATAAACTCCAAGAATGGGTCTGACTACATACTTTCATACTTAGTTTCATAGTTTCTTAGAATCTTCTGGTTGGAAAAGACCTTTGAGATCATCGAGTCCAACTGCACCCATCACCCACCAAACCATGTCTCTCAAAAACTCATCTATTCGTTTTTTTAAACATGTCCAGGGATGGTGACTCAACCACCTCCCTGGGAAGCCTGTTCCTGTGCCTGAATTCTTCCTAATATCAAGCCTGAACCTCCCCTGGCACAACTTATGGCCTTTTCCTCTTGTCCTGTCACCTGTCACTTGAGAGAAGAGATCAATACTCGCTCTCTCACAGCCTCCTTTCAGGCAGCCGTAGACAGCTATGAGGTCTCCCCTCAGCCTCCTCTTCCCCATGCTAAACAACCCCAGTTCCCCCAGCCATTCCTCATAGGACTTGCTTTCCAGCCCCTTCACCAGACTTGTCACCCTTCTCTGGACGCGCTCCAGCACCTCAATGTCCTTGTACTGAGGGGCCCAGAACTGAACACAGTACTCGAGGTGTGGCCTCACCAGTGCTGAGTACAGGAGCACAATCACCTCCCTTGTCCTGCTGGCCACGCTGTTTCTGATAGAGGCCAACATGCCACTGGCCTACTTGGCCACCTGGGCACACTGCTTGCTCATATTCAGCCACTGCTTCCAGGCAGCTCTCCAGCCATTCTTGCCCAAGCCTGTAACGCTGCATGGGGTTGTTGTGTCCCAAGTGCAGGACTCGGCATTTGGTCATGTTGAATCTTATCCTGTTCGTCTCAGCCCATCGATCCAGCCTGTTCAGATCCCTCTGTAGAGCCTCACAACCCTCAAGCAGATGAACACTTCCTCCTGGAAGTGGATCCAGCACTGAGCCCTGGGAAATACCACTCCTGACTGGTTTCCAACTGAATTTAACTCCTTTGATCATCACTCTTTCTTTGTGCCCGGCCATCCAGCCGGTTTTTTACCCAGCAGAGGGTTTGCCCAGCAGAGGGTTTGCCTGTCCAGGCCAATGGCAGCCAGTTTCTCAATCAGAATATTGCGAGAAACGGTGTCAAAGGCTTTACAAAAGTCCAGGTACACCACATCCACAGCCTTTCCCTTATCCATTAACCAGGTAACCTTGTCATAGAAGGAGATCAGGTTGATCTGGCAGAACCTGCCTTTCATAAACCCATGTTGACTGGGTCTGATCACCTGGCTGTCCTGCATGTGCTGTGTGATAGCACTCAATATTTTCTGCTCCATGACATTCCCTGGTACCGAGGTCAAGCTGACAGGCCTATAATTCCATGGATCCTCCTTCCAACCCTTCTTGTAAATGGAAGTTACATTTGCCAGTCTCCAGTCTAGTGGCACTTCCCCAGTCAGCCAGGACTGTTGATAGCTGAAGGAAAGGGGTCCCTGGGTGTATCCCATCTGGTCCCATAGACTTGTGGACGCCTAATTGGCTGAGCAGGTCTTAAACCAAGTCTTGGAACATTGAGGGTTCGTCTTCACAGTCTTCTGGCTCAGGAGGCTTGGAGCCCAGAGAAGATCTTACCTTCATATCACAGACCGAAGGAAAGAAGGCGTTAAGTACCTCTGCCTTGTCCTCATCCTTTGTTACTACCATTCCCCTTGCATCCAGTAGAGGAGGGAGATTCTCCTTGGTCCTCCTGTTGTTGTTAATATACTCAAAAAAACGTTTCTTATTGTCTTTCACTGCACTGGCCAGTTGAAGTTCCAGTTGGACTTTAGCCCTTCTAATTTTTTGTCTACATGATCTCACCTGCCCCTTGTAGTCCTCCTGAGATGCCTGCCCCCTCTTCCAAAGCTCATATATTTTCTTCTTTTTCCTGAGACCAACACAGAGCTCTCTGTTAAGCCAAGCTGGCCTTTTTCCCTGTTGACTCATTTTACGGTACACGGGGATGGCCTGCTCTTGCGCCACCAGGATTTCCTTCTTGAGGAGCATTCAGCCCTCATGGGCTCCTTTGTCATTTAGAACTGTCTCTCACTGGACTTTATCAATCAGCCTTCTAAACAGTTTGAAGTCTGCCCTCCGGAAGTCCAAGGTGGCAGTTCTGCTGACCCCCTCCTTACTCCTCCAAGAACTGAGAATTCTATCATTTCATGATCACTCAGATGTGCACATTATTTATACTTTGATCAACAGGCCAAAGGGACAAAAAAAAATCTCACAATCCTGTGGCAATATATTGCTTAACTGAAAATTAAATTCAACAATTTTTTTACACTTCCTCAAAAATACATTTCTTTAAAAAGTAGAGATCTGTTTTAAAATAAAAGCATGAAAAGTATATTTTGAAATGAATGATGCTGAATAAATCAATTAAAAAAATTAATTTGCCTGAAAAAATCGATATATTCCTATAAATTCACAATTTGTTATGCTTGAACAAAGCATGCTTCTCTCTTTTCATTTCTCTGAACAACTTTGCTACTCACTCTCAGCTCCAGAAGGTGCAGGAAAGGCAAGGTGTTGCTATTCATTTTGTAAAGAGCCATGATGATGTGTTGGACATAAAAACTCCTCTAAATTCCTCATGGCTGAACATGGGTGAGGACAATTCCCATTGCCACTGTATTTACTTTTTCATATGTTTTTATTTTGCTCTGCATTTCTTCTAGTCTACTAACTTCCCTGGTGCATTATCCTAAAACATAAGGAAGCCAGTCTCTGAACACACCATACAGCAGAAGCACTTCCTTACAGACTGAACATTCAGCAAAGTACCAACTAGCCAGAGAGAACATTAAAGTACCATGAACATAAACCTCAAGATTTAACACATTCACCAGCCTTGCTCTTATACAGGTATATACTGCTGGATTGCCTTTCTGTGTAGAACAAATACAACAAAACAGCAGAGTAAGAAGGAACGTGCATGTGTACAGCTTTTTACCTTACGTACTCTGTTGAACACAAGTGCCATTGTTTTACACACACCATTTATTACTGGGCGTAGGTTCAAGGGCATTAATACTCAGCTAATAAAACAGGATGCACTTGTGGCATTTTTGTACCTTACAATCCCAAAGAAAGGCTTTCCCCAAACTTTCTGACCTTAGTAAAAAGCTGTAGCATTAGGGAGAACATTAGGTATTTATAGCAGTTCCATACATGTCTGGTAGGATTAGTTGTGCTTGGGAAAAATCTTGGGGACTGTTGGTGGGAGTCTCACAAGACTGACTGCAGGAATGTATATACACCAACACTGAGAGAATATACACCAACACTGAGAGAAAGAAGCTGAAAAGTGCATTCGGAACAAAAGCACATCTAAGGAGCCTAGCAGAAGGAGAAATTCCTGCATCCAATGAAGGTCACTATTTTAGAAAACTGTTGGAAGCTCTCAAAGAAAGGGGCTGGAAGGACAGGAGCAGATAGGTATGACCGTACAAAGTGCGCATGTGTGCCTGCGCATGCACATGTGCTTGTGTTACCAGCAGCCTTCCAGCAGGCGTCATGCTTGCTGTTGAGTAGGGAGCCCTTTGAGCACCCTGCCAGTGTGAAGTGTGAATAGAAAAATAGTTAATGCTAATCACTGTAATAACACAATAATGATCCACAAAATTATCCTTTTCAATACTAGCAAGGAGTATTGAAAGCCATGCCCATGGGGAAGGGGAGATGCAAAGGAAGGCGAAAAGCAAAAGTGATATGGAAGAGAGATGTAGAGTGGGGCAGAGCAGTGCATGAGACTGGTACCACAGAGGCTGTGGCCATGTCAGTTCCTCATAGCTTTAATATTATTGTAGACTGTGTATGTGTGGAACATCAGTACTGCCATGGTATCAAAATACACTGCCAAACACTACTGCTGCCCTTCATTTACACTCGTTGTGAGACATCATTAAGACCATTTATGGAAGTAGCCGTATCCAAACCCAATTTGGGGCATAATGACTTTTCTCAAAACAAAGCCACAGGCAAGGGACTGTTACAAGCTGGCAGAGCAGCTTTAGCCAGTAATTATTTAGAGGCAAAAACGTGTGCATTTGTATGCAATGAGAAAGAGGCTAGGCTTCTGCTGTGTCTATACAGCAGCAGTTCATGAGTTAACCAGGGGAGTGGACGTGTATATGCAGCTACAGGCAGCACAGCTGATCAGCATATTTCTATGGAAAGGCAGATAAGGTGTATCTGAACAAACATGATAGAGACACATAAAGAGATTTGTCCTTTGTTACAGCATGAAAGGAAGCAGGCATTAGTGCAAAGAGATGTACAAGAAGAACAAAAACACAGAAAACCAGCTTGGAGAGGCTATGCACACACGTGTGAAATGCGGGAGAATTACATCTTGTACACCTTTTTGTGTGTATGAGGGCAGGAATGAAGTACATCTGCCCCTTGTACCTCAAGGCACACACACGAGAACTTACACACACGTTATGTACACAGGGAAAATGAATATGTGTCTTGACCAGGTGTAAATACAGGAGCAAGGGCACACAATCTCAGGGTGTGGGCAAAGATGCCCACAAGGCATGAGGATGCAAGTGTGGTGGAAGTGCACCAAGCTCCAGCATTGTGTGCCGTGGGAGAGGGAGGGCGTGCCAGTGCTAGTGGCGCATGCTCCAACTTCATCCTGGGCTTTTTCCCTTCCTGCTTCAGGTTTTTTTCTGCGGCAGAGCAGACTCCAGGTCTATAGGGAAGGTGCTTAATGAGTCAAATCCAATCTCTCAAATGCCTTATCAGTTGTGGACAGGCCTGTTTCTGACAGCTGACCTTTCCCACCACACACCACTGAAAAACCCATACACCACAAACAATTAACACAATGCTGAAAATATAAAGCTGACGGAAAGGAAGATTCGAGACCGTTACAGACAGCACTACAGACAGAAAGGAGAGAGTGGTGCATACAAAAATGACAGAGAGCAGATACACAAGCGTTTGATTCTATCTTATTTTGCCATGCACACATTTTATTACCTTCTTTATAGCTTGACTTTGCAAAGCTATGTGCAAAAACAATGCCCACATAAAACAAGAAAGGAAAGCAAAGAAGACAGGAAATAATAGTCTTGTGAGGTATACAATGACATTAAGACCATGCACAGATAAATACATGTCTGTATAAATAAACACAAAGCACTAGTGTGGCCCCACCTCCAATATCGTGTGCAGTTTTGGGCACTGCAGTATAAAAAGGATATCAAGCTACTGAAGAGTGCCCTGAGGAGGCCACAAAGCTGGTGAAGGGTCTAGAGGGGAAATTATATGAGGAGAGACTGAAGCCACTTGGTCTGTTCAGCCTGGAAAAGAGGAGACTGAGGGGGGACCTCATAGCAGTTTACTGCTTTGTTGCAAGTGAAGCAGGAGGAGCGGGCACTGATCTCTTCTCTCTGGTGTCCAATGATAGGACTCGAGGGAATGGCAGGAAGATATGCCAGGGGAGGGTTAGGTTGGACATGATGAAAAGGTACTTCTCCCAGAGGGTGGTGGAGCACTGGAACAGCTCCCTAGGGGAGCAATCATGGAGCCAAGCCTGACGATATTCAAGAAGCATTTGGACAATGCCCTCAGACACACGGTGTGAGTGTTGGGGTTGTCCCATGCAAGGACAGGAGCTGGACTCAACGATCCTTGTGGGTTCCTTCCAACTCAGGTCATTCTGTGACTCTGTGAAAGCCAACAGAAGGAGTAAAGATCCTTACTAGAAAACAAAAGCACTCAGAGGAGAGGAGGCAAAGACAAGTTATCACCCTGCCATCCTATACCTCTGCTACTGTGGGACTAGCTTCTAACAGCTCATAGGAAAATACATTCATTAGAAGAACTAAACTGCATACACTTGAGTTAGAAATATCAAAAATAATATCACCTATCAAATAATCTCTTCTAATAATGACAAGGAGGCTAATCCCATGAAGAGTGCAACTCCAGTTCCAAGTAAGAAGACTGCTTCTCTTAGGAGGTACGAACACCTAAACATGGATGATCTAGTCAGTTGTCCAAAGGATCTGCTGCCCAAGAAAGGCACAGAGAAAACCTGCATGTTCTTAACTCTGTGGCCAGCTAAGTGCAAGACTTAGGCAAACCACACATTGTGTTTTCAGAAGTCTCTCTTCACTAATGTGATTTTCTGTAAAAGCTGCATGCTGCCAACATGCTTGAAGATCAAGATCAATCTATCTCAAATTTCAAGAGCAAATCCCAGGCACATGGAATTCACATGCTAATTTGAAAAAGTAGACGTGAATCCTTTGTGCAGTAGCATCCTGTATGCCTACAAGACAGCACTAGTACTATTAACGAATGTTTTGGTTTTTTACTATTACTGCATTGTAAAAACAAAGACGCATTTTAGTACCTCCCTCTATGTACAGAATGGAAGCTGAGGACACTGAGGAAAGATAACAAAATAAAAGTTTGCTAGAAGTTCCACGAAAGTGATCTGGATGTAGCATCTAATTCATATAGGCACTTGTGGAAAACTAAGCCTGCTTTCGAAGATTCTACACTCAGTCCACACAAGACTGAGAAATAGGAGTGGGTTAAGACATACAGAAAATCATCTGAGGTCAGAGAGGGGGGAAGCTCAACAGCAGTGCAGTAAATGTTTTGGTTTAGCATCTCTTTCTGGTAAAGATGCTGATGAACAGAAAAGGTACTTAGACAAAAATATTCTTCACTAGAATATATATATACACCTACATACAATCATTGGAAGTACACAAGGTCTCTTCAAACCCCATAAATAGAAAAGACTTTGAAAATAAATGTTTCATTATGGTGGAAGGAGTTTGTATACAACTGAAAAAGTTCTATCATTATTGTAATTGTTCCTTGGCTATTTCCATGTGGTCTTTAGATATACACATATAATATGCATTCGTTTCAATGCAATGAAAACTCATGCTTAGTTTATACTGTAAATCTCTTAAAACAGTTATCAGCTCACCTGTTTTCATAAATTACTGAAATTATCTATACTATTTGGTATAATATATTCTATTAGTTATTTCAAAATTAGTAACTTCATATCATCAATGAAATTACTTTCATATCTCGATGTGACAGCACCAAGAGTGAGCCCAACCGTTTGCATTAGTTCAAGCTGCTGGGTAGTAGCAAAATCTTATTAAAGGCATGTACGAGTTATCAACACTGCATATCAACTAAAAAAATACAAAAAAACCCAACAGTCAAATTAGTGCTTCTCTTCAGAACTATAAGCCAAACCCTGAACCCCCAGGCCCTTATAAAAATTAGGAGTAATTTTATGGTAATCAGTGAAGGTACACTGTTGGATGTAAGACAGCAATCATGCTGGTATCTGTGTACATGTTTTTTTATTTTTCCCAAGCCTGTTGCTAGAAGGTCAGAACTGATGTCATTCTTATGCTTACAAGCAAAGCCTAGCTGCTGTAAAAATGGCTTTTCAAATCTCCCTGCAGGAAATGTGACACAGCCCTGGTGTTACAACTGCTGTGGAAAAACATGTGTTTCTCTTTCAGTCCAGAAAGGTGCTGCAGATATTTTCTTGGAGATGAGTTCACCTTGCAGGGTCTTGATTTCTGTGGGTTTATGTTTTGAGGCTTCTTTTGTTTTGTTTTAAATAGCAAAGACTCTTATTCTAATCTAATCACCAGGGGGAATTGTACATTTTATAAATATTTTCCAAGCCCTGTTTTACTGAAGTGTTGTCCCTCTTCAAGAATTTCCCCACACTTTAACAACCACAGTAACCCGCTGCCACTGGGGCCTTGCTGTTTTGGAACTGAAAGCTGGGCAGAGTTTTTTGGAAAGGGGGATGGCAGTTTTGGTCAAGACTCAGAAGGCAAACTCTTGTGTATACTTGTACACGGCCAGGGTGAGGGATCATTGAAGCCCTTGCTATGTGTAAAGGATCAGATTTTTAAACTACAAGAAAATAATGAAAACCGACTTTGCTGAAGTAACCTCCGGAGCTTCCTGGTTAATTATCTCTTGAGGGCTATCTGGTCAAATGTGCTCAGTTCCAGTAAGGATAAGTGGTTGGGTTTTTTTCCCCAGTAACTGCTAGGTCTGCCACTACTTCATGGAGTCACAGGCAGCCTGGGATCTTTCTGCATGCTATCTCTAGCAACATAGTATTGGCAAACAAAGTTCTCCTCACACCTTCATAATGCCATGATGTCCTGTAAGGCTGCTGAAGGAGGACTTTTGGCAGGATTTGGCCTTGACATTGTCATTTTAGAAGATATTCTGTTAATACATATGTCAGAGCAAGGTACTACTTATTTTCTCAAAGCTGTATTGGTTCTGCAGAACTATGAAAAATAAGAGGGGGAAATGATATACAATTATATTACTTTATATAACTGATCCATCTATACATGCATATATATGCAGTTTTATCCTTACACTGAGGTAATTTGACTTGAAAGAAAAAATAAAGAAGCTCCATTAAGTATTTCATTCCTAATTTTATACAACTTTTTCTTGCTTGTAACTATACTTCGATTCCACAAAAAACCAAAAAGCAGCTGCATCACTTAACTGCTCTGCGAGGACAAAGGAGCAAGAGAACATAATGCAAATAGTGCATACCAGTACTGAAAGCTTCTGTACAGTTTCCTACCAACTTACAGCATTAAGTTCCCACATCTGGGGACCACAGTTGTCCCCACTGCTGTCTATACACATTTCTGGAGTTTCACATTCCTGTTTCTTTGTCCTACAGACAACTAGCTAGATTTCAAACTTCTGCAACCTGCTTGGCTTAACCATGCCAAGATGCATAAATAGTAAGAAAAAGTTGGTGCCCTCCTCACCAGCGGCATCTCCTTGAATGGCCTCTACAAGGAATGCCAGTTTAAAAAGAAGTTCCCAAGTTGCAGACATATCAGCAGACAAATGTTAGTGCTGACCTTAAATTTCATAGTACCTGGTAGAACAAGCATTTTGGCCCATAAGATTCTGTTTCTCAGTGAGAGTGAATTAATAACTCATTTTGAAGCTCTTACAAGAACTGTAGCAACTCCATAATGTAACTTTCAAACCAGGTGATTCTAGCGAGGTTTGTTAAGTATGTGCTGAAATTGCTTCATTTGGCAGAACTGAGGCTGTCAGGCCCCAAAAGACAAAAATTATCCTTGATGGGAATTGTAATCATCGGCAAACTACAATTTCTGATAGTTATGCAAGCATCAGCTGGAACAGGCTGTGAGGAAGGACACAGGCAGTGTGGCCAATCCTGCAGGCATATGCATATTCAGACTGTACCTGTACCTGCTTTTTCATTGCTATAAAAGAGAGAAATTGCTACAACAAACACATAAATAGAGCTCTTTCTAGAGCAGACTATGTCTTCTATGTATAGCTCTGCATCAACATTGCATAACTAAAATGCAGCTGGGCATATGATCTCTCTTAGCTTCAAGGGAAGTTTAAAGGGGCAGAAAGAAATTACAACAACGGGAGACTTGGCTTTTGCATGACAAGCAGTGACCCTGACTGAGAGGCTGGACACTCGTGCTTCTGTGCAATAAGCAAGTGTGTAGAATAAATCATATTATCTACTTTATGGTAGCTGCCCACGTGCATCACCTTACCCTTCAGTAAATGCAAGGCAGCTCACATCTCAATGTGAATATGTCAGGTTAGCTTGGCTTCCCTTAGAAATAAACATGTACACGTGTGGTTGTTTTGGTATAGGTAAATTCACAGTCTAGTTTGCCTCAGAGTGATTTGTTATTATGTCAATAGCCAGAGTAAGCTATGTCCCTTCCAGCAACATCCACCTGCTATTATTTTCAAGTCTTCCAGCAATAGGGTTTTTCCCTAAAATGTCCTGGGACTCTTCCCAAGCTCCCTGGGTAGTGCTAAAGATGAACACAGTATTTACCAGGTTGATCTTCACATATTAATGGCTCAAATCCTCTTTCACCCCCTTGGTTGCATCTTCTATGAATCACCAACTCATAAACATCATCCATAACATGTAACATCTCAGTTTATCAGTTATTTCTTTACTGCTGCATCTGCCTGCTTGAGCTGTTAAGCTTACATTGGGATCAATGTACACCTCTGATAAAGGAATGTTTGTTTGCTAACTGCTTCATATTGATGTGTTTACAGTGCACACTGGCACAAAGGGAGGGGGAACAACAGATTAGGGACCAGTTCAAGCAATTTATTTTAATAGCACTTATAATATGCATATGGTTACAAACAGGCTTCACAGCTTTATTTCAATGGGCAGAACTACAACAGGCAGAACTATTTTTTTTACCATCTGGCAACACACCATAGCAATCAGTTTTAAAGGCAGATACTTCAGAAATAACTCCTACTTGATGGTCCTGCTTTAAACCAAACTGTTTCACTAAATAAGTTAAAATGCCTTTATGAAGTGGCCAATAGAATCTCAAATTATTAGATCAAAAGATGACCACAAGAAAACATGTTCAGTAAATGCTGGAGCATCATCAGCAATGTAGATTTTGCCAATCAATTTGCTAGATCTTACTAACAATCTGCTGGAGGTGTCTAACTTTGCTTCCTGCTCACCAGCATTCCTGTGACCCACTCAGTGCAATGGGTTGCCCACTTTGGAATAACCACGTGGCTGCATGGGAGTAGTTCACTGGATGGGCCAGTTATAAATGATCCATATATGACAAACCTGTACCACAAAACAATCAATGCAACCCACTCCTTGATTGTCTTAGCAGAAGCCAGCAACTTAAAGAACTATGGATATTACATTCCTCTCCAGAGTGACTTCCTGAAAGAGGCAAGGCTCTGATGTACACTCATCAGCCATCTGTATGGCTTTTCAATCAAAGTCAACTCTCCTACCTTCAGATTCCTCTCTTGCATCTAAGTGCTTTCTATTTAGGCTGTTAATGATGGATAGGGAGCATGAAAGACAACAGGTGGAAGGGACAGAAAAACAGGGTAGTGATAGAAGACATTCTGAAAGCCAAAATGAGCCTGCCTTGTCCTCCTACAGATCAAGCCAGAGGCAGGGCTCCCTGTAGAAGGCAGGGTCTGTGTTGTTTCAGATGCGAATACACAACTTCATGTGTGCAAGCACATACGCAGCTGGAGTCTCCTCTCTCTGGCAGAGCACAGGGTACCCCCAGGGCAGTTCTCATTAAATAGGCATTACAGTCACGCTGTGTGTGGGCACGCAGTATGTTCAGCAAAGCAGGCATCCACAGACATGAAGGAGCCTAAGTACAGAGAGGTACAGTCATTACACATGTGTGCAACAGCTAGGGTTGCACCTGCACATGTGGCATGTCTGTACATGCAAACAGATATATGTATGGTGACACAGATGCAAGCTGTTGTATGACTGCTTTCGTACATGCATGTGCAAGCAGGGGCCACGTATTTACATGGGCTGGGCAAGGTTCCTTTCTCTCTTTCTCTCTCTCTCTTTTCTTCATTGAATAGGAAAAGGCTGTCAGCAATTTCCTTCTGTCAACAGCTGGGAGATGCCTTTCTGCAGTTAGTTGCAATTTGTTTCAATTATGTGTATTAATCATAGCTTGCTCCTCATGGTATTCTTCATAAAAAAAAAAAACAAACAGGGTTTTTCTTCTAAGAAGCCATTTCCTCTCTCACGACAGCATTTAATGACTGCAGGTTTGTTGGGAGAAGGATAAAAAAAAAAAAGAAAAAATAAGAAACAAAAACCCAGATGCTTCCATGATTGCTTATTTCATTAAGAAGCACCACGGCTCAAGTAGCTGGCAGGGCATGCAGCAGCAATGGGGGTCAGTGTACTGTGTACCGGCATTTCAGTTGTAGAGAGAAAGCTCTGATGGTTTATAGCTAAAATATCTCTCAGCTTCAGAGAGCTGGGTGGAATGACAACAATTGAGGATTCTTGGGATGCAACTTGGGTTTTTTTTGAAATCTGAAGTAGAAAATGCACTAAGCTACTTGGAAATTAGTTTCCCACTGTTTTAATATTTTACAACAGGGATCAACTTTAAACATGCAGGGAAAAACAGTGAAAGACTGGGAAAGCCATAGCCACCCAAGAGCTACTCCCAAAGGCTATTGGAACATAATCAAAGTATCAGTGAGGATGAACAGTATTTTACCAATCGACTGCACATCAAGCTGTGACTTCTCAAAGTTGCCTGGTTATGTGTGAATTCTAACGCAATTTCTGAGGAACACACTCTACATTTGCTGCAAAGGAGTTAATAAAAAGAAAATCAGGTATATAGGGTATATTCTGACATTCTGGAAGTATTCCAGTTAAACAAGCTCCTTTGCAGAGATATGATAGCGTGCAAGGACATAAGCCAAAAGGATCTCTCCTTTCTCATTACGTTCTTTCCTCCAGCATTTATTACCTTACCTGCTATTGTATTAAAGATTTCTCTCACGTTCATTTGTCATTAACCACAGCAATGGCTGGCTAGCTCAGAGACCTTAGGAGCCATACACGTTTTACAGAGAGGTGTAAACATTTCTGTCAAAGAGCTAAGAGCCAAGCAACAGGCACTTTCTCCACAGCCCTGGGATTTTACATCAGAAATTATCCAAGTACCAAATATTTAAATAATTTGTGAGACAGAATCAATGTATTTTATCAAAGGCTGGGTTAGAGAAACCACATGATAGAATAACAAGAGAGACTGTAAGGTCTATACTGCTTAAAACTGCATCGCATTTAATCCTTGCAAAATTTGCTACTTAGCTAGATTTGCTGCCTCCATCACACTTAGGGGAAAGAATGATCCAACTGTAGGTCCATATGGTACACTGTGTATAAATACATCACTTAGAGAATTCAGACCTACTCTTACCTTAAGATTTAATGGCACAGATATATCAGTTGGGTAACAACATCTCCTGTAATCACCATATCAACAATGACAAAACCGAGAATGCAGTTGTCATTATACTGGCAGAAAATACAACTTTATTGGTATAATTTCTTCTGATAAGGGACCAGGCATATTAGCAAAAGAATTTATAAATATATTCAAACAAGCTCTTTGCTTGTCTAAGTCAATAAAGCCCCCTAGGCACAAGCAAGGTCTCAAGCAGGTTCTTTATGACACAGGTTTTCCAGGATACCAGCATCAGGCAGGGATGAAGGGATGTGATCCTGGACATAGCTCCAATGTTAACTGCAGCAAGGAGGGACTATGCAGCTCACAGAGCTCTGCTACATTGTACAATTAGGACTACACACTGCACAGATGGTGTACGTTTTGTGGGAGGAGAAGATGCTACAGCTCCCCTACTCTACTCATCAAATGCATGTCTGGACACCCATGACCAGCAAAGGTCACTCACATAGATGCAGCCACACCCACATGACTATTTGTCTGTGAGGATTTCATTTTTCTTTGCATGAAGACACAGAAATAGGCTGTACTGAAAAGAGCACAGTTTTGCCTATATGAATCGCACCTACATTGACAGCCCTTTGCTGGTATCGGAGTCAAAACAATAGCTTCACAGGCCTTCATTAGTTCCAGCTAGGTAGGTACCCGCAGATATAAATTCGAACAAAGTGATGAACTTTCAAAGGGAAAGGCCTCATAAGACCTAAGACAGGAACACTTGCTATCATTAGTGCAACTGGTTCCATGATGTTTCAGATTTGCACAGGCAAGACATTTAGAAAGACTAGCTCCACAGCAATCACAAAGCAAAACTAACCCTGGAAAATTAAGATGTGAAAGAATGACAGTGTTAAGAACCATTTAGAAACCAACATGATCCACAAGCCAGATACAAACTACCCAACCTCTGGGCACCCTGTGGCCAGCTGTAAACAAAGCACACAAATGCTGGTGCTGAAAGAAGCAGAATATCACTTTTGTTAGCACTTCCCTCTACATTTCCATCATAAACTTCCATTACATTGTGTTGCACTTGTCAAATTAAAATACAGCCCACAGAAATATGTTGGCTGGAGGCTCATCAAGCAAGCTTCATCTCTACTAGACTCATATTGATATGTGCATATAGACAGAAGAGAGGAGTAGGTTTAGGGTAGAAAGAAAATGAGAAGTCTTGAAGAAGCAAAAACATGGAGCTTCACAGAGCTCTTGCACTTCAGACACAGCATGCTGCAGCATAAGGAACAAGAAATCCAATGAAACGTAAGAGTTAGAGGGCACAACAGAGGAGGTAAGAGAGAAACGTGGTAGGGGACAGATAAAAACAAGGAAGATGGAAAACAAAGAAACAGCAGAAAGCAAAGGAATTGGAGACAAATGCAGAAACAGGTAGAAAAAGTAAAGAAGAAAGAGGAAAAGAAGAGGCCATGACAGAAACTGATAGACAGAAGGGAAGGGAAATCTCTGCTGGTACAGTAACAAATAAATCCCTGCAGCATGACAGGCATCTGCTGAAGCATTTCATTTCCCCGCAGCATAATGGTGTGTTATTGCCCATTATCTGTTCTGTCAGTGCCAGAGTCGATATTAAATGAGGGGCAGCTGCATTTAGCTGCCATTTTTCAGCTGTCTCCCAGTTACCATGGAGATCTGCTTGTTTTGATGAACCTGGCTCCGAGCAGAGGGGTGCGTGCATGTGGGGGAAGGGAGTAAGCTCTGCAGAGCAGTGGGAGCTAAGACAGAGAGAAACAGTGGAGGAATGCAAGTATGGGGAGGGCAGGTCCATTGCACCCCTGCAAGCACCACAAAGACAGCCATTTCAAACACCCTGTTAATATGCAGAGAGGCCAACGGCTGTCTGTATGCAGAGCGCTTTGACTTTCACAGGTTCTGATTATTTTCCCTTCATCCCTCTGCTCTCTTCCCTTTCCTACACCTTCTGTCCCAAAATAATGATAGCAATCCTCCACTCCTCTCCAGCACCTCTGCAGGTGTGTCTTAAAGACTAACAGATAAATTGATGAACTAAATCTCTCAAAGACCACGTAGCAGGCTGTGGAGCATTAACATGCCTAAAATACTAATCAGGAACCTGAGGCACAACGAGGCAGGGATTGTCCCTCTTTACGACCAAGGTTTGTGCAGCAAGCTGCTGGCACACACTAGTGCCAGGACCTAGAAATCTTGGTTCACCATTTTCCTGCTTTAAATATAAGGACACTCCCTACAGGGAAGTGAGTTGGAGATATCTACATGTCAAACTGGAATCAAAGGAAAGATGTCCCAATTCTTTCTCTTGACTTCTTAACAAAAGGCCTATTTAGGGAAAAGATGCACTGGGCTCTCCCTTCACCATTTATTTGATGGTGGCAACTCCAAACCTTGCATCTAGCAGACTCTTGCATTTGTTTTCTAATTCTGTTACTTTAGACCCACCAGCAGCGTACACACACTGATTGGGAGAGTCCATTTTCCATTCTGCAGCAGTATCCCAATCGGTATGAGGGAAGTGGTATTGTCCAGTTCCAGTATCAGGAATTTCAGCCTACCTACACTTTCAGTAAGATGTTTATCTCCTCTTGAGGTCCCTTTTCCTCTTAACTGTTTGTAAAAGGTTTTAGAAACCTTGGAAAGACTAACACAGCAGAAGTCAAACCGATAGACTATACCTACCTTTATAAACGAAATGGAGGGTGGGTGCATTCCCAAACTTTGAAACAGTGTAGCTTGCCATTTTAAACTATTAGCACAGTTTCTGATGTGTCTTTTCTCATTTTAACTAGCCCTCTTCCATATAGTTCCTGAGTGCAGCTCAGGAGTTAGGATATGCTTGTGACCATTCCCAGTACCCAGCTTGCGTGCACCCATCCTGTTGTGCATCTTTATCAGCACAGATACAGACCATCTTGCAATGGCTGCCATCAGGGTCAGGAAACACTCCAAATCATGCTCAGCTGATTAGTACAGACATCCAGGCAGTCCAGACAGCAGACAGCTAGGCAACTACTTTATCCAGCTCTGCTTACCACGCAGATCGGACACAGGCACAGAACAACGGAGCTATAACTTCTCTGTAAGCCTCTGAATACTCAAGCCTTAGATTTACTGAGATATATCCTCCTAAACAGATAAAGAGGAAAACAAGACCAATAATCCCGCTCAAGCTGACAAGGATAACAAGATGCCTAAGAAGAAAATCACAGCCTTAAGACAAGTGCCCGGAACACTTTCAAGGTCTCAAAATTCCATAGCACTAGAGATGGGAATATTCTATTACTACACTCCAAACTTGCAGGAAGGTGAATTTATGATGCAGAAATCATGTCACACTCTGAGAGCTATCAGCTTTTCAGGAAGCAGCTTGCTCTTCAATGTTTTTGTTATCTAAATTTGCCATGAATTCTGAATCACTACTTTCCAGTTCATCCTTGGATCATGTTCCTCAAAATACAAACCTTGCATCTCCTTTAAACCACCCCACTCTGTACAGTCCCTTTCCCCCAAATTATCAGATTACCATGCAACAGAGACTTAAACATCCTCACTAA
The DNA here is from genome assembly GCA_033558185.1 of Dromococcyx pavoninus. Taxonomy (NCBI): domain Eukaryota; kingdom Metazoa; phylum Chordata; class Aves; order Cuculiformes; family Neomorphidae; genus Dromococcyx; species Dromococcyx pavoninus. Next base: position 465,475 of record JAUMJL010000091.1, on the reverse strand, counting down.
GGAGTTGTGGAGCAGAACATAAAAAGCTGCACAGGCCCAACTCTGATTTGCAGTGCAGTCTCCCATCTCCTTTCCTATTTATTCTCAATGCACATGAAACTGAAATAACATATACTGATATGAAAGTAATACCAAGAGACATTGGTAACACTGAGGTCTAACAAAATAATAATTTGCTGCTTCCTTTTATCTTAGAGAGACCCTTTCTCTTTTCCATTTTTCCTCCCCTTTCCACTCTCCTTGCTTTCCCAATGCTTTTCTTGGTTTTACTCTTCTCATTTGTTAACACTGTCCAATATCACACATCAAATAAACATCAAAACACTCATAAATGCTCAACTAGGTAAAAGCTATTTTAATAAATGTAAAAAGTGCAGTCCCTTACAATGCCCAATTGCATTCTCTACCAGTGACATGCTAGTGCAGACAATTCCAGCACCTGACAATGGAGCAGCCTTCTTAATTTAATGTATTTATTTTCAGATGCTATTAAAAGGTCACTGGTCACTGTTTCTCAAGCCTTGCCTAGGCAACACACACACACTCATGTAAAAAGACAGTAAAAATAAAGGCCCTTATTATAGTAATGCTCAAGTCAAGTCCTCATTTCCTAGTAGGAATGTGCATTTACCTTGACATTTTCTCATCAGATCCTCCTACTCTGAAGTTTTAAAGTGTAAAGTAATTTCATCATTTTGGGCCTTCTAAAACTTGACAAAACTTTTAAAAGTAAATTCTAAAGACACTCTTTGAGTGATATTTACATGGCACAATGCTGTCAATCCTTTCCGCAATTATCATCGTCTACCCTTCCACGTCTCTATGGTAGATGCCCAGCATAACTCTTACATGCATCTTTTCTTGCTGATTAGTGGTTTCTTCAAACTTTCTAACTGTGCTATGTTTAAAAATATTCTGCCAGAATATGCTAATCTTCCCTTTAGCTCCACTCCACTCTTCACAACCTTTTGCTTTTGAATATGACTATCTTAAGCACCACACTGAGCACCAGACTGTCATCCGACTTGCAGGATTTTGGTTTTTTCTCTGGGGAATGCCTAAGTTCATGGCATCTAATCAATGTCTTCTTTGTAGTCCAAGGGGATTTTGCAAACAGTAGTGGAAGCAAACAACTGATTTAGATGAAAATATGAATGCTAATGAACAGTTTAGCCTATTGGACCAATGACGCTAGTTTGGGCTTCAACAAGTAATGGAAGCCAAAGGGAAGAAAAAAATTTGCCATAATATTAAAGAGGAGATTTTATTTTAATGTAATCTCTGGTCAGCAAAAGATTATGACAATAACTTTGACAGAGCAGTCTTTTGAGACAAATGGGAAAGCAAGATGGCAATTATGCTGCAGTGCTCTCACAAGCAACCTTGTGGTCATTTCAAGGAGTTTCTAGAATTGTTCTGCCTGTGGTTATTCTTAGCTTATACGGTACAAATAAGATGGTTCCAGGACAAGCTAAACTGTCCCATTCGAGCTGAGGAATACGTTCAGGAGAGCAAAGGAATTTGCAATCAATTCCTGTAACCATATTCTCCGCACCCAACTGCTCCATCACCTCAGAAATAAAAAAAGGCAAGAAAGCCTTGAAAGGAACCTAACTGGTAGATGCCACAGACAGGTAATATTTATCCAGAAACCATTTTTAAACAAAAGTATTGATTTCCAGCACCTTAGGGATGCCTTGCGGAAAGCTTTCTGGCAGACAAAACCAGTACTTAAGTTTTGGAAAAAGAAGAAGAGATATATATCTACTTTTTTATTTCATTTCATCATTATTTTCCCCATTCTCTCTTCCCAAAATCTACAATAGCCGTCCTCTTCCTTTCTACAGCCTACTGACTTGAGCCGTAGCAGGAAAAAATTAGTTTGGCATGCTTGGCTCCACATAGTTATCTGCACACATGTTATTCAAGGTAACATAGCTGAGGATCAAATCTATGCTCCATATCACCAAAGCCACTGGTATTTCACTGTCAACACCAGTTCACTAAAAAGTAAGATTTCATTAAAAGGGCAGTCACATCCAAGACAACAGGTATCCTTGGACACGGATATCTTTAAACCATTATGATATTTTACCCTGTGTTTGCTCAGTGCCTCCCTGAGACCCTTAGAAGACTTTCCCAGCATTGATCAGGTAGCAAAATCAAGCTAAACTGCCTGGTTAACATGAATTTTTCAGTTTTACATGGAAGAATAATGAGGCCTAAAAAAGTTAAGTGCCTCATCTCCAGAAAACCACATTTGAAAGCACAGAGAGAATACATTTGTTCGAAGTGATATAAAACGTATCTAAATGCCATACTTTCACATTGTAAAACACATACTTTTACATTGTAAAGCAGCATTCCTTAATTTGCCTGTCTCTAGCACACTGGTATAGTGCTAAGGGAGCAACTCCCTTACTGTCATCCTGCTGTATGCCATTCTCCAATAGTATTCACAGAGCTGCCCCTTTAGCATCAATGAGTTTGTGCTCCTGGTGATGGGACTCATAAACCTGATTCCTACTACTGATGGGGGAATGACCTACCACACTCTCGCAAAAGCAGATCTGTTTTTCTGTGCATCAGAACAGCATTCAACTTTGAATACTTTGACACTCCAAATACCAACAGAAACTGAGACACCTCAGTGCATCAGAACACAAGTCCAAGGGGCAGATCTTTGAGAAGGTCAGAGCCCAGTACTACAGCCAGCTTTCTCTAAAAACTTGGTCTCAGTTTCCGCCATTCAGGAATGGATCTTCAGACCCCAGCGTCCCTGGTGCTGAGCGCTTCTCACTCCTTGCCTGCTCAAAAGTCATCAAGTCATTCTACAGCAGAGCTGGGAAAGAAGGCTGGGTCCTCTAGGTGCAAGCCTTTGGCACTGAAGCCTCTCCTTTCCTATTCCATAACATCACAAGAAGGGACAATATGTTCTACAGAGTATTAAAATGCAGTCACAAGGAAGCATAAGCAATGTAGTGAGCTTCCATGTCACAACACACTTTATTAACATAATTCCTAATTGTAACTGTTCAGAGGCCCTGTAAGAGCAATAATTATGTTTAAAAGGCAGAGTGATAGAGACAAGATTCGTCAACTCTCCATCTCCCCTCTCTCAGACTACTACAAGATGCTTTTCCTTTCCAGTACTGTTGAAGAATCTTTTACAGTCAAAGGAATGTATTCCACAGGAAAAGGCGGCCATTTCTATCGTCCCCAGGAACCTTCTACTTGTGACCTCCTAACCCTAGCTGCCTTGAGATAAACCTCATGCAAACCTCTGGGTGGCAGCAAAAAAACAAAGGCAAAATTTAGAACCCTACTAGAACACAGCCCATAATGAAAAGCAAGGCGTAACTAAACAGGGATATCTAGTATTGCAATATATTCTAGACCTACACACTGTGAAAGGAAGCCATCATTTAGTTACAAGTTTGCAATATATTTCCACCGTGATCAGTAAGTACTTAGGAGACAGAAACATGTTTTGTGCCTTCTTATGAGCAATCCCTCCCCACCCTATGGTACTGATTTGAAGTACACAGCAAGACTGAGCCCTCATGAGTCCTCATCAGAAGATGTTCCAGGACATTCTGCAGAGACCAAAGCACAAAGCATTTCTTCTGTGGTGAACAGGACAGGGTTGCAAAAGACAGGCTCGCAATTAGGACTTGCCAATGGCTCAGTTCTACGAGGGGCTCATGGACAGAGGGGACGACTGCTTCCTGAAACTACATCCTTCATCATAAAAAATGGGGTCCTTGCAACAGAGGCTCTTTTTCAATCTAGTGGCTTATTCTGGATACCACTGACTTATTACCAAAGAGAAAACATACAGGAGACTTGGTGAAGGGAAGCTGTCTTGGTAAGAAAAGGATTTCTACCAAGAACAGCAAGCTGAAATCCTGCGTACATTAATATACTGGGCTGAGGGCTGCCCCCTCCTGCCTGGCTCTTTCCCCAGCCTGTCTAGATCCTGCTCCGGGAGCAGTGGGACATGCCCTGGCCAGCGAGGCCCCTGCCCAGTGAGCCACCTGTCCCCATGGTGCCCTGACACAGCATAAGATCTTTAGATGCCAACTGGTACCATCTGCAGAAAAGAGAGTGCTGCTATCCTGACAAATGCAACGTGATGCAGCTGTTTCAGCTAGGAGGCTTCACAATACCCTTTTAATACGAATTAGCCATTTTCATTACAGTCTGGGGGCAGCTGAACCATTTCACCACTCTCCTTATATCCTTTAACTCCTTCAAATATTAAAAGAACATTTGTTTTCAAGCTGACTTGTCAATTAACCTCATCCACTCCCACAACTATCAACAGTTTCAGGTTCAGACCAGGTCCAGAACTGTCACCACAATACGAGGAAAAATGCTTCTCTCCATTTAAATTACATTTTACATAACCAGGAGTTCAAAGTAGCCAGAGACTCTGGGGTTTAACTTAAACTCAGACTCTTAGGTGCAATTCTGTTTTGCTGCAGGTATTTCAACCTCCATTAGCGAGCAAAGAGGAACAGAATCTTACATGGTTTCGTATGCATTTGTTTTGATTTTATAGCTGGTGAAAAGAGCTATATTAATAGCACAGCAGGGGCTGAACTGAATCCAAAGTCCTAGAAAATAAAATATTCTCAGTATCTATTATTTCAGTACTTGCAAATTCCAACAAGATGAGAATCCTATAATGCTTATCATGGAAAAGAAAAAAAAAAGCATGGATTAAAATTGATAAAAAGCCTGTTTATTTACAGTGAGTAAATCAAATATATTTGCAAATTGTAAAAGGCCTTTGGAGTCTCTAATATACTGGAACAAAAAGTAGGCATTCAAAATTTATTATAAATGCTCAAAGAGAAACTGGGCAAGTCATTCGCAACCCAATATGTAACTGCTGAAGATAGACTGACCTGATATTGAGAGCAGAACTCTCATGACCCGAGTCATGAATCCAAATCTCAGACATCTGTATTTTTACCAGATGTCTATCATGTCTTATCTTAAATCTAGCATGAACCTGATGTATAGACATGTTTAAGACAGTTTACCATCTCTTAAAATTAGGACTCTGATATTGAGACATTTTAAAAAGTTTTAAGGTGAACTGCCCATAGCAGAGCAAGGCAATAATATTGCCTCTTGGTTTTGCTCAATATTAAACAAAACTCTTCAGGAATCAAACGTCCTCTTGTTGCAGTCTAAATCCCAGAACTAAGAGCAAGTGCCACAGCCAAATAGAAAAAACAGTCTTCTGCATCCCTCTCCCATTCCGCCCTTGACTCATCACTTGAGTAAATGAGCTTAATCTAAGCTAATCACAAAAACGGGAGTCCTTCAAACATACTGATCAAGAAAGCAACATGGAGGAAAATATTTCCTTGAACTAAACCCAAAAGATTAAATTGTGCTAACAATAAAGAGCTTCTCACTTTCATGTGATGAGCCCCTGCTGACCTTATAGACACACATTTGGGGTGGAGGGTAAGTAGGGCTTCACAGATTATGTCCTGCACCACCATGCAATGCCAGGCAACACTCTACACTCTCAGAGGCTCTGGCGTTGGATATTTTAAGGAGAGGTCATAATCACATACTAGATTTTGTGGGTATTTCAGTTTTGTCTTTGTACAACCCTAAGCTCTGATTTTATTTCATATCAGAAATTAGTATGTCACTGTTTCTTAAGACAGCTCTGTGACATTCTGAGAAAGCAAAGTGAGATCACACACAGCTTAAACAAGAGAAAGGGGGGATGGGGCAAAGTTTGGCTCACACTGGGTTGAACAGACAGTGAGCCACGACCTTCCCTCTCACAGTGGAGTTTTTAGAGGCTGTAATGAAACTCAGAGGAGCAGCTCATCTGCTCAGGTCTCTCCCTAAAAACTTCAGATACTTGTGCAGTTTTAGCTGCAAAGATGACCAACTCCATGCAGCTCTTCTGCATGCATCTTCATCACCTGGGCCAAGTCCCCTGCTCCAGGCACTGCCCAGGCTGATCCTTTCATGCTGCGCTGGTAGCTGCAGTGAGCACCTCCACAAACTTTGCAGATCACTTAGTGCAAGAGACCACAGGTCTGAACAGCTCTGGGGGCTGAAGTTTCTTTGCAGATGTTAAGAGAGATGTTGTCAGGACAGTATCAGATCATGACCCCTCAAATACTCCCCCATGCAGGAGCGTGTGGCATGCTGAAGACTTAAGGAGGAGCTAGGCCAGCTAGGCCAGCCAATCTCCACTATACATGTTAGCAACAACTGGCATCCAAGCACTGAGCAAGGCAAAGGTTTTGGTAAAGGCTTGAGCCTTTCAGGAACCGCTCTGACTACCCCCAACTTGTTTCACGCAAGTTCAAATTTCATGGATAAGCTTCTATTTAAATGTCAAACTCAACAGCAAGTCTGTGACTACTGGATAGAAACGTGTTTAGTCTGGCAAAGTACATCTTCTGCTGATGTCTTGTAGCTACAACAACTCTAGTTCCTTAGCCAAACACAGGGACAGAAAAAGGCTAATTCTGCTATGCAATCGTAAGTAAATAAATATTTACAAGCAGTGTTTTGTAAGATTATGCTGTCAATTAACTGAGAAATCATGATCAGCTTCTCTATCTGACATCCAGCAAGTGATAAAATATTGACTGACTTGTAGCACAGGATAAACTGTGCGTTAACACTTTGCCATGATGATGTAGGGAACTAAAAGGGACTAAATATGGCTGCAAGGGACTCCTCATTTAAGGTTCTTTTGAGTTTATTTCCCAAAATATTCTGCTTAATGTTAGTAAAATAAATCTTAAAAAAAATTTAAAGGCTAAATATTAACTAAGACTAACTCAAATTGAACAGCTAAGCAAAAACAATTAAAATTGGCCTTTTACAATGGCTCCCTTTCACCTCTGGGTAAAAAACAACCTTGAACTGTTTTGGTCTTTTTGATTAAACAATTAAAGTCCCGACCACGAGAACAAAACCATTTTCCAACTTTTAAATTGTTTCTATACAATGACATACCCAAGCCTCTAACAGCAGTATAAATTCTGTGGATTTGTGATGACTTCTTGTCGTGGTTTAACCCCAGCCAGCAACTAAGCAACATGCAGCTGCTCACTCACTCCTGCATCAGCCCGAAGTGATGGGGAGGAGAACTGAACGAAAGTAAAACTTGTAGGTTGAGATAAAGACAGTTTAATAGGACAGCAGGAAGAGAAAATAATAATATTAATAATAATAGGACTACACAAAACAAGTGATGCACAGCACGATTGCCCACCACCCGCTGACCAATGGCCAGTCCTATCCCAAGTAGGGACTGCAGCTGCCCAGTGAACTCCGCTTCATTTATATACCGAGTATGATGTCATACGGTATCACAGTTTGGGTTAGCTGTCCTGGCTGTGCCCCCGCTCAGCTCCTTGCTGGTAAGGCATGAGAAGCTGCAAAGCCCTTGAGTAATATAAGCACTACTTAGCAACAACTAAAATATCACTGTGTTATCAACATCGTTCTCATACTAAATCGAAAACACACCACTATTCCAGCCACTAGAAGAAAATTAACTCTATCCCAGCCAAAACCAGAACATCTGCCTACAAACTATAAATAAATCTGGGCTTATTTACTAACAAGATTGATCAATAATTCCAAATTAACCAATTAAAATGTTACAGTTAATTTGCAAGCAGAAAAATATAGTGTCAAAATGCAAAGAACGAAGCTTCCAGTTGTCTCGTTCCCTCTGCTCCAGTTGGAGTGACATGACTTGAAGCTAGTGGAGAGGTCTCCAAAATCAAGTGGGAATGGTTCCCTGCTGGAGTCTGTGAATCAGGCCCTTCTGCTCTGGTTCCTGTCCTTCAGACAGATTACAGTTTTTTCCATGGACAAATCATTTCAGCTTTTAATTCACTCTGTCTTTTGTAAAATAGACCTAATAGTACTCACTTATCTACTTCACTAGGATGCTTCAAGGATTAAAATTGATGCATCCCTGCTGAAGTAATGTGCTATAATTACCTTGTTAATGTGCCCTCTCTTGGATAGAAAGAAAATTGCTTAGCTGTGTGTCACACGACCCGCACCGCCTGCCACCTCGGCCCCTAGGCAAGCTCAGGCAATCGGACAATGTTCCCTCAAGCTGGTTGCTTTTGTGAAGCTGAAGTGAAAAGAAAATGGCAGCCCTGCAGCTACAGGATGCAGCAAGCACAGTTTTGTCGACAATGCAGACCCAAAGCCACTAATTACATAGAAGAGTTTTTTCACAGAACAGTGGGAGCCAAAGACTATTTTCTAGCTACATTTGGATGACAAAAAAACCCAAAACCTGTTGAAATCTTCCTTTTCATCTAACTAGATCCTTCCCTGATGAAAATAGTCCCCACCTGTGCTCTGACCACTTTTTCCTACCCTGTATGACTCTTCTCAGCTGCATGAGCCTTTTTCCTCATCTGTTCTAACTTCTAAAAATGAGAATAAAGCTACAAAATTGCACAACACTAAGGAGAAAGGTCTAAAATTTTCTTTATTTCTGAGACGAGTAGCTGGAAGAATCTTTATTACAGATCCACCCTGTCAACTGTGAGTCCATCTCTATTATCAAGAGGTGTGCATAGCCCCATCCTTTCCTACCAGTAGAAACAAGTGAGGCTTACAGACAGGATATGTCCTTCTGCCTGCATCTCTATTTGCACTGCATAGCATTACCTCACTTCCAGCCAATCCAGCCTTTGCATGCCTCAACACTCTCCTCTAGTGCCGTACTCACCACCGGCATAGCTGATTGCCATAGTGAACATGGGGGAGTTCAGGAAATTATATATGGCCAGTAGTTAGTGTTTGTAGAAAGGAAAATACAAACAGCAGAACTTAAAAAAGGGGTCGGCAAAAGCTTAACATGAGAATCTCCTGACTGTAAAAATTAAAGAAACACAGAGCAACATTCACACACTGACTAGCTGAAAGTTATGACCTGATGAGTAGGTTTTCCTGATTTCACAGTCCAGTTGCACTAATTAGGAATAAGGTGACCCTCCTATTTCAGGCGAAGCATTTCAGGAGAGCTATACTGACCAGCAACACAAACAATGGTGCTTCAGATACCAGGTCAAGGCCTCCCAATTCAGCACATAAGTTGTATACAAAGTCAAGACTGCAAAAACCGAGCTCCTTTCTTCTGCCCTTTTTCAACTTGGAAACCTCAAATATCCAGCTTCATACATAAGAATACTTCCTAACCAACTCTATTTCAGAGATCCACAAGTATTACCATCACATGAGTCTTAGAGGGTCTGCATTTTTTATAGATATTATCTTACTTAAAGGGATTTCTGGATACAGCGAATATTGCTGTTGTATTCCTTTAAAAAATAAAAGAGCCATTATAAATCTTCATAACGTATTCAGCACAAACACAGTGATCCTGTAGCAGTGATGACTCCACACATTTGCAGTGTGCACATATTGTTTAAAGCACTGCAGACAACTAGGACTGGTTTTCCTCTTGTTTTTGGAGGCAGGCAGAAAGAACACAAGCAATACTAAAAAGATGAAAGATGCAGGACTATGGTTCACTTGTCTACAGACCTACAGCTGTGCTAGGAAAAACGGGTGCCCAAAAACTGAACTCTGCAAAGAAAAACTTTCTGCTGAAACCAGCTCTGAAATGGCTAGAGGAAAGCTCAGCTGACAGAACTGCTATGACCTCTGTCTATCATAAAATCTATGCTTTAACAATGCCATCATATGGCATTGAGCTGCAAACTCACTGCAGCATCCAAGTGCTCACATGGTAATCTCAGTCTGCCTTTGCCTTGATTCATGTGACCCTGACAAAGTAGCCTGTGCTGCAGGAGAGAACAAGCTTTCCAAGTAGCTGCACACAGGAATACGTATTGCTATGAAGATTTGATTCATAACCCCAAAAGTTAGAGCCAACTTTGAACAGATGCTTTTCAGTCTTCAAAAAATGCATGTAAATATGTAGGATATTCATGTTAATTCTATGAATATCTCAGTACTTTGTTGAATTTTTACCAAGTTTTCAGTTAAAACCTGCTGTGTAGTAAATCCTCCTGTTTAACTATCCATTGACTAATATATAAGTATACATATCTATAATACATATGTAATGATAGATCTATAAATCATTCAGTAAAATATATATGGTTTTATCAGTTTGAGAGATCAAGTTTTAGTTTCAGAAGAAGCCATAACTGGTCTCTCTTCTCTCAAGTCTCAGTTATGTTTTCATATACATTCTCTTGACTTTTCAAACTCCTTACAAATGAGAGATTTGCATATGCAAATTAATTTACGTAGTTTTGTGTAAATGGTCAGAGCAGAGCTTAACCAGTTAGGGTTCAAGGCTACTGTTCCCATTGACTAAAGAGAGGATTAAACAGGACACTCATGCATTTTAGCACTGAAAATCTAACAACAAGGTGGTTCACGGTTTGAGGTCTTTTACACTCAGGTTATGACTGAGCCTGACCAAAGTCATCCAGCAAGCTCCTTTCTGCACATTTCTGTAACGTAGTTGAGGGCCAAATGCAGCTCCACATTTCTGTGGAGCATTCAGTCAGGCTGAGGCCAGCAGAAGTTCACTCTGCCTCCAGTGAACACTTGCACAGGCTTTTGCACAAGGCAGCCTGAATAAAGAGAGCACTAAGGCAGGGTTGCACATGTTCTTCTAAGCTCACTTGGGGAAGGGGTGGCTAACAGAAGTTGGGAGGAAAATGCTAGAAGGAAGAAATAAAAAATACGCTGTTGTAAAAGTTTTGGTAGTTCTAAAGGGAATATGACTATGTGAACCCTCAAAAATTTCCCACTCCTTCTAAGCAAGATGTTTCTCTAAAGCTTGGGATTCAAGCACTGCGTCTACACCTACATCTGTTCAGGCTCATGCTGTTCCAAACACAGACACCAGTGAATACAGTGAGGAGGTATATGTGTTATTACCTCCTTCACATAATGGACCACCCTCAAGAATGACAGCTTTTCACAGGTAGACATTTATGCAGCTTCCTCCTACACATTTGAACTTCTCTTACTCCTTAGGCAACTCAAAAACATCTACCATCAGTTCCATGTCAATCTTCTCAGACTTTTCCAAATTTAAATTTTGTGATTTAAACATCACAGTGCAGGAGGTCATTCAACCTATACTTCTGTAGCTTCTCCAAGAAAAAACATGGCAAGACCCTCCCAATCCTTAACATGACTTTGCTTTACAGAGACTGGAAGGGGGCAGCATGTAATGGTTCTTCCATCCAGGCAGTACTGCTTGTGCAACATCCTCAGGCTGTGCGTGGTCTCTTATAGGTCCTGCTGCCCAGCTCACCAAGCTTTGCTATCATACCACTCCAAGCTGACTCTGTGCTGCTTCAGCATTTTGCTGGACAGACCTGGGAATCTACTCCATTGCACCTTCATTTGATAGTGCCAGCACATCACTGTGTGTGTTCTGACATATGGCTGCTTTCCTGCCCCCATTGGTAAATCTGGTACATTACAACATTCCCTGTGTGCCAAGCATTTAGGCAAACACACATGTTGTCAGCTTGAGTATTCCTGGAAAGGACATGTGTCTTGAGATGAAGCTGTGTCAACTGCTGCTCCATGTCATAACATGGAAAGCACTCTGATATCCAAGTTCAGCAGTGCTGGCACTAAGAATGAGTTGTCATTCAAAGAGCAGAGCTGGAAAAATGCCACAGAAGACACAGTCAAATTAACATATGCAGTTTTTTGAATACATGTGCTTCAGAGGTATCTTCTGCTCTTTTCTCATTTCCCATAGGAGATCTCCATCAACATATACCTTGGAAATGTTCGGTCTGAGGTCAAAGGGATAACAAAGCAGGGGAAATGAGGCAAAAAAGGCAAGTAATTTGTATAAGAAAATTGAATTGCTGCCCAAAAGCCAAGAATGCCGGTATCTGATCTTCACATAGTTCAATGACCAGCATAACATCTGTACCTCATTTATATTTAGCTATCCAAACACTGCCACGAGCTCCAAGAACCTGATGTTCACAACAGAACTCCTCCTTTAAAATAAATAAATAAATAAAAAGAAGTGAGGGAAATAGAGACAAAATATTTATGAAATCCAGAAAAAATAATAATTGTTTATTTGGACTGCAAAGTGAAGACAGATACTACCATGATGCTTATGATACAAACAAACTAACCCCAAATAAATAAAAATTTGTGCATCTGATTTTTCTGGACTCTCTTGTTTCAGTGATCTATTTCTGGGACTGATCTGACAGCCATCTTTACTCTCTCTTGTTAAGTTGATTCTTGGTATTTTCCAAGTATGCTGAGAAATGTATATATTCAAAAAACTGCAACTGCTAAAAATTTCATCATTGTTCTATACTACAGACTGTAATCATTTAGAAACTTAAGGTAACTGTGAGGGCAGAAATAACATCCACAGACTTAAAAAGGACAAATCTCTGACACTGCTTATGTAAAAAGAGAATCTACTTAATAAGAAAAGCACAAGGATTGTGGCACACATGACTATTTGCAGTTCTACTCTATCAAAAGCAAGAATAAAACACAAACATCAGCTAAGGACTTATAGTTTTACAGCACAAGCTATTGATAACTTACGTTTATTTAGGGAAATGGGGAAGAGGGAGAAGAGGCAGTTATTTTGGGTTTTTTTCCATGAGGTGAAGTGTGGCAGGAGTTATTTGCAGGCAATAGGCAAGTTTTTGTGTAGAAAGGTAGAATATACTTTCTCCTCTTACCTAAATTATGTTATTCTCACCAGTCATTTGCAGAAAGTTGAAGTGCCTCATAACAAGCTAAACACTGCAACAAACAAGTATGTGCATGTTCTACCGTCCATTAGCTGAGTGACTGACAGCTACTGTTTCCTGCATTTCAGCACAGGCAGCTGCTGCTGAGTTTTAATTGGGGCATTTATTTTGAAAAACAAGATGGTAACATCACCAAGAAACCAATACTCCAAACAACAACAAAAGAAGGGGAGCTTTACAGCTGGTAGACTGTGTTTATCCAAACCATCTTCATCTCTCGCACACTCCTGTCTGATGAACCTTCTCCCTCCAAAAAAAAAAGGCTACCATGGTGTCTCTCCCTCCCAGCTGCCATGAGCAACAAGCATCAGTCCATGCTGGCCATTCCTAAATGTTATGGCCTCTGAGATTCTCCTTCAATTACACTCACTGGAAGTTTTTACCAGAACTCTCAACCTAGCCTACATACTTATTAGGAACTCAGAAATCTGTCCTCCCAAAGTTTGCACAGTTTGCTAGAAGCCTGTACCTGACGCACATGCCTTTATAACACAATTACAATTGTGTTTCAGATTGAAACATTCACGTAAAATCTGCTAAAATGATGATTTTCTAACAAAAGGAAGCAATTGCCTGATGGCTGAATTCACCACTAATACAAAAACCTCCTGCTGGCATCATCTTCACCCAATGCGTCTTAGGATACTTATTTTACTACCTAAATTGCACCCTGTCCCTCCCCTTAAATAAAGGCCATTAAACCCTACCAGAGAAATGCAGTTATTAATCATTTGTGCTTTCCCATTCTTTTCACTATCTATGCAAGCTGATTTCTTCTGAATTTTCATTGCAAGAGAAAGAGTCATAGTTTCAAATATTCCCCTAGAGTTAAAAGGACGTTTAGAGCATGAAAACTCTTCTAAAAAACCACTATATTTTGGGAAATAGAAAAGGAATAAGATACCTACTCTCATGTGACAGACTATGAGGAGTTAACTAAAGTGAACATATTTTTTCTCTAAAGGTGTCTGCCTTTCAACAACACCTTCCAACTGCAGTATTGTATGTGCTTTATAATATTCATTAATCTAATTTCATACAATTTATACTACCTACACGCTACTTAAGGTCAGTAAAAGTATTCAGACATGAAGCAAAAGAAAGATAAGGAGAGAGTGATTTGTTCGAAATCCTAAACAGAGACTCTTCCAGCATAGCCAGAAAAAAGGCAAATCTTCCCACGTGCCAGAATGTGCTGTAACTGCAAGACTGTCCTTAGATGCAGCTTGGTCCTTCACAGGCAGGATTATTCAAATAATGTTGTGTTTCCTTTATTAAATGTCTTTCACTGCAGTGGAACTTCATTGCACACACATCTGTAGGTCGAGGCAAGACATAAATAATTAATACAATTATATACGATACATAGCAAGCCTGCAATAAATTATGTATGCCAGTCTCATACTGCATCTGCTGGGATACAGTAATGAGATTTAGCAGATAAAACATACTGATTATTTAAAAGGGTTAGCAAATTTTGAAACTACATTAAATTACACATTGAGTCATTGTGTTCGTGGGACTGAGCACACTCCCATAATTTCTATGTACATATCAATCATTATCATCTGTTAAGCCCCTACATGTGCATATCCCAGAGCATTAGACTGCAAAGAATCAAAGCCCAATATAGTACAAAATAAATGGGGTTTAACACACACTATGGACTTGACCCTAAAAGTAGAATAGATGTACTATGGACATTTTCTAGGAAGAAATACAGAACTCAGGAATACATAAAACACCAAATTTGCACTGCTTAATTGCAAACTGAAACAGCAGCTCTATGTGCATGCACATGCGTGTGTTCATCTCCCGAGTTCTCACACATTTCTGCTGCAGACACACCACATATCCTCTGGTATATATGGCACTTGGAACTCACTGAGCTGTTTGGCGATCTCCTCATCATGGAAGCAATAAAGATCACTCAGGAGAGAACCACCACTTCAGACAAAAATAGTACAAAATACCACTGCGAGTACTCTCTCCTCATGTTACCCACTCATGGTATTTCTGATCTCTCTCACACTTTATACGACCGGCTTCTTACACACAGTTCTGCTCATGCTCCAATGGTCCTGACCTTCATCCCAGTGCTATTTTCTCTAATGCAAGGACTGAGAGGAAAAATTGACAGGTTTTCTAATATATGCCAGCTGGGACCCAGCAACATTTTGGTTTTTTCCTTAGCCCATAAGCAAGAGTTTTTCTGGATATTCGGATCTTCTGATAATAAAACATGTAACTCTCTGTGATAGTGTATCTTTTAGGCTGCCAGTTAAATAAGTTAATATTGATCTAGTCTACTCACACTGACGGTACAAAAGAACATGAAAGGTTTCACCCTGAAGAAGTGTTAAAAGCCCTTCATACAAGACAAAGCTCCCATGTACGTCCAGTGAGGCACACACTCACATCCCTACCATAACCCATTCAGTGACCAAACATTTTCCTTCAAATTCTGTCCGGTAACTGTCTGCTCAATTTTAAAAGGCACTAGCAGAAATAGAAAACATTCTTAGCAGAATAAGAAAAACATTATGAGATAGGAGAGAAGATTTCCATACAGAATATCCTAGTTTTCTTTAGCAAATAATGGATAAGGTAGAGGCAGAAGAAACAATGAAGCATTATATGGAAATATTCGTCACACCTTCACACATCAGGAGCAAGAAAAGCAGGATCTTTTTACATAATGAATAATAACATGTGGAACTCACTGCCACAGAGTAACACCAAACCCCAGAGGCATAGCAGTGTGCAAAACAAGACCAGGCATTTCAGCAGATAACTGTTGCAATCACAGCATGTACTCATTAAACTGTTTTTACACATTTCTAGAAAATACACATAAACTCTCTAAGACACACACAAAGATGCTAACTAATAAAAGACAACTGTCACTGGAGACACAGTTGGAGCAAGAACCTGCATCTTCAGCTCCTCTTTTGTATGTAAATCGTGACAGCATTACTAATACATTAAGTTTGACAGCAGTCTGTCTGAACAGTACCACATCCAATGGTCTTCACACTGAATCGAAAACTGACATTTTTCCTTCATGACGGTTACCTTTGCTACTGACATTTATTGTATGTTCGTCCACATGACAAATGAGAATGTCAGGTCACCAGCAGCATGCCTGTTATGGCTCTGTGTTACTTCCACCCTTAAAGGGAATGTTCTCCCTGTTAAGTACTACACAAAATGAGATCACAAAAAGATAATGACAAGTAGCACAAAAGTTAATATGCTTATCTTTTTTGCTCTCCTGGAAGGGCTTGTCAACTTTAGAGGGTCTGAACTGCCCCTACCCTATTCTGCACTTGAATTCATCTCTGTTATTCCCCACTCCAGAGCTCTCTCCTTTTTTCTGCAAGTACCACATCTGTATCTTCACAGTTTTTCCTACAACATCATTACTTGCTCAAAAGCAAAACATGAGCAAAAGATACCTAATCACTTCCTGACCAACGAGTTTATCTTTAAGAAGGATCGTGATCTCATAGGAACTACAGACGGATCTCCCAGATACCAAGTTACGCATCTGCATTGATCAGGTAGTGGTGCTCTCACTACCACAGGACCTGGTGAGCAGAGAGGATGATACACTATTTCTGTTCCTTCTTCTGCCGCTAATCTCTCTACCTCCCTTTGAAAACATTTCTGCATGTGTAAAAATGCCCAAAGAGTTCCCTCTAAGCATAATGCCCAGCAGAAATCCTGAAGCGCCAACGACAGCGTTCTCTCTGATGAGGGAGAAAATTTGTGTAAGCTCCATCTACAGCCAGCAGAGATCAGTACAGAGAGAAAGAAGAGAGAGAAGCAGCGACTCCATGCAAAGGGGCTGATTCATCAGTGCCAAATTTAGTAAAAAGTCAGTGAATTTGATGGGAGGATATTAGTTTTTTAATGATGGGAGGTTTGGAGGTTTTTTGCCGGGGGAGGGGGGGGAACGACACTGTGGTTTGCAGGGTCTTTTTTTTTTTTTTAGTTTTGTTTTGTTTTTTTTTCTTCTTAAGTTTTTGGGGGTTTTTCTACTGCATTGTGGGTTTGGTTTTTTAAGTTTTTTTGTATCCCCTTCATCATTTGCAGACTCTATCTGCTTCTGCCTCCCTGTGTGGATCAAATCTCTATAAACTTGGCCTGGCAGCTAACTACACCTGCACAAAGGCGCCCAGACTAAGCAGGTCCTAAATAACAACATCTCTTCAGGTTAATATTGCTAAGCATTTCTGAAAAGTAATTTCCACATTTTCACATTCACTTAGTGGTGAATTATCTTGCAGAGTTACTAGATGGAGCTGGAACATGCATAAGAGCAGATGAAGTAACATGGATTTAGCATAATACCTTAATGGTGCACATACAGCCTGTCAGAAAATAGATTTTTTTTAAGCTTCAGAAAATTACTTTCCAGCAAAAATTATAGTAGTGACATATTTATATTAACAATTGCTGCCAGAAGAAATCACTGGAAATCAGATCCTAAAAAATTCATTCTTCACCACAGACTCAAAAAACATACATTTCATGATACATCACAGCATCTCCTCCAAGCTAAAAAGGTAGTGAGGACTGGGAATTACTGTCCATGGAGCATCAGAGAGATGGCTGGCTGGCTGGCTGCCAGTCAGAGAGCACCAAGAGAGGAAGCAACGGAACAGCTGATGCTTTATCATGCAATGTCTATACTGCGTTAACTACATTTAGTCAAAATATATTTATTTTTGAAAGAATGAATCAGATTTTCTATGAAAAATAGGGTTTGTAGTTTTTTTGATTAAAAAACATATTAGGTCATCAGTGAATATTTTTACATTTTTCCACTGCAAGTTTCTCTAAAATCTCAACTGTCACTAGCTGAAGTTCCTAAAAATCTTTCTATTTATGATGGTACCACTGCTTTGCCCCATCTTAAACTTAAATTGTTGATAGGTGTGAGCTTCTTACATGCCCAAAGAGCCTGATGGATCATTCTGGTCCAGAACAATCTCTGAGTTCCATCTTGCTCTCTGGTTCATGGATTTGCACATGTATGGGGGGGAAAAGTTTATTTGATGAAAATGAAGAGCAGTTTCTCCCAGGAGGTTCCAGGATCACTATTTCTTAGACTATTAGGAATGAGTTGAAAATAGACAAGGAACAGAGGCAAAACCAGGTGATTCTAACGGCTCTGCATGGCACATGTTTGTATCTCCATGCTGCTCATACTTTCCTGCTACTTCACATTCATGCTGCTCCCACACCCCTGCAGTACAGAGGGTTCTTGCCTCTCTCCCAAATGGCCCTCACACTGGACACTGTACTATTACCCTTCAAATTACAGGAAAGCATATAGATCTTCTGTACTACTGAGGTCAGGCTTCCAGGTCTTCCAAAGAACTATGAGGCTGCTTGTTCACTCCTCCCCATGCCCGTAGGATGAGGAGGAGAATCAGAAACAGAAAGTAAAACTCATAGATAGGGATAACAACAGTTTTACAGGACAGCAAACGGGGGAAAAAATGTAACTATGATAGCAGTAAAAGGATATACAAAGAAAATTATACACCACGTAAACCACTCACACCCCATAAAACTGATGCCCCGCATGCTCCTGATCCAGAATCCTAAGCCATGCACCTGTGCCACGAACTACACTGCCAGGCCCACCACGTTCTCCCTCCTGCCAGTCACCCTCCTTATATACTGAGCATGACTTCATGTTATCAAATACCCCTTTGGCCAGTCTGGGACAGCTGCCTTAGCTGTGTCCCTTCCCAGCTTCTTTTGAAAATTAACCCTATTCTAGCTGAACCGAGAACAATACAGAAAGCCAGTCCAAAGCATGACCCAGTGAGGTGGTCAGCGACCTCAATTCCTTCTCAGTTTCTGGTTTTACACTAAAACCAAAATGAGTTTGTATCTGCTCAGTAACAAACCAACCTTCAGAGCCTTACCCAAAACAAAGCTAACCTCTGGAAACGTTTGTTAACCCAGAATGCCCCTCTTACGCTCTTTATAATTTTGTCACACACGTTCTCCTACACCCTCTTGGCTGACACATTGCCCACTATCGTAGCAAAGCTATGCAAGGTCCCATGACTTCGTTGTTCAACAATGAAGGGCAGGAAATCCCCTTGATGTAAAGGCAATTTGAAAAGTTAGGAAAGCTCTACTGAAAATTTAAGCTGCTGCAGGAGGACTGAACATTAGATTATTGCTTTTGCAAAACTCTGTGGAGAACTACTGAACAGGTTTAAGCACAAATATATTACAATGCCAATCTGGAACATTTCTTTGCACATAATCACAAATTCTGATTAATAATCTCACTGAGAGACAGAATATATTATTTCTGAAGGCCTGAAAGGGGAAGTAGCTTTCCTTCAATAAACCCAGAGCCTGAACAATTTCTTATTTCTACCAAATCCCTGCCAGAGAGTTTCTTCCAGCAAATGGCTGGAATTTTGGTTTGCTAACTAATTCTGTGACATTTACTCTTGTACTGCTGGAATCAGCTGGTGCAGGTTACGCATACAGAGTTCAATAAGTCCCACTGCATGGCATATTGGTCCTTCTTTGAAAATCTGCAGAAGTATTTACTGTGCTAGGATCTGCTCAGTTCAATAGAACAGGCATGACCAGCATCTTCAGAAAGACCACAAGTAGTTCTTCCTACCAGTACAAAGGATTTCCATCAGGAAACCAGAAAAGAAACACATAGGTAGATTTCAAAAGTTATGGAATAAAGTGAGCTACCTTCATGGAGTTTAGCAAGTGCAGCAGATATGAAGCATAATTATTTTTTTTCTCCCCTTCCAAACTCTGTTCATGTTTTACAAACTAGAACTGATATTTGAACAAAGAGACCAGAAAAAAAAGCAGGCAGGAGCTACGCAAATAATGAGCGGTTCTGTTTTATCACCACTGCTTGTTTGAGAACCCAGTCTACAACTAGCTGAAAAATTCAGAGGCTGTTAGACTATGAAGCAGACCTGAATTAAAGTGAGAAGGATAACTAAGATACTCTGCACAGTCAGTTTACTTATGTTTGTTTACAGCTTACATGTTTTTTTGCAAGAAATACACCTGCCAATGAAAACAAATGCCAATACACAGTTGTGTGTTATTCTGCATCCAAAGGCCTTGTGGCATTTTACAAAAGAAAGTAGCAGCATTATCTCCTTTTTTACAAAGGAGGAAACCTAAAGCATAGCAATTTGTCTTAGACCAGCACTGGCAGAGTTTAGTTCTGCTGCTGTAGCCCTAGCCCATGCTGTCTGTCTCTTGCTTCTCCAAGGATGAACAAACCAAATTATTTCTTCAAGGCTCCAGTGGGGCTGAGCAAGTGATAAAAGCAATTTAACCTAAAGATGGCAGAACACAGGATCTATATAAGCTGAACAGATTAGTCAGCCATCTAACTGCTAAACCCCAAAGAGGTTTGTGGCAAAACACATGCAATGAAAGCAAAACTACGCTGTCACTTAAACATAATACACCACATTCAGGTTATTTATGCAAGTGAAATAACCACAGGAGTCACCAATGCAGCATTTGCATTTTTCTTAAATAGCTAGTGAACATTTCTCAGGAAATTCTAAGACAGTCTTTGTATAAATAAGAATCATTCCATTGAGAAAGCTGTATCATTGAGGCCTGCTTAAAAACTTAGTATAGCATTGAAGATGCTATCCACAGCATTTAACCAGGACGGTGAAAAGACTGTAACTGGTACAAATGTGCATCTGCTGTGTTTAGAGCGTGCACCATCACAGATAACACAGGCCTGCCCTGTTTCCTCCCTCTCTCCTTGCCCAATTTGGACCTAATCAGAGAGTCTGAGAGTGCTCAAAACAGCTCCCACACACCGAGCTACTATTACGCTACAACAGTTTCTGTTCAGCCCTGTAGGATGGCTTTAGCATTCTGCAAATAACAAGCTCACTACTTTCCTCTATAAGCCCAAACAGCAGTTGGGGGATGCAAAGGAATTATCAGCTACCCAGGCCCACGGTTGCCCAGTCCCTCATGTTCTGAGAACACACTCTCAGTCATTTCTCAGTTTGCCAAGCTGCACGTGACTTTGTAGGTTCTACAGCATCCTATGAGGAAGCTCTAGGACTTCCACACTTTTGAACAAGAACTTGAATTAGGCAGATGCATAGCATGTGTAGCCAGGATCTATCTTGTAGGCCAAGTTCTTGTATTAGAAAAAGTTTCTTGGTGAGTATTACAAGTATAATGCTATTAGAGATCAGCAGCTGCATTCTAGGATGGAATTCTCACAGCCTTACCCCTGGCAAAATTAGTTATTAAATAGCTTCATAGAACCATGGAATAGTTTGAGTTGGATGGGACCTTTAAAGGTCATCTAGTACAACCTCGGTGCAATGAGCATGGGCATCTTCAGCTAAATCAGGTTGCTCAGAGCCCCATCCAACCTGATCTTGAATGTTTCCAGGGATGGGCTATCTGCACCTTCTCTGGGCAACCTGTTCCAGTGTTTCATCACCCTCATTATAAAAAATTTCTTCCTTATAGCTAGTCTAAATCCACCCTCTTTTAGTTTAAAATCATTACCCCTACTCCTGTCATTACAGGATCTACTAAACAAAATCTGTCCCCATCATTCTTATAAGTCTCGTTAAAGTACTGAAAGGCTGCATCTTTTTAGAACAGAGAGAAAAACTAAGATACAGTTTCAAACAGACTTTCCAATAGTGAAGCTGCTGCCTGTTTTTTTCCAAGACACCCTACCTTCAGGGCAAGATGAGCCTGAAGGCAGCAGAAGAATGAGCAGCAGTGATACAAAGCCCTGAAGCCTTGGCAAAGGAGATAGGATAGGACTGAGTGGGTCTCTGTGATCCTGCATCCTGATGCCTCAGAGTCCTTAAGCTGCTAAAAACACCCCTAGGAATCCTCTTCAGAGGTGTAATTTCACTAACACAGACTCTGCAACAAGGTTTAAAACAATCATGCCAATACAGTGAACTGCCAAAACTCACAGTGACCTCCCTGCATCTCATTCTCTGGCTCCTAGGTGCCCAAAATTTCAGTACTCCTTTCTCTCCTTATTTCAAAGAGAGAGGTCTGTGTTAGTGAATTACAGAGCGGAGCTTTGTTATATTCATCCTGTCAACTTTGTCACTGAAGTAGCCTCTGTACAAGGCTGGAAACACACGTTGACACACTGCCATGAAAAACACAAGGTGCTGGAGTGCTTCAATGAAGAGGTAGCCTTAATAGCTTTCAAAGCTGCACAGGAAAAGAAAACCACTTCATTAAAATCACTTAGCTGCCAGTATAAGCCCCAGAATTCTTCTACTATTATTATTAAATTATTATTATTAATACAATTATAATTAAGAAAGCAACTGCTATTCACTTGGTTTAAAAAAAATACAAGAAAGCGGTGAGTTTTTAAAATGCTGCTGCAACAGTAAATATCACCTCTGGCATATTTGTCCTGGAGAACAGAGCAGATTTGGAATACCTAACTGAAATGTGCTACAGAAGATAAGGCTGGCTGCAGAGACTGACATTTAAAAGCGGGAGACACCAAACAAGACATGAAATATCACTGTTGCTGCCTCAAAGCAGAAAGCCACTTTCACAGAACTGAAGCTTTCTCCTCCTCACCCCAACCCCCTCCCCAGTTCTGGCAGACACAGTGAGCAATTAACCCCTTCCCTGCTGTCATGAGTAATGCCACCCCCACAAAAATATTCTGGGTTGCTAGAATTTCATGTAGTTGCTCTCTCCTGCAAATCAGGCTGCCCTGCATGAAACAACTTGTCTTCCCTCTCTGCATTCCCGCTATGCAAAAACATGTCTCTTCCCTGCCATGTCAACGTGTCAAATTCAGGCACACTAGATACTGGAAACGAGGCTCTCCTCTTGCATAACTCTGCATGGCAGCCTGGGCACCCTGATCTGCCTTTGCCTACTGGCCTCCGAGAACAAGTGCTGGGAAGCTCCTTCTCCACAGGAAGAAGATCTAGGGATAGTGTCGGAACACAACAGCTGAGAGAAAAAAAAGAACTCTTCACGTGCAAGTAAAACTATGAAGTGTTTGGCTGCCCACGCTTTTGCTGCCTTAGTCAGAAGGAGTACTGGTGCCTTTGAGCCATCTGAGATGGTGTAGTGGGCAAGGAGCAGGGAAGTAAGTCCAGCAGATTCCATAAAAGCACAGGTTACACCAACTGCACTTCAAGCAAGGATTTGATTAGAAAGTTACAGTTCATTAAAAGAACACCACTCAAGTTATTTCAGCTACATGGGGTTTTTTCTATGCCAGGATAACACAGCAAATAGTGGGATGCACCTTCTACTGCTCAGTGAAACGTCCCAGAGCCTTTGAAGAAACAGCTCAGGTTACAAAACCACATTCTGAAAAGCCATCAGAAAACATCCTGTGGTTTCAGAGCCATTAGACTGTCCATGCCAGCAGACAGATCACCAGTCTTGAGCAAAACGGGAAATTCTAGCCCACAAGAAGTGAGATATTTTTAGATATAAGATTTAGAATTTTTTTTTGTTTCAAGTTATCGACCAACACTTTAATTCATACAGCTGTAATTGGTATCTCCTTGTTTGCCTGAAACAGGATTGGTCAACAAGGGAGGTTCCTTTCTGTCAAGGAAACCCAGTGTGGAAAGGGCCACTGGTTAGCCAAAAAGACTCAGGAGATCAGTTTTCCTGAAGCTAGTCTATTCACTCCTGAGCAGGCAAAGTGGCATGGTAAAATACTGCCAAGTGAGAAGGTTCTGCTCTACCTTGTAGCTATGATCATTAAGCAGCTGTGCCTTTGCATGATGCTGGTTTGGAGATCAGCTTGTAGCATTCCAATCTTTAATGGCTTTCAGTTGCAGGACCAAAAAAGCAGCTTTGTGAAAGTCTGTGGGTCTAATGAAGAATTGGTTTCTCTCCCCCTATATAGTCACTGATCTTAGAGTCTTTGGGGTAAGCTCTTGGCACTGTTATGTGTGCAGAGCAAAGCACAGTGGAGAGAGAACATGACGGAATGAAAGGGGAAAAAGAGCAATACAAAAAAAGCATAAAAACAGTAACAAATTTCCTAGACATGCAATGATCAAATGGTGAGATTTCAATCTCACCTCATTGTTGTAACTTGAGAGGAATGGGGGGAAAAAAGCAGCTGAAAAATTAAACATACAGCTAACACAGAGGTACCAATGGAAAGCCCCTACTCCTACAAGCTAATTGTTCCCCAATCATTGTTTAGCCTGTGTTCTTTAAAAAAAACAAATAAGAAACTTCTATATGCCTCATTTCATAGCCAGGACTTTAAAAGAAGGTTTGCTGTACCATACATTGCTTTGCTTTCCAAAGTCTCAGAAAAGCATAGATAGATCTGAAGATGTGCATCAACTGCACTGCAGGCTGAGCACATTAGCAATGCAGCAAAGAGAACATCTGTTCAGCTGAATGCTTACATGCAGTAGTTGGAAGGACAGGACTATCCACGCTCCTGCCTACACTCAGCTTCAAGAGCGTAGGCATGATGACAGGTCCATCTTAGCCTAGCATTCCTGGTCCCACAGTGATCTATATATGAACGTCTAACAGAGAGTAAGAACAGGGCAAATATAGTTCTATCCACCCCCTTTCAACTCAGACGTGCTGGGCAAGTTTTGCAGCACACAATGTACTTCTCTTACATTAAAACCCTATGCTCGATTCTGGACCAGTTCTATCCATAAAACTCTATACAAAGAATGAGTAAACTCTACGGAGAGTGCTTCAGATAGAAAGCCTGATATACAACATAACTCAGAAAAGAAGCAATCAGAAGGTACATCAACACTTGGATCACAACATTTCAAAGATATATTATAGAAATATTGTTCATATAATAGAAATAGCTCTCATATGATGCATCCCTGCCTCATAATCAATTGTCTCATAAATCAAGGGAGGTTTGTCTTAAGAATGCCTTAACTGTACCTCAAGAAGATGTGCAGGACATCTACTTGCCAACCAAAAACTGTTTGCAGTGTCAGATACCGAAGGTGTGCAATTCTTTTCACAAGCAATTACCTGGTCAATTTAGAATTTATAATAGTAAAAAAGTGCCCAACATTGTTTCCTCTGCAATGTGAGTGACACATTTCCAAGAAAACCTGGCATTCGAAGCAGGTGGTCAGCTTCTCTGTATGTTAAGTCCAGCCCTGCCAGAACTGCTGTTACTCTCTTGTCCTCATTCACACTACAAATTGAAGGACTCCTGAATAAAGAATTCAGTCTCTGTTCTGTGTTCACAGCACTTGGATATGCTGCCAGCAGGCTATTCCAAAATCTGGAAAGGATTATGAAGGGCAAGGGGTACTCCACATGTCCCAGTACAATACTACAACATTTAAGATCCCTGACATCCTGCCAGTACCAGCTCTCCATCAGTAATCGTTTCTGCCATCATAACCTGACAGTACGTGGAAGATGCTGCAAAGCTGGAAAACCTCTCTCCAAAGACATTCAGCTTAAGATCCAAATGAAGGAATGACCCTCATTACACAGGAAATCTGACACAGGACAGAAACAAAATGAGAGTGGTATCAGCCAAGTCAGGAGAGAAAATAATCTTCAGATTACCTCAAAACACTTGCCTTGTCTGGCTCACCTACAGGAGCGGAAGTACCAGGAAATTCGCTAGCATTCTTTCTCAGAGAGCCAAGTGTAGTTACAGAACTGGAAGACAATGTAGGGATGAGACTAGGGTTCAGATACAGCAGCAGACTAGCAATCAGAGGGCCCTAAACTGACTCCAGAGTAGCAGCAATACATCAGGAACAAGATACAGTAGCATGACAGGATATGCAGGAGCCCAGAAAACAGTGGGATATGTGGGGGAAACAGCCCACGAATGTATGTCTGAGTATGACAGCCTGCCTGTGCTTTACCTCATCTGTAGTTAATATTACAAGCTCTTCATTTCTGCAAGTGCTGAACTCATTCTATTTGGATTTGAAAAGCCTCTAGTCCAACAGTCATATATTGCTGAAATTGCTGCTGGGGCTTTACTGAGACACAGGTTCATGTCTGCAGCACCCCAGTCGGTTCTTGGGCATCTTGTAAACACAGATTTAAGTAAAATCACACCTTTTTTTTTTAATTTAAATCTCTTATATTCATCCCTTTCCTTTGTTCATCTATTTCAAATAAACCAATAAAAAGCCCCACTGCCAGTCACATTCCCACAAACTACTCTTCTTTTCAGAACGGTTTGAAAATGCCCACAAGGCAGGTGCTTCTGCAGAGCCATGAAGACAACCTCACATTTTAGGCACAAGTTTGAAGCATAGCTTATGTTCTGCAGCCCCTGCTTGATTCTGCCTCCCCAGGATCACTTCCAGTTAGGGCAATCTCAACAGCTACTTCAGGCCCATGCTGCAGTGGGGCTGGTGAGGAAATATCTCTTAGTTCTAATATCTCTGTCAATTGTGCAGGGAAATTGGGAAACTGGGAAAGGGTGGGGGGGGGGAGACCATATGAACAAGTGCACTGTGCAGTGTACATTTGTCAGCCTTAATTTTCAATAGCTTCCAGTTCAATCTTCCCTTTTTTTGGAACTGCTGATGGATGCTAGCAGGAAGGAAAGGCAAAGGGATAAAAAAAAGAAGAGAATCACAGCTCTCCGCAGTGAGACCATTTTAGATTGATGTGACTCTAGAAACAGACAGCACAATTCAGATGAACTAGTCAGTGAAGAAAGCAGCCCTCCTGCAGAGGGAGCTTCCTCTCAG
The DNA here is from genome assembly GCA_033558185.1 of Dromococcyx pavoninus. NCBI lineage: Eukaryota > Metazoa > Chordata > Aves > Cuculiformes > Neomorphidae > Dromococcyx > Dromococcyx pavoninus. Next base: position 438,894 of record JAUMJL010000091.1, on the reverse strand, counting down.
CTCTAGATTCACATCCCATTGAAGAAGCGAGTATCCCTATATGTCAAGGTAGCCTAAAACAATAAGGGAATGGTTTCCATTACCCATGAATTCTTCCTATTTCCACGTCTCTGTACTCCTCTGCTCTCTAGTCATCCTTACAGATTATTCTGTTTCAGTACATTTGACTATCATCAGCCCTTTCAGTGCCTCCACTTCACAGGATGCTGGAGATTCTCCCAGCTCTGCAGGACCATTTTAGGACTATACAAAGCACACCCTAGCAAATCAACTTTAAGTGCATTCAGTGAAGATAAATAACAGCAGCAGTACAATTCAGGAGAGGAAGTAGGGAACTACCTGGCACTCACTAAGAAGTGTGAAGTCCCGTAATATCAAACAGAAGGAATGAGAGGAAGCCATAGGTAGATACTAAGAAAAAAATGATAGGGTTGGTGGCTTTTTGATTGTTTTTTTTAAAAAATAATATGGGATAAGAACCAAAGTAAGCATATTTCCAAGTGAATCAACCTCACCATTAAAACATACAGATTGTCCATCTGTTGCAGCCAGCAGCAACAAGCAGAGGTCAACAACATCATAATGTTGTGCAGCATCATTGTTATTTGAGGGAGTAAAAGGCAGGATTGGCTTTCCATTCTCTCCTATTGAAAGGCTAAAAAGCATCAAGAAAGACCTAGCTAACCTGAGACAGCCACAGCATTAAGTCTCTTCTGGCATGAGATGACCTTTCAGAAAAACACACTGGAAAGACTGATACTCACTGAACGCAAATCCAATTACTTGGTTCTGCCACTCAGAATAAATACGAGACCACTGCAGACACTGTAGTGGGTGAAGCAGAACAGACTCAGCCCAGGATGCTAGGCTTTAAACTCCTCCAGCTGCTTCAGAGTACCTACTGTCATACAGGCTTTTCTTCCACTACAGATGACTCAGTGCATGTTTTATGATATTTCAGAGATGTTCCTGTCCTCACCTTTAAACTGGACTTGTTTATTGCAGGATGTCCTTTTTTGCCCTGGGTTATGCCTATGAGCTTGCTTTTGCAGGCTGATCTGAGCCTGTTCACATGTTATCACACTAAGGCTCAGGAATGCCTTAGCTCCTTACTGGGGATAGGGTAGTATTTGTTAAAGGACAGAAAGGATGGCAAAGCTCATGCCCAGTTCTCACCTCCTTCCACCCTCTTTAATATATAGCCATCATAGTGCTGCCCGTGACACTCAGTTTGGCCTGAGCCTAAAAGTAAACCCAGGTACAACCTGCCTTTTACAAGGAGGCTGAGAGAGCAGCAGTAGGTTAAACAACATGAAGATGCCATCCACCTGAGGTATTCTCCTACATCTCCACCCACACAGAGCTGCTAACTAAAAACCAGCTCTCACAGTCGTGACTGTCAGGCTTAGCAGGTTGTTCTTCCTCCTCTCTCAGCAGCCTCCTTCCCAATATCTTCCCATCTATAGGAAGATAATTTTCAAGTAAAGGTCTGACCATTCATTATGCAGCTGTTTTAAGCCCCAGTTGGTGACAAAGAGCCACATGGCTGATAGCCCAGCAGGCAACAAAGAACCACACAGCCACTCACTCACCCCTCCACCTTCTGAGTCCTATTGGGAGGAGAATCAAAAGAAACAATGGCAAAACTCATGTGTCAAGATAAGGACGTGGAGGGATCATTCACCAGTTACAGCTATGGGCAAAATAACTTTGACTTGGGTGAAAAAAATCAATCTAACTTAATGTCAATCAAATCAGAACAAGATACTGAGAAACAAAACCAAATCCCCAAAAGAAGACCTTCCCATCACTCCTCCCTTCTTCTCAAGCTTGACTTGAGAAGATATTCTACCCTCCTCCACCAGCAGCACAGGGGTCATGGAAAGGGGGTTCATCATACATTGTGTCTGCCGCTCCTTCCTCCTCTTGAGGGAGACTCCTCACACTCTTCTTCTGCTCCAGCGCAGGATCTCTCCCGCAGAAGACAGTCCTCTACAAACTTCTCCAACAGGAGTCCTTCCTGCAGGCTGCAGTCCTCCATGACCTGCTCCAGCATGGGTTTCCTCCACAGGGTCATGGCCTCCTTTGGGTACCTCCACCTGCTCCAGCATGGGGTCCCATTTGGACTGAGGATGGCTATCCACCAGTACTCCTCATTGAATGCAGGGGGAGAACCTGCTCAACTATAGTCTCCACAGGCTGCAGGGGAATCTCTGCTTGGGCACCTGGAGCACCTCCTTCCCTTCCTTTTTCACTGACCTATGTTCTTTGCAGTGTCCTTTTCCCACATCTGATGTATGCATAGTTGTTTCTGTCACATTTGGCGTCTACAGGGCTGTTTCTTCCACATCTCACTTCTCACCCTCTCTGTCAGCGCAGCCTGAGCCCTGGCAGCCCCCTCGCTTTTTTTTCCCCTTCTTAAATATGTTATCACAGAGATGTTACCACCAATCCTGATTGGCTTGGCCTTGGCCAGAGGCAGGTCTTCCCCAGAGCCAGCTGGCCCCAGCTTCTAGCAGCTTCTCACAGAAGCCACCACTGTAGTTGCCCCTACCAAAACCATGCCACACAAACCCAATACTGTATCATTCCCTCACGTGCCACACATCTTTGTGAAGTCTGTGGCCGAACAGGGTGCTCCTTCTACCCTTGATTTCTCACCACTTCTCCCTCCTCACCGTCACCTTTTTCACCTGTATTTTAATCTTAGCAGTGTCTGTTAGCAAACCATCAGTTTAATAAATTCAGAGATTCTTTAAAGGAAGAGAGATTCATGCAATAGAGCACACCACCATCCCAACAAAAGCCTAACAAGTAGTTTGCGCAACCACAGCCTTCCTCTAAAGTCCAGGACTGGGTGCTAGGAAAGGTGCCTCCTATTCCTGGCTTGGCTGAAGACATGTATGATGACAGACAAAATGTTTATCCTCTTCCTATTTGCTTTTCTTTTCTAAGTAATGCTACAACACAAAAGTGATCTCCTATGACAGAGGTGTCAAACTCACGGCTCACACCGTTCTCCTGCTCCTGTGGCGTAACGTGCGTCACACGCTGCACACGTGACCAGCGCTGGCAGGAGCGTGGGGGCAAGGAGCTCGGTGCTGCCTCTGGGTAGAAACAAGGTGGAGGGCTGGATAAAACAAGGTGGAGGGTCAGATGTGGCTCATGAACTGTGAGTTTGACATGCTTGTTCTATGACTTTGTGATTCATTTGTATCTAGAGGGCAGCTAGAGGTTCATGGGGACAATAGGCACAGAAGGGCAGTCCTTGGCCTTCTTCCTGGTGACACCGCAGTGATTTATGCATCAGTCAGCTCATTTTCAGAGAGCCCCTCCTTAAGTCACTGACATCTTTACGGTGCTCCAAACACCCACAGATAGAGAACTAATAACTCTACTGTGTGCCATGGTAGGGTTTCCAATCTCATTCCTTGATCATAGAGCTTTCCAGAAGGGTCTAATGAACACTGACAAACTCAGCTGTCCTACGTGAGCTACTAGCAGTGCAGCTGGACAAAACAAACCAAATGGCTTCCAGTAATGAGCATCTGGGCAGGACGGGGACAGCGTCTCCAGTAAAAGAAAGGAACTTCAGAGAAATCCTGAGGTGAAGGTTCAAGCCTGTCCCTGGGTAACATCATACAACAAACGCCAGAACTGCTAAGAAATGACAAGTTTCTTTGGAGCTTTTTCTGGAAGGCCGAGAAGCTTGGGTAGCAGTGTGAACATGCATGTCATCACTTCCCTCTGGGCACATTCTGTTGTTTTATTTTAGGTTTTGCTGACTTGACGACCCAGAATAATAGACCAGATGGAAGCTCTGATTTTATAGGACAACAATAGTGTGTGAAAGTGAAGAGCGAAGGCAAAGCAGCATGGCAGGGAAGGGAGATTACTCATGGGACAACATTTCAAGGAGGACTCAAGGCCGAGAAAGAGGAAGAGTTGCCAGAATCCTTGGTATGGATGAGGAGCAAGGCACATAACAAAGACAGGAAGGTATCAAAGTACAACACAAGGAATGAGGCAATGAAACAAAGAAAAACCTCCCTGTAAGAGAACAATGCCTTTCAAAATCAAGCATCTATGATCTGCTCAGCAGAAAGAATACTTACACTTCCATTCAAGCAGCTATGTGTCTCCCAGAGCTGGGCACAGATTCACCAATGAGGTAGCTCTAGCCAGGTCTGGATGCTCAGGCCAGCACCCAGAGTGGGCTCAGCAGGAAGGTGAGAAAGGATTTTTCAGGTCCCTCTTCTATAATTAGCATTGTGTGATCTTCTTAGTAAGAACAAAAAAGTAAATAAACCTCTAATACATTTTCATAATACTGGGAGTAAAAAAACTAACTAAAACCCCAGCCTTTCCCATGAGCAGTATAACCTGATACTACAATAGAATTAGTTAAAAATTCTTTACAGTCAAATCCAAAAAGTTCAGAGCACCTGCCAGTTAAGTCTGTGTATATTTGTATTTTATAGAGAGGATGGTATAAAGTAACACTACAGAGGAACAGGCACCGTCTAAACATTTTTAAAGTCTAGGTGTTCAAACTCAGATATCTAAAAAATTTTTGAAGGTCAACATTAAGCAAAGCTCTAGATGCTCCTAAATTGAAAATGCAGCTATAATCACAGCTGCCTACTTACAGAATAGCAATGCCAAAAAAAAAAGTCCTGCTAACCTCCTGTAACTTGCTTCTACTTCCTCTCCCCATATCAATGAGTGGAGTGTCTACAGGACACTTAACTTCAAAGAGGTTGAGATATAGTACATAAGGCTCATTTAGCCTATGTAGGAAGGGGAAAGAAGATACTTTTCAATTAAATGATAAGACAAACATTTCAAGGAATCAACTCTTTTTTTCCATAAATTACAGCCCTAATTCAGTCATTACATATAATTATTAAATTTGCTCAAAATGATTAGATAGGCTTTACTTATAAAAGAGAAATAAATGGGGCTGCCAATGTTTGCGTGTATCACTATTTTATAAAAAAGACCAAAAATTCTCCTTGATGTGCAAGCCTGTAGGTGGGTGCATGTGCACACATGGTCATTTCAAATGGTTACATTTTTCAACACACTGAATGGCTAATGGAAGATGCCAGCTTAGTGCATCTAAGAATTTGTGATAAGTGTTATCCAAAAGGAGTCTCTAGGGTCATCTAGTGCATATATTTGGGTCTAATTAAAAAAAAAAAAACACCTCAACATCAAAAAAACCATACAAAAGTAGCAGAATTTGGAACAAGAGTTGAATTATTTTGAATAAGAGAAATGTTACAGGCAGAGCAAAGGCACTGTGAAATGCTCTGGATAGAATAGACTACAGGGAAACTTCCAGAACTGATCAAAACTCTTTCCTAGCAGGAAAAATAGACAGTGAAAACATCTTCCATTATAAACTTGCACACTAGGACATATGCAGTAAGATTCATGTTCCCCTTATTGAAAACTGTTTTCTTCACTAGTGGTAATGACTGGCACATTTGAAAGGTGTAATCTTAAGCTTGAGGCAAATTTAATTTCTTAATTATCAGGAAAAATAAATCTATTTCAAAATTGGCTTTTTCCTTCTCTACCAGAGCCACTCAAATATGATGTACTTCAATGTGAAGTATGCTGTACCTCAACATGTTTTCCACAAAAGAAATAAAAAGAGCAGCTGAAGAAGGATGCTTGCTGTGCAAAACAGTAAGCTTCCTTTGTCTTACAAAACCAACAGACTCTCATGTATCCAGCAGTGTACTTAGCGTAAGCATTTATAACTTCACAGAAAGCTGCTCCAAGGATCTCAAAGCAAACATTAATTATTACGTAGCCCTCCTGTAAAGCAGTGGTTATTCCTGGTTTTGGAGAAGCACAGGGATGTTAAAGTAGCACAGGCTGGCAGTTGAGTCAGGGAGTGCTGGAAGACAGACAGCCCTGGCAGCTGGAAGCTGGGCCATCCAGCGGTCACAGAAGGTGATTGGCCTGGAATTTTGAATCCCCAATGCCAACGTGTACCAAATTAAGCAAGCTATTCACCTCCTGCAAAACTACAGAGGTTGCTGAAAACTCAGCACTTAACTGGAAGGGGTAACCCACCAAGCAGTCGCCACAAATTAATTGACACATTAATTGACAAACCATTGCCTCTAGCTATCTTGATGCCACATGCTGACAGTCGTCACAGACTTCTTGGGTGCCTGCTAGCCATGGATACAACATCTCGCTGCAGCTCGCAGGCTGTCCTGGGGAGACAAGCATTTTGCAGGACTCCTCACAGGAGAACCTGCTTGTGTAATTGCACTGTTTCAGCCCATCTGTCTTCAAATATCACACCTAGCCCAGGACTTACGCAGAGCAAAAGCAACAGGCTTTTTGGAGCTCTAGGAAGGCAAAATGGAGGCTCCACAGCAGCTATGGACTAAGGGAGAATATTAAATACTCCATGCCTAACCGAGCATCTTTTCAAATTAGCCTGACTACCTTATTTGCTCTATTTAGACAGAACAAAAGGCTGAAATGTTACAAAGCATCTGCAGCTCTCAAGCCCAACAGGCACCCTCCTCCTCCTGCCAAGCTTGGCTATTACTCTCTAATACTCATGCAGAAAGCAAACGCAGGCAGAATGGGGTATGAGCATCCCTCTCCGTTAGTCCTCCCTCCGCCGCAAGGCATGCTGTGCTGGTAACATCCCTCACCATGCGCCAGTTTCCAGCAGAACCACTCAAACCAGTACAGCTTTTTGTGGTCACAATCCTTTACAAAAAAAGTCTTTCAGTTCAAAGCAAATAAGTCTTCCCTTCTTTTTAATCAAGAACTATTAAAGACTATTTCACTAGATAAAAGATCAAAAACTATTACAAGACCCACAAGCCTCATTTTCGAATCAAAATGGGAACAAATGTGCTAAATGCACATGGGTGGTTTGATTCCATTCAAAGATAAGTCAGTAAAAATCTACTGCTTATGATATATGAGGCCCATCAAACACACCACACACCCCCAGACTATCCCTAGAGCTCCGGAAACAAGAATGGGAGGAGAGAGACAAAGAGATGGTTATAGAACATGTTCTAACCTGTCAGAGTGAGACAAGGCTCAACTCTATCACTTCACTCAGTATGACTGGATGCATGTTCAAATATCAACGTTTTCTTACCCTCGGTCAGAAAACATCAGTGTGAACAACAGAAAACAGTGAGTTAATATCAAATTTCTCATGAAACTGAAGAGATCTGTAATGGAAACTTTTCAATTATTGACTGAGGACTACAGTAAAGAGAACCCAAAGATTAAGTCAGTGATCAAAGGAACCCATTTTTCGTCAATAGAAGACGTGAAAGCAAAACCAAGAGGGATCCTCAGCAGAGAGTGAAGTAATAGAGCAGAATGTTTAAGAGAGGGTGACTGAGTTCATAAGGCAGAAAATAATAGCCCTTCTTTAGCTCATCAACTTGCCAACATACTTTTATTCCGGAGTATTCAGTCAAAAGACCAGCATTCTGAGCTGAACTCTCTCTTGTTTACCATGTAACACCTTCTGCATAGTCAGTCTCCAAGCTTCCACCGCGGTAATGTGCCACACAGAGAGATACACTGAGCAGCTCTGTAACGTAAAAGGTCATTCCCTTGCACCAGCCACAGACCAAAGGAAACCCTCAGGATACTCTCTGGAGATCCAGGGCCACGCCCAGGACCAGTGGTTCAGCTCCCATGCCTCACTTCCACAAAAGAGACTTTGGTCATACGTTTCTCCTGCTCCTGTCAGTTATGCCGCATGCCTTGCAATGAAGACACAATCCTTTATGGGTAAAGTTCATGTTTTGTCTCCCTTTTTTGCCCCTTGGGAAAAGTCCCTCAGACAGCACAGAGCAGAAAAGCTGGGTGTGTGACAAACATTCTTTCTCCTACAAGCTTTTCCTCCTGGAAAGCTACCTGGAGGAAAAGGACCTCAGAGTATTGGTTGACAGTCGGCTGAATATGAGCCAGCAGTGTGCCCAGGTAGCCAAGAAGGCCAATAGCATTCTGGCTTGTATCAGAAACAGCGTGGCCAGTAGGATCAGGGAAGTGATTGTCCCCTTGTACTCAGTGCTGGTGAGACCACACCTCAAATACTGTGTTCAGCTTTGGGCCCCTCACTACAAGAAAGACATTGCAGTGCTGGAGTATGTCTAAAGAAGGGCAATGAAGTTGGTGAAGAGTCTGGAGCACAAGTCTTACGAAGAGTGGCTGAGGTAACTGAGATTACACAGTATCACAGTATCATAAGGTTGGAAAGGACCTCCGAGATCATCGTGTCCAACCTATATCCCAACACTAAGACCAACACTAACACCATCATCTAAACCATGGCACTCAGTGCCTCATCCAGTCTCCCCTTAAACACCTCCAGGGACGGCGACTCCACCACCTCCCTGGGCAGCGCATTCCAATGGCCAATCACCCTTTCAGTGAAGAACTTTTTCCTAACATCAAGTCTAAACTTTCCCTGACGAAGCTTGAGTCCATGCCCTCTACTTCTGTCACTGGTCACCAGAGAGAAGAGACCAACCCCTGCCCAACTACAACCTCCTTTTAGGTAGTTGTAGAGAGCAATGAGGTCTCCCCTGAGCCTCCTCTTCTTCAGACTAAACAGCCCCAACTCCCTCAGTCGCTCCTCATAGGGCTTGTGCTCCAGCCCCTTCACCATCTTCGTTGCCCTCCTCTGGACACACTCCAGCATCCTGACATCTTTCCCAAACTGGGGGGCCCAGAACTGTACACAGTATTCAAGATGAGGCCTGACCAGTGCCGTGTACATGGCGACGATAACTTCTCTGGTCCTGCTCGCCAGATGCAGGCCAGAATGCCATTGGCCTTCTTGGCCACCTGGGCACATTGCTGGCTCATGTTGAGCTTCCTGTCAACCAACACTCCCAGGTCCCTTTCTGCCTGACTACTCTCCAGCCACTCTGTCCCCAGTCTATAGTTATGCATGGGATTGTTGTGTCCAAAATGAAGTACCCGACATTTGGACTTATTAAACATCATCCCATTAGAATTGGCCCATGTCTCCAGTCTGTCCAGGTCCCTCTGTAGGGCCATCCTACCCTCTAACAGATCAACCCTTCCTCCCAGCTTGGTATCATCTGCAAACTTGCTGATGATGGACTCAATCCCCTCATCCAGATCATCAATAAAGATATTAAACAGGACCGGACCCAACACCGATCCCTGGGGGACACCACTGGTGACCGGCCGCCAACTGGATGAGACACCATTCACCACCACTCTCTGGGCTCGGCCATCCAGCTAATTCCTAACCCAGCACAGAGTGCTCCCATCTAAGCCACGGGCTGCCAGCTTCTCTAGGAGTCTACTGTGGGAGACAGTGTCAAAGGCCTTGCTGAAGTCCAGGTATACCACATCCACAGCCTTCGTCTCATCCACCAGGCGAGTCACACGGTCATAAAAGGGGATCATGTTGGTCAGGCAGGACCTACCCCTCCTAAACCCATGCTGGCTGGGCCTGATCTCTTGGCCGTTCTGCAGGTGCCGCATGATTGTTTAGTCTGGAGAAAAGAAGGCTGAGGGGAGACATTATCCCTCTCTACAGCTACCTGAAAGGAGGTTGTAGTGAGGCAGATGCTGGTCTCTTCTGAATAACAAGCGATATGATGAGAGAAAATGGCCTCAAGTTGTGCTAGGGAAGGTTTAGACTGAATATTAGGAAAAGTTTCTTCACCAAAAGGTCTGTCAAGAATTGGAATAGGCTGCCCAGGGAAGTGGTGGAGTCACCAACCCTGGAGGTATTCGAAAGACATACAGATGTGGCTCTTAGGGACATGGTGTAGTGGTGAATTTGGTAGTTCTATGTTTACAGTTGGACTTGATGATCTTTAAGGTCTTTTCCAACACAAACAATTCCGTGATTGTATTCTATTCTACGGTACTTTCTCTGAGCCAGTATGGCCAAACTTATGTTCGTCCTATGATTGACAGCTGCCATCAACTTCTCTCCTTTTCTAGGAAAGCTTGATCCAACTCCTTACCCGAAGAAGCAAGCACAAGCAAGAGCACTGCAACTCTCCTTGTATCTGACCTGGGCCACTGAAATGACTGAAACAGCAAAAGCTGTACATTGGTCCTTGGTAAACTGACAGGAACATTACACCAACACCTGTCTAAGAGCCTGAGGCTAAAAACAGATGACAACTTCAGTATTGCAGGAATATTGCAAATGTTTGGGAATCCTATGAGCATCTTCACCAGCTCAGGGTGACAGTGACACTGAGCACTGTCATGTTCAAGGAAATACAATGCTCCTATAACTGGGCAGGCAACACTTAGCCATTCCCTTAGCCTCAAAGCAGCAGAGATCTTTGCTCCCCAGATCTCTGCTTCCAATCTCCATTAAATAGCATTTTAAACCAAGCCATTCTCATGAAGCTGTGTAAACACTCAGTCTGGCCAACCACTGCTTTCATGGCTGTATCAGCTGGTCACAAAAATTGATGTACAAAAGCAAGCCAAAAGAAACTCTGTCCTATTTGTTCAGGAAATTGACCTTATGAATAACATGCAAATGCATGAAATAACACCCCTCCAAGTTTCCCATCATAAGCATATCTACCTATGTGTGCTGACAAACACATTCTTCCACAAACAGCTGCACAGTCATGCAACCTTCTCATAAAATCACCCATCTGCACATTGACAGATTTACTTCACATTTGCAAAAAACTTCACTTTCACACAGTATCACAAACCCCTACTCACAAATTTGCACAAGAATTCATTTAAATATACCTTAAAGCCCTAATTTTGCCATTTCTCTTTTTCCTCAACCAAAAAGGCACAGGCACAATCACCAGCACATGCAATTCCCATATGCATTCCAGAAGAATCTTCTGAGCTACCACTACCATGCAAGTCTCAGCCACTCTGTATGTCCTGAAATGAACTAAAAGTCAATGCCAAATTCTGAGAAAGCAACGAGCGTAGCTGTTAAAAAGATATTCAAATGCATGGACTCTCGTATAATCACAGTCATTCTTAGTTTAATCAGAAAAGACAGGAATTTGCAGATGAACGAAGGCTGAGTAGGAACCTTGTTAAAACAGTGACTGCAACAGCCTAGCTTGCAGGAGAGCTCTTGGACTGGAAGGAGTCAGTAAGAACATTGCTCAGGATTCAGCTTTAGAGCACATCTCTTTTAAAACCTACCTTAATCAGACTGAGCACAGGACAGGAATATGCTAAACACATTTACTGACATTCAGATAGGAGGTACGGTTAATACAAAAGGAGGATTAGAATATCTTAAGAATGGGCTGGATCATCTTCTGGACTGGAATAACAGAAATGGGATGCAAGGTAATACTGTGCTGCTTTTTGACAATGAAATGCCATAACCTCATCCCTTATAGATATCCTGGCAGCAGTGACATCAGCTGTCCAGACAGGCCTGGCATGCTGCATTTCCTCTGCAGTCACTGTCCCCTAGACACTCTCTGGCCATCAGCAAGGATGCCTACCACTGGAGTATCTCCAGACTTTCCAGGATGCTAAAATTGTCTGTTTCTGTGGAAATTTCACCCCAAAATCTTTAGTTCCGTAAGTGCCTTAACAGCTGACAAAACAACTCCACTGAAGAAAAAGAAAGAAAGGCCAAGCAAGCTTCCCTTTACAGTTTCCACAGAGGCTACATCACTGTAATGCAGTGAAGCTGGATGTCTTTTCCTCACCTTGCTTTATAGGGCCATAAATATAAAGCCTCTGATAGCCGAAGCTGTAATCAAAAGCTTAAGATCACCCCAAAATAAAGCCTTTGTTTTGCCATTCAGGCAAGATTTGCATTTTTCCTGTGAGCTCCTTGCTGGTGCCAACCTCAGAATAAAATGCTTACAGTGCTCCTCTAACAAGGTGGCCATCAGCACCAGGCCCTTCCCTCTCTCTCTGTACCAAGGATACAGTATCATTTCCACCACCTCTAAAACACTGCAGGAATGTAGGAGCCAAAAATCTGCATTAAATTAACAATGGCAAAGCCCTGGATAGTTTCTCAGTTATGCTGGCTGATCTCCAAATCCTGACAACTCCCAGGTCCATCACCTCACTTCCACACTGTCTCTGCAGACCAGGGTGCTGGAGCCTATGGCCACAGACCAGGTGGTAGGGGTGTCACCTCCAGAGCAAATGGGGCAATGAGGCAATGAGGTCCTGTTTGTAAACCTGATAATGTACAGGGAGAGAAAAAACAGGGAGGTTCATCAGGTAAATATTTGAGAGAAGCATTCTTCTTTAAAAAAAAAAACCCTCAAGTTTTTACTCTCTCTTGGAGCTATTAATACAGGACCGCTGTGCAATCTCTGATAAACCAGGGAATTTCTACAGTTATATTCAATATCTGCAACCAAATCTCCCTTCTAACAATCCTTCCAAAGAGTCAATGTTATCCCAAGTGGGACTGACAGACTTGAACAACATGGTGTTGCAAACTTTCACTCTTCAGTTCTCTGCCATCTATTGAAAACTGCACCCCTGAGTCAGGCACTATTCCCCCATGGGTGTACACAAAGAGCTCTGTCAAAGGGCAGATCTGGTGCATTCAAGACATTATTGGAGTCCTCACTATGGGAAGAAAAATGGGTTTCCAAGTCCTGCTCAACAGGCATCCTAAACGCTGAACTGTGGAGCCACGCATTTATGTCTGTATGCTCATTTGCTCTCAACTTCCAAACATGATGACTATTTAATTACTTCAAGCAGAGAAGAGAATCTTCAGTAACAGGCAGATAGGGTTATATCTTCCACTGCAAAATTATCTTCTGGCTACAGCAGACTGAGAAATGCTACATAACCAGTGGCTCCAGCAGGCAGGATATGTGCTGCAACCACTGAGATGCCAGACAAAAAGAAAGGCTCCCATTGCTTCCATATGTAGTCTGATACTGTACTTCTGAGAACAACTATTAGCCTAAGTGCTGAGATTATGGATCCCAACAGACACAAGCTGGACACTGGTGCTGAACAGCACTGTCAAGAGAAATAACTCTGCACAGAGCTTTAGGCACTTCAGGAAACAGAAACCACAGCAGCCAAATTACCTCCAGCATCAGGCAGTAGTGGGAAAAAGAAAAGATAATTTGGAAGATCTATTGAGGACTGTTGAGGATTTGAGCATCTGAGAGGCAGTTAGATGGCACCAGGTCACAATTTTCTTTTTTTTCTTATTTTTTATTACAAAGGTTCCAAGTCATTTGACAGGATTTCATAGGAACTCCTGGACATATCTCCAAACGCAAGGGTGTATATATCTCCTTGTATCCAAGATTCTACACATCCCTTGTAAAGCAAGAATACATAAAACTTGTGCTAGTGCCCAAGTCCTCCACAGTACAACGCATCACACCTTCCTGTCTCTCACTTGCTCTCACTCTCTGGAGAAATACCAAACAGCACAACCCTGATAGAAAGATAGGGAACAAGTAAAAGGGATCCGAGGGTAAAAACAAATAAGAAAAAACCCTCAAGCACAATTAAAAGAAAGAAGTGCCAAGGGAAGGAAGAGAAACAGGGAAGTCATCAGAAAGGAAAAAAAAAAACCAGAAAAAATAAACATCTGGAGACAAGATGGATTTCTGGACCTCATACCCTTTACAACAGTAACAGCTGGGGGAGTCTACTTTCTGCCTTGCTCATAAAGTCTCCTAAGCCCATCTCTTCATTGATCTCTTCCCTTTTTGCTTTGACTGTTTCTTTTCACCAAAGATCTCGTTTTCCGTCTTGTCATCATTGTGGGCTCTTTCCCCTTTCTCCCTCAGAACAGCTGTCACATTTACTCAGGTCTCATGAACTACTGTGCTGCGGGTGCATGTGATTAATTATACTGTTAGCCTTCATTAAGTCAGTGGATTGGCACTTTGGCAAAGAGGCAGCAGGACCAGAAGGAGAAGGTGTTGAGAGCCAGCAGGATCTGTGTCCTGCAGTTTGTGTGTATGCTGGGCATGTGAGGCTTTCGTCCTCAAAAACAACAACATCTGAGTGGGTTTTATTTGAGAAACTGCATGGCTTTTGCCTCATTGCATGCAAAGCTCAGTTTAGAAAAAAAGAAAATAGACCCTCAAGACCCTCACGCAAACCAAAACATAAGGTCCTGGAACACTTTGCTACCCCCATTTAGCTTGCTTATTTAACCTACTCTGTTTTGATAATAGCCTTGGCCTTGGTCCTCATGCAGTTCTGAAGAGTTAAACCATTCCCAGAAGGCACTGGCCTTTCAGGATCGTCAACTGTCCAGTAAAGCATACAGTTAAAGTGCTTCTCTTCCATACTTCACAGAAAGAATGTGTTTGGTCTTGCAAAAGCCTGGGGAAGGGTCTTTATGGGATGCATAAGACAACACTCTATTGTTTGTGGCATGGAACCAGCCTCTCCCATGCAAAAGCATGCAACATGTTTTCTGATGCTCAAAGGTCTAAGAGAAAATTGTTTCTATTCAAGTTCAAGATATTCATCCCAGCTAATCTTAGCTTGTAATTGAGACAGAGTTTTAAACACCTTACAGTGTATGATAATTACAGCCTAAAAATCTCCAGGAGCCTGCTAATAACTCTTTATTCCGCATAACTAGGAGGCACACCATTTTTCTGGAGGGTTCACTACAGGCACTGTTAGTATTTCCCCCCAGTGATCTCCAGCTCAAAACACAGAAGGAAAGTTTTTGACATGATGATTTTACTAGTCACTTATGATTTTCAAAAGTCCAAGAGAATCTGAATGTGAGAAATGGGGTAGTTCAACAAAGCAGAAATAACTAGAAGTCCCACCTCTCCCATTGCCAGCACTGCACCAAATCCAGATGACTCAGGCTAATAACCAAAGCAGGTCTTAAATGACTTCAGAATAGACTCAAAGATGCCAGAATAAGTGGAGTCCATTGACCACATTTGGGCAAGAAGATGTCAGGAATCTCTCTAGGGAAGGGGCAGAAGTGAGTCCAACATAGGAAGATTCAACAGATTGTTTGAGGGACAGAGAGATCAAAGTCCAGTAGAGCAGACGCTGTAAGAGGATTAGAGCAAGCGGATTAGAAGCCTTGAGAATGCAAAGATCGTCAGACTCATAATTCCACTTTAAACATAATCAGGAACAAGTATCCCAACTCCCTCTCCCCACTACCAATATTCCATGCCCTTGTTTCCTCTTGCCCTCCTATTCTCTTTCTCATTATTTATGTTCCCAAAAGGTGATTAATGTCACGTTATGAACCTGCATGAAGATAACCAAGGGAAGTTTCTAGAAATGTGGCAAGGTATTCTTGGGCTACAAAAAGCAGGAGGACTATGGAGCTTGACAAGGACATATCAAAAACCTTGGGTTCCCATAGAAGAAGCAGTCCATTGGGTAACAAGCAGGAATGCTGGGAGAGAATGCAGGTCCCAAGTGGATGAGGTTACTGCCAAGAACAAAAACATAACTGGAGAGATGCCTGGTGGAGAAGGACCTGGGGGTGCTGGTTGACAACCCGATGAATATGAGCCAGCAGTGGCTCAGGTGGCCAAGAAGGCCAATGGCATCTTGGTCTGTACCAAAAACAGTGTGGCCAGCAGGACAAGGGAGGTTATTATGCTCCTGTACTCGGCACTGGTGAGGCCACACCTCGAGTGCTGTGTTCAGTTCTGGGCCCCTCGGTATAAGAAGGACACTGAGGTGTTGGAGCGCATCCAGAGAAGGGTGATGAGGCTGGTGAAGGGGCTGGAGAACAAGTCCTATGAGGAACGGCTGAGGGAACTGGGGTTGTTTAGTTTGGAGAAGAGGAGGCTGAGGGGAGACCTCATTGCTGTCTACGGTTGCCTGAAAGGAGGCTGTGGCAGAGCGAGTGTTGATCTCTCAAGTGACAGGTGATAGGACAAGGGGAAATGGCCATAAGTTGTGCCAGGGGAGGTTCAGACTAGATATTGGAAGAATTTCTTTACCGAAAGGGTGGAACAGCTGCCCAGGTAGTTGGTTGAGTCACCATCCCTGGAGGTATTTAAAAAAAGGATAGATGAGTTTTTGAGAGACATGGTTTAGCAGATGATGGGTGTGGTTGGACTCGATGATCTCAAAGATCTTTTCCAACCGGAAGATTCTATGATTCTATGATAACTGCTTTTCCAAACACAGTACTGTCCAAAAAACTACTGTTCCCATGACAGCTTCACTTGTTTGTTACACTCCCATCAACTGCCCTTCAAGTCATTTAGATATGGCTGAAGAGCCCACCAGCATCCACTGAAGAATTCTCACCAGTTATACAATATTCTTACTTACTGCCTTACCTTCAGGCTGTCCGGTTTATGCCATAGTCTACTTATATACCGAAAGCATTTATCCACAGGATTTTTCTGATGGTCTTCTAAGTGGGTTTCCAGCTACAAGTGTTGGAAAAAGATCACTATATACTGAACACTAGCACTGGGAAGCTCTGAAACGTATCCACAAAGAACATGTTTGGCATTTGCTTACCTTGTAAATACAAACACACAGACACTCAAAAATCACCTCATGAAATATTGTGCTATTCGTAGGACCAGCCACACTATAGAGTCTAAGTGAACAATCGTGCATATCGTATAGGAGGAAATAAACTCAAACATCATCTTTTCCAAACAATTATGAATCAACTCATAACAGCCAAAGATTGAATATCATTCACATGATATAAAAATGCCTGATAGTCTGTCAAGTTATTTGATGTACTCTATAATAGTCCACTCAACTCCACTAGGAGGTAAATCATTCCAACATCAGTTTCACATGGGCCATGAAAACAAACCAAACCAAAATATAGCCTAGAAGTGCTGCCTGTTGGAATGAACCATAAACACAACCATCACTGAGTCCTTAATTGTAAAAAAGGCACATGCACAAGGATGGCAAATCACCTATAGATATAATGCCACAGCAGTCAGACCTCCTACATACTAAGACATAAGCTCTGGAACAGGAGGTTTGCATCTTCTGGAGAGCACTCACATCTACCTATCTTACTTAGCTGTGAATATTGCTGCTAAACTTCTCATGACTCCTCCCTATCCTTTCCAAATTGATCAAGTCACATACAGATATCTCCTCATGATGTGGCCACTGTCTATCCATCTTCTCCCCTAAAGCCTGCTTTTTGTGCTTTGCATTTGAAAGCAAATATAAGCAGATTCCTGTTTGCATCTACAGTAGAGGTTACAGTCTAGCTAAAGTCATAAATCAGCACCAAATCTTTCTTCTGTGGATTGAGCCCTTAAGTGCCAAATGCAAAAAGCAGCTTTGCCCAGGATCAGCAATAGCTACCTAACCCCAGGAGTGCCCGCAGGACCCATTCCCAGATTTAGTCTCTCCAGTTGACACTGAGAACATAATGATTATTCCAAGCAAACGAAATCCAAGTATTGGGCCATACGAAGGAGGGGGAAAGAAAGGAAAGGGAAACTATGTCTGACATAAATGATTCTATCAAGAATCTCAATTAAATTGATTGATACAAGTTTGCCAGCAATAGGGGAAAGTGCCATGTACCTTCCCCAGTCTTGTTTAGACTCTAAATAGCAAAGTAAACCAATAATGCAAGGGAAGCTATAAATCTCGGTAGGGCCTGGTGACAGGCACTGTGCAAAGCTATTAGAAAGGGAAAAGATTAACTTTGGTATTCAATCCTTTGGCTCTCCGTTCCTTTTCCACTTTTCTTCCACTTTCTTTTCTCCAAGGTCAGAACCTAAGTTATTTTCATCCACACATATACTCTTTTCATTCTTACTTTGTAAATGTAAGGCTTGTGGTATGGACTGACAGGCTGTAACATCCAAAGTCCCTAAAGAAGTAGTGAAAGGGAAAGCACGGGACATCCACTGTCACTTGCAGAGAAGTCTCTGCCCTAAGGATACAGCTGCTCAGGGACTTTCCCATCTGCCCATGTCCAGGTTTTTCTATAGACTGCAGTTACACAGGCCAGAGGAGCTAAGGCTGATGTTAGAGAAATGAGTTATGATAGACTTGCTTGACTCTGGAGGTAAAAAACATATCAGAATGTCTCTATAATCATCAGCAGGTTTGGCCCACTGCTTATAGGAAGGAATTCAACTGTTTGTCACAATGATTCAAAACCCATGTATATCATCTCAGCTCTGTACATAACCTATGCTTATTCATCTCTTCGCTAGAGCTCCTCCTGTTTGGCCTTTCCCCACAGAATGAACAACAAGGTGCCATGGCCTTCCTCGGTCAGTCCCAGTGGCTTGCTGGGGGGTTCTTTTCATTCAAGGAGTGGGGTTAGTATGGCTTCATGCCTGCGAACCCTGGCTAGATTTTTCTGCTCCAATCATTTATGCCAGCCTGCAGTGAATTTGCTATGACAGGCTGGATATCCGGCTGGGAGCAGGAGACATTCTGCCCATTACAATTAGAGCCTTCACCCAGACACACATTTCTCTTCCACCAAGCTGGAAGAGGACAGAAGACCTGCTGGTGTGCATGCACTCCCTTCCCAAGATGACACAAGTTTCCTCACTGGCCATCACACTGCCACCAAAAGAACCTGTACAGCTGCTCCAGGGGCTGGACAAAGTAGCAGTATTACCCCTGCAAATCAGAGACTGACTATGGAGAAGATTCCTTTGATCTAAATCCTACAGTAATTGGATGGAGTGGATAAGAGTAACTCTGCAGCCTTGTTCCAGTCTCTTATTTTGATGGAAAAAGTACAGAATGGACAAACAGGGGGAAACAAAGACACAAGAAAGTAACTAGAAACAGATATAGTAGCAAAAAAAAAAGCTAGATTCAGCAAAAGTGAATTCAGCTATCTTGTGGGGATACACAATAGTTCCCCCTGATTACCCAGAAAGTTATTCCTTCTAATGCAAAAACATAAATCAGTGGAATCTTTCCTTTTAAGAATGAAATCTGTGTTAAAAGACAAGGCAAGCAGCAGCATTGTACAAGGCAGGGGTGCCATGATGCTTTCAACATAAAAGTACAACAGTCAATGTAAGCAGAACTTCTGAAGATATGTCTTGGTAGGGCAGCTGACAGGGGACCAATTAGAGGAAAGTAACTGTGATCATCAGCACAGCAAAAGTCCATTTCATTCTGAACTTAGAACTCTTGAAAGTGCTTTGCCAACACATCCAAACCTAACCCACTCTTTGAGCCTTGAATAATTAAGCTCTCCCCTATACTCCTCCATCTTGAACTTAAGAATCCCTGCTATCAGTGCAGTTCAGGCACCTAAAACCTGAGCATCTGCCAACTGCTGAACTACATAGCAATGTACAGAACACTGAAGTGCAAACTTGCATTTACTGAACTAATGTAGCCCATGAAGCCCAGCACCTTGGAGATGAAGTAGTGCATTAACTTACCTACATCTCTACTGGTAATCTGCTTTATATTCTCCAGAGAGCTCTTTGTTTTCTGGATGCAGTGGGGAGTAAAAGAAAAAGAAAAAAAAATGCTTTTGCAGGGGGGTACTGCTCCTTATCTCCACTAACACTGAAGAGATAATGAGACAGCAATTGGCAAACACAGGAAAACAGTTACTTTGAGAATAAGAATGTTGCCTCCTATGACTTGTTAGGATGAAAGGGAAATAAGTACCCCAGACCCATCTGCACTCATCTGCTTTTAACCATTGTGGCAGGAGCTGTGCTGACAGGGTCCCCTCTGCTGGTAGATCAGATACCACAGAAGGCACAATGGAAAAAGTCTCAATTATTAGAAAAAAATTATACATTTGGGCATATATACGTCTCATCTAAAGCTGACAAGCATGCTAGGGATTCCCCGGGAAATTCTCATCTGCCCTCACTACTGTTACTTTGCAGTTGGAAAGCTGTAGCTGTCAAATGGAGGACTGACTTACAGTTCAAAGGAAGAACTTCAATGAACAGCTCGAAATAACTTAATGAAGCATAAAACAGCCCTGCTGAAGCAGGACCCCCAGAATGTACTCCTGAAACCTATGCTACAATTATAATTACATTTTCCTACCAGCAGTTTTTTGTTGTTTGATTACTCACAATGGAGTGAAATGGTTGCAGCTTTATCAGACCGTTGCTGAGCTGTCCTTCCATAGGAAGTTCTTATCTACAGTCTCTCCACCCTCAGCAGTTAAGTCCCTTAGTAGCCTGCACCCTTCCTTCACATCTGTCAGGTTAATATAGCCCAAAATATTGTTTGATAGCTCCCTCTGAGGCATGATGCACATATAAACTCTAAAGATTTTTCACAGGAGATCATGATAGGCTTGCAGAGAGTGAAGGATTCTTTATTGCCCTGTTAAAGACGGAAATCTGTGGTTGTAATTTATTGAACAGTAAGACATGCAAGAAATAAAATTTGTCCAAACAAAACAAACAGCAAACGACCCAATCCGGGCACCTATCAAGAGAAACAAAGACTTCAGCTCAACAATTGCCATACCAGGGTGGGAGTTATTACTGCTGATGAAAAGCAACCAAATAAAAAAATGCATACTACACGGAGGGAATAGGAGAAGAGGGACTAGAGAGGCATATAGGGAAAAGTATTCACCTGGCATGGACAAAGACAGACCTGTAACAGGCTACAAATTAAATGGTATTGGGGTGTAAGCACAGGATCTGAAAAACACAAACCTCTGACGAGTCCCAAATGGACCCCACAATCTCCATTTATTAGTTATTGTTCCATTTAGTAGTTTTTTGCTAAAATGAAGGAGCAGGATTCAGTCTGCAGGGCATAGATGTTAAAAAATAGGAACCCAGGTCTGCTCCTGTGGATCTGATGGTAGATATGGCTAAGCCAATTCCTCACCCTGTGCCTCAGTTTCACCGCACAGAAAGTGGACACGCAGCACATTTTATGAATCATTGTCTATCAGAGGAAAGTAAGTCACTTTTTCCTTAGAGAGTCAAGAACTATGACATCTCCAGGTTTTCACAGCACATGAGACACTGTCTGCTCTTTTTTTATTACCCAGTTTGCAAGCAGGAAAAGCAGAATAAATACAGCAGACGCTTGACTTGCCTTCTCCATGCAGGATGACAAATAAAAACCTCGCATCTAGGCAAATTCCCCTCTTGCTCAAAATGACCAAGCATCATTCCTAGGATTTTGTCACTGTGTGGAAGGGTCACCTGGCAATGGGCAAAGAAAGCAAGAGCTGAGCTTTTCACAAGCAATGGTTCATCACAGTGTTTCTTCAGGGGAAGCGCTGTTGGGGCCAGGCAGCTGTGCACAAGCCTGGTCTCACCTGAGAGGGGGCACTGGCAACCCGCAGCACCCAAACCTTCAGGGCACCAAACATCAAAATGACAGAAACCTAATACCAAATTAAAATACAAATGTTCTGATGTAATTTGATGACTTGTAAAATTAAACACTGTATTAAACTAACACAGGTAAATCCTCCGCACTTTTGTAAACCCAAAGGTGTTTACTCCCAAGGGATCTGTAAAAGCATGTGCATTGTTACTGGGTGCTGGTGCTTGTCCAGCAGTGAGCAGACAAAGCACTTTGCTAAACATAGATAAAGATGCTGCCCACAGAGGTGCTCCAAGAAAATCTGTGAGGGTCCCTGGAATTTGGGAATACAGACTTCTACCCACACGTTACAGTTAATCTTGGAAACCTTTCCACACTGAACTTTCTGTGGAGCTGCTGCTCCCCTCTTCTGCCTTTCTTTCTTTTGCGGAAGCTCCAAGTTCCTCAGACCAGAATCAGCTTGCCACTTCCACACGGCAGGCTTTAACATTTGGGTTTGGTCTGCATGCACAACTCACTCAGTGCTAATTGATGCGGGGGGGTTTCAGATCTTTCACCAGGTTTGTGACAACTTAGGAGCAATCATCCATGCAACAACTCACGTTTAAGACATGTAAGCCCAATACTAGCTGTTTCAAGAGAGTGAGACATCTCACCGTAAAGTCCCGGACAAGGTCTCCAAAGCAAGGCTGCTGTAGAAGATAATATTCAGGACCCTCATCAGTTTGCACTGTTCTCAGCAGCTCTTGTTTTTCAAACTTGGGCACTGAAGACCTGTTTCATTCTGAGCCTCTGGCTCAGCTCGAGCAGGCCCACTTGCCAGAACTCGCTCTAATCAGCTCTAAGTTGCTCTCCTCACTGCACAAGAGCAATGCTGCCCCTGGGAAATAAGTACAACTCCTCACGTAGCCCAAGCTGCCAACACTCAGAAAATGTGTTTGGTTGTATAACTACAAACAAGCAGCCACTTAAAAGCTCAAATCTGCATGCCCTGGTCAGTCACCACTTCTGTCAATGGTGGGGTTGGCTTCTAATCTCCTGGCTCTGCCAGCCCAAGGCACAAAAGAGGAGTGAAAGGAGATAAGGCATTCATTATCTGCTAGCAACGTCAGGTCTGCAACACAAGTGGGCAGTTTTTATTTCATCCAGTAGAGGGCAATACTAACACGGGAAAGAAAAAGTAAATTACAGCATTTCATGCACTGAAATAAATAAGCAAAGGAATTAAAGGCCCCTGATCTAGCAGCACTGAGCACAGAACAAAGCACCTGGCTACTCCATGTGCTTGTTCCATCAAAAATCCTTCCCCAGTCTGGCATCATTTAGCAGCAGGTTGCCCTGCAGTAAAGTTTTAGATGATTGTTTCAGATAAGATTTTTACTGTTCTGATTAAAACAGAGAAAAGATGGTCTGTCTTGGATCATAGAGAAACAAACAAGACTTTCTGGTGGTGTTCATTAAAAAAAACAAATTCTTCCATCCTACTCAACTTTAGCCTGCACATTTGCTAAGGCCCAAAAGATCAACACTTCATTATCTTTTCTAGACTACACTGTTTGACATGGACCATTTCTTACACAGAAATAAAATGTGTCAGGATTTAATTGTAAATATAATGGAACCACCTCATGCTAGTTAGGACCTGAAATTGGCTTTCTACGATGAAAACTGCCATGTATCCACACAGTCATCACACATGTCTCAAAGGCTGGGACAGTGCAGTCAAGAATCATGCTCTAATAGCATCCTTCCACAATGAGTTTCAGAAATTAACTCAAAGGACTTTTAGAAAATATATTTTTTCTCAGTTTTGTAAACCAAACTCTGCTTCTATAACCTTTCCGTCCCATTACTTCAAAATAATTTACAAACACAAATGAGTGAAGCCTCACAATAAAGTTTTGCTTTTGTTCCACTCAAGTAAATGCCCTTCTTTAGAGACTGGAAATTTAAGGCACATGACGTGATAGTGGTTTTACCCAAAGTCATACTATATGTCTGAAAAGGAACAAAGAAGAGAACTTTTTCTCTAGCTCCAGTCTCGTATTTTAACCATTTATGCCTAGTGCTGTTCATGTTTACTACCACAAGATACTTTAGTTTCTTCTCTGAAGTCCTCCATTGTCCTCAGATTTAGAGTTAGGAGATGGAGAGAAATTACTTTACTATTCACGTTCTTCTGGTATTATGTTTATTTGATGAGATGATAAAGATATTTTCTAGTGTTTTGTTTCTCCTAAACAAAAAAAAAAACAACAAAAAAAACCAACAACAAAAAAACCAGGACTATATTTTTAAAATCAAATCATCCTCTTCGTAAGTATCAGGCAAGCCAAGTCTCATCATAACTGATCTCAACATCAAAAAAATAGCATTTTGTGTACAGGTTAGAGCTAGCCTGTAGAATGGACTGTTAAAACCAGAAAGGGACACAGCCTTCACACCTAGGGAAACACACGAGTCAATCTGCAGATCTTAGTCCAGATTTCTACATGGATGCTTAGGCACCTAGACTTCATGGGCCTCTTTGGCACTTCTAACACGTAGTAGCAGCAAGATGCCTACATTTCTTCATGGATACGGGCCTTATTTTCTCCCCTGCAGACCAATTCCATGCAGCATCAGAGGTATGATCTCTCTCAATCTACCTACTCCATGTAATGATGATCTTTGGAGCTAACTATGATCGTGTATACGGTAACAATTTTCTCCAAACGCAGAGAAGAGAAATTAATTCAGAAGTACAGGTTAGGTGTAGTCATACACTTGACGCAACAAACAGTTACAACTTAAAGCCTGTCATACACAAACACAGAGATATTGTACTTCTCAATAGTGACAGGCTATTTACCATTCCTCCTCACACCAAGGCTGGAAAACAACAATTCTGCCACCTGTCGCTATGGATGATTTCTAAGTTATTATTACAAAAGCACAAAAACAAGGGGCCCTAAAGGGCTGGGAGCAAACAGGTCTGGATTTGTCCTATGTCTTACAGCTGCCCTGAAACCCTTGCCATGTCATCTCGACTCCTACATCTCACTTTCAAAATGAGGATAACGACATAACTGCCAATCCTAGCAGTAACATTCAGACTTTGAAATGTTCCAGTTCATTACTGGTGACATAGCATTATGCTATCAAGAGTAGCAAGGACAGGAAGCATAAGTGTCAGAGTCAGGAGAGACCACTAAGCCAGTTAGGCTAACTCCTTTCAAGAAATGACACAAGATACTTTAACGCATGACCACTTAAAATGCTGCAAAAATTTTTGGACTGCTAATACCTCTGAATCTTTTCATCCTATCCCTGTGGCCAACACTTTGCCTCTAACAGGCAGCTAGTGCAGGGATTTAGTGATAGCATTGCTTGTTTGAGCATGACAGGTTTGTTCATAACAAAAATAGTTACCTATTTAAAGAAAGTATTTTCCTCTTTCCACATGAAACAGAATCAACCTGCAGCATCAGCACTTTCCTGTCAGTGAATTAAAGATCCTGTAAGTAAGGCCGGGTAATTGTGTAGTCCTGTGTCAGAAAGGCTCTGAGAGAGCAGCAATACATGCACTGCTGAGGGGAAGAAGGGTAAGGGGCTGGGCAGCTGAAAGAAACAGCTCTGTGTCTTCCAATCCTGACAAGCTGACATGCATGGACACTATCACCATAAGAGATGGTGCCTGACTGCAAATATCCCCATTGTCCAGCAGCATAAAGCTCTTATTGCCTGAGAAATGTAAGCTGGAAAAGAGGCTCAACTCTGGGACCTGGAAAACATCACACGGTGTTATGGAGGAGCTCCTATATTACTCACAAAAGCAAGTAACTCCTAACAGTAAGTAAGGTGACAGCAGGTAACAAGCAGTCAAGATGCCTCCTGCATTCAGCTCTGCAAATGCATCTTGATTCAAATACCAAGTTCATCAACCAATGCCACGCAGGGGACAGACACACTTCCTTCATATGGCTTAGATCCTAGAAATGAAGAAATCACCCACCATCTCAGTGCTGCATCCCCACAGTTCAGACACACTGAGCCTGCTCTACAGTCTTGGGCATTCCTCCTTCCCACACACACGCACAGTCCAGCCAGCACACCTCCACCGACACACTCCATACCCAACCAGCCACATGACCACTGTGCAGCACTCTCAGTGCTCCCCTCCTCACCACTCTGGCCTGGGCCATCACACCTTTGGCAAGGCAGCCCAAGCCAGCCTCCCTTTCAGCATCATCCTACCACTGCAGGAGATTTTCACTCTGGACACTTGCTACAGCCCAGAAGTTTGAGAGCTCTATTACAACAGCACAAGTCTACAAACTGAATATAGCTCGCTTGCACAGTATGATCATTACGCTATTTCTATTCTGTATGAGGTATTTCCTTACAAAACTATGAACACTTCCTAAATAAATACTACTATATTTTTAAACCAAATCAGTTTTCAGTTCTCCTGTTCCCCTAAATGTACAGAGGCTTTTCCCATTCATAATATTTGCTGCTTCAACACAGATGATGCAATTTGCATCCTACGTGTACAAAACCTAATGCAAAGGCTGGCTTAATCAGACTCACATTTCAGAAGCTCAGATTCACAAGTTGCCAGATGGTTGGTATTTACCAGGGCTACCTAATGCTTACAACAAATTACGTTCTGAGTTGAAAGCGTTGACTACGTATAAATCGTGGAGGTACATCATTCTGTCTGCTTACTCCAGCTTCCACACGGAAGAAGAAGCACTGAGTCTGTATTAAAGAAACAACTGTTTACACACACCCCACCCCATCTCCAGGCAGAAATAATCTAAGTACTGCATATATTACCTTATCATTTGATGCTAAGGGAAAACTATATATTGAATTACTACAAAAATAAAGATATCAACAACTGAATGAACCATGAACAAAAGACAAGTGTCAACAGCTAGTGAAATACAGACCTTAAATAAACGTTGTGAAAGGTTCTTTGGGTACCTGTTGTACTTTACTATTTCCTCTTTAAATTGTCTATAAGGCTGAAAGGGGAAAACGGCAGGATATATTTAAGAAGCATGATCTATCTCTCCTTTAATTTTTAATTTACCATTAAAAGTGACAGTGTTATCTCTAGAAACTCACTTGGCTCAGGGGAGTTTTTATAGTCTCCAGCTTTGCATAAATTCTCCCCAGAGATGGCAAGGTCCCCTGACTCTCACCTACCAAACATCCGACTAAACTGGCTATTAGACAATAAAGCCCTCCAGCAAGCAGGGAAAACACAGCTCTGTGTTCCCTTGCCATCTTCTCCCTCCACCCTCCCCCGTCCCCAACATAGAACAGACAAGACTGCAACAACAGCCCGTTTGGGGGAAAAGAAGTCAGTGGGTGAGACATGACTCTTAAGAGTTCAGAAAGCCTCAGAGACACAGGGGGTCGCCTGCTTGAATGGAAATTTCACTACCGTTTCCATATGTTTTATACTGTCGTAGTTTTTCTTCCTCTCTAGCAAGAAAGGATAGCCCAGATCACTGCAGAGTTAACCATTTAGCTCCTGTAGTCCACCGTGCACTCCAAAACCTAGCAAATTGAAAGTCCTCTAAAAAGGACTGGAGAAGAAATAACAAGAGACAAATGTCAAACATGCCCTGAAGACACAGAAACCAGCCCTGCATTCCCAGCATTAAATGTCCTCTAGTAAACACAGCCTCACTCACAAAGAGGATCCCTGCTGGCCTCTCATCTGTCAGGGTTCGTGTATTAGCACAGGAACCCAGCAGGAAAGAGTCAGGAGGTCTCTCCCAATCTTTCAGCCTTCTGAAAAAAAATTATTTCTCAAAGGACTGAATATTTTCAAATGGAGGGAAAATACTTGCAGAAGTGAGGACAACAGCAAAGAGTTTTCCACAGAGCTGTTGCCCTCAGTGGCTGTGCTTGGGGATACACCTGCCAGCAAGTCCAGCACTTGTATCCAAAACCGCACTTACCAGCACCATTCCTGAACAACCTGGTGTTGGGTGCATTCCCTCCTTGTTCAACTATGCACTTTCCTTCACCTTCCTGCAGAGAACTGCTCCCCCCCCGAGAAGCTTCAAGCAGAAAGCTTCAAGATCCAGATTTTTTTTCTGTCCTACCTTGCTGGAGACCATCCAGGATTTACAGTTCTGGGGCTGAATTCTTCTCTCTAAAGCACTAGCACTGAAAGTAAAGGAGCAAAACCCAGGAAAGGGAACTCAGAATCTAGCCACTGGCTCTCTGTGCCCTGGATCAGCCAGGGATGCGAGTGCTGCATGGAGAGTCGCCTGGCTCAAGGTAAAGAAAAGAATGTGCTTCATGCAGCAGGGGCATCTGCAGCTGGTAATCTCCAAAACAAACAGCGCTGGGATGAAAGAACCCTGCCCTTTACACTGCTCTTGCAGTACATACTTGCCGTAATCTTCCCAATGCGGCCTTCTACTAGAGTCCGCAAAAAGAAAAGCACTCGAGACGTTTTAAACTTAAAGCAAAATGCATATGCATTACAGAGCTGCAAAGTGGAACTGAACTGGCAGTGAAATGGCTGGCTGGATTAGTTAGAGTTATTTTACATTCGATTTCAATTATTCTGCTATACAAGGAGGTGAAGGTCACAGAACAATTTAGTGGCAGGGCTGCAGACAGGTCCCAAGTGACTGACAACCAACCCCTCCTCCCTTTCAGCACAGCCTATCTCTTAACTACCAAACAGCACAGAAGTCCCTTATCAGCAAGTGACAGATGCAAGTGGGTCTCTAGGATGGAAGAAAGGAGAAAAAGAGGGTCCCTCAGGTTCTGAAGGGGGTGAGAGGTTGCTGGGGACATCACTTTTCACTATCTACTATTCTTATTTTTAATTAGATTACACAGACCAGATATACTTGGCTATTAAACAGAAAATCACAAGGGACCCAAAAAAAGACAAATTAATTCCTGATTTATGAACAGAAAATGCAATAACCATAAGGAAAAATCAGCATATTGCTCATGCACTAAATGATCATTTCAGAGACAAAACTGGGAATAAATCCAGGTATAAAGAATAAAAGCAGAAAGGCTGTAGTTGTAGTGCTAGGGGTCCAATCCACAAAGGAATATTATGAAGAATACAATTAATTCAGTTACATGGAGGAATAACATAGTATCACTGCAAAAAAAGAGTATTTAGGCTCACTGTACAGCAGGACTAACCCAGACCAAAGGTTTTTGCAGTCTTAGTAACAACAATAATTTTGTATGTATATACTCTTATAAACTGAGTGCTTATGTATAACATTTCGAACTTCCCATAGCACCCTCTGCTTCTCCAGTCCTCCACCCTCTCACATCACTACCAGTGATCCAGAATTCTATTTGCAGTATCCTGTTATTCTGTGCTTGACTTACGCACACAGATTTACTACAGGGATCATGCAATGCTACATTGAGTGCTGGGCTGTGGCAAACTTATTTCAGCTGTAATCTAACTCTGATTATCAAAGTGAGTGCTAGGTAGGATGCACAGGGATTTGGGAAAAGCAGTTACCTCTTACAGCTGAGGGATGGGACGCTGGAAGTTGTGACCAAAATGAACATAGCTCATGGCAAAGGAAACAGGAACTGTGGCAGTCTGTTGTCAGCCAAAGAAAGGCCATCACGCAGTACGGATGTGGGGACTAGAAAGTGTTCAGATATGGCCTTTGAAGATACACTAAATACATAAACCACACATGCAAAGCTAACTGGAGCCTTTGCACATGCTTAGCACATTGGTGAAGTAATGAACAAAGTCATGACAGATGAGTGACAGATTAATAACGAATAACAGAGCACATGGTAACTATGGCACTGTATACAAGGGAAGGTAGTAATATAAGGTAGCACTGAAAGAATATAAAGTAAAACCTGGCTCATGGTCATAACGAGCTGGAATCCTAAATGTATAGCTTGACACCAACATACGAACAGTGCTGTGTTGGTATATTTGATATTTGCCATAATGCCTAATGAAAGAAGAGAAGTGACAAATCAAGCCTTGAATAACAACTACAACTAAAAGCAAATTTGATAAAACAAGACCCCTGGAAGAGAGCCCATTAGCAAAATGCACACATTGATGCATCTCAAATTACATCAACAACACTTCTGATCCAGAAGCAAACTGGATGAAACATCAAGTATAGAGAGGCAACTCCATCAACAGAGCCATCTCTTTCTCTAAAGAATCCTATAGTATCTAACATTAAAAGAGAAAGAGAGAGGAAGAGGGAGAGGGAGATAACGTTCTCATATTTGAAGTAAAGCTTCCACTTTAGGAAGGTGAACAAAACTTGCTGAGGATGCACTCAAACCCACTGTCTGTATCATTAATAAAGATACTGAACAGTACTGGTCCCAACACAGACCTCTGAGGAGCACCGCTTGTTACTGATCTCCATTTGGACATTGAGATACTGACAGCAACACTTTATATGCAGCCATCCAGCCAATTCTTTAGGCATTGAATAGTCTATCCATCAAATCTAAACTAAAAGACTATTTTTTAAAAGTAAAACAGGGAAAAAGTCAATTAGAAATTGTACAAAACCCTGATTAATATCTCATATGTGAAAATAATACTGGGCCACATTTGCAACGATCTCACCTCTTTCTCTTTCTTAGAAAGACATTTAAATTAAAGGAATACAAAGCATCAAGAGAAATCCACAAATACAAAGCATAAACTCCACCTCTACTCTTCTCTATGTCCTCTCAGTAGCTCTTAATCCCCAATCCAGGCTCCACAACCTGTCCTCAGACCACATCTCCAGCAGAATGTGATTACTGTAATTGATGTGCTGCTTTTCTTAAGACCATGGTATCAATAAACAGGAGCAAAACAAGCTGCTAAGGAAGACGCAGGAAATTTATTAGAATGGATGCCTGCAGTGGCTGGCATAATAACTGTTGATGCCCAATTCATAAATCACAGCTGGATTATTTGGGAGACTTGTAACTCCCAGGCGGTCTCCCTTATAAAGTAACAAGAGTATGAGGAAACAAATCAGAGACTGCTGTCAAAGTCAATGCATAACTTCTGCTATGCCAGTCGCAGCTTCAAATGCTAACAAGGATCCATTAGTTTAAGTTACCAAGTTCAGAAGCAGCTAAAAATCTGGCTGCAAGTGTCATCACAAAGAGCTCTCCCACCTGCTTTCCCAGATAATTGGGTAGTCGCACCTCAGACACACTGTCTGACCTCTCTCAAGGCCCACAGTTTTAAGAGTCCAGCAACCCAGAAAGCAATCTTGTACCCATCAAAGGTCATCCGGCACTTCAGAAGCACCCAGTCCCTGCAGCAACATCACATACCTAGGGAACACATGTAGACTGCCTGCACCCAAGGCTGCTAAGGGCGTTATCCCAGCAAATGGCAGCCCTGCAGCTCCTAGTGTGAGTGTGACTGCAGGAAGCCTGGGACAAAACACCCAAAAGCACAGTGGTGTGGCTGAGCAACCCAACCAGCCAGGCAGGCCCACCCGGAAGCAGTTGTGCATTACCCTCTGCTACGCTAACCCTGCAGCTTGGCAGGCACAGTCTTTGCAGTAGCTCAGAATCAGTAATGCTGCACTGTTCCAGCTCTCATTTCCCCAGGGCAGCTACAATGGTCTCGTTACCTGCCTCTGACCCCAGTACCCTCTAAAACAGAAACATAGGGTGGTGGTGTTGGTGCTCTGGCCCATTCCTTCTGGCTTTCACAAATCTCTGGGTTATGCAGGGTCCTTGACAACAAGATACTGGTAACCAACTAATCCATGCCCATCACATGGATGAACTGGCAAACTAGGGCATCAGTTTGGGCTCCTGCCTGAACTGATCCCCAGAGTCCTTATCTGTTCTACATCCCCCTTCTCCAATATCCATGTCTGTGGTATCTGATCCATATCAGTGGTGAAGACAGGGTAGGTGGTGAGGACAGAAAGGGGCTTACAAATGTTCCATGTAAATTATTAATGGCAATAGATGTGCTTTATTTTTATGATGATTTATTAATGTGCTTATAAATGTATAGACTGACCTGAGGCATAATTCTGTTGTATTAGAAGTTGTTGCTGCTTGCAGCTTGGGGTGATAAATAGCACCTCCTATGCTACAGACTCAGGAGACTTCTTATTGTGCAAACAGTTTACCCTTTAGGGGACTGCACTGAATTAAGATCAGGACCATGCACTGCAGCCTTACAAGCTATAACTGATACACCCTGCTTCAAAGCCCTCTCTCTTCCCTAGGGTATTCTTCTCAGGAATATCTAGGGGCTCATGCTGTAGGATGAGGCTATCATGGCCAAATCTCATTTCAGCCTGTCCTTCCTGAGGGGTCCATCTCATGTATTACCACTCTGGCTGATTTGCTCCATGAAGGTCACACAAGCACTTCCAGCTGTGTAACACTTCTCACCATATCGTAATGCACTGGCTTACCCACCAAGACATGAACCCACTCAGGGCTGCCTGTTTCTCCAGCATGTGTTATACAACAACACTACCATTTGTTACTCACACTGAATTTTTCATTTAGAAATCTCAGAATGCTTTTTAGCAGCATCATTATCCTCACTTTCCTCTCCTCATGTAAGGAAATAATTCACAGAAGTCCAAAAAAGTGCAAGTCACAAAACAGGAATGGGAAAAAGACTAATTTGCTCCCCACTCAAGGTCTACTGGATTATTCCTCAATGTATCTTATAGCCAACAGGAGTTAACAAGGCACATATTCTAAAGTTCTAACAGTACTTGAATACTATGAGCTTATCCAGTTTTATAAACCATTATCCTTGAAACTGAGGCACAGTGATGGCAACTAACTTGGCTAATAGATACTAACTGCTCTAATTCTTATTCGACATATAAGCCATGAGACCATACATTTCCTACCATATCCCTTATGCAAGGGTCTTTTGTTATTTTGGGGATTTTTTAAACCATTTATGTTAGGAGATCCTAGGTACACAGGCCACTTTACCAAGAGATTTACAGTTTTCATTAAGTCAAGAGCAATCAGCAACAGTCACAATAGAAACAACACAGAAAGGGCCACAGTAAAGAATAATGCATAATATATCCACAGAAAAAAATATTGATGCTGTGAACTCCATTC
Organism: Dromococcyx pavoninus; assembly: GCA_033558185.1. Lineage (NCBI taxonomy): Eukaryota > Metazoa > Chordata > Aves > Cuculiformes > Neomorphidae > Dromococcyx > Dromococcyx pavoninus. The sequence goes on along the minus strand of JAUMJL010000091.1, from coordinate 406,539 downwards.
CAGGCACTTAGTACCTGACAACATTTGTACCTTTAGCACATGATGCATATTCCTGACTTAGAGGGTGCAATTCTGAGCTAAAAGGTGAGGTTCCAGAGGTAGCAGCTATAGCTGCTGTGCATATCATACATCCCTGAACATGCAAAGAGTACTCAGTCAGTAACAACTAACTGTAATAGATTTGATCAGGCTTGAAAGTGCTCACTTTTTAAAACCATCCCAATTTAACTTAAACTCTAATCTCTCTAGTTCACTTTTTTTCTTTCCTTCCATACTGCTAGCTTTGATGTCGAAAGCAAAGCAATAAGGGTTTCCAGTACCACTGCCAACAATGTAATAGATGTGATAGACCCAGGCTTACCACTGACTAGGTTATTGATTAAAATTTGTCAGGAGATGCTTTGGAAAGGCTGCAAGAGGCTTCAAACAGGAAAAAAAAAGTAAAATGTATTTCACTCCCAGAAGTGTATTTCAAAAGACTGAAGGTCAATTATCCCAACAATTTACAGCCAGTTTCAACAATCTGGCTGGATTAGAGAGTATAATACAATAGGGCAGCTCTCCTCGCTCTCTCTCCCCACTCTCCCTTCTTTAGCAGCAGGTTTGAATGTCAGAAACAGCAGCAAGTGCAGGGCGCCTATGTTGCTGAGTGAAGCAGCAAACAAGCATTTGTCAGTGGATTCTGGCAAGTGCAGGCTTAGAGAGCATATGCTAACTAGAAAGCATTGCAATGAGGGTTTAAAAGCCTGAAAGACTGGTTGACGACAAATCAGCCGCCAGGAGATGGATGCTTTAATCACCAAGAAGGTCATTTGATTGCAGGGGATTATCAGATATTGGAGGAAGATGCACAGAGATCTGGCAGTTGGAAAGTGGATTTGTACAGAAAAATTGATGTATTTACACAAACTGTTCATCCCTCACCAACTCACTTTTTCCTTCAGCATTGACTTGCCAAGAGCCAACACGAGTGCCTTCTGTAGGCCCTGCTGTCATAGCCAAAAAGCAGAGCTTTGCTGCTCTTATGCATCCACAGTGCTGTGCCACACACTCAGTCCAATACCATCTCAGCCACCAGTATTGACTCTGTTCCAATTATTCAGCTACTTACAAGGCAGGCAGTAACAGAGGATATGACATCCTGGATGGGTATAGTAAGGCTGCCAAGCTGCTCTCACCAGCAGCCAGATAGACTGAAAAGTTGTGAGCTCATAAGTTATTTGTATCCAGGATCACTAACTGCGTTAAGATCTTCCTGCTGCCCAAGCAAAGCACCCTCATACACCCATAACAACTTTAAAAAGGCCAATGCATGACTCTGGTGCAAGTGCTTTGTCTACTGATTGCTTCACAACACACACAATGCCTTCCAACCAAAAGGATTAAAACCCCATCAGGCATCCCTCTACCTGCCCATGTGCTATGGAAGGTGATGAGTATTTTCTGTTCATTCGTTTCTTTCATCAACAGTTATCAACTGCTCATTTCCTTTCTTCTCAGAGCAAACAGGAGAACTACAAAATCTGTCTGACCCAGAGCACATCAACGTTTATTTCAAATTGTTTTAAGTTTCCATTCCCCCAAATGCACAAAGCAGGGAGCAGAAGGAGTTAAAGGCCCACCCTCGTTCTCCTTGATGGAGGCCATCCAACCATGACACTGGCTGAGTGGCAGATACATAGGAAGTGGATTATCAATAACTCTCTTTTCTACCTTCTTTCACCTTCCCTCTATACAACATCAATGAGCTGGAAAATGAAAGGAATAATGCAGGTTTAAGAGGCCAATAATTAGGTCACAGCTGATCTCAGCTCAGATCAGCTGACAGCTGGTGCCTATCCTGCCCTAGTGAGCATGGAGGCTCTCAGGTCTCACAAGTTTAGGCCAGCCTCCCCTTCTCTCTTCGCTCTACTTCTTTGTTCCAAGACTACTGGGAAGCAAAATCGACAACTATACTGCAAATCCTCTAGGTTTCCATTCACAGGAGAAATTACTTTGCTTTTGTCCTAAAATGCCTTAAATCCTCTTTCTTGCTGCCTCACCATCATCATATCAACCCAGCACCACAGCTGAGTTACTGCTTCCGTGCTGTCGTGCCATTCCCTTCCTCCCCCAACTCCATCCTGCACACTTACAAACATAATCTCAATGTTTGCTTGTTTTAGCTTCCATAATCCTGTTGTCTTGCAAATCTCCTCACCATAATCCTGCTTTTGTCTGTCAATATAATTTGTTTGCTGTGGGGAGGAAGGGAGGTGAAACGATGGGAATGGAGAAAAGCCTTCATTTCTAGATTTCAAGGCTCTGTTCATTTTCAAACACTCCCTGGGAGACTTGGCACTGCTGGCCACAGAGACAGGGGCTCATAGCCTCCAAAACAAAGAGTTTGCTGGATCAAACCAGTGGCTGCTGCAGAAATAAGAGTACGGTATCAAGGCTGTGTTATACGTCCCTGCACACGCTAGAGGGAGAGCAGGCCAGTGAAAGCAAAGCAACGGGAGACGTTCCGCTCTCCTTCGACGAAGGGCTTACACGGTCATTTCTACCTGCGCAAAGCAGGGGTAGAAGCCGAGGAGTGGGGCACTGCTGCAGGCAGCTGAGCACAAGGGAGGACAGAACAAAGCCTGCATCACTTGCGCACTAACACAATGGTGATGGGCAGGAAAACAAACTGGTAACTGACTGGTAGGAGCTGTGGCAATTTTCTGTGTTTGCATGAATAAAGAATCAGCTTAATCAGAGTAATTCCTTCCAGTCAAAACACGACATGGGCTCCAGAACGCACAGCAAAAAACTCTGCTTCCACCAGCCAATTTCACACCAGAACAAAGGGGCTGTGAATTCCACCCAATTTGGATGCAAAACTGAGTCAGGCCAAGTGCCCAGAAAACACTGCTGAATTCAGGCAACCATCCACCGAAAAAGGCCAACAAACTCTGAAATGAGGTGACGATCATATCATTTGGGGTTGGTTTGCAAACCTTTAAAAAAATAGAGACCTAGTACCTGACCAAGCTGCTCCTCAGGTTTGCTGAAGTGCATAGCCAAAGAGGGTTCTGCATGCCATTCCAAGAGTGAAAGAAAACCAAAAGCAATGCTTTCAAGAAATTCAGAAAAGTATCATTAACATCCCTCTCCCCGTGTCAGTTTTGCACCTCGAGTCTCTTGCTAGGAAAGGAAATAGTAAAACATCACATTTAGAATATCCTTCTCCCAGGGGAAGTCAAGCTCAAGCTTTTTGCGGAAAAAGAAGGATTTTTGTATTTACACTGAGCTGAACTTGAAATCCAAAGCACTTGGGATGCTCAAAGTGTATTCAGATCAAGTTGCAGATGCTGTTTCTACTACATTTCCTTTTGCAAGAATTCTTGTATAAAATGGTTTAGTCAGTTTTTCCCAAAAGTACATCACCTGAAAGGGCATTCTGGGAAGCATCACTCAAGTTAGTGGCTTTCACTAGTGTTTATGTAAAATTTGGATTCCACTACATCAGATTTGTTTGGACTATTAAGGGTTAAGTCAATTAACTACAGAGTTCAGTTTAGTGGAGATTTTAAGGCAGAAAAATACTCAGAACCCCTAAATCAAATAAACCATTAAAGGCCAGCAAGCATTTTTAAAAAACTTCTGCATCCTCACAGCAACACAGAGATTTCCAGACTAAAGTTTGCTAATGCAGGAAGATTCTAGCAAAGGCAGTAAAGACTCTTTGAAAGGCATTTTATGAAGATGTTTCTAAACTCACAAGAGCAGTATAGGAGTGTACTCCTGCTTTGAGAATATACAGCCAAAACCAATCACTGCATAACCAGGGCTTTCATGAAGGGGCTGGGACTTTGACGAAGGAACCAAACTGTGTGCAGTGCTTGAGACAACAGCTGGGACACTAAGTTATTCCAGTTCTGCAGGAGTCACCTCTTCCCACACTAATTTAAAGTAGATCACGAGCTCGTTATCCATCACTTTTTTCTAAACATGTGTTTTAGTTGCCTCTCAGTAGGGGACCCCTTCCTCTCAATTGCTCCTGTTATTGCCTTCCAGCTATGGATCAATATATTCCCTCGCATTCCTCTAAAAAACCTCACCCATCAAGGCTTCCAGAGGTAACATAGCTTTTATCAGCAACTTCATCCCATTTTAATCCTCGTGTTCTCTCTACCCAGGGTTGAACCCATGGCATTTATCATCCTAAACCTGTGTATCACACACCATTTAAATTTTTGAGCAGATATGCAGCTCGATGACGTATATCTTGAACCAAATGGAGTATTTACAGAACAGTCGTAATAAGTTGCACGTATTAGCTTCAAATTTTGGTTTGATTCTTCCACCTCCAGTGGCAGGTCAGCCAGTTTTATTATGCCAATTGCATAGGGCACTGATGAGGAACCTTGCAGATCAGGGACACATCTCTTCCTCTAGCTGTGGAAGAGCTGGTAACCAAGTGATAAGGAATTAGATGATCCTGGTTACTGGTTTCTTCCTGCAGAAAAAGCAGCGCCATTAAAAAATTCTTGCTGAAGCCAGGGCTCTCTGTACTGGATAGCAGACAAATTATACTGCAAGAGACCAGAACTGAGGGGCCTTTTTTAAAAAGGAGAAGCTTTTGGCCTAGTATTTATTTATTATGAAATATTACATGTATCAGGTTCCTCATGCTGGCTTACCTAGAGGCATCCTTTCCAGAGAAGTGCTGTAAACCTGCATAGCCAGCCTCCTCCCCCTCACACTTAAAACCTAATCCCACCACCTGAGATTCCAAAACAATATATTTGGCCACTTTTGAAGTTTGAGGAAGCTCAGCTTCTTTCCTCCAGTTCTCCCACAACACACACACATCTCCCTTACATTTTCAAATAGAAAAAGCTTGGGTGTTTCAGAGGTTTAGGTGTAACTTCCCCCCATGGTCTGCAGCAAAGCCAAAGTAAAGTCATGAGACAGTGAACGTTTTTGAGGAATTTGTGATTCCCTCTGTTCAACCCAAGCACCATGTTCTGCTCAATCCATCACAGACACTGAGGAAAAAGATGACTTATACTTCGGTAACTCCTTCTACTCCAATAGATTCCGAGGCATTCTGAAATTGATATAAAGCTTCAATAGCACTGAATACAACCTTTTCCACCTGCGATGAGGCACAGTAGCTGCTCAACTACAGTATGAAAGAGTTAAGAGCACAGCAGAGAAAGGTTCTGCATCAAGTGGAGAATTAGGACAGAGGAGCACTGAGATAGGGAGGTGCTAAAGGACCAAGTTTAGCCAGGACAGAAAAGCAAGCAATTGCTATTAAAGAAGTGGTGACTGTTTTTTAAGTCAAAGAGTTCAGTTTTACATCGCGGCTGAACCAAGTCACTGAAGACTTCCTGCCTCCAAGGATATGTCGTTGGCTGTTGCACGTGGAAATGGGTTTTGCCCTGGCTTTTCAGAGACGCATTTTTCAAGGCTGAGTAACAGCAAAACGCTTGACTCTCGAAAGTCAAAATTTTTGATCAGAGGAGGGTCTGATCTTAGACTACATAAAATCCAAGAGGTGCACAAGGATTAGTTTTAAAAATCCACATACCAAAGTTTACTTGTCTGACTGTTTTACAACTGCTGACACCTTTGACTAAAGCAATCTCCAATGTATCAGTGTAGCTCATGACTTTTTAGTTCAGAAGACATAATGCTGAAAGCCTGTAAATGCATCATCGGAAGCTGCTTCAGGTTCACTGCTGCATTAGACTGGATATAATTTGCTCTTTAATCCACGTAACTGGGACATGCTTCCCCAAGGAAGCATGTTTACCAACTGGATTCCACAAGGAACTGATTTAAGCCAGTGATACTTAATGGCAATAACAACTGCTTAACAGAAAAATTAATTCTGCCCAATGAGGACAAAATGCTTCTGTTAAGGAAATTTTGCTAAGACTTGGCAATGCATAATGTTAACTCAAGACCTCAGCAGGCTTACATTAGTTAAGCATCTCTCTAATTGGGACAAACAGTTGCTCCAGGTGCAACATTCAAGCCCTTGGTCGTGCTAAGACTATAAAACTTGCATTAAAGTAGACAAGGATTTCAGGTGCTCCACAGCTGCCAAGCAGCTCTCGGAAATTAACTCTAATAATCTTTATCCCATTAGACCCAGATTCTACTTCCCCCAAATCAGTGGCAACTCAGACATTTGCTCCAACAGGAGAAAGTCAAGATTTTATTGTCCTGTATTTAACTCCTGCTCCCTTTTAAGACAGAAGAGAAGCTGAGATGGTTTTAGTAAATCTATGTTACAGTATCATCGGCCATCAACACTGCTGGGAATTTTTTTCTTTCTGCACATATGTGAGGCTGAATATTTACCCCAAATTCTCTATCATGCCATTTATGTTGGGGGACCTCTTGGCCAACTGGGAGACTGCCAGTGAAAACAGCAAAGATGATTTGAACTATGACGCCCTATCCTTATTTTATGAATCCCAAGTGGAGCAGAGAGAAAATACAAAGCTATATTGAGGGTTTCCCAATTACACAAGAAAGTAGGTTTAGGGGTGAGTGGACATTAAAAAGCCAGTACACAGCTAGCACTGATCCAAATACAGCATTTCACTGATTGCTTTTCCACTGTTTTTTCTGCACTGATTCACAACCACTGTAACATCAAGACAAGTTTCCATATGCTTCATTTACTTACAGTAATTAATTTCAGGCTCTCCCCCCATACACAGGCATGTTCATTTTATCTGACAAGCAAGTCATGAAAAAGGAGTCCATTCTCACAAAAAGAACACAGGGCTGCTATCAGAGGTTGCCTTCCTCCTTAGCAAAGCAAATATTAATGGTGTATCTGCCACGGCTGCCTTTCTCAACCTCTGCTCTTCACCTTGTACACCTTGCCCCAGTTTGGGTCTCCTTGCTTCTCCCAGGCCTCTCTCTACATCAGAGAAACTTTTTTACTAAAACACATTCTTCCAGATGATAAAGGAATAATTGGCAAGAGGAATGCCTGAGCACCTATTTCCCTGGCCCAATAATGATTCCATTAATGATCACAAGGAAAGGAATAAACGCATTGAGAGGCTTAACAAATCACTTGGAGAAGCACAGACTATGTGCCCCTTGCTCACTGACAGTTTAACCCACAGCAGCAATGCCAGGAAATTAAAAAAAAGGAAAAGAAAAGAAAATACAAGGTAAATGATCCCACTTTAGAATACTTCCTTTTATTAGAAAGAAGAATATTTTTCCTCTTAAATCCATGTTTTGTTCACTTGCTGTCATGCCTTCTGCCAGTTGCTGCTCTAATTCTGTTATCATTCTATGTCTATATTACTTATAGTCTGTTCTCTCAGTCAGTATTCTTTTATGAAATTTGGTAACGGTATTTTTAATCCTCCAGTATTCTCAGTATCAAGATGGAAGAGAGATGTAACCATAACTTAGAACACCAGTAATGGCAACAGGAGATCACAACAACTCAGTCAGCAGTTGAAATCCAGACAATGCTACTATAGAGCTGAAGTTACCATTACCTGATTAAAGCTCATCTTCACAAAAAAAATGCCAAAGTGGAAGCTGTATATCAGACAAATCTGGCAAGAAGCAAAAAACAAACCATAAGAGATTTTTAAAACTGTTAACTTGATTTTCACTATCCCACCAAGCACTGCCACTCCATGTTGAATCAGGCAGGTAGAAAATACAGATCTAAAAAGACCCCAGTAGACACCATGATTCCTTGATTGTCAGCAGATGAGACACATAACTAAAAAATAATAAATTCTTTAACTTGCAGTTCTCATGGGGAGCAAAGAAGCACAGACTTGTTGACATGTAGTTTCCACTGCCATTCCCAATGCATGAGGAAACTGAAATGTACATGCAGAAGGATCTCAAGCCCAAAATACACTGTATTGACAGATAAAACTCTTCCCCAGCTCCTATAAGGCACTAGTTTTCACTAGTTTGGGAAAGAGGTGGTGCTGTTTGAATTGTTCTTTAAACACATTATTTTACATTTGCTTGACCTTTATATACCAGCAAATCTATACCTTTCTCAGTCTTTGAAGACAGTTTACAGTCTCACTGCCATCTTGTGAGAGTAAAGCCATATCTCCCCTCCACAAACAATGTCCAGACTTCTCACACTAATGAATGCATCCAATTGTAACAGTAAACAGCTAGGTCTATCCCAATCTAACTAGTCTTCTTAAGACAGCTGAAAAACAAACAATTCAACTGAAGAGTCCTTCCTTTCACTGAATAGATACAGAAACTTAAAAACAGTGTCTATAACCAAATTTCCAGTGTAATGCTTACTTTTTATGCTTTGTTCAATATAAGAGAGCTGAGACTCAATTTTCACAGCACTCATAATGTACAAAAAAGTAAAGAATTAAAGTCATGCAGAAACCACAGATCAAATACAAACTAAATATCCAAAACCACTGACTGCTTCTGGTCTGAGGTCTGACATCAAGTCTTGTGGACAAACTAGGAACAAAATTCAAGAGTGCTCAAGTCCTCAGTAATGACATCTCTTTTCTTGAAACACCCACCATTTCCTGCACTCTGCCCAAGATTTTGAATTAACACAACAATGTCTACGGGATTTAATCTACAGAAATTACATTTTAGGTGTGAACTTATTCTCCAACTCATATTTCACTATTTTATGAAGAAACAGAACACACAAGTCAACAGTTTAAGATATTACAATCCACCTTCTCCCAAGTTCAGCAGCAGGCAAGTTAGAATCATAGAATCGTAGACTTATCTGGGTTGGAAGAGACCTCCAAGATCATCAAGTCCAACCCTTAATCCAACACTATCATGATTACTAGATCATGGCACTAAGTGCCACATCCAGTCTTATTTTAAAAACCTCCAGGGATGGTGAATTCACCACCTCTCTGGGCAGGCCATTCCAATGCCTGATTATTCGTTCTGTGAAGAACTTTTTTCTGATATCCAGCCTAAACCTTCCCTGGCAGAGTCTAAGCTCGTGCCCTCTTGTTCTGTTGCTGGTTGCCTGGGAGAAGAGTCCAATCCCCACCTTTCAGATAGTTGTAGAGAGCGATGAGGTCACCTCTGAGCCTTCTCTTCTCCAGGCTAAACAACCCCAGCTCCCTCAGCCTCTCTTCACAGGACTTGTGCTCAAGTCCCTTCACCAGTTTTGTTGCTCTTCTCTTGGACCTGCTCCAGCCCCTCAATATCTTTCTTGAACTGAGGGGCCCAGAACTGAACACAATACTCAAGGTGTGGCCTCACCAACGCCGAGTACAGGGGAAGGATCACTTCCCTCGTTCTGCTGGCCACACTATTCCTGATACAGGCCAGGATGCCATTGGACTTCTTGGCCACCTGGGCACACTGCTGGCTCATGTTTAGCCTCCTGTCAATCAGTACACCCAGGTCCCTTTCCACCTGACTGCTCACCAGCCACTCTGTCCCCAGCCTGTAGCGCTGCATGGGGTTGTTGTGGCCAAAGTGCAGGACACAGCACTTGGCCTTGTTGAACTTCATCCCATTGGACTCAGCCCATCACTCAAGCCTATCAAGGTCCCTCTGCAGAGCCCTCCTGCCTTCTGGCAGGTCGACACTCCCTCCCAACTTGGTGTCATCCGCAAATTTACTTATCATGGACTCAATCCCCTCATCTAAATCATCGATGAAGACGTTAAACAGAATTGGACCCAACACTGATCCCTGAGGAACACCACTGGTGACCGGCCGCCAGCTGGACGCAGCCCCATTCACCAGCACTCTCTGGGCCCGGCCATCCAGCCAATTCTTAACCCAGCTGAGAGTGTACCTGTCCAAGCCATGGGCTACCAGTTTATCCAGGAGTGTGCCATGGGAGACAGTGTCAAAGGCTTTACTCAAGTCCAGATAGACTACATCCACAGGCTTCCCTTCATCCACCAGGCGGGTTCCCTGATCATAAAAGGAAATCAGGTTGGTCAGACAGGACCTGCCCCTCACAAAGCCGTGCTGGCTGCGTCGGATCCCATGTCCATCCTGAAGGTGCTGTGTGATTGCACTCAGGATGATCTGTTCCATAACCTTGCCAGGCACTGAGGTCAGGCTGACAGGCCAATAGTTGCCCGGGTCCTCCTTGCAGCCCTTTTTGTGGATTGGTGTGACATTTGCCAACTTCCAATCATCTGGGACCTCCCCAGAGAGCCAGGACTGTTGGTAGATGATGGAGAGTTGCTCGGCAAGCTCTTCTGCCAACTCCCTCATCACCCTAGGATGGAATCCATCAGGTCCCATTGATTTGTGTGGATCCAGGTGGCTCAGTAATTCATAGACTATTTCCTCCAGGAACACAGGGGAGCCATTTGGTTCTCCATACAGAGCCACCCCTCCACCTCTCCTACCCTGCCTGTCCTTTCTGAAGAGCTTGTAGCCACTTATGACAGCACTCCAGTCATGTTTCTGTTTGGCAATCACATCATAGCTTTCCTGCCTCATGATGGCTTCCAGCTCCTCCTGTTTATTGCCCAAACTGTATGCCTTAGTGTACATGCACTTCATCTGGGCTGCTGATTTTACTTTTAATTCAGTCTTATCACCCCTGGGTTGAACTTTGGAGAGCCTGAAATCAATCCCCTCCCCCTTCAGACCTAGTTTAAAGCTTTCCCGATGAGCCCTGCTAACTTATGGGCAACAACCGTTTTGCCCTGCCTAGACAGCTGAAACCCATCTGATTTAAGAAGACCAGGTAGTATGGAATTTGCCCCATGATCAAAAAACCCAAAATTTTGACGGTGGCACCAATCCTTTAGCCACCTATTGATAAGGTAAGTTTTCCTAATTCTCTCCTCATGCATCTCCCCATTCATTCCAGCCACTACAGGAACCGAAGCGAATACTATCTGTGCACCTGTCCCATGGACTGATCTACCCAGTGCCCTGAAATCCCTTTTGATTACCCTGGCACTTCTCCTATTGATGTCATCACTGCCAGCCTGGATTACCAACAGTGATTAATAATCTGAGGTCTGAATTAGCTCAGGAAGTTGACTAGCCATGTCCCTCACCCTGGCCCCAGGAAGACAACAAACCTCCCTTTAGGTTGGGGCCGGCCTACATATAGGGCCGTCAGTTCCCCTCAAAAGGGAGTCACCAACTACAACTACCCTTCTTTTCTTTCTTACAGCTGTTGTATTTATATGACTGGAAGACGGGGTGCAACAAGAAGAGGGCCCTCCATACAGATCTCCCTCATAGCTGACCTCTACTAGACTATCTGAGTCCAGGGCCTCATATTTGGTTTTTAAGGGCACCTGAGGATGTGATGGGGGTTCAGAGGGAGTTCTTTTTCCTCTCCAAACAGGGACCTGTTTCCATTCCCCTCCATCTTCTCTATTAGCTCTAGCTGCCTAATGGCAGGAGGGGTAGGAGTTCACACTCTCCTGCTGACTTTCCTTAGAGATCGAAAGGGTTTGACTCCACCAGTCAATTTCCCTCTCACTTTCTCTGATACTCCGCAGCCTTTCTACCTCTTCCTTGAGCTCTGCTACCATGTATTGCAAATCAGAACATAAGTAGCTGTTCATCCAAAAAAGGGATCATAAAGGTTAAATAAGTTCAGCTGAGCCACATACACAGAAATACAAACCCAGTTGGGTAGTATATGATATTCAAGAGAAAATTACGTCCCTTTCCTTGGGGCCACTACACAAAATAGCTGACCCATGTGCATTCATCTGCCCTTTTTCTGCTACTAGATTCACAAGAGGAAAATACTTTTATCTGGTCAGTCTTTTAAATCCACAGTCCAGTCCTGAGGAAAACATACTTCTTGTCAGTAGAGAAAATGGTGATAATGCAAAGACTAAAGACAGGAGCTGGCTTAAGACAGAACTTCCTGACTCACCCAGAAAATACCCATCAAGAAAGGCTGAACCATGATGATACAAAAATTGCCACACTTTTCCCATTTAGTCAAATCAGAGCATCAGTTATTGACTCTGGTAACTGCATCTTCTCATTGCCATTAAGTTTTCTACAAAACATACAGTACTGCAGTAGCAGGTCATGCTGGTAAGAGATCTCGTGTGGCTGCTAGTGTGGATTTATTCCAGGTATGTAGGATCAAAGGGCATCTTTGATGAAAATTGCTACTAGGATAAATAGGACAACAGACTTGCCCCAATAGCCAGTGCAAGAGCTCTTGAAAATTACTCATTTCTTATCTCCCGGAAAGAAGCCAATGCTCCTTTTTGTTCCCTTTTCTTCACCCTTTCTCTGCCCTCCCACCCTGCCTCAATTCCACCTTGTCTGCCCGTTCTCCCTTTTCTCCATCCATCTCTCTCTCCTAATGTCTCTCATAAAACAATTGCCCTTGGTTTGCCTCCTTTATTTACTTTCCAGCAAGCAAACAGCAGCAGCAGTGCCCACTTTGCAGGCTGCAACTCCATTCCCTCACTTCATTTTCCTCTCGGCTCAGGCTCAGCGGTTCTGCCTCAGCACTGCTCTCCAGAGACTCCCACAGCAAGGAGCAGCCTCGGCTCTCACCACTCAAACTTGAATAAGGTAAGAGAGAGCACGGGGGGGGGGGGGGGGGGGGGGAGGCAAGTGGCCACTGGAAGGGGAGAAATGTATTATCCCCGCTGCAGTCAGCCATTTTGAAGGTCATAGCAGAGAAGCCCTCCCCTCTGCCTGCCAACTTGGAGCTGTCACCAGTATTGCAAAGGGAAAGCCCATCAGTGAGGGGCTGATGTTCCCTGTAAGTCACTACTTTCTTAAAATAGGACCAAGAGAATGAGTTAGCTCACCAAGGAGAAAAAAAATAAGGTGAGAGGAACAGCCAGGCTCTCAGAAAGCATCATGCTGACAGCAAGAATGAGACATGGGAACAGTAGACCAGGTAGGTGTTAAATTTCTCACGGAAATGCCTCATGTCCCTAGAAAAACATCATGGTAAAGGAGAGGACGCTGTCAGCTCAGGTCTTTTCCCTCCCAGAGCCTTTATCCCATTATGGAGACAACAACTGAGTGCTCTGCTTAGAGAGATGCTCACGCTGTACAGCCAATCCATACCTGGCTGTGTCTGTGGCATCATGCACACTCAGCCACTTTCCCTATTTTTGGCATTACTAGAGCACACAGCTATAAGCCAGACATCACACAAACAACATATAAAGACAGTCCTTGTTCCAAAGAACACGCCACCGAAATATAAAGCCGGACACTGCAGGCATACACACAAAGAGGACAGTGTACACCAGCATGATGTATTTTCTGTACAGTGGCTTATTTTCCTTTAATTAATTCATCCTCATTATAAACAGAAAGCAACTGGAATAACAATAAAAATCACCAGCAATGTGATTATCTCCTCTACTGATAGATTTACTGTTAAAATGATCCTCCCTTGGAAATGGCTTACAGAGTTCTATGTAGGCAGAATACCTGTTGCTGTCAGGTATATCCCTACTCACTGAAGCAATTTCTGATGTCAATTTCTTATGGCCTGTCTTGACTCCACTGACAACTGCTGATGCTCAGTATATCAGGGGTAGGAGGAGGTGTGTAGAAAACAGCTTCAAATGTCTCAAGCTGAGGGCCAAAAACACAACATGCCCAAATGCAATCAGTGACTGCTACTGGAAACAGTGTCCAAAGTGATCCATCCACAGTTCCAAACCAGTGCAGGGATACATTAACTCAGCCATCTTTACCCATAGCATGCACATGGCCTCTGGCACAGCATAATAAGCTTTATGCCCCAGGGAAACTTCTCATCACTTTATCAGCTTCAGAAGAATATTCTGGAGCTCACAGCTTGTGAGCTCCTCTATAATCCAAACTTCAGTGATTTCTCACATATAAGCAGAGCAAGTCCAGAATTATTTGCTCCAAAAACTATCACTGATTTTTACAAATTTCTGGCATAAAGTAACTCAAACCATTCTCCTGAATCATCATCTCTTCTTAGAGGTTACCTATCCAGTTGCTGACCAAAACCACATTGATCCTCAGTATAAAGACCTGAAGAATCCCAACAGCAAAACACGTACTGGCTAAACTTAGTTTTAACTAGTTGAGTAGCTCTCCTGGCAAAATTTTGCCCTCAAATGCAGCACTGGAGTCACTTTATCCTAAAAAATTTAACACAAAAGAGAGATCAGAATGTAAGAAGAGGGGAGAAAAAGAAATGAACTGAACAGGGGGCAGTCACACCTTGCAAATTATCACAGACAAAGGACAGTCTCATGCAAGGAGTAATTCAACCATGTCGAACACCTTTTCTCGTAATCAGACAAGAACACCCTCATCAGCTGGTGAGAAGGCACACAGCCAAAAGCAGGTCAGATATAACAGAAGGTTAAGACACCAAAGTAGTCAAAACAGCTGCAGGTATTTTGGCATCTTTGACCAAGTTCATCACATATTACAGAAGGAAAGCTGGTCTTCACAGAACTACAGATCCTCTCTCTATCACTGTGAAACTCCCTCCACCCTTATCACAAACTTGTCAAAACCTGAACTCCAAAATTCAAGTCTCGAGTATCTTGCCTATGTCCTTTCACACTGGTTGGGTAAAATCCTCAAACCAGTGAACTCAGAATTTTTTATTATTGAGGTCAGTGGTGCTAAGATTTTACCCCTAGCACCTTTAGAAGTTTCTTACTATCCTGTCTATTATCACCACCCTAAACTCTGTGCAAGTTACTCTATGTTCTTTTGTTATCTGTCTATAACTGACAAACTGTATTTCCTTCTCCTGTTATTCTTGCATGGCACTGACAAGCATCAGCAGAGTACTGTGGGCAACTCAGAGTAGAATAGAAAGGGAACGCCTAGGGTAGTGTCACACTGGCAGAAACACACGTAGCACAGAACTCAAAACATCAGGAGGAGGTATAAATCAAGACTGACATATGTTGACAGAGATGCAAATAATTGGATTTGCAGAACCTGTACCTGGCCCACGGCATATGCTAAATGAATTTTCATCAAGAACTCACCAACTCCTCCTGGAAATTAACAATGAAAGGATAGAGAAAACACATAATTTATCACACTATCAGGCCTGTACCCTGTCAGGCTACGCATCAGTCAAAGAGGAACAAAAATACAGTCTTTTCTCCAGACGACATAGTCTCTAAGTAACATTTTTGGTCCATTTCTGATAGTAGACACAAACAGACTGATCAGTCTCCCTGCAACTCATGGAGAGTTGTAACAGGAACTAACCTAAGTCTTCTTATCACTGTAGAGAAAATGGAAATTCAAAGCAGTTGAGCAGTCTGGCCAAGAGCAGAATGGAAAGGACGAAGAGATAGGGATAAGCCCTGTAAAGGCAACCTGCTGCTCTCATGGCTGCCAGACACACTGTGGTAGATGTTGAGGAGCACACAACTGCTGACAAGGGCCACTCTATTGTGGCCATAGTTCACTCAGTCTCCTCACATGCGCTAAATTCAGCTCCAGCAGTGGCCAGCTTGCTTTCCCAGGAACTGCCAGGGAACACAGAGTTGCTGTGCTGCCTCCCAGCACCCACTGCTCCAGGGACCTCTCACACTGGCTAAAGGCTTGGTCATACTCCATGCACACAAACAGGGGACTGCAATACAGTCACTAAGTATGTGCCAATTAGATAATATGATGTCAAAAGCGAGAGTTCAGAGATGAGTAATATGAAGGATGAATAGGCTGAAGTGACTGATTTAGAGAAACATTAATCATTAGATGTTTTTATTGTTTCTTGCTTAAATTTATCTTGAAAATGTGATTACATAAACCTATAGCAATATTTTTTCAGGGTACAACTCTGACTTTCATGTCTGAAATTACGGACCCAAGTTTTCAGAATTACCCCTGAAATATTATTATAGCTCTGTGTGCAAAAGACAGTTGAATAGCTTAGAAGTGATTTGTGTTGGCAATTACCATGACTATTAGAAGGAACCACTTGCCCACTCTGAATATGAAAATCTGCATACTGACCTAAGAATATTCAGTGATTTCATTCCAAGACAATAACCCCATTCAATTACTTATTTCAAGTACAGACTTCACTAAAGATGCTGAATGGAATAAAATGTTAGAATATGTAATTTTTGTTGTAGATTCAGCCTCTTTTGAATCTCCCTCTACACAGTGTTTTGAGCAATCTACAATATTTCTGATTTTTTTCCACAGGATCTCAGATTTGAGTCAGTTTAAAAACAAAACAAAGAGATTTCATTGTCAGGGAAACAAATGGCTATCCTTCATTCTCCAAACTTCAACACAAACTAATTTTTAATTCTAATAGAAAATTTTCTGTAGAAATTGACTGGAGTGGGAAAGGGACCTTTTCTTCTTTCAAAATTCATCATTGGTTTGAAGAAGCAGCAAAGTTAATAGCATTTAATAGCAATGATTTAAACTTTCCAAGCCAAATCTTCATCTGTATATGCTCGATGAAACAAACAACACTGATATACACAGTGGAGCCTTTGGTCCACAGTTTTGATTATCAATAGCACTTGATCCTGTATTGCCGTACAATAAATCACAGATAAAAGCTGGTCTATTGTTAATCCAAGATTCTACAGAGATATGAAACACTGATACCACATGGTTGCTTAAAACCAAGCCATTCAACTTCATCTGGTGCATTTACTGTTTTACACTCAACACCTCATGTGACACTAAACGGATCTATGAAACAAGGGCCTGCTCAATTCACTCCTCACACCTCACAGAGCCGAGAAGCAAAAAAATGGATGTGGCCAGAGTTGCACTGGTGTTAATGCAACTCTTGAGGAGAGCAGGGCTTTGTGGTTCTCCCAGCAAATCTTGAGGAGGGCAGGACTTTGTGGTTCTTCTATTTTTCTCTTTGCAGCATGTTAAATTGATCCAGGAAGCAGTTCATCTGAAAAAATTATGTACCAACAATTTTTTTTAAACAAACGGTTGCTAGCAGATCCCTCATCTCCAGCAGCGTGCAACTGTCTCAAAACACAAAAGGCAGGGAAACTGAAATTGAAAATTGATCTCACTGCAGCCACGTAGACTGGAAGAGTGATTTCCTAGCTATGATTTTAAAGAACTCGTTCTCCTCTCCCCCTCCCTCCACCCCATATACATTCACATTCTTTTCCCTGTATTCTCCATCTTTTGTTGAATAGGAACAAAGAATTCCACAACTCTCTTTCCCCAGCCTTCTCATCAATATTCTACTAACAAACAGGGCTTTAGTTCTTTTTTTATTCTTCTTTAAATCAATAAGAAGCAAAGGAATGAGAGGGAAAAATTAAAATCCCCAGCAGATAAAGAAAATGGTCTTTAAAAAAGCTAATCACTGCTGAACGCTGACAGCTCACAGGAGTGTCACACACAGCTCCTGCTACAATCTCTTTGGTCCCACGCTGTCATAAAGGTAAACTACCTGAGCCTGCCTGACAACGACAACCAAAACAGGAAAAAAAACAAGACAAAGAAATCTTTCAGAATTGGTCTTCATGGATGGTTGCCACCTGGACACCACGATCTGGAAGAGTAAGAGTTTGTAATGCCTGGTGAAGGTGGCACTATGGAAAACCTGCATGTCCCTGTCATTAAGACCTACCTCAGCTTTCAGCTGGAGGCAGGGGCAGCCAAGTATCTCTACAGCTTTTCTGCTATGGAAGTACTCCTACTTCTCCCCAAGGCCTAACCCTTCCCTCCCTGGCATGTCCACACATCATGCAGGCAGAGCTCAGCTGTGCTGATAGAGAGACACAAATAGACAGACCGGCCAATGCAAGCAATATATATGGGATATGCCATACCTAACATCTTCAAATGGAATAAATATGCTTTTATTTTACTATTTTTTTTAAAGTAAACAAATTCTGTTAGTCAATGCAAAAGATAAGAGACAGATGAAATAATTTGAGTGGTCTGATGCAAGACTGATGACAAGAAACAGCATTTTTGTTGTCATATCCTTGTTCCATTATTGTTAATGCTTCTTCATGATCAAAGGATCTTTCAAGAGAAACAGCCTGACAGAGACACTGCATGGCAGTGGAATGAAACAGAAGGTAACATTCCCATCACATTCAGCAATGCATTTTCTTCAGCAATAGCATTTAGAAAGTACAGTCAATTAAAAAATAGAGCAAAGGGAATAGGAAATGACTCAGTTTTCACTCAAACTAGTTTTACATCTTTGGACAGCATACCTTGTTCCTCTTCTGCCTGCTAACAACCTCAAGTTACAGCTCTCGCTGTTTACTTGGGACAAGGAGATAAGAAGAGGCACAAGAATCTGGGGTAAATGTACACTTACTTTACCCAGTGTTTCTAAGTGAAAACACCAAATCCAAAACAAGTAATGAATTTAAAACATTGCCTTATCTCTGGAATGAAGAAATACCCCAATCTTTTCTAATCTCTTACATTTTCCCCACAACTTCACAGCTACTTGTGATGCCAAAGCTAGGGCTCTTCCTCCCACGTTGCCCATTCTCCTGCATTCACACTCCCCATTGCTTTCTTGTAGGACTTTCACAAAGCAGGGTCTTTCCTTTTCTCTTCTGACAGCATATGGAGACAGAAATTCCCCACAAACCTTTCAGAAGCAGTTGTACTAACTTCTATGTTTAGCAGCTATATTAATCAGAAGGGCAAACGAGGACTCACGGAACTAAATACTTTTGCTACATTGTGAATTATTGGTTAAGAGAGCAAAAGAAGAAATTATTGGATAAATCTCAGCACAGAAAAAAAATGCAAGCTAGAAGAAAAGTCAAGTAATGTTTACCAAAGGTGGGTTCTATAGAACAGTCTCCTCATTTAATAGCGTGTATCCCTCTCACTTAGGATGGCTCATGCTGTTCAGCAGCCGCACCAACAGTCATAAACATAGCACACCCTCACTCTGGTCCAAGACTGCTCTCTTGGCAACTGCTGGTGGCCTTCATGAAAGCTGTCTGCAACCATACTGACACCTAGGAGGCTCTCAGAAACTCACAATTGAGGTCTGCTCCCAATAATTGCTTTCTTGCAGAGCAAGCAAGTTTGGTCTCAAGAGCAGCTTTGAGCCCAAATTTCTAAATATATTCAAGAAATGTCTCCTCCCAAAATAAACAGTAAGAAACACTCAGGCATGAGCAGATGATATGAATTTGACAGTGAAGATGATCTGCTAGACTAAACCTAGGAGTCCTGGTGGACAACAAGTTGACCAGGAACCAGCAATGTGCCTTCATGGCCAAGAAGGCCAACGGTATCCTGGGGTGCATCAAGAAGAGCATAAAAAGCAGGTTGAGCAAAGTTATCTTCCACCTCTACTCTGCCCTAGAGAGGCCACATCTGGAGGACTGCGTCCAGTTCTGGACTCCTTAGCTCAAGAAAGACAAGGAACTACCGGAGAGAGTCCATCAGAGAGCCATGAAAATGGTCAGGGGACTGGAGCATCTATCTTATGAGGAAAGCTAAGAGATGTGGGTCTTTTTTAGCCTGGAGGAGAGAAGACGGAAAGGGGACCTTATCAATGCTTATAAATATCTAAAGGGTAGATGTCAAGAGGATGGGGCCAGACTCTTTTCAATAGTTCCCAGTGACAGGACAAAGGACATTGGGAAAAAAAGTGGCAGACGGGAAATTACACCTTAATATGAGGAAAACCTTGTTTGCTGTGAGGACGATGGAGCACTGGAATAGGCTGCCCAGGTAGGTTGTGGAATCTCCTTCTCTGGAGGTATTCAAAACCCGCCTGTGCTACGTGCTCTAGGGAACCTGTTTTAGCAGGGTGGTGGGTGGGGAGTGAACTAGACGATCTCCAGAGGTCCCTTCCAACTTCGACCATTCTGTGATTGTGTGATATCTTTCTGAAACTGTGGTAGCACGAATACAGCTCTACAATAACAACCCAAAGCATGGAGCTCAGCATGCAAACACCCGTAGATCAGTCAGCAGTGGACAGCCCATCCAACAGCTCCAGGAATACGAATATGGGAGTAGTGTGTGTGAACCAGCCTATGCAGGAGAACAGAAATAGGACACCCAAGCTGAACTGGAATCCCGAACTGACAGGTCAGCTCCATGAGCAGAGCCCCACAAGCAAGCCAGAAAAGAGCATTCAATGCTTGTAGATAACAACATGCAGAAGATAAACAAATAACCTGACACATGTGGAAGAGACAAAAAAAAGTAGCAGAAAACACAATTTCACACTGCAATTCCCGAAAAGCAAATGTAGGGGAAGAAAACTGTTGTCTAAAGGAAAAGGACTTTAGGGAGCCAAGCACCTTAAGGGTTCCTTCATTTCACACAACTTTTTTAAAAAAAAAAATTCTCCTTTGTGAAGTCTAAATAAAATCTGTCTCCCTATTCTACAAAAAGAAAAACAGAGATTCAGATGCTCTTGTCTGTGATTGGGTGGAAGCTGCCAAGTGATGATGCGTTGTCTGTTTTTCCTGCTGAACAAGGATCCATGAAAGCAGTCAGATAAAACAAGGTGTCCAAAGGCTCAGAAACCAAATGCGCCAAGACAAAAAAAGGCCTAGAATTTGGCACTCATTTCCCTGGATCTCCAAACCTCACAGGAAAACAAGAGGAAAAAAAAAGGGACCTGTTACCATGGGTAACTACTCTCGGGTTAATCTCAGATAGGGAGGGGAAAATGCTTTTCAAGATTAATAGCTAAAGTACTCGGGGATTAGAGATTAGGAGAAGAATCCTGTTTACTAGGATTAAGAGGGTTGGGTTCACATGAAAACCTCAACCAGCGAATTGCCTCCAGTAAAACAGCGGGTTTTATTATTATAATTATTGTTTTATTCTCCTCCAATAAATGAAAAATATCAGCAGGAGGGCAGCAAAATCCATCAAAGGTTTAGAAAATAAAATCTCTGAGGAAAGGTTAAGGGAATGCAGTCAAGATAGAAATCAGATATTAAAAACAAAAATCAGCCCATGTTATTAGTAACATGGCAGATTATAAAGAATTAAAGATTTATAAAAAAATATAATCAACTTCACTTTCCAGAATCCATGCTGCATGGTCTATTTCTCTGCCCTTGGCTCAGCTGGAGGCAAGTAAGCTGCTATAAAGGCAAAACTCACCCCTTTTGCACATGAGGAAAGTACAGTTTGAACACTTGATGGCTGCTATTTTCTGGGCTCCTCGCTAAGAATTCATTTCAACATTCACTCTTGGTTGCTTGTCATTGACACGTGATTAAGGCAACTATCGAAAGTGTACAGGAAAGAACAGAAAGACAAAGAGAATGAAACTATGTTGTATCAAATGGGGCTAACAGAGAGGGAACTGACATTACTCCAAAGTATCAAAGTAGGCATTCAGAATTTGGTTAAACAGCTTGCCCGAGATAATTTTCAGCCATGAAGCCAGGAACAAACCTGGATCCAGAGCAAAAATGTCAGAGCTAGGCCCTATTTCACATGACTACATCCTTGTAAGAATGCGCAGTCTGGGAGTGGAATTTTTTTTTTAATACCCACAGAAAGGTATTTTAGAAAAGCTGCACAAATCAAATATTCCTACTCCTCTTCCCAAACCAGAAGCATCTTATTCACAAACCAGGAGCATCTGGGTCAGCTCAACAGACCTGGCAGCCAGCATATCACCCACCAGCACAAGGTCAGCAAGGAGAAGCAAGGCCACAACACAGACCTGTAAGCTAGGACCATGTTACTGAGTGACACACTGCTGGAAAACATATTCCTACCTTGCAGCCTAGTGCAACAGGCCCTCCACATCATCGGACTCTTTTTGTTGGCCTGAGTCAAAAAATGCCTCATCGTGAGACTTACCATCAGTCTCCTCAAGCACCGAGGGAGAACTGGGAAATCTGATTACTCCAGCACATTTAGTCTTTTGGGTGCACAACAGCTGCAAAATTTCCATAGCGATGCACAAAAGAACTTCCTAACAAGAAAGCCCGGGAGGCTGCAGGTAAAAATGCCATATCCAACACAAGCCACACAGAGAAACAAGGGTTGTAACAGGAAGGAAAAAATGGAGCAGGTATTTTTAAACACAGATGTTCCTGACTGTTTGCGAGGGACATTCAGCTGCTATACAGACTAGGAGGGTTCTCAACCTGCTTTACCAGCAAGCTGCAAAACCATGTGCAAATCTGCCCCCAGACCACATGCACAAGCACAGAGGAACCTTTTTCTGTTGCAGATCATTTGGAAGTTTTATTAAATCAGCTGTGTAAAAAAAAAAGAATAATTTATAAACCCAAGCTTTGCTTTGTGTGATGCCAGATGGTGTCACCGCCAGACTGCTGAGCACCACTGGCAAGGGACTCCCAAGAGGGCAAAGCTCAAGAGGCCTGGTCACCATCCAGGCCAAGAAATTACACAGTTCCCCATCATTTATTTCTCTGAATGAACCCTGGTCCTTTGGGGCTCCCAAGGCCATTACAGCAGCAGCAGGTGGAGATAAAGCTGATTCATGGGGAAAGGAAACTGCAAGCACAGTGCAGGTAGACTGGATTTGTACATTTAGGTAGAACTCCATTAATATACTGGAAATCACCACTGTTTCCTCCTACCTTGCCTGCAGTTGTGTCTCTCCTCCTTTTCCTCTGCTATTCTTGGAAACAAGATGACTCACCTGCCTGTTGAAACCCAGTCTAGTTGGCTCTGGGCCCTGACCCTTTTTTGTATAGCAAAGGCCAGGAGGGGGAATTTGCTTGAAGCCTTTTCCTCTACACTCGGGCAAGTCAGCATTGTCTGCACAGGATGGTGGCAGTGCCACTTGCCCAGCACCAGTAGCATTTCTGTTTGAGCAAGGAATGCGAACACCGAGTTTCAGAGGGACTGTGTATCGGGTTCACAGTCTACCTGCTTGCTTCCCACTGAATAGCAGACATAAGGTTAACATAAGGTCCAGGAGGGGCAAACTGAAGAGGAATCTGTAGCACAATAAAGTAGAAAGAAAAAGCCAATGTGTGATTACTACATAAATGACCAAGGTACAACAAAAGTCCCTCCTAGAGTGGATCCACGACAACTCCTACCTCAAACACTCTAATTCTGGGCACCATAAATAATGGGAAAGAAAGAAAAAATACTGGGAAAGGTCAAGAAACTGCAAAAATAAAAAATTAGTATTAAGAATCAGATAGCTTAGAAGCAAACAAAACAAAAAAAGGCAAACAGTGACGTTGAGATGTATAGAGAAGGAACATTGAACCAGAAAGGGTGTGCTCCATGGATCAAGAGAGAAACAAAAGGATTAGATACTTAAAAGCTTCAGTTCGCCAATATCATTACACTCTTGTGCAAATCACCCCCCACTCTATTTTCAGCCTCCTTTCACATTTACTGCTGTCCCATCCCTACAGGCACAGCTTCCCTGGTGCCACTCACAGCCATTGAGCCATTCCCCTTACTACACATGCCCCCCTTTCTTTGCAATACTGATTTCTAGTACAGATTAGAGATGAAGGTCTCCATTACAAGAGTCTACTTTTCCCATAAAAATACTTTTTTGAAAGCCAAAACTGACTCTGTGCTCTACTGTTTAAGTGCCAACTGCCAAAGAGCTCTGATCCCCTTCAGCCACAACAACAGGGAGAACATAGTGCCACCTTCTCATCCCGACTAAAGATCCACTGTTGGAGACTAATGGCTTCAATGAAATCAACTACAAATACATCAACTTCTGGTGTTGAGTCTTCATTAAGGAATATGAGGTTTAATATAAAGATGCATCAGGGCTATGGAGAAAGTGATCCCCAAGACAGGAAGGCCATCTCACAGCTCAGGAAGATTCAATTGAAAAATTGATGCTGGACAGTGGTGTGAATGGTATTATGAGTTCATGTAATAACATAAGGACATGTTGCTAAAATGCCATCACTATTGACACAAAGAGGCTAATCACCACCAAAATCTATGTGTTGCCATTGCCCACTGGCAGAGTAGTCACAAAGCACCAGCACACACATGGCGGCAGTCACGGTACCTTCACTGGTTCATCAGTCCTAATATAGTATTGTGCTATAAAAAAACGCACAGAAATTTTACTGTGAACAGGGAGCTTCCCTGTCCACCATAATCATATCATTTGGCAAGAGCAAAAAAGCTAGGAAAACGAGAATTAGTTCCTGAGAAGAATAAACAAAGCATAAAAGAAAAATGCCAAAAAAACCCTCCTCACTTCAATTGAAATCATCCAAAGAGAAAAAGCAGCAGACAGCAGAGCTCAGTGTGTTTGGCTGAGAAGAAAGTTATTTACAGCAAGGTCTGGCCTCTCACTGCCACCGTGTAATTCCAGGCAATTGCACTTTCAAATAGATCTTTTTGGAGAAAATCAACAGTGGCTTTGCTTTCAATCTAGTGGAAAATGAAGTCCTGCAAACATGTTACATAAAGTCGCACCAGAAAGAGTGTTGTGCACAAAGGTCTCAGGTGAAGGTCAGTGGGCTTTAGTACTAAAATCTTCCAAGCCCTCTCCACATTTCCCAGCTCTCACATCACAAACACACACACTGGATTTCCTGTAATTAATGATGTATTTCAGATGCTGTGCCAGCAACAAGTTTTCACATGCCAATTTCTACTGCTTACATCAGTCCTGTCTCTCCAGCCTAAGGAGAAATGCCATCTTTAAGGCACAACAAAGCCCTCAGCCTCTTGAGCCAGGCCCTCAGACATGGAGCATACAAACAGTCTTCGCGAGACACATATACTCAACATACATACTCCAAAGGATCATCCCAAAATTCACTGCTGACTACACCCCACAGAATTATGCCCCACGTGCACCTTCAGTCAATACCAACATACACCCACAATGTCTATCAGGCTCTTTTTGCCAAGCCTGCGATAACCAGTATCGCCCTGATCAGCATATCTGCAGCTCTCCACTTCTACAGAAATCCTGTACCACTAATGCCTTGTCATTCAAAAGCAACAGACACCAGCTTTTGAAAGTTTTAGGTCATTGACAGCATACAGAATATTGTAGAAAATCATCCCTGAAACAATTAATCCAAGTATTCAACCTAAGAAAAACTTTAGAAGGGTGACAATTGAAAGCAAAAATATTATTAAATGCCTATGTAAGACTTCATGCAGAGAGGGCTGGAGGCTGCATTATCAGAGGTCAACAACCTGGGACTACAAAGGCAGTGCAGTCAGACTCCACATACCCTGTCACTGGGCTTCATCCCCTTCCCCAAGCTCACATGCCAGTTTACATATGTGAGTGTACATATGGACACATAAAGCACCAGCCCAGCATCCATTTCAGACAGTGGCCAAGGAGAAATATGATTTCAGACACCTTACCCAGGGCAAGTTAGAGGGATGGGAAGTAAAAGATAAAGTTAGGTGTCAAACATCTCTCAATAGCTCAGCTACCATTGCATTGTGAACACAGCAAAAGGAAAAGGTTAATTCCCACCATACATTCCAGAAGAAAGGATTGTTAACTAACATTTTCTTGGGTTCAAGACATTGAAAAATGACAAGACACAAACATGGAATTAGTAACTCTAAAACAAGTCTTAAGAGAGACATGAACCATCCTTCTTATTGTTTTAGGAATACTGGAGTACAGGTTTGGAAGCTTTCACCTGGGTCACTGAGTCTAGGTTCTGCAGCACATTCAACCCCACATTTCAATAAGCACGTAGTTCATGCTTCTTAGGATATGTATTCCACTCATGTCCAAATATCCCAGGCCACAGAACATCCATTGCCTTACAGCAAACTTCTTCCAAAAAACTGCAGCCTGTCACTGTAATATGCAAGAACAGCAGAGACTAAGACCACCACGACCACCCTACCTCTCTCAGACAGAGAATATGTTAAAGAGAAGCCTCCTATAATCTTCTGAATCAAACCATGTCTGTTTCCACAGTGGAAGGCGATCAAAAAAAAACAAAAAAAGCAGCCTGATAATCTTACCAGAACAAGCCGAATTTTCCCTCCCCAAATCTAGCAATTGCTTTAATCCTAACACTGTGAAGGGGACATGAAATCAGGCATCTGGGATAATGCAGTGACAATGGAATCACCAATAGGCACAGCCAGATTATCTCTAACTGAATCTAATCTGCACTGCTCCAGAGAAAGATGGAAAAGTTAACAGCCAGAAGCATGTTTGCACAACAGTGGAAAATATTCCCTGCCCTTTCTAGACAACTGGACCAGTAAAGACCCTTTATAGGATCAAGCATAGACCTATTGACTGCAAAGCAGTAGAAACCCTTTTTCACTTCTCTGTGCTGACACATGTCTCCACAAAATGCAAAAAACCCACAGCCAGCAGCGTCTGTCCACTGGTTATTCCTGCTGCAGTGTAGAAGATAAAATAATTCAACCCAATAGAGTAAATGGAAAAGGAGTTTCAAGAGGCAGAAAATATTGTAGCTTCTGCTAAGGAAGCAGAGATTAAATATAATTATTAAACAAATCTATCAGCAACTGCACCATCAATTCAGCTGTTTCAATGCTACATAACACATTAGTTAAGATTTCACAGAAACAGCAGAGAGGAGAACTCAGGATCTCCGCCACAAGTACACACCTCTGACACCCTGACACCCACACATCAGAGAAGCACCTTTTTTTTTTTTTTTTTTAGCTCTGTGAAAGTCTTAAGACTTGATATACACAACCTGGCTTTTCTGACAGCCTCCACTAGAGCTCTCCTCCCTGGAGGCAGTAACTACAAGATCAATCAGATTACAAAGTGCTAGGCATTTCAGAGGAAGCCCTCTTCTTCCACTCTGAGCCTCCTGCAGGTGGAAACAATACCAAAACAAATAGTGATTCACTCTGCGTCTGCATTTATCCTCCCTGAACATGAGAAGTTTTAGTTCATTAATTGACACACACCCTGCATTCTGTGTGATCTACCAAAACCACCAACAGTGTAACAGAGGAAATTTGACACTATATAATGAACGAGATGTGAGCCCTTTCAGGAGCAGTGCCAAGAAAGCATGCCAGGCCCTTCAGACAGCAACAGCTCTCCCCGGCACTGGCTTGTGCAGATCTCTGATCTTTCCTGCGCCCTCCTTGTGCCCTCTTGCCACTGTCCTCAGGAGCCCATTTCTTTTCAGCATTGCTGCTAGTAGGGCACTGCCAGCCTTCAGCTGCAGGCGCCTCAACTGTCAGGCTCTTAACCCCCAGCACTCTGAAACAAGGGAGGCCAAACAACACAGGCCTCTGGGGAATAGCCTGCAGTTTTATCTCCTGAGCCATGCCACCTCCTGAAGTCTGTGCACAAATGAGATAACATCCTCCTCCATCTGAAGGGTGCTCCTTTTTATCTTATGACAAAATATCCTCAGAATTATTATTCAGAGAAGGCATTTTAAGATAAATTAATTTAAACCACAATTTATAGCCATAGACCAAATCATATCATCACTGGGCAGACAGGGAAGCTCTATTCCATCTTGCTGCCTTGTTCCCCTCCTAAACAAAGACACAGTGATTCTCTTCACACAGTAACATGCTTCTCAGCACATTGCACACAGCTATTTCTAGAAACAAAGGGTATAGATACATAATTAAGTATTTAATGCATCACCATAGACAGACAATCAACCTTCTGTCCTAGATAGTGATAAAGCCATGATGTTTACAGCATTCAGATTCACATGACCAGTTTGGTACACCAAGCTACATGAGCCTGCAATAATCTAAACTGAAAACGAACAAGACTAGCTAAGAACAGAGCACTATTTTTAAGAAGTTTCTGCTAAGTGTGCTCAGGGAGGCATAGCACTCAAGGCTAAAAACCAAATCACAAGCGCTATCCCCATGTCCCTCTCTCTGGCACCAGCAGTACCCCCGGATGTTGCACTTGTATTTGCATTTTACTCAGTGTCCAGATCCAAGCCTCAGATAATCATCATACTTAGTGTTTTTTATGGAAAGCTTAAAACCATAATGGCCTGAATCATCAGAGCATTACTTCACTCTGACGCTAGTGTAAGTCTAATGCTTTTAGTCGTTGCACTGGTGGAAAATCAGTGCTATGACAGCAAAACTGTATGGCCTAAGTGTCTTATACAATGGTTTCCTCTGCTCAAGGGGAAGTGATACAGGAACAGAAAGATACAGGAAAAACTTCTCACAAGATGCACTGCAAGTTATAGACATGTGAACAAAAGTCCCAGACTAGATATTAGGAAGAATTTCTTTACCGAAAGGGTGGTCAGATATTGGCACAGCTGTCCAGGGAGGTGGCTGAGTCACCATCCCTGGAGGTGTTTAAAAAAGAGGTAGATGAGATTTTGAGGGACATGGTTTAGCGGATTATGGGTGTGGTTCGACTCGATGATCTCAAAGGTCTTTTCCAACCAGAAGATTCTATGATTCTAAGTCTCTGAACTCCAAAGCACATCACTGGATCAATTGAGAAAAAATTCCTTTCCTCAATGCTATCCAAAATAACCACCCAAAGTGGTTGCTTTCTTTCCCTTTCCCACTACCACTGCCATCATCTGACTCATCTGGAAAGCAGTCTCTCACCACTAGCACACACTTCAGATATCAATGATTCATACCAGAGACAAAAATCCCTGGCACAAAGAAAATCAAACAACTCCCCACTCTGCACAATCAGTGCAGCTAAGACACAACTGGCCATCTGCATATCACCCTGCTGCTTCCATTGCTGTGAGATACCTGGGTGTGTACTACAATCTTTTGCACACAAATCAAAAACTAAACAAGGTCCTGATTCCCAGTAAACCATAGTCACAGTAATATGTAAGCAGCATTCATGTTCAAGCTACTTCCTTATTTCTGGCTGTGAGAGAAGTTCATAGTGCAACATACTTGCTTTTCACAATTTATTTTCTTCAGGATGCTTACTAGAAAGTGTTTTGTGTGATACTTAAGCCTATCAATGCAGTAAGGATAAGGAGAGGTCACTTCGCTTGGCAAGAATAGTTCTGGACTCAGTAAGTCTGCAGTATAACACATGGACACGATAAAGTAATAGTCTCAAGTGAGCATTTAGATCAAAAGGTGCAGAAACAACTATGGAAAAGCTCACTCAGCTCTAGTTTCCAAACACAGGACTCTATCCTCACAAATATTTGCTGTACTACTGCCTTGTCAAGGCTTTCTTTAGAAAATTACAGTAATGGGATTTCTCTCTCTTCCCTGAGAAAAGTTTATCAAAGAGCAAAAAAATTTGGGAAACTGAAAATTTTCTTTTAAGTTCTCCTTTGCATAACTTCACCTAGAAACGGATACAGAAACCCTTTAAACCCTCCAAAGAAATTAAATAACAGCTATTGTGGATAAGATTCTATTTTTTATACACTTATACTTCTCTAGGGGAAAATTACTTTTGAGTAGTCATCCAACATTACCCTTTTTTAGTATAGAATGAATTTAAACTTTTTTTATTGTTTTTAATGCAAAAACTGAGGCCAACTCAAAAAACAGAATCCACTTATCTATTTACAAAATACATGCCATGGCTGTGTTTGGCCACTAGAGCATGTATATTTGAGGTTGTCTTGAGCTCCTGTTATCTTTGATAATCGTGAATCCTGCACTGTTTTAAAAGCCCCAACCTGAAGGAGTCATATATCACCCACCTTCTCATAAAATAAACCATGAGATAAAGGCAGAGCAGTGAAGTTGGGAGCCTTTAGTATCCACGAGTGAACCAGAATTGAGAACAGACAACTTAGAAATGCATGCTCTGAGTTTCCTCTAAAACAAAGTACAAAGGAAAATTGGGGAAAAAAAAGTCCCAACACAATGCTAATTATTGTCAAGATTTTAATGACACCCAAGTGAAGGATTTCAAAATTATAACTTTTCCTGCAATCACATCTTGATCTCAGAGTTAAGATGTTATTTATTTCACAATGTTTTTAGGTTTTTCTACCATATATCATCCTATTCTCAAATCTTATCTGACATATTTATATTCCTTATGAAGAGCAAGTATCCTGGAAATAAAGTACAGTGTTACTTTATGGCTAAACTAACTGTTTGCACAGAGGAAAAGAAGATTTGTCTTATCTATGGAAAAGTCACTACAGCAGACAGATTAGCCAGCCTATTTCTCTAAATGGTAAATTATTGGTAATGTGCCCTACCCTTGACAAATGCTTTCAGGAAGCATTTTCCTTCAGAAACAAATCAAAGCAATAATCAAATGACTTCTCTCACTTTCTTTGCAAACTCCTTAGGATTCATTGCCCTATTTGGGATTGGAAGCAAGATTTTTTTTTCTTTTTTTTTGGTCAAAATTCATCTTAGATCATGGCCAGCTGAGATGGACATAGTGCAGATAGTTAGGAACACAGAAGACATCCATCCTCTGAGCTTATACAAACCTTGATGCTTCTCAGTGCTTTAAGTTATCACCAAGAAAAACAAGGTTATTTTTCCTCATACTCATAACATTTCTCATAACCAAAATATTAGAAGAAATCTATATGCACAGAAGAAGAGAGTTCACTTTAAGGAGCCCATTACCTATGTATAAAACTCTAAATATAACTCAGGCATTATTACCACATTAATAATAATAATGTTTTAGCTACAACAGATTTTTCCTATAACATGTCAAATATATATGTTTTTTCTCCTTTATTACATGCACTAAGCTACATTAAATGAATTTGAAACTAATATATGCAATTGATTACACAGATTCCTCTATATGGATTGTCAGGTTTGTTGAGCACTTTGAAGAGGTACATAACATAAATTACAAGTTTGTTTACACAGCCATGATTTGCACCTTCCTGTCCCCTATATTTCCTCTCAGACTACTCCACATGCTACATTGCATTAGACCTTGCAACATAACTGTTAAATATAGCATCTTGTTGTCATGACTGCTGCGTCACATGCAAGAGTCAAGTGACTTGCCTGAGACTGCAGGCTCAGCCAGCAGAATTGCTTTCGCTATAGAAGAATGCCTACATCAGTGGCCTCTGCAGGACCTACATACATTCCCTTCTAGGATGCTGGGATTTTTAGCGTTTCTACAATATTCTACAGTATTTATCTGCAGGTAGATAAACCAAATGCTTGATATTTTACCTTTTATGAGAAAGTGAACTGGAAAGACTTAGCTAGGGCCACTGCTTTGAAAGCAAAACTCCCACCAAGGTCAGTGGGGTCAGGATTTCACCTCTGATAAATAGCTCATGACTTTCTGTATCATTATATTTTATACACCGAATAAGCACCATACAAAGTAGCTGTGAATATAGATGGTTTACAGTAACACAAACAACCTTAACTGGTTTTATTTATCCCTCATCATCTTTTATTTTGCAGTTGCCTGCTGAATCTTACTGTTCATTACGAGGCGCCAGGGGCATTGAACTCCATTTCTATTTCTCTCTCTGTGGTAAGTAGTGACATAGCACCAACCTCCTCAGAGGTTTTCGGACATTGATGGTAAACTGTTTAAGGCAACTGTAGAATAGATACATGTTAACACTGACTTCTGGAAGTGTCACACATTTCTTCAATTGTAACCTGAGGCAACAGTTATTCCTATAAATAACAATTATGTCATCCAGTTAAACTCAGTGTCTATTCTTTACATCCTGCATGAAGTGACAGGTCTGTGAGAGAGGGTTACAATGACCCAGATCTCACTATTTCGTAGCTAAGACCCACTGGCCAGTCAGCAATTTGATTACATAAGATCATTTGGGTCACGTCATGGCTCAGTAAAGTTATTTTGCAATCCCAAATAAAAGTAAGAAGACGGGACAGAAGAGGAAGACTGAAGGGACAACAAGAGGAAATGCACATTAACACAGGGCTAGTGACATAGGCCACCACCTAATGACATAGGCTTCCACATGAGAATCACCCAAAACAAACTCGAAGGCAGCTTCCTGTACAATGGGTCGTGGCATCTCTCCTCAGATACACATCTCTGAGGTTATGCCTCCCCTGAGAAACTCTGACAGAAGTAAGAGAACCCTGAAGGGTAACCTTGCAAGCTCCCTGTTGGAATCTGCATGTACAACACTGATACCCAATTGTTATTTCTTAGGAGAATAAAATCTATCTATGCAAACCCATGTCTGTTGCCAATACAGATCCAATTTAAACAAGCCCTGTCAGTTTGAGGATGGAAGAAATCCCAGGAACTTCCTAGCAGCTTGTTAGCTGTCTTTCCATATATTAATATAATACGCAGATTAGAGACTATTGCATTTAACTATTTTAGGAAAAAAACAATTGGATCTTGAGCACAGCACAACTGCCTCAGGAATGTCAATTTTTAATTACAAAATTAAAGAAAAGGAACAGGCAAGAGGCCCCATCACAGGCAGGTATTGCTTTAAAGGAGATCATCTGACAAGCTTCTGGTTGAATGCTGAGTTACCATATGACTGGCAAAGATCCTCCTAGTGAAATCCAAATAAAAGTTGCTGATGAAGGATTTTTGTTCCATCTTGTTCTTTTCTTTTCAAGCACTGAACTACAAATGTACCATATGTGCCAGACTGCAAGATGCTAATTTGAGAGACACTATTCTGAAGTAGAACTCTGATGAGCCAGAGAGGACACAGTGGCTTCAAATACAGGCTTTCCATAGGACCACAGACCAACTGCTCTACCCTCAAGCTTCAATTATAAATCACAACACCACTTCAGTGGTTCCAAATCACTTACACATCTATCCTCCTAAACATAAGTCAGTGGGAACCTCCCCCTCTGAAGACCATCCATATCAGATCTTTCTATCAACTACCATACTCGTCAAGACTTAGGTGCTACAAAAGCCTTTCTGGTTTGATATTCTAGGTTTCCTTGCTGTCTGAATTTAGACACACATTATTTCTCCCATGCGAGTTACACAGACTTAAGTGAAACACAGGATAACACTTAGAACAGAATAGGAAAATGCCTTGCTTCACCCTTCAAACCAGTGCTGCAAATACTGGCTACAGCTACAGATGTTATCACTGTTCTTGAATGGGTAACCTCCAGAGCTATTTGAAGAAAGAGCTGAAAATTTCTAGCATTTCCCTCTGAATCATTAATAAAGCAATGCCTTTGCATGGAAGTACCCTGCTGCAGTAAGCAAATGGGGTAACCTTGTATCAGTCAGTTCTCTAACCTTAGACTATATTGGCTGAAATTCCTAGAGGCTGCACTATCGCTGGAGAGGACACCCTGGGAATAGAGAAAAAAATGAGGCTTTTCCCAACAGGTTTTTTAAAGGTGTTATGAGCAACAAATTTAGTTCAGATATCCTGGCTGCTTTTCAACATCAGTAATTATTTCCTTTGAAGTTTCAATCAGATGGGAAATTTTTCTTCATTCCTGTCCTTAACTGCATAAGTTGAGAATTAGACTGCTGTTAAATGACAAAACATCAGTTGCAAGCTAAATAAATCCTCCCATTCACACAATTCTAAAAGCACTTCGGGATCCTTCAAGATGAAAGATGCTTAAGAACAATTGTGGTATGTCCATTAAGGCATAGTTGCAACGAATACTGCAATCTTTTTATTTATTCAATAATAAATTGATTTCTTCCCTGGAGCTGATTTTTCCCTTGTGCCAGGGCTGGTCTCTGATTTCCTTTCTTGATGTAGTGGCAAAACATTAAATTGCTCTTGGTGCGCAGCTTCCAGGCACACAAGTTCTCTAAGGATCAGGCTTTAACATTTTATCATTTGGTTCAATGGTCTATCTTTGTAACGTCTGCTTAACTGGTGGAACCTCAAGATTGTACTGCCCTAGTTCAGCTCTAGAAGTAACTTATTTCTTTTAACATCTCAGAGGTCTATGGAGAAATTCTCAGGTCTCCGCTGGTAAGCAGAGGTTAATCTAATAGCTACGATACAGTGACAAATTGTTAACCAACATACAACAAAAGAAAACAGCATTATCACACCCACTTTATTTCAATGCAATAAAGAACTCTGAAGCATAAAGGAGTTCAAGCACAGCAGCAGAGACAATTTTTTCCCCTCATTTAATCTGTACAATAGCAACCTCCTTACCAATCCTTTCCTCAGATCTTTATAATACAGTAGGTTTTCTGGGTTTTCTTCCCTTCTAGTCCTTAACCTCAGATTCCCACAAATACTCCTTTCACAGTGGACACCTCTCACTTTGGGCACACCCTGCAGCAGCACACATCCCACCCTACACAGGAGACGCACAGGGAGCCAGGAGAGTCCTGCAGGGAAAGCAGCACAACTTGTAGGCATGAGAGGAGGTACTCATATTGATATTAGACAAGGTGCTCTGTTATCCAAGAGAGCCTGTTGTGCAGGTTGCGAGACACCTGAGAAAACCGACCCAGCTGCCACGTGGAGCAGTGACCTGTTACCTGCTGCAGGAGGGACTGCACACTTTCCTCACGTGAATCACGGCTGTGCACAGCCTCAGCAGTGCCACTCTGCTCTGCCAACTGCTGGTCTGAAGGGCACTGAACACCAAGAAAGGAAGTTACACAGAGTATAAGAGAAGGACACTTTAGGACCAAGACCAGTTCTTCAAGGTACGGGCAATCCAGCCTTCATCAGTACTATAAGACAAGCACTGCTGTACATAAAAATTTACAAGAGACAGTGAAACTGATGGGCAGCTTATGTTGAGAAGGTAGGCACAATATTACCCCTACTTTTAAATGTGCAAAACACTTCAACCTAACAGAAAACAGCAGTGCCTGTTTTTTCAAAGACTTACTATGTTGATAAGCTCTTTCTGTTCTATTCACTCACAAATGACAGGAGATCTGCTGGGGTGCTCCAAACATGAGTTGTGCTCCTGAAGGGCACACAGGCAACAGCTTATCTCCTGCTTTCCTGGTTCCTGAATAGGAAAGTCCCTTCCTCCTGACAAGGAGCCTTGCCCAAAAGGCATGACGCACTGGTTGGTGTGAGTGCCCTTGAAGTGCCTGGCAAAGTTCACACACCCACCCTCAGCCAATGCTTAGCCAAGCTGCACACATTTAGGCATTTCCACTTGTCTCATCAGTTGCTCCATCTGGTCCCCTAGGCAGAGTAATGAAAGGTTCCTATCTTATCTTGAGTTTATTTCTCGTGCATGATGCCTCATTCCTGGGAAACACAAGGCCTTTATGGGCCTACAGGATGGGTACACCCAGGCAGCAGTTCCAGGCTTAGGTAACAGATACCTAGAGGTCCAACAAACAAGAAAAGACAGTGCCTGTAACTCTTTTTATTTTAACAAATTGAGAAAATCAGCTATGATCACCTTCAAAATATTTCCCTTCTGAGTTGACTCACAGCTGCATATGATGCTTCCAACATTCAAAGTAATTCCACAGATCATATTCTGAAAGGCTGCTGAGAATCTCCATCATTTTTTGCTTTCACATCTTCTATTGACAAAAAATGGGTTCCTTTGAGCACTGACTTATCTTTGGAAAGAGACAGAAATTGCAAGTCTGGCAAACAGGCTGGGTGCTCAAGCACAGTGTTGTTGTAATTAGCTAAAAACACAATGCATCGTCTTGATGTTAACTCACTGTTCACTCTTGCACACTGACATTTTCCAATTGATGGTAAGAAAAACGCCTATATTTGAACATGCGTCCACTCATACAGAGTAAAGTGATCAAACTGAGCCTTGTCTCAATGTGACAGGTTAGAACACGTTCTATAACCATCTCTCTGACTCTGCCCTCTCACTCTTGGTTTCTGAGCTATAGGACTAGACTCATTTTTATTGTCATACCTCGTAGGTACCATCAGGATATACCAAGGCAACAAAAAGCAGGGATATATATTAGTGACTATTGGAAAATAGTAATTCAGCAACCAAATAGAGCATCGTCACTTAAAACATGTATTAGAAGTGATCTATAAGAGTTGATGGAATGCGATGCCTACTATCTGAATTTGACGCACAGGGTAAATGATTGCTACTGTGGGGGAAGAAGAGGGCTAAATAATCCCCTCTGACAGCTCCTGAAGAATGTGTTTTGCCTGGCTGAGCTACTGATGCCTCAGAAGCGGGTCTAAATGCCTCATCCTCAACATATAGCTTAAACTAATGTTAATTTCTCTAGTTGGTTATCATGAAAGTAGTATCCAAACTCCAGTTCCTTCTCTCCACTCTTGCATTCTCTTGAATGAGACTCACAAAAGTGCAGAACTTAACGGGCAGCTAGTTCACCTTTACAAAACCCTCTGGCTCAACACATATGCATGTAGGCAAATACTCACAATACACAACCATTTACTCCTTACCCGAGCTCTTCCTGGTGTGACATTCCCAGGCTTAGCTACTGCATGCACTCAAATACAGTAGAGAGCCCTAAATTATCTCTGAACTTCTGCATGGCACAGTGTGACATCTTGTGCAGATACCAGCCTAGGACTGGAAACACATTGTGGCATTGCTGTATTCTTCCACCTGAGATAAATCTGTTTTCAGACTGGTCGGCTGGGTCTCTGGAGGGGTTGCATGGATACGGCTTACATTACTTTCAAGTCCTTACCTAGTTTGTTCCTCTATCTGGCCCTTGCTCTTTGGCATGACATACACATTCACTGAGTCAATTGCCACTCTCAACCGAGCAGCACTCCTTCTCATCCCATTCTACATGAGTACCAGAGTAAACACTGACTTATAAAATCAGAATGCTCTGGTTAATTCAGTGGAGCAATTCACACAACCACTAGACACATGCAAATAATCAGAGAAGGCTTATTTGACCAGTTACTCAATACTTTCAGTACCAGTGCCTTTGGCCTATTCCCATTGGCTTTTTCAGTTACTTCATCCCAATTTCAGATGACTTAAGCAGCTCAATCTTTAGTAACAGAACAGGTCTCATGGCTTTCAAAGAGTTTTCTGATATTTAAATGTATATAGCTGTGCTCAGATTCCTATTATTACATCTCATTACATCCTTCCAAGCCTTCAGTTACTTCATCAAAACATCTTTTTGTAGTATTTAAAACTTCCTTAAAGCTCTCACAACAAATAGTCACCTTCTTTGCCCACAGTATCTAGCAGCTCCATAACCTCTGGTGATCTGGCTAATGGAAACCAATTCCTGGAGGTGTATAGTAAGTGCCCTCTCTGTTCATATCTCTTCCCCAGAAATAGGAGATGGCTCAACTTGTAAACTTCTGGGCTGAAATCCATGGGAAGACAGTCAAAACAGATTTCTCATTCTGTTGCCACTGTAAATAAGAAACTGGCAGGACTACATAAAGGACTCAGAAGACTGACCTAATGACGCTGTCTTTTCAACAGAGACCATACCACAGGGAGACACAGTAAAGAAAAAGGAAAAGGTAACACATTTGGTCTCCAAGCCAGGTGATAACCCAATTCATTTCACAAGTCATTAAAATGAACCAAGTTTGGGCAGTCACAGAGAAATGAACACTCCAGGCCAAACCTCCGCACCAGCAATCTGTAAAAGTCAAATTTTGCTCAGCTGTAGAGTGTTCACATCCTTGCTGCTCAGAGATGGAATGCCTCTTTGTAAGAGGTGCCTCTTTGCATTAGCTGTAGCAGATTTCAATCCCTACAGGAATACAGTTTCCTCCCTCCCCATTTGGAGTATTAACACTTCCGCTCTCTACAAGCAATTGCTCGTCTTGCAACTCTAAAATAAGCACCTTTGAGGCGCCTATAGGATATGCATTGCCTCTGGATCCCTGCACTTCTGTCAAGCTCTTGGGGTGACACAAGCTGTCAGCCACACAATTCTGCAGCAGAGGAGGGAGCAATGCCAGTACTCTCCATGGAGAGAGCAGGCTTGCTGTAGTTGCTTCCAAAAGCAAATTCCACTGGGCCCAGGAGAAGGCAGAGACAGGCACATGTCTGTACATAATCACACAGAGGATCTCTTATTCCTTTCAGCTTCTCCCATGACCTCCTGCAGTATTAATGAATTCCTCTGTCACCTCCTTGCTCTGACATCTGCTCAAGAGAATGGATGAGTAAGCAGGTAATCCAATTGGGCAGGAGCAAAGCAATGAGCCAATTCTCCCACACAACTGCATTACCCTACTGCTCTTTGGCACTGCCTGTCCCTTAGGGCCCAGTACTCTAAGAAAAGCTTTTGGGCTTCCTGCCCTGGGGATGGCTGAAGAGACCTTCACCTCCAGCTTATCTTATTGCTTCTGTAAGTATGACATAAAAGGCTGTTTCCCCATTTTCCAGAATTTCAACACTGAAAAAGGAAAAATGAAACTTTAATTTCTCTTCCTTTCCGCCTCACTTCATGTAAAGCAGAGTAACACACACAGTTTCCCCCTCCCCACAGCAAATCAGACCAGATAGATCAAGAAAGCTTCTGGACATCCGAAACAGATCAGATCCAAAACAAACACTTCCAGTAAAAGAAATTCTCAAAACAGGCAATAGTACCAGATGCTTGGAAATAATGTCCATAAGTTTAATCCAGTCCAAGTATGAACCAATCCTGTCCTAGCCCTGACAAGTTACTGACCAGTACTTTCTCTAGGCTTGACTTTAAAGGCATTAAACTACTGAATTTTTAATCTATTCCCTTCCAAGATGCATTTCGATTCAAAACAGTATAAAAATCAAGATAATTTTCCCTGACATGCAGATAAATTCTTCTTTGTCCAGGCATTACCAATACTTCACTTTCAGCAGCACAAAAAAAAACCCACACCCCACACACATTTCCTTGCAGATTACATGCTTTCCAAGATGCCTGTTCGCCTTTCCTTGTTTTACAGTCTTTCAGTGGAATACCTCGTTGTAGGAAGAGCAGAGATGATCTCTGTCATCTCTACCATCCCCCATTCGTACCTTATCACTAATGGATCTGCTAAAAATGAAGGCTCGAGAGTTTCAAGGAAACAAAACAGAATGCAGACAGCCTTTTTCTGTTCACCATGGGAATGTGTTCATCTCTTTTCTCAAAATAGTATCTGACAAGAGTGAATCACACGAGTTCTCAAAAACTCACAAGAAATAAGCAAAGAAATCTATAGCTGCCTTCATCAGTCTCACTCCCTGCCTGTCTTCTTATTGACTTCTGCTGCCTGCATCAACAACTTGTAGCCTCTTGTCTGCTTTGTCCTCCATAAAGGTAACTATCAAAATAAGAGGAGTGAGGAGAAGGTGAAGCAGTGAATTACTGTGAGGACTTCCAGAACTGTTTTTTACTGGGACAGATAAAGAGGGGTCGATGAGCAAATACATAGAAAAAAATTCTCTTGCTTTCATGAGAAATCACTGAGCTAACTCAATATGAATAAAAGCTAAAGAACAGATTTTACCTCAATCATATAAATGTCTAAAATTTCTCCAAGTACCTTCATCCATCCATAGGGAAAACACAGGGAAAGACAAAGAAAAATAATTAAAAATACACCATAAAACATCAAGGCCCAAGTTCAAGTCCTGAGGATGATGCCTTGTAAATGGGAGTTACATTTGCCAGTCTCCAGTCAAGTGGCACTTCCCTAGTCAGCCAGGATTGTAGATAGATGAGGTAAAGTGGTTTGGAGAGGACCTCTGCAAGCTCCCTTAATATCCTTGGGTGTATCCCATCCGACCCCATAGACTTGTGGATGTCTAATTGGCCGAGCAGGTCTCTAACAAAGTCTTCTTGGAACATAGAGGGTTCATCTTCACAGTCTTCTGGCTCAGGAGGCTTGGAGCCCAGAGAACATCTTACTTTACCACCAAAGACCGAAGCAAAGAAGGCGTTAAGTACCTCTGCCTTGTCCTCACCCTTGGTTACTATCATTCCCCTTGCATCCAGTAGAGGAGGGAGATTCTTCTTGGTCCTCCTGTTGTTGTTCATACACTCAAAGAAACATTTCTTATTGTCTTTCATCAAACTGGCCAGTTGAAGATCCAGTTGGGCTTTAGCCCTTCTAATTTTCTCTCTACATGATCTCACCTGCTCCTTGTAATCCTCCTGTCCCCTCTTCCAAAGCTCATATATTTTCTTCTTTTTCCTGAGACCAACACAGAGCTCTCTGTTAAGCCAAGCTGGTTTTCTTCCCCACTGACTCGTTTTACGGCACGGGGGATGGCCTGCTCTTGTGCCACCAGAATTTCCTTCTTGAGGAGCATCCATCCCTCTTGGGCTCCTTTGTCATTTAGAACTGTCTCCCACTGGACTTTATCAATCAGCCTTCTAAACAATTTGAAGTCTGCCCTCCAGAAGTCCAAGGTGACAGTTCTGCTGACCCCCCTCCTTACTCCTCCTAGCAGTTAAGATATTAATTGCATTTTTATGACTATGTTGTCCAAGGACTCAAATCAAGCAATGAGCAAAAACATATTGGAAAGGCTGTATTTAAGTAATTCCAAGTAACAGAAGCATTGGTTTGAATTTAGCTCCCATCTCTTTAACTCAAAGAGAAAAGACATATACATTCTCATCAAGCATTTATCAATTTTTCCTATATCCTTCTCCTTCCCTGACCCCTTCTATTTTCTCTTGCTTTAAATTTTCCTCCTTGTGGATGATCCTACGTTGTTGAAGAGCTATACTTGATTTGAGAAGGAAAACAAAGAGAAAAGCATCCATTTTTATATATATACATATATGCATATTTATATACACATACACGTCTTTCTTTACACAAGGGTGTATATGAAAACCCACTACGCTTGAGAAATAATCAATGACTTACTACGTATTTTTTCTATATCTACATAAATATACACAGACGTTCCTTTGAATATAGATTTAGTATTGATCACAAGGAGAATGAAAAATTAGCATGAGAGAGCAGCTAGGACAACGCTCTTCTCAGGAAGGACTGTAGCTGCAACGAAAGAGGAGTTGAAATGCATGATGCATGACAGCCCTAGTCCATTGCTGAAGCACTCAGCACTTCCATCCCTCTCTATATGCCCATGAGTTTTTATTCTGTGGAAACCAAACCAGATGGAGGGAAGGCTGCCCAGCCTGGCCTTAGCCCAGCACGCAGTCAGCAAGCACTCTGCAGTCACACTCAGACCTGAAAGCTAGGAAGCACCTCCAGGTTTACAGTTTAAACGCCCATGAGGAGCAAGACACAAATTGAAGCAACTGTTAGAAATTATTAGAAAGGATCTCTGTCAAAAGAGAGAGATTCATTATGTCACTGGGTATATTTTGAAAGGAAAAAGATGAAATACAAACCCTCTGAGCAGTAGTACTACAGGACTGTTTGATCACACATTTTAAATTCAGCCAGCGTAGAGCTATTAAAGAAAAACAACCAACCATAGTATTACAATGAAAAATTTGTTCAAATTTCCCAAGAGCCAGAAGGAAGGCTTCAAGTAAAAGTTCTTAGAGAGCACGTTTGAAATACATTCAAAAAGCCTTCTTAAATTTCTCAATTTAAAACATCTTTGTCTGACATGCACAAAAAAATCCCTCATGGGGCTTAAAATATAAGTAGTTTGTTTCTCATTTTACCACTTAAACATCTGCAGTTTACTTTCTTGGTGTTATGAAGAATTTTTTTAAAGTTATATACATATATTTTAGTTACATGTCAAATATGTACTTTTTAATACAGTAAAACTCCGTTTTAACTTAGTTTTGTTACACAGGTAAGTAAAACTTACTCAAGCCCTGCAAACATAATCAAACCTCCACACTTCCACTCAAAACAAACAAGTCTTCTTAAAAGCCAAAAAACAGGTGGTGTCCAACTCTTCCACAAAAGTCTTAATAAGGCTAAGTAATTTGCATTTTTCTGTGTCATAAATAATTTTTCTACAAGCAGAGAGAAAAACAAATTAAGGGAATCTGAGCTGCAAAATAAGGACCCCCTTAATACAGAAATACCTATTCAAGTGGGAAGTTTTCCTACAGAATATGGTAGAAATTCCATTGCTTGAGCCACCTGAGATAGGGTCAGTCAGCCCCTACGCAGATGAGGCATAACTGAGTGAACGGCAAGCTCAGCCTTACTAAGTGTCTTCTGTTTGTATCTACAGCAGTGTGTAGCATCTGTCTTCCCCCAAGCAGCACAGGGGAGGGAGGAATATTTTTTGCATAGTTATCCATCTTGAGCAACTCACTACAGTCAAATTAAGTCAATGACTCACACCATAACACCAAGAAAAATCAGACACATGGTTACTTTTTACTACAAGGACCTTGATTCCATTAATGCAAGAGCTAATGTTACTAGAAGTTGAAAGCCTGGATATGGGGGAGGAAAAAGAAAAAAACTGGCTAGGATTTATTGATTTGGTACAGTGGCACACACTTCCACTCATCCAGTCCTTCAGAATCCATCAAAGCAACTAATACAGGTCAGAACAACTCATTAGTCTCATTTTGCGAACTAAAACACCCAACAAGCATCTCCTTTGCTGTGCAGCTACACCCCACTGAAAGTGCATCCCTCCAGCATCCAGCCAGAGGCACTCTTTAGTAAAACTGGGTTTACATATCAGCCAGACAATAGCTTAGCAGTAGTCTTAGTACTAGGATCTTCTCACCTGTAGGAAAACTTGAGATAATAAGACTAGTCTAAGTTACTTGGAGGGAAATAAAGTAACCGAAACAAAAAGTGGTGGTTCCTTTTATTTTTATGCAAGTGCAATAGCAACAGCCATTAGACTGATTACAGAGTTCTGACAAGGCTAAGACTAGTGCCTTTGGAAAAGGGAATATCAGTAGAAGGATTCAACAGCAGTCAAAAAGGTGGTCAAACCAGCAGATAATAAACTAGTTAAACCCTTGCTCATAAATTAGGTACTTGATAGAACACACTGTTACAGCAAGATTCAATCCAAATGTCTCAAGAGTCATCTAATTCATATGATGGATGGAAGATAAACTCCCTCTTCCCAATCCAATGCTCTGCTCATTGGATAGCAATAACTTTCCTCCATACAGTGCTCCTAGGTCAGTGCTGCTGGTCATCTACAAATGTTGTTGTCTCACTCACATCTCAGTCTGAGGTCTCATACTGTAGAAAAAAACTCAGCTAGAATCTTGGTACAATAGCCAATAAATCAAAGAGCCCATTTAACATCTTCGTGCACACATACACACACAACCCATTTTTTATGAATAAAAAACCATCAGACAATTTTGTGACTTCAGAGCTGCTCTGGGTCTTGTTTTAAATTGTACTCTAAGAGATCATAAACCATACTCTAATTCCTCATATCCAGACAGGTGCTTAAACGAGGTTCAGGCTGGAATGTAAAATGCTGCATATCTCCATTTCTAGCACCCCAAAGCTGTTC
Source organism: Dromococcyx pavoninus (assembly GCA_033558185.1). Classification (NCBI taxonomy): domain Eukaryota; kingdom Metazoa; phylum Chordata; class Aves; order Cuculiformes; family Neomorphidae; genus Dromococcyx; species Dromococcyx pavoninus. The sequence continues at coordinate 363,426 of JAUMJL010000091.1, read as the reverse complement.
AGTTCCCTGAGACAAGAGCTGGATTGAAGTCGATTTGCCCTAAAAGTGATGGGTCTTGCATTTTGTTCATAAGATTTATTGTTATTGTAACCATCACATTTTCCTTTCTCTCTTTAGAGTTTTATGTGAAACAGCATAACATGGTCTCTACCTCCCATCCTTAGAATTTCTCTATTCCTTTGATCTAGGCAAGAGAAAGTAGGATAATTGTATTTTTATTTCAGAAACACAATATCTCCATTTCCACTAAAGAATAGCTCCTTTAAAGAAAGGCAGCTGGATAACAGTTGGAAAGCAAAATGGAGGGAGATGGGGATGGTGACCATAACCCCACAAATCCACTGCCACCGTATTACATTTGATTTTCAGAATTTAATAATTTGCCTGATTTTTTTTTCCTTTCTTTCACATCTTTTCCATTTTTTCTAACTTTAGCATGGGAGAAAAAGAAAAAATGAATTTCGAAATTTGCTTCCAAAGGTATTCTCAATAATATTGATCCATCACTTCTTCTGGTATTCTGGGACAATTAAGGGCATATGGAACCTAAATCCTGTTGTTCCTTAAATTCTACAATTTGGAAGTCTCAGTAGGTCTGAAGATGCAATTACGCTGCATACCAACAAGGCAGGGAAAGGAATTTAAAAGCATGTTGATATAAAAGGATATTTTCATAGCACAAGCAAAGTCTGTGTGATGCAGGTAAGCTGTTTCAGATAAAACAGAGACCTTGTTTGCTTTTTGTTTGCACAAAAAAAGCCCTGCAGCTGCTCTGCTATTTCAAGAAAGCAATAGCTGGAGAATTTAAAAAAAAAAAATCAAAAGCACATAACCCCAAAATTAATTATTGAAGGAATGGGAAGCCACTAAGTTATTTATCCAAACATAGGCGTGAACTGTATTTGCCATTGTACCCAAAAAGGCAAGCCCAAGTCCCACAGGGTACAGACTGACCTCCTGACGGCTACGGAAAAGCTAACCCTATACTTCTGGATACTCTGAGTTTTGGCAAGTCGGCCTTGGTATCTCACCAGAGAAAGGAACTGCACTGATGTAGATGTATCAGAAAAGAAAGGGCCAAATTGCAGTAGTCACAGACATGGACATGCTAAAGATGGCAGCAACAAGATGTGGATGAAGGGGATCTCAAAGGTCTTTTCCAACCTTGCGATACTGTGATACTGTAACTGGAAATTGTATGGCATTACATTTAATTTTATATTACCACGACCTTTCTGCCTATCCTGTACTGGCCTCTTTCCAGCTTCTGTTCATTTTGCCATTGACAAGCACACGAAGGAGCATCTTCACCTGTCCGTCACTGGTAAATGTGGGATTTGCATCCTGACCAGTTTCAAAATAAGAGAGCTGGGTGGTTTCCATCAGAAAGGCAAAAACCAAGAGAACCATGGCCATGCCTCCAGCCAAATACCATAGACCCCTATTGGTGTCCGGTTTGTTTCCAGTTTCCACTGTCAGCTCCTTATGTGTGGGTCATTTTCTCATTTGCGTTGTGTGCAGCACCATGCTCTCACCCATGCATGAAACCCTGAGCTGCCTCAGCAACAGTAAACAATATTTCTACCAAAATTCCTGGTTCTTAACAAAAAATACGTTTCAAGTTCTCCTGTGCTAAAAGCAGTAGGAACACAAGGGATGCAACAGAACCAACAGCGTGCATTAGCTACATGAGCTGAAGGCAGTGAGGCTGGACAGCCCAAGCACTCCTTTATAACATTCAAAATAAGAGCAGGAAATATTATTCCTATGTGACTGTAGGTGGGTTCTTACACACACACCCCTTATCAGTTCAGCTGGAGATACTACTCATTTGTGAAGATGAGTAGAAAATTTATCTGCTAAAAGCACTGTCTGCATGATGAAAGAACTGCCCAAATTCAATACATAAGTGATAAAAATATTTGCAATTGAAGAGCATTCAACCTATCCTTAATGTTTTAGCTTGTTCAAAAAAACCTCCACCAAGAAATCCAGGGTGCATATAGCATTTGGAGAGCTACATAGGTGACATCCTCTTAATTTAAAACATTTCAATGGGCTGTCTGCATGCCCTAAGAAGGCCTTCAGTCAAACAGACCAAAATTAAACATTCTCAGCTTCTAAAATGTTTATTTTAAAATGTTACGTAATAGAAAGTGCCAGACTGGTGAACCAACAAGCATAAGACATCTCTAAAACGGAATATAGCAGCTCTGACTGAAAACTTAATCATAATATGCTGTACTTTCTACTGCTAAGGTGGAAACACCTCTCAAGACCACTGCATACCAGTAATAGCTCAGGATAGTTCTTTACTTGTTCATCTTGCCTGGCAGATTATTTGGAAACAGGAAGAACTACAATCCCTAAAGATATTTTTTTCTGTGTATCGTATGAGCCCAGACCAAACATTAGTGAAGTTAATGATGGCAACGGGTACTGAATTACAAGTAAACAAACAAACCAGTCCTAAATCAAATCTTGTTTCTGTTGAAGTTACACAAATTTACATATATTCCTTTCTAAAGGAAATCAAATAAAAATTCAGACTAATTATACTTATCTATATACTTCTGAACAAAATTTAAAACCTTAGGAAAATGTAAAAAAATCCACCCTGCTTCATAAGATTGAAAATTCTGAATATCACTGTACTAAAAGTGTGATTTATCATGTCACAGACATTTTGAGAAGAAATTCCTTCTTTTTTTTTAAAAAAAGACCACACATACAGTTGACACAATGTCTGTTCTGTGCTATTTACTTTGATATAAAATCCACTCTTTTGTGCTGTTCAAATGTTTTCCAAGTGTCACAGACTTCTGAACTAACACTGTTTAGTCCATCAAAGAAACCGAGTGGGAATAAGCTATGCTTCGGCAATTGAGTAGAACACGATAGCATCTTTTGGCAGAAAGGAGACAGGCAGGCATTTCCAGATTGTGAGATATGATTCTTCAGAGCAGGTTGTTCTGGTAAAGTGGCCAACAGTGCTGGCCAGTAAACTGTCATTTTAAGTTCAACCACCAGCCACATGACCCAGGTAGTTCCATTCTCCTGAAAATGACCGAGCACAAATTCTGTATTCAAGGAAAGGGACACACAGCAACTAAACTGCTGTTCTAATATGTTCTAACACTCCATGGCGCAGTCCAGTCAGCAGTATGCTTAGAGATCGTGCTCTCGATTTCTAAACCCAAACAAGCAGAAATACACAGTGCGATGGAAGCCAAAAGTCACTCAGCTTTAGGCAGACACCAACATTTTTTCCCAGCTCTTTTCGTGAGCCGAGGCAGGGAGACAAGAGTTCCCATAAATTAGGTGTTTTTTCTCAAGCACAGAGCCTACAGTGTAGCTACTGTAATCTGACTGCAGAACACATACCCTCCATTTCCTAGATTTTACATAAGCTGTGGGCCGCTAGGAACCTAATAATTGTGTGTTTTCAGTGTTGTTTGCTTTTAATCCTGATGAAATTTTCTGTTCATGGCTCATAAAGTTCTTTAAAAGCATGTGAAGTAGAATATGCCAAACTGTCTGAATGTGTTGTTATGGCAACTGGAATATTCAAAGTTACCAGGAACTAAATATCTATTTATTAATTTACAGTGCTATTACTTTTGGCCAGAACATGACCACATTCTCTTCCTCTCAACTAAATTTTCTTTTTGATCCCAAAACAGTCAAGAAAGAGGAGGGGAAAGAGTTATATTCACACTTTATCAAAAAGAACTGTACAAACTTTCCATGTCTAAGGATAATTATGGTAAGTTTGTAGATATACAGGTGCATCAACATCTGCAGTTCTGTTGGTTACAAAACCTTCTCTTTTTGCATAACACAAGTGGATCAAAACGCACGTAGCAGCCAAAGCAAAGTAAAAGGATTTGGGATTTCAGTGCGGAGCTCCAAACTCTGTCATAGCTCTTTAGTGACAGTAGGCAAGTCACTAAGTCCAGTATTCAAGTTTTTACTGTTTTCAAATGGCTTCATTTTGTGTTTCTGGTTGGAAACACGTTAGCCCTGGAGCTTAGAGGTATTAATTACTCCACATAATCCAACAACTGAGGCTGGAATTGTGATTGCTCAGTCACTGTACAAAAATCTCCCAAAGAAGCTCCACTGGTCATGTCACAATAAAGATGCAGGCTTTTGACAGCTGTCTTTAATCTCTTTGTGCTTTGGATTCCTACTTCCAGAAGGGCCAGCAACACCCACAGTCCTGGTTGTATGCACCAAATCACATTTCTTTAAAGGGTTGAGAAAGCCAAGAGTCACCCTCTTCTCCTGTTCATATACTAAACCACAACCCAGATAAAGGAATTAATTGGAACTAGTAGATCTTCTTATGGGAAAAGGCCTACCCCTACTCATCCTAAGTCACTCTTCTAATTAAAGAGAAACAAACCATAACCATATGCGATTGTAACATCATTCAGCTTTCTAGTGAGCAAATATACAACTACTTCTTTTTATTTACTTCTGTCTGCACTTCTGACTTTTCTTTGCCGCAAAATAATACAGTGCATCTTTCCATGCATTTGTTGTGGTCTTTTTTATTCTCTCACCTTACCACTTCATTTCTCTTTCTGCCCACCGTGTTCTCTCTTTTTCCACTTCTAAATCTATCGCTAGCCACTTCAATGAATTTCTCTTCATGCCAACTTTTCGCACTTGCTTATATCAGAGACTCACTCAACTACCATTCTCTGCAACTTCATGCTTCACTCAAAGCCTGAGAAATTTACCAAGACCTTACAACTAGGAAACTAAATTTCGGTTCAGTACTGTGATGGAAATGTAAGAACGGATTAAAAGGGAAAAGAAAGAGTGCTCAGATTTCTAAAAAACACTTTCCTGAGAATCTGTCCAAGAACCTCTCAAACATTCTTCTCATGAGATTTCCATGCCCTTCCCCCTCACTGAAGAGCACCACATTTAAAAATCAAGTTAAAGATCACAAACCCTCTGAACTTCAGCCATGATTGAATTACAAGTGGATGGAAGAAGGCAGATGCTCAGGGAAGTCCTTCCAGCTCTGTAGGACCCTGCTGCAATCCTTCTGTGGCTGTCACCACTTTAAAAGTTTTCACTGCTTAATTCTACTTTATTCAGAAATAACAAAACAACCAAAAAAAAGGCAAAACCAAACTTTAATTGCAGGTGTATTTTAAAAGAGTCTTGTTAAGCTATAAATGTTAAGCAACAAACATTTTCCTAGCTCTGTAAGCTGCCAGTCTTGATTTTATCAAGTACAGCTACCTTCCTTTAGTTTTTCACATAGGCAATTCAATACAAGTAGCCCACTCCTTTCTCTTATCACTGCTATTCAGCCAGTTCTGCAGGAGTTGGGGACTATCTCATTTTCAGATTCCCTGCATATTCTTTGTCCTATTCTCTCACACTGCAATTCTTTCAAAACTGGATCACCAAATGAATAGTATTTATCTTGAGTGATCTTCCAAGAGGAAGCACAATGTAGGCTCCTTCTCCATTAACTATTCTTGCTGTCTTATTCTGTGCATTAAAAGGTAACCAAAGCATTTTGTCCCTCTCTGAAAAGGGAATTACATTGCTGAATTTCAAATTCAGGCAACACGCAGTCTGCTCACACAGACTTTTCAGAGAGGCAACATTTCTAAACAGCATGAGAAGTAACTCCTTGTCTGCCTTCCCCTCACACTGATTACCTATGACTACTGGGCTTTCAGTCCTCACCTGCCACAAATCTCATCAAGGAAACAATCAAGTCTTTTTACCAGGGAGAATTTTGCTGCTACTTGTCCAAAACTATGATCCATGTCATTTCTAGAAAGACCACAGAACGGATTGGAGGGAAAGCATTATCAAAGTAATATAAAGGAGTAAGTAGGGACAAACGGAAACAAAATATTTCTATAGCAACTGAACTATGGTCTAAGCATTTGTTCCAGACATCTAACTACCCAATGGTGATTTATGTGCAACACTTCGTTTTAATACGCTAAACACTTGGCCATAATTGTATCGAATGTCAGAGAGTGGCACGGGTTGTATAGTTACTGTGCTTGCAAACAAAGAGATAGAAGTTTGCAACAAAAGTAAAAATCAAGAAGAACATAGTGTTAGATCAATACATATGATAATTATTTCATTAATGATGCAAGTTATATCTAGACTTGTCTTTCTGGAGCTCCAATGTATCAGGCTGCCATCACAACAGTCTTTCTAGCACAAAAAATACCCAAAAGCTAAGCTCAGGCAAAAGGATCATGCAAGTGCAGGGGCACAGCGTACAACAGATCTGGTCAGTGGTAAGTTGAGAAAATCATTGGTACCAAGCCACTCATACCCGAACAGGAAGACTCATTGCCGATGTACAGAGGATGAATTTACAGGTAAGGTTCCTGTAAGCATTCTGTTACAGCTGTGAGTCCCTCAAGGGAGAGGTGGAGAACAGTAGCAGAGCAGGAAACCAGTAAGATCAAGGACTGATCCTCAGAAAAACTCTCCACCCCACACAAAAGGGGCCACTACTGCAGCAACTATACAGCCCTAGCCAGAGTAAACAGAAGCAGGGAAAAAAACACGTCTCCAGGGGAGCCCGCTTGTTGGAGCAGCTGCTTCCAGTTAACTGAAAGAGTCACCTGTTTAGTAGCAGTTCTCCTTTAACTTGGGAACTAGGACCAGCCTTTCTTTCCCTCCATATCCATGACCTAGCTTCCCACTAACCAGCAGCCAGGAAGAAACAAAGGAAGATCCAGGGATAAATTTGGGATTAGACCTTTCTGTTCCTCAAGCAAGACCTCTCAGCCATAAAGGTGCCTAAAAGAGCTGTTAGAAATGGGAAAAAAGTAGCTGCTGTCTCCCATTAAATGAGTAGCAAAGGCCAGTGATGCATTTGATGCATTTTCAGTCTCCATAGCAGTAAATAAGATCCTCTCAATGTCTTCCCAGGGAATCTGCAGATGAACAGATAGATGTTAAAATACTGTTAACAACATGAGGGCCAAACACACTGATGACAGGGAGGAAACAGTTAAACCTACTGTGAGCAAGCCAAATTCAGCTGGCTTCTCCTACCACCCTAACATTGTCCAGTTCAGACAGATCTCTTTTACCTCAGGTGGGCTCAAACAGTAAGGTGAACACACAAGCAGACAGGAAATTCAGTCCTAGGACTACGGAATTCAATAGCCAGTTATGGATTCTTATCCTTTTTAAGACAGTTGCAAACTCAAGTGTGGGCCCACATCTAGTCCCATAAAATAAGCTGCTTTATTATAGTCAGATTCTTAGAGAGCAGGGCTCCATAGCAATACACTAGCAGCATTATCACTTCCTTACTACTACCATATTCTTTTCTTATGCATATCATAGTAACTTCTAGAGCTGTCCACACTAATCTCCATCTCACTGGGTAGAGGTGCAGTATAAACACAAAAGTGACGTCTACCATTCCTCTAGTTTGCTATCTAATGAGAAAGAATTCACAGAAGTTAGAGATAATCAAGTTATAGTCATATAGAAAACTGGTAGCAAAATAAGAGCTATACTTCAGTTCACTATTTCTTTCCTTGTTTCATTACTTAATAGATAACTACAGCAGCAAGGAAAGAGTTCAGGAGTCACAGTATCTTACCCTATGTATATGAGATAAAAAACACCAGTATAATTTACCTAGCCTACCACCGCTTCCTGGCCTCAAGCTTAAATTGAGCCTGGAACTTAAACCGTTAAAAAAATAGCTTGACAGGTACCCTGCCTGTGGACTTCTATGCTCCTAATCTCTTCCTAGAAATTCGTCCTGACATCTCAAACCTAAAAAAACCCCAAGAATCAGTTCAGGAAACTGCTACTACTCTAGGAAAATCTTCAGAACAAATCTCCAAACATCCTGTACAGCTCTTTTGGAAAGGGACTAGATAGATCTTCGAGTGCACTTCCTTCCCTCCAGCCTGGGCATGACAACAGTCTATAACACTACTTGTAGCTCTAAAAACCTTGCAGATTACCACCCTTACATGGCCTAGGATAGACTTATAGGTCTCAACCCTCCATGGTCCTTCCCAGGAATCGCAACTGCAATCCCATCCAGGATATCCTAAAGATGACAAATTTAACAGTAAACCCAGGATTTCTGTAGATCCTAACTTAATGTCAGGGAGCACTACAGGACATACATTCTGTAAGGGATGAGAACAAAGGGGGATAACATGACCAGCAAGACTAGAGCCTTACTTGGCAAGGCCTATCCCACACTACACTCATAAGATAGACCTGGAGACAGCAGCTACATCCAATCAAGAGTCCAGATCACAAGGCAGTATCATGGTCATGAGGCAGTTCCCCAGAAAAACTGGCAAGTCAGTCCATAAATCAGAGCTAGGTGATGAGGCTAGGCTAAAAATCAAGCCAGGCAATCAAAGCCAAGAAATGAGCCTGCAAGCTGAGGTCCAGCTCACAGGGCTCTATGGCTAGACACTGACATGGCTGTAGCTAAGCTAAAAAACAGTAGTCCTTCTCCAACATAACTCACACAAAGACTGAAAACCCAGGACTGAGCTTTGAAAGAGCTCCTCAGGGTACAAGTGTGGGCCCAAGTGAGGCTCATCGGGGATATTAGGACTTATTAGTGCACTCAGAGCCCTGACATACCAATACACCTGCAGTTCCCACTCTTAAGAAGTCTAAAAGTCAAAACAAAAGTCCAGTACCAGTGTCCAATCCCAACAGGCCCCCACAAGTTCCTACCCTCATCTTAGTGTGGGAGAACCCCTTGAATCCCTGTGTAATCTTAGCCAAGAGACTTATAAACCCCTAACCTTAGTACAGAATGCTCTACAAGTACCTCTCATATGATAAATCAGGCAAAATGAAGACAATCCCTTTTCACAGCTCCAGTAGTCCCCCTCAGTGATGTGTGCCTGCTCCAGATAGTATGGCTCGGTCATAGGCAGCACATGATGAAGTGCTTGCACCATTTTTTTTCAGGACGCTGGGACAAACCAATTCAGGTTGGATCACTCGGCATTCTTAGCCATACAAACTTCCATTCTTTACTCTTAGTCCTCACCTAAGATATTTTCTACAGCTTTCACTGTAGGCACAGAAATCTGTGTAATAAACCGTCCTTTGCAACCTCACGAGAACCTCCCCAGATTCCTATGTTTGAGTGTAGCAGATCGCAGCAGTTGTAATTACTTCAGTACAGACTAGAAGTTGCAAAGTTGCAATGCTTTTAGAAATCATTTGCAACAAATACGGCAAGTAGACAGGGAAGGCAGGGGAAAACTACAAGATAATCTCACAAACTGACCTTTCCTTAACTCCAATAATAAACAAGACATATGCAGTATCTATAGAATCTGGATGTTAGCCTGCACTCTTAGCAATAGGAGAGGAACTGCCGCTTCTTGCATAAAGGAAAGGATGTAGTTGGCAGGGGATAGAGACTACAGACTACACTTCTGATCAGGTCTAGACAGAGAGGTTCCAATCCAACTCCAGTTCAGTTCATCACAGACCAGCTACCAATGCCTAATTCACATAAAAATAATACAAAGAACCTAATAAAAAAAAGTTGAATTCCAAGGTCAAATTACTGATGGACAAGTTACAATGACGAGAGAAAACTTAAGCTTTGACAGAGACATAACTGAGTGCTATATCGATAGGCTCAACAGTTTGGGCAGGGGAAAATCTTCCTGTCTGTGAAAATAATGCTTTTTTATTCACCCAGACAGAGTCACACCTCAAAATCTTAAAAATGGAACATCTCACCTTCCAGAAAACCTTGTACTTCCCCAATCCCCTGGAAGCTATGACTTAAGTACTCCTCAGTTGTTCACCTCAGAAATAAAAACCCCATCCAGAGAGCTGAAATATGTGGGTTATGCACCTAGAAAATACATTAACAGCTTTATTGGCTGCTCCATCCAACCAAGTCTTTTCCCATAAAGAAAACAGTCCCCGTGACACTAATTTCCCCCTTGAACTGAATGTTTTGTAAAAGTCTGCGGCTATCAAAGCAGCACTGAAACAGAACCAAAGATGTGTGGAGTTAAACCTGCCTCTGGCCACACTGCCGGAGCAGATCGCGCCCCCCTGCCCATGCTGGGAGCCTTCACATGGCTCAGCTGATACACTGGCACCTCTGGCAGGAGCTGTCTGCAACAGCCCTGCCCCCTCAAAACCACTGTCTGCCTCACCCAAAATAAGGCCATCCCTCTCTTCTTGGAACAAATTTCAAATACATTCTTCCATAGCAAGGTCTCATACCACAACAAACACCATGATAGGAGTTTATCAAATGTCCAGAACTGAAACTTATACTGAGTTAGAGGCCCATAGGACTTCCCTGACTTGGAATTTGGGGTATAGGTATGAGAGGCATTAACTTACGGCTTTTTCTTCTTGGGAGCTTATTTTGGTGGTCATTCTCTTCTAGTTTTTAGTCAAACAACAAAGGAAGAGAAAAGAAAATGGTGGAGACTGAAAAGGAGATGAGGAGGATTATGTCTCAGAAGGCAAAGCTAAACAAAAATATCTTACAACCCACAAACAAAAGCATCAATGGGTGCCCACATCTTTCCACTGGGTGCTCTCCCACACTCACATGTTGTGCTGGGCAAGGGAATACTGTGCTGCTAATCAGTGCTGTTGGGAGGAACGCTGCATTTTACACCAGTGGTCACTTCCACAGTTGGGTTTCATCTTGCAGCAAGGAAAGCAGTGGCCCAGGGGTAATAATTTTTTCCAGATTTCGCACATTTCTTCCATTGCATTTGAATAAAACTATCATCCACAGGAAAAGCTGTTGTTTCATCCCTCTTGCGTGCAGAAATACAAAAGTGGTGCATTTATACTGCAAGGTTTTTGGTCTGAGGACCTCTCTGCACAACAGTCACTGTCAGCTTCACCTCATACTGAATTCTATTCAGAGTATGGATCTGGAAATGCCTTTGCCTCTATGAAGCCACCAGCTCAAAGTTCCCTTTGCAGTTTTGCATCTAATTCCAAATAGCAGCTTAAAAAGGGCTCTTACCCATCTAGGTTCTTAGCTTTCAGGGTTTCATACTCTGAGTAAAAGCCAAAAATATATTGTATCATAACAGATTTTATCAAGCGAGGACACTGAGGACTAAAAAAATATCTCTTTCATATTTCCCTTTTTTGCACTTCATAATATCACACGTATCTTAAGTAGTACTCTACTGCCAGACTTGCGAAGTAGCTGTCTTGATAGAGCTGGATTGGGAACCTTCAACTACAATGCTTTTAACTAACAAGACAATCATGACAGTCATTAAAATAATGTGGGGAATAAACAAGCTTTATCAATTTCCTTCTTCTGAAATGAGACTGACAATTATGAAGCAACAAAAGAAGAGAGAAGAAATCATTTTTTCCATTTATGTAGCTGACATTTTCCAGATTGTGCAAAAATCAGGCTGGGAATTTCCTGCAAAGAGTCCTGATTTATACAGAGAGGAAATTCCCTGAACTTGGTATATCAAGTCAATTAAAAAATATTAAATGAAAAGCTTTTTTGGCTAGGATCCACACATGAAGAGATTCAGGATAACAGAAGAAAAGCATTCACATTTTTTCCAATCTCAGGACAAATCCGAACCAAATTTCAAGCTAAAGTTCCAATTTGTTTGTTTCTTTGTTTGTTTTTTGGGAGAAGTTATTTTTCATCCTCCCTGGAATAAGAAGCAAAAGACACAGAAAACAAAACTTCCAGAACAGGTATAGCTATTAAGTTTTGTGCAGCTCCACACACAATATTAAGGAACATGTATTATATGAATTAATATTAATTCATTCTTTGGCTAACAAGTGGGGTGTAACTATAAACTTAAAATTTTTAAATATGCACAGATATAGCTAGGCAGTAAATTAAGTGGTAAAGTAGCAGCAAAGCAAGATTCATACACAATCCATCTTCCTAAAAGTCTTTAAAATAGTGGGAGCAAAAGTTATTTACTTTCAGAAAAACATAAATGGCTGTGTTTTCTCAGGCTGATCTTGCCCTTCTGCTGGGTTTGCCAGGCAGCCTGAAAAAATAATAATGAATTTGCAGCCCCAAAATAAGAGCTGAAACCCTGCAAACCGATCACTAACCTAAAGGATGTCACCAAACATCCATTAGTGAGAACCAACCTCTGTTTCCTATTGAGCTAGTCTGAATTGAAACAAATGCCTGGAGATAAAAGGCACCATAATATGTTAGCAATGTCCTGCAGCATCTGCTCTGTTAGGTGTGCCAGCATCACACACCTGGAGAATAAGGGTGTTTGTCCAGGAAGGTAAGTTTATCAAATTGAGTTTCAACCTTCCCGGAGCTTAGGCAGGTTCTTCTGCTCTCCAGGACTGAGACAAAATCTTCACTCTTCAGGTCCTTCAAACTCTGTCTATCCAACTGCCTAATCACATTCCATTAGTGAAAAGAAAAATCACTAAATATACAACTAAAAATAAGCATTTACACTAACCAAGAAGGAAATCATAATTTCCTTTTCTTCCTAATTGGATAGCACTATTAGATTTAAACCCACATCCCTCTTTCACTGCAACTACTTCAGTTACTATTGAACTGCGTAAAACGTGAGACATCAACAATTTGGTGCCAGGTCTCCACCTTTTTTTTCTCAATTTTGGCAAGTCAGCCCTTGGCAGCAAACCAATTCTGGGCTCTCAGTGAAGCCTTCTAACAGCTAGAGACCTTAGATATCCTGGTACACAAGTGACTATCTAGGCTTTCCTTCTCTGAGAGGCAAACTATCAAAGTAAATGAACCACTGGTCAGTTTTTATCCGAGAAATAGATCCTCTTCTGTATTCTGTTTCACCTGTTATTTAGATAGCATTGGACTTATTTTTTACCTACGGAATACACACTCCTCCATAAATACAATTACGTTTACCGGTGACTCAGAAATGGTTATGAAAATCAGGTGAGAAAACCAGTATAGACCTACCCCAAACCCTAGGTAATATGCTAATTTATGGAGCAGTACCATACTCGCTGTTCTTCTTGACACTTTCTCTGACACAGCGGAAACCATGAAAGACCGATCAAAAATTCATGTATCATAGTAGGTATATGAACAAAACTCAGCAGCTCTGAAAATATGAACATAAAATACTTTCTGCTGTATGTTTCTATCATGCTGTGCAAATAAGCCTCTTGAAGCAGATGTGGGGGAGAACGTGTCCACTACACTCTGAGACCTCGAAAAGCAACAACTTAACAGCCTACACTGCTTTCTCATACTATACTAATCTTTCTCTACTTTCTGTAGAGAAAGGTCATAATCGAATGATGTCCCTGCCCTCTTATGTTTTAGATACTTCCATATCTACTCATCCCTGACACTTAAGGTTTGAATTTTCACGCTGAAGTTTTGGAAGCCCACAAACACTGATAATCATCCACACCTACCTTGATCAGAAATCTTTGTAAGATACAACAAAACTGGATTTCTAACTCCTTGTGAACCAGGGAGACCAAAAAGCCAAAGGGCTCACAGTACATGCATTTTCTCATTGCTGGTAATTCAGGTGTGGTCTTATTCATGGAAGGAAACTGCCTACATTACCAGGCAGCAAACTTACACAAGGGAAAATAGATAAAGGTGTTGCTTCAGGTTACTCTAACATCCCTCTCACTTTTCCCTACTTAAATTTCAGCAAGAAAAAATAATAAAATCCTGTTTCTCCAGTAGCCTTTAAGTCTTCCTTTTAGTCTATGTTGACCACTTGTATACAGAAGTCAGATACAAGTCAGAAGTAATATCAACCACAAAACAGAAGGGAAGAAAAGCACTTCTCTGTTACTGGCTTTCACCAGGGGTATTTGCTTATGAGGTTTCTCCAGCACTTTCTCAGAAATGATTGTGCAACAGCAATGCCAGAAATAATGGCTGTGTCAGGAATGACAGAAATGCATTAACTTATGTATCCTGTTCCTATATAAATATATTTCAATGATGGCTTAAGTTTTCTATAATGATGTCCACTACTTTTTTTCCCTTTTTTTTTTAATTCCCATTAGACAAAAGGTAAAATTTCATAAGTATGTCAACATTTTCCTTAACTGGAAAATTCTGGTACAAGCTAGATCCTCTTGGCAAGACTGATCAGACCTGAGTAAATTGGGACATCTACTCACCCGGCTCTAGCCTCTTCTTCCTTTATTAATCACTCAGCAAAAGAGACTACAAAGTGTCAGCTAGCACACTCCCATCACTCATACAAGGCAAACTCAGATGTTCAAATCAATATTCGTTAGCAGGCAGAATGAGCTAGTTTTGAGACTGTTCTAATTAGACAATGGAGATTATTACAAAACACCTGCAATGTTTGTAATTGTTTAAAATAATGAGAATCAATATTAGCTTCCAAAGGCACCATATGGTAAATGCTCATTCCAGGCAGGTGGTCCCTGATAGGCTCTCATTGTTTCAAATGCGGTCATTAACGTTTTTTTAATCTGAATGAACTTGTTCTCAGTTAATCCATCGGCTGCTGGTTTGTCCTCTGTGCGTTGACCGCACACAAAGCTGGCTTAATTGCAATGCCTCCTCATCTCATGCTGCAGGACCAGAGCTGGCTTCTTCAGGAAGCGACCCCACCAGACCAAGCCCACCAGGAAAACAACCTTTGTCCTCTCTGTAGCACCTGTGGTCAAGAATCTCAGATATCTTACAGACCATTTTCAGGAAAAATAGTGTTACTCATATAATGTTGCAAACCTACAGCCATGCACACAATGCTGTACTTGCAGCTGATGGCCTGCAGCTCTGGTGTCTCTCGTGGTGACAGTCAGGGCCTCCAAGTGCAGGGCTGCAGAGACAAGCCACGAGACCTGTACAGTCACTGCAGCAGCAGCTCTGGTTCTGTGCAGTGCAGGGGGAAGACTCTTGAGTATCCCCCTCACAAATCCACACCAATTTCTATATAAATGGAAAATATGAAGTTTTATACAACACATACACAGCATAATCTCAATGAAAACAAAAAAAAACCACTTTCCTGTAAGTCATATCTGCAGATTTGTCTGTATGTCAGTTCAATGTCAACTATTCAAGTCACTGATTTTCTAATTTCAAAAAAGCAGACTGCACGCCTGCAGTGTTGTGGAAACAATAAATAATAATAAATATAAATATCCCCATAAGGTAGCTATTGCCATAGTGCTTTTACAGAAGGGTAAATTCAGATACAGTCTGTCCATGTCAAGATAGACATTTTTATTCAACAGGTAATAATCCAGAGAAAAATCTTCTACATTGATATGAAAACAGACCTCAGTTTCTTCCCAGGTACACTTCATGCAGTGACTTCTGGGAGCTGATTGTGAAAGAAAAAAAGGAAGATAAATGAGTTACTTCCTTAGATTCTCCCTTTAAACAGACGAAAAAGAAACTGGATTCAAATAAATGTCAATATACTATTTTACAAATTAAATAACACATCATTAAAGGTTCTCAGCCACACCCTTTGCAAGTATAACACCTTAGGATGCCAAAGAGAGAACCGGAGATTCAGGAAACTCAAGGAAAGCAGCAAAACCAAACAAATCTTGAGACTATTTAAGCCTAAGCTTAGATAAAATTAATAAGGTTTTTGCTACTAAACAATAATTACAAAGCACTGTATTTATCTATCAAATTTCATGTCAGGGATCTCCAAACACTTTATTTGTAAACTATAAATCACTGTTCCATCACTGACATGCAGTCACTTTTGTTACAGCATAAAGGCTGTTTAAAAGCACACTGCAGAATATTTAAGACATGTGTCCAGGTGAATTGTAATCAATTGAAACAGGAGGAAAAATGCAGGATGTCAAGTGAAACACCTAAGTTGAAAATTAATTACAGCTCAAGGGTGAAAACTGCAAGCCTGCTAGAAAAAATATCACTGGAGCCTTATCTGAAATATTTAACCCCTAGTCATAGTACTTTTAGTAATGATGCTGGGGATTACTTCTGAGTAAATTTGGGGAAAGAAAAAGCCTAACAAAGATCAGATGACCTTTGAAAGTCCCATCCAACCTGAATTATTCTATGATTCTATGAAATCACCAGGACAGATTTTGCCATCTGTTTTAGAGAAGATCTTGTAATAAAAACAGTGATTTTATTCTGGCTTTATTTTATAGTTGGAAATTTTGACAAATGTCAAAACTTCAGAGAAATGTTTTGATCACTGAGATATATCAGGTGGCTCTGCAGGCAGCTACCAGAAAAACAAAATTAAGTATTTGAATTTAGACTGTTAATAGAATTTTTTTAAGGTTCACTCCCCTCCGCTTTAGAGAAACTGATTTTCATTAATAAAAAAATATATTTTGTAGAATATTTTGATCATCTCTACTTTAGCCCCACTATGGACTTTCTACAACATAAAGCGAAAAACAGGGAGATCCAGAACCCTGGGGGATATAAATAATGCAAGTGTCGCTCTGCTGCCCTTTCACAAGCTGTAGCAAGCAATACACCAAAGAAGGCACAGATGAAAAGAGAGAACATGGCTCCTGGGTTGAACCACAACAAACAGAGAGAGCAGCTGTGAGCTGACAGATCCAAGTCACACAAGGGCAGTCTTGTACTCCTCCTCTCCCAAGATGTTCCAAAACCTGGAAGTGCAAAGGTGGTACAAAGCCATCATTAGTGTTTTACTTCCTGGTTGGTGCCTTCTCTGTTGTTCCTCCTGAAGATTTAACACTCATTTGGACCAATATTTTATCACTAAGCTTTTCTCCCATTTTTTTGACCCTATGCGTTCAGCTTAGCTGGAATTAAATGACCATATCATAGCACAAGATGGAATACATTGCACCAGGAATGTTCATTTCATGAGACAGCAAAGCCAAAGAATACACAAAGAAATTATGAAGTAGGATTTATCACAAGTCTTGTCCTTTTCCACGGTTTAACACTTCATCATCCTCATTCCTTTTATGTTAAGTATATATGGATTGTTCTGGCAAAGCACTGCCTGTTAGAGTGGCTGCGATCACAAAGTCTCTGGGAACTGGCATTTGTCATCATGATAGTAAGCCACAGCAATACATAAACATTTTCAAAATGCAGTCAACATAACTTCAGAAGGTTAATAAAGCTGCTTTCCAGTCCTGTACCTCCTTCCATTGACAACTTATTCAAATTGTAATTGCTTTTAATGTGCACCCTATATCACCTTACTAGAGGTATTCTCAGGAGCCATCCATAACCCCTGCCCATCAATAATGTCCTTATTCTTGCCCAATGATGGCAGCCAGTGTACCGTTAACACATGGATTTTTGTCCCAAACCTTAACTGACAACCTCCAACCCTGACTGACTCAACGTTGTATTTATCATTTGAATTTCTCTTATCCTAAAACCCAACTTAGTCCATTGCATACAAATCATCTCTTCAGCAGGCACTTCCAACAGACCAATATAAATTTCACATGGAAAACAGAAGACTTTCCAAAATCATTTCAAGTGAGATAGACTACACTAAGAAGAGACTGCATCCCGGTGTAAGGAAAATCCAAGCCTGACTCAGACACATGGCAGAAGTCCGTGTGCAGTGTAAAGACACAGTGGACATGGCCTCTTTCAGCTCTGCTTTTCAGATCTCTGCAGAGGCTCTGTGATCTGACCTGCATCTTCCAGGCTTGGATGTCACAACACCATGCTGTTATATATTAATTTCAACCCTCCACTTCCTGAATTTCTCTCTCTTTTGTAATTTAAAACTAAGAAGATGCTTCAAACACCTTGATGTTTTAAAGTTCTGAAGTACCAAGATATTTCACCAATGAAATAATAACAATTCTTCTTATTTACAGATCTTCATAACTGTGCATAGTGGGTTTTTAGAACCAAATTTACCCTCAAAGCATTCCAAAATGCATGGTTTAGTTTCACCTTACCAGCAAAAACCAAAACCAAACAAACAAAACACAACACTAGAAACTCAAGACATATCTACCTCGTCATTGACGAGGAACTGTAAGGTGGCTCTGTCCATGCTCTGAGCTGGCTAGAGGTCAGCCAGTTTTGGCCAAGAAACAGTGTGGTCACCTTAACTCAGGTGTGGTGCTACAGAAAAAACTCAAATGCAACTCCTGAGCATCAAGAGTCAAGGTCTATTTCGTACTATCCTAAAACACTGAAGAAAAATCCCTGCACCCGGCCATATGATTGCCTCCATAGGAATATACACCTATACCTTAGAAAAAGTTTGTCCTGTAGCATATTTACCCTCAAATCTATTTGACTTCAGTAGATGTTTTTTCAGTTGCCCAGTGGTTGAGATACACATTGGTTCATCAAGTGGTTGAGATACACATTGGGACAGACAAGTTGTACTTCATTCCTTTTTCTCTATCTCCTAATGACCTACCTTACTCCTCTTCCATCCCCTCTATGGCTTTACAGTTTTTAGTTCAAGGATTGTCTCTTAGTGAGCAGATGGATAGTACCTAGCTTAATACGTAAGCACTACTATCACAATTTCCCTAGCCGAATATTGTACTGCAACATTCCCTCTCCTCCAGTAACCCCTCACTGGATCACAGAATCATAAAACCATTTAGGCTGGAAAAGACTTTTAAGATCATCAAGTCCAACCCTATACCTAACACTGCCAAGTTCACCATTAAATCATGCCACATGTACATGTCATTTAAATACCTCCAGTCTCTTCAGACTGCCTTCTGCAATGGGTATTACCACCTTCTCCCACTCAAACTCAACATTGCTTCCAAATTAAGTTGCCCAGCCCATCAGCTTGCCATACTTCTGTGCTACTATAAGATATTCTGTCCTTCATTTTTTTCTGTTCAGGCCCTGCTTTTCATGCAAGACTAAATTTCAGGTTCCACATTAATCTGATCCTGACAGTGGTATGACTGACAGGAGCTCCTCCAAGTGCCCCAGAATATGCACATGCTAGATACTGAATGCTATGTATTTATATGTCATCCTACAGATAACCCTAGGAAAGACTTCAGAATAATCAAGTTATAAAATTCTGGAACAACCAAGATAAATTGTAGGGTGTGACACTTAGGCTTCCTAGCAGAAATTAGCCTAGACCTCCACTCCTCAATAGAGATTCTATTCTGCAATTTAGCTTTAATATTGGGGGACATGCATTACTTTAGGGTAGAATTAATCCATTTTCCCCCAGAAAACAAATATATTACTACTAATTCCCCTTCTCTGCTTCACTGTGGAACATCCTGCTCTGTATAAGTCCAAAGGGAGGAGATTTTCTTAATCTCGAAACAAAATATTTTAGAGATAACAAAAAGGGAAAAGAAATAGAGTAGGGAAAACAATTTTGTCTTTGTTTCCTTTCCCTCTTCCGCAAGAGAAAGCCTGTTTGAAAAGCATTTGTTTGAAGGGGTTTCATACAGCAGAAGACCAAACACTCCAAACCCAAACTTTTTCTGACACCAGTGGAGTCCCAGGTGCTTAGCTCTCCTTAGGATGATGCCTTAGGTATGACAGCCTGGGTTATTAACTACCAAGGAAAACAGTAACTGAAAATAGATCTCTTCACCGCTCCACCCCCATCACTTAAGATAAATCATTTATCTTCCTAGAGATCATGAAATGTACCAAATTCCACAAGCTGCTTCTCCAATGGGAGAGTTAACGTTCACAAGCAGGACTTCTTAAAAAAAAAGATTGCTTCCTCTGTGTGATTTACATTACCAGAGAGTTTGTTATTAGGCTGATATTGTATCTCTGGCACTGTGAGAAATATTGCTGCCATAAACCCTGCTGCCCTTAGTAGAAGTGGAACTACTTGGCAAAACCTAATAAAATGAGGAACAATGACAGCAATTGCCAATGAATACTTAAGCACCAAATGAGCCAGCTGCCCACATGCGCTCACGTGCAAGCACACACACACATGCACGCAAGCATTTCTTCTTCACACAATAACTGCACCAGCAGAAAGGGGAGTATAAGAACACTGCTATTTTCACTGTATGCCATACAAATCAGTAGAGCACTGGCAGGGAGATGGATGAGGTGCTTTCACAGATCCTTAACTCCTATGATTCACATTTCTCTTTACAAACTCGGCTGAGTATCTAGCTTACTTATTAAATGGCTCTGCTTTTTCCTGGATTCTTACCAAAGAAAACAAGAAGCAGAGATGGTATATAAGAAGATTTTATCGATGCAACAAAACTTTCTATCCTCTCTTTCATACCAAGTCTACTTTGAAGAAGAGTTTTCAGTAATAAAATACAACAGTTAGAGTTAAAAAGCAATGAAAGGAAACAGATAATTGAAACACCTCAGGCTGCTCCAAGCACAGGAGCTGGTCAGGGAAAATGCTATTTTTTCAGCAGTTCCGGGACTGGAGGAAGAGAAGGAAGGGAACTTCTAAGCTATATCAGAAGAAGAAACAGAAAGATATAGGCCTCACTAATTCAGCTGGGACATCACAAAGACTTTGAAAGATTAGAGAAATTTTGAACCTCAGAAATTTACTGCAGCAATAACACTACCTTAAAGAGCTATTATTCAAGGTTCCTAAGAAAAATCACTCACTCTCCTTTTCCATTGACTTCGGCTGCTAGACTCCAGTATCAAAACTTGGAAGAATTCTGAAAATAGAGGATGCAATAGGCAGTTATTCAGCTGAAATCACTAGAGCTGCACAAATCTAAAAGCCACTATTTAGATCCAAGGAGACAATATTTGTAGGGAGAGTCCAGGTCTACTCTTCCATTTCTTGTATGGTCTGCTTTGCAGGGCTCAAAAAGGGGTACTTTGGGGCATGTAACTGCATAAAACTTCTCTGCATTCAAGTTATTTTGCCATTTGCTATGCCTGCAACATTTGCTGTCAGGAAAGGCATTTAATATTACTACTAGAAATTTGTTTGATTTCTGGACACTAAAGTACAGTCAGACAATAAACTTCTACAACTACTTTTATTCTCTTACTATGCTTCCGTTATCTGAAGAGCTGTGTGGCCCTCCATGGGGGCCTTTTTTCTCTAGACAGTAAATCAAGAAAATCTCTCTTCTCTGGATAGTATCATCTCATCACAACTCTAAACTCTCCTTCCTCCCTGCAAAATCCTACTGGTGATCAATTCATTAAGCATGTTACTATGCTAACACCTCCACTATATTTGACCTAATATATTTACACTACTCTAAAGCTTCACGTGACCCAGTTTTGGTCTGCACCTTGAAAGACATACCAAGGCTTGTGTACAGATCAGCTATTGAGTTCTGCAGCAATATCTGTCACCGTAGTACCTATTCACATATTTACACAACTAATTTACAAGTGCTCATTACTAATATATTACTCTGGCTGCTTGTTTTTGCAGATTTCAGAGGAAAGAACTGACATGGCTTCCTCAAGCTGGAACTTGCCTATACTTAATAGGCCTACCCTTGCCTTCTCAGAGACCTAAAAAAAAAAAAGGAGAAGCGGTCAGCCATTCAGCCCCTGAGCCTCTCTGAAGTAACCACAGGGAAGGAGGCAAGGCCTTGTAAAGAGAATACCTATCCCTTCTGGTTCACAGCAGGAATAAAATCCACCACTTTGTTTTTCCGTCAGAAGGAAAGCATAATCAGTCATTGCCAGCCAAGATCATTGTATTCATAGTGATGGCCTGCATGAGAAAGTGTGATCTGATCTAGCCAGATTCTTCCATATAAGCTCCTTGTCATAAAAGAATCAAACATTATTACAGTGATTAAGATGGTACATGCAAGAATCCTGAGACACATAATTTCTCTGTTGGCTCACAACCATAAACCTAAGCATAAAGTTCGTCAATACTTCCACCTTGTGACCTTACCACCTTCCCTGAACTACCTGCTCCCTACTCCATTCATCTGTCAAGAAGATTCTGCTCTGGCATTAATTAGCATTAGTCCTCTGAACTCCAAGAAAGTAGTATTGACGTACTCCACCACAGAGCGTGGCCCCTGAGATTACGCAGTGAGGTCTCAGTCAGCTCCTGCCCCCAGGCCTGAGATTTATATGCTGCCCAGTCTCCTTTTGGCTTGGCATTATCTGCTCTGCCAGTGGTCTGAGTCACTCCCTTTAAGATATAATGGCCCCAAGGTGGGGCTGACAGGCTGTGATAAAGAAGGGTAGAAGAAGGGGATAGATGCTGCCTTTATTTTGTCATTGCATTTATCCAGACACTGCAAGGGAAATGTTACCAAGAAGCTGTTAAAGGGCAACTTTTTCTAGAGTAACCCATACATCTCTGTGTGACATTTACTCTGCTAGGAATGATTTATCTCTTCATAAGGAAAGGCCTGAGTCACAGACCAGCAATAACAAGTAAATCACCTTCTGAAGGAAGATAATGGCTCTGCCTATCACAGGGCATTTTTAAACCTATCAGACTAAACTTGACCCCATTCCTGATGAATAGTTAAATCTCATGTTCAGAGTACACATGGTATTAATGGCCCCAAATAGCCAAGAATATCTGGGGTTTATCCCCTTCTGTGCTAATTCCCTAATGGACCCTCTTCTTCATGCTCCCCTTGGAAGACAAGACGCTAATCATTCCCTAAGCCACACAGCGATTATGGGAACACAAATCACTACGGGTAAAGAAGTCCGGCTTACAGATAGGAAGTGCCAGTGAAAGACTAAGGAGTACTGGCCTCTCACTTTTCTACTATTCCAACTCAAACATAATAGAAGAGCCAGGATCAGGGGAAAGGACTCATCTTTACTGAGAAAAATTCCTAGCACACAATTCTTCCTAGCATTAAAGAGGCTGACAGAAGAGCAAAAAAACTACAGAAAAATGATAGAATATAAAATCAACACTGTTAATAAATCATATTTAGCATTAGAATGCTCTTTAATGCCTTCCCCTGTGTCTTGCCAGGTTACAGCAACTTATGTTCTGCCCCGAGCCACCTGCTGTTCACTATAAGATATTCTCCAGCAATGTATTCTCATTATTTATCCTAATCCATTTTGAAGTGATTTGAGCTCCAGTTTCTGCACACGTTTAACTTTGATCACTTACAAGCGGAATCCTCCAGACATACACAACATCTACGCAAGTACAAGAAAAAGACACAGAAGAAACATCGGGTCACAGTTAAGCATGTACTGGCAAAGCTCAACATTATGACCTAGACAGAATTACTGGAGAAAAGGAGAGAGATTTATACCAATTTACATTATCTTTGCTTCTAACAAGGAGCAATTTCCCCTAATTCTAAACCACTGAAATTTCCTGAGATTTGCTTAAATAACAGATGGAAAATGAGCATTCAGCTGCAGCCACTTCAGCCTAGAAAATGACAACACAGAGATAATGTCAGGCAGAGCTAAAAGCAGAAGGGAAGTCCAGCAGCTGTACCTCCACAGGGGAGCTCAGGTAAACAGAAAATTTCTGGCATTATTCACTGCTGCAAAGAGCAAGAGTCACACAAGACCAACAGAGTCTCCGGTCAAATATTCTCTCCCGCAGGGATGGCACTCAGGTGATTACATGCCAGCATGCACCCACTATACTCAATCCAAAAGTCTCCTTCAAGTTGTTACAGGATTCCGATGTGATCAGAGCTTAAAGGTAGATCAGCCAAGGCTTATGCATGTGGTGAGCAGTACCACAAGTGTTTTATACTCAGAACTAAACCAATTACATTTTTAAGATGGAGAAAATTAAAAGCAAGGACATAGGGCAGACTTGAAAAAAAAGGAGTTTAAAATTACCTGCCTTGCCTTTGCCGGGGGCTTTTTGTCCCCTGCTCCTTTCAACATGCAGTTTTGTAATCCTATATATTGCAGCACACAGACTTAACACGGTCTCTGGGAAAATGTCTGTCCTTCTACTGTCTCAACAATCCGGCTCTTTGCTTATTCCTGACAGTATTCTCCCGCAGCCAGATGGTGCTGCAAAGCCCTTGCCTACTGAAGTCCTCTTCTTCTGCCAGCCGGACTGCACACACCAAAAGGTCCTAAGTCCTCTCCCTCCACTACGTGCTCCAGAACCCTCAGTGAAACAGTTTCCCTTTTTCTGGAAAGTCTTGGCTGACCTCATCCCTTGAAGGAGAGAATGATGTGGCATAGTAAGCAGTAAGAAAAATCCCATTTGCCACACAATCATTAACAGTTCTGCTTCCTCTTAAGGAAGAGCCACTGAATTTGGGCCATGTATTGCATGTCAATATGGACACTACTCTTTTCCAGTAGCACCTGCAGACTAACTGCAATGGCCTATGAAAAGCTGTTCTTTCTCAGAAGTGGCTGAAGGACTGCTAAAAGGTCAAGAATTAGATGACAGCACATCCTCTTAGAATCAGCCGAAACAGGTATCCTGCAGCTGGTCAGATCAAGTGGTTCTTGCCTACTTTGTGAGACTGGTCCTTCTGCAAACAAGACTTTCTACTGCAGGAGAGCAGTGCCTTGAGAAAATACAAAAAAGAACTTATAAAAGAAAGCTACCTCTTCTCAGCAAGTGATACTATGCTGTCACTTTCTGTTAAGGCATAGATAGATCACTTAGCTGAAAGAAACTTGCATTTGCTAAGAAAGGAAAGAAAAGCACAAATGGGAAGCATAATCAAATCCAAAAGAAGTCAGAAAACAATATGCAAAATGGACAGTTCGCTTAACTGCAAGTGGACTCATAATGCCCCTCTGCTTTGAACTTGCTTTGGTACATAACTGGGTGCTTTTATGGTCTTTTGGAAGACAGTAACAAAAGTTAAGGGACTTTAGACATACACAGAATAATGACTCTTCTCTACAGTTCCTCAGTGCTGAAACACTGTTGTTCTCTTAAGAGTGAAAATCTGACAGTATTTCTTCTGGGACATGCCTTTAGTTCTTTTTACTGGGACGATCAGCTCCTTGAAGGACAATATGGGAAGTTCTTGCTCTTTCCTGATGAATATTTGTTCTGACATCACTAAATGGGCACCACACAAAGGCAACTACGACAGGTATCTCTGCAGCAGAAATATGCCTCCCTATCATTAATGCTGGATGACATGAGCCACGAAGTTTATTTTGATATATGATTTCACTAAGTCAACAAGGTGGCAGTCATATTTTCATTCCCTTCTGAACTGGAAGGCAATAAGGAATACTATTTTGTGATGTGGGCTCCACTACTAATACTGAGCTGTTTGGGAAGCTGCTCTGCGGTATTTGCGACCTGAGCAGACACTGGCACCATTGGAGGTCTCAGAAATAAGCCCACTGCTTGTAGTGCTCCTTTTCCATCATTGTTCATGTGAACATTTGGGGACTTCTTTTTACTGATCCACCAAACTTTTTCCTCTTCCCCTTCTATCCCAAGCCCTTGGATGCTCCACAAATCCAATGTCCAGACTGTTTGCTCCATTGCACAGAAATGCCATCATGCTGAGAGTTATTTGGCAACACCTGCCAGCGATGACTGTGTTTTATAGCAGTCCATTAGCACAAGGTTCTTAATGAAAATGAAAGCTGGTAATGAAACCAAAAGACAGCAGCAGCATCTAGTCTGGGGAGGGTAATTAAGCTAGAAGGGATGAGGAGACTGAAGAGCAAAATGGATAAAGAAAAGAGAGACCTGGTAGTCCATTAGCACTAATGTAGGTAATGCAAACCATCCTTTATGAAAACATTTTGTTTGCATTTGGTAGACTATTTTTACGTTACTAGCTGATACAAAAACAGATTATTGTCCCCTCAAAGATACAGACAGCAATTGGAGCAACACACACTAGATTTCAATATGGGTCAAATAAAGACCCTCTGGAAAATGAAAGATACTATATGTATATAATGGTACAGACGTAAGTGATACTCCTGTAAGTTACCATCTCATGTCCACTATGTACGGAAGAGAGACTGGCTCCCAAGAACAGGAACTTCATTTGGTTTATTTTCAATAAAATTGTCAAAACTTAGTGACGCCCATCTTCTCACTTGGAAAAGTACTCTATAACCTAATGCCGTATTTCTGCTTGTTAAGATGTTCCCTTTTGATATTGGACCTAGAACACCTTTATATGACTGAGTGGCATCCCTTCTAGGTAATTCCCCTGAGATTATATTCTTCTTTTTTCATTGCATTTATGCTCTGTATATGCTTGTAGATGGCTTTCATTTCATATCTTGCCACTTTCTCAGCATGAAGAATAGCTAAACGTTCTAGGTCTTCCGCTATTCCCTCATAACCAAGCCAGGCATGATCTTAATCATCAAGCCCTTTCAAAATTTTTACGAATTGTTTGACATGTCTAACACCCTACAGTATTTAAGGCCCTTAATAGTTTAGTCTAGGTGCATCTTATCAGATCTCTTTAGAGATGAATTATCCACCTACTGCTTTATGAAGGATGTCATGGCATTTTTGCAACATTTATGCTGTTTTCTATCCACACTGATGATTGCAATTCTTCCTAATCTAGTCAAATGTATACATTTCATTAATGTCATTTCTTCCCCTTTTTGTGCTTACTGAGAAAAATGCTAGACGGAAATGACAGTAACTTCCAATTTGTCTAGCCCTCCCTGTTCATGAAAATGCTGTTGCATTTTGTATTGCTAATTTATTTTAGAATACACTCCACATTAAAGCCAAATTTTAATTGTTTTTTTCAAGTAAGATTATATAGGGCTTTTTGTCAAATAACACATTGAAGTCTAGCTATATCACAACCACTGTCTTCCTTTCATCCATTAATTTTGTAACGCAGTCCAAAAGTAATCAAATGAGTTTTGTTTATTAAATACTGGTGATGATTGCTTATGGTTCTGTATAGTTAGAGATTCATTATTTTTAATATTGCTTCCATTATTTTAGTGGAAGCTGATAAGGCTTTCAAGAAACAACTTGAAAGTTAATTTATGGAATTGTTTGGGGAAAGACTAGAATTTAGCTATAGACAGAATCTAACTGTTGAAAAGCTGCCATAGCTTTTTATTCTCCTAAGTATAACATACAGGACCAGAAAAAACAAGAGCAGAGAAGAACTAGAGGTTATGTTATGATGGTAATATTATTGATAGTATAATTGAGACATACACACAATGTACCACAATTATTAGGCAAATTCAAAAAGCTTTGACAGCCTCACAGAACAAAAAAACTGATGATCCCACTGCCTGCAGGTTTGGCTAGTTTTATGTATTACATTATCACCCTATACAGCACAAAGAAATCTTGTGGACTTCAGGGTCTCGCACACTAGAAATTATAATAGGAAAACCGTACTTAAAGTTCTTTCATTGAAGTAATGCCGGCAAGGTGGGAGGAAAGTATTAGAAAAGGAGGGACTATGAACACCCAGAGCCCAGTGATAAAATGAGAGGAATTGGTACTTCCCCTCTCTTAGCAGCCTAGCATGTCAACAGTTGACAGCAAGGGGTACATGAATCAATTAAAAGGAGACTCTGACTCTCCCTGTCCCATACCTACTGTGCCAGCTGCCCCCACACCCCTTTGTTTTGCCCCTGTTGAAAATTCATATTAATGTTTCTAAACATTTCCAGCAGTGGTAGCTGTTGTAACACCAGCAGAGAGCTCTGTCAGCTGGTAGGACAGCCTGCTGCCTGCTTTGGCTCAGATATTGTGCTCTGGGAAGACTGGAAACCTACAATCAACCCTCTTTACGAGTGGATTGAATAACTGGCTCTATTTACAGCTGTTTATGTGGTGTCCCAGAAGCTACCAGGTAAATACCTGAACCTAGGCAATCACTGGCCTGTAACTAGAGCCTTGCCATGTAATAAATACTCAGCTCAGTATAAAAGACAAATAATCTTGTAATAAGAGACTCTTGAATCAATCTTGTTCTTCCAGTGTTTCCCCTTTCTCTAATGCACTCTGTTAACAAAGTGAAATCTTTATGTACAATGAAAGTTAATCTCCCAATTTCTTGGCAAGCCAGTGTCTCAAATGCAGTAGGGATGTTTTAATTAATATTATTTGCCTGTGAAGGCTAAGAAAATGCAATAGAAGCAAATTCTATGTTGTCTAAGAACAGCCTCATTGCTTAGGCCCACTTCTAAATACGGCTTTGATGTGACTGAAAGCACGCTCAGCTCAGTAGCTCTCCACCAACAGGAATCTGAGCCCCAGGCACTAGTAGCTCACCCTGTCTCTGGAAAATCAGATAAACTCTGTCCTTCACTATCTTCTTATGTTAAGTGGGAAATACTAGTGCTCTGAGTGACTACACAGTACCTCCTGTTCACAGCTCTATCAGTGTGTCTTGTTTCTAGCTCTCAGTCCTACCAAACTCCACATCCTGGAGGTCCAGAGAGATGTGCACCAACTTAACTCTGAGTCCAAGCAGTGGGATGCCATCACTGCCCTAGATCAAGGTGCCAAAGGGACCCAGCATTGCATTATTGGGCATGTCAAGCCAAAGCAAGTCAAAACCAAGGTTTGTGTGGTGGAGCTATAGGGCAAGACAAAACATCTGTACTTCAGCTCCAAATCTAGGCACTTAGGCCGGGTAGTATATGGTAATAAAAGGAAACACTTAAAAATGTGTTTGGCATAGATATTTGAGATGGAAACATACTGATTGTTATTCCGATAAAAATATACTTGGAACAAAATACATTTTTGAATCACAGCTATCCATCAGTTCAAACAAGGTAAAACCAACTGACATACAAACAATAAAATTAGAATAAAAAATACAAAGGAAATAATGAACAGATGGAAAGAGAGCAGAGGCTTAGATGATCATTATGGAACAGCAGTATATTGGAATTCTTGTGGAAAGGTGTCATTTATAACTTATGCAAGTTCATATTCTGCATGGCCAAGGTTCTGGGAAATCTGCTCCTGTCCCAAAAATGCCCCATCAGCTAAACACACTCCAATCAAAGCCAACAAATCTGCATTATAAGAGGAAATGATTAGTGTTCAACTGAATTATGTGAATGAGTAAGGAAAAATATCAGAGAGCTTGAAAGAGCGTGCAGGAATGTCCATGCAGTAACTCCATTCAAATTCTTTGTGGGGACTCAACATGGCATAATCTCCCCATTTGCACTTACACTTCATCTTACTGATGCCTGACTCTTAACTGACAGATGGGGAAAAATATTCCAACCTGGAAGCAGAATAAAACAAGTCAAGTCAGGTTATGCCTGATACTTATCACAAAAGCAACAATAACAAACACTAACCAGTCCTTTCTTGGTACATGTAATATAGAGGGTAAAGATCATACAGCCATAGTCACTATTGTGTTCCCTGGATCACACTGGATCAGCTTGCCCACAGAAGAGGTAGATGCCCCATCCCTGGAAACATCAAGGTCAGGTTGGACAAGGCTCTAGGTAATCTGATTGTTACATATGTCTCTGCTCATTGCAGTGGGGTTGGACTAGATGACCTTTAAGGGTCACTTCCAACTCAAACTATTCTATGAAAAATAAACTGCCCTCAGGGTAAAAATTCAATTTCACTTGAAAGCAGGGTTGCTATAGCTCACTGAGAAACATGTAAGCCTCTCTAGCAATACTGAGATTAGCATGGACCTTGTATGCCACCATTGCAATCATGCACAGACTCAGCAGGACACCTGACGGAGCTTTTGCCCTATTCCCATCATCACTCTCCTGTCCCCCGGCACTAGTTGCTTTCTCAGCACCAAAGCACAACTTCTCTCAGGGTCTTCAGGCACTGCTGCCTGAGCTAAAGGTGAACTAAACTCTGCCCAAGGATAGAGTCCTAAGTCCAAGTAACCTGTCAAGCCAGTCTCCAAGTCAGTTTGTGGATAAGGTGCAGTATGGTCCAGCCTGCAACCTGTGTTGCCCCTCTGGAGCTTCGGACACATGGCCCGCCATTCCCATGAGGCAGTTCCCCTTCTCACTCCAAAAGGGGGCTGAGCCTCCTGTTTTTACCAGCATTGTGTCTACCCAAGCATTACAAAGAGGAAAAGATAATAGAGGGAAAGAAATAACCTACTACTAACCACATCTGACATCACTGCTGGATGTGCGACCACAGAATGGGGCATGAGAAGAATACTCTATTCTTTTCTTTTGTACTTACTACCCAAAAAACTAGTACACTTACAGAGTAATTAATTTAGTTTCATGCAACATAAGAAAGTTATCACTGGCTCCATTTCACACATGGACAAGCTGAGGTTCACTGTGGGCAATCAGAACAGCCTGAAGCAAAATCAGAGCAACCAAAAACTGAACTGAGGACTCTAAATCTTGAGCCTTAACATTACCTTTCCTTTCTCAGCATGACCTCATCCCAAGCTGAGAGGCTACTTTTCCATATTCAAGGGTATTACTTTCCTCCCTAGAGAGACCCAAAGGCTGAGCTGGCCTCTCTCTTCTTTCTCTTTGCTTAGAGAAATAAACCCACATCCACAAACACGCTCCAAAGGCAGTCTTATTTAATCCCAGTATAATTCTCACTGCTCTTTCTTAATCCTTCCACCTGTGAGACAATTGCCAGCATTCTGGGAAGAACTCAATACTAATCATAGACTTGCATAAAAAGAGACAAAGAACTAGATAAAACAGACTAAAGGAAATCACAAGGCTTGAACTAACCATGCACATATACATCCATTCCAGACACCCTGCTGAACTAGCCTCTTTCACAACAGATAAGAGGTCTGCTAATGGGCCTGGAGGAGAAGGCCACGAAAAGCCATGTCTGTAAATGAAGGCTTTAGTCTTCTCCTGTGTGCACTGTGGAATGTGGTGCCACAAAAATCAAAGAACAAAAATATGCTACCCCAAGTAATACCTAACTGCCTAATATTCAGCAAAAAAAAACACGTGCAGGGAAATCTTCTCACCTCATTCTGTCCAGAAGACAAGCACTTGTGGCAGATCCTTCTCTCACCTCTTTTTCTGGGCACTTCTTCCAGATAAGAGTACATATGTTTCTACCACCCTTACCTCTGCTTCTCTTCCCACTTATTCATCTGCCCCCTGTTCCCATTGCTGATGCTGTACACTTTCTTCCTCATAACTGTGAAAAAAAAATTCTAGTCCTTGACTATTTAAGTACCCTCTTTCTTTTCCATTCATCCTTAAAATTCATGTCTTTAAGGAGAAACCCATTTTGTCTCTATGTGCTCATGTGTACTTTCCCAACAAACTACTTACACAGATACCTGGGGCACTTGTGCATTACGGATTTTTTCATTCTGTAGATTTTTGTCACAGCTAATAGGTGTTGTTCCCTTTGTAAAACGTGACTGCTATTTCTATGTTCATGTACATGTTTACCAATAGATAAATACAGTTTTAATCTTCTCAGATTAGCAGGTGGAATCTAACTGGGAGAGTCCCTGGTAGAAGAAGCAGGCAATCTGGTGGTTTATAAAATAGACGGCGCTGGTGCTTACAGAAACCGTAATGGACAAGAGAACTCTGGCATTTATTGCCTGTTCTCCTTCAGCTTGCTCCATCTCTCTTTGATTCTGCTTATTCAACTGTAAAATGAGGAAAACAAATAATTAACCTTCTTATTGGACGGATGTGAAGCTGAATGATAATGCTTTGTACTCACTGTGTATTGTTTTCAGGACACTCTATAAGCGTCAATGCACCGGCTTCCTTGTGCGGTGGTGGAGGGCTTTCGTCCCCACTCCACTGTCACAGAGGGACAAAGGCCCCAATGATTCACAGAGGAAGCCAGCAGCAGAGCAGAACACAACTCTAACTTCTGGGGCCTCTCTGTTAAACACAACGCTATTTAGGAATGTACTCCAAGCATTTATAAGACACTTACCAGGACAGAAGGTTGGTGGGATGTCAACATGTTACACGTGCTCTGCTGATGACAAACAATCAGCACACAAAAAAGTATTTTTCAAGAGATTCGCACACAGATAGGGCTAGAATAGCACAGACAAGAAAAGCAACCACTCATAAGAGCAGAAGTCATAATTTAGCATCTCTTAAAACAAACTGCTGAGAAATGTCCAACTGCAAATCCCAGAAAATAGAATTGTATCAAGCTTGAGGCCAGAAAGAAGGGAACCGGTGTCTATCCCCTGAGCACATCAATAGGAAAAACTGTAAAAAGATTTCAAGCTCCTAAATCATTCAGATGGGAAAAAAGTCAGAGAGAAAGCGATTCCTCAAATAAATTTCTTTTGGGTTATTTTTGGAAAAGGAGACAAAAAGGAGGGAGGTTGGTACATTGGAAAGGTGACAAAAATCATTATTCTCTATAAATTGCTTTGACATTGTATAGGCAGTGACCTTCACAGCACTACCAGTTTAATGGCATTTACTTCAGCAGTAGCTGATTTCACTATTAAACAGGGATGCATAGCACAAGATTACACAACTAAATCACTCTTGTAAATATTTAATATCATTGCCTTTCTTTTTTTCCCTTTTAACAAATCACTATCAAAGGAAGAGCACACAGTAGAAAACACATTTATTTATTCTACCCTGGAAAAAGCTTAGTGCTCATGCATTTTATCTATCTAGTTCTCCAAATGACTTTGACACTTGAAAGCCCTTGTGATCAAAACAGTCTGAAGGAAGGCAATTTTGCAGCCATTTAAGAACTGATTTCATGCACTGATCAACATTTACCAAACTCGCCTGATGTAACAGCACAAAGTTTAACCCAGCAGATTGATAGCAAACACCTGAAGGAAAAAATTAGTAAGAAAACTACACTGGTTTAAATAGAAGTACCTCAGGTGACAAAAAAAGAAAGAAAATTGGAGATCATCACTCCACTCTTCACACCCACCAAAGAAAAAAGAAAAAAAAAACAGTATTTCAGAAGTCAAAGTGAACTGGCATTAACAGAAAAAAAGTCATACTTCTGGCTGACAATACAATAAGTGCATCCACTACATAATACATTCATTCTGTTATGGACATAGAGTGTAGCACAGCAGGAAATGAAGTGTCCACAGATTTCTCTTTTAAAAAAAAAGTTTTAAAGATGTAGTCAATGGAAAGAATACATAAAGTACAAAAATGTAGCAAAGAAAAATTACTAATGATGTCTCTAGTATCATATATGGTAATGTAAAATTGACTGAGAAATCAAAATGTGAAGTCTGGAATTGAGTTCCTTAAGTTTAGAAAGTAATTTTTAAAGACAGCCTTATGATCTGTACATTCTGATTTTTCCAACTTTAGGAAAAGAGCTTTTCCACAGTCTGACATAAATGGTCTGTCACATTGTGGCAAAAATTATATCCTGTTCAAACTGCAGATGATCAATGCCAGAAAATGTTTCTTATGATAGTATTCCAGGAGACAAATAATGGAAGTTATTAATCTTTTCAGCAATTTAGCAACAGAGGAAAGATGAATCAATGGATATTTAGGACCTGAACAAATTCTGGGGAAAACAATAATTTGGCAAACTGAGGGACAAAAAACAGATGTAGAGAGCAGTTTGACCCACATGCCTCAGACTTCACTGAGACTGTCTGCAGAGTAAGACTCTCCAAAATAAATGTGTGTAGTGGAAAATGGTCAGATAAATGAATTATTTGGATGATGGAGTTGGCCAGTCTTGCAAGGCACTGGTGCCTGAAACATGTGTGCCCTTCGTGTGAGCTGGGAAATGCAAATGCACAGCAATGCTAGGTGCTGCCCTGGGTTTTATAAAAGCTTGTAACTTCTTTAATGCAGTGAGAGCCTGTAATCCCTGCACTGCGATGCAGCAATGTGCTCTCCCCTCGCAGGACAAGCCAACAGCTATGCAAGATCCTTTTATCAACATTCACAGGGCTGGAAAATAACTGTTCACAGTTTGATTCCCCACATTACCGACTGAACCAAGAATTGCTCAGAGAACTGGCAGCTGAATACACATGTACAAGACAAAGGTTCTTCAGTGATATTTATTCTAGCCAAGTTTTAATATTTCAAGGCTTATAGCAACTAACTCTTTACATAATCAAATGCAATTGTCTGATCCCAGCTGGTGATCAGCACATTCATCATCAACCTGGTCATTATTCATATACTAGTAGCTAGGGGAATAAAGGTGTGCTTTATAACGCCGCCTTAATACAATTCCACCATAAGACCACAGCTCCTTTTGAAATAAATACAATTAATTTAACATCCAGGTTATACATTTTTGTTACCACCACTAACAACGAACAGTTACAGAGCCATATGATTTTAGAACAAATACTGAAATGTCTTTTAGAGTCTTCAGTAAAAAGAATTTGGTCATTTTAAAGCAACTATGTTTTGCTTTAGTAATAATATGACCCATAAGCAGTTCCCTAATCAAACTGTGATTTGAGACAAAAGCTCAATTTAAATGCATGCGATTGACAGAATCAAATCATAAACACTTACCTACATATACTACATACATTCTTCTTGCTCTACTGTAGGAGAGAAAGTGATATCTCAGGCACCACGGTGTGGTACTGCTTGGCAAATGCTACTGACTTTTTTAATGGTGACAACTGTGTACACAAATTCTCAAAGTACCAGTTCTGTTTGAAGCCTTTCCCCACAAAGCAGTGCTGGTAAAGGACTGGTTTTATTAAATGCTTTGCAGTCTTTTATTTTAATAAGAGAAGAACTAAAGCTATCATTTAGTGAGAATGATCCAGCATCCCTCAGGTTAGTGTTGGAACAGTCTCAGAGCCAGATTCTTCCCTACACTATTTCCTTTATACCAGTGCATTTCCTCTGCTTTGATATTAGCTATATCACAAAAAAAAAATCCTTGCACTGCAGTGAAGAATATGGCTTTTAATACTATTACATCAAACTTATTGGTATATAAAGCATATCCAGTATGAGATCAACAACTCGGAAAAAATTCTACTTAAACAGAATTTGGGAGTTTATCCTAGCAGGTTCACAACACATTCCCAGATACAAGACACCTTTAATTTCTACGGGCTTCACCAGCTGAAAAGCTTTGAAAACAAATGTGCTACAGCCTGTGAGTGCTGGATTCATACCTGATCTCTTGCTCTCTGTAGTGGTATTTTCTAATATTTTCCCTTATTTCATAGCCTACCAATACTGATCTCTATTTGGATATATGCACACAGAACTTTCAAGGCTCTTGAAACAAATGTGGAAATGAAAACCAGCATGAGAAGGAGCTCTAGTTCCACGAAAGAGGTGAGTATGGCCAAATAAACAAAAGGTGGTGGGTGCCACAGGAAGATCAGGCCTAGCAATGGTGCATTGCCAAAATCAGAATCCAAAACCAGAATATCGATGTGGGGAAAATCACACACCATTAGACATCCCCTGTTAACTGACATAGGCGATATTAGGTGAGTTATATCAGACAATTTGAGAAAGCATGACCTTCTTCAGAGTAATAGTTTTGCAACCATTTGTATGGCATGTTATCCACCAATCTCTAGTCAAAATATTTACTATCTGGTAAAGCACTGAGAATAAGGCTGCTGTTTCAAATGCTTACTCTTCATTCATAAGATCCCGCTTACACAGCACATTTTCTAAACTGTTCAAAACCACAATGTAATCCCTGTAGTGCACAAAAGGCCACAATGAGCTTTTAAACAAGAAACTCCCCTCTTTCACTGGGTTTCATGTTTTTGCAGGGCTGTCTGATGTGTGTGACAGGGGTCTACCTCAGTTCCTGATGGCACTTTGCTGCAATACCATAAACCTCAGGAAATAAGCTATTACCCACCATCACTTCTCCCAAATGTTATCACAGAGAATCAGGCATTCACAAAACAGCATTAACTGTGTGAATTAGAGTCCATTTAAACTGCAGCTGTTCCTTCACTCCTAAATAGGTTCTTAGATCAAAACTTCTCCCTGACTGGTCTCATCACCAAAGGTCCCTTTCAACTGGAAGAAGAAAAAGACCACTTTAAAAATTTGTATGTTTTACAGATAACGCTCCTTCCCTGTATTATGACAACCAGGTACGTAACATTAAAATGACAATTTTTTTCCAAAAATACAGAGGACACTTCAGCTTTCAGAATCGTGAGTTGAAATTTTATCTGCAGATCTATGGTAACAGAAATGAACCTCTAATTTTGATATTCTATTTCTAGATTATCTCATTTTCAGAATCTCAAGCTTCAATTATTCAGGGAAAAGACATTCTGTTTATTTTTAATGATAATACTAACTCTGCACTAAGGGCTTTCTTTTAAATGCAAAACCTAAATTCTGGATCAAATATACATGCTGGTGTTCCTTTCAGTTCTAAAACCATTCCCTAAAAAAATCCCACAACCCTATATTCTGCTGTTATCAAAGAAAACACAGCTTATTATGTTCCATTTCCCTCTCTGCTTCTTTGCCTCTTTGTTACTGTCCACTGGAAGCACTCCAAAATGAAGGGAAAAAACACTTCCAAATCTAAACTGAAAAATCTAAATGCTACGAAAAGGCACAATGTCTCTTTAAGAGTCAACAGTAAATTAACTTGCCCATAAGAGTGCAATAATTAGCAGTTAGTAGCTTATTAAAAGGATGGCAAAGGCCAAGCTGCCATCTGGGATCTCCAGTTTCTTGTGATTGTTATTATGTCAAGATGTGCAACTTGCATTAGCTTTCATGTCACTGTGCTTGCTCTTACTTTACATGTAAATTTTAATGAAAGATACAGCACTTTAAAAATCAGGCGTCCATCAAAAGTGCTATTAGTCTGCCTTTTACAAAGCATATGGCCTGTTTTGCTACCTCTGCATCTCTACACACCACTGAATGACTCAAGTGAAGAAAACAGAGGAAGGAAAAAAAAGCCTTTCAATTATATCAATTAAATATTCTCTTTGAGCAGAGAGAAACCTGAGACTCATTGGAAACAAAAGACTACAATACAGTGAAAGAAGACAATATTTTAGCTCCTGTTTACACACAACAGAACCGCAATGCCTTTAACTCCCACAGGAATCATTCCTCTTAATGAAAATGAAACCCAATGAAGAATCAGCTGTTTATTCATGTTAGAAAGACACAATTTTAAAATAAGGCAGAAAGAAAGCATGTAAGAAAAAATACATTACCTACAATCTACAAAATACTTAACACATTATTAAATATTTTCTGCATACATGTTATGCTCATATGCACAAACAAAAAAATAATTTACCAGAAACATTCTACTTAATGTCTCATTTGTCTGCCTTCATAAGTATACTATAGAGGTGTAAAAAGAAGAATGTTTTTAAGAAATATATTTCTTTGTGTTAGCTGATATTCAACGTTTAAGTGACTTCATTCACCAAAGTTTGGAAAACATCATCACCTCTGGCACATAAAGAAATAGGATGGATGCTTTACAGAAAGGTCCCCAACAACGTACATTTTTAAATTCATCAACTATCATAATTACATTAAAGTATTTGTACTTTCCTAAATAAAATATGAAACCAGCAGAAAAAAATTGCTTGCAAAAAAAATATTCCAGAAGAATCACATCTACATTCAAGGGGCCTTGAGTCTATCAAAAAGCTTTTACAGACTGGGTATTTGCTAATCATAAAATAAAATGCTTTCTTTTTTAAACAGTCATTAAGAGGAAAGTGAAAACTGAAAGTCACCATCCTTAAAACAATGCAAGAATTTTCTTTCTCACCAAAAGGAAAACAAAGCCGATACGACACATTTTAAAAGCATTAAGGAAGGAACTCTAAGCGTAGAAACAAAAAAACATACCATATTTACATTAAAAACCCAAATATTAAGTTATTTTATATGGCAAAGCACAGCTTAAAAACAACTGCCAAGGCTAGCAAGATGAACGTAGTGTTGCTTTTCCCCTTGTATAATTAGATATTTATAGAGCACAAGTGACTTAATTTGTTACTGATGTGTTACTTCAATATTTGCATAAACTCTTGGCCACTCTGATGGACTTACTCACATCACTCTGAAATCCTAATGGTATTACTGGTGAAAAAAAGAACTTGAAATTATTTTCCAGATCAGTAAGGTCCAGTCATTTCCTTCTATCTGAGTTCACAAATGCTGTTTCATTCTTTCTGTGCCATTATCTCCTGGTCAATATTATTGAACAATTCAAAGGAATA
The DNA here is from genome assembly GCA_033558185.1 of Dromococcyx pavoninus. Lineage (NCBI taxonomy): Eukaryota > Metazoa > Chordata > Aves > Cuculiformes > Neomorphidae > Dromococcyx > Dromococcyx pavoninus. The sequence continues at coordinate 325,437 of JAUMJL010000091.1, read as the reverse complement.
ACAACCTCACACTGCTCACTGAGAGCAATGCTGAACATTACAAGACTTAAAAGACCTATTTGGGTTAAGAGCAGTTAGGACCAAGGGAGATAATCTGATCTTGCATGTTGAGAGCTACACAGGGAATTCGCCACTAGTCTTTGGTCTACACAATATGTATTAAAAAATGTTCCAACCATGAAACGTGAGTACTCTCACTTCTCTCTGTGAATGGAGAAAAAATCTGGTTCATGTTGAAAGTGAGTGTGAGTGTTGCAGCTTTTCATCCTAAGCACAGCTACTGATGGAAGGAAGGAACCCTGTGCCTTAGAGAAGCAGGAGTCTGAAGACAGCACAGGAGCTATGGAAGTGTCCCGTGCACACCCTTAAACCATGCACACCCTTAAACCATCCACACCTCACTGTCATTGTTTGCATAAGAGGGGGCGTTTGGGACTTTTCAGTTCCTTGAGTGAGTCTTGGACCCTAAATTCAATGTCAACTTTGCTATTGTCTTCAAGAAGACACGGGATTTCATTCACCAAAAATAGCTGAATTCCACTAGGAATACAGCCAATTTCCTCTGGAGACCCAAGCCAAGACTGATGATGAAATAAAACCCACTACGTATATTAGAGAATGGTGAAAGGTAGCAAAAAGGCAAATTATCATCTCCTTAACAAACACTGTCAAGAGAAAAATTAATTGGAAGAACGTGACTACACATTAACTCCAGTTCAATAGGAAATTAGAGTTGGATATTTATGATCTCCTTTGGTATCATTTAGTTGGGAGGGAGTGTTAGAGAAATAAACTCAATATAATTGTTCCTTAATTGACAGTTCTTCTCCAGAAGAGAAGTCGTATTCAGCAATTCATGACAAACTAAATAAAGGTCAACCCTGCTCATCATACATTTACCTCACCTCCGTGACCAGTTCCATACACCTAATAAAAACACAAACAATGCATATATACTCAGTTCAGGTTAAAATGCAAGCAGCATCCAGATGCTTTTCTGTATCTTAACTACTCCAGCCACTACCCCAGAACACCTACACTTCATCTTTTTCAGCTTTCCAGGAACTTAGAAAAAGAAAAATCTCCTGAACTTTTTAAAAAGGATAGATGCAAAAGACGCCTATTTACTGCAGTGGAAGCAACCAATGAAAGACATGTTTTGAATGATGAGTGCAAGGTCATAGACAGCTATACGTAGTGAAGTTTAATGAAATCAAATACATCGCATACCTTGGCTACTTATGTGGCACAAGACAGAGTGGTTGCCAGTTTGTCACAAAAAAACCTACAATACTAAAAAATATGAACCTTCCAGATACTAAGTAAGCTGGTGCCACCTTCTCTGCGAGCTGAAGGCCATCCATGGGTTCAGAATTACACCACTTGAGCCCTCTGAAAGTAATATCATTTTTCATACAGAGTGATGGCTCTCTACTTGCTATAACTAGAGCTAAAAACTACACATAGCTGGGAAGTGAAATATTTTCAGTCAATGACACAATAAATCAAGTTTCAGTGCACACGAATTAATTATGAACTATATATTATAATCCTTATTTCTACAGGCTTGACTGGGAGTTTTGCTTCAAAAAAGACTTTCAGTTTAGTCCTGCACAGACCGGCTTGCAGCATAAATGCCACCCGAAAAAGAAGGGAGCAAGTTGAGTTAACATCATGCCATACAAAACTCACCCTGATCTACACTAAACCATACATTAGCTAACTCAACTATTGGCAGCTGTGTTGAGGCACAGTAACATTTTGTATGGTGTACTTAGAGCTTCAGGTTCTCACATTTTTTTTACAGTGTATATATGTGATTATTCTGTGCTGATATTCACCTCCTGCTAAGAAGACATCTCTGAGTACAACTTAATTATTATCCTCCACCAACCAACTGAGGACAGAACAGAAAAGCTATGAAATCAAGTACTGGAATAATTTTTCAACCTAAAACCAGAATAAATTAAATTCATCACATGATTAAATTCATCACCCCATCACAGAGAATCCAACAACACAAGTTTTATAGAAGAAGGCAGGACATCAGAAAAAGGAACCATACAAGTGTTTAATATGCCACCGTGCTCCCCAGAATTCAGGTATTACAGGAGGATTGATCAGGCAGATATTCTTTGTGCCTCAAAGGAAAGTTATTATGAGCAAATCCTCTGAGCTCTCATATACTCACAAATTCATAGCAATATAATTAGTCATGTCATCCCCCAATGCTTTATTGGCATGGACACACCCAAGATCTTCCAATGTGTTCAAATTATGCTGATCAATAGATCAGATTCTTCAGCAGTTGAAAAAGGAGTAAGCTTCAGCATAATAAAACCCTTTAATCTCTCTGTCTCATTGGAAAACAGGACAAAGAAATGGATTTTCCTCAAGCAGTGCCTGTAATTTATCAATTAATCTTCACCCTTCCCTCCAGTCCAACTGGAGGCCTACAGCAGGTTTGCAGCATTTTGCCTTTTTGACAGTTTTTATTAGGGATGGATGACTGCTCTCTGCATGCTAAAGATTAGTGTGAACTGCTGAAGAGCAATCTGGTGCCCTAGAGCAGCCTTATAGGCCTTGTGCTGTACAGAGCTGCAAAGGAAATGGGCCTATTTACCCATACTGATCACTCCTGTTTCCTCGTAAATTTCTTCAACCCAATTTCTCTTTGCAAAACACCTTTTCACTAACAGAGAGGATGGGAAGCAGAGCTCAGGGGAGAAGTGATAGCTCAAAAGACCTCCATCATTGAAGGGTAATGGACAAGCCCAGGTCCTGCTTCCATCACCACCAATGCCAAAATTCCGAGCAGGGACATCACTCCAGTGCACGCAAGTTGGCAGTACCAACACCCTGGCCTCTGCCTCTGTCTTCAACTGAATCGACTGACCCTTTGCACCACAGCATCACCAGCTCCAGAGAGCCTGACACTGTGTAGTTCATATTAAGTGTGAACAGGGAGAAAATAGCATCTGTTAAGAAGGCCTCAAAGCATTCATCTTAACAAATATTTCTTCCATAATTTAATAGCAAACAAGATTGTTGAGAGACTTTTAAAAGCATTAAGTTCCAACATGAAACTCATTCATAAAAATATAATTTGTCAACTGATAAACAAACATTTCACAAGCAATGAAGTCTTAAGAAAGAAGGGAATCTCTACCTTTGCCTCTACCTACAGACAGGAAGTTGTGAATCCAGTTAAGAGGAAGAACAAGAGAGGCATCCATCACAGAGGAGGCAAAATAGAAGAGAAGGAAGAAGTATAAAAAACAGAAAATTATGCCACTATTCATACTTAAAAAACAAGAAAATGAGCATATTTATGTAGCAGACAAACCCAGCAAAACACAATGTCAAGGGGAAAATGACACACCACAACTAAAGCACAAAGCAAGGCTTAAACAACTGACAGAACAACCAGCAACCGCTCAGTTAAGCCCTTTAGCTTTAATTTGATTTTCTACTGAGATATGCAAACCCCTCATGCAATAACACGCCAGTAATATGCTTCATTCCACGTCAAACACAACACAGCAAGGGAAACAACAGGAAAAAAACACATCTCACAGTAATATATTTGCTAAACACATTTCACCTACCAGAGCTAATGTATTTGTATATAATGTTGACATTGCATATTTACTCATTTACATGCACATTTACATATTTTATGTCAATCATCTTTTTAGAGAGAGTAAATATTTATAAAAAGGGAATATCTGTGAGTCAGTTGGCAAGAAAAGAGAAGCCACTGTTCCCTATTGCATTATGGATAAATAAGGATGGCTAAAGTTGCCAGAAGCCAATAGTTTTCACATTTATTATCCAGGCAAGGGAGTACAGAAAGGGCTGATGACAATCATACAGGCCTGAATAGGTCATACAAGTCTTCATGAGCCAGCTGGATTGCAACTGGTAATTTAAATAGCTAGATGCTGACACTGTTCAAGGAAAACAGAATCATTCATTCTTCAATTCACCCCTCCTCACCAGCTTCTTGCTCCACACACTCATAGTGAAAAATAGGACTAATGATCCCATCATGTCATGCTCAACAGATCCATAACACAATCCAGTCTGAGATATTAAAATATGAACTCTGATACAGGCCTAAATCCCATTTGTAGCCCAACCTGGGATTAGCCTTGTTCTTATTCTAAAATATTTTAGTCTGTGCATATTTGAATAGTTTAAATTGCAGACACAGGACTTACAGGCCACTAGATGCAATTTTGCTCAGGATTCATAACGAGTTAGGATAATGTCATGAGGGCTATTAACATATTTTTTGTAATAATTGCACTCTTCAAAATAAAGACCAACATTTAGCAGGTATAGGTGGGAGTCATTATAGCTGGCACAACAAGAAAGAAATGGCAAGATAAAGTAGTTGGTGGGCTGCATGGAAAGGGGAAGCATACCTCTTTACTGTCCATGGAATCATTTTGGGCTCCCTCCTGGGCATCTGAGTCCCAGGCTGACAAGTAGCCACAGGTCATGGGACAGAGATGCAGAAATACAAATGGCTTGACTGGCACCCAGTGGGCTTAGTTGCTTTTGTCATGCAGAGCCCAGCTCAAAAAAGCAGCAGGGGTAAAGCTCTTGCATGATCAATGACTGAATCAAAGAGAAAGTTGAAGGACTTACCTTGTTCACCCATCATCAGGTGTGAGAGGCCTTTGAAAGAGAGAGAGAGAGAGGAAGTGAGAAAAAAAGAACAAAATAGAGAAAGAAGCAGCAATATCTATGCACACTGGTTGCAGTCCAATACCTCTCAGGATTGGAGCTTGCATACTTGAACTAGACCAAGTATGAGTGTAGCACACAGGACACACACACATGCCAGTGCTGCTTTCCACACAGATCAGGAAAGCTTCTGTCACAGGTAGAAAAACCCTGCTGGTAGTTGCAGAACTGTGTTTGAGGTTCATCATATTTCTTGGGGAGAGACTCCAGAGACACTACACACTGGTATGGCTAAATAGGCTAGGAAAGCCAGGGTCTGCAACAGGGCTCTGCAGGAAGCATTCGCTTCTCTGTAGAGCTATAGAAATAACTTCACCTCATCTAAATATTTAAATTTCAAGGCTGCAGTGGTCAGTGAAAGGGAGGTCATGATCTCACCTCATCTGATTCAGACAAAACGTCTGGGCTAGATGCACACACACACAAAAAGCTATCTCCATTCTTGAATGTGATGGTTTCAGCATGTATTTTTAGGAGTTAATCAACACTGCTCACACTTACTAATTAGACACCAGTATACCAAGACCCAGCAAGGACTAAAAAAAAATTACCTGTAATCTATTTTTAATCCTATTCCATTTCCTTTCTGGGAAGAATTGGCAATTTGACTTCTGAAGACAGTGTGTTACTTTATGGCTCTGTAGCTAAAGCTACTCTTTAGTTTCATAATTCAAGGTAAAGCCAGAAAGCAGCACAGCTTCCTTCAGAAGCAACAGTCACTCTGTAGATGGGGCTGTGGCGGTCACCTGTGCTGCTCTGTCCAATAACTTTCTGACATAAACCTTGTTTGTTTCGATTAAAATCCACTTCTAGCCTCAATTTTCAAATATGTTTACTGTACAACTGTTTTCGTACAAATATCATTCAGTTACTACTGCATATATGGTCACACTTGATTCATTAATCATCAACTTGACACATTCGCTAATTTTGCGAAACAGGATATCGCAGAACTAGCATATACAAAAATCAAGTCCTACCCACTCAAGGCATGAGTGACCCCTTTTATACTTGGTTCCCTCACATTCTTCCCTCAGCTTGTTTCCTTTTCCACATCTTCTACCTCTCACAGAACTTAGTATGGCAGGGATTTTGATATAAGCATGCACCCCCACGCCCCCGTTATTTAAGCCAGTTTATTAATCTAACAGGGCTGTGACTTCTTTAATTTCATGGAGTCGGAGAGGTCAAATGAAACTATTAGAATAAGAATTTTCAACAAGCAGCATGCTGAGTTTGAATTTGTTTATTTCTCTCTCTTTTGTATTTTTCCTTTGCATCTGCTGGAGAAATCTAAAATCCAGATCATCCCAAGAATATGTTCACCCACAGAGAACTCCAAGCCAGATAAGGGGATTAATCATTGCACAGTCTAAGAAATGCAAATATCTTCATGTTCTTGAAGATTATTGTGGATTTAGAAAAATAATCAGAAACACAACATAGGTTCCAATTTTTTTAGGTATTTTAGCTATAAATAAACATAGAAGATTTGATCCAGTAGGACATATTTCTAGTCTAAATTACAAGATATAATTTCAATGAATTGTTTTGCTCTGCTAGCAGAATTGTTGAATTTCTGTCTTTATCTTATTTGTCTTTCTATTTATGGACACTGACTCCATCATTCTTGATAGGCAAATCTTAGGTGTGTCCAAATAGGCACTTGAAAGCCACTGCAAAAGCACTGCAACAGATGACAAGATGAAACTATCATTGTTAGGACCTACAAAGCTCAGAGACTCTGCAGCAATGAAGAAAAAAGAAAAAAGGCAAGAAAGTGTCAGTATGATATCCAGCTGAAGCTGGCCAAAGAGAAAGGGGACACCAGAGCCAAAGAAGAGATCAGGGTCCCAAGACCTTATACACTAAAGGGAAGGAAAGCTATGGTTAAGACTCACAGCATCAACAGGTGCAGCTGCTGGGGATGGCAGGGGTCTTATCGACTTGGGGAGACAAGACACTGAAAAAGAGAAATCTCCAGAGAGGCTCCAAAGCAAAAGCATTAAACACCCTGAATCACACCGTAAGAAGACCCCTTCTCTCTCCATTAGCCGTACAGGAGCTATAAAAATCTCAAAATGTCAGAAATGTTAACACCTCTTTCGCCCTTATCCCCAGAAGGCCAATGCTGTGTGCCCTATCTGTCAGGTGCATCAGCCCAGAGCCCTTTGCCTGCAGTTCCAGAGTGAGCACACCCCCTAAATGTACCCACTATCCTGGTTCCCAATTTGGCCTTGGTTCAAATATCTCAAAAAGAAAGTCTCCCTAAGAACTGTTTTGATTCTTTGCTTCTTGACAAATTTGAAATACAACAGCATCTGCAGTATTGTATGTACCTCTTCATCTTCCAGTCCCAACTGGACAATGAAGGTATGGAGGTAATGAAAAATAATGCCCCCCTCCCCCAATGCTACTTTTTCTTTTTAAAACAGGAAGAAAAAGGAGGGTGGACCTGAGATATAGCAAAAAACCACAGCATTATCTCTTAAGTTCTCCATCAACACAGATCTTTATTTTAACAAAGAGAACACCAACAGAACTTCAGATTCATTATTAGATAGAATTATAATATAAATAATGAAATAACATATCAGCTTTTCTCATCTGAAAATTTTCCTCCCTTGCAATTTAAAGTAGGAGAGAAAATGAGCATATTTATCTCCAACAAAATGTCATTAACAACCAAAACCTTCAGCCATTGAGATCTAAAATCTCTGACACTTGCAGCATGTGTAACAAAAGCCCCCAATTAGTCACAGTAAAATCAACACAGAAAACGTGAACTGACATCATTGTCTCACCTTCACATCAGTTTCAAGATACAACAAGACACTAAAACATTTTTCAAATCATAAAAGTCAAAGTCATCTCAGGGTGGCATGGGGTAGCACTTGCTATTGAACTACAAAAAATAATAGGGCATCCAATAAACCAATGCAAGAGGTGTGAGAAATGTTCAGACCTGCAAACTAGACCAGATTTTGCCAGAACAGGGGGACACCTATCACCATGTCATAAAGGTCAGAAAAGCTTTCAGCAGGCTCTGAACACTAAATAAACTCATGAGGCCTCAAAGCACATTATTCATGTATGAAACCACTGTTTGTGCCAAGAGCCATCCCATTCCAGGGAAATCCTATAAGAAAATCTGTTTCTGTTTAAACCAGGCATGCTTTCCTATTATCTAAGAAACCCTGATTAGAGGCACAAGGCTGAACATTCAGCCAGTGCAGAACTCAGAAAATGTTGACACAAACCCGCATGAACCACAATGGTCAACAGGTTGTGTGCTTTCTCTAAACCAGTCTAGTCATTCTTATAATAACCCACTGGCTGGGCACTACTGTTGCCCGACAAAAACAGTGGATAGCAAGTGCTCGGGAGAAGGTTTAGGAAAATCTCAGAATAAACATCTTCTCTGCCTGCGAACAAATTTTATGTCAAAGTCAGGAATCTGATGACTTGCTATTCCTGAACTTCAAACACAAGTAAGGACAAATGCATGGCTTTGGAAGGAGGCTCTCAATAGGTTTCTTAGATAACGATAAGCATCTGCTTGTGCTCAGTCTCTGGAGCCCAAGCTTCTTCAGACTTTCAAGAGTAACGTGAAGAGAAAGTGGGTTGCTTCTATGTTTCTTCAGAACATTGGTCTGTTATTAAAATAATGTCCGTTGCTGAGGGCACAGAGATATCTAAACTCTGCTCTCTGGCTATGATTTATATCTGTCACAACTGGCTTGTCCTTTTTAGGTCTGTGAGGTCTTTTGATATTTCTTTAACCTGCTAGCAAATCAGTATTATTTTCTTGAAGGTTAATATTAAACTCCCTTGATCTCAAAGTAACATATTTTGAAGAACTGTATTTTTTAAAAATATTGTGAACCACCTGCTTTTTATAACAAAATAGTAAAATTAAGTGGCTCTAACTGTACAAAGTATCAAGGGCCAACACTGAATCCTCATGAAGCCAGAAGGACATTTTATAAAGTAGCTTCAGAGTACAATGACATTAAAGAGAAATGTAATTAAACAGCAGTCTTCATCTTTACAGATTAATTGGGGCAGTTTTCAGGGTGGAGCTAAAAATGAAGGCAAACCTTTGAACCTCACCCACACTACTATCCTCCACTCTCCCCCTGCACAACATTTGGGTAGTTAACATTAAAATGGAAAAATACAGCCGTGAAAAACAAGAAGGTAGTAAGAGCACAAAACACAGCTGAGAGTGACAACTGCTTGCAGCAACAAAGGAAGATGGACTCCTTCATCTAGTTAATTATAGCTTATGCCGTGTTACTGGCCCCATGTTCTGGGGGTGTGCACATGTGCACGGGTCTGCATGCACTGCTGAATTGTTCTGTTAAGGATGACAGCTTCAGTATTTCCCTTTTAATAAAGCTGCCAGATGATTAGCCCAGAAGCTCTTAATGAATGGGAAGAGAGACTGCGAGGCAGCAGCAGCCCAGCTCTCCCCAGGGGCAGGCTTGCCCACAGAGAATCCTTTCCTGGGTATCGGGCTCCATGACCCATTCAAACAATAACAAGGCCAGCTGCAGTATGTGTCTGAGGCAGGGCATCATGTTCTCTAGTCTAGGATATACACGTAAATCCTTTACGGTAGAGTTGAAGAAAGAAATCATACAAACCAAGATTCTTCCAAAAATAAAATTATATCCACTACAGAGATAAGCAGTTTGATGAGGGATGGAGTCCACTGTTTACACCTCCTTTCCTAATTTCCTAAAACTAGTACTTCCTTAAGAAACAGGCTTTTTAACTCCTCTGAACCTCCGACCCCAGCTCCATCAGCAGTAGCCTTTTCTAATTAGGGAGGAGAGCTGACAAGTCCCTTGTCTCCCACATGGTCCTTTGAAAATAGGCATCCTGAGGTTTTCTAAAACCCAAAAACCAAGGAAGACTCCCCAAGGGTCCCCATGTACCAAAACCAGAGCATTCCAGCAAGGCCAAAGGATGAGACACAGAGGAAGAAGCAAAACCCTTGTCTTGAGAAATGTGAGGAATGGATGAAGAGGAAAAATCATTCTGAGACCTAGTTCAGACCTTTTACCTGCTAGACAGGTCAGCTTAGCCAAGAGGATGACCTGATTTCTTGGCTGCTGGCATACATGATGCCCATTTTTTTCTAACTGGGTAAAACAGTATCATAGGCTGGGAGCAGTCATTTTTGTTTGATTCAACCATGATATGTACAACGGCCAAGAGGCTCCATTCAGACCCCAACAGTGAGGCCAGTCAGGAGTGTAGTTTTGTTATTGTAGCCCTAGGCCCACTTCCAATCCAATTACACACAACAGCTGTGCTAGCTCCTCTTTTCCATCCCCTTTGCTTCCTTTGCTATGTAATTCCAGGATAGATTTTTTCATTATTGGGGCCAGTGAGTCAGTATGAGTGGCATCTACTCCAAGTGATCAAAGGAATAACAGATGAGATAGAAGGCAAAGAGAAAGTCTTTCACACTAATATCTATGGGCAGAAATAGTGACCAAACCATACTACCTTCTTTCCCCCATGACAGAAAAAACATTCTGACATGGCATGTGACATACTCCTGGAAGTATTCAAACATGGTGGTGTTTGAAAACATGAAAATAGACATGCAAGTGTTCACAAAGACAGCCACATGCACAAGAGGATGTGTGCAGGTACCAAGATCTTAGAGTGAATGCATTTTATGGTTGACCCATTAGAAGATACATATCACTTCAAATCAGAGTATCTCATCATCTAGGTGCACAAGTTTGGAAAAGAAGGACATGGAATAGAATTCTTCAGCTTGGGAAAGACACCTCTGAAAATTTATACGACAGAGGTAAAATCCCAAATCATACAAAGCAGATGAACAGGGAATATTTTTTTTCTCTTTTTGTCAGAACACAAGGAGTAGGAGTCACTGAATCAAATTCTCATGTAACAGATATAAAAACAAGTCTAAGTAAGTACCTTCTACATTTAAATGATTAAACAATGGGACTGGTTATCACAGGATACTATGGAGTTAAACATATAAGTGGATTAATAAAAATAAAGACCAAACACATCCAGAGAAAATATGTTCACTGATGATTGTACAACACCATGATCTGGATGCAGTAACAGGTCAGAAAGTCCTTAAAACAGAAACTGCCAGAAACCACAGAGGAATATCAAGACAAGACCACTTTCATAAAAAGAGGCTTCTGGTCTACATGAATTCTTGCTCTGACCTCAGTGATCAATATTGCCATATTGTTGCACACAGCTGTGCACAGAGGTGAAAAACACTCAGATTTCAGTGCAAGAGAATCCAATTTGGGAACATTGCCTGTGCAAAGAATCCAAACCATGGTGACACCTATGAAGAAGACTACAAGCCTATACAAAATGATTTCGAACACCCATATGAGTGGCACTGAAGATATGACATGGATAGATTTTTGCTCTGACCTAGTACCTTCTGCAAACAGGAAACTTCAGATGGGCTGAAAGACAATACACACACTTTCATGCCCAAAAAGCAGAGTTCAGCTTCAAGGAAGCAGAAGCCAGCATATAGGTACTGCTTAAATGACCCTATGTCACGGAGTCAGAGACAGAGACTAAAACAATAGCCCTAAGATGAAGAAGGAAAATCAGAATTAAAAGATGGAGTCTGAAAGATTAAAGATCTGGATCAAAAAAATTGCTGGTATGCTTGTGCCTTCAAGGATCTCTGTTTCCTTATGAAGGAGTTGTTCAGGCAAACAAGGACTAATTTTTCCTCAGGGCCCCAACTAACTAGGTCATTTCTACTGGGTTGTGTCCATTCAGTTACATGCAAACTCTAGTCAACAATAAAATCATGACAGCAAAATGCCCAGAAACTTCATCTCTTAGTCTCCGCCCCATAAACATCTGAAAATCTCTCCCACAAATGGGTGAGTGGTATGAAAAGGAAAAGAACTATTCAAACTTCCCCATGCCCTAGTCACTATAATATCAAGGACTCATATTTAGTTCTGTCTCCTATATGTTCTTCCACTAAAAAAAGCTAAACAGGACAGGAACATCTAATGCTCTTTTCCCAATAATTTGTCTTTCAGCACCTAGATTACTGGCAAAGAGTAGAAGGCACAAAGAAGGGACAGATATTGTGCAAAGGTGACAGAAGCATCCATTCTGGTCTGTGCTGCACACCACTGCTCAGCCAAGGCACTTAAACTCTGTAACAAGACTCTTAACGTCCATAATGTTCAATACAAGATCTTTAAGCATGTTGTGAAGGTGAGAAGGAGAAGTTATTTCTCCTCTACACAACACAGCGAGTCACTAACCCATCTGAGTAAAGACAGCAACAGTCCCAATCCCAGGGCCCTGCTCTAAAAATTTTACTTCACTGCTTACAGCGTGGTGGCATTATTTTGTGATCACGGACACAACATCTGCTGGGAGTGTGGGCTAACATTGACAAACTCCTTGCATTTGTGAAATGATCCAGATGGGATCTTCAGCTGGGTCTTGAACGGAGTGTAGTATTCCAGCCCCTGTTGCCAGAGTACCCTTTCTTCACAAGCAGACATTTCACAGTCCGGGAAGGGTCATACTAAATATCAAGACATCTTTGAACAAGATCAACTTCTTTGCACTGTGCAGGAACTGCACACAGCAAAGCCCCGTCATCCCCACTGCTGCCAGCCTCAGCCTATTCACAGCTATTTTCTCTGACTGGGAAAATAGTTCTAACCAGTTTACTCAACAATAAAAATACTCAGTTAATCAATGGGCTCTTTACAGCACTTCTGCTCCCTGTGGGCATCCTGGTTTCAGCTGAGATAGAGTTAATTTTCTTTCTAGTAGCTGATATAGTGCTGTGTTTTGGATTTAGTATGAGGATAATATAGATAACACTGATGTTTTAGTTGTTGCTAAATAGTGCCTATACTACTCAAGGACTTTTCATCTTTTTATGCCCTGCCAGTGAAAAGCTGAGAAGGGGCACAGTCAGGACAGCTAACCCAAACTGGACAAGGGGATACACCATACTGTATGATGTCAGTTGGCCAGGGGATGCCACAGCTTGGGAATCAGCTGGGCAGTAGGTGGTGAGCAATCGTGCTGTGCATCACTTGTTTTGCATATTTTTATCATCATTATTGTTACCATCATCATCTTTTTCTGTCCTATTTAACCGTCTTTATCTCAACCTATGATTTTTATCTATTTGTGTAGTTGTTTTAGCTGCCTGATGGGTTAAACCACAACAGTGGGTAAATAGTTACCATTAGCTCATAAAATCACTAATTTGTGGATAGTTACAGTAATCATTTTCACAGGGTCCTGGGCTCTGTCCTGACAATACAGATAGCTGGATTTCCAGATAGGAAGAATGCCTCTGTGCAGTAGAGAGGAAGTGCATACCCAAGCCCTCCTGGTGGTCCATGCTGCTGCCCAGTCCCATAGCAATGCCAGTAAACACAGCTGAGTAGAAGGATGAGACTGCCTAGACGCAAACAGTTACAGAACCCAATAACGTGTAGGTTATCATCAGACTGAAAACATACAGATGAGTGCAAGAGGACATGGAAAAGAGCACTCATGTGACTGGAAATCCATGTGAGAAAGCACAGAGAAGTCTTGAGAATAAGAACAATGAAGGAACAATGGGGAGAATCAAAACCAAGAACATCCAAGCATATAATTATGAGAATAAGAGGGTGCAGCAGAAGAGCCCATTCAGAGAGCAGAAGGATGGACCGCTCCAGGGTGCCCACAGTAATAGCAGTGGGGGCCTGTTCTCATTTTGCACCTCTGCTTGGGCCCCTGCTACTGATGGCATCATCCCCTGCAAAATGGGCAGGCCTTGGAGATGGCCCTCGTCCTACTGGTAGAGTACAGCAAGGCTATGCCTTCCGAGTCTAACCATCCTCCTCCCCTACAGACCTCAACAGCTTCAGGATGTGGTGGAAAGACTTGTGACCCCAAGCTCTTGGTGCACATCCTGTCAGATTCTGTCAAGTCGAGGGGACACAGGAGGTCCCAGATGGCTCAGACTGGTGCAGAGAAGCCCCATGGGTCACTGAAAAGATTCAGTGCTACAGTTGACAGTCTTTCTCTCCAAGGCAAGCCAGGCAACATTTGCCATTTGGCCACTTCCACCCCCTTTGCTGCCAGCACAGAACGCAAAGGACCTCAGCAGAATGAAAAGGAGGCTGACAAGAGAAGCCAAAAGACTAAACATGCAGGGAAATTACCTGAGTGACTGTGCCTCTCTAAAGTGTTTCACAAAATCAGATTATCCAAGTGTAGGAAAAAAGCAAATTGAACGGAGAACACACTGCAAGTCCAGGTTGGGTTTAGCAAAAGTCATGCAGAAAGCTGAGAAGAAAAAGAGCCTTGATGCTCCTATCATCTCACTCCAGCCAGGGCAATGCCAGCCAGTTCTCTGGGATCTCATTTCCATTTCACATAATGATAAATCAGGTAGAGCTGTCTGAGTGGGAGGTAAAAGTTAGTTTCTTAAGCTTCAGTTGGCAACAGGATGTGGACAACAGAGTAAGGTGGCCTAGTTTGATTAACTCTTGTAGCTGAAGTTTGGGGACACAGATCCTTTCAGCAATGAGAGTACACTCAGGGGATGGAGGTTTGGAGTTCTCTGTGGTAAAATATTTCTGTGTGGAAGAATGCCCCAAATAAACAAGCACATAAACCATTCTTTATTCCTTTTAAATCAATCATTTGTGCCCTGTCAGGAATTGAAGTTTTGTAAGATCAGACATTCACATTCAGCCACAGAGATACGCTCTGTCTTTTAAAACCTAAAATAAAACAAAAAAAAAAGCCCCTTTGTTGGTGGAAATAAAACTCAACAGGTTATCAGTGGGACTAGCCATCAGAGCAGACTACAGCAGGAGAAGGAAAATGACTGAACTACATTTGCATGCCAGACTACACAAAGATGTATCAGAAATAAACTGAAATAATGCAATGTTCAATGCCAGGTAATGAGCAATACAAGCAACATTTTTTTTTAATGTAATTTTCATTCAGAAAACATCCCTTTAACTGACCAAAACAACGTAAATTCTGAAGAGGGAAGTTTGTGAGCTTTGCTACTACGAAGCCTTGCTTTTAGCAAAGACTTTGCAATCCAGACCCTGTGATATCCACTGTCAAGATTTGTTCCGTACACTCTCGGGAAGCAGGATGAGATATTTCTGCCCCTGGTAACTGCCCACCACCAATCCTTAAAGAGCAGCCTTTCAGCTCAGAAAAGCAACACTTACCTGGAATATGATTGACATCTGTTGAAGTATTTTCACGGCAAGCAGAAGGGAGAAAAGGAAAAAGAGAAAGAGAGAGAGAGAAGAGAGAAAAGCCATTAGAGATGCTCACAGCAACTTGGCATCCTTGCATGGAAATCAATTTCATGCAAAACCAGAAGTAATTAGGTTTGTTTGAAGGCCACCCATCTGGAGCCAAGCACCCAGCCATGCAAGGGAGGAGGCACTGGCTCCCTCTCCACTGTGCATGTAGAAGTGAATCCATCATCATATCTGTCCGGAGAAGAGTTCCTGGAATCAGATAGAACCAAGCCACGTCAATTCCTGTTAGAACATCAGTTAAAAAATTCTACTGTTTTTCACACACAAATGTCAAAGAAAGAAACAAAAACCAATCTGCCTGCAGTAGGTTTCTATTGCACATAAATTCAAGCAAGTTTTCAGAAAAAAAAGAAACAACCTGCTCCCCTTTTAGAAGGGGCCATGTGAATTTATGACCAGGTGCAAGACACTCTACATAGTCCAAAAGTCTAGAAGATAATCCATTCCTTTTCATTCCTCCTGCCTACCATTCCCAAAACAACATCCTTCATTGCAGACAGCAGCGGTGCAGGGGGAGAAGGAGTGCCAGAGGCTTGCACATCCCACATGTTGTCTTTTCACAAGATGCTGAATTCAAACCAAATGTCATTCAGTATTATTTCTCTTTGTGACATAAGATAGCTTTTCAGAATCATTCACATAAACCCCAGAATAAACTAGTCCTTTAGAAAGGCGAGGAGCAAGACTATGTACATATAGTATCGATCACAGAAAAGGTATATCTTTGAACATAGTACCTGTCTGTTTTGGGCAGAGCCCACTGACCCCAGAGAATGTACTTTAAAAAAATGCCTCTCCACTTTTTTAGTATCCAATTTAGTATCCAGTCCAAGATTAGTCTTGCTCTGAATAGCTACATTTACCACGATATCATGAGGGAAGAACCCTTTAAAACTCACAGGATTACACTAGATTAATATCTTCCTCCCAAGGCAGCCCTCCAAGGAAAAAAAAATGAACTTGCTTGAGGACACAGTGGAGGCCTGTACTTTGCCCAGGAGTTGTGTTGCTGCAGGTATCATCTTTCAAGTAAGACCTCAAAGCAATAGAGTAACAATTTGGACTACTACACATTCCAGGCCACTTCTGCCACAAGTCTAGGAGCATGACGTGCTAGGTGCTTTGGATATACTACGAATCTATTCTCCTTCCCCAAATACCCCCTCCAATTTCCATCAGTATTCCCTCTTTCTATCCAAACCAGCAGCGTCACTGTGAAACCGGTGTCACTTGTGTTCCTTGAGACACTTGCATTTCAGTGGTGAGTGATTCCTGTGCATGTTGCTTTTCACTTTGTAATCGCTCCAGAATCATTTGAGGAAAAGTCCCTGTGACACATCACACATATATCAAGACATCCTTCTCTAAGGAGGTAATAACCCAAAGATAAAAAAGAGGGGAGGAATTGTTGCATCAACTCATTTAATTTCCGTAGCTTCTACTAAAAATATGTGTCAGACCTGATGAGTGTTATTTGTTTTTTTTCCTCTTTTAACACAAAATTCTACCTAAGAACTGGTGTGTTAGTAGTATGCAAGCCTGGAGGAACACTAAACACTAAGTTTGCCTGAACGCAATTATTTTTAGGCAGGAAAAGAAAACAAGTGTCAGGTAGCAATGTATGCACTGAAGATGGAAGGCAAAAAGAGGTGAGAGCAGGGGCAAAAGTAATGAGCAGACCCTTAAACACTGCTGCAGAATGTGAGCGTGATGCCAAAGAATTCACAAGTCCACAGCTAGGACCTGTGTTGAAGCATTGCTTGGGAAAATCAGTGGCAATCAGAGAAGATAACCACACATTTAAGAAGAGGAGAAAGGGAGCATCATAAAGTACTACAAATTTTTCTGGTAGCCAGCAGCTGCCCCAAAGCCTACTCTAAGTACATACAAAGCTTTAGATCCATGCTGTCCTCTCAGCCTTCCTGCACACCTAACAAAGGAGCAGGCACGGCTGCAGCCTGGGCTACCTCAGGGACCTGGGAACAGGAGGCAGCCCCAACCAGGATGTCTGTGCTACAGGAGAAAATCTGTGGGCTGATTAGAGAATAAAAAGGATCAGCAGATAGAAAAGGCAAAGGATAGAGCTAACCAAGGGTGAGCAAGGGATAAACATAATAAGCAAATAAGAGAAGAGGCAGTGGACTGTAACTGAAATACTGCTCGAAATAATACTTATTTAACTGTGTGTGAATTAAACAGGTCATGAAGCTGTTAAAAAGGGCAGCAATGAAGTGTTAAGAGCTACGCAAGCACCTTTAAAATGTAGTTTCTCAATGGGAAGTAACAGGAGGCAGACAGCAAGAGGATTTCCATTTACCCATATTTTTTGTTCCGGTGTCCCTAAGAACAGACATCCCCAATCCTGACTGGGTTTACTCCTACCTATCTTTCTCCTATAACTTTTTTTTTAAGTCTCCACTCAACGTAATTTCTGTATACACCAGCTGCATCAGAAAAGTCACTGTTTGCATCTCTGTGACATTTTTGCAGTATCTACCTATGTGGAAGCCCAGGTGTTACTTCCCATACTAAATACAAAGGGAGATTCTTGTACTGCAGACACCCCCCCATGTGGTATCTGCTGGCAAATGCTGATTTTCAAATGGTGAAAGTATTTGTTTTTTATTTTAAAACACACATGATAAAGCACTGCTTCCTTTGTGAAGGCAAAAATGCCATATAGCAAGTCATCCCTCACTAAAGACCCTACAGTAAAGATCTCTGTGGCATACAAGTGAAATGACCATGTAAGTCCATGCAGGAAACCCCACAACACCTCTGCAGTGTGGTGTGCCACGCCACTGGAGTGCATAATTAAAGCTGTGGTTGCATATGTTGACAAAAAGGAGCCTTAATAAGAAACCTCTGATGCAACACCTTAAGGCTTGTGGCTCCACAATTAGAAGAAGACTAATTCCTCAAGAAAGGTAGAAGACGGAGATGGCAAATGGGTAGATTGACCAAGCTGGGGCAGCTGAGTCAACTATTCTTCAGCCTCTGTCATCCGCAACATTCTCTCAAATTCTCTTCATGTTTTTCTGGTTGATTTTTAAAAGGATTGTTTAAAACCCATCCCCACTTGCTCCCTCTGCCATCAGCTCTACCTTCCTCTCCCATGTGGGGGGAACTAAGGAGGGACTAAGGAGAAGTTACAGTGTTCTGCAATTAAACTGGGAGCACGAAGAAACCATGACTAACAAAAAGCCCAGTGACCACGGGACTTACTGCTGTGCATGTGGAGGTTTCTCTACTTCCTCCAGCTCAGAACACTTCAAACATAGAAAGGTCTGCCTCTTAACCAAAGAAAATGCAGAGTTTGCTTTATCCTTTACACAAGGGTCCATTTATTGCATCTTTGTAAAGGGATGAGCAGCAAGCTGGTGCTGTTTGCTTTTGTTCTTTGATGCTAATAGCTGAGTTGAAAGAGGGATCAGCAGGGCTGCTGCCTTTGTTTGGTGCAGCCCCAACCATCTGGGTGAGGTGGAAAGGGAAGGAGGAGGATGACGAGGAGCAGGAGGAACAAAGCAAGTATTATTACAGCTCAGATCATTGCCATGCTTGAAGAGGAAACATCTGAGGTATATTTAATTGTAACATTTTTAAACAAAAAGGTTAGCAATAAGGGAAGATATCATGAGAGTGCACTTCTGTCTCCGCTTGGAAGACAAGGACAGCACAGACTTTCTGTGCACACCAGCCCTACTAGTACATATCATTACCATGACCTGAAGATACCTGCTTTCTTTCCTGTCTCCATTCAATCTTGTCCCCCTCCTTCCGATGGGCTGTGGACATCTGCTTTCTGCCAGGTAAACTGAGAGCCACTGACTGAATTCAATAGCACAAAACAGCTTTCAGGCAGAAGTATCCTAGGCTAAGTGGAAATAAGCACCTAGAAGAGAACAGCATTGTCTATGTTCTATGAGTCCCTCAAGCTCTCCAACATCCCCCTCCAGGGCTCTCTGGTCACCATCTCTTTTAATGCCAGTATGTGGAGAGGACTGGGAAGCAGTCAGAAATCAGGGAGAGGAGGAGAATAGAACTAAAATACTTCAAGGCATCTTTTTTCATAGGGGACCCAGCCCCCAAATAAGAGAAGATCCTGCCTTTAGACACAGGAAAACAAAGCTCATTCAGTTACCAACATCTAAAAAAGGTTTTTTAAAGCAGATTTGGTTGTCATCATGCTGCAAATACAGAAAATGGATAGAGGTACAATTCCACCAGCAGAAGCATGACTGATTGGGAACTCCCAGTCACTGACTCTGATATACTGATATATATGGAAACAGTTCAGAGCCCATAGATTGATGCATTTATGGCAGCTTGTGGAATGATTCGAAAGATATATAATAAGCCAGTCTGGATTCCTGTGGTCTGGTGACTGAGGGTGATTTCGTCTTAACTGAACTCTGATGCAACAATTTAACAAAGGGATGAAGAGTAGAATTTTGGCTGAGCTGGAAATCCCTTAAATTTCAATGAGCAAGGTCTTCATTAATTTGATACTTCATCAAATAAAGTGTTAATTCTAGATGCTCATTTGGCAAATGGTCTTATTTCAACCCAACCTCGTCTGTAAACGTAAATATAAACATATGGTTCTACTTCACTCCCTGCACTGCTGGGGACCAGGGTTGTTGTTGCAAAGCTGTACAGACTTCTCATCTTTCTCTTGTGATTCAAAGCCACCTGGGAGGGTTACAACAACATAAACAAAAATAGCATTTGCATTGTATAAACAGCTTCTAACAACAATTTGCTTGAGTAAAGACAGGCTCTGTAATGAGATCAATTCCAAGCATCAGCACAACATCCCTATAGTGCCCATGCTTACCCAGGAGATGGGCACCTTGAGGACTATTGTATTTATGGTTAACTAGGTTAAGTTACTTTGACAGTGTCATATTTACTTAACATCTTTTGTCTTACTCTGGTAGTAGGCTCCCTCCCTGGTATCTCTTGACTGATTCCAATGAAATTGCCACAGAAGTAAATTCAACCAATTTCATTTAATTTGCTAAATATTTTGGATACTGAAACAAATCCAAGACCACTCAAGCCTACGATGCCTGTCAGTGAGCTACATACTGGGATCACAAAGAACTTCACAGTTCTAGCAGGTGTAGGTCTTATTGTCCCTCTCCAGAAGACTAGGACCCTGTAATTTGTGTTAATGGAGTGTTGAACACTTCTGATTTTATTCAGCAGAGACAAGTAGTGACACATACACAAACAAGTTCATTATAATCAATTACATTTCTCAGTGTCCTTTGTCCTACGGGATCTCTTAGGCTTCAGTCTCTCAGGAACAGTGTTCACTTGACATGTTGCATAAAATTGCAGACATTTGTGATACTGTGCCTTTGCACAGCTAATACTTGGGATCCTAAAGCACTCATTAGCTGTGAATATAGGAATCATTCATCCAGTACTGAAATGTAGCCAGCTCTGAAGAGACAGATGTTTAACAGCTTACAGGAACACCATACAGCAGTTTAGTGTGTCAGAGTTAGAACAAGCACTACTTAAAGAGGCAGAATGAAACTTGACTGATTCTACTAAAAGTGCCGTGTGATTTTAAAGTACTTCTGATTTAAATGAGGGGAAGGGATTTTATTTCAAATCTGAACGATTAACAGTGATTTGATGACTCCAATGCTCTTCTGTATACTGTGTGCATTAATGTTAGGGACAGCCTGCCCTCTCCCCAGGGTCAAATGTGAGGTTGTCTGACACATGCCTGAGTATGTCACCCTCTAAAGTGTAGAAGTTTGAGTAGATCATGTCTTTACTAAGGAAAACAGAACCTCTGCCTCAAGGGGCCAAGCTTTCCCCTTTCAGGTAACCACGATACTCAGGCAGAGCGCTAGCTGGGGAGACACTTGCAACTATGGGTTCGCTACGATTGATTGGTCATTTAGAAAAGTACTTTTGTATCAACATGGTATAGATAGATTAAATATACCATCTGCTTTCAGAAACTAATGCACAGTTACTTAGCTCCAGTAAGAAAAAAACAACAAAAAAAATCTCAGAAATGAATTCATAATAATCCCTCTAATTAACTTTGTATCATTACTGTTCTTAGCTAAAGCTGCTGGCTGATTTCATGGTTTTCAGTGAAAGTACCATCCTCTCCCACACATTCCAACAAATATGCTCATGTACGTTCCTCAAGGCTCTGGCTACATATATGAGGGAAAAGTCAATAGTTCTGTAGCCTACTACTAGCAAAAATCCAACTGGGATTTAATTACTCAATGTCCTCCAAACAATGTCTTGATGTTCACTTGAACTGCCTAGATTCATTGCATGAGCGCCCCAGGATGGAGCTTCTTTCTATTTCACCTTACGTGCCTGGACATTGGAGGCAACAGAGGATTTGCTCCCTGCTATTTTGCACAGCAACTCCATACATCTCCATTCAGCCAGTTGTGCTCATAGTCTTGTGGAGCACACAAAGGCACATAACTGTAAAACTTCTGAAGGGCTGGAGCAAGCATAAAAATACAAAATGTCCTCTGTATTCACCATAGATACAAGGAGAAGAAACTTACGCCACAGAAGGGCAAGTTTAGGGTTAATATTAGACAGATTTGGTAGCAACAGGGTAGTGAGGCTCTGGAATAGCTTGGGGACTATTAAGAAAAGACAAGAATCATAGAATGACCTGAATTTGAAGTGACCCACAAGGATCATCAACTCCAACTCCTGTCTCTGCATAGGACAACCCCAACATTTACACCATGTATCTGAGGGCACTGTCCAAATGCTTCTGCAATATTGTCAGGCATGGCACTGTGACTGCTTCCCTGGGGAGCTGTTCAGTGTTCCACCACCCTCCAAGTGAACAACCTTTTCCTAATATCTAACCTAAACCTCCCCTGGCACATCTTTCTGCCATTCCCTCGAGTCCTATCATTGGTCACCAGAGAGATGAGATCAACGCCTGCTCCTCCTCCTTCCCTTGTGCGGAAACAGTAGACAGCTATGAGATCTCCCCTCACACTCCTCCAGGCTGAACAGACCAAGTGACTTCAGTCTCTCCTCATATGATTTCTCCTCTAGACAAGTACTTCTCATTAATTTTTCAGATACACCTGGTCTTGTCTTGAGAAGACTGGAGAGATCTTTTCCAATCTCATGTTCTATGATTGCATTATTCTAATTCAAAACACACTCTCTTTAGACAATCCCATTAGTACTAGCTGCTAGGCATCACAAGCTAAGAGCTTCGATAATGGAGCAGGGCAGGCACCAAGGTCAAGCTTCTAACAGTAGCCAAGCACCAGACTCAGGGAAAAGTCAAAGGAATTGAGAAAACTCACAGTACACTTATTCACAGCTTCCAGCAATGGAGAGACTGGTGGAGGCTGTATCATGGCCAAAACGGTTAACAGTCCTTGATGGACTTTTTCCCTCCTTGAATTTGTATGGTGTCTTCTAGAACTAGAACTGATGTGGTATGAAATAGTATTGTTGGTTTGTTTGTTTAAAACCTACATCTGTATATATTACATTTGGTATCCCCTACCTGTTGCTTTATAAAAGATTATAATAAAATGTTCTTCATTCAGCATTACCACAGCACTCTGGATTATAACTATCCTCCTCAAGTCCCGCTCTAGCCACTTATTTTATAAACTGAAGAGCACTGGTCTTCACAAACATAGCTACTTCTTCTCAGATCCAGCAAAAGCATTAATACTTGAAGGTTATTAGAACATAAAAGACAACAGGGAGCTTCCTGATGATGATGCACAACAGTGGGCGTTCCCATGCTGACCACCACAAAAGTTAACCTATTTTTGAGCAGTCTTGTGGCTGATACTAAACTAGCCACGTCACCCAAGAAGCTCAAAATAGTTCTATTGCAGGCATTCTTCTATCTGCTCAAAGTCCTGAAATTGGGCTTATGGTGTTTCAACTTTGTCTGCATCACCTGTAAAGACTGGCACAGAAACCAGAAAACAGGAAATTACCCACCATATGCCACAGAAAAAGGGTACCTCTCCTCCTGTTCAGCAAGAACCTGCACACATGCTGAGTATTTTCAGCTTCGTCTTGTTCTCAGACCATCACCATGACAGCTACCAAAAGGCATTTACAACCCCCAAATCCACTACAAATTGTGCTGCCTCCATTCCTCTCTTATCATCCAAAAAATGATGGGCGGGAATGAACTTTGGGTATATTCCCTGTGACATATACAGAACTGAGGATTTTAAATAAATAGTAACATAAAGAACAGAAAAAGGAGTTAACACAAGGAGATTCGGAAAAAAGTGATAAGTAAGCACAGAAAGGGCTCGTTAAACCTATGAAGTGGTCCAGGCTATAATCTATTTGCTGTATCCAGTCTTGGAATTAATAAAACAAATCCCCCGATAAGTCTGACAGAGTTATTAGAGGATGCTAATATTCCCCTCAGCGTAATCTGAAGAAGTGGAGCTGCAGTCACAGGAGACTGTGACTAGCCTAGTCAGGCAAAGGCAGAGGGAGAGGAAGGGGGAACCCTTCTCCAAATCCACCTTATTGTCAGCATTGCTTGCTCCTACCCAGCCTGTTCTGGAAGAGGTTAGAAGCTGCAGAGTAAGGGGTAAAGCTGTAAGGAGGAAAGCTCCCCATCCCCACTTCTGCTGTCAACCTGATCTTGGCATGAGGCAGGAAGCAGGACGCTAATCCACTGGTTGAGATCTGTGCTGAACACCTCCCCGCTCACAGTAGGCCTGGGTGCCAGGTCACAGCTGTAAAGACATCCTGTACCACTGGCCTCAGACACCACTGCCTGAATTCTAAAGAAGCAGCAGCTTGTGCAGCCTTAGAGGGCAAGGAACATTCCTTTGCCCGGTTATACCTGGCACTTACTAGTGCCATATGCCAACACAACTTGTGCTGCATCATAGCGTCCCAAGACAGAAATGACACAGTACATTCATGTGCAAGGCAAGCAAGCAGATGCTCCATAGAAATCGAGGTGGCATTTTCTGCATGAAAAGAGACCTCTATCAGTATCAATATCTTCAGTATGGTAGTTCTTTGTTGGAAGGTGTAAGTGGAATTATTAGCATTTCACCCCTGAATACAACTCACAGTATCACCAGGTTGGAAAAGACCTCTGAGATCATCTAGTCCAACCTATGATCCAACACCAACACTTACTTGTCGTTCAAACCACGGCACTAAGCACCTCATCCAATCTGTTTTTAAACACCTCCAGGGACGATAACTCCACTGCCTCCCTGGGCAGTGCATTCCAATGGCCAATCACCCTTTCAGTGAAAAATTTTTTCCTAATATCAAGTCTAAACCTCCCCTGATGAGACCATGTCCTCTTGTTCTGTCACCAATCGCCTGAGAGAAGAGATCAACCCCTGTCTGCCTACAACCTCCTTTTAGGTAGTTATAGAGAGCAATAAGATCTCCCCTGAGCCTCCTCTTCTCCAGGCTAAACAACCCCAGCTCTCTCAGTCACTCTTCATAGGGCTTGTAACTCATACAGCATTAAACTCCTCCCCAAAATTTCTAAGATTTATTCTTCACTTCTTGGGAAAAAAAAAAGGAGTCAGGGGGAGTGGTTTTTTTCTCAATACTGATTATAGTTGATATGCAATCAAATCTACATTTGTTACACAATTCAGATTGGATTAATTTGTAACTCTGTTCTGTATTGGGAGCCTTGTGGAAGATGCTGTATTCAGGGAGTTAGTGATCTTGACCAGGCATGTTGTTGGACCTTACGCCTCGGGCTGAGAAGCCTATACGTTAGCAGCAGCAGCCACTGCATAGGAACCTGCTGGAGCACCCTGTGGCTGCCTGTGCTGAGCACCAGTGAGTGCTATGACAGAGAGAACATCTTATCCTGTCAGGAGAAAATACATGATTCTGTTTGCCACACAAAATGAAAACAGCACAGCATAGGAAGAAGGAGGAAAATCCATCCAAGGTCCATTTGATGCTGTGTGAAAGTGGAGTTCCCAGCCCCTGAAGTGATATAAGATTCACTCACTATCTATATTCCTCTTTTTATTCTATCTTATTAAAATGTCTATTTTATTACACCATTTGTTGTTAAGCCTTCTTATTGAGGTCTGGAGAAAAGACATGCACACTAGCTCTCACACTCTCTCTCTCACCCACCAGTTCCCCAGTGCAGAGCAGCAATAAGGGAAAGATTCCTCAGGAAAAGCTGCCATGGTGCTGGTTAGCCACCTGGTGCCATGAGGTGCTACGGTTTGTGCTTCAGTAGGTCTCTGCCAAAGAACCACTCGCAGTCTCCTGTTCCAAATACTCCTTTCCCTAAATCGCCTACTGATTTGAAAGTAAAGACCATGATCCTGAAATTTACTTAGTATCCACAATGTGCCAAACATGCCTCTGGGTTTGGTGTAACTATCAACTAATTATTGATTCATTTACTCCAGTTCCAATTAGAATGGAGTTCCAGTGTGCCT
Organism: Dromococcyx pavoninus; assembly: GCA_033558185.1. NCBI lineage: Eukaryota > Metazoa > Chordata > Aves > Cuculiformes > Neomorphidae > Dromococcyx > Dromococcyx pavoninus. The sequence goes on along the minus strand of JAUMJL010000091.1, from coordinate 299,864 downwards.
GTAAAGTAAGAACTCTATTTATTATACATAAAAATATATAGTGCATGCTCCTCCAACTTACAATAATCACCCTAAATACAGCATGAGTAATCAGAAGAAATGCATCTTCTTTTGCTCTCCCTCCTACACCTACATATCATTTTTAGAGTATGTGTTAGTGGGTTTTATATTCCATGTTATTGCTGTATTTGCTGCTGCAATATATATATTTAAATTAAACAGAAGTCATCAAGAGGTACTATTGGAAGCATTTGCCTTGTTTATTGTTGAAAGACACTGCTTGGAAAAGAGTAACTGCTGACTTAAGTAAATGTGAAACATAATGATGGGAAACAGCTGCACTCTGCATCTTTCAGAACGCTAAATTTTCTTGTGTGAATGTCTAAATGTAGACCTCCAGCCTGCAGCGGGATCCATGCAGATGCAGACCCAAGTGCATAATCACAGGGCAGGGCAGGACCTCACACTCACTGAATTCAGCAGATGGCTCTCCTCATTGAATGGACTAGCATCAGGCCCCTAAAATTACCAGCACTTGTATGCAGAAGAATTTTGGGTTTATTTTTTTCCATACAGAGTCCAAAATACTTCTGATTGATGTGTTAACATAACGCACATAAGCTCATACCCAGAACAACAGAAAACAGCCAGAAAAGAGGTGTATATCTTTTTTTGGTTTTGAAAAGATGTAAATTTCTACTCTTTCTTAAATCTGTGAAAATAAGTGTGTGCAATAAATATTTTTCATGTTCATTTTGTCATATCTGTTATACAAAAGACACTGCTGAGCAGGATGAAGCTTGTCACCTTCAAATCATTAATTCAAATCCACTGTATGTCAATAAAGATTCAAAGTTATTCCCAGCTGGCAGTCCTTTGATGACCTAACACAGTATAAACTGAGAAAGCACAATCCCCCCACCAAGACAACTGTTCAACAGAGTCAAATACTAGCACTAATTGATATCTCACGTGGGTCTTAAGCAAAGAAAGAACACAACTTACTATGATTCCTAAATGCATCTGACTTTAAGGCACAGCTCAGGGCAGAAAAAAAGAAAATTTCCACTAGATGCTTGTTGCATGAGTAAAAGTTTGTGCCACTTCTCCTCCATGAACTGTTATTCCTCACTACCTGGGATCCAGTTTTAGGTATTTATGCACCAAAAGCACAGAAAAAGAAGGTTTTTGGACCAGCAACATTTGTAAGGGTGTCCTACGGTGTTTGTTCTCCACGTCTGTGAAGGGGTCATGAAGAGCCACAGCACTCTTATTTCTTAAAGGATTCAGGACCCAAAACTGCAGTACAAACCAAGGAAAGCTGTTCAGCTTATTTGGCTCATTCACTGCCAGGTAAGTAATCAGTTCCATACTTTAATAAAACTTCCTTCACTAAGGAGACACAGCCCTGAAACCAAACAATAGCCATTAGGGAGCAGAGATGCAACTCATCTTTGGATTTCAGCGATATTCATAAGCACTATTGCTGAGGGATTTGAAAGAGGCACTGTACCTTCTTCTCTATGACAGTAATAAATGTTTTCTATTCTTCAAGAATATGCCAGTGATCCCACTGGAAATGACTGGAAAGCCATATCCATCCAGGGCTGCAGGAGAAAACTATTTCAACTGTATCAAAAAATGACTGAAGGACAGTGTTTCTGAACGGGCACCCTAGCTGCATTGTCAAATACATAATGTATAACAAGAGCAGAAAATGGATCGTTCTGTATTGCCACCTCACAACTCGCTGCAGAAATAGGCACCAATATGTGCTTCTGAGTTCACAGAACCACAGAATCACAAAGTGGTTGAGGTCTGAAGAGACTTCTTGAGACCAGCTCTTCTGACCATCCAACTCCCTCAGGGTCAAACTAAAGCAAGTTACTTGGGACTTTCACTAGCCATATTTTTAATATCTTCCAAGAACAGAAGACTATGCAACAGCTGATGAAGTGTGCCTGAATATCCAAAACAGACCATTCATTTAACGAGACCTGGATACAATCTTGAATTTGTTCAGAAAGGTCTATCTTTGATGAGCTGGATATAGTTGTAAACACACAAGAAAGTGGTTCAAGTGACGTATTCTTTTTCCCTCCACAGAGGAATGTGAGTTTGAGCAGAAGATCAGCACAGATAATAATTTGAAGAGAACCCGAAGGTCATAGCAGGAATGAAGTTGGAGTTTAATTTATGGAGTTACGGAAATTGAAGGCTGCATGACACAGCTGAAGGAGCTGAAGATGAGTCTTTATATTAGAGGACATCCGCAAGAAGAAACATTCAAAGATAGTACAGTCTAATGCTTCAAAGCAACCTTTAGAAAGCAGACATTGAGGCTTAAGGTAGAAGTTAGGTTCTAAGGAAAAAAAGTTATTATAGAACAGAATCATAGAATAGTTTTGGTTGGAAAAGATCTTCAAGATAATTGAGTCCAATCATCAATCCAGCCCTGCTAAGGCCACCACTAGACCATGTCCCCAGGTACAATATCTACTTGTCTTTTAAACACCTCCAGGAACGGTGACTCAACCAGCTCCCTGGGCAGTCTATTCCAATGCTTGGCAACCCTTTCGATAAACAAATCCCTCCTAATATCCAATCTAAATCTCCCCTGGCACATGCTGATTCCATTTACACTTGCCCTGTCACAAGGTACCAGGGAGAAAAGAGATCCCGACAAATTCAAAGTATTGATAATACTGAATTTAAAACAGAATACAAGATTGGATATAACTGCATAAGTATGTGATTTGCTGATATTTTTGCAAGGTGAACCCCAAGAACTGCATATTAAGCCCACATGTTGCAACAGCAGCATGTAGGAGCTATCTCCTTATCATGGACTTGCACGGGTTCAGGTAGTTTTAAGTAGCTCCCATTTAAAACTCATACTCTGAGAAGTAACTCCTGTTGGATGAGAACTTGTTGGCTGGTATGACAATCTCCTGAATCTGTAAGAAGCAAACTGGAAGTCATATTCAGTCGCTCACCTCCCATCTGTCACACACAGCAGCCACTCAACTAGGAACATTCTCTGGCGATCATTCTGGTATACGTCCACATAAGATGGAAGATGGGGGCCAGATATACATCTGGACAGGTGTGACAACCCAAAAACTGTCATTTGCTAAAAGATGACCAGGAAAATCATAGTATCATACCACCTAATCTTGCATATTAGGCAGCACATATGGGGAAGGAATAGATTACACAGGGGTAAAATTAAGTCAATGGAAACCTAGCACAGGCAGTATATGGAGCAGCAGATGGAGCATATGATGTCAGCCCTTGGAAAGAAGTCTGTCATGAGATGTCTGTATAAGCAGAATGTATAGAAGAACATTTATAAGTACTTTTTCCACAGTCACCAGTTGCTGGATATCAAAAGTCTGGTGAGGAAGCCTGCCAGCTTGGAGGCACGGAGCAACAAATGGGTTAATAACACTATATCGAGATCTTGATTTCCCGCTGAGAGAACAACTGAGTGTATCTCACTGGCTGTTTATATAATGTAACATTATATGGACATATTGCTTATCAGCTGTGCCACAACAGAACTCTGTAGAACAAGCAGAAACACTATGCAGACCAGCCTGACAACTTCCAGGGCACTACTGTAGCTCCATCTCCTTCCGAGAGCACATTACTCACCATTGCAGATAGCTCAAGTGGATATTTTTGCCTTATAGCAGTATTGCCCTGAAACGGTCATGACCACTGCCACTGTGGGGAGGACAATAAGGAACACTCTTTTTCTCCAAGATTAGCCATAAAAAGGTGAGGTGGAAACACGTGATCCCCTTGCTTTTACTGTGCCTAGACAGAGCATACTAACTTCAGCCACATTTCAGAGGGCCAGAGGTGAAGCCTGACAGAGAGAATCAGTTCTGCCCACCACCATTGGAGAGGTGCTGATTCCTTCTTACCACGGTGATACAATTTAATCCCCACTTGTAAATGACTAGAGAAAAAGAAACTATCCAAGAGGAGGATACTGCATATCAGCCATAATGTCAATGAATTTAATTGCCTGTTATGGGTGAAAGACTAATTGCAGTAATTTTTATCTGCTAGGGTAAGTAGAACATTCTTCTACTCCAAATGCTGAACCTTTCTACAATAACATGAAGAGTCAGGAAAAAAAAAAACCAGGCATTGTGTTAGGAAGAGAGGTCAACAGCACCACTCCAAGGTACATCCTACATACTGGGGGATAGTATGCAAGAACTGTGAGCTAGTCTTGCACTTGAGATGTTAGTAGATAAAGGTACACTTTACTATCCTAATCTTTGAACAGAAGACAATACCTACGTATCTGCTAGGTTCCTTCAGACTCAGAACAGGGAAACAACCTCCCTTATTATTTGGTGTAATGCAGAATGAGCAAAAGCTGCTTCTTCACTCCTACATAATATCTTGTACGATTCCCAGAGAAAGCAACACCTGCTTCTATTGAGGGTAATCCTATTGAGCGACACCCTAAAAAAGAAAGGGGAAAAATACATAAAAGATTAAACTGGCCAGATAGCTAAAGTCACACCGTGATTTACAAGAAGAGGATGAAGCTGTTCCCAAAGTTTTATTAAAAAATCTCTGAGAGTGATCATAATCACCACTGTAAATTTGAAGGTGTATAATATGTGGGAGTGTTAGGGAAGAAGAAGACTGTTACCTTCCAGTATCTCACTAAACTTCTTGGTATGATATTCAGGTTGCTAAGAAAGTAAAATCTATCAATCCAAGAATGGTATTTACTGCAATTCAATGACAAAAACGATTGTTTTGAGCCTCTTTGGACCTCTAATATCTATAAATCCATGGTAACACCTTGCCAACATGGTAAACATAACCACAGTGTTTGGGATGTCCACTGTCATCTGCAAGGCCACCTTGGCCAACCCTTTCTTTAATAATGCCTAAACACATCTCTTTGTTAACAATGTGGTAAATGCCATGCTGCCACATTTCAGTAGTTCTTCAGTCACATTTGGTTTTGACTGTTCCTTATAATTTTACTGGATCTCCTGCAAGAAATGCATGACACTCATAGAAAGAAATCATAAATTGCCAGAAGCAATGACTATATTTCCTCCCACAGGAAGAACTGAAATCTCTTCTCCACTCATTTTGCATTGGGTATTACTCAAATGATGCTGGCAAAGAGCTCTGGCATGGTCAAAGAGGCCTATATATTACTATAATAATTTTGGTTGGACCATCCCACATCCTGTATATCAAGTATACTTGATATCTTGATCCCCAGAGACTCTGAAACTTTTAGGAACAATCTGAACATTTAACAGCACCTTAATATACTCCAGTCTGCATGACACTACTTCACCAAATGACAAGGATATATTAGGTCCTTTGGTAGTGAGCAGTAGTACTGCTTTGTCACTAGATCGTACTCTTCACAGTCTTTCTCCGTACCACCAAGGAAAGTTATTTTCTGTTGTCTCAAATGCAGTGCAGACCACCTTCTTAACGACTCCAGATCACTCAGTAGTGTGCAGTCTGATACATACAGATTATTGTTGGTTTGCTGAATATTGACCGGCTTTGGGCCATTCCTGACAAGGTTTGAGGCAGGACCTTGGCGATCGCCTTAGAAATACAGGACCTGGCTCCAGTACCAATGATGATAAAAACAGCTGTGGTGCTGCTGCCTTGTCACATGAGTAATACCAGCTCTGGCTGTTTTCTGCCTGCTATCTTTTCCACACTAGCCTCTGCTCTCCTGTTTGCTATAGGAGAGCAACCTCATTTGAAAGCAGAAGGCTGGAGCTTGTCTCCAACAGGGCCATCAAAGACTGTTCCAGCAGATGGAGCTTTTACCTTATATCTTGAAATTTACACATTCTTGTGGAGAATCACAATTGGGCATCTGTTCCTTTCTGAGACTCCCACACACAGAAGACATGCCTGTTGTGTCCATCCCATATAATGATTAACCATGGGAAAACAGAGCACTTAAAGCTAGCAGGGCTTTGAATCCCAAAGAGCTCAGGAGTTGACAGTTCAGATGGACTGAAGGAATTCATAGCAAATGGTCCAGGGGATGAGTATTTTCTCAGATATTAGTTTAGCTTGAGTGTGTTAGCCATGTTCCACTATCTATTTCTCTATCACAAGGTCTGCAGAGAAAGAACTTTACAGCACCTTTACATCATCCTATTAAAGGACAAGGAGAGTCAGAGCTCCTACAACTCCTCTAATTTCATATATGTGGAACGTGTGGTCCAAAAACGATCCGTAAGTGACATCTGAAGACCTCAAAGACTTCAATCTCCGAAGGCAAGAGCAGAGGAATGTGGAAAAGATGACTCTTGTAAGAAAAAAATCCATGCATTGCTGCACTGTTCTGATACCAGGCAAGGTTCCTGGGACATATTTGATGAGGGATAGGAAGGTGTGAGGAGTGTACCTCTAGTATCAGATAGCCAATTCCAACAAGGGAACGATAGATCAAAAGGAGAGAGACTTAGAGCCCTCCCAGAAGATGCTCATAGAACAGATCCTAAAAAGATGTTGATGCTTTACTTAGCTGAAGAAAAATACTAGGATGAAAATTTGAATAGTGAGAAGTGTCACTCTGTAAGGGGTCAGTGGTGTTGTTTAACATCTTTGTCGCAGACATGGACAGTGGGATTGAGTGCAGCAGCAGCAGGTTTTCCACTGACACCAAGCTGTGTGGTGTGGCTGACACACTGGAAGGAAGGGATGCCACCCAGAGGGACCTCGACAGACTTGAGCGGTGGGCCTGCATGAACCTCATGAAGTTCAAAAAAGGTCCTGCACCTGTGTCAGGGCAATCCCAAGTACCAATATAAGCTGGGTAAAAAATGGATTAAGAACAGCCCTGAAGAGAAGGACTTGGGGGTGCTGGTGGATGAGAAGATAAACATGAGCCAGCAAAGTGCACTTGCAGCCCGGGAAGCAAACCATATCCTGAACTGCATCAAAAGAACTGTGACCAGAGGGTCAAGGCAGGTGATTCTGGCCCTCTAATCTGCTCTCCTGAGACATCACTTGCAGCACTGTGTTCAGTTCTGGAGTCCTCATCACAGGAAGAATGGGCTGGTTAGAGTGAGTCCAGAGGAGGGCCATGAAGATGATCAGAGGGCTGGAGCACCTCCCATATGAAGACAGGCCAAGAGGCGGACTGGTTTAGCCTAGAGAAGAGAAAGCTCCAGAAAGACCTTATAGCAGCTTCCAAGTACTTAAAGGAGGCCTACAGGAAAGATGGTGAGGGGCTCTTTATCACAGAGTGCAGTGACAGGACAAGGGGTAACAGTTTTAAGCTGAAAGAGAGGAGATTCAGATTGGATATTAGGAAGATTTTCATTTTACTGTGAGGGTAGTGGGGCACTGGAACAGGTTGCCCAGAGAAATTTTGGATATGCCATCCCTGGAGGTGTTCAAGACCAGGCTGGATGAGGCTTTGAGCAAGCTGATCTAGTGGAAGATGTCCCTGTCCATGGCCGGGGGGTGGAACTGGATTATCTTCAAGGTCCCTTCAAACACAAACTATTCTATCGTTCTGTGAAATCTGAAAGTACTGCTTTACCTTCCAACTATATACCTTGAAGACCGATCAGTTTTCCATGCTTGAGTAGCCTTCTCACCTCAAACACACAGTGTGACTGTGCTCTCCTTTGCTGACTTGCTTTCTTTTCCTCCAGTTGCAGAGCCCAAGCCCCAGCCCTCCATAGCTTTGCCTCATAGAGCCTGCTTTGTCTCCCACGCAGCATGCAAAAGCTGGCCTGGCCAGTCACAACTGGGAGGCTTTTCCCCAGCCAGCCATGATTATCTTGACAGTTGTGCTTTCTCCTCACATCATCTGTCATCTCTCTTATTCTGCCTCCCCTTCCCAAAATCAGACGCCTCCAACCTACCATGTTAGGGCTGGAGTCAAATGGAAGGAGGATCAGTGCCGAAGTCAGAGTGCTATCTGCTTCATACCTACTCCCAACAGAGTGATTGATGAGCACAGCAGAGCCAATGTGAAGCCTGGATAGGACAGTTAGGCTAAAGAAAAAGCAGTGAAAAGCAGTAGAGCCATTAGCACTTACACAAATCAACTTGTCATACTTCTGCTTTGAGGAAGGTGTTTAGGTGTGGTTTGGCTTATGAAATATTGCCGAAAGATTTAAGGAAAAGATCCATACAGTCACAGGTCTACACACCACCCTCCAACCATCTACCACGGAGCTAATAGTTCTAGCAATGCATCTCAGTCTGGACTGGCCACTCTCTTTTCTGTATCTTGAGATCCACTTTGACAGCACAACCAACAAATGTCACTCCTGATCTTGGCATTGCTTGCTAGTTTATATATGTTACCTTCTGACGTAGTTCGGCTGATGGGTTTTATTACAGACCTGAAGGATGTGATGTGCTTCTTCACAGCACGAACAATTAAATTCTATTGTGAGTTGCACTGAAATAATCCATAACTAATGCCTACAGCTTCTAACAAATTAATTTAAACAGCTTCTATAATAAATGCCAGGTCTGTAAAGTTAGTTACCCCTAAGCAGAGGAGTCCTACTCATACTCCTGTATGCTATGCCATAAAACAGAGTATCTGTTGGGAGGACAGTACAGTTAAATGCAGCATGTCATGATTACTCAAAAAAAAGAGCACTTTTGGTCTTGGAGCTTCTACTCAAGTCTCCTCATATTGTTATTGTTTCCAGAATAAGCACAAGGTCATCCTGCCCCATCTGACACCATCTTCATTCCACGTAGAACTTTCTGCTCACCTAGGGGTCTGTTGTTTGCCAGGCAAGTTTGTTTTCAAGGGTAACACTAGAGACTAGGAGACTTTTGGGTAACAAACACAGAAGAAAGACCTAATCTAAAACATTAATTTTAAGATACTTAAAGAGAACAAGGATTAAAAGCCGAGCTGTTTTCAAGCTTTCAATTTTCCATGTGATCTTTTCTCAAAATAACCAAACAAAATAAAAAAGTCCAATCAAACACTTATTCTGTCTCCATCACATATGAATAACCTTCTGTAAACTCAGATCTATTTCTCATCTGGAAGTCCAGCACACCAGAGTACTTCGGTTGTTTGTGTGAGTCGCTCCTCTCTGGAGCAAAGTTTCCAGAAGAATTCACTGTATATATTGACAATGAATGCTAGGCAGGAAGAGAAGATTACATGAGAGCATCACATTGGCAAGTTTTCAGAAACACAGAGGGGAGGAGCAATGTAAGATCCAATTACACTGTCTCCTGTCACCTTCCATCCAAGGGGAAGTTCAGTAAAACATTCAGAGACTTGAAATTAGTGTTTCATTTTGGTATTTTTGGTGCAATAAAAAACCTCTCTCCACTGGAAAATTTAAAGGAACTGGATCTTTTCTTCCTTGCTTTGAAAGGTCATATTGAAGAGCACATAAACCACAAAACCAGCTAAAACTTTTATTCCTTCAAATCCATTTTTTCTCATTATTGACTATAAAACCAGCACTAAACAAAAAAATCCGTAAAGCATAGCCCAAACAGTGCAGCAGACTGGCAAGAGGTAAGGAATAAGCTGGTTCAAGATAGTTTCAAGCAACAAAGTTATGCAACAACAGCCACAAAGGACAGAATTCTCAGATAGGGACAATCCACTCCAGGACAAATAATAAAAATAGATCTTCCTTTGAATTTCAATCAAGTGAAATTTTATGAGAATACTTAAAATCCAAAGACACTTTTTCAGCTTCACATTCAATGTAAATAACAGTATTTTGCAGTTCTTCTGGCACACTTGGGTAAAACTAGATAAACAATATATCGTTTAATACTTAGGATTTAATGTTCTGGACTCCAGTCCCACCTCAGGCAGCTGCTAACTTGATATCTTTCAATAATTCACATTCTGCTTGCCTCTCACTTTTGCCATCAGTAAAATGGAGATAACATGCATTTCACAGTGTGGTAGAGTGATGTGAAGGCTGACTGATTTATCAGTAGTTCTGAGATGTTTAGGAATAATCTGATGAAATGTGCCACATGTATGCACAATTTATTATTAACCTGACAGCATTTTAGCTCTTTATTTTCCTGCCTTGCACACAATTCAAGTGCAGGATGCCTGAAGCAAATTTGAATGCATGCCATGTGGCATTTTGATTGTAGCAGGTACTACCATTTAATTCTGAAATTCACAATTTTAACATCACATTAAAGCAGGATTTTTGCAATTAAATTTCCTTCTTCAGCCAGTTTTTAAAAATAGAACATTTGAATGGCCTTGGTTTTAGTTCAGTATCAGATCATTAAAATTGTTAAAAGCAAACACAGGCAAGGAAAGAATCTCAAACAGAAATGTGCTATTTAAGCCAAACCTTTAGAAGTGAAGAGAATGGAAATAAATACAATACAAAGGTAAAACGATCAAAAGTACTATTCAGAAGCTCAAACCAGACACAACACTCCAAGATATCTGAATCACTTTTCAAAATGGGACTTAAAAGTAATATTTTTTAAGCTGACACAGTCAAAAAATCTAAACAGATCTGAGTTTAATTCTTAGTCAAGCACATCCTTCATCAACATGAATGAGGGCCTTGCTGAAGAGCACTCATTGTATGAGGTTAACTTTAAGTTGAATACTTTTTATGCAATCACATGTGGAAGAAAACATTTTATACAATGATCTGTACATTGGATGTATTTTCTACAGAACAGCTCATTAATGATACTGTATCTGCAAGTTCAAATATTTGATGTACCCAGGACAGTCAGCCAGCCATTCACAAAGAGAAAACAACTGGGCAAGTGTAAGGCTAGAAACCAAAACAGATAAAATCTACATTTTAGTTCAGTCCCACAGACCTGAAAAGTGGCTTAAATTGTTTTAGTCAGCTTTCCAACAACATTTTGTCAAGTAACCAATAGGAAACTTAGGCAACTCCAGTTCTGGAATAAAACCAGTGGAGACTGTTACAAATGCCCCAAAACAGTGGTGCACTAGATTCATAGATTTTTAAGGCCAGAGGGAGCACTAAATAGACTCACAACACAGCAGTGACCTCCACCATAAGTGGTAGCAGGGCTATAATTAAACACCATTGACAAATGAGGTCTGAAAACACAGCCAATTGTTCTCCAGAGACCAAATATCTGTTAGTCTTTGGTTTAGCTATCCCCTGCTTCAGGCAAACTGGGATTCACCGAGGAATGGTGATGGACAATGACAAGGAAAACATCCCAGAGCTCAAGAATGGCTGTCATGCCATACTAGTGCAGTGTCCAAGTGATTTTTATAGGCAGAGCCTTGCTCATTCAGTCCAAATCTCAGCTCGGGCTGGCTGCATTTCAAAGAGAATTTCTTGCACAGAAACAAATTAGTTATGGTCTTTTCAGAAATGCCCACTGCCCAGTCCTCAAGTCCAGCTACATCGTAAACTGTAATACTTAGATTCAATCCCGCACACTAGAAAGCTGAAAACACAACTGCTGACAATCCCAGCATCTCAGATCAGCAGCTGTGGTCCTTCACTATGACTGTTCAGAAACTCCACCATTCAGTGATACTGGCACATCTGAGAAATCAAATGGGGAATAACCCACTCAAGTCTTGCCCACCCAAGATCATTCCTTGGATCCTTCCTCTAGTAGAGCTCTTGACAAACAGCAGTACCTACAGATCTGTCACTTCCAATGAACTTAAATGTTAATAGTGCCACTCTTCCCTCCTGGGAGGTTTCAAAGGGCATTAATCTGATTCATTGCCCCACCTGTGCTCCAGGCTCTGGTTGCTGTCTGCAAGCTGAAAAATCTCTTCTCCTCTCTTATGCTTAGGTCTCCTTATGCCTCCCATTTCTGGGCCTAAAAGTTCTCTCAGCCATAGCACAGTGGGGCTCGGTCGATAAGCTTTCATTAGAGATTTTTAGTCAGTGTAGGAGCATATGCCCCTTCCTTAAAACACTTCAACATTTCTGTGGTACATTGCAGCTCATCAGTAGTAGGTCCATATTAGGGGCAATAATGTCAGTAAGTTAAAGAATCAGCTAGAATTATATGTATAATTGATATAGAACACATTTTAAACTCAGTCAGAATCCAGAAATTCTACATAATAAAAATACATCACTTTTTCTGCAGACTGTCATCAAAATCAGTATTTTTTCTAAATATTTTGATTTGACTGAAACCACCATTTCTCACAAGGAAAACATTGCCAAGCTGTCTTATTCTGATATGTCTTAGCTGGTCAAAATGTTGCTTCACATCTCTCATTCAAACGTGCCATAGGATAGGGTAGTCAAAGAACAGACTGCCTTACAGATACATTTATGTGTAAGATGCAAAGTAGAGATAAAGTGTAAAGGTTTACAGGTCTCACAGCTGTTCAAACCCAGCAGGTTTAGGAATTTGTTGTAGATGTGTAGATATTCATTGCTGCAGCTGAGAAACAGCTGAGTATTTCAGCTGCAGTACTGAAGGAAAAGAGAGAATTTAGGGGGAGACAGCTAAGCCAGCAACCTAAATTACAATTTAATCATTGAAGAAGCCTTAATGTTTTGGGGTTTTTTGGTACTTTCAATTCAGAAAAAAAAACCAAAAAAAAAAATCAGCTCTCCAACAGCACAGTGTTGACTAGGCAAAGTCTGAAGAATGATTTGACTTTTTCTGCAGTATCCAATGTTTTCTGGGTCTTCTACCCAATAATAAACCTATAGTCATACCCCTATCATCATACGACTACCTTCCAAGCTGCCGTAATCACAGAGCTACCAGTTCCTAAGCTGGCAAATTTTCAGTGCAATATGTCTGCATGAGTTGCACCTCATTCTTGAGGTGCAACTAATAAGGAAACAGGAGACCTTGTTACCTAGGCTATGGAGAAGGCTGAGATAGTCAATGACTTTTTTGGCTTTAGTCTTCACGGGCAAGGGCTCAAGCCACACCACCCAAGTTGCAGAACACAAAGGCAAGGACTGAGAGATGGAACAACGACCCACTATAGGAGAGGATCAGGTTCAAAACCAGCTAAGGAACCTGAACGTGCACAAGTCCATGGGACCTAATAAGTCATTATTATTATTTGAGAAACTGTCAGTCTGGTGAAGTTCCCACTAACTGGAAAAGAAGAAACAACTAATTTTTTAAAAAAAGAAAAAAAAGGAAGAGCCAGGGAACTACAGGCTGGTCAGTCTGATCTCTGTGCCTGGCAAGATCATGGAGCAGATCCTCCTGGAAACTCTGCTGAGGCACATCGAAATAAGGAGGTGATTGGTGACAGCCAAAATGGCTTCACTAAGGACAAATCCTGCCTGACAAATCTGGTGGCCTCCTACAATGGGGCTACAGCACTGGTGGATAAGAGACAAGTAACTACCATCATCAGCCAGGACTTGGGCAAAGCATTTGGCATTATTCCACATGACACTCTTGTCTCCAAAATAGAGATAGATTTAATTAATTAATTGGGCATAGATTTAATGCATAGAACACTAGCTGGATAAAGAATTGCCACACTCAAAGAGCTGAGGTCAACGACTCAAAGTCCAAGAGAAGATCAGTAACAAGTGGCATTCCGCAGGGGGCAGTATTGGGACTGGTGGTGTTTAACATCTTTGTTAGACATTGACGGTGGGATTGATGGCATCATCAGCAAGACCGCTGATGACAGCAAACCATGTGGCACAGTCAACATGCTGGAGGGAAGGGATGCCACCCAGAGGGACCTCGACAGACTTGAGCGGTGGCCCTGCATGAACCTCATGAAGTTCAAAAAAGGTCCTGCACCTGAGTCAGGGCAATCCCAAGTACCAATATAGGCTGGGTAAAAGATGGATTAAGAACAGCCCTGAAGAGAAGGACTTGGGGGTGCTGGTGGATGAGAAGATAAACATGAGCCAGCAAAGTGCACTTGCAGCCCGGGAAGCAAACCATATCCTGAACTGCATCAAAAGAACTGTGACCAGAGGGTCAAGGCAGGTGATTCTGGCCCTCTAATCTGCTCTCCTGAGACATCACTTGCAGCACTGTGTTCAGTTCTGGAGTCCTCAGCACAGGAAGGGCATGAATGGGTTAAAGGGAGTCCAGAGGAGGGCCATGAAGATGATCAGAGGGCCAGAGCACCTCCCATATGAAGACAGACCACGAGTTGGACTGGTTTAGCTTAGAGAAGAGAAGCCTCCACAGCTTCGCAGTACACAAAGGGGGCCTACAGGAAAGATGATGAGGGGCTCTTTATCACAGAGGGCAGTGACCGGACAAGGGGCAACAGTTTTAAGCTGAAAGAGAGGAGATCTAGGTTAGATATTAGGAAGACTTTTTTTACTGTGAGGGTAGTGAGACATTGCCACAGGTTGCCCAGAGAAACCATGGACGGCTCATCCTGGAGGTGTTCAAGGCCAGGCTGGATGAGGCTTTGAGCAAGCTGACCTAGTGGAAGGTGTCCCTGCCCACGGCAGTGGGGTCCGAACTGGATGATCTTTACTGTTCCTTCCAGCCAACAACATTCTGTGATTCGAATGTAAACATATCTCTAGCTATGGTTATCCTGAGAGATATAAAATGCTACTGCTTCACAACAGCAATGTACCCAATCAATTTTTTTCACGTTCATTGATCTCCTGTTATCTTCCTTAAAACTTGAAGCTATCTGAATAACTAAGACCTACACAGATCTCCAATTACACCAGAAGTCTGGCATGTCTCATGCAGGGTGGTCCATTTGCACAGTCCCCTACCTCCAACTGCACCAAGTCTCAGGGCAGCTCTCATAAAAGCCACAGAGGAAAAGGCAAAAGACAGGAGAAAAAGCACAGAAATTCTCAGTACTTTCCCAGCTTTTTCTTTTGGGTGGTCCTAGACAATAAATTTAATCTCCTTTCCTCTTCACAAACCTCACCTTTTTCTTTTAACAGCAATTTATTAAGGAATTACTCCATACACTTCTTCCCATCTGAAAAATTCTTTGGGGAATATAAGCAATATATCTTTGGCCACATACAGAAAAAAGCTTAAGTAATTTAGTTGCAAATGCCACTGAGCTATGAAATTCACAGATCACAACACAAGCTGCTCTCAACTCTGCTAGCTATCTCTTCTTCAACTGTAGCTTCTGATCATCCTCAGTGGACAAATCTGCCTTTAACTCCAAGGATCTCTGCTATATTACCTTGAGGAGAAAGGTACTGAGAGGCACTCTGACTCTGAAAGCCAAGTTGGCAGGACAGAAACAGCAGGAAAGACCAAAAAAATCAAACACATGCCTGCAAAGACACACCAGAGGTTTGGAAAACTCACTCAGTGACATTTTTTCTCAAGTACTAAGACAACAAAGTGCTGAAAGAAATGAAAATCCACCCCAGAGACTACATAGTCTGAGAAAGGCTCCTGAATAAATGCAGCAGGCAAGCAATCTCTGGAGCCAGGTTTTAACCTACAGCTCAAATTTCTACATCTACCAATGAACTGCTTCTTCCTTTCTGATAAAGGTCTCTGTCAAATACTCAGAGTCAAATCCAGTCTATTATATTCACTCAGGTTACTTCACTGGTCAAATTCTATAAGTAAAAGGAACAAGATGACATCTCAGAGCAAAATCCTGAGAGCCAAGTACCCCCTTCCTCCTTGGCCTACATTGCAAACTGCAGACCAGCTACAAATAGAACTGCTGTATCTAATAAACAGTTAAGATTTCTGTTGATGAGAATTAACAGGAAAAGAAAAGATTTTACCTACCTTTCAATGCCTTAGAATCACAAAATACATGCCAGCTTTGGGCTAATTAAAGACTCAAAAACATGCTTTCTTCTCTGTTGTCCTGCTTTTTGTGCAATGATTCATACAGGAATAGAGGAAGTGCAAACTTGGCCATTCTGCTCCAGTAGCCTTTTTTATACCCACTTTGCTTTCCCTGACAGCACAAGGTCGAGTTGAGTCCTGAGCATGGAGGCTGAAAGGGGTAGGCTGGAACCAGCAGCAACAGAAGGGAGAGTGCCAGTTGCAGACAGGTAGGCAGAGGTGGGTCAATGCACAACGTAAACCATATGGTCAGCGTCTGAGGTTCATGACTAAGGGCATTTGGAGCAGCTGGGATAGATAAAACAAAAAAAATAAGAAGAGTCAAAAGTTCTCCTTGTACAATTGTTCTTATGAGCACTCTGTAGTGCAGCATCTGCTCCATGAGACCCTGCAGTGAAGAGGCTACGCTGCTGCTTGGGCTCTGTCCTTACCAGCACAACTATAGCTTGGCCTGCGAAGGGTCTGAGTACTCACAGTGTGACACTGCACAAAGTGGCAGGAAACTAGGAGATTTCAGTTCAAAAGAAAGATTCAGAACGCTCCTCAAAGATGGCCACTTCACAAGAAAAGACACCTTAATTTCCAACTGCAAGCCTAGCTGGAAAACTAATTCAAATAATTTCATCCTACTGAGTGCTCGTGAATTATCATCATTTACCTGTCCTGCTAAGATATTTATACATCTCTACCACTGTCATACAGAAGCATCTGGGATTCTCAATACCTAGAGTATGAGAAGCTCCACTGGCTACACATTTCAGATATGGAAACTGAGACGCAGAGGGTAACCAGGTACATACGTCCTGCAAAGAAAGCTCACTCACAGGAGTGGACACAGGAAGCCTGTGACAGAAAAGGAAATTAGTATCTTAGGTGCTAATACTCTTAAGACTGGACCATACAAGTTCTGCTGCCCAAGTCCACTTTCATTACACATTATACCTTAGTCTTATCACAGGATAATAAGGTTAGCAAGTGCACATGTAGGCAGAGCCTAAAAGCTAAAATGGTATGACTGGCAACACAGTTGGCAACACAGAATGGGAATACAGTGTACTCATGTCACCCCTGCCCGCCCCCTCCCTCCAATTCCAGAGCAGACACATTCAAATACAAACCAGTTATGCTTCGAGTTGTCTGTGATGTCCACAGTCCTCCCTATATCTCCACATCTACCTTTCTCAGCACCCAGTTTTGCACCCAGTTGTCATCTCCTGGACCTGTTTACAGCCAACAGAAGGGCAAATGCTGTTGGTTTACAATGGGAGTGAGCCTGTCTGCAATGAAGGATTGTGGGAGAGACACACACATACATACAAAACTCACATTGCTGTCTCTGGACAGCAATAACATGGCAGTTGCCTTGCTTTCTATCGGGAAAGAAAGAAACTTAGCTATCCATCAAGTTCAGAGTGGGTCAGCAAAAGAACAAGAGCTAAAGCAAAAATCAGAAGCTGGCCCAGGACAGGTGGCCACTCTACCATTCCACCACATGTATTACCACCTTCTCCCGCATCTGGGAGCGCTCAGTACTGAAGTTGACATGCAGAGGTTCATCTTCTGTTAGTAGTGCCAGAGTTTGCTGAACAGATGTGTTCCTCCTCCGCTTCTTTTCCTGTAGCTTTGTTGTGCCGCTTCCAGCATCCTCAAGGTACCTGGGACGATTACCTACCTCCTTTTTCCACCAAAACTTAACAAAAATTACCTGCACGCCTCTATCCTGGAATAAGGATGAAAGCAAGGCTACAGCATGTGCTGTCTCGCTTGTGGCAATATTAACTGCTGATTGAATGACAGGCTGCCTGGCTCAGCAGAAGCCTGGACAGTAACAACAGATCAACTTATTTTACCCCCCCACCTTTTATATTTTTTAGGGTAAAAAAGAAGGAAAATAACCTTGCTTTCTGAAAACAAATTATGCCTTGACCATAAGCTGGAAAGAGAAGTTTCTGGCTCTGTTCACTTTCATAATTATTATTCATTACATTTATTTAAATAATTATTTAGTAACGCCAAAAAATTCAGTTTAGATCCTAGCTTTGCACACTTTGGAACAGAGCAAGAGCCAGCAGGCTGGTGTCTATGGGCTGATAGAGGAATCTGGTATCCAAACTCCAGGTAAGAGTCAGTCCTCTAGAAACTCACTCAGCCCATTCAAGTCTATTCTTTGCAACAGCAAAGGACTGTTCTCTTACACTGTCAGGCAGGTAAAACCAAGACAAAACATCTGCCGTAAATATCCTATCTGAACTATGGCTTACTCTTTAAAAAATTAACATTTTCATTCCATCCCCCCCCCCCCGCCCCACGTCTCACCCCATTCTTGCCTACAATTGTTCTCACTCTTCACCAGTTCCACCTCACACCAAATGGTTATCTCCTTTTTACCCAACCACAGTCTGCTTCATTCAGCAGGGGAGATGTCCAAGTGCTGCCTAACTGAGGGCTATAACTTGTTTGTTGCCTGAGGGATACAGCTGATCTGCAATCAAGCAGAAAAGGATTGTAGCCTCATGGTCATCTATAATACAGAAGAGTGAAACAAGAAGAATACAGCTGTCAGCATGTATTGCAGCTAGACTGTTTGAACCAAAGCCACACTCCATGCAGGGGCTGGGAATCTCCCTGTGGCTCTCCTCCATTAAAAGCAGGGAGGGTACGAAACAAATACACGTATGTGTGGAGCTGCAGGCAGTCCACGCTTAAGGAAGTAAGATGGGTCCTAGGAAATTTCTGTGAAGGGTTATGTATGACCCAAATTGAAATTCTGCAACTCCTGTTCAGTTTTAATATTTATTAATAAGACTAACAAATGGTGCTTAAACTGCAATTTGGAGTTTCAAAACAGTTTATAAACATTACTTAATATCTTAATACATCATCTTTCCCTGGTGCTCATCTGGTGATGCATCAAAAAAATACAACCAGACTGTTAAAAGATTACTATTTTAAATACAACCAAGGGAACTTAAGCCAGGAAGAATGAACCAGAGAAAGTGACGGGAAAAAACAAATTGCTGCAAAACTAAGTCATAAGTAGAGCTCTTACCACCCTTCTGTGAAATGGCCAGAGCTGGGGCATGAGAAGTGGCATAAATCAGCAGATTTGCCCCTTGCAATATTTATTCCACAGCCCTTGGAGACCATAAATTCTAGAGTTTTACACTGGCAAGTGAAGATCTGGGCCCCCCCCCAAAGTGCATCCCCAGAACTGCCTGCTGTCCTCTGGAACACCAGAATACAAGACCAAATGGAGAGTCTGCAGCTGTTTATTGCTGGTGAATTCAACAACAACCAATTTATATTCATCTATCAAGGAATACACATGTGGAAGCAAATATTATGGTCATGTTCCTTTGTTTCTGATTACAAAATTTATGTAAATGAATATGCAAATTAAGTGCACCCATCAGGCTCATGGCAAAGTGCCAAATTAGCCCTTAGCGTTACAAAGTTTGGGGAGGCTGGTAGGAGACAGGGTGATTGCAAGTGAGGTGAGGCAGTCCTTTCAGATGCAGCCAAAACTGGACTGCTCCAAAGGGGCAGGTGGAAGATAAATCCTGCAGTAACTTGTCACTCTAAATGAAGCTGAGGGGCTATAGAAAAATCGGGTCCCGCTGCAGTTAAAATTGCGATAATTACAGAGCAACTGGCTCCTCTGTCATTCAGGAGGCAGCATCCCCAGGAAATCTTGCTCTGTAATCAAGGGAAGAGGTGCAATCAGGTCCCTATTCAGACTTCGTTTAGAAACAGCCCCTACAGGCAACACAAAGGCTTCAGCATGGTGCTTTGTGAAGCTGGTGATCACACTGCAACTACAAGCATAGTCAATGTCATTTCTAAGCACGTCTTCTGTTCACCTTCTCTCACGAAGTCCAAGGAGAGCGGTGAGTTCTTGGACCAAAATACACTTGTACATACAATGTGGCAACTCACACTGTCCACATTAGCAAACTCACTCTTTGTGTCACCACATTGGAGGAAAGGAGAATTTATTGCAGACTAAAGAAGACAGCGTGATCCTGAGCAAGCAGATATGAAGATGCTCATCTGGCTGCTACAGTTTGCAAATTTGCGTGGGGCAGGTTTGGTTGGTTTGTTTTGGTTTTGCTTTTTTTTCCAGTGACATAAATGTATGTGTGCTACTCATATTCTACAGGAAGCTCATTCTTTTGGCAGCAGCCTGATCACAGAGACTGATGAAGTTTATTAGAGGGGAAGGTGTCTCTGATTTCAGCTTTCTTGTCTAATGCCACAATTGCCCAGAAACATACAAATTAATTGCTACTCAAATCAGCCATCCTTTGTACCCTACAGAGCTGTCGGATTCAATGAAGCAGTTTACTCCAACTGCAATAAAAACAGTATCACATTTTATTCAAAACAACCAAATCTTCCAAAGTGCGTACACATTTGCACTCCCACTGTACACACTCAGACACAAGAAATCATACTTCTCATTGACCAGCAATGACCAGCTCAGCTACCCGTCTGGGCATGTACCAAGGCATACACAATCTTAGTAACTCTGGGTGCACAGTAAGTGACAAAAATCTTTGGGCACATTGGGGCACATTCTGGATAGGATTTACAGTTTTGTCTCGGTATAGAATTGTTGTCTGCTGAGGTTCACCATAACTGAAACTGCACTTCGCGTTACAGTAACCCCTAATACTGTAAATGAAGCTTCATTCCATCACAGTACAGGCTGAGAAGGTTCCACTCTCTATTTATTTCTTATTTCTCTGGCCACAGAATAAATGAGTTTGCTGTGGTTTTACCATCTGCGGGCACAGGCATCAGTCAATAGTCAAGTAATGGCCTGGACACTGTCAAGAGAACTCATTATTAAAAGGGTACACATTGCATTTAGCTGTTCAAACAGAAGTTGTTATTGATTGGATCCCATCAGTTCCCAGTAAAAGAGCCAACTCCAGTGGTGAAATGAAAATACCCACACAGACTGCAGGCTAGTAAATACTGTAATGGAGTTAAGGATCCTCCCAAACAGGGAGTTGTTGATATCCAGCTGGAAAGAGCGTGTATTTTTCAAAAACAAGACTGGGAATAAAATAACCACCTTACTTCTGCAAATATGCAGAGGCAGGATAAGGAAACCAAACCAAACAGTTTTGGCAACAAACATTTCAAAAAAAGCAAACAAAGAAAACACAAGCTGGTTAATGGCCAATCGAGCCATGGGTACAAAGAGCCTGCACTCAGTCCAGCCATTCCTAACACATCCTATTGTTCAGCAGTGGAGGTTCTGCCACACTCCCAGAATTGAAAGAGAGCATCTTTGGAGTTTGTTCTATTTTTCCAAGTCAGTTAAAAAGGCAGTTATGTTTAACTTGGTTCCTGTTTCATTTCCTGGTAACTTTTCTTTGTCTGCTTGTTTCTACTTACTAAACAGCACTTCTTCAGTTTTTCCCCTTCTTCTCACAACCTGCACAGACACTGTAACATTTTTGGGTGACAGCATTTAACACACAGAAATCACCACCATTGCAATGCAAATGAGGTAGAAAACAAAGCTGATTATAAAATTCTGACATAAACCAAATATACAACATGGAGTCATACAAGAGAAAACTGAAGAACCAAACAAGGTATTGAACGTGTACATCTTTACAATTGTTCCATTGGAAAAGTTATCTGCACAGCATCCTACGTGTGAGTGAATAGACCACAGCTAACAGCAAGTTAAAGATGTTTATTAAAAAAGGTGCAGCGTGACAAACCTCTTTGCTCACTCTTAATAGAAGGTTGGGCTAGAAACTGATGAATCACTACAGGAAACAAACAGTAACGGTGACGCATGGCTTCAAAAAGTAACTATAGCACTGCTTGATCAGTGATGTCTAGAACAGAAATATCCCTGGCTTCATGAGAAGGTCTATTTCATATTGCTCCTCCCACCCAGGAAATGCAGAAATTCCATCACCCGGGCCCTGGTTGGAGCTCTCACAACTGCTCCACAGGTAACATGAAAGTCTCACTCAGAGCAGCGTCTCAAGACATTCACTGAAAAACATATACTATTGATGTCTGCAGCAGCAACTCACAGAGTCTGGATCCAGCAGAAGTAAGAGGCTTATAGCTTTATGTTTCAGGGTCCACATACCTGTGTGGCTCTTGCAGTCTTCCATTACCCATAACTAGCATTTAGAAATCCCATATTTTGTTCTGTAAGTGAATGAGGATTGGGCCTGACAGCCCAGCTACTAAAGCGCTTGGTCACACCCAGCAGTCTCTCCAGCTCCACATAATTAATAGCTCAACAAAGAATAGTTCTGGCTCATTATTGATGGGTGCAGAGCAAAGAGCCAGGAAAAATTCTGGTGTTCAGCACTTCACAGGCTCACATCTCCTACCTAATTGTCATGTACTATACTGTAATAATTAGATATAAAGTCAAATTTTCTGCTATCATTAGTAGCACCTTAAAATTAATGCACATATGGATGCTGTGTCTATGTTCCAAATCTTCCCTTCCTATAAAAACACTTTTACTTTTCCATCTATAATGTAAATGTTAAGCTGTATTTACATAGTGTTTCTGTAGGGCTTTTTGCTCACATATCAACCATATAGAGCTTTAATTTTCAGCACTTCTTGTGTTCTACATAGTAAATTCCAATTAATCTATTTTCATTGTGAAAAGTACTAAACAAATGCTAGTTGTGACAAGTAAGATATTAATGCAAGTATTTCAATTTTGACAAAATTTCAGGTTTTATTTTCCTTGAGACTGGGCACTTCTTGCTCAGGTTTCATCTTTGGCTTAAGATCAAACTGTTGTGTTTAAAGCCAAATGTCACAAAAAATGCTGTAGCAAGACTCTCACATTGACATTGTGATTTCCAGTTAACTTCAGTAAGTCTCTTGCACATACAGAGGTAATCACCATCACACCAAGGGGAAAAAAAAATAAAATACACTTCATTCACATAGTTTGCATGACTTAAAAATTCTGGACACAAATTTTCAAAAAGAGTATGAAAGAACGTGGAAACACTCAAATCCCTCTTCCCTTTGCAATGCTAACAAAGTTTGTTCAGCAGGTCCCACATCAATTTAATCAAGGATGCTGAAACAATCAAGATGCCACTCAGTGATTAGTATGCAAGCATTTAAGAGGGAGCATGAGACTTCTACAGACTAGCAACAGCTAACTCCAAAGATGGCCTAACTTTTGCAATGTTAGCCATGCACTCATGGCTCCCATTTACCAACGTTTCACTCAAGTTTTCAGGGACACAGAGTAGTGGAATTCACCCAGATAACCAAGATAACTTCTTACTGCTACTTTTATCAACACAGGGTACATTTGTATTTACCAGTTTATGTTCTCAACCCTTATAAATAAGTTGCTGATGAAAACCTACCCATACTACAAATGCAGCCTCCTTTCAGAAAGGCACTTTTTGCAACTGCTCATGCTCTCCATCTACTCCCACTTCATTACTTACAGCTGGCAAAAGAACGCAGGAACTTTAACTCCTCTCATAGCCACCAGCAGGGATAAGAGCTCAGTTGTAGCCCTGCTAGGAGACAAATTAACTCTTTGGATTGTGTAAAGATCAATAGGAAGTCAGAAAGTAGTCTCTTACCTTCAGAACACAGCTTGCCAGCATATCCAGTGGCTGAGCAATCACAGTGTGGCTCGCCATCCAGAAGGAAGCAAGTGCCACCATTTTCACAGGGGTTTTCTGTGCAGAGCCCTTCCATTTCCAGTCGCACCCCTTGACTGCCCAGGAGCTGAGGCTCAGAGTTGCCGTATTTCAGATCCAGGATAAATCCTTGAAATGGAGGCTCACTCAGAACACCATCAAGAGTCAAGGCAGCAGGACGGATGTCCAGTGGGATTCCACCAATAAAAAGGTCACTGACAATATTCATATACTGGCGTTGTGGACGCACCTCACCTGGCTTGGCTTCACCATCCAGCACCAGCACTGTCCGAAGATGATTGCGGCTGACCATCAGGAAGTGCCAGTTGCTGTCATTGACCTGCTTGTCTGTGATAACCGTAGTCTCCGCACAGTCCACACTGAACTGGAGCTGGATGCGCCCATCAACAAGGGACAGACAGAGGAAGTCACAGACACCGCCATCATCAAAGTAGAGAAGCAGCCCAGCAGAGACGTTGGTCTTGAACTGGAAGCTGAGTTCGCTCCTAGTGCTGGCGTCCCAGCGGAGGTAGCGGGCCCACTGGTTGGGGATGCCCATGAACTCCAGACCCAAACAGAGACCCAGCAAGGAGCCCAGCAGCAAACTCACCTTCAAGGTGAAGTAGACGGAGTGCAGAGTGAAGCCCATTGTTTCAGGAATCTGTTTTTTCCTAGGAGAAAAACAAATGCCACCCTACTGGAAAGAGAACTCCAGCAGTCAACACCAAATGTAAAATCCAACCGGAAGAGGAGGACAGTAAAGAGAGTGACAAAGAGAGAGGAAGAGTAAGTGGAAAGGGAGACAGCAAGTATACGTGACCAAAAGGAAATGTCTCCTCCCCAAGGAAAGATCTCAATTATCCTTTAGGATCCAGAGGCTTTTATCTCAGAAGTCCAGGGTGTATGATGTGACTTCTCCAGCCAATGTACTTTCTTGAGGGCAAAACAAGCCACAGTGGTTTGTTTTGGTAGAACACAAATCTGATGCTGGTTGTTCCAGGGAAGAAGGAAAGGCAGAGCAGAAGTCCAAGCCTCAAATTCTCATTTCCTAGAAGTGACTGCAATATTGACAGAGACGGCAGTGAGATGGAGGAGAGAGTGAATTCATAAAGCACGTGATCCTCGAGAAAGCAAAAATAAAGTCAGTCTTCATGATGCACTGGTGGCTACCCAGCCCATAATTCACTGCTTGACTCTCACAGAGCTTGCAGGACCTGTGAAGAGAGAAGAGAGGAGAGAGAGGAGAGAGAGGAGAGAGAGGAGAGAGGGGAGAGAGAGGAGAGAGAGGAGAGAGGGGAGAGAGAGGAGAGAGAGGGGAGAGAGAGGAGAGAGAGGAGAGAGGGGAGAGAGGGGAGAGAGAGGAGAGAGAGGAGAGAGAGGAGAGAGGGGAGAGAGAGGAGAGAGAGGAGAGAGAGGAGAGAGAGGAGAGAGAGGAGAGAGAGGAGAGAGAGGAGAGAGAGGAGAGAGAGGAGAGAAGGGAGAAGGGAGAAAAGAGAAAAGGAAAGAGAAGGGAGAAAAGGACAGAGAAGGGAGAAAAGGACAGAGAAGGGAGAAAAGGACAGAGAAGGGAGAAAAGGACAGAGAAGGGAGAAAAGGAAAGAGAAGGGAGAAAAGGACAGAGAAGGGAGAAAAGGACAGAGAAGGGAGAAAAGAACAGAGAAGGGAGAAAAGGAAAGAGAAGAGAGAAAAGGAAAGAGAAGAGAGAAAAGGAAAGAGAAAAGAAAGGAAAAAGTTAGTCCTACAACTCACCATATCTTTACCATGAAGCTTAGTAACATTTTGCCCAGTAACCCACTTACATTTCTTGATACTCTGGCCACTTCTTCATGCCTGGAGTTTGCTATACAGTCCTACAAAGCAGCAAATACATCTATACCCTCAAAACTAAGAGCACCAAACAGAGAACTCTCAAATGATATGCATGCACCACAATGCTGAGCAACGTAAAAATACACCGAATTACTTAACTGCTTTGATGGTTGAAATCTTATTGACTTTACTGAGAGAAATGGTGCTGGAGCTTCCCCAGTAACAATTACCTCTCAATGAAAATCCTTAGGGCAAAGACCACAGCTCCTTAGAATCAATATAGAGCAGAAGAAGACATCAAAACTTCCTATTCCATTGCTTTCATTATGCTTCCTGGCACACCAAGCAGCATTAGAGAAGGCAACTCTGCTGTCAGTCTGTCATGTAACAGCTGCTTTTACTTTACATGCCTTGCACACTTCAGAAACTCTAACAGGCACCTTTGCAACCTGGGAACATGTGCTATGCAAATTACATATGGCAACCTGCAGCTTAGATGATAGAAAACTTGTAGCTTAGATTGTAATAACTGCCTAGGCACTTAAACTGGTCTAGTGGTTTGGCAAACAGCCCAAATTCACCCCCAGCTAAGAGCAAGCAACCCCAGGAGTTACACCTGTTAACATTGGGATCTGATTCACTTCTGCCTATTTGCATGTGGGTGACTATATGCTGGGGCAGGAGGATGTTTTAAGATGACAAGAAAAGACAGCACGAAGCTAGGGTCCTTCTTTGAAAACCCTGCTTTAAGAGAAAGTATTCGCTTGGGAAAAATGTTTTGTGCTGGAGATGATGAGAGCTGCTGGGGCTACTATCGCTCCGAGCAGATGGCTTTCAATCCCACCGCCCACCTTGGTCCAAAGGAGGAGGCCCATCAATACTGCAGAAATGGGCTCTGTAGTAAAGTTTCTGTTTGGGTAAGGGTAAAGGTTGAGTGGGAGGAGAATCACTAGGCAATGGAGATGACAGCTCACACAGTCACAGCTTCTGACTTACCTGCCCCAGGGACCATAAGTCTCCAGGACTGTCAGTCTTGCAGACTTAGCCAGCACAAAAAACAAGTCACTTAAGAAAACAGAATAGATCAATTAAAAGAAAACCCACAAGCTGGAGAGGAACGTGACTTTTGAGTGCCCAGTGGAAACCAAGCCTGTTCCCTGCAGCTGCCTGAGTGGAGCTTGTTAGCTAAACTGCAATAAACAAAAATAAAATCAAGTCAAAACCAAAGGGAAGATAATTCCTTTTAATTGTTAACAGCTTGGCTCAGGAGAATGAAAAGAGGAAAAAGAAGGTGTTAGGAGAGGTATAAAACGAGAAGAAAAAGAAAAAGGAGATCCAAATGCCCAAATCATCTGTCTTCCCAATAATCATGATGTTGCTCAGTCCACGGGGATTTGGGGGGGTTTGAAAATCAACTAGGGAAAAAAAAGGTATGTGACTCTTGCCCATTTTGATTTCTCTTCTGTGCTCCCTAGTGGCTTCACTAAAATAGCCCATGATTTATGGAGAAGGAGAATAGAGTGAGAGGGAGGGAAGAGAGAAAGTGATGACCCAAGCCTGGAATTATTGATGAGATGGGAATAGGAATAAAATAATGTGTGTAAATTAGCCTGCAATGTGCTCCTAGCAATTCACAGTTCCCTGGAACATTTACTACCACTGTAGCAAAATTCACTATCAGCTCTGTGCTCAGCCTGAGGTGGGACAGGAGGCAAGCCCAGCAAGGCACCAACTACCCACAAAGACTCCACTGCAGATGGGCTCTTGCCACAGCTTCTGACTCTCCTGGGCAAGGTGGGTTGCACCGTCTGCATCAGAAGTAGCCCTCAGCTGTTCTCTCCCTATTTTAGAAGACTAACTCTGTCATAACCAGTGCAAGATGCTGTAAATCACAGCAGCAGGTGTGAACACTATAGATAACCATAGATGATACACATATGCCCATGTACTGCCCAAAAGCCTGTTCTAAAAGCCTGCCCATCTCTCCCAAACATTGACTGCTGAAACCCTGTTTTATACACACAAAGAAATAGCAGTCTCCACGGTTTGATTCAGTTCTGGGGATATTTCAAAGGCATTGTAAGGGGAGACGGATACCACCATGGTACAGACCTCTGTAACATCAATACATGTTCATTAGGAGAGGGCAATGGCCACAGTCAGCAAGAGAAAACAGAAATGGTGAAACAGGAATAGCATTGTTGACTAAGGGAAGCCAAGGCAATCCCTCTCTGGCTGTTTTGAAAGAATACAACACCAGTTCAGTTTCAGAAGAGAAAGAAGACACAAACCCCATGAAATATAGGTGTCGCTCCTGGGTACTTCATTGCCTTTTAGACATTGCAGCTCAGGTTTTAGGGTTCACATGCAGTTCAGCATGTGAGAACACACCTCACCACGCAGCAGCACCACATTAAAGAATCATAGAATCATAGAATTATCTGGGTTGGAAGAGACCTCCAAGATCATCAAGTCCAACCCTTAATCCAACACTACCATGATTACTAGATCATGGCACTAAGTGCCACATCTAGTCTTATTTTAAAAACCTCCAGGGATGGTGAATCCACCACCTCTCAGGGCAGGCCATTCCGATGCCTGATAACTCGCTCTGTGAAGGACTTGTTTCTGATATCCAGCCTAAACCTTCCCTGGCAGAGTCTAAGCTCGTGCCCTCTTGTTCTGTTGCTGGTTGCCTGGGAGAAGGGTCCGACCCATACCTGTCTACAACCTCCTTTCAGATAGTTGTAGAGAGCGATGAGGTCACCCCTGAGCCTCCTCTTCTCCAGGCTAAACAACCCCAGCTCCCTCAGTCTCTCTTCATAGGACTTGTGCTCAAGTCCCTTCACCAGTTTTGTTGCTCTTCTCTGGACCTGCTCCAGCCCCTCAATATCTTTCTTGAACTGAGGGGCCCAGAACTGAACACAATACTCAAGGTGTGGCCTCACCAACGTCGAGTACAGGGGAAGGATCACTTCCCTCGTCCTGCTGGCCACACTATTCCTGATACAGGCCAGGATGCCATTGGACTTCTTGGCCACCTGGGCACACTGCTGGCTCATGTTTAGCCTCCTGTCAATCAGTACACCCAGGTCCCATTCCACCTGACTGCTCACCAGCCACTCTGTCCCCAGCCTGTAGCGCTGCATGGGGTTGTTGTGGCCAAAGTGCAGGACACAGCACTTGGCCTTGTTGAACTTCATCCCATTGGACTCAGCCTATCTCTCCAGCCTATCAAGGTCCCTCTGCAGAGCCCTCCTGCCTTCCGGCAGGTCGACACTCCCTCCCAACTTGGTGTCATCCGCAAATTTACTTATGATGGACTCAATCTCCTGATCTAAATCATCGATGAAGATGTTAAACAGAACTGGACCCAACCCTGATCCCTGAGGGACACCACTGGTGACCGGCTGCCAGCTGGACGCAGCCCCATTCACCAGCACTCTCTGGGCCCGGCCATCCAGCCAGTTCTTAACCCAGCTGAGAGTGCACCTGTCCAAGCCATGGGCTACCGGTTTATTCAGGAGTATGCCATGGGAGACAGTATCAAAGGCTTTGCTCAAGTCCAGATAGACTACATCCACAGGCTTCCCTTCATCCATCAGGCAGGTTACCTGATCATAAAAGGAAACCAGGTTGGTCAGACAGGACCTGCCCCTCACAAAGCCGTGCTGGCTGCGTCGGATCCCATGTCCATCCTGAAGGTGCTGTGTGATTGCACTCAGGATGATCTGTTCCATAACCTTGCCAGGCACTGAGGTCAGGCTGACAGGCCTATAGTTGCCCAGGTCCTCCTTGCAGCCCTTTTTATGGATTGGTGTGACATTTGCCAACTTCCAATTATCTGGGACCTCCCCAGAGAGCCAGGACTGTTGGTAGATGATAAAGAGTGGCTCGGCAAGCTCTTCTGCCAACTCCCTCATCACCCTAGGATGGAATCTATCAGGTCCCATTGATTTGTGTGGACCCAGGTGGCTCAGTAATTCATAGACTATTTCCTCCTGGAACACAGGGGAGCCATTTGGTTTCCTGTCTCTGTGAGCTCCGGAGGCCAGTTATCGTGAGGGCCACCTCTCCTACTGGTGAAGACTGAGGCAAAGTAGGTATTGAGTACCTCAGCCTTCTCCTCATCCCTGGTAACTATGCTCCCCCACAGGTCCAACAAAGAATGGAGGTTTTCCTTGCCCCTCCTTTTGTTATTAATGTATTTATAGAAGCGCTTTTTGTTATCCTTAGCAGAAGTAGCCAAATTAATTTCAAATTGCGCTTTTGTTTCTCTGATTTTCCTTCTGCATGTTCTAACTATAGTCCTATACTCTTCCTGAGTAGTCAGCCCTGCCTTCCACAGTCAGCAGGCTCTCTTTTTATCTCTGATTTCCTTCAGTAAAAGCTCAGGAGGCCCAGTGTCCTTTTTAGCAGTGGCCAGGATCTGTATTCTAACCTTGAATGAGTAAATCCTGACACAAGAAATCTGTGCCTCACCCATTCCCCACAATGATCCTCCAAGACACACTGAAAATAAATAATTTTCTGCTCTTACTATTTTATTTTTAGCCTAAGTACTACCCCAGCAGCCTCACGCAGCACTCTGCTACCATAGCAATACATTATAGATTGGGACAATAACTATAGAATCCCAGCATATTTTCCTTATGTATTTTATTTCTGAGAAATCTCAAGCTTTGTTAAAGTGTGAGCATATCTGACAAAAAAATGACTTCATGATGGACACTGCCCTCTCCCAGTAACATATCAGCAACACTCCTGTTCCAATTCCACCTATTCCTCATGTGGAAAGGCAATGTAACAAATGTTTTCCATGTTATATTTTTGGCTTAATATCACTTAAAACAAGATAGCCAGTCAAATGTGTTCAGCCCTTCAACAAACCACTAGGCAAGGTCCTTACAGAGCATTTTAAATACTTGGTACCCTGAAGAAACAAGGGAGCCAACAAGTTATCTCCAATGCACCCCCAGAAGCCTGTACCATCTCCCTGACCTGCCAGAGAGCTGAGACAGTGAGGAACCTGCACATTGAACAGACGGTTCAGCACCTTGCACGTGCAAAACCCACCATAGGAAACACACCCACTTGCATTATTGAAACATCCCACTCACAGGGCTGACAAAGCTGCACAACTTCCCAAGCTGAGGAAGAGAGGCAGCCCCACCACAGTACCATGGGCAAGTGCTACCAAACCACCACACACCCTCCCAAACTGGAGGACAGCCTCTTATTGCCAGCAGGTCAGAGCCATCTGCTCAGCAGCCCACAGAGAAGGTTTTACCCCTGCTTTGGAGTGGCTTTCAACTACTTATCAGCTGTATGTGGAAAGTGACTGACATTATCTAATTGCCAACTAATTTTCATAATTACTGACTGGCACACTCTGCATGCAGGGTTAATATTTTTGCAAATGTCTCACAATGCACCTGCTAAGGAAAGAAGGTGAGCAGCTGGGCACAGTGCTGCTCCACAGCTTATTTACCCAATTGCACAGAAAGGTTACGGGATACAAGGTTGTCACTCCCTGCCCTCTCTCCTCCACTGCCTCCCTCTCTGGCTGCTAATTGCTTAAGGATGCAGTTTTTTGTATTTAAATGTATAATTTTCAGCAATTCCTAGTGCAGAAAGAATAACAGAATCAGATGAAGCCAAGGACAGCCTGGTTTCCCTCGCAAACCCTGCCACGTCCACCCAATGCAAGTCTCTAAGTTCGGTTTAAGGATGCTGGACAAATTCCCACTGACTCACTGAGTGGATGGGTTTATAGTTCCCCTGTTCTGCCACCCCCTTCCACAACAAAAACTATTCACTACGCCAGACTTCATGCAGAGGGAAAAACATATTTTGGTCACCTAAGGTCCATTTATTTAAACCCCATATGAATTCATCCTTGTCCCTGCCTTCACTGCAAAAAAACCCAAAATCCCATGGTTTGCTTTATTTCCCAGGCTGTATTGAAGCAGTGGAGTCTTAAAAAGGTGTAAAGAGGGCCCTAATTTGCACTACATCTATAGGTGTTCTGCAGTCTGCCCAAAGCACAGGAATCAGATCACTACAGATCTATGACATATACCGCCCAAAATTATCTAGTGAGATTCACAATCAATGATTGATATTAAAGCCAAACTTGCCAATGCCAGAGAAATGGCGTATTTATAGTATTTATTCAGCCTGTCTTCACTCATCCAGATCTCTAGTGAGCAACAGGCTCCTTTTGTCTCACATCTTGATTGTGGGTTTCCACAGAGACTCCTATCTCTTAAGAAGGAATCATCCTCCCTAGCTTATCCCCAACTGAATTGTGACTAAAAAAGAAGGGGAGCGAAATAATAATAATAAAAAAAATCCTTCTCCAATGAAAAATGCAGATGTGAAAACTGAGAGTTGATGCTGTCGCCAGGGGAAAAAGGAACAAAAAACCCTACCACTGCACAGTCTCCCCACAAGGATGCATGGTGAAATGTTTACAGAGAGTTGAGAGGGGACATGGAGGCTTTGAAATTCAAGAAACTAGAGAAAACCACACAGATTAGTTTAGGTTTTAGTTCCTCTAGCAGCATTTGCATCTCAGCTATAAATCTGCACTCTAGCATCATCCCCTTGCTAGGCTGGAGAATACTATGGGGT
Source organism: Dromococcyx pavoninus (assembly GCA_033558185.1). Lineage (NCBI taxonomy): Eukaryota > Metazoa > Chordata > Aves > Cuculiformes > Neomorphidae > Dromococcyx > Dromococcyx pavoninus. The sequence goes on along the minus strand of JAUMJL010000091.1, from coordinate 267,975 downwards.
GGTGCCAGTACAGCTAAGTGAAGCTGAAAGAACTGGGCTGGAGACAGAACCAGACAGCTACACCCAAGGGAAAGTTTGGTGGCACTAAACTGCTTGCAGCGGTCAGGGATAAGGCAAAATGAGGTCTCCTTCATGAAGAGGCTGGAAATGAGATTGAAAATAGGGTGTTTGCATGCAAAGAGTTGAACACACCCAGCTCCTGTTGAGCTGAGAGAACTTCATGGGATTGCAGCACCTTACACGACTGGCTGCAGGGAGAGAAGAAAAAAGTGGAAAAGGAAATGGAGATTTACAGCTTAGATGTAGAGGCATGTGGGGGCATGAAGGCTGACATCTGAAAACTGGGGAATGGGGGTGACACAGAGCACCTGGTGACCTCTTCTGGATGGTTTCCAGGGATACAGTATTCATGCCGACCTCTAACACCACCATGAGAACCACACATACCCTTGCCCCACACCCCAAGCCTAAAGTGTAGACATTCTGTGTTCACTGGTGGTTCTCACTTCTGATATACCTTGCTTAGGTTTTCCATTCCTGAAAGTGCATATGAAGTTGCTCAATTCTCCTTATCTGAATTCAGCAAAGTTCCCTAGGAGACTGTCAAAAAAACCCTGTAACAAAGCAAAAACCAAAAAAAGGAGATGCTACTATTCAGGGAGTCCTAGCGTTGTAATTCAAGAGTACCCTCTTAAACGAAAAAGAAAACACAAAAGTTAGACTTCCTTTGTCTTTGCTCCTCTATAATAGATTAGGATACACATGACACATGCATACATTTGTCAGTCATGATCTGTAAATAGATGGTTTATTGTTTTCTTGGTACCCGGGCATATGGTTTGCAATGAGACAGATTAAGCCCATTTCTCTTGTCCCTGTCCCTAGTTCTCATCTGGGGAAGGCAACAACAACTGGTTATGACAAGCTTATTCTTGGAACTCACCTCCAGAAACTCTGTGTAATAAAATATCTGTCTACACATGAGGGAGCTGAGCTCATATGCACTCACAAGAAACAGCCGAAATGCTACTGGCCACCTCAGGAGTATGAGAAAGCTAGTGATGTGCTTAGTTCAATATGCACAGGTCCAGAGCAGAACAGCTTCACTGTTCAGAGCTATTAGGCTGGGAAGCCATCTGGCTGCTGGAAAAGCTAATATTTTACAATAATGACCCTTCACAGTTCCAGCCTCCTGAGCCTATTAAACAATTCACAGCCAGAGCTCTTCAAATCTATACTGGAAGGAAAAGGGTTAAAAACTCCACAAGGGACACTGTGACTCCCTCCTTAAACACTCACCCCACCCCTTGAGAGGAGGCCATGTAGTTTGCCAGAGTGACCTTTAACTAGCCTACCTAGCCCAAGCTCAGCATGAATGCAATTTACAGACCATTTCAGCTCTCCAGCTTTCTTAACACAAAGAAGAAAAATCAAAACCCAAGCACAATAGAAAAGAAAGAGAAAGAGAAAAAATAACCCTTCAGAGCAATCATGTCTGGGGCTGCTCTGATAGCTTTCTGTTCTCTTCCAGGACACAGAAATGACTCCCAGTGTGTTAATTACTGCCATTACCACAAACTCTCCACTAACAAGGACTAGCTAAAAGGAAGTGTTGGCAGTAGCTGAACAGTTATTGCTCTGTACTGACACACAGGAAAAATCAGACTCCCCCATCCCCAAGCTGGTACTAACCAGGAGAGCAATTTTTGCAAAACTCAACAGCCTTTATTGTAATTCCCATGGCAGCTGTGCTGGGAACACGGGCCTTCCCTCAATTCCAATATTGTTAAAAGGGAACAAAGAATACCTGCTTTTCTAAAGACTTTGAAGTTCGACAATTGGAGAGCTCTGAATCATTACCATTTATTTTACTCCTGTAGTTGGTCTGCCTCGGTCCCTCACATCCTCTCCTTCCTGCCAGCCAGAAGCCTGGACAGATCAGTAAAGTTTACCAAATCCTAATATATCAAATGCAAAGCCTGGAGCCACACACACCACAACAAGAAGATTCTGTGAATTTGCAGTGCTGGCATTATTGATAAACAGCAAAACTTCTCGCAGATCCCATATCTGACACATACACTGTATTCCATTTCCTTTTAATAAAAAATCAAGCCTTTTAAAAATGTGCTCATCATTACTGAAAATTGAAGTTTGAGATGTCATTGATGCCTGAAAATGAGGCTGCTTTAAAGAAGATTTCCCTAACAGTCTAGAATAGGTTTACTTTTCCCCCAAAGCATATTTGATTCTGCAGAGACACGCTAATGTTAGACATTCCTCAGAGGAGAGACACCATTGGAGTGTAGGGGGCTCCCAACTTTAAAGCAAGAAGAGGAAAAAGTCACTGTTGACACTGCTTTATCAGCTACTTAGCACTAGGAAGGATATGGATCTGCTAAAGCAGATCCAGAGGAGGGCCATGAAGATGATCAGAGGGCTGAAGCACCTCCCTACAAGGACAGGCTGAGAGAGATAAACTGGTTTAGCCTAGAGAAGAGAAGGCTCCACGGAGACTTTGTAGGAGGCTTCCAATATTTAAAAGGGGCCTACAGGAAACAGGAAAGATGGAGAGGGACTCCTTATCAGGGAGTGTAGTGATAGGACGAGGGGTAACGGCTTACGCAGAAAGAGCGGAGATTTAGATTACACGTTAGGAAGAAGATTTTTTATTGTGAGGATGGTGAGGGAGTGGAACACGTCGCCCAGAGAACTTGTGAATGCCCCATGCCTGGAGGTGTTCAAGGTCAGGTTGGATGGAGCTTTGAGCAGCCTGGTCTGGTAGATGTCCTTACCCATGGCAGGGGGGTTAGAACTGGATGGGCTTTAAGATCCTTTCCAACCCAAATCATTCTATGATTCTATGAAAAGGTACAGAGCATAAAAAGCAGCAACAAAATAAAACTAATGGCTGGTACACCAACCAATAACATCTTGCTCTTTCTATCAGTCTGTCCATCCATCCACCTGCTTCCTCCTTTCATATTTATTTTTATTTTTGGTTTCACAGAATCTAGCCTAAAACAGTCAAGAACAAAGCTCTCAGGCACTGCTCACATACCCATAAATAATCATGATTTTCTGTACTCAAGCTAGCACTGATATGCCTCTACTTTCCATCTGGCACATAGTAGTTCCTTAAAAAAAAATAAAAGAAAGAAAAAAATATAGCATAAAAGGACTATCAAAAAAATAGAATAAGAACAGAAGTTAAACTCATTCTTTTCTTCATTTACAGATCACAGTCAATTCACACTTTGTTCAACACGTTTTTATACTCCTGAAACTGATTTCCATTAAATCAGAGACATTTGTATGTTTTTAAATGTTGTGATTGTATATTACAGAGAGAGGAGACAGACGCAATTGGTTTGGTTATTTTACTAAAAACATAACACATACAGAGGGGGACAGTCTACCTGGCCATATTTCCCTGGCATTAGTATGGCCAGTAATTCATTTAGGTCATTCCCTATAGTGTGTTGGCTCATGGGAAGATAAGCAGCATCCACTTAAAAAGGAAATAAAGGGCCCACAAACGTCTGGAAATTTACAGTGGATTTTCCCATTATGCAACATGTAGTGCATTCTGTGTTTTATGGCAACTTCATAATCTCATGCAAAAATTGCCAAGAGCCTCCCACAAAACAAACACAAACAGCCAAACCTAGCAAACAGGAGTGATCAGCTGCCCACAGCACAGAGGACTCAGCTCAGTTCTTAAGCTCTTTAAACAGCTGATGCTCTGTTTGCAGACCAAATGGGAATGCCTTTCAGGGAGCTCAGTTAAACGAGGGAACTGAAGTGTGAGGGATCCACCTTCACATGGATCTTACAGTGACTGATGCTGACCAGCATGAGGGAGTAAAAACTCTAAAAGTTTGTGGCCACTGCTTTCCAAACTCAGCTCCTCCCTTACCACACGCTCCAGAACAATGTTACCTGTTGTGGGTATACACACAACAGCCAGAACAATGTTACCTGTTGTGGGTATACACACAACAGCAGGCTGGGAATCCCCTGCCATGGGAAATCACTGTGTTCTTCCAGCTCTCTGCTCTTTTCGCCTTCTGATATACAAAATTCCTGCCAAAATTCACTCTACTCTGTTCTCCACACTTCTACCTAAAGGTTACTGGAGGGATGTGACAAGATGTTATGCATAAATAGGTTTCTCTGTTCTAGTGTGCCAGGGAACGGAAATCTTTGCCAAGATAGACTGCATCAGTATCTTGGCTAGAAAAGGATAATAACATTAAATGGCTCAGGATATGGAAAACTTTACAGATCATCAAGGCTTGTAGCTTTGCATGATAGGGGCCAGTTTCTAAGCAATTATGAGGCAGATAAGAAATGCACTAGGCATGCTGTATTTGTGAGGAGTCATTTCAGCCTGGCCTGTGCCTGCAGCACTAACTACGTGGTGACCTGTCAGTATGCACCAAGCACTGCTCCGCCTAAACCAGCCAGCCTGCTGGCAGGGCTGGAATAACAAACCTGCGCTCTGCTGCAGCAGTGCCCTCTCAACAAGACTGAGACAGCTCTAGTAAAAGCTACCTAGGGATCTTCAAAGCAAAAACACAGTGCTTATGGCAGTATCTCCTTTGAAAGGAAGGCTGTTGATAAGACCAAGAGCTTAGCGAGCGGGAGGAATTACACACAGGACAGAGGTTTCATTATTGTTTTTTAATTCATGTACATCTTCCTGGATTGCATTTTTGTGCTTCATGCTATAAGTTTTCTCTAAGTTGTACCTTGTCTTCAGAGACTGGCTACCATGAAATGCAGAAACAAACATTAATATGTGCAAAAGTATTTTTACATAATTTAAGTATTAAAGATTCATCTGTTTATGTCCATGGAAATACCTAATGATGAGGTAATGACATTTTTCAGAGTAAATAAGACACAAGTAGTCAAAAAGGCAGGGAGCGGGCACATGTGTCAAAGATAAGAGGAATCATCACAAACTGAGAGTAACAAAGAGGCAGGCGTTAGCTGAAACAAGAAGTCCGGAGAGCATATCCTGGGCTGTCAGAAGTGCTTGGGCATGACCACAGGAATCGCCTGACACATTTTAAAATGAGTCTGGATAAAAGCACTAGGAAATAGTGTAACAGCGAATAACCCTTCACCACCTGAGAAACAGACTGGGAGGCACTGTACCAGTGCTCTTCTGTTCTCTCCCTGTATTTGAACTCATTGCTGAAAACCCCAAACTAGGCAGCAGTGTGCCAGGGCCACAAACCTAGGAAGCAAAGCCTGTCAGCCAGCTCAATATCTCACAAGCCCGGGGGAAGGAAAAAAAAATAACTACCAGCATTATGGAAAGTAATGCTTTCAGAAATAATTTCAAATTTTCTAATGGAGCATTGTAACGCCAATGGAGAACTCATGTCTCTTTATTTAAGCATTAGCTGCTACTTATTGATAAATCAATCACACTTGGCAGATTTAGAAAGACCTAAAAGATATATATTATCCTGCTAATGTTCCTTTAAAAGTCATATGGTCTTTTAAAGAGCTTCCAGCCTTGGGACTCACAGTGCAGTGCCCTGGAAGACAATTGACATTCTGAGTGACTGGGCTGTGAATTCAAAATCCCAACTCGACCTGATCAAGTCAGGATTCAACCTCACATACTCGAAAAGTAGGAAAGAAAAAAGAAAAAAGAGAGAGTGAGGAAAAGACTTGAATTCCTGAAACTTTCCAGAACAGAACTTCTCAGGGTACAGAAGCAATAGCACGTCAGGGAATATCTCTGTACAGTAGCTGCACTGGACATATATTGTGCTTTACCACACTAAATACAAATCTCCATATTGTTAACCATACAACTGATAAAGGATAATTGTTTGCTATGAAAGTCACCAGTGAAAATGAAAAAAAATATTATATTGAGGTATGTACATTGATTTCTCTGGTTTTAATGAAAAAAAAGAAACATTCTAATTTACTTAGCTTTGGTTATAGCAACTTCAAGTCATTATTTGCAGTACCTTTTTATTTCTTCTGGGAAAGGAACAGAGAACAGGAAAAGTGGGAAAACAGACTGCTATATAAATAGTTTCATTCCTAGCAATTGCATAACTCTTTATTTCAAATAAATTTTAAATGTATTTCCCTACCTTTCAAGAAATAAAATCTGAACATTCTGAATAATATATCCTTTCTGTTAATACTGTGTTCATAGTCTGAAAAGTCATTATTTGACAAAAACATTATGATCAGTTCTTGCTAACAGCACCCACTTTTTCTCCTTTCGTTCCAAGCCCAGCGCTTGGATCTGCGGCTGGCTGGGAAGTCCTGCATAGCTCCAGAGAGATCAATGATGAGGCAGTGATGGCTCTCACTCCTCTTTGGCACCAGTTTTAATCTCCTTCTTACAAATAAATCTTTTGCTAGCTTATAGTAAACTGGAAGCTAATGAGAAACGATGAAGGTTTAGCCCTAATTTCTAAATTAAACCCCTCAGCAGGAACACTGATTCATCTCCTGTCCACCAGTAAAGCAAGCAAGGAAAGAATGAACAATACAATGCTTGACACCTAAAGAGACACTTTGCCTAGGATACAGATAAAATATGTGGGTGGAAAAAAAAATCTGCTAGTGAGAGCACTCATTCTGGGGTAGACTGAGCACTCTGTCTCCCACATCTGTCATCAGTACAAAAATACTGGCAGAGACAGGGGGGAAAAGCTTTTCTAACCAACACTTATAATGAAGATACCTGAGGTGGTCGTAATAACCTGGCAGAACTTCTGTTTCCAAATTGTGTTGAGTAACTGAGATTTAGAAGTAACTATGGAAAATTATTACTTAGTACCATGGACAACAGATGGTTCCTGCAACCTGCCTGTTGACAGATTCTAGGCCAAACTTCTCCCCCGTGTAACTTCATCACATGTTAATTTAACTCATTTTGTCTGTGGCACCTAGTTATTGGCTGCCAATACTTTGCTGCTCAGTAGTTCCTCATGCAATAAGACTCGTGCTAGCAGTCAGGGTACATGCATGAGTCAGAAGGTGGCAGCTCATGACCTATTTGTGTGGCCCCAGGCAAAATGCCCTTTTAGGGGATATAGCTAGGACTACAGCACTCACATTGCAAAGTTTAATTAGTGGTTGAAAAGTAGTCGACTCACTCGAAAGACAAGCTAGCATAAAAGCAACCTGTTTTCCTTTATGACATTAATAGTCCCAATTTCAAATCAAGCAAGAGAAGATGTATCTATAAAATAGATTTTCTTTTGTTACTCCTGATGGCTTAGCTCCAAAGAGGCATGAAGAAAGGCAGGACAGTGGCAGCGAGAGGGTAAACGTTCATCTGCCTCAACTCCTGACACACGTCCAGCTGTCCTGACACTCCACCAGCATCAGACAGCACAACAGGTTCCTCCAAGCTCTTCCTTAGCACCACTCATGTGGAGCTGACGTGGTTGGCACCTCCCCGGCGACTGCCATGCCCCATCATATGATACCTCCCTCCTGTGATACAACATCAGGATCTGGGGCACTCACTTGCCTCATTTAAATACAAATCAAGTGAATCTATACGTTGATCACTCTGTGTTTTAAACTGGAATCACAGCTTACGGTGGATGCACTGCTCAGACAGGGGATATGCAATGCCTAATTTTCCCCCAAACACCCCTAAGAGAGAACTCCAAAACCACGAAGTTGATCATATGGGGAAAAAATGGGTGCATTTAATTCTATTTTTCATCAGTTGCCATCTAAACCATTTGAAAATCTCAGAGAAAGAGAGAGGTAGAAAGACAGGTAGGCTTCTTCTAGGCGGCACTGCCCAGCTCTAAGAATCAGTTAAGTGCAACGTTGTAAGGGTGCTTTGCAGATCCCTGCATATTCCTCCACTTTTCTGGGGCTTTTAAAAGTCAAAAATAAAGGTAAGTTAAAAAGACATGCATCTAACAGGAGAAAATCTATTAAGATCTACACAAAGGAAAAAAGCTACGAAGTGCATGCCTGTATATAGTATTATATTTACAACAAAATACAAGGGTTTAGCTTATTTCATTACAAACATTGTTTAAAAAAGTGAAAAACTGCTTTCAAAGCAGCCAGTTTTCAAACATGTGCCATGTGTACTACTGTAAAAAGTAAAACTGCCTCCACAGTTCACAGGAAAGGGAAGACTTCCTCCACTGTGAACTGCTTTACAGAATCTTTAATATAGGCCTTCCTATGAAATTAAATGAAAAGAGTAAAGGATATAGAAAATCCATCAGCCTACTGCGTGCTTCCAATTACCTCACAAATACAGGCTAGAAGTAGTGACCTGTTAAAAAATACATGTTGATAAAAGGTATATAGTTACTGTGCAGCACTGAGCCACTATGTTGTCTTGGACTACAGCTCACTGTTGGCTTTCTGTCAGATGTCTCCCCAAGAGAATCCCACACAGCTTCACCATGACAAACACTGCTTATCCAGGGCAGCAGAATTAGAGGCATTCAAAGTATATCTCCCAAAATATCCATTCCCAATAGCTTTTTCCGACTAGTGGGAGAGATTACGATTGCAACTGTACCATCTGCCATTCCCTACTCAACTAGTTGATTGTAAACCACAATTTCATGATGATGAAAATAAAGTCTGAGGTAACAGTACCACAGAGGCAAGAGTGCACAATTGAGCAGAGAAGGTAGGCAACAGCAGAATATTTGCTATTTAGGTAGGTAATAGCAATAAAGTCAGAAAGAAAGTCTATAAGCAGCACCGCTTGGGGCAGGGGGAGAAGCAACAAAAAAACCCAACCACAAGCCCACACTCTGATTCAACTGATTTCACAGACTTCAAGAAGAAACTTCCCTTAATCTTCACAATCATAAAAGCCAAGAATCCCAAAACCCACAGGGGCATCATCCTCTTCAACCATTCATCCCCCTCAGACTATGCAACACTAGGCTGAGAAAACTCACCTGTTGAAGGTTTTTCCCAAGACACCAACAAGATACCAATGCCTCCAGCCATCCCAGCCAGTGAACATTCTCTTTCAGTACTTTCACACTCAGTACACAACTCCACACATTGAAATGAGCCTGTCTTAATTCCAGTAACTTAATTTGCAGTAACTTTGGGTGGCGTGTGCTCTCTCTTTTCTGCCTCACCAGATTCTTGCTTCAGTGCCATCTCATCCTGCCCACTTCCAGAGTAGAAGTCTGCCTTCTGCTCAGTCATTTCACATCCTGTTTCTCTACACCTAAAGAGACATTCACGTGATTTTAGTAAAGCCACCCCCATGCTCTCCACTTCAATCTTGGCTATAACCCAGGAACTGGAGGCCAAATCCCTTTCTCTGGACCACTGTGGATTTCACAGCACTCCCCAGCCTAACCCTCTTCTCACAAGCTGAGCAGTCCCAGCCTTTCATGTCTCTTCACAGATGTATCACTGAGGGTCTGGTGAACTTTTTCCATACTTCTTCCAGGTGAGATAACAAGAACTGCAAGGAGCCAGTAACTGCATCACACTGAGTAGGGATCTTGATGGGATTTATAATCCAGAAACCCAATTAACTTAAGAATAGGAGGTGTCCAAAGAAAACACGAGGTACCCCAGCGTACTACTCAGTCTAATTTATAGTTCTTACTAACTTGGGTTCTACTCTGGTTCTTTTATAGCTTACCTCTTGGAGATATTCATGTGCATAACAGTAAGCAATGTGATTAGAATTGATCCAATAAGTCTCCTATGCTGCCCCAAGGGAAAAATTACACTATATTTAAAGGATGAAATTAAAGCACTTGAATCCAAATCAGAGATACACAGGTGGAAAGCCATGCTCCCATCCTTGTACTAAACTTCCCAGCCCCAATATTTGTCCATATTTATTGTATAATTTGTAATATTGTATAATTATTTGTACATATATCCTAGTCCGCTAAAAAGGTGACTGGTGATACTGATGGAATCTCAAGAACAGTAAAAGACAAAGTAGCCAGTGCTACTACAAGTGGGAGTTAAGCTAAGGTGCTGGGCCTGCAATGTAAAACAGACACATTTTCTACAGTTATCGAAGAAAATATTCACCTATCCATTCAACGTGATCAGGTGAGGGGTTTGAGTTGGCAATTGTTTTTTCCTATTTTTAGGTAAGAGATTAAGTAACTTCAGGATTTTTCTTTGGCCTCGAGCTTTCTTAAACTTATCACAGGGGAATGGAACTACTTCCCACTAGAAAAAGGGTTTTAAAAAAAATCCTGTGACAAATAAAAACAGAGTCCCTGGGACAGTAATTTTGGGAATGCCAAAACTATGGACTCTGTTAGACAGCAGAGTGGGGAAGAACTGATGAAAACAGAATAAGACGAGGCCTATGTCTTGGAAAAATCATAGTTTCCTGCAAAACAAGTAATTTTTACTCATCATGCTATTAAGCATTTTGTTATTTCAGTGACTTCAATATCCCCATTTCATGCTCCCAAGTTGGTGCTTTTCCATTTTGAAGATCTGTCCACAATATCAATGGCCCAGAAAAGAAATTAGTTGTTCCTTTTTTAAGAGCTGTGTTTGACTTTAATTACATTTATACTTGCTTGGGAAATCAGACTTCACTCTCAAGAGAGTTAAAAAGGGGAAAGGGAAGAGGAAAAAAAAAAAGACAGAGAAAGAAACAGAAAAGGAGAGACAAAGGTAAATCAGATGAATCCAATTAAAAGTTTCTAAGTTCCTATTCCTAAAGTTTCAGCCAAAGCCGCTACTTAGCAACACGGGGGGAGTGTGGTTTTTAATTATTTTTTAAGTTTTATTTTATCGGTCATCTCTTCAGAAAACTGCTGACATTATTCTTCAAGCGGACATGGTTATCAATCATTACAAAATGCTTTCACCTGGAACTGGTCATAAGAAATTGAAGTCTTTCCAAGATGAACTTAATGCAGATGGATGATAATTCAAGGGAGAGGGACAAATAAGTGACCATAAGGAAAGTCTGGTTACCTTTTCTTCCAGGTGGGTTATTACTGAAAAAAACAAAGTGCTGCAGTCACAGTACTTAGAGAAGATTCTGCAGAAGTGGGTAGGAAGCAGTTACAACAAAGACTGCACCATGAAAAATGCTTTTGCTTTTTTCACTTGTTCTTTTAATCTTTTACGACCCAGCGTCTCAGTGACAAAACACTATGATGCTTGTCCATGAGTGCCAAAACATTTATTCTTAGTTAGCTAGTCTAGGGCTGCTGATCAGCACTCAACAGCATAGTCAAACCTTCCTCTTCCATTCATTTCTCCCTCTGCCCCGCTCCCCTCTTCCTCTCCTCCCAGCCTTTCATTCCTCTACCCTTACCCCTCCTAATTCCATTTTAATCAAGGTTCTTTCCTAATTAAAACAAACAAATATGAGGAAGCAATTAACTTTTTGAAGGAAGCAGATGGTGCAATAGTGCCATTTCATTATTGCATTAAGCCTTAACTTGCTATCTCTTCAAACTTTCTGCACTTTAATTAAGCACCGTTACAGGCAAGTTCAATGGGCTCTCGAGTAGGGTTTATCCGATTAGCTCCTGAAAAGCCGATGGTGCGTAGTGGCAGGCTGAGCGTGCTTTGCAGCATGCAGCTGGGAAAGGCTACCCTTGGGTCAAAAGGGACTAAGAACTTCCCTTACACATGCAGCAGACAGGAAAAGGAACGAGGGGGAATTGAATGTCCATGATGTGACAGAAATGTAAACTACCTCTGCCTTTCCATCTTCTGGCAGAAGTTTTTCACTGCCAATGTCACAGGACTAGATCATGAATTTTATGTGCACATATTTTAAGGGTCCATGGTGACTTTCAATGTCTATGCCATCTTCGCAGAGGGGGAAGGAGTCAAGAAGATCGCAAACATAGATTTGAGAAATTGATAGCTTTCAGGCCTGTATATCACCCTACCATCTCCAACATTCCTTCCACTTCAATCTTCAGCTTCTATTATCCCCCAGATACAACGGGCCAAAAGAGAACTGGAAATTAAGCAGCTTGAATCATATAGAAAAAATACACCCAGAAAGAGGGATTCTTTTATTCTTTTTTTGAGTTGGTTGGGGTTTTTTTGTGGTTTTATTTTTTTGGCCTTCACAGAAAAAGTAAGCATCAAAGAACGGTTGTGTCAACTGCTTGTGTCGTCTCACTTGGCCCCCACATACACATGCCAGAAACGTGGCACTTCCAATTCACTTCTGCCCTACTGCATGCTGGCAGATAATCCATTACTATTCAACACCAGAGAGATGAGCATCTCTGTGTCCCTGAATCCCACTCGCAAATATCTAATTAAACAAAATACACCCAGCATGACTCAGATGGACAAAGCAGTATAGATCCCAAACTTCTCTGCACAAAAGCATCTCAATTCTCTACATCCATATCGGGGAAAATATACTGCATCCAATTTATAGATAGGAATGTGAGCCAGAGACCATACTTGTGATGCCCAGTGTTACACAGAGACCATGTGGAGAAAACATTTTTCCGTTTCTCTCAATCACAAAGATCATCTTTTTGTATTACCAAGGTTGGAATATGACTCATGGAGGATTCACAAATTACAAAGCCAGAGAACATCCCTAGGGGTCATCTTGCCTGAGAACTTCTCTGAATTAATTTCTGTTTGAAGTAGGGGAGAGGAGGCTGAAATCCATTCCTGTCTTAAAGATTGCTATTAATGGAGAGTTCACAAGTCCTAGAACACTTGTTCAGGGCCTAATTATCACAATTGTTAAATTTGGGCAAATTATTTCAAGCCCAAATTTGTCTATTTCAGCTTCTAACTACTTGATCTTGATACATACCTTTACTCAACTGGAGAACCATCTATTGTAAAAGCCCCTTTTCCTCTCTTAAGGATAAAAGACAATATGCAATACGCATTTGCTGAGGGATGAGACTCATATCATAGTGTCCTGCCATCTCTTCATTCATCAAAAGTTTCAAACTCAAATAAGGAAATCATTAAATGCAATATTAAGAAATGCAACCACAGCATGATATAAATAATATTTTCGTTGTAGGTCTCTCCTTTTACAATTGTGCCATATAAAATGCAAACATATTTATTATGTTGAGTATTTAATTGCGTAAAATTCAGAGATTAGGAACATCCAGTTCCCACTATAACCATGATTTAGACCCAAGTATAGATGCAGGATTTTGCATTTTCTGTGAATTTTATCATAATTACAGCCTAAATACACCACACAGAGAAGAGAGTTGAGTAGTGTTATGGGAACACAGACTATCAATTTCCTGCCTTTAGGTACTTAAATCCGCTGTTATCACACAATAGGCTGATAGGCACAAACAATAGGATTATCAACACAAGATTCAAATATTTTGGTATGTATATGTAATCTCCAACTACAAGTGCATTTATACATAACCATTTCACATCTATCCTTATTTAAGGAATATTCAAGTTCATATGTGAAGTACTACACACAGCTATATCATGCTCTCAAAAAGCAGGTGTGTTCACATCCACATACTATCAAAAAACCCGCTACCTTCAAATATGCTCAAGGAGGACCTATTTTGTATTAAGTGTATTGTCTGTCTGATTATTTGACCTCATAAATCAATTTGGCCCTGCAATACCATTAGATAGATGCTTAACACAGATGCACTAATAGGATGCAGCAGCACACTGGCTTCTGAATTAAATCTGACTTGCTTGGTTAGTCTTATCCTCAACCCATGGGACTGAGAAAATCCCACCAATGGCTCTGAAGCAAGAGTTGAGTCCCTGTTATCATGAGGACCAACACCCATTAACAGTGCCATGAAAATCAGATCCTTCTGTTCTGTGAACACCCCACAAGCTAAAAAAAATGCAAGAGTTCTGTGCTAAATCCTGACAGGTGGATCAGCATATAAACCTGGCAATGAGGTGTCTTACACCAGTACCCAGAGGCCCTAACATATCTGAGGCTTGCCTCGAGTCATCACGCCAGATACTTGTTAGACCTGCTTTGATACAGTACATGCCATTCTCATCACCCGTGCTCACAAAGCAGGAACCCAGACTAAGCAAGTTGAGAGAAAATCTTTGAGGATGAACCAGGCAACTCAAAGCCAGTTTCACGAGAAGACACTAAGACAACATGGCACTTTTAGCCTAACAAGATAAAGGCCAAGGGAAGTAACTTCTGTTTATAATACTTCGGGGCCAGGGAAGAAGAGAGATTTAAGCTCAAGAGCAATACTGGCACAAGAACAAAGATGTATAAACTGGCTATAAGTAAGCATATACTCAGAATTAAAATAGCGTTTCTAACAAGCAGCAGACTGAAGTTCTGAAACAGCCACCCATCCAGAAAAGAATCAGATATCACAAAACTAATGGGGTTTATTTTCTTTAGAAGATACACAGTTGCATGTCATGGGACTCAGGAAGTCCTCTGTAGCCTTGTGTTTCTACACTGATCAAGGTAAATATCGTAAAAAACACATGAGAAGGTACAGTCTGTGCCCCAAAGGGCCATAAATATTAAGAAGGTTTTAAGACAAAGCTGAAGGATGGTGAGGGAAAGAAACTGTCTCCAGTGTACTGTTCCCAATAATGTTTTAAGCCTCCAAATTAGCTCCAAAATGTATATGAGCATATGCTGCAGATCATACAGCTTCCCCTATAACACAGGCAATTGGAGTAAATCATTATAATGGCCTTAAAAACAACAGATCACAGGGGAAGGTAAAAATGATACAAGCATCAACAGAAAACCTGAAATTCTACTCCCATATGATCTGCTCTGCTCTTAAAGCCTAACAGTTGATTCAGATCTCAAATATTTTCCTAGCCAGGAAACACAGCCTGGACCTAGGGCTCATGCAAAGGTGAAATGTAAGCTCCAATACATCTGATCTGTATTTGGTAAGTACCCAGAGACACATTCACGGCACTTGTTTTTGCATTTGTTTGTCATCATTTAACATGATCTGGAGAAATGTCACTCCCTAGATAAAAGAATATACCACTAGAAGTCAAAGGCAGAAAGTAAATATAGTAATAATAGTTTAACATGAGGATAAGGGACAAAAAGCACTTATCCTAAGAAAGCATGAACAGATTGTGTAATTGCACTCTTTCAGACAACTTTCAAAGCAAAGTAACTAAGACTTTTAGAAGTTCTTCCATAGGAACAGGCAAGACACAGTCCCTGCCTCACCCGCATTTCACCTCCTCCAGCTATGCTCCATCTTGCCAACTGCCCTCTGCCTGATCAGCCAGCACACTCTTTAACCAGTCAGCCCTGCTGCCCAGCTCCAGGGACATACATCAAATCCTTTAAAAAAAACCAAGAATACAGTGGGAACTGAGCTTCATGTAGGACAGGGGTGTCAAACTCATTCTCACCAGGGGCCATAACAGCCTGTTGCTGCAGCATAACACGCATCACACACTGCACACGTTACTGGCTCCGGCAGGAGCATAGGGGCAAGGAGCTCAGTGCTGCTGCTGGGTAGAAAGAAGGTGCTGGGCCAGATAAGACAAGGTGGAGGGCCAGATTCAGCCCGCAGGCCTTGTGTTTGCCACCTGTGATCCAGGAAATACCCTCCAAGAAGTGCCATGTCTAATCTGGACAAAGTGGGCAAACCAATCAGGATGGCAAGGGCCAAAGCCCACACACGACATTAATTCAGTGCATCTTCCATTTTGAATTTCCAGATTAAATTCAAACCATCCTTGCCTGGGAATAACCAAAGACAGTCTATTTACCCCAAGAGAGAGCTGACTCCTAGAGCAGACTTCACATGCACACAAGTCTTCTAAGTGATTGAAGAGATGTCAAGTCTTAGAAGAACTCAGGATCTTCAGACAAAAGAGAGTATTTAAAACTTGCACAAAACAAATATTTATGGTCTATAAATACACTCAGGCACGTTCTTCCTCCACTCTCCAGAGAGCAGAGACTCCCACTACAAAGTGTCTTGCAACATGTCAGACATATTGACAAAGAAGCAGAAGCTTGGGGTTTTTTCCCTGCTCCACATAGCAAGGCCATATTCTTTATTCCTGCTCTTTGAATATTCATCCCTCCCTTGCTTCTCCATCTTCCACCTCAGGCCAAAGGCTTGTCAGCTGTCTCTTCATATTGAAAACATGCAAGCATGTTTGGTTTAAAAGGTCAATCACAGTTTGTTTGTACTAAGTCTTGGATGCAAAAATCTCTTACTGTAAGCTTGGAAAAATACAAGAAAAGAGACTATGCTAGATGGAGGACTATGCAGTCTGGGTAATATATAAGGACCTTAGAGTCACAGTTAAGGCACTGTGGCTTACAAAGACAGCATGCACTAACTGAGGAGTTCATGGGTCTATGTTCTTGATCAACAGCAAATAGTCTAATATAATTCAGCTCACAACAAGAAAGCCAAATGAAATCGCTTTATATCATCGTAAGCTACTACTACCCAGAAGCATGGTGACCATTAGACCATCTGATGTCCCATGCATTAATCTAAAGTCCATCACAAAGTAAAGGGGGCTAGAACAACAGAAAGGGAATGGATAAAGCAATTAAGGTGGACAGCTCTACAATCATGGGTCAAGATACAGGCCAGGACATTTTAAGTTGCCTTGTGATTAGTTTGGGGCTTTTTTTAATGCATATAATAAGCTTTAAAAACACCACACAAAATTTAGAAGTGTATGTCATCAATGGGATGTTCTACTTAGTTTAATGGCAACAACTATCTTTCAAATAAACTGGACGGTATGTGGTGCCACTACTTAATTCTATGAAATTTGGCAGTGCTGAGCTGTGTGCCATAAGCTCTCTATAGGAAACAGAGGAATTCAGTGTCCAAAAGCTGTCCAAACCTGAAATAGTGGAACCTACTCCCCACTTCCTTTGCCAGTGGTTATATTGCGTAGCTACATTGTGTAACCTGTCACACTTTCCAAGTTAAAAACCAAAAAGTTACAGTTTTCTCTTTCCCTTACTTGCCAGGGTACCCTTGCAGAACCACGTATTACTGTTTTGATAGCTGATGGTACTGATAAAGGAACTTCACAAGTATTACTTCTTGGCCTGCATCAGATGCTGTGAGGACGAACATTATCCTCCACCACTGGAGGAGACCCTGAACCCCAGAGATGGCTGAAGGCAGTAAAAAGCTCATCAAGAAATTAAGTGTTCCTTCATGTCACGCACCCTACAAACCACTTCATATCCACATTTCTATGCTATCTCTGCTGTAGGCCATGGAATTCTTTTGCTCTTTCCTCATCCCCTCAATTGGCAGTATAAAAAGAATCAAGTTCCTTTTCCAGTCCCAGGCTCACCCCTCTGCGATCTTCCAAAGCAGTTGTTTGCCATGGCATACCCAACCACCCTGGTTACTCCAGGACCCAAAGTGAAAACCTAACCAAACCAAGACAAGCCTCTGACAATTCAAAGACTAAAACCAGGTTTTGCTTTTAACAGGATTTAAGAGGGACCAGCTCTTGGTTTGTTAGTTCCAATAGTTATTGATGGCCTTCCATAACACATTTAACGGCTCTATTCTGCCCCTTGAGAGTTACTAGACCACCAATAATCACAGAAAATAACATACCCTGAGAGGGAAAAGAGCAGAACCTCAGTTTCCGAAGTCTTTCTTTACCTATGTAGTCTGGGGTAACCACAGCACTGAGAAGCTCAGTAGTACAGGTTTCAGCTGACACTCATGGACCACTGAGGAGCACCACTCCTCTTCTGCGAGTCAGTGTTCACTCTAAAAGAGAAAAAAAAACAAAACAAGAAAAATACTACTGTTTCATTTTTGTTCTGGGTGAAAAAGTATGAGTCCCTGTCCTGTATAATCAGAGACAGCCTCAGAGCAAACACCCACGTAGCACCCTGCTGCTGTTCATTAATCGCCCCAGCAGCTCACAATAAAATCCTCAGAGAAATTTTATAGCACTTCTGTAACTCTACATGTCCACTAGAAAAGACTCCAGACAGACACAGACATAGGCATCCACGACACACTAGCAAATATTTGAAAGCTTGGTCCCTGTGGAAAATCAGAGAGGTGCCACACATACTGTCTCCCACAAAAGACAAGAAGTAGAAAATCAGTGATCTCCACTTAGGGCACATGGTAAAATACAATTGTGTAAAAACCACACCTGCCTCAGAGGGCATTGAGATATATACATATACTGAACAACATGTCTTGGGAAATTCCAGTGAGGCATACGACGTGGGGAGAAATCCTTCAGGAGACAAATGTCTAGGAGCAAAGCAGACAGAGTAAAAAGAAACAAAGCGGAGATATTCATTACTCCATTAAGACAACAGGAAAGGCCAGAAGTCATGGTTGCAGCAGATGATAGATCCTCCCTCAGTTACTGTTATTCTTCTCAAACATACACTGTTCTAGTGTAGCGTCTACGTTTTGTTGGGGAAATATGATAATCAATGTTATCCAAAGAATTAGGAGAAATAAAGTAACATTCAGCTCTACTGAAGTAAGAAGTAATGTTTACTGGGTTCAGTAAGGCTAAAAAGCATTGTTTTATGCTAAATTTTTAATTAGATGCTTAAGGCAGAGGGATATTTTATAATCAAAAGACACCAACAATCCCTGAAGATGTAATTTTGAGCTACTCTTTTTCCCCCCTGAAGTTTAACCTGGGCATTTCCAAAAGACATGTCAATTTCCTCGGTGTCCTGTTGAGATTTGGAGCACAAGACAAAGTCTCAAGGATGCCTACACTACAGCAGATGCAAACTGCCACAGAAACTTGCACTTTTCATCTCCAGCCCAGTACCCTCCTATTCTGGTTCAGATCAGCCCTGCTTCAAAAACTGTGATTGCCAATAAAGACATAAAACCTGGTTAACTCTATTAATTTTACACCACCATGTCAACAAACATCATTGCAGTTTCCACTGCTGTCAATTTATGCAATAGCCCTTCTGGCCTGAGTTCCTCTTGCTCTTTCCATTCAAATCTGTCCCAGATGTTCACTGCAGTCTATAGCCCTTTTGAGCTACCCACCTTGCCTCTGCACATGCACTCTAGAACAATATGAATATTACAAGTAGCAGCATTTGCAGCAAAGGATATATTAAGTCCTGTATTTTTAATGCCACTTTTAGTATGCCTATAAAAAGACTCTATGCAAAAGACTTGATTATGTATTTTTGTGCTGTATAGGAACAGGGTACAAGTGAGAGACATGGCAAGCAGGAATGATCCCATCCAGGTGCAGCAACCTCTGGCAGTCAGCAACTGGATGGGATTTGCAGAGAATGCTGTAAAAATTATCTTCCTACAAGCACTATAGCTAGTTGAGTCCATAGGATTTTTATATCTCAGGAGGTTTCCAATGAGATATCATATTAAAAGTGCTGGTGAATGTTGTCCCTTGCAGTGAGTGGATTACATACTGCTCTTCAATTTCTCTGTAACCACTCAAAAATGTGACATCTTTACATCTCACTGTGTGCCCCCCTACAGCTCATATTAGAGGGCCAGAAGGAAGAGGAATGCCTACCAGGCACTTTTAACAACACTTGATAATATTTGGAGCCTTCTCTTGTATTTGTCCTTACTACTTTCAAACTAAGTTAGGGCACAAGGAACAATTACAGCTTCACAGTTACAGTTTCATCTTCTTCTGCTTAACCTCTGTTCCTGTACCTCAGTTCTAGCCTAAACAGACAGAACAGTAGAAGAACATTTAACCTCCTTGGTCCTTGCAACTTTTGGTTTCCTTAAGATAGCAAGCTTACAAAACAAGCAGAACTGGAAGCACTTTAAAGCACGGATAGCTGAGATTATTGCAAGGCTATTTTTTTCCCTGGCTTCGCACACCAAGAGTGACATTCCTATAAGAAGCAGGGGTTCCTAGCACTGCTACCTCCAAATAACAGAGAAACTTAGCTGGGAATTAGGTCATTAAAACAAAGGGCCTGACTCACAATGAGAGATGGATCAATAAGTGACCTTTGACGGACAAGAGCCACTGATCAATAATTACTTTTTTATTAAATGATTCTTTTCCTTTGCCAGCAGGGACCTCTTCTTCCCTCACGCACAGCATTAACATTAACCTTTGCTACACAAGGATTAAAGGAGCTGACACCACAGAGGACTGTCAAGGAAGGAGTGAGCAACAGGAGAAAAGGCAAAACAGATACTCAGCCCAAGGAAACACACTCTTCCCCTCTACTTAGACAACTGTCTCATGCTGTCTAATTTCACCATTACTACTCCACCCTCCTCTATTTGTTGTACTTAAACACTGGCACGTCAGTCTGAAAAAGAAGGCAGCTCTTAATATGATTCAAAAGGTTGAGAAATGAGGGATACCCAATGAAGGCAGATGGGCAAGGTGACAAACATGGCCACAGCAATATAAATAAATTAGCCACAGTAGGACAGTGTTCTACAATTCAAAAGGAATCTGTGCTGACCCACAACTCCCAATCCCTTAACTGATGGCAGACACAACCTGAAGCCTTTCTATTTAACTGCCTGGCTCCATACCAAAACACTTCTGCTTCTACCCATGCCAACCTGTTCAACTTCAAACCATTTGCTTCTCCTGACATCATCAGTCACACCAATCTGTGAGAGCTATTTTGTGAGATAAGGAAAAAATCCCCTTAGGGAAAAGCACAGCCCATCAAAAGTGCTGTGCCTGAGACTTGGGTTCAATCTCAACCCAGACCTCCTGGAGTGAACCTGTATGCTAATCAGGTTTGCCCTTTGGCACTCTGCCCAAAGCAGAAAGACCAGGTGGAAGAAGTTAAGACCATAAATAGACTGCAAACATGACATAGGAACAAGGAAAAAAAAAAACAGCAGATGGCAAGGAAGCATCTTCTTTCTGGTTTTGAGAGTGGCAAGCTCCAACATGGCTTTTACTATGAAAGCTCTGCTGGCTTCTCCATATACTTCTTTAGATGATACATGTCACAGGAACTGAAGGGAGGATCACATTTTCTTCTTACACAGCCTAACTTCATTACTCCCAAGTAAACATTGCATTGTAATCTCCAGCAGAATGTCTTTGTCTTGGTGCAGTTGCAGAAAACCAAGTGTCATTTGAGCCTCAGAGGAGAACGTCATCATGCTACAGACAGCTCAGCCCACAGCAAAAGGAAACATTTGGCTAAAGGGAAAAACACGGAAACCGGAGACAAAAGGTATCTAGTTCAGCTTCACTTCATACATCTTGCATGTGTATGATTCACCACCACATATTTCAACAGCTGACCCCGAAGGAGAGCTTGGACAAATTCAAAGTGTCTCCCCTCTGTCTGAAAGAAAGAGAAGACACACTTAGCTGAGGTCCACCTCATCTAGCCGTTACCAATGCAAAAGAGGCTGACAAAAAGGCATGCCCTGTTCCTCAGGCTAATCATTTGATGGAAGGTGTGTTTTCCATTCCTAGTTTTAACCAAAGGAAATGTAATTAGGGACTTTGAAAAGTTGTGGCATCCAGAAGAAAAGTAGCAAGTGCCAGCATGAATCTTCTTGCTGATTCCACAGTTTCCCCAGAGAAGGAAATGAACCAAGAGCAGATGCAGCCAGTTCCAGGAGAGAGGGGCAGGACTGGCTACAACAGACGTCCCACAAGACAGCTACAGAAGCCCACAGTGGGAAATGACGTAGTAAAGCCATAATAATGCTATTCATACCTGGCTGTGCCCACAGTATCCTCCCCCTACTCCAAATCCATACATTCATGTTTTGCCCTTCCAGTCGCAAGGTGCACACCAGGTCTTTCCCAGCAACCTGGTCAAACTGTAATATTCATAGAGAGTGAATGAGGTGAAAGGAGTAACATCACACCCTTATCCCACACAAACCTGCACTCTCCCTCTCATTTCTTCAAGATGCCTTTCCATGTTCTTAATTTTCTGCAATCCTCTACATAGGTGATCAAGATTTTTCTCCTTACTATGAATTATTGGAGTCTGTCCAATAATTTCAGCAGTCAAAAATGATGTGCTTCCTCAAACCATTTCACCAGGGACATAGATTTTGATATATATAAACAAAAAAAGAACAGTGGGATCAAGGCAGTTGATAATAATCAAATAAAAAATGGTA
This sequence comes from Dromococcyx pavoninus, assembly GCA_033558185.1. Classification (NCBI taxonomy): domain Eukaryota; kingdom Metazoa; phylum Chordata; class Aves; order Cuculiformes; family Neomorphidae; genus Dromococcyx; species Dromococcyx pavoninus. Next base: position 245,920 of record JAUMJL010000091.1, on the reverse strand, counting down.
ACTTCTTACCTCACAGGCTTTAAAAAAAAGTGAGAGTTTCTAAATTTTATCATATCTTGCACTGATTTGAAGCACAATAAATAAACAAAAAAGACATAACTTTATTGCTATTTGTCCTGGATCCTAAAGTAAGTTGTCATTGGCAAAATATGTTCCATTAAAGTATCCAGTTAAAAATTTTTTTAAAAACACAAAACCAAAGTGATTCTGTTTGAGTTCTTTTTTATTTGCTGTCGTTATAATCAACATCTAAGATTCATAGAACTGGAGGATTAGAAGGGAAAATGCCTTTCACCTAAATGCTTACTCCGGGCATTTGACAGCATTTTGCATCAAGTCAGTTTTACTGCTTCTCTTGTAAGCAGTCTGTTCCCCTGTTAGTTGAGCTAGATTAGACCCATACAAATATGGGAGGAAAAATACATATGGAAATTTAACTGCAGAAACTTAAATATTAGCAAGTGAGTCCAAGGAGACCTCTTCTTCTTTCCGCTAAGTAAAATGAAGCTGCCGGGCACTCCTTAAAGAACACACACGCACTGAAAATCCTCTTCCTCAAATAAACATACATTTCCCATCAGGCACAAAAACGTATTCAACATTCAACAGACAGTGACACTATTGTCTACGGTCGCTTCTTTCTTATTTCAGTAAAGCATGCAATCTGCTTTTTCACACACTCTACCCTAGAAATTTGAGACACCTATGATTCATTCCGCAACCTACCTCTCCAATCATATACCTAGGGGGAAGGCATGTTGAAGGTTTTTGTTTTTACATCAAAGAATAAAAATATTAAAAGCATTACATCTCTTTTGGGATTTTGTCCCTCCTCAAAATGAGTCTCATCATTAATTTTTCACTTCCCCATTTCTCTATGCTTCCCCCACACCTGATACACTGCCTGGCACTCCTTATCTTCCCAGAGTTTGTCTTCTTTCCCATTTTGCTTCTTCTGGACAGCCCCTCCAGTGCTGTCTCCTGGCTCTCCCCTCTCTCCCTTTCTGTGCCAGGTCGGCCAGGCTCTTGTGCAGCTTGTGTAGCTGTCACCAGGGTCAGCAGACATACAAAGCTCTGTTAGATGTACACTATGTGAATCAGAAAGCTGCTTTCAGCTCTCCTTATTTGTTCTCTTCACTCAGACTTTTTCCTAGTCCTTCTCCCTTTCAGCTACTTCCCCCACCTCTCCTGCTTACTTTTGTCTTTTTTCCTCTCCCAAAGCTTGGTAATTTTCTTTTCTCTCTCGCTCTTAAAACTTCCTATTTCTTATCTATGCTCCACCTGGCTTCTTTTGCTACTGGACTGTCACCTGTGCTCTTAGCCCCAACTACGTTTCCAGAACACTTAAACCATTTATTAGACTCCCTTAACTTTCCTCATTTGTTCCTTTGAGTTTTAGCACTGCCCATTCCCAGTCACATCTTCTGGTTTTGTGTCTGGTGCTGTTGTGAGAGTTTTGGGTTTTATGACAACAGGACGCTCTTTGATTACTACAGCCTGTTAAGAAGGGGGGGGATTCACCTGTGCAGAAGAGGCAAGGGAATCTTCGGCAACAGGCCAGCCAGCTTGGTGAGGTGGGCTTTAAACTGAAGGACTTCAGGGGCAGCATCCAAAGTGGCAACACACCATTGCAACCAACCAGGGAATAAAAGCCAGCCCAACCAGAGCAGCAGCAAATGTTCCTTAGCTGCCTCCCAAGACAAGAACCAGAAGACCAACCACCTCAAGTGTATGTATATAAATGCACACAGCCTGGGGGAAAAAAACCAGAAGGAACTGGAGCTCTACACCCAGTAAGAAAGTTATGATAGCATAGGAATAACTGACACACGGTGAGACAACTCATGCAACTGGACGATAGCAATGGATGGCTATAGGTTGTTTTGTAAAGACAGGCATGGAAGAAGAGGAGGAGTAGTCACGCTCTATGTTAAGGAGAATCTTGAATGTACAGAATTCAACTAAAGTAATTGTGGAAGTCCTATCAAATGACTCCACGTCAAAATCACAGGTGTTGTCTCCAAGGGGGATGTCACAGTAGGCACCTGTTACTGACCTCCAAACGAAGACCACAGGGCCAACAAAACAATATTTTGATCACTTCAGTGAGCTTTGTGTCAAAAGAACTTGTTTCTTATGGGTAACTTCAACTACCCAGACAGTTCTTGGGAGAAAAATACAGCAGCTCACATCACCTATCAAGTTCATGGAATGCACAGAGGACTGCTTGCTCATGCAGATGTTAGATGTGCCAAGTAGGAATGAGGTACTGCTGGACTTGCTACTCACAGACCAAGAAAACCTGCTTTGTAATATCTCAGTTAGTGACAGCCTTGGTTGCAGTTAACACAATATCATGGAGTTTGTGATCCTGCTGAATGTCCTCAAGGTTGGTACTAAGACAAAGGTTTTAGATTTTAGAAGAGTAAATTTCAGCTCGCTCAGAGCTCAGTTGGGAGGGATTCCATGGGAAGCTTCCCAGAAGGATAAAAGAGGTAGCAAGTGCTGGGAGTTCAAGAACACTCTCCTGGAAGCACAAAACTAGTTCATCCTCTTTAAAGGTAAGAGAACCAGAAGTAGGCAGAGCAACAGACCTCCTTGACTTAATTGTGAACTTCTAAGTCTGCTCAAAACCTAAAGGGAAGTATACCAGAGATGGAAAAGCAGATGAATACTCATTGTGAACTACAAGGACATTGCCAGGAGTGCAGAGATGCAGTTAGAAAAGTGAAAGCTGAGCTCAAATTGAAATTGGCCAGAGATATCAAAATCTACAAGAAAGGGCTCTTCAGGTACATAAACAACAACCAGAAACAGAAGGAAGATACTGGTCCGCCATTAAACAGGAGAACAGGAGAAGTGAATTAGTCCCAACAACACTGAAAAGGCAGAGGTTCTCAAAACTTTATTCACCTCTGTCTTCACCAGCACTGTTGGGCCACAGGTCTTGAGAATAAAAAACTAGGTCAATGCAAACACAAACCCATCATCAGTGAAAGAAGAGCTGTGAACTTCTACAGGAGCTTGACCCCTACAAATCAATGAGACTTGACAGCATCCACGTGAGGATAAATGAGCTGGCTGAGATCGTTGCAAGGACACTCTCCATAACCTCTGAGAAGTCATGGAGATCAGGAGACATCCCAGAAGACTCGAAGAAGGCTAATGTCACCCCCATCTAAATGAAGGGCTTAAAGGACAATCCAGGAAACTACAGGCCCATCAGTCTTACTTCAGACCCTGGGAAAGTTATGGAACGAATACTCCTGAGGTCTATCAGAATTCAAATAAAGTACGTGATTAGAAAAAGCCAGCACAGATTCACGGAGGACAAATCATGCTTTGCAAGTTTGTCTTCCATGACAAAGTAACCTCCTCAGTTGATGTGTGATGAGCAGCGGACATTTGTCTACTTGGATTTCTGCAAGTTTTTCAACACGGTTTCCTACAGCCTACTCCTAGAGAAACTGATGCATTACAGTCCAGACAAGTGGTCTGTACCACTGTCAGGGAACTGGCTGACAGATTGCACACAGAGGTTGGCAGTAAACAACTCCTTTTCAAACTGGTAACCTGTCAAAAGTGGGGTCACCAGGAATTGATATTAGGGCCAACACTGCTTAATATCTTCATAAGTGATCATGGGATCATGTTTATCATCGTAAGTTGACGACTGGATCAAGTGTACCCTCATAAGGTTTGCTGATATCAAACTGAGTGGGGAAATGGACACTTTAGAAGGGAGAGCCAACTTGCAACGTAGACATGGATAGTCTGGAAGAGTGGGCTAACAAGAACATTACGTTCAACAAGGATTGTCAAGTGGGTTTGCACCTGGGAAAACATAATCTCAGATCGCAGCACAGGCTGGGATCTACCCAGCCAGGAAGCAGCTCTGTGGAAAGGGACCTGGAGTCCTGGTAGACAACAAGCTCAATAAGAGTGAATAGTGTGCAGCTGCAGGATGCTGGTTGCATCAACAAGGCAGAGATAAAGATGTCATCATCCCACTCTGCTCAGTGCTTGTCAGGACACACTTGGAATACCGCGTTTAGTTTTGGTCCCTGCTATACAAAAAAGACGTGGACAGATTGGAGAGGGTCCAGAGAAGAGCCACAAAGATGTTCAAAGGACTGGGAAGCTTGACATATGAGGAAAGGCTGAGAGAATTGGCTTTGTTCAGCCTTGAAAAAAGAATACTTAAGGGACACCTTGATCACCATGTTCCAGAATTTAAAGGGTGCCTACAAAGAAGACAGAGGTTCGTTTTTTACAAGGAGTCACATGAAAAAGATGAGGTGTTATAGATATACATTACTTCTCAGGAGATTCCAATTGGACAAGACGAAATTTTCCACAAGAACAATCAGCCACTGCAATATCCCCAGGGAAGTGGTGGATTCCCTAATATTGGACACTTTTAAAATTTGTCTGGATAGGGTGTTGGGCCAACTTGTCTAGGCTGGGCTTTTGCCAAGAAAGGTTGAACCAGATGATCCTTGAGGTCCCTTCCAACCTCATATTCTATGATTCAAACCCATAATCTGTCCCCTCCTCCTCTCCAATGAAACAATCTTTCACTGGGAACTGACTGCTCATATAGCAGGCAATTACCAAACCTTTTTGCAGTGGTGCATGACGATGTGCCAGTGTTAAGAGCTGTGACTGGAAGAGATAAGTGAAACCTTGGTAATGAAGGCTGACTCCATTTAAAGTTCAGACAAATGTTTGGGCTGACTCTTCTGGGGCAACTTGTCCCTAGAACATATAAGAAAAAAAGATTCAACTGAGACATTTTGGCTGTGGACAGAGCTAAATAAGAACACTGAGAAGTTCCAAATCAAAAGGAGTCAACCTCAGCAGCCAGATACCAGAGCAGCCATTCACCTCTTCAGAGTTCAAATCCTACATGCAGTCAGCAGGCAACTGATACGACAACTTTCCAGCTACTTAAAGAAGAGCAATGAGTCACAGGAGCAGTATTTACGATGCTGAGTTTCACCTGGAAAATGAGAGAAGAAAAGGAGAGTAGCATCTGCCCAGTAGGCTTACAGACAAGGGACACCAAGGGACAAAGACACACACATCTCCAACTCCCAAGCAATGAATCAGGATGGAGCTTTTCAAAGTCTGAGGTATGAAAGCTGACCTGTTGCTCTCACATCTCATAGGGAGGTCATCTATAGCATCATCTTCAAACTTATGGTAGGTCACACTGACATGACATGCTATGCAGCCAGATGCAAAACTATGTAAGTGGGTGGCACAGCAGTAGGCAGGCAGAGAAGTGGATGAACATACAGGCAGCTGTGATTGAAAACTCTGAAAGTCTAAGGCCTCTGCAAACATCAAGTTAAAAGCAGAGGCAGTCTCCTATATAGATTATGCATGCATGCCACTGAAAACACAGGCTGCTAAAGTGCTAGAGACCTGCTGGATAATTTATGGGCTGGTGTTAGTATTCACAGAGCAGTGGGCAGAGTTCAAAGGAACAAGGTGGAGAATAAAAGTTTGAGCTTTATGAAAACAGTCACAGTCAGCATGAGCCTTAGCTCCAAAAAGGCCTTCACTTGTGCTGGGTACAGGCAGAAGTCAGCAGACATTATCACAGCAGAAGCCAGCAAGTGCCATCACTGCGCAGGGGCAGAGAGTTCAGGCAGGGTGCAGAAGCAGAGTGTGCAAATGGGCAAGTTTTGTGAGTGTCTGAACACATGCCTGCATGGCTTTTGGGAAAGCATGGGAGAGCTCTGTGCCAAACAGCCTGCGACCCATCTCCTCCCACAACCCTTCCTTACAGTCCTCTTGATTCTCCTAGGCCTATCTTACACCAGATCTTCCAAGTTACTTCTGCCATAAAGATAAACACCAAGCAAGGAACCAGTGAAGAACTTCATATACCTTTTTTGCTCATGGTCTCACCAGGATTTGAAGCCAGGACTTCAGGGAAGAAATCAATCATACCAAGACACCCAAAAAGCAAGCTCTATTTAAGTGAGCTTGAGTTTTCCAGCTTTATCACTGCCTGAGCCTCTCAGCCATCTAGTTATCAGGGGACAAAGAAGAGAAGACGGTGAGGTCATCAATTTACTAAGCCCTACGTCTGCTCACTTTTGAGATTAGACACACCACCAGTGGCATTAGAATAAGCACTATGTGGTTGTCTTCAGCAGAGACGTAAAGCAAAGGCTGCCTCACCTGTCTTCTCTTCCCTCTCTGCGAGGCTACTATAAAACCAGATCTTGGACAGACATACAGGTTGACAGATGCCTATTTTTTAAATAGGGATAGGAGGTGAGGAGTGAAACAAGGAACCTTTGTCTTTAGTCTCTTGAGCAACTGCATAAAGTCTCCAATGAAGTCCTGGTAACACTGTTGCATGCAATATGTAACCCAATTAGTTCAGTTTCTAGATACGTGGTGATAATCAGCATCTTAACAATTAGTTTATAGTTAGTTGACAGTATGATTTCAGGCAGATTTTCAACAGCAATGTTATTAAAAGTCTGAGGATAAAGGTACATGGTGCACAGCACAGAACTTTGAAGGTTGGCAGCATTTGCTGATAAGTTTGACAACCATTAACTGAGAGAACAGTTTGGGATAGAATCTCAAACCAATCCTAAGATGGGAGTGTACTAAAATGTGATTAAATAAAATCAGTTTGTTATCTATGATCTTCAACAAAAAGAATTTAAACCCCTTCTATTGTATTTGAAACCCAATTTAGAGATAAGAAATAGAGAAAGCAATTTGCTTTTGTCATGAAATAACTCAATGGCAAAATGAAAAAAAGGTTTGCGCCTTCTGCCCTTTCCAACTGAGTATTTACCTCCGACAGTATAAGAAGGGAGGTGTCAGGCAAAACTAAAAATAAACAAAAAATCAAATAAAGCAAATTAAAACATCTGAACACAGTCCAGCAAAAGGAGGTTATGAAGCATACAGACTTACATGGAAATAGCGAGAACAGGTATAATGTATTTAACATGGAGAGAGACAAAAATCACAGAGAACAACAACCAAATCTGAAATGACATAAATTAGTTTACAAACAGAACCGTTTTCCCAGCACAATTATGGTGACAGAATAATCACTGGAGAGCTTTAAGAAATCATTTGTTGAGCACTTACATGGGATAATCCTGCAAAGGGGCCCCAGAGACCCAGTTGATCTTAAAGAACAAACTCCTCAAAACACAAGAACAGTCCAATTCAATCTGTGGGAAGCTAAACGGGTGTGGAAAGAAGCAGGAGGCTGAATGGGAAATTCCTGACAAAGCTCAAAAAAAAAGGAAGCAAACGGAAGGTGAAAGTAGGGTTGCACTCCCCAGGAGAAATAAGGAAACTCTGTCTCAGCACATCAGGATGAAAATTAGAAAAGTCTGAAATTGCATGAAAATACACAAAATGTGAAAGGCAGCAAGAATGGCTTCTACATATACACTAGCAGCTAGAGGATAAAGAACTGTGGGCCCAAAGCTGAATGGGACAAGGGAGTAATGGCAAAAGGCACAGAAAACACTTAGGTCAGTAATGCTTTTTTGCCTTGGTCTTCATTGGCAGGACTGTTCTCAACTTCCTGTTCCACGTGGCCAGTGGAACAATCCAGGGAACAGAGGTTCTACTCTAAGCAGAGATTGACTGGATTAGGAATCATTTAAGCAAAGTGGGCATACTCAAGTCACTGGGACCAGACAAGTTGCCCAAACAGCACAGAGGGATGCAACAATATCTGATGTCACTGCAAGGTCACTCTGTCACATTGGAAAGGTCACATTGACTGGAGTAGGCTCCTGATGACTGGAAACAGGTAAATGTCACACCTGTCTTCATGAAGGAAGATTCAGGGAAACATAGACTGTGGTCAGCCTAACATCAGTCCCTGGGAAGGCTATGTAGCAAATACTCCTTCAATCTGTTTCCAGGCATATGAATGACCAGAATGCAAGTGGAAACAACCAGCATGGTATTACTGAGGGGAAAAAAATCAGCTGGATTTCCTTCTGTGATACGATAACTGGCCCAATGAAGAAAAGAAGAGGACAGTTTTTGACACAGTCTCCAACAGCAAAATTGTAAACAATTTACAGACAGATGAAACCAGAAGGGTACAGTCCAAACTGATTTTGGGTACAAGGAAAACTGATTGAACCACTGCACTCAAAGGCTAGCGTTCAGTGGTACAACAACCCAGTGGCAGCCCATTACTAACAATGCTCCTCATGGGTTCTTTGCTGAATTTGCTCCATTTTGTCAATGTCTTTCTTGTACTGGGGAGCCCAAAACTGGGCACAGTAAGCAGATGTGACCCCATGAGTGCTAAGCATGGGAAAATAATCCCATCTCTTGATGACTTGCCTATGCTTTTGCCAAAACAGTTCAGAATAGGCAGAATAGGATTACCTTTCACCACTGCAAGAACCATCATGGTTAGGGCTAGAGCATGATAAGCAAAGAAGCTGGGAGAGCTGGTGATGTTCAGCTCAGGAAGAGTTGAATATTTGGTCCTCATTCTCCATACTCTTCAGCTCCAAACCTAAAAACTCTACAAGCAGCCATGAAACTTCAGCATCCACTAAGTGAGCATAAAAGACAAACTGAAGCACAGAGACAATCAGAGTCAAAAACCACAGTGCTTTTAATTACTTGTTTCCAAAGATACCTAGAATTCTATAGTAGAGCCAGGAACAAACCCCCAACAGTCAGCTCCCTTTTCCATAAACCCTTACCCCAAAAATATATTCTAGCACTAACGGTCCCATAATTTGCAGTTTGTCTATACTGGCAATGACTTCACCCAGAATAAGTTAAATAAGAGTTGATTGGCCAGTTCAAGCTTTATGTTTTAGACCATTCTAACTACTTACCATTACACACACACTATAAAATATGCAGCTGCATCTAATATCCCACCAATCACTTCCGGGCTGCTGAACAATAAATGGCATGGCAAGCCAAAGTGGAAAGGGGTGTTGGCAACATAAGGGTTAAAATCAGGTACATTTATAACATGCCTGATGTTGGCATACTGTGTGACTATAACAAACCACACGGTAAAAGAGATAGAATGTCACAGGACCACACAAAGTTACTTGATATAATACAAACTAAAAAAGAAGTGCCCCTTAAAATTACCTGATATCTACCCTGCATCTTGTTGCCCTCTCAAGGTAACACCCAAAACAAGGCACATACGTGAATGCAGCCACTGGCACAGGCAGAGCCCCTTGGTAAGACATAACTTCTGCCAGCAACGCTCTTCCATTATGCCACTTTGGACATTCATCCTGCTGAGAGTCATCAGTCTTTTCCTAGTATCCTTCTTTTAAGTACTCAGGATCAAACTCTTTCCATAACAAAATCTACAGTTCGCCTTAAAAACTGCAGTGGACACTTCATCACCAGACCAGTGTTTCTCCTTATTTACATAAAGATGAATTATGGGAAGTTTTGAGACAGAAAAACCTCATTGTGAGAATTAAGCTGTTTAAGTAAAACAGATGGAAGACGCACATGTAAAAACACCAAAGCAACGACCGCAGCTTGAATTATTGTTGTAATCCTTTGCCACATGCCTACACAAAGCTTGACAACAGCTAAGCTGTCAACATGCTTTCATACTGCTGACCAATCTTTGTTTTTCTGTACTCCCCCAGTTATCTGTGTCCATCTGCTGTCTCCTGTCTCAGCTTGCTAGCTCTTTGGGGCAGGGAACATTTTTGCTGTATGTTTGAATCAGGATTGTGTAGGTGCTACCACAACAGGCAGCGATAATAACAACAATAATTAGGCTATAGCTCACTATATCCTCGGGTTCGAATGATTCGCTCCTGACTCCACAGCAGGGTTCATAAACAATTATTACAAGGCCCCATATTGCACCAAGCAAACAAATAATTACATCCCAAACTACCTTCAACCATTTCATCACTCATCCCTTGAGGCCTGAATCAGCTGAGCTCTCCAAATGGGAAGTGTGCGTAAACTCAGCTCTGGAAGAAGAAACCAGTCTTGCAGTGCAGCAGGACTAATGCCCTGTTTACAATCCTTAGATTTTCCCTGGACAGAACAACTTTTCTACACACCAACTGTTGCCTCCTACTTTTGTGTGTCAACTCTGACTCACTTCCAGTGCCAAAAAGTAAAGGATATCTTCGTACTCTGCTCACTTTGAAGAATGGCAAGAGCCTGCAGTTGCAAGTTATGTAAGAAGACAGAAAATGGTTATATTACAAACTGTGCACACACATAGCAACCAAATCCAACAACCATGTATTCCTGGATATTCTGTTAAACCAAAGGGAAGAAACTTCTTTCTTTGAGAGGGTTTGTTAGGGGAACTGGCTCTCCATATGGAAGATGCTCAGGGCCTAGACTCCTAGGCCTGACTAGCTCCAGACAGGCTGTTCATGTAAATGTAAGGTTCAGGAAAAGACAGAAGTAACACACACACACACCACATTGCATGTCTTTGATTACTTTCTAGGAACTGCTGAAAGTTTTCGTGGAACTCTCAGGAAAGAACAGCACCATTTCCTGAGTAACATCCTCCTCTCTGGAAATGCCATGAGCCACTTTCATGAGTACTGAAGTACATGTCTTTACTGAACTAGGCATTAGGCTCCCTCTTCTCAAGTTCACTGGGTATTAATGCATCTCCCTGCAATGCCTAATCCAGACTACTCTGCTTCAACCAAATGGAAGAAAAGATGGTTGTAGAAAGGAAAATCCTTTGCTCTTGCCCACTATATTTGGCAGAAGAACAGAGAAAAATCATCTTGCAGTAACCATGACAGACCATACAAACCTGCACTGGTTTTCAACAGATGAAAGCAGAATTGGAAGTCTTCTTGTCCATCTCCAAAACATTTGGCCAAATTTTCCCAGTGTAAATTAATAAGTAGCCAGGATAAAATTTTCTAATAACTTCCACTTCATAGTTATAAGAATGCAGAAAGCTAAGCCAGCCCTCTGTTTATTTATTAATTGCAGAAACATAAAGTGCTGGATGCTAATGTGATGCGGCCAAAACACACAAGTTCCCTCAGGCCTTTCTGAGACACACGCTGTAAAAGTGGATTATGCCAAGGGTATGGAAGGTGTTGCAGGGGCATCACAGGAAATGTTTTGCCTTGGTCTTGCCTCCCCATTCACACCACAAGAGCCAGTGAGGAGAGAAATCTGCCTTTCAGGCAATCCGAGAGGATTTGGGACCAGACATTGAGAGATCAGGCAGCCCATTTCCACTTCTGAATTGTTTACAACTATAATAAAACAACCTAGGTAAAATCTGGGGTCTCCATCTCATCTGTTCTTAAACTGCCTGTGAGGGCAGCACAACCTCTCTCAAGAAGCTGTTTTCATGCTGAACTATCCAAATACCCTCAAAGCTTTCCCTTGCACCTATCTCTACATCTTTCTTGCTACAAATTAAGCCGATTACTTCTTGCCCTATTCCCAGAGGATGCAGAGAACAATTAATCACACTCTTCTCAAAACAAGCTTTTAAATAGTGGAAGACTTTTCATGTCCCTCATCAATCTTCTCTCTAGACTAAACCAACGCGGTTCTTGGAGCCTCTCCTCACAGGTGGCACTCACCGCTCTGGCTGCCCTCTTTTCTTCTCCTTCCACTGTTTCTGGTTTTGCTGCTCACATTGGACGCAGTGCTCTTCTGTGTCTTCAGCAGTGGTTGCTAGAGTATAAAAGATACTGCCTGCGTGCTACACGTGACATTCCTGTTAAATATACCCTAAAATGAGATTTGCTTTTTTTTGCAATGTCACCACTGTTGACTCACATTCAGTCTCTGACTCACTGTAGTGACTCCCAGATCCTTTTCTGCAGTTCTTTTGCCTGGCTTGTTATCCCCCATTTTAATGTGGGCATTTAATTTCACTTTCCCAAATGTAGTACTTTTTATTTGGCTTTAATAAATTTCTTCTAATCGAATTGAGACCACTTTCCAGTTTAATAGGTATATGACCTGTATTGGGGCAAGAAAGTAGACCAACTTCCTGCCTCTTTTTACATATTGGCAACAAAGAGAACATGGAACAAGAACTGCTGTGTTCAGGATATACCATGGCCTTAGTAAACAAACAGTTCATGCCAGCCTCATAAAATAGAATTCAGTGAGATTATAATCCATTGCCAAAAAAATACTGCAACATCCCAGGTACCATTTCACTCTATGACCCAAGGTAGTACCAAACAGAGCTCCTAGCAACTCTCTAACTAGGTCATATCAACCAACAAGGAGGACAAAGGACACATTTAAAAACTAACTGCATTGAACTAAATCCTCAATACCCAGCTCAACAAAACAGTCCACTGTTTTTAGATACACCCTCAATATGTATTTCATTAATAATATATGAAATTATGTCAAGAATCAATTTGTTTCCTTGTATTTTCTCATAATGCCTTTAACATTTGGTTCCCAGATATGTAGCAGGTATTTTAAAATGTATATAACTGAAATTATATTGTATCACACCCTCATTCAACGTGCTGTATGAGCTGACCAGACAAGCCAGCAGATTTTCATTCCAGGACTTCAATGCAATATCAGGCACATAAAGTCCCCCCATCCTGCCTGCTCAGATGACACTCCTTACCACTGTAGAGATGCATCAGTACACACTGAGAGCCACCTGGCTGAAAAGCAGCTTTGCAGAAAAGGACCTGGGAGTCCTTGTGGACACAAAGTTCAACATCATCCAGCAACGTGCCCTTACACAAAAGAAGGCTACTGGTATCCCGGACTGCATTAGGAGTGTTCCCAGTAGGTTGAGGAAGGGGTTCCTTCACCTCTACTCAGCACCAGTGAGGTCAAAGCTGGGGTACTGTGTGCAGTTTTGGGGTCCACAGTACAAGAGAGACACACATAATGGGGAGAGTCCAACAGAGGGTCACAAAGAGGATTAAGAGCCTCTCACACGAGGAAGGGCTGGGAGAACTACAACTGTTTAGCCTGAAAAGGGGGGTGGGGGGAACTTATCAATGTATATAAATACCTGAAGGGAGCGTGTAAGATGACAGAGCCAGGCTCTTTCCAGTGCTGCCCAGCACAAACACAGGAGGTCCTGTCTGAACATCAGGAAACACTTTTTTTATTTTATTGTGAGGGTGACCAAGTCCTGGTAGAAGTTGCCCAGAGAAGTTGTGGAGTCTCCTTCTTTGAAGATTTTCAGAAACTGTCTGCATAGGGTCACCTTTTCTAGGCAGCCCTTCTTGAGCAGTGTGTTCATCAGATGACCTCCAGAGCTCCATTCCAAGCTCAAATATTCTGTGGGTTTCAAAAAGCTATCAACAGGCTACAAATCTTCCTGGAAAATAGTCGCCCCATCACTTAATATGTTCCTTTTCAAATGTGTCCCAATGCTACATAGCAGATTCTTTTGTAGTCCAATCTTGCAGATAATTGCATGAACTGAAACGTTAGCAAGATCACTTTAGTTCAGACTTAAGCAATGATCAAAAGTCAGACAGGTTATTCCCTCCTTTCCATTATTTCCCAGAACTACTGAAAACAGAAAGCACAGTGGTCAAAATAATTCAAATCAACCTGTTTAATGCTGTAAGAATATATTGCTCACATCAGCAGAGATGTTTATTCCAGATAAGATCTCAAAAGTCTTTGCTTTATTCTACCTTCCCTATGTCTCTCTAACACCTGGAAGCAGAAAAGGAGAGCAGTACAGCCTCCCACTGGCTCTTCCAGTCTGATGAACAGAAGAGAGTTCAACCAAGCAAGGGAGGGACATATCACAATCTTGTCTCACATTCCAGTGCTCTGAGAACCAGAATAGAAAATGTTAAATGTGCACATCACAATCTTATATCTGTGTTCAGGGACTGACTTACCCAAGCAATAAACAAAGGTCAGTTGAGCTACTAGACATCTGCAAGTAACAACAGTTAGGATATCATTATGACTAGTTATCTTAAGCTGTGGTACCAGTTAATTAATTTATAGATAAAACAGTAACTACAAGAGTAAAAAAATCAGAAGAGCACCAAACTCAACAGAAAGCCTCTTGAATGGTAACATGCCTTGAAAAATCTCTCTCACATTTTGTTTTTAATAAAAATTAAGTATTTTGTTACTTACATTTTGTAAGAAATTACAGTTGGCTTCCTAGTAATACCTCAGCACATATCAGTTAAAAATGTGCAGTTGCAGAAGGGAAAAGTTTCCCCCTTAAGGACTCTAAACTTTAGGTGAACATATTTTTCTCCAGCCCCTTCCTTGCTTTCCTCCATGACTGGCCATGAAGACAGCTGATGGAAGGTCCTTCCATACATCCCTCACCGGATCCCGTTCCTCCACACTCCATTTAGTTTCTGCAGATTCTTTTTTCCCCTGAAATCAATGTTTAATTAACACATTATTGGAAAAAAAAAAATGGGCTGCAACAGCAGACTGAAATGAAGCCAGCATCTCCCTGCTCTGCAGATGCAGCCTGTCCCATCAGACAGTCATCCCGCTGGAAAGTTCTTCCTCTGCTCATCCTCCTTCAGCTGCCAGCAAACATTGTCCTGTTTCTTAGTTACCCTCCTTTCCATCCCCGTGGGAGTCTTCCCCTCTTTAGAAGTGGTTCACGACAGCAGGAAAGACAGAAAGTAGAGAGAGAGAAAGGAGACAAGTGCTTTCTGGGTAGCATCATAGTAGGACCAATGCCTCACCATTAAACCTGTCATCTCCACAGGAGCAGCACACCAATTCCTGCAATGACACCCCTCATCAACAGGGCAATAATGATCAATACCACAGCAGAAAAAGGACAGAATACTTTGTCAGGAGCAGAGGACGGTCCCAGGGTCAAACTCACAAACAAATTCTGGGACTACGTGCAGCTATACATACTCAAAGACAGTGGCGAGGTTATCGGCAGCTTCAAAAGGTTTACATCATACCTCCCTCATCCTCATCAATTATTATTCTATCCCATTCCTTGGCTTTCATCCGGCTGCTGGGAGGTACTTGGATGCAGGGGATGCTGCAGCACTGTCAAGGGCATTATGAGGCAGACCTAGGCCTTGGGCATCCTCCCTGCTAAACACATAAGCACCCTCACTACTGGCTGCAGCAGCAAGTGACAGAGTCCATAAACTCCTGGACTGGGCTGCCCTAGATATGAAGAGAGACGTTAGGATCTTTGAAAGAGTCTACTACCCCAGCACTGTCATTCCCAGAATCCAAAGCTACTAGTGTTAATTAGTTTCCATGATGTGATGGATGACAAGCAGCAGAGCCAGGAATGACACAAGCAGATTACGTTTGAAATAAGCCGTCCCTCACTATCAAGGGCAGAGGAAAAGAATTCGGAAAGGTCAGGAGATGAGCACACCACTGAGAGACAACAGGTACGCTGACAGAGCACCAACTCATCCCCAACATCCCCTTCCCAACACCTCAGCTCACGCCTGTTGTCAGTAGACAAGGAATAGGCAGGGGAGTGTGCTTGGGAGAGAATTTGGGTACAGAGCTATGAGAGACAAGGGGAAAGCTTTAAGAGACATGCAGAAGAAAGGCAGATGAAACACTGATCTGCTCCGTGGCAAGGGGCCACATTTCAGACAAAGCTGAGCTTCTGATGGCTGTGGCTGCACCTACATCACCCTCTGCAAAGCCACACAGTGATGCCTGCAGCAGCTCCGAGTCCCAAGAGGCTGCAGGCTTTAGCCCAGGCGGAGGTCTCTGCCAAGCTGGCTGTGTGGAGTACAGTTCCCAACAGCTGTCCACCGTGCTCAGAGTGCCTTTTTCTGTGAATGGCGACAATAGTAATCATATCCCCACCCTACCTTAACAATGAATGCAGGATCTTCCAATATCACTGTCATAGTTCCACTAGGAGTCTTATTGCTCAACTTTGCAAGCATACCACTACAAAGACATTGCACTTCATTCCTAACAGACCTCAGTAAAATTTGGGCTAAACCAGCCCATAGGCATGACTTCTCCATGCAAAAAAAGAAAAAAAGTACAAATGCAGAGCACTAAAAATACCATCCACTGCCCACAATAAGGAGAAAGGCAGAATAAACTTCTCCTGCACTGGTTTATTTAATTTTGGGTTTTTTTAACAAATATGTCTTGGCCTGGCTGTTCAGATTGGCAGCACGAGGTCAAAACATCATCTTTGATTCTCAGAGTCCTATACACACATGAATTGCTTATTTCTATGCCCATGTGTGGAGAAATCAAAGAAAAGCAAACGATCTGATCCTAGATTATATAGCATGCTGGTTTCAAGAAGCTACCAATCCCACTAGCATCTTGATTTCTGAAATACAAAATATCCTCCTCACCACTTGCTGTATGAATTAAGATCCAAGTCTGCTAGATTGACAGACTCTGCTATTAACTGGAAGAGGGGTGTGAGGGGGAGAAGAGTACTGATAAAAATTTCCAAAGCTTAACCGAAATTTGGGTAATTTCTCGCTCCAGCTGCATTGGCAATAGTCCAAAAGCCTATTGTCTCATTGTGCTGGTGGGGGTAGGGGCAAATAGTTAAATGAATCATTTGTTTAAAAGAAAAATGCATCTATCTTGATTAATTGTTAGATATACTCTCTTAGCCTGGCTTTAGGTCATCACAAAGTTTCTGGGTCCTTCAGTTTGTTCTTAGCCAGATCACTATATATCCTTACCCTCAATACATCATACCACAGCTCAGCCAGTACCCAGACTTCTACCTGCACATGCCCAGGGCACAGAGCTGAGGGAAGAGCAAAAGAAAACCGATCAAGGTGCTTCTCTCAAGGCAAGTAAACTTCAGAGCCCTAGAGTAGGCTGAAGAAAACAAAAGCAAGAAGTTCAGTAGATTCACTGAAATGCCACCGCTGCTACAAGAAGAAAGGGACTAAATTCTCTCTTCCTAGGAATAAACAAGACAAGAGCCAAAAGATCTTGCGCAGTTTGTAAGCATCCTCTAAGTTGAGAGTTTAAATCCAAACCTAAAACAAAAAGAATGACTTGCCTGCAGCTGAGGGTTCCATAATTTGTTTGAAAAGGCAGGAAAGTAAAGGAGGGAGAAAGTATGATTTCCTTTTTGTGCAGGGATTTAGATCTTAAAATTCACCATTATTGCTACCACAAGTTATCCTGGCACCATCTCTCATCCTTTGAATGCCCTGCAAGAACTGAGTTTCCCTCTCACTTCAAGCGTGCAAATCACTCAGGATCAGAAGTAAGTTCCAGCACTACAGGAAGTTCACTCTATGCCACTGGGCACAGAAGCTTGAGGAAGGAAAAGCACCACAGTCACATGGTCATCATTGAAGTTTACTTACAATAACGCTTTTTCCCAACCTTTCCTATTCCTGCTAATAAATAATTCATAAACAGAGGCTGACTGTGGTGCAAGATCACACGGGAAATGTAAGAACCATAAAACCAGGGCCCACCTTCACCCTGCAGGGTACCAGAGAGGCAGTCTCCACTGGGAGTAGGCAAACAGGCCCTGCAACACCTTCCGCTTTTTGCTCAGCTGGCTGCTGCATCATCTTCAACAGCAGCCATGGCTGGCCTAAAAGCACAGAAGCCACAGCACCGCTGTTTCTGAAGTGACTGGAGTAAACAGGAGGGCAAGAAGAAATCAAAAAGCAACTACTAGTGCAGCTGGGCAGATGCAGCAAGATTGGCTCTGCTGAGCACAGAGCAGGGGAGTGGTGTAAACAGCAACTCTCCAGGCATCACCCACACCAGCAGTGTGGGGCACTGGACATGCCCCTGCCCCATCTTCCTGGCTGCAGTTTACCATTGCATTTCAAGGTCAGAGAGAAAGAAGAAAAACAAAAGGCAAACAACAATGGTCCTGGACAGATCCATTTATTCAGCTTTTACTATTGCTCTATGAAGTGGAAAGAACCAGAAACACGGAGACCTTGGAGCAGGCACAGCCACATGCAGATGAGAAGCAGTGGCTGGTGGAACCACAAGAGCATCTTCCTCCCCTCACTCCTTTTCATCTGGGTGTGAGCAGGCGGCAACCTTCGCACACAGAAGAAGGTACTGAGCAGGTCTGCAAGCATTGGAGAGGGTCATGGCCCAACTGAAACTCAGGAAAAGCCTCTCTCTCACTGCCTTGGCTCCCCTATTCCTGCACGCTAGCTAGCCGCAGCCACCCACTGAGGTTTGCCAGGCCTTTCCCATGTTCCAGCTAGGGGAAAGAAGGAAGAGAGGGAGAAATGGAGAAAGAGACTCTTGTCTTCCTTTGCTCTTCCCGCAGCCTTTTTCCTGCTCTAGTCAGACCAGAAAAGCCGTGGCTCTCCTGCACATCCTACGACAGAAACACAAGGAGCTTTTCCCCCCCTCTTTCAATTCACCACCCTCCAGCCTCCAGCAGGGACTGTATGGAAATGGCGATATTCCTGCATCGTCTGGATCAACGGCACTGATAAGCTTAAAGAGGGCAAGAGAGAATGGCATGGGAGGACAAGATGGAAAGGCTTTGTTTGGTCTTAGCTCCAGTGCAGCCCATCCCTTCTCTCCATCGCAATGCCCTCCAGCTCAGACATGCAAGGAGGCGTTCAGAAGGGAGGGGGCCTGGGGTGCTTATAAATTTTGTTTCCCCCATCAAGGGGACGGCTCACTCCCCCGAGCATGCCTGGCTCTGCTGGAACTCCCTGGAGTAACCTTCATTCCAATGTGTCGCAAGCATGTATTTCACGGATGGTTACACTGAATCATTATCACCAGACGTTCATTTGACCAAAATAATGTTATTAGCATCGTCAGGTCCATTTCATCTGTGTGTCCCCCCACAAATTCCTCCCTCCACGGTATGCGTATGCTCCCTCCATCCCCCAGGCCCTTGCCATCCCCATAGGGCACACCCCTCCCTGACACAAAATCTCATGATGTGTGACACAATGTCCAGGAAAAAGAGAGCGGCAAGATGGGCTGGCAAAATGGATGGACATGCCTTTGGCATTTACTGCGTTCCCTACCCTCTGCCAATGTTTATCAGCCGCACGCACACACACAAAGATGCACAGGCAAAAATCAGAATTAAATCATGGTCTGCCCTAGGTACGTGACTATAGGTATGTGAGTGTGTGCACGAGTGCCCAAGCTGCCATTGCAGTCCTATCGGAAACCTAAATCTGTGTGGCATGAAGCAAAGGTCATCGTGCCACTGTTGTGATGCACTAGAAAAAAGCCGCAGAGCCATCAGGATGTAACACAGAATTTTCTCGTCAGGGGACGAGAAACCTTCAGGGGAGTGGGGGCTGGGAGAAGGAAAGCGGGTGTGCGGATGGGGGGGATGGAGGGATATGGCAGAAAATGGGGAGGAAAATGAAGAATACAAAGCTCCACTTCGCTAATCCAAGATAGACAATCCATCCCTTCCCCCTTCTCTACGCCCTCCCTCCCCCCGAAATGTTGGTGCAGATGGATTTCTGTATCTTGGTTTTGCAGCAGTGGGTCTAATGACTCCTATACCAAACCCCCTCCCTATGATAACCCCTCCCACTATTTTCTTTTTTGCAGACTGGGCTGAAGAATAACGTGTTTTTAGAGATAATGGGTTTTATAAAAAGAAAAGAAAAAGGGATGCAGCGCAGACATTATGCAAATAAGATGCTCCCCGCATCACCCCATCTTCCCCCAACCACACTTCCCGATTTCACCCCCTCCCATCATTTTCCAGCCTTCCTCCATCAGCTCCCCCAAAGAAAGGAAAAAAACCCACAACACAATCTGGGTAACCGATCTCAAAATCCCAAGCACTAATCCGCTTGAATTTGTTCTTCCCCTTATATAAGCAGCAGCACGTCAACATGTTCGGTGGAAACACAGCGTAAAATGAGGCCAGGCTACAGCCATGGAACAGGGGTGATATCGGCAGATATCGCTTCTATCAAGAAGCCATCACCACCAGGACGATGAAATCAAGTACTGGGCTCTTAGCCATTCTCTACCTTTATTTATTTATTTATTTATAAACGCTTACTCTAATTTTATTTCGTTTTATTTTGGTTTCACTCTACTTCATTTTTTAAAGGACAAAAGTGAAATAAATAATTAAAAGCCTAGAGACATACCCCATCGGAAGGTGCCCGAATGCTCCAGAAAGAGAATCCTCACCTCCTAACTTCCTTTTTTTTTTTAAATAAACAAATACAGTCCTGTTGCTCCCATTAACCTCAAACTTCTAATGTCCCCACCTGCATCTCCCTACTCCCAAAACCCAGATACTTTGTTACAGAGACAGATTTTTAAGAAACTGCCAAAGACCAAAAAGAAACCGAGAGGACGGAAATTATGTCTATACAATAATCTCGTTCATTCAGCTAATAAAGTGCATCCAGTCCCAAAACCAAAAGCAATAATCCCTGCAACCTCCTCCACCCCAAAATACTGCCAACCCTTAGATAAACTTGCCCAACTTAACACCAATGACCATTTTAACTTAAACCAGTGTCAGACGAAACACCCTTCTGGTTGACGTTACAATTAATAACCGACTGTATCACCACGGCAAACAAAACCTTTTGTGATCAATTTTTCCCTCACCTACCCAACATCTCTCTAAGACTTTTCACCAGTCTCGTTAAGAGTTTGCCCCCTCAAAAAAATGCCCCTCAAAATATATGACAAGCAGGTATTGGTGAGCGGTCATTTCAATAATCACCTTTTTAGGAGGGCTGTGTGCTTACCACGGAACAAATGTGTGCAGTAGAAAATACAGGAAGAACAGTTAATATTTAGGCAAATCAGAAATAATTTCTTAAAACTATTTGCAATGAAGCGTTGAACAGTTTCACCATGAAAAGGCAGAAAGAGAGCTTGGGAAAGCGAAAGACTGGAAGTGTCCTTTTTATTGTTTTTAGACTGGGTTCAGCCTCCCCAATCCTCTGTTTTTTCTGCCGCTGATCTCACGCCTAATCTTTTCATTGTTTTCCTTTTGAGGGAGAAATCAGGGGAAAACATTTTTGAAAGAAATATTTCAGTCTTAATAAAACACATCCTCAAGGAGCACTGGTTAAATATGTTATTCCTAGCTACAAAAAACCGCAATTAAAATAAATTTAAAGAGTAAGCAAAAGACAAGTCACCTGCAAAGCACCAGAGTCAGTGCCCTTAGGTAGGAGAATTACATCACTCCCTGACTGAATGATGTTTTCTTTTAAATTATAAAGCAGGTGGATTTTTTTTTGACAGAAAGAAAAAAAAAACCACTACAGTGGTTATTTCACATACATCTTGCACGAAGAAAGCATTGAACCAACCTTTAAGGTCACTGACTGCCTGAAAACCCACAGCAGTCGCTCACGGTGGAAGTTTTCAGGCAAGACGGCTACTAAATCATTAATACAAACAAATGGAAGGCAGGGAGGAAAGGCGCTACTGTAATAGATCCGAAGACTTGGAGAAGGCAAAAAATATTAAAGGAAAAAAACTTTCATCTTCAGCCTCTCTTCTTTCCTCATAAATATGTGGGGTTTTTTTAAAGAAATCCTTCAGCTGTAGCCAAACAGCGGTCTCTCCCTAAGCGTCTCCCCGCTGTAACTCAGCGTAGTTTCTTCTTTCCCGCCAGGCCCCCCCCCGTTTTCCACCGGGAAAAGCCCCCCCGTGAGAACTACGATTCCCCAAAAAGTCGGACGAAAGGCGCCGGGGCGGGAGCGTCCCGGAGGGTCGGAGCGCGGACAGCGCCCAGCGCCGCCGGGACAGTGGGCACAGGGACACAACGAGCCCTCACGGTTGCCTTTCGGGGGGCTCCGGAGAAACCCACCCGAGCCAAGTCAAGCCGAGTCGGGCCAAGCCGCCCCCCGCCCGTTCCCCTCTCACCTCCGCAGCCGGGCGGGCGCCAACTCGCGGGGCAGGGCGCTCCAGCGCGGCCCCGGCCGCGGGGGTCCCGTTGAAGCTAGGCTAGGCTAGGCTAGGCTAGGCTAGGCTAGGCTGGGCTGGGCTGGGCTGGGCTGGGCTGGGCTGGGCTGGCCGCACTGAGCCCACGCGAGGCGAGGCAAGGAGCCGCGGGCGGAGCTGCGCAGGGCTGAGCGCGCCGCGGTGCCGGAGCAGCCCGAGCCCAGCACACGCCGCCGCCACCGCCCCCCGCCCGGCCCGGCCCCGCCCGGCCCCGGCTTTTAAAGAGACCGCGGGGCCCCGGCTCGGCTCGCCCGGCAGTGGCAGCGGGCACGGGTGGCAGAGCTGCTTCTGCCGGGAGACGGGCTGGAGGGCTGGTCCTCTGCCGGCGTCCCCTTCGCCGCCGGCTGGTTATGCCCCTCTGCTCTAAGCGAGCGGCGGGAGCTGGGGTGGTACAGTTCGTTTTTTACCTTCTAGAGTTTGCCAACGCTGCCCATGCAAATGGAGAACTACAGTCTGAGCAGATGGAAATACGTTCCTCGGACGATCACACGTTCCTCAGACTATCGCCTTGTCATCCCCCCAAAGCCCTCAAAGTTCACAAATATTTCTCCCTTCTTCTAGCTCAGAGTTTGACGCAAGTCTACTGGGTATTTCAAGTCAGTTTATATACATTTTATTCAAACCAACCACTAAGTTTCCTTGCTACCTTGCACAAATCTCTCAAACTTTTTGTCCGCTTATTTCCTCACTTGTAAACGTGGAGACGATGGCACCAACAGACACCATTGACTGTGCTGAGGTCCACATTTTGTTCAGAATGTGTATCCTAAATATTGCTTTTTATCATTGTTTCACCATTAGCACCTGGCACAGTAAGCAACGTAATTCTAAATGCCTTCTGTGGGGAAAAAGAAAATCTACCTACAGTTTTTTTTAATGTGTTTTCATGCTGAAAGTCCACCTCATAGATGACTAGCGGGCAAGAACATTATGCACTTTAAGTGCACATAAAACAAAAGGTGAGAAATCAAACCTTCTGACCTCTCCCTCTAGACCCTGTGGTCTTGTAAAACCTGTGTACAATGCTTGTATTGCAATGCGAGACACTTAAAATTGCATTTGCCCTAGGGACAGACTGAAAAGCTGTTTCACTTTCCTTCCTCTTCTGATCATGTATTCAAATGTTTCTGTCATTTTGTATATTTTGCATAGCAGAGAGCCTACTCACAGTACTCAATAAATAATAAATAATTATTACTTTATACAGTAAGTATTGATCAGTTTGCCCACTATCGAAACGCAGCTGTGTCTGAGGTGGATAACAGCCACACAGAAACACTAAATAATAGTTTCAAGTAGTATTAGGAGCCACCTGGGAATTTTCTCCTTCACATTCCCTAACAAATTCAGATACATGCACAGAGAGGATAATGGAGATCTGTTTCAACAAGGTGACAATAGTCCAGCAAAGAGGCATCCACATGACTCAAAATCAGCATCCCAAGAGGAAGAATTTATCCCTTTAGAAGTCTGTGCAAAGGCAGGTTATTGTTATGCTTCCTGTTTTATATGGACAACATAACAGCAGTGAGAACTAGAATCCCTCCTCAGGGCATAGGATTAGATCCTGGTCTCAACTGCTGTGAAGAAAATGAGGTATTACTTAATTTACTTCAATAGTTAACTCCAGATTTAAAATGCTCATCTGGCAATAAAATCTGACTCCCAGTACCTTTCTTCCCCTGCTGATAGTTCTGGCAATCTAGTATTTTGCAGCTTGCAGTTTATCAAAGTAATGGTTTGATGAAGTAGTCATTGGAAATTGCACCACCTCTGGTCCTTCCACTTTCCAAGGTCTTCTAAAACCATGTATGTACTTGCATCAAGTTTTGGTCTGACTGCCTAGCACCAAAGCATCTCCCATGTAAATCAATGACAACAGCACAGTCTCCACTGTAGTTCTGAGCTAAACCTCTTCAGTCTGATGGATGGAAAACAGCATGTACCCTGAGAGAAAACAACAAAATAGAGATGGCAGCTTATAACCAGATTAATCACAAAGAGTAAAGTAAGCCCAAGAAGATTTGGGGAAAACAAGGTAGTTTTCACCCATACATGATTCTTTCTACTCAAAAAAAAAAAAGTTTAAAAATCAGAAAGGGGAATAGAAGACTTCGTCTAAATGAGGACCTACTATTCAGTGTTATCTTCCTTGATTAATACGTAACAACTACTTTGAAAAAATCTTACAGTAAAATATAACTTTTACACATAGACCTCTCCTTCTGAAAAACTGTTACAGTTAGGTACCAAAATAGCAGATATCATTTTATAAATAGACAGAGAGCAGTGAGAAAATATTAGAGCAGGGAGATTTCTTTAAGGTTGCAAGACGTGTCTCTGCTGGGATGTGGAGCAAACCAGAGGCAAGAGGAAAGCAGTGCAGCACAAGGAGAAGTTTTGTCCGGCAAGCAATATTCTATTGCTCAATAGGAGAGTAGATTTTTCTAATTCCTCTAATTCTTTCTTTCACATCTCTAGCTCTAGCCCTGCAGTTTGCAAACAAGTTGTATGGAGCAGAAGGAAAAAACCCAATACATAACCACAGCAAGGCTTGCACCAGCCCCCCTCTAATACTGCTGCCCTCCCTAGCAGATTATGAGACTTAAAAATGCATGACATGCTCTAGATAAAGTATTTTGTCCCTGTCTGTTAGAAGATCAGTAGATACATCAGCCTTTTCTGGTGCCTTCATTGAGAAAACAACCTGTTTCCTTTCCAAGCCACCTTGCAAATTAGCAGTGGCACGGATTGATACACCTGGATTACTGGGCACTCCCTCCCAACGCAGGAATTGGAGTCTCCACTTCCACCACCAGATGGAAGAGGCAAAGGCAAGAATATAGATGCAAAGGTATGCTATTCATCTTCTTTTGCTTGCTCCCCTTAGAATAAATTTCCAAAACTTTTTGCCAAACTCATGTACTTGTTTTAACCAAAAGACACAGTGCTGTCAATAAACTGGGGCAATTCAGTGGGTACAATTTGCAATAAATTGCAAAGTGGGACTGTTAGTCTTCAGGGTACTTGTTCTGCTCTGAGGTCTTGGGTTGCTAATTCAGGGCAGTGGCTGTAATATCCACTAGACATATCTTTTGCTTACGACCTGCTAGAGGAGCAAGCTGGCTCACAGGAGTTACCTAACTCTGTGATGCAGTAGACACTATGTGTGCCATCATCACCTTGGTCCCCACCCTTTCTCTATTAAACAGAGGTGATGAGAGAGACATCAGAACGTGGAATAGGCTCTAGGGACAGAACAGGCAGGATTTAGAGGCACCATCCATCATGCCAGGATGTCCAAATGCTGCAACACAAGATCTAGAAGATTCCGTCTAAACTAATGCCCCAAGTATGACTACATGGGATGGGAAGAGAGGCTGCACTGCAATATTGTTCCTAGGTTTTTTCCTAAGGGTCTCTGAAGGGCATTTGCTAAATCTTTGAAATCAAGCATTTGTGTGGTACTTTTTAATGGAAGTGAGGCTCAAGGGGAATTTGCCATTGAAACCATGGCAGAGAAGTCTGTGCAACAAGGCAAGAATGCAATTTATCTCTCCAGCTTTTTTTTTTTTGCCACGTTAGCACTTTCAGTGTCTTTTTGCCCAGAAGTTAATACCCAAGGTCAATTGAGAAGCTGCAGTCCAAACTGCAACAAGATCATGGTTGTGCCAAACAAAGCTGATCTTATCTCACTGGTGACCTTATCCCACTTGAGAGAGCAGAACTCATTACAATAATAAGAAATAACAGAGATGGGAAAAGTGCAATCATGACAGCACCTGGTCAGAACTCCCTTGACCATCATTTCAGAGGATTAGTTCTGAGCTCTTCTCCTGTAAAAGTCATTTTTTACTTCAGTAGAAGGTTCAACCTCCAAAGTTATTCTGGCCACTTGCAGGACATACCTGTTCATTCTTGAATCACAGATCTTTTCCTGCTAGCATGTTCTATTGCATTTATTTAATAGCTACAGAGAAACTCTACACAGTGTATATAGGGAGTGATTTTCTGAGCACTGCTTTATTTAGACTACATACATACTATAGAGACATAATTGTGTGTGTGGCAGTGTATGAGTGCGATAGCACATGCCAAAAAACCTCACATATGTACCCATGCATGTAAGGGCGAACCCATTCAAATGAGAGAAAGTAAACTTCTCGTTATTAAGTTTCTCAGCCAATGCATCCACAGGAGGTAGTCCCCAACGAGCTCCTCAAGTAAGGTTAAATAGTACTTCCACTTTGCCCTTGACCCCTTCAGCAACCCTGAAGTACAGACACCTTGATTGCTCAAGGCAAGTTGTACAAGATAGGGATGTTTCCTGCTGTAACCACTAGATAACACTCCAAAGAGTGCAGGGAATACAGAAGGTTCGAGGGTTTGTATCTAATCTTGTGTCCATTCTTCAGGATCAACCCCTAGCAATCTCAGGTCAAACACTTACCCGTAGCTGGCTGCCTATCCACACAACAGAAACCTTCAGCCAACAAAAGCAGATGGAATAGAACATCAGGGCAGGACAACGGTATCGGTGCAGGACAAGAACACTGCCCTTTCTTTCAAAAAGAAGCCCCTCACACCCACTACAGCACCTATCTAATGACTAAGCTCCTATCTGCTCCAGTCACTGACATGTAAGTTTCCCCAGCAGAATGGTTTTTATCCCATGAGCTCCTGAAAGATGCTTGCAGGCACCTTTTACAACTAACTGGCCAGTTGGGAAGCTCTCAGGATAAGAGAGAACTGCTGCAGCCAGTGACCATCTAATGGCTGGCTTATCTCATTTTAAAACCTTATGCACCATTTGGGATAAACATGATAAAATGAAACAATCTGTTATTTTCTCTGCTTACATGCTAGACAAACACGGTGCCATCAAAGATTGTTCTGTCCACAGGAGGAAGTACTTCTCACTGACAGTCAGGTGACAACTTCTTCATTTTGCATGAGTCTATAACTTGAAGATTTAAGGTGAGCTGAGGAACCCCAACAGGATTCAGATAAACTTGGGTGAGGGGGAAAAATTCTCTCCATGTTGCTAATAAACACTGGGGGCATGGAAATTTTTTAGCTTAAGCAAAATCTGAAAAAAAAGCAAAACTTAACTTCTTTCCACTTAGCGAACACTATTTTTTACAAAATCCTTTTAGTCTGTGCTTAATGATAGGTGTGGATTATCTCCAGGGCAAGCTTAAGGCATTGCTTTTGACCTTGAAAGCACTATAGACTCCTTTTCCAAAGGTAATAGGCATTAGATATCCATGTTAATTAAGCACTTTCTGAAAATACTACTGGCTACCTATCTTGGAATATCCAACCCTAGCTGAGTTTTGAAAACACAGCCCTAAGTGCCTTGGGTCTCAACACAAGTTTCCTCGAAGGAGGTTAAGCCAATACTGACTCCTAACTACACAAGCATTACCATAATGAACTAGCAGCCAGGACTCTGCCCTACACTGCTTAGAGGACTGTGTTCTCCTGCATGTCTTCCCTCCACACCTAGTGAAAGGCTCTCTCCAAGCCTGCGAGACTAGCAGCAGGCCTATTTTGTCCAGTTACAGATTCTGCACCCATCACTGTGTATCAAGGCATATTCTAGCATTTCCTGGGCTCAGTTTGGGCTTTAAGACAGGCAAGTTGGAAAGCTAGACAAACGCATACTTTTGAAAAACGGACAGCAAAAATAATGCAGAGCAGTTCCCCTTCTATAGCCTGGCCCCTGTGTCCCAGAGCAAATAGAAAGCTTGCTTTAGGGCACTGTATAAATTGGTATTATAAATTCAGATGGTGCACCAGGGAGTGCCTCATTCTGTATGATTGGAGTCATTCTTGGGAGCAGTTCAGGCACTCAGCCTGCCACATGCGACTGCTGCCCCAAGGGCTGCCATTACAGATGCATTATTACAAAGCACTGCAATAAAGCATGAACTAAAACAACTTCATTGAAATGAAGATTAATACAGAACATGTGTTCACCTCCATACACTCAAAAAGAACAGTCCAGCAAAAACAAGCACCACAGTGCTTGAACTGATGGGGTAAGGGAGCAATGTAACCGGCCAACCGCCGCTATTGCTGAAGGCAAGAAATATATTTCTATGGCATCTTTTAAGTGTCCACGGATGGATTTAATGCAGCAGTTGTGAAGCAGAGTGAGGCAAGCAAAACCTGTGGCATGCTGAAACATGCAGAAAAGTGGGCTGTTTCTGGGGCAGAGAACAGAGAGATGCTTCAAACCTACAGAAGCAATACCACTAGCTGCAGGTTGATCCGTGCCTTTAGTTATCACAGATTTCAATGGATATTGACAGACATTCTCAGCGCTTCAAAGTGTCACATCCACATGAGAGTTACAAGTGAGAAAGATCAGTCCAGGCGATAGTTCATCCATCCCTCCCTCCCAATCAGAACAAAATTATTCCTCGTGATCTCTTTGTTGGTGCTATTACCATTTCACTTAAACTCTGCTATGCACTACAGCACTCACTACCTCCCCCCTTCTGATGCCCTTTCAGAGCCTCATATTGGCATAAACTGAGGGTCATTACATCTACACATTTCCCTGCTCAAATTGAACTTATGATACTCTGTTATGGCTTAACAGCCCACCTTTCATGCTTCCTCTTCCTGCTGTAGGTTTTTCATTCCTCCTATCCTTGAAATCAGTGTAAGGCTCCTATCAAAAATTGGCTGTGACTACCAGCAACAGATCTTGGTGGATTTCTTGCTTCATTCTATGGACCAAGTCAGCCCCAAACTTACTGTAGTAAGCATATAGTCATCCAGGATAGACACAGATCATCACAACAAGAATAAATAAATTATTCTGTCAATCATAAAGTGTACTGAGTACTCCTAGACCTCTCTGAAGTCTGAGACATGACCCAATGTGAAGGCATTGAAGGTGGAAGATGACCCAACATCAGGTCTTCTTATTAAGAATAAAAGAAAGAGCAGGGGAAGGGGACATGGCATTTGATGGCAGAAAACAAAGGGTTGGATTTAAAATACAGCAACCAAAGTAACAGGTTCATGATTAATCTGCATGATGGTATTTGGTACTTCAAGGAAAAAAACAACAATCTTCCCTGAGGGTGCACCTCACTGAACATAGACTTTGACACTTGGGAATCAGCTGCACACAAAGCCTTTTATTTGTCCTTTAGCACTGCTTAGGACCTCAAAGATGGTCCGTCTTTGGTATAACATCCAGCTAGGTAAGAGATGACATGGGTAAGTTTTTGGTTGTTTTTTTTTGTTGTGGTTTGGGTTTGTTTGGTTGTTGTTGTTTGGGTTTGTTTGGGGTTTTTTTTGAAAAAAAAGTCATTTATCTATACAGGCTGGAAGTGAGTGGCAGGAAAAAGACTAATTAAAAGTAGAAAACAGATGCCCCCATGATGCTAGGATCTCTGTAGCTTTCTGTTTCTGGAATGAAAATATCATTTGTCATAAAAATAAATGAACTGCCATAAAATATTTGGATTAAAAAAAGGGAAAAAGATTGAAGGGGAGATAAAAATACACAGTAAACAAGCAAAAGCTCCAGTTAGCAGGTTTTCCTGTCCTCCCCGAGCTGACTGGCACTGCACCAATGCAACTCAGAGAGAACAAGATCAACTGCATGCAAACGATTTGTAACAGAGTTGAAACTCTGCACTGAACATGGATGAGCAAAGGTTGGGGAGCTGCCTTTAGACAAGGCTGCCGAGTCACTGCCCATTCAAAGGGCAATACTGTAAAGAAATGGGTATAAATTATATTAGTTCTCAGCAAGGTGCCATCTATTCCTCCTTGCACTGCAATTTTATATCCCAAAAATAGAGTAGCATTCACAGCCCTCCCACAGCACACCTCTCACGCCACCACAAACACAGCTCGATAACAGTCCATTGCCCTCAATATTTCCCTGACTGAAAACTACTTAATAAAATATTCTTAGAAGCCAATCAACATGGCTTATAATTAAAAAGCAGCCAGTGTTAAGCTCTCTTGAATTATTGCTTTCTCTCAGCTCTCCACACTTCTGCTAAACCAGACATCATGCTACATCCCATGATGGATCTATGCTTAGTGTCTAGCTCTCAATGGAGAGCTCTGGAGATCTCTCAAGTGACAGCATTTCTTCTAGCATTTTAAAACACAACTTCACAGACCTACAAATCTCTTAGATTTAGACCTACAGATCTCTTCGATTTAGACCACAAACAGAAGCCAACAAAGTTCCATGGGCTGATGTCTAAATGCCTGCATAGACCTGATTTCCATCACGCAGAAAGATGTGTGAATTCTTATGCAGGCTTAACACAAAAATTTAATGGTCGTTCTGTAACAAGTAGATTTCTTATGCACAATGCTGTTTGGATGCCTATACTTAACACTGGAGGCACTGAAATTTTCTACTTTTCAGACCTAGGATCAGAATGTGAACTGCAATTAAACAATGGGTGTATCTGGTTAAACAACAAGGCACTGCCTCTCAGAATTTGCCTCTTGCAAACAGAAGTCAGAATCCTCCTACGGGAACTGATCCTTCAACTGAAGGGCAGAAATAGGGTCAGAAGACCCACTGGGTCTACAGTTGCTACATTTCATATTACCATCCTAATAAAAAAGAACATTTCTGCAGGTTCCAATTAACAAAGTTCTGCCTATCCTATCATTTTGTCAGCAAGAGGCCCCAGGGATTAAGTCAAGAGGACTATTACCACCTGAACACAGCTCAGCAAGTACCAGTCACAGCTGAACTGCAACATCTTGAAGATACTGTGCTCAGCTCTATGAAAGGAGTCACAGTGATCATATAAAGCATAGTTATGATCACCCCAGGCACGTGCAAATTTGTACCAGCAGAAGACTCCATCTTTTCCAATCCAGCTACAAACCACAGCTGACTGTTAAGAATCTGACCTGCAGAGAGAAGACTGATTACCTTGTCCCTTTTCACCAGGCACAATCCTGGGACTATAGCTCAATCTGCTTGTGGCACTACTGATCACCATTGTAATGTATCCAAGTCATCTCTGAGTTCATCGAAATATCTGCACGGATGATGCAGAAATTGATGCATCACAATTAAATTATTCTAGCTTTTGTCTGAAATATAGTTTTAGTGGGCTTATCAGTATAAGTTCAGAAATCTTGTTAAAGAAACAAGTGCTGTAATTCCCTGTGCAGATGCTTGCTGTAGAACAGGAGCTGCTTTTTTTTTTGCCTAGTTTAAGCTCCTTCCAAAATGATGCAAGCTGACCTGTGAAAAGTTGTCTTATAAAGAAACAATGAAGCATATCAATTGAAGTTCACTCTTATATGCACCAATATCACTTTTCCAGGCAGATAACATATTAGATAAGGGACTTTCACACCATTATCAACAGGAAAATGGAAGAAGCTACATCAGATACCAGCACAGACAGAGAATTGGGGTCGCCTCTGGGTCTTTTCTCCTACCTCTGGAAGGAAAATGTGCTTTGGTGTCAAGCTGAAATCACTGAAAGTTGGAACTTGACAATCCAGACATCTGCAACCATGTCTACAATCCAGTCTCCTTCTCTGTGCCTCATCTTTTCCAGCCGTAAAATGAAGGGCACCTCTCCAACCCCTTCCCGTGTATTTTACAAAGGTTAACTATTTAATATTAAAGATAGATAGCTTCTACAAACAAAAATTAATGGAACACTATCCATGAAAAGTCTTTTAAGGAGATGTTTGAGTTACTACCCTGACTGTAAATTCTTTTAGGTTTCTTTTTCAAATAAGTTACTTACAGATACATGCACCAGCTTTAAATGTTGTGGGCTCTTTGACAGTTTTGGATCCAGAAGCCTGGCAACTCTCTGTCTTTAAAGACCTCCCATATTAACAAAGTTTCCCTACTGTAAGACACCTAAAATTACTCCTATCTCTTTTTGTCACAGAAAAAAAGGCTCTTGCAAGGGGTTATGATGCATCTTTAATGATGGAGCAGAAAGAAGCGCCTGCCATGCAAAGAAGCTAATCAGTCAATCAAGAGCCAGCTCACCTCACAGGAGCCATCACTGCCTAATAGTTCCATCTCCACCTGTCCAGGGGAACAACAAAACAGTGTGGGACATGCCTGACAATTGAGTGCTAAACAGCACACGTTTATCTAATACTAAGCATTAAGGGGGCAAATTGCTTCTGCAAATTAATATTTACAAAAATAAGAATAACAAAGTCAGCACCACACCTGTACTGATGTGTATTTGAAATAAGGCTAGTGACTTTGTTATCCTTTTGAAATCAACAGCAATTCTCAGGATACAGAAGGGCAGTGTGAATTGCCATAATTAAGCTAGCTGGAAAATCCTTTGCCATAAGCTTGCCAACCTAGATCAGTTAAGTGGGCAGTAGTTCAGAAAACGAAATTTATCTCTTAAAACCAAAATGGGAGGAACCATAGGAGCTGTATGGCTTTGCATTAAAGAGAGTATGATGGTCATGCTTTTATTTCCCAGATCTGACACTGACCGACTGAACAGGCTGAGACAAACTGCATTATCCTCATCTGCCTCAGTTTCCCTAACTAGAAAAGGACAATGAAACCTATCTTGATTATAAAGGGATAATTTTTTTTGCAGCTGGCTTCATCAATATTCACATAACACTTGGAGCCCCTTGCATGAAAAGCGCTGCCAAGTACTGACCGTTAAACTCGCCATTTTGCCGAGTGCTCTTGTAAAGAGCCATGATTTTTTTTTCCAGCTGTCCTCTAACAGGTGGGTGTTTGGCAAGCACTTGGCATACAAAGCGTTTATAGAAACAAGCGGTTTAAAACAACCCTCACGTTATCGCGCGGTGGCGTGTGAGGCGGAATGGAGCGGCGCTCTCCGTGGTGCTGAACTCGAACGGGCTCCTGCCGCGCCCCCCTCGCCGCGTTGCGAGTCGCGCCTTCCTGCCAGTCTCCACGGCTCCACCTGAACCGACAGGCTCGTAACAGTTTCCTTTTTTTAACTGGAATTTACTCCAACTTATATCCTGGCTGGGCTGCATCACAGAGGTACTGCAAATAACTCCACAGCCAAGAGGGCCAACTGTGTCCTAGGGTGCATCAAGCGTGGCATTGCCAGTCAGTCAAGGGAGACGATTGTCCCTCTCTGCTCTGCACTGGTGCGGCCCCACTTCGAGTCCTGTGTGCAGTTTTGGGTGCCTCAATATAAAAAGGACATCAAACTACTGGAGAGTGTCCAAAGGAGGACACAAAACTGGTGAAGGCGCTAGAAGCGAAATCATATGAGGAGTGGCTGAAGTCACATGGCTTGTTCAGCCTGGAGGACACCTCATAGAAGTTTGCTACTTCCTCACAAGGGAATGAAGAGGAGCAGGTGCTGATCTCTTCTCTCTGGTGATCAGTGATAGGATGTGAGGAAATGGGAAGAAGATGTGCCAGGACAGGTTTCAATTGGATATTAGTAAAAAGTTCTCTACTGTGGTGGAGCACAGGAACAGCTCCCCGGGGAAGTATTCATGATGCCAAGCCTGACAGCATTCCTTCCAGAAGCATTTGGACAATGCCCTCAAATGCATGGTGTGAATGTTGGGGTTGTTCTATGCAGGGGTAGGAGATGGACTCAATGATCCTTGTAGGTCCCTTCTAACTCAGGTCATTCTATGATTCTATGATCCTTGTGGGTTCCTTCCAACTCAGGTCATTCTATAATACAGATATGATATGTTGTTGGATTATTTTGATAGGCAAACCTGAGCTACAGGTCTAGATTCTGTTGCTGACAGCGCATCCCAGCCTGCCCTTGCTCACTGGCCTGATTACTCCCTGATTAGGGAGGAGAGTCAAGTCATAACTGATCTGTGATCTTGCTAGACTTCACAGTGTGGGTATCTTTCTTTCCACTTAAATCACAGGGAGTTCTGTGCCTGCATGGGTCAGAATCTCTCAGGATACAGAAGCCTGCTGCAAACTTCAACCACAGCTTTATGCACCTTGAAGCCAGGCCTTACTTCTCTCCTTGCTGATTGACCATTTCCAAGAAAGGGAAAGGCATGATGAATAACAGTGTCCTCTGACTTACAAATTTTTTAAAAAAGTAATAATAATTACCTGGGGCTGGGGACACACACACACACAGAGGGATCTGTGTCCCAGGCTTACCTACCTTTTCTTTTTATTCTGGGTCACCCCGTATCTAGGTATTTCCATAAACACAGGTGCTTGAGCCATCAGCAGGCCCCAGAGAAGCAGTGCAGTTGTTCTGTAGGAAATAGTCTGAAAAGTGGGGGAAGCACATCACTTTCATCAAAAATCAACGCTTAGGTGAAAGGAATCACGGGCTTTCTATATGCACGCCACAGGTAGGGCTGACATAACAGGAAAACCTACCTGAGCAGAGAATTCTAATGTCAGCCAGAAGGAAGAGGGGACAGGCCAGCTGCCTAACACACAATACCCAATACAAAAACAAACTTGATATTTTCTTCATGAAATATACAGTGATTAGCTCCTCATTCTGCCTGATCTCTGCATTTACCATGAGCAAGGAGAGCAGTGAGGGAAAATGCTCTGTTTCCTACCAGGTCTTTTGAGGCTCATTAAGTTACCAATTGTTTCTTAACCTGGATATTTCCCTTGTGGAAAAGGACAGTAATCTAAACTGTAATCTACAGTGCAAGGAACAAGCCAAACCTCCCCAATCTTATACTTCTTTCAGTGACCACTTCTAGGCATGAAAAGGCAGCTGGGAGAGTACTTCCCATCCTGTGGTGATACTAGCCTAAATTCATTCACATTTGTAAGGCTCAGATATTACAAGAACGCAGGTCATAGAAAAACTCATCAAGAAAATTAAATACAGGATCCTCAGTGCCTACCTCTAATCTTAGTACCTGTCAGGATGGGGAAAGAGATAAATAAAATCATACTTGCTTCGAGGGTTAACTCAGTGTCATGGCTAAAATCCAAATTGAGTAATTACATTCTGTCTCTGAAGTGTGCCCTTGAAGTTTCTACTAAGCATGTGACTTCCCTTCACTTCCTGTTGCCAAGTTTTGTTATGTGTGCCTGTGTATCAGCTGTACCCACCCATACGGCCTGACTCACACTGCAGGAAGGGGAAGGGGTTAGTTCATCCTCCACTATGAAACCTTTTGATGAAAAGTCTTGTTGTGTTTTCATAGCTGAGTTCCAAAGGCAGTTTCCTAGGGCTGTTTCACTATTAGCAGCATTACCATATTCACTCTGTAGCACATTTTATAAATACTCTTTCCCAGTGACAGAAATACTATGTGTGTGCCAAGCCTCTAATATTCAGAGCACACCTCTTTATACTCCCTCATTTAACAGAGATGCTGAATAAGCTGAGAACATGCTGGGTGTTTGTTTTTGGCATGGGGTTTAAAGGTAAGGTTTAGCTTCATAGTCATTCCCGGAAATAGGCAAGGGCCTGTAGAAACCCAAGATTAAAATCTCCTTGTGATACTAACAGAGACATGAATTGTCTCTCACAGGTACTTTTATACATCTCTTTATTGTATATTTACTTAGGCTTCCTTATTTACAGTACATTTTCACCTAACAGGAAACATGTTTTATATCTCTCTGACATTACTGCAGAGAAGCTAGGACGAAGATGAAGCAAAACCAGCATCTACTTCTCACAAGCTCTTTGATTCTCCTGGAATGCATGCTAACCTTAGAAATACTGAAAAGGCAGTTAGTGATAAGAGTCCGCTCAGACCAAGAATCCAAGAACAGACTATCTGTATTCCATGAGATTTTAAAATGCCACTGGGACAGGGGAAAAAAAAAACAAACCAAACTCACTTCCCCCAACTAGAGCCCAGATCTTAAGGATATACAGGTATCTTATTTAAATTGAAACAGATTACAGTTAGCCACTTGAACGTTCAAAAATCTGGGCCCTGGAATCTCTATTCCCTTTTTCACTTGGCATCCTTGACCCCGGTAGCCAATATATGATATCATCTTATAGAATCCTGAAACTCACAAGCAGAAGGCTTCCAAAAGATCTAAAAATACATACATCCAAACAGACTACCTGTATTTCCTGGAATACTCAAAGCAAGAGATCTTCATTCTGAAGTTAAATCAATTACAAAGGCTTTTTTTTTAAGCCAATATTAAGCAGCAGGGGAAAAGGTAGCTTTTCACTAGCTGAAAATAATAAAAATAAGATTAAGTCTAGTTCTTAGAAATGTTTTCCATCTACACAGTTAGTAACCCTCATTAACGGAAGAGAGGTCTGTCTTGTAATATGATATTCCAAAATGCTGAAAACCTGCGGCTCCATTATGCTTTAGTAAAAACTGTGGGCAACAAAACTAAAAGTAGTCCAGGTATGTCTGACAGTATTTTGCTATACTGAGGACAGTGTGCCTTCATCCATACCTGAAAAGAAGCCAACTGACATATGTGACTTGGCATTCCAAATGACTACACAGAAGGATGCTCACCTGCTCTTGAAGGAGCAAAATGAACAAGGTACTTGAAATCCAGCCTTCTGAACAGAGGCAGCGCAACAGCTGCAAATGATCAATCAACATGTTAGAACTTCTTACTTGCAGGAACAGCTATAAAGAAAGAAGAGGCAACTAGTCCCCTGTGGCTCTGGGAAGTTTCCAACTGAAACCTGTCAAGAGAGGCACTATCCAGACTGGTAAGTGCCTATGGTGCGCACTTAGCGACTGGGAAAAGGTGTACTGCTAGTGACTAACCACAGTGACTCAGGAGATACATAGGCAGCTGACTCCAACACCTCAGCAGGAAGTTCTGCTTCTCCGAATTGCACCTACTTATTATTAACTTTATCCTCAGGTCCAGATGACTGTTCATGTCATCCAGACCCACCACTGTCACCTGTGAAAAATGAAAGATATCTCTGTAGGAAATGCTGGAGATTTCCCACACAGCTGTGGTCCGTTGGCAGTGAGAGCAGAAAAGCTCAGCTGTTCTAGAACAATAAAACTCAATGACAACACAGACTGGCATGCTCCAAGAGAGAATTTTGCTGCTTTGCATTTTTTTCCAATTTTCAATACAACCCACATTCCATAATCTCAGTAAATGACCATTTGCCATGCTTGACTCAGACTAGCTACAGAAATGAAAAAGCAGGAGCTACAGAAAGAAGTGACATAAGCAAATGAGCCATCTGATGACTGCTTACTAAAAGAACAAGAAACCTCATGATCCCCTTCCACCCCACCCAGTTTTGTCACTGTACTATATGGAAGCATAGGATAATGAAGTCATAGCACTACGCACTCAGAGGATTGGTGTAAAATCCTGCAAGATGTCACAAACTCTATTGATACAGGATAGGTCTGTAACTATTTAAAATGAGCTTCATCCTTGCTTTGTTTCCCTCTGTTGCCTCATCTCTCTTGCTGGACTTTTCTTTGCCTTGGTGAACTCCCATTGTTCACAGCAGAACATGAGGTTGATGAATTTATCCTCACATTACTCTCTGGAAGGCAGAGAAGTGTCAGCTTCTCATCTGCGAAAGGGTGATAATTAAATGCTGAGAGAATAAATGACTAGCACAAGGTCATTTGGGAAGTATGTGGCAGAGTTGAAAATTAAATGCAGATCTCCAGAGCGGCAGGTCAAGGCCCAGGACACAAAACCTTTCTGCCCTGCTAACACATTGGAGATCAGAATCCCAGCATACCATAAGGCACTTTGAAGGAATGTGTATGTTTAGGGAGAACTGAACTTCTTGCATGCAGTTTATTTGTAGGAAGAATTGGATAAGCTTCAAAGAATCAGGCAAAAATCACAGATTAAGGGATCAAGAAAGCAGCCCAAAGATCTATTAAACGCCTTTTTAACATCTTGTATAAGGCAAAGGTGTCCTTTTAGTCTTCTTCTATTGCACATACTACTAGTACAGGAGAAAAGTTGAAATCAATGCAATTTTTAACATGTAGAAGCTGCAAAATGCAGCCATGAAGGTGTCTTTCCAATCTAATGCAAGCTTTGTTAACAGATAAAAAATTTCAGTTGTGCTATGGGCTGTGTCAGAGTTACAGTTTAATAACTATGTATCTGCACCTTCTTGTGTTCTCATTCTCTGTGCAAACTCCTGCTAAGCACCCTCTTTTAACCTTCCTTCTCTTCTTTCATTTGCAGATGCTTGCTGCTGATCCACATGGTCAGATTTATCCCCTTCCTTGCATGTAACACTCTTCCTTCATGTCCCACTCAAAACTTTCTACTCTAAGGCTTTCAAAAGAAAATTGTCATCTTAATTGGTGATACCCCCGTGGCACAGCTATATTAGATTTCTAAATATGTTTGATAGTAAAGCGTATTATCATTGCTAGATTGTGATACAGTCACTGCACTGCGCCTCCTTCTGACCTGATCTGTGAAACCTGACTTGTCCGCACGCTGCTCTGGCTTACAATGTCTTTTCCCAGAAAACCACAGAATAGTTGAGGCTGGAAGGAAACTATGGAGGTCATCTGGTCCCTACTCAAGCAAGGCCACCTAGAGCGAGTTGCCTACGACCATGTCCAGATGGCTTTTGAATAACTCCAAGGACAGAAACTTCACAACTTCCCTGGCTAACCTGTGCCAGTACTCAGTCAACCTCACAATAAAAGAAAGTGTTTCATGATGTTCAGATTGAACTTCAGTTTGTGCTCATTGCTTCTGATCCTGTCTCTGGGCACCACCAAAAAGAACCTGGCTCTATCTTCTTTGGACCCTACCTTCAGGTGGTTATGTACATTGATAAGATTCCCCCTGAACCTTCTGAACAGTCCCAGCTGTCCCAGCCTTTCCTCATGTGAGAGAACTCTTAATCACCTTATAGGTCCTTTGCTGAACAATCTGATGTAGCTCCATCTCTCTCTTGTACTGGGGGAGGGCTGAACGGGACACAGTATTCCAGGCGTAGCCTCACCAGTACGAAGTACAGGAGAAGGATCATCTTCCTTGGCCTGTTGGCAGCACTTCTCCTAATGTGGCCCAGATACCAGTAACCTTCTCTGTAGCAAGGGCATGTTGCTGGATGATGTTAAACTTGGTGTCCACCAGGACCCTGACGTCTTTTTCTGCAAAGTTGCTTTCCAGCCTGAGCGTGTACTGGCATATGGGTTTGTTCCTCCCCAGGTGCAGGAACTTACACTTCTTTTTTCACTTAACAAGGTTCTTTTCAGTCCATTTCACTAGCCTTTTGAGGTCCTTCTGGATGGCAGCACAACTCTCTGGTGCATCATCCACTCCTCCCAGTTTTGTGCCATCAGCAAAGCTGCTGAAGGTATAGTCGGTCCCATCATCTACATCATTAATTAAGATGTTAAACAGGACTTGACCCTGATGTACACCGCTAGATACTCGTTTCCAAATAGACTTTGTGCCACTGATCAGTACCCTCCAAGTTCGGTCATTCAGTTAGTTTTTAGTACACTTTGAAGTCTTCTCACCCAGACCAGAATTCACCAGTTTCTCTATGTGGATCTTAGGGGAGACAGTGTTGAAAGCCTTACTGAAAACTAGGTAAACGATAT
Source organism: Dromococcyx pavoninus (assembly GCA_033558185.1). Classification (NCBI taxonomy): domain Eukaryota; kingdom Metazoa; phylum Chordata; class Aves; order Cuculiformes; family Neomorphidae; genus Dromococcyx; species Dromococcyx pavoninus. The sequence goes on along the minus strand of JAUMJL010000091.1, from coordinate 206,524 downwards.
CCACTCCTCTATCCTTGTCTACCAAGCCAGTCACTTCCTCCTAGAAGGTTATTATGTTGGTCAAACATGACTTCCTCTTGGTGAGTCCATACCGACTATGCCTGACGATTTTTTCCTGTTGTTCATGTGCTTGCAAATGTTTTTCAGGATTAGCTGCTCCATCACCACCCTAGGGATCAAGGTGAGGCTAACTGGCCAGTAGTTCCCTGGGACCTCTTTCTTGTGCCTTTTGAAGCTAGGAGTGACACAGCACACATTCCCACTGTCTGCAGAACTGGAGGTGAAACGCAGGGCACTGTAATCCATAAGACCTCCTTAAGGAAACAACAGAGTATCAGGAAGATGGCAGAGCAGCAGTAAAGGTCTGTGCTGCTGTGAAAGCAGAACTGAGAATGGGGACATTGCTTGTGAAGATACCAAAAGGGCAGATGAAGGAAAAGATGGTGAGCTGGAAGAAACTCATCCAGGTAGAGACATGCACCAGCTAGGTCTAAGCCCCATCTTTGATTTCAGAAAAAACTGTCACAAAGCACAACAGTATTCTGCAATTCCTTGATTGTTGGTGCTGCTTTTTGAGAGGTATCAGCACCATGAAAGACTTTTGTGGTCCTGCTCATCACTAATCTCAGGTGTCTGCCTCATATGCTCAGTGAACCTTCCTCCTGTCTAATTCATGTACTACACTGCTTTTCTGCTGCCTGAATCTGCTGTGAAGTCCCAGAGCAGCCCTTGTTCTTAATGTGTGCACAGAAGAAAGCAGATTGGTAAAGCTTAGCTCTCACAAAACTAATAATAACGGGGTAATAATAACAACTCAAATTGTTGTTCTGGCAAATACCTACCCATTTCAGAAAATTTGTGTTTGCATTAAAAAAAAAACCTCAGAGTTGGGGCACTAGTTCTCAGCTTCATCTGGACCACTCAGCTTTTCATATTACACCCCAGTTTCCACATATCTTCAGTGTTTCATCAGACAAAATATTTGGAAAATTTCTAAGGTTTTGGAGGAAGTATCTGGGGTAAAGAAAAAGATCAAATTGTTACAAAAGTATAGCCCAAAGGGGATTTTTGCAACCATAGTCCAGATTTCCTAGTAAATTATAGTTCTGAGGAAAATTTTCACCCTGAAACAATGCATTTATAAAAATAATAGGAAAAAAACCCCAAAATTTTTATGTTCTTGGACTTCTTTTAAATAGTTGTTTAATGCACTTAACCCAGTTACTAGAGAATATCATCAAATTATAGTTTTGAAAATACAATCAAGTTGGATTCATCTCAAAGAGTTAATTCATCTTCAAGAGCATCCCCAGATAAGACACCTAACCGTTCTGTATAAGAACGTGACTTCACCCCCTATTCTTGTCTGGATATTGAAAAGCATCCATAGCCAAAACTCTTCATTTCTGCCAGTGAAGAGTACAAACTACTGCCTTGTCTTGCTGCTGCATTCACATAGAGGTTTTGGTTAAAAAGAACATAAATGAAGTCAATATCCCTACAGGTTTCTTGTCCTGTTCTCAGAGGATGTATATGCTGCTACAAGAGACTTTTCAGACATTTTTATTAATATCTCAGCAGTACAGCACTGTAACCCTATTAGTTCTGTGTAACCACTGCACACAGACTCCAACTGATTATATCTGTTACAGATAACTTCATAGATTTTACAGACAAGAACTGCCAATGGCTCAAAGGTGATCAGTGGATTTTGCTGCTAGGATCAGAGGTGCACATCCGCTTCACAGCAACATCTCTGCTAATAAGGGAAGATGGGCTTACCAGGCTGACATCATCAGGGAACACAGACCCTCCTTAACAAATACTTCCTTTTTGTTCTTCTTCCTTCTCCTCCAAATCCACTGCTTTTTGCCCTAAGAAGCAAATTTCTATAGAACTCCATGTAAGAGCTCTCCAAAACAAATAGAAAAAACTCAGTCCAGTAAGGCTTGATCAGCAGCTGCATCAGGGCTAATAACCTCTATGAAAAAAGAAAACTAAAATACTTTCAGTATTGGTAGAGAAACTATGGGAGTCAAGGGTGTGGGTAAGAGCTCAGGTGCAGCAGATCTCCATTTGCAAACTAAAAACGATTGCTCTGGTTGCCCCACTGCAGGTACTACCCCAGTGGATCTTACAGCCATGACTAAACTAACAGTAATAATAAAGTGGGGTATCTCTCTCTTTGGGCTGCTTCTCTAACTCTACTCTAAGCCACAGTGTGCAAACCATAATGGGACAGCCAAAATATTATCAAGAAAGGAGCTGTGGCAGTGAGGCTGAATACAGGCATACACTGCCAGAGAGACCACCAGATTTTATGAAAAGCAGTGTCCCACTCGGCTCTGGAAGAAGTGCTCCTAAGCACGTGAAACAGATCAAGAAAGCCCCTGCACAGAAGATGCACCCTGCATGGATGCACTGGTTTTGTACCATGGTAAAAAGATGGAGATGCTGCAAATGGAGAAACAAAGTCTTCACATTTCCATGGAACAGTGGTCTGAGGGGTCCCGCAGGGCAGCAAGGGGAGGATGCATCATTTTCAACCTGCCAGCTCTAAATGCGCAGGGTACTGCCTGACAAAGACCCAAAATCAGGCACATAAAAATGATTAACTTTCAAATCCTGGGGATTCCTTTCTCTGGACTAAATAGCTCTTCCTGTTGCTGTAGCTTCATTATTCTTGGCTTTCAAGAGAAATATATTTTGATAACTCTAGTAAACAAGTACCAAACCCTGAACGGGAATCAGAGCTTTGAAACCAAAATGAGCAATGCCCCCGCAAAATTACACACAAATGAGAAGCCCAAGCACAGTCAATGCCTGCTTTTACTTTGTAATTTTACTTTCAACAGGTTCACCCTTCCCAGAGAGAAGACACGCAATTACTTCATCACAGTCTTTGCTGGGATTGGCAACTTCTTGCTACACAAACACCACCTAACCCTCTCCCTAATCTTCGACTTTTCATCCTGTGGTTAAACATCATCCCTGCCCTCCCCTTCACACTCTTTCCCTCTTAGATACACTTTATCTCAGCCTTTTTCCCCACTTATTGCTTATTGCCACCTTCTGCCCTCCATACAAGCCCATTCCCAGCCCTCCTCAGCTGGTCCCACCAACGCACCTCTTCAGTCTTCCACCACTCAGCCTTAACCTCTCTCTCTTTCCAACTCTTTAGCCTCAACAACTGTCTCTGCTTTCTTTAAGACCACTGCTCTAATCCCATTCCCTGCCTTCCTCCTCACCTCAGCTGTATTCCATTCCCCATCCCTCTTGCTCTCTCAGCCCCTGTTCCCTGCCCCATTCCTCATTTTCCCTCCTCAGTTCCTATGTGGGTGTTTCTCAGGCTTTTCCAACTTCACCCTGCGATTGTCCCTTCCACTAAGCCTAGCTTGCTGCCTTTTGTTTACACACAGTCAGGTCTTCCCTCGCCAGCTTTGCTTCTAGGTTTGCCACATTTAGACAGTCACCATGACCTACTTAGGTTCCCTGACCCAGTTATAGCAGAAATACCAATTCTACACACTTGAGAAAAAAAGGGTAGCAGGAGGAGAGAAATATTATCATTATTGGTTGAAATGAAAACAAAGCCACCAGCATAGGGCTGCTGAGTTATTCTAACGCTAGCCGTTTCCCAAGAAAGCAAGATCAGCCATTCACTTGTAGTGTTTGCATTTTAGGAGTCATATTGGCCCTGTAGTTCCATGGATGAGTTCATTAAATTAAATTATATCTCCTTACAGCTGGTGTTTTGTAGTGCTGACCCTCCTGGTATAGGGCCAGCACCCTGGCTGACACTGGAAGCAGCCTGCCCTGCACCCTGAGCTCACAAAGTATTCCTACCACCACTACATCAAATCCTGCCAAATATTCCAGCAGAAATTCCCCCTCCGTTGCCGAAGCCCCACCAGAAACATATAACTGAGTGTACTGGAGCCCTCTTGCAATTCCATGAGATGTATTTGTACAGATATGAGAGTGTAGCTAAAACGGCATCTACTGATGTGAAACAGGCAGTTCTCAATATCAGCCACAGGTGGTCACTAGTCATTCCGTATTCATTTACTGTGATTTTGTACCTGTTTGTCATCTTCGGCGTAAAACACACTTTCTGTCTTTTGATTTGCTGGGTCCTGAACTGATCTACTGTGCAAATGGTTTTGGGAATTTACTGTGGAGCCCCCAAATCCCTGCACTGTCATCAGCCACTGCCTGCTAATTGTTCTCTTGTGGATACATTAAGCTGCAGTTTCAGCTCCTGCGTCTCCTTTGTAACATATATCTCAGGTCTGCTCCCCACCTGTTGGTTTTCTGCTCCTCACTGTGCTGTGCCTACATTTGGGCATGGTCCTACAAAGGAGCTGCTAACTCACATGAAGGTCAGCCACCCTTGGATGTGACTAACAGCATCACTTGCCTCTCAGTGTTGTTTCCCCATGTAGTTCTGCTCTCCTGGCCTGTGTTGCTAATAGCCAGCCCAGCCACAGGCCTCCTCACCAATCTGATAGTGCCTCCCTCCCCTGACCTGCGTCATATCCCATTAGGCAGGTCAACACTGAATTCTTCTAGCACAAAGGACTTACATGTAGGGTCTGCAACTTCAACAAATCCTGAATCCTAAATGCATTGAGAAAGTGGCTCACACCTACAGCTATGGGCAGGAACACCTTGCATTAACATCACTCCCAACGTCCATTTAAAAAGTAGAAAGAAGGGATAAAAGGGCTGAAAAAGAGCACAGTTGTGCTGCACCAGCTATGTGTAGAGGATCCCTGCTGTCTTTTCAACACAATACAAAACCAATGAATTAAAACAATTCCAGACATGCTGATTATGTTTTCCATTGCAATTTTTGAAGGGATTTTCAGATGTCTGAACATTCTCTACCTGGAGTATGTCAGCAACACTTCGCTGCTGTCTTTATGTTATTAGTATTGACAGCCACTCAGTTTAAGTGGAGGTTAGGATTGAAATCCTGTCTGTTTGCTTATCTCTGCCTTTTTATCTTGTTTGTTTCAAATCATTAGAGAGAAATTTTTCTTTTCATAAGGCCCCTTTGAATACCTCAGCAAATACAGAAACACAATGCTAAATGGATTAACTGGGTGTTCTGGTGTCTGAAGCCTGCCTGAATACCTGCTCCTGGATCAATCAGCTCTGCATACCGATACTAATGGCCTGAGTTCCTCCTGACCTTTCTAGGGATTCTGCACAAGTGCAGTGGCATGCTGGGTACAACTCTTTCCTTTCAGGAAAGGCAAAAGGGGAGAATAATATCTGGTCTGTAAGAGGGAGCTAGTAACTCAGTAATATTATAAACCCATGCAGGATTTTAACACATGGCAATGGCAAAGGAGTGGGTGTGTCACAACTGCAGATTATTATGCCAAATGTTATCATCTCAGTTTTACCTTGTCTTCTCCCCCGTTAATAGCCACATGCTGGCAACTGTCATATTGTTCTTTTGAAAGGTGTTTGGGACAGAGACTATCTTTCAGTTATATGCATATAGAGGGCTTAACAGAGTGGCACTCAGGTCCCAGAATGAGACCTGTGAGATGTTACTGCAATATCAATAACGCTCTTCCATCTTTAAGTTGTTACACTATGTTTTCCAGACATGAATTAGCCTTTAAACATTCGCTGTAAATTGTTGTTATTGTCATATTGTCCATATATATTATCCCATTTATTTTTTTATGTAGTTAATTGTAAAGCTGAGACACAGAGGCAGAGAGAGGCTAAGGCATCTCTATTCCATAGCACCTTGCACAGACAGAAAATTCTGTGTCCACAGTGGCACTAAGCACAGGTTAGCATGTCCAGCTGGCGTGGAGAGCTTATGAGCTGGGCTACAATGCCCTGCTGCTGAGCTGGAGCCACACCCACCACAGAGCTCTTCTCTGCCCCAAGGAGCACAGCTTGGCAGTGCTTTTGATCACTCTATGCCCGACACCCCAGATAGCAGAGAGTTGCCCTCCAAGAGTCCCGCACAGACTGGCAGCAAAGAGCAGCAGCAGGGGAGGCATTTTGATTCCAGGACCAAAGATGGGCTGTATGCTGACCTTTGTTACCCAAAAACCTTCTCAGTAGACAAAAGGCAGATGGAGATGGAAATGCTCTAGAATGCGTAGCAAGGTTTATTCAGCCCTTGATCTTTACTAATATAGACAAGGAGTTTACCCAAGTGCACTACCGTTTGTGAGGGCTTTGGCGCACTGCAAATGTCATGAGAATTCATCCTGAACCAGCCATTCATTCTGATGAAGTCTAAAATAACAGCTGGGACAAGACTTGCTTTGGCACATGCTGCCCCTTGTGGGGACATGGTAAGGATGGAAACCCCCACTAGAGCCACTGGGTTAAACATACAATCTCACTCTGAGCTAAGGTGGGTGACAGACCAGAAATTCATCTTTTCAGGGAATATCAGTGGCTCTGCACCTTGATGGTAAGACAGACACCCAGATGCCTACTATGGCTGATGGCATATTCCATCCTCCAAGTGCCTAGATGTGATGTTCTGGCAGAAAACAACTTTGCCTCGAACTACACGAAAGGTAGAGGTTAATGACAGAGAATAGAATAGCCCAGCACAAGGAAGCATACTCGAACTTATTCTACTTAACAGCTACACAAAGGGTCAAAGATTATGTGAAAGGCTGTCGTAGGTATTGCTCTCTAAACAAACCTGCTCTCTAAACAAATTACTTAATCCAAACCAAACCTGCATTCATGTTGATGCTCTCTAGGTCTTTGGTAACTACCTAACCCTAATTATGCACCAACCTGTCCAGCACACACGAGTCTCTTTCACATTTTAAAGCTAACAAAAAAACTTTCTGTAATCCAGAATATTGCACTGACTCCAGGAACTCAGACTGCTGGGAGTGACAGTCCACTGCATATTGTTTCGTAAAGCATGGGCAAAGTAGGCGAAGTGTAAATTTAGTGCTAACAGTAATATAGCTCATGAATGGTATCTGCAGACTCACTCAGCAACACCACTTTTTCTCTTCTAGCAGCTCAGTATGCACATCTTTTCTTAGAAAGGCTGGTACAGGCAAAAAAGCTAGAAACTGCATTGAATGAAAACTGCTGGTGCACCACTTGTTGCCACAGAGTAACTAGCATGAGCCATACACACCTGCCTGTCCTGGGCCACTGGTCACAAGGAATGTAGATCCAGGTAATACAGAAGTCACGTAACAAACCAAAAACATGTGGCATTCAGGATATAGACACACCACAGCTGTTGGCCAACTGAAATGCCCCAAAAGCTTTCTTGCTAGAAATACTTAAAAGCCCAACAAAGGCCATGCAATTGGAAACACTACTCACAATTCAATGTGTTTAATGAGAGCCTGGTAATGAGCATTGATGATGCTTAAGGGCATGGTAACTGCCCTGGAGATTTTGAATCTTCTTTGTAGAGGAGCAGGTGTAACAGAGCTATTACAAGAACAGGGCCTGACTTTAACAGAAAAGACACAAATGAGTATAGGGAAACACAAGTGACGGTCTGTGAGCTCTAGGAGGAGCTGCAGAACACAGAAGGCCTAGCCATCGTCACTCATTAGATCATAGCATTTCCTAGCTTTGACATATTATACAGTTGTGGAGGAAGGATAAAAAAAACCAGTTGCTTGTACTTTGCACAAGTATTAGTTGATGAGGTGTGTGGTCAGGGTAGACAATGTGACCTTGCATCTCAAAAGCAACCACGACAGATGCAGACTGCCTTGGGTTTTACCTTGAGTAGTTCCTCAAACCTCGGTCAGCCATTTTGATCATTCTTGAAGTTCTCTTTCTCCTATATATTAACATCTTGAGGATGAAAAGTGACAAGTTGCCTGATGAACAAAAACAAAAGAGTAGATCTCATCAGAACAGAAGGAGGATGTCCATTGTCTGCTTATTTCTCATGTCTGAGGTTAAAATCCCATCCCCAAAGTGGTTAATTTCTATCCAGTGACAAAAGCATATTGATGTCATGGGCAAAAACAGTTTACTGATTTGGGGGGATTTTCAATCAATTTAAATTACTGTCAATAAACAAAGTTCTAATAACTGATTCTGGTAGTGAAACAAACAGGCACACAGGGCAAACACTCTTTGTCTCTGCCAAACCTCCTCTCCCCACTTTCTGCTCTCCAGTCCCCTTCCTGGCTGTTATACTCTGTCTCCCTAACAGGGACTGCCCCTGAGTCCAGGGGCAAGGCCGGAAAGTGTGATCAGTGCCTTGTGTGTCCCCCAACAGCAGCAGCAACCCCCTCGGAACCGTACCTCCCAGCCCAGCTGGCACCTATGCTTTCACAGAGGTGCCACAGATGTCATGGGGGAGCTGGCTGGAACCAGCTGGGACCAGTATGGGATAGTGGTGGCCTCCACCTACAGTGGGTGCTCTGCAGCTCTGCCACACACCAGGGCACAGTCTCCTCTGGGTCAGCAGAGAAGGCTGGAGGGCAGAGGTGCTGCTGTCATGGGCCCATCTCCTGAGCCCTTAGCAAGAGGCATCGCTGCCCTTTCCCTTCCTGTGGAGCTGAGGGGGTGTGACAGTGCGATGGATTTCAGAAGCGGCCCCCTAGGCCATTGGTCACTCCTGTTTTGACTGATATGTACATTTTCTGCTTATTATACATATATATTGGTTTTCAGGGGGAAAAGCATTTATTGCTTTTAGCACGCTTAGGAGTTTAAATAAAAACAAATATATCTATATTGACTAGTTATTATGCTTGGTTTCATACAGCGTAAGTGGTTCAAATAAAAATAGATTGGTTGGAGTGAATGTGCATCAGTTCCAATAATAACACAGGCAGCTTAAAGAAGCACATAAGTTGCATTTAATGTGCACTGGGCTTACAAAGAAGAGGGAAGAAACATTGGTTTAGAGCAGCTTTTAGTCTACATTTTCTGCCTAAAGGCTTCTACATTTACCAGGTTTCTGAAACAGAGTGAGAGTCCATAAACAAGTGGCGAGAGGGGTTTATTAGGAGGCCCAGAGGAGTATTACAAAGGGAGAAAGTGATCTACAATAAAACATGACTCTAAGGTAAAAATTCCCGACTGTATTACCTCTTGATGGTTAGTCCCCTATGAGTGGTATTTTTCCCCATAGGAAGGCTGAGCTTCAAGCTGAAGTATACAAAAACTTGTTACAACAAAGGATTGTGGGTTTTGAGACCTCTGGGGCTAGATTTCAAAGGGAAAATTAAGACCAACTAGGAACTGGGAGCTTGACAACGCTGTTGGGTCTCAGCCATGCTCCTCAAGGAAAGGCTACAGGAAACTGCTATAAAGGAGGAGAGGGAATGCCTTGAGCAGGATGCAGCCAGGCTTTCTGCCTCGGCTTTGGGAATCCAGCAACTACTATGATCATAATAGCTCCAGAGCAGACAAACAGAAAAGGCAAAGATAGAGCAAAGCTAGGACTGTAACTGCAAATATTGAAACAGACTTGTTCAGATCCACAGTGACACACAACAAACTCTTGAGGCAATGGATTTATACCCCAGTCTTGAGCCATGATAGAAATCTGCTATGGTTTTGCCCTGGGTAGTACAGAAAGCATATTTGGGCACAAGAAGCCATTTTGAAGGTACCAAAGAAAAAGACCCTTATTTCATGGTCTTCAAGTATTTGTGTTCTACCTATTTGTCTCTTCATCTGTTAGATTTTTTTTCTATGTCCAGCAGAAAGCAGGACACTGCCTGTATGTTGGAACCCACAGCTTTGGCGTGGGTTAAGATGCTAACCTACCCACTGACACCTAATGGCAATGAAGAGGAATTTTCTCTGGGATTAAAAATGTAGTAAAGGAGAATGGTTTCACAGTGCCTTTGAGGCAAATGATGAGATCCCATCTCCCACCAAAAGCCCTTGGAAATTCCCAGCTCTGGGACCATCTGTCCCCCACGGGACCATCTGTTCCCAGTGAGCAACACTCCAGAAGAGCGTGTTTACTAAGAGTAGCAGATTGAAGCTTGGCAGAGTCTGCAAGGAAGCAATAGGAAGCCTTTAAATGCAGACTTTCTATTTGCAGTATGAGAAGCGTGCGTGTGTGTGTCTCCTTCAACCACCTGTATACCACAGGGGAAAGTATTCAGAAATGGGACCCAAAATAGAAGCAACTGTGTGACTCACAGCCGTGCCACCCTGAGTTGTGCACTCCTGAGAAATCCCAGGCAAGGCAGTGTTGGGTGCTACACACCCTCCGCACTCATAACTGCAAGTGACCCCAAAGGAAAACCTGCACTATATGCCTACAACAATAAATCCTGTGTTAAAGGCATTTCAATCAACAGCACTCTTACCTCTCAGAGGGCACTACTCCACCACCACACTAAGAAGGTTTGGTTCTGCTGTCTGTACCCAGTCTTCTGGTAAGAAACAGCTGAGAGGATCAGCTCCCTCTGGTGTGCAAAGTACAGGTCTGGCTGCCTGCAAGGATCAAGGCATGATACATAAATATCATAATATCAACACTACCTTCCTTGGCTATGTTGTTGTTTCCCTGGGATTTTCAACTAAGAAAATTATTCTTCTCTTCTGCTCTTAAGGCATGTTCTGTTCAATAGTCGCCATGGTCTTCCCACAGATGTTCATATTTCAGAGGTCACTGAATCATGTTTTTGTCTATAGAGACAAAAAGGTGCAGGAGACTTGCCAATTTTTGAGTCAGTAATTTCCACCTTTCTGTCAGATAAACAGTGAAGAGATGGAAATTTTCTCAAGAAATATATTTCTGATAGAAATATTTTTGACGAGTTTCTTGATTTTTTTTTGTAAGATTGTCCAGTATTTGAATATATTTTGGCAGCTACTGGAAGAACTAAAGGCAATAAAATGTGGGATTTTTAATCAAGAATTTTAAAAAAAGAGCATTTTATTTGTCATACCCCAAAAGTCTTGAGGGACAAGTGGTAGTCAGAAATAATGAGTAAAAATTTTAACATGGAAAAATGTTCATTTTGTGATCAGTTCCAGCAAGTCCCTTTTGCACCATGTTGTCCAGGTGGGTTGTGTGATACTAATAGTGAACAGGTTTTCTGTGTGTACCCATGTCTCTCTCTAGTGGAAAGCCCTCATCACTACACAAATACAGATAAGAGGCATAGGTTCTTTACTTCAGACTGGGAAGACCTGCTCCCCACCAACACGCTGCGTTTCGGGGGCTGATGGTGCCTGTGGTTGGAGCAGAGCTGTCCCACCTTGTAGAGAAGCCCATTCCTTTTACCACTTGTCCCCAGGCAGGGATGTATTAAGGCTTAACCTAAGCATAGTATTTTGGAGAGGGAGAGACATTAGTGTCACGCCAGGTGCTAAATCAGTACCCTAAAAGTTGTTGGTGTTTAAGGATTTGAGTCAGATTCTTTTGCGCTATGAAGAAGGACAATAATTAAGAACTCTTCAAATGCCTTATTAAATGCATTTCCAGGTAGGATCTACCCACAGAAGGAGAGAGACGTCAACCAAAATCTCATAACACACCTTTGAAAATGCAGCTGAACACGCATCCACTGTCAGCCCACTCTGCACAATTCCTCTTGACCCCTAGGGACAGAGAGGAGAGATGCCCCAGCAGAGCCCACCAGCCTTGGTTCACCAGTTCCCTTCTCACATGCCTATGCAGCCATGCGGAGGCTTTGATTTAGGCTCAGATGTGGCAGTTCAGAGCCCGCTGGCAGGAGGCAAATGTACCCCTGACCCTTATTGCACTGGGAGATGCTGCAGCGAGCACGGCTGCAAAGCACCCAGAGCAAGTGGTGTGGGGTCTACAAAAGGTGTCATGCTGCATGCTTATGGGTGCCAAGCAGAGGCAACCCACCAAACCATGTCTGACAGTTGCACATGGCTGGGTTTTCCTCTCTGCAGTGACAAATAAGCACCATTAGACTGGCAGAGGCAGGAGCTGTACAGTGCAGAGAGGGCAGCTGACGCTTTGCCCTCTCCCTCTGCAGAGCCAGGGGAAGCAGTCTCTCTCTGCTTGCCAGGGAGATCCTCCCTGTATTGCCAGGCTCCACTTAAACATGCTATCCTCACCACCACCACCATTTATTCACAAGAGGTAAGCAGCTGTGTTTCATTTCTGCAGGATGGCCTGTAGAGTATTATTAATCTGGGAGCCATACGGCCAGCAGAAGTCATCCAGGGACCCTGTGGACAGCCTGCATTGCTGCTTTCCAGTGTTCAAGGGCCTTCTTGAGGGTATCACCGGAGAGCATAGCCCAGGAGAAACCATGAGATGCTGGAGGCTGCAGGAAGCCACAAGGGCTTTGTTGCACAGCTAGGCTGAGCAGCCTGTGATGGCACCGGGACCCATGTTTCGCTAGATGTACCAAGTCACCCAAAATTTCCCTGCTGCTATGTAAGGTGAATGAATGGGCTAATTTGGCCTGAAGGCTTCCCACTGAACCGTTCATCTCCTGCAGTGCTGCCTGTCTTTCACAGAGGTGGAAACTGAGAGGCACTTAAAGCAGAGTCTCCATTATAAACGTAAGATGCCTAACTGCAAGCTGACTTGAAGGGTGAATATGCAGAGTCTTGCTAGGTCCTGCTGATGGCAAGGGATCTGCAGGTGCTCCATACTTGGGTTGTCACTCGTCAGGCACTCCAATTAATTGGACACTTTTGAAAAATCGGACCTAAATGTTGTATCTGGGATGGCAAAGTGTTGGCAAGGTATAGCTGGGAGCAGGAGCTGTTTTAAGGCAGTTTCCCAGACGTGACCACAAAGCCTTCTTTTCCTGTGAACCCGCCTTTGACTGCAGACTTCTTTATCCCTGTTTTTTATGCTTACACTAACCTCTGTTGTAATTTTGTATAAATATATTAACACTGATTCCACGTTAGAGATCAGTATTAGGTTTCTAAGTAATTGTATGTATTTTTAAGTATTTCTCATATATTGGGAAGAGGGTAGTGGGTGCAAATAGGTAGTACAGGTTCCAATACCCTTGAGCAAAGCAGTACCCATAGTGCCCCTCTGCTTAGGCTCAGCAAAACTGAAGGCTGTAATACACTTTACATGGGAGAGATGACTATCACACATGAAATTTTCGTCAGGGGGTAACAAGCATGAAGCTATTTATTTGTTTCATTTGGAATACAACATCAAGGGGCTACTCAAAACAAGATAAAAACTTTCCAGAGAAGACTTGAAACCCCCCTTCAATCATCTATCCAAAATTGACAGAAAATCCAACCTTTGATTCCCTAATTTGTAACATGTCTCTAATACAGGATGACAGCAGTGACTATCCAGGTGAGTGCCTCCTTTGTTTGAATGCAATATTTGTCTTTTACTAAGAAGCTAATTTGTTGAACTTGACTGTTAGAAGCTCTGAGTTTTGTCCACCATGAACCCTGGTATGTTTTTAATATCTACCAGCTAGAGGTCAAGAATGAAAGGTATTTTATTTCCTTCTTTGCTTCCCAGCCAGAATGATTTTGCAGAGATGGGTTTAAAGGCTCACATCACTTTTTGTTTCCTAAAAAAATCATTTCCCCACATTCTTTTGTTTACATTTTAGCTCTGGCAGGATCTAAGCAACAGCTATTGAGCTTGACTTTAAATCTCATCCAGCCCTAGCTTTCCCTGTGGCCACAGAGGGAAATCTTTAGTGCCAGCCACTCTGCCGCTTCACCTCCTGACACAATATTATTTCATCGTAACCTGTCCAGTGAGCAAATTGCCTCTTTGGTCTCCTCACTGTCTCTGCATAAGGGCTGGCTATTGATTGTGACATTGTGCTGGTGCTCATGGGGTGATTCCTGGAGAGGAGGGATCGATGGGAGCATAATTGCTACCTTGCCAGCAGCAACCAGGGAAGGGGGGCTGGAGCACAGCTTAGCAGCAGAAAAAAAGCTGACACTGCTCCTGGAGCATCTTCCTCCTGGCTGCAGAGTGCCCTGTCATGGGGCAAGGGACACGACTATGCTGCCACCAGGGAAACAGGCAGCAGTTATTCCCACGACAGCAGTTTTGCAGATACTGATGGAGAAGTAGAGAGCTGAGACAATAGATGAGGACTTTGCATATAGAAAGGAATGCCAAGGGAAGGACTGGTGAAGAGAGTGTCTTGGAGCTTCAGGGGAGTTATTCCTCCAAGGTGCATGTGCATTGCAATCACAGAAAATAGGTCTGGAAGCAAGACTTCAAGGATTATATAATCTATCCCCCTGCCCAAAGGCACGACTGACTATACTTACTGCATTGCAAGGCTGCAACTCTGGCTCAGGGGCGGCACAGAATTCTATAAAACAGACTAGAAACAAGCACTCTCATCTTCAATACTAGACTACAAGCTTCAAAGACTGTAGCATACAGAGTGACCAAAACCATGAACACATATTACATGTTGGACTGGTTCATTTTATAGGCAGTACCTCTTCATTAAAGAAAACACAGGAGCCTGTATATCTAGTGGGTCCATTTATTCATACCTTCTGTGTTTGTAAATACCAGATCCTTCAGAGGAAACTTAAATCACCAAGAATAACTATTTAACAAGTTGCCTATCAGGAAATTGTTTCTTAACAGCAAACAACAGCTAACAACCAATGCATATTTTTCATATACTGTGACTGCACATATTTCTATTATCGAGACAGACAACTAGCCACTTTCAGTATTCTGCTAAGTTCTTGCTTAGTTCTTTGATAGCTAAACAGCTGAATGTCAATAACTCAAAACTGGCCTGTAGTATAAAATAGGGATTCATTTTTTGATCACTTGGAAGGTGAAGAATCCACAGTGCTGATCAGAACAATTAGAGTGTCTGAGTGGATAATGCCAGGGTCCTCATTTCTCCCCTTTGTGCCTCAGTTTCCCCACCAAGTAAATAAATAGAGATACACAAATGTCTAATAAACACAAAAGGGTTATATTACTATCCAAATTAATACATATGACAGTAGATTTGTCTAGAAAGGCCTGAGATGCAACATCAGCCAAAAAAAAGGAACTGGTTTCATCTTGGGTATGGCTGCATTGCAACATACCAGGAAGAAATTATACTCAAGGATAAGTGAGTGGCCTTTGGAAAAGATTGCTTTTTCTTGCACAGTAGGTAACATGAGCTAGTTAACTGAAAATGTTGGCTGGATTTTTATTTTACTCTTTTAATGGCATATTTATCCTCTTAATGTTCATCCCTGCCTATCATCAGAAGATTCTCACTTGCCAAGTAACAATAACACTAAGTATTTAATATAGAGCTCTCAAAGTCCTTCACAGTATTAGAAAGTGTCTTTTCTCACCTCCAGACAAATAGGGAAATTAAGGCATACGCTGGGCCCCTCAGTACAAGAAGGATATTGAGCTGCTGGAACATGTCCAGGGAAGGACAACAAAGCCGGTGAAGGTTTTGGAGCACAAGTCTTAGAAGGAGCAGCTGAGAGACCTGGGTCTGTTTAGTCTAGAGGAGAGGAGACTGAAGGGAGAACTTATTGCTCTCTACAAGTGTCTGAAAGGAGGTTGTAGCAAGGTAGGTGTTGGTCTCTTCTCCCAAGTAACTAGTGATAGGATGAGAGAAAATGAACTCAACTTGCATCAGGGAGGTTTATATTGGATATTAGGAAACATTCCTTTACTGAAAGACTGGTGAACCATTGGAAGAGACTGCCCGGGGAAGTGGTGAAGTCACCATCCCTGGAAGTATTCAAAAATGTGTAGATGTGGCACTTCATGACATGGTTTCATAGGCATGGTGGTGTTGGGCTGCTGGTTGGATTTTGTGATCTTAGGTTTCTTTTCCAACCTTAATGATTCTATGATTCTATGAGGGAAAATATCCGTTTGACAGCAGAGGCAAGCATGGAGTCCAACAATGTAGGGAGATTTATTTGGGTAATCTACCTGAACTTCTATGAAGATGAAAAGTTCCAGATGTTATCCTTTCTCATATGATGTTTGCCTAATTGGCTTCTCTTTCAATCTCATAAGAAGACAAGCTTGCAAGCAGTGGTTCCTGCACTCTATACCACTACCACCTCGGCTGAGCTTTCCAAACACACAGGCAAAGTTAGAGCTGCCAAACACGTCAAACTCTGGCGAAACTTAGCTACAGCCAACTGCGGCATATTCTCTATGTTGGAGAAACCAGCTGTGCCAGCCATGACTGTGATAGCTTCTCCTCTCATTTGGCACCTTTCCACATGTTGGCTTGGATATTGCTACAGCTCAAGGGGAAACTTTGACATGGTGCTCCTCTTGCATCCGTATTTGTGGGTGACTCCTCGTCACTGACACTGCCTGCTGTTGTACTTTACAGCTTTACAGACTCCACGGAGTAAACGCAGGTGATTTATTGTCTGACCACCTGGTGACAGCTGGATGCTTTCATGCACTTACACAGCCAGGATAGAGCATTTTTGCTCACCTCCAATCACCAATCAACAAAAGCCTCCACTGCAGGCTTCCACTAGTGATGCCCAGACAGGAGTGTTGGTCGCGGCAGCACAGGGCACCAAGGTACAAGCAGGACTCTGAAAATTGCTTCTTCGTTCACTGAACTCCTGCAGCAAAGAATGATTGGGGCCACAACCATGGACTCAAAGGCGTCCTGCAGATTAGATCTCCTGGGGCTGAAATAAAGGTAAATTCAAACTTCTTCAGAATATAATATTAGATTTGGGGATCCAAATTTAACTTGTTTTGTTTGGCACTTTTAGTCGTCAGATTTTTTACTGCAAACATCAGGGCATTTCCACAGCTGGAAATCCCTTCTCAAACTCTGTATAAACTGCAGCTATTTTCAGTGCCTCAGTGGAATATTTCTAAACTTTGCCTCAGAGACAAGTATAAATCCAGGGGAGCTTCCACTGGAAGTGAGGCCTTCCAGGAATGAAAGCCTGCTTTCAAAGGTCAGGTACGCTGGGCTAGTTGCACCCACTTTCTTCTCTGTTTTTAATTCCATTGCAATGTCACAAATTAATTTCTGCCACATCGATGCTGCAAAATCATGACATTAGCAGCCTGATTCCAAAACTCTGAGGCTAGAGCATTATAGCAGCTCTGTGTGGAAAACTACATGTTCAAAATTCATCAGTGACTTCAGACCAGTAAGCAGACATCCAGTCAGCCAGAGGCCTGAGATGACAGCCCTTTTGCTTCTGATGCACATTACTACTTTTCTCATGAGTACCATCCCAGATTTTCAGAGCTTCATGTACTGCAAAAGCCAGCATTTGCTCTAAGTGTTGCCTCTGTCACCTTGTTAGGTGCTAGATGGGAAAGAGCCAACACATTATTGGTGTCTCCAGCTCCATCTGGAAGAGGCAGCACGAGAAGTTCTGCCATGGAGCATCAGGCTTGGCAGAGGTCTGAATAAAAGCACCAAAACTTGAGTCTCGGCAGCCCAGCTTTTTTTCTAACCTAATGCACCGCAAGCACAGAATAAAACAAGACCTAGCCAAACCCAAGCTATCATGATCCCCTGCTGGAGAGCTTGCCTGCAGTGCAGCTCACTCCACACACGCTGAGAACGAAAGACAGAAATTACACATGGTGTCTTGCATGAGGTTTTGAGGTCCTGCATCTCTTAACCTGTCATGTCACATCATCCTAGGGCTGGCACAATATATCTCCATGTGTGGAAATAGCATAGAGAAGCAAAAAGTCACTTGCTAAAAAAGATTTGTTAACTCTCCAACTTCCCCAAGCTTCATCCAAGTCTGGCAAAGACAGCAGCAGAAAGGGGAAGGAGGCAGACATGTCACTTCACGTTTTGATTCAAGTTTGTTATTCATTCATCCAAGCCCATTTACCTCCCTCCCACCTTTGAATTCTTCCCAGCATCTCCGACTCCGTCTTCAGTACTTAAACATCAAGCCAAAGAATTTCCTTCTCAAACTGAGAAAGCAAAAACAATGTATCACTCCGAGAAACTCCACCTTTTCCATCATACTGGCCGCCTGCCTTCAGGCTCATCTTGCAGCAGAGAACAGCTTTGTCATCACTTGTGAATGAAGTGCTTTAGTGTGGACATCATTGAAGAAGAATAAACACAAACCACAATGCTGTTTCACAGAATTACTTCTCTGATGTTCCCAACAATATGTCACGCTTACATGGTGCTTTGTCTCCTAAGTTCTCAAAGCAGCAGATTTGCTGTCAACTTGATAGTAAAAAGGGCTTCTCCCCAAATCTCAATCCCAGAATGAAATTAACAGTTTAGAACAGACTTCAGAAAAGAGCAATCAATGATGATTGCACTGAATGAGCTGATTTAGAAGTTAAAATAAAATAAGCTTGAAATAGCTGTAAAGCTCAGTTGGTGCACCCGAACTACAAAATGTTTGTAATAGCAATTAATAATATTACCATTAACTATCCATACATTATACATAATAACCATATGATAGCAGAACAAAAAGGCAATCATCTCTAAATCTTGGCAGACTCTGTGAAGAAGAGGTAAGGCATTATAGAAGGGTAAATCTAAATGGGAAAAAAATGTCCTAAGATAAACTTAGGATGAATATTAGCAGACATTTACTGGAAATTTATCTAGTACAGGAATCAGAACTAGAGCATTTATTTCCTTTATTCGCTACAAGTTGTTATGGTTTCTGAAGATAAATACAGAGGAAGATGCCCATTGCGAAACAACTCTTCAGGCTGAAGGGGACTGTATGTTTCACCCAACAATAGGGTGAAAAAACTGCCTCAGCCTTCTAGCAAAACCAATAATAATTCTTCATTGAGATTTGGCAGTGATCTCACAGTCAATATCACATCATGTTTAGAGAAAAAAAATCAAATTGATTGCTATTCACGTATCAGATGGGCAGACACCAGCTGCAGTGTCGCCCACTTACTCTGAATTAGCAATGACTGTATTGCAAATCAGTCTTTGAGGTTTTCTAAAACACAAGCAGGGAGAGACTATCATAATGTCTGTGAAAATGACTGGGTATGTGGATCATGGAGCTGAAAATTATTTCTCCTAAACTCCTTTCTTAGAAAAGGACATGTGTTCAGATTTGGCTGGTTGGACAGAAACCATGCCTGTGTTTATTAATCTCCGCTACATATCCAGTTTGTGCACTGAGACATAGCACCATGCTGATTTCAGTTCAAAAATATCACATCAGAGATAAAAATCACACCAGAACCTTAAACTAACCTTCCACTGCTACATTATTTAAATATTTAATAACAATTATAATCTTGAAATTACAATTATACCATGTAGAAGCATGGATAAGAATGTTGATTTGGTTGCACACTCAAAATATCTCTGCTTTTCAGAAACACAAACAAGTTTCTGTTACAGATTAACATGATGGCCCAGATCCTCACATAGCATAAACTGGCAACACTACTGTCCTGCACCAGTTTATATCTACTGCAGAAGATGTAGACCAGTCACTTTAAAATGATTAAATACCAATTCCATCCACAACGCTTAGCAGAACTATACACAGGTATTTATCACACATGCATGCTCACTGTTGGTTTTGTATTTATAGAGCAAGATAATGGAGAGGAGTTAAGACTGTGCACTATGATGTGTTCAGTCCTGTGACGTGAGCCACAGGGGTGATAACATTGTTATACTAGAAGTGGATATGAAGACATGAACATGCAGACATGACTCAGTACCCCGAGAGTGGCACTAATACTCAGAGAATCATGTAGTGCAGGATGCACAGAAATTGTGGTTTTCTTGCACTGGGAAAAGACTTTCAGCAGCCCCAGCTGAAGGCTGGAGTGTCTGAGAGCAAGAGGGGTAATTCCTTGCAAACTGTTCCTGGATGTAGTACGAAGTTTGGTATGTCCCCATAACCCTGTGGGCTACAACAGTGGTTTCAGTAGATGCTGAGCCAGATGAAAAGGAGTCTTCATCTTCCGCATTCAGGACTGAGCAAGAGATGGGTATTGTAGCATTGTAGCCTCACAGGAAAGCTGTAGAAACAGTCGGAAGTAGCCCTTCTCTTGTGCAGTTAAACAAGCTGAATAAGAGAAGTCCAAGTCTGCATCAGCAGAGCACACCGGCTCCAGTTCTTAGCCAGGCTCCCACTCTCTCTTCCCATCCTGCCCAAGCAGCCCAGCACCTACAAATATCTACATAGGCAAAACCAGAGCTTGTAGTATTTGTGCAGGCTGCCCAACCTAGTCAAACACCCGCTGCTCCAAGAGCATGACCAGGTGCAATCTGGAGTGCTGAGCATTGTGGGTGTAGCTTTGCCTTTACATCCAATTAGCAATGCAAAGTTGCATCCGCAGCAGAGTCTGCCTAACATACAAAAAAACCCCAACATTCTTATTAGCACTGAATGCCTTCCCTTCCTACCCAGACACATGGCTGGGAGAGCAGGAGACAAGGGCTCTAGCCTTTGTGCATAATCAGGCTGGGCAAGCTATGTGACCCACTCATGCCTCCGCCTCCCCCCATTCCAGTTGGTGTTTTCGTCGTGCTGAGCTCCTGTGCTGTGGTTTCCAGGCGAATTTCCACTCGGTGCTCAGAGAGCTGAAACCTTTAGATAATCCCAGATCTGTCAGTCTCCATCATTTTCAAGCAAGCCTGTGAGCTCCAGGGCACTCTCTACTTTCTCTACTACTGAGGAGCCTTAAGCCTCTTGCTCTCACTCTCCTGGAGAGTGGACAGCCCCATTCCTCTCCCTCCCCATCCTGAGATTACCCTGAGTCTGTGGTCAGTCTGGTTGTGGCAGGTTTCTGCATGAATCAGGTGATTAATTTGTTTCCTGTCCCTCAATGAATTTTGATTTGATCCACAGAGTTCAAACCACGCAGGAGCCAAACGCTGCCAGCATGCCCCTTGCTCCCTGACACATGACTGCCCCAGGCCCTGAGATGCAGCCACTCTAGCTGGCACGATTAATCCTGCTTGTTTGCTACAGGTGTGGAAATGAGCCTAAATACCGCACCCAGAGACTCCTTAGCCATTTCACTGGAAGCTCAATATTCCTCATCAGCTAAAGTAGAGTATTTGCTCTGATCTGGCTTTGGTTAGAGTGAACCTCTCTGATTTGTCTGCAAGTGATCAACAGCCAGGGAAATTATTTCCTCCTCTTGTTCCAGCAAGACTTCTTCCAGGCTGTTATTGCCAGTTATCTAGCCCCCATCTCTAAAACAGTGTTCACTAGTCATTCATGGAATTTGCGTCCTTCCCTTCTGCTGACCTTCTGTCTTGTTTATTTTGTTCTACTCCTGGAAGCAGCAATGACTGGTGACCTGAGGCTGCAATGCCTAGGACTGGTGCCTAGAACCATACAGCATGGTCCCCAAGATTTTTATGCTCACCAATCACTTATGAACCATGGGAACCATGGAGAACACCTCCATCAAGTTCTTAACCTGCTGGAGATGCTGCACAGCTAATCCAGCACCAGCAGGACCCTTGTAAGTGACAGGCATGGCCATCTGGAGGAAGCAGAAAGGAAAGAGGATTGGTGAAATTACTCGCTAATGACTAAATTCTGTGCTCAGTGTTGTACAAAACACAGACTAAGAACTGGTCTCTCCCCCACTGACCTATAATCCACCACAGCAATTCTTTCCAGCCTGTCCCAGTCTATGAAAGTTGGACTCAACCTGTAACAGACTGCTGGATTTCCTCTTTTGTGCTGGAGCATGGCATAAGGTTGGAAGCATTGTGTGAGAGTCTGAGCCATGCAGAAGTCAGCATTGGTAGAGCAAAACAGTCCTGGTCCTGGTTGCTCAGCTTTCAATGTGGCCCCTCGTCATTCTGGCAGCTGGGAGGCTGGTATGAGGAGCTCACCTGTACCAGAGCACATGTAACCCTGTATAAGTTGCTAGAAACTGCTTCAATCCCAAAGGCTAAGCCCTCCCAAGTCTGTGACAGCCCTGTGCTTTGACCCTGCCAAGGACAGGGAAGTGCTGGGCAAAGAGAAGAGCACAATGCTGAAGCTCATTGAGGAGGCATGAAATGAAGTAGAAATAAAACATAGAGAAGTGTTGAAATATCCATCCCTGAGGAAAATCCTTGCATACACTAAGAAAGGCAGATAATGTGCACAGAGCAGTGCAGGTTCCACTGCCCAGGAATCCAGAACTTTTTCTGGACTCCTCCCCTTCACACAGGCACTCTGAGGTGGACTGAGGAAACCTGGCAGAGGCCCTTGTGCAACAGGCACCAGGCCTTGTCCCTGCCACCCAGCACCCCTAGGAAGAAGAGCAATCCTAGCCAATGGCCTTGTCAGGGAACATTTAATCCTCCAGGTACAACTCAGGAAGCAAAGCCCCATGCACACTGTCCAGGATGCTGAGGAAACCACGGTTTGCTCTGACCCCATAGGAGCAGGTGTTTACCCCACACTACAAGAACGTCTCCCAGGTCACAGCCCCAACAAGCCAGCCACAATCCTGCCCTCCACTGCTTAAGCCATTATCCTTTCTGTGAATACCTCCTGCTTATGTGTAGAAAGGGGAGATACTCTGCTGCTGGGCGCTGCAAAGAGTTTAACCCTTCAGCATATAACAAATAAATCCCATTATTCCAGCTCCCTGCTGGAATCCCAGCTCCCTCCAGCCTGCGCTCCCCGAATCCCTTTCCAGAGCAGCTGAATCAGTGTTTGACTTGTACAAACAGCCACCTGACTGCAATTTGGAAGGGATACAGATGGGGATTACTGCAAGGCAGTGGATAAAAATCTATTACATGGCAGTGTTTATTCTAGATCCCTGTGGCACTTAGTGTGAACTCTGGCAGCATCTCCTGTTCCTTATTCAGTGGCACATGTGCAATGGATTGAGAAGAATCACTTTCAGGAGAGCGTGCTGTAGAGCAGTCAGAGAGGACAGGGATTCAGACTGAGTACACGTTTCTAAGCCAGACTCACTTGGCTTTGAAGTGGGTCCTCCTAGAACATATTTAGTTTCGAGGAGAATTTTGGATTGGTGAAATTGCATTGCTTTGATAGCTCAAATAGCCTGCGACAGCTCTGTTTTACCAAAGACCAATGGTTCTGGCTCAGTGGAGCTCTGTGTTAGATCAAAATCCAAGCCTACCTTCTCTCTTAGGGCACAGAATAGATCTGAGTCCCAAGTCAGCACACCAGGAGCTCCCTGAGTGCAGGAAGTCTGCGTGATCTCAGACCAGAAGAGCAACTTCTGCAGCAAAACCCACACTGCTGCTCTCTACTTGTCGCTTAGCAATGAGGGGAGCAGTTCAGGCAAGGGGTGAGGCAAGGTCAAACAGTGATCTACGAGAGGAGCTGACAGAGGAGCAGGACTCCAAACAACCCACTCGTTGCCCACAGGGATCACCACCAACCACTGCTTTTGGACCAGCCTGGCCAGGCTAGAAAGGAATAGTCTCCCAGGACAGGCATCTAGCCCCAGTACCCTCAGTCCTTTTCCAGCACACACATACACAGTCCGCCAGCACGAGGGAGAACAGGGAGCGTCAGGAAAGTGCTGCGAGATGCTGCTGACTTAACAGGCTGTGACAGGGCTGTCCAGCAGCAAAGAGAGGCAAAGAAGCCACCGCTCTCAAAAAAAGAAATGGAGATAGGGGAGTGGGCCAATGGGACTGAATTACCTAACCCCGGCTTTGCCTTCTTTTGGATTGACAGTACCAAATTTTCAACTGCCAGAGGTGCATCTTATGTCAAGAGAGACCATACTCTCCACATCAGTGCTGCAGTTTTTCTTCTGTGGGTGATAGTGCTAAGAGCAAAATAAGTACTGGCCAAGACCCCCTTGCCTTGCTGCCACTGACAGAGCAGCATATGCAGACACCCCGCTACCTGGTAGCAGTGTTTCTGGGCTGAGCAATGTAGAGGTGACAGGCAAAAATGGACCAGAGAAGGGCTGGAGGAGCCTGCGCCAGTTTTGGCAGCCCCAACAACAAGGCACCTGCCCTGAGCACAGCCACAGACTTCAAAGTCCAAAGTGGTTGTGTCCTAAATGCTTAACAACTCCCTTTGGGGACTACTCACGTGGCTGGATCTGCACTGGAGCTGACCCTGTGTCAGGGAATTAAGCTCTCCCAGGAGGTGTTAGCAGAAATAGAAGGTAGCAGTGTCTGCTAGCAGGGAGCACCACAAGCTTCCTCTTCCTCACATCTTCCCTTGGCTCTACACAAGTCACCATTCCTCTTACACAGCTTTACAGGTGACTGTCTGAATGACTGACTGGCATCAGGTTAACCAGCATTGCTGGAGCATGGGATGCTGGGTCATTTTCTCAGGTTAACCATTTGAACTTTTAGTTTAAATTTTGTTATATGTAAACTAGAGATAAGCCTGACCTACAAAGGTGGTGGGAAACCCAATGAATGAAAAGCTTGCAATGTGCTTTGGGATTACCAGGGAGAAGATACAAGAGACAGGCAAAATATTGCTATACATGTAATATTTTATCAGATTACAACAAATTTGAAAGTACTTCATGTACCAATCTTATATAAAGATGGGTTCTATCATACATTATTTCTTACAGAACCCACAATGCATTAAAAAAATATATATACACTTCTATAAGGAAACTAAGAAGAAATTGTAACTCGCACATTCCTGTTGCCCAGACTCATTCCTCCACATGAACTCAATTCCTCTTTTCTCCCTCTTTCACTAAAATCCGCACTTCTGTTATCCCTCATTTCACCCTGCCTTCCTCCTTCTGTTGTTGCAAAATTATTGCTCACTGAGTTTTGTTTTCATGCAGACACCAAAAAGCCTGAGAAGTAACACAGAGCCCCAGAGGCCACCACACTGGGACAGCAACTTTTCCTCTGGATGTACCAACTGCCTTCAGAAGTTGTGACAGGGCTATGAATCTGGGACACCCACAGCTTTATGTGTCACTTCTGTGGCCGCACAGGTTTTCTTCAGGGACAAGGTTGAAGTCCCCCTCAAGGAGAGCTCCACCTTCATCCACAGGACATCCTCCACCCTTGCCAGGGTAATTTGGTCCATCCAAGTCCCCAGCAACCCTGGCTTACCGGTGCAAGCCCAGTTCTTTTGCCCAAAGGGAGACAATCAGGCACTACGTTATATATTACTGCTAATTAAGTCGCTTTGTTTGTACTGTTGCTTAGGGAAATAACTTAATGTCTCAGAATGCCCTTTAACAGTACTGGTCTTTGTTTTTTAACTATTTAATTTGCAAGATAAATGTGGAGAAGAGGTTCCTATTGGGATTCCTTCTGGGAGGAGAGAGTGTCAGAAGTCTCAGAGGTTAAATTGGATATAGACATCCAGGTTGGGTTCTTATCCAGAACAACACACAGCACCCATCCTTCCTAACAGTGTAAAAGACAAACAGTTTCATCTTCCTAATATTCGGTTTATTACCAGCAGCCAAAAGACAGTGGATCTGACCTGCTTAGGGGTCTTGCGCTCCTCTTTGCCTGCGATCTGACACTCCTTCCCTCCTATTGGTTTCCCAAAACAGAGGAAGGGAATCCTGCAGGTTGCCATATTGTTGCTGCCATTATAGAAGGGTCTAGCAAGGTAGGAGGGTAGGAAGACTTTAGCAGATGGAGCACAATGAGGATTTGCCTGTTCACTGGTGAGTCTGCAAGTTGTGTACACATCTGCTGAGTCTTTCTTTGGGCAAGCGAATGGCAGAGGAAATACAGATAAATGCAACAAGTTAAGCAGTTATGAGTAAAAGTGAGCACTGTAGGCTAACCTAAAGCCTTGCAGGAAAGTCAAGACAGCCTCCAAACCCCTCCACAGCAATACTATCAAAGTTTGATGAGTCCCTGCACTCAGTCTAAGACTCACAAGCTCACTTACAAGGGTTTTAGAAGTATCCTGTCTGATGCATCCCCATTCCCCTTGTCTGTCCCTTATGCTCAGAGAGGAACATGTAGGTGGGAAGTGATGCTGTTCTCTTGCAGAGCCATGTTGTACAAGTCAAAGAGAAGACGCCACCTCCTTTCTGCCCATGCGCACGCTGGCATTCGAATCTGGCCTTTCTGGCCAGAGCCGACTGCGGCTGTTTGCAGAGAGAGGATCACCCCACGGCATCCTCCTGTTGGGAGCGTGACTCCCTTGGCCTTTCTTGGTTCGAAGCAGCTTTCAGGGAGGAATAGCCATATCTCCCTGATGTGCATGGGAATAGAGCTAAGAGGGAGTGGTGCGGATTCAGCCTCCAGCCACCTGCTGTATGGGAACGGGCAGATCATTACCCAGAGAGCTCTGTAATTTTGCTTTGCAAATGCTTGCCCACTGGCGCAGAGCCTGAGGATGAGAACGGGGAGAGACAGGCTGCTCACAGCTCTGCATGCCAAAAAGGCACTTTACCGCGCATGAGGCCACCAAGGCCTCTGCAGCTGTGAGACCTGGCAGGCTTAACCTTCTCGGCTGCTCCCCAAGCCAGCTTTTTGTAAGAGGGGAGGAAGAAGTGGCAAGAGGGGGTATAGAGAGAAAGAGGAACATGGGGCTGTTGGAAGGAGAGAAGAAAGAGTAATGCAGGAAAGGGGTCACGATGGCTAGGGAAAGGGGAGCATGGAGGTCATGGAGGTATGTGAAGACAGGAGTCACTGCAAGAGTTGACACCATGAAAGGGAGAAGACTCCATTTCCAAGATCTCCCAAACTGTCAAGCTGTAAGCTCCCTCTGGGAACTAACAGCAAGAGCAGGGAAGAGCCTACTTAGAACTTTCTGATGAATGCATTAAGGCTTTGCAAAGCCTGCTTGCTGGGGAAGTATGGCCCGCTAGATATATGACTTCCAACTACAGCAGTCTGCCCTTCCTTGTGCTTCCCCCACCTCTCCAGAGCTTTTAAACTTGTGGGCAAATTTCAGCTGAGCTTTAACATGGCTACATCTCCATGTGGTACTATATTTTTACAAGTTTCATGAAAACAGAACAGGCAAACAGGTAGCGAAAAGAAGCCAAGTTTCTATGAAGGGACATATGAAATGTGAATTCAATGTTATTATCACCCAGCAGAGAGCCCAAACAGGAAAGTGCTTAGATGAATAAATGCCACAACAAAGTTCAAATTCCAACTCTCTTAAAAGT
The DNA here is from genome assembly GCA_033558185.1 of Dromococcyx pavoninus. NCBI lineage: Eukaryota > Metazoa > Chordata > Aves > Cuculiformes > Neomorphidae > Dromococcyx > Dromococcyx pavoninus. The sequence continues at coordinate 179,550 of JAUMJL010000091.1, read as the reverse complement.
AGTTTTTCAGCCAGCAATTGTGCAAAACCACAATGATTTGAGTAAGTAGGACCCCCAGACTCTGTTCCATGCTAATTCCTGCTCATCTTCTCATTTGTCAGAGCCCATTCCCTAGAGATATCCCCTTTGGGGTGTACATCAGACAAGGCAGCAAGCTGAGAACAAGTGTAAACACAAGAGTTCAGCAACCATTGTCTTTGAAGCAGATCTCCCTGCCCTGCAGCTGCTGAGCCCACACACACAGAGTCAGAGAATCACTGCATCATATTCCTGATCTCTTCAGAGATCTGTACAGAACTTCCCAGGCAGCAGGGCTTTTACTGCATTGTCTTACATTGCACCGAGAATCTACTGCAGCTCTGGCAGAGCTATGGCTGGAGAGGGCATGTGTGGCCAGAGTGCTGCACACCAGAGAGGGAAGAGAGGAGCTCTACTGCTTTCCGTAGCTCCCGGTTAGTCCTCTGTTCTCTGCTGCTAGACCTGTGTCCAGGCAGGGAAGATGGTTTCAGTACAGAAGGATAATAAGGCTCAATTGCTCCCTCCCACATGTAGCTTCCACTTCCCCAGCAAGCTGGGAAAGCCTGTTCTGCTAACACACATCTAGACATTCCTTCTACATTCAAATAGCTCCAAAAAAAGAGCAAGCTTAACGCTTTTCAAATATCATTTCCCAGCCTTGCTTTAAGGTCTCTGGCTAAAGTAATCAAACATGCCAACATCAGAAACATCTGAGAAAAAAACTGTAAGTCATGAGGAAGCAGGTCTTTGCTGTCCATGGCCAGATGCTCTGCTTTTTATAGCAGAACACCTGTATTTTTACTTCCCAAGTACTGTCAGTTTCTAATAGAAGAAAACTAGATCTGCTGTGTCCACCTGCTCTATTGTAGCAGCAAATAGGCATCCCAATTCTGCTGGCACTATTGAAGGGACCAGTACCACCCATGACTTACAGGATATTTACTGAGCTTAAAATCATCTTAAGAAACAACAGGCTAACTTTTTTAATGTAATTTGATGACATTTTGATGATTCACACCATTTTATCACAAATTTTTATCAGCCCTTATTTTTCTGATTATTTCTAATAGTGTGCTATGAGTTTCTCAAGCATCTAATTCGGAATCAGTGTCCTGAAAAGCTCCAATTTGAGCCCCTTGATCGTATGCATGTACATAAAGGCTTGACTTCCTCATCAAGGCTTCGGATATGAAAATGGACAAGGGACAGTCAGGAAGGGGAAAAAACCCAGGATGACTAAGAGAGTATTCTACCTGTTGATTGTTATGATTTTTTTTTTCTTCCCTTTCTCCTGAATTTTCCATCCAACTCTCACCCACTCACAACATGGGGCAGTGACAGGTGAGTCTTTCCCTAGCAGAGCTGAGAAACTGAAAACGTTAAGAGTCCCTTCAATCATGGTAACGTTGCCCTGTGTGATGTTGGAATACAGCTAGGAATTAATGGGTCAGAACAAAAAATTTTCCCCAAACTGGAAAAAATTATATATTGCTGTTGATTGCTTCATTTCTTTCCTAAGTACATGAGGCAGAGATCTCATCAATAAGATTCCAAGAAAAGGGAAAAAAAAAGAAAAAATATGCTTAGACTTTCTATATTTAGTGGCTTCTGTGTTTTGGCACATTTGCTTGCTAAAAATAACTAAATGCACTTATTGGTGGAGTAGAGGAATCAGTATTTCTGCTTTTCACTATCCAATTATCCCAGCAACAAGAGAAGTAGACAATTGCAATGTGAGATTCCCTGACAGTTGTTTGCTGAACGTACAGCGCTTAAGTGCCCACGTTTGCAGAAGACAGTAAGGAACCTACAATCAAGCAGGCTGCCATTGGGGTCAGCACCTCACTGATGTGCTCGACAGCACATCCAGGTGGCCAAAGCTCAACCTGGACAGCCAGCAGTCTAGCATTAAAGATCAATTCTCACCTGAGGCAGAGAGATGGTGTCCACATCCCCCTTGGGCAAGGCAGAGGGTATGGGCACACAGGCAACCAGAGCCAGCAGCAGGGCATGCACAGTGAGGGAGGACGTGCCAGGAGCGAGACGCCTGCCTAGACTCTCAGTTCAGGACACCTCTGAGCAACCGGATGCACAAACTGATTCCTCCCTGGGTTAGCAAGTAAGTTACTTCTTGAGTGAACATGAGACTCAGTTTGCTGTGCTTCTTTGATTCGCCCTCTACATAGTGCCTCTTAGAACATTTGCCCAATGAGCTGAAGACCGAAGCTGTGAGTCTGTTTAGCCTAAGGAGGTTTGGTTGCCACAATCAGCCCTGCTTGTTGTCTGTATCTCTGAAGAATGCTGCTGATGCTGCTGCAGAATGATGTTGCCCACATGCATTAGGGCATGCATCCTGGCTCACCTGAGTTACATTTTTGGATCAGGACCTAGGGACAAGCTTCCTTGGGTCAGTTCTTAAGTTCAGCCTTCTTTGTGTGTATCTGATCATGAGGGGTTTGTGGGACTCAGCCTTCCTTTCAGTATAAACAATATTATTAGTAAGTAACTACCTTGAAGCATTGAGTGGATTTTAGGAGTATACATGAAGCTGCTGAGACCTATTGGTGCTGAGCCATATTCTTTCAACAGGAGAGCCCTGAACCTAAAGTAGAAATTATTCCTAAAGAGAATCGTAACAACCAACATGGATTTGCTAGAGCAGCTTTAGTCACGGTGATCTAGTTTCCTTTTCTAACAGAGTAACAGGGTAACAGGGTTCGAGAGGCAGCGAGTGCCGTGCCTCAACTGTAGTGAAGCTGCTGATATTTTGACATGTGACTCACAATATTCAGAAAAAGATTGTCTAGGTGAACTTACTAGGGCATAATATTTGGTTAGACAAATGTTTCTTGAAAATAGTTATCATTATTTCATTGCTAGACGACGGATGTATTGAGTGGATCCTACAGGTGTTTGTTGGAGGGTCCAGCACTAGTCAATGTTTCCATTAATGACCTGGATAATGGAATAGAGAGTATACTTATTAAATCTGCAGATGACATCAAGCTGGGAGAGACTGAATACACTGGAGGACAGAAATAGAATACAAGACAATCACAGCAAATTGGACAAATGATCTGAGAACACAAGAGAAAAGTCAACCAGGACATATTCATGTAATTAGGAATAATCAACTTCATAAGAACAGAAAAAGGAACAGTCATCTAGGTGGCAAGTCTACAAAAAGGAGTTTGGGTCTTACCACGCATCACAAGCTGAAAAGCAATAAAAATCATGTCTCATCACTACAGGAGAAGCAAGTGTTATATTGGGACACTAAGGCTAGTCTGACAGACCTGTGATGCAGGGTTTTCCCTGGAAGATTATTCACAGTATTGCGTGTCCCACTCTGAGACAGAAACCAAATGGAGACAGCCTAGGAGAGAGAAATCGTAATGGCCAAAGACGAACAAGAGCAGACAGAACAGACAGAGGATGTACAGATGAAGAAAAGATAACTGAGGGGAGACACTGTAACAGTTTTCAAATATCTGAACAGCTGCTACAGGGAAAAGAATAATCTGTTTTCTACGTCCATGGTGAATAACAGGCAAGAAATTCAGCATCAGCGTGGAAGATTTGGGTTAATCTGTTAAGAATAGGAAAGTGCTGGAATAGATTGCCCAGAGCTCAATCAAAATATTGGCAGGGGCAAAGGAGGTGTAGCTGAACATGCGTGGGGCAAGGAGATGGACTATATAGATAATCTCTCAAAGCCCCTTCCAATCCTATTTCCTATAGCTTTTTTGATCAGTAGGAGCAAGTTTAAACAGAAGCTGTTCACAGAACTCTCCATTGCACCTCTCTTTTGTCAGATATTTTCCACAATGAAAAGGGAGAGTTTTGAAGTTTTTACAAGTACAGTAAAACCACAAACCAGCTCCTACCCAGCTTCAGCAAATCGATTTTCTAAATATGCCAGACACACATATAGGTGCTCTCAACCCTATGCGGAACAGAGCTTGGGATATTAATCTTTCAGCAACAAAACCATAGTCCTCTTACAACAAGCCTGCATAACTGTTCCTAGGGGTGACTACAGAGCCCCAGACCCCTGCGACTCACTGCACTTGCTTTCCCCATCCAGTAACACAGGCCAAGATAAGTGTTTACATACCAGGTTCGCTGGTCTGTGCAGTCCTGAAAATAAAGAGATTGGTGGTTGTTTTGCTTTGGGTTTTTTTAAATGTTTTCCTGTGGAAACTTCTCATACATTAAATTTATGCACCCACCCAATAAACTATGTCTAAAAAAGATTATAAAACCTTAAAATTAACATCAGTCTCAGACTCCAAATATAGGGCAAATGGCAATAATGTTAGCAACATCTGCATTTGAAACCAACCCACTACCTCTTTACGAGACCAGGAGAAGCTCTTCTGCCAAGACCTAGAGCTGTTGCAGGACCAATTGCACAAGCAGCTACCACGCTGTCCTGCTGGAAGGCAGAGCATATCCTTGGAAATGGGAAGGGAGCATGTGCTGGGAACAATGTGCCCTGCAGTGCTCCCAGTTGAGCAGGACATGGGTTATGGGTGTGTAGCATTACCAAGAGCAGAAAAAGTGACCACAGGACTAGTATTAGCAGAAGTAGAGCAAAGATATATCCCTTTCGTCCTAAGAAATCATAAAACTTTTCTGGTGCATGAAACACCCCCTCACGTGCCGTAGATGTGTATCCATATGGACCTATGGCAACTCTCTCCAGACTGAGGTCATTCTCCTTATTCAATCTGCCAGTAATGAGGATAATTAATGCAATTTCTTAGATCAACCATAAAGTCCCAGACCAGCACCTAGCAAAGTCAAGGAATAATGTATTTTAATTCTAAAGAGCTTCTGAGAGAAGCTGTCATCTGGCCCCTGTTGTCCCAGCTCCTCCTGCAAGGTCTCATCTGCTGCAGGGCTTTTCTCGCTGTGATCGGGCCCTTGTCTGCCTGGCAAGAGGCTGGTCCTGCCCCATGCTGAGCACCCCCTGCTCCTGGGACCAGCAGGAACCTCGGCTCCCAGGCGATGCTTTAAGGGCTGCCCAAGAAGAGCACAGAGGAATTTTGGTACGAGACAGGATGAGCTCCTGCTGCACCTCATCTGGGGAGATGTGGGCCCCTGCGACCTGTTCAAGTGGCTCTGCTGCAGTGGCAGGGCACAACGATGCATTTCTTACACTCAGGCAGGCAGCGGGGACCGCAGGGCGATCTCTGCGGCTGGCCATCCTCTCTCTCCCGCCTCTCGCCCACGGCATCTCTGAGCGATGCTCCCATCGCTGGCTGTGCCCCTGCTGCTCGAGTTAATTACAGTAATTATACCTGTGCTCCTCAGCTCCAGTTCTCTTTTGTTGTCACTTTGCTGTCCGTTCATTTGCAAATCTAATCGCTCAGTGGATTTTTTGAAAAGAAAAGGCGTAGAGAGGGCAAAGATACAGATGAAGAAAGAAAGTACAATTCCTGTAGCAACAATACAATGAGAACTGAGATGCTATTGAGCAGCACCAGGTGTTTTATTTAGGGCCCCTGCAAGGACTGCACGCTGCTCCTGTCTCTGACAGACAGGCGTTTGCTGGGATACAGCAGTAGACCAGAGCGGGGATAGAAAGAAAATATCTCATTAGCCTCCCCCGAAGCCTGCCGAATTGCCTCAATTAAGGTTCACAGCAGAGCTCAAGATACTGACCAGTGCTTCACAGCACACTTGCAGAGGGGCAGGAGAACTTCCCTGGGCAACCAGAGCTACGAGCATGTCTGGCATGGTACGATGTCCACATGGGCATGGGCATCATAAACCTCCAGCAAGTGCTTTTCTCAGTGCTGGGTCCTACCCATTTCTTGAGCAGGATTCCTGTGGGCAAAGGGTGCTGCAGTATCAGCTGTGGAAACAGAAGTCTCTTTTCCAGCCTGGGAACAGAGGCTTTCTAGTGGTGACCCTGGAAGAGCCATTGCTAGAGGTGAGCATGAAGTTCAGGTTACCTGTCTGATAAGGACAGATTTGAGATTAAGACTTTGAAAAAAGTGGAAAAGAAGTGTAACCAGAAAAAAAAATGGGCAGAAATGGCTTCTTAACTGTTTTCACGTGCTCTAAAGAAGAGGAAGCAAGAAGGGGAAGCCTCTGATGTGCCCTGCCAGCTGATACTGGGACTAGAGTTGTATCACTGTCACAGTGCAGCAAGGTATAGCAGTGGGTTTTGTTCACCCAGTACCATGTATACAGTTTCAAGAAGAAAAACACAAAACTGTGATTTTTGTCTTCTAGGTTTAACAGATAGAGATAGTGAAGCAGAGTAAGGGGCAAAGAGACGCCCTGGTTCATTTGCACTAAGCACAACAATTATACTGAACTGAAGCGTATCCATCCCAGCCTTACACCAGTTTCTCAGTGTAGCCACACGCTTACCAGCTTGTTCGCATTATTATCCCAGATGCCAGAATTGCCCACTGTGCAATGCTTTTCCACTCAGTGCTAGGGTTGATTTCTCTCATTGCCGGTGCTGGAAAGGCAACCCAGGTGGCTGCAGAAGTCCAGGAGTTTGAGATGGTGAGGGATGAACTAGCTCCCCTGATAAAGTATTAGAAGAATAGACTTTTTTTTTTTTTTACAAAGGCTGAAGATAGCTGATCTCATGATCAAAGTAGCTGTTCCTTATCAACATATGTTTGTACACAAAATGTTTAGTGTTTTGCATGTCTACATAGTCAAGAAAGCACTTCTAGAGAACAGATCGGAGCAAGAAGTAGAGAGATCTTATGAACATCATGGCCTGGCAGAGAGGTAGTTAAGGAAACAGATCAGTACTGTAAAGCATTATTATTTTGAGGTAAGATCCGACAAATTTTTTTAGCCAAGTGAGAGCAACAATTTCATTTTTAATAACTAGGAAAAACATGCATATCCCCAAAAGCAATGCTTTGTTTTGCAAGAAATATGAAACAAGCGAACTGCACTGATCTGAGCAATGTGTAACTGCAGTGTGGCGGACTAGAGATTCTCCAAGTCCTTTAGATGACGTGCTCAAAAGGATTGTCCATCTCCCAGGAGGCTGATTGCTGGAGTAGGAGAGAAAGGACCTGCAATTAGGTTGATTAAAATAGTGGTCCCAGTATGGTCTGTTCTTCACCGTTGCCAGGAGACTAGAAGGCTGGGATGAACTATTCAACCTTTTTTGCAACAAAAATAGGTGTTTACTTCCACATCATATGATCTTGGCTGTCTCAAAGGCTGCACATTCTCTTAGTCCTCCAGAAGAAAGCCCTCTACCCAACTTCACTTTCTTAGACCTGTGTTAAGATGGATTTACTATGTCTAAAACCACATCGATTATTCTCTGTGATTCTATGATCTTCCCAACCAAGTGCCAGGCTCCAGGCTCTATACTGACCACTCAGTTCTTGTTCTTTTACTTATTATAGTATTAATCCTATCTTTCCCTCCTAATCTGGACCCTAGTTCCGGGTAGGCAGGTTAGTTCCAGGTTACTCACCCTCACCACAGGATATATATATCTGAAGCAAAGGCTGGGCACATGGTTCAGCTGATGAGTGAGGAGCCACTCACAGGTTAGGAAGTGTAAACGCACTATGCACAGTCAATGACTTATGATGGAAAATGTTACTATAAATCTTCAAGAAACAGAGGATTTTAATGTAGAAACCAAGTCAGCCCATCTTACCAATTTACACCATTTTTTCCCGTCCCTTTTCCTAGCTGACAGAGAAGTGAAAGGAAAGACTGGCTCTACAGGTAGGAGTTGGTAACAATCTAAAGTGAAGCCCTAGTTTTTTCTTCAAGTCCCTTTTTTGGACCATCTTAAAATATGCTGCTGGAAAAAACACAAAAGACAAAAAAATAGTCCACAGTAGTAGCTGTTCTGAAGTTAAAAGTCTAAAGAACTCCATGTATTTGAAGCATCTCTGTAGTCTGATTTAGGCTATTTGGTTCAAGATAAGTCTCATCTTTCCTAAAGCCAAGTGCATTAATGAAACTGGACCAATGTGCCTTTACTATGGCTTTCTCTTGTTGTATCTGCTGCTACAAAAACTGTTCATGTCCCAATGTCAACATCCTGAACAGGAGGCAAGGGGCTGTGATAGAAGGCTGGATAGCAGGCATGACAATTTTGGAAAGGAAGGGTAGAGATGACAGTGAAGATACAGGACTGCAGAGACAGCATGAAAATTAGCTCAAAGCTATCTGTAGTGTGCATGTGGAGGGAGGGAGTTTGAATGCCAAGAGAGAGGATCCTTGCTCCTGTTAACACAACAGCAATCAGGCAATAGCCAGAAAGAGTGATTTAAACCTCCCTGTGTAGCTGTGTTGTAACACAGCACATAATTACCCATTGCGCTTCTTTCCACAGGCTCCGCAGGCTGCCTGCTGGAAGGGCTGCACTGCACAGGCATCTCAGCACCACTTGGCCATGTGAGTCCTTGGGTACCCTCCAGATCAGGTAGAGGGGAATTCATACGAGTACCAGAGATCTTCCTGGCTAAACCCTGTGACGCTCACAAGGCTTCCATTGTTGCCCCACCAAACTCTCTGCCTCCTCACACTTGGGTAGAGAAATGTCGCTGCTCACACAGAAAAGTGGCCTGAGAATAAGGGCAAGCAGCGGGAGTGCTACCAGAAGGTCTGCTTTGGTTCCTAGTCTTCAGGCCCTTTGTCAGATTCAAACTGGACACCATCCCTGTTAGCACCTTTCTGTATTTGCTCCAACACGTGTACCCAGTATTGTGAACAAGGACCTCCAAAGAGGGTATGTACATCCAGGGACTCTGAAGGGGCTCAGATGGGAGTACAAAGGCACAGCCTCGTTAGTGAAGAATACAAACTCACTATTACTAGCACTAGAAAGAGAGCCTCAGGTTTCCCACCAGAATTTTAACTTCTGGTGATTCTGCTTCAAAATCACCTTGACTGGATGTCAAGGACACATTGTAAAGGCAGGTCAATCCAAATGCAAAGCAGTGTAGCATAGAGATAGCAGCTGGAAGAGTGCCAGAAGCAAAAAAAATACTAAGAACACAGCTAAGAACCTTAAACCCAGCAATCTCACTCCGGAATTACTAGATGATTTGCTTCCTGCAACCTCAGATGCTAATTACTTGTGTGTTTTAATTTCTGTACTTAACATTTCTTTGTCCAAATTAGAGTAAATCTAATTTAATGCCCCAGCACAAACAGACTCCAAGTATCTTTTCTTGAAAGCTTCTCACACTAGCCAGGACCCAGATACCATATCAGAATAGCATTATTTTAACTCCCGAGTAGCTTTTGTCTTACATGTTATGAGCTGGGAAATCAGATGGAAACAGTGCAAGAGATCGAGAATGTGCTTTTAACCCTGTCTGTCTACAGGTGTAGCTATCCAGCCTTCAAAGGCTACAAGGGAGGTTACATAGCCCAGGCAGACTCACCACTATGTGTTAACAGCATCCAGCAGATGCTTCTCAGGTTCTTACCCTGACTCTGCAGGAAGAGAAAGCCAGTCATAGAGCTCAAGGGTGCTCTTCTAGCTTATTTTCAACACTTCTATTTACTCTTGAATAGCAGTGTCCTAGCCTTGCTCATACTTCTTCCATCTTGGATATTGCTCCTTTGACATTCCTTGTTCCTCAAGTTTCCAGAGGGTCCTTTCAGATAAGAGAAATACCCATCCAGTTTGTTTCAGCGTCTCTGGCCCCAGTGGTCACACAGCATCAGGCACAGAGGAGCCCAGGGAAGGAAGGAAGGACATAGCATGGGTTTTCTACACAACCTGAAAAAGTCAAGACTATTTTGAAGGGTCTCCACAAGCAAAAGCTGTCATTTAGCTTCTTGATAGCAAAGCAGGTGGTGAATTTACAAAACTACATCTCCCTCCCAAAACAGTTTTAACACGAATTTCTGTCACTTCATGAAAGTTCTTTGCTTCTGCCTTGATGACAACCTTTCCCGCTGATGGCAGGAGAGGAGGATGTTTGTTTCAGCAGATAGATGGCTTTGCAGATCCAGAGGAATCTGTGAAGTTATTGAGTAGCTGACACAGGAGGGATTAACAAGAGCATGGGTTATCTTTGTAATAAATACAGTCTGGCACAGATCTCCATGTTTGAGAGCAGCATCTCAGGGTCAATAGGCTTGGTAGCACGGCCAGTCAGTAAGACCCAGTATTAGCCTCAGCAAAACTGTCAATTCCTACATAATAAAACATGGTTTATGTTTTGAGTCTCCCAGACACTTTTCTACTGCAAGCTTCTCCTCATGTGGCCAAATCCCTCTAAAGTCCAGGGAGCAAAACAGAACACAGCACCCTCCAAAAGCCTCAGCACTGCTTTGCTTTTCTCACATCTTTTTCCACCTATCCTCAGCTGTCCTCACATGCCATCCCAGGCCCAAAATGTACACACGACATCATAGTATGAAGATTCACTCACTTACTCATTATCAGGCTTGCAGTATAGCCCAAGGAGATATACACAATCAAACCATCAAAAGCCAGGAGAAGGACTTTCCCTAGGCACCCTTCCTTTGGATTTTTTCCAAGATGAAGAAACAGGGAAATACTTGCCTTTCTCCAGGTCACCAGACAAAACAGAACCCTCCTCAGGGCAGCCTCACTGCTCTCAGCTTTGTCCCTTAACCCTTTCTCCCCCTGTTTCTCCACATTACCCAAATGAGCTACCAAAGCCTTCATCAAATGCACTGGTTACTTCCAGCAAGAGAAAAAGCAGCCACAAACTAAAGTTGCAAGTTCGTTACAGTTTGTAATGAAATGAAAATATTTCTACTCGATTATAATCCTTAACAAGCTTCTGATTATTATGAGTGCAAGTTGGCTGGCCTCCTGTATTGTCCCACCTCTAATGGCAGGAGAGCTTCTAGCAGCCCTCAGGCCAGCAGGAAGAGGTACAGTCACTCTTCACCAATCTATACCACACCCTGACAACGACAAAAAAGAAATACTGCTGGTATTAATATAGTAGCCTTTGCTGTAAATCAAGGCTTAAGCTTTCTGCTGCTTGGAAAAAATATTAGTCACCAGCAATGTCATCAAAAATACCAGCTAAAGACACTGAGTCATGTTGTGCCCGGGGGACTGTTGGGGTCGGTTTAAGACCCTTTACCAAGTGTCTGGAACCAGGATGCTCTTTTTCCATTGTATTTTACCCATTGAAAAAAACCCTCAAGAGATGGGAAAAGTCGGGTGATCTCACTAGCAAAGGAAAACTGCAAATTATGTATTTACAAAAGCATGTGTAGTCAATATTGCACAGTAGTCAGAGGCACAAGGTGTCCCAAGGCAGAAAGACAGATCAGGCACTGCCATGTTTCCTGCAGACGTCTTCCCCATTGGCAGCTTCAGTAGGAGGGCAGAGAGGCTGGGATAGGAAATGTCTTGTCATCCCAAGGAGGATCCCTGCACAAGGGGCTTGTGGTGTATCTGCAAGGCTGCTCTCTGACTCACTCAAGAGTTTTCATGTCTTCTTTCAACTTGGAACCACAGACATCCCCACAAAATCCAGCATCTCAGCAGCCTTCACATCCCCCCACCACAGCAGGCTCACCAGACAGTAACAATCAATAGAAGGATTCCATATCTTCTTCATCCCATATCTGAATACTGTGACATCATATCGTGGAAGAGTCTTCTACCCTTATTTCCTGACCATTTATTTTCACCTCAAGGCCCTCTACTCTGCCTCTTCCAAATTCTTCTGCCAGAACAGTTTCAGTCCTCATTCTTGGATCCTTCTCCAAAAGTGATGACAACCAGCAGCTCTTCTCATCCAGCTATTTCATATTCTGTAGTGACCGGCCATGTCTTGTCTTTGCCTTTCCAAAAGACACTTCTACAGGCCAAAGTAAACCAGGCTAAGGAGTGTGAGGAGAAGAAAAGGTTCTCCAAGGCCATCTTACCTTATAACAGAGCACCCATGTGACATTCACAGGCATCAGTTTGGGTAGAAGAAAATAAACCCAAACATTAATTGTTTGATTAAATATTAAAGTTGGAGCATACCTTTACCATTTTTCTAAAGACATCTTTGGAGATTACTTTCAGTTTACTGGAGCGAATGAGCCGATCTTGGAAACTGGGATGCCTCATCTGGTCTCAGTTATTCAACTCCAGCCCACGTAACTGAAGTGCCCAAGATGTTCTGGTGATGTGACGGAGCCAGGTGACTCATATGACTGGGAGGACTTGTACAGGACACCTCATTGACCACTGTGATGTAGTGTTTTCTACTTTTGCGTCACAAGGAATGCCTAGGCCTAGATAGACACAGTCAATTGTTAGTCACTGTGCCCACCACTGGTTATAAAAATACATTTTCAAGGTACTCAGTAATTATTGAGAACAGCCCAAGTTGCATTATATGTAAACACATGTATTCATATATTTAGATACGTTAACAGAAGAGACAGAGACTTTCTTGTTCAAAGTTTAGACCTGCTATAAACAGACACAAGGCGTATGAAGAAACACTTCCAGTTGGCAAGACTTAAGTGTTGTCAACTTGTGTGTCTTTTCCACTTCCCTCTGGGCCAGCCAGGATGAACTACTCTTGCAGGATCCTGTCGGGACTAGGTGGAGCATTCGTCTAATCCAGCCATTAAGATTCCAGTTTAACATTAGAAATCGTAGCTGTCAATTATGTCTATTTTAATGACTTTTCTCTGCTCAGTCATCACCAATGCCCTTCTCTCTGTGTAAAGCCAGATATTCAGGGCCTGTGGTTGGTTTGTACTTCCGGCAAAGGAGAACTAGGAGATTTGTGCCTGGAAATATTCTACACATTTTCTCTATACACGCAGAGGTGGTGAAGAACACACAAGGGCTCTGTTGGGGACCTCACACCAGGACTAGTCTGGATTTTCCCTTGAACTGACATTAATAAAAGTCCAAAGCAGAATAGTGGTGTTTGCAAGGCTCTCTTTAGGGCTCCTGGCTCTGCTGCAAAACTTAGAAACACCCCATCCCATGCCTCATCATATCCTTCTGTGGCCAAACATAAGAAAAATAACTTGAAAGACTATGTGTAGTGGGATCATCCTTTGGCACATGCCTTAACAATATAAAAATACCCTGTCTCTTGACACTAGTTATACAATTTTTAACTGAGGTATTAATACTCAGCACTTTTAATCCACGTACATCAAAGCACTTCTGTGGAAAGAGAGATATTGTGTAGGCTGGTAAGAGCCTAGAGATAACCAGTTAAGATTTGGTAATAATGGCTAATACACTCATTGACCCAGCTGAAGACATACAGAGAAGTGACAAAAATCTCTGCCCAACATGCAGTTGGTTTGGTGTGAAGCCCAGAATGACTTCCCTGGAGGAATGTGGAGTTCAAAAACATCTTTCTGTGAATACTGTAATAACACAGAGCTGCCTTTGTAAGTTAAATTCTCCTACTTCTAAGTATAGTCTCCAGCAGAATTTGCTATTTGAATTTAAAATGTATAAAGTCTGCATAAAGCAAGAATTTCTTCACCGAAAGGATTGTCAGGCACTGGCACAGCTGCCCAAGGAGGTGGCTGAGTCACTATCCCTGGAGGTGCTTTAAAAGATGGGTAGATGAGGTACTCAGGGATATGGTTTAGTAGTGGACAGGTACGGTTGGACTCAATGATCTCAAAGGTCTTTTCCAACCGGGCAATTCTATGATTCTATGAAAGTACCTCCTTGAGCACTTCTCATTGCCATCCCAATAGAGGCAACTGGCACAGAGAGTAAACTGCACTCTCTGCTCTTGCTTCTCTGATTTCTAACTATTTGACATGTATTTCAGGGCACAGGCTGCACTACATCACTGTAGAGAGATCCTGGGCAGCTGTTTTCCATCCAACATGTGAGAAATCGAAGACAAAATGAGGGTGCCGGTGGAGGCTGAATGCCATCCAGTGAAACACCCAGTTTTCTTCTGTCCACCCTAGACAAGCAAGATCCCTTGTCTTTTTGCTCTATGCTTTTTTTTTTGCTTTTGCTTCCTCTTGCTCTGTACTATACTCCTCTGTCTTAGACTTGCCTGGTGTCTCCCTCTCCGACTGCTCTTCATGCTAAAAGTGATTAACTGTCGCTTTCTCTGGGTCTGTTTCTCTGCAGATGACTGTCTCGTGTTCGTAGTAGATAATCCATCAAGCAAATAGCCCAGGGGTCTGATGCAGGCCTTTGGCATGCATGCTGGAAGGTCTCTCTGGCTGCACGGCCAGTGGAGCATGGAGAAGGCAGTGCACCAGGAGCAGAACCAACATGAGCTGGAGTTTACTGTCGAGGCCAGCACAAGCACACATCAACATAGGCACACATATGCACGCTCCTACTAGCAGCTCCATAGCCTCAAACCTCAGGAGATGGCCAAAAGAAGAGCCCAGGAATGAATTAGCTGTCAGGAGACACCTTGCCTGCTCTCACACTGCAGACATCTCCCTTTAAATCAGAAGGGGAAACTCTCCTTACCAAAATTCAGGTAGGGTTTTCAGATGTCTTATGGACCCTGTGCAGTGTTGTTATCTGAAGAAAATGAGAAAATGATCTGGAGCTGAACATTATGCCCATTGTGAGTCCACATGCCCTTTCAGCACACAGGGTGCCTTGAGCCCTGTTCTGGCAGTGCTGCCAGATGTGCCTGCTGCAGCTGGTGCTCTTGCAGACTGGCTGACAGGTTTCAGCCTGCTGTGGTTAGCACAGCATCTCCTTTTACCTAATAGCCTTTCTGCACACAGAGCCCAGGCCATTCTCTCATGAAGTGTGGGATGACACCTCCTGGTCTGGCGATGCCTCATAGCCCTGGCTCTCCTGTGAAAATGCCTCAAGCATAGCTTCCATTTCTGTTTCAGCCACCCACCCAGGCTGAGCAGAGGTCTGAGTTATGCCACTAATTAAGACCAAACTATTAATCTTTGGAGTCATCTAAAATGCACTCAACATCCTTCTACAATAAGGACCAACAATAAGCAACATTGGCATCTATGTCTAAAACCACAGCCAAGCTTCCTTCAGCCCACCAAGATGTCTTGAAGCAGCAAACCAAGAGTGACACAAACATCATTGCAGAGTGGGTTTTGAAGGCAGGGTCCAGCAAGAAAAGTAAGAGAGAAATGGCTCGGCACGTGGATGCAGCATGCAGTGTGCTCTGTCCAGCTGGGCACGGCCCTGCCTGCTTCCAGCAGCCGATTTGGGGCAACATCTACCTCATGCATAAAGCACAGACCACAGAGAAGCTGTGTGCCCTGTGCCAGTTGACAATCCCTCCCTGTGTCCTGTTTGCTGTGCCCCTGTCAGTGCAGCAGAAACTGAGGAAAAAAAATCAGGATGAGAAATTGGTTGCAAGTGGGACCAATAAGTGAGAAGAGGGGCTGAACAGTGAGATTCAGGCTCCTTGCTGGGAGCAGGGCTAAGCTGGCCAGGCTGCTGGCAGAGTGGATGGAGATCTGGACAATATAACAAACCATTTAATAAGTCCAGTTTCCTCTGCTTTTCACTATCTTTTCTTACCCTTCTTTCCTTTATGTTTCCCTTGTTAAGTAGTTTTTTTAATGGGAGACAGTTTATCCCATCAAGCTACCCTGAGAGGAGGGATTGGGCTCTCTGAACATCTGCCAGTTCCCTACTGACAGGCATTTATTCAAATCCTTCTCTGGTTTCAACCAAGAGAGAGGCATAGAGATCCTAGAAACAATGGAAGTCCTCTAGTTTTAATGAAAATAAGTAGGTGGATGGAGAAGAGAGGAGTCTCTGAGCATCCCCACTGCAGGAGAGATTGCAATGAGAGCTAAAATACCAGGCACCAGAAAATCTTCATGAGAGAAAGCATGTCCATATTCCAGGCCACAGAGAACACATTTAATCTACCACCACACTCAGAAGGGCACTTGCAGCTGGATAAGGAGCAGAGTCAGCAGGCAATGAAGGCAGGCAGAGCCCATTGTGGCTGGATCAACACCAGGCCTCCGATCCCGTGGCCTCCATGCAGATAGAGGACATGACTGTCTGGGAGCAGATACATCCATTGCACCTGACCTGCTATCATGTGGGTTCCCTTCCTAGCATCATTGGCTGGTGCTGAACGGTGCATTAATGTCTCGAACTGCCAAAGGTGTTTAAAAGGCCTCTCCGTCTCTCATGACAGAAAGAGCATCCTCATCCATGTCACTGTTCCAGGAGACTGTATCCTCTACGCTAATAACACTGGGCTTGCTCCATAATGAAGCCACACTGTGCCAATAATGCTCCTGCATCCTCTAGGCAGAGCGAGGCCAATGAGCCTACTCTCTGTGCAAGTCTTCCCACACTCTCCCAGCAAATAAGCTCATTCCAGGTCATAGCTTGACTCCACCACTGCCTTTGGTGGCACATGAGGTCCCGCCAGTTCCATCAGAAGTTGCTGAACAATACAAACGAGTCTTAATGATGGACGTGACATTTGCCTGCTCCCTGCAGATTTTCTGTACTCTGCTTGGGAGATCCCATTTCCCCCTATGAAGGAAGAAGGCAGCAAATGGAAGGGCGTTATCCCTTCTACTCGCACTGAAACATTGGCAGGGGCAGCACATAAAAAAAGATGAATGGAGACATATACCCTACTCTTTTAAAAACAGAAGGGCTAGGATGCTTTCCAAGCCTAGAAATGAACTTAAACCCAAAGCTGACATTTCAGGGATTGTTGCCAGTTAATTCAATGAACAAAATTCTCTTCAGCCATGCTCTGTGCATGCAGGAGAGGAGCCAGATTGTTTTCCTGCCCCAGTTCTGTATAGTAATTTTTGCTGCATTCACTTGGAGACATCTGTCTGTTTTCACGCCTGCAGTGTAAGCTGGTGTTGAAGTTACATCTGCTAAGAAGCCTCTCTGCTCCCTATCCTGGGGGCTATTTCAGGGCAGAAAAATCCATTAACCACTTACACTGAAGCACACACTTGACAAAAGCATGAGCAAAGAACAAAATGATGCATCAGGCTCCGCATATAACTCATCAGCTGCAGCCACGCCTGGAGAGATGGAGGGAGCAGTGATCCAGAGCACGGTGGCTGTTGTGCCACAGTGGCCGGGCTGCGCAGGCTCCCCAGCCCCACACCTGCACCATGGCCTGGGCAGCACAGATCACTCCTGGGGCATCCCAATGCAACCAAAATCTCCAGTACGTGTGGTGCTCCCATGCAGTCCCTTCCTGGGGGTGGCTAGACATTCTGGGTAGCTCTCCCTGCCTGCCGGCTGTCTCCAAAAATATTGTACACTACCACCAGCCCCTACAGTCCTACTCCTTCCATGGGGACCTGAATTCACATCACATCCATCCTCTTTCTGCTGCCATCAAGGCCAAAATGATAATTCCCAGCTTCATGAGCTGCTGTTTCACCAACCACAACTTAGATGTGCTAGATAAAATATCAGTGAATTCCCTAAACCCACTACAAAAGAGAAAGGGAGCGAGAAAGGGTTGGGTAAGGGATGTGTTTCAGGGTGTAAGAATGGCTGGAAACAAACCCCAAATCCCTGAAATCTCAGAGAAAACAGGAACAAAAGGTGGGAGAAAACCATATAAGCAAGAGCGAAGCGGCAGGAGGGGGGCTCTCAGTATTGATGTTTGAAACAGGCTCTTTAAAATGGAAGATAATGACACTGGAAATTATTCTGAGCTTTTCAAAGGCATAAATGACCAAACTGCCTCCTGACTCCTGAATTACATTATCCAGAAAGAACTTAATAGCATGTTATTATCGCTTCTCCTCACTGACAGGATTTCGGCACTGAAAAGACAAACAAGAAGTGCATTCATAATCGCAACTGCGTTCACCTCTGCAACGCGCTGGCCACAGCTAATTTCAGGTAAGTGTCTCAGCAGTTGTCTGGCCAGGAGAGCTCAGCAGGGCTCGTTGCGCTCAGCGGAGAGGCAATTGTTTTTGTTGCTGCTGGAAGGGGACCAGCTGGGAGTCCCCAGGAGGCAGCTGGCCCTGAAAACCTGATACATGGGGAAAAAAAGCATGGCCAGAACCAGACAGTGATGGGGACCTGCCCCTGTGGGAATGGATACAGTGGGTCATAGAATCATAGAATCGTCTGTTTGGAAAGACCTCTCAGATCACCAAGTCCAACTCTCCCTGTCCCCTCACTAAAGCATGTCCCTAAGAAACTCATCTACCCGCCTTCTAAACACCTTCAGGGATGGCGACTCAACCATCTCCCTGGGCAGCTGTGCCAAAGCCTGACAGCCCTTTCAGTGAAGAAATTTTTCCTGATGTCTAATCTGAACCTCCCCTGGCATGACTTACAGCCATTTCCTCTCCTCCTATCACCTGTCACTTGCGAGAAGAGACCAGCACCCACCTCGGCACAAACTTCTTTCAGGCAGTTTTAGACAGTGATGAGGTCTCCTCTCAGTCTCCTTCTCTCCAGGCTAAACAACTCCAGTTCCTTCTGCCACGCCTCATAGGACTTGTTCTCCAGCCTCTTCACCAGCCTTGTTGCTCTTCTCTGGATGCTTTCCAGCCCCTCAATGTCCTTCTTGTACCAAGGGGCCCAGAACTGAACACAGCACTCAAGGTGTGGCCTCACCAGTGCTGAGTACAGGGGCACAATCACTTCCCTGGTCCTGCTGGCCACGCTATTTCTGATACAGGCCAAGATGCCATTGGCCCTCTTGGCCACCTGGGCACACTGATGGCTCATGTTCAGCTGCTGTCAACCAACACCCCCAGGTCCTCCTCTGCCAGGCAGCTCTCCAGCCAGTCTTCCCCAAGCCTGTAACGCTGCAGGGGTTGTTGTGTCTCAAGTGCAGGATTCGGCACTTGGTCTTGTAGATCCTCAACCTGTTGGGTCCAGATCCT
Organism: Dromococcyx pavoninus; assembly: GCA_033558185.1. NCBI lineage: Eukaryota > Metazoa > Chordata > Aves > Cuculiformes > Neomorphidae > Dromococcyx > Dromococcyx pavoninus. The sequence continues at coordinate 160,731 of JAUMJL010000091.1, read as the reverse complement.
TCTGCAGAGCCTGCCTTCCTTCAAGCAGATTAACACTTCCACTCAGCTTAGTGTCATCTGCAAACTTGCTAAGGGTGCACTCGATCCCTTCATCCAGATCATTGATAAAGACATTGCACAGGACTGGACCCAGCACTGAGCCTTGGGGAACACCGTTCATGACTGGTTTCCAACTGGATTTAACTCCTTTGATCACCACTCTTTCTTTGTGCCTGGCCGTCCAGCCAGTTTTTTACCCAGCAGAGGGTGTACCTGTCCAGGCCAATGGCAGCCAGTATCTCTAGCACAATACTGTGAGAAGTGGTGTCAAAGGCTTTACCGAAGTCCAAGTACACCACATCCATAGCCTTTCCCTCACCCATTAAACGGGTCACCTTGTCATAGAAGGAGATCAGATTGGTCTGGCAGGGCCTGCCTTTCATAAACTCACGTTGACTGGGCCTGATCACCCGATTGTCCTGCACATGCTGTATGAAAGCACTCAAGATGATCTGCTCCATGACCCTCCCTGGTACTGAGGTCAGACAGACAGGCCTGTAGCTCCCCAGACCCTCCCTCTGACTCTTCTTGTAAATGGGTGTAACATTTGCCAGTCTCCAGTCAAGTGGCACTTCCCCAGTCAGCCAGGACTGCTGGGAGATGAAGGAAAAGGGTTTGGAGAGGACCAGTGTGAGCTCACTTAATATCCTTGGGTGAGTCCCATCCGGCCCCATAGGCTTTTGTATATCTAACTGGCCAAGCAGGTCTCTAAACAAATCGTCCTGGATCGTTGGAGCTTCACTCTCACTGTCTTCTGGCTCAGGAGGCCAAGTATCCTGAGAACATCTCACCTTACTATTAAAGATGGAGGCAAAGAAGACATTAAGTACCTCTGCCTTGTCCTCATCCCTCATCACTACTGTACCTCCTGCATCCAGTAAAAGAGGGGAATTCTCCTTGGTCCTCCTGTTGTTGTTCATATACTTGAAGAAACATTTTTTATTGTCTTTCACCGAACTGGCCAGTTGCAGTTCTAGTTGGGCTTCAGCTCTTCTAATTTTCTCTCTACATGATCTCACCTCACCCTTGTAGTCCTCTGAGATGCCTGCCCCCTCTTCCAAAGCTCATAAACTTTCCTCTTCTTTCTGAGATCAATACAAATTTCTCTACTCAGCCAAGCTGGTTTTCTTCCCCACTGACTCGTTTTACGGCACACGGGGATGGCCTGCTCTTGCGCCACCTTCTTGAGGATTTCCTTCTTGAGGAGCATCCAGCCCTCTTGTGCTCCTTTGTCATTTAGAACTGTCTCCCAAGGAACTTTATCAAGCAGCCTTCTGAACAGTTCAAAGTCTGCCCTCCGGAAGTCCAAGGTGGCAGTTCTGCTGACACCCCTCCTTACTCCTCAAGAACTGAGAATTCTGCCATCTCGTGATCCCTGTGCCCCAGGCGACCTCCAGCTGTCACATCTTCTACAAGGTCTTTGCTGTTCACAAACAGCAGATCCAGTGGGGCACCTTCTCTAGTCTATTCACTCACCTGTTGCGTCAGGAAGTTATCTTCTATACACTCAATGAATCTCCTAGACTGTTTCCTTTCTGCTGTATTATACTTCTGGCAGATATCTGGGAGGTTGAAATCCCCCACCAGAACAAGGCCCAGTGATCACGAGACTTCTCCCAGTTGCTCGTAGAAGAGCTCATCTGTTTCCTCATCCTGGCTGGGTGGCCAATAACAGACTGCCACCACTATATCTGGCTTGCTGTGCGTTCCACTGATTTTAACCCAAAAGCACTCTAACACTATCATTACTAATATTGAGTTCTATGCAATTAAAATGTTCTCTAACATAGAGAGCAACCCTGCCACCTTTCTTTCGTAGCCTGTCTCACCTGAGGTGTTTGTAGCCACCCATGGCAGCCCTCTAGTTGTTTGAATCGTCCCACCACGTTTCCGTGATGACAATTATGTCGTAGTTTTTTTCCCTCGCAATGGCTTCCAGCTCCCCTGTTTGTTGCCCATGCTGCGTGCATTAATGTAAATGCACTTCAGTTGGGGTGTTGTTTCCTCCTCTTTCCTGAGTGGAATATCTGTATGTCCTAAGTTCCTTCTAGCTGTGGTTTGTAACCCAAGATTTCCCTTTGAATTCTGGCTGCCACTTGGATTGTTATCCCCCACTTCCACAGAGGTGGCAGACCAGGGGCCCTCACTAGTACATTGTCCCTCGGAACCTGAGGTGCCATTCCTGTGCTTTATTCTATCAAACCCAGTGGTGTTCTCCTGCCTCTTCCAATCTAGCTTAAAGCTTTCTTAATTAGCCCTACCAACTTCTTGGAAAGTGTCCTTCTGCCCTTTGGGGACAGGTGTGCCCTGTGGTTTGCCAGCAGGCCTGGTGTGAGGGCCAAGCCATTATCAAAGAACCCAAAGTTTTGTTCTTCACACCAGGTTTGGAGCCAGGTGTTTAATTTCCGGCTCTTCCCACTCCTTCCCTCACCATTCCCTATGAGAGACAAGAATACTATCTGCGCATCTGAACCCTTTACCATAAGTCCTAAAGCTCTAAAGTCCTTTTTAATCGCTCTAAGTTTTCTAGTTGATTTTTCATTATTTCTTATCTGAAAGATGAGAAGTTTATAATAATCCATGGACTTCACAAGATCTGGGAGTTTTCTTACCACATCACTGACAGAGGCAGCAGATTTACCTGTATAATGGGTCTGGTCTGCATATTGGTTACAGTGCTTCCCATCCTGGTGGGTACCACTGGAGAGGACCAGGGCTGTGTAGACAGCAGTGAGGTGTCCATGTCTGCTGCAGACATGACTCTTCTGGCCTGCCAGGAGGTTATAAGAATGAGAGCAAGACAAGAAAGGGGAGCATAAGGACGTACGAGGGCTGGGGATTGTGAGAAAGCAACCTGGCCTGAGCTATCCAAGGACAGTCCCAACCTTTGGCATTTGTGGTATATGGTTCCTTTTTTTGATGGGCAGCTCCAGAGACAGCAGTGCCACTAATTTCCAGAGCTAGACAGCCTGGCAAGCCCTTCTCCTGCCCCTAATTTCCACTCCATCTCTGTGTCCTGGTTTGAAGGGCAGAAGGCAGAAGGTGCTTCCAAATGGCGTGCCCTTGGCCTTTGGATGGGTATTGTTCTGGTGCAAGCCCATGATGATCCTGGTATTATGCAGCACCATTGCGCAACCATCTGAGGGGCATTGTGATGCAGCAGTTTGCTTTGCGCCATTCCCAAAGCCTTTCTTTACGTTTCCCTTGTTTTTTATCAACGTGCACTATTGCAGTCCAAAATGCCTCTCTCCCAAGAGGGGCCCCCTCCTGAAGTCCCCTCCAACAATCAGAGAAGGGCAACTAGCTGCAGCTGTGGCAGAGCAGTGAGGGAGCCCAGCCTAGAGGGAAAGAAGCAGGGAAGAGAAAGAGGTATAGAGCCATTCTTTGGTTTCTACTCAGCTGCCACTGCCACAGGATGTGTTTGCATGGGGCCACCCAGGATGCAGAGCGTGGCCTAGCCCAGCAGGCTCCTCGGGCAGAAGACCATCCCTGCTACAGGGCCAGCATGACAAGGCTGAACCCCAGGGGAAGCCTTCACGCAGCATTCCATAGATGCCTGTGATTTATAGGCCAGGATTAACAACATTTCATTTCAGCAGTCATGCTCCAGTGTCCATAGGCTGCTAAGCGAGTGAAGGGGACAACTGCCAATAATAACAGCCAACCCTGTGCTCTGCCACACACTTGCTGCTCATGTAGTCATGATTTTTTCCATGGAAGCATACACAGCACACCCAGAGCCACCCTCATTGAGGAGGGACCCTCTCAGCCCCATCAGAAGCTCTAAGAGAAGGGGTCATATCATAAAATCACCTGCCGCCATAGCAAAATTCAGGTGCTGCTGGGGACAGGACACACAGCATGGGAGCAGCCTTGCAGGCCTCTGACCTCCTGTGGGATCTCCCCATGGTCCACTCTCTAGTTCAGGACTGTTTGGCAGAGAGTACAAATACAGCAACCAAAGGAGATCACTGGGAGAAGACCTGAGATGGAGATCCCAAGAGTAAGACCATGGAGCAAGCCTCCAAAATGTTGCGTGAACCATGTAATGAAGCCAGGGCCAGAGCTGAAGAGCAAACTGCACAGCCTGATCAGCTCTCCATCCCCTTTCCCAGCTTTCCTAACTCTTACTCTCTGCATAAAAATTGAACAGTCAAGTATAATTTCTGCAGGGAGAAACTCATATGAAACTGTCTGTTCAGCCTGCCATGCAGTTACCACCAGCACCACGCTTGCAGCTGACTTCCCACCCTAGAGCAGACAGTCTGATTTCACTATTCCATCCTCCTCTGGGGCTCACCAGCTCACTCCAATGCATTTTAGGTGTGTTGATACCCCAAGGTAAACCCCCAGCCCACATCATCTCATTGCTCAAGTCTCAATGCCAGCTGTTGCAGAGCAGCTCTTTCCATGTTGACCAGTGGCTACTGCTTTGGCTCTGCTCTGATTTATCTGATCGTCCTGCAATGCAGAGGAGCAACTGCAGTCCCAGCACAGACTGGGTGCAACACAGGCAGCCGTGACACTGGCTGCCCTGTGATATATGCATCTTATATCACTGGGTTTTCCTTTCAGCCTTATCAGTATGATGGATAGTTTAGGCATGGTGAAGGACAAGACAGTAATAATGATGGTCATGATTACTATTTTTCATATTTTCCTTAAAAGCAATATGATGTTGCCAGTTTTCGTGCATGTCACTTTGTTTATTAGCTACCATCTAGTAATCTCTTCCATCTTCGCTATATTAAAGTTAAAGGCGCTGTTAGGCTGTGAGCTGGGAGGACAGTAGGGACTCACGGGGCAGCCACCCTGGGGAGATGCTCACTTACATCCATGCTGAGCCCAGAGCTGGAGGGCTACCAACCACCAGCAGCTAACATGCATTTTACACGGAGTCACGTCCTGCTAGGTCAGCCCTATTCCTTGTTCCCTTCTTTGCAGTGCTCTGCTTATAGGAAGAGGATTTGTGAGTATTATTTATGCTCATATGTATCAGAAGAGGGAATAGTAGCCTCAGCAAAAAAGAATTGTAATCAAATGAAAATAAAAATAAAGTAAAAGAAGTAAAAAAAGTAAAGTAAAATAAAATAGTAAGACACCAAAGCTCCTAGAATCTGGGTGAACAGTTTTTACCAGACCATCAGAAATCAAAGTACCTGGGTTACAGCAAGCAGCTCAAGAGGGAAGCTGTGCAAAGAGCAGCCTGTGATCTGACATCGTGGCTGATCTGGAGTGCCAGAGGACAGCAAGCACAGGATGCTCTGCACATCATGCAAGTCAACCCAGAAAGGTGATTACCCTTTGACGAAGTCACTTTGAGCTGCACAGGGACTCCTGGGGAGGCTGGTGCAGCCGAACGTGTGGCAGAGTCGACAGGAGGCATGCAGTGAGTGTGCAGCCACGTTTTGCCCAGGGCTTCCTCAGGCACAGCTGCAGGCACGTGCATAGCACTGATCCCAGCAGGGGACAGACTCGGATTGCTACCCCGCGGAGAAGTGGCAGCAGCTTTCCAAGTTGCCACGGGGACAATACCACCACGTTGTATACTGAAAGCCCTCAGCTGGGCAAAAGCTCAGCTCTGTCTCTGTAGGGCCTGATTACCACCACAGAGAGGTCACTTAGCATCCCTCCAGCCTGCTCAAGACACCTTAAACTGGATGTGCGTAGAATTTACACCTGGTTTAAAGCCTGTTTGAAGTCTGAGCCACTGGGAAGGTGCACACTGCCTCTTCTCAGGAAGGCACAATGGCGTGCAGGCTTTGCCCAAGAAGGACCTGAGGGGCAGTTGGCCAAGTAACACTGCAAGACGAGATATCCAGGCTGGCATTTGCGGGGACCAGGCAGGCTCACAGCCCTGGCTCTGCAACTGAAAGAAACAAAAACAGCCAGTAAACTCTGGCCTGGGCTTCAGAGCAAAGACAAGCCCTGGGCAGGGACATTGTCTCGTGGTTGAGCACAGACATTGACACAGAGGGAGACCTGTGAAGAGTGAAACCCAGAGCCAACCACATCTCAATGACAATGAGAGCCAGCGCCCTGCCTGCTCCATGCTGTGGCTGTAGGGTTTCATGGGCAGACTGGCTGGAAGGGGTCATGGGGCATCTGTCTCTCTCTGTCCTCCCACACCAAGGGAGACTTGTCAACAGGACAGCAGCTGTGCCATACTTTGGCTGGCCTGGTCCTTGAAGCCCCCCAGGATGGATATTCCCTCTGGGTGACATATCCTTGCTTTGCACAACTCTCCTGGTGAAGAAATTCATCCCTGTGCTCAATTTAACTAACCAAGTTGCAACTCGTGGCCACGGCCATTAGCCATTGCTAAGTTGTCTGACGCTGCCAGAAGGTGTTTAGTACTGCTTCTCTAACTACTTTTTAAAGAGTTGCCAGTCATTATCAGCTGGTCCCTTTGCTTCTTTGTTTCCAGACTAAACAAGCCCATCTCCCTCGCAGGCTATGGGCAGCAGGTCCTGGCCATGTCACATACCCTCCACCAGAACCAATCCAGTTTTTCAGCATCCCCGTTGAACTGAGAACCAAGAGAGGACACTGTTTCAGGTGTAGACTCAGCAGAACTAAGCAGAAGAGGAGAACAAGCAGCCTCATCAGCCACACTCCTCCTGATGGCGCCCAGGATGTAGCTTCCACTGCGAGCTCATGTTCACCCAGGGTGCCCCATAATCCCTTCCTGCTCCTTTTCAGCAGAGCTGCTACTCTACTGTTAGATTATCTTTTCAGTTGAAAGGTCCTAGTGGAGTAAGATATTACGGGACATCACTATCACCTGTATGATGATTGGAAAGGATAATTTTTCTCAGAAGTAATTAATTAATTACAAATTTAAATCTCTCGCTGTCCAGCTCTTCTGCTGTCTTGGACAGAACTTGAGCAACTGCTGGAGGAAGGAGGATGACCCCCCTGCAGACACCTCAATGGTGCTGGCAGAGGGCCATTGGAAGCCCAGTGATGGGAGCAAGGTGGAACGTCTTCATTGTGCCAGCAACAACAGTTCACCTGCCACAGCATCTGAGTTACCTGAAAAACAAAAAGCAGAGGCTGCACTCCAGAAGCATTAAGAGACGACAAATCTGTTTAGAACCATGACAGGGTTTGGAATTTACTCTCAAAAGTTGAGGGACACGCTCCTTTCCGTTTCTTTCCTTTTTCCTTGTCATTTTCCTTTCCTTTTCTTTTCCTTTCCTCAACCCCCTCCCCCTCTCTCCATCACCCAGGACAAGCACATACCCTCGGTGAGCTAGAGATGGCCACAGGGGCAGGAATCAGCCCCAGCCTCTTGTCTCTAGGGAGTTGCCAAGGAGCAGGAAATTTCCGTCCCCCTGTATTGGGTTTGCATTGTAATGTTTGTAGGGGGTGGTGACTTCCGTGAGAAGCTGCTGGAAGCTTCCCCTACGTCCAACAGAGCCAACATCAGCTGGTTCCAGGAAGGACCCACCACTGGCCAAGGCTACGGTGGTAGCACCTCTGAGATAACATATTTAAGAGAGGAAAAGAAGAAACAACTGGGCAACAAAATGCAGCTGGATAGAGGAGTGAGAATATGTGAGAGAAACAATTTTGTAGACACTGAGGTCAAGAAAGGAGGGGGAGGAGGTGCTCCAGACGCCTGAGCAGAGATTCCCCTGCAGCCCATGGTGAAGACCATAGTGAAGCAGGCTGTGCCCCTGCAGGTTAATGGTGGAGCAGATATCCACCTGCAGCCCCTGAAGGACCCCATGCCAGATGGATGGTCTTGAAGGAGACTGTGACCCCGTTGGAAGCCCACACTGGAGCAGGTTTCCTGCCAGGACCTGTGACCCTGCAGAAGACTCATGCAGGAGCAGTCTTCTCCTGAAGGACTGCACCCATGCTGGAGCAGATTGTGAAGAACTGTAGCCCACGGGAAGGACTCAGATTGGAGAAGTTAATGGAGGACCAACTCCCATCAGAGGGACCCGATGCTGGAGCAGGGGAAGAGTGTGAGGAGTCCTCCTGAGGAGTGACAGAGACGACTTGCGATGAACTGACTGCAACCCCCATTCCCCGTCCTCCTGCGCCACTGGCAGGGGAAAGGAGGTAGAGAATTTGGGAGTACACCACAGAGTCTTGATCTGCAAATCTATATGCCAACCACCTGCCATCACTGAAGTTCACTGGATGTGCTAGGGAAAGGCTATGGTGTTCAGCCTGGACTAATGTGCTCCTTGCCTTTCTCTTCAGCTGGATATTAAAAAACTCCAGTTCACTTCACACCCTAAATTCTTCCATAGTTTCTTCCATGGTAATATCATTTACCCTGACTGCCCCATCTTCCACCTCCAGCCAACCCAATGATGGTACATTTAAACGTTAGATGAAATGACTGCTGACGTGACAGAACCTTTAGGATGGGAGATGCTATGAAGCTACAACATAGTATTTCATATTATGGGAGCTGAATGTTACTTATCAGTGCTGCATCTCTGGCCTCAGCTCTAATCCTCAACTTGTCAGTCCCAAGAAAGATTTGGTGGGCTCAGGAACCTGCTGCAAGGCCAACATTCAGCACCAGACTCCAGTTCGCTTGTAACTGAAGCAGGCAGAGCAGCAGAGGCTGTGTTTTCTGGTGGTGAAAACAGTGATAAACGCAGGTTGGAAGGAGAGGCCAAGCGCACAGAGCTGATCCAGGTTACCCATGTTTGACAACCACAAACTGGGATGAGAAAGTCTTTTTTCAAAACCTTTCTAACACATTCAACTTTGAGAGCTTTCATCAAAATGACAAGGCAGGAATGTTAAAGGGTGAAACTCTGGGTGTTTGCTTGTTCTTTCCTCAGGCAAATCCTCATTGATTGATTGTGGGAAGGGTGAGAGCTAAGCACAACTGACGGAGTCGTGCCACTGCTAACATTGAAGCACACAACCTCCTGGCAGACACTAATGTCATTAGGTAAAGCTCTTCCAAACATACCCTGCTCTGTGCCTGCTACACACTGCCAAGAACAACAGTCTGAGGGGCTGCTGGTCCCCTACCACTTTTAGAGCTGGCACCACCTTAGGCAGTGGGACTAGTGGTTGCATGGCTGGGTTTCAGAGGGGTGAAAGAACAGGCATGGTGTCTGAGAGCAAGGCAGGGTCTCGGCAGTCAATGCAAATGTCAGCTGTGGGGAGACTCATCGAGACCAGGATCCTCTGGATCAGGGACTCACAGTGGTTGAGCTTTCATGCAGAGGTGTTGGCGAGACCCAGACAGTACACTGGTTGGTATATCCAGACATGGACAGGCAAAGGTATCTGCAAGGGCAGATACAAGATGAGGGTATGCGGCCAGTGACCATTGCTAGAGGGTCTTCTGGACTTCACTGCGTGTGCTGGGCCAATTTTTTGAAAAGAGCTCTACTTCTGAATAGAACAAGACAGGCCCACCCACGCTGGCCAGACTACAAGCTGTAAATGGCAAAGCAAGGCACTGATTCAGCCAGAGAGCTGACACAAGCAAAGATTACTCACATATAGGCACAGGACCCATACTGCAGGGCCTCTATTACTTCTTGTCCTCTCAGGAGTCTCATCACTGCAATTACCACCACTCCATTCCCTGACGCCATCACACACTCAGAAGTCAGGGGAACTCTCTGACCTGTCATTGCAGAAGTCGAGGACAAGCTTTGCGAGGACATTCAGTCTTTCCAGAGTTCCTTTTTTCGCTCATAGCAAAGATGGGAAAGCTCATCCCTCCTTCTGCCGTCTCCATAGTAGGAAGAGCTCGGAGAGTTAACAGTAGAGTCAGGCGACTGACTGCACAGGAGATAAAAACCTTCATTCAGTAATTCCCTACCCACAACTCTGCCAGTCACACACCACTTCTTGCCAGTCCTAAGCCAGTTGGCTGTGCCTACGCTCCTGCACACGTACACAGTCGCTGTCATAGGCCACATGCCTGCAGTCACTAACTCATTGTGCTCGAGCCCACCTTCAGTCAGGTACCTTTTCTGGATTACATCTCTTTCATCTTCCACACAGTCAGCAAGGGAATCGGTTCTTCAAGCACTGACACATGCACTCCCCCATACACTGCTTCCCTTCCCAAGATCTGCAAGGTGAGATCTCACACCCATGCAAGGTGGGAAACTGCATGCAAAATGGGAGAGCACATGGTCTTCCCGTGGCTTGCTCTCAGGCACAGCCTGGTGCCTGAGTAACAATCCTCAGCTTAAAAACTTGCTGGCAGTAGACAGGTATTAGCATCCTGTTCTCCCTGTCCCCTTTCACCAAGCGTCCTGTTTCTGGCTGTGGAAAGGATAATCTCCTAGTTTGGGTAGGAGGAGAGTTACTTTTCACAAGAAGCTGGGAAGGGACACAGCCTGGGCAGCTGACTAAACTGGTCAAGGAGATATTCCATACCATCAACGTCATGATGGGTTCACAGTTGGGTTTTGCAGTGTGGCTTGGGTGCATGGCTGCAGAGCACGGTTCAGGATTCAGGTCAGAAGCACACTGGGCTTTGTTTTTCAGGCAGTGAGTGATTTGCATATGCTTTTATTGTTATTATTATTGTATTTTCTTTTCCTTCGCTGCCCTGTTAAACTGTTCTTATTCCAACCCATGAATTTTACCTCCTTTGTTTCGAATTCTCTTCCTCATTCCGTGGAGCAAGTGAGCAAGCGGCCACTTGGTTCTTTGTTGCTGACTTGGATGTAAACCATGATACTAAGACAGTTTATGAGAAAGTTGAAATGATCTCAGCAGCCATCTCCATCCACCTTTCCTGGCTACAGGAACCCTCACAAGCAGCAGGGACATCTCCCAGGACCCCAAATCCACCTCACATAAAGGAGGCCTCTAGGTAAGGCTCCCTGGTAGCCACCTCATAGCTGCAGAGTCAGAACCATCAGACCTGTCACTTGCACCATGGAGGTTTCTGTCTGAGGCAGGAGCAGTCAAACATCACAGGCAGTGACGAGGCGGAATGCTCAGTGTGTGGCACAGGGAGAGTGATACCTCAAAGATGTGCTGCAGTGTCCCCACACAGGCAGGGAGGAGGCAGGTTCAGCATGGATTTGGGTGGCAAGGAATGGTGCATCCTCCCAGCTGAATGACACCCTCTCCTCCATTCTATCCCAACACACATCTGACACAGCACCAGAGGATCCAGATGAGAAACAAATCTCTAAGGAAGAGGAAAGCCATTTCATTTGGCTTGCAAGGAGTTGACAATGCTGCCTAGCATCGGTCCCTCAGTGGGGAAACTGGAACAGAAACAGAAACAGAAACAAAACTGAGGTTAGAGGCCCAAACCTCACGCTGAGTGCACAGCCAGGCATTGTTCCCCGAAAAGTCTGATATAACACATTTATTTTGCTTTGTGGCAGTACTGTACAGTCCACACATATTACCAGCCGTTTCAGAACCCTGAGTTGTCATTCCTCCCGTCTTCCCTGAATTTCAGAAAAGAGGCAGAACTGATGTCCCCTTCCCCCATTTCATCTGCAAGGATATGGGTCAGGAAAAGTCCAAAAAAACGAGGCACTTGCTGACAGGACTGGAGACAAACCTCATAAAACCTGACTTCCAGTCCATCACATTCATCATTAGGGTCCCCCTTTCCCTGCTGATGGGAGAGGAAGTCCTAGTGCCTGGTCTTCAGAAGGTCTCACTCCTCTGAGAAACTCTCTGCACACCTGAACAGAAATCAGACTAAAAGGAGACTGCAAAAACCAATATAAGCCCTATTGGATTTTAAAGGGACTGACCACCTCTCTCTGAGGGGTTGAGAAATTTTTTGGGGTATTCTAGGTTGGGATTCTCTTAAATTCTCTAAGACTGTTTAAGAAAGACAAGGACAGTCCCACTGGAATCTGAGAGGAATTTCCCCTGCTCAGATGGGGAAAGAAAATACCCTGCCCTTCCTGACACACAATATCCCGCACCTCCTCTTCCTAAACCACAAAACGGCAGAGCTCCAGCACTGATCCCACCTCTCAGCGCCTCAGAGAAAGCTAATGCTGTAACATGCAAAGACAGTGCAGCAGTAACGTGGAACAAGACCCAAAAATAGCCAACAGAGTAGACAGAACAGTCAAAAAGGCAAATGTGCTGTGGAGAGCAGAAGGGAGGGAGGGAGCACCCAGCCGTCTCCCACCAGTTCTTGTCAGTATGTGGAATGGTGCATCCAGCTCAGGAGTGCAATGACCCAGTTCCCCAGCTGGGACCCCTTCAGCCACAGGAAAAGTTCATACAAGTTGATCTGCCACAGACTCAGGGCTTCTGCGAATGTGACTTGGGCCCTCTTGTAAAGTGAGTGGCTCCTGTTCCTCTGGTACCTAGAATGAGAGAAACAGCTGCATTAGATCCAGCAGAAATGCAGGCTGGCGAGAAGGAGGCCTGTCCTACATCTTCGGTACAACTGACCCTCTCCAGCAGAGCAGAACATCCCACCTCTGGAGAATGACCATCAGAGAGGACCCCTGGGAGTAAGGATTTTCTCCAGGTTGTGTTCCTTAGGAGCTGAGGACTGCATTCCTAGCATTAATCTGGCAGAAGAGAGAGCCTGCTCCCTTGAGAGTCCAGTTCTCTCCCCACTGCACGTAGTGACCCTGAGCCATGGCTTCCTCTACTTTGATGCACAGCTTCTGTTCAAGCCAACAGAGACAAGTACAAACCACTCTAGCCTTTCCTGGTAGCACACTCTTAAGAGTACAGCAATCCTGACACACTGATTCCAGGAAAAGTAATGCTCCAGCTTTCTTTAGAAGTAGAGGATAACTGGGCTTCATAAGTCCTTCACCAGCCAGAGAAATAACTGTTACTTCTTCTGCATGGAGGTGGAATATGAGACAGAAGTGCATTGACTCAAAAATGGGTGGAAATCACTTCCACAATTCTTGTTCCTGGTTTTTAACCATCACCCTGATCTTCACAGTCAGTCCTAGCCCCTCAATCAGGCTGCAGAAACTGGCAGCAATGAACCCACAAATAATACCCAGTGGTGATGCCTGTAATGAGCAGGAAGGCCCCTCCCCTCCTTTGGAGGGACCAAGCCCTAAACCCTTACCCTAATGGCTCCAACTCCATCCCTGTTCCAGCCCCAGGGTGACAGACCTGTCCTCTGGAGAGGCTGTTGCGCGTGAGAACAGCACAGAAACAGATGTGTAACTGAGCAGCGGTAGGACCACAGCAGATGTGCTAATGAGGGGAAGAGGTTCACAACTAAGAGTAAGAGGTCAAGAGTTCATTAGGCCCTGCCAGAGTCTTGAGTGAAGGTCTGTAATAAGCCTTAATGGTCCCGACCAGCCCAGGACCTCCCCCAAAGCTCTGCTCATACGCCCAAGAGCTCCAGTAAATCTCAGGCCCGCCTGAGCTACACTGGAGGAGTAATGGTTTCCAGCTCATGCTGTAAAGCCCCTTGACCTGGACCTCAACTCAATACTGACTTCTTGGCTTGACCTCGGCCCTGTCTTGTCACCATGGTCCTTCCTGACAACCACTGGACCTCATCTACAGACCAACTTTCCAGTTTAACCTTGGATCTGCCCAGTCATCGTGATGCTCCATTATGATATGGACTTTTGATTGGACCTGACCACCACCTCACGGTCTGCCCTGCTTGCCTTGCTCAGCTACTGTGGGACTAGGCCCTGCCAGCCTGCCTGCCCTGGATTCATCCCCCACTAGTTCCTGGCGCCCAGGGACAGCCAGCCCCTGCTGCTCCATGCCTGGCCTCTAGTGTCTGGAGAAGAGACTCACGTGGAAACAGCTCTGATGCAGCAGCGGGACATGTTGAGGAAGGAGGTGGCACTGGCCCGTGTGTGCAGGGCTGACTCAATCCCCCTTAACAAGTCATTGGTCTTCAGCAGCAGCAGCATCTGGCGGGGCACGTTGTTGAGGAGCTGGGTGATCTGGGGTAGGTAAGCAGCAGCATTGGATCGGATCTCCACATCCTGCAGCCAGTCAGGTCATGTCAGAGAGAAAGGACAGAGAAGTTGAGAGTACATGGGAAACCCAGGTCCACATGCAGCTGAAATCTAAAGAGGACGGTGTTTTTCCAGACCATGACTCTAGGCCAGAAGCCAAAGAACACTTTTTCCTGCTTTCCTAAAGATGTCTGGCTGTCCCAAGCAATCACAGCGCAGTAACAGGTCACTCTTGCCATATTTCATCTGCCCCTCAGCAAGATAAGGCCCTGTCCCCTCAATGGTAGGATTAATAGACTCTCAGGAAAACAGGGGCATGCACTTGTATCTCAGTTCTTGGCCCCAGGCAGCCTGCAGCAACCATATCTCATTACTGCCCTTTCAGCCTTCTGACTGAGTCTCACCGCACCAGCCCCAAAGCTGGCAGAGCTGCAGGTAGCACAGGATTGCTCAGGAAAGTGGAGGCAAGCTGCAAGGATAACCAGGCTGCTTCTTGTCCTGCTGTGCCATGCAACTGATGGCTTTATGCTATACTGATACAGATGTTTCCAAGGCCTAATTTAGTCCTCTGCCCTCAACGCAACTCAGCAGAGAACAGCATAGAAACAGATGTGTAACTGAGCAGCGGTAGGACCACAGTTACGCCTCATTCCCAAAAGGTCATCTGTCTGACCATACTCTGTCTGGCAGCAGCCAGTAGCAGACACTTAAGGAAAGAGTGTAAGATCAAGGCAGCGATCATTCATATTGTTTGGTTCCCCAGCTTCCAACAAATGCACTCTCCATAGTAAGATCCCAGCAATGAGTGATGTGGTACAGCCTGATGCACTTAAGATGGGTCCCCTCCAAACATGAGCCACCACAGTATGCAAGACAGCCAGCCTCCACTCTTCTGCCTCTCTTAAGATGTGTGGTGTGGAGCTGATCCCATACGCATAACCGTGTCCCTACCTCTTTCTACAGAGGCCATGACATGAAACAGCAAATCCAAATAAAAGACCCTGAACACCTGAAATCTCCAGAATCCAGCAGGACACATGCAGGGGCAGAAAACAACTTCTTACAGGAGAGAGGCTGCTTTGTGGGAATGGGAAAAGATAGCTTTAAAACCTCTCCTCTGGAATGACAGATGGCCTATATTTCACAATATGGGATCCCATGCTCTTTGTGAACTTCAGCCCTATTATAAAGAAACAGAGATGGTCAGAGATGTATAAAGTTCACACACCACCATGGTTGCTTTGCCGCTGATAAATAAATCTGTGTTCTCCTGCCTCCATCACTGACAAAATACACAAAGCTTCAACAAGAAGATGCTTAGCTCTCTTAAATGTTAAATGTGTTGTTCCATTATTTCTTGGCAGAAAAATCCTCCCTGATTACCTCTTATTGCTTATCCTAGCCAGCATCACTGCAAAGCCTACTTTATTTTCTGCACATAGGTTTTCTTTTCTATTTCTTTTCTTTTTATTTTTAGCTCCAGCTGCTTGTCCACATCACAAAACAACCACAAGATCTGTCATCAGAACTGTCATTTTCTGTCAAGGGTGAAGCCTGTGTGCAGAGGAAGAAACAAGCTATGCCACAGGACCTCAGAGAAGCCCCTTCGCTGCAGCCACTAAGGCTGCTGCAGGATACAGCAAAACACAATCATAAAAGCAGATGAGATGAAGCTAACAGTCACCCTGAGCAGTCAGCTGCCTGGTCTTTGCTCAAAGCAGGAATGACTACACCTATGGCAATCCTCACACATTTGCCTAGCCTGCTTCTAAAACCCTCCAGTGATGTGAGACACAGCCTCCCCACATCATCCACGCCAGCCTTGCCATCACATTCTCCTTTTCTCCTGTTAAATTCCAATCTCCTTAAGCTGAATTTAAACCCATTACTTCTTGTCCTGTTTGCAGCAGTCTTAAACAGATTTGACAATCACTACTACAGCTTTTCTTAACCTGCACTCTTCCAGACTTTTTCTGCCCCAGCTTGCTCAGACTTACCTCATGGGTTGCACCTGCTGGACCACTAGTCCTTGAGTTTCCTAGTGGACTTGCTCCAGTTTCATCATCTTTCTCGAGATGCAGTGCTCCAGACTGGTCATAGCACCACAGCTAAGATTTTGCTTCAGGAGGGTTGCTTCCTTGTATCACAGGTTACTCTCCTGTCAATACATCTTCAAGCACACTCTCCAGAGCTCTGCACTGATGGTACCTGCCTACACAGCATTTGGCTCTTGTTGCTGATACAATCTTTCAAATTCACCTCTAAACTAAAGGCAAGCAGCAGCTCATTTCCTAATACCACAGCAAATCTGCTCAGCTCCCCATATCTGCTCCAGGATTATCCAGTTTCAGCATTAATTGTGTCATGTAGGCAAAGACAACAGAGCTGGCTCCATACAAGTAATTCAACTCAATGACAAAGTTCATCAGCCCACAGAAGGCACCATGCAGCCACAGTTATACCCCTGGCATAACCTTCACAAGCAGTTTGGGATAAACATCGCTTATTAGCTCAGATTCAACACTGGCCTTTGAGTACTTGAGGCAGCTCTGTGTCAATTCACTTTGGTGCCTCTGAATCTTCTTCTGGAGCTACGAGTTCTAGAACTCAGCAGATCAAGCACAGATCTGCTAGACAGTCACTATTTTATTTCTGATATGCAGAAAATTAACTCAGGTAGGAAGCAATCAAATTACTAGGGGTAGGGGTGTCCATTAACCAAGGTATCTGCCCTTCTCATTGCTATGGATAATGGCAAGCCAGTGCAGCAAATTCTACCACATCCATCAGAATTAAATCCAACTCGAAGGAATTTCCAGAAGAGAATTTCACAGGACAATATTATAATACTACTTAAACGAGTTTCCTTCTTTCTACTACAAATCAGTGCAGATAAAAACAAATGACAGGATACATATTTCTACCTACAGTCACTAGTCCATTGCCTGAAATCACACCACTATATGGTCATCTCTAAAACCAGCACAATTGGCAGGGGCTGTTACTATTCTTAAGGCAGTATGCGCGTGTCAGGAGAGCGAGGAGGCATGAGAAAGATCCCAGCAGGTGTGGATAGGAAAGGGTGAAGAATATAAGTGGCAATTTCCTAGATTTGTAGTGATTGAGTTGACAGGATCTGCAGTTAAGCAACCTTGACTCCAAGTTAATAGGATTTCTGATTGGGAGGCAATTTCCAAGGGTTTTTAGGAGTTTGTATCAGTGCTGATAGTCATTTACATGAATAGTGATAATGCATTATCCTTCTCATGTCTTCCCTCTAAGCCTTTATGTCTTCTCTACCTTAACCTATCCTCCTTGATGGTTCCCTGCATAGCTGCATTCAACACTTTTTTAAGAAAAGGCTGATCTACAAATGATTCCCCTGCCAGAACTGGTGAAAACTTAGCCATTAAAATATTATACAAAATTTACGCAGCCCATGACAAGTGAAACTGGGAAATTAAATTCAGCCACTATAAAATACATTGCAGAAGCAGTCCTAGGTTTTTCTAGCTCAGCTCTCAATGCATAATTTGCTACAGGACTGCTGGGGGCTGCCCAGCATCACTGCAATATCAGTGGTGCAAGCAGTTGCAACAAGGAAAAGTACCCAATGAGGAGGAAGGATATGCAGTAGGGAAGGGCACACAGGACCTACCTCGCTGTGTGAGACTGGTGACCGGTCAATGCCCCTGTTGACAGACTCCCAGGACCTGGCAGTCAGCATGCAGGCGAAGAGAGGGTACAAATCCCCCGCCCCGAGCCGCCGGCTGTACTTCTGCACCCTCTTCATATCGGCCTTGATGAGGGCCTGCCACAGGCAGCAGTAGTCCATGCGGAATGATTCGCTCAGCACCTGGGGAAGGAGACATGGCCCCTAGAAGTCCACGGAGGACAGGGAACTGGCACGTAAAGCCTTGTGCCCCCTACCTGTGCCCTATCTCCCATTTTAGAGCCAGGAAATACCCTTGAAGTAATAGGAAAAATGTAGTCATGGGGGCTTATGGGAGAAAACTACAGCTGGGTGTTCTCTGTCAACCTCATCTGGAAGCCCCCCATAGCAACATACCTGGTAAAGTCCATGGTCCAGGAGGATAATGTGGGCCTTGCCAGAGGATGGGCATTTCTTCACTAGCACGTTTCCTGGGTGCGGGTCACAGTGCACAAAACCATTCACAAAAATCATTTCACTGTAGAGCTTCCCCAGGTTGCGAGAGATCTGTGAAGAAACAGGAGGTGGTGACACATTGCCACCCACGGCAGGGTGTCTACTGGGGAGGGGAGGCAGCCCCTGTGTGCCAACACTGTGAGGAGCGAGGGCCTGTTACGGGTACATGCCAATGTCCCCATGCAGAGCTCTTGCCACTCCTCACACTGACAGAAACACACAGTAGCTACTGGCATCTACTGCATGGTGACCCAGGACATTCAGGGAAGGATCCGTGCAGGGGGCACCAGGAAGGTGTTTGTGGGATCAGGGTTTACTTAAGGACACTTGCCTGGTATGAAAAAGAGAAAATACCTGTGGGTAGGAATGGGGTTTCTGGCAATGAGGAGGAAAGTGAGACAGCAGATAGGGGCAGATGGGCATTCACAGGGAAAGCACAGAAAGAGCTGCAGGAATGGGTGAGAGATGGCTCGGAGTAAGACCCGAGTGTTTTCATCCATGGGTGGCAGCAGGACCCAGCAGAGTACGGGGTAGGAGGAGACTCAATCTGTCCGTCTGCTTACCAGAATGAACGTGTGTTCCCTCTCCCCTTCCTCCATCACACTGTCCCCCACTTTCCCCCTTCCTTTCCTCAGATGCACACTAATCTGATTTGTGATGTCTGTGAAGATGAAGCAGCACAGAAAGGCTGCTTAAATCATCCTGTCACTACTGTGTCCATCCATGACAGTGCTCCTTATGACCAAGAGACGTTATTAAAGTTAAAAACCTTCCAGGACCAAGCAGACAGTCCCAGGGCCCAGGACCAATCCCTCACCATGCACTTACATGCCTCACCCTGACACTCCACCACCGCCCCCCTCTGCCATCAGGGCTGAACAAGCAAATAAAAGACAATTGTTATAAATTATTCGAAGCATGTCCCCAGACACACAGTGTAAGCAGCACACAGGCAGCTGTCCCCATAAGCAGAGATGGTGGAAGCCGTAACGAAGATACTAATGACAGTTCATCCTGCAGAAAACTACACAGTCAGAGAAGAGTTTGCTTCACCTACCTCTGAAATGCAGCCACCTCTGAGAAAAGCATTTGTTATGAATAGTGCTCAAGTAACTACGAATGAGGAGAAAGAATGGGAACCCTTCCTGCAGCACACCAACAGGAACAGCTGTAGGGCCAGGTGGGACAACTCTCTGTCCCTCAAGTGGGACCTGGAGCCACTGCTGAATCATGCAGAATGCTGTCCCCAGGTCAAATCACCCATGCAGGTGGTGTAGCACAACCCTGTGGTCTTGTGTAGTGCAGTTCCTCTAATGCCATATAGAGGTTATTTTAAGTACTGACAGAGGGGAATGATCTGAATCATTAGCTCAGATCACTGGAGCCATGAAGTGACCCTTACAGGTCTCCTAAATCAACAAGCTCTAAAACTGGATAGGACCGAAGTACCAGGCGCTGTAATCTCCTAGAAGGGCTGAGTAATGCTTCCTGACAATCCAAGGACACATCAGATCGTCTGTTTTAAGCCAGTCACTCATTCACACAGCCTCCCAGATGCCTGCACACCAGAAGGAATGGACTTGGACATCGTGACTTATCATAGCATCAATGATGACACCTGTGCACACACTGAACAAAACCCTTTTGCCTCTGCCTCAGATGTTTGCCCTCCAGAGACCTGGAACAGTACAGAATTATTGAAGATGAGGAATTGGGGACAACCTGGGAGACAGTGTGATGCCTCATACCCATTAAATGCAAGCCCAAATGGGCTTGTAGTTCTGCAGACCTGTTGCTTGGTCGTGGCTAAAGCCTGGAAAGCTATTAATTTGGGGCACTGGAGCATGGGCTGCTTCAAAGACAGAAATTCTCCTGTGCTGTAGTAATGACATAGGCTGAAAAAGTCAAACATAGGCCAAAAAGTCAAGCAGTGTAACATGTTGCCCAGAGACAATGTGCAATCTCCACCCTTGGATGTTTTAAAGATATGACTGGGTAACACTCTAAGTAAGTTGATCTGACCCCATAGCTGACCCTGTCTTAGAAGGAAGTTTGATAGCAGACCTCCTGATCTCCCTTCCAAACTCAAATATCCTAGGATCCTACAAAAACAAGTCTCACCAAGTCTCACCAAGCCATCCTCACAACAGCGTCTTAAGGTATGGCTGTAGGCTCCAGGTGCAGGGAAGCTCTCCCCTCCTGAGTAACCACCATCAGCCAGGTTACCAAACAGATCTGTGGGTCATAGCCCACAACGCAACACCAAAAAAAGCTTAGGATTCATCTTCCCATTTTACCATGAAAACGGAGGGGTCACAGCCCCGTTCAAACCCACAGGCTGCGTCATGGCTACAAGACAATCTTCACTGTAACATCCTCACCCTCTCTCCCTTCCCTGCTGTACTTATACTTACCTCTGCCCTGGCATGCAACCTGGAGTATCTACAGTAGTTAATTCACTGAAGCTAGACTTTATGGCTTCTTTAAGAAAGAGGAACACATTCTGTATAATTTAATTAGTATACAGAAGATATGTTACTGGGATTTATGATATAAGCATATAAACAGTCTTTGGAAAAAAAAAACCTACCCAGTGTAAAAGATGGAGCTGTGCTGCACACTAGAAAATTTTCACATATTTTTATCTGTTGATATACCTCTAAAATAGGATAAAAATTAAATTAAGATAGAAAGCACCAATAGTGTTGAATTATAAACCAAAAAAAGGAAGGTTATATTTCTAGGGTTTAGAGCAGGGGTGTCAGACTCACAGGTCTTGCCATTCTCCTGCCCCTGCAGTGTAACACCCAACACACGCTGCCCACATAGCCAGCGTTGGCAGGAGCGCAGGGGCAAGGAGCTAGGCACTGCCACCAGGTGGAAACAAGGTGCCAGGCTGGATAAAACAAAGTGGAGGGCCGGATTCAGCCTGTGGGCCGTGAGTTTGACACCCCTGGCATAGAGTATAATATGTGAATAGCAACCTATCATTATAATTCTGACAAAAGTTCATTTTCGTAGAGAAAAAGTTTAGGAAAAAAACAGAGAACCTTTATATACATTAATTCTCCAGGACTGTGCCCCTTCACTGTAGACCTTTATTCCACCCTTATTGAGAAGGCCACTGGATAAATATGATATACAGAATTCACTCTGGAAGAATGCAGTCAGGCGAAATCAGAAAATAAACATGTGAAAACCTCCACTCAAGAGGAGAGGAATTCAACATGCATTTAGGTTGTGTAAGACCTCCAGGTGAAAGTGCATCACAAATTAGACAAAAGGTTGCAGCAATTTACAGAAGCAAAGACCAAAGTAAGCACACAGGCATTTTGTTATGACACGGAGATGTCATCATTCCTTTCCTTGTTTATCATGCAACACAATGAGGTCCTTATCATTACCAGGGTCCCCCAGTATTGTTCTGCTGCATGTTGTAAAAAATAATAATCACCCTTGGAATCACTTCCAGACACTCCATTAAAACAGAGACGCAGACTACATAGATTTGAGTTCAGAGAAAGCAAATAAACAAGCAGGATGCAGGAGGAATTTACTTGAGAAAAAGATTAAAAGAGTTGAAGATTGCAAAGTTGGCTAAGGAATCACAGAGGAGGGGCAGTCTACTAGTGTTAGAAGAATTAAATAGCAAGGAAGCAGAAGCACTGAATGTGCTACAAGAAATACAACTAGGCAGAAAGGGTGTAACCAAGAATGGCATAATTTAGACATACCACATGAGAAAAAAACCTATGCTAGTCAGCAAGCAGAGCTGAGCTTGCTATGTCAGATTGACACCAAACTCTGGCTCTGGCCATAGACATGTCCTTGCCTATTGCCAGATGGTACATTACTGCCTAAAAGAAGTTCAATTTGTCTGTCTGTGCTGCAGCAGAACATGACAACTACAGTCACCAAGCGAGCCTGTGGCCCCACCAGTCAAAGCAAATAGCAACCTGCCATTGCCACATTACACGACTTGACTGTGACTCTGTGTCAAGCAAACCACATGTTTTCAGCCAAGTGTTTTCATTTTGAAAAAAGTGTAGCTGAGTAATAAGCAGATTGCAGATGACGAAATGGTGAGTTAGCAGCCTGGATGAAAACAATGGAGTTATAGACACACATATAACAGCTAGACTTGGAGTAACTCTTCACCAAACTAAGCAGATTGACCTGAAGTTCAACCTATATACTCAATAAGGCAAGGATGCCACATGTCACAAACTACTGTACATGAGTTACACGCCAATAAGGAAGAAAACAAGAACACAGGGCAGACATTATGGACTGTTATTTGTCCTAGTCATTTGTCCCATTATTGTACAGTATTACGTAGTTTCTCTATAAACTGGTCAAGTTCACTGGAAATAAGACAGAAAGTATGACTTTAGAAGCTGTTCCAAAAATCACTCTTTATAAGGTCAGAACCTTCACCCTAAACATCAGTCTAATATTAATGATGTCCAGCTGAAATAATTTTCTTAGCTAACATAACCCTAGGGTTTAACTAGTTCTTTCTCTCTTCAGTATTTATTACGCCAACGTGTTCACCAGTAAGACAAATGAGCTGCTGGAGCATGCACAAAGAAGAGCAACAAAGCTAGTGAAGGGGCTGGAGTATAACTCTTATGAGGAGAGGCTGAGGGAACTGGGGAGGTTTAGCCTGGAGTAAAGAAGAAGGAGAAGGGAGAAGGGAGACCTTATTGCTCTCTACAAGTGCCTGAATAGAGGCTGTAGGGAGGCAGGTGTTGGTCTCTCCTTCCGAGTAACCTTAAGCGATAGGACAAGAGATAATGGCCTCCAGTTAAGCTAGTGGAGGTTTAGGCTAGATTTTAGGAAATATTACCTCACTGAAAGGGTTGACAAGCACTGGCACAGCCACCCAGGAAAGTGGTGGAGTCATCATCCCTAGAGGTATTTAAAAGAGGTGCAGAAGTGGCACTGAGGGACGCAGTTTAGTGGTAGAGTTGGCAGTGTTAGGTTAATGGTTAGACTCAATGCCCTTAAAGGTCTTTTCCAAACTAAATAATTCTGTGATTCTATGATAATTATCAGTGTTAATACATTTCCACAGGATGTTCCTTTATCTAATGTGTCCTGGGAGTCAATTGCCTTTTACACAGCCACATGGCACTGGAAACACACACTTATCCTGCAACTGACTAATATCCTGAAGTTAATTCATTCACTCCCAACATATTTAATAAACTCTTTTTACTCAATTTTAAGCGCATAGCTTTTCACTTGATATTGCTCATTTTTATGCCCTTCTACCACATCAGTCCTCAAGGCCACCAAGTGCTATTTCTATTCAGGTCCTCCTCTACAATGACAGAACCTCCCAACTTGGTGTTATCAACAACCTCCTTCACACAGTTCTGTTTGTGTCAAGGTCATCACTGAATTTATTAAATAAGATCAGTTTGAAGAGCAAACTTCACACAACTCCACTACAGTAATTTCTCTCCACCATCGCCTCTATCAGTTTCTTACCTACTTTGTAATTTCCCTACTAATCTCCACCTTTTCTAGTTAACCAACTCATATCCAGTGTACCAACTATTTTACCAAGTACACCTACTGCATTTCTGTCATTTAATTCAAAGTACTCCAAGCCGTAGCATAGGCAGTAGCAGTGGTATATTTCCTCTTGTATACGTACACAGCTGCAAACGGTTGCTGCCATCAGTTTTAAAGCCTACACAACTTGTTGGCCTTGCATGATGCTCTAGGAGCTACTTTTGATGAACCCATACTCTACTCTCTTGCATATAGCCCCATAGCAGCAAACCCCTGGGCACGCACCAGCCCTGTAGGCAACTCTCAACAAATGGGCATACATACCTGATAGAGCAACCTGACAATAACAAAACGCTGGAAAATCCATCACAGATTCATATCTTTACCAACACCAATATACAATAGTTAGCAAGAAACCTCTCAGAAAGGGAAGAATGCTATGAATGCTCCTACAGTAAACAGATGGCACATACATCATGTTCATGGATAGCAGCAACGTAACAAACCAGCCTGAGTTATCCATAGACAGTCATGGATAATCTCCTGGCCTTGTGAGCAAGTTGAGTGGTCCTGTCTCCATGCCTCCAACTGATATGAAGAAGAAAGGCAAAGAAAAAAATCCTGTGACATGGTCCTGTAGTGCTGATCTCACCGCCTGCCCCTGATAGGTCCCAGATGAAATTGCCTGATAGAGCATCATCCCTTCCTGTCCCACCTCCATCTGTGACTGTCTCTTTAGATCAGGAGTAGATACTAGTCTCTGGCTTTAATTTGGCTCTAATATTTGCCAATTATTTTAAGAGATGGCGACACTAACTTCTATTGATCTCATTAAAAGTAAAGGTCGTTGTGCAGCTCATTTCTCAGGGCTCAATATTACCTCCTCAGGCCAAAATAATAGCATTGATTTTGGAACCTTAATCGAAGGTTAATTGGATTGAAGAGTGTACTGGGTTTTTGCTTTCTTTCATTGTTGTTATTACAGTCATCATCTAAGGGTTTACTTAATCCTGCCAGGGCAATCCTGCCCAGTTAAACTGGTGTCAAACTAGCAAAGGGTGCAGATGGAGAATAGCCACAATTTGGAGCCCGTTCTGTGTCTCTGCTCTGAAATGGCTCTTGGCCATATCAGATTAGGATGGTCACACACAAGAGATCTGATTTCACACTCTGCCCTCTGTGATCTAGTTGTGAGAATCAAAACACAGTGCTCTGTAATGCAGCACTGTCACTATGCAGTCCTCTAGCATCTCAATAAGGTGATATCTGGACACTAAAGATGTCACTAACATTCAGGAATAGTTTTCAGGACTCCTGGAGTGTACTCCTAGCATGTCCCATTCTCTCTGCTGGGGACAGAGGAAATTATTTTCCTGCTCAATGCCCCATCTTCCATGGCATTTAAGCAGGGAGAAATATTCTGACTCCTCCTCCCAGGGAACTGAGGAACTAACTTAATAAGTTTCTACAGAATCTCAAAAGGACACAGGTAGAGAAGACCAGTCATTTTTTTATTTGTTTCTTGCATCTATGCCAGACCCAAAATGGTCATGGGGGTAATTTTCCCTTGGCTTTAAATGCAGTTGTATTTCTTTGGATTTAATGTAAAGCATCTTGCTGAGAAATAAGCAACTGATTGACGCTGATGTTTGAGACTGACTTTCAGGGAGAAAAGGGGTTGTGTGTAGTTTAACTCTTTTACCCGATGTTTTTGCACAGTTTAGAAGCTGGAAATGCTGGAAGGCATTATCTTTGCTTACCAGTGCCATGTGAATTTTCATTAAGCTTCAGACAAGAGGAAATTGAAGAGAATCTGCAAAGAAACCTCTCCCCAGACTAAATCAGCAGGTGCAAAGAGCAAGAATAGCCATTTTCATGGGATCATAGTATGGTTTGGGTTGGAAGGGACCTTGAAAATCATCAAGTTCCAATCCCCCTGCCATGGGCAGCAACACCTCCCACCAGACTAGGCTTCTCAAGGCTCCATCCAACCTGACCTTCAACATTTCCAGGGAGGGGGCATACACGACTTCTCTGGGAAACTTGTGCCAGTGTCTCACCACCCTCATAGTAAAAAATTTCTCCCTAGTATCTAATCTAAATCTCCCCTCTTTCAGCTTAAAACCATTACCCCTCATCTTGTTGCTACACTCCCTGATAAAGAGCCCCTCCCCATGTTTCCTGCAGGTCCCCTTCAGGTACTGGAAAGCTGCTATAAGGTCTCCCCAGAGCCTTCCCTTCTCTAGGCTAAACAAGGCCAATTCTCTCAGCCTGTTCTCATGAGAGGTACTCCAGCCCTTGGATAATCTCCATGGGCCTCCTCTCATACACCAGCACCTCCAAGTCCTCTTCCAGGACACTCTCAATCTGTTCTCCACCCAGCCTGTAATTGTGCTTGGGATCACCACGAGACAGGTGCAGGAACTTGCACTTGGCCTTGTTGAACTTCATGAGGTTCGCACAGTCGGCCATGAGGACCAGAGCTTGCAAACATGAGGCTGTACCTACCTGTCTATAGAGGGCCTCATCCACTCCTCTGCCTGGTCTGGCGGCCTATAGTAGATCCTCACTAAAACGTCACCTGTCCCTGCCTTCCCTTTAATCCTGAGCCATGAACGCTTGGTTGGCTCCTCATCCATTCCCAGGTGGAGTTCCATGCACTCCAGCTAGTCACTGACATAGAGGCCAACAACCCTCCTCATCTCACTTGCCTGTCCTTCCTAAAAGAGCCTGTATCCTTCCATCCCAACATTCCAATCATAGCATCTGTTCCACCTTGTCTCCATGATGCCAGTCAGATCATAGCCCTGCAGGCATGCACACGTCTCAACTCCTCTTGTTTATTCCCCATGCTATATGTAGTCACATAGAGGCACTTAGTTGGGTCCCCGATGAACATGTCTTCCTGGCTGGAGATCCTTTGTGCTTCTCTTCAGGTGCTCTCCTGTTGACCTGTGCTCTTTCTCCAGGCTCTGGGCATCTGTTGCTGGCACTGGCACCAAACTGGTAAGGAGTGGGATGGATTGAGGTTCCCCTCCCCTGGCAACTTTACTAAAGCCCTTTTCAGCAGGTTGGCAAGCCTGTGACCAAGGATGCTCCTCCCCTTCTCTTGACACATGGACCCCATCAGCCCCCAGTAGACCAGGTTTCTCAAAGTGAGCCCCATGGTCTAAGGAGCCAAACCCCTGGCTGCAGCACCAGTCCTATAACTATTTGTTGATCTTGCTAGACTCAACTGGCCCTTTAAAACACATCTCTTTGAGAGGAAAGATTGACGAAAAAACTATCTGAGCTCCACAGTCCTTTACTGCTGCTCCCAGTGCTCTGTAATCCCTCTTGATACCCCTCAGACTGCCTCTGGCTGTATCACTGATGCCCATGTGAAACAACAGCAGACAGTAGGCAGTGGACTGCACTAGGTTTGGTAGCCTCCTGGTGATATCCCTGATATGAGGCTCTGGTAGGCAGCACATCTCTCAGAAGAGATGGTTGGGTTGGCAAATGGGTGCCTCCCTACCTCTCAGAAAAGTCTCCCACTACTGTCACGTTTTCTTTGTTGTGCTGGTTGTTATCCAGGGAACAAATCAGGCTGCCTTACTTGGCTCCATCGTCTCTCTGTATGTGACAGGTGCTTCCTCTTCAGTCTGCTAAACAGTGAATTGGTTCTGCAAGGACAGCTCAGGCTTCAGGGGAAGCCTCTTCCTCCTGCTGGTTCTTGCGCTTGCAAGCTTCCATTCTTCATTATTGTCCCACCTCCGTTCTGTGTGTGCCGGTGGGGCAGTTTTTGGCTGTTTGGCCATGAGCTGTGGGTCCACAGTAGACTGTGCTTGGAACCAGCTATCTAACTCCTTCTCTAACTCCTGGATGCTATGCAGCCTTCTCACCACCTCCTGCAGCTCAGCCACCTGCTGCAGGAGCTCCTGAGCACCCCTTTTGCCCCAGGAGAAAGGTCTGGGCACTTCCTGCAGTCTGAGGTCTGCACTGCAGCCTCTCGCAGCAACTCTGCCTGTGTGGAGGTGTCAGCAACTGCTGGGGTAGATGGTACAGACCACCCAGCTGGAGCTGCAGCATTTGCTCTGAGGCAAGTGCCCACCATTCTGCTCTAGACTCGTGCAGGTGCTCACAGAACGTGGCCAGGCGCTGGGTTCTGTGCACCTCAGGACTCCCACTTGGCCAGTGGAATGTGCCCCTTTGAAGAGGCGTCTGTCCTTCCTGTTCACCATTCCTTGCAAATTGCCAGGCAAACCACGGTGCCACGCTCTGGCTATCGTGCCACGCTCTGTTTGCCCACCCTGGCTGCTGTGCCCCTGGTCACCACCCTCTCTCGGGGTAGGGGTGGCTGCCATTACCATAGGCCCCTTCCACACCGCGTCAGCCACTATCAGGACAGCTGCAGCTTCCTGGTGAATCTCTGCAGGTCTCCGCACTCTCCCTGGAATTTCCTTGGTTCAGGAATGCCCCCCCCCCCCCCCCCCCCGAATGCCATGATCCCCTGCTCCACCGTGGCACATGCCTGCACTGATGCCAATTGCCTCTGTGAATTTCCTCAGAAATAGTGTTCTTCTCCATGCTCCATTCCATCTCACACTTGAGTGTTACAAGCATAAATACTTGAGACATGAGAGGTTTCCACACTTGTACTGACAAAGGGATCCCACCCTGGGAAATCCCACTTAAATTTTACCAGCAACAAGGCAGCAGCTCCTGACTCTTGGCAGAAGGGTAAATCCCACACTGAAAGCATAATTCAAGTTGCAAAGCTGTCAATCGTGAGAAGGTAGCTGGGCTCTTCATTGAGCTAAGAGACACCATTCCAGTGCATAATCCATTCAGCAACAGAAAGAAGCAAAAGTCACAGTAGGACAGGGTGACAGATGGCAATAATTGCATACAGTAGCTCATCTTAAGTACCGTAGCTGTTTGCTTTCACTTCTCAGCCAGACAAAACACTTTCCTGACTTCTGAATCATCCATGGCTCACGATCAGGTTCCCTGTGAGCTGAAGTACATGGCATCGTTTCCTTCCGCTGACTCAAGTCCAAGCGAGGGCAATCACGGGGGGCTCTCCACTTGGCTACCTGAGCTGGTTGGTTACTTGGAGGTAATACAGCACATGCCACAAGTGCATCTGTAAGCTCCCCAGCTCCCACAGCATCTGCAGAGACAGGCAGAGCATCCATAAAGAGGGATAGGGAGGACCCATGCAGCAGATCAGAGATAATGATAAGCTTTGTATACAGATTATGTCTCTCTAAATGAATCAGGTAAAAGCAGAATGGGTGCAAAAGGAGCATTTGTGCCATTTGGGACATCTGTGCTTTAAGCAGCCTCGCTATCCTTCTTTCCCTCCAGCATACAGTATGCTATGAACATTTTGAGAGCCCCTCGGCCTATTTTTCCTCTCTTCCCTGCTCTACCCACCTCTTTGAAATGTATCTTCCCAATCAAGACTGTAAATGTTCTTGTGCCTTGAAACAGGAACCACCCAGTTTTCAGGTGGCCTTCTTCTTAACCCTGCCATGGCCTGCTCTTCCCTCAAAATTCATACCAGCTCCTTTCTTGATAACTCCCCTCTGCAGTTTTCCCTCCCACTGTCAATATTCCAGCTGCATGCTCACCCTCAGCTACACTTGCACATGAATAAGTAACTGTTCCACAGGCAGATATTTCAGTGTTTGCACTTGTCTTTAGAAATCAAAGCCTTCTCTGATTAAATGCCACTACAATCCAGCGCTTGGACGGATCCAGAGAGATTAATGTGCTTTTGGGCAGCTTTAATGATAATCCTGCTACAGACGGTATTAAGTAAATGTCAGTAACCTGGTTTGAAGGGAGCTTTCATCTCAGGGATCCTTTCCATTTAGAGGAGAGAGGCTCAGCTTGCTTTTCAAGGCTGCATTGTCATACAAGAGAAATCCTGCTTAGTGAAGACTCCTCTTCCTCTGCCCAGTGAAAAAAAAATGGAGTGAGATGAGAGAGGGGATGATAGATAGATAGATAGATAGATAGATAGATAGATAGATAGATAGATAGAGGTGATTTTCAGGAAGCTAATGCATGTCTTGAAAGCCAGAATTGCTGTGTATTATCAGCCATGTCATAGTTTTGAAACCTGGCTTTTAGACCACCTCTTCAGCCTCCTCTCAGTATCTGCTGCCTTTTGCTCACTTCACCACCATGTCATGCAGTTCTTTACCCAGGGCATCAACAGCAGCAGCTGATAATGGACCTTGCTTATATTTGTTCCCATGTTCTGAACCTTGCCAGAGGAGAGGTCTGAGGTGTGTACTGCTCCTACCTCATCTTACCATGGCCATAATAACAGACCTCATTTCCCATCACATGAGCGGGACAACAGTCCCTCGCTTCTACTGTTGCTTTATTGGCAACAACAATTCAGGGAGCAATTAATATCAGAGGGTGGGAAGAGAAAAGGAAGAAAGAACAACTCAGCACAGGCACTGATAAAGTTCGCAAAAGCTCAGTCCTGCCACTGAGCTGAGTAACATCTGAGAGATTCCCAGAAACCTGAGGCTTATACTTTGCATAGTAGAAGTCTGTTGACAAATTTTTTAAAATTACATTTCACCATCATTTAGAGACCAGCTCAGAATCATCAAAATATGGCTCATTATTGCACGGAACCTATTGTCCTAAAATGTCACATAATGACCTTCCCAAAGGTACAGATGAACAAAAACAAGAGCTGAATTTTCACCCTAAATCTTTCGTATTGCGAGCAAAAGCCTTTGCGGGTTAGACAAGCTGAAGTTAGCTGTTTGTCTACTTTATTTTGGCTCACAGTGGCAGCAACAGACCCCACTGAAAGGCTGAAACCATTGAATTTTCCACCTTGACTGGCTGGAGAAAGCTAGGAAAGATTGCAAAGAGTGTTTTTCCCTGGGCTTCTCCAGACAACTTTGCTATCTCCATCAGTTTGAGAAAATTCAAAAAAGCAACCAAAGTTTCAGCAAGCTACCTCAATCTCAGAATAGATCTGCTGTCCAAGAACTGTGAGGAAGAACAGCTCAAAATCTGAATGTACAAATTCTTGAAGAGTCAACCTGAATCAAAACAAGACTTTTTGACTCACTGTTTCAGGACTTGACAAATACTCACTGTTCTATCTGAACTCTATGGGCTAGGTTTGACCTCTGCCTTTATGGCAGAAAAGGACAGGATAAACCCACTCAAAGAAACAGTGCTCTTGCTTTTGACCAGTTCACTTGTCCAGGTGAATGGAGCTGCCCGTGAGTTCTGCCATGAACAAGGCTTTTAAAATCACTCTCTTGATAGCAAAGTCCACGACCTACCATTTTCTCAAGAGTCACTCTGCAGACCAGATGCATCACGGACGCACTTATCTTGGTAAATACAAAAAAGATTGTCAGCTAAAAATAGACACAGAGAAGAGATTTTATCTGATTAGCTGGAAATGCTCCAAATTCTTTCTGATGGAGATGTGAAAGGAGACAGACCGCATTGTCTATGGGTGACGTTGTATTCATTTAAGAAGTCCCTTCAATGAAAATGGACCAGACATCTTGCAGGGAAGAGAGCATCATTCACTATTACCCATGGACCTTGACTTGTCTTCACAATTCCAATGAAAAGAAAGTCTCAAAATTTATTTAAACCTTAGACCTTCCCTTCCTGTATTTCAGTGAAGAACCACATGAAAAGGCACTTGCCTTTCTGCCTACAGTGGTTACTAGAAAATACCTCATTCACTTCTGCAAGGTGCAAGAGCAGAGGAAGAGGCAAAGAGAAACAGGCAGAGAAACGAACAGGTTACTCAGTTCTCCACCTGCAATTTGGCAGAGCTCTTTAGGCAGAGAAGGAGCTGCGTGCTGACTTAAGAAGGCAGCTGAAAAGATACACTTAACATTCTCTCCTTGTGGGGCCTACCAAACTCACATTTCCCTTCCATTTAGAGGTCTTTGGCATGTCTTTAACAGTTGCCACATGAACTTTGCCATGGATAGAAAGGGAGCAGAGAGGAGGAAGAGCAGAGAGAGAGGAAGTGTTCAGATTTTGAAGGGAAGTGGATTGACAGTTGATTTTATTGATAGCCAGTAACAAAGTGCAGCTTTCAGGCTCATCAACAGGGCACAAGGGGAAAGCCAAGCAGCAGTGCCTGAAACAGCACTCACTGATCAAAAGGTGTGGCTTGGTACACTGTTCAATGGCTCAAAACCCTTTGCCCCAGCATCTTCTCGGCCCTTCTGGGAAGTAGGACCTTCTTTTCCTCAAGAATCTCTCATCCATAGAGAATCCAAAGTGTCCTCCCAACTTCATGTCACACATACAAACTACTTCATCCATCAGGGAAATGCAGCCTCTCTGTATGAGTGAAATCTGGCAGCTGTTTAATGAAAGACTGCAAAACTACAGAGTTATGTAGGACCAGGAAACAAAGAAGAAAACTGTTGCATCAGAAAGAAGAAGGGAGATTTTGAAAAGCAGAAGAAAACAACCCATGTCAGAATACTATGCAAAGCACCACATTTGAGGCTCCGGCACTCTAGTAACTGTGATCATATAAAACCTATGATTTATATCTTCTGCATAAGGCAATAGCTGTTGGAATATAAAAGCTGCATCTCATGCATTTGTCCAGGAGAAAGTTAATGCAGAAAAAAAGAGAGGGAAAGAAAAGAGATTAAAAAAAATCAGAAGAAAAGTTGTTCCTTTAGGATTACACAAACAGCCATCTTGGAACAAACCATGGATGTATGTAACATAAGAGCATGGTGATCTTTCACTACCTGTCTCCTTGAAGATCTCTCCAGCTCTGCAGCCTACAGCAGTGTGTTCCCCAAAACCAGTTGTGTACTTTTCCCAGAAAGCACAAAAACTGAGATCTCTCAAATTGATTGCTCTGTTCGCACCTGTATGTGCTCCCTTTTCTGCCCCCTCCTGTCCTGTCAGCCTCCATTTTGCATCGTAGTCAGTTGACGTCATCGTCAGTTCTGCACCACCCACCACACCCGATTCAGAGATGACTGAGAAACTACCTCATTGACATTGATACCATTCCTCTCCATGTAGTCCCTGTCATTCACCTGTCCACCTTCCATAAATTCCATGAAAAGGACACGCCTTGTTGAGAGCTCCCAGTAGATCCTGGGGACCTAGAACAGGAACAGACGGGTTAGGTCAAACAATGGGCTGGAAAAGGAAGAAGAATATATCACAAACAACCCAGAAAAGGAGTAAAAATGGAAGAGGCTAAAGTGAGGATTTTTTTATTTTCCTGAGCACAAGAAAAGTAAATCTATCTACTGGCCCCTTCTCCAGGACAGCAGCAATGTGTGCAAGGACAACACACCAACTCAACATCACCAGGATCTGCTCTAATGCAACATTTCTGGCTCTACAAGATTTTGAACACCTCCCATCTGACTAATGTCTGAGAGCTTTCTTACCTGCTCTGCAGCTCCTCCAGCTGGGCTGTTTAACTGGTACCTATTGCAAGTTTCTGAATCATCCACTCAGCTCCTTTAGACAGGAACTGCATCTTGTTTGCTATGCACAGGGCCCACTTATGCAGCTCTAAAAATGCTACGCCATCATCATAAATTGTATCTCCACAGTGCCCCCTGGAACACAAATGCCTTTGAGCTGACAAACCCTGCGTACTTAGGCCATCTGCAACGGAACTGAGAGAAAAATCAAGTGTCACAAATAAAGGGCCTGTCACAGAAACCCTGGGAGAACCTTAACTATCTTATTGCCAACGTGACACAGGAGCAAGTGTAAAATGTCAAAGCACCTTTCATTCAATCTGCAGTAAATCAAGCTAAGTGAGGCAGCACTAAGAGGCCCGGTGCTACCCACGGAGGCAGTGATGCAGGCCTTTTCCAGTCTCTTTCTCCAGCCAAATTATTTCCATGCTGAAGTCCCTACTGTCAAGAGGTTTTTTGCTGAAGTTCCATTTGGATATTCTTCACGTCACTGTACTGACCAGCCTCCCAAGGTGTCTAGATTTTCCTTTGCACATAGGTGAACCCACACAGGGACATTTCGCCAAAGACATACGGGAGTTCCACCCATTCCTATTACTGCTCCTCAGCACAGAGATACACATTTTGGATCCTGTAAGGAGAGAGCAGTTGTGTTTCCACTCTCCTCACACACCTGACTCTGCTGTGTACTCAGGAACTGCACACTGCAAGGGTCCAGCACCTTGGAGCAGGACAGGAAGAGCTGAGAGGTGTTGTCCATCTAGTGCGACCAAAGCTGGGGGAACCAGCCAAGCTACTGCAGCCCATCATAACTCCTGACCAAGCAGCATTTGTTTCATACTCTGCTTGTCACTACTGACAGTGTCTCAGCCCTCACAAACTGTTTGCCTCCCCCACTGCTCCTGTCTGAGAGAGAGCATTTTCCCAATGTCACTCACTTCTATCTTACCACAAGTGTGCTGCTTTAGATCAAAACTCCTTTGCCGAGCAATTCCAGTGCCCCTCAGTCCCACCGTTCAACACTCCTGGTATACTTCACATCTTAACCTTGAGCAGACTTTGATGCCAGGGATCCACTATGGGCAAGGGGGATCCAGTTACTCACAACCTTCCCATTCTTTGCAGTTAGACTGGTGAGAAAGCAAATCAACTCCAAAACTAACAGTTCCCCAGCCCATCTAGCTCACTGATCCCTGCTGCCTTAGATTATTTCAGATGACATTCATTCATATCTCAAGATTTACAGAGGCAAGTCAGTGGGCTTGCAAAGCACTATCCGTGCTTTGAGAGATGCCTCTCTCACAGCCAAATTCTTCAGCAATTTTTTAATTGCTCACAGATGTTTGGCTGTAATGCTAGTGCATGGAAACAATTTATCTCTGGCTTTAAAAGCTCAAACAAGTTCACAGCACAAAATCTACTTCTCAGCTTGCTAGCATGTTTAGGAAAATTAATGACACAGGAGTCCAATTCTTCCTTTGCCTTTGGGTGATGAACACGTCTCTGAATTGGCAGGTCAGACGGAAGGATCCATTATTTAGCCATCTCAAGCTATTTGTTATCATTACACATATTGATATCATGATAGCTCCTTAACCCAGAGAGAAGATAATTGGCCGTCTCCATAGGGATTTACTTCACAGTATCCTAGTTACAGCTGTAACGAAAACAGCTCTCCAACGTGCATCACTTCTCATAAGCTCCCACTCAGCAAAGTCATTGGCCTTTGGTAGCCCTGGTGGCTTTTAGCTACCTGTGTCTACAGGAAGGCCACTGCTGCCACTGGGCTCCAAAAGGACTGCCCCAAGCATGGAGACAGGTGACAAGTCCTTGCATGAAGGAAGTCAGGAGAAAATGGATGCATCACTCTGTAAAGTCTGACAAAAACTCATCTCACTTCAGACATCTGTCACTTCCAGATTGGGACTTCTGCATAAACAGGAGGTGAAAACCTCATTTTGATGAGAGTATGGAGGGAGTTCAAAGGAGTGTGCATTTTTTGCCACCTTTGTGTATGTGCAAATGCAGTCACATCAGAGACTCTGCCCACAGCACTACATGTGCTTGACCATACTCGTGTTTTTCCAGAATGCACACAGTGGAGGCTTGTGCCTCTTGTATGTCAGCAAAAGATTTGCGCACATGTGACTTTGAAGACATGACTCTGTGTCTGCAAACATCTGGTTGCACTTGAGACATTCGTCAGTGACCTCAACAAGTGTGTAGCAGGGGAGGTGGAGTAAGAGTGTCAGTGGGTACGAGCACAATATGGGTGCAGCTGAAGGTGTGCATGAAGGTAATATGAAGACATTAGCCACCCATGTGTATGCAGGAAGTATGCTCAACACCAGAGTGAGAATGTGCTTTTTTCCAGGAGGAAATATTTGTATGAATATCCTTCCTCCTGAGATACACAGTATACCAAATCGTACTTGATATCACCAGCTTCAGTCTAGCTTTTCTGTTTTTTGTTGATTTCTTGCCCTCAGCTGAGATAAAGCCCAACAAAAGGTATCATCAGATGGCTTAGCAAAGAATGGCAAATTCACAAAACTCTGGACAAGTTCAGAAACAGTGTCTGGGGAAATGAACAGCAGTCTCCAGAGAGTGCTGGCCCCAAGCCACCACTCCTCATCCAATACACGGTGCCTACAGTAGGAAACGGACAAGGACGAAGCATGTCTCAGGGCAGTTCGTGGTCCATATCAGCAGAGCAGGCTGGGATGAACATCACAGAGGGACGTGACTCCATTCTCCCTCTGTATGGTTCCTCCAGGTGATGAATGAGATGCACAAGATGCATAGACTATTAATGCACATATATACATGGAAATACGTGTTCCCTCACCTTCAGGAAATCAAAGTTCCTGAGCATATGAGCAACCTTCTCAGCATTTCTGCCTTCATTGAGAAAATCCAGTTCCAAGGGCAGATTTTTCTTAGCTTCTTCCACCAGCCACATGAACTCAAAATCTGGAAAAATCTGCTTCACAACCAAGAGGAGAATCTGAGAATAAGGAAATAGACAATCAATATCAGCTGCATCCTGGTTCCAAAGCCATCCAGCTACACACAGGGCTATTTTGATGGGGTCATTCCATGTAACTTACAGACAAAAAAGGCAACCTGCACCCCAAGTGCTCGTAGGGTTTCTTGCAGTACACAACACATGGTGTCATTAACACAATGCATTGTGTCATGCCTTTGTCTTGCAACACAAATTTTGGCTTGCCCTTCCACAGAGGCACATCTAGGAGTTAAACACTGGCACAGACACCAAAGGGAGCCCAGCCGCTTGCTGCCTAGAAGTAAGAGAACAAAGCCCTAGAGAAGAGACCACATGGCCAGATCTCACCAAGGGCATGGCCCAGGAGCGATTCTCTTCTGAGTCCTATAATTCTACAAGTCATTGTTTGGCTTCATTTGAATAGGCATCAGATAATGCAGAATAGGAAGGTGTAAAGTGAGACTTGTCACCTCTATGTTACTTCTTCCACTGCTGAGCAAGAATTTTGCTACCACAGAAAATCTACTGGGCAGTTCAGAGAAGACAGTGGAGTCTGCATATAGGTAGTGGGCTGCAGATCTTCAAAGGACAATTCCCGTGGGGTTCAGAGGGCTAATTGCTCCTCAGCATCAGTGACAGACATCCTCAGAGATGCTGAGGTGGTGTTTTTAAGTATCATCACATGTACCCCAGCTGGCATCCTCTTCTTAAAGGGATCAGGTATTCAGCTGCACAGGGCCTCAAAAAGCTCAGCCGAAGAGTTCCTGGAAACATTTGCTTAAAACAACATTTAAGGGGCAAGTGATAGGCACACAATGTCCTGTTCAAATGAAGGGCCAGTTTCTCAACCAGCATCACTAATTTACACATGACAATTTGGACCACATCTTAAAGAAAATATTTTGTTTGGCTGGTTTTAACTACTTGAGTCACAAGAATAAAATATAAAAATGCAATCTGCTTTGCTGTCTTTAACTTACTTGACCTGTACATCCACCTGAAAATGAAAACAAACTTGTCAGTGTGTGTTCCTGGACACTTTCCCTTTCTAGATCTCCACCGTTGAGGTGGGAATTCCTGCACTACAGGAGGAACATCCAAAGCACACACAGAAAGCTCCTATCATTGAAATGTATGACAGAAAATAAATTTATGAACCATCACTGCTCCTGTTCAGCTGCATGAAAACGTTTGTTCTCCATCCCTTTCTCTATTTTTCTTATCTAAATGTCAGTTCCAAACCCAATGTTCCTTTAAAATTGTAATCACCAGGTTCCAGACACTATTGAATGATTTTTCTACTGTTATATCTAGAGGCATAAATCCTTTCAAATTTATGTTACCCAAATTAAATATAATCAGCAATCTTCATGAACGTGTACTAAACTTTATAGGGGCTGCAGGATTATTTCACTGATGCCCAATGTGAGAAAACTCATGCATTGTTTTTTTCTTTTTTAAATGTTCTTTTGAATTAATTTGCCAACTTGACAATCAGTAAGGACATTCTTAACAAGTATTTGGCCTATCCCTTTCCTGACACCTGTCTAATATATTGTCTTCAAATAAGTATTGATATAAGAGCAGTGAGTTATCTCTCTCTGGATTTATCAGATACTGTACTGATTTTTAAAGAGTCACCACTGATGCTATGAAACCCCAAGTGAATTTAAGAATTTTCCATCTAGTTTTTCCCATTCAAATTCCTTCCCATCAGTCTCTAAATGAGACCATTTCAATCAATATTTAAATCAGCCTCCTACCTAGCTGCAATTTCTGTCTAATTCTTAAAGGACCAGAACCTCAGTGCACATAATCTTGCTTTCAATGCAGCCTACACATAAAGAGTCCCACACAAGGATGTAATGATGTTTGTAAGCCAACACTCCACAAGAGACACTTTAAAAATAAGACTGCATGTGTCATGTTGTGAGCTACTTTCCCATAGGTGCATATACACAACAGATCTCAAGGATGGCAAACTATACCATCCACAGAGGAAGGACAATCCTAAATGGTCAAAAGGAAATGCATTGTTTTAATTTCAGCATGATTAGTCTAAAAACAGAAAAGACAGAGATCATTCTAAAATTATTTGTTTAAATGTCTCTTACAAGTATAACCAGTACTCATAGCGACATAATGTAAGGAGGGATTTTTTCCTGTTGTACCCATTGTTAAAAGGGCAAATGTCTCAAGGTGGATCTAGGTCTTAGCTCATTCGTACACAATCTTCTTATTGCCCTGGTCTCACAGTCTATCATTACCTTGCATATCCTTCCTCCTTGACTGCTTAGTTTCTGCTGTCCTGTTCTGGGCAGGAGGGAAAGATGCCATAAGCCCCCCGGGAACTGCTGTGCATGTAACAACTCACAAAAGCAAACTCGTTGGGCACACCACTGCAGTCAGTCCTGGAGAGGTCTTAATTCAAATCCAAATCTACAGCTGGACCCAAAGCCAATTCAAACAGCTATCTGTTCTCAAACCAGCACTGAAATAGACATATCTCATCTTACTGGGATATCTTTACTGAACCCAAAAATTTATTTCACTACAAGTACAAAATAAACGTTCAGCTACAAACTGATGCGCTCTAGCTGGAACCAGATGCGTTTCTTTGCAGACTAACCAAGATTGCTCAAAGCGGCGTGCTTTAGCTGCCTTAGTTATGTGCTCCTCTGAGAGGGTGCTGACAGGATCTTTGGTTCCAGATCTCCTGTGACGAAGTTGTGTCACTGCATCAGCAGTAGCCTCTGAACACCTACCAGACACTCTCAGCTTAATCTTCCCTTCTTTAGTCCCCTTGCCATACTCATCTGCCAATGGATGTGCACATTACCATACTAGACATACAGACAGAGGCTTACTCAGAGAGCTGAAAGCTTTAGCACTACCATTTACAGACCTAACCTTTCCCCTCTGCTCCCCTTCAGCCCTGTTTCCATGTCCTGTTCCCTACCGTACCACTGGCGTCTTTGACTAGTGCAATGCAGTGCTGCACCACAGCTTTTCTCCAGTTCCTCCTTCAATGCAATAGACTTGGAAGTTTGAAAGAAGCTACATCATTGCACTAAGAAGACGAGTGGTACCCATTATTCAGGACACAGGCACTCAAACTTTCTTCCTAGCTGTGTGTCTCCCCCTTTTAGGTGGCCTTCTCCATATCACAGGGTTTTTGTTTGCAGCATGAATCAGC
This sequence comes from Dromococcyx pavoninus, assembly GCA_033558185.1. NCBI lineage: Eukaryota > Metazoa > Chordata > Aves > Cuculiformes > Neomorphidae > Dromococcyx > Dromococcyx pavoninus. Next base: position 121,442 of record JAUMJL010000091.1, on the reverse strand, counting down.
TCAGAATTAAGGAGCTGATCAAGAAACAGAACTGAATCAGAGCAAGTTCAGCCACTGTCATGGAGAATGATTTTTCTTTGGCCACACAGCCCTGACTGCAAGGGGAACTGAGACCAGTTTAATCCACCAGCGAAAAGGCACATAGGCAGAAGAGAGATTTTAGGCCTCACTCTCTAGTTTTTAAACCTCATATGGACTTACTCAGATGTCATTCACATTTACCTGTCTTATCCTCCTGCCTTCCTTCAGTCTTACCCTCTTGTACAGCCTCTGCATCCACACCATCACCCTCACAGTATCACAGTATCACAAGGTTGGAAAGGACCTCTGAGATCATCAAGTCCAAACTATAACCCAACACTAACACCAACACTAACACCAATCATCATCTAAACCATGGCACGCAGTGCCCCATCCAATCTCCCCTTAAACACCTCCAGGGTCGGCGACTCCACCACCTCCCTGGGCAGTGCATTCCAATGGCCGATCACCCTTTCAGTGAAGAACTTCTTCCTCACATCAAGCCTAAACTTTCCCTGACGAAGCTGCAATCCTCACCAACATTCTGTATTATTTCCATAACACAGCATTTATCTCTGTGGAGGTTTAAAAGCTACAGGATGATGTTGTTATACCTGCTTACACCATGGGTGAATGTGGACCCGACACGTTTCAATGGCTATTATTATGCAAGTCAAATCAACAGGTAGTTTTACCTCCATGAGCAAAATATCCTTGGAGCTCTGAGCTTGGACCTTTGGGTGCTGGATTTTCACTGCCATCGTTCTCCCATCCTGCAGCACTGCCTTGTGCACCTGGGCTAGTGATGCTGCTCCCAAAGGAGTGTCTTCAAAATTGACAAAGAGCTCTTTTATCTGCCAGGAGAAGAGACACAAATATCAGCTTGTGGTACTAGAGATTATCCTAAGGAAAGTCCTGCCTACAGGCCAAATACAGCATGTGCCAAAGCTGGTCAGGCTTTCATCCTTCCTCTGTGCCCTACCTCAGCTTTGTCACTGCTTGGCATCCCAGTGAAGCCTGCCAAGCACCAAAGTGCCCTGGAGATACACTCTGTTTATGGAAACCTGTGGCAGAGCCCCAGCAGCACATTTCATCTAAGACACGGACTGGGCAGGCAGCATGGGAGAGACCCCTGTAAGCTGTCCTGAAAACAGGTTGGAGCAATTATGATCACCACCCTTGGCTGCTACTGGGTGCAGAAGCCAAAAGCACGCAATTCTTTTGCAGATGTTTAATACCACCCACCATCACTCCCCAAAATCTGACAGTGTGTGCTCCCATGCACTGACAGCAGCATCAGTCAGATTACATGGCGAAAGTCAGCACATGACCAGGAGCAAAGGTAAGAGTTGGATTCAGGGTGGGGAAACAAAAATTGCAATTTGCACCTTTGACAACTCGGACTTAAAACATGTTTTATGTGACTTTCTCAGGCCTCCAGTAAGAATAGCCTGTGCCCTCTGCTCAAAGAAAGCACCAGGTGGGGACAGCAAAGTACTGCGAGGTCAGTAAAGGAAAGTATTAGCAGCTCTAGATATGAAACTCAGGATTAGACTCTAAAGAAAGCTGAAGATGAAGAAGTAGATTCACTGGCAGATGTCCAGGAAGCAAAACCCTAGATAGATATGGGTGAGGAAATATAAGATAGGCAAAGGCCCATCTGCCCTACATAACACAGCACACTGCTAGAGACATTCAGTGCAGCACTGGGCAGCTCAGGCTCTGGAAACACTATTGTCATGGCAGTGTGATATCAGCCTGGCTCACTAGCCAGGCCCTGCCGCACAGCTAATTAGCTCAGAGGGAGTGCCAGCGTGTTTATGTGGCTCCAGGCACACAGCTAGTTCATGAATAGCTAGTTGAGGGTTTCTGTCCTGCTCTGTACAGCAAGGTGTAGACAAGCTCTGAGGCATCCAGAAGTCAGCAAGGGACTCCGTCCCACCCTTCCCGCAAGCTGGACTGATTTCGGGTGAGTAGTTGAGAAGACTGTAATTTACGCAGCAACAGAAAAGAAAGAATGTCAGTGCATTTTTATAACCTGCTTTTAAAAAGGTAATTAAAGATGGGAGCTGCAGCAAGCTAGTAATTAAATACGAATAAAGAACTTCCAAGCAAACTCTTCATGTAAAGCATTAAATGAATATTCTTTTTGCTGACAAGGAAGAAAAATACTATGCAAGGAGCAGCCTGTTCCCTCCTGCAGCTGCCATGGAATAAGCCCCCTCCCACACCACCCTACCCCTTCCCTCTCAGCCCCTTCCACAAGAAGACTATTACTAGCAACAAACTGGAGCATTTGCAGCAATTAGATTCCAACAGAGACTCAGCTGCCACCACTAATTCACTAGGAAGGTGCATTTTCTTTCTTTAGTTATTTATTTATTTCCCTTTTGTCCTGGCGGCAAAATCAATTAAGTAAAACAACTGCATTTAAAAACAACTACTTATGTGTTTTTTAATTACAGCAGGTCCATAATTCAAACCTATTGACATTCCTATCTCAACAGGAAAAAGGTTTTTCTCTCTTCCCCACCCCTTTCTTTTCTCTCTCACTTCTGGATTTTGAGATTCTTGTTTCAGATTGGTGTAAAGAAAGAGTACCTACAGGATGATAGGTGGCTCAGGGGACGTGTTCAAGACACAGGGACTTTTACCTTTATGTGAAGTTTGTCTATCAGCTGAAGAAAGAACCTGTTAAGGGGAAGAGATTTAAGGTGGCCAGAAGCACGCTGGGTTATGAAATCCCATAAGGAAGGGAAAAATGCAAATAGAGAACTTGCCACATGAGATCAAGCTGGGGCTTTCTTCACCTCTCTCAGTACCCCACATCCTCATATTAAAGGGATGTACGCTTTACAGAGTAGCAGCCAACATTACTAGTCTGACTGTCATAAGGGTGGTAACATCCTTCAAAGGTTAAAGCACAGAACTGGGAGTTCGCTGACCTAAATCCAGTAAGATACATTTCTAGTAAAACAATATATAAATTGGATAAAATTCCATCTGCTCTGGATTTCAAAATATTTTAATTGCCTACACTGTCAATCCAACCATTTCTACCAATACTGAATGCATGCAGGGGAAAAAAAAGCTGTACATATTCCTTCTGGATATACAATATTCTTGTGTGACTAAGCTTTCTAAGGAAATATCATTTGAAGAAAGCTGTCTCTAGGAGTTCTTCTAGGCAGAAGTATTTCATTATTTGGAACATAAAAGCCAGGTTAGCAGTCATGTCCGTTCAAGCCAGCCCACTGGCCCTGCTGCAATTCAAGGGGGAATTTGTGCACACTCACAGGCTGCAGGCAATGGCAGCAAGGGTAGGGACTGCAACAGAGCCAGAGAATTGATGGCTCCTTCAGGAGCAGAAGGGTAGAGCGTACAGACACGCAGGGAGCGGATCACAGCCGGGACATTACACGAGCAGGTGTGAGACTGAGATAAAGCAGCAGCACAATTATGGCTGGGCTCCAGGACCCCGACTTAGCAAATCACCCTCATTCATTATGGAATTGTCCTTTTGCAGCTTGCTGGAGGCAGCTAGCACCTCCGATGCAGGCTGTGTCCCCCAGACAGGCAAAAGTGAGCGACATGCTGTATGACACGGAAGCAGAGGAGAGGTGAGCCAGGCTCCTGCACTGCCTGCCAGAGAGCAGGGTCCTTCCCACGGGCAGGCGGCTGCACTCATTTCATGCAGGCAGGGAGTTCCTGGAGCAGGCTTCAGGCTCTTAACTGCTCACAAGCATCCAGCTAATAAGAACCCTTAACAAGAACTCTAACCATAATTTCCAGGATGGATAATTAGCAAACAAAGGTCTGCAACAGTCTAAGAGCCCATCTGACATGGCACTTGAAGGAACTCTCAAGCTTCTTTCGGGCCACAGCTGGTCTCAGAGGGCCTTATCAAACTGGCTGTTACCATCTGTAATCCTGGCAGGAGCTAAAAGAAGCATAGTTTCCAGACAGGTTTAAAAGAAAGGTTTAAAAGAAAGAAAAGGAACTTTAGGGCTGCACTTTCAAAGGAGCCCGACAGCCAGCTGCAGCTTTATAGCTCTACAGGGGAGCACTGCCACTGCAAGCAGTGGTTTCCCTCACAACCTTCTGCACAGCCAGCTCCCTGCCAGGCACGTGCTCAACCACCAAATGAAAGTGTCGCTGTACTTCACTGGCTGGAAACACAGGTCTGACTGGTTAATTCTAAAGGATGAAGCTCGTTTGATTTTAAACATGCGAAATCTTTTCATGATTGTTGGTATTAGTATTCACACCTCAGGGAGCTTATATAAAAGCTCTTACAGGTTCTACCTTCTTAGACATTTATTAGTATGTATTTGTGCTGAGGTTGCACCTAGAGACCATCATTAAACCCTGAGTGCCACTGTACAAGGTGCACAGCCACCACAGGCCCTGGGCAAACTCATGCTTTCCAGGACTCCCCAGCTGTCACCTACAGGCCTCCTCACACGCTCAAGTGCCTTCCCAAAGCACAGGTATCTCTGCTCAAGGTCTGTGGAGAACACCAGCTGATGCCACAATGCTGAGCATCAGAATGCCTCTGTATTTTTTGTGAATCCTATCCTTAAACACTTAGGAAGTGACTGGAGGTCAACTGGATTTAAGTTTCCAAATCCCAAGTCTTTTCTGAAAGTATTACCTTACATGACCTGCCCAGCATTATCTGAGAAGTTTTTGACAGAGCTGGGATTTAACCCAAGTTCCAGTCTGATGTTTTAATCTCCAAACCATAAACGTTAAATGCGCATGTCTTGCCAGCTAATTTCTTTTGAAATATACTGCCTCTTAATCCCAGCCTTTTTCTATCCATGTGCTGCAGCAAATAATCACATATCACCACCTGGTTTCAACGTGCCCATTCAACAGAGAGGCACATTCCCTTTCCTCTCCAGAAAGGCTGCTAACAAGGTACCTTGAAACAGGAGCCTAAGTCATGCAGCCCCTTCCTGACCCAGCACTATGTAACGTCATCTCAAGTGGTATGTGTTGGCTCTGCTCTGCCACAGTGACTACAGCAGGCAAACAGTGGCCATATGTCAGCAGTCTCTTCAGGACAAATTTAGGATGCAGTGGGATGCAGGATCACTAACACAATGTGTCTCAACAGCCCAACCCTGTTTAGCTGGCAGGCAAACCCTTCCCAGCATGGTGCACCAGCCCCCTGTATGTGGTATAGCCAGAATGAGGCCACTATGGGATCAAAGTAAGAATATTTACATCACAAGTCCTATCCAGTAGGTTTCCAGCAGAGTCCAGGACAGTTTTGAAAGTCCTGGTTTTCCACAACCCCTTACAAAGAACCTTTCCTCATTCTGCCAGAGCTGAACAAGTCCAGGAGAGGTGGTGTCAGTGAGGACACCTTTGCCAGGGGAATAGAGACCTTCACCAAGCATTTCAAAACTGCTTTCAAATATTCCCCAGGACTTCAAAGGACTCTTCAGCCTAGAAAGAGAGACAACGGGAAGGGAAAGTCACAGAGCTCTATAAAATTACTTCCATCACTGAAAATAGTATTGGGAACACTCATTCATTCCATAGAAGAACTCGGGAGGAGCAAATTGACGATTAGCACACAAGCAAAAAGAAGTATTTTTCCCCCACACCAACTAAGCTGTGGAACTCATTGCCATAGAATGTTATGAATATCAGAAGTTCAGGTGGGTAGATAAACCAATGAAGAACCCATCACAACTTATTAAACACCAAGATACAATCTCTGGCCCAGGAAATCTCTAATCTTCAGATTGCTGAGAGCAGGAAAATCTTACCAGGTAAGGCTTAACTGTATGCCTGCCATGTTTTTATAGCCTTTATCTCTTAGCCAACACTGGCTACAGTTGGAGGCAGAGTAGTGGGCTTCAGCTTTTGGTCTGATCAGAACAGTCAACCTCACGTTCTTCAGAAGCTCTTCCCACCAGACTCATCAGTCTCAATGCCAGTAGGATGGACAATGGAGCAATTGTTGCACCTGCTGCTAGCCTGTCACTCAGCTACTGTCTGACAGCCTAGAAAGCTCCTGATAGATCCTGTAAGTTTCTGAGACTGTAAAGGGTATAGGGGAACAACAGCTGGAAGCGCCCCAGTCTACACAGTAAACACTGAGCTCTGGTGCATCTTCATTAAATGTCTGTCATGTAACTTCAGACAATAAAGTTGCTTCTCTTACCAAAAGTAACAGATGTGGGCGTAAATATGCCCACATCAGGGCACTCTGATGGGGTTCAGCACACCTAAGGAATGAGCAGCAGGAGCGGAGACCATCTCAGACAGAGGCTATCTCCAGACACTTTACTGTGCTCCATTGCCTCACCAATCACAGCCGCTCAAAATAATTCACAAAAAGGGGTCCAACGGAGATGATGCTATTCTCTTATCACCGAAAAGCAATGCAAACTGAAACATTAAAATCCTTAGCCACAATTTCACAGTAGATCTCCTCTTCTGATCACAGCATACTGTAATTGCTCCTGAGTCTTGCATTTTATATTTGGAGATGGCAATCTATGAGATGTCCTGCTATTTCAGAAGGAGTCAGCCCAACAGGCAACACAGGATTAACTTGAACTTCTTGCCTCCAAGATACTCATCACAGGCCACGAAACAGAAGAGCTCCATTAACAACGGTATTGTGTTTTGATGGCCAGGAGCAGCTTGCAGTCAGTCTTCTAGCATTTCAACGCTATGTAGTAGCACAGGAAGATGAAGTGGGGAAGTTACTATAAACCCATTCAAGACAAAGGGAATCACACAGTTGGAAGACAGGTCCATGGCGGAAGCTGACAGCAAACAAGTGACTTAAGGTAGGTAAATTTTGCACATCTCCTTTTTCTGTGATTCTCCAAGCTAGAATTCCCTTGACAAGGTTTTTTCCATTCCTGATAGCAAAAGTACTGAACAGTCCCCTCTTACTCAAGACTGAATGGATGGCATTTGCTAAGGTGAGCTCAGTCTGCAGCTTTCTGAGATTTACACAGGGATCGTGCTGTCTGCAGCCTCCCAGCTGAGACAGATCGCAGCACTGTGATAAAGTCATTCATGAGATTGCAGGAAAACAGACCAACACAATACCTTTCTGGGAAGAAAGCAGGTTTACCAGGGAAGTTTAGGGGCTGCAGCTGCCATCTGAACACTGTCTAGTACAATATCCCCTCTATTTCTATGTCTTAGACCACATTTCTAACACTTCGGCTCCCAAAACTTTTGGAATTCACTTTATTGACTCTAAGGTCTTATTGCTCTCAGAAGTCTGAATGCCTAGACTAGGTCCAAGGCGGGTCATCTTTTCAAGAACATGCACATAACTGTCCATGGCACCAAGGACTCGCTTATCCCTGCAAGTCTGCAAGACCAGAGTTCTAGGCATGAGAAAATGTTACCTTGGAGTAGAGCCATCTATTTTCCAGAAGAAAATGAGGGTTTTTTGTATTGTCCCAACCTTTCTATCCCATCTACAAAACTAAAATGTTACAGTGTTGCTCTGAGAATTATTAAGACAGCAAAAACTGAAAGATTAGATTTATCGCAGCAGACAGTGGATTATGAAGAATAATTCATCAAACGTCAGAACAAACAGCCCACAATTTATATGCAGCTTTGTTGAGTCAGTGAAATCTGATTGGACTTCTCCCTACCTAATGAACGCCAAGCCTAACTGATGATTCCTAACTGCATCTATCAAGAATGTGTATTTATTAACTCAATATTTTTAATAATATGGTAGATATACACAGAACGGTGGTTTTCTTTTGAATGGATTCCCTGGTGTTCATATTACCTATGCATGTAAGTGTGCTTATATGGAGATGTACACAATGCATCCAAATGAATACAAGTAAAAGTTATGTGTGTATTCTGATGCACCAAAACAATTACATATGCCTTATCGCACAAAATCCCTGAACGTTTCAGTGCACCAGAAGGCAAAGCAATGTGGTCCATTTCAAGGGGAGATGCGCATTAAGGTGTCTGCCCAGAATTCAGAAGAGCTGAGCTCTAACACTGGCTTTCCCTCATATCTCACATGATGCTCGGCCACACCATGTCAGAGAGCTCCTGCATGGATGAGCAGAATTAGGGCTGTTCAGTCAGCTATTAATCTGCCTTTATTTAATTTCTCAGGACCAAATTTGTAACTTTAATATCTTTTTAAAATTAATATTACAGAAAATGAATTTTACTAAAGGAGCAGTCCTTGATCCCATCATCCAGAGACCAAAGTTGGCTCATTAACGCACTGCCTGACACCTTAGATCCTGGCTATTCCCTGTTCTGCTCACCTACCATCCTCTTTCTGCAGTCTCTTCTGGCTAGAAAAGCAGTGGGAAAGCCTACATGAGGCCACCCTTGCTTTCTTCTCATCCATTCACTGACCTGTACAGCACAGTATTGTCTTCTTGCTATAGTACCTTTAATTGTTACACAGCCATATTTTAAGGAAAAGTGCCTTTTATACCATCCCTGATGACTCCTGCTTAATAGTCTGTGTTCAGACACACACACAGTAGCTTCATTTATTTTCCCGAATAAAGTCAGATCCTTAAGACAAGGCAGAACTGTCTTGAGACTATCACTCATCCTGGATCAAAATCAATCTCAGTGCTGACAGCTACAACAGGCAGTAACAGCAAGGAGCAGACAGAGCTGATTCACATTTCCTGAGACCCTGCCTGTGAGGGGAACCTCGTCTCCCATCTCTCTGAAAAGTGAGCCACTTACCCATGGCTCCCACAAACAAATAATATTCAGTCCAATAAAAACAGGATTGTCATGGCCACACTGGAACCTAACTGGCTTATGAACATTCTCTTCACTGGCAGAAGAAGAAAAATGTTTTCATCAATTAAGTTACTGGGTGTCCTACTACCTTCCAGAGACACAAGATGCTAAAATTAACAGACTAGTTCAGCACCCTGAGAGCCAACGCTTTCAACAGTTGGAGTTCTAGAAGGTTTCCAACAGCATCACCATCACCTTCCACACTTTATTTCATTCAGCTATTCTTGTCCCACTGCTGGTTTCACAAAACGCTCTGAAAGCAGAGAGACTGCACATTAGAACTCTGACACAAGGCAGATACCAAGCTGGGAAGCAGAAAAGCAGAGTCCAGACATTATCTGCAGGGCCAACACAACACCTACAGTAGTACAAGCATGTACAGCAAATCAGAGAGAGGAAACAGCAAAGCTGGGATGTCTCAGAATAAGCCTCTAACCCATCCATCAGTGTGAACATAACTCCTCCTCATCAAAGTATCCCATTTCAGACAATGCAGACACTTTCCTCTACATCTGTAATCCCATGCTCAGAATTAACTTCCAAGAAGTTCTTTCTTTCCAAAATGCCCATCAGCAAAGGAAAGATTTTCTTGTTGGAAGCTGCACAGTAATTTTATGCTGCAAGTTCAGTTCACTTGCCTATAGAGTGATAACAAAGTACCAGTCCCTCTAACCCTGATGTGGCCATTGGGAAAATGCTCATTTCCTGTTTCCAGATGCAGTGAATCAGCAAAATGACCAGGCTTCTTCAGCATCCCACTTTTTTCCACCTCAGAATAAACATCTTGTGCAGCTAGTCACCTTCCCACCATCCTAAACCACTTTCACATCCCAGTCTGTCTGTGAGTGGCCTCCAACAGCAGCCAGTTTCCTAACCCAGAGAGTCAAGCCAGACTCCACTAGCAACTACATTTGTGCAGAGAGAAAAGGTGGAAAATGATAACCTGTCAAAGTGCACACCAAATAGCGTCACTATACACTCTACTTTTCATAAGCTAAGCATTTTATAGTCTATGCAAAAAGTAGATACCAAAGAAGAGTAAAGCTGAGGCATATATACGTACACATTCCTGTTCACTTCCTTCCATTCAATCATGATGAAAAAGAAAGTAGTGACTTTTAAGCTACTTATTTCCTCCAATAGTGCAGGCTGGGGGCAGATGCTCCAACCAGCTCCATGTTCTCCACCTTCCCCTTGCACATATAAATGCTTCCCTTTATCTTAATTTGGTCTTTTATCTTGAGCTGTCTCCCACTTCAACAATGCTCATTAAATCCACTCTTTTCTCTCAGTCTTTTTGGAGAATTATTACTTCACCTGCATCTCTCCTGTCTGTGAGGATGGAGCCACACTTGTCAATCACTCAGACAGACCGGAATCACAGTCCTTCAAGAGCACACAACTTCTCCACTCCCAGTCATTTTTTGTGTTTTAATTGAAAGCATTTTGTTTCTTTCTAGTTCTCCCCCTGCTAGTAAAAAAGGCTCTCACTCATTATACCAGTGTGCAGTAAGAGTAAGGCAGAGGACAACTCTCTGCTGGTAATAAACTTCCTTCTGCATCCCATCTGCCCAAAGGGACTCTTACTAAATGGTTCAGGAGGAGCAATAGTGGCTTCTTTCTACGGAGATCTTTGAGGCTTACTGTGTTCACTGCAGCTCTCCATCTCCCAAGAAACAGAGCTGAAAGCGCTAACGTTGCACAAACATCCCTGCTCCTAAGTTCCTAAGGAAGGGAGTAGTTTCCTTAGCCTTCTGGCTCTGTTAGCTGTCTGAGCAGCCTCCTTAACCCTTTCCCAGCCTTCTGGAGATGTTCTACAAAGCTCTGCTAACAGTCCCTATCCCCACCATAGTATCTGGATAAGACTTCACATAAAATTCTCACCTCCTCTCTGGTGATTTGTAGTTCTACCTCCGTACTCTAGATCAGCCTGCTTGCAGCCAAACTACAATTTTAGCCTGTCTCTCAGATATCTTCTTTCAGATACATATCTCTCTGCTCATCTTCAACAAAGGTAAAGAATGGCTCCTAATCTTTTCACTCAGACCATCCCTCCAGTCTCCTTTCTCATTACAACAGAAAATGTCAACAACTTTCTGTCAAGCATGCCTGCAGCCTTGGCCTTGTCATCAACACTGACCTCCCTCCAGGTCTCTTTTCCAGCCCAGGTCTCAATCTAGCACCATACATGGAGTACTAATGCTCACAAGTGACAGGTGACTCTTCTTTCCTTGTGTCCCAAAAAGTTCCCATTTCTCTTGAGCCACTCACGTAGTAAAGTATGTGGGGGTCCCCAACATAAACAGAACCCCTTGATCGAACTCCTGTGGACATATTCCAAATGACGTATCACCCTTGCAGATGCCAAAGGCTGGAAGGGACCTTGAAAAATCATCTGGTCCTGGATGAGATTATCACACCTTGAAAACCTCCACTCTACTACATCCCTGAGAAATTTGTTTCTGTGAATGATAGTTCTCCATGTGAAAAATTTCTTTCTTCCATCAAGACAAAACCCCTCCCGAAATGTCACAGAGATGAGGTCAGTTGGCAGATTAAGCAAGAAGGTAAGATTTAAGAAACCACCCAGAAGCAAATGAACTTCCAAGGCCATTTTGACTCCAGGCATAAACACATCCCTGCCATGCACTGGCTGAAAACCAAGTAAGAAAGGGTCAACAGACCCACAACAAATAGGTTCCACGTTAGTCACAGCCAGGCAGAGGGAGGCTCTGCCAGGACTGCAGAGATGCCCCAAGGGCCCTGTCAGCAGTAAGGCTGAACAACAGCAGCAGTCCTGTGAGAAATAACCAGCTGCCAGAGACTGAAGATATATCAGGACGTTGGGGAACACACATCACCTGTACCACATCTCAAATGCCTCTGACTTAGTTCTGAAAGCCTGAGGGCTTTGAGAAGCATATGAGAGAAGGGGGTGCAGGGAGGAGGGGAGCGGAAAAGAAACACCAATGGGCAGGTTTATGTGCCTATACAGAGCGTGATGAGGGGATGTGTGGGGGGATATGTTTGGAAGAGGTGGGCTACAAGCATCTGATCGGCAAGCAAAGCTGTGCCAGGGCTCGTGGAGAAGGCTAATGAGGAGGCATGGGGCACTGCATTGGTGTGCACAGCTTGTTTGCAGGCAGGCAAAATCCTCCATCCACAGAGAGGCAAGAGGAAAACAGAGTCAGGACAAGTGTGTGCAGGGTGTGCAGGGGGAGTGGATTGACACGTACATATCTGGCAGGACAGCACAGCATATATGTGAGAGTACATGCTACACCGGTAGGCCCTTCTACTCCAGCTCCTGAAATGGGGAGAGAGAGGCATACTCCCATGAGTAATACGTGGAATGTTTTTATGTGCTTCCTCAGAAAGGGATGAGGGAAAAATATTCCTAGGCCTTGGTCAAAGGGTGGGAAAGACAGAAGCAGCATTGCACAACCCAGCAGCCTGTCACCTGGGTGGAGAGAGGCACAGTACAATGAAAACATGCAGAGTGTAAAGCCCAGTCCCAGCCAGATTCTGCCCAGCTGCATCCCCTCCTCAGACTTTGGTCTGGTATGATAATGTTTTATTGAATCATAGCGTTGCTGCAGAGTAATAGGGCAGGGAAGTAAGAGTGAGTATCTGAGGTGGACATGGAAGTAGTTGCAGCCTGGCAGATGTGGGCAGCTCTGCCTGAATTGAATTTGTATGAAGAAAGGGATATAATGAGGTCACTACAGTAGAAGAGAAAGATGCTAAAAAGGTAGTAAAGCCCTGCTGAAGATGGATGTAAAGCTCATAAGCCAGTTACTGGTGTTGACCGTGCCTTGATGGGATACTGAAACACCCTCATGCCTGGCCAGCCAGTCAATGGAAGAGGCACAGCTGTACAGCAGTTCCACACCACAGAAGACAAGGTGCATGGACTGAGGAGTCAACGTAGAATAACTTACAAAGAGATCTGGATGGGACCCTGGAGTATGTATCCTTCGCAGTCTACTCTCAGAAAAAAAACATAGAGATATCCAGAAAAGTTGTCTGAGAGAGACAACTGCACAGCAAATTAAAGCCACAGCATCACTGGCACCATGCTAGGGAAGGGATTCCATGCATCCCCTAATGATCAGTCATACAAACCCCGGAGAACAGAGCTCTCTGCACTGAACCAGAGCAGAAACCCTATGCTAAGACAGCAACATCATTTCCTGCTTCCTTCTTGCCAATCTCCCATCTGAACATCAACCTCTCCTTTCTTTTCTTGCCTATATTTCCTCTACTTTTCATGGCTCTGATCCATCTGCTCCTTCTATAATTTATCCATTATCTATCTCTTCCTTCTTCTCCTCCCATGTTTTTTTCCCTTGCCCCCAGATCTGCTTGTTGGGCTGCCAGGTCCCTGGTTCAGTGGTGTAACTCAGCTGATTTACTCTCCTTAAAGCAGTGTCTGCTCTCACGTAAATCACCCTCCAAACCCAGCCTGTGAAATGGGCTTGTTCACTAAACTCTATGAATAGGAAAGTAGGCACAGCTGGCCCATTCATAATCAACATAAAAAATAGATTAGCACTTTACAGATTAAACATTATCGTTTCAACAGTTAACATAAATCAACTATACTTACAGGCCCAGCATTGCTGCTGCCACTGCAGGGTGACAAGTGTTGCAAAGGGAAAGGCTGCCAGTTCAGGGTGAAATGGAAACAGCTCATTTGTCTTCCACCTTGAACCTAAGTCCTCCTCTGGCAGCCCAGAGTGTACTACTAGAGGTTGTTACAAGGAGAAAAGTGGGCTAAGGAAACAAAGGTAGGGTGGTAATTTTGATTAATTCATATGTATTTCCAAGCAATCCAGCAACCCACCACTCTAGAGCCAGAATCCAATTGCCCTACTTCCCTCCCTAGGGCTGATGCAGCTCATAAACAAATGGAGTCAGCCCCTGGAATAGGAATAGGATACGGAGCCTCTAAACATTGACTGGTATCTAGCTCTGTTGCCTATAGTTCATAATCACTGGGCTCCTGTATGGATGAGGTAAAGCAGTTTGGTGGATTCTATCTAACGAAAGCAGGGGTACCCAACTCAACAAATACCTCACCATAACTCAGGAAGTGACCTCACCAAAGAAGAGCAGAGGACTAAGATTCTCTCCAGACATGTCCCATGGAAAGCAGAGCCAGGAGAGAGCAGCCTAGAGTCTGCTATTTGTCAGGCTACACCTCCTACTTCATTGGGAACAGGACCTCAAACCAGATGCTCAAACCAACATACTGTCATCAGTGTGTGATGGTTGTGTAGTCAATGGAGAGAGCGGGACCACAGAACCAGTACAGTTCATATCCCTCCCTTCCAACCTGCTCCCTCACCAAGAACCAGCCAGTGTCTCTAAAGTTTTGCCTGGAGCAGCCAACCTGTCATTCCTGAGCTGGTCCTGATGATTGCAAGGGATTGGCAAAGGCCTTTGACAGGATATACTATTAAAACCCAGCCTCATAGCTCTTTCAAATAAAAAGAAATAAAAAAAAGAAGAGGAAGAGGTTAGATTATGGTCCAAAGGACAAAAGAAAGACAGAAACAGGAGACAAGGGCTTAGGGCTTTTCTTGGCAGCTGTGGCAAACACACTAGCAGTTCACAAAGGACAGGGCAGAAAAAGTTAGATGGAGAAATTTCTTAAGAGTAACCCCTCTTAACAAGCCTTGGTAATTTTAATTACTCTGGCCTCCTTCTAGCCTTTTGTGATAAATGGGAATAATGGTTAATAGACCTGAACCAATCAGTTACATCCAGTATTGTGGCAAAATTAGCTTTGCTCTCCACTCACAACTGATACCACCGCAGTTTCATTGATTATCTGAAATGAGCCAACTAATGTATCTTTTCTACTAATCATTTGAAATTTGGAAGGGTTGGCACTGAACAGCCTCTTCCAAGAACTTGCCAATTTGAGATGGAGTGGTTTTGTGAGCTTTGTAAAGAAAAAACTCGTGGGTTTGTTTCAGCTGCACTCTCCTGGCACAAGCAATAGGTCACATGAGTTTATTGCTTCAGTTGTCACAGACAGCTTCACGGATCTGGATCTGAACCATGTCTCTTGCAAAACCAAAGCTTACAGAAAATAAAAGCACAATGTGTTCAATGTTCACAAACATAACTTGATTTCCAAAGAGAATGTAAGAAAATTTCCTCTCTTAGGCTGGCCTGCCTACTAGGCCTGCCTGACAGACTTTGCTCAGTAATTATGGAAATACCTTTGAGATCCCATTTTTTGCTTCAATTCTCAAAACACAAAATCATGTCAAGTGTGAGGCTTCCCATGAGAATATCCAATGTTCTTACCTATAGCAGCATCTTCACAGGGAGGAAAACCTATAGGCATGGTGGCAGTGCTTTCTATGGCTCAGCATCCTTCCATGGAAACAGGAGCTGTCTCTCACACAGATTCCAGAAGCGCAATAAACTAGAGCTTATTACATCACCATACTTCTCAAAAATTCATAAAAATTGCTATGTGTCTATTCTGTGTGTTAGGAAAATGCTGATATGCCCAGGTCAGGCCCTGTAACTCCTTGTTTCATCTTATGTTACATGTTTCATCTACAAATAACCTATTGTCAAAAGTCGCCAGACTCACTGCATCATGTTTTCATGTTCCCAGTGGGTTGAGACAAGTAACTGTGCATAAAATTCTGAAAGAAAACAGGAGATGCTAACAAGGCAGAATCAAGTAGGATATTAAAAGATCAGTGGGCAGGCAGATGACAGGATTCCCTGCTCCCTCAGAGAAAAATCAGGTATGCTAAATCTAGCCTGTGTCTAGATCAGAGCATCAAGTAAGAATATTCCTGAGTGTAGCATCAGCAGTTTTTAAAACAGAAGCTAGTCCTTCCACATGGCAGCTCAGTGTTTCTGCCTCTGCCCAGATCCTACTGTGTCATAAATGCACAGAGACTGCTGAGCAAATGAGACACACATCGTGTTTGAAAAAAGAAAGTATTTTCTCCAGGAAAAGAGGAAAATATATGAGCTTTGTAAGAGGGGACAGGCATCTCAGGAGGACTACAAGGAGCAGGTGAGATCATGTAGAGAGAAAATTAGAAGGGCTAAAGCCCAACTGGAACTTCAGCTGGCCAGTGCAGTGAAAGACAACAAAAAATGTTTCTTCAAGTATATTAACAAAAACAGGAGGACGATGGAGAATCTCCCTCTTCTACTGGATGCAAGGGGAATGGTAGTAACAAAGGATGAGGATAAGGCAGAGGTACTTAATGACTTCTTTGCTTCGGTCTTTAATAGTAAGGTAAGATGTTCTCTGGGCTCCAAGCCTCCTGAGCCAGAAGACTGTGAAGACGAACCCTCAATGTTCCAAGAAGACTTGGTTAGAGACCTGCTCAGCCAATTAGATGTCCAAAAGTCTAAGGGCCGGATGGGATACACCCAAGGATATTAAAGGAGCTGGTGCAGTTCCTCTCCAAACCCCTTTCCCTCATCTATCAACAGTCCTGCCTGACTGGGGAAGTGCCACTTAACTGGAGACTGGCAAATGTAACTCCCATTTACAAGAAGGGTCAGAAGGAGGACCCCAGGAATTATAGGCCTGTCAGATTGACCTCGGTACTGGGGAAAGTCATGGAGCAGATAATATTGAGTGCTATCACACAGCACATGCAGGACAGCCAGGTGATCAGACCCAGTCAACATGGGTTTATGAAAGGCAGGTCCTGCCAGACCTGATCTCCTTCTATGACAAGGTTACCTGGTTAATGGATGAGGGGAAGGCAGTGGATGTGGTGTACCTGGACTTTTGAAAAGCATTTGACACCGTTTCTCACGGTATTCTGATTGAGAAACTGGCTGCCATTGGCCTGGACGGGCACACCCTGGATAAAAAACTGGCTGGATGGCCGGGCACAAAGAAAGAGTGATGATCAAAGGAGTTAAATCCAGTTGGAAACCAGTCACAAGTGCTGTTCAGTGCTGGGTCCAGTCCTGTGCAATGTCTTTATTAATGATCTCGACGAAGGGATCGAGTGTACCCTTAGCAAGTTTGCAGATGACAGTAAGCTGGGTGGAAGTGTTGATCTGTTTGAAGGAAGGGAGACTCTGCAGAGGGATCTGGACAGGCTGGATCGATGGGCTGAGACCAACGGGATGAGGTTCAACAAGACCAAGTGCAGAGTCCTGCACTTGGGACACAACAGCCCCATGCAGCATTACAGATTTGGGGAGGAATGGCTGGAGAGCTGCCTGGAGAAGGACCTTGGGGTGTTGGTTGGCAGTGGCTGAACATGAGCCAGCAGTGTGCCCAGATGGCCAAGAAGGCCAATGGCATCTTGGCCTGTATCAAAAGCAGCGTGGCCAGCAGGACAAGGGAGGTGATTGTACCCCTGTAGTCAGCACTGGTGAGGGCACGCCTTGAGTACTGTGTTCAGTTCTGGGCCCCTCAGTACAAGAAGGACATTGAGGTATTGGAGCGCATCCAGAGAAGGGTGACGAGGCTGGTGAAGGGCCTGGAGAACAAGTCCTATGATGAGTAGCTGAGGGAACTGGGGTTGTTTTCCTGGACAAGAGGAGGCTGAGGGGAGACCTCATCTCTGTCCACGGCTGCCTGAAAGGAGGCTGTGAGAGAGCGAGTGTTGATCTCTTCTCTCAAGTGACAGGTGATAGGACAAGGGGAAATGGCCATAAGTTGTGCCAGGGGAGGTTCAGACTAGATATTAGGAAGAATTTCTTTACCGAAAGGGTGGTCAGGCACTGGCAGAAGCTAACCAGGGAGGTGGTTGAGTCACCATCCCTGGAGGTGTTTAAAAAACGGGTAGATGAGTTTTTGAGGGACATGGTTTAGTGGATGATGGGTGTGGTTGGACTCAATGATCTCAGAGGTCTTTTCCAACCGGAGGATTCTATGATTTTATGATAAGCAAAAAGGCCATATGAGGACTATCAATCCTAGTTAAACACATTGATTTCAGTAATTGTTTGGAACTGGAAGGGTTACCCATATGCTGGGAGGTGGTTTCTGTCTATGGCTAGAGAACTGTTGTGCAGCACATCCACCATCTCCACAGGATGCGGGCACTGAACACAGCACAACACAGCTGTGGTGTGCATTGCCAGCCAAGATTTATTTGCATCAGAGTGACACTTCAGGTGTCATCAAAATTTTGAGAAAACCCTACTGAAGAGAGCACAGTCACAAGACACTGTGAGCCAAATAATAACTAATTCTGTGCAGAGACATCATACCCTAACCCCCAGGCACCTAAAGAATTTGTAAATTAAAGAAAAAAAAAGTCACTAAGCGAGCAGATCAGAACTACCCCTTACCAGGGCACTTCCCATTGCATTTTCTGATCTCAAGTCTTTCACTTCCTTGCATAAGACCCCAAAAAATCCTTCACAAAAATCACCACCCAACCTCCCGTATTGTAAACCTCTATTAACTAGAAGGAAGCCAAAGGCTTCTAATCTAACCACAGACCCTTCCCTCTCTTGGGCAATGCAGCTTAGAGCACTCAAGGAAGAGGCTGCCATGAACAGGACTCAGCCAGATCATCTCCCAGGAGCCAGGAACAGAAAGAAGACCAACTGAAGGGGTGAGTAACCTGTCCCAAAGCTCCTCTGGCAATAATGACAGCAGGTTGTCCTTGGTATGACATTCAGGGTCAGTAACGCTGGAGCTTGCAAACAGAGCAAGCAAGGGCACAAGGGACAAAGCAAAGTGGATAGCCTGAGCAGCACAAAGCTCCTGATTGCTTTCCGCATCTGCAATTGGCAGTGGAACAGTGGTTCTAGGCAGCTACTGCCTGCATGAGAGCCTGCTGTAGGGGCAGCTGTACAGAGGTCCACCAGTGGCTGGGGCCTCTTACACAGACAGGGCAGGGAGAGCACAGCGGCAGCTGCAGCAGCACCTACACAGGCAGCTGCTCCTGCCTTTCAGTTGAGTAATGCAGGCCCATTTGTTCTGGGTGACATTAATGCTATTTGCCATCCATCTCAGGCTCTTTAAATTACCTTTTTATGGCCCAAATCCTTTTCATAATTGATAAAAATCTCTTTTTTATATCCTGAGTTATTGAAAAAATGTGAAGTTTTTTTATTCCTCATTATAGTTTTAATACAAATCTGGTTTTTATTGACGGCTGCTCGGAAGCCTTGATGGGCCTACTGAGAGAGGCTCAGAGGGGTGGGAGAAGGGCCAAATCCTCCCGTCCCACTTGCCAGCACCTCACACCGTCAGACTAATGGCCACCACAGCCCAGCCTCCACTCTGGTGGGTATTGGAGGGTGGGGAGTGTCATACAGGAAGAGAAGATTTCCTGCAATGGACATAACACCCACAGCAGGCAAGAAGAGGAGGCTCTTGCTGACCTAAACCTATCCATGTCTGTTAGCAAAGTACATAAGGGTCAATGTCACGGAGCACTCCAGCACAGCGTTGCTGGAGTGGGGAACTTAAGAACAGAACCAGAGAACCAGGTTCACAAGCTATGGGAGACCCAGCTGTTCAGCAAAGCCATTCAGCACCAGTCCTACAGCCCCAAGCCACAATGAGAGGGACCATACACTGACCATGCCACACACCAGGGCTTTCGGGCAGAACACTCAACCACAAAGTTGTGCAAAAGCAGATGAAGGAGACACAAGTCCTTGGATCCTGGATGGGCTAGACAACACTGTCAGCATGGGAAGAGGCTTCCTGGGGCGGTAACAGGATATGCAGTATCGTGACCTGAAGACCTTGTGATCTAGCAGGGTAAATGAATCTTCCCTAGAGCAACAGATGGAGCCAGCTACAAAAAGTGGCTCATACTCTCTTGGGAAGAACTTGGATGCTATTGGACATGCAGTGTAATACCCAACCGCCTACTGAAGGCCTAACTGCTCCCCAACAGGACAGAGCACTGCTTCAATAGTTTAGCAAATCAGAAATAAGCATATGTCTCACCAAAGCTTAAAATGCTAATCAGCACCTCCAGAAGGAAGAGAATCAGTCTGTCCTTCTCTCTGCACTGGCACAGCACACGCTGCCATGCTGTACCAAGAGTGTGTATAGAAACAGGAGTAAAAATAGGAGTCTCTTCTATTCCCCCTGTCTTTTCTCAGACTCCAACAGTCCGAGAGCAGGGAAGTCTCTTACTGTGGGCGGTAGCATCTTTCCATGGTGTCATTCCAAATCTTTTCCATGCATGCCAGGTTCACAAGGTCATATGATTTTTGTTCCTCCCTGTCAAATGGCTGTGTCACAGTGTTGCGCATCATTGCAGTGACCATGCTCCTAGGTGTATACGGGTACATTTGGTCAGTGGACAAACAACACTCATGTACCCAAGTTAGAAAACACTTTGGGAACCTTGTGATCAATTTTAAGTAGAGGGACAAAGGGCAGCATCTTTCTTAGCCACAGTTTTGCTGCAAGGACAATGACTTCTCAGACGAAGAGTATCTGTTTCTTACCCCACAGCTTTGGTGCCATGCCAGGTACAAGGACAAGAATCTAAGGAGAGCAAAGCCCTTCAACCAAAGACTGGGTCCCCCAAACATCACTGTGAATATCCATCCTGCTTCACAAAACACAGTGCAGGAGGTTCCTCTACCACTCGTGCTTTGCTTACAAATGACAAACCATTGACGCATCCTGTCCTGCTCAATCAGTGAGCTCCATTACTGTATGGCTGCAGGAGGCTTCTTGCAAATGGCAAAATAGTCCTTGAACAACAGGTAAAAGTCACAATTAACTGCGGATGAAAAGGATGGTCTCCTTGGAAATGCGGGCTAATCAAGCAATTAGTTGGTACTTCCCATTACCTGCACTCCCACAAAGAACAGCTAGACTGACATCCTTCCAAATAACTGTCTTTCCATCTATTTAATCCCTTTATAAGATTTGGCTGCAGACAAGCCTTGACCTCTGGGCTCTCCCTAGTCCTTTTTCCCAGCTTTGAACAAAACAACACTGCAAGGAACACATTCAATTACTCGTGTGTTCTCCCTGCAGAACCTGTTTTGCCTCTCAGCCTTCCTGGAGCACAGCAAACTTACCAGCAATGGAGTAAGAGTGTATGCAGTTGTGGATACCTGGGGTCATGATTTCTTGGGATCCTTCACTTAATAGGATCTAAGACTGCACAGCTGCAGCAATTTCCACTCATCTCTGCGACAGCTTCAACAACTGTTAGCAAGAAGCCAGAGATGTAAAGATAAGTCAAGGGGCAAGAAGGAAGGAGATCCTCACTCCTGTGGCTTGTGAGGCTGGCCCTGGGCCCTACATCAGCCCCTCAGCTCCCAGGCAAAGACGCAGCTTGGACAGAGAGCACCTGAGCAGTTGCACTGCACAGGCGCCCCACCAGCATGTGAAAGACCTTACCTGAGACCATGTTGGCCTCATCAGGATGCTAACTTTATCCTTGCCCTAGTCCCCAACTGCACAAACTCAGACCAGACACAGCAGCAGGGACCAGGGAACCAGCCTGACAGGAACCTGCCAGAAAGAAGCACAGCTGGAGAAACTGGGATATTTCTGAAAGGACAGTAGTGAGAGATAGGGGAGGAGGAAGCATATCCCACCAAGAAAAATTACCTCCATGGTGAGTTAAAGCCTGGGTAGAGCATGGAGTACATACCGGGGGGGAAAATAAGGAGTCTTCAGAAAAAGGTCAGAAAGTTGATTACAAAATACCAATGTGTGAGGACGGGCTGGAAGCAGATGGGCAATGGGATCTGGATCTTGCTGTACACAGGAGAGGGATTACAGTGGTGCTGGGTGGGTAGAGCTATGCTATGGCCTACTGGCATGTACAATATGACAGCAAACCAGAAGGTATTTTAGGACTAGAAAGAGGTAAGAGAGTATATTGGCATAGACAGAAGTACAAAGTGAAGCCAGGAGATGGCACAGTACCGAAACTCATTATCATTGCACAGCAGCAGAGAAACAAGACCCACAGAGGCACATTAAGGACTGCTCTGGATGGTACTGGATCAGATAATAGAAAGGCACCAACAATATTTGGAAGAGCAGGCTTGTAAATATGCCAAGCCCTTCTGCAGCCACTCAGTCCTATGAGGAGGGATGCTCTGGAATAGCCTTGACCAGAGCAGAGAGAAGCAGATGTACTTTTGAAAGGGGAGAGTTTCACAATAGTGTAACCAGTCTTAGCAATGAAGGATCAGCTCCTCTGAGCACCTTGTCCATGGAAATCGGGAGACCTACAGGAAGCCTTTCCGACAGACACCAAAGGGCTGTCAGGTGGAACTGGCTTGGACCGACTCAGAGATACCCTGGGTTCTGCACCTCTACTCTGCGATGAAACTGGCATTACCTCCTGAGTGTTCTGGTATCCAACAGACCTGCCAGAAGGAGGAAACGCCCCTAATCCCAGTGCTGGCAAAACACTTCTTCCATCATTTCTAGTTTCTATACACAACAATTTTGTGCTTTTAAGGTGCAGCCACCCAGAAAGATTCACCTACAAGAGCCCCTCATCAGTCTTTCTCCCTAAATGTCTGGTGTCCATAGATCACCAGAAGTTGCCTGGCTCTGCTCTACGTGCACTTTGTTGAGTTAGAGAGCTTAGCTGAACCAGTTATCTTTCCCTGTGTCTTTAACAGCTCTGCAGAGAAAATTACAATTGTGGGGGTTTACTAATTTTGCATTCGTTTTCCACCCCTGACACCTTTTCACTTTCAGAATCCTGTTCAAGCCAGGAAGGTGAAAACAGAGATAAGAGAGATTCTTTCATTCATATCTCATCCCCAGTTCTTATGTATACAGGTCTTCCTAACTGTTCCAATACACAGAAGAAGCCCAGCCTGTGACATCTCCACTGTCTCACTGAAAGATTCTTACTCTATGATCTGGCTAGTCAGCATTTCCAGGAGTCACTGCATAGATTTCTTTGTGCAGCCTCTATGACTGCTCCTGCTCATGTTGTCCTGAGAATCCCATCCCCACCTCAACTCCTTGCATACAACGCTCAAGACCACCTCTCACCAGCACAGCCAAACCACTGTGGTAGAGATTAGAAAGACAGCACCTGCTCACTCCTGATTATTTTTATCCCAATGATCCCTGATAGGTACACAATTCCTCCTAGAATTAAAACAGGATTTGACAGGGCAACCCACTAGTCAGCATATATGATGCTTCTCCTTCTGTGTCAGATCAGCACACATGCCAATTGCCTTTAAATCTGTCCATTAGCTCATGCAGCAGAGCTACATGCTGCAGCTCCCGGTCTCCAGCCACGATGCTTGCCTGGAATGAGAGTTCTCCCAGCAGCAGGGCATCACACAAGTCTGTATGATGACAACAGAGCCATGTCGCACTGCTGTAAACCTACCTCACAACCCTCTGCCTTTGCCAGAAGATCAGTCTCAGTGTCATGGCCTCCATTTTTCCCACAAAACCACTCCATTTGTCAAACACCCAAGCCTCTGATAAGATTCTCAGGAATAGGTCACATCAGAAGACAGACTATTTCTAATTGACTGAAGATACAATGCTTCTATACACAAAATTGGCTTTCTTTGATCTTCATGCCCTTTTGCAAGCTCTTGCCTAATTTGTCAGCTTGTCACATCCCTCCCTAGGTATCTCTGTATTTCCAGTCCCTGTTTTCCCCATTTGTTCCGCACTGATCCAAACTGTGTGTAATTGCTTCTTGCCTACACTTGAGATTCATCTGAGAAGCCTGCTCTTGCGCCTGATGGGGGAACTTGAAGTCTTACCACTGAATTTGAGAGCCACAGGGCTTTGCCTAGAGAAGGTTCCCTCACTCTCATTTTCTCTACTATCTGAACTCATGTCCAGGTTCCCAGATGTGATGCTGGCCCCAGGGGGGAAGATTTCAGTATCCCTCTGTGCACTCCTCTCTGCCCTGACACTCCAACCTCCCTTTCTGCTATCTATATTTCAGCTAAGTATATCTGATTAAAAATGTACTGAGGATGTAGCTACACTATAATTAAATTTGTTCCTTAAGTAACCCTATTAAATCCTTGGGGCTCCTGCAGACACAACTTTGGTGCGTTAGGTTCCCCAAATCCTTTTTGGTTTTAAATACCTTGATTTCTTACCTTATAATTAATGGACACAGGCATTTACCTCAGCTTTTAATACTGCCCACTCTCATCAGCTCTGCTTTTATACACGTCATTCTCTTAATTTCTCTTTTTCTTACCTGCATTTCCTCTCTTATCTCTTTCTTCCATTTCTACCTTTTTTCTCCCTCTTTCTGTCTCTTTAAAATTAAATATTGCCCAGCACTGCCCATGTGGGTGAAGTGAATGCTAAGAGGGATGGCTGCTGTGGAGCCTGGATTCGAGCTGCCTCGCTGGGAATCAATGAGGCACGGAGGGCTCATCTAGCTCCTGAAAAGCTGAAAGAAAGCAGGGCATATCAGTGGCAGCTGAACACGCGCTTGAAAGAACAGAAGAGGGCCCATCTCCGAGCACTGGCTCAGCCTCTGAGAGACGCCACACAAACTGAGCCAGAAGTGGCTGCTGTGGTAATTTAATGGGGGCAAAACTAAGGGCAGCTTTCCACAGCTCCTATGGAGAGGAGACTGCTGAATGGAGGTCCATGGAGCAGCAGGGGTCTGCAGGCAGCAGCCAGCCTGCCCTGCTCCATCTATCCACTGAGTTATGAAACATAGCTGGTACCAGTTGTGCTACAAGGATGCAGTGCTGAGAGAGGGAGCATGTTGCAGGTCAGGGGCTGACATTAACCCTGCCATTAAACTGCAGGGAAGTATTGTCATTCCTGAGTAGACCCTTAAACAGCATATAGGCAGACCAACGCCATCCAAAGCTGCCCATAATACAAGCACTAGGTGCAAATACTTCATGCAATTCATGTACACACACCTGTTCCACCTGCACCTCCTTACCACACAGGTAGACAGACCAGAATAACCCAAAATAGCCCCACAAACCTCTGCATATGAGCAACAACAGATGTACACACTGCTTCTCTTCATCAGCCTCCTGTCTTCCTCCCTCTTGCACACACCTTCTTTACCATTGCCCTTGCACACTGTTGGCTCCTGCCTTCCTCTCACCATGTCGATTGTCATCCTTGAAATGCCTCTCCTCAGTCTGAGCAGGATGGTGGAGGAACGTCTTCTCATAAGGGGCAAGATGCAAAGCAGCAGAACACCCTCTCTCAATATTGTGGTTACTTCCCTGACATCTAATGAACATAGGCATGTATCTCTGATCTCAATGCTATGGACTGCTGAGGTTTAATGGTGACTCCTGGGCTACTGCATTACCTGACTGCAAGCACCAGAAGTGATTTATGCCATTATTTTCTTTGGGGGTTAATTAGGTGCTCGAGAAAGTAAAGGGCTGTCAGTGCTAGCTGGAATTGGTCTGGTGCATCCAGAGGAGAACAGTCATCCCTCACAGAATTCTGCTAATGTATCTTTGTCCTCAACATCAATACTTCCAGCTCCCACTCTTCAGTGTGGCAGTTGGCCCTCCATCCTGACCTCCAGCAACTCTGTTAATCTTGGTATAACCTCTGCTCTGCTGAGTCCTGCCATTTCCACCTAGCAGCTTTCACATCCTTAGTCCTCTGTTAACCTCTCCTTTCCTAAGTTTACCAATAATGCCCATTGATAGACAGGGAAAATTCACATGGCATTGTCTCAGGGGTAAGTAGGAAATATCTCCCCTTGGTATCTCTTGCAGCTGAGAACCATCAGGGACCTCTTTGCTCCTGTTTTCCTTCTTCTAGCTGCCCAGGGCTTGCTGAGGCCTGAGAAGCCAACACAGTCTATGGCTGCCCCTACCTCTTTGCCCAGCTCCTCGCGGATGACTTGCTCAATCTCCTGCCTGGTGCTCTGCGGGGCCTGGCTGTGCAGCACTTTGAGGGTGCGGGTGTACTCCTCAGGCAGCAAGTAGTCAAGCGCTCCCAGGTGCTGTCCCACCTTGATGAAGGTGCCTCTGTTGGCACAGCACAGCTCCCGGAGACGCTCAGCAGAGCGCAGGTGCACCTGTAGAGAGATCAGAACATCAGCCAAGCCCTTTTGCTGTCTGTTAGATGCACATATCACATAGACACCTTTTATTTGTCCAGTATTTAAACAGACCAGTGACTTCTTTTCTTGATTTTGAGCATCATCATCTAATGTGTCCAGTAAGTACTAAGACTCTGGATTGATTTAGAGGGGTTACACCAGACCAGGACAAGATGCTTCAGAGTATAATTCTTTGTCTGCACAGGTGCCGTGATCTGTGTGTCACAGATCACATTAGTTTTTGGCTCTGTCCAGGGCTACATCATTGCACAGAATAAGATGTCTAGCCACAGGGCAGCATTGGTTTATCACTGTGATCCCCCACAATGATGCACAGTTTGGGAACTCCTCACCAAAAGACAGAAGTCAGTACCACAACCATGTTTGTTAGATTCATAATGTGTATGTGACAAATTAAAGTGAGAAGAAAACTACAGATACCATCCCAGAAACTGAGAAGGACAGTATGTGGGCAGTCCTCCATCCTCCTCCTCTAACACATCACAAAGGGAAAACTACATCCCTCCAGTCCAGCCAGGTCTTGGTCTTACTGCTTACATCGCCAACAATGTCCACAGTGACAGTGCTTTTAGAAACTAAGGATTAAAAGACTGGCCAGCTTTGCTCACACTGGCCAAAATGCAGCCACTAAATGACAAAATCCATCACCAACCAATTGCATGGTCTGGATTTCAGCTCCTGAGGTTCATCCCATCTCTCAAGAGCAGACCAGCCACCGCATCCTTCAGTGACAATGATTTATTCTGCCTTTATGAGTCTCACTACAAAAGCCTCCTGCCAAGGATACAGCTATACTCAATATTCTTTAATAAACTTCAGATAAGTTCACTCTGATACATTAATAAAATCTAAGTAAATCAATGACAAAAAATAACTCCACACCCATCTCTTGTTAATGCCTGACATCTATCTGCATGGAGGTTTCTAACTCCTCCGGCTTCTCTGTCAGAAGTCTCTGAAGGTCAAATCCTGTGTCCGCAGACCCCATCTGCTCAAGATGCTGTGGTGAGACTCCACCAAAAGCCTTGAAGTATATGGCAGAAAGGAACAACATGAAAAACTTGTATGAACACCATACACACCCACATATGCACCTACTTAGTAGCTATCTTTGCCCTCTGTGTCAAGCAGAGCTGTGTCACATCATGGGACAGGGCAAATGTCTCACCTTTGGGAATGCGTCAGGGGACAAACTGGGTGCTGAGCTGCAAGTGCACGAAACACAAGCATAGCGGAGCATGAGGAGAAAGCATAATGTGCAAATCTCACACTCAGTGTGTGAGACGAGAGCTTGATATACACACACAGACACACTTTCCTTGGTGGGTGCACACGGGCAAGCGTAACTCGCACTAGGAGCGTCAGTTTCCCCCAGCATACCACCTGTTCAAAAGTACTCACAAATACACAGCAGAAAATAAGATCCACAAGCATGCCTGAAGTCTCCCACATTACTGTACAGCATTTTATGCACCAGCTTTAAAGCTCCTGCTGTAACAAGCAAGCCGCTGTCCTAGCTGTTTCCCTGCTCTCCTTCCCTCTGTGCACCAGGGGCAAAAGCAGACCAAAAGGGGACAAGGAAAGGGAGCTGTGAAAGAAGACAAGAAAACAAGAAAAGCAGTGAGGCAGTAATAGCATGGAAGAGAAAGGCAGTGTGAGGGAGGGAGCCAGAGCAGCTGGGTAGTTGTCACCGTACCAGGAGGGCAGCCCATTACAGGCAAACAGCTTTTATGCAGCTCTGAGAATCATCTTGTCTCCAGTCATGGGGGAAAACCCCTGCCAGCAGCAAAAAGAAAGGGAAGCAGTGGCCAGCCAGCCCCTCTGAGGCATAAGGCTGCCAGCCCTGAGCATGGGCCAGCACAGGGGCCTGCAGCCTCACACAGGGACAGAAGGAGACCATCAAATGACTCCAGGCTGCATCATGGCTCGGGGCAGAGTGGCAGCACCCCTGAGGCTGTAGGGCGAAGCCTAGTGTGAGGCTGGACGACCAGCTCAGGGTAAAGGTGCTGGCTGCAATGCACCTACCTGCCCCACATGGACCATCAAGGGAGATGGAAAAAACAGGATGGAAAACTCACAAAGCTGAAAATGCAATGGGTTGTAGATACACTTGAATGCACGTTGTATCTTCATGTCAGTTACTGCTGAGAAGGAGGCAGAAATAGCCTCTCTATCCTCTAGCACAAGGAGAGAGGAAATCGTGGCCCTTCCAGACTTGTTCAACCTGTAGAGAACCCAGTTGGCCTATGGACACAGCAGTCCTGGCCAAGAGAGACTAGAGCATCCTTACAGAGGGCTCCAGGAGCAAAACAGAACAAATCACACACACACAGCAGCCTCCACCATACTCTTACTCTTAGCCCCTGCTAGAGAGACAGATGACCAGGCAACTTGTCTCAGAAGAAGGAGATCCATACCTGCAGCCCCAGATTATACAAAACTCCAGTCAACTTTACAGGCAGAAATATACCAAGAACAAAGCAGGGCTGCGAACGCAGCTGTTCAAGGTCTCTTCTTATCAATCAGGTCAAGATTTTTAGCAAATGTTTAGAAAAATGTTCATAATGCTATCTATTAATGGCGTGGAAGCCCCCAAGCTGGGTCATGGTCCAGATTCCAGATGCAGTACTTGTTTCTCTGATAGATGACCTTCTCCTAATCATAGACAAAGTAAAAGCGCCATATTCCTACTATCATGTCCAATACTCTTGACCCATGTTTCTGCCCGACCTTGAAGAAACTGCAGGGTAAATGGAAACCCCCAGAATGGCTCAGAGCTTTTCTCCTACAAATCTCTCAAGAGATCTCTTTGTTGCACAAGCAATACCTTGAATACTCTTCTTATCAGAAAAAAGAGCTGGGAACAACAGCTAGTGAGTCAGAGAACTGGTTGTATGCATCATGCCTAGGAGCACACTGCACAGAAAGGAAGAATTTCATATACCGAGGATTACCAAGAATAAGCCTCCCTCAGAAAGCACTTCAGATTACAAATGCTGTCTGAGTGTGTATATGGCTTTTTCCTCAGTCCACACAGGCATCTCCTGCCTCAAACCCTTTCCCTGAATTTCAGCAGGATAAATTCTCCACTGGCCCACAGCATGGCTATCAGACCCATGTGGTTTACCTAAGACCTGGGAAGACTTGGGATTAACAGTGATTATTAAAATTGTCCCACATGGGCCACAATGGAAGTAAGAACTGTCAGGTATGGAGAGGAGGCACCTTTGGGATGAAGTGCATACTCAGCAAGCAGAGCTGCAAAGGGGCATTTTTTAATTTATCGCCGATGTACAAGCCAACATTGTTTCTCAATCTCAATGCTTTTGAAAGAGCCTTCACTCACAGAAACCTTGGCAAAGAACTGTTCTTCAGAGCATCAGACACGCAAGGTGTCCCAAACTGGCAGAGGCTAACCTGGTCTTAAAAATTAAGGAATTAAGTTAGCAGAAAATAAATATTAAAGTTAAAATACACTGCTGAAAACTTGAGTATCTGGCATCTGGTGACAGATCTGGTGCCAAAAGGGCTCAGAAAGGCCACTAAAGACAGTAAGGTAAGTGGTGGAAGCCACTCCTCATATGAAAAATCCTTCAGAAAAGTCATTCCAACCCTGAAGGGCATACTCAGAGCTGCCAAAACATGAAATGAGGATTAGGAATGCAGCGAGAAAAATTGAAATGCAATTAGTCAAAAACATAACAAACAAGTCCCCATAAATTCCTGGTGATGAGTGCTGCCTCCAGGAACACTGCAAACACAGACACCTCACACAAAGGATGCCAAGCTGGATTTCGACCAGAGGACAGGGCTAGAAGAGCTGCTCCTCCTCTCACCTCCATACTGGAGAGCACTCTGGCACAGGTGAGCAGGAATAGCTCCACACTACATGGTGCCCACCCACATCCCATCTACTCCCAACCTGAGCAAGGAAAAGGAGGCACCTTTTCCTGCTGCAGACAATTCCCTGCATGGAGGTGGATGCTAAAGAAAAGCCTGCCCACTGCCTACAATGGAAATACACTCTCGAAGGCATTATCTCAAGAAAGATGTCTCCAGAAAATACCTTCAAAATTTCAATCATATAAAAATTACAGATTAATTTTAAAAGTAGCTGAGATGCTAATAATCATAATAAAAAGGAGATCACACATTAAAACTGTTAGCTTCCAGAGGACTGAAGGGGAGCAAATGTGACCCTGTTTTTAAGAAAAATCCAGAGTAATCTGGGAAATTATAGTCCTGCAAGCTTTTATTCTTTATCAAATAAATTAGTTGAGACAATAATTACAGAGAGTACAAAAAACTCTCTAGCTAAATGTGATATGACTGAAAAAAGCCAATAGGGATTTTGAGAGCAAAAAAATCATTCTTCACTAGTCTACTAAAATACTCTAAGCATGTTAATGCAATGGTCAATAGAAGAGAAAAGGGAGATATTTACTGGGACTTTCAAATGGCTTTCAATAAATTCCCTCACAAAGAGTGAAAAGAAAACCGAGTAATTATTGGAGAAGATGTAAGCACATAACTTACTTATTTTACTCAATTCCCAACTCAGAATTCCCTCTTCGCAACACCAAGCCCAGCACTACAGGCAGCAGCAGTGGGAGACTCTCCACATAGGACAAGGCTGCAACATTTAGCGATGTTTTACCACAGCTTCATTTCTACCTGCTCTGAGCTCTTTTACATGAGATAATACTGCAGAAGCCTTGTCTACATTAGCACCTGCAATGTTGTTACTTCCAGTGAGGCTGAACTAGCACTGAAACACTGAGAAATGCGATGAAAAGGGAGAGAGGTACAGGTAGCACCCATAAGGTAGAAGGGGTTCTCTACTATAAATGAGCTGACCTGCATCGATGTCAAAAACAAACAGCAGCATTCCCATTACACCCATACTTACACCAAGGTTTAATTTCCCTGCTAGTGGTGCAGGACAAAACTTCCATATGATGTAACAGAAATTATTCACCACTATAGAAAAATAAGCCCTGTCAAGTCTCTGCCAAAGACAGGTGAACAATCAATAGACTGGCAGATCACCCTCAGCATAGATGGCTGCAAGGTTACACATACTGGAAGATGCAATTTATCCTGCACACACGCACACTGATGGGCTCTAAATTAACTGTAACTACCAAAAAACTTGCATCACACTGTCGCAGATGGTTCAGTGAAGGCACCTGCTCAATGCACAGTGGGGGTCAGGAAAACCCAAACAAGCAATTTGACTGTGTTAAGAAAGGAAAAGAGAAAAAATTACAAATACCAAAACATCTTTGTATAAATTGAAAGCACAACCTTACCTTGGATTCTGGACATCACAAAAAGAGGTACAGAGGAAAAAAGAAGAGGACAGAGAAGAACAGGTGAAAACAATCAAGGACTTGAAAAGAATCTAAAAAAAAAGAGTTCTGAAATGCTAGGGGGCTGTTTAGATTAGAGAGAGTTGATGCATCAAAGAGAAGAGTTATACGAAATAACATCTCCCATTCCCATAGCCAGCTTTCACAAAACAGCAAATAATACGGCATTCCACAAAGCGACAACCTTTTCTAAGTTTTTTTGCATCTCATTTTGCACACTACAACATTAACGAGTGGCACTCACTGTCAGAGGACAGAGAAGCCAAGAGCTTAATGGAATTCAGAAAGGCTTTAGACATTTATGATAAAACAACCATACCTGATTTTATAGGGAGCTTTTCATTTCTAAAAGTGCTTTTACAAAGCTCTTTACAAAACTCAGGATCACTGTTCCCCATTTTACAGACTCATAAGAACATTACACGTAATGAAACATCTAAAGGGCTTTAAACACTCTTGCTTAAGGCATCAAGACAAAAATTACCCTATTGATTGGCCACAGTGAGAGACAGAATGCAAACAGGATGCACTGATATTCCCAGTATCATTAAAATCTTTAAAGAACCTATTCGGTGCATTCAGCTCCCACATTCCAGTGAAATAGGTCACCCCTTCTGCTGGAGTTCAACCTTCTTCTAAGGATCTTCTATATTTATTAAATTACCTGCCATTGCAAAGACTTGGGACACTGATGGGCTCTTGCTTTCTTCCCATTTCCAAGAATTGCTGCTTGTGGACTTTCCTATTAAGCCTTTGGGATGCTGGGAAGTATCTTGTGGCACACACTGTGTGGCAGCATACCATACATATATGCTGTCAGCCATCCCGGACAACACATCTCTTCTGCAGTAGCAGGAGACTGGACTGGAAGAGCCAGGCTTTCCCTTGGACTCCATACAGAGGGAAGAGATGACATCAACAAACCTCTGTAGTGGGTCTCCAAAACACAGTAAATTGAGGAGGGAGAAAAGGCATGTCAGAGAAAGGAGGAAAGGAAACTGGCCACACTCCTTTTCTGTTCAGACCTGATAATGACAGAGCTACACGCACATGGCTGGTAAAACTACAGAGCAACTTTAGATGACCCCAGACAGAACAAACCAGAGAGGAACAAACACAGTGAGAGAATGAAACCAAGTGCCGCACCAAAAGATCTGTGAAGATGTTTAGGGAGGATATAGCTACTGGTGTAGTGAATAGGGTACCTGGCTGTTTTAAAAACAGCAATAGAAAAATAAAATCCATTGCAATTACAATGTAGTTGTGTCCAAGGGGCTGTTATCTCTGCTTTCAACAAATCTGAATAAGCCTACAGTTAATATAAACTACTACAGCCTTCACTAACACTATCAGCCTGGTAATCAATTTGACTGACAGCCGGGATGCTGCAGGGAGACACACAGCTCTAAGCGGAATTGTTATTGCCTCCTTTTTATACTATTTTTCTTGCCTACCTTTTACAAAAGCTCATTCCTGTGCATAGCAGGTATTTCCCATTCAAATGCTTCCTTATACCAATACTAACTGATCATACTGCTGATCACAGACAAATCCACATCTTTGGAACTGGATTAACTCCTGATGCAATGTACCCCACTATCTAATAATTCATTATTTGTGTAAGTTATGTATAACATTCCTAAAGATTTACCTATGGGTCTCTGCCGGCTCATATGAAAGTAGGGCCTTCCACTGTTCCCCCTTAGGCAGGTACCTTCCAGACCTATACTTTTCAGCTAGTTCCGTTCCCCTTGGTGTAAACCCTGATTAAAAAGGCATCCCCCTAATTCTCAGGTTTGGCTACCACAGTTCAAAATAGTCCCAGCAGAGATCAAAACCCTTCATAAATTCTGACACAGCAGTAGGCTGCCAGGAGGACAGCCAGGAAGTGAGAAACAGAGCTTTAAAGCTTGCAAAAAATAAAGGATTGGAGATGACCCCCTAGACTAAGGCAACAATTTCTTAGCTTCTCAATTTCACAAACACAGGAACAAGAAGCCACACAACCAGCAGGACAGCCAATGCACTCTGTATGCGTGGAAGGATTATACACAGTGAGCCCACATCAGACAGCTGGAGTCTTAGTGTTGGAGCCTTGTATCACCAGTGCTAAAAGCAGCTGAAATTAAAACAAACACATTTCATGATTTCTGCAGATGTTCCCTGGAGATCAGGAGGGACTTTTCCAGACCTAGACCAGCCCACTTCACGCTGAACATTTGTGCAAGCTCCCACCCTCCAAGCCATCAGGACTCAATTTCCACGCACAAGCACACATAGATATTGACCTCCCACCTACGTTACACATACTCCCACAGTCTTCCCACTAATACCCTGATTCATAACATGGTTCCTAAAAATCCATGGAGGTGACTGAGGGTTGGCCTAGCAAAAAATCCCTAGTTTGAGATGCTACCTGGTTCAGGTAACACTTTCACTGGGCCGAGGTCCACCTCTTCTATCAGTCAATTCCCAGTTGCTCTGGAGAGGAGGAAGCAGTGCTGCTTGAACGCAGCGCAGGGCACCAGCAGTCACCTTGCTGAACCCTGCCCTTACTGGCTGGTGCGTGCACAACCAGCACTGATTGCCTGCTCATGTTCTATCTTCATTTTGCTCCCAGCTTGGTCATTTGTGCTCTGATTATCTCTCATTACTGACGACCTTGCTGTAATGAGTTTTAATCTGCCTCGTATTAATTAGAAACATTTTCATTAGCCAGCTCAATTTTAGGTAAATAGCTAATAGAAGCAACTGAGCTGCAATTAGTTATCTGTGGGGCAGTTCAGGAAAAAAATCAGAAGGGAGCAGCTGTTTCCCCTCTAGACACCTCTGCGATATAATGCACTATTCTGTCTAAGTCTCCTGAGCAGGGAGAACAAGGAGCACAGGGAAGGGATAGTTAGAGATGTGGGGAAAATAACATGCTAAAATAACCGGATCTTAGCACTTCTATAGCTGAGGCACTACCTGCCTATGCTACAAACTGCTGAATACGGGAATCTGAGAGTTGAGTCCTTTACACCTACAGACACCATCTTCAATGAACAAAGTTCTGCTCCTGAAGCTGCTATACCCCGAGGGAAACCCTCTCCAGAGACAATACCTGCGACTGCACAACAGGTCCCTCACACAGGCTTTGTTTTGCATGTACATTTATATGAAAGGTACTCTCACGTGAGGATAAGATGAGATTAGATTTTCATGAGAAGGAAGGACCATCTGTATACACAGATGTATAATACTTGCAAAGTCAGCAGGTTCCCAAAAGTGCCCTCGTTCCTTCTTGTCCTGATATACAAAGAGATACATCCTGTGCTTCACTGCAGAGCACCCATGGAGGATAGGAAGTCATTCAACAGCAGGGCTGCAGAAGGCACACAGACATTTACAGAAGCCGCAGTGAAATTAGGCACATGTCTCGATGCACTGATCACAGTGTCTGCAGCTCCCGATACGGAGGCAGGTGAAATGATAATAAACTTGACACAGCATCTCTCAAAATCTTGCTTAAAAAAATCAATTCAGACCATGTGGGATAGCAGTGAAAATAAGCTGAGGGCTGTAAAGACACCATCTTCTATGGCCTTGTGTTCAGCTGGGGGGGGGCTCCCAGCCATCAGTTCTATTAAGCCCTGTTTTACTTGCTATTTTCAGTTGTTTATAAAGAACAAGACCAATCAAGTTACGTTATGTTCACAAGTGTTTCCTAAACAGGAGCTGCTGACACACCATACAGAAACCATAGATTATTGACTGAACAGCAAGAGATAATATTGTGCAGCAAAGATGACCTGAAGGGAGAACACTTCCCAGACAGCTATGGCCATTTAAGGAGATCCTGGGAAGGCAATAACATGTGAAGTGTGGGTTGGTCCTGGGTCATAGCAAGCATGAGGGGAAGAGCTCAAACAAGGCCACAGTAGGAATCAGCTGTCACTGAAGCTCATACAATTATGGCTACAGTTACGGAGGCTTCACATCGGGAAGAGGGGTGTAGGTATGGTCTGTTCACTTGTAAAAAGGTCTGAAGTCCCAAACAGAGTAGAGAGAGCAAAAGAAACAAGCGAGAGTACACCAGGAGCTACTGCAAGACAGATGAACCACTGTGGTATAAATGCAAAAGAGTTGCATGATTTGTCCTCAAAAATAAAACCAGATGATGCCAGGAAGACTGACTTGGTAACATTTTCCAGCTACGGAAGAAAATAGACATTGTGAATAGGAAGGGAAATGAAACGTACAGAGTGTTACTAGGGTTAGTAAAGAGGTAGAAGAGGTTAAACGAGTATCAAGGGTTATCTGTTCAATGCTAAATACTCCTGGCCTTCAAAGCAAAGTGAAGGATCCTAGCAGCAGAGACGAGGATACACATCTGACAGGCTCTTCCCTTAGTCCCCACACTGTCTCCTGCAATAAAATGGAGTTGGGAAAGCAATGGAGTCCACAAGAAACACCAACAGACAGGATATACTGAAAGACACACTGAAAGGTGAGGTTTATCAGGATTAATGACCCAAGCACAGAAGGAAGATGAAGAAAACTCAGCTAAGTCTCATGTAGTTCAGCAGCTGAGGTTCAAGGAACGGTAGCTTCACACAGTCTGCTCTCCTAGTGTGGGTGTGCAGGGAAGAAGGAATCACAGAGGCACCCGTTGCAGCTGAAGGGGAGAACTTGTCACATCCACTTTGTCAATGCCAAAGAATCTGGGCTGACATTTTTCTCTTCCCAACAGTCGAATCCCACCCCACCAGCTGCACGTCACAGCTGACCTCCAGTCAGGACCTATCTGAGTCAATGTCAGGCAATTAAACTACGCAACAGCAGCTTCTCCCACTTGTACATAAGCAACTTCTCTCCTGACAGGTCACTTCAACGCCAGGGGACCAGAGCAAGTGGGCTCCCTCTCTTACAGCCACACAGACGAGCACCAGCATTTAGCTTTGTCACAGAACTCAAAAAGAAGGGTTTCCACTGCAGCCTCGCTAGAGATCTCAGTATGTCCACTCAACAAACTGACAGAGGCAGATTCCTTTCCCTTTCTTTCATCTGAGAAGCTCTGACCTTTAAAGTACAGACCTCTTCCCATAGGAACAAGATGCCTGAAAAGGAGAGAGACAGTAACACATGAAACACCTAGAAGTGATTAAATTGGATTGACGAGGAAGTCAGGAAAGATAACCACCATGGGATTACACTGTCAATTCAAAAATCCACAGTGACTACATCCAACAGATAGAGAGTGGCTGCAGCGCTAGTAAGTCATCATCAACTGTGAAGAGCAGTCCTAGTTTAGAAAGTGCCTATGTTGGGAAAAAAAAACACCACCAAGAAATGTCCCCTTGTTACTCAGCAGGTCTGTTCCCTTCTGGGTATCAGTCAGAGTTGCTGACTTCATTGAAATATATATATATATAAAAATCACTCCAGCTTCTACATCCAGTTAACCACACGGCTCCACACCAAGAAAGGCAGTTGGTGTCTGTTAGCATCCCAGCAATGTAACCACTGTGGGAGACTGAGCTGCTGTCTCTTCTGGTTCATGCACAATCAATAGACTTGTTAGACTGCAATTAGAAGGTCAGATCCTTCCTTGCAGCCACTCCTTTGCTTTCACACTGGAACAATAGGTTTGTACAGCTGCCAATGGAAGCAGAATTAGTAAAAATGGGCTTATGTGGGTGCCAGTGAAGGTAGCATTTGGTCTACTGAATCCTTATAGCTGCTAGGAACACAAACAACAGGGAAAACCTGTATTGGCTTTGAGGGTGCCGCTTAAAAATAGCCTGAGACAGCAATTTAATAAAGTAAAACATATTCATATTTGACATGGCACCATACTGAGATGAACAAAAGGAGAGCCCAGATGAGGCCATGTGTTTATTCATTATCCAGACTAGATTACTTTTGCTCTCACAATAAACAGAAGGAATTACCCCCAGCAGCACCAGAGGCAATTGCCTTCATTGCAGCTGGTATCACAATGAACAATATTGTACGCGTCTCCCCTGCACATTGCTGTGGCTCACCAAGGCTGTGAGGGGAATTAAACTGAGATTGTCTCTATATGCAATTACATATTCAACATTTTACCCTTTCTATTGCCAGTTGTTGAGTTTTCCCTCCATCCAAGAGATGAATGAGCATCCACAAGGCAAGGACGCTGCATTTGTAAATGTCAAACATATTATAAGAACCTAGAGTAAAATAGTCAGTAAAGCTGTTGGATATCTTGACTTATTCTAATTTGTCCCTCCATCTACAGACTCACTGTCAGCCATTATTATATTTACAAGGAATTGGGCGCAAAAGGAAACATTACTAGTGCACAAGGAGTTGAGTACACAGCCAAGAAGAAAAGGAGCAGAAAGCCTTCACCTCCAGGTTACCCATCCCACCCAGGATCAAAGTGACCGATTAATAGTCTTTAAGAGCAGTTCAACCTAGGAAATTATAAAGTAGATTCCTGCTTTATTGCCTGAGGAGGAATATCCCTACCCTTATTCCCTACTCTTCCAGAGAAGCAACTACAAATAGCAGGAAGTGGGCTTTATCAGATAGAAATATAAGGTGGAATTTTTTTTGATATATGAGACACTGATCACCTGTGCAACTACCCCAAGGGGTAGGGTAAGGAAAGCCTGGTCCATCACCACCAAAGTACAAATTCTTTGCAGAGAAAGTGCAAGTTAGTCAGTGCTTGCCATCACTTAGAAAAGAAAGCGCCATCCAGGAATCCAGAGGTTTCAGTTTCAATCTCACACGAGCAAAAGTCAAGGCACCTTTGTCAAAAGAGGGAAAATCTGTTGTAAGAGGCCAACACTGGACAAGAGAAAACAAACACAACACTGCAGTGGAGATAACAGGCAAGAGGCAATCTCCATCAACATGCTAGTCAAAGACAGCTAATTTCTAATGTTGACTGGAAGGTAAATAGTGAACTCAAGAAAAAAGGCCTATCACAAAAGCAATCAGTACAAAAACCTGACAAAAGAATAATATTGACAAAGATCCCCCAAAGAATCAGCCCTTGCTGCTATCATTATGGATAGTCCCAAAGACAAAATTTGCATGCTGAAAAGGACCATAGAGAATTAACACTACACAAGATGGGTGTGAAGCAAAACAATGAAAAGAAATCAGATGCTAGTGATCCAAAAGTAATGCTATCTATGACTTCTAGCCTCATATAATTATTTCATTAAAGCATTTACATTTTCCACACAGAGATACAGAAATCCCATGAAGAAGATGAAGTCACTGTGAAACAGGGAGCTGAGGTCTACAGGCAGGGAAAGATGGAAAATGGGATAAACGTGGTCTTGGTTTGGTCTCTAGAAAAGAGTGGAGCTTCACTGCTCTCTCATTAAGAAGATCATGACATGAAAGTGCACTGTGTGTGCATTGATTACCCAAAGGATGCGTTCCTTTCCTGGGCAGGGACTGAGTGCTGTATGCACAAGCACCTGGTTGAAGGTGATAAACTCTGTTTAAACATCTGCCTGATAACCTGAGTGAGATTTCAAAGCAGGTAAAGTTGAGAATGTGAACAGGCCTCCACCAGAAGGCTTATTTAATCCAGATTATTCCTATTCTGGACCCTATAACAGACTCCTTTTTAACCATGTGCTCATCAGCACTAGGAGTCACCAGCATCCCATAATAGCCAGTCAACTGTAAGACACACTGTAAGATCTAGTTACTTCTTCGAAAGCACAATTACCAAGTCTACATAAATTGCTATCCTGACTACACGTAAACTGGGTGAGCTTCTAAACACAGTCATGAGCAATCCAGACATTTCAAGCCCCTCCACCCCTGGGCTTTCACAGAATAATTCCATTTCAGGGAGGCAGGGTGTCTCAATCACCTCCACTACATGAAGGCAGGCCACAGCACAACAGTCCCCAGAGAGCATCCCACAACGATAATTTGGGGTGTGTAGTCAGCAACTTCTAGGGGGACAGAGGCACACAGAACACTACTGGCCACTTGGAACTCAGCCAGCACATCAGGTCTAACCTCCATGACACAGGGAACCCTAAGTGGCCATAAAGCAGTGTAGACAATGCCTTTATGTCCTGTTGTAAAATCCATCACATCTGCAAGTCCAGCATTCCTCCCTTCCAAGCCTTCATGATGCTGCTCAACCATGACCCAGACAGAAGAAATGGTCCAGTATCAACCACCAAGACCTCCCCTCCATATGGCAATACTCAGATTCAAGTTCATTTTGGCACATGATATTGGGAAAACAAGAGTTCCAAAAAAGCAAGCTTGGAAACCCATTCTGTACTCTAACCCCCATCTCAAACAAAATTTGTGTTGGCTTACAGAGAAGGACTTGTTTCTAGCAGTAGATGGGAGCTGTTAGATTTTAGTATTCAGTTGCCTGAAACAAAAGAATCTCCTCTGTTGGCTTATTAATCTGTCATAACGAGATTCATCAAAATTAATTTGTCCCTAACAGTTGCTTTGTAATGGTAGCGAGAGAATATTTCAGGAATGGCAATTACCTCTGGTGTCAAAATGATGAGAAAAACAAATGTTCAACCATCAACAAAATGCAGTGCCTTTTCCACTCCCACTCGATGGTGGGTGACAGCACTGCACATCAGAATTACAGTGCGGTTAATTACTAGGCATGTTGAAATTGAGAATTCATTTCCCCTCTTGAGATGAGATTTGTTGAGCAATGCAGGAGGAAGGAGGGAAGGAGGGGCACCTGCCACTGCGATGGGGATTGTGTGGAGAAGTGGTCTTACCTATACATTGCTGCTTCTTTAATTTGTTACATGGATCTCCAACAATTATAAACAGTGGACACTTTTTTTTAAATATTTAAAGGAACCTTCCCTCATCAGCTACACATACGTCCCACCATTTCAAAGATTCTGCAAAAAGACAGAGCTTGACTTCCTTTGTTGTTGCTTTATTTAAATATAGTATCCTTCAAATATACAACACAATCCTACATCAATCTTTCAATAGTAACATGAAATTAGGCTGTTTGTAAATGGAAGAATGCCATGGGCTGTGAGCTCATCGGTTTTCAGCATGTTACAGAACCTGACACCTGAATGTTTCTGGAGTGAGATTTTCAAGAATAAAACTAAGGCACACACAGTCTAGAGCTTGGCTCTCTGCAGGACAAGTCTCCATGTGGACAACTCCCCATAGGGAGCCATTAGTTAGGGTGAGGTTAGAGGTGTTCTGCTTAGAATTGTACCTACGTAGAGTTGTGCCCACTAAGAGTTGTCCTAGATCCATGCTGGGAATAGGGGGCCTACAAGAAAGCTGAGGAGGGACTCTTTACAAGGGCAAGTAGCGACAGGACAAGGGGGGACAGTTTTAAATTGGAAGGGGGAAGATTTAGATTGGACCTTAGGAAGAAATTCTTCACACTCAGGGCAGTGAGGCACTGTCACAGGTTGCCCAGGGAAGCCGTGGGTGCCCCCTCCCTGAGGTGTTAAAGGCCAGGTTGGATGGGGCCTTGAGCAGCCTGGGCTGGTGGGAGATGTCCCTGCCCATGGCAGAGGGGTTGGAAACAGATGGGCTTTAAGGTCCCAAACCATTCTATGATTCTATGATCCTACTCCAGAAGGGGACTGGGAAGGGGAAACCTGCTGGCTCTGTTGTCACTGACTCAGTTGTGCAAAGCTGCAGCCTGGAGAGCTGTCCTGCCTGGAGGTAATGATGAATCCACCCAGCACCTGAGTCCTGATTTTCTCAGAAAACTAAGATTGTGGCAAGTCTTTGCCACATGAGTAGCTAATCAATGTAAGACCTGACAGTGTAAGTCTGGTCCCAATCTGTCAACAGCTGGCGGGGGCCAGGGAGATGGCAGTCAAGGCTGAGGTATCAGTGGGGAGAGGCAAGGGCAGAGCTGGGGCAGGCAGAGAAGGAAGCTGATTCAGGCCTGGTACAGGATAGCAGCACAAGTGAGCAGAGAGATCAGCTGTGGGAAGCTGCATGCATTCAGGTAGGGATATACCAGGACTGGTACATGGGTGAAATTGCTTCTGCCTGCATTTTGCTCAGTCCTGAGCCACATCACCAAGCACCTGCTACCCTAAAATCCAAACACGTTTAAAAGAATAGAACATCACCCTCACTCCTGATACAGTCAGTCCCTAGCTTTTGGGGCCACCAGAGGTTGAGGAAAGCTGCAGTTTACCTAAATCTGCCGGTCACGGAAGCTGGTATAGCTGTTGGGAGCCCTTCACATGTACCAGGTTGCAGACACCTCTTGTCTTCAAGCACACAGCTCAGTACAAGCACCAACTTAGAGCAAGCAAAGCACAACTCCAACTAACAGTCTTGAGTTTCTCACTCCCCATCACTCAGGAGCCATCATTTCATTATAACAACGTGCCCCACTCAAGGATCCCCACTCTGTATATTGGCAGTGAATAACTCCCCATTCAGACTTTCACAGCAAAACCTCAGCTTACTGCAAGATATAGAAGCAGGGAAGCTGTCCTGAAGAGGAAAAGGATTCCAGAGATGAAACAGCTCCTGCTGGGCTCTGGAAATGCCCAGCTGTGCTGCCTGACTGTGAATACAAAGGAAAGGGCCCGAGGGAGGAAACTGTATCTTCCCTAACTTCTCTTCACACAACAGTCCCACAATAAACAAATGGGAGTGCAAAGCCTGCTGCCTTTCAGCAATCCTGCAAAAAACAACCTGAGCTCAGAGCAATCCTACAATAACAAACAGGCTGCAGAGCTACAAAGTTCACAGGCAACTCAAAACAAATACATTTTCAAAGAGACTGCAGGGGCAAGAAAGACATTTTAGGAGATGAGGTGTGGGGTTTTTTTGGAAAAGCAATTCTGCTGGTGACCTTTTCAGTGAATTTAACTCTTAAATTCAGCAAAGCTGGCAAGACAGTAAACGGATCCAGGCTTGGCAGGAGGCATTTCATAAAGCACTGTGCATGTGTGTGTATGTGTAGGCTCACATGCAGATTCACTGTGAAAGTGGAGCTAGAAACAGAGTGAAGGTTGTATAAAGATGACCCTTGTCACTATGTTTATCTGCTCCCTGTGGGCCCCTTCCAAGTCACATCAGCTCAGTACACTGACAAAAACAAGTTGTTACTGGTGTCAGACCTGCCAAGATGATGCTGCTGCAGAGGAAGGAGTAGCAAGCTGTTATGAATGGTGCATCATCAGCAGAATTTGTAGCCACCCAGACAGGAATTTCAAGTTAAAAAAAAAGAACACAAAACAAAACAAACAAACAAACAAACAAAAAAACCTCAAATCAATTCTATGGGACCAAAAGCAGGTCGAGGGAGGTGATTCTCCCTCT
Source organism: Dromococcyx pavoninus (assembly GCA_033558185.1). Lineage (NCBI taxonomy): Eukaryota > Metazoa > Chordata > Aves > Cuculiformes > Neomorphidae > Dromococcyx > Dromococcyx pavoninus. The sequence continues at coordinate 78,919 of JAUMJL010000091.1, read as the reverse complement.
CTACTCCTCTCTCATGAGACCCCACCTGGAATATTGTATCCAGTTCTGGAATCCCCAATGTAAGAAGGATATGGTACTGTTTAAAAAGGTTCAGAGGAGGGCTACAAAGATGATCAGAGGGCTGGAGCACCACTGCTATGAGGACAGGCTGAGAGAGTTGGGGTTGTTCAGCCTAGAGAAGAGAAGGCTCCAGGGAGACCTCACAGTGGCCTTCCAGTACCTGAAGGGGCTACAGGAAAGCTAGGGAGGGACTTTTTTCGGGGCAAGTAGTGACAGGACCAGGGGGAATGGCTTTAAATTGGAGGGGGGAAAATTTAGATTAAAAATTATGAAGAAATTCTTCTCGATGAAGATGGTGAGACACTGGCACGGGTTGCCCAGGGAAGCTGTGGATGCCCCTTCCTGGAAGCATTTAAGGCTAGGTTGGATGGGGCCTTGAGCAGCCTGGTCTGGTGGGAGGTGTCCCTGTCCGTGGCAGGGGGGTTGGAACTGAACAGGCTTTAGGGTCCCTTCCAAACCAAACCATTTTATGATTCTATGATTCTATTAACTAGGCTAGCAGTGAATATGATTACCATGTTTGATTCATTCCTCCAAAGCACCTTTGAACCTTTGACGCTGTCTTAGAAGTGGCTATTTCAATAGAAGCATTCACAACCTGGACACTCAGGCACACATCTACAGGCAGACAGATGTGTCCGTCCAGAGGTGCAAAATGCAGTCATGAGTTCACATCAGATTTCTAGACAGGGTACCTGAACACTCTAGTCAATAAAGTAAGGAGTAGCTTCCAAACTTGGCACTGAATTTTACATTTTGCTTTGTTCTTAAACTAAATCAGCAACTGTTTCAATGCAAGAGAAACACAGATTCCTTTTTTTCCTAGTCCCCTGGGCTTTCTCAGCCTGGCAGAGTCCTGTCCGGCCCTGGGGAGGAGGAAGACAGCAGAGTTCCTTTCAGAGACGCTTTTCTCTCAAGTACGCAGACAGGGTGGCCTCCATCTAGGTAAACGGGTTTGCCTGGAACCCACTAAGATGCCTTCAGTGTTGCTAAGAAGTCCAGAGAAGTGTTTGCAAGACACCACCCATCACAACACTCACTTAACAGACTAAATGAAGACACTGGCTTGACAGGTAAGATAATTGTGTGCTACCCTCTAGCATATTCTTTTATCAGATACACTTTGGGGAGAATGTGATAAGGTCACTGGTTTAGGAGAGCAAATCTGCAGTATTCAGTCCTGCTCTGAAATTCGAGCCTGGCCTGATATGTGAAATATCCTTGGCAAGCCACACCAGTATTTTCACTCCTGTTTTTACATCTCTGTACTCCTAATTAGGGGTCCTTCAAGCCAGCATTTCACTGCAAGCTGATTACATTAACCTTAGAAAGAGCAAGAGAATACACAATATGGGTCTTGTTAGGAACTCAAAAGACAAACTAAACAACATCTGAGGAGTCCAGTTTGCCATTGCAAGTACTGATGTGTCTCTATCCACAAATGAATCTTTTAAGTATCTGTTTTCCTAGTTTTGGATAAGATTATCTACACTCTCAAACCAGCTGTCTTCCTATTATTAAAATACGTAAAGCACTGGTTAGCTGTCAGCTCTACTGATTTTACAGGTGTCCTCCTAATACTAAGTCATATAAACCAAGTCATATAAACTGTAGTTCAAGGCTACAGAATCCTTTATTAAGAAAGCATCCATACCTAGCTCTTCACTCAAAGTCAATGGGACCAACCTTATGCTCCTTACAGTGGCATCCTAAGAAATTTCCACTCTTTTTTTGTTTTCTTCTCTCTTTACACAGGCCTTCAATGCTCTGAGAAATCTATGTGCATATCTATTTGCACTACTCACACCTAGGGTGAAAATCAGGGCAAATAAAATCTCAACCATAAACTCTTCAGAGAAGATACCATCTCTCGCCAGATCTCTTGACTTTGCACTGCTGAGTGTTCATAGGGCCATGAAGATGATCAGAGGGCTGGAGCATCTCCCATACAAGGACAGGCTGAGAGGGCTGGGCTTGTTTAGCCTGGAGAAGAAAAGGCTCCAAAGAGCCCATACAGTGGCCTTCCAGTACTTAAAGGGGACGTACAGGAAAGATGGGGAGGGGCCCTTTATCAGGCAGTGTAGTGATAGGATGAGGGGTAACAGTTTTAAGATGAAAGAGGGGAGATTTAGAATAGATACCAGGGAGGAATTTTTGACTTTGAGGGTCATGAGGCAGTCAAACAGGTTGCCCGGAGAAGGTATGGATTCCCTGTCCCTAGAGGTGTTCAAGGCCAGGTTGGATGGGGCTTTAAGCAGCCTGGTCTGGTGGGAGGTGTCCCTGCCCATGGCAGGGGGGCTGGAACTGGGTGGGCTTTAAGGTCCCTTCCGAACCCAAACCACTCTGTGATTCATTTCACTTTGGGACTAAATGCATAGTCCAAACACTAAATAAAACAAGATTATTTCTTCACTTTCCATTTGTTCATTTTACAGTGTTTCTCACGGTGCAGGCTCCTTGCAACCTACATCCTTTAAGGGCTTCCTAATGGTTTCCTCACTGTAATGGTCAAGATGTTCTTCAGATATTCCTCTAGCTATTACGCACCTCTTCAATAGCTCCAAGGAAGCAAAGCAATGAGGTCTTCAGGGATTCAAATGAAAAGGGATAGCCCCACCTGGAGGAGAGAAGGCTAAATGCTCCCAAAGCACACAGTTCCACTCCTGCTGGGGAGGTGCAAGAAAACTGCAGGACCACTTAGGCAAGTGACTTCTCACACTCATGCTCTTGGAATGAAGCACTTCAGGGACGAGGGTGCACAGCCAGGAAAAAAAGGTGCAATAAATGAGGCATTGCCTCTTTCCCCTCACTTCTTTCCTCCTTCCTCCTCAAAAAATGTCACAGTGTGATGGCCCATTAATTCACTGCAGAGGACTGAGGAACATCCTGTTTTACAGGCACACAACCCCAAAAAAACGGACCTTCCTAATACTACAAAATTAAAACCTAGAGATGCTGCGGCCGTAATGTTCAGCTGACACCACTCTAGAAAGCACAAGAAGGAAAAGGAAGTGTCTTATAATTATAAGATTTATTTTACAGCTTTTTTGACAGTGCAAAGCCTTCATGCTTTATGTGTTGGCAGGAAGTCTGCTAGACAGTGGTGCTCAAATGCAGAGTCATCAAGCCACCAGCTGGCCCTGCTAGTTGCTTTTTTGGACTGCACTAGCATCAACCATGATGTCCTCTTTTAGATGAGGAGATATCCTGGGGAGCACATAATAGGGCAACATAACATGATCGGCTCAGGGACTGTGGATGGGCTGCGAAGCTGTTCACCTCTCTCTTGCTGGTTCCCATTTAGCGTGGTGACAGAAAGTCACTGCCACCTAACAGTTATTCCTTGTGTCATAGGAAGTTCAATTGCTTCTTGTCATCCCAGTTCACCACAGGCTGGAGCACAGGCAAAGAGCCACCACCGCAAACATTGGCTGTGGTGTAGAACTGCCCACAGTTCCCACTCAACAGCTGCCTTTTTGGAGAAATGCCATGGAGAGTTCCATCTCTGCAGATGCAGTCCATCTCCATCATGAAGGAACTGGTTTAGGATATCATTGCCTATTATTTAAGGCACACAGTGTTACTGAATTACGAGGGAAGGCCAAAGATGCGAGCTACTTCATTGGTCTGAACCATACAGAACTTGTAGGTTACTTCTGAAAAACACAGGCACATGTAAACCCACTCATTTTCTTTCCAGGATACTGTAGTCAGACAACTTCCTTATGAGACACAGCTCATTCTGAAAACACCTGCCCCACTCTGAACAGCAAACACAACAAATGCCAAGGATAGCCTCCAACAAGCAAGAAATCTTACTCTGCATAATGATGGCACAAGGTTACGCCTTCCAAATATTTGCCCAGATACTGACAGCCCAATAACCAGGAGTTTGAATGAGGAGAACATCCTCATTCTACTCAAAAGGAGGCTTTTCCCTGACAAAGCAACATTGTAGCCAACACTTAATTCAAGAATGGATTCTTATTGTCTCCTGAGACACCTTGACCAGAGATTCTTTCTCTCCTTGCTATGTCCTCTCCATTAAAAAAATACCTGTATCTACATTCACAGCAGTAATGACAAAAAATGCCCTGCTCAAGATTTTCAATTGTGGACACCAGTGCTGAAATCTCCAAGATGACCAAACCATTGCAATCCTCTTAGTACACTGACAACATCTCAGAAGCCCATTGATGCCAGCACTTAGACAAACTGCATGTTGTGAGATACCTCCTGACTGACAGCATGATCAACAGAAATTGATGCCAGCAATATAAAAAATATCAACCAAGACACCCAGGTGCTACGACGAGAGGCACACTGGAAATGTCATGGGGCAGGCTGTCTTGAGACTGAGGAGACAAACACTCAAGGAGACAAACACTCAAGGAGGCAAAAGAATGTCAGAGAAATGCAGCCCTATACAAAATAAAACATTTTTTTGAGAAAGCAATAGGTAAGGAAATGGCACTGAGCAGGCTGCTCTCCCTCCTCTGACCCAGCACAAGCAGGGACAAAAATGTGTGCAAATATGGCCACAATCACTTAATGAAACAGACATGAAGTGAAGAAAGCTTCCCTCTCCCCCATTGCTTTTGACACTAGACCTACAAACATCCCATGTCCTGGGCTAATCATGGCTACCACTGGCCTTGACATCAGTGCACTGGCATTATATCCATACACAGGAAAAGGGCAGACACCCCAGAAAAAGAACTGTAACTCAGGAGAAAAACACCTACCACCTATGTGGTCCAGCCACCAGTGGTGAGGTGGAGAAGCCACTGGGATGAACATAAAGACTGACCACTTAAGCAGGTTTATCTCCGCCAAGGCAGAAGAAGGAGTGGAAAAGATAAGAAATCTTTTCTCTTGACTGCTACTGAGAAAGGGCTGTGAGTGCCATAAGTAAGGCGGATTCTCCTATCTGCTGACTGACATGAGAACCAGAGAGAGGCAAATCGACCCCAGAGACACACAATGAATTCCCAACTACTGCTTCCTGCCTCATGGAGAGTAGCAAATACAACCCCAATCTGCTGACCATAAAAAAGTGCTGAGAACTGAGCGGCTGAGAGCACTTAGCATCAAAAGCAGCCCATGAAGGATGAGAAAATAGAGTAAGATTGAAGATAATTTCTTGGAGCTAAGCAGGAACATGGCTAAGAGCCCCTGGGGAACCCATTTCCCTCTTAATCTGCTTTGCATTTAATTGTTTCCTAATGACTATGTCCCTGCTTGGTCCCAATAGGCTCTGGGACTGCTGCTGCCACTGAGGTTTCCCATCTCTCATCTGAGCCCATGGGTAATCCAGTTTAATGGCTGACTGGGAATCTGTGGGAGGGTAAGTTAAGCATTACTATTTGCGTTGGAGTAGCACCTACCAGAATGCTGAGTATCAGGAGGTGATGCACAGAAAAAGCGTTCTTGCCCTCAACACATTCAGAGGCAGAGCGGCTGCACCCAGACCTGTTGGCACTATCCACAGTCCCAGGCTGACCAAAGCCATGCCTCACAGAATCTCTGTTCTAAGCACAGCACCAAAAGTAAGGCTGGAAATCAGTAACCAATTCATACATGTGCTTAAAAGAAAATTCCAAACTCAGCATATGAAGAGGAGGTTAAGCTGGCCTCACTTGAAGGACGAAAAGCCAACAGAGCACAATGAATGGCCAAGAGTATCAGAGATCTATCCAGGGCAGAGGCAAGCAGAAGAAACTTTTGGGTAAGTATCCTTCACACACAACACTTACCCGGGAGAGGCATTCACATCCTCTTGACCCCATCCAGTGACTAACCTTTAGTATGAAATCCAATAAGGTAACTTCTTCAAAGTTGAGCTAGTCCAAGGCCAACAAAAACAGCCTTCACAGTGTTAAAAGAGCTGCAGGATGGTAAAGGCTTAGTTGTCATCCACTTAAAGCTGCACTGAGGTAAAAGGTTTGGCATGCAATTGTCTAGGCCTAAAAAATCTGCCCTACCAAGCTGATGCTTCGCTAGCAGAAGCACTACAGGGATGCTGCTAAGGAACCCATAAGGGCTGTCACTGTCAGGCACAGTGGTGGCCCTCTGTGCACCTGCCAACAGCAGGACAGTCCTCCACAGCCCAACAAGTTTTGCTAACTCAGGCTAAACCTGCATCTACTTCCCCTTCTCTGTCTCCCAGCTTGTTCCTCTTCATGAAGCCAAAGGCCATGCCACAGAGTCCTCTTGTGCCATGCTGACATACTGCATTTGCCATTGGCTCTGCCAGTTGCAGAGGCTGACTCAGCTGGTCGTGGCTGCCAAGGGAGAGCACAGTTCTGTGCAGCACCAGCAAACAGGGCCCCTTCTGGCTGCCAGGGGCATGAATTGACAAACCATCAAAACCTTCCTGACAGAGGTTAATGAAGCCATGGAGAGACATGGCAAAAGGTCAGGAATTTGCAAGGGCTGCTGCAAACTGCTGCCAAGTGACAAGCTGTCCACAGTACTGATAACTCCGTAACTTGAGTGTCACTCAAGAAAGCTACAAGCAGCCCTTCTGCAAACCAGGTTTCAAAGCACGAGGCAGAGACATGGGCAGATGGAAAGTGGAGCTCCAGACTCCAACACACCTACCTCCAGTCCTCCAGCTTATGCCAGGGCATCAGTGCCACTTACCTGGGAAAAGGAGCTACAGCAGAACAGCTTAGCATCTTCAGACAGGAGACGATGAGAACAAGCCCAAGGAAGCCTCTCTGCAAACTGTTCCAAATACTCGATACCCATACTGATGATGATGTGGATTTTCTGCCAGAGGAATACTAAAGCGTGCTGGAGTCCAGGGTCACTGATTTCCACCTGACCCACTGCTTTAGAGTCTCTCCAGTCTGCAAGTCCCTGAAGAACACTACCCCATGTATTACAACCACACCAGTGGCCAAACTCTTAAACACACTGAGAATATACACTTCAAATATACCATGCAGACTGGTCTAGTTACGCACAAACTGTATTTCCCACTTCAAAGAAGCCCCAAGCTGAAATAGCAGCTCATATGCACTCAATGAAAACTCAGTGTCACTCACAGCTCAAGGTTTTGTAGGGCTGTAGGCTGTAATGAAAGGTGCTGCACAGAGCTGAGAAGAGCAGTAGGGGTACTTATCTAACTTCTCACTAGAAATGCTTTTTCTAGTTACATTACTTAGTGATATCAAAACACAACAATGTGTTTTGCAATGAGATGTACCTTTCTTTGTCCAATTCCGATTTCTTCAGAGATTTGCAAGACTGATTCATTCCTACTATTTCCCTTCCAACGCACTTTTAACTTAAATCCCTCAGTCATCACATTACGTTCATTAGAGCAGGCAAAGAAACCACTGCCAGGCCCCTCCAGCAGCTGATCTCCACACAATGAATCTGGGTAGCAGAGAACCAGTGGCAGAGCCCAAACACGTCTCATCCCACACACCGAGAACTTGGATTTCTAATGGATATAAGTGAGCACTGGTTGCACGAGGCTACTATTGATGAGGGATCTTCTCCATTGGGTGATGCAGATCCTGCAAGAATCAAATGTAACATGCAGCAGAGTTTGCCTCTGCTGTTACCAATTTGGTAGAAGGCATATTGAATTATGAAGCTGACAGCTTGATGGTTTACTTTACAGCAAAGGCTTTGGCAACACACTCATGCCTTGCAGTGTTTGAGGAACGCAATCCAGTGCCATCGCTTACCTGTGATTTGAGGAAGTCATACTCCTCTGATCCATATGGGACATTCCGAAGGGAGGTGAGGTAGTCATAGGAGATAACTGCTGTCTGCAAACAAAACCAGAAATGTTGAGCAAGCTCTGCAGTTACCTTGGTTTACAACAAAAAAAACTTCAGTTACAGAGATGTACGTGGCTTAGGTTCCAAAATTTTGGCCCCACAGTGGAGTTCACGACAACAGACTCATAAGAAATTACATGAAAATATTTAAATTTCAATGAACATTTACAAAAAGCAGTGGAGGGACCACCACTTGGCACTTCTATAATACTATCTTCCATTTGAGAAGCTCAAAGCATTGTCATAATCTCTGCACAGCACCTTGCACACTGGACTCTCATTCCCTGTCAGCTTCCACAATAAGGTCTGCTGCTTGTAACAGAGGCCATGAAGACCCTGTTTATGCCCCACCAGTTATCCCACACTTCACCTTCACACGTCCAACCTGTTTAACCACACTGGTGCCCAGTGAGCTCGCTCAGGGTAGACTGCTCAGCAGGGAGCAGTGTGGCTGAAGACAAGCTCAATGATAGCAAAAGCAGTGGTGTTTTGGGGGATATTCAACTCCACAAAGGACTAGAGGGCCAAAGGCTCAGATATCCAGTTATAAAACAACAATTTGGGGATCCAGCTAAAGCTTATTGTCTATCCATAGCCACAGACAATGGAACCGGATTCCTAAGTCCCTTAATGATTTCTGAAAATGGACCTAGGGTATGTCTCAATTTTATCCTCCAATTAAAGTTCCTCTCTTTCCACAGTTAGCCAACAGAACAGAAAGATACAGGCAACATTCATAAAGTTTACTTAGCGGGGAAAGAAGCGAATGTATACCTAGATAAACATGCCCACTAACCTGTCATTCGAACTTCAAGATCCTTGCCATAAAGAACCATTTATATAACTCAGACCAAAAGCCAGATTTCCTCAAACCTTCCCACCAAAGGAGTGGCATCCCATTTGGGGACAGCATACCATCACCCTGCTTTCACCACAAACACACCTAACAAGACCATAAAGTACAATGTAATGTGAAAGCCAGAGAGGTAAGGGGATCAAACTTACTTTGAGATAAAGTTGCTGGAACTGACAATAGGGAAACAGTCAAAAATTCAATGATGCATCCAAGAAGGGATCAATCTGGCAATCAGTTACAGACACGTGCCTTCCTTGGGGAGGTTAGGTTTCTCACATTTCCTGTTTTCCAGATAGGAAATTAAGCTTTTCAGGCTCTTTCGTCCCCACTGAACTCAGGGGCTGCACAACTACACAGAGTCATATTCAGAAGAAAAATTTTCAAAGCATCTTCCCAACCTCAAAGAACAACTTTGAAGTAGAGGGAGGTTCAAATCAGCCTTGCATGAAGGCTTGAGTTGATTCTTACACTATCTCTGGTCTACGATGGTAATTATCACCTCCAACTTGAAAAGAAGCAGCTAACAGATTGGCCTGTATTACAGAGGAAGAGGGAATTAATTAAGCGGTTGCTAATTACATCATAATCTTAAACACTATATTAGTATTATGATGATCCTGATAGGCAACTCTGACATTGCCAAATCCCTACTAGCGTCTGAGATTTATTTCAGCTACAGAACAGAATGTTCCTTCCATACACCCAAACCAACTGGGTTACCCTCAAAGAAACAGAGCAAATGCACAACTTCTCTGCCAGGTTTCTAATTTTGCCAGAATATAGAAACTCTCTGAACTGTGATTCTGTCCAGGCCACTGACTTAATTCTTATACAAGACTAGTGCTGTCATTCATGTTACAGTGTGAGACTGAATCCCAGAGACATAAAGAGACCTCCAAGATCAACAACTTCACTTACAAATGACAGATTACTTCTTTAACTCATCTTGTATCCAGTCCAGTGTTAAATGTCCCAAAGACTTGGGATTCCACTTCATATCTATGAATTCTCAACACCTTACACTCCTACATCACGTCTGAACTATCCTCAGAACTTCCTAGGTCACTGCACAATGTTCCTTTTCAATAGTTGTCTACTCATACATAAGCAAGAGCCAGCTCCCTAAACTGAGGCTTAAGAAGACATTTTCTGCTGGTGCACTTCACCAGGTTTCTTAGGAAAGTCTGCAAAGGATGACTGAACCCGTATGCTTAAAAGACAAGCAGACTCAAACCTTTCTAATCAAACCCAGATGAAATCTGTCCACAGCCCTGTAATTCTAGGTCAGGTTTCTTGACCTCCATGTGTTCTTTTCTCCAGGCATTTGTTTTGTTTTGTCTACCACACCATAACTTGTCTTAAATTTTTGTGTCTGCTACTGCTGAACTTCGCTTTGAAAAAATACTGTCTCTTAAATACAGCTTGGTTTTGCCTCGCTGTGGTCCAATGAGCGAATAAAGCATCCAGGTTAAGAAGCCTGAGCAAGGCTAGACTGAAGGACAGACAGTTAAGGTCCATGTACAGCCCACCAATATCCAAATTCTCGTTTGCTACAGTCTCAGCTTTCATCTACAGAAAGAGCAAGCCTGTGAAACAGAAGTTTCTTAGAAATGAATGCGTCTAATTGCTCTTTTTGCTTCACCCAGTCTATGGCTAAGGAACAAGAGCAGTCAGGGCTGCCAGTGTTCAGATGAGAGCTGACCTCTGCCTTTTCAACTCAGAGCAGACCCCAAGCTGGGAAGGTAGAGGTCACTGGTGTAGCAGGACTAAAGGAGCAACTTAACCATATGCAGTCCTATACAGCAGAGGGAACAGAGAATACAAAATTCATGTTTGAAAAGTATACAGACACACAGATACAAACACAGGTTGCCACCACCTACAGAACACTGACAGCATGTTTTGGGTGGTCACTGCTTGCAGCTATGGGTGCTGAAGTCTTTAACACATTTAAGAGCAGGGCCACTGAAGTGCTTTACAGCCCATGACTTGTGACTTCCCCGAAGACAGAGGATATGAAAACCAAGCATGTCTTTAGAGTCCCGAGCTCTAAAGCAAAGAAAATCTCCTGTCTCCTGCTTCCCTTTAATCAGGAAAGTAATCACTCAAATCACAGACAAACTGCACAGCTTCATCACTGCAAAATTCTTATTTATTTTTGTCTTAAACAGACCCCAAAAGCACTGTCTTCAAGTCATATTACGAAACACTGGTCAAGCGGGCAGAACTCAAGGGCAGACTGGAGAGCTAAAATAGCCTGGATAGCAGATTCCTCTCCAGACACAATAAACTATGTTGCTTTTCCATGCCTCAGTTTCGTGTGCAGTAAAATGGAGAGAGCTTCTCCTTGCCACCAGGCAGGAAAGGGACAAAGCACAAAGCTTAGCACTTATTAGCTAAGAAGGACAGATTATAGTTTATATTTCTGCCCTCCTTCTTTCAAACAAACACTAATTTTTCACAATAGTTCATGGTGCAGTTTCCATTTAAATGGCACAGCACCTGAGCCAATCCATGGAGTCTGTTTCTTATGGCATCTGCCCTCAGGAGCCGATTCCCTCTAAAACTCATTAATGAAGTGCTTAAAAGTCAAAGAATATGCAGACAGACAGCTGCTTACCACTGGGGGTCTGTAAATGATGGAGATCATGGCCTGAAGTGACAGATGTATAATGCATGTGAGGTACAGGGAGACTGATACGCCCTCCAGAGTCTCTGTTCTCCTTGTTCCTGGCTGCTCATGGATTCATCAGTGAATATCCTCTAGGAGAAGACAACAACCTGTTTGGCTGGCAGTCTCCATTCTCAGGTTTTCTGGAGCGGCGATCAACACAAGGGTGAAGTAACAGTGGTGTTAGGCAGATGTGGCATTTATTTTAAGAATCTGGTAATCAATCCAGTCTCAAAAATACATCATCTCCCATCCTCACTTCTTCCTTGCTTTGAGAATGATCCTCAAGACACCTGCCCTCTTCTCCCCAGATCTCTCACACTAAAGGTCACGAGGCAATGGCTTCCAAGGCACATCAATAAAACAACCATGATCGCTAAAACAAAATGTTCCAATGTAAAAAAACAGCATAGGCAGACAAGATCGTTTGAACTAGCTCACTGTTGAAGGCAACAGGACACCCCATCTGGGTGACTGACCTTGAAGGGTGGCTGATGCCAGTGAGCCCTTGCTGTGAAGGGCTCTTTTCTCCCCACTAACCACAACTTGAAGACCTCCCTATTGATCTTCTGACTCCAGCAGCCAGTTGCCAACTGGAAATGTAGAGAAGGGATGCAGGAAAATACCAGGTTCTTGTGACTTCCAATTCCCTTAACCACATAGGAATCTTCCTGCACATTACTGAAACAAAACTTACTGTGGCAATGGCTCGGCCCACACGAACAACTCCAAAATCATTGGGATCCAGAAATTTGTTGCCATACAGATATAAACCAGAAGTGGCTGCCACGACCGAGGCAAGTTTCAAGGCCCTTCGTGCCATGACCGATGAACCCTGCCGAGACATAAAACAGGAAATGTATCATCTGAGAAGGACGTAATGCTCCAATGCCTACAGCTCCAAGGGACCTGAGCATCCACATTTTAATTGTTCCTTTGCTAATGATGCCTACAGCTCCAAGGGACCTGACCATCCACGTTTTAATTGCTTCTTTGCTAATGATGCCCACAGCCACGAGCTCAAGGAATCATGCAGCAAAAAATGCAAGCTATGTCTCCATTGCTATTTCTAACTCAATGGTGCGCATGGGCCACAAACCCAGAAGTAACTCACTGTGCTAGACCTCATTCTCCCACAATAAAACATTTGTTCATGGTTGCAAGGGCTCTACAAGGAGAAACAATAGGTGGGCAGAAAGAAGGAAGCACGTGCTCATAAGTCAATTCTGATCACAGCATTAGGCTGTGCAAGGGGGATAACAGAAGATTGCAAGGCGATAACAGAAGATGTAAACAAGCAGGGTGTAAAAAGAGCTCTTGTAATATCAAGAGCACCCAAAATTTATTTGAAACTCTGCCAGGCTAGTTGTAAAAATGCCTCCCTGCTGCTCAGTGGTGGGAGAAGAGGTGATGCATCCCTGGAAGCCACAAGCAACTCTATTGGCTGGGGCACCTGATCAGAGTGACCAAGTGAGACTTGTTTCCACATCATCACTATCACATTCAAGTGCCAGGCAGAGACCACGCTGGCCGAACAAACATCTGCAGGAATCAATAGCGTGATCCTGGCTCTATCACAGGCCCAGCACAGGCTTGGACTGAGACACTCCTCACCCTTCTCTGGAAGATGAGGGTAAGGAAAGAATGCATTTCCCATGCTAAGCACTTTGAAGCGCTTCTATAAATACATTAATAACAAAAGGAGGAGCAAGGAAAACCTCCATTCTTTGTTGGACCGGGGGGGGGGGGGGGAACATAGTTACCAGGGATGAGGAGAAGGCTGAGGTACTCAACATCTACTTTGCCTCAGTCTTCACCAGTAGGAGAGGTGGCCCTCACAATAACTGGCCTCCGGAGCTCACAGATAGAGACAGGAAACCAAATGGCTCCCCTGTGTTCCAGGAGGAAATAGTCTATGAATTACTGAGACACCTGGATCCACACAAATCAATGGGACCTGATGGATTCCATCCTAGGGTGATGAGGGAGTTGGCAGAAGAGCTTGCCGAGCCACTCTCCATCATCTACCAACAGTCCTGGCTCTCTGGGGAGGTCCCAGATGATTGGAAGTTGGCAAATGTCACACCAATCCACAAAAAGGGCAACTATTGGCCTGTCAGCCTGACCTCAGTGCCTGGCAAGGTTATGGAACAGATCATCCTGAGTGCAATCACACAGCACCTTCAGGATGGACATGGGATCCGATGCAGCCAGCACAGCTTTGTGAGGGGCAGGTCCTGTCTGACCAACCTGGTTTCCTTTTATGATCAGGTAACCCGCCTGGTGGATGAAGGGAAGCCTGTGGATGTAGTCTATCTGGACTTGAGCAAGGCCTTTGATACTGTCTCCCATGGCATACTCCTGAATAAACCGGTAGCCCATGGCTTGGACAGGTGCACTCTCAGCTGGGTTAAGAACTGGCTGGATGGCCAGGCCCAGAGACTTGCTGGTGAATGGTGCTGCATCCAGCTGGCGGCCGGTCACCAGTGGTGTCCCTCAGGTATCAGTGTTGGGTCCAGTTCTGTTTAACATCTTCATCGATGATTTAGATGAGGGGATTGAGTCCATGATAAGTAAATTTGCGGATGACACCAAGTTGGGAGGGAGTGTCGACCTGCCAGAAGGCAGGAGGGCTCTGCAGAGGGACCTTGATAGGCTGAAGAGACGGGCTGAGTCCAACGGTATGAAGTTCAACAAGGCCAAGTGCCGGGTCCTGCACTTTGGCCACAACAACCCCATGCAGCGCTACAGGCTGGGGACAGAGTGGCCGGAGAGCAGTCAGGTGGAAAGGGACCTGGGGGTACTGATTGACAGGAGGCTAAACATGAGCCAGCAGTGTGCCCAGGTGGCCAAGAAGGCCAGTGGCATCCTGGCCTGTATCAGGAATAGTGTGGCCAGCAGGACGAGGGAAGTGATCCTTCCCCTGTACTCGACGTTGGTGAGGCCACACCTTGAGTGTTGTGTTCAGTTCTGGGCCCCGCAGTTCAAGAAAGATATTGAGGTGCTGGAGCGGGTCCAGAGAAGAGCAACAGAACTGGTGAAGGGACTTGAGCACAAGTCCTGTGAAGAGAGGCTGAGGGAGCTGGGGTTGTTTAGCCTGGAGAAGAGGAGGCTCAGGGGTGACCTCATCGCTCTCTACAACTATCTGAAAGGAGGTTGTAGACAGGTAGGGGTCGGACCCTTCTCCCAGGCAACCAGCAACAGAACAAGAGGGCACGAGCTTAGACTCTGCCAGGGAAGGTTTAGGCTGGATATCAGAAACAAGTTCTTCACAGAGCGAGTTATCAGGCATTGGAATGGCCTGCCCTGAGAGGTGGTGGATTCACCATCCCTGGAGGTTTTTAAAATAAGACTGGATGTGGCACTTAGTGCCATGATCTAGTAATCATGATAGTGTTGGATTAAGGGTTGGACTTGATGATCTTGGAGGTCTCTTCCAACCCAGATAATTCTATGATTCTATGTTTCTAAGCCCTGCATTCATTGCTTACAGTATAAAAAGCAGTGTCAACATTTAATTCATTACATATGATATATGTATTATGATTCTTTATTTCACTTTAGAGGATTCAGACTTACAAAAAAAAATTACAAATCAGGTATGTTTCTTCCCTTTCCCTTTGGCTGGTATTGGATAAAAAATATGATCGGCCATTCTTTCTGCTTACACCACAAATCAAGAGCATGGTTCACATACTCTGCAAGTATTCTACAGCACCCTTAACAGAGTATGGGTTTTTAGCCCATTAAGGTGAAGCTCACTCATACTTCCAATCTCAGATCTGATCAAGAAACTTCCTACTTCTCACTCAGAACCTTCCACAGGGTTAATCTGTCTTGTGCCTT
Source organism: Dromococcyx pavoninus (assembly GCA_033558185.1). NCBI lineage: Eukaryota > Metazoa > Chordata > Aves > Cuculiformes > Neomorphidae > Dromococcyx > Dromococcyx pavoninus. The sequence goes on along the minus strand of JAUMJL010000091.1, from coordinate 63,687 downwards.
TTCTCTCAGAAGCCTTGTAACCAAAAACTAAATGCAGTGACATAGGTCATGCCTTTCAAAAACAGTTCACAAGAACACAATCGGTGAAATGGGCTAATATTACACAGGAGACCTCTGTACGTGAACCTTAGCTAAACTTTATTATTTCCTTTTATTTCCTTACAAGTCCCAGGTACCTTCAAGGCAGAAAAGAGATTCTGCCAGCGTCAGTCAGAGCTGCCTGCAGCACCCCTGCTCTTTCTCCTGTCAGAACGGGGCAGCTGGCTAATCAGGACTCCTCTGAACCTACAGTCAAACTTCAGAGAAAATAAACCTGTCCCCTTCACTGCAGCCAAATGGACACATACTTCCCTCCCACCCCCTGCCTCACTGAAATTTTAGAAATATTGTAGCTTCTTCCTGGAGGACTGATCTCTTCCATACAGAAATCTCTTGTACCCTGTCACCTTCAAAACCATTTTCTGCAACATGCTTTAATTAAACTATTTCTGCTCCTTGGAAGTTTTTGTAAAATTTCATTTATTGGAAAGTGAAAAGTGCAAGCAGTGACATTTTAACACAGAAAATATGCTTCTCTTTTTCATTATTTTTCCTTTCACCATCTTTATTACTAAAAGAACATTTGCTTGAAAGCAGGATGTAAGTCCATCTGTTCTTGCAGCTTATTCCTACCTGAAGCTATAATCTGCAGTTCATGGCATCACATTTATTGCTATACCCGCCAGCTGCACATCACAAAGAGAAGCCGGAAACTTTAGGAAGCAAATAAACAAGCAGAGCAGCCGAGCTCTTCAGCAGCAAAGCTCCTACTTTTATGCTTAATGCATTGTACCAGTAAAGCAGGAATAATCGACGCCCCCTCCCATAAAAGGTGCAGAAATGAAGCTGTCAGAAACGAGTTCATAGAACCACAGTATGGTTTGGGTTGGAAAGGACTTTAAAGCCCATCCAGTTCCACCCCTCCCACCATGCGCAGGGACACCTCCCACCAGCCCAGGCTGCTCAAGGCCCCATCCAACCTGGCCTTGAACATTTCCAGGGAGGGGGCACCCACAGCTTCCCTGGGCAACCTGTGCCCGTGTCTCACCGCCCTCAGCGTGAAGAATTTCTTACTAATGTCTAATGATATTTCAAAGTTTTGCACAAGCTGCCGAAGACCCTTTTCCATGTAAATAAGGCGTCACAACTCCCCCGGGAGCACCTCAGCTGTGAAGCACGGATGCTTCTGCCTCCCTTGATTAAGGCCTGCGCTAATTAATCGCCTTCCGCCTTCTCTCGCCGGGGCCGCCCCCGGGACGCGCGGGGCCGGCTCCGGCTGCCTTCGGTTCTCCTCCAGCCGAGCCGGGCCAGGCCTGGCAGCGCCTCCCGGGGCAGGGGCAGCGCCGGCGTCCCCGCCACCCGATGCAGCCCCTACCCCGCCGAGCCCCGCGGCCGCAGCACCGTCGCGGGTCCCTCCGCCGGCGGCCGCAGCCCCCACTTACCGCTCCGCCGGCACCGCGCCGCTTCAACACCCGCGCCCTTCCCCCCCGTGGCCCGCACGTGGTACGGCCCTGCTCAGCGCGGCATGCTGGGACATGTAGTCTCCCGGATGCCGCCGCTGGGATCGGCGCGGGAGCGGAGGGACTGCGAGGGGCGGCGCCTGGGCGAGCCCACCGAGGAGAGGCGGGGGCGCTTGGGCTGCTCTAACGCCTCTGTCCTGGGTGCCGGCGTGCGCGGTGCTCCTGGTGTGTGTTAAAGGCATAGCATGAAACTGTTGAGATACTTGAATTGTTTAAGTTTAAGAGAAACATATTAACTTAGCAGACCTATAACTGATTTTGTAACAGCATTTCACAGCACCTGCACATCGCATTAGATAAGAGGGCTCGTGCCTGCACACTGTGCTGGGTAACAGGGACTGGTTTGCCAAAAGTGCTGAATGCCTGTTTGTAGCTGGTAGACAGCAGAAACCTGGAAAAGAAGATTCAAGAAAAACTGGTGCCAGAATCACAGAGTGACCTGAGTTGGAAGGGACCCACAAGGGCCATAAAGTCCAACTCCTGTCCCTGCATAGGACAACCCCAACATTCACACCGGGTGTCTGAGGGCATTATTCAAATGCTTCTTGAATATTGCCAGGCTTGGCGCGGTGACTGCTTCCCTGGGGAGCTGTTCCAGAGCTCCACCACCCTCTGGGTGAAGAACCTTTTCCTAATATCCATCCAAAACCTCCCTGGCACATCTTCCTGCCATTTTGTCATATCCTATCACTGGTCACCAGAGAGAAGAAGTCAGCGCCTGCTCATTCTCCTTCCCTTGTGAGGAAAACTTAGAAGGCTATGAAGTCCCCCCTCAGTCTCCTCTTCTCCAGGCTGAACAGACCAAGTGACATCAGTCTCTCCTTGTACCCCTTCCCCTCCAGACCCTTCACCAGCTTTGTGGCCTCCTCTGGGTACTTTTCAGTAATTTGATGACCTTTTTATGCTGTGACGCCCAAAACTGAACACAATATTTGAGGTGGGGCCTCACCAGTGCAGAGCAGAGTTTTACTTAGAGAGTAAAACTCAGCCAAAAGTGAAGAGAGGCAAGCCTTCCTCCTTGACCGATGATTGACCTGAAGAAAAGGATGAAGCAGCAACCACCAGGAGGAGCGACTATGCAAGTGCAAAGGACATTATAATATGCATGAGTTCTGAGAAGCAATATGAATATGTAAAGACATTCAAGAAAATACATTGAATAAACATAAACTGAGTTCTATAAATATGTACCTTTCACCAACTCAGGTGTGAGCATGTGGCAGGAGAAAGTCCCCTGCTTGCCTTTGGTACCAATAGAGGAATTGCGTCTTTCAGATACTGCAAAAATCAGTTTCTCAGAGTTTTATTTGACTGACTTTTATGGTAACACTCTCTCTCATAGTTACAAAAGAAGAGATGCCCAGGGAGCACCTTTAGGTTTGATATGCAACAGGGTAATGCCATCTCAGCTTACCAAAGCCAGCACAGGTGCCCAGAAAAGCCGCCTTCTCTGCCCTTAAAAAAACCTCAGACTTTATGATATTTGAATTGATTTTCAATGTTATCTCACTGAAAACTCTGCAGCAAAGAGAAGGTACATATATATGTGTGCATATATACATAGATATATCAGAAGTCATGACATAGGGTAGAAATACCAAACTCAAATGAGAGCATCCTTGCCTTTCTTATCTATAAGAAGCACAGAATCACTAAAGTTGGAAAAGACCTCTGAGGTCATCCAGTCCAGCTGTTCAGCCCAACCCCACAGGGCATATTAACCATATCTATACATATTTTTAACACTTCCAGGGATGGTGACTCCACCACTTCCTTGGGCAGTCTATTCCAGTACTTCACTACTCTTTTGGTAAAGAAATTTTTATTAATATCCAATCTACACCTCCCCTGGTGGAACTTGAGGACATTGTCTGTCGTTCTATCACTATCACTGGGAGAAGAAACAAAGATGCACCTAGCTACAACCTCCTTTCAGATAGTTATAGAGATCGATAAGGTCTCCCTTCAGCCTCCTCTTCTCCACACTAAATAACCCCAGTTCCCTCAGCTGCTGCTCATAAGAGTTATTCTCTAGACCCTTCACTAGCTTCATTGCCCTTCTCTGGACACACTCCAACACCTCAATGTCTTTCCTGTATTGAGAAGCCCGAAACTGAACACTGTATTCAAGGTGCAGCCTCACCAGTGCCGAGTACAGAGGCACAATCACTTCCCTGCTCCTGCTGGCCACGTTTCTAATACCATTTAGGATGCTGGCCTTAGCCACCTAAGCACACTGCCAGCTCATGTTCAGCCAGCTGTTGACCAACACCCCCAGGTCCTTTTCCTCCAGGCAAGCTTTCCAGCCCCAAGCCTGTAGCATTGCATGGAGTTGTTGTGACCCAGGTGCAAGACCCAGCACTTGGCCTTGTTGAACCCCAACAATTTACCTCAACCTGTCCAGATCCCTCTGCAGAGCCTTCCTATCCTCAACCAGATCAACACTCTCGTCCAACTTGGTGTCATCTGCAAACTTACCGAGGGTGCACTCCATCTCCTCATCCAGATCATTGATAAAGATATTAAACAAGACTGGCCCCAACACTGAGCTCTGGGGAACAGGGCTTGTGACTGGCTGCCAACTGGATTCAACTCTGTTCACCACAACTTTCTGGGCTCAGCCATCCAGCCAGTTTTATACCCAGCAAAGAGTACGCCTGTCTAAGCCATGGGCTGCCAGCTTCTCTAGGAGAATGCTGTGAGCGACAGCGTCAAAGTTTTTACTAAAGTCAAGGTAAAGAACACCCACGGCCTTTCCCTCATCCACTAAGCAGGTCACCTTGTCATAGAAGAAGATCAGGTTAGTCAGGCAGGATCTGCGTTTCAAGAAATACTGGCTGGGTCTGATCCCCTGGTTGACCTGAACTTGCCTGGTGAGCGCACTCAGGATGAACCACTTCATAATCTTTCCCAATACCGAGGCCAGGCTGACTGGCCTGTAGTTGCACGAATCCTCTTTCCAGCCCTTCTTGTAATTGGGTATCACACTGGCAAACCTCCAGTCACCTGGGACCGACCTCCCCTGAGAGGTGCTGAAGGGGCACTGATGCTTCTATTGACCAGACATCAGAACTGCTCTTTAATGAAGTGTGGGTTTGGCCAGGGCATTATGAACATTTTACCTTGTGATTAGGTATAAGTAGAGTCACCTACACGGCCACGGCATGTGGGCTAGCATTGCCATGTCTGTTGCCGCTGCTAAGGGAGTGCTCTCACCAGAGTATTTCTGGGCAATAGCGTTGAACAATTTTGTCCTGCTTCTGTTGTACACAAAACAATGTTGTCCATCATGTGTTCAGATCTTCAAGCAGTGTAAATTGATAGCGTAAACTTTGCAGCTATACTTAGGTTTCATAATTCAGTGAAACGCACACACAGCTGCCTAATATCAGCTTACATTTAAGGGTATAATTCCAAAGGCCAAAGAGATGTGCATCATAAATATCGCAGAAGCTGCTGTTGGTAACAACAAGTATGTTCTTTAAGAATAAAAGAGCTGTTGGTAACAAGGAAAATAATTGCAGAATGGGGAGAAAAAAAGCTGTCTATGCAGCTAACCTTTAGCTCTTTACTACAAGAAATGAAAATAATAAATTTTATCATATTCAGGGTTCAATGCAAAATGAATCTCTTCACTGAAGTTTTCTTGCAAAAAAAGATTATGATAAAAGAGACAAAGAACAAAGCAGAGAATGAAAACCTCTTGCTGAATCATCATAAATATTGGAAGAGATAAATATTCCCTGAAGCAAATACCTAATTTGATAGTCATCCACTTGAAACTTAGCATTTCTGGTTGAACTTTTCTCCTACTGTGAATAGAAGGAAACTCAGTGTTGTTCTCCTGCCAATATCTTTCTGATAAAGAGAAACTGCAATTCAACAACACAAGAGAACTCATAGTGGTAAATCGCAAGTATCTGGGACAGAGTTAAGGATACGGCTACCATAATTAATCCTTTACACATTAAAAGGATGTCAGGGATCAAAACCAGAATGAGACCAAAAAGATCTTAATAATTCTTTGAGCATTAAAGTTTCCAACAGGATTCAGGAAACACTGAAACAAATGCCAGCAAGCATCACCAATCTGTGTTTCCATTCATATTTGCAGGGCTACAGTTGCACCCTAAAAAGTAGAGACAAGGCAAAAAGGGATCTATAAACACTCAGATTATGAAGCAGAAAGTCTCAGTTTCTAGAAGAAGGAATAAAAAAACCAGGAAATTGTGCTCAAGGAAAGATGCTGATGATGAGCCTCTCTTCCAGGTTGGCTTTTCATCTAAGCCCTTGCAGAAAGTGCTGTGAGGGTAACTTGGTTCTGGGACAGCGGTATATTAAAGGTTTTCCTAAAAAATCAAAATAATATCAGAATATTTGCCAGATACCCCTTTTGTTTCCATGTGACTTCATTTCAGTTTTGTTTTCCCTGTTTGTCCCCTGTGGCAGCCATTAACGTAAAACCCTGCACAAGGTGGGCTTCCTGACAAAGCAGCTACAAGTTATGAGGGGCAGAGTTACAGTGATTACCCTGTCAGCACATTGAGGCTACAGGCTCACGTGGCGAGTTGCTGCATCAGCCATATGATGGTAAAACTGGCTACAATCCCACAAGTTTGGACAGGTGGGAGCTTTTGAACTGATGACGTGCAGTAAAGCATCCCAGCTTAGTCATGGACCATTACAAATTGTGTAGAAAAGACTATATGTTGGAAGGAAGATTTACATTTTAGTGGGTGGTGTCAAAAGAGAAAGAAAAAGTGAGGGAGATGTGCACGTGATGTACTACTGAGAAAATGAGAGATAAATGACTGTAGACTGAACATGAAGTAACCACTCTGAATTACAGACTAAAATAAGCTTAGAAATATGAAAAAATATCTGCTCCTGGGTCTACTACAGCCTGTGGAAGTTTTTCTACATATTTTTCTGATTGCAGATTCAGGACCTCCATGGTTCAGGGTGTAATGGCAGTGTATCCATTTAAAGCTAATGTGCTACTGCAAATCAAAATCCAAACTAGAGACTTTAACTTCAGCACAACCACTGATTCCTGAGCTCAGCTCTCTGCTTCTACCCAAGATGTTTAATACTCCAGCCCAGGCTATCAGTGCCCTGCTTTAACTGTTAGATCACACGTGTTGGCAAAGCGAGCAGGTCAGTATCTGATTTTTGCTGGCCTCTCCTGGAAAAGCTATGGGAGGTTTCTTCAGATTAATTCTGTTCCTTGCAGCTCTCAGTTAACAGGCTGACACTGGGTTTGCTGCAGAGAGGGGGAAAAAAGGAGGCTTTTGTAGCATAACAATGCTGTGTGCTGATGTGCAGTGGGCAATTATGTAACTAATGCTAAATTTTTCTATAATTAGAACAAGCACCTAGTTAGAGTGATCAGAGCTCTTTTGTGTGAGCCTGCACGGGTGGTAGGGGTAAGCAAGAAAGAGCTTGGCTCAAAAGAAAGATGCTGGCTTGATTTCCCTTTTCCTTTCAACTGATGAATAAATTAAATCTCAGATTACCCCAAATTGCTGTGACAGATGAAAAGCAAAAAGCGTTTCCTTTTCATTCTCGTTGAAGATGAGAATTCACATCCCAGGTGTGAATCTCATGAAATACAGAAACAAACCCAAAGACTCAGGCGCCTCTGTCCCAAGCAACGGAGCAGTCACACTGCTTGAACACAGGACAGAAGGTCAGTATCAGTCCTCCCTACTGAGAACCAACCTGGGTTAGATTCTCTTTGATGAAGAACATGGCAAGATATCTGGGAAGTCTTATATACACCAGACAGTACTTATATATGGGAGGAGGCACAGGAAAAGAGATCAAAACAGTCCCAGAAAGCAGGTGATCCTATGATTTTGTGGATGCAGAGAACTAGCTTAACAAGGAGACATGAAAAGGTATGGGGAGAAATTGCTACCAATGCAGTGGGAAGAACAGCTTGACCCAGCAGGTTCTTCTTCACTCTTGCGATCTGTCCTGCCATTCTGTGAATGGTCAGCAACACAACTACTGAGGCAGATTAATCTTCTTCAGATATAAACAAGTTGAGTTTTAAAAGTCACTGTAGCAATGCCAAGTTGAAGGTCTGGTTGTAGAATCTCTGCTGCTGGAGATCGCTACTTCAGAAGTATCTTTTTCTTTTCTGGTTAGTTCAGGTCACCAGAAGAAATATTACAAACACCTCTGTACAAGAGGCTCCCAGAAGTGCAAATCAACATGGAAGACAGGAAGTGAACAACCTACCTGAAGCTAATTCCGGAAGATAGCTTAACATACTCCCACAGGTACCCTGCTAGGCCAAAGCCAGCCATGTTTTTGGTCCAGCTTAAAATGGAGATTGGCAGGTTTTGCCTTTTGTATCAGCAACAGAAAGCTCAGAGCTGACTCTGTGAGCCATCTGATTTTAGAATAAGATCTTCTTACCGATAATATTGTACAGAGCATTACTTGGTTAAGACAAAAAACCCATCTTCATTGCTCACAGTCATCCAGTCCCTTTGTCTGAATGTGACAACAGAAAGTGATGTGCTGCTCAGACAGCTGTGCTTTAGGTAAGCTGCAAAATCCACTTCTACTGGTATTTCGTTCCTCAAGGCCTTTGCTCAACCTTGTTGTCTCGTATCAGTTCAGAAAATCGCATACCACCACCTTTCCTCTTTCATAATTTTTGTTGGCAAAAACTTCCTCTTTACTTTGTTTGCTGAAGCTGTTGGTGACTAAAGGATACTCCACTTCTTGCAGGTTGTTAGGAAGTGTCAATGAACCACCATGTCTTGTGTTAGAAGAAGAGGTTTCTCGGCCATGAGTGGAATGTTTGCAAAACGTTTGCAAAACACCCTGAAGTTTGGAAGGTGTTATAGAAGTACATGAGATAATTTTAGTCTGAGAAAGTTTACTTTTTTACAAACTATGACAAATAATAGAAATTAAACCAGCCTCCCTTTCTAGCTGTTCCAGACAGCACAGACAAAACTTGAAGAATTTAAAGATTTTTACAAAAGCACTAATAGACCTCCTGATCTTTTCCTCCCAGCTATAATTATTCCTTCTGAATGCTGCCTGTAACCCCTAAGGGAATGTGAAGTGCAGGGGTTGCTTGTGTGGCGGAACCTTTCTATCCAGGTAAATCTCTTTATTTTTTACTGCTTAACATATTACCATATTACATGTGGCATAATTTATCCCTTGAGATAAGTAGTGTTGTTTATTGTGATCATTTTAATCCCACAATGTGCAGCAACTGTTAGGCATACAGATATGTGATATTAACAACAGCTTATTCTATTACTTTGTATTATCATCTTCATTTGTTACAAGATATTTCATGAACCATTTAATGCTGCGTTTGCAAATGTGAAAAGTGCTGAAGTAGATAAAAAAAGGTGCAGAGGATTTAACAGCCTAAATCTACCCCAAAAGATTCTTTGAAGTGCATCATAAATATGCTCTCAAAACCAGCTGTGGTATTCGCAGTAAACTAAAAAGATCCCTGCTGACAGCCGTGCCAAGGGTCAACTCCTCTGCAAGAGCCTGAAATCCTTACTCACCAAACAGAGGATCATTTTGGTCTACTTGTAAAAAGTGATGTATGTGGAGACCTGAGAGTGTTACTGTCCACAAAGGTCAAGCAAAAAAAGATCATGGTAAAAATAGAGACAGATTCATATTTGGGGAAAATGTGTTTGAGGATCTCAGAACCATTTCTTGCCTAACATTTCCTCTTATCAAAGCTCTGCCACAGCTAGCATCTTTGAGTCACTACGAGATCTGGTTCAGAAAAAGTCCACATACAGGAGATACATGAAGATGCACAGGGACGATCAATTCACAGAACTAGAAAAGAACATTAATTTTTTGTGCCTAATGTTGTATATATTGTGGGACATTGTTTCACCTGGCTATTCTTGTATCGGCCCTGGTTGCTCAAGCTGGTAATAAAGCATCTCTTTTCAAAAGACTTCAGCTTTGATTAGAAGATAACAAGGGATGGAAAAGCTAGCACACCCCACAGCTTTCCAAAGTTGAATCACTCTCATTGTTAAATATTTCTGCATAATTTCTCATTTGAATTTCCATAATTTCCAGTGCCAGTCACTGGTTCTTGCCTTCCTCAATCAGATTAGAGTACTTTCAGCTCTTGCACTTCTAACTTGTACAGTACACATACAGGATTGTCAAATCTCTCTCAGTCATCTTGTAATGAGCAAAACATGCGAAATGTTTTAATTTGCTTGCTCAGCTCATTTGCCCTTGTAATGTCATTGACATTACATGCAGAGAAATGGAGTTTACCTCATTGTAATCTGGCAATATAACATTTACCTCTTAAGTTCCCCACAAAAGAAGTTTACTTACTTTATTTCTGATTAGCTTTATATTATCTTCGTAGTCTTCTCACCCTATTCAATTGTCCACCAATTTTTTAAAAACTTGAACACTAGGACAAGACAGAGTCCCTCTACAGTACACCATGCCCCTACTTCAACATCCATAGGCTGCATGACTTTTTGTTACTTCCTCGCACACGAAATCCATACTCAGCTGCTCTCCACCCCTTCTATCAGACATCTTCAGGTGTTGCAAAGCACTAATTCTTTAATTAAAACATCATGAGAATCAGAAGACAGAAATAACAGGAAGTATACCAAGTCGGGTTCGAGGACAACTATGTGAATCATTTCTTTCTTTGGTCAGGTGGCTAACCAAACACAAAACTGAAATTGTTTTCTCACTTCAATAAAAAAATGTTAAATAAAAAGACAAACAAACCAAAACACCATTCTACATGGGAGAAAAAAAACAACCAAAAAACTATGTATTGGATCAGAAATTGAGCACACTCTGGTTTAAAGAATTTTCCCACTTTCAAAAAAGTAAGCACATTCAAGCCAACAAACATTGCTTTAAACCAAAGTTTGAATGCTCTATTTTGAAAATGTTGAAAAAGATTCAAACCTTCTACCCACAGGTTTTGAGTTCAGAATTTCTGAACAATTTTTTATCCCAGTAAACATTTTGACCCGTTAAACCATGTATGTAGGCACTTTCTAGCTGTGATATGTGATAGGTAATGCAGGGCAGGGACAAGAAGTTGTTCGTAGCTGGATTAGCAGCACATACATAAAAGACTGATGTGTTTACAGAGCCATATGCTTTTGAATAAGCTTGTACAGCCCCTTTGTACCATATGGTCCTCTCTATCCAGTGCCAAGAGCCTTACATGTACACAAACTCAAAATTAGCCAACTCAGACATCAAAATTAAACCAAAAAGAAATTAAAAAGAAAGAAAGAAGATCAAAGGGATCAAAATGAAGCATTAAAAGGTACCGGTGTTGCTTACAGCCAACCATCTAAAACCATCTGTAAGCACAAACACCTCATTGTCTGCAAAGAGAAAGTGACTGTACAGTTCTAAGAACAAGCCATGAGACTGAAAAAACCAAAGGAGCCTCTCCCTAGTGCAGAAACTGAAGCATGTTGCTCACCTACAATTTTACCTTCTGAACAACAATTTTGTATTGTGGCTGTCACATAAACTGTGTTGTGAAACAGCTCACAAACTTGTATATGTGCACCATACAGCATTAAATAATGCATCACAGCAAAGGAAGAAGGGCAAACATAAAAGTAGGCAGGAGAAAAAATACTTTTTCAGCTGAGGCTAGTGTAACAGCTGGAGACAAGAGACCATGGCAACTTATGATGGCAAGAGGAGGCTCCTGAATCAGGAGGCAATATTGCCAGATGTGACAACAGCAATTCTGTTGCTAAATGACTGACAGAAATAGGTAGAAGATATGATGGATGAGTTTTGCTCAGGAATATTATTGATAAATGATCTGTGTCAAAGTCTTGTATCTTTAGCTTTGTCTAAAGTGCTCATAAGAGGCCAGCTGTCTCGGAGAGAAGGGGAAGTATTTGTCATTCACAGAGGTGATGACAGAGTTGCTGTCAACACAATGCAAAGCCAAAGTCTGATTCCCACTGGAGATTACAAGAATTTTGGCATAGAAAGACTGCAATGGGATTGTCCTCCCCTTCCTCCATATCTCACCATCCTAGAAATTGTAGCAGAGGAATTTATTCTGCAGACCCAGTCTGCCCTGTAGATTAGAGGATAAGACAGACAAAATGTTAGAAGACTGCAAGACACTGATTTAGTCTGCTTTATAGTCTTCCTGCCTCATATGGCACTGTGTTTCTTATTAATAATTATACCCTTTTCTTCTCTAACCAGCTTCTATTTCTGTTCTAGATGAACCATGCCTAGCACAAAGTGACTCTTCTCCCCTTGATGCTGACATAATGATAGCAGTTACTAATTAATAACTGAATTTAACTGAATTTCTTTTATTTATATATGTAACTATACACCACCACTTCAAAACAAGTAGCAACTTATCCAGGTAAAGCTTCATCTAGTTTCCACAACTCTCTGGGAAGTACTTTTCCCTATTCCACATTATAACTATACCCTTACAGTGCATCTCTTGGCTTGATTTAAAAAAACTTCTGTGCAACGTATAAACGGCCATTGCACATGAACAGCACAACTCTTGATATTTAATACGTAAGTTTTTATTTTAAGTCACTATATTTTCACAACACTTTCCACCTCCCTTCTTCCCTTATCTCTCATGTCCCAATGTAAGGATATTTAAGTAGCAGATACCAAAATAAGACATTTTACTCCAACCCATTTGCTTTTGTGTTTTCTGCTTTTCACTTGGGACACGTTTGGGGTGGTTTATGAACCATCAAGTTACTGAACTTGTCAGAAACTATCTGAATAGACAGCATGTCTGAAAAAAACAGGGATATGGTATTGAGGAATCCGTGCTGCTCTCAGTTTTCCAGTGCAGCTTTGTTGGGATTGTGCCATTTCCATTGGCTCCATCTTCCCTGCCCAAGCTTGCCAAGGGCAACTGTGCCTGGGCAGGGACTCAGGTGGGACAGAGTGGCCATAGAATCAAAGAATCATAGAATGTCCTGAGTTGGAAGGGACCCACAAGGGCCATAAAGTCCAACTCCTGTCCCTGCATAGGACAGCCCCAACACTCACACCGGGTGTCTGAGGGCATTGTCCCAATGCTTCTGGAATCTTGTCAGGATTGGCGCAGTGACTGCTTCCCTGGGGAACTGTTCCAGTGCTCCACCACTCTCCGGGTGAAGAACCTTTTCCTAATGTCCAACCTAACAGCTCCCTGGCGCATCTTCCTGCTGTTCCCTCGGGTCCTGTCATTGGTCTCCAGAGAGAGGAGATCCCGCTTTCCTCAGCACCTACATTCGCTCTTGTGGTTGTGTCTGCAATCCCAAAGAGTCCTAACGACCCCTGGGGGAGCCAAGGCCCTTTCCAGCCCTTCTCTGCAGTCAGAAGGAGCCGCCCGGCTTGCCCTAAGTTGTGCCGCGCTCCGCCTTGCCCTGGGGGGGGGGGGGGGGGGGGGGGAGAGCGGATATGACGTCAACAACGCATCCCGACTCCCGCGGAGGCGGCAAGATGGCGCTCACCAGGTGAGTCGCGTTCGGCCCGGCCTGGCCCGGAGGCCGCGCTCCGCGGTTTCCCCGCCGTGCTGTCGAGCTCTGCCGCCCGGAGAGGCCGCTCGGGTTGCGGGCGCGGTGCCGTGCCCCGCGCGGCCGTGGCCTCTCCTGCGCGGCGGAGCCCGCCGCCAGGGGGGCCGCTTGCCCTGTCTGAGGGGGTTGTTCGGCGGGGTCAGATCGCTGTCTCTTTCCGCGGGCAGAGGGAGCTGCCCCGCCTCGGTTGAGCTGGGGTTTGGCCGCATTTCCTTCCCGGGAAGGAGAGGCCTTTGTTAGGAGCTTCTGCACCCCACGCGAGGCCGGGTGTCCTGCCTGGGCGCCGGCCCCTCCAAGGCGGATGTTGCCTTGGGACGGGCTGGGAGCCGGCTGAAACGTGGGAAGTCCTAGAAATTCTGTTTGGACAAATGGGCCTCGGCCGGGAGGTACCGGAAATTAAGGGGGGATCTCGTTAACGATCGTTTTGAGGGCGTTTGCCTTGAGAGAAGGGAAGTAGGGGTCGTTGGGACTAAAGGCTTGTGTTCCTTTCTCCTCCATAGTGGGGGAAACAGTAGAGAATGGTGTGCAGCTTTCCTGTTGGACAGTGGGCTTTGTCACACTCTCCTGTTCAAACGAGGTGTGAATGTGGATGAGTTTAGCATCAGATTTTGTAAGGATCTGCCAGAAAGCATTGCTTTTGCTCTAATTTCAGTAGTTACTGCCCTCAGGTTTGTGATCGCAATACTCAAGCTTCACAGTTTCTTAATCTGTATAGAATGATTGTAGGGAGTGTAATAATTTGCTAGTAGACTTGAGGGTATTTGAGTGTCACTGAGTGAAATTAACTTTTTATTTTTATCTTTCTTTTTTTTGCTTTGGTGGCTGTCTGCTGGTGTGCAGTTTTCTACCAGCACCAACCCAGCTGTCTCAAGATCAGCTAGAACTAGAAGAAAAAGCAAGAGCTCAGAGATCTAAGCAGACTGCTCTAGTCTCATCACGACGGGAACCTCCCCCATATGGTTACCGGAAAGGATGGATACCACGAGTGCTAGAGGTGGATATATAAATTCACTCTGTAGTAGTATGTCTGCTAATGGGTAATAAAGTATGTTTTCTGGAGTAGAAATAAACTCTGAGCACCTTGAGCGTAGCACAGAATTGTGAAAAACCTTACCACATGCAGAATTTCCATCCAGGCTGATGGGTGTTTTCTTAGGTGAGGGGAAGTTATTCTGTTCACCAGATTACTTAAGATGTTTAATGCTAAACAGAATGTTGTAAGGATTCTCCCCTTCAGAGATTATTTTATTGTAATATGGAAACAGGTTTATTGTCCTTTCAGCTTACAGTCTGTGAAGACAAGGATCCTCTGAGAAAAACATCTATATTGTTCCTTTTTTATTATTTGTTAAATACACATTCCAGATTGTAGCTGGAATTAAGCAAACATGTCTATAGCAGAGAAGCCCTACGCGTTTTTGTCAGTGATGTGGACGCTTGCTCTATGCAGGGAATAATTACTGCAAGATGTCTATGCACTTCAGTGCCTTTTCATTTACTAAGTGTTCTGTCTTGCACTTGTATCTTAAGTTCTATCGTCTGTTGCTCTCTTACCCACTAAAAATTAAAAGTTACTAGAGCATACTGCCAAAGTTTAATTTTTTTAAACTCCATCCCCTCTTCCATTCCATTTCCCACCTCTGCAAATGTTATACCATGTTTTTGTCTTTCAGTCATTCACAACCTTTTCTTCTGTGTAGGATTTTGGAGATGGGGGTGCTTTCCCGGAAATTCATGTGGCCCAATACCCACTGGATATGGGCCGAAAGAAGAAAATGTCCAATGCTTTGGCTGTTCAGGTGGATGCAGAAGGAAAAATAAAATACGATGCAATTGCTCGACAAGGACAATCGAAGGACAAGGTAATTTTTCTCCAGATATGTAGAGTGACATGTATACCCAGAAAAGCTGTATGCAGACATTGTATATACTTAAACTCAATGGTCTGGCATCAGCCAAAAAGAATTGCATCCTGTGTTCTTAGAGTTTAGAACTGAAATCATGTCAGACAGACATGAGAATTTTCACTGGGATCGCTCAGTGATCTTCTCTGTTATGTAATTAAGAGGTAAGGTGCAAAATGGTGAGAGTCTCTACACAAAACTTGCTTGTTAGCTTAGCAGCCTTCATTAGATAGCTTTCCAGTGAAGACAAGAAACTGAGATCACAGGCAGCCTCATGTCATTGTTGGGGACAGGGGGAAGGAAATCCAGAGCAGAAAACAGTTCAGCTTTTGGAACACTACACTTCATGTACCGCACCTTGTGTCTTACTGATTTACATTTGAAAGTTCTGACTGTTTTCAGTCGTGTTAGGTGCTTTTTTTTTTATTTGCAGCAAAGAGTATTGCTGTTGGTTACACTCCAAAGTTTCTGTGTTAAGTTCAGTGATGGCAGGATTCTAATGGGGTTTAATGGGAGCCAAATTCAGTTTCCTGTATACAGTAGCCTTTCTAGAAGCAAAGAGATGACACTTTGTCTTGAAGTCCTAACTAGTATTGAGGATACCACTTACTTGAGTCTCCTAAGTCTACTTTGAGGAGTATCTACATCCGACTTTTCAAATGTAAGGACGTGGACTACATTAAAACTTGAATTATCTTAAGCAAGTGTTGGGGGCTGGAAAACTGCAGAGGCATGCCCAGATATTTGATCAGCTGCTTGTTATAGCAAGCATCTCCTAACCCAAAGAAAATCTAAAAAGAGAGTTTGCTGCAGAGGGTATTTTAGTTGATGGATATGAATAATAGTTTTCAAAATAATTTGACCCTTGTTTTAATTTAGATTGCCTTAAAAAGCTTGTGGGTATGTAATATGCCTCGTAGCATACTGCAAACTAGGAAAGGGAAAAACCTATCTAAACAAAAAAGCAAAAAGTTCATTTTTCCTCTCAAAAAATAGGACGAACATTCTAAGAATATCAGTGGGAATCTTTTATAGCAGATTAAGATTTTTGTTGTTTTTAAATTGATCCTACAGTTGCCAAAGCTGCAGAATGTTGATGCTGACAGGATTTTGTGTTAAAAAAGATGTCACAACTTGTGTATTTTCATCCTATGCATCAAAGTGCCTTTGAAAAGAGTTGAGTTCAAATCAGTTGGACTCCATGCAGTCATGCCGTAAAAAGTAGTCAGACTAAAGGAAAAAAACAGCAGCAGCAATATTTTTATTAAGGGGACTTTCTGTGGGGTTCAGTCAGACTTTACACAGCGTATTGAATTATTAGTCAAGAGGAAGGTGCCATTAAATGTAATTAATATATAATAATATATTAAATATATTTGGTGATATTAAATATTTGATACTTGGTACTCAATAATTGATACTGGATAGAAAATTGACTTGTTCCAAAGCATAAAAAAGTTAATTTGGAGTGTAATAGTAGACAAGAAGTAACAATTGTACTGATTTTGAGGGAGCTGTAGGGCAAAAAAAAAAGTACAGTTAAACTCTAATCTTTACAACTTGCCACATACATCTTTATTTACTTGTAGGATCAGATTTAATTTTCATGTAAGGGAACTGTTCAGATTGGAATCTTAAGTATATTTGAAAAAGAACTAGAAATTATAGTAGGATTTAGGCAAAAATGACTAATGAGTCACTATTTCACTGTGTCTTATTTGGTTCAGAGCTAGGAAAATACCTGGAAGAGGTGAAGTTAAGCTATTAACATTTGTTGTACTTGATTCATGAAAATCTGAACCAGCATTCATTATGTTCCCATACGGCTCCTCTAAAGAAGCGGTAATATTCTTATTTTGTGGCTGTTCTTACCATGGTGGAGGAGATGAGTGGCTTTTCCAAAACTGGTGCCTCTCAGCTGGGCTCTGTAGAGCTGAATTTCAGTTTTCTTAACACGAAGCTCTGCCTTCTGGATCAGCTTGATTCTGATTGCATCCAGCTGGATGTAAATGTTGAGAGTAAAGATTAAGTATTGTGATTCAAGTGGGAGTATAACTTGAGGAAAATTAGATATTTGAAACATTTTCACTGGAAGTAGCAGAACTACTGTTGCTTGATTTGTTTTGCGGGAAATAGCAAGTATTGGCAGAGATGTCATAGGGAGCAGTTTTTCAGTGATGTGTGTTGAGTTGAATAATGTGGAATATTTTCTGTAAGGGAGAACTTCTGCCAGTGCAGCATCAGTAGGATTACATACAGAAGTTTCATTATCCTGAGAGCTGCAATCATAATTCAAATATTTCTTCAATCTTAATACTTAGATCTAAGAGAAACATGTACTTAGCAGTATGCCAGAAATTAGACGCAGTTTCTGATCCTATACGATGAGCTGCTTGTTTGGTCTGAGTTAGAAAGCAAATTTTGATTTTGCTGCAGCTTATGGATTTTTTAAAGTTTAGTATTCTGTCTTCTTGTAGAGACAGTAGTTCCATCATCTGGACCCCATATCTACATGGCTTGTCAGCAGTTTCTGCTGTTGCAGTGGTTCGTCTCTCTTCATCTGTCCCCTTAAATATTTAAAAAATAGTTGCTTCAGAGAACGTTCCTTGAAAAATGCTGACATAAATGACGTTGCCTAACAAGCCTCCTGTTTGGGGCTGGCAGAAAGTCTCTAAACATGAAATGCTGGATAATGTTGAGAAACCTGGATGCATGACCTTACTGATCTGAGGGTGGAGTTCCATCTGGTTGCCCAGATGAAGGATTTCCAGCATTTGCCATGTGCTTATCTCTTGGTCTGCTGTAGATTCTTCCAGTACCCTCTCTACTCATATGACTAAAAACCAGGCTAAAATAATGCATTGTTAGTTGATATATTTCGGTGAGACTGATGCTCTGTGCCTTTATTAGGAAAATAAGGGCATGTAATTTCTCCCTGTGTTTTTATTAAGGCAGAAGAGAAAGTGAAATCAAGGAATAAGCTATTAGGTCCATTACTTTTTTCTGGCAAGGATGATTTTTCTATGTAAGAGTTGGATTTCTTGTTAGTGGCCCAGATATTAAAGAAGGAAAAAAAAAACCAACCACAAATCTTACTACATTTTGTTTCTCAAGATTATGAATTCAACTGAAACACCCACAAGAGAGAGTAGTTCCATTGTTGAAGGAATTCTGTCACAGTGATGGAACAGGACAAGAGAATGTGAATATCACTAAAATAATCAAAAGTATTCATTACCCATAAGGTATTTGCCTTTGTGGGAGAGCTTGGTTTGAGAGCTCATCACCAATTGTTTTCTCTGGTGAGTGTGCAGGCTTCCAGTCAGGATAAGGAATTGATGAGCACTGTTAAAGACTCTCTGGGTGTATAGAATAAATGTGTTGAGAGGAGGGATTTATGTGTTAAAAATGAAGAAATTGCTGTCGAGACACTTATGTCTATCAGGTGTCTTGTGAAACTCTGTATGTGATGTCTAAAATCTATTGTGAGCTACAGTATCTTACATGACTAGTTAGGTAAGGTTGTTCTCTCTGATGGTAGTGGCACATGGATTTCTAATTGCTGCCTATTAAGGCTGCCCCAGCCAGAGAAGGAATTATCTAACTGTACCAAAAATTGGACATTTCATTTCTGCCTGGAAGGAGATCCTTCTTTTCAGTAGTGAAATATCTGATGCACAGGTTAATGCTTCCTTTTAAATTTCCTAGATGAGAAACAGTAGTGAATGGGCATACTTACAATATCAAACACTCCTAATCTTCTCTCTGTCTTAGATTAAGTGTCTCAACATTACTGTTAAAATAAGGTAAATACCTAGAACAACACAGTGCAGCATCTTTATATCACCTCAAAAAAAGACTCCAGTTAGAACATGCAAGTGTATCAGATTTTTGATGGAGACAAAAATTTTGGTATTTTCAGGCTACTTTAATCCACATTATCTGTACTTTTTTTCACACTAATGCAGCTTGCCACTTGCATGCAGTATTTTGGGGTTTAACTGCTTCATGTAGCTCATTTGTAAGTGTATTGTAGTTTTTGGAGTACCTCTTAGACTTTTTTTACTTATTCTTCTGGGATGTTCTGAGCTCTTCTGGCATGCTTTGTTCTTCATCAGCTTGGACTTGGAGTTCCTTAGAGGAGCACTGCTTTTCAGATCATCTTCATTCAGCATCTGACAAGCTAGTATATCATTGATGCTAATTCATGGGATTAGTATTTTAGGAGTGAAGGATGAGAAGCAGTGAATGACTCTGGCGTGATGAATTTTTGCTGAGGCTAAAGGTCAGTTTCGTAGTTGGACATGCACTTATTAATGAACTTGAAATAACAATTGCAGAGACTTTTAACCCTTTGAACTAAGACATTCTGGTGTTATTTTGTTGGACAAATGTGAAACATTATGTAATACAATAAATTCTTCCCTGTAGCCATGTAATGGCATTCTTGTCTATATGTAAAATTGCAGCTTAACGCTAGGTACAGCTAGCGGCAGGTTGTATGAAAACTGAAGTACCCATCTAAGGGGAGGGGGAAGTGTAAAGAACAGCTTTCTCAAGCATGTATTTTTTTCTAGAACATAGCAAACATAAAGATGTGCAACAAATCTCAATGCGAAAATTCTTGAAAACAGAAGTACAAATGTGTTTTTATCTGTCTGACTTGGGGAGCCTGTAAAAGGAAAAGAGTAGGAATGGCAAGCAGGAAACTGGTGTCTAATCCCAGCTCAGAAGGCGATTTACATAGTTATATTCAATCAGATTGCTTCTTTTCTTCAATTGTTCTGTCTGTAAAATATGGTCTGGAGTATATTCGTGTTCTATGGGAGCCATTGAAGAGTATGTAATTGTAATGCATTCAGAGTTGTATGCAAATTTTAATTAGTACCCTTGAAATACGTGTATTTATTTCTAATCACTACCACTAATAAAATATAATGTCTTTCAGGTTATTTACAGCAAATACACAGATCTTGTGCCAAAAGAAGTCATGAACGTGGACGATCCCGAACTGCAAAGACCAGATGAGGAGACAATTAGAGAGGTATTATTTGCACTGATGTGCCCAGTCGTCAGACGTGTATTTTATGTCTTGTGTATGTGATGAGACACATTCTGTGGTACTTTTGCCTTCAGATAACAGAGAAGACAAGAGCAGCCCTGGAGAAATCAGTCTCCCAAAAAATTGCAGCAGCCATGCCAGTTCGAGCAGCTGACAAACTAGCTCCTGCACAGTACATTCGGTATGTAGTGCTGGGGTGCGTTTAAGATGTTGTGTTATATAAAGTGGATTAAAATTAGGATAGTCCTTGACTTTCTGAGGACAGAAACTCGTCTTGAATTTTCTTGTTCTGGAAATAACATGAAACTGGCTTATGTAGTTTGAATTAACCCACTAATGATAACCTAGTTTGAAGTGTGTTGAAATGTCTTAACATGTCACAAGTTGGGGCACGTTGCAGGAGGGTTACTGCTGTAGTAACAAAATGTAGATCTGTCAGGGAGCTCTGTGAATGATGCGGCCCTGGAAACAGTCCTTACTGGGAGTTTCAACCCAAGAAGGGGTATATGACAGGGTTCTTACTTTATGTAAAATGAGCAACTGGAAAGAATTGGAATTACTAGGAGGCTGATACTCATTTATGATGATTTTCTGCTGCAAACGGAAAAATTTCATGGCAAGTTTAGACTGGGCCGGAGGTGGATTCTGAAAAAAATATTTGAGAAGTGTTGTTCACCAAGGATTCACAGACATAGTAAAGGGTATTGTGATGTGCTCCATGTACTCTATTAGTTTGTTTCTTCTATTTTGGAATCTAGGTTGAAACAGAATATAGCCCTGGGGAGATACATTCTGTCTGGAATAATTGATTCTCTGCATTCACTCCAGTGCCCTCTGTGCTTCTGATGTTCACAGTGGAACAGTGCAGCTAGAGCATTGAACTGAGTAAAAATGGAGGTGGGAAAGGAGTATGTGGCTGTGTGCAGAGAACTGAGTGCTCCGATTGTTTTATTCAGGTACACCCCATCCCAGCAAGGCGTTGCCTTCAACTCTGGAGCAAAACAGAGAGTTATTCGGATGGTGGAAATGCAGAAGGACCCTATGGAGCCTCCAAGATTCAAGTAACTATTCAAAATTTCTTCATGGCAAATAGAAGATTCCGTAGTGTATTTCCGTATATGACATGCTGATTGTATTTATTTTCTTAATTGTTCAGAATTAACAAGAAGATTCCACGTGGCCCGCCTTCTCCTCCAGCACCTGTAATGCACTCTCCTAGTAGGAAGGTATGAAATGCCGTAGCTGTTCTCATCCCTGAATTCTAGATGAGTTTACACATTCTGCTTTGATCTGGTTCATTTTATATGCACCTTGTCTTTATTTTTCTTTTGTTGTCATGTGAAGTTACAAACTTGGTGCCTGGTGCAGGTTTTTTTTGGCAGTTTTGAAAGCAAGCAGCTCCTTCCTCTGTGCCTTGTCAGAAGCTCTGTAGATTTCTCATTTATTTCATGCGGGGTGGCACTGCTGGAGTTGTCCATGGCATGGATGAGTTGTCTGAGATTTTCGCCTTGGTGGACTAATGCTGTTTTTTAGACAATATTGTTAAGCTAATCCTTAATAACACTAACTTGTGGTGGTTCATCAGTTTTCTGCAATTTGGACTACCATGAAATGTGCAAATATTAACAAACTGGTTGTGAGTTCTGATCTGTGTGATGAAAGTTTAAGTGGATGGCTGAAAAGCTGTAATGACTTTATTCAGTGTTGGCAAAGGTACAGTACAGAAATGAACATCTTACTGCTGCTAATAAGGGTTGGATTTTTTTGTAGCAATGTCCTGAACCTTGCACTTGTTTATTTCAATAATTTAATGGCTGCTTTTCAGAAAACCAGTATTTCCTTTTGCTTAAACCTAAAGATGACTTTGCTTCCTCTCTGAAATCAGATGACTGTGAAAGAGCAGCAGGAGTGGAAAATTCCTCCATGCATTTCAAACTGGAAAAATGCAAAGGTAATTGAGTTGTCATAAATTCACCTTTCTGATGTTGTACTCTGCTGAGAGACTCCTATGAATGATTTAAACTTGAATAATAACAGTTTTAAACCTGTGGAGTTGGGTAAACTGGCTGCTTCCCGCACAATTGTACAGTTTGGTTTTTCACTGTTTAGCATGTCTAGGCTGTGAAACTGACAGGAGTATAGAACTGGGAGAGATTATATTACTTCATGGCAGAGCTTATGCATTTAGAGAGAAAAAATGGCATTAGTTAAAATCCCCATAATAGTGCAGTATGTGGAGTCTGAGACTAAAGTCTCTGAAGCCCTTAAAGACATCTTAACTGAAAAAGGAAAGGGTAACTTACAGAGAACCAAGCATGTCTCTTTTTAATACAGCAGCCCGAATTTCTGGAAAGATTTTCTTATTGCATTCTGTCACTAATTGATTTTCATCCTTGGTTAGCTTAGCTGGTTTTATTTCTTGTTTGAGTAGGTACGTCCTGTCCCTTTGATTTTTATCAGCCAATTACTTTATGTTCAGAGAGGGGGGAGAATTTATAATTTGCTGCAGTAACTGGTCTGATAATTCTCAAAACTTAGCAAGTTGTTGTGAGGCAGCCTCTTCAAATGGAGGAAGGAAAAGCTGCATGTTTGGATGTTATTTTTTTTCTATCCCAACACAGCTGTATAACTGGGACTGACAGTAATTGGTAGATCAAATTTTAGGTTACAGATGCTAAAACCAAAGCAAAAATTTTGTAGAGCTCTCTAAAAAATCCTAAAATATCATCTATAAATACTTATAGGTTTCAGCTTTTGAAGGCAAAATTGGCATTTAGTGGCTCTTTCTTTTGCTGTCAGCCTTCCCCCTTTCTCACAATTTTTAAACACAAATGGTAAAACATCTTAGGGACTGGGAAAGCAATTATCTGTGCTGCTTAACACAAAGCAAAGAGTGGACTTTATTGATCAAAACCTGACATTTGTACTAAGGTGTAACTTGAAGGAAAATTGTGATTCAGATTTTGGGGGAGTGTGGAATTGGAGTGGAGCTTTGAAGTAGGTAAAAAAGGAGGTCCACCAATGTGTATTAACCATGGGCTGGGAATTTTGTGTGTGCTTTTGTTTTCTTACACAATAAACATAAGAATGTTTGTTATTACAAATCATGTTCATTTCTGTGATTAACTGCCTGTTTCCACTGCAGGGTTACACCATTCCGTTAGACAAGCGCCTGGCTGCGGATGGCAGAGGATTGCAGACTGTTCATATTAATGAAAATTTTGCCAAGCTTGCTGAGGCTCTCTATATCGCTGACAGAAAGGTCAGGTGGTTATTTAAACTGGTTTGTTCCATGTGGTTTTATCTTCTTTGTGTTTTTATTTCCTTGGGAAAATCAAGTGTGAATAGGCTGTAGCTAACATAAGATGTATGGTCTCATCACCAATATCTTTTAATCAGTATCTTAATGTATGTTAAGTTGTTGGAGGTCACGGGTCTTGTTTCTCTAGTTCTAACTGCTGTGGCTCTCTGTCTTTGAACGTCATCTGTGTGGCTTGATTTCTGCCATGATTCTAACCCCATGACAAAAGATCTGTGTGCATCCAGGTGCTGTCTGTCTGTCATTTTAACTCTTTCTTATGTGGGCAGGCTCGTGAGGCTGTAGAGATGCGTGCCCAGGTGGAGAGGAAGATGGCTCAGAAAGAAAAGGAGAAACATGAGGAAAAGCTTCGGGAAATGGCTCAGAAAGCCAGGGAGAGAAGAGCAGGGATCAAAACCCATGTTGAAAAAGGTACATTTCTTTGTTATTGAAATTCTGTGGGATTATTTTAGCACGCTCTGAAGTGTGGGTTTGGTGAATAACCTAAGAATTTGTAATACCTAAGTATCAATTATAATTTCTAAGTGTGGCATGTGGTATTCGTATCATTACTTGATCAGCCAGTGAATTTAGTTAATTCACTGGCTGGTATGATGGGATCTGAATTAGAACCCCACAGCAGTATGGCACTGTGTACAGGTCTAGAACATTAGGACATTATTGAGAATTTCAGAGTTGCTAATGGCTTTCCATGTGTTCAGTTTGTTTAAGGTGTAGCATTTTAGATAATGCTATACATCACTTTTCTTTCACAAAAGAATACTGAATTGAATTCTGTGCCAATGTCTGTGGCCTGGGTAATTCAAACTTCAAGTATTTGTCTGTAATGAGCAATCTTGTGTTTGTTCAGAGGACAGCGAAGCTAGGGAAAGAGATGAAATCAGACATGACCGGCGCAAAGAGAGACAGCACGACAGAAATCTTTCCAGGGCAGCCCCTGACAAAAGGTGAGCTACAGAAGAAAGCTTCTTTATTCCTGTACTGGTACTGGCACTGGCTTCCACACTGGGGAAACAATTACACTGGTCTTTCTCCTTTGGCTTGATGCAAGTGCCTACCTTTTACCTTGTGAAGATATTCACTAGTTCATGCTAGAAACTGCTGTTCACCATTTATTCATTGCATGAAATGATATCGCTCTGTTAGAGTACTGCAGTGCACTCCTCTAAATCTAGAATTTTCCACATGAATGGAAAAACGGGGGTTGTTGGGTTTGGGTGAGTTTCTCTTTAGCAGAACCTCAATACATTCAGATTTAATTAACTTGATGGCAGAAGTTGAAACCTGGACCTTGTAACTTGACTGAGACTAGAATATCACTAGTGGCTGTTCATTTGAAGTACCCTTAGATTTATGAGTGTAGGCTGAAGTATCATGTTTGCCCAAGCCAGTGAGAGTTCTGACCACAAATGGTTTCTAGAGGCTTAAAATCTCTAATAACTTTAAAATTAGATTGTTCTGGCCTTTCTAGAATGTAATTACACCAGTTCTTGCGAAAAATAAATATGACATTTTAGACCAAGTCAGCTTGATGTAAATTGCAGGTGGTGAAAAGCAAATTTAAATGTCATGCCCAGCTGAACATAACTTTCCCAAGTGTTTCCTTTGCCAGGAGACAAATTCGAAATGTTACCTAGTAAGGAAAGGCAACAGTGAGAATCGGGCTCCCTGAGGCAAATTGTTAGCAACTAATACAGGATCAGGTTGCACTTGAGCACATCAATGAATATTGTTTACTGACCTAATAAAAATTAAAATGTTTAATTCAGGTCAAAGCTGCAGAGAAATGAGAACAGAGACATCAGTGAAGTTATTGCCCTGGGGGTACCCAACCCCAGGCCATCCAATGAGGTCCAGTATGACCAGAGGCTGTTCAATCAGAGCAAGGTAAAAACACCTTTTCACAGCTTTGTAGCTTCCTACAAGAACATGTTCATCATTCCTTGTTGGGTATGGCTGAAATACTAACGGGACCACATAAGTACGGATGGTGTGGATGCACTTTGAACGATGTCTCTACATAACTGGCTAGGAAACTATCAATCTCCTTTATCCATAGCTGGTGCCACAAAAATGAAGTATTCTGGCTGTATTAATGGATTAAGTTGTTTTTGTTGTGGTTTTTTTTTTTTCCTCACTGGTGAGTGGGGGAAAATAAAAAGGTATTTTGCCTTCAAGCTGCAGTGACCCAATTTTCTTCTTTTGTACAAAAGTACTGACTGAATAAGGGAAACTTGCTCTCAGAGAAGCAAGTAAATACTTCCCATTGCCATTATTGCTTATGCAAAAATTCTTTTGAAGATATAAATAGTTAACAGCGACACTGTATTTTCCCTGAACCTTGTACTGTTCAGAGATAAAGATGTAGCTCAGGCTTCAAAAAGCCCTTGAATAGACCCATAGTTTGCCATTCATTCTTTTTCACATCTCCAGTGAAAGACTCATGGGCAGAAGGGAAAGCTTTCACGGTTTACATAAGCCTCTGTGTGTACATTTTTGGATAGCGGTGTGCTTGGCTGTTACAGACAGCTGTACTTGCGGGGCAGACTGAAGTGAGCCATTTTTCTGAAATATGAATGGCCTGTAATCTTTCTTGTTGCTTTCTGCAAGAGTAGAAGTGGACCTGACCAAGGCTTGTAATGACTTGTCTGATGTTCTCTGGACTTAATCCCAGATCTATTCATACCCTAATGAAGTGCTTGAAGTCATTTCAAATCAGTAGTAAATTGCATAATGGTGTCTGTGTGTATTTGTGTGACACCATTAGTGTATCTTGATGTTAAAATAAATGAGCTGAAGTTTTACAGACTCGTTTGTATTACAATGCTGTTCTTTCTCCTTCACAGGGTATGGACAGTGGCTTTGCTGGAGGAGAGGATGAAATTTATAATGTTTACGACCAGCCTTGGAGAAGTGGCAAGGATATGGCTCAAAACATCTACAGGCCAAGTAAAAATGTGGATAAAGACATGTATGGTGATGATCTAGAGGCTCGAATCAAGACTAATAGGTAATAAAATTAAGTGAAGAAATATTCTTAATTGGTGCTCTGAAGTTACTGTCAACTGAGTCATCACCTCTTCTCCTGCAGGTTTGTTCCTGACAAAGAGTTTTCGAACTCTGATCGTAACAGCAGGGGGCGAGGCAGAGATGGACCGGTTCAATTTGAGGAGGATCCATTTGGTTTGGACAAGTTTCTGGAAGAAGCTAAGCAACATGGTGGTTCTAAACGGCCATCGGATAGCAGCCGCCCTAAAGAACATGAGCATGAGACAAAAAAGAGGAGGAAGGACTGAATGCCTCTGACCCTTGAGTAGCAGAAATGGACTACAAGCTTGGACTTCATGCAAAAGGCATTTTTAATATCAGAGGTGTTTAGGGGGACAGTGTTCACAACTTATTTTGTGTGGATATATAAATACACACTAATTGTTGTAGCCCTGGAGTGGAGGACTGGAGACTGCTTTGAAACATTTCACAAGGTAATTGTTCTTTAGCAAGTGCTCTGACTTTGCTAATTCTCTGCCCAGCATCTCAGGATAAGAATGTAGCCCCCTCCTACAGCTTTAGTTTTTGTAGGTAGCTAAAGCTTCTATTTCATGTGTTAAAAGCTTTCCTGCTGTATATAATTACTAACTTACACTGTAATGGATGCTAGGGAGTTTATGATTCAGTGCTTCTTTCGTGTCGTTATACAGTTTATTTGAACAAGGAGGGGAAACAGCTGGATTCTGTTTTAAAACAACTCATAGTTTCTCAGTAATCTTTATTTCTATTTCTTTACATTTAGTGAAATAAAGCCCCCTTCCACCGCTCACTCAGTTTGACTCCTCCTTTGACTGCGTCTTCTACGGGACTGCTGTCTGAGAGCAAGCTGAAACAATGGAAATAAATCAGGCAAAAACATTCAATATTTTTCCCATTGCTGATCTTCTAAAATATTCATATGAAAATCAGAAGATAGGTTTATAACCAGTTTCATAAGCCATAACCACAAATGCCAAGTTCCCGATGGGAAAGTTGAATACAATTTGCACAGCAATTGCTGATTGGTATCAATAAAATGCATCTTAAAAACTTGTGCTTTCCCATGGCACTAATAAAAGGTAACAGTCTAAAGCTAGCCTAGAATGAAGGGCAAGTCCTTATGAATTGTGCTTCTCTAGAAGAACGCAAACTTCTGCCTGCCTTGTGCTTTTTGTTTCACTATACAGAAGTCTATTGGCTCTTGTGCCTCTTGTCAATACTTCTTGAAGCCCAGACAGTTCATTGAGTTGGTATCTTACAGCTCCGAGAATAAAAAGCACCAGAACAACCCAAGAAATCAACACTAAATGTCATACTTACTCTGATAAATGCATACAGATAACATCCTAGTTATTTTGAGCCCAGCTGATGAGGGATTGAGCTATTGCCTGGCTTGTCACAGTTTAAGACAGAACTCTTCAAACCACTCAATTTCTGCTTCCAGAAACTCACAGATCAGCTGCTCTTAAGAATATGTGCTGAAGTAACCACAAGCAAGGAAGACTTCTGTAGTAGTGGGAACCACGTAAAGCAAAATACTTGATCACCATCAACATTCTGCATCCTTAAGTCTCCTGCCAATGCATATTACTGTTACCATCTTCTAGCAGTGAAAGTATCAAAACAAGACTAGTTGTCAAAAGACAGGGAAGAATTCTTATTAATTATTCCAAGACATGAATTAACCCATCTGTAACACCAGCCTGCTTGTTGCCCGTGGTTTAACTGTGTACTACTAGGTCTGAGTAGCCAGGTCAGCTGAAGCAGTTATTTCTACAATAAAATCCCCTTTTAATAATTGGTCTCTATTTAGTGAGCATACTGGAGGCAAGTTTCTAATGACTAACATTAAACCTCTTACTTTACTAATGGCTTTGGGCAGCCATTGACTCAATATCCTTTTATCTGTCAACACCACTGTATAAGAAGTGTTCGGAAAGCAGTGGGATGGCAGTTTCTTTGCTCTATTTATTTACTGCAGCGAAGCTACAGGATACAGTTGTCTGGCTCTAACTGACCAGTCAGTGACAGACGCCTTTGTAGGAGTACTAGATGAAAGGTTTCTAACTGATGGTGTACACTGTCTCTTGATCCACACACTAATGCACTGACAGTGCCCAGCAGTGTCTGTTGTTTCCTTTACTAATAGCTAAAATGTTAGAGACAGCGAGTAAAAAAAAAAAAACTACCCTAAAGCTAATTAACAGTTATCTCCGAAGACATGAAAGCAGGCAGCTTTCTCCTGTAAGAAATGATAGCTGGAAAAAATTAATTTTCACTGAAGTTTAAAGCTTAGCTTTACATTCTTTGTCTCCTTCCCCCTGTCTCCCAACATCCATATTAGATGTTGGAATCCATCTGCAGAAACTTGTATTACAAATAGCAACAAGCTGCATGGCAGTTCATGAACCGTTCCTACTGTGTTCATATTCCTTTAGCTTAACGTAGCAGGAGGCTTTGATCCCCATTATAGGATCTCTGTGGTACCTATGGATATACAATCTCAGACTCTAATGAATTAAATTGAGAGGAGAAACTAAAGTGTTAATGATTTAAAACACACTAAAAGCACACTAAGTGGCAAAATGCTTAATCACACTTGAACCAGCATGGGACTATTTGATAACACTGCGTGCAGCCAAAGGCAGAATTAAAAGACAACTCATTACATTGCTTCATTAAATGAATCAACGTGTTACCTTGGCACCTTCGAGTATGTGGGAGTCCTTCTGAAGCACATTCTGAACAACTTCTGGAGTTGAGAATTTAATCCAGCAGTAACGTTTGTGAAAGCCTGTATCTTTGTCCTAGTGACCAGTTTAAAAACAAAATAAAGATCTATTACTATAGAAAATATGTATATAGGCTGTTAAAAACATTCTACAGGTATTCAATTTAAGGATTCATAAATTATCAGAGAAATCAGTACACTTGCTGTTTCAGAAGCCTTCTTCACACTTTTAAGACATTGTTTCATTGACAGCATACAAGGGCCTAGCAGAGGCTGTCCTGCATCCCTTTCAATTCCAGTCCAGCAATCATAAAAAAACCCCAAGATTGCAAGTTATAGTTGGAGACTGGAATAATGCATAGTAGGTTGTTTCAAACTGCAGTAGTCCCCTACTAAGCTAGTCGCAACAGAACTGACATTTAAATGGCTGCCCGATCTAAAAATAAGGCTGCCCCACTACTTGAAAAGCATTCAGCAAGGTAAAGCAGCTGAAGATACCACAGGAGAGCCTCTGCTCCTTCAGCAATGACCTGCAACCTAACAATAACAGAGTGAAAAAGGAACACTTGTTTTGACTGTTCATCTCAAGAAATGGTACCAGATACTGTTATCCCTGACCTACGTGCTCAGAAGATAAACAACTAAATGGCAGAGCCACAAAGAGCTGACAACTTTGCAGCATCTTGGAGAGGCCACGGGTTTTGTGCCAGCTCTTTTCTCTGGATGGTGTATGAACCCACAACAGGGAAACGCTGTAGGTTCATACCTGCACCTTTAGGGGTTTTAGGCCAGTGAGACCAGGCACCTGAACACTCCTTTGTCAGAAGAAAGATGACACCGCGACAAAGAAACTCAGAGCACTTTTGGGTTAATTATTAAAAAATGGCAATGCTAACAGCATCTGAGGGATGGGCTTTCTAAAGGTCTTTTAAAGCTGGTGAAGAGTCTGGAGCACAAGTCTTATGAGCAGCAGCTGAGGGAACTGGGGTTGTTTAGCCTAGAGAAAAGGAGGCATCAGTCTCTATAACTACCCGAAAGGAAGTTGTAGCCAGGTGGATGTTGGTCTCTTCTCCCAAATAACAAGTGATAGGATAAGAAGAAACGACCTCAAGTTGCATCGGCAGAAGTTTATACTGGATATTGGGAAAAATTTCTTTACTGAAAGGGTGATGAAGCATTGGAACAGGGAGTCACTACCCCTAGAGATGTTAAAAAAGCATATAGATGTGGTACTTGAGGATGGTTTTGTAGGCAGGGTAGTGTTGGGCTGATGATTGGACTGGATGATCTTAGAGGTCTTTTCCAACTTCAATGATTCTATGATTCAAAACCAACGGAAACCACCGAGCTCCAACAAGGCCCACAGATCGCAGAGAGAAGGGGCTAAAGGAGGAGAGCACCGAGTGCGTGACCAGAGCGCGAGGAGAGGCTTCCAGAAGGCAGCTCGGATGCAGGGCGGGCACAGGCTGGGGGTGGGACAGGAGCGGGGTCGCCGGGATGCGCGGTACTCACGAAGGGCAGCTGGCACCGCTGCACCGGCCCGAACTGCGAGAAGTACTCCTTCAGCTCCTCTGCGGGGAAACACACGCGTCACCGAGACCCGCAAACACACCCGCCCAGCGGCCCAGGGGTGAAGGGCGGCCCGCACTCACTGCTCGACACCGTCCAGGGAACCTCGGCCACGAAGATATCGAAGAGCCTCCGGGAGCGGCGTCCCACAACCCCCAGTCTGCTGGCCGCCGCCATCTTCCGACTTGCGGAGGGAGAAGGAGGGGGCGGCGCTGAGGGGGCAGGACCGCCCCCTCCCCTCGGTTGGACTCGAATGGAGAGAAAGGCCTCGCCCGCGCAGCACAGTCGTCCACACCGCTGCCGGGCCAATATGGCAGGGGAAGCCCCGCCCCGGCAGCGCAGCCCCGCCCGGCCCTCCGCGCCCGGGCCAAAATGGCGGTGGAAGCCCCGCCCCGCAGCGCGCTGCCGCGCTCATCACCTGTCCCCGTGGCCGGATCAAAATGGCGGCAGGGGCAGCAGCGGCGCTGTCCCGGGAAGGCGGGGAGGATGCCTTCCGCCGGCTTTTTCGCTTCTACCGGCAGAGGGACGCGTCGGACTTGCGGGGCGTGGTGGACTTCTCGGTGCCGGGGGGCCAGGTAATGCCGGGCTCCTCCCGCGCTAACCCCTCCCTCCACGGTGCGGCGGTGCCTGAGCGCGCTCTCTTCGTCCCGTCGCGGCCCCGTGGCGCTGGGACCCGGGGCCTGCGGTAACGCTGCCTCCTCTGCCTGCGCTTATTTTAGTCCCTTAGTCATAGACTCGCTTGGTTCATAGAATGACCTGAGTTGGAAGGGACCCACAAGGACCATCGAGTCCAATTCCTGTCCCTGCACAGGACAGCACCAACATTCGCACCGTGTGTCTGAGGGCATTGTCCAAATGTTTTTGGAATATTGCCAGGCTTGGCGCCGTAACTGCTTCTCTGGGGAGCTGTTCCAGTGTTCCACCACCCTCCAAGTGAAGAACCTTTTCCTAATATCCAACTGAAACCTCCTCTGGCACATCCTTCTGCCATTCCCTCGAACCCTATCATGGGTCACCAGAGAGAAGAGATCAGTACCTGCTCCTCCTCTTCCCCTTGGGAGGAAACGACAAACGGCTTTGGGGTCCCCTCTCAGTCTCCAAAAAGACCATTGAGATCATCGAGTCCAACCGTGCCTGTCCGCTACTAAACCACATCCTTGAGCACCTCATCTACCTGTCTTTTAAACATCTCCTGGGATGGTGAATCGTTTAAAGTTAATTGTTTAATAATGTTCAGTTAAATCTTTACACTGGTTTAAGGGATCTTTAAAACCCCGTGTTCCTTAAGGGCGGCAAAGAAACGTGTGGACAGGCAAGAAGTGCAGTGTCCCTGTTGGAGCTGACAGTTTCCTTGGGCCTTCTGAGCCTTGTTTGGGCCCTGAAATTCCCGGGGGGAGCCAGAGAAGGAGCCAGGATCAGCTCCGTGCTGTGCAGGGCATTCTTGCTGTGTTTCACATTGGTAAAGTTTCTTCTTTCCTGCTCCCCCTGCTCTAAAGCCATCAGGACAAGTCCAGCTATTGCAGTGGATCATGGACACGCAGACAGGAGCCCATCTGAAAGTAGCATGCATCCTGGATAGTAGTTTACCATGTCTTGAGTTGTGGATAAGTGATCCTGTAAACTCATCCTTTATTTTGTCGCCTCACAAAAGGGTAGCGGATTATCTGTTAAAGTATTGTTAACCAGGTATTTTCTCTGTATGAGTCTGTGTGAAAAAAGGGAGTTGGGAATATAGTTAAAATTAAACTTTCCCTCATTTTTCATAGCTTAGTCGCTTAGCCTTTTCTTTTTATTGTTCTGTTAGGAACAGTATTTTTCTATCTTTTCAGACTATAATTTTGATACTGTTAGTAGGACACAAAATCTGTCCCATGTGAAATTGTTCAAGGGGTTGGCATTAAACAAGGCAGTTGTTAACATTTCATCCATTCCTGAACTGGCGGCAATCCTTTATCAAATAAAGGATTCCAGCATTACAGCCCTTCTGGGATATTTGAAGTACTTGAAAGCACCACAAGCATCTGTTCCCTCTCCATATTGTTTTTCTTATGCCTGGTACCTTCTAAGATCACTTGATAGCTTGCTAGTCAAAGCACCTTTTATTCTTTTTCCCCCCAGGTTAAAAACGTGGATTTTCACTTTAAGAAGAGCTACAGGCCAGGCAGATTGGCCCAGATACTGTTGTTCCATTTTTCAGAAAACTGCTTCAAGTGAGGGAGCTCTTTGCTGCATTCACCTGCTGCCCTGCTACAAGGCTTATTTAAGATATTCGGCACACGTAATTCTTCAGTGTAGAAACAGCTCCTGTTCTCCAGAAGCCCTGGCAACAGCTGGTGCATAAGCAGTTTGAGAAGGCAGAGAGGTGGCAGAGTCTTAGTCAAAGGAATGACTGGGGATGTCCTGCAGACAGGACTCCAAACTGAGCTCTTCAAGGCTGGTGGTCACAGACCTGCTTTTGGTAGAGCTGAAAAATTGGTAAAGCTCAATGTGTTACTAGAAGCTGTTGCCCAGCACTAGTTTAGAGTTTTCTCACAGATTCTGTGTAGGTAACCAGAGCTGTCAGCCTGCAGAGAGACTGATTTACATGTTCAACGTTGCAGAGTCTGTGTGCTTGCACTTAGGCCTTCATTTCATTTTAAATTGGTGTCAACCAAGTTTTGCCCATTTGTGCCTGCTTATTCTCACTGTGCCTGGCCAGCTCTTTCCTATAGAGGCTTGTACATTTGCACAGCCACGTGGAGAGCTGGACTGGGGAACTAAGCCAGAACAAAACGAACCTGTGTCTACCTTGTGCTCCCTAAGGCAGTTCCCAGTCTTAAGCGATGAAAGGATTGGGAACACAGTAGGTATGCAGTGGATGAGTTTGCTTCTTTCAGCAAGTGTTGGCTTATTGCAGCTTAAATACATGTGTTACTGCGACCCAAGAGAGGACATTGAGAAATATTTCTTGCTGATACTGACCCTGCTGTTGGAAACAGAAATGAATCATAGAATGGGTTGGGCTGGAAGGGATTTCAAACAATCATCCAGTTCTAACTGCCCTGTTGTGGGCAGGGACACCCCCCACTAGACCAGGCTGCCCAAGGCCCCATCCAGCCTGGCCTTGAACACTTCCAGGGAGGAGGCATCTACAGCTTCCCTGGGCAACCTGTGCCATTGTCTCCCCACACTTATCGTGAAGAAATTCTTCCTAATGCCTAATGTAAATCTTCCCTCTTCCAATATAAAGCCATTCCCCCTCGTCCTATCAATACTTGCTCTTGTAAAAAATCCCTCCCCAGCTTTCTTGTAGCCCTTCAGGTACTGGAAGACCACTATGAAGTCCCCCCCAGAGCCTTCTCTTTCCAGGTTGAACAAGCCCAACTCTCTCAGCGTGTCCTCATAGCAGAGGTGCTCCAGCCCTGTGATCATCTTTGTAGCCCTCCTCTGGACCCATTCCAAGAGTTCCATATCCTTATGTTGAAATTTCCAGAACTGGACACAGTACTCCAGGTGGAGTCTCACAAGAGCGGAGTAGAGGGGCAGAATCGCCTTCCTTGACCTGCTGGCAATGTTCCTTTTGATGCAGCCCAGGATACGGTTGGCCTTCTGGGCTGCGAGCGCATATTGATAAGAAGCACGATATGAGCTGGCAATCAGCACCCCCAAGTCCTTCTCTGCAGGGCTGCTCTCAGTCACATCATCCCCCATCCTGTATTGATACCAGCGCTTGCACCGACCTGGGTGTAGAACCTTGCACCTGGCCTTGTAGAACTTCCAGAGACTGACACAAGCCCACTTCTCCAGCTTGTCCAGGTCCCTCTGGATGACATCCTGTCCTTCTGGTGTGACAACTGCCTCACTCAGCTTGGTGTCATCTGCAAACTTGCTGAGGGTGCATATTCACAATTTACAGGGTTTCTGTCCTTGACATCAGACAACTTTGGCCGCTGTGTCACTGTACTACTGCTTCTGTAAATTACAGGTGAGAATAGTCACCTACCCCATGGGATCGTGAGTGATAACTTATATTTGAAATGTACTTCGAAGGTATAGAGTGCTATGGGTACTAAATACAGCTCTCTAATGGCAATTGATAATTACCAGAATGTTTTATAATGTTGAAGCTGTACTGTGGAAGTGGACAAATACTGCAGAATTTTTTCTCGAAACTATAAAAAAGGGGGGTTTATGTGTGGAGGATGTCTCTCTTGATCCCTAAGTACTTTACAAACTGTAGGCACCTCTTGATTCTTGCATTGAGTACATCCCAGCTCTGTTAGCAGCATGCTTAGTTCCAGTCACTTGCTCTTAGAAAATAGTTCTGTGGTGCAGTTGGCATTTTCATGAGACACCTTGGAATATGGCTGTGTTCTTTCTTAACTGGTGCTGTGTTTGGCTAAGTTTTGTATATTGTTTTTTAAAACCAAATCTGTTTTGTTTTGCCAGGTGTTCAGATCAAAGCTCAGTATTTCTTCAGTCAGTGATCAAGATGCCTGCAGAGCGGGATTACAGCCAGTTAGCCAGTGGAAAGCCTATGGCCTCGATGGGTATCCAGGTACGTACTTCTCATTTCAAGAAAAATTAAACACAACCTTGTTGCTTTGGATTCAGGCATCTTCCATCTTATCCTCGTTGCTCTGCCTGAAAAAGCTATTTTGGTTTGCCTAAGTGTAATTTAATGTTATTTCAAGTGCAGGAGGACAAACCAGTCAACTACAGGGTGGGATGCCACAGTGTATATGAAGGTCAGAGCAGAAGTGCCAGTTGTTCTGTGATCTCTGATCAGCCTGGTCATCTGTTGGATACAACTTGCCTTTGACAGAGATTTTATTTTTCTGTAGTATCTATTTTTTCCTCAACAAATATCATGAGAATTGGATAAGTGACTGAAATAGTCATTTCAGGGCTGAAGTGTGGCATCTGCTTGCCAGTGTAGGACACTGAGTACAGTAAGTGAACATGAACCGCTTGTCCTATTCAAGGTACAGAGTAATTTCATGAGGCAGGCTATTTCAAAAGTGAAATGGATCTTGGGTTTGCAGGTCACCTGGTAGAATCACAGAGAGATGTTGACTTGGAAGGCGCCTCCA
This sequence comes from Dromococcyx pavoninus, assembly GCA_033558185.1. Lineage (NCBI taxonomy): Eukaryota > Metazoa > Chordata > Aves > Cuculiformes > Neomorphidae > Dromococcyx > Dromococcyx pavoninus. The sequence continues at coordinate 27,868 of JAUMJL010000091.1, read as the reverse complement.
GAAGTCCAGTACAACTCTGTTATTGAAGCAGGGTCAAGTTGTAAGTTGTATCAGGTCAGTCAGCCAAAACTCACCCATACAGAGCTCCAAGGATAAAGACTACACACCCTCTTAGGGCACCTCTGCCACTGTTTGGCCACTCTTGCTGTGATTTTTTTTCGCTTTATATCCAACCAAAATTTACCTTTCTGTTATTTGAGTCTGTTGCTTCTCATAATCTTGCTGTGCACCCCCCGAGAAGAAGCTGGCGCCACCTTCTCTGTTATGTCCCTTTAGGTAGCGCTTGCTCATACAGGCTGGTGCGCGATCAGCCTTCCTTGCCGCAAGGGTGCGCTACTGACTCATGCTCAGTTTGTCCTCCAAGACCGCTGATCCTTTGATTTAGAGTTGCTCCCTACTGGCTCAGCCCTCAAGCTATACTGTTGCTTGGCGTTATTCTCTCCCAGGTGCAAAATTATCACTGTAGAAACTTCCCAAAATTCTTGTTGGCCTGTTCCTTCAGCTTGTCAGTGTCCCTTGCAGTGGCAAAAACCAGTCTCCAGTATCCCCACTGCTGCCCCAATGTAATATTATCCATAAGTGCAGTGAGGATGAGCATCCCATCATCCAGCTGTTGATGTAGATGTAGTTACCAGTCTTCGCCCCAGTATCAATGTGAGGAATGCAGCTCATAACACCCTCTGTTTAGACTGTGAACCATCGAATTTCTACTCTTTAAGCCTGGTGACCCAGTCAGCTTTTGCTCGTTCTTTCATTTTACTCATAAACTCCATGAGCCCTCAGCTTGGCTTCAGTGATGCTGCAGGAGACTGATGTAAACAGCATCCCCTGCTCTCCCCCTGCCTGGGTGTTTCACTGTAGCAGGCAGTAAGGTTGGTCAGACAAAATTTGCCTTCAGTAAATCCCTGCTGGCTGTCCCCAGCCACCTTGTGCTTGGAAATGGCTGTCATGAAAGTTTGTTCCATAATCTTACTAGGGTTTTAGTAGGGTTGATCCTGCTTATTTCAGGGATTTTTGTTTGCTTGATTTTGGTTTTTCTCATGTTTCTTTTGGTTTGTTGTGTCTGCAGTCAATGTCAGTGTGGGTTGCTATGAAGCCAGCCTGCCACTTCTGAAAATGAAGGAGCCACACAAGCCATCTGGCATGGTTCATAGAATCAATAGAATTACTCGAGTTGGAAGGGACCCAAAAGGATCATTGAGTCCAACTCTTATACCTACATAGGACACTCCCAACATGGTTAATACACAGCAAACAATAACTTCAGGAGAAAGGCTTCCGCCTCTTCTTGCCTCTAAATTTTTGTTGCACTTAGCCATGTTATAGCTGCCCTTGTTTGGTCTCACTTGCCATTTATGTCTGTCTAAATGTCTTTGCTAGCAATTATATGGGGGGATCACAAAGGTGATCTGCATTTTCTTCTGCTTTGACAAAGAAAACCTTCATTAAAATGAAATGCAAGTACATTAACAAATTCTGAGTCCTGTTTAGAATCAAGTCGTATGGACAAGAATAATATTTTATCCTTTTCTAGCTAACTCTGTCTGGACATCCTAAAGCACTATAAGATATTTAACCAACTGCCCCAATAACCCCCTAAAATAAGACAGAATCTCTTCAGTTTGTCTATGGGCACGTGGAAGGGAAGTCATTTGGGTTTGTCCCCACAGTGAGCAATGAAATGTAAGACTAAGGAAGCTGGGTGCATTTCTTTTGCGGTGTCCTGAGTTCTGTAAGATGTGGGTGATGCTGTCTTTGGGGCTTTAACTGACACAAATGAGTTTTATGAGGAGTTGTGCTTGTTACTAGACATCTGCTTGTCTTATCCTTCCTTTGACTGAGGCTGGAGACCACTTTTGCTGGTGTAAATTAATTCCTGATGTGCCCAAGACTTTGCTGCAGTGAGAGAATTGCATCTGCTTCCTCAAGGCAAATTCCTCTAGTATACAGATCCCCAAGAACAATCCTTTGCTCATTCCACTCAGACCAACTCTTTCAAGGCCAAGAGGTTTAGCTGTGTTCCCTTCAAAGCTTGTCTGTGGTGTTCTTTAGTCAGCTCAGAAAGATTGCTACAGAGATGTGTTTCTTATACTTCTCCCTCCCATGTGTGACAAGTCACTGATTTCTACTACTCTTTGCCCTCCCAGGAACTCTTAGACTTGAACGTTAGTGTAGAATTGTATAGTCAAACTCTGCTTGTGTTAGAAATTCAGGGGTTTCTGTCTTTCTTGACATAAGAAGCATAGCAGTAACCCACTATTTGGTTGTTCTCGCTTTTGTAAATCTAGACTAATCTGGTTTCTTAGGAGTGAGTAATGAAAAGTTTGGAGAGACATGAGCTTATTCTAAGCTTCTGATACAACAGTCATAAAATTTGGATTCTTGTTCTCAGCTCTGCGTGTAACCAGCCCTCAGGGCTTCAATTCCTTCATTAGTACCTGGAGATAATATATCTATGGTAGAGCATAATTTCATGAATGCAGTTAAGTGCTTTGAGAACCGCACATCAAAAGCTGTAAACAGGAAGAACAATATTATTATTCCGTTCTATGCAGAGGCCAACAGAAAGAAAATTTTGTGCTTCTGGCAAAGAAACATCTTGTAACCAGACCTATCAGAAGGCTGCCACAGTCTGAAGGTGCAGGGAATGGAGTGAAATGAATGACACTATATTATTAAAACACTGAAGGCTCTTTTCTAAGCAGTTAATTTAATCCTGTGAGTTCTGAGAGTTATGCAGGAAGCTTTTTCTGTGCTTTCTTTACCACTTTCATAAGGCCACGAGGCAGGCTTGTATTCTGCTGAGACTCCTAGCCTTGCTGCTTCCCTTTTCATCTGTTTTTTTCTGTTTAACTTCATATGACTGAGAAGTTCAAAAAGACTGAGTAGGGCAAAACCTTGAAATCTCCTTTTCCTTTGTTCCGCCTATATCCTTATCTTTCTTTGTATGTGAATTTTGTGTTGGTGAGTTTTAGTGAATTGACAGTCTTTGAGAGAGTGCCTTGTTTCTCAGAGTAGGTACAATACGCATTAATAGCACTTTCCCATCAGAAACTCATTCATCAATACCCTTGACCCCAGCCTGGAAGAAAACATCCCTGGAGTGCTTGGGGAGGCAATTCCAGTTAGCGCTCCTTGTGATGGCAGATCTTATGTCAAGGACTCTTGTCTGTTAAGACCAAATTGATCCATCACATCTCTGCTCACCCTCCTATTTGGGCTGCTGCTTGAACTCTGCCAGAGGTGCCTGGCTAAATGAACCAGCTACAGTTTATTTTGTTAATTAACAACGACTTCAAAATGTTTGCAGTCAGCAGCAAGCAGTTTGGGACATAATTCGACTTTCATCCCCTTTGAGTATTACCATACCAAAATACAAAGATGGATACAACCAGACTTACCTGGAAATAAGCACAAAGTAAAGGAGAGGACAGCTTACATTTACTACAGACTTGCTCGGCCCATGGACTGCTCTCTGATGTTCATTACGCCAAAGTAGCAATAAGAAGGCAATGTGAGTTCAGAGGTAGTGAAAAGGTTTGTTTGAAGTCCAGAAAAACAAGGCCAGAATTACTTTAGCTTCTCAGGGTTCAAGAGAAAAATCTTGCTGAATGATTTCAGAATCAAATTTACTCCAAAGCAATTTGCTGTCCAAATTCTTACTCCTTTATCTACCTATAATCAGTCTGCCTTAAACAGGTATGTCCTTTATTGTCATTTTCTTACTTGGACTAGCGTTGGCTGCCCTCCCTGCCTTGTACCTTATGGCTAACATTTGTTTGAAACAGTAAAATCAATAGGTTTTAACTATTCAGACCTGTTAATAGATTTCATCAGCTTACATGCAAACTCAGTGGTTGTATCTAAGGTGTTTTTTCACTACCCTTTCCTTTGCTCAAGCTTGAGAAAAAACAGGGAAATGCCTAATCATACTTTCTCCCCACCTGCTCCGTTTTTCTCTGTTGTCAGGGTTTATTTTCATACTGAACCCTTTCCTTCCGGGCTGCCAGCGTCACTGGGTGAAACAGTGCCTCAAGCTGTACCCCCAGAAACCTAACGTCTGCAACTTGGACCTGCACATGCCTCCTGAGAAGACCTTTGACCTGTGGGGACAGAGCAAGGAGCAGCTGAGGTAAGTTCACAATAACCTTTCATGGTCAGAAGAGAGCCAGAAGGTCTTAGCTCTGAGAAGGACTAAGAAAAATGAGTGGGGAAGGGAAGCAAAAAAGATTGTGTGCACGCTGATCCTATACAGACAGTGTCAGACATGCCAAGTGGATTTTTCGTGGCTTGATGTGCATCCTTGTGAATTCTCTGCTTTCACACTCACAAGGGGATTTTTCTAGCTGTCAGTCAAATGTAAAATAGTGACCCTGGCTGAAATTATGGTACTTGCATGCTTGCTAAACTCAACTGCAAGTGGAACCATGAGTTCTCTATAGGTCTCAGGTTTTCTGCAGCAGAAGTGGTCCTTTCCCAACGTCCCAATCATGCTAGCTCTTCGTCCCGGTCAGCTTTTGGACCTGGTGTACTGCAGCTGGAAGGCTGTTACTTGCACTTTCTTGAACTCCTCAAGTCAGCTAGTTTCTCTGGTTTTATTTGCCAAAGTACTTCTATGTTTTGTTTCAGTGAATTTGGTTTGGTTTTTTTTTTTAATTCAATCTGAGATGGTGATTAAAGGTACCACTTTAATGGCAATCCTCTTTACTCTGAAAGATCCCCACAGGTTCAGTGTTCTGTGGCTGACACAGCTGCTTTTCCTTTATCTGATTTGGAAGTTAATGGAGAATTTGCCCAAGTTTTGAAGTCAAGTAGAAAGTTTTAAAGTCTAACTTTTAAAAACCTTCATTTTTTTCAATTAGAGTCTCCTGTAAAAATCCACACATGATAGGTGCTGTTCACAGTACACCATGTTTTAGTTATCTGCATATTTATTTATCATTACCTCATTTATTTCATGCTCATTTTTCGTAACAATTACTTCATGGGATGGAGGGACCAGACAACTCTCATCTTTTACCTCAGTTTGTTAGTAAAATTGACGTGCTGACATTTTTCTTAAAAGATACTCCTAACATGTACAAGATATGGAATGGCAAAAGCCAGATTAGGATTTCTAAATATTTGCACCTAGGAGAGAAGTTATGTCCCCAGAGAAATTCTAATGTCATTTTTGTGTTTAAAATATTGACTTGTACATTTGTGTTCCATCAAGGACGGACAGTTGTTCTTTGAAAGTATTGCATGTTGTGCCCTGCAGCTGTAGGGTACTGTTCCAGCTTGACAGACCTTTCCCAGAAGCACCTCTTGTGTGCACAAAGAGTGATGAGAGCAGAGGTTAATTTGCAGTTGAATCCTGTTCTGTTGAAAACAGTGTTTGGAAGAGTAATGGCTGGCAGAAACACTGGCAGTTCTATTAAGCTCTTACCTTGAGTCTTCAAGGGAGCAAACTGCCGTATTTGTGCTTTTACCCAGGGGACAGGGATCAAGTCAACTTGTCTGGTATCTGGTGTGAAAGCCTTTCAGGGAGTGAAGAGACGGCGTGTGTAACTAGGAAGAGGCCTACTTCCAAGATTGGACACAACTTTAATGCTTTTTTAGACATTTGGAAGATGCATAAATGTGCTTGGGTCATGACTTATCTGCTCTTTTCAGGATGCAGAAATCACAAGGTCGGGAGAGTCCATACAGTTCCTAGAAATGCTTGCTGTGCTTTTTTCACAAAGTGGAGTTTGGCTATTTTCTTTAGTGCTGGGGACAATTTAAAGCATAAAAAGGGACAGAGCATCTCGACAAGGGATATATATGTGTATTCTCGTATATAAGGAAAGGGTAGAAGGCTTTTATAGATGAAACTGTTTAACAATGAATAAAGTAAAAATGGAGCTTCAGACCAAAGCCACTCTGCTGTTTGGTCTTGTTGTCTTTCTAGCATAGTTGTACCAGAATGTCTCATTGCTTTCTTGTAGGAGCACTTGCTGCTACAGCCCTAGGAACTCATCATTTGCAGATACATAACACTCAAGACTTTTCTTGCCTTAGCAACCACATGTGAAATCACATGCAGAATACTAAATTCTGGGAATAAGAACCTACTGGGCATATTAGGGTTCCTCCTGTTGTGCAAACACTCTAGCACTGTAGCAAAAGGGCACTTTCAAAAGGCACATGCTAAAATGTTTAATTATGAACATTAAGTTTGTCGATTGAAAGATGTAGAGGAATAAGTTGTGGGCTATTAGTTTTCTAAATGCTGTGTTACCTGCTTGTAGACTCCATGAATTGTTCCAAGCAGCGTGTATTTGACAGCTTCTGTGTCGCTGCATTATGGTAATTGCAGTTGCTGTTACCCCATGACAAAGATGGAAACTGGAAAGATTACTTTCTTTCAATAATCAGTGAGCTATAAAAAATTACTAAAGGTAAAGAAACTGGCCTTTTAATCCTATTCCTAGGCTAGCTGAGGAGCTGTCAGTACAGTATAGGTGAAGGGTAAAAACGAGCTGTATGTCCAGACAGAAATGCACAGTAAATGCAGATGCTTGGCTGAGGCTGGATCCTGGAAGCACAGATATGAATCTAGTTTTGTTAAAGAGAGTATGTCTTACTGAACTGCTTTCTGACTTCTGAATCTGCACCGGTTTGTTGTGTTGTCTCCCTGATAACCCGTTAAGGTACCATGTTGAAAGTCCAAGCTTTCAAACTGAGAGCAATTGGCAGTAGGCCCTATAGCTGTATTGCACAGATTGCATGAATTGAATTTGTAAGGTCTTTGGAGGAAAAAAATAATTGCACTGAAAACAAAGGTTTAGCATTTATGGTTTTAATGGGTTGACATATGGGTGAGTGAATCTCATTACTATATGCTGAACTACCACGAAACCCCACAAAAAAATAATGCATATTCTATTTCTTTCTATTTTGTCTTTGCAGAAGGAAAGGTTCCAGCAAATGGGAGCCCAGAAGCTTATTGGAGAAACTGCGATGGGTGACCCTTGGTTACCATTATAATTGGGATACTAAGGTATTGAAATTAAATTCTTCTCTGTCTTTCTTAGCTCACTCACAATGGCTGACATGGAATACCATGGAATAAAATGCTTATTATCCTACAAGACAGTCTTCAGGAAAGGCTGTAACAAACCATGGCTGTAAGAACGTTTGAATATGTATTATTTTACTGTGAAGGATTTAACAGCAGAAGTCCATTGCTGTGTTCTTTGCATATACTCAGCTCTAGACCTGTGACTCTGTTTCAGGGTAAGTGAGCATTTTTGCCCTACCAAAAGGGTTGGTCACAAAACCATTGTTAACTATTTGTTAATGACCTTGAGTGCTTGAAGACAGCTACTTCTGAGAAACTATTCCTTTTTGGAGGGTTGAGCCTGAGCAGGAAGAGGCTGCTGCTGATGTAAGCCTGAACCAGCATAGTACACACTCGCCAAATAATAGCTATTTTGGGGCTTCTGACCAAAATAAACTTTTTCATAAGACTGAGTCAGATGGAGGCTGAGAAAGGATGACAAAGTGAATATGCAGTTCTGTAAGTATATTGCAGATACTTAACCAAGTCTGCTTGTGGATTTTTGCTTGACCTTACCAGGTCAGCCTATTGTTACATGGCCTTAATAAAAATTTGGTTAATTCCCTTCCAGTCTTCTTGGAATCACTCGTGGGAGAAAGGAAAAAGTAGGTTTGCAGTTGATTCCTATTTGTCTTATTCTTCAAAGAAGGTGTCTTTCCATTGGCAGCTTTAGGTGGTAACCAAGTAAATCCTCAGTATATTGGTTCTAACCTTAGGTACTAATCTTACTGACTTGAAGTTTGCCATCCAAATATGATGATTAACTCCATGATTGATTCTCTGGTGGTCTCAGCATAGGCCCAGAATTAAATGATAAGAGGTAAACTTGCTGTGGTTCTACCTATCTTGTAGTCATTTCGAGGCAAATATGATGACCTTCTCCGTGACTATCAGCCAAACTTCTGTGTTCTTATTCAGTGTTTGTTGCCAATTGTATTTGCTGCTCAGATGTTCTAGATGTGGTTTGTTGTTTTTTTCTTGCTTTCCTTCCTCCAGAAGTACTCAGCAAATCACCACACTCCTTTCCCCTCAGACCTTGCATTCCTGTCAGAACAAGTGGCTGCAGCCTGCGGGTTCCAAGGTTTCCAAGCCCAAGCAGGGATCCTGAACTACTATCATTTTGACTCTTCACTGGGAATTCACGTGGATGAGTCTGAACTAGACCATTCTCGGCCCCTTTTATCATTCAGGTAAGTCAAGGAAAGCACTTGAGTGTTGTGGAAGTATCATTGGCTTTTTTCCTATGGTTGCATATGGTTATAGGAAGTTGGTGTGGTGTAGTTGGCTAACTGGGTGTATGATCTTCACTCTGAATGTTTGAATAGTAGAAAGCTGTAGCTCAAGCGGATAGTTTTTATCTTTGAAGGCTGCTTGAATAACATGGATGTGGTGCCTGGAGTGGAAGAACTCTTTGCATAGAGTACAGTCCACTTCTAAAGCAACAGAGTGGCAATTGATTAACAGGTGAAGGTGAAAATCAGCAGAGCTTCAGACCTTGCAGGGCAACTGCTCACGCTGCCTGCCTTGAACCAGGCCTCATGGTCTGTTTTCAATGTTTTCATTGTAAGGTTTTTACTAGGAGTCCATCTGATTTTCTTGGGTTTTTTCTTATAAAGGTATTTAGCTGCTAATATTTTCTTACTGTACATATAATTGTTCTCCATCTGAATTTGTTTTCTCTTCCTTCTCCATCATCGTGCCATCTCCAGTTTTGGGCAGTCCTCAATATTTTTGCTCGGGGGCCTGAAGCGGGAGGAAACCCCCATAGCAATGTTCATGCACAGTGGAGATATCATGGTGATGTCTGGCTTCAGCCGTCTGCTGTACCATGCTGTCCCCCGGGTCCTCCCCAACCCTGAAGGGACAACTTTGCCTGCATGCCTGGACCAAGCACTTCCTTCACACCTTCCTGTTGGCTCAGTCATTGAGCACAGCTCTGATGAGGATTGGCAGGTCTGTGCCAAGTACTTGGAGTCTTCCCGCATTAATATGACTATTCGGCAGGTGTTGGCTGAGGGTCAGAAATTTCCAGAGGAATCTGGGACACATGGAAAGGGCAAGGCACCCTCTGAAGGCAGTCACCATCAGGAGAACAGCAGAGCCAAGAGACATAAACCAAACAGAGACAGCTGAAACCAGGAGATCGTGCTGACGTGAACCAGACAGACAACCTCCATATGGAATTGGGAACTAATGTAATCACATTAAAAGTCACTTGTCTGTATTGGGATTAATAAACTTTTGCAGGATGAATGTAGTTCTTGCTGTAAGAAATAGGTTGGGGGAGAAAAAGAATTTAAAAGGAAAAGAAGAATAAGGTCAGGACTGGGACTCAGGAGATGTTCTGTTGCAAATGTTTACTGTTCTTGGTTCCCTTTAGAACACCTGTATGTCAGTGGATTTTAAACGTGCTTTGGTGACAGTTGTGAAGTATTTGGAAATCATTGGTAAGAAAGTGCTAGCAAAAGATACATATTCTTACATTTTACAGTAAGTTATTCTATGCCAGAATTGTGTCCTTTCTACATCCTAGGCCTGGTGTATTCATAGCTGAGCCCTGGGAGAGTAAATACTGTTGTGCAGAGGTTACAACATGACCAGAAAAGAAAACTGAGTATGTCTCAAAAAGCCACAAAGCTCTTGTAGTGGCCCCTGAAGGTGGGGAAAAGGAGAGGAATGTTTGTTTTCTTGACAGTGAGAAGGCAGATTGGCTGTTCTTGACTCTGAATTCAGAGGGAAGCAAAAATCTGCCAACTCATTCAGCACTGAATATGAGAGAAGACAGCATAAGGGAACTCAATGGTCATGAACTGCAGCTGGTTTATTCATGCCTCAAGCTGAGATTTAACTCCATGGTTTTCATTTCTTATGTCTTCAGTTACGTACAAATATGTAATAAATGACAAGCGCTCATTTATTCTAGAATTCATATATTCCTATAATGGGGGTTAGACGTGATAAACAGTAAAAGATGAAGAAATTCTAACAATGCAAAGAGGTAAACTATATTGCAGTCTGTCAAGTGTTGATTGTGAAGGATAAGGAAGACCAGGATGTCTGCAAGACTGCATAGATAAGAGGAGAAAGATGCATTAAAGGTGTTTATATGTTAAGCAAGAAATTGAGATATGTAAATAATTTACCCAATAAAATACGGGAAATCAGAGCTCTGAGCAGAGAGATCCCCAGAGTCTCTCCACACAAACAAAAATACCTACTTTTTAAAACTTAGTTGAGTCTTGGGAAGTTAAATTCTCAACTGTTCCATGCTTCACCTTTGATTCAAGGACAAGAAATCGTACTGTTTGTTCTCTGCAGTTTGAAAATGTAGTAAAAACTGCAAACTACTGATAGCAATTGGTCATGGAAATATCCAGTCCATTGGAGCCTTATGTTTTAGGTGTGACTTGAGTTGAGAATTTGCTGAGTAATTGACTTGCTGTCAAGCTTGTTCTCTGATGACATTGTGAGTGAGAAACAGCCCTGATGTAATTCTGTATCAGACACCCAGAAAATGAAGTCCATGACCCAGAAATGGGCATATGTGAAATGATCTGGGGGAATAGGAGGGGGAAGTAATCTGTGTACAAAGAGAAAGAGCTGGAGGAAGGGAGAATTTCCCGAAGTGCCAGGCCACCAGGAAGATTGGTTCTGTGACCACAGAAGAGCAGAGTACAAATGAGCAAACCACAGGACTTCTGTGGGCTCTGCAAACTGTGCTTCCAGAACGTGATTTCAAAGAGGTAGCAACAGCTCTGGGGAAAAAAGGTGGGGAATAGGGCTGCATCAAGTGATGCCCTCTGCAGATTTTCCTTCTAGGACAGAATGTTTGGGAACCATTGACCTACTCTACACAGCTCTGGGGCTGTGACATCGCACCTCCTTTGTTTAGGTTTCTGATGACACAAAAGGATTTTTCACAGCACTGATCAAATCTTTCAGTGTATAGGTACTACAAATATTTGTTTGTGTTCATATAGATGAATACATGCTGAGATAATCTCCGCAGCTTTTAATTTCTCTACAGTAAGTACTGCCCTAGAGACACACAAAATTGCATCAAAGCCATAGGCCATCTTTAGGATGCCCTGCTGTCGACAGCTGACGGGAGGGAAAGAAGAGATCACCTGAACTAGTTCTACAAGAAAATTAATGTAATGATCTGATTCCAGGAAGATGATCATGTGTTTAATTGAAGGCCATGTGGAAATGAAGCATATTGTTTAACACATGTACTCTGTTCCTTTTGTGATCCATAGATAAAGCTAACTGTCCAAGAGGGTTTAAACAATTACACTTTTCTTCTAATAATCAAGAGTAAGGGAAAATATCTCCAGTTAAATCAGAATCAAAGCAGAGTGGGATGAATTCTGGAGCAGAAGAGGAAACTGCCTGTACAAACCTGTAATTTCCAGTCCTCTTGACAGTACTGAGCTTGAGAAGTTCAGTGTTACAAACTGAACTGCTAGCCAGTTCCCGGGACAGATTTACTGAATGCTGTCTGCATGTCAACCAGGCAATAACTTACAGGCAAGGCAGTCCCTAGAGCTGTGCCTGCTGTCGGAATGATTCTAATCTTAGATATTTTTGTTTTCTTTGAGAGTTTGTTGACATTTTTTCCTCATTGTTCCACATCAGATATTTCTACAGATAATAGTAATGTGCCCCTTACCGTCTCTGTTTATGCTGTGTGCTCTGCTGAGCTAGTAGGTAGGGAGAAGCCAGTTCAGGGGTGTCAAATGTACGTCTCCTGCTGTTCTCCTGCTCCTGCAATGTAATGCAATGCTGCACTACTCACCTTATGAAGAAATTTCACCTTATGCCCTGCTTGGGTTTCCCAAAATACAACTTGCAACCATTTCCTTGGCCTTTCTCTTACCATCTGTTACTGACGAGAGTTTGGTTCCACTGTCTTTATAACTCTCTGTCAAATAATTCAAGTATTTGCTTAGATCTGCCCCCTGCCCTCCTTGGTCTCCTCTGTGCCCCTTGAGAGCACCCCAGAACCTACAACATTTCCCAAAGAGAGTGCATGCCCTGGGCCCCTGACTTTTCTAGTTGCTCTCTTCAGCCCCTTTTCTGGTGGCACTCTGCTCTCTCTGCTAGTGCTGGTTTCTGTTACAAACAGGATGCCTACAACAAATGGACTGCTGAATCCTGGTTCCTAAACCTGCTACATCCACCAGATCCATTTCAATCCACCGGATCTTAGGCTGTGGGTTTTTTTACAGTTTCCTAAATTAATTTTTTTTTCCTCCCTCCTAGATCATGATAAAATAAAAGTAGTTTTGTGAAGTGCAGAATGAATGTAACATGGTTCCCTATAGATTTCTGTTCCTGAAAAATTGTGAGCTCTCACTGAAACTGTGTAATTACAAGTGATTTTTCCCACATGATCTCTCCAGTGTTTAATACATGCACAGTACACCCTTTTCCTGAATCAGGGTATTTATAGTGTCCCTCTCCTTTAACTGGCTGCCTACTAAACCTGCAGGAACTTAATCAGCTGTGAAATTTATGCCATCTATCAAAACTAATTGAAATAGATTGACAGATTTCAAAGTTACTGGACAGGAATGTGAGGACACAGAGTTTAACACATGCGCAAACCATGAGAACATAATCCTTATTCTCCTAGGAAGCCAGGCTCAAAGACCGTACATTTTTGCCCTTAACGTAGACTTGTCTGGACTTTTATAGCCAGTGCTGCTTTGAAGAGTTTTGCTCTTGAGGTCATGGTCAAGAGAGGAATGATTTGGAATATCAGAGTAATTTTATCCCAGTGAGCATCATCATCATCACCATCCAGTTCCTGCAATTTTAAGTGTATGACCCCTCTTAGGAGGAGCCAACTATGCACAGAGACTGAACAGGTTCATCACCTAAATACTTATCTCCCAAGATGGTAAATAAGTGTCTGGAGTACAACAGGGAGACAGATGTGGTTTTTAATCATTGTTAGGGCTTCTACTCAGGTAGGTATCATGGAAGGTATCTTAACACTTCCACTACATTGGGGGAGGAGGGAGGGAACAAAGCAGGGGTGTCAAACTCACGGCCCGTGGGCTGAATCCAGCCCTCCACCTTGTTTCTGCCTGGCAGCAGTGCTGACTCCTTACCCCTGTGCTCCTGCCCATGCTGGTCACATGTGCAGCGCGTGTGACGCGTGTTACGCTGCAGGAGCAGGAGAGTGGCAGGATCTGTGAGTTTGACACCCTTGGGATAAAAACTGGAAAAGCATGCAATAGCTTTCCCTCTCTGCAGAATAGAGGAGATGTTTATTCCTCTGGACAGTGAAAGTTTTAACTTTGTGGAGGCACTTCCCACTTTGTTTTTTGCCGAGTCAGTAGGAACTATTCTGTCTCTGTTCTTGCTCAAAACAATCAGTCCAGGCAGAGGTGTCAGTTGTTGCTGAAGACTCGGAGTTAGTTTTGTTTCCAGACAGAACGTAAATTTTGAAAAGCCTTGCTGGTTCATACCAGGGTGGTTCCTTAGACAAATCTTTTCCTGTGGTGCTTTTGAATGTCCTCCTCCATAAAATCCCCACGTGTAATGGATCCTTCTCTCTGTGTAGCCTTTCCCTTCCTTTTTCTTTCATCACACAACTTAGCACTGAGGTTGTGCCCTTCTTCACCATCACTCAACGCTTATTTCCTTAGCTCAAGTGCTCAGTGCTGCTGGCTGGGCTGAAGGAGGCCACTCACCCACAATACAGCTTTACTAATCTGTTTCGTGGTCTCAAGAGTGTTCCAAAAGGCAGATCAGGACCACAACCCCTTGGAAGGTCAGGAGCAAGGCCAATTATACCAAAATGTGGAGACACTTAAATAAAAGTAAAGAGAGGTGACACTCACACTTAAGTGTAGATGTGGCCCTTACAGACATGGTCTAGTGGTAGACCTGACTGTGTTTACGGTTGGACTTGATCTTAAAGGTCTTTTCCAAACTAAATGGTTCTATGATGTTCAATGAAACATTCTTCAAATATTCTTGTTGAAATTACGTATAGAGAGTAAAAAGTGAGTCAGCCTAGAAGACATACTGCCTCTTTCTTCTCTGATGTTGGGAAATCAGTGCTTTACATTAGCTTCTAGCTTCCTTCTAAGGAGAATTTAAAACTCATTCTGTATTTACTGAGGAAGGCTAGAAGAATCAATAAAGGCCTTGGCTTTCTAGAGATGATCATCTCACCAATCATTTCTGTCTCTGTTCTGCACTAAGGGCTTAGATAAGAAGGTTGTGGTTTTGTTTTCTTTCTCCTTAACGGATAGGTTTCTTAATTAGGATGGGGGAAAAATGACTGCAATTGTGCTGTGGCAAATTAAAACCAAAATGAGGTAGCAAAGAGCAGGGTCTGGAGGGGAGGGGGGGCAATCGATGACAGCTATTGATTTTGAAATGATGGAGGAGCCAAAAGAGAGCACGCAGCCTGGAAAGGAAACTCATCTTTCAAAGCACAGTTCTTGCTCAAAACAATCAGTCCAGGCAGAGGTGTCGGTTGTTGCTGAAGACTCGGAGTTAGCTTTGTTTCCAGACAGAATGTAAATTTTGAAAAGCCTTGCTGGTTCATACCAGGGTGGTTCCTTAGACAAATCTTGAGATTGCAGAGTTTGGAGTCATGAGATGGAGCCAAACAAAAGTAAACCTGAATGGACCATTGAAAAAATCTTAGCAGTAATGGGAACAAAAAAAGTTTGGAAATAGTTTCTTTCAAGGACAAAGAAAAAGTGTCATTGCTCACAGCCAGGGCAGGCAGAGAAAAGGGAACATACACTGAATATGGAACAAGCACCAAGATCTAACACCCTTCTCACTCCCAGTTGTTGCATAGCATGTCCCATCTCTTCTAGAACAGAGAGAATTGATCTGGCATTGTCTTACCTTGTTCCAGTGGCTGAGATCAGGATTAAGTACAGTTTTCTGCCACTCCAGTCAGCACACTTTCATACACATTGGCCTTTTCTCTCCTGGCTTTTCAGAAAGTGTTCCTCTAAAGTCAGATGTTAGTCTGACCTTTTGTCAAACATAGCCAGGACCTGGAAAAACTGTCAGAAAATAGTACCAATCATGAAATAACTGTTTGAGTTTGGTGGCTTGTTCTCATTGCTATGATGAAGCACAACTTTGCAAAAATGCCAGTTGTCAGGTGTCTATGACAGGGGGTCAGGAAGATTTTAGCCACACTATTGCAAACAATCTGCAGCCATTCTAATCCCAGCTGAAAGCTGCATGCAAATAAGACCCTTTTCAGTTTAGACAGCTGAAAACATACCATACGTTCACTTAAAGCAAGGGTTTTGTTCCACCATGCAGGAGACCCGTCTTTTGTTCTTCACATTGACATTGCTCCATCCAATCCTCATCACAATGCTGGTGATCATCTCTTTTGCCCCTCCATAAGGCTGGCAGTTTGCAGGAGATAGATAGCCTGTCCTTGACCACAAACCATTTCCCCCCCTTCCTCTTCCCTTTAAGAAGTTCTAGAACAAGTGCAACAAAAATCTGTCCTTTCCTTGCCACCTCCTCTATCTTTGTAGCTGAGATGCTGCCATGTCACCTGTTCCCTGCCTGAATCCCAGCTTTAGACAACACTCATAATTAGCTGACAGAGAGAACTCTTCATGCCCTCCTAACACCCTATCCGCACTTGTCAAAAGCAGGAGCACACCTCTCCAGCAACAGTTTCTGCAGCTGCTCCTGCCATTGACAGCTGCTGCTGGATGTCAAAAACGAGTGTAGGGACATGATCTCCTCTGAGCCTTTCCTAGCTTAGTGCCGTGATTATGCTCCAGGAGAGATTTGAGTTTAGCACACTGTTTTGATACTTCAGCATTTACCTGTGCTGAAAGTGGAACCAGTCTGCAGACATCTCTTGGCTTGCACAGGTGTCTTATGCAGCAAAGCAAGTCTTGCACAGTCTTGTTACTACCTTTGTCTAACCTACTAGCACTTCCCTTCTCCTAGAACAAAATGATAATGGAGAAATTAAAGGAAGGAAGGATCCCAGGTGAACAAGCACTTCTTTAAAGTGAAGATACGGCATGCTCTTTGGGATCCCTGTGGCCTACTCACCCCTCCCCTGTAGCTGCAAGCATCACTGCACACTGCTCTGGAACAGCAGAGGCTGCTCAATGCTGAAGGCTGCAGCCCCTGGCTCCACAGATCTTTAATACTTCCTTTCCCTGGAATTCACACAAGAAGTGCTGTTTTTTCAGGTGACAGAGAACCTACAGAGAAACCGGAGGTCCCACCTGGAGAGTAAGTGTGCAGGTACTCAGTGTTTGGCTCATTGAACATTATTTTCTGCAGCAGAAAAACAGGAGAGGGAGAAACATTAGTCACTTACTTGCTTAATTGAGATCTAATAGCCAAGGTCAGTGCTCAGCCAAGAATAAATAGCAGAAGCCTCCCATGATGTACTTTTGTGATGAGATGTTCATAGCACACAGACCGATCTATTACAGGTTTTCACTATGAAAAATTTAACTATCTCCTGGAATTATGCTCACATCTATTTTGCATCATTTCCTTGCTTTTTCATTTAAAAATATCTTTCCAATGAGACCTCATGACCATGCAAATTAGCAAATCTCTGCTGTGTGGAGAGATTACTTCACCCCCACTGAAGTGCAGCTATTTGTTCCTTTGCCAGCCCTCTGCAAGATGACAATACCTGTTTGTCAGTGTCTAGCATGTTTTTCTGTGCTTTAAACAAAAGCCCTTACAGACAAAAGATGAGTACGGAAAGGAAGATGCCGGAATGGGCACACTGGTGAAGAGGAGCACAAGACCTTTGCCTTCAGCTGTGTTCTGCACGTCTGCAGTGTTCCAATGCAGTAGAAATGACACAATGACCTACCTGCTGGTCTACAGCACCTCTCTGGTCTCCTGTGGCACTTCAGCCTACAGTATGATCTGCTTGGTTGGTTCTTTCTAGCTTTTGCATATAGGTCTGTGCAGGGTGTATCAGTGTTCCTCCCCAAACGAAGCATTGCCAATATTTTAGGCCACAAAGCCTTTTCTCCTCCAAGTTTTTCCCACAGACACAAAGCAACCATCTCCTCAAACCTTTAACTGTGAGCACAGGACAGATATGATTTATAGGGCCTCACAGACCACTGAGCACTAAACCTAGAAAACTGATGAAAGAAATCAGGCTGCTGAAGATGAAAGGAGTAAGGTCTCTGAAGATGAAAGAAATAAGGTCTCTGACGAATGCACCTTAGCTCCCTTGGTACCTGAAAGATGCAGCTGTACTTTCTTTGCCAGAGACTACAGCACAGGACATAATCTGATCCCGCTGAGTAGGAACAGAAAAAATACTCCATGTGAGCACTAACAGCAACCATGAATACACTACGTACAAGAAGGCTTTACATTCTGGGGCACATTTGCCTTCTGTCTATCCTTGGAATCTTGCAGTAACTATTGCTGGTGAGCTCCAAGCTCCTGGTGGTGCTAGGGTTGAAGCTGTTCACTGTGATGCTCCCTAGAGCACCCCTCTTGCAGTGTGGATGCAAGGTCCTCCAACAGACAACTCTGCGCACATACAGTAAATGCCTCAGAACTGGCAACTGGTTCAGACTTCACTGCTCCTGAGGATACCGTGTCAACATACAGTGCTAGAACCATAATGTTTCATAGCAATTCAAACCCTAGCCCTTTTGTTTTTGCACTGCACTGGCCACCACTGTAGGAGGTACTCATACAGTGCCCCCCTTCTACAGAAAGATGGAGTGTGTAGAAACCACCCCCATATTCCCAAGTTTATCTCTTCCCCACCCTAAAGAGCGGGTAGCATAGTCCTTGCCCATTCTCAGAAGAGGGGGCTTTCAGAACAACCCACAAACATTATTGCCTGGGAGTCTAGCAGCTGGCTGGGAGAGGAGAGTGCAGTCACCATGGTAATGCTTTGCCTCATTTAACTGCAAAGTAACATCCTGTGTCCCTGCCATTCCTAGCACATCTGCCCAGCACACAGCACAAGCAGCATGCTGCACACGTATCCATGTGCACAGCAACCCCCTGCCCACAACTCACACACACACACACATCTACTGCTGTGCCACATCCCTCCCCATATATGATGCACAACATGTATGTGCTATAGCAATACACACCCCCTCAGCTCTCTCCCACTCCTACCTCCTGTGCCTATGGATAACCAGCAGCCAGGCTTACAGTCTCTACTACTACACCTATAGGTCCCTCTGCTGCACAGGTATAAGATGCTTTAGAAGCATAAGATCAACACATGTTCAGCCAGCCACCAAAACATGCACACACCCTGTCAACCTCAGCTTTGCCACAACACCTGCCTACTGCTCTTGTACAGTTTATTCTTGGATGCATTTTGTTTTGATCCTGTGGCATGAACAAGGAATAAATTCAGCTCTGTCTCATTAATTTTTCCCTGCTTCTGCGTCTGAGGAAAAAATGTCCCTGCTATGCAGATCTGTAAGGAGAAGGCCGTGTGCCTCTCTACAGTGCCATCTCATGGGAAGCTGGTAGTCAGGTCATTCGGTGCTCCTGACTAGACCTTGCTGCTCACATGTCTTGGCAGGTAACTGGATGAAATCAATCTCAATTCTGTTTCTCCTCAAAGCACCCTGTGGGTCCCTGCAGGAGGGCTCAGTTCTCTGCTGATAGCAGGGAAACAGAAGCCTAGAACAGCAATGACTAATTTCACAGCATAACAGGAGCACTGGAGATATGAGCCTTGAGCTGAGTCCCTAACTCCTCTGCCACACAACAGCCAGGTATCATCCCATATCAAACAGATGAAACTCATCGCACACTTAGACTGCCAAATACAGCCTGGGGACCTCTCCTGGGCTACCACTGCCACATCAGTGTCCTTCAGCTGTTCCAAAAGGTGCTGGTGTAGTCAGAGCTTGTGCAGTGTTACTGTGGTGGGCACAGATTTTCCCTCAGCCAGGACAGGGGGCAAGTAGAAACTCCTCGGCCATAGGTACATAACAGGTCCAGCTACCAAGACCCATGGAAGCCAGCAGGCATAAAACTCGCCGGAGCCTCAAGTTCCCATATCACATGGTACAAGTGTACTTTTCTGCCTTGTGCTACACTGAATTATAACAAGAAATTATCAAAAGCAGACAGCCTGGGAAGGCCCATCTCCTGAGGATGACAGCCACCAGAGTCTGATGGGCTTGGTAACAACCAAGTCCCATTGTTACTGCTATACAGCTTGTGTGCTCTACACATGTGGCCCATGAAAGTCTCCAAGAACTGCTTCAGGCAAAACGTCTCTTTCAGAGAGCTGGCAGTTCTTTTGGACCTGCCATTGTCTCTGTAAATCTCTCAAGCTCACTCCACTTCAGCTCTCCTTCTCTTGAGGTCTGTTATGCTTCCTAAAAGCATCACAACATCATCAAGCCTGAATGCCCTAATCCAAGTGCGATTCAGTTAACACAGTGATCTGTTGTAGGCGCATGAGGATACAACTGAAGTGAGAGATTGCCCCACCTGGCTGCCCAGCACCTCTGGATAAGGCACCCCCAATTCTCCCAGGACTGGTCAGGGTTGCACATCTCATCCTCCCCTGTCTTCAGGGAGTGACAGGCATCTGCACATGGGAATTCACCTCCGCACCCCTGCTCCCCTCTCTCCATCCCCATCATCATCGCTACCTACACGCCTGGCTGTAGTGGAGCTCAGCTGCCTCTGGAGGCACAGGCCCTGTTTTCAACCCTGCACAGGAGTGAGGAACCCGGGCAGGGACTGCGATGCCTGCAGAGCCTACAGGCCCTCCAGCCCAGAGGAAGGCACCGAATGCCTAAGCACACACTTCCCTCTTATGGCCATGCCCGATACAGCAACCACTCGGGCCTGCAGCACCTTCACTGGAGATTCGATTTTCCTATGAATGTTGATATTTCCCACAGTAGCCTCTTATATTTGTCAGGCACAGACACCCTATACCCTGTTCAGCTGATGCTGATCATCACATACAGAGTGAACAGTCCTGCCTGCAGTGTCCCACTATCCCACTGATGGAAGCCCAAATATACATCCCTGGTCTTGAGGCACATTTCCTCTACGGTAGGGCACAGCCTCTAAACATCCTTCCTTTCTCCAAGATAAGCATGGCTTTTACTTGCTTTGATTTTTAATGAAAAGTTCTTAACCACAAAGTTATGGGTAGTTAAAAACTACATTTAGTTTCTCCTCCCCATTGTTTCACTATTGCATTATATGACAACCCAAATAATAATATCCTTGCCAAAAGGAGAGGCAGCAGCCTTCTGAATTCCTTTTTCTCTGGACTATTTCAGGTAGCTGGTTCTCTCTGTGCTCCAATCACAGATTCCTAATGCAAGAGCAATTTGTTGCCCAGATGGGGTAGTTTCCTCATACATGTGATCTATGGCCACCTCTTCTCGGCCACCAAGACAGTTCACTGACTTGAAGGAAAACTAATCAATTTTCCATGGAATAATTTTCTGTTGGATTGATGAGTTGAATTTAGTCACTCTGGAGGTAGAAATCTTAGCATCAAAAAATACCTGTTTAGCTACGTCTTTTCTCAACTTGTCTATGTCCTTATTACCTGAAATAGGACAAAGTGCTCGCTCCTTCCTTCCTTCCCTCCCTCCCTCCCTCCCTCCCTCCCTCCCTCCCTCCCTCCCCCCTTCCCCTCCCTCCCCCCTTCCTTCCTCCCTTCATTCCCTCCCTCCCTTCCTTCCTCCCTTCCTCCCTTCCTCCCCTCCTTCCCTCCTTCCCTCCCTGCATTCCTTCCTTCCTTCTCCAAGCTAAGGTTTGGTCACTGCTCAGGTGCTACAGTACTGTCCTCACTATGTCTCTCTTCTTTGCATTATACTGTCTTCTGCATGTCACACCTTTTATAATAGCACCAGTGAGAGATGAAATGAAAAATATCGACAAAGGCACCTTTTCAAGAGAATGCTGGTTTTAGTTCTCTTTTTCACACAGGACCAAGTGAATAACAAAGAACCTGTCCAGTATCCTGCAGTACCAACAATGTTGTCAGACACAGAACCAGCAAGAATCAGTTGTGGTCCTCCTTCAAGTCAGCCACTGCAGCCTGATGGTGTTGATAAAGTGAGACCACATCTGCCCTGAGCCTGTTTGCCAGAGTACTGATGAGGAGAAGGGTTTGGGATCACTTCCATAGTGCCAAAAGTCCTAGGCCCAGATCCTCAAAAGTATTTAAATACTTAAAAAGAAGTCAGGAATTAAAATATTACAGGACTTTGGGACCTAATGAGGATGTGCTTATATTGGCATTCAATGGTTTTGCTGATACAGCTGATACTGCTTGGAAAAGTTCTGCTCAAAAAAAGAGCCCTATTCTGCTGACATAAGCTGCCTGCACACAAGCAAGGCTTCACTGGTACAACTCTGCTGCTACAGCGATATCACGCGCATTTAAATGTAAATTAGGGCTTTGTTTATACCTCACAGATGCAGCTTTTCACTTCATCCTGGATGCAGAGAGGAGAGGGAGAGTAATGATCTCACTAGCCCTTTTTTATGGACTGAGAAGGCAAGACACAAACAAAATTAACTCATTAGCACAATATCACCCAACATGGATAGCAGAAAAGGCACAGACTCTCGTCATAGGTTACAGCCACAGAACCTTTTTCACTGCTGGAGCTGGGGAGACCAGGGTCAAATCCCTGATGATCCCCCGGAGATGGAGGGGCTTGTAACGGGCGCTCTAGGGAGCCCTGAACCAAGGAGACTGGAGCCTGTTTAGATACAGAAATCACTGACAAAATGTAACTGAATCTGAGGCCTAAAAAACATTTATACAGCACTGCTTCATTACTCACAACCTGAGCAGCAACAGGCACACTTGACAATGAATGTGCATGAAGGATGGGCATTGAAAGCTGAAGCAGTATGGGTGGTTAACAACATATCACAGGAACCACATTGGAGATCACATGCTACTGACATTATCTTGCTTCCAACCACTACTGCCCAAATATATATGCACTTAATGCACCTTCATTCTGCCAGTACTTGACCACAGATTTTGCCAGGACGTATTTCCATTGACAAAAGCCAAGAATGATGATAAAATAACTGATCCTATAACTCTGAAATTCATTCCCAAACCTGCCTCTCCTGCTCCACTAAACCACAGAACTGACAGAGATACAAGGGGAATTGCATAGAAGGACCAAACTTATCATTTTTGCTAGGATAGTTTTAACCCATATCAGTTTGCCTGAGCAACAAGTCCAAGAGTTCCTGGAGATACAGCCTTTGTGAGTCCTACAGTGCCAACAAGTAATCCAAGAAGACAAATCAACACACAGTTCCACTTTTATAGCATAAGGAAAGATCCAGATATACAGGGTAGGATGGAACACAGTGAAAGTGGGTGGATGTTACTGTTGTCCTTAATCTAGAGGTAAAATATAGCCCAGCACTGTTAGAGTGAAATACGTATCTCCATTCCAAAACACTGCAAAAGTCACTGCTCAAAGGAGAGGCAAATGTCCCTGAATTTGAACTGTATGTGTGGAGAGGCTTTCTAGGTACTGTTTTCTATAAGGGTCTTGGGGACGGAGGACACAGGAAAAAGCAGAAAAAGCATAGAGAACAAGGCTCCAAATAAAGCTAGAACAATCTTGCTAGTCAGCTCTGACTGAAACTTAGAGAAAAACAGCTCTTCAGTACTGGTTGAAAGAAAGCTGGAGCCATGAGCAAGGAAACGTTGTCCTGCTGCTTGGTTCCCTTACACAGCTGGAAACATAACCTTATACATATTTTGTAACTTCAAAAAAAATTAAATATACTTCTCTCCTACTTGAAGGATTAAACTTTTAGCTAGCTGTATCTAACAAAAGGAATAACAGCTGCAGGGGGGTAACTCAGTCTGTCATATAATCTCTGCCACGCTGGATTCTCTTCCATGCCCTGACCATCCTACCTCCTCTTAAATCACGGTTTTCTTACGGCTCATTAGACCAGTATTAATATAGATCTTTCACTCCCTGGTATATCCTCTCAGGCCTCTTGCATCTCCCATCACAAACCTCCCATCCTGACTACTTTTCCAGCACAAAAATGTTACGCAAGCCTGGCTGGTTTCTTCAGGCAAACACACTGAATGGCAAATAGTCCCCCATACTCACAAATTCTGGTCCAAATCAGTGCCCAGAGATTGACTGAGTTGAGGCCTCACTGGAAAAAGAGGGTAAAATAGTCTGAATGGGGTCTTTTTAGCATTGTATAGTCTTAGAGGTTGAATTATTTCCAGAGTAGTATTCTCTGAGCCACTGGAACAGAAGCTGTGCTGAGCCTAGAACTGTGGCATTCACAGCAGACACGGGATGGGTCTCTCCTAAAGCAGAAACACAATTCTGCGCTCAGCTAAATTTAAACCAATCAACGACATTGTTTAGAAAGGTGTAACTACCTCTCCTTGCCTTCACCAGAAGCTGTGGGCATTCATCCTTTACCTACTTATGAAAATATGAAAGAAGATGGTCATTCCTATACCAGGCTAGCCAGACTTGGAGGCATTGTTCCCTCTTAGAAGCTACTCCAAAGTCTCTCCACCTTTCCATGAAGTTTAGCTAGGGGCTTGACAAATCCTCCTCGGGTATCCTCATAGTTATGTTTCTTCAAGGGCTATTTAATTAGCTATGAGATCCCAGAAGAGCTTTCCACACTTCTGCTAATTCTTCTCCTACACTTCAGGCAGGCATTCGGACATCCAGACTCAAGCTAAAAAACAAAGACAGTGCTTCCCTGGAGTCATTTTTCAGCATGGTCTTTGAAGTTTTAGTGTTGTGCTGCTATAGCTGTAAAAGAAAAACAGGAAACAGAAGCATTCCTCACCTCATAGCACTGCACTGGTCTGCCTGAACTGCTGCCTTTCCAATTACACCTTCAGCACTCATTTCATGCCTACTTCAGCCTGCACTTGTGCTGATAAAAAATATCTTAAAAAATATCTTAGGATCATCAGATAGGCAGGAGACTTGCATAAGGTGGGTGCCAGTTAATTATTATCTTTTGAAAATTTTGTGATAGGGGATTAAAGTTTGCTCAGCTGTATGTTTAGATAATAGTGCAATTTATTAGCATGACTTTTGAATGGAGAGCTGAAACCTTAAATAAATTAACAAGTTCCAAGCCAGTAGTTTAGAGATACTGCCAATAATTGGAGAAGAATGGGAAGAAAATGGGAGAAGTCAAACAATTGGTGAACTTGACAGGTAATCTTGGGGGCTATGGCCACCAGGCACCACTAAAGACACCCTTGGAGCTTGCACAGAAGGTGCAAGGAATGACTTAGCATTTATTATTATTATATGTAAATATGTGATTACATGCATGATGAATAATGCATGGCTTTGTGTAACTTTGTGTATAAAGGAAGGCAACAAACTCCTTGAGGTGTGCCTCACTTGAGGAAAATCCTCCAGGCACCCAGGATTTGCGCAGATCTGAATAAACGTCTCTCTCAGTGATGTAGTTACTGTCTTATTGCACACCAGGTAACAGATACAGCTTTTGGACAACACCTGGGGACTGAAGATGAAGAAGAGGAAAGGCAGTTGGAGAATACAGTCTTCCCCCCCAGAGCAACCTGCTTCCTATGAACTACCTTGAATGCAAATGTAACTGACTACAGCCACCATGAGACCTTCCATTGGGACTCTCTGTGTAGCTGGCATGACCCAACATACCCTTTTTGTCTGTTAACAACTCCCCCCTTCTCAAAGGAAATTCTTCCCCTCAGTCATATTTCAGTGAGGAGTTCTGATTATCTTTTATCACTACAGAAGGCCCTTGCTCTGTCTGGGATGCTAGAGCGAAAAAATTTTCTGCTACACTTCTGTGTCCCAGTGGTTACTCAGCTATTCCTTCCTGAACTTGCCTTCTGCTGTCTCCAAATTTCACAATTCTATGCTGTGATCCCCAAACCTGCAGATGGTTAGAAACAGTATACATCGACTCATGTCAGCGAGTGACTCATGCCGATATGAGCCTGCTGTGCAGCAGTCCCTACCTGTCTGACTTGTTATTTATGGTCCACTCTTCCTTTTGACTCATTAATTTTTTTTGATACAGTCCTTTGCTTCACTCCTTTAGTTGAGTAAGGTTGTTTGCTCACAGGAATAGTATCATTGAGACCTAAAAGGAAACTTTGAACTGGTATTTGCTGTTCTGAGTATATTTGGCTCCTCTGTTTCACAACTGTGGAGTCCAGAGGCACAAGCTTCAGCCGCCTGTGTACATGTGTATCGCGTGTGTCACACGGAACCATATCAGAGCTGCCCACAGGTGTGACTCCAGGAGCCCTGTGGGGTATGCTCGGTGCTAGCAGCTGTGCCCTGGGATGGCACCTCCACACTGGGACCTGTCTCCTTGGATATCCTGCACTCTCACTGCAGCCCAGGATACGCGTGGCCTTCTGTACCCCCTGTGCAGGTGCCCCTCAAACACCAGGTTACGCTGGTCCCATGCCAAGGGCAGGGTAGGTCCTGGCAACACGATGAGGTCCCAGGTACCAAGGAGCACTGCTGCTACTGTGTAAGATGGCCTGGTCCTGCATGCATCAAACAGTGGGTCCCTTGATGTTTTTACTTCCTGTTTCCTAAATTGAAACTCAGACCATTGCATTGTAAGGGTTTATGCTAGCTGGCTCTAAGGACAGATGAAGTAACCAGTCTGGGGAAGAGTTCTGGCCTCTGAACAGATGACAAGGCAGTGAGATCCAGTGCCTGGCAGAAGCAGCCCATCCTCTGTAGAAAACGCTAACAACAGCAATGAGGGGGAAAATCCCACAGAAAAAGTTCTACAATATATGGTTCCCTAGGACACTTCTCTCTCACTTGTTCACTCGTTTTCTTTTTTCACTATCATCGTTTCTAATTTCTTCATAAAACACTTCATGTCTGTAAAGCCCTCCCCCCTTATCCACAGTAATAGGAGTCCCTGTGGCTCTTCCCCACCATCACTCCTACCTGCACCTGCACTGAACACCCAAATGCTGAACAGAGGTGTCCGCTGCTTAGATCACTAAGTCCTTTCTAGCAACACAAGTCTCCATGTTCCCATCCCGCAACATGAGAGAGGACACGGCCCATCCCATCTTAGCCGACAGCTCTGTCTCACTGCACACCGAAACCAGGTGAAGAAAGAACATTGTTTAGGCGAGTCCATACCTGCTCCAGTGGCAGTCAAGATATGGGAGTAGCTGCAGACAGCAAGAAAAGGAGCAAGGTCTCACACAGCTCTAACCCTTCGTGGTCCAACACCCAGCCCTGCTGGTTACCCCTGAGCCTGTTTGTTCCCCTCATACAAAAAAACTTTTATCCAAAGGTGACCCAAAGATATGAAGCATGTTGAACACATACTGCTGCCTATAAATAGGCTGAAACCAGGTTGTGAAGCTCTCCAAAGCCTTCCTGAGGAAAGAAAAATTACTTTCACAGAAGCTAATTCACTTTTATTAGTAACTCCATGTTCATAACAAATTTGCAATAAGATCCATGACAGAGACTCCAAGATGTGACTATAATACAGGAGAAGAGCTATCAATCATAGCAAATCAGAAAGAAAAGGGTGAAAGCATTCTCTCAAAGTCATCTGCTTAAAGCTGTTAACTTTCCATCATGTTAATTAAGATTTGCTCTGATCATTTGAAGTTACATTCCAAGAAACACCACAGCCCTCCCCAGTCAATTATGTTGGAGAAATCAAAGGTCATACTCTTCCATCTCTTCACTATGTGATTAAACACGTTGTTTCCTTTCTACCAATTAACACTCCCGCAACACAGAAGAGTCTGGACGCCTTCCCTTTTCCACTCCCTCACCGAGATGTACACAAGTCGTATAATAGACAGGGCACAAATACAGATGCTGTGTGGTTTGCAGAGCAACTTTCCTCTTATGTTGCCTGTGGGATGTTTGGTAATACAAATTTTACTTAAGTTGGTTATACCTATCTCTGAACAAAACACATAATTTAGTTTATCTGGTCTTTGATTAAAGTGTGTATTTCCAAAATCTGTCAGAAAATACTCAATTTCACAACCAAATACATGAAGATTTTTAAACACAGCCGCAGGCTGAATTAACAGACTAGCAAGAGCTCCAGCACACCAGCTCAGCCAAGCGTACACCTGTCTTTAAACCTGAATTCAAATCCTACTGATTTAAGCTCTGCCTGGAGCTCACCTACAGGGTTTCCAATCAGGACCTTCATCACCCATGTGGATTTGAGCCAAAATACACCTCATCCAGCTCGATCCGAGGCAATAAAGGGCATTGTAGTAATGAAGCTCGACCTCCTGAAACCGCTTCAGGTTTCTCCCGTCGGATATGCGGTGGGTTTCTTTATCTTTCACAGAGACCAGCGTGAGCCCCGCATGCCCGAGCCCCCCGGGGCCTGAAGGAACCGCGTCACACAGCCCCCTTCATTCGGAACAGCGACGGCAGACACGGACCCCCGGCCGCCTCGTCCCGCCCGCGATGGGACGCCCCGGGGTCAGGGCCGCTGGCGCTGAGGGACGCAGCACCAGGCCGAAAGCGCCCGCGGAGACGCCGAGTCCCTCCCGGAGGGCCGGGCGGGCTCACAAGGCGGCGGCGCACTCGCCCCGCCTGCCTTCAACGGGGCCAGATCAGGCACGCCTGCGGAGAACTTAACGCCCGCCAGGGCGCCGCGCCCGCCACGACCTCACGCCCCACCCCGCGCGCCCGCCCATTGGCTGCCGCCTTGCCTGTCACCTCAGTTGCCGCCCCGCCCCTCCCTTCCGCCATTGGACAG